>CM050649.1:120302318-122769353 GCA_027574665.1 Rhynochetos jubatus | reverse complement strand
AGAAAGAAAGAAAGAAAGAAAGAAAGAAAGAAAGAAAGAAAGAAAGAAAGAAAGAAAGAAAGAAAGAAAGAAAGAAAGAAAGAAAGAAGAAGAAAGAAAGAAAGAAAGAAAGAAAGAAAGAAAGAAAGAAGAGAAATCCCACCAGTCTTAACCCTTAAGCTCACAACATAATCTTGTAAAACGCTCGCAGTGCCTCATTTAGAGGCAGAAGTAAAAAGTTCACTAGAAATGCCCCCATCTGGAAACATTTACTGGCTTAAGGTATCTCTGTCTTTTGCCATGTTTCTGTGAAGTCACATTTACAAGCTAAGCCAGCCTTTCTGCTCAGATAGTCAGGCTACAGAGGCAAAATCGCTCTAGACCAGAGCCTTGAGGGTACTTGTAGTGCCTTGAACTACGCCATGGTCACAGAAGTCCTGTTAGTGCAGCAGTGCCTGCAAGACACGCTCTGAAAGAAGAGAACGCAGCCATCTGGGGCGGTCTCGTACCCAGCCCAAGGTTTGTGTCTGGTCCCATATACCCAGAGTGACTGCGCTGAAGCTACTGAGCACAGATTTCGGTGGTCTTTGAGGGGGTACCTTAGCTTCCCCCCTGATGAGCTGAGGCAGGTCGAGGCAGGAAAGCTGGAGGTGGATAAATGGGAGCAGCTCTCGGGAGAGCTCCAGCCAAGGTGAGCAGCCCCGATGGCTCAGTGAAGATCAGCAGGTTAGCACACCAGGAGCTTACCATGCAGGCAGCTCAAGGAGGGCTCCAGGCTCTCTGGAGTGTCCACTCACAGCTCTTGTCCCCAGCATGGTCCCAGTGTAACTCAACTTTCTGGCTTCACATGGATTCCCATTGGCTTAACTGTGCCCAAGCTGTTGTTTTGTTTTGCAGATTCACTGCAACTCTCACACCCTCTGTGTGCAGATGGTGTCCACGGAGGGGGTCAGCTTCTTCCATGCAAGAGCTCTGAGAAGTTGGAGCAAAAGGCTGTCGGAAGACGCCTCTGGAGCTGAAAGTGCTGAAGGCTCCAGTATCCATAATGCTTTGCCATGGTCCTGGACACAGAAAAGCAGAGGGAGGGAGGAAGGGAGGATGCTACTACTTTGTATGGTGAGAAGCCCTCCCTTCAGCAGAAAATAGCAAAGCTGCCTCTTCTTCAACCTTTCAGAGATAATTCTGGTGGGGGCAGAGGAGGTGTCTGGTGTTACCAGATCAGAAGTAGGCTACTGAATTCAGCAATCTGGTTAAATCCAAAATTAATCCAGATAATTCTCTGTTACTGTGACAGTAGAAGGATGGATAAATGCACTTCAGACCCACAGCATTCTTATGTTATTTAAATCCACAGCATATTTATGTCATTTATGTTATCACAACATCCTTGTCTCTAAACTGGAGAGACATGGATTTCACAGATGGAAAGCTCAATGGATAACAAACTGGCTGGATGGTCACACTGAGAGAGTGGTGGTCAATGGCTCAGTGTCTGAGGGGAGACCAGTGACAAGCGGCGTTCCTCAGGTGTCAGTGTTGGGACCGGTACTGTTCAACATCTTCGTCAGTGACATGGATGATGGGATGGAGTACACCCTCAGCAAGTTTGCTGATGACACCAAGCTGTGTGGTGCGGTCGACACGCTGGAGGGAAGGGATGCCATCCAAAGGGACCTTGGCAGGCTGGAGAGTTGGGCCTCTGCCAACCTCATGGAGTTCAACAAGGCCAAGTGCAAGGTCCTGCACATGCGTCGGGCCAATCTCAAGCACAAGGACAGGCTGGGTGGAGAATGGATGGAGAGCAGCCCTGAGGAGAAGGACTTGGGGGTACTGGTGGGTGAAGAGCTGGACATGAGCCGGCCGTGTGCGCTGGCAGCCCAGAAAGCCAACCGGATCCTGGGCTGTATCAGGAGAGGTGTGGCCAGCAGGTTGAGGGAGGGGATTCTCCCCCTCTACTCTGCTCTCATGAGACCCCACCTGGAGTTCTGCATCCAGCTGTGGAGACCTCAGCATAAGAAGGATATTGACCAGTTGAAGCGAGTCCAGAGGAGGTCACGAAGATGCTCAGAGGTCTGGAGCACCTCTGCTATGAAGAAAGGCTGAGAGAGTTGGGCTTGTTCAGCTTGGAGAAGGGAAGACCCCAGGGCGATCTTACCGCAGCCATCCAGTACCTGAAGAAGCCAACAAAGAAGCTGGGTGGGGCACTTTTTACAAGGGTCTGTAGTGATAGGACAAGGGGTAATGGGTTTCAATTGAAAGGGGGGAGATTTAGATATCAGGAAGAAGTTCTTCATGGAGAGGGTGGTGAGGCACTGGGACAGGTTGCCCAGAGAAGCTGTGGATGCCCCATCCCTGGAAGTGTTCAAGGCCAGGCTGGATGAGGCTTGGAGCAACCTGGTCTAGTGGAGGGTGTCCCTGCCCATGGCAGGGGGGTTGGAACTGGATGGTCTTTAAGGTCCCTTCCAACCCAAACCATTCTGTGATTCTATGATTATTTCTAGCTTTAGTATCTAACATGAAGTATCCAGGTTGGAAAACTCTGACCTAAAGGTTTGCTCCATTTCAACTGTGAATGAACTCAGCAAAGGTTTTCCTGGCCTGAGGAGGAAGAGGTGAAATTTAACTCGTTCATATGCCAAAACCATTTTAAGATCCTTGGTGATGAAGCATTATGGAAGAGCTGAGTGCTCAGAAATTGTGACTCACCCTTTCCCCTCTCTTGTCCCACCCCCAGAAATTACAATCAGGAATTAGCTCAGAAAGCGCTATTTTTTTAAAAAACAAGTAGTAATGGAGAAGGGAAGTATTTTATTGGACTCCTAGGTTTGAAGTTCATCTTTCCAAGTTCTTCTCTGTTCCTGAAAGGGACAACTCTGATTTTTTCTTCCTCTTGGTGAAGATCTAGATGTGAGATGTAGGTTGTGACCTAGGAGGAGCCACTGTAGCTCCAGTGACTGGGGAAGGGCTGTGAAGTCTGGGTGTCTCCTAAAGTACTCCCTCTCATGGCAATGCAACTTCACAACTTCTCTTCTTCTCTGTGATCCCCAAGTGTGCCACAGACCAGCTGTGCCTGATGCAGAGATCTCAGAACGCAGAGGTCCAGTTGCAGGGCAGAATGGGCCATGGTGGGAGACCCTTGGAGCAATCAGGGGACTCAAGGACCTGGAGATTGAAGTGAGACCATCCTCCAAGGCCAGACTGCTGCCACAGTCAGTCGAGCTGGCAAGCTGCCAAGCATAAGGTGTTATCATCATTCTAATTAGCTGCTGAGTTAGGATCCCTGATTTCATCATTTCATGGAGTGCACAAAGAGGACTCTGGGGAGACAGAGCCTTAGCACAATGCGCACTTTCAACAGAAAAGCTGGGCTGCCAGGATCACATCATCTTTTGGCCCATGGACTTACACAGTGGAGGATAGGAATGTGCTGAAAAAGGAAAGCCCTCTCTACTTCTGAGTAGGCCCTAAGGTTAGGGATGTGACAGAAGCTTTGAAGGGAACGAAAATTTAAAAAAGAGCTCGCTATTAGTTTAAAAAATACGAAGGAAAAAAGAATATAACCATGTGTAATCATCTAATTGTGTGAACACTTTTCTGTTGCCATCAGATACAGAAGTTACAAAGAATCATGGAATCAGAGTCTTTCAGGTTGGAAAAGACCTTTAAGATCATCACGTCCAACCATTAACCCAGCACTGCCAGGTCCACCACTAAACCATGTCCCTAAGGACCACATCTTTTAAATACCTCCAGAGATGGTGACTCCATCACTTCTCTGGGCAGCCTGTTCCAATGCCTGACAACCCTTTCAGTGAAGAATTTAGTGAAGAAAATTATTATAGGAAGAGCAGAATTCTGTAGGCTTCACATGTGGGAAAAGACCTAGAAGAGAGTGTGAGGAGCTGGTGATAGAAAGGACAGGCTGGGCATTTGAAGTTACAGCCATGTGATGTTGTGACCTCTTAGGCCTTAGACTTCAAACAAACCTTGGCAAAACAAGGCTCTGTCCAGAGGGCCAGACGTGATAGCGACAGGGTCATGTCATATGAAATGTGAGAAAACTGTGTCGGACAAAAAAGAAAGAGTGAAGTCTGCAGCTGGCCTCATCAGCACCGCTGTCCGCCCCAGGGTGAGCTCTGTTGCCTACCACCACCTCCTCAGACCTGCACTCCTGTTTGTGGACACCCACAGCTCCAGCAAGGACTCCCAGACCTTTGCTCCCCTCTTTGGCACCTTCCTGCCTTGTCCTAATTATAAACCATGGTTGGACAATAAAAGGTTAACATAATTCATCTTCTCCAGTGCCTTTCTCTGAAAGAAAATCAGTTTTTCTGAGTTATGCAGATATGGAGCCTTATCCCTCACTCTGCAGCCTTTAAGCCAATGTGCCTTCCCTTCAGAAATCCCAGTGAACATGGGGCCCTGATGGCTCCATGAGGACAGGGGTACCTGTAGAACCTACTCCAAAGTCCTCTGCTGCTCTACCTCACAGTCACCAGAGCCTGAAGAAAGGGTCTCACAAGAAGCTGTTTCTGCTGTATAATCAGCCACCACCAGCAGCTGTTCAGCTCCAAAGGTACAAAAAGCCCTTATAAAGTGCTTACAACCCCCTTGAGGATAACAACCCTTCCTGTTATTATCAGTGGGGAAACTGAGGCACAGAGTTATTCGTGGCCACAGAGAGAGCAAGGGGCCGGATTTCCAGCTCCTCCACTGACACTCTCCGCTGTAGTCACCCCTCCAGGCCTTGCTGCCTGCCACCAGGAAAAAACAAGAAGCAGGTCTGCAATTCCGCAGCTTACAAGACTATAAATATAGTTCAAGGTTGCGGTGATATAATAATAATCCGCAGGAGTGAAACCTGAGCCATTTATGTGTGTGTGTAACCAGGGCTGGGAGATATGTTTATAACGCTGCTCAGAGATTTCCTCCCCATTACGCTTTGAGAAATGCATGCTGCGGCAAACGCTGCCGAAGACAAAACACTCTCTTCATGTGGCTGTGCTTTCTTGGTCCTTTCCCATCTTCCAGAGGCGGGTTTTTTTCTTTTTCTTCCTGCCACTCATTCCTCCTCCCTGCCATCAAAATCCTTCTTTCCTTCCACTCCTGTCCCGCTCACCTGGGACACAGGAGCAGCCAGCCAGCAGACTTGCCCAGCAGGGAATCGTGCCATCAGGGTCCTTCTCTTGCAGAGCCAGCGGCATGATACAGAGGGGTAGGAGGCACGTGTAAGAGAAAGGAAGAAGCTAAAGGCAACAAAGGATAATCTGGCTTCTAGAATGCTGTCTGGGAAGTCTCGAAATTGTACCATTTGACGTAGAGGTGTACACCAAGCTGTAACCATGAATATAGATTAAAGATGGGTATCCCTGTTTTCCCTCCAACACGGTTTGGGAGTCCACTGAGAAGAAGGGTTACTACTTCCTTTCCCTCATGCACAACATCATAGAACCATAGAATCTTTTAGGTTGGAAAAGACCTTTAAGATCATCAAGTCCAACCCTCCAGAGATGTCCCTCTTTCAGCTTTCTTTTCCTCTCTCCCTGGCTGCCTTGCTCTGCTCAAACCACAAGACGCAGCTGGAATCAGGGACAGGCTGCTGGGCCAACATGCCTCCCCCTTTTTCGGTTGATTGTAATCTCACCTACTTGTGTTTTCAACATACTCACCAATTCCCTTTTCCGTAAACAAGTCAAGGCTTCACTTCTATCCATTCACAGTTTTTGCTTCGTGAGTTTCTCCTGTGAATTCACCCCATGTGTTACAACACCGGATCGTGTTTAATTTATGCCATGCAGTCTCTCCTTCAGACCAGCCTACCTGGGCAGCAGCTCCAGCCTTTTTGTGCCACTGTCCCAGGACAAAGGCTTGGAAACTGGACCCTTCCTTCTGGAGCTCTCTTGGCTGTTCCACTCTCGTTGGCTCAGCTCCTTTCCCTCCCAGCTGACCAGCTGTTCCAGGAACAGCATCTACACCGCCAGTGCCACAGGCAATGACCCAAACTGCTTCGTGCCCTTGGGCCAGTCAAAATATGACCTAGCCTGGGGGGCTTTCATGTTCCAAATCCCGGCATGGCTTCTCAGAGGTGCTGGGCAACTCAGGGCAAAGTCAGCGGGTACCAAAGAGGCTCAGCATCCCCAGGCATTTGGGAAACAGTAGCACCCCAACTGAGAGGAGAGATTAGATCATGGAGCCTCATTCAATTCCCAGGGGAATCAGCTGAAATCTTTAGGTGAAGGTCATAACTAGTCCCGGTCATGTCAGATCAGTAACTCCCACAAGCACAGTTTGCACCAACTGGTTCAAATGCATCACATTCCTACTCTAATCACTGATTAAAGAGGAGGAAACTGCACATAAATTCTGTTACTGCACGGGCTGGACTTAAACCCGTATCAGTTCATATGTTGCTGCAACCATAAATCTTCTTCAGCGACAGCAAGTTTTTATCAAGAAGTAACCATATATTCCTAATATCTGGCAGTTGGCCTAAGATCCATAGTTTATAAAACTTGTTTTAAAATAAGCCATAAAATTGGTTACATATATTACTGTAAGACCCCAGGGTTTAAAATGCAAGTGTGGACCACAAAATCATGAGACTGGCTTAAAAAAACCAATCCAGGAGATTTAAGAAAGAAAATAATTAAAAGAATCCAACATTTATTCACTACCAGGTTTCTGAAGCTATAATACACATTGACTTAATGTTCACATTTTTTCCCTACAGCCATCATGGGCTCAAATATTTCTGAACAAACTTGAGGTTTCTACTTTATCACATTCTTTCAGGGCTGCTGGTTTACCAAAAAAAAAAAAAAAAAAGTATTATTAGAACTTGCCATCATAAATGTATTTATTCACTGCACAAACCAAATTAAGATGGTCATTATGGAGTAAATCTTTTGGCTAATAATGACACTGACCATGATGGAGTCATGCCAGAAGTCTGATGCCATTTTGGTTAAGATTAGAACATTATGTTGTCCCAGGGATACTAGCAGACATTCGACTAAGCTGTCATAGTTGGCAGTAAAGCCAGACCTGCCCAATCCAATACATTCTTCAGCTGACGAAATGGACCAAAATGATACAATGGGATCTTCATGGGCATTAGAAGGAGTTGGAAAGGGTGAGGCGATTTGGCAGGTGTAGAAATGAGATTGGGAAAAACAAGATAAATATTTTCCCTGTGAATAATTGTCCACAAAATCTGCAAGTGAGACAATAAAACCCGGCTTACTGGAATAGCTCCGGTCTGGGAAAGAAAGGTCTTGGGTGAAAATGATGCAGAATGACAAGTGAGAGCAAAAGAACATCCCATACAAATGTGGATGTGAGGCAGCACTGTGTGAAGGCAGGATGGCTTTGGGAACACCAGTGTCTGGTGGGGACTATGCTGCCCAAATCCTGTTCAGTTTTGGAAGCGGAATAGCAGAGCCAACAGCTTCCAGTCATTCCTCTGGGAAAGGCAAGTGCTTCTGGTGTTTGTACATGGTGTTCCCATTACAAAGGTTATTCATTTTTTATGCAGGACAGTGTCAAATGCTTTGCACAAGTCCAGGTAGAGGATGTCAGTTGCTCTTCCCTTATCCACCAGCGCTGTAACCCCATCATAGAAGGCCACCACCTTTGTCAGGCACAATTTGCCTGTAGTGAAGCCATGTTGGCTGTCACCCATGACCTCTTTGTTTTCCATGAGCCTTAGCATAGTTTCCAGGAGGATCTGCTCCTGGAAAAATGCATCAAAATAATCTTTTTTCTAGGCCGTGAGATGATGGTTGTGCAGCTCCCATGAGGGTGCTGTAGCCCTGTTACCAACAAAGGCTTTGTAAACCTTTCTGGAAAGCCTGAAGCCCAAGCAGAAGGTGAGTCTGGCCCAGGTCTATCTGGAGATGTGCTCCGTCCTGAGCAAGCAGGAGATCATGCCTCAAAGAAGGGAGCACTATCTGCAAGGCCAGGTCCACAGTGTCCTGTGCATCTTCCCCTTCCACTACGTAAGAGCAGCACACAGTCATACAAGCAAAAGGAAGGATTTTGCCCCTACAGGAAGCCTTGAAACATGTATTGGAAATCTTTCCTGAAGCTGACATTTTTATAAAGAAGCCTACAGAGGCACGTAAAGGGAATATCATACCTAGTCAACTACAAAGGATCTGGGGCTCCCTTGGTTTTATCAGGTATAGAAATATTTACTTTATCTGTTGGATGGTGCCAGAGGATTTGGATATTTGACCGCATTTAAACTTTTTTTTTTTTTTGCAAATAATTGATAGGACAAGAGCAGAAAAATCGCTTACAAATGGTTCTGGGAGACACCAATGGTCCCTCCCGCACACTCAAACAACACGAAGGTTGTGACACAAACTGACAAAAGAAAGACAATTTATAGATACTGCTGCACCATTCAGCCAACCCAAACATGTCCTTTGTGACATGCAGCTGAAGGAGGTCACTTGCATATTTTGATTCCCAAAACAACCCAAACTCCCTGCCCAGAGACACTCAACGCCTGCTGATCAGCAAGCCATGGAGTGCCCGCATGTACACAGACGGGGCAGGTTCCCCATCCAAGTGTGTGGTCCAGCTGTGCTCTGCAGTGGGAGGAACAGTTTGGCCATCCTCTCCTACTGTTCAGGCCTTGGGAGTGGAATGGGTAAGTGTTGCCTGGGCTCTCATTACACTGTGAAAGCTGTGAAACTCTCCTAGGCTTAAGGCCAGGGTTTTCACAGGGAACCAAGGCAGCAGGGTGTATAACTCTACCCTTGGAATCTGCTCTGAATGTCATCCCAACTGATGGCTAAAATTTTGTCCTAAGTGACATTGTCTTGGACACTGGTAAGGGCTCCTGCTCCTGAAAGGGTTTGAGTTAGACAGTAATTACCAAGGGTTATCCCTTTCCCTTCTCGGAGGGATGCTGTTCAAAAGAAACTGTAGGAGTGGAGGGTGGTAATGCAGCTGCATCTTTCCCCATCCTCCCTTATCTCTGACTCTCTTCCAGAGCTTCATTTTTGGTGGATATGCCTGGTTCACACAATTGCTTGAAAAAAAGAGGACCAGTCTTACAGGACTATGTGCAGAGAAAAGCCCCTCTTCACCAAAGCACCCAGAGCTCACGCTCATCCACGACCTGTATGGAGATATTCTCTCTTCAGGCCAACCCAAATACACAAGAAGCTCCACGCTTGTCAATGGTGTAACTGGAAGAATTGGGCTACATGGCATTTAACAGGCACTCTCTCAGACATGCAGGTTATTATTTTGATGATCACACCAACCTACAAGCCTCCTCGTCCCTGGGGATTTCACTATACGTACTCAAACACATTAGCATTTCTGTTACTTAAACCTTTACTCACCAAGGGTTTATGTATCTGCTGCAAACCTTCATTCTGAAATTAGCTGTGCAGTTTATTTCTCTGCATATGCTTTTAATAATTGAAAAGCAGCTACGATCTCCTCAGCTGAGTGGCATTTTGCAGCACATTTGTCCATATTGAGCACTAAGTCTGCTTAATATTTGCAAACCAAGATAAACAGAAACAAAAGAAAGGGAAAACAATTTACAGCTTTCCAATGCACACACGTCCAGCAACATTTTTCTCTACCAGCAAATACATCACAAACACACTAGGCCAAGAGCGGCAGATGTGAAGAGTGCCATGACTTTGAAATCGTTTATTTTACAACCAATTAGACCAATCGCCTGCAACCTAAAAATTCTCTAAGTTGGCAGTCACACGAGGGAAGCAGAGACCTCTGCTAAAACAGCCTACCAAGATGTGGAGCTAAACATAATTGCTAAGTCTGTTTCTTTTACAATGAAAAGGATAACTTCTGGTTAATTATGCACAAAACTCTGTTACTTGGGGGATTTCACCCCCTAAATGTACTCACTTACATTTTTACACCACGTAGCAAACTCATCTCTGTGTATGCAGTGAAAGGTTTGGGGAGGAAACTACCACCTATATGGTCTGCTTGGGCTCTGCAGTTTTTCATGTTCTTCCTGTATCACTCAGGAATGTGGGACTGGAGCTGCTTTCTCTCCAAAGTAGCTGAACTGCATTTCCAGGAAGTGTTCACTGGAGCCCCACTTTCTGCAGAGTGTTTTGTCACCATCCTAGGACTCTCAGCTCTTACACACCCTGAAAACATCCCCACCCTCATGAACTGCTGCCTTTACTTATGCATTCCTTATAATTTTATATGTTATGCTATTATCATATAAGAAAGATGATCACAGTGCAGCAGCCTCCGAGAAATTGTTCCTTTCTCGTTACCTGAAAGGCTGTGTGAGCCTGTTGAAGGCAGACTGGCTGAGGACAGCAGAGGCAGGACAAGCAGGAGACCACCATGGCCAGCAAAGTGGAAAGCTGTCTGGGCTCCTTCATGGTTCGGTTCTGTCTAAGCATCTGCCCGTGACAGTTTTACAGGGGGTTTGAAAGTAAAGAGAGAAGATTTACTTGATGCTTGATACATTTGAAAAATTCCACCCCAAAACTGCAAATAGACTTCCTCGAAAATTCAATTAGTAGCCAAGGAGGCCACTAAAAACTCAATCAGTGGCAGCAGAAACTGAGCAGGTGGGGACTGACCAGAAGCAGAGACAAATAGCTTATGCTTGGTCTGAGTGAGAAGGGGAATCCAATCAGAAGACAAAAAGACAATGGTGTGGTCAAAGCAATGAATGAGGAAAATCATCTTTTTGACATCACTTTGAATAAATTCATTTGCCTTTCTGTTCACACTGCCTTTAAATTTGAAGGCTTTCTAGAGATGAGCTTTCAGAGCGCACTCTGCACTCTCAAATTACAGTAATTATGAATTACTCCTTTAAAAAGGAACTGAGGTTTTACACAAGATTTTTAACTTATGCCTTCACCAAGTTCTCAAATGTCCACTCTCCAGGCCTGAATACAAAGGTAGGGCCACAGAAATTGTCCCAGTTTGGATTGCTTACACTAGGAAATGCTCACGAGCAGGTCTAGAACTGCATAATGAAGCATTAAAAAAATGGAACTATTCTCCAAGTGCTTACGGTGCGACTTGCACTGGTTTTACCAGAAGTTCTGACTTGCTTCCCAGACCAGAAACATTCCCAGGAATGCACATCTAGTGTACATTAGTCACTATTGGGCTAAACAGCAAAACATGCTGTGTATTTAATGAGTTATCCTCAATTTAAGGCCTATAAAGAGTCTACTTTTCCAAAAGACCTTTTATAATTTAGCCCCATTTGCTGAAGATTGCCCATTTAATGCAACACATCATTATGTTTTTATTGTTAGCTTTTTATGAACTGTACCAGATTAGCTGCAGAGAATTTACACTAGATGCCCTAATTAGACCTTTATAGGTAGCCATAATTTTCTTTTCATGTACCCATAAAGACTGATAAATTAATCTGCAGGAACATGAACTCCATCATCTTTTCTCCCTCTTCACCACTCACTCCTTGTTCTGATAAAGCCCTAATGAACCCACTTGCACAATTCCCTTCTGTTTTGTTTTCCTTTAAAGGCTAATTTCAACTAGACAATTCAACCAACTGCACTATTTTTCCATATATGATGCCAGAGAACAAGCAGCAAGCATGATCCTTTCTTATATGATTTAATCATTTCCATTCTGAGTAGAAAATGATCCATCAACAACGGCAAAGAAAGAGGTGTGATCCATAAGGTTTAACTTTGGATCGTTTAGGTAACAGAGGGGACAAGCAGGCAAAATAATAAACAATAAACCCCTCAGCTGCTGATTTTCAGTTAATTACCTAAAAATGTCAGAGAAGGAATAGAATCTCCCCAAAATACAGTAGCAACAGGAAGACTTTTCTCATTTACAGTTTTCAATATGCTTCTCACACAGAAAAGAGCAATCTTAAAGGATTCAGCTGCTGATTCAGTGGAAAACAACCAACACCCCACACCATTTTTAAGGAGCAAAGTCTTAAAAAATTCCTTAAATATATATTTAAAAACTCTGCTAACTGGAAGAAAATTTGGGGATGGGGACTGATGGGATAGGGATGTTCTGCTTTAGACAGGGTTCCAAATCTACTCTATCTACCTGATTGATTGTTGCATGATCCTCATTCAATATTTTTTGTCCTTCTCAAGACAGAAATCAGTGAAGGCAAACAGCATGGTCTATTCATGAATGCTGGTACCCACTGCAAACTGAAGGCCATAACTTTCACTGCGCGAAGTCCTTATCAGTGGCTTGTCTTCTTAAATATTGGCTCAGGTTCAGCAATTGTAAAAGGGATTGTTGGTTACATTCAGACCTGCAAAATGGCTAACTGCACTCTTAAACACAGGTACAAATTCCTTCTTGGGCATTGAAATGAAAGAGTGCTATGCCAGCAATATCAGCCATCAGCTACAAATGTGGAAGCAGAGTGCTTGCTAATGAAGTTTTCAAGGTACATCAGGTACAAATGTGACTGTAGGCTATTAAATGAATGAAAAGGACACTAGTGTTCTCCAGTGATGGAATGTGATGCTTAAGAGGTCTTGGGCATGTTTCAAAAAGGACACTACACCGAAGTGTCTCCTGTAGCCCACCATATCAAATGCTATGAAAGAAAAATACAGTTTTAAAAAACCTGGGGGTGGGGAGGATTCACCACAGAAAGTACCTACAGTGAGTGGCAAAGGAGCTGAGTCATCACTGGTGCTCTGTGGGATTACAGTCTGCAGAGGAAGTCAGGATGAGGCCCTCATGCTCCCTGGAACCAGAAAGTCCCACTACAAAGCTGTCCATAACACAGGGCATCATAGCTGTCCCTGGCCTCCTCTTTTACTAGGGTGGGATTTTTTTGCTGAGCCCCCCGCACCAATCGAGGGCAGGGTGTGCCCTCCCTGCCACTGCCCCTCTGGCACCTCTCTCCTGACCCCGCTGCGGAGGAAGGGTGTCTCACACCATGCCAGGACCCTCATCCATCACACAGTGTCTTCAGGGGCTTACGTCCAGCAGATCTCAGATCTGCTTTTGTCCTGTGCTAAGCAACCAGCACCTCGACTGTTAGCAGCACTGCAAAATTTAAACACCCCAAATCTTGCAATTATGGATTAAGCAATCTTGCTCCTAATTTGTGCCTCCTGCTTATTAAGTTCTGATAATTTTTACCCAAAACAACAAAGGTAAAAAGGAATAATGAAAGAAGTACATAAAGAAGGGGGGTGAGAGTGGAAAAAACATTGTTCAAACTCCCCTTAGATATAATTGTTCCAAGAGTGTAATGAATTTTATACCAAGCACCAGTCTTGCCAGCCTCATTTAATTATGGGGCCATATACATAACCCCATCAAATTAAGTAATCAGGGACACAGTTTGGCTCCTGAACTCAGCCAGTGTCTTTTGATTACATTGGGGGAAAGAATATTAGGCCTTTGGAACAGCTATAGCCCGCGTGTGATTTTTCACATTATGGCTGGCAAGCACCCAGGACGTGTTTTTGCAATGTGTGGCCCGCCAAATAAATCTGAAAGGCCTGTGGAGCTCTCAGCAAGAAAAATGCTCCTCACCCCCCTCTTATGGGTAATTCTGAAGGGGGTTTGCTCAAGTGAGGATACATTCCCAGTAAATAAAAGACAGAAGATGTTTTAGTAGCGCTTGCATGCGTGGCAGCAATGCCAGACCTACCATGTGTTCTGGACAAACATCACGGTGAATGGCATCATCTACCAGGTGCTAACACTGTGTGTGTTACAGGGCTCCCAGAGGGAGCAGGTTCATTAGCCATGTCCTCTACTGCTATCATCTGCCTTTGTTTAAACCCAGAAACTGAAAAAAGCCACCCTAACAAAGAATAGTTACCCTTGCCCTCAAAGGCTGATACTGCTTTCTGACTCCTGACGCACCACAACGTGCTCAACCCTTTCCAGGTCCCACCCGAACTGTACGCTCAGAGCCTCCTTTGGGCTGGCCACAGACCTTTAAAGGCAGGGGTCCAACTGGAAACGTTTGGCTCGCAGCCTCGGTTAGCACTAAGCCATGAAAATGAGTCACTGCATCCTATAGCAGCACTTCACACCATTCCTGCTTCCCCAGGCAGCACCACTGCCTACCTGTGACGAGTGATGCTGCCTAAGAGTAGCACTCACACAGTCTTTATGAAATGCCCTAATTCTGAAACACGCAGAGAGGGCTTCTTCGGAAGTACAAAAGCCCCAGAAGCTCAGCACCAGCCTTAAAGTGAGTGAACATTCATGGGGTTGGACCTTTTGGTCAAGCCAATGTCATGGACAACCTGGGTATTCTCTGTGCATACCAAAAAGCACTGTAATTCATCTTTAGGGATTGCATGGGATCTGCTCAATGCCTTTGCTGCTCAGCAGGAACAAAATGAAAGCGTGATACATATATTTTTAATGGCAGGATCTGTCCTATACTTTTTACAGATTTAAAACACTTCTTTGCTTTGAAGAGCTAAAGCTTTTTGTGTCAGAAATCATTCAACAGAGTTGGAAACATCAGCGGTATCCCCGATGCAATAGCACCACTCCCCAAGCATTCAAAAATCATGAGTCAGATAGCCCCCTCCAAAAGAAAAATCACACAATTGGCTTCAAAACACGCACATAAAAATGTAATCAATTCCAAATATGGTTTTGGATTGCTTAGGATATAATCAAGGTCATGTTTCAACCACTTTTCTGACACCAAAAAGCACTAGAAATTTTCTTTGTTTTTCAAATCAGAGCTGAGAGATTTTCACATAATCCATTGTTTCTAGGAGCCGGGGTTTTAAGCAAAATAGCAAACACTGGCTCATGATAAAATCGCAGAGCTGGCAACACCGCTGGTGTGATACTTTTCTCCTACCATTAAAAGCCTGGCAAGGAAAGAAAAAACACTGAGATGTTTAAAAGGCTCTAAACAAACTCTCCTTTTGCATAAGAAGCACCTTTTCTTCAACTTCTGCTGTGCATTCAATCTGATAGGGACCAAACTCTTTTTATCAAGCCGTCACTGCTGACCAGCAGCCATCTACAGCAAGGGCTGCACTGGCGATGTTATTGTGAAGGCTTCAGTGCCCTTCTCGAGGGGTCACTGGGACGTGAGGGCGTTCAAGTCCCAAGTCCAAGACACTGGGATAAATCCTGAGTACAAGATATGCCATGTGGCCAAAGAAAAAGACGGATATGTATCCTTGCACCAGGCAGATCAGTCCCTACAGTGGCCTCCTCTCCCTATGGCCAAGAGCAGTTCAGACCAGGAGGTCCAGGCAGTGTCCAGTGTCCCTCAAAGAGCTCTGTGCCAGGCTCCAGGACCGCCTCCTGTCCCTTCGGCTGGCACGGAGCTTGCCTGGCCATGCACAGTGGCATGCTGAGCCATGGAGCAAGCTCGGGCAGGTGAGATCTCAGAGCTTTGATGGTATGTTCTGGCTGGGTCCAAGCCGTATACGCGAGCTTGCTGTCAGTACAGCGAGTAAACCTAAGGGCTGCCTCAGGGCCTGTTTGACGTCTGTTATAGAAGTACCCTAAAGGCTTTTACCTCTGTCTTAAATGGTCATATTTGTCTTTCTCCTCCTCTAACAAACACTAAGGGGCAGGGCATATTTCACCTATTTATAGAGCTCCAGGCAGGAGCTGTTCACCCTAAACTTTTTTATTAGTAGTATTATTATTCAATGGAAAAGAGTAAGCATTTCTAAGGTATAATTTTTCTGACCTATTTTGAACATTCATAGATCAAATCCTACCCAAGGTGCTATTTCTCTCCACAACAGGATCCAGGGATATCAGCTCTGCTGTGGATGTCAGAGATGTCTTTTGGAGGAGGTCACTAGAGGACTCAATAGATGCATGCACAGTAAGATCTCCTTATTTAATCCAAACCTCCTGCAAGATTTTATGACAGGACAGGCACCTGCCTTATTAAGGAACAAAGAGAGAGATGACCATTTCCCACATCACCATTCAAACCCCACAGTCACTCCCTAACCACAGGGCAAACCAAGCCTGTAACCACCAACAAAGCATGTTTTGCATTCAGCTCAGACATAAACTGTTTCTGTGCTCAAGAAAACAGCATTATGCCCAAAATGTCATTTCTAGTGTCATATGTCTCTTCTTGGACTCTTTGGTCAACATGAAAACCACTGTCTCCAGCCAGTTTTTAACAAGAATTGACTAAAGCCAGTGAGAATTTGGCCATAGCTGTGTGAATTATGGGCCCACAGTTTTTTCCTAATGAAAAGACAAAGACATTTTTGATCCTAGCCTCTGCTCCTTGCTGTCCTGGGCATTTTGTTAAGGTTTGTAAGAGTTCTCCATAGAAATAAGCAACCTCGGGAGGACCGAATACCCACAGGAGCACATTTCTCACTATGCTTCCCAAAAGTGACTCCTGGAAAGGTTGTCGATACTCACAAGGAAGAAAGTTTTTAAAGATGCACTTGGAACTTAGTGGACACATTTCACTCGAGAGTATAACCCTGCCTTCCTCAGCCCCTCAGTCCCCTTCAGGTCTAGGAACAAACACAATGGTCAACTCAGATATGAAGAGTAAGTAATTATTCTGATGGGGCCAAAACTGGAGTCTCTATCTCCAGGAAGATCAAAATACTGATACTCCTGTTTTCCAGAGAGAGGGAGCTGACACAATACCCACGGAGAATGTTAAGCCAGGCTTTGAATGAAAGGCAGTTGTTCTGAATCCCCTAACACTCTGAGCTCGACCACAGTGCTGCTCAGCAGCTTCATAAAACATTCAGGGAATTTGGTAATGGACTGACTAAACGGCTTGATTTTTTTTTTTTAACTCAATTTAAAATAGGAAGGAAGTGAAAGACCAAAGAAAAACAAGCATAGTACTGCTTTTTGATCCTGGAGTGATTGTAGTAATTGTAATCTTTTATATCTAGCCGCTCTTCACAGTAAAATAATGAAAACGATGTCAAGACATAATAATTTGCTAAACATCTAGAGGGAAAAGGAAACCCAAATAATAGGCAGCATAGATTTAAAATGAGTGTTTCCTTTTTTGTTAAAACACACACTACTACCAATGGATAAAAACCTTAAAGGAGAAATAATTCAGTATGCCAGAATAGGGCCAATGTGATGTGGTTTGAAAACTGGCTGAAGATTCATAACCAAAGGCTAATGCTCATGTAAATGTAATGAGTTCTGCCCTGTGAGGCAATGCATGAATCAGTGGATTAAGGTGGATTTCTTTTTTTAGTACTTATTAATGATCTGAAAGAACAAATAAACAGTTCAGGGATGAAATGGCCAACTGCTAACAGAATTGGAGAAACTGCAAGAAACAATGAAAACAGGAATATTGCAAATATTAAGAAACCTGCAGTTAGAAAGTGTAAGAAGCTAAAATTTAATTCAGGCACAAACATGGCAACTTGTTGCCTGCGGAAAATAATTACTTGGCTTACATGAACTCAGCAAGGTGGAGTCCAAGTGCAGATTCTGAGAAGATGAGAGTACAGAGGAAGAGCAGATGAGTGCCATAAACATGCACACCCCGAGCCTCGGAGGTATCCAAGCTCTCAGCTTTTGACGGGAGGTAGGTACTTCTGTCTTCCAGAAAAATCAATCCCACGACACAGCGTTCACTGACCAGAGGGCATCAGTCTGCAGCCCGACACCCCCACAGCTGGCTTCCAAGTCTGGGCATGGCTGTGCTGGGAGGAGACAGGCAGAAGGGGACTAAGCATGGACGCACAAAATGGTTTCAAGTGGTTGAATCTCCCCGATGATGCTGGGTGCCTGGGAGGGCATCCTCGGCTGAGAGCAAGCCAACGGGGCTACCCTGCCGGCCACTGGTATGCACCGGGTTTGCTGGGGCTCAGCACATGCAGCTCCAGCCCTGAGGGCTTCGGTGGCTCACAAGGAGATGCTCTGCTGGAGAGAAGACGGTGAGAGGGACGCAGACTGCTCATACCCTGGCAAGCTCAGGGTGAAAAGAAAGGATTGTGCCCAGGAGGCAAAATGGTATGATTTATGGGGAAAACTGAAGAGCTGTATGGAGAATGTGGCAAGAAATAAGTGAGAGAAGTGAACGTGGATGACAACAACCTGCAAGTGTTTAAAGGGTGTAAAAAACAATCACAAAGGCAAATAATTTATGGCCTGTTTTCCACAAAGTGTTCAGCCTCCTTTAGCTATTTACATCTGCCTAAATCTGGTATTCGCAAAGAAATGAGAGCTGAGCCGTTCTGAAAATCAGTTACATAAATGTAATGAGAAATTGAAACAGGAGTGAAAACAGTGCTGAATCTCAGAAAAAGACACCCTGAAGCTGCGATGCTGTGGGATGGCATCCCAAGAGACATTTCATCACTTGGGCCTTCTTAAACTGGACTGAAGAAAATATTAGCACTAGTCCTGCAAGGAGTCTGTGCTCCTGCAGGGAAAGCGGTAAGCTGTTTGCAGCAGCAGGTGTTTTCCTCGTCAGCCTCAAACTTTTAATTACGCAGTGCAGCTTCACTTTTGGGCATGTTACAGGAAAAGAGCATTTTGAGCCCAAACCCATAGTTTCCAGCCTTCCCGAGCTCTCACCCATTTGCAAACAATTGCGAAGGTGGAAGAATTCAGCGAACAGATGTAGCCTGCCCCCCTAGTCCCATCTGTTCACATCAGAAAACCACCACGCAATCTGGCAGGGAGAGCTCTTTCTGCTCAAGATAGACGCTGGCCTGGGCTGGGAGGGGAGAGGGAAGGGGGGAGCTGGGAAGGGGCGGTGGTCGCGGGTCAGATCGGAGAGGCGCTGCCAGTGCTGAGTGGGAAGCTTGCACAGCATCTGCCAGTAGCATGTCTGGCTCAAGTCAGAGCGAAATCCTCCAGCAATGTCTGTCAAAACACAAAGAACCTGTGTGAAGCTTGTTGCATCCCCCTGCACGAACATCTTCCAAGGAAACGTCTCTCGCCCCCCAGCCCGAGAGGGCTTGTGAATCTGGGGAGGGAGGCATGAGAGGATGTGCCAAGTACACCGTGTGGAAGGGAAGGCTGAAGTAAATGGGTGTTCAAAACTGCCAGTGTGAAATGCAGGGGAATATGAAGTGCAAAGTGTTTGGGTATTTGTTTTCCTGCACTGCAAATCATTAAGCGCAGTGCTTGGCACCCTTGCATGGGAGAAGATCCCAGCCATTTGGGAGCCTTAGTGTCATGGGCTTAGACCCTGTGTATCCAGCAGTCCCTGCTTCTCCCCTGCAAGCCCAACTCAGGGCATGGTCCGCTCACCCTGCCCTTCTTCATCGCCAGCTCCTCCTGCAGCCTTTCTGCTCGGCTGGAGCTGCTCCAGGCTGCTCGGGAGCACACGAGGCAGCAGCGAGGTGATGGAGCTGTGGTGTGACAGCCACCGGCGCCGGGCAAGGAGAGGAGACGGCTGCCAGTTCACGCTCCTCCCCAGCCTCCTCCTTCTCCATCTGTGGAAACAGGCCGACAGCACTTTGCTCCTTCTCGAGGGTGTTGCAAAGCTCTAGATGCACGAAGCATTCGGCTAGCGCACCTTGAGGCAAGTATCTAGGCTGTAGAGCAGCCACATGTCAGCGCTGCCCTAACCGAGCCATCTTCTGGTTCTCCCTATGACAAAAGTAACGTAAAACCAGCCCGCAGCCAAGGTGCAGCGTTAATGATGAGAAATGTACACAGCCTGCTTCTAAGTAAATAGATATCAATGAAAAATAGCAAAGCTGTTCCTCCCCCACTGCTGGCGTTAATTCAGCACTTCACATGTGAGATCACAAAATATTAATGAGAAAAGGCAAAGCCATAAAGCTCTTCTCCTACTGATAGCTGAGGTACAAACTATTTTTAATCCCTTTTTTGTTGTTGTTGTTAATAGATTTTCTTGCCTTGGTGTTTGGGGGTGCTTAATATCCTCTGGGAAAGATAAACATCAGTGATTATTTTAGGCCTGTATGACCTTGCTGAGCAGTAACATGACTCCGTGCAGGGCTGAGAGCAGACTTGGCAGAGCCTAGTTGTAAGGAAGTCTTCTATTGTGCAGACTTGCTTTGCCTGTGAAGCAATATGTTTTTTTGTCTTGCAGAGTGGAGCTCAGAGAAAAGGCTCAGCCTGCACCAAACTCTTGCAGAAAATGACTGACTCATTTTCAGAAAATCAAAGAGGATCACAGGAGGAAGTAAAAACTGGCCTTCGGAGCTGAATGCTTTAAAACAGTGCTCTTGATTCACCCTCACAATGGCGAGGGAAGAAGATAGCAAATGACAGTGGAAAACAAGGCACGTTCTGTTCAGTTTCAATCAGTCTTTGATTTATGACAGATTTCACTAAATCTTTAAAAAATGCCCACCCCAACATCTCCAGCGATGTTTTCTTTTAAACTAACAAAGCAGCATTTCAAATTCCTGACCACGTCTCGGTTGGCCAACAGCGGAGCCTCTTTCCTGAACAAAATGATTTGTTGTAGCAGAGAGTGGAGTAAGCCACAACAGCTGTAAATCTGCGTTCGCTTCTCTGCACAGCCCTGCTGCACCTGCAGATGAACTTTCAGTTCTGAAGCTGAAACAAACAGCTCTCGCAATAAATGAATTTATTAGCTGTCACATGTCCAAACTACTGCAGGGCACTTGAGTCACGGATGGAGTTATGAACAAGGGATGGGTTATAACCAAAGCAGCGTAATGCAATTATTTTTAATGCTGCTTCCACCTAGTCTATTGCTCTAAGTCCTCTACAATTTTGCCAGGGAAGCCCAGGCCACTGTAGTGGTCTGGTCTCTTCTCCTTCCCCACTCGCATATATACACCACTACGTGCTGTGTACACCTGCGCCACCGACGTGCGGCTGCAGTCCTACGCAGCATCCCTTGCCCCTTCCCACCCAGCCAGCTGTTGTACCCAGCCCTTAGCAAAAAAGTCACCCATTTGAGGTAAATGAGTGTGGCTGTGAGCTACCCTCACTGCGCTTCGCTTTCGGCACAGCTCAAAATCCTTTTTGGATCAATGAAGATAGTGCTTTTGGACTGAGGGCCTGTTTTCAGACAGCATACAGAGATGCAGGCCTGGGGTAGCTCTCCCTGAATTCAGCAGAGTCTCTGCAATATCCTGAGTGAAGAGCGTGGCAGGATCCAAAGACCTTCAGTTTACATGTGGGTCAGCCTCTAAGAAAAAGCGCTACCAAAGAGCACAAAGAAGTAGTTCCTAGGTACCCAGGGGCTTCTAGGATACCCACTTCACCAGCTTATCTTTGATATCTCCTCCCCATTAGAGGGATTTAGGTGATCCCAAGGAGGCAGAAAGTGTGCCTTGCTCAGCTGCAGGAGATGGCCAGGAGAAGGAAGGTGTGCTCCTGCAGCTGTGTTGACGTCCAGCACGAGTTATTCTGCCTCCACAGACCTTCTACCTGGTTGGGACAGGGTTAAAGAAACACTGTAGGAATTCACATCTCTTGCAGAAGTTTGTAGTAGCCATTTGGAGCAGTAAAGCTCTGTCAGGGGGAGACTGGGGAAATGGGTGTCTCCTCATCCCTCATTGCCACAGCCTGTCTGTACTATTGGCAGCACCTTTGGTTAGCCCCTGTAATTAGTCTCTGCCCAACCATGACCTTTCCTTCTCACCTGGCTAGACTGCAAAGCTGCTGGCTGGTAAAGGGTAAGACTTCAGTGAGAAGACGTCACTAAGACAAACGGAGAAAACTTCAGTGTGTACAGGGGAAGCTTTGTACACTGCTGCCTAATAAGAAGAGCCATCAGCACAAGGATGAAGTTAGGTCTGAAGTGAGTTTACAACTTCACCCCAAGTGCCGCTCTGCCCACTGTCCTGAAGCTCAGACAAGCCCATTGCAAACACTGAATCCCCTGGGGCCAGAGGAAGGAGTGTGCAGGGGTTTCCTTCCCTTTTCTGCCCACCTCACCCCAGTTCTGCCAGCTTTCTTTCCCTGATGCTGGCAGAACGTAAGCGCCACTGGCACCTGTATCTGGGGGCCTGGAAGTGGTATAAGCTAACATAGCTAGACCTGCTGTTGGACATTTCCTTAGCTGAGCCTGGCTCAATAGCTATTAAGAATATGTTTCCCTTGGGGAAGGAAAATAAAACAGGAGCTCCGGAAGCTGATTTCCCAAATTTCTCTGACACCACATCATGCATGATGCCAGAAAATTGCTGCTGCAGTTTATACCAGCCAGCTCCTCTCTGGCTAGTGGAGGAAAAGGTGAGAAATGTTAAGGTCCTTAGAAAAGGAAACATCAGTTGTTCCTGGGATGGAGCAGCATATAAAAGAACATGAGTTTTCAAGATGTGGTTCAGTTAAAGGATGACTCCCTGAAAGATAAACAACTCTGTGGATTACTTCCACTGTGCACTCAGTAGAAGCTTCTCCTTTGGAAGACAGTGGCAGAACTGGGTCCAAGTGTCAGTAAGAAGCTCAGCCTTCATGCCCATCAACTATTAAAAACAATCCCTTCATTTCATAAGACCTTGACTCTTTTAGGTTCATGTACATCTGTTGTCCCCTTGTTTTTGTTGCTAAAGACTTGGAACAAATTATCTCCTCGAGTAATTCAGTACGGCTCAGCTGATGTCAGTAGTGCTGCACCAGTTTGCACCAGTGGCAAATCTGGCCCCAGCCACAGGAGAATCAGGAAGCTGAGGTTACAGTAAGGGTTATTTGCACGACAGGAATGAATGACAGCGCAGTTTCAGTTTCCTGTGTGAATACATCTCGCAGCCCTCACTTTTCGTCTTTCTCACACACTGCATCCCAAGCACAGCATGCTGCGAGTAAAGATTAAAGATGCTGCAGATCTCATTAATCTGTAGTGTTCCTGAACACGTAGCTACTAGAACGTGTGGGGAGGACAGGAATTTCTGTACTGAACCAGCAGTGTCAGAAAACAACTAACAGCGAAGAGGAAAAAAAAGAGGCAGGACAAAAGCAACCCTTTTGAGCAAATTATTAGCTTTAAAGCAACAACTCTTCAACTCCCTGGGTAAATCCTGTGCTGGCGTAAGCTGTCACAGCTCCATCAAGCCAAATTATTTACACTAGATGATTTGTCCTCCTGTATTTGGTATACAAGGTTAGTCCACTTCTCATTTCAGCAGTGGTAAAATTCTTGAGATATCACAGCCACCAAGGAACTGAAGGTAAGCTCCTGAGATAAATCCTATTAAATGCAATGAGAATCAGCAAGGAGGCGATGGGTTCACTGACAAAACATGGCTGGATCCTATGGTGATATCTAATCTTTAGACCTTATCTAGATCACCGTGAAATCAATAGGAGTTTCTGTCACCTCCCATGTTGACAAGATCTGTCCCCAGCGCCTCAGCTAGAGACCAGAGAATACCAGCCTCACATCAGAGACCGTGACAGCACCCAGACAGGCTTTTACCTTTGGAAGTGAACAGGAGATGCTGTTGGCTCCAGTTCACAGGAGTCTCACTTTGTCAGAGGTTTTGCAGGATCCACCTCTGAGTATGATCACAGGAGAAGTGCAAGCACCAGAAGTTGGTCACTGACTTCTGCAGAGTCAAGGTTGCCCCTGTGTGTTCCCTGACCAAATCCTATGGAATGTAATTTTGTTTTCTCCTGTTCTTATAGAGATGAGAGCTTTGCTACATGACAATTTATGATGAGCATGCATAGCACCTTTCCCTGAGAAGTGTATGTTAAAATAGCATTCCTAGATGCATCTATTATAACACTGAACAGTCAAGTAGCGAATTCTGATTTAAAAAAGAAAATCAGAAAATTACCCCCAGAACAGTTCTTTCCTGTAGAAAATGATTTTTTTTTTTTAAACATCCAGAAACTATGAAAGCAAAAAGAGTCCAAAACAAAACCCTGACATTTCCCACCTGCTCAAATACATTTTGGGAAGAGGCATGTGCCTCTATCTCAATTAAATACAACATGAAAATGTGGCATGGCAGCCAAGGTTGTAGGGAAAAGTCACACTTCCAACAAATAAAACTACGCAGCTGTGTTTTAATACTTCAGAATAACCCTGACAACCTATACCTAGTTTCTGTACACTCAGAGGGAGTGTGGTGAGAAGGCAGCAGCTAACCGGGGATTTGGGCAGGGCCACGTCTCCTGAATGAGCCCTGTGGCCCCAGTTATTCCTTCTCTAATGTGGGAGTAATGGGACTAGCTGCTTTAGTAAATTGCTTTGAGATCTGCCCATAGAAGATGATTTGTAGAAAGCATGCATCGCTATTAATTCCACCTCCAGGGAATAATGGCACTACTCAGAGTACGGGAAGCTCAGTATGCGGATAGTTTTTTGCTGGACCTGGGCCTTGATTCATTTTTTTCCCTGTTTACTCTATGTATTTACTTTTTGCACTTCATTCAGGACAAATAATGAAAACAGTATAGTCTGCTTCCACTTTTGTTTCTGGAACAGTTCAAACACTTTAGTGGACTCGGACTCAGCAGAACTCTAAATGCTGCTTTCTGTCCAGATACAGCCAATTAAATGGCCCTGTTGGCTTCCAGGAGGATTACTTGAGATCTCATTATTTGCACTGCTCTGAATTCAGTCCTTAGAAGAGAGTGGACACATTCTGCCAAAAAAAGAAAAAAAATAACGTGGAAAATAGGAAAGGATTTTTTTTTGCATCTCCTGTATTTAATACAATCAGCCTTAGCAAAGTGCACTGCACTCCTCCTTGTTAAAGCAGTCCTGTCCTTTTTTTTTTTATCCCTGCCTTGGAATTGCTACAGAGGGATAAAGTCCTGCATGGCTCGCTCACTCACACAGTTGTAATAAGTCAGAGCAGGTTGGCTCCCTGCCCGACAAAACACAAACTCCCCTGAAGTCTCCAGCTTTTCCATGGCAACACCACAGTCATCAACACAGCAAACAAAGCTCCAACCCCTTTTAGGTCTCCCCTCTTAATGCAGGGAAGGATAGCATTGCACCCAGCCCATGGACCTGGGCTAATTATCGGGCATGAAAGGAGATAGTGACAGAGATCGCATTACCCTCTGCTTGGAGCTTTAGGTGAGATCAAAGGAAAGAAAAGGCACTGGAACACTCAACACCTCTCACTGTACCTTTGCTTAAACTAAAAGATTGTTGCTGCGTGTACAAGACATGAAACGCCAAAACGTGTAAGCGTATTGAGACTGAAAAGGGGTGCAAACAGCATGACAAAGCAAGAGTCCAGCACTGAGTGGAGTTCCTTAGCCCAGGAGAACCACGTGTCGCTCCAAGGTGTCTAACGGCCTGATCCTGGGCATGATGTGCACTTCTGCCAGGCTTGTGCCTGGCTTTCGGGGATAACGGCACTCTGATGGACCTCCGCATTGGCGTCCTTCACACCTGTCCAAATAAGGGCCAACACCAGGGCTGAACACCACCATCCTCATCTGGTAGCGTTTTACTCTCACTCTGCATAGGTATATAAGACCTCACAAGCTGCAAGGCAGGAGAAAATGAGGCCCAGAAGGCCTGAAAATACCTTATTTAAACTAAGAGCTAGTGGTTTTCAAGCTGTGGTCTGCAGACCCACGAGGGTCTGAGGGCTACTTCTGAAAGGTCTGTGAAAGCTAAGGAAGAAAAGCAAATCAACTGCCACGAGGCTTAAATTAGTTGTAAATGAACCTTCATATGCATTGGAGAACTTTTAGAGGATCTGCGATTTGTAAAAGATTGACAGGTATGTCCACAGGTTTTATATTCTTCTGCAGACGTGGCAAGAACCTGCTCTGCACAAGGAAAGCTACCCTGGTTTCGGACAATTTGAGAGTATATGTGACAGTGGGGATAAGACTACGGGCAGTTCTCTGCCTTTAAACCTCACCAGTGTGAACTCAAGAGTGGATATAGTTTTTCTGGCATAAACTATATTATAATTACTTTGGATTATGATTTTGCTTGTTCAGTTTTAAGGCTCTCGTTAAAGTGAGAAAGCTTTGTAGGCTGGAAATGCCATAGGCCAACTAGCTCCTTGTGGACAAAGTAGAATTTTGAAGGTAAATCAGCCCCAAAACAGCCATTTCCAATGCAAATCCTGGTGCAAAAGAATGTCCTTCAGGCTTTACAAAATTATTTAAATATTTTTATAACATTTGAAAAAAATGATTTATCTGGAAAAAGTTCAAAATGGAAATAATACACCAAGTATTCAGGTTCAAATGGAGGCTTAGGTAGCACTGTGCTTCAGCGTGCCTGGCCTTGGAGTGAGCCTGCCTTAAGGTATGGACCTCGGGTGCTGGACCAGTGACCTGAGGGTGTCGGTCTCATGGCAAAATCCTGCCACCAACAGTTTTTCTTCACCGACACGTGTGATGGAGGCACTGTGGGCCACGGTCCCTCGTACAGAGGGTCTGCAGTTTGCCTTGGTCTAGTACAACCTGTAGGAGAATTTATCTGTCCTTTGGGGTGCATGGTGCAAACAAGAACCATGGGAAGGATTTGGGGGCACTAACAGCCCTTCGGTTACACAGGTTTCAGTCCAAGTTAGTGCAGAACTGCTCTAAACCATGCCCTCAGGCAGTTTAACTTGTTCAAACCTACATTAGAGACATTTTGGTGTGGACAGTAAGTAGCTTAAGCAAGAGGGTGAGCTTTCTACGTGACAGACATACATACGGCCCAGGTAGGCTTTGCAGCAACTAACACAAAGCTGGATACCCTAACTAACACCGAGTTTAACTCTCATTGACATCAACACTACTTTGCATGATGCCCACAATGTTATGAGGGCCTACTGATGATACGTTTCATGCCATTTTAAGATCGCTTCACCCCGGCTGATGGGTTACATCTGCACAGTGCAGGTGCCAAAACATAACCCGCTGGTCACTGTGTGTTATGCATTCGTTTCTGTGGCTCATCCACAGAGGAAATGAGTCTCTCAGCTACTACCCTAAAAAACCTGGTTCTTCAGCCCACACTATGATAGCTCGTAAATTTAATTCTAGAGGTTCCTGACCTCTAGAATTTGGTGGTGGTGAAAACAGTGGTTAGCATGCAAGTCTGTGTGTTAACATGAACAAGGACACAAAAAAAGAAGTTACTCGATGATTATGTACCAATGACCTGAACAAAGCCAGTCAATCCAAGCTAAGTTACGAAAATTATTGTTAATTTTTTTTAATTTTATTTTTCCTTAGCTTAAGAACATAACACTGCATTTTAGGCTTGAGCGCAGTCCTCTACTTCAGTGACAACATGACCACTGTCCTCTCTGTGAACAGGGTCACTAGCAGAGCCACAGTGGTTCGTACCGACACACCAGCACCACTCCTTCCTGGGACTCCAGGGACTGTGCAATGCACTGCCACAGCAGTCTCAAAACTTACAAAACCTACAGCCCAAGAAAAGCAATCTGGACCTTTGCATTAGTCTGCCTCAGCTGCTGGTGGGTTCCCTTCAATAGGCTGGGGAGCCTAAAGATTGACATGACGTTCCCCCTGTTAATCCCACGTGCCGCTGGTGATGGCTGCAGAACTGCACAAGGATGTGAGCCCCAAGGGGATGCCTCATCAGGAGGAGATCAGAGTGGATTCCAGCGAGACCACAAAAGCAAAGATCAAATGGCTTATTAACCATAGGTGAAATTTCAGCCTTGTTGCTATTGGTACAGATTCTCTTCTTTCTCTCACTGGTGTTAATCAGAAGAAAATGCTGAGATTGGGTATAAAGCTGAAGGGTCCTTCCCTAGACAAGGGTCTACCTGTCCACTTTCTGCTTTGTACACCACCACTGGAGCGCCTTTCCGCATTCAAAGCTATTCCCTGTGTAGATCAGACTTTTTCACTCAGCAACACCAGGTACTCATTCCCCTCACAGACTGATGGGGCGAAAGCTCTCAACCATCTTCCTAGTGTTCCTGTGCAAGGCAAGGAATCACTTAGCCCACGCTGGGAAAACAAATGTGAAGTCCTTCATACCATCATCCTACTTTACGATGCAGTCCGGCCCACTCCACATCAAACGTGTCTCTGGCCATTAGCCACAGCGGCTCCAGGTACCACTTGCTCTGGTTTGCTCCCCTCCCCTTAAGTCTGCTACTTACTGCTGGCCCACTGCCTCCATACACCCCAGTGGGCAGCATCACCAGTGCAAGCTGCAACTGTTTAAATAAGAACCAAACTCTCTGGCTTAATTTTGTGTTCCCTTTCTCAGGACAGTTTTCATGAATAAGCAGACCTTCTTCTGCCTGCTGTGAGTGGGGAAGGTGCTGGCTGTGTCTCCTGCTGAGCAGCCCATCCTGGCTACTGCAGGAAGTCTTGGCACCGCCACAACCCTAACCTGGCTTCGAGGCAGGAAGCTTTGAGCGTTGGTTCACTTAGGGCCACTCTTTATTTCTGATGCTGTGTCCTAGGAGTGCAGTCCCTTGTTTGAAAGAGCATGAGGGCCTTAACGGGCCCTCATAAGTACCTCTGGGTGCTGCCGTACCCTGCTTGGTTTGGGAGTCACTTGTGCAATGTGTGCACCTTTATTAGCATTTACTCCCTCGAGTTTCTGCTGGAGCATAACTAGACAGTCCTTTAGTAACTGCTGTGTA
Organism: Rhynochetos jubatus; assembly: GCA_027574665.1. Taxonomy (NCBI): domain Eukaryota; kingdom Metazoa; phylum Chordata; class Aves; order Eurypygiformes; family Rhynochetidae; genus Rhynochetos; species Rhynochetos jubatus. Next base: position 122,740,914 of record CM050649.1, on the reverse strand, counting down.
TGAGGAATTGCTGGAAGTGTTTCTGTGCTGCAAGAGCAGACAAACGAAAGGGGGAGGCAGTGAGGAGGAAGGTTGATTTAATGGAGCATCCTAACCATGGGCAACTGCGGAGTGCCAAGACAAGTAAAACTAACTGGAAATAAACACTGACAGTAGCTGTAGCTCATTCCCATAGGACAAACCAAATGGAATCCAAGGGTGCAGAAACTGCAGGGCTTGTTCAGAAAAATGACCGCATGAACAATGTTCCTGAGCGAATGATCAGAGGTTGCATTGACATCTATGGCCTTGCATTTTCATTTTGCTGGAGAAACCCTCTAAGGCAGAGGAAACCTTTGAACAACCCATTTATGGGGTACAGGGTCTCACAGTCTCCACACCAAACAGGTCCTCACCACCACAAAGTCAGTGGGCTGGGGGAAGGACATGAAGGTCTGCTGTTCGCAATGCTCTGTGCCCTGCCTGCACAGCTGTTTTAACCTTTGCTCAACAGTATGTCTCCTTTCTGCCACTCAGCCTCATGCTTTACCAAGGCCCCAGTCCTCTTCCTGTCATTCCCTGATAACAAGGCAATAAAGGCAGTGAAGATACTGATATGTTAGATTAGATTAGATAATGGAGGGTTACAAGAGACTGACCAGCACAGTTGTTCATGCAGGATTTATATGTGTCTTGCTACAGCTTTGTTTTGCTTCTAAATCCATTGCTCCTGTAATCCTGTACCCTTACAGACTATTTCAGAAGCAGCAAAGTCCTGACAGGTAGGTACTTGCTCTTGTGAAAGGCAATGGCTCTGGACTCCCCTACAGAGCACTTGCCCACAGGAGCTTCAACAGGAGAGGTTTGTGAGGCAGGAAAAAGTGATGGCTAAAGAGGGATTGAGTGTTGAGGGAGAAAGCCTGATCTGAGGAGACAACACATATCAAGAGAAGAAAGTGCACAAGTTTTAGACATGTGAAAGTTTTGTAATAGGGCTCATAAAACAGGAGATCTGGCCACTTGGTGCCTGTTGCACTGCTGTTCCGTGGGCCTGGTCAAATTGGATCAGTGGGTTTTTTCCCTTGAAAAATGAAAAAAAAAAAAACTTGGCAGGAGCCAAGTTCTTTTTCTCCTCCTTGAAAGGATGATTATCCTGCTCTGTACTGATGCACTTTCCTATTCCCTGAGTAATTTTCAAGCTTCCTGTGCTTACATGCCATAGGATTGTACAGAGTAAGACACTTAGGCACTGACAGCAAAATTTCAGTCTCCTACTTTGCCCTTCAGTGCTGCTTCTGCCCTAAGCTCCTAGCACTGGCCTCTTAACACCACACCAAGATCAATGGTTACCACATGTGCTGGGAAGTCCAGGCATCCCAGCACCCGGCAAGGACCAAGCACCCGTGAGAAACAGTAAGCCTGAGAGATGGGAGCCGCAGCATTAACACTGGATTGCCTGGCTGGGACCTGCCTGTGTGTGGTATGCCTGGAGTCCTTTACAGGTAAACCCCTTCATGATAAATTATTGCCTTCTGGTTTTTTCTAATATTTTTTCAGTAATATATTTAAAGAATGAAAAGCCAAAACAGAGGGAAAGCAGAAACAGTGACAGATCAGAAGGAGGTGATGATAAAATAGAAATTCAGCCTTCCCCGAAGGAGCAACTTACATCATTGGCAAGAAAAGAAACAGGACAGTCTCTTACTAGCACAATTCCGGATTTTTCCTAGACCACACATACTAGCAAGGAAGGAAATGGGCCTTTTACATTTGTTCTCTAGTATTTCTAACTTTTAAAGAAACAAGGTCTGTCTTTATACAAGGCATTTAAAAATAGTGTTTTCACTGTACAGCAAACCAAAATGTCATGTTAGTACTAAAAGCATAATTTCAGAAAGTAAATAGGTAACTACTTCTTCAGTAAATACAAAGAATACTTTGACCTCTGGCACTGATGGATGACTCATTGACTGATGTACTGATGTCACATGTTGGGGTTTGGTTTTTTTTTTTTTTGGTGGCAATGGCTCCAGTCTGTATTCTCAACCCAAGCAAAATCTCCTAGGGCCAAATTTTCCAAAGCACTCCAGAGATTTTAGGCTGAGATCCAAAAATACAATTAGGTGTCCAGTTCCTATTGGTTTCTGTTCAGTACAGAGAAGATTAGATGTGTAGATGTTATAAGTCAAAAGAAACTCCTAGCTGTTCCCAGATTGATCATTGGGATGTAGGAGAGGAATCCAAGGGTCCAACTCACTACCAAGCACAATCATAGAAATATTGCTAACTTTGTAAGAACATTTCCTTTCTAAGGCTTAATTGCTCTTCATTTAATTGTAATTGCTTTCAACAATCTGCACATGAGCATGCAACACAATTACATTACAGAACATTGCAGTGGCATGTAGGCAGCAGCACTACCAAAATGTATTTAGAGTTCAGAGACACTCCGAGTCCAGAACATGAGTCAAAATGTAAGAGATGATCAGGAGAGTCTCCATGTTTACTGCCCTGCCCACACCACCCTGCCCTGTTTAAGAGTCATTAAAAGTACCAGGTAGTGGATGTACTACTGTTCTTACAAGTTTGGTATACTCTTCAGTATTTTCTGACTCAGGCCAACAAGGATGCCTTCTCCAATACGGGGTCCCACTTCAAGGAAGCAGCACTCAAACTGGAAAGCATTTAATCGTATGTTTAACTTCACAGATATTCTGGAAGTACTTTTCCGAACTGGAGCCTGAACATTCACAGCTGCAAGCCCAGTCTGTGAGCACCCACGGCCTGTGGTGAGAGGCCAGAGGACCTACAAGTGCCCTGTCAACTCACAGAAGTTTTTGCTCTAAGTTTTTGTGACAATGATGCAGGACCTTTGAGCTCACCCTTTATAAAACTAACAAGAGGAGGAGAGAATACACTCACAGTCACTAGATTTCCAGTTGAAGCAAAGAGAGAAACACAGCTAGAGAAGCAGTACCAGGGAAGATGAGGAGAACATGTGGAAACCATGTGTTCAGCATCTCTCTGTTAGCCTGGCCCTCTGGCCCTTCCAAGCTAGAAAAACAACATTACAAAGCAGTGTCAGGAGCATGAAAAAAGAGAAGGGAGGGCAATAGCCCAGGTGAGAGAGGGGTGAATGTGAAGGAGGAGGAATGGCTAATAGCTTTGGGAAGTGGAGGAGGGGGATGGCAGAGAAGGACTTTACCAGGGGAAGGGGATGCGTGTGACTTTTGTGACCAAAAGGGGCGGTGCGAGGCTGTGGTGAAGAGCCCTTCTGACCTGTGTCAAAGAGCCTGTGCTTTGATGGCAGCCTGGCAGACCCAAACTCAGACGGTATGTCCTGGGAGAAGGCTCTGAGAACAACGTAATGGACCATTTCAGTAAATAGCCCTTTCGACACACCAGTAACCCAAACAGTTACCCTTCACAGGCCTGACAGAAGGAACACACATCCAGTACACTAGCAAGGGGGGTTATCGACCTCACTACCCATCCCAGCTCTATCAGGGCCCCTCTGATGTATTATCTGTGATACAAATGTATGTCGAAGACCTTACATACGGTTGGTATATATAGAAAGTTTGAGAAGTACATGCTGTTTACTCAAGAGACTGGATTAACTTTGCAGAGCTATTCTGGTCCTCCTTTAAATACACGGGCTAAAGGGCCTTATGAAAAGTAGTTACTGTGTATTGGCAAGTGGCACTTTTTAAAACCTGAATATCTCATGTTATGAATGCTGGGCTTTTGTTTTGTTTTTGAAGTACCAAAAATGACAGGATCGTGTTATGCAACTACTGGATGCCAATTTTAGGAGTTTTTTTCCCCAGTTCAAAGCTGTTTCCCCCCCCCCCCCCCCCCCCCCCCCCAGTCCCCTAGGGCTAAAAAAGTGTGTGTTAAACCGGCAGTATAAACTGCTGCTGGGAATTTCCCTGGTCCTGATGCCTTTGCTTAGATGAATAGCGAGGTCTGTATGGCGAATGACCAAAGCGATGAGAGGGGAGAGAGCTGTGGTGCTCCCAGCCCTGCTCACACAGGAGCCTCACAGACTTCAACCCAGGCATGTCTACGGCTTCCTTAGCTGCCGAGTGCGGCGGATGGCACCCTAAGAGCTCCAGCACAGAAGATGGTCATGTGTAGTCTGAGGATGGCCTTCGCGCTGCACCTGGGGCTGTGCTCTCTGGTTCACCCGGCGGCACAGATTGTGCCTTCAGGTTGCCTCAGGGCACCCCTTGAAGGACAGTCTAGACTCACCCGCAGGGGTGGCTCAGAATAACTTCGCCTGGGATCAGCCATTATCTCTGTTCTGTAAACTCACAGCTTTGATGGAAAGCAAGAGGATTTTGTGGTAAAAGGAAAAAAGCTCAAGGAGGCGGGGGGATGGGGCCAGGGTGTGTTTGCAGCTGCTGGCCATCAAATTTCAATTCAATCAACATGACTGAGTTCCAGCTCCTGAGAAAGAGAGCTTTTGACGACATATTGACATAGCCTGAACTACAGTGGTCCAAGTGGCAGTGCTATAATTATAAGGATTATATTTAATACTGCACTTGGAAATGAAGGTCTGAAACACTGTGACTCTCTCTCTCCCTACAAGCTGGCCAAAATATGTCCTAGGAACCATTATGGTAATACACCGAGTTGGTAGGAAAAAAGAAACATCGGAACTCAAATCATTATGAAAGGGATCATGTGGCTGGCAGCTCAGGTCTGCTGGGAGTTGAGTAGTGAGGAGGAAAAATGAGTGTGAAAGGAAGGGCAATTGGATTTGCAGGAAAAATGGAAAGTAGTTTTTAAAAGTACAAAATTAACTGCTCTAAAGAAATAAGTCAATTGACAACTAATACGCTACTTACTCTTGAATTCGGTTTCTTTTTGTCGTGGACTTCAGCCAGGCTGAGGCCTGTTTGTTGAACAAAGACCAAACCCTTGCAAATACTTCTAGACTTGCTTAATTCTACACATCTTGATTTCAGTGCGATTGCCCATGTGTGCACAATTAAGCACATGCATAACTGTTTCCAGGAACTCGGCCATAGAGGTAAGCAGCCCCGCGTTGAAGACCAAGTGTATCTAGCTTGGAAGGATGTCGGACCAAAGGCTTTTAGGGAAGCAGGGAGAACCCATTTCTTTGGAAAACAAAATAATTGACTATAAACTAGCATAATGACCAGAAATAAAGAGCTTGATCCTGCATTAGGCTGATGGTTCACAGTGCCAAAGGCTGTTTCAGAAGGGGCCAGTCTGATCAGAATCGAGACTCAGGAGCTGGGCTGTTGAGATATCATTACAGTAAGGAAAAGGGGAAAAAAGGAAAAATATAAGGAGGGGAAAGGAGAGGGAAAGAGGAAAAGGGGAAAGGAAAAAAAAAAAGGGAAAAGGAAGAAAAAAATGGGAAGGGAATTGGAATGCCTGGAGATGGTTTCTAAAGCAACAGAACCCTAAATAAATGGTCTGATTTTCCAAAGTGAAAAACATAAACTGAACAGCCCATGCAGCGTTTTCACCAACTGTCACTGGGGTGGCATTTCTGAAATCTGGTGGAATGACTCATCCCAAAACAACAACTGTTGCCAACAAGGTCTTTCCTCCAGGTCTAGTTATTTGAATGAGAGATCTGTAAAAACAAAATAAACAGGAAAATCAGAGGCAACTCCTTGTCTTGGGGTTCAACTTTGGAGCTTCCTGTGAAGACATCCACTCTCTCAGATGCCTCCCCAGCCCACTGAACGGGTATCCAGGTGATCCAAAGAGCCAAGGAAGGGATTGACCCTGCTGGAGTGAGCCCCTTGTTTGTGAAAACCAATTCCTCCTTCTGCACCTAGCCACCACCTCTCACACCATGCACATGTACAGGATGCATCCCCCTGAGCCCTTTTGCTCCCAATATTAGGGATTTCACACGGTGGCAAACATTACCAGGAGAAGCATGACCCTCCCGACAGGTAGTTCTCCAATGGTTTGAGACAGACACCCTTAAATTTTAGTGGAGGTTGACCTGGCCCAAAGACTACACTGCCTTGCAGTAATTAAACACAGCCTCTCAGCACAGATAAGCATCCTTCCCTGGCTAGTGCAAAAGACAACAATTTCAAAGACGCTTTCTGAAGCAGTGTTGTTTTGCTGAATAATTTATGTCCCTGAGTCCTCTGAAAATGAGCAGCATACACTTCAGCGCTGCAATAGCTATTCAGTGGAGACAGTGCACATTGTGTTCAGTAAGCTCATTGCTTAAACGCTGTTGCCATGACTATAAGAAAGTGATTATACTATTGTTTACAAGAGACTCTCGATAAGTCATTGCCACGGTAGCCAGAGTTATGCCTCAAGTGAAAATTTTGGGGAGGAAAAAAAAATCTCACAGGTATAATTAACTTTGTGATCAAGATAATTCCATTGAAAGACTGAAAACTGAATACGTTGTAGGGTGAGGAATAAAAATCAGTAAGAATCACCACTGTCTCGGGACTGTTGACTATCTGGTTTCCTGACTGTTTCACTGGTAAATTCCACGGAGAAGAAAAGCCCTGCTAACTAAATAACTGTTGTAACTCGTTTTCAAGGAAGAAATAATTTATGGGGCAAGCACCAATGTAGGAGTTCAACCATGATGAGTAACTCTGTGAAAACAAACAACTTTGTACACAATGTAAGGGAAAAAAAGACTTAAAAGAATCTGACTCAGAAGAAACCTTCGGGATTATGAAATACGTCTTTTCAGTGTCCTGAAATGAAATCGATACCTAGAGCACTTAGTTCTGAATCCTCTAGTGCATATGTCCAGTACATGACCTCTTTATCTCAATAGTGTGCTGATGATCAATACTTTCCAAAACTACGAAGTAGCACTGAAGCTGTCGGAAAGTCGTCCTCACATTTCCTACGGACAGTAACAGGCCGCAGAGCACAAAGCAAAGAGATGATTAATAGAGTGCTGGCCTAGGAGTCAGGAAATCTGGGCTCAGTTCCCAGCTCTGCCACTGACCTGCTGTTTGACCTTGGGCAAGACACTTGACCTTTCTGTGCTTCTGTTCCTCCTTCCATTCTTTGTCTATCTTGTCTCTTGGGGCCCTAAGGTATGCAAGGAAGGGCACGGTGCTCACTGGGTGTTTGTGTAACACCTACTCCAGGGAGGTGCCTGCAGAGCTCTGTAATAAAGCCAGGGTACCAGAGGGATGACTCTTGTGCAACAGCATGTTTTGTTTCAAAACAGAACAGCCATGATGAACCTTCCTGGGGTTCCATCTGCTAGTCCAGGATCTTACTGGGTCTTTCAGTTAGCTTCAGGCAGCAGGTAAATGGGTTTGCAAGATCTGCTTCCTCACTGTGTCAGAAGCACTCTTCTGCCGATTTCTAATTGGTACTAATTCCTCTGCACCTTGACGCCGCTGGGTTTGCAAGTGCATCAGAACGATAACTGAGTGACACAGATAAAAATAGCTACAGGAGCCATTTCTGAACAAAATTAATTTCTTCAGATAAATGCCAGCACCTGTGTGTGAAGCCATGGGTACGAGGTATTTTCAAATTAAAACCAAAATAAATGATGATTTTTCAGTCAGTGTGTTGGAATTCTGTGTACATTATTCAATTAAGAAATATTTCGGAGTCTGTCTCCCACCCCGAGCCATAAACATGAACCTTCCTCCATGACTACCAGATGGGAGGCAACACATGCCGGACAAGGTGGCTCCCACCTGCTAGTGCTGGGGTGCAGCTGCAGCCTCGACACAGAGCAGATGACTTGTGTATATGCTCTCAGTTCCAGTCCCACTCTGCTCCCAGTTTGCTGGAGCATCAAGTACATGAAGTGCTTGGACACAGCCGACTTAACTGGAGACTGATTTGTGTATAAACTGCTGCAGAATCTAGAGGAAGTAAAGCTATCTAAATCTAGAAGAAGTAAAAGATAATATGAAGCATGCATTTATGATCCTGAATGAAGAGTTGGGAAATGCTTTTCTCTCCTAAAAAGAAGGGGCACTGCCACATCTTGTGCTTCTGTTGTGAATCTTGGCAACCCAGTGCCATAAAACCCCAGCTCCAGGAGTCACGTGATTACGTAAAAGACTCATTTGGGTCTGTATTTCCAGTACTCATACTTGTGGGTCAAAGGCTGAAAAGGTGATGTGAGTGCACCTCAAAGGCTCAAAACACATAAGTCAAATAAGAAAAATCCATTGACTCATATACATTGCCTGCAGCTTTGTCAAAGCAAACATTCAAATATCCTGTCTTAGGCTCCATCAATAATTAATTTGGCTTCTAAGCCATAAGACTCGCCATCAGATCTCAATGCACTTCACAAAGGTGATAAAGAGTATTTTTGACTGAGGAAACTGATGTTTATGGAAACGAAATAAGGGGAGTAATCTCTTGAATAGATCCTAGAGTCAGAGCAGAAACACTTGAGTTTTTAGTACACAGCGTGCTCACCTAAGAACTGTTGCTTGAGAGTTGCAGGTATTTTGTGTTAGGTGTTGGTGTCGGCACTTCAGTACAATTATGGACTGATTACCTGCATCGAATAATGCTTTGGAAGAACCTGACAAGCTATGCAAAATTCACAAGTTGGCTCTCAAGTGGCTATAGGAAGCTTTTCATGGGAAATCTGGGGCATAAATAGTTTATGCTTTCATCTAAAAAGAAAAGAAAACAAACAAACAAACAAAAAAGCACGAGAAAAAAATCCATCTCTTAATACCGTTAAGTTGAAAAAGTGATCCAAATCTCACTTGGCATCCACTCCTTTTCTGCAGCCAAGACCACTGCCTCTTTCACAGCTCAAAGCCATTCCAAACTGTAGCAGCATGATAGGGGTAAGGTCCTTTTCAGGTTTACAGCCACTGATTTGTGGAAAACACAGCCCTGCCATGAAACTCATCACCCTCATCCTACTGCTGACGGGAGTACCACCACTGGACAGTCATACAGGGGAACGCTGACATACAGACTCCAGAGGGAGGACAAGGAACAAAGACCTTGTTCCTCTTCTCTTTGGAGCAGCCAGGAGGCTAAAGCTCTTCCACATGCTGTGTAGCTCCAAATTGGAGCCCTCCAATTGGCCCAGATGATTGTTCCCCTCCAAAACAGCTTCTTTAATCACCTTCCTGAACTCCACAGAAGTGATGGTGTCAGGTCATTATCATGTAGAGTTGGGCCCTCAGTGGAGACTGGGTTCCCATATGCTGAGCAGTGAGATGGTGACACAGGGGATATGCGCAAGGTCACAGAGATGCTTGCCAGCAGAGCTGGCACCTCAATGCCAGTGCTTTGTCAGGTGGAGCAGCTTCCTAGCTTCCAGCTTCTCCTACACTACAGAGGAGATGCAATATAAATGGAGATATTACCCTTCCCAAAATTGTTAAAGGGACCAGGATGGAGCCCTTCTTTTCCAGCAGTGAGACGTGGGTGAAGTTTCAGTTTCATAAGCCAACAGACTCGCTAAGAAAGGCAGACTACAACTGGCTGCCAAAGATGGTATAAGGGTAGAAAGGACCGTTGACAGCAGTTAGGAAGAGGAAGAGAGGCATATTATGGCCTTTCTTAACCTGCAAACTGACTAACCTAGTTGCTGAGGGGTTTTTTTTGGTCACTTCAGGCTAACCGAACCCCACACACACCTTCTGCAGGCAGTCTTCTTTGTGAGAGAGAAGTAATAATAGTGAGATAAGTCAAAGTTTCAGCAAAGCAGCTTCTCTGACTCAGACGTGCCTTTCTAAGGTCCAGATTTCCCCACAGAGCAGCTACCATTTTTGCTGGAGTCACACTTCTCAGCACAGAAGAAAGAGAAGCTGTATATCACTCTCCTTTGTTGTGGTGCTGCACACAAGGGACTCAATTTGAGTACTGCAGGGGATGCGAGAGCTCTGTAAGGGAACATGCTGTAATAGTCAGGGAAGTTAATAAGCCCATGGGTTGGCCTCAGAGAGCATGTCAAGTCTGGGCAGACAAACTGTTCCTCTGCTCTCTACCTACAGAAACTTGGGTGGTGGAAACAGCCTGCTAAACAGTTTCAGAACAGAGGAGACTTTCATTAAATGTATTCAAAGCTTAAAACATTTCAAAAGAGGCAAGTGATTTGAGAGCTAGGACTGAAAAGGCTCCTACACTAGCATACATTTAACAAATTCACCTGCCTAACGTTTCATTAAAGATAGCTTTTATGAAGCTTACAGGGGGTCTTCTCGATTTTGGTTAGGAAAATGTTCACACAGCCAAGGGGAGCAAAGATTTTAAATGGCACCCATGTCTATCCTAATCAGATGGCTCCCAGCAGGCCAGACGGCCCATGACAGCAGATCCAAGTTTTCCACCCACAGAGGCAGTGTGACTTATTCATTTTACCTGACTCGGCCACCTAAATCATCTTTATCAAACCCAGCCTCGTTCCCGCAGAAGCACATGGAGCAGACAGTAGTCTCTCACCCCATAAACAGACCATTTCATTGCTTTGGCACCAAACTCTTAGTCAAAAGATCCCACCTCAGCTTCACAGAATGGCTTGTGCTTTAATCCACCTGTTCTCACCACAACGTAACGTCACTTCACCCTGTAGCTGGCCACCTTACACTGTTCGTTTCAAAGCACTTCCACAAGTTACATACCTCCAAAACCAGAAAATGCGACTACTCCTGCAGGGGACCCTGGCAGCCAAGTAGCAAACAAAGCAAAGAGCTTGGGAGATGGTGGAATTGAAAACATGGGCCACAGATACCAGAGCACAACCTCCTTCTTTTTGGAATCCTTGAGGATCTTTAATGCTAGCGCAGTGGAGGCCCGACCTCAGCAAGCACACTGTGGGTCATAAATAAAAAGCTATTAGGAAACAAAGTCAGGACTTTCATGATCATTTAAAGGATCTCTGCATACAATAACTGCCTAAATTGAGGTTTTACGAGCCAGACTTGGCTCTTGGCACCAGTCAGGCAACCCTGTCTTTCACTGAGGTCCTCAGGGAACTGGGACAAACCCATTGACTCTTCCAGATTTGTCCTGCCGCTGATGAGAATTTCGGAGAGGAGGAGGAGGAATTAATTCATTCTTCTTTTCTCTGGCTACATCACCTTTATGGTACTGTTTTCCCTTTTCTTTTTCACCTGCTTGCAGAATGCATCTGGGGAGCAGGCCACTTTCACAGTCACAGTACACAAAGCATTAATATATTTAATATTTTTAATTAATCCTTATAATGATAGATTCAGCACAACTTTGAGATGAGTGAAAGTAGAACAAGTCACCTGTGACTGATGACAGACTTGGCTTCACACTCAGAGAAGACGTTGCCACTGGTGTGATGGCTGCAATGAAAGAACCTGACCAGAATAATACAACAATGTCTGTGAAACAGAGTTCCCAGTTTGCACAGAACAAAATGAACCGTTCTCAGCCGACGTCAGAAGAATGAAAGAATGAACCGGCTGCCAGAGATTTGAAACTGCAGTGCAAGAACTTTGGTGTTACTAGTTCAATGCTTAAGCCACTGAGGAATGCCCTCCAGAGCTAACTGTTTATATATAACATAAATAATATAAACAGCTAAGTGCTGGAGGGCATATACATACACATAGATGTATGTGTAAAAGAAAGACAGAATATTTTATCTGTTCCACTCTGCACCATGAAAAGTAACAGCACCACATAAATAAACAAATGTCAGCTCTTGGGAAATGCAGGGAGGCAGAAAGTACGAAAGCTTTCCTAGCCGTGTCCCGAAGAATAAGTTTCTCCTTGACATGCACCCAGACCCATTGGTCCAGCTGAAAAACCAGCTCCCCACTCTCCAATTAGAAAATGCCGCTGCCAAAGATGCTTTCTCAAAAATCACAGTAACGCTGCCAAATTAAGCCGAAACCAAACCCCACTGAAAACTCTCCCTTCTGCTGGTTTTAAAACGACCACTGGGAAAAGATCATTATCAAATAATAGTATCAACAGTGTCAGATAATCACTGCAAGCTCTTTGATATGTTCAGGTGAACGTCATTTCAAATGTTATCGAGTGTCAAACATTTACTCTTGAGTCCAACTGTGGAAACAACCCATCCGATGTCACTAAACATGGCAGATGCACTTGTAACAAGAGCAGAGGAACCTGCAAAGCAAGGGAACGGCCCAGCTATTTTCAGGAGAGGAAGCATGAGGACGATCTTGGTTTTGCAGAACAAAGAACGTCCTGATAGCCGTAACTCCCTGAAGAGAGTTATGACTGCCTTCGCGCTTATCTGTGTGGAACTATTTTTTTAACTGGTGGAGCTGTAGCAAGGCAGGTGGGGATTTACAGTCTTCCCGTGGAGTCAGAGATGTGTCCAATCTCACATGCTCAGTGTGAGGCTCACACAAACACTACTGTCTTGTGCTTCCTTCTGCCAGAGCTGTACCTGCCACAAGTGAAGCTCAGAGCTGTGCCTTGTTCCAGGACCCTGTGCACCCCAGATCTGCCATCTGCTCCAAGCAAAAAGTCTGGAATTAGAGGAATAACCATCAATGCAAATGAGGCTTCCACTGGATTCGCTCTTGGGAAACACCCCATAGAGGATGGATTCTGCTGCCTTAGGAGATTGTTCTCTTCCCCATCCATTTATAATGCACAGGACAACAGGCTTAGTCTGCCTTGTAACTTCAAGTACCCTTGGAATTACTGGTAGACTAAATTCCTCTTACAGCTATGGCCAGAGCAAAAGCCAGACCCCATTATTTCCTGGCCCATCCCTGCCCTTCGAAATGTCAAGAACAGGAGCACAATGCTGTGCTACCTGGTGTCTGACCCTCAGCCACTCAAATTCATCCCACTCAGATGCTGTGTGGTTTGCTTTTCCTATTCAAGATTTGCCACAATGTTCTAAGGAGCTCTTGGTAAAAGGGACATGTGCCTCCATGACACAGAGATGTGACTTTGAACCAATGCCTTTCTCTGTTCCTTAATTAGGCAGTCCTACCAGAGCAGCAAATGAGGAATGTCTGTGTCAAGCACAGAGTGGGAGGATCAGCGATGTGCAGTGATACCATTACAACAATACTGCTTCATGAGCCAGCATTTCTTCCGTGTCAAAACATGGTTCAGGGCCCCAAACGTCATGCTCAGTAAGTCACGTACCTTGTCAGCAGGATTACCGAACGCTAGCCTGCAAAAACGAGGGGGACTTTGTCAGGCCTTTCCTTCGTCAAAGACACGTATGTGCGGAGTTATCTGGGAGGTAACACCACACGCAGCGTGGAGCAAGGGCCGTGCACGGCATTCTCCAGCAAAGAGGAGGTTAACAATCTTTAATGGTATTTCAGAAACAAGGACAACCTCTCTGCATTTAAAAGATGAAAATCGTTCAATATTTTCTTTGGAGTTGTTTCATTTAGCACTTTCAAACAGCTGCCTCCAGCTATTTCATAATAATAGTAACAACTAGTAAAAAAACCTGAAAACCAAACAAAAACCCTACACGGGCCTGTTCCCTGATTTCAGAAAGTGGATTATTCTGGGACGTCCAGTATTAGGCAAAAGCCTTTTTTTTTTTCCCCCCCCATAAGACAAGTGCAAAGCATTTAATTAATACACACTGGAAAAATAAGATAATGCCTTTCTGGACTGTGACGAGGAACATGGAAAGATTTAATCTGAACACTGACTCAGGTCGAAGTGCCTAAACTCTCCTTGGACACAATGTTATCGCATTAATGCTTACATCATCACCCTCACAAATGATGCTGAGTAACGCAGTCCCAAACGTCTACCCACACACCGCGGCGAACTCCCAGGTAAGGAGGGATAAACAACCACGAAGGTCCCGTTTTAGCATACGTCAGGCACTAAGAAAGATAGGTTTGATGTCTGGAACGGAGGGAGCGATCTATTTTCAGCCGTACAAATAGCAGCCATGGGCCTATCAGGACACAGTCACTCCTCTTAATATTCGCATGTGTGCCGAGAATTAAGAGTTGGAAGGCAGCACAGCGCAGCACACTCCTTCAAAAGCATGGTAAGTGGAGGGTGACTGCTCGTAATAAAGTAACAGGGGACAAGGCTTCGGCTTCTTGACATGTTCAGTGCAATTTCCAGTTGAAAAAGGTCAACATATCATTTACAAAGTGGCAGCGCCGAGAAAACTCTTGTAACTGCTCCCCGAAACAGGCTGGGTGATAGAAACAAACCAACCCTTCCTGGTGAGGCTGGTGCTGGAGCACGAGAGGCCGTCGCTGTCCCGGGCGATGCGGTACGCTCCCGCGCAGCGCTGTGCCGGCAGCCGGACCGCGCGCGGGCTCGGTCCCGCAGCGCTGCCCGCCTGCCTCGCCCCTACGCCTTGGCTGGGTGTGAGGGACACGGCGGCAAACTGCTGCCTCCAGTGAAGTTAGGGGCCCGGAGCCCTGATGACCGGGATAAAATCGGGCAGGGGGGGATATTTGAACACGGGCGATACTTTAGAGCTGCTTTCGGGGATGTGCTGACCGCGTTTGCCACTGGCGCCCCTCCTCAGGGATGCCTGCTGTCACCACCTTGCCGGGGCCATGGCGGAGGCACACGGCGCAGTCTGGTTTAAATAAACGAACAACAAGCGGTCCCCAAGTCCCTTCGAGGAGGAGCCCCCTCAGCTCCCCGCTCCGGGCCTGGCAGACCTGCCCGCCCACGCCTCACACCCTCGACGCCTCACACTGCCGACGCCTCACACCCTCGACACCTCACACCCTTAACGCCACCGCGGGGCCCAGCAGCCGGTAGGGAGCATCGCGGGGGACACGAGGGGCAGCGGGTCGATACGGACACCCCCCTCCCCTCCTCCCGGGCCACCCTCGGGTGGGGACGGGCTTCGGCCTCGGGGCTGACCCGCGGGGTGCCCTGAGGGGAGCTGAGGGGTGGGGGGGGCGTCCCCTCAGCGCCGCGCGTCGCGGCCCCTCCCCGCAGGCAGGGGGCGCTGTGACTCACCGCCAGGAGGGCCGAGGCGCGCTGCTCCCCCGCCGGCTGCTCCCCGTTGATGCCGCCGTTGCTGAGGAGGTGCTGGTGGTAGTCCGGGGGCGCGGCGGCGGCGGCGGCGGGGGTGGCCGAACCGCCGGCCGCCTTGGGGTGTTTGCCGGCCTTGCGGGCTCCCTGTCCCTGCTGCACGAGGTGGAGGAGCTGCAAGGTGCTCTCCCGCTCGCGGTCGGAGCTCTCGGCGCGGCCCCGCTCGTAGCGCCCCTCGCAGCTGAGGTGGTGCTGGCGGCAGACGGCGATGCGGGCTCGCAGCCGCTCGACGATGGCGCTGTGCACCCGGGGCGCCGCCGGGCCCCCCCCCAGCAGCCCGGCCCCCAGCCCCGCGGCCTGGGGGGGAGCCGTGTCGCCCATCGCTGTCTGCCGGTCCTGGCCCTCCGGATGGGTCGGTCCTCACTGCCGCATGGAGCGGGGGGGGGGGGGGGGGGGGGGGGGCGGGGAGGGGGGGGGAAAGGCGGGGGCAGCGGCGGGAGCCCGAGCCCGGGGGCTGGCGGAGGGCGGTCAGCCCCGCGCCCCCCAGCCCACCCCGACCCGGCCCCCGGTGACGGGTTGACAGATCGGGGGTGGGACGGGGGTGTCCGGCGGCCGCTAAGGCTGGGCCAGCATCGGCCGGGTCGGGCAGCCCCCGCCGAGGGGCTCAGCGGGGCGGAGAGGGCGCCCGGGGAGGGGGGACGGGGCTCCGCCGGGGAAGGAGGGCGGAAAAAGAGAAAAAAAAAAAAATAAAGCGAGCCGCTGCCTCCGAAATGAATCCCTGGATGGAGGAGATCTCCCTCGGGAATGAGTGAGACTTGGCAGGTTTATTGATTTGATTTTATTTCGGGGGAGCGGGGGGGGTTTATTCCTTGAAGTGGAAATTTAAGGGATTGCCGTGCTCGGCGGCACGGAGAACCCCCCAACCCCCCCCCCCCCCCCCCCCCCCCCGGCAGACCCAAAAATCTAGGTAGATTTGGCGGAGTGGGGTTTGTTGTTGTTTGTTTTTTTTTTTTTAAAAGTCTTTAGTAAACGTGCAAATAAAGAGCCGGGGAAGGAGGAGGCGGCTCGGTTTAGTTTAGTCTTTGTGCTTTCTCGTATCTCTCGCCCGCTCTTTGCTGACCACTCTTGGGTTTATTACCGTGTCCAACCGTCTGCCGCTAAATTGTAGTTCCTCTAAAAATGAGAGAGACGGATCTCCCGGTCCGGAACAATGTCAGTCAGTGGACTTCCAGACCACGCTTCGCCTTCAGTTAGTGCAGTCACTGGATAAAATCCGTATCGCTTCCAGTGCTTATTCCCCCCTTAGTAATAAAGCAGCAAGCTACGAACCCAGGCAAAGAACTCCTCTCGCATACTTTCCCTTATACTCCCAGATACTGAATAGTTTCAAGTACAGTTTCAAGAAAAGCACGGAAAAACAAAAATAAAGAAGCCAGCCCCTCTTCAGACAGTAATTACAAACGGAGAGTTGCACTTACAAACTTCCAGCATTTTGCCCCCAGAACAGTCCAGCCACTTTTCCTTTGTGTTTTTGTATATTCCATCCCCGACCCGCCGGGCTGGGCGCTCGCCGGTTGGGGTATCGGCGCTCCTCCGCCGGCCGCCGCCGGGTGCCCGAGCCGGCGCTGCCCGTTGCCCCTTCCGTGCGGAGCGGTGCGGAGCGGTGCGGAGCGGTGCGCGGTCCGCGGAGCGGGGCGCTGCGGGGGCGGGAGGCGGGTGTCACCGATAGCGCGGCCGGCGAGGAGGCGCGGAGCCTCCCAGCGGCCGCGGAGGGGAGTCGGGCCGGGGCCGCCGCTCCCCGGGAGGTATTTGCATGGGAGGAAGCCAAGGAAATCCCCTTTCCCCTCCTCGCTCGGTACCTGGGTGCCGGGCCGGGGCCCCGCCGGAGCAGCCGCCGCGGAGCGCAGCCCGCCGCTCTCCCTCCTCCCCCGGCGGCGAGACCTTCAGACGGGGACGAGGGAGTTCGCAAATAAATCGCGGCGCTGCGCTCCTCTCCCAGCTGGATTTCTCTGGAACAGACGGTAGAAAAACAAGCAGTGCCTTCTAGGGAGCGCTCATACACGACACGAGGTCAGGCTTGGGATGCGGGAGCTCCGGGCTCTGACACGAGCTTCTTGGGTGTCCGGAGCGAGTCACGTAGCGCCTGCACTTGGGTTCCTCCCCGGGAAAGCCCGACTCCTCCGTTTGGAGCGAGATCTGGCCCCTGGTACTGGCCTTGCTGCAGCTGGCAGCCGTCGGGTTCTGCGTGTTGCTGTAGGTGAGCTGTGAAGGAGGATGCAGAAATAGCTGAGAGTTGGTTGGGTTTATTAAAGCAATACGCTGTTGTGCTGCCGTGGCTGCATTATCCCAATCCCCAAATACCTCTTTGGGAATGGAAATGGTCCCCCAACATATCAAGACACATCCCTAGTAGAAAGCCCTGAAGGTCTTTTGGGACTGCACAGCCCCTAATACAAGGGTGCATCATCTCCTTTAGTCCTGCGGTGCGTCCAGTCGGAAAACTACACAAATTTCATCACAGCCTCCCAAAGCATTAAGCTGAGGATGAGGAGGAACTAATAACCCTCTTAGGTGGTCAGGTGGATCAGGGGATCCCCAAGATCATGCACATAAGTACTTCGAATGCCAGTGTTGAATTGACACATTCCTGGAAGTTCCCCCCAAATACACGAAAGATACGCAGAGTTGGACGTACGGGGAATACGAAAGACTGCGCTTTCACGGCTTCCATCTCCTCTGCGTTGCGACAGACATCCGTGTGAATCCATCCCGGATCTGGCTGCATGAGCACCAGCCAGAGTCTGCAGCACGTTCAGACCCGCGTTTGTCCCAGCGAAGATTTGGATTCTTTGATGAGGGACGAGGTCTGGGGAAGCCGGGTTTGTGGTTGTGCTACCTTCAGAGGAAGGTGTTATTGCTAACAGGAAAAAGGGATTCTTTTGTTTAACCTTGAGCAGCTGAGGAAGAGTGGGTTATTATTTGATACGTAACGGTAGTGTGCATCTGTTGAGAACAATGGGCTGGCACCCTTGGAAAATTAAATGTTAATGTTCGTGAAATAACAATGTTACTTCTGCTTCAGGCCTTGCTAGGGCTTTTATTCTTTATAGCTCGGATGTCACTGCTGTGTTTGAGAGGGTCACTCACAGAGCGCACGTGCAGCGGTGACACTCACGGAGATTCGTGCAAGGGTGTTTTAAGAGGAGTCTTGGCTGGGGTTTCCAGCGTCGCAGTGGGAGTATGAAATCTGTGGTGCTGCTCTGGCAGGTACAGGAGCTGCCGGAGTTCTCTCTCCCTCTTACGAGATTTTGTAGAACTCCGAGAATGATCTTTCAAAACAAACATTTTTGAATTTTAACTTCAGACGCTTAAGATTCCCGTTTTTCCAAGCAGCATCTCATGTGTTTCCTGGTTTAATACACCCCTTTCCGGGCGAGGGACAGCTGGTTGCAGCGCTGCGCTGCCAGTCCCGCTGGCTCAATCCGCAGCAAATGCTGCCCCTGGTGTTGCAGGGAAGGAAATACCTAAATCCATCCCTCAGCTTGTCGAGTTTTGTCCAGAAGAGTCTGACGAACGTCACCAGTCCCTGGATCCCGCTGTCATTTTTGGATTGACTGGTTGTCAGTTTTCTTAAAAGCAAATGGTTCTTAGCATCGTCGTAACATCACTTGCGATTCGCGTCTTAGGGCCTCCTAGTAAACACACACACGGTAAAGCATTAACATTACAGGTCCTACCTAATTAATTACTTCTTTTCCTTCTGTCTACGCTGATTTGTGACCTTTTTACAGGATGTTGTAATCTCACATGAGCTGTCACGCTTGTGCATTTTTTTCTGTGTGGATCCACTGCTGCTGTGGAGGCTCTGAGTTCCCTACCTCAGCAGCCCCTTCCAGAATCGCTTGCGCTGGGTTCACAGCCAGCAGTTCTCACCGTAGACATCCCATTGTGCTAATAACTGTCAAAAATGGAACAAAAAGACGCTGAACCTATGTCACTTAAAAACCGGCGTACATGCTTAAATCTAGGCACGCACCTTGTTCATCTGCGTTTAGAAGTCACGTATCAAATTATTTCAAAGTTCTGTCAACTCCACCGGAACGGCACACGCTTAATAACAATTCTGCGGAGGATTTTGCAAACGGGAACTTCGAATTTTTAGCCATTCCCTTTGTTTTTTGTCGAGGGCCCTTGGCCATTGTGAATGACTGCAGTGACACACACATGTACTGCCTGGGCTGTTCCCAGCTAGGCAGGCTGGCGTAGCTCACCTGGGAAAATGTTTAACGTGGGAGCAGAGCCTGAGTGCACCTGGGTCAGTTTTCTTCTCCTTAAATTCTGAACACAATGAGCATGCAATGGCAAAAAAGCCATCTTGAACACACACCATTTTTTTAATTAAGAATATAATCCCCAGAGCAATCAAAAGAAACTGTGTCTATGTCTTATTTAATAAACTAGAGGGAAAAAACCCCAAAACACAACAAAACAAAAGACAGAACAACTCCAGGCCATCATTTATTACCTAGAAAAACACCAACATTTGCATAAACTATTGAGGGAAGTGGAGTGAATAAGGGGGTTATTATCAGGTTCTTTCAGTACCATTTCACATATTTCTCATGTTACTCCTTGGCTGCTAGATCATACTTCCTCACATTCTTTCATCTCACCTCTAAATTCAGATTAGAAATTGGTACTTCTTATTTCTCAAAGCAATCAGAAACTCAACTTTCTAATGTCTATTTTGTGTGTGCTGGATATTTCTCTGGGAGTAGTATTGTATTTACATGTGTTTGTCTAACACACCCACTCAGTTTATCCAGACAGACTTAAAGAAGGATAAAACTACAAGTCTTTATTTATCCAAATAAAAGTAAACTAGGAGAGTTAAGCATGGGAATTGCCTGTAATTGCCTGCTGAACTGCTAGAAATGGCTGCTTTTTGGAACCAGGAGAAGCCTTCACGGTCAAAAAAAATAAAAAGACAGTAAAAGCTATCACCTATTAGCGAAGTCTACCATCCCCTTTGATCCACAAATGACTTTCTTTCTGAAAACTGAGGGGCATTGGCAGAAAAATCACTTCTTTTTGTACTTCACTGCAAGAATCAGACACAGAATACAGACCGAAAAAGACCTTCTCTCCCAAAAGTACACCACAACAGTAAACCTGACCCTGTGCATAAATACCTCGTGTGAACACAGTAATCATTATCAGTGTCTCCAGTTACAGAATTTAAACTAGAGCGGATTATCGAAACATTACAGGAACTAAAGTAATTTCCAAGTACTATCATTAATCACCTGCACCCTGTCTAATGACATACAGAGCTCCCTTCATTGTTCCATTAAGACAGGTACTTTATCTTAATTAGAGCTACTGCTTCAAAAACTGACACTGAAGGTAACTAAAAATGTCCCATCAGAACAAACATATTTTCTCACCCCCTGTCTTCACTCAAATTCCCTAACATGGCGAAGAAAATATGAAAGACTGGTCAGATTTCTGACTTCTCCCACCATCAGACATTTGTAAAAAAAATTTCTGTTGAAATATTCTTACTGAGTATTTCTATATATAGAAAGGTAAGAGTCCTCTTCATACTTCATGCTGCACAAGCATTAGCATTTACAGCCTGTCCTGGAAAATTTGATGTGACTTTTTACATATATGGCTCTTCTAAACAATCTCTTCATTTCCTGTGGTGAAGACAAATGTAAACACGAAGTAACAATACTTTACCTTCTCTGTTTCGCAGAAACTCTTCAGGTAAAACAACGGCCACAAAAATATTATCACTTCCTCCAGCCTTGGTGAGGGGAATATCAAAGTTTAGACTATGCACACACAAACGTTCTCTCAGCCCCTGCCAAGCCAGATCAAGTATGTTTCCTACTGAAACAGGAATCAGTGATGTCAGTTTTAGGCACTGACATTTAGGCAGGCACACCTTCCACTAGACCAGGTTGCTCCAAGCTTCATCCAACCTGGCCTTGAACACTTCCAGGGATGAGGCATCCACAGCTTCTCTGGGAAACCTGTGCCAGTGCCTCACCACCCTCTCCAGGAGGAACTTCTCACTGATAACTAAATCTCCCCGCTTTCAATTTAAACCCGTTACCCCTTGTCCTGTCACTACAGACCCTTGTAAAAAGTCCCCCCCAGCTTCCTTGTAGGCCCAAGTAGATAGCTAGAAGTAGATAGCTAACACTTTTTAGGTGAAGAAAGAGGAGGTGAGAAACATGATCTAGGACATGGTAGATATCAAAAAAAGAGTAAAATGGAACATTACTCTGGAATAATTCACCAATTTTCATTTTCAATCAGAATGGGTGTATTTTTCAAATATTATCAGCAATCTGAAAATTCCCAAAGTTACTTAATTTGGTAACAGTTTAAATGTGGCAAAATGACAAATCGACCATTCATTCCAATAACAAAAAAATTTTAAAATAAAAATAAAAGATTCTTGAGCGTTTTCAGAAAATTCAGAAAGGAGCAGAAATTAAGGCCTGTCAGGAAGGCTGTGGGAGGGCTCCACCGTGGTACAAAGCCCACTTATTTCAGAACAGCTTTCCTTTGTAAGAATAAAGTTACACCAAATGTAAATGTTGTTTTATTATTCTAGAGAAGCAAACAAAAGCATACAGAGGTTTTGTCAACAAAAAGAAGTGGGGCATCACAGGCATTACTTCTCCTAAAAGGGATATAGTCAAGATGGATTTCTGAGGATTTTTTGATGGGTGTGTTCCCATCAATATTCCCAGCAGAACAGGAATGAGGAAGGAAAAAGAAAACAAAGTTCCTTCAGCTTTGGCAAACAGGGAGATAGGTGTAAGATATATAAAATCTCAGAGTATTTACACATCTAACTCACAGTTAAGGTATGGAAATATCTTCTACACAAGTTACTTGAGTGTAAGTCTTGGTCTGTTTACTGGGATTTTTCATCTTGGTTTGTACATCTGTAAGTGGTACCATGGAGAACTGATGCTATTAGCTCACTCTAACAGCCTATAAACCATTGGTGTATTTCAAACCCTTAACATATAAAAGCAATTCATTTCTTACAATGAATGCTGGAAAAGGGCACTGAATGACAAATCTAAGATATGGTTCCTATGGAGAAAAAGACATCAGATGTTCACCGGGCAGCAGCTGCCTGGCCAGACAGATCTGTTACCTGTGGGGTGGCATAAATGAACGTGGGCAGTTCTTACAGAAAAATCTATGAGAAATCAGGTTTCATTAGTATTGCTTCTGAGACAGCAACTTGTTAAAAGAATCCAGAGTTTTAACAGTATTTTCGCATTTACTAAGGTGCTCAGCCAGAAAAGACTAATAGGAGAGTACGTGCCTACAGCAGGATGTGGGAACAGTTCCCAGCGCATTGAAAACCCTGCATCTTGCCTTATGCTACAGCTGATTAATTTTACACACAGTGCAAAGTACAGGGACAGAATCACAGAATGGCCTGGGTTGGAAGGGTCCTTTAAAGATCATCATGGGCAGGGACACCCTCCACTAGACCAGGTTGCTCAAAGCCTCATCCAGCCTGGCCTTGAACACTTCCAGGGATGGGGCATCCACAGCTTCTCTGGGCAACCTGTCCCAGTGCCTCACCACCCTCTCCGGGAAGAATTTCTTCCTGATATCCAATCTAAAACTCCTCGCTTTCAATTTAAACCCATTACCCCTTGTCCTGTCACTACAGATCCTTGTAAAAAGCTCCCCCCAGCTTCCTTGTAGGCCCCTTCAGGTACTGGAAGGCTGCAATATGGTCTCCCTGGAGCCTTCCCTTCTCCAGCCTGAACAAGCCCAACTCTCCCAGTCTGTCCCCATAGCAGAGGAGCTCCAGCCCTCTGAGCATCTTCATGGCCTCCCCTGGACTCGCTCCAACTGGTCTATATCTTTCTTACGTTGGGGGCTCCAGAGCTGGACACAGAACTGCAGGTGGGGTCTCATGAGAGTAGAGGGGGAGAATCCCCTCCCTCGACCTGCTGGCCACACTTCTCCTGATACAGCCCAGGATATGGTTGGCTTTCTGGGCTGCCAGGTCATGTTGAATTTTTCAGAACAGACAACGCAGTGTGTAACTAACTCCCCAAAAAACTACTCCCTTGGCCCCAAATAACTCTCATTTGGGCTTTGTGCAATTCAGGTAGTCCTTGCATCATGATTCTGAGTAACTCCTACTTCCTGTTGTTACACTGGAAGTATTCTTGCTTATCTCGCACGGCCACATGAATCCATTCTCTTAATTTTTTAGTTACTGCAAATTGTTGCCATTATGTTTGCACAACGTTATTTGATGTTCAAAATCTAAGTAAATTGCCCCAGCTGCTTATCAGAGACAGCACCATGGGCCCAAGTGTTCATTTAGATGGCTAAGCCAGACTGTCTGTATGACGCCCATAATGTTACTCATCACCTACTCTCTGAAGGGAGGAATGACTACCGTGCTGCAAGCGTAGTCAGGACTGCAGTGTATTTCCTCTGTTGCTTTGCAACAGTCCATACTGATTCCTCGGAGGGGAAATAGATCTTTGCACTTGGGTCCTGCTTACTGTAACTACCATTCCAAATGACTGGACATGCATGTAATGAGCATGAAGGAAAGTAGGATGCAAGTCATCTCCTACCTTCCCCACAAGGTAGTTCAACATCAATAGGTGGAAATTTTATTTCACAACTAAACACATGCTGAGATATTAATTTTAAGAACAGAAGGAAACTTCAAGTGACCTATACAGTAAAACTGGAAGGATTGATTTTGTAAAACTTGGTTATTATTGGCACAGATGAGGAAAAAAAAAGATACATCACTCTGAAACAGTAGTTTAAAGTATAACACAGCCTAAAAGAATGTTGAAGGCCAGAGATAAGGTGCACGCAGATAAAGCAGTCCATTCAAATTTTCAGAAGATCTCTTTCAAAGAGCTGTATGACCATTTAATCCATTTTCTCTTCTTGGAAATTGTCTGCATCATTTAAGTAGTCTTCAAGATCATTATATCTCTGCAAATAAAGTAAAACTTGTATTATTCTGTCAATGTTTAATAACTGAATTACCTACAGACCGCTTTTTCTTCAACACATCAACAAGCATTCCAATAACAATCTATCTGAAACCTCGCTAAATGCAACTGTACTACAGCTTGTCTTAAAATAGTACCTAAAGTGCTTCTGAGTAAGTCAAAGTACTTCAGCGTAAACAGAAATGTAAAACACTCTTGCTGTGCTCACGTATGTGTTTCCAATCTTTCTAAGCTACAGCTTGAGTCTGTCGTGTTGCTGCTTTCAAATGAAACGGGAGCCTGCCCACCACAGCCCAGAGATCATGCAGCTGTCAAAAAGCTTAATGTCAGAAGTTGACACAAACTCTGTGTGAACGCAACGGCACACCACGGTGTGAGACTGGGTCAGCAGAAGCGGATGAGCGGCTGAGTTACATTGTTGAAGCTCAATGACTCAGAACTGATCGATTAAATCAGACATTTTATCTCAGTTTACTTTTATCTGCTTGGAAAAGGATACATCAAATCAGCCATACCTTCTGAATCCACCCACTGTCTTCCAACTGGCTGAAGAGCCGTTCGACTGTGTCTTTGACCGGCTCATCCTCAACACCATCCAACTCCGTAAATGAGCGGCAATCCACATACAACTTGTATTTGAAGTGCTTCAAGTTGTGATAAACTCTCGTACGATTTGCACACACCATGCCAACCTTCAAAACCTAGGCCAAAGTGAACAAATCATTCGCTCTGATAGAACTGTGATTACCCTGACAATATAGAGAACAGCTAAGTCGGTCTAGGAAGATTTTGTCAGTCACTAAGAAGATTTTTTTGAATAATGGAATAAACAGAATGACACTACATGCATAAAATCTGCCAAACCCATGTAGTTTTCACAGCCACAGCAGAAGTTTTGAGCAAGCAGGCAGCCAGCAAGTCTATGCAATGGCATCTTATCAGTGCCGTTTTCTTGCAAACACAACCATGTTTATAATTGGTAGTATCTTTCCTATCTCCTGGTGGATCTTTGTTACAAAATCACTAGCATTTTAGACAACCATCACATTGTGAAAGCAAAGGAAGAGAAATGATTTGATTACTTTTGCTTAATTTGTAGTACTTCCTAGGGGCAAAGTCTAGCATTTTGTAGACAATAATTTTCAATATTTCTTAAAAAAACCACATATGAATACAAATAGATGTATGCCTAGAAACATGTATTTAATAAATATATAGAGAGATTGGATTTCATAAAAATAAAAACAGAAACCTGAGGTTTTATACAATGCATCTGTAACTGTCTGGCAGGTCGAGCTAGGCCATAATGCTGCAGAAATCAGACTCTCCATCTCCCCATTATTACCTGGTTTACTCCTACAGTTTCCATGCAGAAAAGGCAGAACTGGCATATTTAACAGATTTCTTTACAGCAGTATTGTTAGATAAACAAATGGGAAATACGTATGCAAATACATCATCAGAGCATGGATTAGAGGAAATTCATTATCCATGGCAATCTAAAATTTCACTAAGAATATATGGCATTGGGGGTGTGGAGAGGGAGAAAGTTCATCTGTATTTAAGGACACCCTGCATTTCACAAGAGTAACTTTTGTCTGATTTCTTCAAGAGAAGTAGTTCAAGTATGTACAATGACAAATCAGAAGAGGATTCTACCCCCTGTAAACAACCCACAGCTGTGCCGATTCCTACTTCAAACCATGGAGACCAAGCCTATCAGGTAAGAAATCTACATCTGCCTGGCAGTCAGAGGTCAGGTTTTCTACACTCAAAAGCAACAGAATACATCTGTAAAGAAATTCAGCTCCTGATACATATAGGAGAAACTGATTTAGTTTTACTAAAAAATAAAACCCCATCAACTTATCCTTCAAGGGCAGCATTGTTTTGGGCTGATGCCTTGTCGCTGCTTTGCAAGTAACCAGCAGGTAAATGGCTAAAGGTCAGAGTTATTTGCATCAGTAACGCAAGCTGAAACTGCATCGCTATTTCAGATGACATGCACATATATCTCAAAAAAACAACCATGCTGTATACTTCAAAATTATCTCTTCTGAGCCACAACAGTGATACCCTTCAGTACTGCCACTGGTAATAATCTGAATTTTGAATTATGAGAATGTTAAGTTTTTATCAGTGCTTGCAACCCACATTTTCAGGAAGCTTTTCTGAATGCATGACAAAACATTTGTATCTGTGAAGAGCTCCCCAAAACCATAGAGTCACAGAATGGTTTGGGTTGGAAGGGATCTTAAAGATCATCTAGTTCCAACCCCCCTGCCATGGGCAGGGACACCCTCCACTAGACCAGGTTGCTCCAAGCCTCATCCAGCCTGGCCTTGAACACTTCCAGGGATGGGGCATCCACAGCTTCTCTGGGCAACCTGTTCCAGTGCCTCCCCACCCTCTCTGGGAAGAATTTCTCGCTGATATCTAATCTAAATCTCTCCGCTTTCAATTTAAACCCATTACCCCTTGTCCTGTCACTACACACCCTTGTAAAAAGTCCCCCTTCAGCTTTTTTGTAAGCCCCACGGCCCCCAAAACACCTGACCTACCTGCATAACCTACTACTAGCAGCATCTACTGACAATGACAGTAACAAAAAAAGTGTATTTATAGAGATTATGTACACTAAATTTATATTTAGATGCACTATTCATACATTTTCTTAAAGATATCAACTATCAGCTCAACTGACACAAGCAGACGTAGTATCACTGAAGTCAAGAGACACACTCAAAAGAACTTCTGATCTGATCTACAGTAGATGGTTGTTAACTGAAATTGTAACCATCCTGAGATAAAAAAATTCCTATTGCTAGATTGCAATTCTCTACTGATCCCATACATGTACCTATATGCAGCTCCATTTTCTACTCTCCCCAAAACTGAGAAACTAAGGCTTGTGTTTTCTGGTGCAAGATCTACCAACCTATGCATAGCCTCGATTCTTTCAAATTTCCAGAAGGACCATTTCAAATACTGAAAGAATCGACAACTGGGCTGCAGTGTTTCACAGAGCATTTCATATCTTCTCAAGAATCCCAAGCAATGAGGAGGCAGTATCTGGAACATTATGTGATGTAAAACAGGAGATACCATCTTGCATCCAACTGATGGCCCAGTTCTACCCCTTCAGAAGCAGGGGATATTTAGAAAGCTAGTATAAGATGCAGGAAGAACACCAGAATAATCGTAAGATTATCATACAGCTTCTAGCAGTCAACTGTTAAGACAGTCTGTATCATCCTAACTGTTGTGTCCCATAGTGTGGAAGAAGCTTCCCCAAGAACTTGTCTAATCTCTTTTGGGACCCACTAATATTTTGCTTCCAAAGTATCTTGTGGCAATGAGTTTCATAGCTTATTTATGGGTGAGGTGTAAAGTATTTCTACACTGAAGAAATACCAGAGGCAAATAGCTAAATATCGTATCGTGTAATTACGTATTGTGTTTTTAAAGCAAGAAAGATTATCTACAAATACAATGCTATTTCAGAGTGCAGCTTTGGAAAGAATCTTAGTACTGTTCTCACTCCAATTTTTTCCTCTCACAGTTCTCCGTGACTGTCCTAATGCTTATCTACTCAAGCTGGCCGTATCAGCCAAAGCTGTGTTAAAACACTTTGTATGGAATGCAGGAGCACAGCCTGACAACAGCACAACACGTAGTGACTGAATCCATGTCCTCTAAGCATGATTATAAACCACAGTAGAACAGCAAGACTGAGAATGGAAAACAGTTTATAATCCAGGTGACACAGGAGCCAAGTGTGGGGGACACCTACACCTTGAAACTGTTTGATTCTCCCGGACCATGGGGGAATGAGAATTGGCAGCTACACAGAGAGCAATCACTGCAAGCCTAAGCAAAACTGGAACAGCTGTTTCTCTTCTTCTACTGGCAAAGCAGAATACTTCACAGATGAGAGAAAAGGAAAGTTTTATGCAGAAAAGGAGGGTTGGAGGTCTGGTTTTGTTCTCCCCACATCCACTTTTCTTGGGTATTTTCAAATAAAACTTTAGAGAACACTCCAGCTACATGTTTCCATTCAATGCGATCTGCCAGTGCTGAACTGCCTTCTCTTTCAGTCAATGAAGTTCTTGAAGTGCCAGTTTTACGTAGCTCTGTGCGCCTCTTTTCTTTTTCTCTCTCAACTGGAAGGACAAGTTGATCAACACATTGCCAGCAGAACTTCAAAGACCGCTTGAGAACAGTAGCTTTAGCAGTCTAAATTACAGGTTGCCACAAGAACCCAAATGTTGCATTACAAAGGCACTATCAAAAGTTACTGGAAAGCGCTCAGTAACTCTCGCTCCTGGGTCTGTTATACACCCCCTAAGCTGTACTGAGCATGCACATGGCAGCATCTCACCAGACGCTGGGGTGCACAGGGTAAAAAAAGCTGAAGAGCACAAAATGAACTAGCAAGCCAGTGCAATAAGAAGTGAAATGTAGCCAATGCTGTATGTAGGACAATGTTTGGACAGCAGTGAGGGAATTGCTACTGTTATTTCCACAGTTAACTTGGAAGTTGAGTAAAGATTAAATTCTTGTGCTTATTATTTCTGGTTAGGTAAGGCACACAATTCCCATGAAAAAATGACAGTTTTTTAAATTAGTGATCTGTGTTTAGAGACCTGTACGCGAGGAAGCATGATGACCGTACGATGGACTGCAGTATCAGTGCCAGTACGACTGCCAAGGGCGTACTCTTGTCCTGCCGTGAACAAGGGGAAAAGCCTAGCTCTCTTGACTATCATGCACAGACAGGCTCATTAAAGCAGAGTATTAGCAACTGCTGCTCTGAAGGGTTTGTAATCTATTTAAGAAGAATAAAGAGAAAAATTATATGCAGAGCCCAGTATGACAATACAATGATAATCACACTGACAACCCCCAAATCTCTAAGTTAGGTCCAAACAATATAGCCTTGAGCATCAGTAAGGTGTACTTCCAATCTGATGAGGGCTTCACTTCATTTTTATATAAGAAATCCTATTATACTGCATTTTAAAATATATTGTAAATACAACTTGTTCTGACACTTTTTTCTTGTCAGCAAATACTGTGAGGATTCAGCTGTAATTCAAAGATTCTTTTACACTCACAAAGAAAAGGAATGTACCTTTGACACCTCCTGAAAAGGAGGACAGACAGAACTTGGATATCAGCTTGGTACACAGCTGTGGCACCATTTTATTCTTGATAAATCATGTGCGTTGAGTTTATCATAAAAGATCATGAATTACATTACTTAAGAGGGTCCTATGCATACCTAATCATAACAATCACTGGCAGCTGTAAATTTGAAGGGAAGAGCCCTAAATATTAGGAACACATAGGTTCTTAACAACCAAGGTCTCCAAAAGTCTCAGCTGTCAAATATAACAAAATGGACTGCTCAAGTAACCTAAAATGACGGCCTAATAATACATCATGTAAAAACATGAAAGATGTCTTTCATTTCAAGAATGTAATTTAATACAAGATGTCCTACTAGAGACAACTGAGTGAGAAAAAGATGCAACACTTCGGACAAGTAGTTCTGATAATGCAGTAATGAGAAAAAGGCTCTAATAAGATGTATTGAAGCAGTCAGGAACAGGTCTTCTCAAAAGGAGGTCAGCAATTTCAAGTGTCAGCGCAACTCAGATATCGAGATATTTCGTCCTGAGCGAATAGCTACGTGGGAAACGGCAGATAGGGAAAAATCTGAAGAATCAAGCAGTAGGTTCTGACCAGGCTGCACTCTGTTAGAACAACAGTGGCACTATTTCACTCAACGTTCTGACCCAGCGCAAACAAGAACTGTTGGAGGGCACATGGATTCTGCAAATGCTGGAGGCACAGCAGGCACAGAATTAGCAAACCTAGTGACCCAATGTAGAACAAGCCTTACTTGCGGCAAACTAGAAAACACAACCACTCAACGGAGATGATTGTTCTACAGAAAGCTACTTTTAGAATTTTCTGAAAGCTGATCAATGCAAGATTCCTGCTGGGAAAGTCTTAAGGGCATTATAGGCACACACAAAGATAAAGGGCTTTTCTCTGACAAAAAAAATACTACTTTAGAAATAACTGATTGAGTGCTGGTATTGGAACTTCGGTTAGTATGTGAATCCTCATGCGTGCTGTCAGCCTCTGTGACACACAGTTTCAGACTGCCTACTCATGTACCACAAGACAAGCATGCTGAGTAGGATGCCATGAAACTGGAGTTTCTTCCTTACCCTGGATGAGACTTGGAATGTAGAGATTTGAAGCAGAAGAAAAATTAAGGCAAGTGTCAATTTTGACCTGAGGGCAAGAGTTATCAATAAACCCTATTGTACATCTCAGGGCCCCTTATCCTTTTTATCATGAAGTCCAGCTCATGGCTGGATGTACTTACAGCACTTACCACAGTGCAAGTACAGGTGGTGCATCAGCTCTAACATTAAGCAGCGAAAGTGCTGAGGAAACGGCACATCAGTCATTGCGATGCAGGCAAAGCAAATGCCACAGAAAACTATCGGATTTATTTTCTTGATTAAAATTAGGTTTATTTAAAGACTCTTTTCATTACCTCTTTCCCAGGATATAAGAAAGGATGGGGAGGGAAATGCCTCTATTCAACCTTTTAAGTTTCACTGGAACTTCCTTCATAATTCCTATATAAATGCGAGACTATACTCTTCCAAACAGCAAAATGATCCTTGTATTTTAGAAATTAATAGAGCTGAGACACGGAAGTCCGTAGCTTATCTCTTGCCTATAGTATTATAGGCATTAGATGTGTTGGTAAGATATCTGTTCTTTGTATGATTTTCTGTAACGCTAGGAAAAAAGCTTAAAAATAATGATATAGGGCACTTGTTTAAAGTTACCTGCTTGTCATCTGACATGAAGTCATCCACTTCCAAAGTTTTACTATTATAAAGCTTTCCAGAGAGCAGCACATTAAACTTACAATACCGGTTCAATTCACAGGCCTGACAAGACATACTTTTTGGATCTTTCATGATTATGCGAACCTCTGGGTAACAATCCACACGCTCCTGAAAAACAGATTTTAAGTATCATTAAAGAATCTCCATAAACTGAAACATGCCTCAAATAGGCTGCTGAGCACTCTGTACTCACACAAAATCAGTGCAAGACAAACCAAAGAGATTCAATTCTGAAGCCTTTCACCATTCAGCTGTGAACGTGTACCTTCTCGATCCTTTTCGAACACTTCGCACAGTTCTAGTTTATTAATTCTTTCACCTTCAGACCTATGGAATGGCTCCTGCATCCTGGCACTTATTTGTCTCTCATCTCTTTTCTTTGGTTTTTTTGGAGGGTGTCAGGGTGCCAATGTATCAGTTGCTTTGCTTCAAATAAATACACTGGATCTCTCCACTGGCCATACTCCATTATTACAGTGATTATTACATTGCCACACCTACCACACCAATACTATTCTAGTAATTCACATACAATGAGTAGGTTACTGTGTATTGACTCTTTTTTCCAGTAGTAGAAGGTTCATTATGAATATACTGGTTTATCTTCTTCTGGGCAGAGGAATAAGTTTTGTTGCAACATTTGGCAAGTGACAAAAAAAATCCTTAAAAAGTCACCTGCTGCAGTTAGCAAAAGAAGCATTTAGGTAACTGAGAACAGATTCTGTTCTGTTACCTGAATGTTTATCTGGTTACAAACACATAAAGTACTTCTGATATTTCTAAGTATTAAAACAAGTTACATAAGGTAAAGAACAATGAGTTTCTATTAAAAAAGTACATAATTAAAGGTACAATAATAGCTATAATAAGAGTTACAGCATTACAAAACTTGTCAGTAACAATATGATTTGGAGCCCACTTCACTATTGAAAGTAGAAACTACATACCTTATATCGATCTTTCCAGCGACTTCTAGAGATTAAGTTGTCCAGACGAGGCTGAACGAAGCGGTCATCCAAATAATGAAACGAGAGCAACATATCTTGTGCATACTTCTTTTGTCTTTTTCCATCTGTTCAGTGAGAGTCATTACTAATTTGCTGACCACGCTATGTTGTGCAAGTTTCTTCAAATAAAATTTAAGGACACTATGCTTCTGCATACTAAGAACTATGAATGATTTTAATAAATTATTACTAACTACATTTGCTACTGTTATCCATAAAAGTGATCCATGCATCTTTGATATATTTTAGTACTTTAAAAGTCTGTGTCACAAGCAGTATGTGAATGAACTCTGCAATCAAGGTTGAAGTGAAAAGCTGTCATACCAAATGGAGATCTACTCACTCGATCCCATTTAGAATGGAAAAGCAAGGGGTGAAGTCCCTTGCTTTTTGTCCAGTTAAGTCAGCTGATCAGCTTTTAAGGGAGGAGGTTGCAATCCATGAAAACAAACCACTCTGGGTTGCTTTGCAGCAGAAATTTGACAACTCTGTTGGTCACTTATAAAGGAGACGTAGAAACTGACCTTTACACTTCAGCAGCACAGTCAGATGCCTTGAGTTAGGCAGCACAAGTATTTCCAAATACTTACTCAAGCAAAAGAAATAAACAAGTATGAGGATGAGTAAAACTACCACTATTCCACAACTGTCTCCCAATATGTGCCAGACTCCATGACTTTCATAGGTACAGGCCAATGCACACTGTCGAGCTTCAGCACGTACAGACCAACAAATGCGTTCAGCTACCTTCCCCAGCCTTGTAGCAACGCTGTTATCAAAGAAACAGAACCAAGAGGGACCACTGGCTATCTAGCTTTCCGTATAAAAAGTGTTAATTGTCACTATAATTATGGTCACTATAATTACAATTAACTGCACTTTATAAACACACACTTTCAGTAAGTCAGCTATACGAAAAGATTGAAGAGGCTGTGCTAGACCACAAAATGATCCCTCACAATAAAAATCAAGAATGAACTCTTAATACTGAAGTAGCTACTCTTGATACAAACTAATGAAGAGATTCACTTGCATTACCACAGAAAACTCCATTCTGTGTTACAAAAATGTAATGCTAGGCTACGTTCATACAGCCTTGTTCAGAAAGCCAGAATACAACCTCCAGCTCATCTGCGCAGCTGATCTACTTCCAGCACCTTGGCAGCGTAGAGCAGATAAAAGTTGAAGGAAGCTGTTACAACGTAAACCTGGCAAAGTTTATTTTTCATAAGCTTGTTTTCACTTGTTAAAGCACAACAAAACTATCAGTCTGAAAGAACTAGCAGTGCTAGATGAATGACATTTTTAGCTCCAAGAACACAGTCTTTTTCTGAAGTCTGTGGTATACTTCAGTTTCTCTATTCCCTCTTAGTTCCAGTGACACCAAAACTGCCGCTCTTTGGCACTTTGCCAACTCCTTCCACAACCTGACACTGACAGTCCTCTCCATAATCCCACCTTTACAGTGCTTCTGAAACTGCGTGTGAGGTTGCCATTCAGCCCCACTAGGCCAAATGCCAAAGAGCAGTTCCTCTGCAAGAACAAAACAAGCAGTACTGCCTGCAGCTGGAATGGATGTTTTGTCTGAAAGCACAAATGTTTAAAAAAAAAAAAAATCGGATTTAGAGTAATCTCTGTAACTAAAATTATCTATCACCTATCAAATTCCTCAGAAAAAGCTATGAAGCATGTGACATTAAGGTCTCCATGGAGAGGGTGGAACACGCACTGGAACAGTTTGCCCAGAGAAGCTGTGGATGCCCCATCCCCGGAAGCGTTCAAGGCCAGGCTGGATGAGGCTTGGAGCAACCTGGTCTAGTGGAAGGTGTCCCTGCCCATGGCAGGGGGGTTGGAACTAGATGGTCTTTAAGGTCCCTTCCAACCCAAACCATTCTGTGATTCTGTGACATTTTAACAAATCAGCCAACCTTGCAATGTTTCCATTGAGATACCTACTTTGAAATAGATTTTGCTTTCATGCTGCAACCAATATTACTGATCAGTAACACAGAAACACTTCTGTACATCTCAGAATGCCTTCTAGGCTTAAAAGAATTGAGTCTACACATTTTTCCAAGATTACTCTATCCTTTTCAGATAGATTTTCCCCATCATTCCCAAAAGTTACAGACCAGCAAAACCAAGAACAGATCTCAAGACTCACAGTCTTGTACCCTAATCAGGAGACACATCTTTCCCTAGAATAAATGTCTTTGCCTAACTTTGAATGCACTATTACTTAATGCAATTTACTTACCGTATAATGAGCTCAGAAAAGTGTCATCAATGGCGTTTATGAGGAAAGCCTTTACTATTCTTTTCAAGTGTACATAATGATCACAGCGAGATACTGGGAAAATAGCAATAACAGGAATTTACAAAAAAAAAAAAAAACCCCAACACAAACAGAAAGAACCCAGTTGTAAGCATTGTTAAGAGTCCTGTAAGAATTTTCCCCCATTACTGTAAACTTAGAAACTTAATGTCATTTACATATGTATTTAAAAATAATTTCAGTGTACAATATCCACACCATTAAGATCTTGCCTTTAAATAATGCTTCTCATCCCAGTGATCTTAATGAATGTTAGCATCCTGAAGTCACACAGACTTTCAGCAAGAAAAGCCCAGACAGAGGTACAAACACTAAAAGAGAGTAATTTCTTCTATGAATAGCAGGACATAATGCTAATCAACCAGAGAAGGTCAGACTTACGGGTTTTTTTGATTTTTCTTTTTTAAACTTTCTTTCAAATACACAGAATTCTGCTCAGATCTTTACTGGGAAAGAAAGACCGTAAATGGTTGTGGCCATCTACACTAGTGCCAACCATCCAGTCAGTACATACCTGCTTCTGAACAACAAACTATGTCAGAAGATAACCAGCATCAAATTCTGTTTCAAATCTCCCAGATACCAGCTTTCATAAAAGATCAGCTTGAAAAATTTTCTGGCTCTGAGCAGGTCGGCCAACGTTGACCAGTGCATTCAGAAACCCTTACAGACCTGTGCTCCCAAGTTGCACCACCATGGAATAAAAAGATATTAAAAAAAAAAAAAAATCTCTAATCCCAAAACCCCAAACTCATGGCAGGAATTTTACGTCACTCTCCAGAACAGAACTTGGCCAGAATTAACACAGCTGCTCTTAGCATATATCACAAGGTAGTGGATGATGCTTTTAGTTCTCCACAGGAATGACTGCAACATCAGAAGCCTACTTCAACCTAAATCAGACCAACTTAAAAAAAATAAAAAAATGTGCAACAGTTTCCCTTCCTTCCCCCCAAATTATACCTTCCATTTAATAAGATACAAAAAGACTGTAAAGTTTACTGTGGAAACCCATCACTGTGAGTACTTCCACAATAAATTGAAGCCTTTTAGGAATCTGCTTTTAAATGATCATATCCTGTTACACACTGTTTGTATTCACAGTCCATCAATGTTTATTACAGCACTACAAGCAAGTTATACATACAGAACTGTCACCAATTTTGATCTTACAGTATGGGACGTGGTATGCCAGCAACTCGCTATTCGACATATTTGGTTCCTTTCGTTGTGGCTGGTTTTCACTCGCTACATGCTCTGTGCTGTCATCATCATCATCTTCCTCTACTATAAAATCCTTCATGCTGCCACTGTCAGTTTCACTACTTTCTGTTGGTGTGAAGGGCAAGAGACAGAGTGGGTCCTCTTCTATTTCTTCTTCACCCTCAGAATCCTAATTAAATTCAAAACCAAAGACAAGAATTTTCAGTATTTGCACTGACAAAATACTACATATACTGGATAAGATTTTTGACCTTCTAGTAACACTGTTCAATTAACAAGAAATAATACCTTCCCAAAAAGTACATAATTCTGTATTAGACAACCATTACTTTCAGCTTTAAACCAACCATCTCCAAGTACCTGTCTTTATCTGTAGCAATTAAGCTAACATGAGATCTAAGTTACTTCAGCAGGTATTTTGCTTCTTGATAAAAATCATTTTATAGTCCTCTCATATGTGTCTTCTTTACGAAAAAAAAAGGAATAAAGTTTTTCCTTTCTGACTACGTAGAGGAGATACAACGCAGGTATGTAAGCTGCTTAATCATCAGAATGCCTGAAAGAGCAAGTGAAAGGAAATTCTTAAATCCTCAGTGATTAAAATTTAACTCAAGACAAAGGTTTTCAGCAGTCAATATTATTTAGTGAAAACTGTTAAAATGTGACAGAACTACCGATTTGTCATAATGAAAACAAAATAAATAAAACCCCACTGATTTATATCTATTAAATGTCTTTGCCTTCCCCTACATTAAGTATTGTCTCCAACTGAATTCCAAAGATAAAATCCAGACCTCACAATTTTCGCTGCTGCAGGATCTCCGGGCTGCTCTTTGTCTTGCAAGTTCTTTCAGTTTTGCAAACACTTTCTGTTTCTTACTAGTAGAAACACTTTCCGTAGGGCAGGTTTTATCAGACTGCTTTTCTTCAGAATTCTCATCTTCATCCATTATACAGTGGCGTTTAGCAAAAACTTTTCTAACAAGTATATCACTGTCCTCACTTTCATCACTGTCATACAAGACAGAGCTGTTGAACCTTTTACGCTTCCCAGGCACGATGTGCTCATCCTCACCTTCTTCTATTACTTCTCCATCATGGCTTTTCTCTTCCTGACCTGAAAGGCTGTTTTTCACAACAGTTTCATTTTTTTCATCGACTTCATCTTCTGATGTGGTAGACTCTTCCTCCTGAGAAGTACCTGAGGACTCATCAGTGCTGTCAAGCAGTATGAGCTCCCTTTTAGTGCGTCTCCAATCAACTCGGGATTTGGATGACAGTTTCGTTCTTGCTGTCTTGTTTCTTGTTTCGTATCTTCTGACAACAGCTTTTACCTCCATTGCAAGGCTGTGATAACACACCAAAATGTAAATAGGTAAAACAAAAAACTTATTACATTATGCCATTCAAAAAAAAAAGCCCTGATTACGAGGGCATGTGTATTTTGTTACATACACTTATGACTTAATATCAGTAGTAAGAAACACGCAGAAATCAGCACCAAACAAAACCAAGCACACACAGCAACTTCTGAACAGGATATACCTTACTGCAAAAACGTCCTGCCCACACCCAGCACGAACGAACGGGAAAAGCCACGTCTGAAGTGCTGGTACAGATCCCATCACCCCCTCCAACACTGGAAGCCTAGGGCTGAGGCAAAGCGCTCCCCTGCTCCTGAGCGGCAGCCTACATGGCTCCTTGAGGATCAGCAGGTGCAGGCTGAGGGGCGGCCTGGTGTCCACATCCCCCACCCCCAACACACACCGCTTAGCGGGCCGACCCCCACCTGCCCGCCCCGGCAACGAGACTCGAGGCGGCAGAGGCGCGTCCAAATACCGCATAAAACACACAGGACCCAACCTTGCCCCCAGCCCTGGCAGCTCGCGCAGCAGCCGTTATTTTTACCGCTCACGTCCCCACCGCGCAGCGCTGCAGCTGCAGCCGCCGCCGAACGACGACCGCCCCCAGGCCCCCGCCCGCCGCGACTGGCCGCCGCGATTGGCCGCCGCCCGCCGCGGTTGGCCGCGATTGGCCGCCGCCCGCCCCCGATCAGCTGCCGCGATGTTTACGGAAGTGCTGGCAGGCGGCGCGGCGGGCGGGAAGGGGGTGTCACGTGGTGTGCCAGGCTCTGTGTGTTGGCGCGCAGTGCGGGGAGAGGCTGAGGTCGTGGGTTCGAGGCCTCCCTCCGGCACGGGGCGGGGCACGTCGTTCTCCTCCTTTCCGGTGCCTCTCCGACAGGTCTCAGGTAGCATTAGAGCGTGGTGGTTTAATTGTGGTCGCGTATTTGCTCACCCTAGATGCATTCTTGAGGAAAATCTGTGTGGACTTGTGAGGTACTGCACCTCCCCAAAGCGCTGCCAGTGACGACTGCCAGTGGCTGAAGGCCAGCCTGGCCTGAGGCTTACCCTGCCAAGCAGCTTCTTCAGAGCTGCCAGCACTCGTCTCTGCAGCACTGGCTACAAGCCTGGTAGATTTATTGCTTTCCACAAGTGATGGTGCACAGGACACTAAGTTGGGTGGAAATGTTGATCTGCTCGAGGGTAGGAGAGCCCTGCAGAGGGACCTGGACAGGCTGGATCAATGGGCTGAGGTCAGTTGTATGAGGTTCAACAAGGCCAAGTGCCGGGTCCTGCATTTAGGTCACGACAACCCCTGGCAGTGCTACAGGCTTGGGGAGGAGTGGCTGGAAAGCTGCCCAGCAGATAAGGACCTGGGGGTGTTGGTCAACAGCAGCTGAATATGAGCCAGCAGTGTGCCCCGGTGGCCAAGAAGGCCAATGGCATCCTGATCTGTTTCAGGAACAGTGTGGCCAGCAGGACTAGGGCAGGGATTGTCCCCCTGTACTGGGCACTGATGAGGCTGCACCTTGAATATCGTGCTCGGTTCTGGGCCTCTCACTACAAGAAAGACATTGCGGTGCTGGAGTGTGTCCAGAGAAGAGAACGGAGCTGGGAAAGGGTCTGGAGCACAGGTCCTGTGAGGATCAGCTGAGGGAGCTGGGGGTGTTTAGCTTAACAAAGAGGAAGCTGAGGGGAGACCTGATTGCTCTCTACAGCTTCCTGAAAGGAAGCTGTAGGGAGGCAGGTGCTGGTCTCTTCTCCCAGGTAACTGATGATAGGACAAGAGGAAATTGCCTCAAGTCACGTCAGGGGAGGCTTAGATTAGATATTAGGTAAAATTTCTTCACTGAAAGAGTGGTCAGGCATTGGAACAGGCTGCCCAGGGAAATTGTGGAGTCACCATCCCTGGAGGTGTCCAAGGAACACGTGGATGTGACACTTGAGGACATGGTCTAGTGGGTATGGTAGTGTTGGGTTGATGGTTGGACTAGATGATCTAATAGGTCTTTTCCAACCTTAGTGATTCTGTGATGGGGTATGTGAAAGCCAGTTGTGGCACCTGTAACTATGGGGATGTTTTGGGGTGCCACACTGGGGCCTAGATGGAGCAGAAATCCCAGTGGTGTCCATGTTTGGCAAAGCCTTTGCCAGCCCACCCATCCTCCATGGGCCTCTTAGAAGAAAACAATGCTTTCTTTGGTGTCTGTAAATCACATTTTGGCTATGGTGCCTGCAGCTCTACATTGGGCTTCTCAGTCAGAAGAAGGAGCATGCCAAGGGCTCTGTTTCTCTGCAGTTCATGCTGTATCCATGTGGAAAATCAGAGGCTGGGTGACACAGAGAATCCTACTAGTGCTGGTGCTCAAGGAGAGACCTACCAGCTCAGCACAGGGCTCTTTTTCTTGGTAATGGCACTTCACTGCATGCACTGAATCACTGAGCACATGTGCTGCTCTCAGCTGGGACTGGCCCTTGTGGGGAACCCCAAAAATGGATGTTAAAGGATGGGGAGGTGACCTGAAGGTTGTCTTAGTCATCAGGGAAAGTGGGAGAATTACAGTGGAAGATTTGGGGAGATAGGAGGGTACAATAAATTAGAATCATATAATCATAGAATGGTTTGGGTTGGAATGAACCTTAAAGATCATCCAGTTCCAACCCCCTGCCATGGGCAGGGACACCCTCCACTAGACCAGGTTGCTCCAAGCCTCATCCAGCCTGGCCTTGAACACTTCCAGGGATGGGGCACCCACAGCTTCTCTGGGCAACCTGTTCCAGTGCCTCACCACCCTCTCAGGGAAGAATTGTTTCCTGATATCTAATCTAAATCTCCCTGCTTTCAGTTTAAACCTGTTACCCCTTGTCCTGTCACTATGTGCCCTTGTAAAAAATCCCACTCCAGTTTTCTTGAAGCCCCTCTTCAGGTACTAGAAGGTGCTATAAGGTTCATAAAATTTGTAAGGAAGTAAGTTGCACTACTTTCATTGCTCCAAGAACGAGACATTTTATGGATGAGTATATGCAGGAAACTATTAGCATCTACAATAATAAGCCTCTGTTGTTTTTCTGCTTAAAACTTCTGTTGAATAGGATGCTGGATTCTGTTCAGAGCTAATACTCTTACGGATGTGTTTTAACAACAAGATGCATATCTTAAATTTGCTCTGCTTTGCTTGGTCTGTGGTAGAAAACTACTGCTACCTTGGAAGTCATTCTGCTGACATTTTTTATACGGCTCTAATAAGAGCCGTATAAAATATTTATACTGCTCTAATGCTCTAATAAGGGCAGTATAAAAAGGTCTCTATGTATTTCTTTAAAAATAGGTGGTCACGGAACTGCAAGGAGAGGAAATACCTGGAAATGAAAGACAATTATTTCTCATCTTATTTGCATAGGACTGCTACGGATTTCACATTGTGAAGAGGTGTGGACGGGTGTTTATGTAGATGGTGGGTTGAATTCCTACCAAAATGTTCATATTGCAAGGATTAGAATGGTTATAATGCAAGGATCATACTGTATTAAGTGATTTATAGTCCTGGTCTGACATTTCTTTTAATTGCTTTAAATTTAAAGTCAGGACGTGAATTTTCAAATAAATAAACGGATCGGAGTTTGCCCAGGATTTAATGTTTCCTCCAAACTGTGGTGGAAGTTAACACTTCGGGATGCTGCTCTGTCCCTGGTTTTCATCGCGTTTCTCGCTTCCAACATCGCCACCTGGTGATAGAAGTCGCGAAGAAACCCTCGTAGTGGTGCTAGTGTAGTACAAGAGACGGGAATAAGGTGAGTACAGCGACTACGTAGCAGGTAGCTGAAGAAAATACGTATTTTATATCATTCTATGATATATTTATATCATTCTATGACATAATACATATGTTTTTTTACTTAAATGACATGAAGAGTGTCAGTTATGAATACTGGCTTCTGAAGGACAGCTAAGAAGTTTTCCTTATGCACAACACCGAAAGGTCTTGTCTTGATTTTTCTGATGATTTTTCAGGCGAGTCCCAGACCCAGGGCAGTCTCCAGTGTGGGATCATGTTGCGTGCTCAGATTCTAGAAGGGAACTTCCAATCAAGAGACACAAGTTTTCCAAATAGGCCAATTTTCCTCAAAGCTCCTCTCTAAATTGCTTAAAATGTTCCTTATAAGTTCAGCAAACTCATCTGTCACAGAAACAATAAATTGAGTTGATTTTCATGTGTGCCATAGCCTTTTTACTGACCTTGTGGTATTACTATGCCATGCGATGGCCCCAGCACTTCTCCAGTACTGTTTTCTATTTTACTAGGGTATTCCAGTCTCCTATGATCTTAGATAATAGAGAAATTAATATATTGGAATATTATTTTTTTTTTTTGTAAGTGGCAGCCTCCACTAGCCGTTCTGTGGCAGCTACTTTCACCACCGAGTGTTTGCTATGCTGCTTCCCAGCTCGTCCCTTAGTTGTCTGGCTATTGCTCTGTTCACATTGCAGTTCCTCTGAAGCTTGAGCTCTTCTGGGGTTCAGTGATGTCCAGAATTATATGGACATCCCTTCCACAAAACAGACACTTGCTGCTTGGGATATTCTCCCTTCCCAAAGGTAAGCAATGGGAAGTTCAGAGCCCACGTTTTGCCCAGACTGTTTCCTGCAACAGTACATTTGCAAACCCTCTATGACTCCCAAGCATACTGAGCATTAGGCTGGCTCATGTCCAAATAATAATCCTGGAATTTACCCCAACTGAAAAAAAAAGGGGGAGGAGTTATTTTTTTCATTTTTTAAACACACTCAAACTTTCAAGGAGGTTAGCCCTTACCAGAACCAGTACAGCTGCCAAGGTGGCTATAGCCCTCTGACAGACAGCAATAGCTCACCAGCTTGCTAGAGCAGGAACAGCAAGCCACGTCTGACTGTGACGAGGTTTAGCAAGGGAACCCACGACAATGAGCTCTAATGCTTTTGAAATAAATGTTCAGCCAGCACAAAGGCTTTCAGCATTGCCGTTCCTTGGAAGGGATTGTTCTTTTTACTGTTCACCAGCTTACGTCAGTAGGGACTCCCTGTCTCTTCACCAGACACACTGCTCAGTCCATTTATGTCATCTATTAAATAGAGACGGAAATTAACCAGACAATAACTGTTTTATCACCAGAAAGAGCTGCTAGGACTCACAGGGAGTTCCCCCCAAGTAAGACTATGCCTGGAGTGTAGAAATTGAATACAGGGTCATCTCCCTTTCTTTCATTCTTTTGTTCTTTCTCTCTTTCTTTCTCTCTGTTGAACTCAACCTCCCACAGGGGACACAAAGAGAATATTACAGGAGACTCATTATCTTGCATTTCTCTGCCTCCTATTCCTTGTCAATGGAAGACCATTTCCCTAATTTTAGGGAGAATCCCTGAAAATTATAAACCTTCCCAGAAGCCCTGGTAGCTGCTGTCTGACATGATTCTTCTTGTTTTTTGCTGTCACTGTGTAGTCAGTAGCAACAGAGAAATTGATCTTAGTAGTTACTATTTCTTAGCAGAAAGTATTTTAAGATTCTATTTCAATGCATATTTTAAAGAATGTACATCTCCATTTAGAAGAAAAGTTTTTCCAAAAATTTAAAAGGTTTCCTAGAGCATAGAGTTTTCAAGCTAATTCTAAATGCTTTTCTTTTCCCTATACTTTTGTTAATAGTAAAACTTTTCTCAGGGACTGGGATTAATTTCTGCACAGAAGCCTTTTTAAGGAATTAAATGGGGTTTATGACATCCTTAATCCTGATTCTGGCTCTTTGTGCAGCGTTGAATTTCATAGAAAGAGTGAATTTCAGACAAAAGAGACCAATGGAGTTAGCATTTAATCTCTTTTTGAAACACTGAGAGCTTTCTGGTCTCATGAGATTCTGAAATCGTGTTCCATATACAAAAGTTTTCTTTGTGTGTCTTGCAGGCTGGATCATGATTACTGGATGACTTGCATGTTTATGTTGTCTGCAGTGCCTTTGGGAGTTCTTGCTGTTGCTGCTTATTTAAAAGTCCTAATAACCAATGAAATGTGTAGTTCACTTTGCCATTTGTGTGTGTAAGTTATATCTTTCATCTTCAGTGCCTGAAGTATATACAGTCTAACAGTAGGAGAACACAAGGCTGAATGTAGTTAGGGTTCATTATCACTATTTGAAGATCACCTGTATTTTGCACCAGTTCCACTCCAGTAAAACTCAGTTTATTCTGTTTCCATTGCCATAAGATTTCAGAAATACCCTGGTCTTTCACAATCACATGGAGTATGAAGTACATCCTTGTGTGCTGAAGTAGGAAACTGAGGAGTAAATGAGGATTTGATATTTATCTGGTGCTGGTGTAAGATCGAGGCATTCCTACCCAGTGCTGTAAAGGTTCTGTTTGAATGGTGTCAAGGCTAAGATAGTGTTGGCCATAACTTGACCATATTGATGTGTGAAGTTTTGAGCAATTCAAGCCATAACTTATTGGCATCCACCAGA
The DNA here is from genome assembly GCA_027574665.1 of Rhynochetos jubatus. NCBI lineage: Eukaryota > Metazoa > Chordata > Aves > Eurypygiformes > Rhynochetidae > Rhynochetos > Rhynochetos jubatus. The sequence goes on along the minus strand of CM050649.1, from coordinate 122,697,628 downwards.
ACTGCGTAACGAAGGTCAGGATTTTTGTGCAAGGAGAGGAGTGGTGTTTTATCCTACTTTCAGAGTTTTTCACCTTCATTGTGATATTTCTTTAAGAATTTACTTGTAGCTTTTGGGTGGTTTCGTCTCTTTCACAAACCATGTATAATCGCTTGGCAGCAGTTCCCTAGCTGGAGTACAAATTTTTGCCAGGAAAAATGTGCTGAGTCATGATGTGTGACCAAAATAGCTGCGCTATTAAAAGTGCCAGGAGGAGATGGAGTCCTACCCATAAAACTGTGCTTAGCTACTCTAATATAGTTGACCTTGGCCAGCAGAAACGAGGAACGCTTAGGATAAACTGTAGTGGCAAAAGCGTTTATCTGCTTGTATAATCTGCTTCTGCACTAACTTTCTACCATGCTGATGTACCAGAATCTCTATACTTGCAGAGCCTTTCAGCTGTAAACTTAGCCTGCATTTTTTTGCCTGGCTGGATTAACAGCTATTAAAAGCCTTCTTTTGTGTATTTCCTTGCATTATGTATCAGAAAAAAAGGCAGTATTTAAACTATAATGAAGAAGGTACCTGACTGGTTAACCTAAGCTGTGTGTACTACAAAGAGAATACCAAAGTATATGCAAATAAACCCACATCCTTACAAATAATTTCTGATTGTGCCATTTATTTCTTATTTAATCGAGGGAATGAAGGTGAGGTAATCCTGTTTGTAAGGAGGTGGTAATTTACACATTATAGCTGTCAAGGTTAGAAATCTATTAAATTAATTTGCATAATAGCAAAGTCAGAATAAAGGATTGTTTAATCTCAGGGCTAATGGTTCTTCTCCAAGATTTACTGTTTGAAAGGTAGTAAAACATCCTTTTCCTGAAGTTATGGTTTGTATTCAGATCCTTGGCACAAAGAAGAAATACAGATATCAGGACAGTTGTAGACAGATTATGAGTTTTGGGTCTTCAACTGACTTCAGCCCCACAGAGTCATACCCCAGAAGATCAACACAGGAAAAGGAGTTGCATGAAGAGGTGCATAAGGGAAAAAAGAGAAAGCAGGCTTGCCTGCATGTTCTTTGAAATAGATCTGCTCCATGATCTTGCCAGGCACAGAGGTGAGACTGTCTGGCATGTAGTTCCCTCCTCTTTTTTTCCCTTTTAAAAGATGCAGGTTATGTTTCCCCTTTTCCAGTCAGTGGGAAGCTTCACCAGACTGCCACAACTTCTTAAATGTGATGGATAGAGGTTTCGCAACCCCATTCGCCAGTTCCCTCAGGACCTGCAGATGTATTCCATCAGGTCCCATGGACTTGTGCAACTTCAGGTTCCTGAGGTGTTCCCACACCTGATCCTCTCTAACCATGGGTGGCTCTCCATTCTCCCAGTCCCTGCCCTTGTCCTCCATGACTCGGGGGATATGGCTCATGTCCTTGCCAGCAAACACTGGGGCAAAAAAAAAATGCATTGAGCAACCTGGCCTTCTCCATATCCTGGGAAACCAGCTCTCCTGTTTCCTTCTGCAGAGGGACCACATTTTCCCTGATCTTCCTTTCATCCCCTATGTACCTATAGAAGCCCTTCTTGTTGCCCTTGGTGTCCCTGGCCAGGTTTAATTCTGTCAGGGCTTTGGCTTTCCTAACCTGATCCCTGACTTGCCGTACAACTTCCCTGTAATCCTCCCAGGCTACCTGTCTCTGCCTTCACCCTCTGTAAGCTTCCTTTTCGTGCCCCAGTTTGTCCCGGATCTGCTTGTTCATTCACGCAGGCCTCTTGGCATTTTTACCTGACTTCCTCTTCATATGGAGAGTTCTTTCATTGTTAAAGTAATTACAATAGAAGATGGATTTTCACTTTAGGTATTCAACTCTGAAATCCTTTATTTTTCCTCATTACTGTGAAATTGGCACATCTGCTGTTGTTCAATATTCTCCCAGCCTCCCCTTACATTCTTTTGTATCTGCCGACCTCACTCAGGAACTGGCCTGTTCTACAGCAATGCTAAATTTAGGGAGCGTATTTTTAATCTTTAAATTATGGGAATCTTTCAGCATCGTTGGGGATATATGAACAAAAGAATAGTATTAATGATGTGTATTGCGTATCAAAAGTGCCCAGAGGCAAACTGTAGACAACACAAATGGTGGTTCACGGTAAGTAATCAAAGATTATGTTCTTAAGCACAAATGCTTTATAAGTTCAATAACTTCTTGTTTTCTTAACAAAATATGTTAACTCAATGTCCATAGTGTAAGCACGGTCTTAGCAGAGACCAGATGGAGCAGTGAGTTTTTTTCTCTCCTAACTCTGTATTTAAGCTTCCCATGCCCTCTGCTATATGCTTGTTCCTTCCTTCCAGAAACAGCCTTTGAGTTCACATGTGTCCAGCTACACGATATTGAGGCTGGGCTGTGGGCCCTGGTAAGCCAAAGGGAAAACCCGGGATAAAGTGTGTTACAAAAGCCTCCTGTCTTGAAATTCTACCTTGAAATTATCAAAGCCACAGGACAGCAGGTAGGGGCCAGTACAGGATCTCAGCTGCTGAGGTAATCCTCTTCCTTCGGGATTATACAGAGCATAAATATCCTAACCTCTGCACCTTTTGCCATGCTCCCAAACAGTAAGTAGTGCAGAATCCCAGCATTTTCAGCAAGGTGAAATCAGCCTGAAAAAAATTGCCACTTACTAAGTAAGCAATCACGGGCTGAGTTGCCCCAAAACACTGCGAATGATGAGATAATTTGGTCATGTGAAAGGCCTCCAAGACCTGTGCCCTTAGAGGTCTGGGCTAGGTTTTTATCTTAGATTTTTTTAGGCTTATGTAGTCTTTAAGTTCCTTTCCCATGACTTTTCTATTTCTGATGTTATCTAAGCATATACGGCATACTTTCCCGTTCAGATCTAGGGGTATGTAGTTCATTAACTGATGTCTTATACGTTAGTTTAAGAATGCTTAAGAATTGTCACGGCTACTTTTTAAACACATGGGGATATTGTGAGGGAAAGAAATTTCTTGGTGGGGAGTGTTGGGGAAGTTGCTTTTGTTAGATATGGATGTTTGCCAGTAGCTTGACTTTAAAACTAGTGCTGACTGCAATTTTCATTTATTGGAATGCATTTGCATCTTTTCCCCATCCCTTGCTTTTTGTGTAATTAGGATTACTAAAAAACCTTATTAAAATCTGATTATTACTTTTTATAAATTGCCATAAAAGACTTAAACAACTTTCTTCTCTCTGTTGAGAAATCTCTCTTTCTGTTCCAAGAGTTGAGAAAATAGCCATGTAACCAATTGTGAGCAAAACTGATCACAATGAAAAAAAAACTTTAGGACTTATATGGCTGCTCATACTAAATAAACAGTTACGGATTTTTTCCATTTGAATATAATGACGTCATGTAATGACATGGATTTTTGCCTTCACATAAGGGGCCTCCTTCCACACTAGGGCATAACGTATTTTGAGATTACACTTTTCTTACAGTATACCTTTTTGGCTCCATTAAACTTCCACGTCACATTCAAAGTTGGTAAAAAGGTAGTTAAATTACACGTTAAATTCCAAGCATCACATTTCCAAAGTGCTTAATATTGTTTGTAAACAGAAGAGCGCTGAGCAGAACATTAGAATGTAATTGTATGGCTGCTGGGCCTCTCTTTTGCCCACGGGCTAGTGTAAATCAAACCACACTGACCTGATGTTAACTGCTTGCAGGGGAGGCACAGAAAGGGTATTTCAGTTTCAACCCGCTGTTAGTGTTCTCAGTATTCATTACCTGTGTTAGAGAAGCACCTACCAGTTCGCACACGGTCCTGCAGGGTTAGTTGATTGTTGTGGAAAGATGGTCTCTGTTCCTTAGAAAGCACAGTTTAAGGGTGAAGTAAGAGACAGAGAGTGGATAAAGGAAACTAAAAAGGAGCAGAGGGACACAGCCAGTTATTTATGAGTGAATGATAAGCAGAGGTCACAGAACCACAGTTTTATAAACACTGTGAATCAAATCTCGGAGAACTTTGGAATTTGATTGTTGTTTTGGCTGAAAACAACATTTCTGTAGCATTAAGTTATTAAATCACTCCCTTCTCCCTCTGACAGTGCCAGACAAGTAGGAAACAAGCATTTTAGCTGGGGAGCTAAAGGAAGCAAAGGAGTTGATAGAAGCTCCTAAAAAATTAAGACATGCAAGAAACAACGACTGTGCTTATCAAGATTTCATGCAGAACAAGCTTGCTTCACATATGCATATTTGCATTCTGGCAAACTCAGGCTGACCACTTACGCCACTCGAACGTGATTAAGTGATTAGTGCTGATAGCATTTCCTGCAGCTGGACAGATCTCTGCTCTCAACTGGCTGTAGCTTCTGCCCTCCTTTAGACCCCCCTGAGTGTTTTGCTTAGTCAAAACTGACAGCACTGCTTCATTCAAGGCTATTTTAAACAAACAGCAGAGTTCTGCAGAGCATCCTCCTCTACATCTGTACCTGAATGTTGTGTTATTGTTTATTTACCTGGTGTTTGTTGGTGGAACTGGCTTTTGTTCTTGTTTCTTACAGCTGAGTAGGCAGTGAAGGAAACTTGCCGTGGGGTAGGCTCATGAACTCTGCCTGAGACATTCCATCTCCCCCATCCCTGATACACTATAACCCCGGAGCCTGGGATTCCCAAGCCTGTTACAGCAACAAAGATGGTCATGGGTCTGTTCAGGTATACTGAGATGACTGTTTTCTGTCGGTGCTTCATAGCAATAACCCACATTGCAAATACCTCCTTATCAGAGAAAATACGTGATGTTAGTTGCATAGGAAGATTTGCAATTTTCCTTTTTCTTCCTCTGGAGGAGAAAGAAATAAAACACACTGCAAACGTTGTTCCTTATTAACGCTCACATATTTTTTTTTCCTTAACATGCTTTTAATTCTGGAGAAGTGAATCCCAGGAATCCATTTTGAAACAACTGAACAGTGTTTCCAAAAACTCTAAAGTCAATGTTTCTAACTTTTGAAAAACTAGAGGTTAAGGTCATTAGGCATTGAAGACAAACATTTCGGGACTTGATTTCCCAACTGAAATCCTTGTGTATCTGGCCCTGAGTCCTGTGTGGGTACTTTACTGTCATTAATTTCAGTAAAAATTATATGCTTTAATGCTTCTGCAGTTTTGAGCTTTGCTTTCTATTGGTCTTTATACATATTTTGACAGGACAAGGGGTATTGGGTTTAAACTGAAAGTGAGGAGATTTAGATTGGACATCAGGAAGAAATTCTTCCCAGAGAGGGTGGGGAGGCACTGGGACAGGTTGCCCAGAGAAGCTGTGGGTGCCCCATCCCTGGAAGTGTTCAAGGCCAGGCTGGATGAGGCTTGGAGCAACCTGGTCTAGTGGAGGGTGTCCCTGCCCATGGCAGGGGGGTTGGAACTGGACGATCTTTAAGGTCCCTTCCAACCCAAACAATTCTATGATTTTATGATATTTTGGGGTGAAACGAAGCCTCCCTTCTACTGTGAGAGCAAACGGAACTAAATTCCAGGAATTGTGGCATGGTAACCCACCCCAGACTAAGAAAGTGGTAGTTTGGGGAGTCTGCATGGTGGGGAGACCAGGGGATCAGGAGTACCTTGGTGGCAAATGCTGGTGGAAGGAGGGATGACAGATGTTTCATAGCGATACAGCATAGTGAGACTGTTATGGGGTGTTGTGGGGTTCTCTAGCATGCCCTGGGTGTTGGACAGCAGAGGTTGCAGGCTCTGAGCCCTAAACAAGGGTGCAAGAGGGAGCTGTGCAGGGGGGAATGAAGGAAAAGTCCTGGAGAATGAAGAAAAAGTTGGTTTCCTTGCATGTTTATCTGTAATTAGGGGTGGGTGGCTGACGGCGGGGGGCAGTACCGCTTGACTCGAAAGCAAAGTTTGCAAAACAGGTCCCACTGCCAGCAAACACCCGAGCCATTGACTGGGCCAGAACTTGTGTGAAAGTTTGGACTGTGTCCTGCTGTGACAGTGGTTCAGAGGCACTTGGCAGGTCTTCGCCTGGGCTGCCTCTGCTGTGTCAACATCCAGAGAATGACTGACCCAGCACCAGCTCTCTTCTTAACTGCTAACATAAAGTATTTTTATCTTTCACAATGTATGCAGTTTTATTGCTTTCTTGTTAGGATGTGGTTCTAGAGAAAGAATTTGAAGAGAGTTTTTAGCATGGGAAGTGAGATTTTATAACGGCAATCTTTTAAAATAGGCATTTAAAGCAGGTTTTTAAAAGTGATTTTTGAGGACAGGAGAAAGAACAGTTACTCTGGAATAATGTAATGATAACCCTTCCTCATTAGCTGACAGGTGCTGATTTATCTTCATCTGGTGCATTTACTGTAGATTATGTAACACTGCTTATATTTTGGGACAGAGCTGGATTTCTGGATTTATCTGACATGGTCTCAGGAAATTGCTGTCTTGCTGGGTTTGCTCTTTTATTCTTATTTGATGCAAAAGCAGGAGTTGCTAAAGAAATGTGGTGGTTTGGGAACTATTTCATAAACGGGTTTATCAAGAAATGGATTTCTTTTGTACAAAACTTTTCAGAGAAATGGCTTAGTTGAAATTACCTCCTGAACTTAAAAACTACTCAAAGCATTTTTCAAAATTACCATGATATTTTCAAAATTGAGAAAGCGCTGTCTTTTATTTCAAAATAATTTTGTTTGAAACTATAGGTTAATGACAACGTATTACAAAATCTGTTAGAAATCACACATTCAAAATTAACCAAATAAACCAGTTTGTACCCTGCATCAGCCCCTGCCATTTTGATTAACCTTTTAATTCAGATTTAAGGGTGTTTGTAATATTTTTTAAGTTTTGTCTATTCCTTACAGTTTACAGTAAAATTTATTTACAGAAAGTTTCAAAACTTCTCTAATTAAGTAGGTCAATTCCCACTGGTCCTATTAAAATGAAACAACACCAAAAAAAAAAAACCCAACAAAAGTGTTTGTTTGTTTGTTTGTCTATAAATCTACAGCCTTGGGAGATGGGTGAGGGAGAGAGAGGGAGAAGGGGGAGGAGAGAGAAAATGACCATAGTGTACTCGTAATCTGATGCGATGTACGATAAATTAATTTAAACTGCATGGTAGCTTTGCTTTGTAGCAGATCAAAGAAACATAGAACGGGCCTGAAAACCAGAACGGTATCTCAGAAAAGACTGCTGAATCTGCAGAATAATCTGGGGTTTATTAGTCCGGGATCCAAACAGCCAGTTCTGCCTACACTTTGTCCTGAAGGGAGCTGCCTGCTCAAATTAGGGCTGTGCGCTGGGAGCTCCCCAGGTAGGGACTCCGGCTTTATTTAATGGGTTGATCCTTCCTGGTTCTGGTGCAGTGACGAAACGAAGCAACTGGAAAACAGGCGCAGAGTCATCACACGTGGAAGATTCTTACACAGAAAAGCCAGGTAGGGCAGTCAGTCTGACTCCAAAGCCCACAGGTGGATGGAAAGCCTCCCACCGACTGCAGTCCATAGCTCATGCTATCAGCCAAAATTGTCATAAATCAGCGTTTCCTTTAGGGTTTTTTTGGACAACCCCAAGTATTGTGACTTTGAGTAGCTATTTGGCCTTACTTCACAATATATCCTATTTCACGATGACTTTTCTTTTTAGGTGCTCAGGAGTGTTTTTTCCTGATGTGAATCATGTTCATGCTCTGAGCTGTACTTATATTGCAAAATCCCTTTCTCTAGTGTTTATAAGGAAATTTGTGCAAGTTATTTTACGTCAAACCTTTACGCTGTCCCGGGCAGCTCTGTCCCCCAGTTCAGCAAATCAAAGCACTTCGCTATGCAAATCCTCCAGCCAAAGTAAAACCTGTTTAAAAGCTTTCCTGAGCTTGAACTGCTGTGCCGAGGAGAGGAAGAGTTGGGGGGGGGGGGGGACGGACTGCAAGCCCCGGGCGAGGGTGTAGCTGTCGCTGTGTAGCATGAGCTGTGCCCGGCAGATGGCATCTGGAACCCACGCTCCGTACCCTGCTCGCCGCCCAAGTCCCGCGCGCCTCCCTTCCCCTCGCTGAAGTGATGGTTAGTTAACACATACCCTATGTTTTCATTAATACCGGCCCAATGAGGTTACTTTGACCTTGATTAATAAAATGTATAATCAGTTTGGAAATATTTGGAGTCGGTGACCTGCCAACTGCCCGTTTTTCCCCCCTCCCCCGGGTTGTGCAGTAATCAATACAACGGGATCTAAATTGCAAATCACGCACGACGTATAGCACTGCATCTCCCTCTTAGCCTCCCTCCCTGCCTCCCCCCGCAGGATTTCATCCATCCTGGAGATGATTTGCCGTTGGCAGTTCAGGGATGAGGAAACGAGACGCCAAACTTGCCCTTTCTTGTCACTTTTCAAGGAGAGAAAGTAATGCAAACGTACAGAAAACACACGTGGCATGCATCAAACGCCTCCCGAGAGCAGTGTCCCTGGTTCGGCACAGCCCCAGGCCCACACTGGAGTCTGGTCGCCACCTCCTCGAGCGCTGGTTGCCAACCTGGGGGGCGGTTGGAGCGGAGGCGCGAGGCCGGGTTGCCGATGCGGGGCCGCGCTCGGCCAGCAGGGGGCGCTGCTGCCCCGCCGTCCCGCTCAGCTCCGCGCCGCGGGCACCGGCCGCCCGCAGCCCCGGGCCGGCAGCCCCCCGGCCCCGCAGCCCCCTTGCTGGGTCTCCTCCCATGTTTCCCAGGGGAGAAAGGCTGTAATAAAGCAGCAGAATGATCTGTAAACCAACAGAATTTTTTTTTTTTAAATTATAAAACAAAATGTGATTTCTGTGTGATGTGAGGGGGCAGCAATCACTGTCTCCTTCCCGTATAAAGTTGTCGATATTCTCTAGTTGACTATTGGCATGTATTTAATACAGCATTTCAGCTATTCTGTAGGAAACAGGCCCATCGTGGAAGCAGGTTAACTGTTCCTTTTCTGCATGTTGTGTCTGTCACGTTTTCCTATAGAATTCAAATATCCTCTTGGCTTAACGTTGAAGTGTGTACCCTAAAGACATCCCTGAACCCAGGGTCTGCTGTTACCGCTCCAGGAGGTGTATTCTGCCGTACTTCTCTGGATGTGTGCATACGAAGGATATCGACCAGTTGGAATGAGTCCAGAGGAGGCCACGAAGATGCTCAGAGGGCTGGAGCACCTCTGCTATGGGGACAGGCTGAGAGAGTTGGGCTTGTTCAGCCTGGAGAAGAGAAGGCTTTGAGGAGACCTTACAGCACCTTCCAGTGCCTTAAGGGGGCTACAAGGAAGCTGAAGGGGGACCTTTTCCAAGGGCCTGTAGTGACAGGACAAGGGGTAACTGGTTTAAACTGAAAGCAGGGAGATTTAGATTGGATATCAGGAAGAAATTCTTCCTGGAGAGGGTGGTGAGGCACTGGCACAGGTTGCCCAGAGAAGCTGTGGGTGCCCCATCCCTGGAAGTGTTCAAGGCCAGGCTGGATGAGGCTTGGAGCCACCTGGTCTAGTGGAGGGTGTCCCTGCCCATGGCGGGGTGTTGGAACTGGATGGTCTTTAAGGTCCCTTCCAACCCAAACCATTCAATGATTCTATGTGTCATCTCCGTGTTTCTGTTTGTGTCATGTATGTATTTAATGATAATTAACTGCTCTGTGAAGCAGTTGAGCACATTTTTAACTCTAAGTATACAAGCGGCCATGCTGAAGTCAACAATTCTATTCAAGCACTTTAGGTTAATCATGTATTTAAATGCTTGAGTATGTTTCAGTCACTGCACCACAATCCTTGCAGAGGAACTGTGAGAGGTGTTGGGATTAAATATGAGTTAAGAGTGTCCAGGCTGTGATCAAGTCCTGTGCCTCTGGAAGTAGCTAACACGGTGAGGATCCTGCTGGGCGCAGGGTCCTGGATTAGGGGATCCCAACACGAGATCAGTGCTGATCTCAGTCATCTGTCGGGAGATTAGTGGCGCTGTCCTGCTGAAGGGGCTGTCACAGCATGTTGTAAATCCGCTGTCATGTCATATGGAGACACTAAAGAAGCTGCAAAACGCTTTAACAGAGCCTGGATGTACACTAATGGCCAACTTTTGGTGTGGGATTCCCAGCTTACACACGTTCCTCCCGCAGCTTCAAATACCATCAGACTTTGTGTAAGCTGATCTGAGCATAAGTCAGCTGACATTGATTTAAAAGGATAATCTCTACAAAAGTATTGACCTCTGCATAGGAAAGAGCTAAAAAGAACAGCAGGTAACTCGCTGTGTGAAACCAGCTGCTAAGGCATTCATGGGTTTTGTATTGCCTAAACCTAACCCCTGCCGTGCGCCGAGACCACCGCCTGCGTGAATGTTGTGTCATCAGCGTGCAAAGCAGCACCCTGAATTGCGGTGTTTGTATCCTCAAATCTTGATGACACGTCAGTATTCACCAAACTTGGGGGGAGGTGGAGGAAAGAAGTTATTGACGAGGGAACACAAGATGCAGGGAATAAGTTCTACATATGGTTTTAAACAGCATAATAATGAATATACCGTGGAAGCAGATGGCATGGAAAGATCAAGAATCTGCTTCCCCCTGATTTAAAAGTGGACTGAACATGAATATCCTCAACTAGATGGTAGGAGCAGTGAGCCACAGAAGGATCAAATTCCCCCTCAGTCATTTGAAGGTATTGTTTGGACTCTAGCCATTTCAGCAAAAACAATAAATGTTTTCATTATGTAAGATAGTGTCCATCTCCAACTCAGTCCAGTCAAATGGCTAGTGTTTGTGAAATGAAGGCTAAATCAGAGTTAACCCATTATATTAGATGCTCTTGAATTTAGTCAGAGGCAGGCATCTGGTTAGCATCAGTAAACTTGTTTTGTCACTGGAAAGCAATTTATTGCATATTGTTTTCTACAGCATTAAATTCAGCTCATACGATAAATTAGAAAGAGAGTTGAAATATTTTGCTTTGTAGATAAACACTCAGAACAACAAAAAATGTTAAATAGCTTTAATGAAGATATTTTTAGCAAACTTACTGAGTACAATCTTCTGATTCAAATGGATTGCTCACAACTCACCAACCTCACCTTCTGCCTCTACTTCTGGTTTTGACCTAATATTTTGTTTAGAAAGTGCGATCAGATTATTTTCTCTTTTACACAGCTGAAAACCCAAGCCAAACTCCTGAGTTCATTTCAGTGACGTGTGAAGTGACCAGAGACTTTTCTTCCCCTTAATTTCAGGGTAGTACAGTATGTAAATTGGCCAGAATACTCTGGAGGGTTTATTTTGTGAGTTCTTCCGAAACCTGTGATGTCTCACACTTCTGATTCCCTCCTGTTTGCAACCAGATGTGCAGCACAGTGCTGCAGCCTCTCCCACTCCATGACTGGTGTATTTTTAACCTAACTCCAAGCACCTACTCTGCAGAGATGTGTCTTCTGAGCTGATCTGCCCAGGCTCCCTTTCTAGTTGAAGGCAACAACAAAAAGGCATTTCTAGGGCATGAGTCACCTTACTGTAATGTACACAAATAAAATCAGGTAGAATGCTTTTGATTTAACAGGAAATGTGAAGCGTTCCAGGTTCAAGGCATTGAGAATCAGGGAAATTAGGATTTCAGCATTCTTGATGCCTGCCTTTCTGCAGAGGGCATGCATTTGACTGCTGCTTCCTTATAGCTGTTGTGAAAACATAGTTCATTAATAACACGGGGGTGTTTGGGTAGTGGGGTCACACTCGCCAGGTAAGTGCGGGGATATGTACCTAGCAAAAGTGTTCAAAATGAATCGTAAGCCTGTGCATCAAAAATAAATAAAGTTCATTATTGTTGGGACTGAAATTAAACTGTTGTGCTCAATGAACAGTCTGAACAATGTCACTGCCACTCTGAGTTCTTTCCTTGAGCACAAGTAGACATCCAAGACAGCCCGTCTTCCCAAGCCAGGGGTAATCAGGGAGAGAAAATGCTGCTGTGAGATCCCCAGATTCTCCACCCTGCACACTGTGCTGCCAGGGTGCTAGCAAGCCAGCATTCTCATGCTGTATTAGAAAAGAATAAATGTTTCCCTTACATCATTGAGGCATAAGATGACACATGGTCTTGTGCGGAAGGTACATGACTAAGTGTCATGAGATCTCTTCCCACCTCTCCCTCAAGTCTCCGCAGCTTATGTTTTCAGGTATGAGTGACTAGAGTTAAGTACCTACAGCTGTAGGTAGAGAACACAGATAAATGACTGTATTTTTTTAAGACTGCTGAGTCACTGAAGCTGAGTTTGAAAATTAAACCTGTAACTCATTAATGTTTGGAACTTGTTATGAAAGCTGAAGGAAGGAACTGTACTAGTACCAAGAATAATTATTCTGTAAGTGTAGCTATTACAGTGTCAGAAAAAGAATATTCTGAAAGGTCTGCAACCTATTATTTTTTTTTGAAGTATAGAAAGGCATCAGTAATCACAAAATGCCTCTAAAATCTCCTTGAAGTGTTATAAAGCCACGAAAAGACAGCTCAGCTAAACCTGGAGTGGTTCAGCCAATAAGATATGCAGAGACTGACTTCCAGCAGATTCAGGTTTATTACAGCCCCAGCTAAATCATCCACTGAGAATCTCACTTTTCTGGCCCACCTGGTAAAGCTGCTGTATGTGGACCACAAAGTGTCCCAGATCCCATCTCGGTTCTTAATGTGCATTTTGGCGGGTGTGGGGGACTGTGCTAATTGGTTAAGTGTGTTCTAGCGTCTGGCCACCAGCTGCCAGACACAATATTGCACAGTGCTGCCTTAATGCTGTTTGTTACAATCAGTTAATTTGTCTGGATTATGAACTCTTCTGCCATCAGGAAGAGAAAAGCACTTTAAGGCTATTTCAATCCGTCTGCTCTGCCTTCCCCTGTCAAAAGTCTAATTTGCAATTAGGAATTTCAGCAGCACTTTCATGTGCTCAGAAAGCAGCCAAGCGAAGCTTCCAGAGAGATTTATTTCCCATAGAAATAGAGGTATCAGCAATTCCCAAGAAGCCGGTCTTTACCAGAAGTTAGTAAATTGTTAGTATTGTTGTCGTTTATGGAGCTGTAAATGGGCACAGAGCTGAGTAACTGGTGGCTGGGTCCTTTCCCAGGCTGAGCCCAGCGATGAGGCCAGAGGCGGCTGCAGCGCACGCGGATCGTCAAGGAGCTCTCTGGGGGAAGCCCCAAGCTGGAGGTAGTTCTGTGCTTTGTGATGCCCTAATAATGTGCCGGTTAGTGTAAAATAGGGATGAAACGTGTCAAATCCTCCTTGTTCCCATGGGACTCACTGCCAGAGCTCTCTCTCTGCTCTTGTAGCTGGGCCTTTACTCTTTAAGTTATGATCCTTGGAGCTGAGCTTCCTGATTCAGGAAGGTGCTGAATTACCTCCTTGAAAAGTGTTGATTTTCTATAGTTCCCATCTATTGCTTCTGAAACCAGCGATACCTTTGAAATGATGGCTTTTGTTTATTAATGCTGTTGTTATCGCTTCCAAATGAGTGATCTGTACTTCTAAGAATGCTGGTTTGAAATTAAATCCTGGGATCATGCTTTCTAAGGGGTTTCAATCCAAGGAGTAATTATTTATCAAAATAATCTGTAAATAAGGAAGACAAGGATACTGCCTGAACACAGAAGGTAGGAATTGTACACTCACACGTAAAAGTCCTTGTAAGGGTCCCTCTCAGAATGAGTTACCTTGAGCCCTTTTATAATCAATGGAGGGAAATGAACTCTTCTAGGGTGCAATTCCTGTCAGCGTAAAGCAGATATCCAAAACAGATCCATTAAGTCATGCCCTAAAAGTACCTATTTCACTCCAGTGACTATAATGGGAGCCCAGGATGACTGGGTCAAATGTAGATGACTGCACTATAGATACCTAAAATGAAACGAAAGAAATCTCACATGTTTTGGGGCTAAAAGCCAGTATCTTACTTCCCAGGTTATAGGGCTACTACAAAGAAGTCCAGTGTTAAGCCCCAAATCCTATTAACAGCAAAATTAAAGTATAGCCCTTTTTTCTATGGTGTTACACCATCCTTCCAGCGTCCCTCTGGGTTTGGGGCTGACTGACAGAAGAGGGGCTGGAGGGGGTGACTGTGGTCACCAGAATCCTCAGTTCTTCCCCAAGAGGGGTTTGATGCTGGAGATCTCTGCCTCCTCTGTTTTGGAGTCAGTTTGAGTTTATGTTTGTGTATTTTCATAAGACAGTCTGCATTATAAGGGCTTGCTTTCTTTAGTTCTCAGTTACTCAGTTCTCTGGTCTCTTTGTTACATCCAAACTGGTTTAGACAGTTACATGCCTGCAGTGAGGACTGACTGACCATTAGGATTTGTGTTTGCGGACTGGGACCTCCAGCACCAGCCTGTGTTTGCATTCTTGCAAACTGTGTTTTATTCAAGGATCACAGGTAATTTAATCTACACAGAAAATCTACTTGTTATCACTGTAAACTAGAGCTGGCCCAAAGCAAACCTGGCTGCTGGACATTTGCTACCCCAGTTAAATAAAACCAGATAATTATCAGCTTAGGCCAGGACAAGCCCAAACAAATCCTGACACCCATTGCTGTCAGGTCAATAAAAAAAAGTGTGGCCTTTTACTAGGAATGGCAAAAAAATCATATTTACTGGGCTCCACCAAACACCATCCCGTAACTGTTTAGCTGTGTTTGCACAGTGCTGTGCCTCATCTGTTCTGCTCCAGAAGTTGTGAGGCTGTGTTGACACTGCGGTGCTAATACAGCCATACAACTGCTGAGCAACATTTAGCTTGCGTATGTCCAGCTCAGCACACGGACAGCGAGAGCTTCCATCTGTCTCCGTCTTTACAGGCAGGTCCACAGGATGTCTGTCTCTTGTAAAAAGGCAAGCAAGTAAGCAGACAAAGGTCCTTGAAGTGTTTCTTATAGTGATGGCTTAGTGTTTAGGAAAGCCATCTGAGTAATTCTAAATGTCTGGATATTTGGAAAGAGCTGAAATTCCAATGTCTTGAGCACTGGCTACCTTGAAAGTGGTTTCTGTCAGGCATTGGGTAACTGAGGAACCACAGATCAATAGTCCCTTAAAAAAAGCTCTCTAGTCAAATATTATTTGTGCCTCCAGTTATTCATTAGAAAAAAGGAACCATTAAAAAAATTAGGTGCATGGCATGTTCTTTAGTAATTATAATTCCCAGTGTCCTGGCATGATATTTTTTAAATGCAATTCTAGGATTGCTGTACTGACAAATTGGAGTATTTCTAATTGTTTAAATGACTCACCACCACCACCAATCAGAACAGAATGCCTACTCCATTAAGTTGATAATTACCCTGTATTTGAGTATTTCACAGTCCACTTAGCCTTCTGATGGAGTTCCCTGAATGGTCTCCCTTTCACATTTCTTCCTGTCTAGCAGATTGCTTTAAGAAATGTTTTAACACCAGAGCAGGTGATAAAACATTTCTAGTAATCCTTTAAGGTGAATTATAAGCTTCTGGGAAGAAGGGTTGACTTTCATTTAAAGGACAAAATACAGCCAGATTCAACAACCATGGAAAAGTAGCAGTATACATGGCAGTATACCGACAGAAATACCTGGCAGTATAAAGACAGAGACAACTATACTGAAGGGAATGGTAGTTCCACGCTAACTTGCATTCGTGGGATTCAGTTGTCTACGAACATATTGTATAGATGACTGCATTTCAGCTGGTCACCTAGATTCTCTTTCAGGTCAATATAAAGAAATGATTGCTTCTAGGGTTAGAGTTGTCCTGCTGTGAAAAGGGTTTCTAAAACTACCAGGCAAGTCATGCTCCACGTGTTCCTTCTCTTCACAGAAGGTTCCAATGGCTAGTTTAGCTGTAGGTGCCTACTTTATTGACATCTAAAGTTACATTAGGTTAATCCTATATGCATTCCAAAGGCACTGCCTCATAGCTAGAGTTTCCAGAGATGACTGCAGGGTCTCAAAAAGTGCTGAACAAATATGACACTGAAGCTGTGGTGTACAGCTTCACTTTAAAAAACTAAATCAGATAAAAACCACCACAGCCACACGATGTGAGCACAGAACTGATGTAAACTCCTACTGCCAATTCAAATGTAATGCTTTTTCCTTTTGAAGGGATGACATTGTGCCAGTGGACTCTATTCCAGAGCAGAAATTGTCTCATGTCATTCTTCTCTTATAGTGGACTGTCTTTTCCAAGTGGCAAGGAGCTGATGTACGTACCATATCGTTTTTTTCTAACATGACAGAAATACAGTCATGATCTCCTCTCTGACCCAGATCAAATTTTTGCTGTTTGGTAATGCATGTGTCAGGTATCAGTGAAGGTGGAACCAAGGGTGTGCTGTAAGGGCTTTTATTCCTGAGCAATGACATACGGCCATCTGGCTCGTCTCCTGACTGATCTGTGCTGGCAGACCCCATTTTGAAACGTGAATAAACCTTACCAGGCACAGACATATTTCTGTTCATTGATCATAGTTACCTGCTGTACTCTCTCATTTGTGCTGTCTGACATGTCTTTCACCCCAAGGAGAGCTCCTTTCAAATGGTACGTGAGGAATGGGGCTAACATGTGCTGGCATTTCCAGTGCTGATCCTGGTTCCATAATAAGCTCCATACTCTGAGATGGCTGCTAGTTTGAAAGCTTTATTGTCCTGATAAATGTTTCTAGCTCATGTTAAATGGGCTGTGAGCTTGATCCAGATGGCTTGCTGGATACAGCTTTGAGGTCAAATGCTGCTGACACTTGAGCCAGTAATGTGCATGAGCAACAGCATCTGGGATCAGAACCATAATTCTCTCGTTAATCAAACCAGGCCTGTGTTAGTTGGTGGTAGTTTTGCAGGACGAATTTCTCACTTGATATACACTAACCAAAACATAACTACTTGTGTGTTCAATAACTTGAAATAACTGCTGCAGAGAAGACAAACATCAGAAAATATCTCCCTTCCTTCCTCATTTTCCCTTGCACTCATGGAGGTACCTGTGTCAACAGCGAAGCTGAAGGAGCTCCCTATAAATGGATGGTGCCATTTCTCATTAATGCTGCAACACATTTCCCAGAGCTATATGCATTTTTAAATCAACTGGGAGGTTTGTATTCAGACAGAATAATAAGACAGCACACTTTAAAAATAAAATAAAGGAGAATATAAAATCGGGCCAGGAGACCCAATGCTGTTTGCTGTCAAATATAATGTGTTCTGATAGAAGGAGGGATGTCAGACAGAGCTTTGGTGAGGACAACAGAAATATTCTCTGTCAATAGTAGGAGCAGAAATTCTTAGCAAGTTCACTTTGATTGTGATAGAACCTTTCTTTCAGTCCTCTAACAAAAGAATAAGATAGTAAATGGTGTGAGACAAAACAGTATTTAAATCAAATAGCAAAGAAATTTTACAAAAAGTACAATTCTTGTTCATAATTTTATGGTATCACAACAGTAAGCAATTTGGATGGTGCATCTTTACAGTTTGAGAGAAGCAGCTTTCCATGTGACTAGTGAGTCTACTCAGAAAAGTTCGCTTTTTAAGTATGAAAAACTTACTAAGTGGATTTAGTTGGGTGGTCAAATTTCTTGGGAAGATTAAACAATTGCCAAGATGGACCTTTTCTTTGGAAGTGCTGCAAAATATTTTTTTTTTTTTTAAAGAACTTCTACCACAGCTAAAATGTTACTTTAAACTTTGCACTGTCTATGCACCAGCTTTTCCAAGGGCCATTACCGTACCAAATGCTAAAATAATACTAAAAAAAAAAATAACCAGTCAACCAAGATACTTGTGTCTCATGCAAAAATAGACAGAAGTTCCATAGAGATCATGGCACTTTTGCTGTTACTAATACTATATGAAGGCTGTTTCAAATACTGCAGTATCAGATATACAAAATTAATTCACTGGATGTTTTTAGCTGTATCTTTCCACTCTGTTTTAGAAATTCATGGTCTACTCATAGATGAGAAAAACAGACAAGGGAGTCAAGCAAATCATTCACTGGCAATTTTTTCTTAGTTAAGAAAACTTAACTAAGCTGATACTCTGCTAATTTTGGAATTTCTAGCATTACAGATGAGGTTTGTGAAATGTGCTTGGATTTGGTTACCTATTATTTGGTGGTACTTTTTAGAAAAAACTACCAGCAGCAAGTTGACAATACATTGTTACGTATTTCTTCCTTAAAATTAGTCAAGGCACCTAAGCTGATTCATGCAATACATATAATTGATATAAATTAATTGTATGTATCAATAAGAGCTTTAAGGTCTGTTTTGGTGCCCTATCATCCTCTGTGCTGGGTTTAGTCAGGAAAGGGTTAACTCCCTTTGCTCTGGTTGCCAGGGAACTCTGTTGCTGGACACTAAGTGAAAACATTGATAAGGCCTCAGCTGGTGCTGGGGATGGCCTGTACTGAACTCAGGGTCTTTTGTCCGCTTCGGATACTGTAGCTGACCCAGACTGACCAAGGAAGTATTTCATCCCATAGTACGTCATGTTCAGGTCTTTTTGGGTGGGGAAGAGGGTCCGGTAGCCATTACTCTGCCCTTCTCTCTCTCTCCTTTACTCCCTTGCTCGTCTCTCCGGGCACTTGCTAACCCTCCTGCGTTAGCTGCTTTGCTAACTTCTGTGTCGGCTCATTTGCGTGGGAGTTGGTGAGTTGTTTAGAGTTTCTGGCCGTGTTATCAGTGACAAGGTTCGCTTGGAATCTGCTGCGTTACTCCCAGGTTCTAGCCTTCAGGCCGTGGCTCTCGGGCTGCTATTGCTCTGGGGCTGTGGTTCTCGGGCTCTCTGGGTCTGATTTTCATCCCTCAACATCTGGGTGTGCATTGATCAATGGATGGTGGAAAATTGCATCATATTGTATCATATTGTATATATTGTACTATATGTTTCATTTTCTACTATTTTAATTATTATTAGTAGTACCTGTATATATTGATTTAGATTTAATTAGTAAATAGTTCCTATCTCAATTTTACGAGCTTCCTTATTTCTTTTTCCTCCGATTCTTCCCCTCCACTGGAGGAGGGAAGGGGGATTTGTGAGTGTGGCTTTGTGGTATTTTGCTAGCCAGAGTTAAACCACGACATCCTCTTTTTTTTTTCTTCACATTAATATAGGATTGGTTCTATGACATGTTTCTGAATGGGGTTTTTTCATAGACTTACAGAATGGTTGAGGTTGGAAGGGACCTTTGGAGGTCATTTGGCCCATCCCTTCTGCTACAGCAGGGTCACCGAGAACTGGTTGCCCAGGATTGTGTACACATGGCTTTTGAATATCTCCAAGGATGGAGACTCGACCATCTCCCTGGGCAACCATTCCAGTGCTTGGCCACCCTCACAGTAAAAACGTGTTTCCTGATGTTCAGAGGGAACCTTCTGTGTTTCAGCTTGTGCCCATTGCCTCTGGTCCTGCCACCAGGTACCACCAGGAAGAGCCTGGCTCCACCTTCCTGTACCCTCACTTCAGATATTTACAGACACTGATGAGTTGCCTCTGGGTGTGCTGGGTTCAGTCAGGAAAGGGCTAACTCCCTTTAATCTGGTTGTTAGGGAACTCTCTTGCTGGACAGTAAGTGAAAACATTGATAAGGCCTCAGCTGGTGCTGGGGATGGCTTGTACTGAACTCAAGGTCTTTTGTCTGCTTCGGATACTGTAGCTGACCCAGACTAACCAAGGAAGTATTTCATCCCATAGTACGCCATGTTCCGGTCTCTTGGCGTGGGGAAGAGGGTCCGGTAGCCATTACTCTGCCCTTCTCTCTCCCTCCCTTACTCCCTTGCTCGTCATGTTCTGGGCAACTTGCTAACCCTCCTGCGTTAGCTGCTTTGCCAACTCCTGTGCTGGCTCCTTCGTGTGGGAGATGGTGGATTGTTTTGAGTTTTCTGGCCGTGTTATCAGTGATAAGGTTTGCTCGGAATCTGCTGCGTAGGCTCCCGGGCTCCGGCCTTCAGGCCGCGGCTCTCGGGCTGCGATCGCTCTCGGGCTGTGGGTCTCGGGCTCTCTGGATCTGATTTTCATCCCTCAACATCTGGGTGTGCATTGGTCAGTGGATGGTGGGAAATTGTATCATATTGTATCATATTGTATATATTGTACTATATGTTTCATTTTCTACTATTTTAATTATTTAGTATTAGTAGTACCCGTACATATTGATTTAGATTTAATTAGTAAATAGTTCTTATCTCAATTTTGCGAGCTTCCTTATTTCTTTTTCCTCCGATTCTTCCCCTCCACTGGAGGAGGGGAGGGGGAATTGTGAGAGCGGCTTCGTGGTATTTTGCTAGCCGGAGTTAAACCACGACAGGGCCTTCTCCAAGCTGAACAGTCTCAGCTCAGGTGTTAGGTGGGAAATTAGCCCTTGTTGTTAGTGTTGTTAACTGTCTCCTCGGAATTCACTTTGCGGCAGATGCACCCATGCACTGGTGGTTATCACCTGAGCAGAGTGGCAGGAAGAGGTCAGGTCAGGGTGGGGGGAGCACACCGCCACACCTTCCTTGGCCTGCTGGCAATTTTTTGCCTAATGCAGCCCAGGATATCCTTGGCCTTCCTTGCTGCAAGGGCCCATTGCTGGCTCATGTTCAGCTGCTTGTCCACTAGGACCCCCAGATCCTTTTCTGCCAAGATGCTTCCCAGCTGGGTGCCCCAACCTGTCCTGTTGCCTGAGGTTGTTCCTCCCCCTTTGTTGAACTATCCATGCCTTTCTCACTACTGAAGTAATAAATCTCCTATCCTTTCCCTTGTGGAAACTACTGCATAATTTAATAGATCTCACTGTTTAAAAGTGTTTTCTCACTATTTTGGCAACACATTAATTCCACAACTAACACTATTGGCAGCAGCTTCAGGATGAAATGGAAAGATGAGATAAAATGGGAACAGTGAGAAGAGAAAATTGTTTCTTAATTTTGCTCTAGGCAATCTTTCTGTTTGCTTCTCCTCCAAGCAGAAGGGGATTAACCTAGGCCCATTTCTCTTTCAGGTACAGCAAAGCTAAATTGTGAAATGAACCTGTAATGATTCTCCATTTGCTTACACCCAGACATACTGTTTCCAGCTAAATATCCAACTTGCGACACAGGGAACAGAATTTATTTGTTTTGTACTTAAAATATTGCCCTTTATCAGGGTAACTAAAAAAGAATCTTCCCTATCAGTGAAGGCGTATGGCAGAGTCCTGTATTATAACTACAACTGGTTATAGTCAGGCCTTGCCATCTTGAAACAGCAATGGTACAGATTCAGTAGCATGCATACACAGCGGACTGTGCTTTAGACACCTTCTCTGCTGGCACATATTTTTTTTGAAGTCCTGCATGTGTATAATCCCGCTGAAATCAACAACATTAATTGAACACTTCAGATTAAACTTGTTTGTAGGTGCTTCTTTGGTTGGAGCTACCACCTTGCATGATCAAGCTCTCCAAGCAAATCGTGCTTTTCCTGAAAGGACTGTATCACTGTTGACTTCAATGGAAAGGAGGGTAAAAGAAAGATGTTGTACTTATATACAGTGATGAAGTAACTGAGTCTTCAGCGAGTAAGACCCCCATAAGATTTGAACTATTCAAATTGTGGTGGAGGCTTGATGAGAAAAAAATGCGTTGCTTCAAGGACCTCAAAGAAAGCTCACAAAAAAGGGGCTACAACATGTACTATCCATGGCACACCTCCCCTCCAGTAATGGCACAGCATCAGACCTTTAAACATCACTCTTAGATCAGTCATAAGTGACTGGTTGTCCTGTTGCAGCACTTCTGTCTTTCCTTCAGACACCAAATGCAACTCTTTATCTCTTTTGTTGGATCTTGCTCTTCATATTCTGCAAAAATCTCGTGTCCTCCAAACTTTTTTAAAAATGTCACGTCTGACACGTGTGAGCCTCTCCAGATCAACAAGTCTGTTGGACTTTGTTCTCCTACACCTGGTCCTTTAGATGCACACCAAGGGGAGGAACAGGTGCCAGGGTCTTCCCTCAGGAATCCAAAACTCGTACTCTGTTTTACACCTCCTCACTGTAAACTATTGCACTATTTTTCTCTACAGTAGCCAGATTGTTACTTTTTCATTTTTCTAGCCTTTCTCTCAAGAAAGGGAGGCTCATCTGTGCAACAAAGCACTTTGTCATTCCCCAGAAACACAATCTAAGAGTTTGATAAAAAACCACAATTACCATTTGTCCCTCTGAGCTTAGTAAAATGTCATCATCAGCAGTATCACCATAAGCCTTCCCAGAGGTTGGGTATTAAGATTATGTCTTTTCTTAGTGTTTTGGGGGCACCCATCAATAATGAACAACCACCTTCTTGGATCCTGAGTTCCTCCATCCCTAGTTAGTCATTCATCCACTTTGATCCTTCCTTTGATTCTTTAAATAGGTCCATCATTCACCCATTTAATGCTGTTTGTTTCCCTTGGTTTGGAGTGTTTCCAATAGGCTAGAGTGAGGATGGTTTTATAGACTATAGATAAAGGTTTCTATTTGTCCTGTCCTATTGCAGAGTTAACGCCTCCTGGGCTGACATTTGAGAACCTCAGGTAGAGCTTAAGGACATCTCCTGGGGAAAGGACTTGGCTGGGCAGCATGGAGGAGGTCTGTCTCTCAGCCTGTCCTTGGCACTAGACCCTGGAGTCCTCTGGAAGGAGGGACAGCTTCCTGCTTAGCCAGGCAGAGGCAGAGATTGATGAGGAGAGCAAGAAGCAGGCACAGAAGGGATGGAAGAAGAAAGACGTTTCTTTGGAGCTGAAAAGAGACCCTGTCATTTGTTGCAACCCAGCAAGCTTGCTGGATCGAGTCTGAGCCTGGAGAAAAGCGGTCACTCTGCCAGGAGGGGACAAGAAGGAAACCTGTCTCACATCCCTTTTTTATTTTTATTCAACTGCCCAGTGAATCTGAGTTTCCTCCTACATTTTAGTAGTTTCAGTACTCTGGGGTATGTTTTAGCAGAATCTGGTTGGAATGTTTACAAGCCCTGTGGTCCTTTTCTCTTCAAGGAAAAGGCACAGAAAGGTACATCTTAAAGCATCATCACAGCGTAGCTTGTTGGTTCAAGCTAAAGTACATGTGTGTGCAGCATCAACACCTCAGCTGATGTAAACAGGTTTAGTCCTGTTTAGTCATTAGGATGATACCAGTCGTGTCAAAAAACATAGGATAACTTGACTCTAGCTTGGGAAAGAGACTTAATGTTCTTCACACTCCCAGAGTGCTGTCAGCAGCGAAGGCCATTACTTCATTAACTTCTGCTGTGCTTAAGTATATTGCGTGTTCTAATATTCAGCTTTGCTAACTGTAGGAACTTGTGCCTGGAGGAGAGGATGGCGAGTGGAAGGAACCACTCATCTGGTAAAAAGTAACTATTATCTGAAAACTGGAACGAGACTTCTTATCTGATAGGAAATTCAACAGCTATGAAATGTCATCTCATTTTCAAGTTGGAAAGCAAATTGGTGAAAATTGAAATTTAGTGTGATTGAAGCTATCACATTGGGTTTTTTTCAGTTTCAATGTGTAGACTATATTTTATATGATGGTAAAACATTTTCAAGCAATAATTTCAAATATTTTAAAGAATTTTAATTTTTTTTTTCCAAACTAGAATTAGATTTTGTCAAGGATTTTTTTCTAAGATGTGTTAGTTTAAAAAAACAACAACGTTTTTCAAGGGAGAAATGCTCCATTAGTTTTTTGACCAAGTGTAATTACATATATCTTTATTTCATATGGTCTGCATTTAATTAATTTTTAAGTGTTACCTTTATGTTTCTTATTCAGAAGAAATCTTCGGTGTTAGCTGTCTATTTTAGTGGGGATTTTTATCTAGAAGTCATAGATGGAAAGTAAATGTAAAAGGTACTTCAGATATAAAATAAACATTCATTTAATTCCTACTCACTCTTGGTAGGAACACATTTATATTTCATGGTTTCTAAATTCAAAGAACTGTAATATCTAGATGTGAATGCCTGCTTTCAGGGAGAAATGATAAACAGCATTGTCCCTTGCAGTTAGATAGCAATACTTGAGAACGGTCCATTCAGCAACAAATCAAAAGATTTATATTAAAGAGGAAAGCCATATTAATCTTGCCTAGGTTGCATCAATATATGAAACTTATTTGAAATAGAAGGTAGAAACAGTAACCTGTGAAAGAAGGTGATTACACTTCAGCCCAGAGAAGAAATGATAACATGGTGATAGCAATGGAACTGTCTGTCACTTGGAACTATTCTTTCTTCTGCGTTGAAACAGAAAACTTGGTATCTACAATAACTGACTAAAAGGATGAGCTTATCTGATATTAAGCATGTATACTGCTTCATGGAACAGACAGAATACATGGGAAAAGATGCATTGCAGTGTGTAAAAAGTCTTTGTCAGATATAGAGTGCTTTTGATCTTAGTATTTTATCTTCTGTGAATTTTTGTATAGTGTGACTTTCATATATTATATATGGCATAGAATAGTGTTTTTTACTGATAGCGAAGGAAAAATGAATACCTAATGCAGTGTGATAAATGAGGTGGAGATACTTTAATATATACAGCTATTTGTGGACTTTGTGCTTTTTTTAAGGTATGCCCAAGTGCAGAAGAGAAAATAAAAAATTGTAGCTGATAGCTAGATTTTCTTTATTTTAACTCACTGTTTCATAGGAGCAAATACAGATAGCAGGTTTATGTTTGGGTTTTTTTTGTGGTTTTTTTTTTTTTTTTTTTTTTTTTTTTTTTTTTTTTTTGTGGAGGCTCCCAAGTCCAGTTACCATAAAAAATTTTTATGGGCTCTATTATCCAGGACTTGTGAAATTTGGGTTAAACTTCCACTTCTGCCACAGCCAGACAGTAAGCTTCATGGGCACGACACAATCTCTTAATTTTCCATCTATAAAACAGATGAAACAACCAATAGCTGTAGCTGATCAGCCATAAGTGAATCTACCATGCATCCAAATACAGATTAGAGGAACTCTTGAGGTCTTTTGGAGGCTTATTTTCTGATTCTTTTTCCCTGCCTCTTCCATTTAAAAGTCAGTGCATCTGATCGGTCAGATCAGTCAGTGTCTCTTATCCCGTATATACGCAATTCCAACAAACATCCAGTGCCAGTAAGAGGCTCCCAGCACTATCGCAGTACAAATAATAATAAAAAAATACAGCCTTGATGCAACTTGGTTATTACTACTCACAAGCAATATGGCAGATTCGTACAAACTATTTTTTATCTCCCAGGAAGAAGTTTTCACCGAGACACAGGGTGAGGATTATCGCTTCACAAATAAACAACTGCAGAGAGTTTGCAGATAAAAAAAGCAGAGATTGCAAAAGGCTTTCCAGGAATCAGATCATTTCTTTTGTTAAGTTGCTCTAAAGGACATTGTGTTCCTTGCCATTGCACCTAGAAAAATATATTTCCCTGGCTATGGAGAAATTTGTTTTTCAACATGGTGAAGTATGGTGGTGTTTTTAGAGCTGTTATGAATCTTGGGTCGGAAACATGGGGACTGTTCTGATATATGGCAGATGTAGTGCAACTACCGTGATGAAAACCACCCAAGGAGCTCATATTTTTTCTTTCTTCCCTGCTGTGTTTGGAAAACCCTTCAGTGTGTATCATCAGTCTGGAGTTACAGAGCTCCAAAGCTGGATGTCAGAAGATTCAGGAAACATCACTGACTCCAGCTCATCCCTCATGTAAGTCCGTGGATTTGGGTGAGATTATACCAGGAGTAAACTGAGCCCAGTGATCTTCACTGAGCCTGCTTGACTTCCTGAAATCCAGTGTGAGGATTTGTAATGCTAATCTGACAGTAGAGGCCAAAGAGTTGTACAAGCAGCGTTGAGAAGTTGGGATATGGGGAAGGGGGAGGAGGAAGGGATAGTAAGGATGGGAGAGAAAGGTGATTTGAGATGGTTATCAGCTCTGCATATCTCTTTGCCCTTCATCTTTCCCCTGGCTTTATTTGCTTTTTTGACATTCTTTTATTCACCTTCACTTTATTTTCATGGCTCGGTTATTTTAGCCAGCCTTTGTGGTGCGTGTTCAGTTTTTTAGCAGCATGGTTTCAGCAGCTTTAAACAGCTACACGTATTAACGAAGGTACAGGGATCCCCTGGGGAGATGTGATTCAGTCTTTTAGCAGCACTGGGGTAATCTCCTTCCCTCTGATCCTGTGGTGCTCTGCATATGCTTGGTTAGTAGCAAAATGTATTTGTAAAAAAGTGAGAAAGTAGACTTCTGTAGGTCTAATGCAGAGCTAGTGAAGATCTTGGGTTGTGGATTCACTTAAAAAGAATAAACTCCACAAAATGAGAAAATCTGGACTGGATGCAGAGTTTACTGATGTTTACTAATATTGTGCTGTTGCGGTTGTTATTTCACTGTTAAGCACATTACTGTAGTGCTCAGGAATCATGGTTGTGGACTATGACTTGTGCTTGCAACACACGCTGGTTGTAAAGCAGAGCTCCTGTTTTGGGGAAGAGTCTCCTGGATGAAGATTATCTTCTTGAGGTGAGCAGGAGGAAAGTAAAAATAGCAGATTTGCAGTTCTTCTGAGTTTCTTTTATCGGCAGGGCTTGGTGGCATTTTCAGGAGCAGACAGGAGAAATCAAATTAGAAAGCAATTTGAGCTTTCCGGTCTGCACAGGTACTGGATTTAAGTCCTTGTCTGACTTAGAGTTATGATTCTGAAAGTATTTTAGAGGAAATACCTTTTTAAAAATCACTCTTTACTACTTGGAATCATATTTTGCAAGCGAAATCTGTTACAAGATCAAATGAAAACTTTTTACTTCCTCAGTGAGGACTTTAAAGGACATGGGACAAAAGGTGAAGGCTTTTTTGTGTTCTGTTTTGCTTTGTTTAGCTTTACAAAGATGGTGACTGTAGTGAAAGCTCTGCTCCTAGGCATATGAGGCAAGCAGAGTGGTCTGTGAAACACTCTGCTGTAAAGTCCAGAGGTTAAGCATATTTGAGGAAATAATATTTAATATTATGCAAAGAGATTTGATATACAGTTCCCACTGTAGAGAAGCCTGTGTAGTGTTTGAGAGTTTATCTTGTTTCCTCTGGGAAAGGAGGAGGCAGTTTCTGATTATGCTGCAAACAAAACAAATGAAATATAGCTTGGTAGTGCTGGAGACTGTAGATGGTGAATGAATATGCCATCTTGGCCAGTTCAGATATCACCTGGATGTTTTCTCCATGAAGGTGGAGGGATACTAAAAGTAAAATGAAAAAATCTTGCTACATTACTGTATTGATTGAAGGCACAAAATATTCTGTTATAGCTGATGCTGGGGTTTGTCATGTGTCCAGTCTTTATTTTCTCTGGCTATATATATGTATGTACACATTCATACATAAAGGCATTGTTGTTGAAATTAAAGCCAAGTTACTGATCTGTCAAACTGCTGCTATGAAACGCATTCTCTCTCCAGAACTCTGCTGAGCAACATGTAGCCCAAAGTAGCCAGTTTACAAAAGACAGATAATTTAGAGGCAAAGTTGTCATGACAACTTTAACTCCATCTCCGCCTTTTCTTCCATGCACGCGTTATGAATGAAGGGCTGGAGGGGGTTGTCAAGGGAACTAAAGCTGAGCACCCTGATTTCTGTGGATTAAGAGTTTAGCCTAAGCACTGTTTTTATTTATTTTTAATTACTGCTTTTTATTCAGAATTGTGATTAGTCTTGTGTTTAGACTTCTATGGTATTTTGGGGTATTGTGGATGAGTGACATGCATAATATGCAAGAAGGAAAAAAGTAAAAATCCCCTCTAGCACATCTGTCGAAAACTGCATAGAACTCCAGCTAAAGGATTGTGTTAAACCCCTCTTTCAGCAATATTTCCTCTGAAAAGAAGGATCTTTGGTACCATTTTTCTAAATACAATGTGCTTGGGTTTGATTCTGTGGCAGTTTTACCCTGGGATAACACCACGGATCCAAATGGCACTATTTCTGATTCACAGCAGCATAAGTAAAACCAAATGCAGCTAAAACTGTTCTTTAAGAAACATAACAGACTTTCCTTCTTTTTTTCCTTTGTGTAAACAAAGGAAAATAAACACAACAGTCTTTGATCAATCACTAAAGGACTAATGGCTATCCCAAATCCAACCAGGAACCATCTTCACTTAGTGCTCAGTGTTCAGAACAGCTAATACAGCAAGCAACAGAGATGTTGGTTGTCTGACTTGTTTTGTCAGAGCAGAAATTGCTCCAGAATAATTTAAAATAATATCTTAAGTGAGAAAAGTAATGGATGGATGGCTCTCTTTCTTTGCTGGCCCTAGCAAGAGCTAAGCATATTCACTGTTTTGGAGGAACCTAGTGCTGCCAGCCATCCACAGGGACCTGAAGGTTTACCTGCTCTCCATGCATCTGGCTGACTTGTGAGGGCCCTTTATCCCTGACTGTGCACTTCCCAAAGAGCTTACCTGGCAGGTCGCAGAGCTGCTGCTAGGACAGGGCAAATTTGGCATGATGTCCAAATGCATGATGTTATGGGTTGGAATTAAACTGATGAACTGTTTCATCTCAGTACAGTGTTCAGGACTCTTGTGTAGGAGAGAAATTG
The DNA here is from genome assembly GCA_027574665.1 of Rhynochetos jubatus. Lineage (NCBI taxonomy): Eukaryota > Metazoa > Chordata > Aves > Eurypygiformes > Rhynochetidae > Rhynochetos > Rhynochetos jubatus. Next base: position 122,669,048 of record CM050649.1, on the reverse strand, counting down.
CTGTAGTCAGTACTGATTCAGCTGGACCTGAGCTTTAAATTTTGGGCCAGATGTTGGTACCAGCTGATGTAAGCGATGTGAAGCAAAAGCTGCTGGAATACAAGAGCTTGAGCATGAAATGCAAACTGAGACATCCCAAAAAAATGGCTTCAGCAATAACTTTTGGCTGCAGGTTCCTAGGGTCCATCTGTGCTCGAAGAATGGTCAGCTGCTGATAACTGTTGTTAACAAGAGTGTAACAATGGCAGGAAACTCTCCAGGGCAGGATTAAAGCACAGGCATTAGGATGAAGCTTTCCCCACTGTTGCCCAGAATGTACCTTTTCTGCGGATAAGGGGCTTCACTCTGCCGTGGTGCCTTGCCAAGGCTCCATTTACCATATTGTCCAAAAGGACTATGCTAAAGGGCAAAGCAGAAGGAAGCTTGCACAAAATTATTTAACAACCTAGGAGAAAGTATCACCAAGCAGAAGGAGATCTGCACTTTGAAATGACCCCTTAGGAAAGACTAGTCAAAGCTAGACTCCTGGGCAAATTTGAAAAACTGCTTCCCGTGTCTGCAGGGATGAATGGTTGTGACAATGTCTGGAGTAAACAGCTTCTTCGGGAGCAGTGTGAGAGGTGCAATCTGGAGGATGCAAGCACAGGCTGCAGTTGTCAGCTGGGTGGATGGGGCCAACGGATTCTAAACTGAAGCTTACGAACACTTCAGGCAAACTTCTGTACTTGCTTGGGGTCTGTGGGTGTTCCCATCCCTTCAGCAGATCTCTGCCGTACATCCTGTGCCATTCTCATTGACATTAAGGAAGATGAGCTTGGAATAATGTAAGTCAGATCTCAAAACATAACTGATCCACAGTGCAGGTAACACATCTTATTACCTGGATCAAGAAAGGTCCATGCAGTGGCACTGGCTGTGTGTTCTTGCTGGGAGATGATGTGTAAATGAACTTGAAATGGTCGCAAAGCTATTCATAGTCTAATAAGTAAAGGAGAAGAGAAAGACCTATTATGATGAATTTTACTGTCTTAAGCACAGAAGGTGTCTCAGCACCTTGAGAAAAATATTTGAGTTGTATTTAAAATAATGAGACAACTTGCCCAAATACGGGGAGGAGTGGGAGCAAAGCCAAGAAAGCTTCACTGACTCATTTCCAAGCATATGGAACAATTAATAGTGGACTGAAACGGCAAGATTAGAGATGGATATCAGGAGTTTGACAGTGTGCATTGGTTCAAGACGAACAGCACTTGAACACCACAGTGATGGGTACATAGAAGGATCTAATAATGCATACATTCCAGAGATATAGAAGTGTAGAAGTCTGCCGATGCATTGGGGAAATAAGTGAAATTCAGCTCTTACTTTTACTGGCTGTGAACACTTCACTGGAGAGGCTTCATTACCTAACAAGAGCTGGGATGGAAGCCCCTTATATTCTTATTGGCTGTGAACATTTTCCATACAACTGGGACTTGTAATGTCAGAGCAACAGAACTGTTTTGGACTCTTGACTCAAGAACTGTGGTTTCCAGGTCATAAATTTTATAATTTCATAGATCACTTGGAAAACCCCATTCCTCTCTCTCCCCAGCAAAGTTTGCTAGGAGTTCAAGTGGGCCATTTACCCTCTTTGGAAAAAGGGATGTTGAATGATTAATTTTTCTTGGCATGTATGGGTTGTATTGTTCACATTGGGATCCTAGGCAGAGATCCATGGCACACACACAAGACTTCTGTTCCCTTGGTCTTTATGGACCTGTCCTTTCAAGGCCAGCATTTTTGATGTATGCACACTCATTTTTGATGTCAGATAGCTCACTAGTCTAGCATCTCTTCTGGTCTCATTCTGCGAATTTTTACCTGTGACTGCCCTTGCTAACTGCAGGGGAAGCAGTTTCATCAGTCTATGTGTGCTTGAATGAAAATTTGGGAGAGGGGAGCCTTCCTGTATTCTTCTTTTAAAATACCAACTGCAAAGGTTAAAGCCCTTGCTTTAACCAAAGAATCAAATATAAGTTAATATATGACATTAAATCTAAAGATCACAGAATCGGGTGGGTGTGTGGGAACTGGGGAAAATGCCTTGTTTGAGTTTGATATGCATTTTGCACAGATTCTCCCTCTCTTGTAATGCCTTGCATGCTTTATGGCCAGAGAAAGCGTGGCATTTGCAGCTAATCTCGTCCCACTGTACAGGGTTCATAAACTTGTACATGGGATCTGTGAAGTCGAGTCGGAGGGGCAAGAACTGCCTGTTCAGTATAATCTAGCTGTTTTGCTTTGATAACATCTTCTGCAGCTAAACCACTACCGGCATCACGTGCCATTTTTATTTTATGTGTGACCAGGCATGCATTTACCCAGTAGAAGCTTGGATATGTAGTTTTTAACAACAATTTAGTGTTTTTCTTTGCTAGATCCGCTCTTTCCCTGGTTTATGACAGTGTCTCAGTTACAGGCTGCAGTACCTGCTCTAGGCTGGGCATATAGAAATGCATTAATCTGTTTTAGTTTTAAAGAAGAGAGAAAGTCTGGGAATAATTTTTTTTCTGATTTTTAGCTAATTATAAAGGGTATGTTGAAGTTCCTCCCAGAGGTTCATCCTTGTTCTGGTGGGGGAATGAACATTCCTCCAAAGTGCTTAGCTCTGTCTGATGTTAGACAAGACTGCAGTGGAGAAGTGGAATTGGAGAAGAAAGGAATAAGCAAGAGCCTTTTTCAGGCTTGCAGTGAAATGCTTTCCCCTCTGAGCAAGACAAAATAGGAACGTGTGAATTCCTCCTGAGGCTCCTTCCTAATGTGGCATAGCTAAATGTTACCCTCTACTGGGAGCTGTGTCTGGGTGTCACTGTCAAGCCCTAAGGAAACAAAATCAAAAAACCCAAGAAGTATCAGCCTTTGTGCCTCCAGATTATAATGTTAATTGCCTGATTTAATGCAATACAAGTTAAGAATTTCATCTGGAGACTTCTCTGCTGTCCTCAGTCTGTGTCTTAGATTTCTATTCCTTTTCTGAAATAAAGTATCATCCATAACTTTGAATTATTTGGATTTGTCAGTTTGTTGTAGATCAAACAAAATAAGTTTTAAATGCAGGATTTTTAATATATTTGTCTTCTTATGTCTTATTAATGCAATCAGCCAGCTTAGGAAAAATATGTCAGACATAACAAACTTGCAGAGAGTATTCTTTCTTCCTCTCCTCCTTCAGAAAATATAGGTTATGCTTATGAAGATTAACTGCTTGCTTTGGAAACTGGAGTGATCTATTTTTATGCAGGTGAGGTAAAATATGGACAGCAACAGTTTATGCCTTTTATGTCCGCCAGGGCCTAATTCTGTCAGGTTGTCATGGTTTAGGCCCAGATGGCAACAGAGGACCATGTAGTTGCTTGCTCATTCCCCCCGAAATAGGATGGGGAGAAGAGAATATAAGGAAAGCTTCATGGGTTGAGAGAAGGGCAGGGAGGGATCACTAACCAGTTATGGTCATGGACAAAGCAGACTTGACTTGGGGAAAAAATCAATATAATTAGTTACCAATCAAATCAGAGTAGGGCAATGAGAGACAAAACAAAATCAAATCTTAAAACACCTTCCCCCCACCCCTCCCTTCTTCCTGGGCTCAAATTCACTCCTGATTTCTCTACCTCCTCCCCCTGAGCAGTTCAGGGGAACGAGGAATGGGGTTTGTGGTCAGTCCATCACATGTTTTCTCTGCTGCTCCTTCCTCCACGTGGGGGAGGACTCCTCACACTCTGGCCCTGCTCTAACCTGGGGCCCTCCCATGGGGTGCCTCCTTGGGGAGCAGCCTGCTCCAGCATGGGTCCCCTCGGGGTCACCAGTCCTGCCAGCAAACCTGCTCCAGCCTGGGCTCCTCTCTCCATGGGGCCACAGATCCTGCCAGGAGCCTGTTCCAGCGTGGGCTGCCCATGGGGTCACAGCCTCCTTGAGGCATTCCCCCTGCTCTAGCTTCTGGTCCTCCCGGAGCTGCAGGTGGGTCTCTGCTCCCCCGTGACCCTCTGTGGCTGCAGGGCATAGCTGGCATCACCATGGGCTACACCGGTTGCCAGGGAATCTCTGGTCTGGTGCCGGGAGCACCTCCTCCCCCTCCTTCTCACTGACCTTGGGGTCTGCAGGGCTGTTTCCCTCACATATTCTCACTCCTCTCTCTAGCTGCAGTTGCACAGGCTTTTTTCCTCTTCTCAACCATGTTATCCCAGAGGCACTACCACCATCACTGATGGTCTCAGCCTTGGCCAGCAGCAGGTCCACCTTGGAGCCATCTGGCTTCGGCTCTATCAGACACAGGGAAAGCTTCCAGCAGCTTCTCACAGAAGCCACCCCTGTAGCCCCACTGCTATCAAAACTTTGTCATGCAAACCCTGTACACAGCACAGTCATTCACACTTTGGGGTGATACCCAGCAGGGTGGAGAGGGAACACCTCTCCAACGCTACACTGGCTCTTTTCCCCAGCTGCTCTTTTGTAATGTGAAGCAGGGCAAACCTTTGAGAAATAATAAACAATCAACCAATTTATTTTTATTTTATTGGATATTTTTAACCTTTGCACAAGTGTTGAGACTTGACTATGCATCTTCATAAACAAGACTGCTGAGGTCTTTCAGGATGGAGCCTACACTGAAATATTTCCTTGCTCTGGTTGCATCGCTGCATGGCATGGTTCTGCACCAGCGCGGAGTTTGGAGATGTGGTTGATGGACTCACAGGTAAGAGGAAGAAATGCAAATGCTGCTTCAATTTGTCTGGTTACTTCCTCAATTAGTCCTTGCTGGACTGATATGTTCTATATATGCTGATCCAGACCTATAAGTGCAGAAAAAAAGAGGACCTGATTTACTGGTCTTTACAGGTGGTAGCTTAAAACACACACAACCTAAACCTATTTATTAATTGGATTTTACATGCTGGATTTTACCTAAGCCTTGTTTGCAGCGGGAGGTGTGAGGATTTGCAATTTGCAAAACTTGTAGGTGGTGATTAGTTGTTAAATCCTATTCAAAACCAGCCTGGCTTATTTCTCAGCTGTGAGGGAGATCTTTAGGCAAATGTCCTAATACATTCACCATGTGAACAGTTTGCAGGTCAGTGACTGTACATTCAAAAGTGTTTTACTCAGCGATAAAATCTTCATCACAGTTTCATTACCATAAACACATGGTGACAAAAGTACTTCAGAGCTTTGCACCACGCGTTGGCTTTATATTAATTCATAATTACAATTCTCCTGGGGTTACCCACAATGACTCAAGGTCTTGCACTAATTGAAGAGGAGGAAAAAATAAAACTAATGGACTGCAAAGGTCAGTATGTGGCTTCTGACTCATATAGTAACTTATTGTAAATACATGAGAGTGGCTGTACAAGGCTGCTACCTGTGTAGTCAGGTGCAGCCTATAAAAATCTGGCACCTGGGGTCTACTGCCTGTTCTCATTTAAAAAACCCAACTTATTAGTGCTTTGGGCATTCATGAGACCTTTAATTTCTCCTGTTTCCCTCCTATGACATATTGCACCTTTTTTGATTTTCCGTCTATTTCTGGTCTTGCTTAAGAAAAAGTATATTGTGTTTGACCAAAGGTCCTTGTAACCCAGTGCTATGTTCCCAGTAGTGAATGCTTAAATTAGAAGAAACTGAGCAATAATGGTGTGTTTTTTCTCAGTAATCTATCCTGACTTTCAATTCAAGTTTGCTGGAGGCTGTTGGAAGTGCTACGTGTCCGGCAATGCTCGTGACATGGATGTTGTTAGACTATTCTGCATTGCAAGGGTCTGACCTCTGTGGCATACGAGAGTCCTTCCAGCCCTTGGGTCCCATCATCGCAGGCTTGCTGTGGGATGGATGAGGCTTGCTGTAAGTACGCTGTAGAGTGGTTCTGTGTATTAGCAGGGACCACTGGGATTTCCAGATGTTGATCAAGCAGAGAAATCCACACAGGAGAGAGAGAGAGGCATTATAAAATGTCCCAGCTGTGGGAAATGCATTTCTTGTTCTTTTGGATTTTTTTTCAGTCTACAACGATTGACTTACAAAACAGAAATCTGTAGAAAACTAGACTCAGACATTGAAAACACTTTTTTTTTCCAGACTGTTCTGTCATATCCCAACAATGTTCCAACTGCTGCTCCTGAAAACACTGAGAAAAAAAAAATAATTCAAATCTTAATAGAAAGACTGGCTGGAATATCAGATTGGCAGAAGCAAAATCTGGACCTGTTACATTTCCTAGGTCTCTACTGAAATAATTTCCTAATGCCAACTGTGGACTATTTGTCCACTGGAATGAAACCAGTCATTAGATACTAATGCCTTCTAGTCACTAATGACCTGTTCAAGATTTGAACCGATGATTTACAGGTTAATGATCTTGAATCCTATTACCAATGTGCATGAGACTAATTGAGAATTGTGGAGCAAGGGAGACTGAGCTACTCAGTCGTTAAAACAGTAAGAAGCATTTTTCTTTCATATGAATTGCCTTTGAAATGTTCAAAAGTGGTTGTACAAACTTAGAATCCTAATTCTACCCTTAGTCTCCTGAGTACCAGGAGAATTTTTTTTCCCAAGCACCCGAAAGTATCATTTGGGGCCAATAAATGAACAGAACCATGATCGACTAAGCCATGCTTGTTCTAAATCCCTGACCATAAGCTTTGATAGTTGCTTTTGAACACCCATGCTGCCTGTGCAACCAGTAATTTCAGTATGACTTGTATTCCTATGAAATTCCGTCTGTTGGCAGAAAATCTGGGCTCATGTCTGTGATTTAACCCCTATTCAGCAGTGTGAGCCATGGCTTGAATGAAAATTATGCCTTTGAGGTGATGGATAGAGCAATATATCACAAACTCATTCCACTGTACCCATATGGCTTTGCTTGTTTTTACAATGAATGGTTTCCATATCCTGAATGTCCAGTTCCTTTACCTAAAAGCTATGAAAGATGGCCTTTGGGTGAGAATGTTCTCTTGCCCTACGTGTTAAGGTAAGACCCTTACTGCTGCTAGTGCATTCTTAGGTGTAGAAATTTGTAAATCAAATCTCTCAGTATAGGGTGTGAACAAGATTCTGTAAGTGTAAACTCACCAGGATAAATGTCAAATGATTATTTAAAATAATGGTGTATACATTGTAAGTCAAAAGACCAAGAAAAGCAAGACAGAACAGAAGAAGGATGTAACTAAAAGCAAGTGTTGGAAGCAGTGATGATTTCTCCAAGACCACAGACCTGTCTATAGATATCCAGCCACACTGGTGCAAAACAACACATGCTGGACATGAGCCTTTCGTGGCAAGAGACACTACAAAGTTCATGCATCCCATCACCATTCAGGATGAACCCAGAAGACTGGATGAGGACTTGTTAGCTGGTGTTCCTCACCCTCTGTCTCACCATAAGTCATCCTGGAGAGGTTACTTGGATGCACACATCTCAGTGCTTATAACTGTGGAAGAAAGAGAAAAGTTTGAAAGAATAGGTGTGAGGGAAATCAGTTTCTTTGAAAACAGAAGTCTACTTCCCCATTCGTATAGTTTTGCCTGGAGTTTTGCTGTTTTATCTGCTCTATAGGAACTCTGTCGATGTACCTGAGCCTGCTATAGCCTATAGCTGCTTATACAAACCCCGTGTTGTTATCTCAGTCCTGGAGGCACCTGGTGATTTGCTGGAGTTTATAAAAGGAATTTGCAGCAGAGCAGAAAACTCTGGTACAGCCCTAGCCAGCAAGTTGTTCTCTAAAATGCTGTGAAGTAGTTCAGGGTTGGAAATAAGTGGGATAATAAATGGCCAGGAGATTATTGATCCACTATTAGCACATTTATGTGGCACAGCTAACTAATTTCAAAGCCAAACTAATCCTGTATTGCTGCCAGTTGTGGAATGGCCTTGTCAAGGTGCTCATTTCTGGGCTCGTAACACACCGTTTTGACCAAACTTTTGACACTTTATATAGACGAAAATAAATAAGAGCTTTAGAGATAAAGCGTATATATGGCTTTTTTTTTTTTTTTTTATTTTGTACAAATGCAGACCTAACATTATGAAAGGGACTGCTAAATTATGGTACTGAGGTTTTATGAAGTGTAATTATAGGTCCAAAGATATTTTGTGTGGAAAGAAAAAGCTTACTGTACACTATTAAAGTGTTTTATGTCCAGAGATGACTGACACAATGCATTATGGGGCTAGAATAAGCATAATTGTCCAGGAAGAAATAATTGAAAATAATCCTTTAGATGTCAAAATAAAGCTATACATCATGTGAGACTGTCAGCAGTTATTACATATCTTTGGTTGTATAGACAAGCTTCCTTGGGGGCTCATAATTTATTTTTCTGGGTAAACAAAAGTACCGCTAGTTGTTCAGCTAGGAGTTGTGCTTCAGCATGTCCATGTGGGCACCGCTGGAGTTCCGAGTGGCCACACACTTTGCCATTAGCCTGCTGGTAACTGGACTCTGCGAACCATGGGGAGCCAGGACGCTCCCCGAGACCCCTGCTCTGCTGTGCGCCGTTGCTCCCGGTGTCTCGGCAGCACTAGGGGCTGGGTGGGAGCAGCGCCAGCTTTTCTTGCTCCTTGGGAAAGATGTGCTAGTACCTATGGCAGCACGAGCACATGTGCGCTGGCTGTAGCCCCAGCAGAGCTGGCGTGCACAGCCTCCCTTCCCTGCAAGGACCACGCGCATCTGCGCTGCAGGATGGGAAAAATACTCTTCAAACGTGAGAAGTAACAGCGCTGGCTTTGGGCCCACTCACACCTCGGGATGGTGGGGCAGGGTTGCGTTCTTCAGCGAGCATTTTTAATTAAAGGTGTCTCTTAACTGAAAAGGAATCCATAGATGTGTGACTATCTTGATGTTTTTGAAAGCGGAGTGTCTTTGAATGAGAATAATCATGTGTTTTGCATATGGGTTATGTTAATTACTTCAGTCAGCTTGATGATAAATTAGCAGTTTGTTTTGTTTGTGAATAACAATAGCAATGTACCACACAGAAACACGTGAGAGTTAATTAACATTGGGTAACCAATTTGATATTCCTTGGATAAAAGCTCTCTACAAGTTGATTATTCTTGCTGTTGAGGAGAGGCTGTGTACCTCTGCTCACAAGCAGCAGGGACTTACTTCATAAGAAAGCCTGGTAGAGCTCACTGATGTATGCTAACCACGAGCTAGCCCTCCCTTCTTCTGTGTTACCAGTGATTAATACATATTTAGTAACAGAGCTGTAAAAAACTCCAAACAACTCCTCTTGCTTGTAAATGTGTGGCTGTATAGTTAAAATATAAAATAGTATAAAGTTAATTGAAACCATAATCCATATCTGTATTTGAATGCTGTTGTAAAAAGTGTGTTCCACTTGTACTGGGTTTGCATGGCAAGGTTTTGGTAGCAGGGCTACAGGGGTGGCTTCTGTGAGAAGGTGCTGGAAGCCTCCCCTGTGTCCAATAAAGCCAATTCCAGGCATGTCCAAGACAGATGTGCTGCTGGCCAAGGCTGACCCCATCAGTGGCGATGGTAGCACCTCTGGGATAACGTGTTTAGAAGGGGAAAAAAGGCCTGCTGCACAACAGCAATTGCAGCCTGAGGGAGCAGTGAGAATATGTGATAGAAACAGCTCCGCAGACACCCAGGTGAGTGGAGAGGTAGGGGCAGGAGGTGCTCCAGGCACCAGAGCAGAGATTCCCGGGCAGCCCATGAGGCAGCCCATGGTGAGGCCGGCTGTGCCCTGCAGCCGTGGAGGGTCACAGAGACCCACCTGCAGCCCAGGGAGGACCCCATGCTGGAGCAGGGGGATGCCCGAAGGAGGCTGTGACCCTTGGGGGAAGCCCAGGCTGGAGTAGGCTGCTGGCAGGACCTGTGGTCCCGTGGAGAGAGGAGCCCAGGCTGGAGCAGGTTTGCTGGCAGGACTGGTGACCCCGAGGGGATCCAGACTGGAGCAGGCTGCTCCTCAAGGATGGCACCCCGTGGGGGGACCCACGCCAGAGCAGTTTGTGAAGAGCTGCAGCCCGTGGGAAGGATCCACAATGGATGGAGGACTGTCTCCTGTGGGAGGGGCCCTACCCTAGAACAGGAGCAGAGTGTGAGGATCTTCCCCTGGGGAGGAAGGAGCAGCAGAGACAAGGTGTGATGGACTGACCACAACCCCCATTCCCCGCCCCCCTGCATCACTCAGGCATAGGAGGTAGAGAAATCGGGAGTGAATTTGAGCCCGGGAAGAAGGGAGGGGTGGGAGGAAAGGGTTTTAAGATTTGATTTTTATTTCTTATTACCCTACTCTGATTTGGTTGTTAATAAATTAAATTAATTTCCCCACATCCAACCTGTTTTGCCCATGACAGTAACTGCTGAGTGACCTCTCCCTGTCCTTATGCCAACCCACGAGCCTTTCGTTATATTTTCTCTCCCCTGCCCAGCTAAGGAAGGCAGTGACAGAGCGGCTCTGGGGTCACCTGGCCTCCAGCCAGGGTCAGCCCTCCACATCCACTTCAAACTGTAAAACACATAGACTTTATAAAATGGATACTGCTGAACTGTATGGTAAACAGAGAGGTTTGCAGACATAATAATAATTACTCTCTCAGTGAAGATCATGGCTAGACAGGGTGGAGGAGGAGAAGAAGAAGGAGAAGAAGAAGGAAAAAAGGAGAAGGAGGAGAAGGCCAGCTTGCCTGCTGGAAATGCTTTTTAAGATTTGGTTCAGTGTCTGCTGATTCTGCAGCATTACAGACACCTTTCTGTTATGTGTGCTCACTTATATAAAGACATGCATGAGATGCAGTCTCTAAAAAACTGTGGTTTATATCATAGTTATGCCAGCAAAAGAAAAAGGAGGCGTGTGTGTGCTTACTTGAATGTCCAGGAAGTGATAGGATTTTTGAGAGCATCTGGATGAAGAGAATAATAATGAAAGCATAAGGGTGAGTCATAAGAAATTATTGGATCCGATGGGGAAGTATGTGAAGTGTGTTTAGCAGCGTGAGAAGCGTTCAAAGAGCAAGACTAGTAATGGTGAGGGACAGAGAATAGAAGTCCCCTGGAGAAAGCAGCCTGGCTGGACACATGCTACCCAATTATGCGTTTGGAAATCTGCTGGGAACAGTTTTTACTGTATTTGTTTAAAGTAGACAGAATTATTAATATAGCAGGAATCAAAATCAGAAGGGATCTGGAGGAAAGCTATCCCCAAAAGTTATGATTCGTCATCTTAAGGGAAAGAAGACAGAGAAGCAGCCCACCCATCAACTTTGCAGATGTGAAGAAAGAGGATCTGTAACAAGAAACTTGTGACTTCATTAGAACTTCCTAAAGATCAAAGAGTCAAAGAATGATACAAAAATTTGGAACAAATATTTCTGATGATAAATACTGCAAGGCTTATGGTCAAAATAAGAGAACAGTATGAAATACAGTACAGACAGCAAGGAACATAAGGGAAAACATCTATATATCTATTGGAACAACAACCTGACAGGGACTTCAAGCATTTTGGAGGATGGGCTTATACTTAAAAGTGATCTTGTTAAAATCAGATATAGATGGTTTAAAATCACAAAAGTGGAATTTAATAAAAACCAATACAAAGACTATATTCTAGGAAAGAAAAATCCAGTACAGAGTGGAGGGAAGTGGTTACTCAGCAGTGCTGTGTAAAAAGATCTGATGGTAGTGTCAGATCATACACTGAAGGTGGGTCCACAATGTAATGTTGGCATAAAGACTACTGATGTCTCTCCTGAATGCATTGACAGCAATGTCCTAGGTGAGATTTATTACCTTAAATAAATTCTCTTATTTCACATTTACAAAATCTATGTCAGAGTATTGTTTTGGATGGCATATTTTAAGAAAAATGCAGACTAACTTGAAAGGGCCTCAACAGAGAGAAATGTGACATATGAGAAAAAGCTGGAGGAATCCTCTCCTCTAGAAAAAAGAAGGAAAAGTGGGGAAAAGTACTGGAGTCTAAAACCATATTGAAGGTTTAAGTAGGCTGGTGATCAATAGTTCTCCATGTCCATGGAGGGTAGGATGAGAAGCAGTATCAGCTTAATTTGTAGCAAGGGAGATTTAGGTTAGATATTAGGAGAAACTTTCTAACTGTAAGGATAGCTAAGCACTGGAACAGATTGCCTCCAGAGTCTGTGTGGTCCCAGGCACTGTCAGTTTTTAAGAAAGATCTAGTCTGTCAGAGATGGTCTAAGGTTGGCTGAGCTTGTCTGAAAGCTGGAGGAGCTCATGCTCTCTTAAAATTCCTCCCTTTCCTACAGCACTGTCATGTATATTACATAGATAGTGTATTATACAAAGAGTAAACCCTTTCATCAAAGTTGATGGATTTGCATCTCGTTAGCCATAATGTTCAGAGCAGCCTTTTGAAATTTTACAGCTGGGGCCTTCACAGGATGAAGAAAGGCACATTCAGCAGTCCTGGGAGTTTCAGGGGTTTGGGAGATACCTGGGAAAGCTGAATCAGAAGGGCTCACTGCATAGCTGAGTCTCTTTGCCTTACCTTCGCAGAAATTAAAATGTAGTGAAGCACCGATGCTTCATCCACGTGACTTTCTAGCTACTAATGGGTGCTTTACTGCAATGCTGTACTTCTCAGAAGAAGTGGCTAGGAAGTGTCATGCACCATAGCTAGGTAATATCTTTTATTTTCCTTAAAGTAATTGCATACTGCCTGTGGGAAGCAGGGCAATAGAGCTAAAATGAATAAAACACTCCTGCAGTCTTACCTTAGGGCTTGATTCTGCAGTCTACTCTTTGGAAGCCAACTGTAAAATGAAGATTTTTTTCAGATGTACAGAAAGGAGAAGAGTATGTAATTTAGGTAATTTCTTCCTAGATGAGATGGAGTAAAGGATCTGAAAGGATGAAGAAACCTGATATATCGCCAGCTCAGTAAATCTGTAATCAAAGATGATTTTCCCACACTGAGATTAAAAGCAGCTATATTTAGTTTTAAAGCAGTTCCCTTTATGGTAGTTTTCAGAACGTTTGGTCACAGGAGTAGAACGGTATAGGCCGGGAGGTACCTCCTCTAGGCCAAACCCCTACTCACAGCAGGTCCAGGACCTTGTCCAGTCAAGCTGTGAATATCTCCAAATACAGAGATTCCACAACCTCTCTGGGAAGCCTGCTCTGATAATTGACCGCTCATGTTCAAAATGTTTTCCTGATGTCTAGTTGGAATTTCCTGTGCGGCAGCTCACGATTGTTACCCTTTTTGCTGTCAACCTCAGTCTCTGAGAAGTGTCTGCCTCTGTCACCTCCACACCTCCCAATCAGGCATTTGTTTTTAAGGCAACAACAAGATCCCCTCTGAACCTTCTTCTCCAGCCTGAACAAGCCCAGTTCCCTCACAGGGCAAGAGCTCCAGCTCTTGACTGGACTTCCTCCAGGTTATGCTTTCTTGTACAAACCTGGTCATAATGCTCCAGATATGATCACACAGGTGCTGAGCAGAGGGGAAGGATCACCCCTTTGGATCTTCCCAGGTGTCTGTTGGCCCTTTTTGCTTGAAAGGCACATTGCTGGCTTGTATTGTTGTCCATCGGGATCCTTCACGGTGCTTTTCTGCAAAGCGGCTTTCCAGCCAGTCTGCACCATGCCTGCACCGTTGTGTAGGGTTGTTGTATCCCAGGTGCAGTTTTAAAGGTGGATGCTAGATTTGAAATGCCATGTCATGGAGCTCTGAGACTATTTAGACTAGTAAAATAAAATTAACGTTGCCAAAGGCCTGAACATTGAAACCTGGTTGTGCATGCTGTTAAATTATTAGCATAATTCCTGGCGTGATTCTGGCCTTGTCTATTACCGTGATAAAGCTTGGGCACAGTAGTTATATGACTTCTGCTTTGATAGCTCTAGCTGAATGTTAATGGTCACATAGTAATTGAACACTCCTAAAGGTATGATGTTGAGGACACCTTTGAAGGTACAAATTAATGTGTCACTGGTACTCTGAGGTTTAATTGTGGGAAAGGTGTGTGCATAATGTCCGAGTGAGTAATTGTGGATCACTGGGGACTGTGGGCTGTCAAGCTTAGTAAATACTGAGTAAAAATGGAAGCAAAGCTCAAAGAGTTCATGAGTGTTTAACTCTTTTTAGGAGCCTTTAGGATCATTCCAGCCATGGTCTTTGCCCAGCCTAGATAAACCAGTTGAAAACAGACAAGGAGCAGAAGTCACTGCCTTTGTGCCCTTTATCTGCTGGGGCTTCTGCTGAAGAAAGCAGAAACAAGAGAATGCTTTGGTTTTGCTCCATGCTGCACAGAGAAGTCATCATCTTTCTGTAGGGGGCTGGTGTGTCACTGCACAGCTGTGGCTACTGCATTTTAGATGCATTGGACCCTGTGGGCAGGTGCTGGACACAGTGATCCTGGCTGTGTTCAGTGTGGTAAGTGTAACAGGGAGCATATCTGGGGTTCTTGGCTGCTACTATTTCATCCCTGTTAACCCCAGTGACTGGAAAGGAATTCTAGTCTGCAATCTATTCCCCTGCCGAGGTACTCACATGAAAGGGTCAGGGTGCTTGAAGTCAGATTTTTAATATTGCATTATAAGTACAACTGCAAGTGAAGTTATCTATTTTTAGAAATATTAGAAACAGACGTTATGTAATATGGATATTCAGTAATTACTGAGAGAAGAAAAGAATTAATTAATCCTCTAGCTGCTTTGCTGGCATTCATCCAGTCAATAATGGGCATTGTAAGGTCCAAGCAATAGGAACCTGCTGTGGCCACCCTCACAGTGCTTCAGGATTATTCCTCCTGGAGTAAACAGCTGTTTCCATACGGTCCTCTCACAGTGCCCAGTAAGAATGTTTTTTTTCCTGACCGGTTCTGACCAATGGTAATGTCAGAAGGCATCTGTAGCTGGAAGAGCATGATATGCATCCCTCCAGTGTCTATCCTGAGCAGCCTGGTTAGCCTCGCTCTTGGAGCACACTTTCACTCTGACCCTATTGTTTTTGTGAACAGTGGCATATGTCAAACAGTGCTGCTTTTGTAGGGTTATCTAATAGGGTAATGGGGAGCGTTAAGTCCTGAACCTGGGCCAGCATAACCCTATGAAACAACACAGACTGGGTGCGGACTGGATGGTGTGGACAGCCTTGTTTCTACTGGGACCGGGGTGTCCTGATGGACAAAAAGTTGAACAAGAGCAACCTGCCCTCGTAGTGAAGAAAAGTTCTACCCTTGCAGAACCACATCTTGGGCTGCATTAGCAAAATCATAGGCAGCAGGTTGAGAGACATCATCCTTTATGGGTGGCACCTGGAGCACTGTGTCCAGTTTTGGGCTCTCCAGTAACTTGGAATATACCCATTCATGCCCTGCAGCTCCATTCCTCAGGTGACTCCTATTTTGCCTTCTACCCATGGTCTACCTCAGCTGAGGGAGCTAGTCACATCTGAGGCTTGGCCAGTGCCCACATAACAAGGGGTTCAGAACGGCTTGTGTATTTGAAGAGGACAGGTTCCAGTGACTTTTAATGGGAGCATTGTGCTGCAAATTCCTGTGGGCCCGTTTGACAATCTCATCCATGCTAATGAGTGTTCAAGGCAGTCCTTGGGCAGGGGCAAAGGTCGGAGCATGTAAACTCTGCAGGTGGCAGAGATGAAGGCAGAGAGATTATGCCTCATCTTCGTAATTATTATCTCCATCAATAATTCTGTTCAGCTCCCGATTCACTGTGGGATTATTGGAAGAGCTTCTCTGGTGTCCCTTGAGCCTTAAATTCACCAACACTTTCTGCACCATCAGGCCTCAAGTGTAAGTTATGAGAGAATAAAGCATATAATAAACTCCTACACAAGCCATAGGTTTTGGGCTATTTAAATTACAGCTGGGAGAGGGGAAATCATGCTAAATCTTTGGGGGGTGCTTGCTCAAAGAGCTGGAAAGATTCAGCACAGTTTCTCTCTCTCAGTTTTATGACTTCCTCACTCAGATGCAACAATAAAAGTGTTCCACTGGATTAGCTACGTGGCTGAACTGTGATTTCTCTGCAACACTTTTTCACACTCTGAAAGCCTAATGACAAGCAATCAAGAAAATGTTAATTGGGACGATTGCCCCCAGGGGACCCCAGGGTCCTGGGAAGTTGAAGGTTTTCATTAATTCTGTAGGGCTGGCTGCAAAAAATACCATTTCTTATCCCCAGGAAATGTCTTAGAACCGTGGTAAAATATGAATTTCCAAGACTCCAGACTTTTTGCTTCACCTCCTCAAGGCTCATTTTTTAACATGTTTGTCTCCAGGGCTTCCTTGCCTCTTGACAATTTCCCAAAAACTTGTACTGAGTGGGAATTGGGGTTAGGAGGATAATTGTGCTGCTCCTCCGTGCCTACCCATCAGTTCAAGCACACTGAAGAGGAGCCGGTGACCATGTCCTTCCCTTGCAGACCTGTAGCCACAGCGCAATCTGTGACCCCAGGGACCAGAGGCAGCTCCTCCTTATACCCCTTAGTCATCCCAGCCACCCTGACCGGCTAGAAGGCATGCCATGGCTTGTTTCCCCATGTTTTGCATCAGCCCTGGTCTCATGGAAAAATCAGTGGCTTGGCTAGATTTCTTTTATTTTTTTTTACAATCCTCATTGAAAATAATTGAGGAGCCTGTCATTTAAACTGCCATCAGTGAGCCCGTTTCAACAGCTCGTATAATCGACAGCCTGCTTCAGCATCTTGGAGTTAGCGCCTTGGCTTGTTTGCCTGCCAGAATCAAGGGCTTTGTCTAGCTGAGCATTACACCTATGCAAAGTGCGCCATTGCCTGCTCTGGGGGCATTTTGTGAAAATGTCTACAGGAGCTGCAAAGGTTGGAGGAGCAGGGTCACAGTATATATCTGAGTCAGCAGTAGTTGCATCTTTTCTTCTGTCCTGTGGGTTTGTAAGATTAATATAAGTTTTCTTAGAGATGGGGCAGCTATTTGCTATCAGTAAAAGTTAATGTACCAGGGGAATTTATGGGAAAAATGCATTTAGTTAAGAGTTCATGGCTGTTGAATCCACCCACCCATCAGTCAATGTAAGTGAATTCTGGCAACAGAGGTTTTATTATTGCCATGGCTTTGACAGATGATGATGTTTGTCTAAGTAAATGCTTTCTTTCTGAGTGCCTCATTACCATTAGGAGAGGATTCAGCTGCAGAAAGGGAAGGGATTTCTCACCCTCCCAGTGACGGCAGGTGCCATGGAGCTGGTGAGCCAGAAGTGACCTCTATGGCAGGGAATTGCTGAAAGGGGGAGTGGAGCAGCCCTCCTACCCAAAGCCTTGGAGGTCTGCTCTCAGGGGTGTCTCTTTGGCCTGCAACCAGCCATGCTTCCTATCAACTGCACACTGAGGACCACAAATAACCTTTTGCTACATTAAGCATTATTATTTTCTGTATCTGGCTGGCAGATTTTATGAGTCTTCCAGGAAGCTCAGATGCTGCAGTAGCTTCCCTGCAACACAAAGTGTGAGCCTGCCCTGTTATCACAGTGGCTTGTACTCTTCCAGCAGATGAGTATTGTGAAAATGGGTCTCGTTTGGCTGAAGTTCTTGGCTAATAGGATGAACATCCCGCAGGCTGTGCTACGTGTCACTGAGCGTTGCTCCATGTTCCACCTCTCCTCTGGTGTGGGATGGATTCATCTCTGAAAGTCAGAGCAGAGCTGAAGGATGAACCCCTGTGAACCCTGCAGGGTTTGATTTGCCACTTATTGCTATGCTGTGCTCTGCAGCTGTAGCTTGTCTGCAAGTTTTTAGCAGAAAATACTGCAGTAGACTCACCTGTCTGAAGATCAGCAAACTGACACTTCACTGAGGTCACCCAAGAGAGGCAGAGCAGGGATGAGAGCTCCTCTCTAGGCTTCAGAAGGTCTCTTCTGATCTCTGGGCTACTGTGTCTCTGAGCTGCACAGGAATCAGCCCTTTTGTCTTTTAACACAATTCTTCGTGAAGGCTGCATTTCTAATCCTTTATTTCCTTCCTGTAACTGGCCTTGGTATCCTGATGACATGTTTTTGCTAGGTCCCCAGCAGCTTCCACCCCTGACCACTTCTGCACCATGCTGTGTCCCCCTTGCTGCCTTACACTGCTCTCCTGGCCTGGAATGAAAAACAAATGAGGAACAAATAAATAAGAACTTATGTGTTACTCGTTCTTTAAATTCAGTAAAAGAACCATAAATCAGGAAATGTATTTATATTTTGGAATTTTCACATATACCTTTCTTGTAGCCTGCTTGGTGAAGGCAAGCCCATCAAGTATACGGAAAACACAATCCTGACAGGGAATATGGATATTTAGGATCCTGTGTGAAACATCAAAAAAAGTAAAGTTTCTGCTCTATGTTAGAGAGCATTGACCAAAAACTGTGGTTTATTTTTGCATTTGTCAGTAATTACGATGGGGTCAAAGCCAGTAAGATGATGAATTCCTCCACTTGTTACCTGTGCTGACTGTCAGATGGGGTGGCTTTTGCTCTCACCGAAGTGCAGATCTGCATCAAGATCCAGACCAGCAACTGGCCTATCCATCCTGTATCGCTGGGAGTGCACCTCAGGAAAGTCAGACAAGGGGGTAATGCGCCTCTGGGCTCCTTGTATAGACACTGGCATCTCCACCGAGTTATCCAACACCTGAATCCCTTGGCAGAGAACCAAACAGCACAGTGCAGATTCGAGAGAAGTAATCTGGGTGTCGGCTTTGCACCAGAGCCTGGTTCATTCCTGCACTGCTGAGGGAAGGTTTTTGCAAATGCTTTGCACTTGTGTTTTATCTTTGAGGATCTCAAAAACCCTTTTCAAGGGTGAGTTTAGAAAATGCAGGTTCAAAACCAACAGCAAAGCTGTACTTCCTATTAGAGAATTTACTTCCCACACCCTGTCAGTTTTGTCCTCCCAGCCTGCCTCCATCCCCCCTGCACTCCATTCACCACTTCCCGTCAGCAGGCGGGTGTTCAGCCAACGCAGGGCTCCATCATGGTTACTTGAGAAGACAAATTCCCTAACTCCAAACATCCTCCTGCCTTCTCCTTCCTCCAGTTTTTTATTTCTAAGCGTGATGTCATATGCTATGGAACATCTTCCTGGTCAGTTCAGGTCAACTGTCCCAGCTGAGTTCCCTCCCAATTCCTTGTGCAACCCCAGCCTTCTCGCTGGTGGGGTGGTGTGAGGAGCACAAGAGTCCTTGTGCCGTGTAAGCAGTCCTGTGTAAGCACTGGTCAGCAGGAACGAAAACACCCGTGTGTTATCAACACTGTTTCCAGCACAAACCCAAGACATAGCCCCATACCAGCTACTGTGAAGAAAATTAACTTTATCCCCCCAAAACCAGCACAGAAGTCATTAGCGTCCTCTGTGACTCAGAAACAATTTGTAGATGAGTCTGCAGCCAAGACACTGTGCAAGCTCAGTGCCCTACTGCGTGCCCCTGAGCTGTGCATGTGTGTGAGGATACCAGGTTGGTGCAGGGCTGCGTGTACAGCAGAGCCACACAGTCAGGAAGGATCTTCAAAGTTTTGTCTCTTCCTAAACTGCAGTTTTCATTGCTCTGTTTAAACTTCACTGCCATTTTTTTACAATACTCTGACACATATATTAGTGAGGATGTGCTGTATCAGAGCTGCAAAACAGCCTGCAATTCCCCTGGTTCCTCTGTAGTTTTTTATGCTGGTGCATCCATAAAAGAGCTCCAGTCCTTCCAAGTTTGCCCCATGAGAACAGAGTAACACCTTTCCTCTGGAAATACTGTAATAAAACAAAGGGAATACAACACTCCCATTATGAAGATCCCATGGATGGCCTTTATAATTTATCAAAAGGAAAAGGTATTCTTGTAATATCTGTTAGAACTGTACACAGGGGAGGCTGCTTGGTGGAGCACATTAATAAAAAGTCAGAAACCTGAAAGATATGTCTTTTTGCAGATTCACAATTGTGCATTAATTTATTTTTGTAGCTTTTTCTCAATAGTCCAGTGGCTTCTGTCATGAAGCAATTTCATTAAACTTTGATCATAGTGGTAATATAAAGTCAAGCTTTCTGCAAAGGCTTCATTGCCCTAAAGAGTGTGTAATTGGCCAAATATCTTAGAAAGTTTTGCTTGGTTTCTCCAGAGCACAAGTAAAAATTAATTACCCCAGCAGTAGCTGCAGTGCCATCATATAAGGGTGTCAAATCTAGTCTTTCCAAATGGCATATTCTAACAGAGCAATAGATATGAGACTTGCCATAAATGTGATTTGTGAACATCATTAATGAAGTACTAGACCTAATTGACTTCACCTGGCTTTATGACAGCATAAAAAAAGTTCTGCACTACCAATGATATTTCTCTTAAACTTCTCCAGCTGAATCCTTAATGCTGCAGAGCTCTCTTAAAAGCAAGACTTCACCAGTATTTATCTGGGAAAAAGGAAAGTCACTGTTAGACAACATTTCCAGTTCTTTAGAAATAATAAGGATTTTAGAGCAGTTCTTTCATTACAGCATGGAACGGAGATGCTTTGCAATTATCCCGGAACACCCAAACACATTAGAGATCAGCTGAGGGTATTTGTTAGCCTGATCATTTGGGAAGTCAGTCACAGATGAACAGATTCAGGCACAAGTCCCTGCGGGGGTTTGGTTCAGGGATTTGCACTTCAGGGACAAGCCTTAACTTTTCGGATGTGATTATGCGTTCTTGATCTGAAACCGCAGCCATTATAGTTTTGTCAATAACGATCATCGTAGCAAGATACTTTGTTTTCCAACCATTTTTTGTTCAGACATACTGAGGTCTGTGACAACAGATGTCACCATTTATATTGGTACTTGCAGTAACATATTATAGTAGTTTATACTGCTGCTAGAAGTGTAACACAGCCCATATCCATCTTTGGCTAGTATTTTTCCAAGATGTTTTGTTCTTCTATTTTATATGAGGTTTGTGGTCGTGGTCCTATAGCAGATATTATGAAAGAAAAAGAAATTGATTGCAGTCTACTGAAGCTGATTATTTTTGCATTTACCTTTACACCTATATATATATAAAAAAGGAAGTTTTTATGCTAAACGATATGTTATGGCTATTATTTTGCTCCATACTAGGCCGGTTAACTTTTCACATGATGTTATTACAAGTGAACAATAACCTGAGTTGTAAAATCCGGGGGGGATGAAATGGCTGACCTCTAAGTATTTGTTTGAAACGTGTGAAGATTAACATTTCACAAATTGAACCTTCACTTATGAAGGAGGTTACTGAAATGTCAGACGTGGTAAACAACCCCAGCTACCGCTGACTTGATAAACATTAAAGGACCTTTGAGTTGATCCTAAATGTTAAATTCAGTTGACTTAAACAGTTTGTCTAATCCTCTGTTGATTGGTCTTGCTTCATTGTTGTTGGCAGTCTTGGGCAGAGGTGGAAGAGAATTTCTGTGGGTCTGCTGGGTCAGCTGGCCCAAGCTCTGCTTTGTGTTGCTTCTGATTACTCCAGAGTGTCCCTCAGCACCACATCTGAGGTCTCCCAGAAACAGGTGAATGGGTTTGACTTCCCTGTCCCTCTTCCTCCCTCCCTGAGTTCCTCCTTCAGATCCCCAGTGGCATTAGATCTTACAAGATCTGTTGTGCTTTATTTTCTGGAGTTTGATAAATACACAGTCAGCCGAAGAAGTGATTGGAGATTCAAAGGTGAGGAATTTCCCAAACATTCAGCATCTGCAATTTACTGATTTGACTGAAACTCACAGTGATTGTATTAATATTAATCACAACACTCTTGCTTCACTTCATTCCCTCAGACAGTGTTTTTAGACATATGTATGAGGAAGCCAACAAAGGACAATTACAGGGTGACTTCAGGGACGTTCTCTGAATCGTGAGCACCCTCCTTGCAAAGAGAAGGTGGCTGCAGGCTACTGGAAGAGATGGTTCCTGCTTGTGAGGACTGGTGTCATGTTCATCAGTGGAGTAAGTCTCAAACTACTGGTAAGCAGCAAACATTCTGAATGAGTATTCTCCAATTCTCCCAAATTTTTGAGGTTCAACTATCTACTCCAGAGGGACTAATCTCTGAAGTTAATCTTGGGGACCTCTTTTCTAGCTAGCTTTGCTCTAAGCTGTTCAGCACCTCTGACTATCTGTATGTCAGCAACAGGGGTGGATCTGTGAAGCTGTTTCCCACAGCTCCACTCCCTGCAGAGCTCCTCATGTCCACGTTGTATACATTTTGGAGATTTCACATTAGACCTCCCTGTGAGCTCAATGCTCACCTGTGGTTAGTGAGCAGGAGGTGTAGCGCCCTGCTTGGCTTCATGGGGAAGGAATCCAGCTGTTCTCTGAGGCTGCTCTGCCATGCAATGGAGCCTGGGGGTGGAGGTGATTGCCTCAAACATACTCCTCTGATGCAGACTAAAATACTAAATAGGAGCAACCTTTTAAATTCTTAAATTAGAATACTCTTAAACTTTTGTGAGGATAGTTTCTGTTCTTGTACTCTTGCGCTCAGGAAATGAATTGAGTTGAAGCTGCAAACTTACATTTAACATTATGAAATCCTTGTTGGTTTTTTGGCATGGTGCAGCAGTTTGTCTTTTGGTTACCTCCCTGCCATACAGTATGATTTGTGATGTGAGCTTTCTTCTGTCTTTCTAGTAATCTGCATCTTGAGTATTCCAGACGCATTATTTATGCAGTGCTCTTGACACTGAACTATGCCATGTTGTTTCCATGGAAACCTCTGACAACATATTACTGTCGGGCTTGACAGATACAAAATACCTCATTTTCCCTTATATCAGTCATCAGAAAAGCCCTGCTATGTCAGAGCAAAGGTCTATCTGCCCGGTATCTTGTCTCTAACCACAGCAAATGACAAATGACTAGGGAAAATCTTAGAACAGGGCAAGAATATATCTACACTAGCATAAACCCAAACTTTCACCGTTTTGGAACTTGGGGAGGAAACTCTTTAATTCAAAGGCCTTTAGTAGATTTTTAAAAAATGGTTTTCTTGGCTTTGTCACTTTTTGGACCTGTGTAATAAACCAGAATGGGATCACAACATAATGTATGTTATAAGAGAGTTCAGGAGGTTTCTAATCTAATCGCTTGCTCAAAGCTGGTCAGTTGTGAGATCAGACCAGGTTTCTCAGGTCTTTATGCCACTGGGTCTTCACAGCCTCCAAGGATGGATAATGCACATCCTTTCTAGGCAACCATTTTTTTTTTACTCACCCAGGTGTTTATGTGTAAGAAGTCAAGTAAACGTGCTGGGTCAAGTAAACGTGCTGGGTAAAATGTCTAGTAAACTCCCTGTTTGGTCAAGGCTAATGAGTAAAAGCAGTGTCTTGTGGAAGTTATCAGCGCCTCCCTCAGAGAAGACAGTTTCTGGTTTCTATTTATAAGTCCATTGAAGATACTTGGTGCAGAAAAATACAGTATTAATCAAGTATGCAGTTCTGTCCTCTTAATAAAGTGTGCAGTTCTGGATATCTAGAGAGTGCCTGAAAACCCAGTTGTCTGTTTCTCCATGAAATGTGGAGGGAGAATGACAGGTCATGGGAGGTTGTGGAGTTTGGAAGAGACACCAGAAGATGAGCTTATTTGCCCATGGCTTGTGAGCTGGCACAAGCAGTGATGTGCCTGTGGAAAGTCCCCTTGAATGAAGCCACTTTATGTTTTGGAAACCTGGAGGAGGACCCACCCGGTCAAATGTACATGCCCACATATGAACTTGTCTCCTCTTCCCTTGTGGTCAGCAGAGGGAAATAGTTGCTTTTAAGCCTCAATTCATCTCAGCCTGAAGCAGCTCTAAAATAGATGAGATGAGTCATATGCTGAAAATGCCTATTGCTTTTTATTGGCTACAGTGGGATATTAGGGTGGCCACTTCAGATGGCACTTTCAAACTGTACACGCCTAATGGAGTCATCTCCTACTGCCTGGCATAAAAAATCCATTATATGTGGTGGATGGGAGAAGCCTGCAACTTCTACCTTTACAACTAATTTTCCATGTCTTTTCTGTCTTTTACCTCTGTCTTAGCTTTGCACCAGCTAGTCTGTTTTGCTTCACCCCATAACACATCCAGCTGCATAGGTGGTGCCAGCCCAGGGCCCGTGGCACTGCAGGACCGGCGGGGAGTGGGTGGAGATATGGGTGGAAAGGCTTGTGGTCGGACACGACCCTGGGAAGGGGAAGGGGCTGAGGGGGCTTCTGGCCGGGGGGGGCTGGGGGTTTGTTTGTGGTGGGACTTCGTGGCGAGTGGTTGGTGCCCCGGGCAGAGCCAGCGTCTTGCCGGGCAGATCGGTCTGGGAGTCGGGGTTTGAAAGTTTTTTTTCCTCTCTCTTACTCCCTCGGCCCCCGGGTGGTTTCGTGGGGGGTTTGCTCCCTTTGGGTTGGTTTTCTTTCTTTTTTTCCCTTCTCGGAGTGAGATCCTGTATCATTTTTTCTACTCCTTTTCTCTGTTTCTTAAATTACTCATTAGCACTAGCATTGTCAGTAACTCCCTAAATTTCATTTATATAATTAAATAGTTCTTATCTCAACTCCTACGGGCTTTTCTCGGGTTGTTCCTCCGACCCTTCCTCACCGGGAGGGTGTGTGTGTGTGTGTGGGTGGAGTGGTAGAGCGGCTTCTTGCTAAAACCAGGACAATCTCTTACAACAAATGAGAGAAATTTTGTTGTTCTGTGCTGTATTTTATCATTTAAAAGTAATCTACCTGAAATCTATTTCACTTTCCATAGTAGATTCAAGGAACTCATAGAAGGGAGTTTTTCGGGTGGATTTTGGAAAGCTCTATAAACTGTTGAAGATAGGAAATCCCCAGCTACATTGTCTGAGAAATCAGGAGCTGGGAAGAAGAATATTTCTGTGGTTTTTGGTGTGGAAATATACAGGAGGACAATGAAATGGCTGGCTGTAGAAATGAAGAAGTCGTGCAGTCAGCAAGGATTTTCTGGGCTGTGCAAGGGATTTGGTGGGACCCTATCTTGCCTCCAGTAAATCCCCAAAACAGAGATTAGGGATTTGTTCCCTGGATGCAGAGCAAGTCCAGTGTAAGGTGGGCTCAAAGGGTTTTGTGATTGCTCAGTGCTGAGGGTAACACATGACACTCCCCTTCTTTTGGCCTCAGGCTGAGTTGGTTCTGTGCCACTCCTAGAGATCTGCAGCCCAGCCCAGATCCTTCAGTCAGGGGAGAAGGAGGAAAGGAGGAGGTGAAAGATTGTTTTCCTTTCCACCAAGGAGCACCATGACAAGGAAAACTCTTGTCACACACCTGGCAGTGGGTGCTTTGTTCTTGGAGCTTGCCTTTCAGCTGAGTGCAGGCTCTTGCTCTGATCCCTTCAGGTCCTGTAGGACTTCCAAAGGTTAATTGTGCTGTGTGGACAGGAGTCCATCCCATATATTCTTGTTCTCTGCTGATCAAACTGGTGTGCATTTCAGTATTAGAAGAGTAATTGTTTTCCCCCTTTCTGATGTTGGAAATGAATACTGAATTTATCTTCTGGCATAGGCAGCTACAAGGATTTTCTGAGGAGTGTAATGCACACATTTGGTCTTACTTTCTTGACTTCAGCAAAGAGCAAAGATAACATTCACATACGTCAACCTTCCTAGTTCTGTTATTCATAGATGGCAAAAAACTTCTTTATGGAATCTTTAATTAAGCATATTTTGACACCACTTCTTCGGTTTCCTTTGATTAAGTAATTTTTCAGTGTTGAAATTTGAGTTGAATTTTTTCTTCCTGCTTTCACAGAAAAAGGGCTCTGAAACTCTTTGTTTAATGAATTAGGAGTCAGGAGATATTAACTATACCAGTATTTAATAATATTGTCACAATATACAACACCATTGGAGTACAATCATCACAATGAGAGACTTTAATTTCAAACATGATTACGTACAGCTGGATCACTCCCAGATCATAAAAGTATTTACTAGGTAGCTTTTCTTTGCAATAAACAGAATAGTTGATGACTACAGTTGAACATGGCTTTGTTATGATCTTTGAAGAATGTTAAATCCTAGTAGTAGAACTATTTTATTATTCATTTGTTTTCTAGCTTTATGCTACTTGCTTTTTATCTGTTACAGTGGAGAAATATTAGCAAAGGCTGTGTGAAAATTTTGCCAATACAGTTTAGCTATTTTCTTAAGTGACTCTTTGAATCACATCCATCAAGATAACAGCTTTTTTTCTCCTCTCTTTAGCTGGTCTGTGACAAAGATGTGATAGTTCTTTTTTTTTCTTTCACGCTTTTAACCAATTTAACTCAGAAAAATATGTGTATAATTAATACAGTTTTACTGGTTGCCATCCTCTTTGTTCATGTCGTGGATATCTTCTGGCACTTGTTAACTCTTGAAAAGTGTTGTAATCACTGTACTACATCCCCCTTTTCCAGGGCTGGCTTTTGCCTGTTTTATGGCAGGGCAAGCTCTGAGTTGAGCTCTATGGCTTTCTAACTCAGGTGTCTTTTTGAGTTGTTTTGGATTACTTCTAATGCCTGTAGTCTCAGGATGCTCTTGTCCCTTCATGTGACCCGGTATGTATTGGTACTTTTCAAATTCTTAATTCATCATATGGTAATTCTTATGGGTGTCTATAAATGAATCTGAATTGTTGTTCACCATCTCTTTTCAGGAACTATTTTCCACCTGAGTTCCTTCTCTAGTTACTTCTTTATTTTATAGTTACTGTTTTAAACATAATTTTTTGTATATGTCATGTTGTATGGAGTGCACTTCTTTAATACAGTTAGCCACTTCTGCTATTACTAGAAAGCTCATGAAAGCATCAAGTGCTTCACAAACATCTATTGTCAGAAATAAACCTCCTCTCCTCTCGTCTCTTACAGTTTGTGTGCAGATGCAGAAGAAAGTGGTCTTTAAACCTTCCCCAAGTATTTTAGAATCTGGTAGAGATTTTACTACCACTTTTCTTCCAATGATGTTTCCCATCTTCCTTCCAGAACCCTATATTGTTTCATTTCTCAAGGTCAGAAAGACTGACAGAGGTGGCTTCATTTTGTAGATCTGGGTCTAACATTTCTAGTAAAGGACATGTAGCTTCCCTTTAGGCAGGGGATGTGTTTAACTTTTGCCGTGACCTTGGCTGTGATCTAGTAGATAATCTCTTCAGAAAGAGTGTTTGCTTTTGTGACTTTGGATTGCTTTATCAAGGAAGATGTTTTTCTCTGGCCAGAGACCTGAGCTAACTACTCAGCAGGTCACAGAGTCATGACAGCATCTTCACAGAGCACCCTCATGTTATCTACCTCTTCTTGATACCATCATCCTGTCAGGAGGTCTTCAGGGATTCCTGAGGAGCTATGAAAGAAAAGCGACTTGAGAAGAGTGAGTGAAGGCAGAAAGGAGGGTAAGAGAAGGCCTCCAGACAAGCTATTGGAGAACATACTGATTTTCAGCAGGAGCTGGAGAGCAGAGATGAGGTTAGCTGTGATCATAGAATGGTTTGGGTTGGAAGGGATCTTAAAGACCATCTCGTTCCAAGCCCCCTGCCATGGGCAGGGACACCCTCCACTACACCAGGTTGCTCCAAGCCTCATCCAGCCTGGCCTTGAACACTTCCAGGGATGGGGCACCCACAGCTTCTCTGGGCAACCTGTTCCAGTGCCTCCCCACCCTCTCTGGGAAGAACTTCTTCCTGATACCTAATCTAAATCTCCCCGCTTTCAGTTCAAACCCATTACCCCTTGTCCTGTCACTACAGGCCCTTGTAAAAAGTCGCCCCCCCACTTCCTTGTAGGCCCCCTTCAGGTACTGGAAGGCTGCAATAAGGTCTCCCTGGAGCCTTCTCTTCTCCAGGCTGAACAAGCCCAATTCTCTCAGCCTGTCGCCATAGCAGAGGTGCTTCAGCCCTCTGAATTATAATATATGTCCACCCAGGGAAGAAGATGTTCCCTAGGCCAACAGTAGGTAACACCTCCTATTCCAGAGAAAGGAACTTTCTAGCAGGGATGTGACTTTACACAGCTTAGCTCAGGCAACCTAACAAATTTGCCACCAATCCGTCATCCTCCTAAAGACATTGGCTCCAGCATAACTGGGGCAGCCCTGCCTGATGGGAGCTGGTGGTACCTTAAAGAAGATGCTCCATGCTGAGCAAAATCACGTTGGCAGGGGAAGAAAATCCTTCTTGCTCTCTGAAAGAGAACACAACCTTTCTGACTGGCAGGCTTTCAGTACAGAGTCGCAATGTGTGTGAATGTCCAAGCGTGCAGCCAAATGTCCTCAGAATTTGTTAAGGTAATAGATATTTTCTCGATAGACTCCTAACAACTTCAAGTATTATTTAAAATATTTAGACAAAATAGCTCATCTGTTCTAGGGTAAATACATTCATGTGATAATTCTAAAGGTTGCTGCTCTTCCCTTATATTTCATTATTTGGAAAAGGAATGTCTGTCTAATGCCTCATTTAAGATTCAGTGAAATCTTCCTTGCTTCAGTAATTTTCCTATTAAATTACAACTATTAACACTCGTTCCTCACCCTAAAGGAAACCAATAAAATCACCCAAACTAATGAAGTTGTTTTCAGCAGCAAACACCTCGTTACGGGGGTACTTCTAATTACTGTTAAAATGAACTGGAACACAATGCCTCCAGAATGGGATGTCCCAGAGCTATCAACCCGAACCATAAACATCTGTGCAACTCATAATCTCTGCATTTAACCTTTGTAATAGCAGCACAACCTCAACTAATTTATAAATGCTGTTAGACATTAAAATAAATAGATATGAAAATATCACTGACACATTATAAATAGAATTTTAATTTATGAGCATTGCTTCCCAGTGAGGAATTTGTTTTTTGACTTTAAAAAAATAACTGTGCCACCTGGAATTTATCTTTCTCTTATATTGTCTAATTTGAACTATTTTTTCCCTTCTGGACTAACTGTTGTATTTAAATACCACCGTGCAGAAGACTATGTTGAGGAGTGATTAGGGTATAACTTGCATATCAGAATGCATGAGCTAACTAGAAAAGCAGATCTTCAGATCAGATTTAATTAAGATAGCTTATACTCTCAGTTCAGTTTTCTGCCTAAAGCAAGGGGAAAAAAAGACTAATAGCTTCTTCCAGAAACATGATACTCTGGGGATAGGAATTTAAAACTCCATAAGCAGAGTAGCTTTTACTCCTGTGTGTAGTCCTCCTGAAATCAGCATGACTAGTTACGTGAGTAAGTGGTAGTCTGCATAAATTAATAATGCACAATCTGCCCATATAGAAATCCCTGTTCTGGCACAGTTTGCTAATGACCTGTAATGCAAATAATGAAAAAAGAAAAATAAGTGATATTCATATGGGCAATGGCTTGCGGGATTTTCCTTTTTTCATTTTCATATATGTAAAACTAAGGCTTTAATAACAAAGTAAATCAACGTGTGAATCTTTGGTCAGATGTTGCTAAAGGGCAGCGTCTGCAAGTCATGTTGCATTCACCTCCTTACAAGAAGAAAAGGGATTTGTCAATACCTGCAGCTTAGTCTATAAAGAGCATGTTGAAACTTCATGCGTAATTGTAATCACCATCAATTTACTGTTTATATTACAGAGCAGATAAGACGTTGGGAGCAACTGGGATCCACTTCCATAAACATCAGACGAGTAAATAATGTAAGTAACTGCACTGGTCTATCTATGTTAATTTTCATTCATAGATCATCTCTAGGCTTTAATGCTTTATATATATTTTTATCTCTCTCTCTCTCTCTCTCTCTCTCTCTCTCTCTCTCTCTTTATATATATGTTTATATATATATAAAAGGAAGCATGAGCCAAATTATATACCATCCCTTTCTCCTGTTGCTGAGTGCTGGGCTCTGCAGTGCTAACCGAAATAGAAGGCAGAAGAGTGTTTTTATAAGCATTGTAAATACTGAGGCCTGGTGTCCTTTTGATTTGTGTCTTCTGACTGATCAAGGGAAGGGAAATGTAAGAAATGAGAAGAACGAAACCTTTCTTCTCTGGGATCTATTCAAGGTCTATTCCCTCATTCCTGTAGGCTTCTGGAGTTTTCTTTGGCTGGTGCATGAATGGGATCCTTTCTCTGAGTCTGGCCACCCATTTCTTTTAATGAAATTTGTAGAAACCTAATTATCTTTCAGACTGATGTCAAATTGCATTAAAATCAACCAGTAGATTGCAGAGGTGTGGAGAAAAGCACACAGACCAACACATAGACTAAACACCCATCTTCATTTCCACAAGGAAAATGGACTAAAACGCAGCAGGCTTTTTTAAAATAAATTAGGTGGATAATATAGAGTGGGAATATTTTAAGATTGGTATAGATGTTGACAAAAATGTATTTTTTTACATAACTGGGTCTTCAGTGGGAAAGTGTGTTACGAAGCCACGGGAGCCATAGTCTGAGGGGATGGCTAGCTATGCTAGATGCTGTTCAG
Source organism: Rhynochetos jubatus (assembly GCA_027574665.1). Taxonomy (NCBI): domain Eukaryota; kingdom Metazoa; phylum Chordata; class Aves; order Eurypygiformes; family Rhynochetidae; genus Rhynochetos; species Rhynochetos jubatus. The sequence continues at coordinate 122,638,587 of CM050649.1, read as the reverse complement.
GTAGATATGGGCAGTTGAGTTTTCATTGAAATGCTTATGACCTATGGAGACAGAAAAAACCCCAGACAACAGGTTGCAATACAAAGAAAAACCCCATACGTTTAGTGACAAATTGTATATATCTATTCTTTCCCTTTTTTATTCCTTACCACTCTCTGAGACTTACTATAAGGCTTGACAGAAAAATATCGGTCCCCTGATAAACTGGTACATAGGGAGTAAAAAGGTGTCTGGGTTCCTAAAATTTTGTCCCCAAATTGCAGAAAATTGTGCAAAAAATGTTTAGAAAGTTGTTTAGGAATGTCTTTGCATGGACTGAAAGAAGATACAGAAACTGTTGTGAAAGAGGCAGACAAGTGACTGGCATTATTTGTTGCATGGAGAGAACAGGGAGACAGGATAAGTGACAAGAATAACAGTACTGACTGGCAGAAATGTACCTTTGTCACGAGCAATTCAAAACCTACTCAGGGATATTATCCTGCTGCACATCAACACAGAGTCTGAGCTGAACTGAAGATGCTGGGGGATTTCATAGACACTTTATCTTTTTTCTCCCTTTTTATGCAGTATTTCTGACAGGGGTTTTGTTTTGTTTTTATTTTAAATTATAGTCACCATTAAAAACTAGTTTGCAGTTGCTTTGCTTTCTGAAACATTTTCATGATGTCATGCAGGTTCATTGAAGGACTCTGGAGTGAAAGGAAGGAGCATGTTACACAGTCACACAGGGCTGGAGAGGACCGCTGAGGTGGATGGACACGTTCATGTCATTCGTACCTTGAAGGGCTGCAAGGAAGAGAGAGGCTTTGCAGCCTTCCATCAAGCAGTCACATTCTGGATTTGTGCTGTTTGCTCTTTCAGTTTAAGACATACAGGTGGCAATGCTGTGCCGGATCAGAGGTGAATCTGGCTGCTCATCCTCTATTTAACAATGGTCAATAGCAATGATAAGAGAGGGTAAGAAGCCTGCTGCTGTACAACTGCCTGTGGTTCAGAAACCTAGGTGACATAAGTATCCTTGATAGCTCTTGTTGACTTTTTCTTCCATTAACCTGTCTACTGTCTTTTGGAAGCCTTGTATGTCAGTAGGATCCAGGAAGTCTTCTATTTTATTCCCCACAACAAAAAATACTCTGTTCCCAGTTGTTTTGCACATTGTTTTGAGCTCTGTGATCTGCATTGTCTGGAGCTGTGCGTCAATCTGATGATCCACAGGTCTGCATTCACCCTTATTGATCTGATATTTATAAAAGAACACTGAAATTATCAGAGTCTAAAGTCACTGATGTCATTGTCACGACATCATCTATTGAGATGATGGTATGTGTTTCCTGGAGAGCTGGGATATGTGACTTGTCATCAGATTCAAATAATCCAATTTGGACATGATGGACCAGTGGGTCATTATGCTCAGAAACTTGTTAGGGGAAAGGACAAGGTTTAGAGTTAAAGAAATCAAGGTCGGTGGGGAGACCAACAGATAAAGTCTGAACAAAATAACACAAGTCCTTTCCTCAGTCTCAAGTGTAAGGTTATAAAGCTAAACACAGGTCCAGATGCATGGAACAACCGACCTGAGACAAGCATGTGTGACTGAAAGCTTTCTCTGTTGTTTTCTGTCTCTTAGGTCTACTAAGAGATACAACTTCCTACAAATCTCAGGTCGCTTATACAGGTCATTACAGATGCAGTGCTACCAGTCATCCGAGTAAGTAGTTTCTGGATGAAGTCTAGCAGGACATTACAACACAAGCCTTTTGTTTTGTCTCTCTGAACTGGGAATGAGCCATTTCCACAAAATTTTAGATGAGAATCTCATTTTCAGTCTTTCTGAAGTTAGCTACAGTGAACAGTGGTTTATTTGAAGACCTGATTTTGTGGTGACTTTCTGACATGTTACCTGTGGAACTGGCTGCCTCTGTTGAAAACGAGAAAAATAGTTGATTGTTGTTGATACACTGTGGGTAGCTAGGCTTACTGAAAATTAAAAGAATAATATATTTTTTTACACTTTGATCACCTAGAGTTATTGTTTTGAGTAGTGAAATGAAGAATTTGAGTTGTTCTTCCTTGGAAATAATCTATTAATTATTTTGTGATTTTCAGGTTTTCAATCCTTTAGTGACACTGAAGAATTCTAGTTATTTTAGCATTGCTGTCAAAGCTTGTGTTCTGTTCTCTGCAGATTTTTGTTGGTGCTGGGAGTACTAAAAGCCTTTTGATAAAGTTATTTTGATGTAGTGCTGTAGATACTTGCCAATAGCATTAACCTTCTTACTAATTTATTGTCTTTATACACAATGCACTGTTCCTATAGAAGGGTGACTTTCTCTTTCTGCATACACCCTTTTCTCTTAGACCAAAACAATGGGAAAACCCAAACATCGTTTCTGTGGAATCATGGATTGCTTTTTTTTCCTCCAAAATTCAAAGTGAACTCATACAAATGAAAGTGTGAAAGAAAGCTGTTAATTTTGTTGACAGCATTGTTTTGCTATGAAGATTAATCTTCATATATGATTTTTTTTCACTCTCTTTTTCATCTCTGAATAATGTCCAGATGAGCTACTCTGGAAAAACAGCATGCTGAAATTTCAGAACATCTCAACAATCTTTAAGAGATGGTACAATATGTCAAAAGAACCTGTTTTCCCCTAAAATTGCTTTAAAATACAGTAAAATTTCTATGGTATGGTACCAACAGGGAAATAGGAAGCAAACCACCAATAGCTAAGAGGAAGTCACAGAAGGGCAAGAGGATTAGGCAGTTTGCTTCCATGGCACACACATGATTGCCATTAAGAATATTTATTTACAAAGTGTGTTATTTTCTTACTATCTCATTATATTAGCTCCTCATTGTGGAGAGATTCATTTGAGATTAGAAGTTATAACCAGCAATGTTATGAACTAATAAGCACATCTAATTTGGATGCTGTTAGAACATTAAATGGAATTAGTGACAGCACCATTTCATTTCATTTTGGTAATGTCATTATCACCTACATATTTCTTCCATGGAATGGGACCGTAACTACTTCAGTGGCTATGAGAGCACACGTGGTATCTCTGTTTCTGTTTTTAGGTCAGCTATCGATATTTCGTAACATTCATCATTAGAAAGGCAAAGTGGGCTATTAGAGGGAGGGTCTGGTGATACAGGAAACCTCGGTTCATCTTTTGTGCCTTCATGTGAAAGCACAAAGAGCATGCACCAGGGTCTACACATTGGGTCAAATAATTTTCAGGAGTATGCTGCTGGCAGCTCATGACAAGGGAGACGGGGGGACAAGCCCTCTGTTTTGCAAAACTTACATACAGAGTATGACTCAGGTTCATGACGGACGTGCTCCCCCACCTCCCAGTTTTTGAACGACTTCTAATCAGGGCCACAGAGAGCTGCAGCATTTATCAGATGGCTTCCCTTCTTCAGGTCTTCATTCACAAATTTGCTTCTGTGCAACGATGCCCAAGACAGCACTAATGAGCTTGCTGAAGTGCTGGAAGCAGGATAGCCATGTTTTTGTGGCTCTCTGCCCAGGTTAATAAGCCCTGCTTCTCAGCAGTGCTAATTAGGCGAAGCAGAGATCTCCGTGGCGGTGAGTATATTTGTTCTGATGCGCAGTTATTTCGGGCAGCTCCACGTGGTATGCACTGCACTGGTAGACATAGCCCCAGCATCAAGGACATTAAGAGGGAACCCTGTCCAATAGCTCTGTAGGCTTCCAGCTCTCTCTTCGTCCAGTAAATGCAGTGCAGGTTTTTGTCATAAATTATCCAAGTGGTAGTCCTTAGAGGTAGACCTACTGCCTGACTGAAACACTGCCTTCTGATATTAATAGAAATACTCTCATTGACTCAAACTGAATGAAATCCTGACTCCTAGTGAGCAGTGGGAAGTAGACAAAATTTTCTGAAAAGCTGTAAATTAAAAAACTACCTAAAAAGTGAGCATTGGACACTATCCTGGCGGGTGTTATTGGCTTTTGTGGCTGGCCTCCAGAGACAAGGTAGCTTTGTTGGCATGCGTAAGGAGCTCGTTTTACCATTGCTGTGCAGTCAGTGCACTGCTGTGCCTAGCAGCTCTGGACACCTGCATCCAGGGCATGCGGAAATGTCATCCCCAGTGTAGGGGCTGCTGAACTGAGCCTGTCACTTTGCACCCCTGGGACAACCTGGTTAGAGTCACTGGCATGGGTAGGGGAAGCTGAGGGAGCCCTCGGGGAAGCCAAAAGCTGATTTGCACATGCAAAAACTGTGAACAAAAAAATAAATTCTGCTCAGTGTGCGCTGAGGGTTGACTGGGGCGAGAAATCCCACTTCCAGCTGAATGGGGCTTCTTGGGTGCTTGAGTTGGGGCCCAATTTCTTTTCTGTAATAGCCCATCCACTTCTACTTCTGACATAATTATTTTTTAAAGACAACCTCCTTCACACAACGCCCTATGGCACGCCATTGTGCACCTCCCAGGGGGTGCTGCGCAGCCCTGGCTTGGGACCTGCAGTTGCAGGAGACCCCTCATGACTCATCATTGTTGTCTCTGCCCATTGCAGGGGGGTTGGAACTAGATGAGCTTTAAGGTCCCTTCCAACCCAAACCATTCTGTGATTCTGTGATCCTCCATGGGGTGCAATGGCAAGTCTTTGTCTGGGTCAGTATCTCCACTGCTTGTCCTGGTAAAGGTTTTTTCTCCCTTCCTTCCCAGGCACTCCAGAGGCATGGGGACCTTGTGGATCTGGACTCTGTGAGGTAAGCTGATGTGGTCAGGAGCAAGGGCTCTGCAGGGTGCCAGCCTCTCCCATATGATGCAGGAGAGCCCATTCCTGTCCTGCATCCAAAACTAAGTCTCTGTCTCCCAGGGATTCAGCTTGAGGCAGTACAAGGCAGGGTGGGTTTAATCCCCTTTCCATAGCCCTACTGCTTGCAGACTTCAGTTCAGGCCAGGGAGGGGACAATGCTGGACCTTACAACCAGTTGTTGGATTTTCCCAAGCTGCATTTCCTTGCCCTGCAATTCAAATTTGAAAGCTGCTGCTTAAACGTAGTTTGCAGATAATATTTTTCTCTGAACAGTGTGGAAATTGAAACAGAAGTAGAATGAGAACCTGTTTCTTTTTACAAAGGAAACATGATTAAACTATTATGCCCTACTCTCTGCTTGTTCCAGGGCAGAGCCTTCCACTACAGGTATCGACTGCAAAATTAACATGGTGCACAAGACAGAGGAATCTGCAAGGGGGCCCAGGAGAAGGTGTGTTCTCAGTCGAGAGTGTATCAAGGCATTACTTTGGTTTAGCAGAAGTTAAACTTTGCAATGCCCTACTTGTGAAAGCTCACAACAATCCAAATGTCATCCTTGCAAAATCAGAGCCAAGTAGCACTTCACTCAAATTGTGCAACTTCCAGGCAGTATTCTCTCTCTTCTACTTTTTTTTTTTTTTTTTTTTAAAGAACGTTATGTAGGCCTGCTTGAATCAGAATATACTAATTGGATTATTTATGCTGCATTTGATCAAGTAATTGAAATAAATTGGAGGGCTAATGATGACTCACTGTTTTGGTGAACCCTCATGGAATAAGCAGCCTTAACAGGGAATTAGCCAGTTTCATGGAGATATTTTCTGAAGCTACAGCCTTTGATCAGCTCTCCTACAGCAAATTGACACTGCACTGACGATCATAAAATCAATGTGTGGGGACAGAAATTGGGTTGCTGTTCTAGTGGAACAAGAGCGTGCCCTGTGGGTGCCATGCACATTTTATGTGTCTCTCATGACCTGTTGACAGGGCTACAAAAAAATCATTCGCTCCCAGTGTTTCCCTCAAAATGAGACCGTAATGTAGTCCCTTTCCATAGCTGTGGCTCATCTTTTGGCCTTCAGCTACCCACATGAGCAAGTTCATTCTTTTGCTTTCTAGATGCCCCACGGACACCTGCTGTGGCTCTGCTGAGCACTGGGTGAATCTTCACTCACAACCCTGATTGCCACGTACTCCCCAAGCACCTCCGTTTTGGGAACTGGAGGTTGCACCCTCCTTGCCTGCAGGGGTAGCCACAGAACAGCAAAAGAAAAGTTCACCTCTCCCTGCTTCCAAAGCTGTCATTCATTAGCAATGGTTGCTGCTCACCGGTGCTGCAGTGTGTGACTAATAGCAGTGGGCTGATGCTCAACATTGCGTATCGGGGCAGGGCTGAACTCTCCCCTGCCATGCCTATGAGCAGCACAGTGATAAACGTGGTCTAAACGCTTTGAATGATATTATCTATCTTGCAAACCACAGTGAAAGTAACAATGCACGAAAATACACTATATACTCGCTGCAACTGTCAGCCTTAAGGATAACTGGATTCACAGAGGTAGGGAGAAGGTATCCAAACAAACCCTTGTCTCTTAGATGATGTGGTGTATGCTGTTGCAAGTAGAAGTACTGATAATCAGGAAACTATTCTACTACATCAATATACTTGACAAGCTAAAAAATAGCTACAAAATTTCATGAATATTTCTGTGTAAATTGCATTTAAATTAATGTCAGTGCTTCCCCTTGTAGATTCCAAATTAGCAGCTATTCTTCTGGTAATGTAAATTTAACTTGTTGTTGTTGTTGTTTACTTTTGTACCAGCTCTATCCCAGTGCAAACTGAAGCACAAACTTCAGAAGGATGCTTCTCAAAGCATCCAGATGGTAACAATAATTATTTATTATCTTTAGCTACCATGATTATATTGCCCAATCTGTGATATTGTAAATCAGTTTTCACATAGTTGTAGGAATTGTAGCAAGTTTAGTGAAAAAAATTGCTCATTATACGTTTGTTCAAAAGGATTGAACAATCAGAGAACAGCAGCTCTTTCAACATAAGTAAATCAATATGGAAGTTTGGATCTAAAAGGGACTCTGAGTGCAGAGGGATCACTGTGGTGGGATGTGTACAATGAAGAATACACCATTTATGTGGCAGAGAGTCCGGTTTTCTCTGAAATCCACACTCCCAAAGTGGGTTCAGTCAAAGGATGTACTATTTTCTTTCTACTGGAGCCAAATTATAGTGTAAAATGAGAGAAATGTCTTCTTTGGGCTAATGCAAAAGCATGACATTCAGTTGCACCTGAACTGAGATTCTGAAGGGAAGGCCCAGCCCCAGTACAATTCTTGAGATTTTTATGTTTTTATTACAAGCTTGCATAGCCTTTGCCTTTCAGAATTTATTTTCCCCCTTAACCTAATTCTATCCAATCTGTCATATTTTCTTAGTAATGTTCTGAGGCTACATTTTTTTTTTCTTGCTGCAAAAATTAGCTGTAACTGTTCTATATTTGCAGGGTAATGGTGACATTGGAATGAAGGGAATGACACGCTGATTTTTAGAAAGGCTTTCATAAATTGTCTGCTTAGATTTATGATATGTCACTTGATTTACAGCACTACTTTTTTGGTGGATGCTGTTATCTGTTAAAATTTCTACAATAACCCTCTTCCTTTTTTTTAGCTTCTTGAAGGCTAAAATACATTTTTACAATCATGTTTTTAAATTTGGATAATTGATCATCACAATTGCTGACTCTTAATAAGAATCAAGCTTCTTTTCCATAATATTGTTTCTTCTTGGGCCCCTGATGCCTTTGTTTTGCATCTTACAGCTACTGTTGAAAAAAATACAGTTTAAATTTTAAACCTTCTAAAACTTATTCTGACAAATAAACCTGTCTTCTGGTATGCCAAGAATTGCTCCTAAGTTTGATGTATTTTAGACTCCTCAGGGTCTCCATTTTTTTCTGGAAGAGGGTCAGTGGTCAAAGGTGCTACGTTTCTATTTTCTCAAGGCATGAAGACTGAGGTTTTTTCTTTCTATAATGAACCCACTATAGTATCTTTATTGGAGAGAGTTCAAGGAAGCTTCCCTCACATCCCTTCAGGCTGTGCACTTATGGCAATTAAGGGTCTATTTATGGTCCAGAGCATCATTTCCCACGCTATAGTATATAAATGTTGTCCAAGTGAGTGCTTCTTCCTGCCTGTGTGCATTACCGGCGGCTGACTGGTCTTGCTACCATCAAGGGTAATATATTAATATTAATAGATCACATTCTCTCTCCAGCTGAAGAGAAGAAAAATGAGGATTCAGAGAACGGTTACAAACTTTCAGGAGGCCCTTCAGGTTCCACAAAGCCCCTGTTTTCCTTTTGCCCATCACTAGCTAATACTTGTCACCAGGAAAACGTCTCTTTCTGACGCCTGGCGTTACCTATCCTGACTCGTGCTGCAATCTGAGAAAATTCCCTTCCCTTGTGGTACGCACGGAACTTATGTATAAAGTTTTAGAGGAAGGGACAAGACCGTTTTCAAAGACTGCTAGGAGGAGGAATGTAATGCTTTGTTGTTTGCCAGGTAATGGGCAATTGCTTTCAACAATAGAGAAATATGGAAGTACACGCATGGCAGGAATGGTATTACAACAGTATTAACAATGGGATTATTAGGTTCAGAAACAGGCACACAGAAGTAACTGAAAACCTTGATGACCAGTGTTTCTATATTGGATTAACTCCATGGTCAGGTCTCTCTTTCAGCAAACAAGACGCCAGACTGCTCACATGCACTCCGTGTGCGGCATCAGTGTTTTGGCAAAATCCTCAGGTCAGCTATTGTCTTTATTGCCTGGGACCAACCACCATGGTGGGCTTGCCTTGGTCCTTTGTGAGGATCCATCTCCATGGCTGTCTTTAATCCCTGTATTCACAGCCATCACCCCAAGGTGTTTAGATTGGTCCAACACCAGGAGTGTGATATGAGAACCTTTGGAAAAATCTCCAAGCATGTCCAGTATTGTTTTTGGCTGTTGTAGCCAAGGTTCTTGGTTGTCTGCTGGGCTCCCCATTGTTTCTGTCTTTCTTTGACCACACTGCAATATAATGTGTGTGTAATTTGCAAGGTAGGGAACTACAAGGTGAACATCTTATGTGACTTGATCTTCATTTTTTTTTTTTTTTTAGTTTGAGGTCCACTAGGCTATTTTCTCATGTAATATAAGACTCAAGATATTGTGGGTTTTTATGTTTGTTTGTTTGGGTTTTTTTCTCCCCCCCTCCCTCCCCCCCCCCCTTACTACAAGTATGTTTCCTACTTATTTAAGAAATTTTCTCCAAACTTGCAAATTTTTATGAAGGACTTTTACCTGCTAAATCATTAGGTAGCCATGGTTAGGGTTCCTATGCCATAGCCTAGATTCTCATTCATCTATGAGGGGTGCCAAGAAAGTGTTTGAAGTTGATTACAAAAAATGCCAATGACATGACTCTTGTTGTCTCTGCTCTTGCAAGAACACATGTGATTCTGGTCTGTCTTGGGAAGATTGCATATAGATATTAAAACAAGGTCTGAACAAGATGCTTCAGATAGCACTGCTGAGGAAAAAGAACAACAAATTCTGTCCAAGATAAGAAAAGAAAAAGGAGAAAAATGTATTTGTTGACTAAAAGAGCTTACATTTAAGGCCTGGCTTGTCAAGAAATATATCAACATCTGGTTTTGCAAAGCACACTACAAGTCTTTGAATATAGACAAAGCAGAAAGCGCCTACCCATGTGACAACCGGACTCCATGTACAAAATAACAAGTTTTTCCCAGTCCATATGAGGCATACTGACAGTAAGTTTTACTGACAAGAACTATGAAGAAAGATCCAGCACAGAATTTGCCACTGAAGATGATAATTTTTCTAACTTTATTCCTTGAATTTTTTGCTGGAACTTCCTTAAGCTCTGATTTAGGAAGGCAGTTACTTCTCTTGAGACTTTGACTGCTGCTGTTATCCTCCTCAGCTGTCTCTTACTGCAAGGCTGAGTAAAATTAGTGAAGGTGATTTTAGAAAACCACAATGATGGCTGTGGCCTTTGCATACCTCTTTCATGAATAATTGGGCTCTCCATGTGCTGAGTGGAAAGGGAGGTGGAAAGCTCGAAGCCTTTTCAGCTATCCTAAGAGGTAAGATCAGTAAAATAAGGATAAATACTGTCTGTGTACTATTTTAAAGATGTTCTGCCTATTAAATTTGTTCCTGATCTTTTCTAATTATCTTTAATTTTTAATTTATTATTTCTAGGTCTTTTCTGAGGCAGAGGAACATAAGAATTCAGTGGGAAATAAAACTTGGGAGGAGGACACACCAAATTTGCTCTGTTCCTGATCTGAGGTAGCTTTTGCTTCTGCCAGGGTATGAAGGATACACTAAGTTCAAAGGTTTACCAGCTAGGGCTCAGAAGAACTTTCTTAAGGGAAAGAAAAAATTCTCCTGAAAAAACCCACCCTTTATATACTTCTTCTTTTCCCCCCCCTTCATGTAGAGGAAAGTAGCTGAGGTGCGGTAATAGCACAGTCTGACACAGCTGAGAGCGAGCCTGTGCACAGTAATCAGAGGGAAACACATGGCCCAGGATTGTCTTCTAATTTCTCCATTGCCTTAGGATGAAAGGAAGCTGCTGTCAATCACAAAGTGCAAATGAAAGTATTTTAGTGTGCTTGGGACTGAAAAAGGGGGTCTGTTATCCCTTGTCATGCTTCAACCCCAGCTGGCAACTAAGCACCACACAGTCGCTCGCTCACTCCCCCGTGGTGGGATGGGGGAGAGAATTGGGAGAGGAAAAGTGAGAAAACTCACATCATATGGTATGGAACATCTCCCTGGTCAGCTGGGGTCAGCTGTCCCATACATGTCCCCTCCCACCTTCTTGTGCACCCCTGTCTACTTGCTGGTGGGGTGATGTGAGGACCAGAAAAGGCCTTGACTCTGTGTAAGCACTGCTCAGCAGGAACTAAAACATCCCTGTGTTATCAATACTGTTTCCAGCACAAATCCAGAACAGCCTCATACCAGCAACTGTGAAGAAAATTAACTCTATCCCAGCCCAAAACAGCACATTCCTCCAGTGATCTATGAGTCATTTCTGACATAAAAACTCCAACTCACGTGCAAAGCCAGTTTGAGAGAGAACGGTAACAAACATTTCTTCTATGAGTTCTGCAGAAAAAAAAAATTAAATCCCTCCTGCCCTTTATTTTGCCTGGTATTATCTGCTGTACAAATGTCATTAAGTGACATTTCTTTCCTAGAGGCCATCCAGTATATCTGTAGATTATTATTCCCTCCTTCTTCTCTCTCCCACTGAAAAACAGATAGTGGCTGACAGTTAATGAGGGGGACTCTAATCTGACAGTGCTATGAAAGCTGCTGCCAGAAAAGATCTTGATAACGGCATAAAAAGTCCTTTCTATCTCAAACTACCATTAAGGCACCTGTCTGCATCAGGGAAGTTGGGACATTTTCCTCTAATCAAAGCTTCTTAGATCTGTATCCTCTTGTACTTCTGTGACTTGTTTAAGAGGAAAACCCAAAACAGTCATGGTGAAAATAAAACAAAAGAAAGCCATTCCAAGTATAAAGACCTACTGAGATTAAATTCCTAAATGAGAGTTTGTTGCTGTTGTTCTGTGCTCAACAGTTAAGGTGGATTTAGCTTCCAGTTACTGTGTTATCCTAGAGTTGCCCTGCATGCACATACACATGTATAGAAACAGAGATTTCACTGTGGGAGGTTCTGATATCATGTGGGACTGGAGAACTTGGTCTCTGAATTTATAAAGGAGGCAGCACTCTCGTGATTTTGCATAGTACAAGCTGTTCTTCCTTACCTGTTCTAGCCCATGTGGCATAGACAGAAATTGTTAACCTTCAGCTGAAGTTGAAGCTCAGTCCCGTGCCTTCAACCCCAGATGACCACTCTGTGGCACAGGGAAGGAAGTTTCTTTGAGGTGACCCAAAAATAGTTTAGGACAGAAATTTGTTCTAAATAGTTACTTGGTCAGGAGTTTTACTTCAGTATGGTCAGCCCTACGGTGTCAACGTGCAGCCCTACCTCTGCAAATTGCGGGTGCTGGGGAAGGACGTTTATGTTCAAGGGCAGAAGATGAGCAAGGACCAGTTGGACATAGCCTCCTGTTGAGCTCATGCAGTGATTTAACTTTTGGGATCTTTAACTCTGCTTGAAGAAGGGGGCTAATGCAGACCTAAGTGGGAGGCTATGAGAAAGGCGATGGAGGGTAGTGCAGCAACCAAAATGTGACCAGAGAATTTAAAAATAGAGTTCTGTTTTCAGAGAGTCCCAGAACAGAGGAATTTTAGCATCAACTTTGCTTCTTGTTCAGTCTTTACTGAACTTTCCCAAAGGGTTGCTCCTTATATGTGTAGTTCAGTAAAAAGAGAAACACAAGTCTTTGATGTAGGCTTTCTTTCTTTGAGCAAAGAACGGGCCGTCCAGGTGCTCAACCTTTCCTAACAGGAAAACTAGAACAAGGCAGTCAGCATACTCAGCGTCTCCCTTACATTTTGTAGGATTAAAATTCATGCATTCCTGCAAATAACTTTGCTCATCAATTGGTGAAGGTGGCACACACAGGAGCATGCTGTGCCCTCTGTACAAATTTCCCCTGGCATATTGTCTCCACACACGAAGTTGTATTTCTGTGTCCTTTTCTCCAGATACCCCTGCTTTTTTTTTCACCTACACATTCAGTTTTAGTGTGCCATCTGGTTCCAACCTGCTTAATGTTATACTTCGGCCTTTAATGACACAGGACATCAAGTGCCAAGGTCCTTATTTTATTGCAAAAGATGTCATGCAGACCTTCGTTAAATGGTTCCAAATCATCTAAAGGCCCTGTTTGGGTGGTTTCAAAGGCAGCCGGAAGTTATCAAGCTTCTACTGCAGAGCTTGATAGCATGTCATCCTCTTCTAACAGGTTAATCCTTTTAAAAGGCCTCTCTGAAGTTCTTTAACTTCGTAAATGCTCCTTTTTGCCTACTTCAAAGCTAAGAAACTTTTTTTAATGTGAAAATAGCATACAACCTTGTCTTAATTTGTCTTGACAGGTGCAAGCTGTTGGGTGACCTAAAATCCAGGAAAAAACCCAACAAAACCCCTACCTTATAAATGCATAAAATTATTTTTGTCATTTTTGCGCCTCAGACTGAGACATCCTTAAATACCTGATGCTTTAAAATTTTGTCTTGCTTATTTGTGGAGAAAAGACTGAATCAAAATACCCTAGACCTTTGACTCAGGAATATGATCTTAATTTTGAAACATTTGCAACTGCTGGAATAGCTATAATAAGTACCCCAGTGAGTTTGGGCTACTTTTTGCTTCTGCATTTTTGGATATAGCAGTTTTTATGCCTGACAATTTTCTGAGGCATGACAAATACCTTCCATGAGTGGTTGGTCTCCACAGTGGAGGTTTCTTGTCTGATTTCCTGACGCACACAAGGGATTGTGCTGGCCTGGAGGCAAACTGCCAGCTGGGGCAGATTGTGCTGAACCTTTCTTCTCAGTTTAGAGTCGTGGTCCATGCATGCAGAAGACCTGTGCTTTGGCATTGCCTGTTGAGACCCAAGTGCCCGTTGCATTAAGAAGGACACATAACTTGGCGAGTGGCAATAAAAAAAGACTGTCTGTATGGTATTAGGTTGCTTCTGTGGCTGTTGTACATGCAAAAGGCTGTTTTTCTTGGGTGGATTTCTGAATAGATATTTTATTTCCTTGGATTTTAAACTGATTTCTGCTTGCATATAGGTCTCCCATGGAGATATGATATCCCAGTAGGCACCAATCTGCATCTTTAGGCACTTCAAATATCTTTACAGGGTTGTCCTTCACTTATCCATGGGGAGATAGCTCCTCAGCACATGCTACAATTCTCTAAAGAAATATCTCATTCATACACAAAAAATACTTTCTCCACAAAACTTGTGGAGTGGTTTTGCTGGTACTCCCAAATAATTTCACAAGCATCAAATTCTCTGTTATACTCTGTACATTTACCCAGAAATCCAGAAGAAACGTTCAGGTTGGTTGTTTTTTTTTTTTTTTTTAGCAGAAAAGTCTAATTGGAATGGGTGAAATGACATTATTAAACACCAGAATGAAGATCACCAGGGAAATAATCTAACTGCTGATACTCTAATGATACTCTAATGTTAACTCAGTGCTTCTAAATAATCAGTAATCAGAGGCTTGAATTAGACGGAGATAGATTGAGCTAAGTGCTTGACTATTCAAAGTGAGTGCAAGGGATTTGGTGGGAAGTTCAGTGCAGTCAAGGGAAAAAAATGTACCGCATTAAATCTGCAGGACTAAAGAAATCACGCTTCTATTTTATTTTAAGTAAACACATTATCTTTTGATAGATCTTCGTCTTTCTTCACGTGAATCATGAATCATGCAGCACTTCAAGCCCTGATTAATACTCTTAATTGCTCTCCCTTTTCGTTCTTGCAGCTGGCAGATGGAACGCTGCAGATCAGACGGTGCCATATCAGTAGTGTTTAGATGGCTTGTGAACAAATGGTGTTACAGTCGGCATGTTTATCCCCTTTGATCCATACGCAATTGGAACAAGGTGCCATAATCTAGACTTGCCTTTTTTTTTCTCTCCTGTCTCTGTGGTATTAACCCTGATGGGAGCAGATGACAGGACATGAACTGTGGGCTGATTTCTGTAATGCCAAACACTTCACAGCATCAAGGAGATCTGGAAAACTTACAGGACATGCCAGGGAGATGCTTATCTTCCACCAAGTTGGGCTGGACATTTCTTAGTGGGAGTGTTGGTGGTTTCTATGCTTTTCTGTGCCAGTGCTAATTAGGGTGGACATACAATGAATCCAGAAGAAAGAACATCATATTAGTAAGAAGCTGAGCGATGATATCTAATTAGCTGAAAAGTAAATGAAGGATCAATAATTACCTCTCTTTGCAAGGGTCAAACAATTAGTTCTCTAAATGAAAGAATCCTAATTACTCTAGAAGTTTTAAGCTGTTCAGATCTTTCTGTTCCTTGTGTTTTAGTGGTTATCTGGTCAAGCTACCTTCCAAGTAAAAGAATGACTTTTCTCACTAACAGCAATGCAAACTTTATTTTGATATGAAAAGCAAACCCCTTCTTTCTCTGTCATGACTGTTAGCAAAACGGGTTCATAAATGAAGCAGAACTGCCCAGTTCATTTTATAATATCCATATTGTTCATTGATGCTAAAATTAGATGACATTTTATGTGGTCAGCATTGCTATCATAATCTACGTGTTTTCAATGAAAATATTATACTACATATAATTCAGTTGGCTTTCAGGAAGGTTTGTGTATTTTTCAGTTAGATTTGTAGGAGGATATGTGTTTTCTCAAATATTGTGTATGACTCTTAATTGAACCATCCCATGGAGGCATCATAGTCTGGCCAAATAATAGAAGGTGACTGTCTAAAATGTGAGATTCTACTTTGAATACTACTTTTGTTGGAAGACTGTAGCTAATGAATCAAATGACCTTATGTGAATGCTTAGATGTGATCATAAAAACAAGAAGAAAGAAGCTGTATAGCATCACAGGTTATGACACCAGCACACAGCGCTGCAGCAGAGCCCCCGAGCTCAGACACCATAACTGCTCATCAGCTATTTCTCTGAAATACTTTGGGACTTTGGCATGAAAATGACACTGTGATTATAAAAATGATGTCAAGTTGCGGGAATTCAAAGAAGTGTGTATTGGAGAACATCCCCATGTGAAACTACTGGATGTGATGCTACAAGACATCCATTTAATTGCCATGGATACTCTGAATGTGTTTCCATTTAGGACCCTGAAGTTCCATCCTGGCTGCAGCCTCGGGTGTCAAGGCAAAGCAACAAACTCATCTCAGTAATTCCTGTACCTCCCAGTGATAAGGTGGAAGTCTGAACAGGCTCCCACACTGGCATACTTACATATAAGGCTTTCCTCTTCTTACAGTTTCAACTCCTTTGGATTGAAACTCTATCTCAGTTTACGCTATTCTCACCTTTAAGGACTGACGGGACTCCTGTAAGCTGCAAGTCTCTGGTTGCAATTCCCTGGATATACCAATGGTTCTTTTCATTGCTGTGCTTGTCAGTGAACTTACAGTTTTGTTGCAGTGCTTTTCACAATACTAAATTCTCGTAGTGGCTGCATAGGTGTTGTGAAATGCTTTATGCATTCTGTGCAGGAAACCAAAGCATTGTGGGATTGCATGCTGTACCAGCACCTTTTTTTATTTTGAAAAAAGCTACCCCATCCTTTTTTTTCCCTCCATTTTTCATGATTATAATTAAATTGCTTAAATTGGAATAAAATTTGGTGAGGTGTTTCCTGTATCTAGCAGGGTAAAGATGTGTCTTTTTGATTTGATTTACCACCCTGATGTACACAGGGCCCAATTTCCCCTCTGGCAATATGCGACAGTTATAACCTGGTTTGCATTCCAGGCAGGTTCCAGGCTGAGAACGAACATATATTAGAGCAATTGTCTGACAAAAATTGATCCAGTTCTTGCAGGATGCCAAATCAACAAGCTTAACATCTGCAAACCAGGATTTTTTTCCTCCTTCCAGGCATCCCATCATTGTTGTTCTTCAGCATTTGAACTCCCAGTGAACTGTCTGTTCTAATAGGCTTCATCTTCGTTATGGGGTAGTACTGTGTAAGTGTAAATTGGTAATGAGGTGTGAGAGTTCTTGGAGTGTGATTTAGTAGGACAAAGCTAAAATTCTAGTAAAACAAGTACACTTCTATTTGAATGTTTACAGAAGATGAGTAGAGCATCTGATCATTCCTTATGTCTTTAAGAAGTGGCTTCCTAATGAAATCTGATACTTTAAATATCTAGATCTCTAGCTCGAGACTTATTTGACATTTCATTATCATAAGAATTACATTTTTAGCTTGGCAAGTTTAGACATAAAACTTGGGTACTAAGTACTGTGTGAAAAATTGACTAGGGGAATTATAAAGATTCTAGTATCTCAGCATTTTCTTTGCTTTTATTGATTACCGCAATCTAGCTGATGTGTCAGCAGCCAAAAAGCATTCTAAGTAAGTTGATGTATTAAAAATGATATAACCTTTTATCTAGATTTATATTAGATGCAATCAGGTGACACACCACTACGATCTACTTTGTGGCTTTCAAAATTGGTTATGTCAAAATCAAACGAAATTGGACTAAATAATACTCATATTTCAGTGATAGTTTTGCTTATTTATTCAGGTATTTACTGTGATATGGTCCTTAATGCTCATTCTGAATGAAAGCCTAGAGACTTATAACTGCCCTAAAAAATGAAGTTTTCCTACAGAAAATTGTTCGCATTTAAGCATAGCATATGCTTAGGTGATACAAAACTGTGGCATCACCCTAGCTATCATATTTTGGTTTTATACAACTTTTATTGGACTATAGCCTCGATTAATACAGGAAAAAATTACAGTTAACAAATCTGACGGTTTGTGTTAGGATTTTTTTTAAGCTTGACTATTTTACATTAGGTTTATCTGAACCCTGGTGTACCATGTAATAATCTGGGTAGGGTCTTCAGTTAAAACAAGGTGATCTCATGCTGCCTAAGCTATACATGCTAAAAAAGACAGCGATTTTTGTTGTTGAAAATGCATATGATTAGTAAACCTTATAGAAAAAAAAAAAGACTGAGCATTTTAAAGTGATATTTAACAAAGAGGTAGTTCTGTTTTGGAATAAATCCCAGCCACATCTAAATTAATACAGTGTCTGCTGCTAAATGTTTAATTTCCATCTGGCAGAACACAAGTAAGCAGGGGCATGAGCAGCTATGTAGATGCAAACCTCTTCCTTGCACTGAAGAGGGTAAGTCACTTAAAGGGGAGTGGTCCAGGGAGAGATGGGCCTCTGGGACAGAGAGTCTCAAATTCGGGTTCTGACAGAATATTCCCTTGAGGTAAGCAGGGAAACACCAGCAATGCTTTATCCAAAAAAAGGGTTTGTTTTCATTTTCAGTGGGTCATGAAGTCCTGAGGGCTGCTGTAGACCTAAGGAAGGGCTTGTGCTTTACATTTCCTACTTTCCTAAATGGGGTTTATTGAACTTTTCTGTTTTACAGCACATTCTGAAGTCACAGAAAACACACTAGAGATGATGTTTTTTCCCTTCAGCAGCCTAGAGAAAAAGATCGTTGCACAAGGCAGCCCAACAGCATCTCTCAGGACTGTCCTGGAAACCTGTGAAGGGATGAGGAAGGTACAGAAGGGAACAATACGATTGGATCAACACATAAGGAAACACATAACCCTTCCATAAAAAAAAGGTACGTCTACAGGCTGTGTTTCTTTCAAAATAGCACTGTGAGTAAGAGAAGATGGAGGGAAAAGTGATGGTGAGATAGTGAAATGACAGTCAAAGGAAAGAAGATGCAGTCTTACCTCAGACTCACTGGGGGGACATGCATGTATGGAAACTCAGGACCCATTGAGTCCTTTTGCTTCTGCCTTCCTTCATCTTCTGCTTTGATGATGCTGAATTTTTTTTTTTGAAAATGAAACACTTTCCTTAAGAAAGCCTGATGTAAGAGGAGTCTGTACCTGGAGCTTGTTTCTTCACACTGTGAAGTGGATGCCACATATCTGCTTTGTTACTTCAGAGGGTGCTGTTGCTTTGACATCCATAGGGTTTATCTAGACTTCTCTATCTATCTGGCCTTTTCTATAGAAAAACGTGAGCAGCAAACCTGGTCTCAAACTTCTCTCCCAAGTTACTTCCTGCCTTCCATCTTTACCTCTGAAAAAGCCCATTTATCATAGAGTCATAGAATGGTTTGAGTTGGAAGGGAGCTTAAAGATCATCCGGTTCCAAACCCCCTGCCATGGGCAGGGACACCCTCAACTAGCCCAGGTTGCTCCAAGCCTCATCCAGCCTGGCCTTGAACACTTCCAGGGATGGGGCACCCACAGCTTCTCTGGGCAACCTGTCCCCGTGCCTCACCACCCTCTCCGGGAAGAACTTCTTCCTGATATTTTCTGTGCTAGCCTCTTTCTCTTTGCTTTAGACCCCAGAAAGTGCACAGAACACATTTGATGACTTCTTTCAGCTCAGCTCTCTTTCTCCTATTGTTTTGTATTTTTAACATCATATACATAACCAGAAGCATACCTTTTCCTCTTGCTGTTAACTGCTTATTTCTTTGTAGGAAAGGATTTTCTTCAAGGAAAAACATCACTAATGAAGATGATATGAAAATATATATATATTTTCTGCATGGATATATTTATAGTACCCTTTGCCATCAGTATTTCAGCAAAGAATGCCAAGAAATTTAGTGTTGCTGCCCATTCAAACTCTCTTCCTGACATCTAGACTCTCTGTTGTGCTTGTGCCTGTTACATCAGGTTAACCAGCTCCATCTCTCCAGTGTAGCAAGGTGGGCTTTAATCTGCAGTTTGTAAAAGTCCCCCTGCTCTGCTAACAGTTTTTTTTCTGTTATGTCTAATAGCCCACAGCCTCTCACTGTGCTCCCTTGCTTTTCTTCCCTATTACCATTTCCAGATTGAATGCCTGATCTTCAGTTGCATGATCCTGACCACAATATCCTAGTGGCTCTTTTAGCTTCTGTTTCTTCTGCTTGCTCCCTCTCATGCTGCTGACATATCACACCTCCAGAACTAAGGGAGATTTATCAGGACTGTGCTACACTTCTTCCAAATCAGCCCTTCTTTGAGAGCAGAACAAGTGCTGCCTTCTGTTTAACACTGCTGGCCCTTGCCCAATTTTCCATATCTAGTGGGAGGAATTTTAGATTTGAAAAGTGATGCTTGTGTATGCTGCCAGAATTAAAGACCTTTTTCTATTCAAGGTAGAGCTTAAGCAGCCTCTGCTCAGGTATTCCTGCCCTGCTTTACCAATGCTTCTTAAGAAGCTACAAGTTGTGCAAGTCGATTTGTTCCCTGACCTTTACCAAGACAGGAAGCCTTTCCAGAAACAATAGAAAGTGACCATTGTCTTATTTATAACAGGCTATAAAAGGATAAAAAATATACTGTGTTGAAGGTATATAAAACCCTCAGTGGCCAATAAAACTAGTCCATGGAGCTGAAGCCTCTTATAGCCTCTGCAAAGGGCACCTTTAGGTCAGTCCCTGCTGTGGAGGAGCTGGGTGCTTTCCATGCAGAAAGGGTTACTGCTCAGGAGGAGGGGTACAGGGCTTTTACTTTTAAGTAGCCTAGATTGATTAGATAAGGGCAGGTGGGGGTGTCTGAGAAAGTTGTGTGCAAGGGATGGTTCTCCAGGACTGATCAGAATGATATTAAAAACTGTCCTCGAATATATCTTAGTAGTCATTTTCTCTTCTAAGG
The DNA here is from genome assembly GCA_027574665.1 of Rhynochetos jubatus. Classification (NCBI taxonomy): domain Eukaryota; kingdom Metazoa; phylum Chordata; class Aves; order Eurypygiformes; family Rhynochetidae; genus Rhynochetos; species Rhynochetos jubatus. The sequence continues at coordinate 122,618,350 of CM050649.1, read as the reverse complement.
TGCAGGCTAAGAAGAAGCTTTAGTTGCTAATCTGAAAAAAGCTGTAAGTGGAGCTTTAGACGGAAGCAGACTTTCCCAAAGGGGACAAATAGCTGGAGACCAGAGGCTAACATACACAGTTTATTCAGTGCTCTAGGTTTGTACCAAATTTTGGGATGCATGTCACTTTTTCCAGCCTTCTCTCAGGTTAGTAAAGGTGTTTTGTTCCCACCCGGTACTGGAGCTGTGAAGACTACGCTATGCTGCCCCTCGTCCAGGTGAGTGCTGCTCTACCGGTGTGACCCTCAGGGAGAGTTTGTCCCAACAAGGCATCACAGGGGTGCCAGACTGCCCCACTGAAACTGCTTTCTAGTTCTCCACATGCAGTTTATTTGGTTCTGCTGCCCTGTGTCCTGGTTTTTGCGGAGACAACACTACACAGGACTCTGCAAGCACCCCAAAAGGCTTTTGCATTTGTGCTGCTTGCTTGGCAGATGGAAGAGAGTTGGAAGGTAAAAACATACTCTTTTCTTGTTGTAGAGGGCAAAAGCAATGGTGCCAGTGGGCTTTTATGGATGTGATTATGGATAAAAGAGCCTTGTCAATGTACTCTGGGGTCCTAGTGACTTAAGTTTTATATCAGTGAAGCTTTACTGATTGCAAGAGTTATTTTCTAATTCACACCGTCTTAAAGGAGATCAGCACCTGAGGTATGCAGCTCAGGCATGGGATGTCAGCAGCAGCTTCATGACATCATGGGTGGCAGAGAGAAGAGGATTTATGTTGGTGGAATTGCACTGAAATGAGAAAAAAGTTCTGGGGAGATCAGAGCTGTGCTCAGCACCTTGCAAGGCACGGTTCCTTCCTCCAGCATCAGTCATTTCCAAAGCACCACTACAAAGGAAATTAAAATCACTTGATTGCACAAGGAGTTTGGGCATGTACACGCATTACAGTCCTGCGAATGACGTCATCATTCACAGAAATGATCTGTTCATGATCTGACTTCAGTAAAATGGGATTTTACCCCTCCCCAGAATGGGAATGGGGATTGTGAAGGTTGCTCTTACATGCTTTAAAATATTACTAAATTCATCCCCTACTGACACCCACTGCCAGGGTCATCCTTCACATCTGAAGTTTAGTCTTGGTTTTATGTTCTTCAAAAACTCTCTGGAATGAGAGGTGAAGAAATGTGATTCTGGGAGTTACTGAGAGCAGGAGATCTGTCTGTCAAGACTCCCAGTATCACATTTTTTGTCTTATTCCTGACAAGCCTGCCCTGTTTAGTGTTCTTATTTATGGACCTGATAACAAAATTCTGATTTGGGATATAGTTTTTTCCTTTAAGAGGAAAAGCTTTCACATTTGGGCTGGAAATGAGACTGCTTAAGCTGCTGCTCATTTTGCACTGGAGCTGCCACATCTGCAGCTGGAACTATGCCGAGTCTCTGATGGAAGAATAAGCAGATGGACTTCTAACCTTTACAAAGGCTATACTACAGCAAAGCACATCAGAATTAAATTACTGAAGCCCTTCACTCAGTCATATTATGTGAAAATCGGGAAAGTTCAGACATGTCTCTGTATTGGAAACAGGTCTGTGCTCATCTTTTTCTGGTTTTATGTTATTTTATTTTATTTTGGTGAGAGAGAAAGGACAGAGTTCCTCTGTCCCAGTGGTGCCATAGCAGCAAAGTGAAAATTCATTATTTTGTTCCAGACACAAATGTTCTTAGTGGGATTTGGAGAAAACATTAGACTGGAATGTAGAATTGAAATCACTGAAAAGTGTCATGGTTTTAACCTGGTAGGCAGCTAACCTCCACCCAGCCGCTCTTTCACTCCCCATGGTGGGATTGAGAAGAGGATCAGAAGAGTAAAGTAAGAAAAGTCATGGGTTGAGGTAAAGACGGGCAAATCACAACAAGGAGTTTATTCACCACTTCCCATCAGCCAGCAGATGTTCAGCCATCTCCAGAAAAGCAGGGCTCCATCACACATAATAGTTAATTGGGAAGACAAACACCATCACTCCAAACATCCCCCCTGCCCCCATCCTGGCTTCCTTTTTCCCTCAGCTTTCAATGCTGAATTTGACATCATATGGTCTGGAATATCCCTTTGGTCAGTTGGGATCAGCTGTCCCAGCTGTGTCCTCTCCCAACTTCTTGTGCAACCCCAGCCTACTCACTGATGGGGTGGTGTGAGAGGCAGAAAAAACCCTGACTCCCGTGTGTAAGCGCTGCTCAGCAGTAACAAAAACATCCCTGTGTTATCGACATTGTTTTGGTCACAAAGCCAAAATGTAGCACCATATAAGTGACTGTGAAGAAAATTAACTCTAGCCCAGTGTACTAGGTTTCATGGCAAGGTTTTGGTAGCAATGGAGCTACAGGGGTGACTTATATGAGAAGCTGCTGGAAGCTTCCCCCTTGTCCAGTAGAGCCAATGTCAGCCGGCTCCAAAATGGACCCGCTGCTGGCCAAGGCCAAGCCCATCAGTGATGGGGGTAGTGCCTCTGGGATAACGTGTTTGAGAAGGAGAAAAAAACCTGCTGGACAACAGCAGCTAGAAGAGAAGAATGAGAATATGTTGAGGGAAATAGCCCTGCAGACAAAGACCCACCTGCAGCCCCGGGAGGACCTGACACCGGAGCAGGGGGATGCCCGAAGGAGGCTGTGACCCCATGAGCAGCCCACGCTGGAGCAGGCTCCTGACAGGATCTGTGGCCCCATGAAGAGAGGAACCCAGGCTGGAGCAGGTTTGCTGGCAGGACTTGTGACTGCGGGGGTGGCCCAGGTTGGAGCAGTTCTGTGAAGGTTCTGTCTCCTGTCTCTCCCTCTGTCCCCAGCATGAGGGACCCCACGCTGGAGCAGGAGCAGAGTGTGAGGGTCCACCCCTGAGGAGGAAGGAGCGGCAGAGACAAGGTGTGATGGACTGACCACAACCCCCATTCCCTTTCCCCCTACTAGTGGAGGGGAGTAGGTAGAGAAATCAGGAGTGAATTTGAGCCTAGGAATAAGGGAGGGGGTGGGGGAAGGGGTTTTCAAATTAGTTTTTATTTCTCATTACCCTTCTCTGATTTTATTGGCAATAATTTAAATTAATTTTCCTCAAGTCGAGTCTGTTTTGCCCATGATGGTAATTGCTGAATGATCTCTCCCTGTCCTTGTCTCGACCCAGGAGCCTTTCGATATATTTTCTCTCCCCTGCCCAGCTGAGGAGGGCAGTGACAGAGCGGCTTTGGGGGCACCTGGCCTCCAGCCTGGGTCAGCCCATGACACCCAGCCAAAACCAGTACTAAGAGAAATCTCATAAAGACAAAGGTAAAGACATTAATGAGAAATGAAACAGATGATTTTTTTTCTCTTGTGCATTATAAATGTGATTCAGATGAACAAGTACAGGTTCTGGTCTTTAAATTACACTTTTCCTTAAGGCATATTCTTGGCTTTCTCATTAGATTTGATGTAAGAGATTATTAAGTGACACTACTTGACCTAAGATCCAAGTTGGGAGAGTGATGAATTCTGTCTTAACAGCTTGTATGTATCAATGGAAAATTTGTTTGCGATGAAAAAGTTGCTGCTATCATTACTCAGTGTCAACAATACAAAAAAATTAAAATCATACAGTTAACTTGGAAATGAGGGAAGGAACCCAGGAGCTGAGTTTTCTTTTGCATCCTGCTTATAACCATTTCTTCAAGGCAGAGTATCTCTCTGCTGCTTTTGCAGTCAAGGAAAGTGTCTCCCCTTCTGGTTTTGCACTGAACACAGAAAACCGGACAAAACTGTGGGAGTGAAGCAGGCTCACAGAGATCATAACTTTTAGGTAGAGACAAGTTAAAACAGGTATGAATAGGTACTACTGCCAACAGAGAAGCTGTTAACAGCAAGAATTAACTACACATTTAGTAGAAAGTCTCCAGCCTGTGTTGTCTTCAGGTTCAGTGGTGCTACTGATGTGCCTCTGGATAAACTGAAGAAAAACCTCATTAAAATGTAGCTCCTGGTGATTCTTGTAGCAGCGCATTATCCAGAGCAGATGACAGCAATAACTAAAAAGCGAACACGTTCATTTCTTTGTCTGACTGGCAGCTCCATAATAAATGCTACATAACGTGCCAGAAAGAATGTGAGAGTAGGTCACGGAAACACAGCGGTCTTGATATTTCAGTGAGCTGGGTTCCAGCCAGCAATGTGCATTTTAAACATGGCCAAAGATAAAGATTAAGTTAAGTTATTAAGGTTATACCAAGGATCAAATAATGACATGGCTACAGACTGAGGGGAGAATCTAGCCTCAGAGCAAGAAATCTGAAGAGAATACGGGATGCTAAACATGCTGTGGCTGAAGGGAATATTTTGATTTTTAAAAAGGATAAAAGGCCAGGATTGCTGATGAGAATGAGATATGATGATATCTACCTCGAGTTTAGCAAGGCTTTTAACATTGTCTCTGACAGCTTCTTTGTATCCAACTTGGGATGGTATGGGTTGCTTGGGTGGGCTATGAGATTGGGGAAAGTAACTAACTGGGTCATCAGGCTCAGTAATTAATGGGTTGTAATCAGTGTGGAGGCCAGTGACATGCAGACTTCCTTGGGGGTCTGTGCAGTGACCTGTCCTGGTTATTATGCTGCAGTGTGCTCACTTTGGCTGGACACCAGGTGCCACCAAATCTGCTCTGTCACTCCACTCCTCAGTTGCACAGGGGGAGAAAAAATAGGATGAAAGACTTGTGGGTCAGGATAAGGAGAGGGAGAGACCATTCGCCAATTACTATTATGGGCAAAACAGACTTGACTCAGGGAAATTAATTGAATTTATTATCAAACTAATCAGAGTCAGGTATTGAGAAATATAACCAAGTCTTAAGACACCTTCCCCCCCCCATCTCCTCCCCATCCTTCTCCAGTGACTTGGATGTCTGGAGAGCTGTTTCTCTCACATATTCACACCCCTCTCTCCTGGCTGCTGTTGTATGGCAGGTTTTTCGCCCTTCTCAAACACGTTATCTCAGGGGCACTACCACCATCACAGATGGGCTTGGTCTCTGCCAGCGGTGGGTCAGTTTTGGAGCTGGTTGGAACTGGCTCTGTCAGACACAGGGGAGGCTCCCAGCATCTTCTCACAGAAGTCACCCCTGTAGTCCCCCTCGCTACCAAAACCTTGTCACGCAAACCCAATACTTATGTGTGTCAGCGATCTGGAAGAGAAGGCAGACGATATCTGCATCAGCTTTATGGATGATAACAAAGTGGGGGAAACAGCCATGTTTGCAGGCAAGAGCACTACTCAGAGGGACTTAGGCTAGAAATATGGGCTGAGAATAACCTCCTGAAACTCTGCAAGAAGAAATTCCCGCTCCTTCCCATGGGAAGCACAAGCCCCTGCAACAGCACAGCCTGGGCACTATCTGCCTTTGGAGCAGCTCTGTGGGAAAGGCGCTGGGATTCGTGCTGGGGTCGAAGCTGAGCATAGGACCACAGGGACACTGATAGCATAGAGGTCAATGGCACCCTGGACTCTAGGAACAGGGGCAGAGCCAGAACACCCAGGGAAGGGTTTATTTACCTTACTTGGTATTTGTTAGAACAGACATGGAATGTTACATCCAGTTTTGTCTCTCTGATGCACGAAGATATCAGTAGAGTGAGTTAAGGGGAGGCACCAATATAGTGATGGATGGAGTACTTGACGTGTAAGTCAAGCTGGGAAGCTGGGCTTACTCAGCCTGGAGCAGAGATGGCTTCAGGGAGACCCAAAAGCAGCCCCAGTGACTACCAGGAGGTCATTGATGAGATGGTGTTTGGCTTCCTGTCTGCTGTTCTCTTCATGGTATCCAGTGACAGAATGTGTGGGAATGATTCAAAGCTGCATCAGGGAAGGTTTAGACTGGACTTTAGGAAGCATTTCTTTACTGACAGGGTGGTCAAACTCTGGAACAGGCTTCCCAGACAGCTGGTCAATGCCCAGTGCCTGTCAGTGTTCAAGAGGCATTTGGACAAAGCCCTCATTAACATGCTTTAACCTTTGGACAACCTTGAAGTGGTCAGGCAGTTGGACTAGATGATTGTTGTAGGACCCTTCCAACTGAAAAAGACTATTCTATATCCTATCCTATCCTATCCTTAAGTGGGGGGATGAAAGAGCATAGGCAAAATTTGGAATGGGGAGCACTGTCAGAAGGAATTTTTTTTTCACCATGGTAACAGTTCAGATGTTCTTGAGAGTTTTCAAGACCCAGCAGTATAAATCCCTGAGAAGCATATCTGAATTCGGTGTAGATCCTACTTTCATATTAGTCTAGAGCCCCCTCTGAATTATGCTGTGGCACTGTGATATTGGCAGCCAATCTTGCTTCTGGAATTAATGTTCCGGTTTTATTATTAAAAAAAAAAAAAACAAACCAAACTGTAAGGAGGTTCAAAGATCCAAAAGTGGTGATTAAAGAAACCCCCAGAAAAACATCCCTCACTATGAAGCGTGACTGATGGTTCATCAGTTAGCTTACACATGTAACTATGAGCAAACATGGTGATAGAAGCCTCTTCGCCCTATAACGAGGTTATTTGGGTCTGTTTAACTATTTGCGAGTGAGCATACCAATTTATATGTGCCCTTAAAATAAAAAAGGAAAATTGTGTATCTAATTGCATAAATCTTGTGTGTGAAGTAAAGTACAGAGGATGCTGACAAAGATAACACTGGTTAGAGAGAAAGATCAACAGAAATCAGCAAATAAATCTGTGGTCTAGTTGATCTGGTTAGATTTGCAGTTTTCCAAGCATTGCTGAGAAAGATTGCATGCTTGGGTACAACATGTCAATCTAATGAGTAGCTGCAGAGAGTACCTAAGCAATTTGTGATTAATCAGACGCGGTGTATCAAGGCTGGCACCTGAGTGTGTAGCTACTCTCCATCACTGGAAATCTGCAGTGAAGGCTGCTGGTTATGCAAGGATTTGCTCTAGGTGAGCTCTGACTGCAGGACTTTAAGCGGGGAAGTCCTATGACTCCTGGCATACACAAATTCAGGTTAGTCTGTCACAATAAACCCCCTGGCCATGCTGGTGGAAGGGGAAGGGAGGGCATAGCTGATGTCTGTGTGAGGAGGCAATGGGCAGTGTGTTTTGGAAGAGCTTGTGCTGGTTGAGTGGAAATACAACCACAACATGTTGACTTCCTGACTATGAGGCTGTTCAGTCCTTGTCACAGAAGGAGGGGGCAAAAGGAAGGCTGCTGTCATTTACTATTTCTTGAGAGACATCTTAATTTCTTAAAGTCACCATTAAGCAATTATGTCCCCTTACCTGGTACATAAAAGGGCATATAATTTCTAGAGAACTCTGTTGATGATAAGATAGCACAGAAATAACTCATTTTCGCAGTTAAGCAGCACTTTACAGCTACAATCCATCAAATTCTTACAAAGTGCACTTCACATTGGAAATCTACAGAGCTGGATTTATTCTTCATCTGTGATCCTCTTCTGCACAAATACTCAGTGTAGTTTCCATGGTTATGCCTATACCTGCAAACTAAAGTGTCAGGCCATGGGCACGTGCAGGGGTGTGTGCTCAGCTGCACTGTTAGCTCAGTCCTAGCAGAGCTTTGGTTTGCTGCAACTAGCTCTTTCCAAGAAAATGCTCAGGCAAGGCTGGGGTGATGGCACAAGCTAGGGACAGTGCCCAGTAAACAGCCTGAATGCAGCCACTCTGTTTTTAAAGATAAGAGAATTTAGCCAAAAGGATGAAAGTTGTGTAGTGCCAGTTGGCCTGGAGGCTGGAGGATGGTCCCTGGCCCATTTAATTTACTAGAACAGACATAGCCCCGGTTGTTGTGTTCACAAATCTGTCCTTAGCAATTTGGAACCCCGGTGATAGTCTCGTCTGCTGCTTGGCCACCTCGGGCTGTTGGTACAACAGTTACAGTCCTGTGAAGGGCAGACGCTGTGCTGCATATTCTCTGCTTTTGTAGCTTGGTGCTGTTGCAGTCTGAGAGGATATCCTGAGCTGCCACCTGTGCAAATGAAAGCTTGTTCCAATTAACACGTATAGAATGAACACAGCACCAGATAATTACAGGAAGATATCTTTGGAAGGATAAAAAAGTATTTTTCTTTGGAAAATGAATGTCCTCTCACCCTACCTCCTTAACGAGTGTTCATACCTGTCATTGCATCCTTCCCGTTGAGACCACACGTCCTCCTCCCCAGGCCATTAGCTGTCTCTTTTCATTTATGTTGCCATGCCATAAAAAAAGAAAACAAACACTGTGGGATCACAAATGTGGCCATAATTCTTTATCATGCAATTTAAAGCAGAAGCTAATAACAAGGAAAATGACTAATACTTGAATAGGTTGCTGCATATACAAACAGTGCAATAATTGTCTCTCAATCTGAACAAAAAGATAATAAAAATGTTTTAGAGTACTCCTTAATTGTACCAAAAATTGAAAATCAAGACTTTATTGCAGAAAAAGGAAGCATTAATCTGTCTGAGGGCCATTTTGTGGAGAATGCTTCCTGGGGAGGTGTGGTGATAATTACTTATCTTTAATAGGTTTCTGGGCTGTGGAACCAAAATGCAGTGCTGAAGGTGGTATGGGGGTTATTTACGAGCCCCTAAGCCACCATGCTCCATTACATCCCGCATCTAATGTGACTTACAGGTCTGCATTTTCAGCATGTTTGTTTGGGTCCCTTTTAGCATCCAGCTGTTGCAGGTAGTCGAAGGAGATGTGCCAGCTGAGTCATTCCTCAGTGTCACATGAATTTGCAGCTTTCCTCCGTGAAGCATCATGCTGGCAGCTCAGAGTGCAGAAAGGACTGATAAAACAAGTGATGGACTATGCGTGCAGGAATCAGCCAGGATGCAGAGAGGGTTGTGAAAGAAGATACTGCAGAGCACTAGGTCACACTTGTGACCAGAGTGGCAGCAAAAGTGGGCATGCAGGAGCTTGACTAGAACAATGTCTAAGTGAAGGGAGTCAAGGGAATGTTGGTTTAAGCGGAGGAGACTGAACTCCCATTGGAAGTTAATGGCAGAATTCTCACTGACCTTCAATATCAGAAGGCATATATTATGTATTAGGGTTTTGTTCTTGCTAAAGGGTCAAGTTAATGCTCACTGTAAGCTAATTATTGAGCAAGGTGTTTCATTTTTTTTTAACCTAATTTGATAGAAGTCACCTATTGGCATCACTTTTTAGCAGGACAACAAAACACATGTTCCCTGCTAACTATTGCCTAATGTAGACCTAGTGAGTAATTTCCCTTTTCCCCCGGGACTCCCATATGACCTCACAAGAATTTTTTTGCTTGATGGATATCAGATTTCTATTTAAATATAGATGTTCAACCTTCTTTCTATGGTTTGTGTTTTGCTTGTAATTATTCTGCATTCTTCAGGGACACATTTATTGTAGCTGTACTCATATGAACTCCAAGTTCAGCTGACGGCCCCTAGAAGGGAATGAATGGTGCTAAGAACCTCTCTTCAGTTATTGACACTTAACTCTGCCTCAGTGGAATAAAGTTCAGTCTTGATGTAAAGTAAAAGTGTATATATTATTTCTCTAATCCGTAAAAACTGAGTCTACAGAAAATGAAATAGTTCTTTAACTCCAGTCTAGGGAGACATGGGGTATTGGTCTCACATTTTAGTGTTTGTTTTTTACTTTCACTATCATTGTATTCACATTTTGAGACATGAGCAGAGTTAGGGGGTAAATTACCACAAAATGAAGGAACTTGGAGGCTTGGATGGGTCACTGTCTCTGCTGAGCAATCTCTTGGGTGGGTTTTGGGGTTTCACCTTGCATTCTCCTCACACTTTCCTAATGCATCCTTTTATATTGTTCATTATATGCCATATATGTATTGTGTATTATATAAAATAATGAAAATATAAAAATCATTAATTATGTTAATTAGTGGTTTCTCTCTTAACATTGCACACTTCAGCTTGTTCCCTGATCTCTGCCAAGGAACAACCAATTGCTTTAGAGTGCATGACAAGAACAATTCAGGCTCAGGAGAAATGCATGCATGACATAGTATAGGTGAACAGATGAGAAATGAATGAATGCACAAATTTCAGAACAAAATAATAAAAGCAAGACATTTTGGTAGAATCTTCAATGCGTGAAACACTAGGGTTATCAAGAAAAATTTGTGAAAAGGCTTGTGCCACTATGAGCAGGTAGTGTTATTATATATATAGTAACTGGAAAGTGGGTGGAAAATAATTTTGATTTATTTATGATACCATGTAACTTTGAGACAAAGCTTGCTGTAGAAACACTGCAGCACATATATGTCCAGACCTCAACTCTGAATTCTTCTAGGAATATGCTGTACTGGAAAGGCAAACTCCTATATTTGAATTACCTGGGGTGAAAGCAGGGGTTTTCTTTTTCTTTTTCTTTTTCTTTTTCTTTTTCTTTTTCTTTTTCTTTTTCTTTTTCTTTTTCTTTTTCTTTTTCTTTTTCTTTTTCTTTTTCTTTTTCTTTTTCTTTTTCTTGCTTTTTCTTTTTCTTTTGCTTTTTCTTTTTCTTTTGCTTTTTCTTTTTCTTTTTCTTTTTCTTTTTCTTTTTCTTTTTCTTTTTCTTTTTCTTTTTCTTTTTCTTTTTCTTTTTTTTTTTTTTCTTTTTCTTGCTTTTTCTTTTTCTTTTTCTTTTTCTTTTTCTTTTTCTTTTTCTTTTTCTTTTTCTTTTTCTTGCTTTTTCTTTTTCTTTTTCTTTTTCTTGCTTTTTCTTTTTCTTTTTCTTTTTCTTTTTCTTTTTCTTTTTCTTTTTCTTTTTCTTTTTCTTTTTCTTTTTCTTTTTCTTTTTCTTTTTCTTTTTCTTGCTTTTTCTTTTTCTTTTTCTTTTTCTTTTTCTTTTTCTTTTTCTTTTTCTTGCTTTTTCTTTTTCTTTTTCTTTTTCTTTTTCTTTTTCTTTTTCTTTTTCTTTTTCTTTTTCTTTTTCTTTTTCTTTTTCTTTTTCTTTTTCTTTTTCTTTTTCTTGCTTTTTCTTTTTCTTTTTCTTTTTCTTTTTCTTTTTCTTTTTCTTGCTTTTTCTTTTTCTTTTTCTTTTTCTTTTTCTTTTTCTTGCTTTTTCTTTTTCTTTTTCTTTTTCTTTTTCTTTTTCTTTTTCTTTTTCTTTTTCTTTTTCTTTTTCTTTTTCTTTTTCTTTTTCTTTTTCTTTTTCTTTTTCTTTTTCTTGCTTTTTCTTTTTCTTTTTCTTTTTCTTTTTCTTTTTCTTTTTCTTTTTCTTTTTCTTTTTCTTTTTCTTTTTCTTGCTTTTTCTTTTTCTTTTTCTTTTTCTTTTTCTTTTTCTTTTTCTTGCTTTTTCTTTTTCTTTTTCTTTTTCTTTTTCTTTTTCTTTTTCTTTTTCTTTTTCTTTTTCTTTTTCTTTTTCTTTTTCTTGCTTTTTCTTTTTCTTTTTCTTTTTCTTTTTCTTTTTCTTTTTCTTTTTCTTTTTCTTTTTCTTTTTCTTTTTCTTTTTCTTGCTTTTTCTTTTTCTTTTTCTTTTTCTTTTTCTTTTTCTTTTTCTTTTTCTTGCTTTTTCTTTTTCTTTTTCTTTTTCTTTTTCTTTTTCTTTTTCTTTTTCTTGCTTTTTCTTTTTCTTTTTCTTTTTCTTTTTCTTGCTTTTGCTTTTTCTTTTTCTTTTTCTTTTGCTTTTGCTTTTTCTTTTTCTTTTTCTTTTTCTTTTTCTTTTTCTTTTTCTTTTTCTTTTTCTTTTTCTTTTTCTTTTTCTTTTTCTTTTTCTTGCTTTTTCTTTTTCTTTTTCTTTTTCTTTTTCTTTTTCTTTTTCTTTTTCTTTTTCTTTTTCTTTTTCTTTTTCTTGCTTTTTCTTTTTCTTTTTCTTTTTCTTTTTCTTTTTCTTTTTCTTTTTCTTTTTCTTTTTCTTTTTCTTTTTCTTTTTCTTTTTCTTTTTCTTTTTCTTTTTCTTTTTCTTTTTCTTTTTCTTTTTCTTTTTCTTGCTTTTTCTTTTTCTTTTTCTTTTTCTTTTTCTTTTTCTTTTTCTTGCTTTTTCTTTTTCTTTTTCTTTTTCTTGCTTTTTCTTTTTCTTTTTCTTTTTCTTTTTCTTTTTCTTTTTCTTTTTCTTTTTCTTTTTCTTTTTCTTTTTCTTTTTCTTTTTCTTGCTTTTTCTTTTTCTTTTGCTTTTTCTTTTTCTTTTTCTTTTTCTTTTTCTTTTTCTTTTTCTTGCTTTTTCTTTTTCTTTTTCTTTTTCTTTTTCTTTTTCTTGCTTTTTCTTTTTCTTTTTCTTTTTCTTTTTCTTTTTCTTTTTCTTTTTCTTTTTCTTTTTCTTTTTCTTTTTCTTTTTCTTTTTCTTTTTCTTTTTCTTTTTCTTTTTCTTTTTCTTTTTCTTGCTTTTTCTTTTTCTTTTTCTTTTTCTTTTTCTTTTTCTTTTTCTTTTTCTTTTTCTTTTTCTTTTTCTTTTTCTTTTTCTTTTTCTTTTTCTTTTTCTTTTTCTTTTTCTTTCTTTTTCCCTGTAGCTACTAAGTATTGTCATCTGTCATTGTTAGAAGAAGTATGTAATGACACTATAAATATAATTTGCCACTCAGTCTACAGCAGTAAAAATCCCTAATCAGAAAGTCCAGATAGGAGGCTAACACCTTTCAGACTGACCTGTGTAATAGAGTTTGATGTACAGCATACATTAACTTCAACTATATGGTTACTGGGGGGGTTTGGCTTACTGAGATGGTGGAGGTAACTGGAGTACCTAAACAATAAGACTAAAACATGGCAGCTACTTTTTCTATAGAGTGGCAATCTCCTTTGCCAAGTCATACATGTGTGAGCTGTATGCTAGTATGTACTGACTGAAGGTGTAGAAACCAACATTTCCCCATGACTGACCAGCTGGCAGCAGTAGCGTCATGTCTTCTACACTTCACTATTTAGAAGTAACCATGTCCTAATCATGAGAAGTCCTTATCTTAGGCTCCAGATAAATATGGACTGTCCTTTCATTTCAAACTAGGGTGACAAACCATGGTGTGCTGTGCTACCCTTATAATACCTTTCCTTACTTCTTTCATGACTTTGGAGAGATACTGTGAGATGGAGAAGGAGATCCAAGGCTGAAAATGGGTGGTGCTGATGGGGGCAGAAAGAGCTACCAGCGATGGTGAGCACAGTACAGATATGACATGGCTCTCAGGATGGGGAGAGGGAGCAGAAGGGAGCAGGACTCACTGGAGTTGACAGCTAGCAATTTGTTTTGAGCAACCTCTAGCAGGTATCTGAAACTCACTGTGGGAAGGACTAGCAGCGACTTAACACCTGTGACCTTGATGATCTGTGATGATACCATGCACATGTTTAATGTGTGTGTTCTAATGGCTTCTAGGGGAACACTATCTGATCTGGATAGTTTGCAATTGCCCTTTTGTCAACACTGTGAAGCTAGGACACCATGAAAGCAGGAAAGATAGAGGAGGTGTGAAACCTCTTGCAGAGAACAAAAATGAATCCCTGGGCCCCATGCTGTCAAGCTAAAGGAGACATGACATCTCATTTCACATACCCATATGAATACCTGTTAGATTCCTCCAGCAGACATTGTGAGTTTCTTTCTTTTCACATCGGTTCAGCTACATCTCTCCCAGATACATGGTGAAGGTTACCAGATCTACCTTACTCACACTTGACCAATCATCTCTGCATTTTTCCCACTGACTTTAATAAGACCAAGTCTGAGGCACAGAGAATACGATAGATTATGAGCTGACTATATGATCAACTATATTCAGAAACTCCTTATACACATGAGATGCCACTTTGCCTCCTAGCTGCTGTAACATGATTACTGCGTTACGACTCTTTTAATAACATAGTGACAGGGAGATCAATGGTACCTGTAGGATATAAACTTTATCACTGAAACTCCACAGAGTTTGGACTTTTACCTGCTCTCCAAACTGATAGTCTCCACATGGATTTTTAATATTTTCTGCTTCTTGTATCATTTAATTTTTAATCTAAAAATCATTAGAGTTATAAAAGTTACAATCCTTTCCTTTTCTGTGCAAACCTGTGCAATAGTACTTTTGTGCATTCAGCTGACATTGCTGATCACAGATGTTGAGGGTGCTCTGTATTGCTTAGATAAGGGTTTATTTGAGACCCTGTGGAGTCCGTGCCATTTGCTTTACCCTCGCCAAAACCAAGCACTGTGCTTGTGCCTGTACCACTCTCAGAGGAACTGAGCTGACTTTACACATGGGCAATGGCAGACGGCTGGTACCGTTTACCAGCTGTGGAGCACCTGTCAAGACAGCAAGTTTTGCGTGGTTCTTGTCACCTTCTGCTTTGCTGAAAAATGAACTTGCACTGATTCAGTTGTTAACTAGCTTGCATTTATCTTGCATTCCTCTGTCATTCTCTCCTTTAATTAAGGTAATTTTTTTTTCAGGCAAGGAACTACCTTCTTTGCCTTACTGGATTTTAAGTTGTGAAGTATAGCAGCTACATCAAATAACATCATTGTTGATTAAATAGACTTTGTTGGCAACAGTCAGGTAATCATCAGAGCAGAAAAAATTAGTGAATGTACTTATTCAATTGCTCTTTTTACTGTATTACAATTACAATTTTAGAAAGAAGAAATCGCATACTCTTTCATATTGACTTCAGGCTTTGGATGCCCACCATTTCTTCACTTACCTGGTGTCTGGAATTTCACCTCATTACATCCACATTGCTGCTTCTGTCTGAAAGGAGGTAACAGTCATCTCATGTACCTTCCTTTCCATGTTAGCCAGTCACAGATGTTTTCTATCCTACTGATTGACAGGCCTGTAAACAAAGCTAATTGTTATGTGTAACCTGTTCTCAACATTTTGTATTAGAAACTGGTGCTAAGTAGGCAGCTAAGTTGAAAGGGCTGCCCGTAAATAAGTGGCCTGACTCCCAAAGCCTGCAGTGCACTGGTCCCTTCTTGAACTGTGTGATTCAGTTTTTCATCGATAGCCTTCAGAGATATTTCATTTTCTGCTGTCAGATATTGGCAGTTATAATTTTCTACTCCAAGTGTCCCATGAAGAGGCCAAACAGGCCTATCTACCTTATGTCTGTGAATTTCTTCCTGCTTTACAGATTTTAAGTAAAGTAAATGTAAACATTATTCTCATACTAAATCCAAAACACAGCACCATACCAGCCACTAGGAAGAAAATTAACTCTATCCCAGCCAAAACCAGGACACCTACTTACGTTTGTCCATCAAATAGAACAGGTTTGGATCTGCCAATGTTGGCTTTATGTTCATCTTGGGCCAGGGCGTATTGAAAATCAGCCCTACAAATGCAAGTTCAGATGTGTCCCTTTCCAACTCTATACAGAAAAGCCGAGGGGGGTTGTCTTAGCTCACAGTTCCTGAAGAGGATCCTGTCTCAGACAACTTTTTCATAGCTGATCACAGAGACATGGGGCCCTTCATCCACTAAATAACCCTACCACTGTCACAGTGTGCAGCCCCCATGTGGCAGACTTTGGTGGGATATTGCTTTGTTATGAATCCATCCAGTGACACACCCCCTTCAGCACCAGGCCCTGCTCAGGGCAGTGCCTTAATGGTGCATTTGGTAAAATGTGAAATGATTTGTAAGTGAAGTCTATAACCCCTCTTATATGCACAGATGTAAACGTGCAGATGTAGTCAGTCCTGTAGACTGAAGATTGTTGTGGAAAGGACTTCCGTTCCATCATCTGTTGAGAAACTGAAGGCTAAGGCCAAACGGAAACCCACCTTTTGCTTAAGTGATGAACATGCACTGAGAATGTTGAACTTACTTTGGTAAAAATTCACTCAGTTGCAAGGAATGGGGCTGTGAAATTTTGCCTTTTTTTAACAATGATAAGATAATTGTCAAAAAGCACCCAAGAGAGGAGAGGTGACTGGATTGAAGACAGTTCCTGTTGTCTAAATATTGACTTTCTAAATTTAATTTTGTGTTCCTTTTCCTCTTCATGAAACGTATTTTGTTAGACCCAGACATGTGAAGTTGTTGCTGTAAAGTCCCCTTTTGGGGAAATGTTTGATATTCTATGATTTCTTGGTGGATGTTCAAGCTATCATATTTTCGCTAACCTTCAAAGGAATTTATCAATATTTGAACCAGGCTTTATTTGATGTCAGCACAACTTGCCTAATAGGTTGAATGTGTATCTGTAAATAAACTGAGCCACATAATGAAAAACATTAATGTGTTTATACTGACACAACGAGGCAGGATATGGATGAGAACAAGATGTTGTTCCTGCCCAACATACCTACTGTTTAATTTCATGAAAGGTGATATGAAGTTGGGGGAGGAAGGACACAGTCTCAATATCAAAGAATGGCAGAAGGTAGGCAGACATGATTTGAAGAAGTATTTGGGGCTTAGAGTTCGATCAGAGAAAAATAGAAAGCCAAATATTCGGGAACTGGGCTACCCAGTTTGACAGCAATCCATGACACAGGGGAGGAGGAACAGGTTAATGGAGCATGTGGTGCTATATGCACTACCGTCGTTTCAAAATTGCCATTCTGTGGTACTTTATCTTAGAGATTAGAAAATCAATATTTACTTAAATATATGGTGCATTGCTAGCAAATAAAAGTAGAACAGCGATTTTCCCCTTCTCAATAGGAAGTGACTGGTAATTAGTCATTTGGATGGAATCAGGGGTGGGAAATCTACGACCACAGCTTCTTCAGGCTGAGACTTGTGGGTCTCCATAACCAAGTGACAGATAATAACCAAGATTCATTTCTTTGTAGCTCGTGAATCCAATTAGTAAGGAGACTGTGGCATCATCAGCATTCTTCAGAGTCCAGTGCAAGGAAAACTCTGCCCTGTGGGGAAGTACCTTTTTAAAATGAAGCGCTAATAAAATATTCCATGGTAAACACATTTTCTTACTCAGAGAATCTCAGGATAGATTAATTGGTACTAGTATGGACTTTTAGGGCTATATACTTTTAGTACTGAGTTCACAATGGTTATCATAATCTAATCATAAAAATTTAAATTAGACTTCCAACAGTGAACATTTCAATCCAAGATAGCTGGAAAATAGCTCCTCTGCAGTATTCTTAATTTGCTTAAATAAATTTGTCAGCATTATATATGTGCTATGCAATTACTTTATATAATATATTATTACTAGTTCCTTAATATATTATAGGGATATTAAGTGTAATTTTGCACATTCATAGCTGTGCATAGCAATCATAATAATCACTAAGAAATGATGTGATAGGACACTGCCTGTCAATGTACATTTACCATTTGGAGCCAAGAGACATGGCAGCATAATGGGCTTTTTCAGAGTTTAATGAGTTCCTGAAAGTTCAAGGTAGAACACAGAAGGACTGTCTCTTGGGAAGTTAGATCTTCCATGTAAGTGGTTTGGGCAAGAGAGAATTTTCTGTATAACTACAGAGGCAGGTTTTCCTAATTCTTTCAAGCTCATCTGGAAAGAGCAAGGTCTCAAAGGACCTTGCACAGAACTAAGTTGAGCCTGACAAAGGGAAGAGTGGCAAGCTATACTGCTAAATGCTATAGGCCACATAATGGGATAAGCCAGAGCTTGGGATAAGCCTTAGCAGAGATGCTTTGTATGGATAAGCTTTGTGATTGTGATGTAAAAGCAAAGGAAAGCAGGCCTATCATGGAATGAGAAGGATGTAAAACACAGGACACTGAAAACAGAGTAGCTGAAGCTGTAAATGCTTCAGGCAACACCACAGTGGACATGCAAAGTGCTCTTGTGAGTCTGCCTCCAATAGGAGTCTGTGTCAGGAGATGCTACCACATCCACAGGTTTCTGTGACAGGCTTTCCTCATGCGGAGTCTTTTCCCCAGATAGCTCTTGCTCATGTGCTCAGTGATCTTATTCCTTATTATAGGCTCTACCATGTTGTGTGGTGTGGAGGTGACTCACGGCGGGTAGGTCCTGTTCCCTCCGGAGCTGCGCTCCAGCTGGGAGGCACAGTGGCAGCTGGTGCACTGCCAGTCCTCCGGCACGTGGCTGTCTGCAAGGGCACATTACACACTTTGGCCAACATTTCTGCAATTTCGCGTCTGAACTCCTTCAGGACTCATGGGTTAACACCATCTGGTCCCAGTGATATACTGAAATCTCATCTGTTTGCTTGCTCTGAGACTTCTGTATGTTGACTCCAAATTCATCTTACTGTTCTGACCAATCTGCTGCAAAGGTGTCAGGTTGTGAATGCTCCTCATCATCTTCAACAGTAAAAGGCAGTGCAAGGGAATTACAGAACTTCCCTGTTGATCCCTTATTTTACCCACATGCTCCTTTGAAGTATAGGTCATAAGAGCAAACTCTGCTATTAACTGCAATCCCTGCGATTTTCTGGACAAGGGTTGCCTCCTCAGCAGTGTCAAAAAAGATGTCATCTCAGTCCCATTTGTACTCTGCTAACCTTCCTTTGAGTAGCAGATACACAGCAAATCCTCAAAGCAGCCTCAGCTGTGCCAAAGTCCACTCATAAACGTTTCCAAAGTCCTGGGCTACCACTTAAAGAACCGCTGTAATCATACAACCCAAAACTCCCTAAGCTCTTGCTTCCCAGTCTCCAGTCCCCAACTGCTCTTACTCCTCCTGCATGTCCTAAGGACTGCTTTCCAGAGCTTCCTACTCACTGTCCTGTGTTTTCTATGCTTATCCATCTGTTCTGTTACTACAAGTGTGACACTTGCACAGGTTCAAGGCTATGATACTTGCTCTATGGATATCAGCACTTAGATTCACATTTTTTACATGTACTATAAAACAAAAGATTTCTGGCCATCAGTGGTATTAAGCCTTCATTTATTTACCTTATGTTCATGGATGCTCAACATCTTTAAGCTCAGGCTGTTGCAAACGTCTTGCTTTGTTTCAGAATTATTGCTTAGCATCTTGACATAAAGCTCGTGTCTTTGAAACACGTTCATCTCCTCACACTGCCATTCGACTGGACTGCCAGGACTGTGTAGGGCTCCAAATGCCACTTGCACCACATATATACAGGTAGGCTTGGTGTCGTGAAACAAGGCAAGAAATGCAGAATAAGTTTGCATTAAATATTACTATTGAATATGAATCTAGGCATTTCAGTAGGTAATTTATGTTAATTAATATATTAAATAAGTCATCAAGGAGATAAGTATGAAGAGCAGAGTACTGTAATGCCCCTTTGCAGTCTCTTCTTCTCCCTGTCCTTTAAACATGCATCACTGTTTCTTTTCACAGCCTTCATTAAATTAGTTCTTCATTAATTGTGAAGTTTCCTTCCTTATTGTCTGCTTCAGCCTTGTGGCTACATTACCCATAGTCCTTCCAATGCTGACACAATCATCTAATAATAGAAAAGCTGATCACTGTAATCTCAGGTGCTGGAAAAGTCCCACAGGTCAACTTCACCTTTAGTGTAACCCTAAAGTTTCACAGAGACAAGTTTGACTCCTTGCATAGCAATTCATTTAGTTATCAGCCCTGCACACAGCTACTCAAAGGGAAATCTGATTGTTTTACATCATGGGTTAGACAAGTGTAACTGTAAGTCACCTTTTCTTTGTTGAGCTACATGCTCACTATTTCCCAATCAGTATAGCTGTTCTGACATTAGAAAAGCAGCTGGAGCAAGTAGTTTTTATTGTTCGTCCTAATACTCTTTTTCAAAGCTTCATTTATTTGCTTGGTGTCTCTCTGGTGCTGAGGTAGTGAGCGTGCATAGAAGTATGAGGATGAACCTTTCAAAGTTCATATCTGAGAAGGCTTACACAATCAAAATGAAACATTTTTTATTCTCTTTTCAAATCCTGACATTGTAAAAAACAGTCAAGTTACAAGTGTGTGCTGAATTACAATTTTTTTTTCCTCTTACTGGTTTTAGTAACTATATTTGAGCTGAATTACAGCCTGTCATTGCTGCCTACATTCAAATAACACCAGATTTTACTGTATTTTCTTGTTTTGTTAAAAGAAAAACATACAAATTTGGAGGCTAGGCACACCTTTTTCTTGATAATGGTTAAAAGGATAATTGCAGCCAGTTTTGATGGAGGAATAGCTTTTTCTGAAAAGATTTGAGAGAAGGTGTAGCTGTTGTCACATGGGTGTCAGTAAGAGAATTTCAAGACAAAATATCATGGGTCTGATTAACCCCTTCTTCCACTAAAAGAAAATGGGGTAAGGAATTAAATCTCCATGATTTAGGTACCTAAAAGTTAGATGTATACAAGATTCTTCATTTGTCTGGGTAGAGAAATCAGTGCCTTTGTGACTCATTTAATCCAAAGGTAGGCATGTAAAATACACCAGTAATACCCCATGGAGGTGTTTTTTTCTATCCACTGACTATGCAAAATCTGGGGCAGCTAGCTCCATTTTAGATATCTAACAAGTAGACTTCTGAAGTAGGGTGAGATGAAGCTACTCACAGGTCCGTGAGGGCACCGACAGGTCCCACAACTTCTTTCCCTTCCCCAGTGGTTGGTGGCTGTGCTCAAGGCCAGCTCTGACATGATGTAGCAGATGGGGTCCAGCTGCTGTCCCTGCCCACACCGCATCACAGCCATGCCTGTGCCAGCCCATGGCCAAGCCTGTGCCTGTGTCATCCCCACCCTGACCCTTCTTGGCATTACCTCGGACCTGCCCATAGCTGCAGGCTCGTCTGACCATGCCTGGGCTGTGGCTGACCCTGTTCACCATTCCTCCTCTAGCTGGGTGCTGTGTGATGATGCTGTGTCAGGATGGTCCATCACCCTTGGCCCCTGGCTTAACTGCCCTCACCCCACAGCTGCTCCTGTATACCTATCTAAGGTTTCCAAAACACAATCATAAGTATGTGCGATACAACATCCCGTTTGTCTAAAGTAGGGAAAAGCACCACAACTGTAATGCTAAGATATTTTAAAAAATCCTAAAAATATTTCAAAGATCCAATATTTTAAGAAAATATTAGAAATTTTAAATGCCTAGTATGGTACAGCTTAGGTATGCTTGATCAGAAATGGGTGTGCTGGGTTCAGTCAGGAAAGGGCTAACTCCCTTTACTCTGGTTGCCAGGGAACTCTGTTGCTGGACAGTAAGTGAAAACATTGATAAGGCCTCAGCTGGTGCTGGGGATGGCCTGTACTGAACTCAAGGTCTTTTGTCCTCTTCGGATACTGTAGCAGACCCAGACTAACCAAGGAAGTATTTCATCCCATAGTACGTCATGTTCCAGTCTCTTTGGGTGGGGAAGAGGGTCCGGTAGCCATTACTCTTCCCTTCTCTCTCTCTCCCTTACTCCCTTGCTCGTCTCTCCGGGCACTTGCCCACCCTCCTGCGTTAGCTGCTTTGCCAACTCCTGTGCTGGCTCATTCGTGTGGGAGCTGGTGGATTGTTTTGACTTTTCTGGCCGTGTTATCAGTGATAAGGTTTGCTCGGAATCTGCTGCGTAGGCTCCCGGGCTCCGGCCTTCAGGCTGCGGCTCTCGGGCTGCGATCGCTCTCGGGCTGTGGGTCTCGGGCTCTCGGGGTCTGATTTTTCATTCCTCAACATCTGGGTGTGCATTGGTCAGTGGATGGTGGGAAATTGTATCATATTGTATATATTGTACTATATGTTTCATTTTCTACTATTTTAAGTATTTATTAGCAGTAGTACCTGTATATATTGATTTAGATTTAATTAGTAAATAGTTCTTATCTCAATTTTACGAGCTTCCTTCTTTCTTTTTCCTCCGATTCTTCCCCTCCACTGGAGGAGGGGAGGGGGATTTGTGAGAGCGGCTTCGTGGTATTTTGCTAGCCGGAGTTAAACCACGACAATGGGTAAGTCTTGTTCTTAGCAAATCTGGTGCTTGAAAACATGTCACAAATGTTGGACATCCAAAATCACATCCCTGTAACTATTCAGTCATTTCTGGAAAATTTTGGCCTATGGATCCAGAAAAATAAAGTTACTAGTGGTTGCAAGTGGTTAATACCTTGGAAAAATATTAACCGCTGAGGCTGATGCTTAAATACGAATTTCTGTTCCTAAATTTAGACAGCCATATTTGAAAATGTTGGCTAATATCCATATGACCTAAATAAGTGTCCTGATTTTCAGAGATGCTGAGACTTTTGGCTCTCATTAAAATCAATACCTTGAATAATAACTGCTACTGTTTTGCAGAATTCTTTTGGATGCTGAAATATGTATTTGTGTCTTTAAACCTAAGGCATATAATCATGTTCTTATGTGTGCTATTTATTCACAGGCACGTGAATGTGTGGGTTTTTGTCTTGAAGGACTTAGGCTGTGACTTATTAAATACTCTGACCTAGAGAAAATGAATTGATACTAAGCAGAAAGCCAGAAAGTATGTGGGATGGAACTTTAATTTTCTTTCTTGTGTATCCCCCAAAATGCTAAAAAAATATTTCAAATTCCTTAGAAAATTTCCCTTTTCTATTGATTTGGATAGAAACAGGAGCTTCCCCGACTCTTGCTTTAAATGAAATGGAGGGATAAATCTGAACCTTTCTTTCTCAAAAAGCTTTAAGCTGCTACCTATATGTTATATACAGTTGTAAGTCCTTATAATACTATTTGTGTGTCTACACAATGGAAGCAGTATAGACTGGGCATTAGGAAGCATTTTTTTTCCAAGAGGACAGTCAAACACTGGAATAAGCTTTATGGAGAGGTAGTTGATGCCCCAATTTTGATAGTGTTTAAGAGACATTTGGACAACACCCTTAATAACATGCTTTAACTTTTGGTCAGCCCTGCAGTGGTCAGGTCTCTCATGGGTTGAAGTTCAAGAGTACTTCTTCTCTTCTTCTCTTCTCTTCTCTTCTCTTCTCTTCTCTTCTCTTCTCTTCTCTTCTCTTCTCTTCTCTTCTCTTCTCTTCTCTTCTCTTCTCTTCTCTTCTCTTCTCTTCTCTTCTCTTCTCTTCTCTTCTCTTCTCTTCTCTTCTCTTCTCTTCTCTTCTCTTCTCTTCTCTTCTCTTCTCTTCTCTTCTCTTCTCTTCTCTTCTCTTCTCTTCTCTTCTCTTCTCTTCTCTTCTCTTCTCTTCTCTTCTCTTCTCTTCTCTTCTCTTCTCTTCTTCCCTTCCCTTCCCTTCCCTTCCCTTCCCTTCCCTTCCCTTCCCTTCCCTTCCCTTCCCTTCCCTTCCCTTCCCTTCCCTTCCCTTCCCTTCCCTTCCCTTCCCTTCCCTCCTCTCCTCTCCTCTCCTCTCCTCTCCTCTCCTCTCCTCTCCTCTCCTCTCCTCTCCTCTCCTCTCCTCTCCTCTCCCCTCCCCTCCCCTCCCCTCCCCTCCCCTCCCCGTGCTATGCTATGCTATGCTATGCTATGCTATGCTATGCTATGCTATGCTATGCTATGCTATGCTACTCTATTCATAGATTAAAAGAATATGTCCATTTTTGTAATCTAGCTTTTCTTTTTAGTTTATTATCTAGATGAAAAAAACCACCCATGTATTTCCCATGCTTTTTAAGACCAAGTGAAGGACTGAAGTTGAAATGCCGAGAGACCCTTATTGTTACAACACAGACATGAACAGTGACACCTCAATATTTGTAATATTCAATTTTTGCTAGATAAACACTAAAAGAAACCAGAAGACAAAAACATCTGTTACAGCCTAGGGACAGACAGTGAAGCTGCTCAGTGTTACTGCTGGCACATCAACTAATCATACAGACATTGTTAAAACAAAGATTGTTTTTTAATCCTATAGAAGCATAGTATAATAAAAGCTTAAATAGCCTGAAAACATATTTGACATTGACATACAATGCCAATAAATAAAAGCGGTACAATAGACTGTGAGCTGCAGATGGATGAGCAGGAACAGAACTCGTAGTTTTCTATCAGCCGCCTGCTATTTTTGAAGCAGGAAACAATAAAAATGACCTAGTGTTTTATTTTTTGTGGCAAAAGAAGTCTCCTTTGGACTTTTTTAAAAAACATATTTTAAGGAAATGAATATTTTATTTTCATACTATTTGCAGCTCATGGAGCTCAGAGGGATTAGAAATTATGCTGCACTAACTTTGATTCAAAAGGTCCTTGAAGATGAGCTGTGGGTCTAATCTAGCACTGATACAGGATTAGCTATTTTGAACAATAATGAATACCCTGTCCTTTATCATTATATTCAGTTTTGTTCGCCAGTCCCTGACAGAGCCTACAATTGGTGTGTACATACTGCAGTGAGTGGCAGCAGTAAATTATTTTCATTGAATACTTGGGACTAATCAAACAGATTGTCCTCAGTGACACCGACTAACTACGTTTGCATACATTCAACCCAAGATTTCATGTTAAGGCATCCTGATTACAGTGGTTTCCACAATTGCCCCTTGGGAAGCTAACAGTATTTGCATAGGGGATAGGTACACCCTAAATGAAATGGTTTTGCTGGCATGAAACTGAGTTATTCAACAGTACCCTTAAGACCCTTTTCTCAATGATACCAAATATTGATAGCTTCAACTGATATAAGTTTAGGATAATATTGAAATTGATTCGGTGGGAACTGAGAAAAAAAAAGGCCTCAATTTTTAAGAAACTGATAAAAGAGCAGTGTCTCCTCCCCTTCCCCATAAGTGGAGGAAATGTGGGAAACTACTGTGTGAAAACCATTTTATCAACCCCACCCCCCGCTAAGGGCTATTGGCACTTGTTCACAAACCTCTTAGGCCAAGTATTTTCTAGTGATTACGCTTTTTACCTTGGTGCGGGTAAGGGAGTAGCCAGTTTAGCAGGTATAGACCTTTGGCTGGGTGCTGAAGACCTTGACCATCTCACAGGAGCATCCCAGGTCCTGCATGGATAAGACTTGTATCCCCTGGCAATTCAGGGACATGCAGCCCTGAGACACTTCTGGCTGGGAAAGAGTAAGTGAACAGGAATACTATCCCTTGTGCAAACCCTAGAGAAAAGGGCATTTTAAGCTTTCTGTGCTGAGTAGAACTCTATGTTCTGCATGCTTGACAGCTTTCTCTGCAGGTTCTTATCTCTTTTTAAAACTGGTGATAAGAATGTGTAAGCATGTAAGGCTTTCCACTGTATCACAGTGAATTACATGGGCAGAGGGATCCAAGTCCTGTAGAACCATATGCACAACTCTTAATATAGCACAAAGCACAGTGAAACCTTGTGGTACTGATGACCATGAATCGGACTCTCTTTTTTTTTGTTAGTTTTGTTTGTTTGTTTTCTTCTTTCTTTTTTGTAATAACGGTAGCAGAAAAACATAAGATTGCAGGCTAATGGAGCATTAAAATAATTTTGCAGAGCAAAATACATACTTTTTTGCTTTCAAATTCAAATATATTCAGACCATCTTATCATATAAACCAATGAATCAGATTGTTTGAGGTCACTGCCATTTGTTTTAGTCAGACAAATGTACTTAATGTTTAAATCATAGTAACACTAGGGGAAGCTGACTGCACTTTGCTATCTTTCACTGTCAAAACCTGGAATGAAACACACAAAGAAAGCAGAGGAGGTTTACTTTTCACATCTGCTCAGATTTTGTCATTATGAGCGTTAGAATTGCCTTGAAAATTTCTAAGAAGAAAAAAACACAAGTCAAGGTCATATTTCCATTTTGCTGGTTTGTAAGGTATTGAAATTGGTCATTCTGGTTGGTATTTGTGTGGGAATTCAGACCTGTTAAGGGTTTTTGCTGATTGTGTGAGTCTGATAGAAAAGGGGTTTTAAATGGAAGTACAAGGTGATACATTCAATTGGTTTCACTCTATTCTGATAACACAAGAGTGAGGCAACCATTTGCCTTTCTCTTTCATGCAATTGGAGCTTAAGCGTATGGATCGTAGGTCTGGTTGATTGTGAATCAGTTCCACTCTGCACTGAATTTGATCAGAATTACAGCTCTTAGAGACTGATCAGACTGAGAACTACATAGAGATTCAGCAGGAGTGCAGATTTGCTGGTGCCTGTCTGCTGAGTGGGTGTACAAAATAAGAAGGCAAAACACACCTTCCTCCTTTGTGCCCAATAGTCAAATATATTCCCAATTATTACATTCTTTCAAGTGTCCGAATCACTCCTTTCTCATTCTTCTGTGAGTGTATATCACCTGCAAAGGTGTATATACTTACAGTCAAAAGATCACTAACAAAGTGGATGCTACATGGAAGCTCCTAAAGTCTTCTTTGTCCTGTTCAGAGATGTGATGGATTAGCATGAAACTCAGTCTTTGCTCTAAGCAATGGGGTATGGGAAAATGGGCTCCTCAGAAGTTATTTCCAGGGCAGTAGAAACAATTATTCTTCATCTCCAAGCTCCACTTTCCTAACTGAAATGAAAAAAAAAAAATAGTCAGTAGGGTAGATGTGTAACCAGTATCCCTTAGCCTAGGTCCACTGACTATTGCAACACTTCACTGGCTTAAACTGACCACCCACACTTCTTTCCAGAAGTCATCGTGTGTGTGATGTAAAAAAAGTGTGTCCCATGGCGTTCATCATACCAGCTATTCTGAAGCGCCTTTATCTTTTCCTAAACACATCAGAACACATTTCCTGAGAGGAATCCTGTTTTCTCTTTTCAGCAACTATGCTATATGAAATGCAAAAACATTTAATAAAATGTCCTCCTGAGAGCTGGAGTAACGTGCCTGTGATTTAATTGTAGTCTGTTTGGCAAGCTAATCTGCAAATAGTTCAGTCCTGTGTGATGCTCAGTGAATTCAGCTCTAACAATCTTTAGATTAATGCCATTACGCTGTGTTATGCCACTGGATATTCTGGAATTGATATGTACTCTTAGAAACAAACTATATATGGACCTTGGTTGTTTTTTTTTCTTTTTTTTTTAATTGGGCTGATTCTTTTATATTCTTGGATAAATATTTAGCTACACTCTGCCCATCTGTACAGAGCTCAATGAGAAGTATAAGAAGCTCCAGGACTATCTTAAAGACGTTTTCTGTTCGATAAAAAATGTGAAATTAAGCATTAATAATTCAGGTCATTGTACTTAAGTGAGTAACAGTGTGTTTAGAAGTGTAAGAAACACATAAACAAAGTTGATTTTTAAAAGATCCTCAGAGACTTGGCATGTTGGAACAAATCCATTGGGAAAGAGTTGTTTGGAATAAGTTACAGAAAAATGCTGACAGTGACATTTTGCCATCTAGACTTCCTCTGTACACAGATGATGCAACTCATGGTGATGTAACTGGATGGTTACATTTGGTTCTTGGGATGGTATCATCTTACCAATTGGAGATGGCTACATCTGGACTAGATTTTCCTTTATAGCCGTTGCAAAGCAAGACACTTTTGGACACAATCCAGTTCATCATTAAATATATTGGTCAAATACATAAACAAAAGCTGGTCAAATACATTTTTCCATAAGTGACCTAGTGTACACATGCATTCATTTCTGGTCTATTCTTGCTATGCACTGAAGTACATGTTCTGCCTGAAAAATGCACCCCAAATATTATTAAAATGCTCTGAAGGATTGACCTTGAATGTCTGATCTATTTTTGACACTGCCTCTGCTCTGAGCAGGGGATTGGACCAAATGAGCTCGTAAAGGTCCCTTCCAAGCTAAAGTTTTATATATTTCTAAATAAGATTTATAAGAATTGGGAAATTCAAAATGAAGTTTTAAAGTGCAATTCAAACTGCTCCTCTCAGCTGATCTCTTTACAATGTCATCTTTCAAACGAAAGCATTTTAAAATTTGTAGGCTAAGAACTTACAAGCAGCCACTAGGCTTGACTGAGCAGGTTTTCTTCGTAAAATATTTCCCTGGTTGAGGATGGTACTACTGTAACAAGGAAAACCCTTTTGACACCATGTTATTCAAGTTCTATATCCATCCTACCATGGTAATTATAATGGGCCTGAGTCTGAAATTCTCCCTGGGGCAAAATTCCTCTTGAAAGAAGCAAGTGCTGCTGACCTTTATCCTTTAAGAGATTATATTGTCAAAATAATCTCATGCTCCTGGAAACAGCCTGAACTGAGCCTATGAAAGGTTTCAAAATACACGATTAATTCAACTTTAGTGATTTTAGCTGTTTGCTTACTCACACTAGAGCGGAACACAAGCTAGGAGCTTAAAAGGTGTGTTTCTTTGCCTCTGTTAACATGACTGGGTAGGATGAGGGGCCTGGAAACATAAATAGAAGGATTACTGCTAGCAAGGCATGCAGTTCATGCCAATCCTGTCGGTGTGCATCCACCTGGGTTCCGAGAATGTACTGGCAGAGGATGGAGCAGGTGTTACTTGTGACTTTGTCACACTTCAGGTCTTCTGGAAGCTAAACTGAAAGCAATACAGCTCTAATATACCTTCACTCTCTTTCAAAATTTCTCAGCTGTAAGGCAACGGGTGAAATCAGATAATGACAACAACAGGGCACCATTTCTGGCTGAATTTATGACTGGAGGCTTTTTCTGAGATATGGATGCTGGAATCAAGAGTCTGCATAAAACATGTCTCCCCCCAAAAAAACAAACACAACCCCCTGAATATTAACCAAGAAACAAATTGCAGTGTCTGTAAATCCTCCCTTAGTACCTTCCTTGACATGATAAATATTTATCTCTTGAGATGTGAAAAGAAAAAAAAGCAAATACCAACTTAGATCACCAAATTCAGAGCCCTAAATCCTCTTGGTGATGTTCCACATCATGTCCGATGGATGATGTTGAAGATTTTCTGTAAATTCTTTAATCCAAGTACTGCTAAATCTGTAGTACTGCTCAAACAACTTTAGATGAGGAATTTTGCCAGTAGAAAGATTTTTGCTGAATTTACGTACAAAAGATGAGCTACTCACCCATTTGGTCTATTTGGGATTTGTGCTGGTTTAGGCTGGGGTAGATTTAGTTTTCTTCATATTAGCTACTATGGAGCTATAGTTTGGATTTGAACTGAAAATAATGTTGATACTACAGGGATGTTTTTGTTACACCCCCACCAGCGAGTAGGCCGGGGGTGCACAAGAAGTTGGGAGGGGACACAGCTGGGACAGCTGATCCCAACTGACGAAGGAAATACTCCATATCATATGATGGCATGCTCAGTATATAAAGCTAGGAGGAAGAGGAAGGGGGCACATTCAGAATGATGTAATTTGTCTTCCCAAATAAGTGTTATGCATGACGGAGCCCAGTTTTCCTGGAGATGGCTGAACACCTGCTTGCTGATGGGAAGTGGTGAGTGAATTCCTTGGTTTGCTTCATGTCGTGATTTACCTCCGGCTAGCAAAATACCACAAAGCCGCTCTCACAAATCCCCCTCCCCTCCTCCAGTGGAGGGGAAGAATCGGAGGAAAAAGAAAGAAGGAAGCTCGTAAAATTGAGATAAGAACTATTTACTAATTAAATCTAAATCAATACATACAGGTACTACTACTAATAAATACTTAAAATAGTAGAAAATGAAACATATAGTACAATACATACAATATGATACAATTTCCCACCATCCACTGACCAATGCACACCCAGATGTTGAGGGATGAAAATCAGACCCCGAGAGCCCGAGACCCACAGCCCGAGAGCGATCGCAGCCCGAGAGCCGCGGCCTGAAGGCCGGAGCCCGGGAGCCTACGCAGCAGATTCCGAGCAAACCTTATCACTGATAACACGGCCAGAAACTCTAAACAACTCACCAACTCCCACGCAAATGAGCCAGCACAGGAGTTAGCAAAGCAGCTAACGCAGGAGGGTTAGCAAGTGCCCGGAGAGACAAGCAAGGGAGTAAGGGAGAGAGAGAGAAGGGCAGAGTAATGGCTACCAGACCCTCTTCCCCGCCCCAGAGACCGGAACATGATGTACTATGGGATGAAATACTTCCTTGGTTAGTCTGGGTCTGCTACAGTATCCGAAGCGGACAAAAGACCTTGAGT
The DNA here is from genome assembly GCA_027574665.1 of Rhynochetos jubatus. Taxonomy (NCBI): domain Eukaryota; kingdom Metazoa; phylum Chordata; class Aves; order Eurypygiformes; family Rhynochetidae; genus Rhynochetos; species Rhynochetos jubatus. Next base: position 122,588,477 of record CM050649.1, on the reverse strand, counting down.
TCAGTACAGGCCATCCCCAGCACCAGCTGAGGCCTTATCAATGTTTTCACTTACTGTCCAGCAACAGAGTTCCCTGGCAACCAGAGTAAAGGGAGTTAGCCCTTTCCTGACTGAACCCAGCACACTTCACTTGAGTGCACAGCTTTTGCTTTACCTCTTCAACTGTCTTTATCTCAACCCACAAGTTTTCTCACTTTCACTCTTCTGATTCTCTCCCCCATCCCACCATGGGGGAGTGATTGAGTGTCTGTGTGGCGCTTAGTTGCTGGCTGGGGTTAAACCATGACAAGATTCAGTCTTAGCATGGCAGGAACAGCTTGAATGTGTGGCTTACGTCCTGCACTTGACGGCCCTTGAGGATCACAAGGATCTCCTGCCAGGGAACAGTTCTACTGATCATTTAGAGATTCTCATCAATTTGTGGGTGGCCCAGATATCTTTGGACAGCTCAGGTGGCACTGGGTTCTTATTTGTGGGACAGTGAACACAAAACCTATACCTCATGCCTGATGTAAAAAGAGCCATGAATGAATAGGTGAAGTATTGGTGCTTATCAATCAGATGTCTAAACTGAAGATAAAAATACCCCATGCCATCTGCTAGGACACTGGCTTAAGTAAGACCCTGATGTGAAAACTAAGCCTACTCAATCAGGATTTGTTTTAATTGATAGTGTCTTGGCCATATCCTTTTAAAAATCTAAATGTTATTGATTCAAGTGGATTTAATTTATCACTGGTGCAACATAATTCTTTTCAAATGATCCCCTGCTGCTCCCTCAGGAGCCTGACAAGCCAGCTGACAGAAAATCGTTTAGTTGAGAAAGAGAATATTTAGTACTGCCTAAAGACTCAGCTCAGGTGTTTATTTTAATACATGTTTTTCATGCGAAGAGTGATTGATAAAGGGGATTGGAAGCAATGTTGAGGCTGCTGAATCTGGGGTGAACATGAGAAAAAGTGGTTGCTTGGTGACCCATCTCTCAAGATCTCGTGTGCTGAGGGGAGGGAAAGTGGAATTGTTGGTAATCAAAATTAGATAATTTCAGTCCTTTAATGCAATGGCATTTGATTCTGCCTCCTCTCCTATATGCTGGAACTATTGTAGCTCAGCCAGTACCAAAGAGCTGAAAAATCAATGCAAGGCGCAATGTCTGTGAAAGGTCAGAAGTGAAAAAGAGTTCAGCCTAATAATATTTTAGTCCTATGGAATGGATATTCCATAAAATGTTAAAAATCAATCGAACTTTCATAAAACCTTAATATCAACTCTGAACGGGACGGAACTTAACAAGGGAGAGCATGTGAGTGGGGTATAAAGACTTGTACTGTTTCCCTTGTCTTATTGCTCAAAACTAATACATTTGGTTACTACTCAAATGAGGTTCTGATTTTTAAAAAACCTATTGACTACAGTAACAGAAAACACTTAACTTCCAAAAGAAACAACATAACAGCTACTGTGAATACAATTTTGTAGCCTTTATATCATGGCAGTGATTTTCACAAACCACCCTTATCTCTCCAGTTTGGATTTTATTCCTTTAGCTATTTGTCTGATAATAGAATATTCAAGACTGCTGGTGTTCGTTCCATTGGTTTAATTTTTTAGTTTTTTATTCATGTTTTCTTGGGCTTTGAAAAAAATAAATATTTTTCCAGTGCAATCTAAGCATTGTTGGATTCATTGTCCAAAGAGTCCTCCTGTCTTTTTTTTTGTCCTTTGGGAGTTGATTATTCTTAGACAACTTGCTTTCGTCAGGAATTTTACTCATGGAGGCTTACAGAAACAGTACTTTCAAATGTTTGGGAATACAAATGGGCACATGACTTCTTTAACTGAGCATCTGTCATAATGGACACTCAGTCATAATGGGATTGCTACAGATCATAACATGATCACCCCAAATCTTTCAGTAAAATCTACCTGCCAGGGTTTTATCCAGGCTTTAAGTTACTTGCAGCGTTCTTGGCATGCTTTAAGCCAGCCAGAAGTCATGACTTTGGTCTGAAAACACCATCTGCCAAACTCTCATTTAACCCTCTAGACCTGGAGAATTTTAAGCATTCATTTTTCATAAGTTAAACTCACCTGCAACAGAACAGAATCCACAGTCAGGCCTGAATATCACAGTGTGTGTCTTTCACCTTAGTTCATTCAAGAACCACAGACTACACATAATTATAGCTAAGTAGTGCAAATGGAGCTAGTCCAGGAGGCAAACTCCGTGCATACCCAACAACTAACAGGAGTAACTTCAGCAGCAAACTCGGTAGTGTTGTCTGTTTTCACTGGAAAATGATGCTGGAGGTGATTTGTCTCAGCTGGTATATTCCAGTTGAATTCCCTTCTTTGCTTTCGTGGATTCAAACCCACATCACCTTGCCAAGCTGTGGGAGGAACAGCTGGAAATGTCTAAGCACCCAACACATCTTCAGGGGAGTAATATACTAAACAGACTTCTTTTGACCAATGCCTGTTCACTGGCAATTTGTCTGAATTAGATCTGAGTGAAAAATAAAGGATATAATCCATCACTCTGTCTGAAACATACCGGTACTTACTCTGTCAGCCCAGGCTCAGCCTGTCTGAGGGCCCCAGTCCAAACATCCAGTGGTCAAGAAGGTCCAGATTTTCTCAGGCAGACAATCTGTGAGGTGTCTTGGGCATGACATCAACTACAGCATGCTCGCCATCACTTTTCCAGCCTGGTACAGATACAGCGCACGCTGCTGTGGGATTGTTCCCAGAATATGCTGTTGTTCAGGGCGAGTCAGGATCCCAAGGTCCAAACCTAACTCAAGACCAGACCTTGCCTTATTATTGTTATCAGCAATTGTTGCCATGTTTGTGCTTTCTTATCATATTGATTAACAATTATAGCCGCTTGAGTATTACTATTTCCTAAAATTCAGTGACTTACTGATAATATATTTAAAACTTGTTTTGTCCTAAATACTAGAAGGAGATAAAGGACAACTAGGAAGCCCTAATAGTCTAATTATTCCTCTATGGTGTCTTTTAGTTACTTTTTAGCATGCTCTTCATCTTATACTAATGTCCACAAATCAATATGTATATAGTATTTCAGATAACCTGGAGTAGGCAATCAAACAGTAGTAAATGTGATTGAAATAGGATATAAAACGGGGAATTAGCTAATGGTTTAATTTAATTTATACTCTGGAGTTGTCATTAAAGGAGAAAACATTTCAACCATTAGTGAATGGGCAAGTATTTACTATATTTTAATGAGGAAACTGATTGTAGCTTACTCATTGATGATTCACTTACTGATTGATAGTTTAATTTTTTTTTTCTTTTGAAGTTTTCAAAGCCCTAGAACCTAGATGGTAGAATTAAGTGGTTCCATTTGAGAGATTTAAATCCTAAAACCAGAACAAGTAAGAGATTGCAGTGCCTTTATGGGTTACCTTCCTGGAGGTGTTTGGAAGAACATCTCTGAAAAGACAGGATACTGTGATCAAAAGCAGAAATTATGGAATGACTAGAAAATTTGCCATGGGGCATAAGATTTTGCTATGTTTAGTCTGTAGGTAGGGGAAAATATATTGGGTTTGCATGGCAAGGTTTTAGTAGTGGGGGGCTACGGGGGTGGCTTCTGTGTGAAGCTGCTGGAAGCTTCCCCTGTGTCCGACAGAGCCAATTCCAGCTGGCTCCAAGATGGACCCACTGCTGGCCAAGACCAAGCCCATCAGTGACAGTGGTAGTGCTCCTGGGATAACGTGTTTGAGAAGGGGGAAAAAACTGTGCAAGGGCAATTGCAGCTGGAGAGGGGAGTCAGAATATGTGAAACTACCCTGCAGAAACACAGGACAGCAGAGAAGGAGGGGGAGGAGGTGCTTCAGGTGCCCAAGCAGAGATTCCCGGCAGCCTGTGGTGCAGCCCATGGTGAGGCTGGCTGTTCCCTGCAGCCATGGAGGGTCACGGGGGAGCAGAGACCCACCTGCAGCCCAGGGAGGACCCCACGCCGGAGCAGGGGGAATGCCTGAAGTAGTCTGTGACCCCGTGGGCAGCCCACGCTGGATCAGGCTTTTGGCAGGACCTGTGGTCCCATGGAGAGAGGATCCCAGGCTGGAGCAGGTTTGCTGGCAGGACTGGTGACCCCGTGGGGACCCATGCTGGAGCAGGCTGCTCCTGAAGGATGGCACCCCGTGGGAGGGACCCACGCTGGAGCAGGGGCAGAGTGTGAGGATCCACCCCTGAGGAGGAAGGAGCGGCAGAGGCAAAGTGTGGATGGACTGACCACAGCCCCCATTCCCCATCCCCCTGAACTGCTTAGGGGGAGGAGATAGAGAAATTGGAAGCAAAATTGAGACCAGAAAGAAGGGAAGGGTAAGGGGAAGGTGTTTTAAGATTTGGTTTTTAGTTCTCTTTCACTCTGATTGATTGGTGATAAATTAAATTGTTTTCCCCAAGTCGAGTCTGTTTTGCCCATGATGGTAATTGCTGAATGATCTCTCCCTGTCCTTGTCTCGACCCATGCGGCTTTCGTTATATTTTCTCTCCCCTGCCCAGCTAAGGAAGGCAGTGACAGAGTGGCTCTGGGGGCACCTGGCCTCCAGCCAGGGTCAGCCCAGCACACAGCTGCTTTCCAAGAAGACAGTGAGACCGCTGCTGTTGTATGCATCTTGACTGCATAAAGCTGAGCCATGTAAAACCAGTCTGCAATGTTCTGCCATGCTATGAAACTGAATTTCATGCTTTTAGTTAGCTGCAGATATCTACCATTTCAAACTATTGAAGAAAAATAATGAGATGCATGCCATTTTCTGCAGACAATAATTCTGTTTCAAATAGCCCTACTTTAGTTGTGCAACAGGAATACCTGCCTATGTTTGTGATCATTACCCTGGAGTGGAAAGCAAATGGGAGACCTTTCACCAGTGTGTACTATGAACAAGGACATTATAAAGATGGTTGTCTCTCCTCACAGATAAATCGCAGACACACTTGTCTTCAGCTTCTTTGCATAATCAGAGAAGATATTAACTTAGATAATAGCACCATCTATTGAGGATTTACAATAATATTTAGTGTAGATTTTAGGATAGCATTCGCTAACTCAGTCTTGTAGGCACTACAGATCTAAGTACGTATTAACAGCATAACTTTAGCATTGTTTCTGGTGAGGGCTTGTTACTTGTTAACAATGGTTTAACAAGACTATCTGTAAGTTTCCCATACTGACCAGCAGAAATCCTTCCTTAAGGAGCCCTCCTTTTGTTTTTTTCTACTAAGAAAGTAATTTTCCACTTTCCAGACTTCGGTTGGGCAAATAGAGCAATCCAGGAAGATGTTCTGCCATCCTTTTATAACACATGAATCATGATTTAACATCACTCTACATTTATAAATACATAATCTCTAGTTGCAGCAATCTTGCTGAAGCCATAGTGAAAAGTATGTTTCTTTGGTTTTGAATGATTCCTAATGTTTGTGTTAAAATTGCCACAGATTTACATGTTTTTACATGACTTTCAAAAGCATGGAGCACTATTAGTGATGCTTGCAGTAAATGTTCATATCTAAATATTCTTTGTAGGACAGCACTAGAATAACATCTATGTGAGAAAGACTGATATTACTGAGGTAAAATGTAGGGTGAAGAAGATGCAGGTAAAATTTTGTCCCTTAGGCTTTCTCTGGTGATTTCTGAGAGGTTATTTTAGTTATCTATAAAATCTATAAAATAGAACTAGGAAGCTGGTAAGTGTTCTCACAGCGCTTGTGTTTATATCCTGTTGAGACTGTCCAGGGCAAGGACATAGTAATTCACTGGTCTTCAAAATTATCTGCCTCTGAATTTGCTGGGCCTCTTGGCACAAAATTAACAGATGTGGCACATTGTTTATGTGAGTTTCCTTCTTCCAAATGTGATATTTTTCTTAAATTTCAGTGGGTTTGTTTTGTTTCTTTTTTTTTTTTTAAGCCTATTTACCTATGCTGACTGTCTTTATTGAACAGCAAAGCAAGTCTAAAATGCAATTTTGCTTTTTAAGAAACTCCAGTCTTCTCTGCCACACACAGCAACCTTCCCTGCATACTCCTATTTCTCTCATTAGCCAACTCAGTTTTGGAGGGACATGAGGAGCTACTGAGCATTCCAGGAGCTGCTTTTTAAGCAGCCCATTAAACTGGATGGAGGCTTGAACCTATTTCCCTGCTGAGCATGGAGCTCACTCTTTCTGGATATTACTAATCTCACAGGCCAAGAAAACTATCCTGAGACTCATTAAGATATTTATGAGGAGCAATGTTGTTAAACTGAATGTGACTGCAATCAGCAGCAACTTCCAGAAGTCTATTCTGTCTATCAATCACAGGGTCTCCCAACCTTCTTTTAATATGTGTGAAATGCACTGTGATATAGCTAATCAGTGTAGGGGGTTTATTTTTATAGAAGAACATTAATAAATGTTTGGAGACAATCTGATTTGCATAAGTCTTCCAAATGTTGCTTCTATAGCATTGCTTTTGTTAAAGCAACAAAAGTTAAGTACAATTTCTGCATGCTTGTCCCTTTGTTTCTGCAAGGCAGAAACATCTGAAATTTATTCTGGGCTAGGAGAAACCTATTGCCAGGCTTTTCTGTAAAATATTTGTACTATGCCATGGCTGTTCTATCTTTCTGGACACTAAAGTTCACCAAGTATAAAAAAGGAAAACACACTGCAAGAAAAAAACAGCTACTTTTTTTTTTTTTTCCAGATGTCTCAAGCCAAACCTAAAACTGCTGGAAAAAATGCTTACTAGGAAGTTGTCAGTAGAAAAGTTAGTTGTTCAGTGTTTCGTTCTATTTCTTGCCTATTGCCCATTCCTTTTTCCAGTTTTCCCTCTCTGCTAGTGAACCACCTCATCATTTTAATGAACTTGAGAGAGTGAGAGCTACTCCACATTACACATGAGTACAACTGTCAGACAGTTCAGTTTTCTTAGTTATACTTGCAATGTAATATGCAGTATATGTGAGTATATTTCTGTGTTTGTAGGTGTGAAAGGCTGATGATGAGACCTTTTCTTGTTGAGCCAACAAAGCTGAAATTCCCAGCCGCAGACCAAATGAAATGACATTGTTTTGACATTGCAGCCATCCATATTTGAGGCATTTTATGGACATTCATTAAGCTTTATCTCCTTTCAAAATCCCACATCCTGACAACAAATAAAACCAGTCCCACGTACCTGGATCAGTACTAAAGTTGCATTAGGTTCAATTCCTCTACACTGCATAGCACTTAAAATACAGAGCTGTTTGATAAGCCTGGAGGCAAACACAGTGTTTGGTTGCTTCCAAGACATGCTACTTATTACTTTGATTTCAGCATCTGTCCCTGTTCAGCACAGTACATAAAGTTATCCTCGCAGTTTCGCATGTATTTAAACACAGGGCTGAGCAGATTGAACTGAAGGGTGTAATTCAGACACTGATTGAATCCCGGCCTAATTGAATCCAGGTATAAATAAGAAACGAGTTTGGTGTATTACCTAACCAAGTAGCTTGCTCAAGGGCGGCTCTAAACAAATTTTGTTTTCTCCACCTCAGACCATGAATTTCATGCCTGGCTTTTGTGCTGTTTAAAGTTAATAAAAGAAATTTGATTTTTAGCTGGTCTGTGATCCTAAAAATCATAAAATCATAGAAGATTTGGGTTGGAAAGGACCTTAAAGATCATCTAGTTCCAACTCCCCTGCCATGGGCAGGGACACCTTCTACTAGACGAGGATGCTCAAAGCCTCATCCAGCCTGGCCTTGAACACTTCCAGGGATGGGGCATCCACAAAGGAACATTATTAAATACTTGATCTAGCAGAACTATATGATTGCCCATTTCATGTTGTCAATTAATAACATCCTTGAGAAAGCGTAATTGTCGCTGGACAGTGTGGTGGATGTCTGCATGTGGTGTATGGAAGGAAAATCTCATGTCTGGGAGATGTTTTTTTGGGAGACCAGAACGTCTGTGGCCTGTCCTTTGCTTTACTAAAGACTTTCTCAAGGACTCTGGGCAAACTGCCTTCCTGTACTTCAGTTTATCTCTAAAGCCTAAGGCATACGAAGTTGGTGAAAATGCTGTGGTCATTGAAGGTTTCTTGTAATATGAGAATCATGAGTTCAAATAAAAGGCAGCAGACTTAAAATTAACCAAAAGGAAGCACTCGGTTAAGCTGTAGAAACCATTGTCACAAGGTGTTATGAAGGCCAAACCTCACATGACTTGACAAATTTGTGTTTCACTAAAGTCTGTTAAGCACCAATTTGTTGGAATGGCTTAAGACTTAGTATATTGTCTCACGACACATTAACAGAAGCTGGCTAACAAGATCAGGAAAGTGATCATTCGATGTTTCCTTCTTCCTTTCTTTCTTTGCTTCTTCTGACTGCTGTCAAATTCACTTCGGTCTGACCCAGAGTGCCTGTCCTTGTGCCCTTATGTAATTTTTAAAGAGTAAAATTTCAGGGACAGGAATCAACTTTTCTTCCTCCCAGTTTTTTCTATCCATCCCCCCTGTTCTGCCTCCAGTTTGTTAGAACTTATAAATGTCTGACTTTGTACACTGTGATCAGCACTATTAAATTTAATGGGCTCCTTATTGTGCAGAGTTATCACACACACATGCTGTGGTCGGCCTGGGGCTTTAGCTGGGAAGCTAGTTTTCTTTGAAAACCAGACTGTCTTCTGCTATTTTTATTCTCAAAGGGCCATGGAATAGTGGTGCTTTGAGTTTGTCTGGGACCTCTTGATGCTACCTTGGTATCAATAATTAATGTTAATGATAATCAATAGTAATGGGATAATTAACTCTGTTAGAGAAAATGTACATCACAGGGTATTAACAACTTTTTCTCTCTGTTTCAAAAAGAAAGCTTGATATTTGTATTAGCTTTTCTGATCCTTATTTATTAAGGAAGATTTATTCCCTTTCACTACAAAAGTGAACTACATCAGAGCATAGAATTGAGAGACCTGCTAGGCATAGTCCCCCTCTATTACAAATAAGTTTCATTATGTCTTTTATAAATTGATTAAGATAGGCTGCTTTCACCCACTATTCCTTCTTGAGGGATGTTCTAGAATCTCATTTTTCCCCTGGTTTGAGTCTTTCAGAGCACATTATTAATGTTTGTTAAAAAACAGCATTTTGTTTGGTGCTAACATTGTACCTTCACTTAAATAGTTCTTTTCTTGTATTTACGTCCCTGATTCATTTATAAAGAGTACTCATTTCCCTGCTCTGGCCTTATTCCATTAGGCTAAACGTGTCAGGCATGTACCGTATTCACTAAAGAGATGGTCTTTCTGTTCCCTGGTAACCCCTGTCTAAGCCTGGCCCTATTTGAATTTATCTTTATTGAACATTTGCATACTCTTCCAGATGAGAGTTCTTCATTAACTCATCACTCACCTACTCCTGGGGATATATCACTGCCATGGAGAAGAAATTCTATTTTTCTGGTACTTTTAGGGGCTGCATAAAAGACTACTGGCTGTTAGAAATGCTTCACCTGACTTATACAGCTAACACATTTGTATTTTCCAGGGTCATCAGATCATTGGTGTCTGGATACCCTGTGATAAACAGATATACCAAAGTCTTGCTCTGCCATTTGCAAATGATAAGCACCCATTATATAGCTAAAGTTCAAGTGAATAGTCCCGAGGGGAATGACCTTGCTTTTGGTATTACTAAATTTTTTCTTATTACTATTATTCCAGTTTGCAAGGTCACACACTGCTACTTCATGTGTAGCATAATTCTATATTGACAGTGACTCCCAACTTTATTGTCATCGTTTCATGAGTACATCTCTATCAAATTCATTAAAGAAAATATTACGTAATACTTTACATACTTTACATATGTGCCTATTCTTTATTATAAATAAGTAAAAAAATTCAATAATATTTTTCCAAGACTAATCCTTGAGGAATTGTCCTAGCAACTCACTCAACCCGACATTATTTCCTTTATGATTATTTCCTTTTCTAGCTCTTTTCCCATATTACTTGCAGTGTTTTTTAATAATCCTTAGTTCAATTTATCCTGTTCTGAGTATCATCATAGGGAATGCGTTACTCAGGTTCAGTTAGATGGGTTTGATATCACTTATTTTATCAAAGAAGTGTGAGAGAACAGTCTTGAATAATGAACCTTTGATAAAACTCTGTCGTGTTTTGTCCTATTCTCCTTCTACTACTGTGTCCTTAATTATTTTGTCCTAGAAAACTGTCTGAAAGCCTTGTTATTGAACCTAACTAACAGACTTCTGTGTACCCATTTCACTCATTCTCCTCCTCTACTTCCACCTTAAGTGTGGACACAGGTTTTATGGGACTGATATTAGTCACATGAGACAACTGTTCTTAAACATAACTTTGAACAACCAATGACTAGTCTACCATAAAAAACCAAAAAAAACAAACAAAAAATTAAGAATTGCTGAAGGGCATGCTAGATGTCTGATCTCCCTATTACATTGCATGAGAAAATTAGCTTAACAGCACACACACTGGGAAGTGGTATCAGTATGTCCTTACATATATTATCAGGTTAGAGCATCAGTGCTTAAGCCTTGCTAGAATCTGTAGTGAACAGACAATGATACTTATGAAAGCAGCCTAAAAATCCTTAGGATCTGATTAACTGAAGTAGGCTTTTCAATGTTTGGAAGAGATCAGCAGAATCTGACAATTCCTAGGGCTTTAAAGGAATGTTTTAAAAAAGTATGGGGCTTCCTCCTGGGTAACCAAAATTGAAGCAGTCTAGGGACACTGGGGTGGATCCAGTGTACAGAAATCTTCCTCCTAAAATCTGCAAGCCTGTCCAGGATAAAGAAATAAGACATCATGGAAAATGTTAACTTTAAAAAGTCAGGTTGCTGATTGCTTCTTTGCTTATGGGTACTGTGAACAAAGATGCCAACAATGTGGTGCAAGTAAATGAAAATATGTTAGCCTTACAACTTGCCAGGAACATAAACATGCTGGTAAACAATCCTGTTGAAGAAAAGCCTACAAAGAGCTCCATCAAAACAAGTCAAGCTGTCAGATGTCTTCCTTTTTTTCAGGACTCTTCTAGTACAAAAGATGAGCAAAGGACTGAATCCATGAAAGGCGGCTGTACTTGAGGACATTTTTTCAGAAATTCTCAAGAGTTCAAGATGAAAAGGAAAGCTATAACTGGTAGTTTTGTAAAAATTTATCCCATTGGTAATAAACCTCTTGAGAAGAAGACCACGAATGTTAAAGTATTCTTTATTTTGGAATAAAAACGATCAACGGTTTAGCTTTTATTTGACCTCTAAACAGGATACACCCACTTAGCCCTCGGCACAAGTCACTAGTACGGCTTTTACTTTCAGTATCTTAAGTCAGGTTTAGCTGACCTATTTGTAGAAAATGAAATTTAACTTTGTTTAATACCATCAAATCCTTGAACTGACCACATCTATGAACATTGGCTACCTAAAGAAATTAAAGGCAGAAGATCCTACCCTCTACATATGTTGCCGCCTGTCAGAAAGCTGTCAAACATCATAAATTGTTACTCAATCCACTGCTATTACTAAATAGTATGCCAAGCTCTACGGCTATACTGACTACCAGTTCAGCCTCACAGGAACATTCAAAGGTAGAGTGGCTCTTATGAAAACATTTGAGTCTTTATTCCTGTGGTAGTCTATCTCCTGCCACTCATAAATTCATTTAGATGAATGACATTAAACTTGCAGTTCAGACTCATCCTCTTTGAAAGTCCAGGCAAAGGACATGGAACTGAAATGAATTGCTCAAAGCTGCTCCTTCCCTTGTGTAATCAAGAATTGATGTTACAGTCAAACTGCACACAGTGAGTGTCTCTCTCATCAGATTAGTGAGTAACAATTATCTAAGGTACCATGTGAAGAACTGTTAGCTATAAATGGCATCTGGAGAACACCAAATAAGTGACAGAAGCCTATATAAATATAATTTGGGAATGAGCCAGCATTACCAAGGGGAATGGTGAGTATATACCCTCTGGCTGTCAACACAAGCATTGATTCCCTGACAGCAGGGTATTGTTTGTCTGGTGTAACAGCCCTAATACAAAGCTAATAGTTCTTTGAAGGAGATAAATAAGACACTAAATTCTTCTTTAGTTCCCAACTTCAAATGCTGTTGCATACTCTACAAGCAGCTGCAAGATATGAATTGGTTGCAAAGAAATATTTGAAAGTTACTGACAGTAAGGGTTTCTCAAAGATGTACAGTTGCATTCATGACCTAATACCTAAGAAATGTTACCAGTGTCCTAATCTTTTAGCAAAACACAAGTAAATACAAAGATGACATAAAAATAGCAACTTGTCATATTACTGTCAAAAAATTTACTGTTGACTTCACAGAATAAGTTTTGGATTCCCCTCAGCTGGAAGTTGTCACCTTGCTTCAGCATCCGAGCAGTTCACAGCGGATGCAGATTTCTTTTATATAAATGGAGAATTTAGTTATTAATTTTCTGTAAATCAGAGTTATCTTCTGAAGGTGGTAAACTTCAGACTATCAATCATCCTCCTAAATACTGTGCAGTATGTTCTTATTCTAGAGACAAGAAGACTCGTCAGGCTTCCCTTGGTTCTGCTGAATGGTTTGATCATTTTGGTATATATATGTATATATAAAAATTTGAAATGCTATGCAAGAGAAAGGCATAGAGCTAAAGCATGAGGGAGAAGAACAAAAGCAGGAGGGAAAGACTGTGTTGATCAGTGTCTGTTACTATTGCCAACTTACATCATAAAAGTATTATAGGTGTAGGAAGAGATCTCAAGAGGTCTCCTAATTCATCGCTGCTCAGACAGGATTCAAAACCCCTTCCCCAAGGCTGATAAGTGACTCTGTATTGTGTTCATTAAAGCTTCAGGTGACGAGGAGCCAGTAGAAAGCTTTTCCTATTATCTAACTTGAAATACCACGTGAAAATTCAGTTTTTTGTCATCAAACCTACTATAGATCTAGAGAAAAAGATTATCGCTGCTTTCCTCACAACAGCTTTTTACACAGTAAGAAGTCTGTTACCATGTTTCAGCTACACTCTCTGTTTGCTGGCAAAACAGAGGTTGATTCCTTCAGCCTTTCCTTATAGGTCACATGTCCTAAACTTTTTGACATTATTTCTCTACCAGTAGATATGTTTAACAAATCTTCTGAGTGTCTCCAGATTGTCTGCATTATTCCTAGTGCAAGGCCCACAAGAGGACGCAGCCTAACAGCAATTGGTAGGATTGACATTTCATCAAGTATAAGGTACTTTCTGAATGCTGGGATCAAGAGACTTTTTGTAATGGCAGGCCATTGTCAGCTGCTTGAGTTTATGGTCTACTATGACTCTGTTGACAGTTTTATTAAAAATATTTGTTTCAGAAGCCAGTTCTCTAAAATTGTGAATTGGAAGATAATCTTCCTCCCAAAGTGTTTCCCCTTCTGTGAGGGAATTCCTGTTTGCTTACAGTCATCTCACAGTATTCTCACTGAAAACTGAAGTACAGCACTGTATTGGGTGTGTGTGGCAAGGTTTTGGTAGTGAAAGGGCTACAGGGATGGCTTCTGTGAGAAGCCTTCCTATGTCTGACAGAGCCAATTCCACCCGGCTCCAAGACAGACCCGCTGCTGGCCAAGGCTGAGCCCATCAGTGACAGTGGTAGAGCCACTGGAGTAACGTGTTTGAGAAGGGGGAAAAAAACTGTACAAGGTGCAAATTTCAACTGGAGAAAGTGAGAATATGAGATAGAAAGAGCTCTGCAGACAACCAGGTCAGTGGAGAAGGAAGGGGAGGAGGTGATCCAGGTGCCAGAGCAGAGATTCCCCGGCAGCCCGTGGAGCAGACCATGGTGAGGCCGGCTGTGCCCTGCAGCCATGGAGGGTCACAGAGACCCACCTGCATCCCAGGGAGGACTCCACGCCAGAGCAGGGGGATGCCCTGTGGGAAGCCCACACTGGAGCAGGCTCCTGACAGGAGCTGTGGCCCCATGGAGAGAGGAGCCCAGGCTGGAGCAGGTTTACTGGTAGGAATTGTGACCCCATGGGGACCCAGGCTGGAGCAGGCTGCTCCTGAAGGATGGCACCCCATGGGGAGAACCATGCCGGAGCAGTACTTTAAGAACCTCAGCTCATGGAAAGGATCTACGTTTGAGAAGTGCTTCATACTGGAGCAGGGGCAGATTGTGAGGATTCATCCCTTGAGGAGGAAGGAGTGACAGAGACACCGTGTGATGAACTGACCACAACTCCCATTCCCCGTCCCCCTACACTGGGAAGAAGGTAAAAAATTGGGAGTAAAGTTGAGCCCAGGAAGAAGGGAGGGGTGGGAGGAAGGTGTTTTAAGGTTTGGTTTTAATTCTCCTTTACTCTGATGTGATTGGTAATAAATACATATAATTTTCCCCAAGTTGAATCTGTTTTGCCCGTGATGGTAACTGCTGAGTGATCTCTCCCTATTCTTGTCTTGATGAGCCTTTTGTTATATTTTCTCTCCCCTGCCCAGCTGAGGAGGGCAGTGACAGAGCAGCTTTGGCGGGCACCTGACTTCCAGCCTGGGTCAGCCCTCCACAAGGACAGATTTTTCTTTTGTCAATTCCTTGACTATCTTATACTTTTACTTGTAGCATGACATGCCTTTTTTAATTTTAATTTCTTTCATATAGAGAAAAAAAGGGTTTTTTGCTTAATATTCTCTGAGTGAATATTTTAAAGACTTGGCCTAAATTAGATAGAGAGAAACAGGATGCACATTGTGCTAATTTACTTATTTTACAGATATTGATTTAAGAGAAAGCAACTATATTGATAGAAAAGGTTTGCATAACAAATTGGTCTTTCAAAGGAATAATGTTTGTGGCATTTTCTAGAGTACTGTATGGTAATTCATTAACTAAATTCCATTAACTAAGAATCCATTAACTAACATTAACTGTAATCTTTGTGTAGGACTTTGTGATATGATGTGATTTACTGTTCATTTTATTGTATAGTTTAAATGTAGACTTTTACCACACTCACAAATCCATGTTCAGTAAGAAATTACGATTTTTTATTAGTATTTTTTCAGCTCAGGCTACTGTTGTATGAATGTAAACTTTTCTACTTCAAACTTTAAAGTAGTTACATATAAATATTAAACTTCCTAGTAATTTCAGACATAAATTACTGAAGTGCAGGCAATGGGTAGAAAAGATTCTTACTATAATATTACTTGCAGCTGCTGTGACTAGCATCAGCCTTTTAGAGAAACAGCATAATTATACGTCTTAAAATAGTAATTTTCTGTAAATTACACTGGTTGCAGACAAATCTCCTATTGTGAAAGGGCCTTGTACTTGAAATTGTCCAAAGTGGTGGAAGTATAACTCGGTCCATCCTGTACTTGTTTATAACAAACAAAAAAATAGATAGGAAGGTTGAATTAGTCCAGACATAAAGGTCTATTATTTTGATGGAAAACCTCTTATTGAGACCATGTTTCCTCAATAAGAGGATAGGACTGCAAATCATGATGAAATATAGTTGTGCCAGGAATAAGGTCTGAGTCATAAACATAGTACAAGGGTGGTGCCTTTTTGCCCATCAGCCCCTTTTGGGCCTCCTGGTACAACACTGATGCCATGAAATTTGGACCAAAGGGAGCAATATTTACCTTTGTGACTGTTAATCTTATGGCCTTCAGGCCACAGAGCTCATACCATTTTCATCATCCTGATCACAGTGAAGGAGAGGAAGGCACCCATCGTGATCTTCTTCACCACACTGGAAATGGGAGCATTGGTTCCTTCAGTTGTGTCTCCCTTTTCACTCTCAAAATATCTTTTCTCTGTCTTGCTCACTCTCTTTTGGTCTTTATATATATTTTAAACAGGTTTTGGCAGGGCCAGGAATGTGGCAGATACTGTAGCACTGTTGTAAACAGAGAAACAGCTACAAGAAATCTCTGCAACAGCCCAAGCTCACAGAAGTTTGCTGGCTTTCAGTAGGGCTGATAACACATTTGCTGTACCTGTTTTGTTGTCTAGCAGTTATGGGTAAGGACCATTACTAAAGAGCAGAATTTCTGGGGTTTGGGTTATCCATTTTCTGTTTTGTTTTATGTTGTTTTTTTTTTTTCTTTTCTTTCCCCCCTTTTTTTTTTTTTCCTTTCTTGTTTTGCCTACAGGAAAAAAGGTCTGTGTTCTACTGATAACAATTTCAGCATCTCAGCTAACACTTTCTGCTTACCCTCAAGCAGTTTCTATTTTTATATAATTTAAAATTTTGGACAAAGGATGCTGAGACAGGCTTACACACACAAAACTTTACTAGGGTGTCCATGGCTGATGGCAGACATCAGTTCTAGCAGTGAAAGTTACAGTGCAGCAGGTGATGTCGATAAAGATGACACAGTGAATTTTCACTGTGATTTTTTGCTAGTGCTATATACTTTGACAGGGAACTACTCGTGCTTCCATTTGGAGTAATCCTCTAATATAAACTCAAACCTATAAAGGAAGTGGATAAGAAAAGGGAGAGAAAGAAGAGGTGAGTTTCATGCATTGCCTTCCATTGAGAAATCTGATATAATGAGAATATTGTGTTTTGCATCTGCGGGCCTACGAGAATAACAACCTGAGAACAACAGCAAGACAAGGCAAAAAACCTGCCCTGCAAAAAACCTGCCACAGCAGCTCAGGTGAAAGGCACCCAGCTGCAATTGAAAGGCAGGAGACAGAAATGCAAATGCTACACTTTGCTTTACTGCACATAAAGCTATGTGCAATAAAAACACATGTGTTCCAGACATGCGTTCTCTGCAGCTCAGTGGAATGGGAAGAAGGGTGTTGAGGATGAGTGCCTTACCTGCTACCTTGGTATTTAAGTAGTAGACTCATAAATAGAAATTGTTTGTATATCTAAATTGAATATGTAAAGAATATATTATATAAAAGAATATAAATTGTTTGTAAACCTTGTTAAACAAGATTAAAGTGACTGACTTAAATTCTCCGTTTTCACAATGGAGCCAGAAAAAGTGTCTTCTTCAGGACACATTCTACCTTGCTTGTATTTCCAAGTCTTTCTAACATCTATATACTACTTATTTCCCTACGTGCCTAATTGGCTGTCCCCTCAAATCTAACCTTAGTCTGCTATTTAGAAATTAATCTGATCATGCCTAGTCCTACAGCAGGTTTAATTATTGACTGTCATCATCGTTGCAATGGCTGCTGTCAACCTTCTTATTTCTGGACTGCAATTCAGGTCATTCAGCCTTTCATAACTGCTACTGGGTTTTAACCCGTATCATTCTTAATGATCTCTTTTCATTCTTTTCAATTTTTCCTTTCATTTCTTTGAAAGTCCCCCAACTGAATACAGCAGTTCGTCTTGTGCCTCGCTCAGAACCAGTAATTGTCTCCTGTCTTTTACTTCAGAAATTCCTGCTAATAATTTTGAGAATTATCCTCTTTTGCAATAGCATTGTTGCCTCACTTAATTAGAGTCCACTATGCTGATGCTTTCCTGCAGTTTTTGTACATAGACAGATATTTTCTACTATTTATTTGCATGTTTACCTATTTTTCTTTTAATAATTTTTCATTTGTGCTTATGTGTTTCAGTCTTGGTGCTTTCTAGGAAGCTTTTATTTGTCAAGATACTTTTCAAGTCTAATCTTGTTTTTCCTACTGCCCTATAGCTCTACAGTACTAGCAAATACATTCATCCAACTTGCTATTGAAAATACCAATAATGCCAATAATAAAACCAACCGGACTCATTTGCCTGAGGACTCAACCAAGAGTCCTCACTCTCCAACAGTGAACTAGTGTCTCACTGAATATAGTTTTTCAATTAAATGTGTACCTATCTTACTCAGAAATTGTGTCCTTAGTTTGCTCTTAAGATTATTTTATGGTACAGGGTCCAAAGTTTACTTAAGTGGAGATGTTTCACAGCTCCCATTCCCCCCCTTCCACTGGGCCACCAAATGAAGCTAATTTTTTTGTATCTGAGATTTTCTTCACAATTACATGTTATTTACTTTGTATGTGATAAATGTTCATAAATCAATGGTTTCATAATTTTAATGCAGTATTTTTGTCAGAATCGGTGTCAACTGGTCCATAGATTCCTTAAATCTTTTCCCTTCTTTCTTGTTTGTACAGACAGGTACCAGGTTAGCTATTTTGCAGTCCTCTGGGACCACCCACACTTTTCTTGCATTTTTAGAGATTAATGGCTCAGAGATTACGTTTGCTATAATCTTTAGTAGTCTAGGGTGAATTTCATCAATTCCTGCTGACTCAGATAGACCTAGTTTATCTTAGCGCTCATTAACCTGTTCTTCCTTTGGCTTGTACTACTGCCACCTCATTTAAACTAGTTTAGTTAAAAGTCTGTTCATGCCTCATCCTTTTTGGTGAAGATTGACGACAAGAGGGTCTATGTTGCTCTTTGTCATGTCCTTGTTTCTATTAGTGTTACGATTCCTGTTAGATTTTTAAGTCATTAGAAGTCTCCTGATATAGCTGATGCAGCTATAACTGGTTTTTACTATATTTCTCTCTTTCCCCTCTAGTATAATGATGTTATTCCTCCTTTTTCACAGTCTTTTTCGGAGATAAATGAAAATGATTATACTTTAAAGCTGTTCCAATTCTTAGAACAGTTTCCTTGCTAGAAGGCAATACTTCAGCTGCGTTTTTGTTTCTTAAATAGATGTTTTAAAGTATTTTTAAGCATTATGGTTGCAGCACTAAGCAGGCTGGATTGTTGCTGCTGGACTTGTTAGTGTTAATGCTATATGAGATACTCATATGAACAGCTGATGCTCAGTGATTCAGTCTATGATCTAAAATGAACAAGTCTCACATGCAATTTAATATGAATTTGAGTTTGGGGGATTTTTTTCCAATGGGAAGTTTCATTTCCTTGGCAAATGTCTGAATACTGAAAGAAATGGTTCTACCAAAATAATTTTAAGATAAAATACTACTGTGTTGTCTTGTGCTCCCAGTCTCCGGTAAATTGGTGTCACTGACTTGACTTCATTTCTTGTGATGGACCACAGGCTCCCTATTTAAGTAATTCCAGTTCACTATCATGTGAGCAATAAAATATGCTTACAATTACAAAAAAGAAGAAATCGATAAATCATGTGCCACAGAAAGTTGACTCTTGGGGAAAAAAGAGAGAAATGAAGTTTAATCAAAACCACAATTTTCTAATCAACAACAGAATTAGCAGGAATCTGTTAACCACCTATAACCCTGGTGCTTGCTGCTTGTCCTCAAGCCCTCCCTCTGCTGAGATATGTATCTGTGCTGCTGGTTTTGCTGAGGCTGCCTCTTCTTCCCCAGAAACAAGACAGCCCTTCCATCTGGAGTAGAAGATGTAGACCCAGCCTGAGAGGTATTTGTAGTGCTATAAATTATGATGGCCTGTGACATCCCACTGATTGCATATTTGATAATCATTCTGACAAGGGGCAACCCGTAGCTGAAAGCTGAACTAGCCTTTGAGGATTTCTGGAAGGCTGTGATGGACAATACTTTTCAGAAGAAGAATAGCCATCTTTGGTGTTATTTTCCAGAATGATTCATTTTATTGAGGGCACAAAACAAGGCCCCTATGTCACTGAGTAAGCAATACCTTCATATGACAGCCGAGGAGGGAGAGTCAGAGGTGGCTGATCTTTCCCAGGCCCCATATTTTGTGCCACTGTCTATCAATAAAAGAGTTCAACACTTTTATTAGACTTTCTGATGAATGGGCTTAGGATGGGAAATCAGTGAAGGCCATACTTTGATCAAGATGACAAGTAAAACAATTGGAATTGTTGGGGATGGGAGGGAGGAGGAGAGAGGCAGTTCCATGGAAGTAAATAAATAGGGAAAATGTCTCTTCTGCAATCTGAACGATACCATGGTAAAACAGAGACATTAATTAAAATTAATCAATTTACTTTTGATAATAATGATTGTTTCCCAGATACAGCTAATTATTACGGATGGTTTTGGTTTACGATAAAAGCTTATTTTCTGTACAGTCCATCCTCTTCTCCTTCCTCTTCCACGTAATGAAGTTAGAAAACTATAACCTGATATGACTGCTATTTTCATAACAGATTATTATGGTGGCATGTATGGATCAATGGGAGTTTTTCCCTGAATAAAAATTGTAGCAACTGGCCCTTGAGATTTCATTAAATGGAGTCAAAAAGGGGGAACTAATTATGAAAGGGGAAAGATTTCTATACTTTTAAACGTGCATGATGTTGGGAATTGTGTCTTTTAAAGTGATGTTTCTGTGCTGTCTGAGGGGAGCAATGATAAATCCAATGCATGCCCCTGGTGCTTCAACACCACGGAAAAGTCAAACCGCGTGACCTCACCAATTACACGGCTGCTATTCCTTGACAGACCTGTGTGTTAATTCGCGGGTATGAAACTGTCAGCACAGCTTGTGTTGCAGCACTGACACCAGATCTGCTACATGGAGAGAGCTTCCCCCCAAGAGCAAACATCATACCTGTGGTTTTTTAAGCAGCACCTCACGGCACGCCCAGTGCACCAGTGAGCTGATAGGATAAAAGATGGGACAGAGATATTGAAATTGCAGAAGACTTACAGATGCCATTGAGGATATCTTTGTGTAGGGAAAGGGGAAATGAAGAATAATGCTGAGCTGTGGTTGTCTGACCACCTTAACATAACCCCTGCTCTTGTGATGGACCGCGGCAGCAGAATGAATCCTATAGTAGTTATAATGCTGTAGAAATAAGTAAGAAAATATGGAAAGGTGAAAAATAGAGGAGCCTTAGAAAAGTGGGAGACTGGGAGGGGAATGAAGGAAGCCTTCCCTTGAGGACATTTAGGTTGGAAAGTGCTGAGATGAGAGTCTTGGAGGCACTTTACATTGTTTGCTGTAGGTATGCAGAGATACTGGGTTTGTGATGTGGAATCAAGGGGATATGGGGACATGCCTGCAGTCTGAATGAAAAAAGGGGTCATTGAAACTGGACAACTGAGAAAAACGGGGGAAAAAAAGAAAAAGTTGTAGAGAAGGAATGGGAGGAAAGAGTACAAGAGAAGAACTTAGTTCAAAAATGATGGACAGTTTAGAAACTTGCTTACAGCAGAAGACTGAAACCTAAGAAAGATTTTTCTGAAGTCCCTTTGGAGAGAGACTATAATGGTTCAAAATTTTAGGCTCTGGGAGGCATCACAGACAAATTAATTTTGACAAACTCTTTGATAGAGATTTCTGTATTTCTAAAAAATCACCTGATTCTTTCAAAGTTATGACAGATTCTGTAAACCTTCATCCCAAGTTGTGAGATATTTAGCCAGCACCAGCTTCGTTCAGAAGAGACGTACTACTGAATCACTTCAGAGACCCTCAAGAACAGGTGACAGTTTTAAAAATGGAGAAGGATTAATGAAATGGATTTTCCCTTTTATTTTAGTTAAAAACCCTACTAATAATTAATATATGAATGATGCATTTAATTATCACGCAATTATTTATTTTTCATGATGATTTAAATGTCCTCCAACTGCTTCAGAAAGATAAAAGGACACATGGATTCAGCCCAACAATTGTTCCTGGAGGAGTCATACAGGGGAACACTGACTTGGTCAGTGTCATATTGTGTGAACACAGATGCGGACTGGGATGAACAACTGGCTCAGGCAGACTTGCTGTTAGTCCAGAGAAATGCTACTTCCTGGACCAGATAATTTTGCTGGATGTGTATGGACCCCATTAGCAGGAATTTTGATCCCACTTGTCTACTTGTTTTTGCACATGGACATGACTGCTCAAGAACCACAGAGGTGGACATGGGATGTCCTTTCAGACCTGTAGACTTCAGTGAGAAAGCTCAGGCAGCTCATCTGTTTATCTTTCCTTGAGTCAATTTCTGATACACAGAGTCACTGCAATCCATTTGTACTGGTTTGTGGAGCATCAAGTGAATTCACCCTGCATAGCATGGTGTGGGGGAAGGCGGCAGCGTGGGCTGGGCAACCCTGCACTTATGTCTTGCCACATAGGCAGTCACCTAGAATTCATCTGTAAAAAGCCCAAGTGCATGAGAGATACAAACCAGTTTGGTCATCAATTATAGTACTTTTGAACCTGTTCTGTTGCTTTTTACTCCTCCTTGGGTTGTCCACCAGGCTAGAGCTTTCTAGGTAGGAGCCACCTCAGACTTTTAAAGTTCTTGTTCATCCCTCTGCACAATGCCTCGTTCCCAAAGCTCTTTGCATCAGCAAATAAAGGTTATTGAAGTGAAAGGCTTTATATGTAAAGAAGGAGATAGTAAGAATTTATAATGACATATTGAGCGTTCTCAAAATCTTGGCTTTTTGGCCTGGTTCTCTTCCAGAGCTTCTGGAGGCAATTTCACTGTTGCCTTGAGCTGATCCAAGTCTGGCTGGCACCCAGAAAGACAGTCTTGCCCTCCACATATGACAGTGTGATCCTCCCCACCTCCTTCTTTGTGCCAGCTCGAGCTCTGGTTTGACAGGATGATGAGCCTATATAGGGATCTGACCAAAATGAAAATTATTTTTTTCTTTAAGGTTACTGTTCACCCTGATCAGCTGCTGAGCCATCTTGAACAGCCGCACTGGCTTTCAGGAAGAAGATGGAGCATGGCATGCACATCGACCTGTGTGAAAGTGTGCACAAGTCTGAAACCACACCTGCGGACAATGGCTTTGTTTTTGGGAGATGCCAGGTATTGTGAAACAAACCCTTCCGGAACAGCTGCTCACAGGAATGCTGTAACCCAGTTTCATCACATCTAACTTTGGGACTTAGGGAGGTACTTAAGCTAGAAGTGCTCTCTACAGATAATAGAAAAATACGTTTCTCCAGAGAGTGTTTTGTATCAGGAGTAGGGTGACAGGGGAATCTTTATCTCCACAAACTCTTTGGGAAGCCTACCATTACCAGACTTCTAACTGAGATACCTGATATAAGGACATCTAAGAATCTCCAATAAGAAATGAAAGTTTTACTCTCCTTTAGGATTGTTGTAATTATTTTGAAAGTGACTTGCTGGAGCAGACAGGGGAGAATAAACCAGATGCAGTTCATGGTCTTGATCCAGTGGTGGTCAAAGAACAAATAACATCTTCACGTTCACAAACTTATTTTAGGGCAGTTTATTCTACAATAGATATTCTGGACAAGATCCCTGGGTTGACAAGACCTAAGTGGTACCCTTCTCAGGGACAGAGATAAACCAGAATAGTTGGAAATGTTATAGTTTCAAAGTGGAGAATAGAAGTGGCTTAAGGCTCCCATTTATCAGTGGAAAACATACATGTACCTCTTGGAAAACACTCTTTAGAGAGTTTGAACTCTTCTTCCTAGCTGTAGTAAATTCCTGTCCTACAAAGATGTATGTAATAACATCCCTGCTGACACACCTGCCCTTGTATCTTATTATAAAGCTTTCATCACTATGTTTCTAGCAGACCTACTGAGGTGAACTCAGCCTGTGCCTGGAAGTCAAGCTAAGTTCTCCTTGGGTCCTTTTGCTGTTGGCAATAAAGTTTCTAGAGACCACACTCTGGGTTCAGCTGTATTCCACTTGTTTTCTTCATGGGAGTTACAAGGTATAACTGCAGGCAGAATCTGACTTCTTAATTGCAGCATAAATTCTGTTTATGTTGCACAAAATGGAGCAGGATTCAGAGTTGTCTCTCTTTAACTGCATTGGAGCAGCAGGATAACAGAAACAAAAAGCAACAACAAAAATTTATTTACGGGAGTAAGCAGATGACTCCAACTGTATTCAGTAAGTGGAACTGTTCAGTAAGAAGTTGCCATGTTTGCCTGCCTGCTTTAGAAGGCAGAAACATTTTTTTTCCACTTAGAAAGAGTTTCTCTGATACCATTTAAACTGCGTGGA
Organism: Rhynochetos jubatus; assembly: GCA_027574665.1. NCBI lineage: Eukaryota > Metazoa > Chordata > Aves > Eurypygiformes > Rhynochetidae > Rhynochetos > Rhynochetos jubatus. The sequence goes on along the minus strand of CM050649.1, from coordinate 122,564,519 downwards.
GGGTTCCATGCTGTTGTGCTGCAAGAAACTGCATACTGTTTGCTATAATCAGTCCCTGATGGGGAAAGCAATGAAACAAGATAACAGCTTCTTTGGAGGATTGAAAGATTTGGAAGCTTTTTAAGCTTTTTTTAATGCATATAACACTCACCAATACTTCAGCTAGTCTTTAACTTTTCAGGTAAGAAAATGAAGTATATTTATTAGTTAATATTTATGTAAGTCAAACACAGACAAAAGCACATGTGTTTGAGCAGCTACACCTGGCAGTGACCTATTTTCTCCCCCTGCTTTTATAATGAATGTGCTATTGCCTCAGCCGACACAAATTCTTCTGACACATCACCTCTAAGGGCACATAGCACTGGGAGGGAGGTTTGGAAACTTTGCCAGTTAAACCACTGGAAGCGTACAAGCTCCCGACTGTGCATTTGTATTGTCTGGTCGATAGCTGTTCAGGCTGGCAAATAGTGACAGTGTGTGCCAGCGCGCTCTCATTTCCATTCTGGTTCTGCACTAGTGTGTCTGTGGGCTTCAGTGGAGTCAGTGCTCATTTGCACTTGCCAGAGATCAGAATTAGGGCTGTTAGTCCAGACAACCTTAAAAGAGTGTTTGCTTAAGCCTAAATGTCTGGCAATGGGAAAAAGACCCTCTCTACATTAGTTCATTTGTTTAAATCAAAGTTGGTAATGGCAGAAAGTCACTGCCATTAGATAGTGGTTCATTCATTGCCCTTAAATTAGATGAGAGTTTCAACTGTTTTCTGCCCTGTTTGAGTTGAAGAGCCCAGACTTCTTTGGGAATGGCGTTGTGTTGTGAGAAGTATACTGTGAAGACATCAAAGATATTGGGCCAGTATTGAGGGAAAACGTGAACTAAATATTCCTGCAACATCATATGTGGAATTTTCTGGGTGCTAATCCTGCCACCTGCGGTTGCCATTGGTTGGAAAAGATAACCTCAGGCCATCCAGCAGTCTTTCAGGATGGTAGGGGACTTAAGTGACAGTGGCCTTTAATTTCTGAGTTTTTTCTTCAAAATGAGAGTAGCTGGACTTTTGGGTAGACAGGTGCTGGTCTGCTAGCAGGGACAGGCTTGAAGAAAGATTTTCAGCCGACAGCTCAATTTCCATGCAGAGACCAGTGATGAGTGGTGCTTCTCAGGTGTTGATATTGAACCAGCAGTGTTCAACGACTTGTCAGTGGGACTGAGTGCAAGGTCCTGCACATGGGTTGTGGCAATCCCAAGCACAAGTACAGGCTGGGAGGAGAATGGAATGAGGGCAGCCCTGCAGAGAAGAACTTGGGGGTAATGGTGATTGAGAAGCTGGACATGAGCCGGCAGTGTGCGCTGGCAGCCCAGAAAGCCAACCGGATCCTGGGCTGTATCAGGAGAAGTGTGGCCAGCAGGTTGAGGGAGGGGATTCTCCCCCTCTACTCTGCTCTTATGAAACCACACCTGCAGTTCTGCGTCCAGCTCTGGGGCCCCCAACATAAAAAGGATATTGACCGGTTGCAGTGAGTCCAGAGGAGGCCACGAATGTGATCAGAGGGCTGCAGCATCTCTGCTATGAAGAAAGACTGAGAGAATTGTGGTTGTTCAGCCTGGAGAAGAGAAGGCTCTGGGGAGAAATTATAGCAGCTTCCAGTACCTGAAGGGGCTACAAGAAAGCTTGGGGGGGGGGAACTTTTGACAAGCACCTGTGGTGACAGGACAAGGGGTAATGGGTTTAAACTGAAAGCAGGGAGATTTAAATTGGACATCAGGAAGAAATTCTTCCTGGAGAGGGTGGGGAGGCACTGAAACAGGTTGCCCAAAGAAGTTGTGGGTGCCCCATTCCTGGAAGTGTTCAAGGCCAGGCTGGATGAGGCTTTGAGCAACCTGGTGTAGTGGAGGGTGTCCCTTGCCCATGGCAGGGGGCTTGGAAGTAGATAAACTTTAAGGTCCTTCCAGTGCAAACCATTCTCTGATTCTATTATTCCATGAAAGCAATGTGGACCCAATGGCCTTCAGAGGTCTTTTCCAACCTCAGCCTTTCTGTGACTCTGTGAACAAAAAGGATAATGAACAAAATGTCTAGGTCTATTCTAATTCTCCAGTGCAACCATGATCGCCCTTAGGGCTACCTCATTTGAACAGGATGCAACTCCAGGATCTCAGCAGAAAGCGTGGCATCTTCTAATCATTATGTAAAAGGCAAAATCTGAAGTCTTTAGTTAAGCACTTGGATAAACTTGCTGATGCTAAATGTACAGAGCTTTCGACTCCAGAATGTATAATACACTTAGTGAAATCAGCAGATATTCAGCTTTCTCAGGAATGGTAAGGGTTATAAATGCGTTTTTGATGGACTCTCCATCTAAATGGTAAATAAATAGGAATTTAAATACATATGCTTTTAAATAACATTGTACTGTTTTATTTTTGCATTATCTGATGACCTTCAACAATATCACAGCTGATTTGATGGTGAAAAGTGATCTCTGCAAACATCATAAATAAAAGTCAGGAAACAAATGCTAGGAAAAAGGTTTCCAGCATATAAGTAATGCAGGGGTATCAACAAAATTCATATTTTTATCTTTGAATACATATCTATATGCATTTATACATGAATGTGCATGAATAAAGGTAGTATTTTGAATATATCTGAATCCATGCATTTTTATAGGTCTGTTAAGGGAATGTATGCTAGATAACATACAAGTCCACCTGATACAGAGAGCTTACACTGGCTTTTGGATTACTAAGGCTCCAAACAAGAACTATTTCATAGGATTTTGCTGGATTTGGGATAACACATTAGTCTAACTGTGTTCAGCTAATGGAAATCAGTTTGTTGGCTTCTATATTTTATGCCACTTCAAGATATGTTTCTTTAAGCATTTTTACACCTTTCTACAGGTTGGTAATACCGTTTTCTCCTATTCTGAATGTCAAATGTGAGGTTTACCATTATCTGGTGGATTCTTCCAACAATAGCCCCAAACCAACAGCTTGCCTTTAACTTGTTGATAAATCAAATGGAACAATGGGATTTTTAATGTAAAAAATAGTGTTCTTGAGTTCTTTACTGAGCATGATCAGAAATTATTTTTCAACCACGACACTTGAAATACTTGTCAACCCTCTCCAAAATGGGAGACCTTCCACTCAGTGTTTTATTCATTGTGCTGGGTTCAGTCAGGAAAGGGCTAACTCCCTTTACTCTGGTTGCCAGGGAACTCTGTTGCTGGACAGTAAGTGAAAACATTGATAAGGCCTCAGCTGGTGCTGGGGATGGCCTGTACTGAACTCAAGGTCTTTTGTCCGCTTCGGATACTGTAGCAGACCCAGACTAACCAAGGAAGTATTTCATCCCATAGTCCGTCTTGTTCCGGTCTCTTTGGGTGGTGAAGAGGGTCCGGTAGCCATTACTCTTCCCTTCTCTCTCCCTCCCTTACTCCCTTGCTCGTCTCTCCGGGCACTTGCTAACCCTCCTGCGTTAGCTGCTTTGCTAACTCCTGTGCTGGCTCATTCGTGTGGGAGCTGGTGGATTGTTTTGACTTTTCTGGCTGTGTTATCAGTGATAAGGTTTGCTCGGAATCTGCTGCGTAGGCTCCCGGGCTCCGGCCTTCAGGCCGCGGCTCTCGGGCTGCGATCGCTCTCGGGCTGTGGTTCTCGGGCTCTCTGGGTCTGATTTTCATCCCTCAACATCTGGGTGTGCATTGATCAGTGGATGGTGGGAAATTGTATCATATTGTATCATATTGTATATATTGTACTATATGTTTCATTGTCTCCTATTTTAAGTATTTATTATTAGTAGTACCTGTATGTATTGATTTAGATTTAATTAGTAAATAGTTCTTATCTCAATTTCACGAGCTTCCTTCTTTCTTTTTCCTCCGATTCTTCCCCTCCACTGGAGGAGGGGAGGGGGATTTGTGAGAGCGGCTTCGTGGTATTTTGCTAGCCGGAGTTAAACCACGACATTCATTTTCCATCAAATGCTGTTTTAGCACCCATGTGATTTTTCCTTAAAAATTATCCCGTATCAGCCATGACTACAGGAAAAAAAAAAAATCCCAGCCAGGTAATGAAGTTTTAATATTACAGATTGGTATTCATCTTTTATATTGTTAGCTACCTAAAAAATAGGATCTAGGCTTAGTTTCCTATGTGTAATAGTTTGGACTTATTTCAGATGTGGAAGTAATCATGACTGATCTCCTGTTGCCTGCCCAGAAGGGAAGAGTTCTCCCAATAGGTTTGAGTAGGTTTATGAGCTTGATGTGGAAGCTCTGAACATCTAGGGGTGTCACAGGTTTTCCCCAAATCATCTCTCCTCTTGCTTCTGATGAAGACAAGATATACCTGTATGCTCTTCAAAAGCCTGTGTGTGGTTAGCTGAATTGAGCACAAGGTGTTCAGGTTAAACTAGTTTTCTAGGATTCTTTACTGGGGAAAGGTGGAGAATCATCTCGTCTTTGGATGTATCCCATTATTTTAGATGTTCCTGCAAAGATGGCATGATTTCTGCTCTTTCATTGACTATCTTGTCTTACTGATCATGAAAATACACAGGTAGCTTGCTTTACCTAACCTTAAAATGGCTAAAGCTGGTATAGGAATGCTTGATAATGGTTCTCTCTGTTTATCAGCATTCAGGAAGCTGGTTAGAGAGTAAAAGTGGTTTCACAGAAGTGTGATCTCTTAGCAGAACCTGAAAAACCTGAAACCAGTCAAGAATCTGGAAGCATCTTGTTATTCTTTGCAAATTTAGAGGGGTTAATTGAATGAGAACCTGGGGTCTATTTCAGATCCATGAAGTGCTTTACAAATGGATGTCAAAAGCTAGCAGAGCAAGTGTTCATTAAGGCAGTTGAAATTTCATAGGAAATCGGTCTCTTTTTGATGGAAAAAATGTTTTTAAGCTATATCCATTTTATGGGAGAGGAGGTAATAGCTATGGAATATCTTCTACTTTAATTTAATAAGTTTTTAGGTTGTTATTTTCTAAAAGAAAGTAAACATTTTCCAATGTGCATTCTGAGTGGGAATCAGCACAGGAAAAAACCCAAAAGGCAGGAAAGGCAGGCAGCAATAAGCATAGAACAGAATATTATGTTGGAGGAAGTTAGGATTGGCCCCAGATTTTTACCTCTGAACCTTTTTTCAGTTGCAAATAAAAAAATCCATATAATCAGAACCCATATAGATTTTACAGTAATTACATAACCAAAGTTATTCATGAATCTTCAAGGAAAGTTTTGCATAAGCAAATGACAGATGCAGCTTTTTTTAAAAAAACGCAACAACCCCCCCTCCAAAATTTAAAGTCCTATGGTTTATTTTTGGAATTGTTCTTGGCACTGTAAAATATTCTGAAGATTATGAAAGTTTTTAAAATAAGGGAATCAGACAGATTTGCTGATATTTTCCCGGTCTAAACTGGGCATTAATCTTGTGATTGGAACCCTATCATCTTATGTACAAACAACAGGTGGTGAGAGATAGCAAGTTCTTCAATTAGAAATAATAGCTCCCTTCCCTTCACTACAATTTCACAGATATTCTCAAGCAGTCAGTTAAGTCTGTAAACTAAAGTAGCATAAGAATTATGCAACAGAACAGATAAATGGTCCATCTAATCTGGCATCCTGTCTCTGACAGTGGCTCATGCCAAATGTTTCACAGGAAGGTAAAATACCCACATAATGCACCTGATTGTGCAATATTACACCATGAAATGAAATCTCTGTCTGTCCCCAGCTGGCGATCATTTTATGTCTGAAATAAAGGCTGTTGGCCCTATAATTTTTAGCCTAGTTAGCGTAATTATAAGGCATATTCTTATTCATATAAATGCCTAATCGTTTTTTAATCTTACTAAACTAATTTTGCCTCTTATTTCCTATCTTCTTTCAAGTTCTTTTGCCTTTTCAAGCATGCAGATTTGCTGACTGGGCTCCAAGGGGCTGTGGCAGTGCTTTGCAGTTGTCTGGGGTGTTTCACTTCCAGAGAGCTGCTGTGCCGTGCCGTAAGCAGCGGTACTCAGCCCCAGAGCCATCACTGCTGGAGTGCTGACACTGAAAGTCAAGCAGAATTTAGAAGATAGGGTAAAAAGAGCAGAGAAATAATTTACAAAGCAAACAAACAAAACCAAAAAAACCAAACCCACAAAAAATCCCCAGTAGTTTTGAGAAATTATAATTTGATTTTCTAGTTCTGTATTTTCTTGTGTGGCTCATCATAGAAAATCAGTAGTCTTCTGAAGATGAAAATACTTAAAAGATGGACTGAACAAGAAAATGAATTAAATCCATTTTTTGTGCTTCATTGCTGCTTTGTTAATAAGCACAAAGTTCCCAGTAGGTCATGTCCCTCCTCAACAGGTGCTCAACAGGCACTCGCATGAAATTCTTAACGCTTCTAAACAGAAATTAAAGGCAAAACTCTGATTGAGCTGACTGAGTTTCATGTTCATTCTGAACTCCTTAAAATGCCATCAGGGGAGTATGTTCAGTAAAAAGATAATATTGGATAAATACTATAGAATCAAAGGATAATTCCTGTTGGAATGGACCTCAAGACACCTCTAGTCCAACCTCCTGTTCACAGCAGGATTGGTTAAGGTCAGGCAAGATTGGGCTTTTATGCAGTCAGACCTTGAAAACCTTTAAGGCTGGTGACTCTTGACAACTTTTCACTTCTTGACTCTCCATGTAGGCAAAAAAGTTTTCCTTATATCCAGTCTGAATTTCTCTTGTTTAAACTTACATCCCCAAAACTCATCTCCACAATGCTGCAACAAGTACATAGAACAGGAAAGGTTATAACCAGTTCCACCCAAAAGGCAGATGTAAGACATCTAGGCCAGGTCCATAATACTGGAGAAAGGCAGAAGCCCTAAGATGGCACTTTAGACTCTGCTAAGCTGTGTCTACAGTGAGAGAAACAAGGCACCCTCTGGAGATTTCTGTCCTGCAGTGTTAACAGAGTTAGTTTAGATATCATTAGCCTGGATATAGATTTTCATCCAATGAATTTTTTGACTACGTTGAGATGAATCCCATCCTTACAGAGGGTAATAATAGATCAGAGCACTCAGGAAACCCTTTAGCCGAGTTGGTACAGATGACTACACCATTTGGACATTCATGAGAAGAGGAAAGGTCTGACAGCCGCGAAAGATTTACAGAACCAGAGGCTGTATTGATTCCTACTGCGGAGCTGCTCTAACAAAGCTGATTTTTAATCCCAGTATGAAGGCACGTTTATTGTTTTTTAAATAGAATGTTCCAGTGCTAATGAACTCATCAATATAAAAATATATTGACTCCCATTGCAATCAGTTGGTTTTATTAAACAGGCATTTGTCTCTCCTTAAATCCATTATATTTTCTGTTTATATCAGCATGAATGAATACAGTAAACAGCAACCTGTACAACTTCCTTGAAAGCCATATATTTTCATTGGAGCATCTATACATAATATAATTACGTGCAAGTTAGCAGAGAAAACAAACAACAGTGAAACACTGCTTTGTTTTTTTCATATTAAACTTTCTTTAATGAAGTCTGGTAAATCACTGGCTGCTCTGCATCTGGTATACTTACTGCTTTGCAAGCATTGCAAACAGTCACGGAATTCAAACGTTTCTTGATTTCAGTAGAGATTTATTACTTCAGTTCTCTGACATTAGTTACAGAATAAAGCAAAAAGCTCACTTGTTGTAAGTTTGAAGCTTGCACGGCATCAAAGTCGATTTGACTTATATGCAGGGATTGTGGATGAATAATTCAGAAGTGCCCCTAATTTGTCATTAACAGATGAAAAATGTCTATCAAATCAAGCTTCTCCTACATCTTGTTATGAAGTATTACATTGTAGGTCATGATGTGTCATGTCATGATGGTGATATCTCTGATTACAAAGAATGCTCATGATTATCTATGGTGAACTAGGATACAAAATGCCAGTCACAGCGATGTCATTTCCTAGACCCAACTTTCCCCATGGAAAACTGTGATGAAAACAGGGATTTCTTGTCAGCAGAAAATAAAGACCTTTCTTGTTGAAACACCAGAATCAACCTTATGCGTACAAAACTGCTATAGTTAGAAAACATACCAGCTTTTTGTCTGAAGTTTAATCTTTAGCCTTGTGTTTTCAGTTTCCCATAAGAAAAGCAATATAATCTAAAGAAATGTTAGATTATATTATATTGTTTAATTATATTGTTACATAATTACATGTAATATTATATGTAATAATAAACAATGTTATCTAAAGAAACTTCTTTTGACTGTACAATCTTTCATTAAAATATTATTGAATAGAAAAAAAGGTAACAATGCCTGTAAATGGAATAATCTCCTTTTATTAAAAATGTGACTTTCATTATATTAGTTCTCCATAATCCTCCTTTCTGTAGATGTGCATTCCCCTCAAGTAGAAAAATGCCATCCATCTGAAATTTATTATTGTATTTCTCACACATATTCTCAGAAAATGTCCAAATATTTTTTTTTAATTCTTGCCTACATTTCAGCAACTTGTTACCTAGTTCTTCTGTAGCTTTTTGTTGCAAAAGCAATCATTCCCTTTTCTGATTTTCAGTATTTTAGTGCTTGCTAAAAAATTACAGTAAAACATTTAGACATTATACTAATAATGTCTGTGGGATTTATGTTTGTATTCCTGGGGTGCACCTGCGTGTGTGAATGTGTGTGTATGTGTGAATGAAAGCCAACTGGCATGTTCTGAAAGTCAGATATCAAATAAATGTAAGCAAATTTTGAAAATCTCTATTTACAGCTATACAATATCTATTTATATATGCATGTTTCCAGTTTTATTTTTCAAAGGAATTAGTTACCAAGTAGCCTCTGGATTTTTATGCGCAGATTTCTGGTGCATGATGAAATATGAAGACAGATTTTGAACCAACCTGTGTGTACTGTAGTCACAGACAGGGATGGGTAAAGTGGTGATATTCATGGAAAATGAGGGAAATCACTGGTGGTTCAGCACCTTCTGCTACAGAGTATTCGCTGCACTGAGCACTGCTAAAAAAGCTATTACAGCCCTCATGTCCTCCAATGGTAAATCTTCCGAATCAAAATAGCTGTGGAAAGTCTCTTTAAATGAGCGTTTGATTGATTACTAATTTAGTCTGTAGCAGAAAAGGCAATCCTTGCTCCACCCATTGGTAAGGACAGAGAGCCGTTTTCCCTCGAGCCAGTAAAAGAAATGTTCCCCTCTGGTTTTGGTGGAAGAAGAGGTGCTGCACTCTCACTTACTATAATTTCTATTAATTTTTCTTTAAAACACTTTTCACAAATGTAAATAATTTCTTAGTGCAGGTCTTTCAGCAAGTCAAAAATGGCATAACTCCACTGACATCAATGGGCTAAGCTGATTTCCACCAGCTCAAAATATAGCCAAAAAGATGAAAAATCAATAGTGAATCAGACCCTTTATTTTTTAATCTGTGGTATCAGTCATGTGTTACAAGACAATGTCCAGTTATTTCTTTTATAAGATCAAACTTCAATATGGACACTCATTTCAGCATCAAAAGTTGATATGGGAGGCCTTGAGGTCCTTCACCTCAACCTTTCTGAAGCGCAAGTTTAATTGAAAGGTAGCAGTGTTGACCTCCTTTCATGTGCTTCATTTTACATTGCAATGCCTTGTTCTCTTTTATTGAGGTGTCAAATCCAGTATATCTGGAGATTTCCCTGTGTGGTACTTTCAAAGCCTATGATTTAAACTTCCTCATTTTTCACCTGAGATGAAACGGTTTCAGTTCTCCTGTCTACAGTAAGTAAAATTTCCTAAAACCTGTCAAACTTCATGTGATGATCCAAGCTTCTAGAAACCACAGGTGTAAGTACAAAAAGATGAACTCTGCGGTTCCACTGAAATGGAAGGATTCTTTTTTGTGGGGAGGGGGCCATTTGGGGCTTGAACAAAACCATTTAAGACAAACCATTACTAAACAAACCATAGGGGGAAATCTACCTTGTACTGTTCTCCCTTCAGTCATAGTTTTCTGCGATGTCTTTTGTCTCAGTTGGATATGGACCAGCTACAAGGGAAGGTATCTCTTTGCTCAGACTTTCAGGATTCCAGTAGAAGCAATGGTGCATATAAAGTACATGAAGCTATACAAGAAATACGTTTTGTAGAAATTACATTAAAAATGGGGATAAAAAATCTTGATGAAAAAGATGAGTCACTGCACTGACAACTTCTGGTAGCTGCACCATGATTGATGGTAGTAATAAATTTATTAGAAATGTAAACTTAGACTATTTTGATAACTTTAGGTAATTGGAAAAAGGAGAGGGCCATAATGAAAATAAGGACTGACATCTTTTCCAGCTTGGATCACATCCCCACAGAAGTGCTGCAAGTGGAGAGCACACACACTATAACCTCTGACCTCCTCATATTATCCTTTGGAAAACATTCCCTCAAAAACGATCAAAGGTAGATGCATCATTTCCAATTAATTGTGATACTAGAGAGAGTGAGGACGTCAGGGCTATTCCTTGCTTTTAAATATCAGATGAGGCAGTTTCCACAGTAATATCGATAGAGACAGAAGAAGCAGATGAGAATGGTATGTGGATGGGTGTAGTTTAATTAATTAATAATAAGGGAAATTATAACAAAGTGATTGGAATATCAAAAGCCAATAGAAAATTATTTCATAATTTCTGTAAAATATTGATTTTAAAGAGCACAGAGCCTGTGGTTGAGAATATACAATGAACTTATATTCTTGCTAAAAGGTAAATTAGAAGCAAGTATAATCTTTATGTTAGCAGCAAATGGTCAGGCTTGATTACTGGACGAAGGCAAAAAGAGGAAATTATCTGCTCTTCTCTGTTTTTCAAATTAGGTATGGGACTGGACACTGAATAACCTGGTTGCCTGTAACAGGATGGAAATAGGGCAAACAAGGGGTATATCACATAGGATGGATCACCTGGATTTTGCTGGTGATGGTACATATCTACTGAAAAGACAGGTGCCTAAAGAGAAAAATAGAGAAGGCGGGAGGGTTGGCTGCTCCTAATTGTTATTGAAGGCCAGTGAGAAGGAATTCAAAGTGATTAAACTAGAGGTGCAAACTGAAAATATCGACTTGAAACAAGTGAGAAATACATGGGTTAGAAGTCACCATGTCTGTGATAGAGATAGTGAGTGCTTGTGTGGGTTAACAGCTCACAGAGTGGAGAGTAGAGCAACATTTTTTAGGTTCTGGAAATTTGGCAACATCACTGTAAAAATATAGATGAAAATATGTAACATGGTGAATTTTGAAATGTACCATGTGCTGTGGAAACAGATTGTGAGCTGAAAAGATACTTGGAAGACACTGAAAAATGTTTCATCATGCACTGAAAGATCACAAAATTGAATTGAGAAGGCATCCTTTTCAAACCTGAAAAGGAGAAAAAAGAGTTGGGAGGGAAATAGTTCTTATGGTACTATGTTATGAACAAATGAGGTCATGTGAGAAGGACAGAGATATAAAGGATCTCTTACAAACACCCTTTACAGACACTGTTTAGAAGAAGCAGAGCATCGTTCAAATTGTGTAAGGGAGTGAGCAGGATGACATTTCTGCCTAAGGGTCACTGTGGACCAGGCAGGGATCATCCCCATACTGGAATCCTTCTGACTGAGATATGGCATGAGGGACACAGCAAAGATCTGTTTGAAATCTGTAACTTGGTGAAACATTAGGAACATGGAACAATGTGAATGCATTTCAGTAACAAACTGGTGGGGTCTGATGGTGTTGGCTCAAGCTCCCAGCTGCCTTTGCCATCCTGTTGTAGGTCTTGGCAGAGAGGTTCTGTGTCTGGAATATGCATCCCATGTGTCCTGGGTTGACACTACAGCTCAGCACCATGGCACCCATCCCCAGCAGGTCCATGGGTTTTATTTCATGCAGCGAGAAGCACCAGCTGGTTATAGCACATGACCACTAAATTCACCAGCCATGTCAGGTCCCTTTACATCTTCACCTCATTTAACTTCTTTGGAGGGCATAAACACAAATGTAGCTATTTGTAATTTTTCTAACCTTTACAAATGAGTAAGATGTTTGCATCTCTGCCACTCTGTTTCTTTTTGCAGTAGTTTTTGCAAACACAACAATTTTTTCACTCTCTCCTTACAATTTATCAACAGCCTCTCACAAAATGATAAAAATATCCCCCCTTATAAGTTAATATATCACAGCAAATTTATTAGCTAGTTTTTGCTGAAGTTCTTTTTACATGGTTGATTTTACGGTTCCCTGAAACTAATATTTTTGAATGCAATGTTTTGTCCTTCATTTTTTGAAATATGAACAATTTGTTTTTCTGAAGTTATTTGATTATATGTTATGCCATTTATTTTAGCTATACCAATATCTGTGAAGCATTTATGCAGAAACTTTAGGCAGAATTGAAATCCCAATTAAAACCCCCTGACTTGCCTTTTCTAGAAGTTATGGGTTCAGTTCCTATGGATTTATTTTGATTTTGATGGGATTGTGCAAAGTGCTTTGTGCATTACTGAAATGTACTGGGAAACAAGGGCTCAAGTAATATTACCCAGTCTACTGAAATTAGATCTGATACTCTTGTACTCTGATTCTTTAGTCAAAATCATATCTATGTATAGGTAAAAGGCTGTAAACTACTTCTGCTTAGCTGGAAGAGTGCTTAGTAGAGGCTGAGCTTCTGTTTTTGCTGAAGGCTTCAGGTTCACACTAATAAGTCATACACAGAGGAAAAGTCATATTGAATGAAAGCTGAGTGTTCCTTTGTGATTTCTGCAGAATGGCAAGCCCAGCTGGATGAGACACTCGCCCCGAGAAAAGGGCTCTCATTACAAAAACTGTTTTTGCCTTCTGAACACTTCAAACTGGGCACCTTTTGTTTCTGATTTATTCCACTATAAAGAAAGAAGCTCCTTGGATTTATTTTTTCCCATGTTTACTAGGGCAGGATTTATTACATCATCTCATGTTAAAAATGAGGACTGTATGAGGAATTTGGGAGGACTTTGTTCTCTAGTGACAGGAAAGATGTCTTCATTCTGTCACTGCCACTGACTTCTTCCAAGACCTTAAGCAATGTTATATTACAGAAATCCTTTGTGTCTTGGCTTTGAAATTATTCTTATTTGATTCTCATTTCATAGTGATTCCGATTCATTTTTTTCAGAGTTCTTGGATTACATCGATGGGTTAGTCTAGCTTTAGAACTATTGTGCTAATTGCATGACCGGTGTTAGATTAAATGTTTTGGTCAAATGTAACTTTGAAAAAATCCACTATGGTTAGATGCAGCAAAGGGAATACTGGTGACCTGCTGAGTGAAAAAAAACCCCAAAAAACCCACAGATGCTTAACACCCCATAGGGAAGAAATGGGATGACTGCTAATTTCATGTTTGCAAACATTTCTGAAGGCAATTGGGTTCTCAGCATTTTGGAAACCAAGTTTTTGCATACTTTACCTAACTGCAAATTTAGGAATCTAACTTCATGACTCTGAAAATCTCTGCTGAGTCTTTGGTATGAAGCTAGCACACTAGTGCAGAGCTTGGATACTATCATTCACAAGACTCAGCCCTGGATGACAATATCTTCTGGCTTGCAATACAATGTGCAAACAACAGCATGATCAGCTGCTTCTTGGCAACAGATCAACATTGACCTGGAATTTAATTGTTGTGTTTATCATGTCTCATAATTTATACCCACTGCAAAGTGGATGTCGTTGTCTGAAGCTTTCAAAACACATAGTAGATTACTACATGCTGTGTCCCCTCCCTGCTCAGCTGATGGCCTAAGAAACTTTAAACTTGCTTCAATATCAAAAATTTCCAAAGTCATCAAGTTCACCTCTGTATTGTAGGGGAAAGGAAGGTGAAAGCAGTTATGTCTCTGCTACTCCTATTTCAAAGAGCCTCTGGAGATAGATTTAAGCTGGTAGCTGTAAACTACCTTTGCTTTCATCCACCTACTGCTCACTTTATTAATTTTTATCTATTTACCATCATCTCTCACAGTTGGTATCTATTTTTTAAAGTTAGTCTTCTGGTTCTTTTCTCTGTTCTTTCGCCTTGTAGATGATTCCTTATTAATAAATTCCTAGATAATGTGACTTCATAAAGATGCGTCTACTATTACCATTTACAATGCCACACCAAAAAGACATTTCTGTACATTTTTTGTAGCTCTTTGAAGTCCCATGTGCCATTGTGTTGGAAAATTTTGTGTGCTGGAAAGGTTCAGGGTTCAGCAAAAAAATGTTTCTCTAGCTGTATTTTAAATCTTAAGGGTTATTCTAATTCAATTGACAGAATGCAAGAAAGATTAAGGAGCCAGGAAAGGAATACATGCATCAAAATAGTATTCTCTAGCCTGAAAATACATGAATATGATTTAGAATCATAGAATTTTCTTTCTCTGAACTAACGGCTAGGGGTCCCAGGAGATGCCACAGGGACTTGAGGAACATATTACAGACAGACTGTGATTGTTACTGACTGGCGCTTTTGATCAGCCATTTCTCATGATACATGGGCAACCTAATCCCATCTGCCCAGCCAGAATGAAATATCATGGAAGTTCTGGGGAACTGATGGGATTGGAAAGCTGCACAAAGAAGTTCACACTCCAGCTATTTTGACTTTTTTGTGCATTTCTTAAAAAATTGCCTGTCTAAAGTGGAAATCCCTATCAGGTCCATTCTCACATCCAACATGCATTTGTGTTGTGCTTTGCTTATAATGTCTGTACTATTTTGTCCATCTGTCCATGTTGTTCACATTTATTGTTTCTTTACAGAAAATAATTGTGTTCCAAAACAGGCAAAGATGAGGTCTCCAAATCCCTTTCAGTAAAATAAGTCAACCCTATTTTTTCCTACTCAGTTCCTGCCCTGTTTCACCAGATTTTCTTTGAGTAATTTGTCTATTGTAACAACAGTTAGTTTCAGAAAGGATTTATTTAAAAATTCATAAAGAAACTTGCAAAGCTCCAATTTTTCAAGTCCTCTTGTATTTAATTTTCATTATTTTGTATGTATTCATCTTAGAAGTGGCCCGTCTGTTTTTAAGTCTGAGGCACATCACATGTGTGAATGAGTCGTCTTGCATTGCTTTTGTCTTGCATCATTCTTGCCTTTGGTAATAAGAGTTTGCCTTTTTTTTTTTTTTTTTTTGGATAAATTAGAGGCCTTCCATTTCCAGAGCTGTCAATCTTGTACCTTTTATGGTCTTATATGTAAATTAAAAATTAAAGCAATCTTTATGCCGATGGAATAATTGCTCATCTAGTAGCCTGGTAAATAAGGCAGCTGATTGGAGAAGTGATTGCCTTTGACTGTCAGATTCTTTCCCTGTTGCTGAAATTACAGACTTCAAAAGTTTCTGAAAGAATTAAAATCTTAGTTTTCTTTCCTCAGTGTGTTATTGTCACTTATGTTAGTCTTTGAAATCTCATCTATGGCAGGCATAAAAGATGTTAGGAGAGAGACATTGCCTTATGAAAAAGAATGACATAATCCTAATCTGGATGTACTGGAAAATGCACCAGTACTGCTGAGTAATGGTTGATTGCTACTATGGATTATTGCCATTTGTGACCTTAGTGGAGAAGATGATGCGACGATCCCTGACACAACAAAATCCACTCGACTGGATAACTCAATACCACCTGGCTCAAACCATTCAGCAAATGGTGGCTGCTTCCACCTACAGGATTCAGCCCTCACAGTTGATTTGGGGTGCAATTTTACAGCAAACTAAAAGGAAAGTAATTTTCTTGAGAACCGTCTGGCTTGCACTGAATGAATTATTGTGGCATGTTTCTCCCCTGGTGTTTAATCCATGTGTTCTTCCCTGGAGCCAGGCTCTGGCCCTGGGTGTGAGAGCCATCTGTCTGCAAACTAAAATCGGAGGACTGCACCTTAGAAAACATTGCACCTTACTGCTTTCATGTTGTGGAGAAAGGGGGGAATGGGGCAATTTGCTGTGAATCCATTAGAGCAGAGCTTCAGCTTCAGGGTCATGGTCTCACCTCTTGCTTTGGCTCACTGGAGTGTCATGTTTGACTGTTTGCAGCTAATATATTGCTTTGTAAAGTGTTTGCTTTTCTCCAGTGGTGTCTGCATTTCAGTGACATGTGAAATGATCCTGACAATATGGGTCTAACATATACAAACACTTGTAATCGGAGCTAGAATGTAAGAGTTTGGTGGGCTAGTTCAGAATGTTATGCAAGGAATGGAAGAATCAAGATCTACCTGTGTAAAATAAAGAGCTGATGGGTAAGGAATATCTAGAACCGCCCCCCCCCCCCCCCCCCCACCCGCCAGTGACACACACCTTTATATAAACTGTCATTCAACAGATCTGAGATCAACAGAAATTAAAAGAACATGCAAATCCTGATCAACAGAGACAACCTTTGATGAACCAAGACAAGCACTGTATCTTACAGAGACTAATTTTTTGAAGAGTAGCAGGCCAAATTCTCATGGAATCAATGGGATCAAAATCAGACTCATCTGCAGTAAGGCAGCACAGAATGGCAGGTGCAGTCATGGGCAGGTTGAAAGGATTTCCTTTCTCCTCACCTTCTCGTGACAGCATTGAGGTTGCTCTGCTCTGACGTGGCTTCAGAGGAAGAACATGAATTCCCGTCCTGATGTCTCCCTGTCTTGGAACATCTGGTAGCAGAGACTATGCTGTGCCTGTGCTCCAGTCCACACAGCATTTTTGGGGATTATTGGTGAGGTTGCTGCATAAAATTGTAACCAATGTGTTGTCCCTTTCTTTTACAGGTCTGTCCATAGGTGACAAAACAGATCTGAGAAGATCTGAGGCCTGTCAGTAGACTGGACTTGTTTTCCAAGCTGGCTCCTTTTCCAAGGAATCTCTTCTCTTATACTCATTTTCCAAATCTGTTTCCCCTTGAGCTAACTGTTGTCTGTCACTGGGGGTGACCTGAGTGAGTTGTGAGGACCTTCTGTTCAGATCCCAGGGACACAGTGGGTTTAGGCACATCAGAGCAAGGGACTGGAAAGCCATAGAGGGCACAGATCCATTTAGAGCCTGTGGAGCAAGGTGACCACTATCAAGTTGTTCTTCATCCACTGGTAGTCCATGTAGCCAAGAATGAACATTATAAGGTAGGAGATGACTCTTCGTAGCTGTCTTGGTGGTCCTGGGGACAAAGTCACAGTTTCCAGAGGCAAAGCAGCAAGCACTATATCACGGTAGGAGCTAGGATACAAAATGATGTTCCAGTCCTCCTGGCAGTCAATTTAGTGGTATCAGTAGGCTTCCCTTCTGCAAGTGTTTTCTCTTTTTCCATTTAGAAACAACTCAATTATAACTCTTCCTGGGCCTGGCATGAGGTAATTTTTTCCTTCCTTCACATTAATGTCTGTCATCTGCCCTTTTGTCTCTCTAATGATTCTCAATCAGTCTGCTGTAACTGCTCTGGATGTGCTACCTGCTCGCATCCTGGTAGGCAGTGCTGGAAGGTAACACACCAATAATATGATTCATTAGGAAAACTTCATGTAGAAATCACTTAAATATGAGATTTAAAAGCTAAACACGTTAGCCAGCCTTGTCACAAATAAAATACTGCTCTTATTTCTTTAGGGCTAGATTGCAGCTTGGATAAGCATCTCTGAAAAAGTGTAAGTGGGAATAAAATTAGATTTGACTTTCCAAATTTTAACTGAGGGCATGAATGGACAAAAAAGGCAAGGGGTAGAAGCTGTAGTCTTCTTCCTCACCAGAAGAAACTCTCTTTTATGCGATGTTTAATGTGAGCATATGAGGTTGTTTAGAATAACTCTCTCTCCCCAAACCAAACCACTCATTCAGAGAGGCACTTTTTATTTAAAAATATTTATGTATACTTCAGAAGTTGCAGCTGTAGGGGAGACTCAGCAGGGAGGAGGTATCATAAGCAAAAGAAGCACTGATGACCCAGCCTCCTTGCCAGGCTGGAAGCTGAGGGGCATGGAGAGAGAGGTCGGTTATATGCTACTGAACTGAATCAGAAGAAAATGATTATCCTGCAAAGCAGTGGAAGGGAGCTTTATTGTACCTGTGGATTGATCTGAGACTAGTGTGACCCTGAGTAAATTTGTGCCTTTGGGACATAATCTGACCTTTACCAACTAACAAACCACAGATGATGATAAATAAGTACTCTTACTGCCTTATATTTAAAACTAATCCTTTCTTGCTTTTAAATATTGAAAAATCAAACTCACCCACAGCTTCATTTCCTTAATTTTTAAATTAATTTGCATACGATACATTATGAAAAAGCAAGTTTAGTCATCTTCTGATTTTCAGCCTACTTTTGCATAAATACTTTGTGTGTGTGTGTGTGTGTGTGTGGTATGCTTGGCTTATTTGAATTAAGTTGGAAATCCATGCAGTGTTTCAGCCTCTAAATGATACATTCTCTCTCTCTCACCCCTGTCAGACTCTGCAGGCAAGGACTGGTTGCCACAGCAGTCTGTACTAAAGCCATGGTTCTGGATGATGAACCCTTTAAAATGCGAGTTTGGGTTTTTTTTTCATGCCACAGCACATTCTTAAACTATATTCTGCCTGTGACTCAGGTTCCAACTGCATCTTCTTGAATAATATCTTCAGGGTATACAGCTGTTGAAACTTCAAGAAGTGTGACAGTGCATTCAGCTTGTATCAGTCACTGAAGGATCTGACCTTTTTTTGGTTGACTGAAGTAAGAATCCTTTTGTAAGCACTTTTCCACATCTCATGAGGGATAAGGCTTCTTCTCCCCGCAAGGCTCTTTGGCTTTCAGTGTATGAAAAGCTGAACATCAGCCGACAGTGTGCGCTGGCAGCCCAGAAAGCCAACCGTATCCTAGGCTGTATCAGGAGAAGCATGGCCAGCAGGTCGATGGAGGGGATTCTCCCCCTCTACTCTGCTCTTGTGAGACCCCACCTGGAGTTCTGTGTCCAGCTGTGGAGTCCTCAGCATAAGAAGGATATTGACTGATTGGAGCGAGTCCAGAGGAGGCCACGAAGATGCTCAGAGGGCTGGAGCACCTCTGCTATGGGGACAGGCTGAGAGAGTTGGGCTTGTTCAGCCTGGAGAAGAGAAGGCTCCAGGGAGACCTTATTACAGCCTTCCAGTACCTGAAGGGGCCTACAAGGAAGCTGGGGTGTGTGTGGGGGGGATTTTTTACAAGGGCCTGTAGTGACAGAAGGGATAATGAGTTTAAATTGAAAGAGGGTAGATTTAGATTACATATCAGGAAGAAATTCTTTACGGTAAAGGTGGTGAGACACTGGCACAGGTTGCCCAGAGAAGCTGTGGATGCCCCATTCCTGGAAGTGTTCAAGGCCAGGCTGGATGAGGCTTGGAGCAACCTGGTCTAGTGGAGGGTGTCCCTGCCCATGGCAGGGGGGTTGGAACTAAATGATCTTTAAGGTCCCTTCCAACCCTAACCATTCTATGATTCTATAATGATTCATGTAGAGCAAAAATCATAGGAAATATTTTATATAATTTTCAATAGTGAAAAGATGGTTTGGGGAACAAAATAAAGCTCAAAATTTAGACAGCAGGAGGAACATGTAGGAAGCCTTTTTAAGAGACACACTCTCTGAAAATCTTATTATTAACAGAGGTAATAGAAGTATATTAATACCCAAACTCCCTGGAAATCCACATCCACAGTAGAGGCTTCGAAAGCAGCTTTCAGGAGGTATCTTCCATAGTGCCATAGTGTTATAGGCTCGTCTTTAAATCCCCAACAATGCTTCAAAATATTCAGTGCTGTAATCTTACAAATGAAACCTTTATGCATGATGTGAGAAAAAAAGAATCTAACTTGAAGGTTTCTTGCCAATATGAAAGTCTTATGCTCATATAAATAGGCTCTTAGTCTCACAAATTCTGTTGTCAGTGTCAATTACATCCTGATATGAGGTAGGTGGAAATGTAATGAGTGTAAGCCCTTTAGTTCTGTGCTGTATAATTTTTTTCTCTGGAACATGCAAGTTGGAATGGTCCAAACAATAAACATAAAAGACAAGAAATCATTTGTGTTTCTGCCCTGTCCTCCTCTTTCTCCATTCAAAGGGGTCTGTTTTGGATGTCATACCTTCTGATTTCCACCAGCATTCCTCTAAACATAGACTTATCCAAACTGACTGCCCATGTTTTTTCTGGTAAACCCAAATCTCAGAAGAGTACGGTTTGGTCCGAAGTTTCTTGAGTAACTAAATGTATAAATTATGAATCTGGCTAAATGGTGACATTTCACAAATTTATGTCATTTTTGTCAAACTGTTCTTGATCACCTCCTTTCCCACAAGACATATTCTGAAATCTGAAATAATTAAAATATTTTAAACACAATAACTATATTATTTTAAAAAGTATTTTTCTTTTTTTTTAAAGAACTTTCTATTTTTCTTCTAAAACAATGACAACTGAATGCAAACAAAACCATTTCCTCTTGTATTGAACCAAATGCTTGATCTGACCCAAAGCAATTTATTTTAATATTTTTCTGGAGGTGCCAGTGCGCTGACATGTTAGTTATTCATGCAGCCATCCTCTGTGTTTTTCCTCGGTGTCTTTGGACATTCAGTATTGCAATCATTATTTTTTGTTTGGGCTTTTTTCCCCCAGAGAGGCATTATGGTGAAGGGAGTAGGGCTAGGGAGCTCAGACTGTTCTATTACTTTCTCATTTCTTTTTCTGTTATCTCTTTCTGTTGTGTAACTCATTTGCAAATAATGAAAAGGATTTCCTCACTTCCAGTAAAGGCATTTTATCTAATTGAAAGCAACCAGCAGGCAGTTCATGTAAAATCTCATTAGCCTATGATTGTTTTTGACATCTCTTTGAAGGAATGCTGCATTACCTTACAATTGGAAATACACCCCATGTCTAGGTTAATTGTCATGGATTATAATATAGGGAACACTGACTTTTTCAAGACTTATTTTTAAAAAGAGAAGATATTTTAGCAATCTAAGGTAGTTTCATCATCTTCATTACAGAGAGTGTTTCAACCTTGATATCCTCTCCTTCTCCTCCTGTGCTGAGGAAGTGCCATAGGCTGCTGCAGGAAGATGAAAACCAAGCACAGAGATCTGAGTCCAGCCATTGTAACATTATTTTGGCTCTTGGTTCTTCCAGGCCTAAATCATGTAGATAGCTCAAACACATTTTCCAATTGTGACACAACCACTGAGCACATTTCTAAAAACGGTGTCTATATGAGAACATGAAGAGAAAGGTCATCCTGGTGTGTCTCATCACATGCCAAAGGGCAATTTTGTTATTCCATGGAGAGGAGCCAAGGAGAGAGAAAGAAAACAAGATATATACTTGGGCACTGATGTGGAGAGAGTAAATGTACCCATATTCAGTCTTTCTTCAGTGCCTGTTCCTGGGTTGTTTCTTGCTCTTTATAAAGCTGTGGAAATCCTACTGGAATAATTCCTAACCAGGGACCCACTGATGAGAGATAAAAAATTTGAGCAGATGTGGTATGACCCTGAAACTCCTTTTGAGTACTTCCAGAAGGTTGTCCAGGTCAGGACTGTAGCAGTTGATTACATTAGTACTATTTTGGAAATCCTGAAGGAAATATTGGGAGTCTCATTTCAATTTAAATGTAAGTAAGTGGCTGGTTTTAGTCTAAACGTATTGAGAAGAGTTGTTTTTATGTTTCTCTCAGAGTGATTACTGTGGAAATATGGCTCAGAAGAGTAGTAATTTTCTGGTGTGTGGTGGTTTTTTTTTGTTTGTTTGTTTTTTGTGTGTGTGGTTTTTTTTTTGTTTGTTTGTTTTTTTTTTTTTAAATATGTATTTATATTCTGACTTTTAATTGTTACATATCTCCTAAAGCTTTGGAGAGATACTATATACATTCACATTAAAAACGCATATTCATAGTATAACAGAAAAATATATAAAAATGTTAACATAACTTACAGCTGTCAGCATAGTAGTTGTGGCTTTTCCTCATACATACAAAATGAAACGTGCAAGAAAGCAAGGGAAGAATTCACACAGAAAAAAGAACTGGAAGGAGCAGGGCTGCACTTCTCAGCTTGTGCCCAAATTGGTAGAAAAAAGAAAATTCAAATAGTCGAGCTATTCTAGCTCATAAGGAAAATCTTGGTTGCAGACAAAGTCATACAAACTCACAATGCAACACAAATAATTCTTTGATGTCAATGAGTTTCCCATTTACTTGTGACATTTTTGTTTTCCGAAAAATCATAGAATCATAGAATGGTTAGGGTTGGAAGTGACCTTAAAGATCATCCAGTTCCAATCCTCTGCAATGGGCAGGGACACCCTCCACTAGACCAGATTGCTCCAAGCCTCATCCAGCCTGGCCTTGAACACTTCCAGGAATGGGGCACCCACAACTTCTTTGGGCAACCTGTTCCAGTGCTTCATCATGAAGAATTTCTTCCTGATATCTAATCTAAATCTCCCCGCTTTCAGTTTAAACCCATTACCCCTTGTCCTGTCACTACAGGCCCTTGTAAAAAGCCTGCCCCCAGCTTCTTTGTTGGCTTCTTCAGGTACTTAAAGGCTGCGGTAAGATCTCCCTGGGGTCTTCCCTTCTCCAGGCTGAACAAGCCCAACTCTCTCAGCCTTTCTTCATAGCAGAGGTGCTTCAGCCCTCTGATCATCTTCGTGACCTCCTCTGGACTCGCTCCAATTGGTCAATATCCTACTTATGCTGAGGGCTCCACAGCTGGACACAGTACTCCAGGTGGGGTCTCAGGAGAGCAGAGTAGAGGGGGAGAATCACGTCCCTCGACCTGCTGGCCACACTTCTCCTGACACAGCCCAGGATCCAGTTGGCTTTCTGGACTGCCAGCACACACTGCCAGCTCATGTTCAGCTTTCCATTTACCAGTACCCCCAGGTCCTTCTCCTCAGGGCTGCTCTCAATCCATTCCCCACCCAGCCGGTACTTGTAGTAGGGATTGCCCCGACCCAAGTGCAGGATCTTGCACTTGGCCTTGTTGAACTTCATGAGGTTGGCAGAGGCCCACCTCTCCAGCCTGTCAAGGTCCCTATGGATGGCATCCCTTCCTTCCAGTGTGTTGACTGCACCTCACAGCTTGCTGTTGTTAGCAAACTTGCTGAGGGTGCATTCGATGCCATTGTCCATGTCACCAATGATGATGTTAAACAGGACCGGTCCCAACACCGACCCCTGAGGAATGCCGCTTGTGACTGATCTCCACTCAGACACTGAGCAATTGACCACCACTTTCTGAGTGCAACCAGCCAGCCCATTCTTTATCCATGGAGCGGTCCATCCATCAAATCCATGCCTCTCCAGTTTAGAGACAAGGATGTCATGTGGGACAGTATCGAAAGTTTTACACAAGTCCAGGTAGATGATGTCAGTTGGCTGTCTTCTATCCACCAAGGTCGTGACCCCATCATAGAAGGCCACCATATTCGTCAGGCATGATCTGCCCTAGGTGAAGTCATGTTGGCTGTCACCAATCACCTCCTCATTCTCCATGTACCTTAGCATGATTTCCAGGAGGATCTGCTCCATGCTCTTGCCAGGCACAGAGGTGAGACTGACTAGCCTGCAGTTTCCTGGGTCCTCCTTTTTACCCTTTTTAAAGATGGGGGTTATGTTTCCCCTTTTCCAGTCAGCGGGAACTTCACCAGTCTGCCACAGCTTTTTGAATATGATGGATAGAGGTTTCACAGCCTCATCTGCCAGTTCTTTCAGGACCCATGGATGTATTCCATCAGGACCCATGGATGTATTCCATCAGGTCCCATAGACTTGTCCACCTTCAGGTTCCTCAGGTGTCCCCAAACCTGATCCTCACTGACCATGGGTGGCTCTCCATTCTCCTAGATCTTGCCCTTGTCTTCCATGACTCTGGGGGTATGACTTTTGCCCTTGACAGTGAAGACTGATGCAAAAAAGCATTGACTACCTCGGCCTTGTCCATGTCCTCGCAAACTAGCTCTCCCGTTTCCTTTCACAGACAGCCCACATTTCCCCTGGTTTTCTTTTTATCCCCAGTGTACCTATAGAAGCCCTTCTTGTTGGTCTTGATGTCCCTGGCCAGGTTTAATTCTATCAGGGTTTTGGCTTTCCTAACCTGATCTCTGACCTCTCAGACAACTTCCCTGTAGTTGTCCCAGGCTATCTGTCCTTGCTTCCACCCACTGTAGGCTTCTTTTTCTTTGTTTTACTTTATCCAGGAGCTGCTTGTTCATCCACGCAGGCTTCTGGGCACTTTTACCCGACTTCCTCTTCACTGGGATGCATCGCTCCTGACCTTGGAGGAGGTGGTCCTTGAATACTTGCCAGCTTTCTTGGACCCCTCTTCCCCCCAGAGCTTCTTCCCAAAGAACCTTTCCAAACAGTTCCTTGAAGAGGCTGAAGTCTGCTCTTCTGAAGTCCAGGGTAGGGAGCTTGCTGCACACCCTCCTCGCCTCCATAAGGATCTCAAACTCCACCATTTCGTGGTCACTGCAGCCAAGACTGCTCTTGAGCTTCACATTTGCCAGCAACCCCTCCCTGTTGGTGAGAGCAAGATCCAGCGTGGCACCCCTCCTTGTCAGCTCCTCTGTCACTTGGAGAAGGAAGTTGTCAGTACATTCCAGGAACCTCCTGGCTTGCTTATGCCCTGCCGTGTTGTCCCTCCAACAGATATTGGCGTGGTTGAAGTTGTCCATGAGGACCAGGGTTTGTGAACGTGAGGCGACTGCTATCTGCCTGTAGAGGGCCTCGTCCACTCGCTCATCCTGGCCAGGTGGCCTGTAGCAAACTCCTACTACTGTCTCCCCTCTTCCTGCCCTCCCTTTAATCCTGACCCCTAAGATTTAACTATCACCTGAGGGATTAGCACATCTTCATATTGTTGAGTTCTGCTTCTGCTCTTCACTAACTATGGTAAAACAGATTCTCAATTAAAGATAACCAGTGGATGTATAATGTGATTTTCATAGTCTGTTATCTGTTAGAAGTGGCAAGGATTTCTCCTCTCAGCATTCCCTCTAGGTCCATAAAATACTGTTTGACCCTGAAATAGTTTTCATAAGGTTTCCCTTCTGAAAAATAACCACACTCCAATATGCTCTCTTCTGTTGTTAAAGAAATGGTGAATATACTCTGCTTCAGTTTCTCCTTCCTTTTTAGACAAAGATGAAAGATATCTCAGAAAAAAATATTCCAATTCTGTCTCCTGGGCTTATGAAATCTGTTTCCCAATATAGGGAAATAAAGAATTAATCTTTGAACAATGAGGACAGCAGCACAGTTAACCTGTTTCAGTTGCGAAGTATGTCTTTACAGTTGCATCACCAGATTTGGTAAGTTATTTGCAAAATAGTCATATACAGGGTGATTTCAAGGAGTTAGGATTTATCATCAGTGGTTTATTTGTTCTTTCAAGTGATTTGGCAGAATATAGTGTTTTAGCTTATCACATGAGAATGATAACCACTTCTCTGCAGTGAAGAGAAGGAAATGCAGATTTTTTTTCCCTAAAAGAATAATAATGTAAACATATAGATAAAATTATAGGGATACATAATTAGTGGTTGAGTCTATGCTGCTACACCTATGAAAAAGTGTTTAGCACATCCCCATCAGTCTCTAAGGGAGTTGGAGTGAAGAAGCCCAAGCACTGATGAAATGGAAGTATAAAATATGCTACGGGTGGTCAGCTGAGCCAGGGAGGAAATAAGAGGTGTTTTAAATGAGGTACATCATTGATGAAAAAGAAGTCTTGTATCAGCAGCCCAGATGTTATCTAGGTGAGGCAGAATACTTAAGACACCGTTGTATGAGATACAATGAGATACAGAGAAATGTAGATAACAGCTTCAGGGTGTTAATGGGATTTTGAGACTCAGAGCTTGTCTAGGTGTTTTTCTAGGTGGTGTGGTTTTTTTTTCTTCTTGCTTTCTTTTTTTTTTCTTTCTTTTTTTTTTTTTTTTTCCTTGATGTGCTTTGTTATTTTGGCTGTATCAGGTTTCCCTGCAATCCTAGCTTTCTTACACTCTGACAGTTACAACTCTTCTACACCAAAGCTATAGCTCTGGTAAGACAGGGTTAAGTGGAACCATTATGGCAAATGAGTGACAACTCCAGAGGGGTTTAAACCAGAGAATACAGAGGCCAGGGAAGGATGCAAGTGAAATCCCAAGAGACAAAAATACTCTTGAAGCTTGGCTTTGTTGCCTGTCCTTGTAGAACATATTAAGCACATGAACAGGGGTCATGTTCAGGGTCCCACAGAATCTTGTCTTGATCCTGTTTTCAGTAGTCAATCACTTGAAATTACACTACAGTTCTTATGAATCTGCCTAACTGGTAATTGTGTCTGGAGCAACAGCAGGTATACTGTAGCATTTGGCCTCAGGGTTAGTTAAAGGAATGTTTGAATGATTCACTGAGATGGTCTAGTCACAGATCTTGCAGACATCTAAAGAGGCAGTAAAAACTACTTAAGTCTACTGTCAATGTCACATGAACATCCTCACTATGGTCCAGAGCTGGAGGTGTGCATACTGTACGTGTACACATACTCTTTGACTACGGAACCTGTGGCATCTGGATGTGACAGATCTGGTGCTGCTGAGAACCACATCAGTTCCCACCTCCCCAAAAAACCATGCTTCAGCATCAGAGCCACTTGACAGAGCACAGGACAGAAGGATGCCTGTGGACTGAACTTAGTAGCTGCTGCTGCTGGACTATCATACATACCATATACAAGAAAAATAAGTGCAACTTTCACTGGCCTAATCACACTGATAAGGACAATTCTACCTGGGACAAGGTGGCAGATGAAATGAAATCAGTTTCCCCAGGGAACATTCCAATGTTTGTCTTACATTAGGAATTCATTCAGACTAACCTAAATGCTTGTGAGAAGTATAACCATTATACACATTAAGCCCAAAGAAATATGTATCGATTTTCATTCATACAAAATTAGAAATCTCCCTCAGTTTACTAAAACCATTATGCAATTAGAACTGTCAAAGCAGGCATCATCTGGAAAATATCATCCCTATAAAATGTTTGTTAAAGACAGATTAATAATGATTCTTAGACCTCATAACTTGGTGACTAGTAGTAATGATTTTGAATAATTCCTGGAGGATTTCATGAGGGTACTATTGATTTGAAGAAAGGTTCAGACTGTACGTATCTTAAGCAATAAAAATAATTGAATCGTTGGGTACATGCAACTAAACTTGACACAAGATCTGAAATAATCTGTGTTGTATGAAAGAGCTTGGCGGCCACTAATTGACTTCATGGTTTGTCTCTCAGAAAGCAATACAGAGTGGAAAGCCTGTATTTCAACCAGTGTTTGGGTTGAGTTTAAAGAATTGCCAGTAGTGTACATTTTGGTTTCGAAAGATGCTGGGAGACGGGCGGGGTCAGGGGTCAGGGGCATGAAGGCAACAGTCTTGTATAGGTATTATTTTGCTTTTCTGAGTAAGAGAGCTGAAGTGAACTCACAGAAGACAATCTTGTATTCCAAAGACCTGCATCTTGCAAGATGACAGATACCAATAAGCACCTTGGTGGATTCTTGCCTACAATTAAAACAAAGGCGCGCTGGACATCCTACTCTAGTGAGTGAAAACTGCAGTTTGCCAGGACATTTTATATGCACAAAGCAGCACAAAGTTGTAACTGAAGGGTGGGTAATTCTAGTCACATTTCTTCTGAGGTGGATCAACTTCAAGGAACCCACAGAATCCTTCAAACTAATAAAAATGAGCAACAATGACAGAAACAGTTACAAGAAGTACTATAAAATTACTTCTGCATACCATGTGGTAAGTTCTAGAAATGCTAAGGAAGTGGGTGAAATGGCTTTCACCCATTCTGAAAGCAGAGATATTAATGTATAATTAGTGTTAACAGACAGAGTGTAATAATAGAAACTCGGTCTGAAACAGTCCTCAAATTCATTCCCTTAGCTACAAGAATGATCAACTATATGTAAACTTGACAGATACCCGTCTAGCTCATGCTTAAAAACCTTACAGAATATTTCAAAACCAGCTTCCATCTTTCCACTCTAAGTAATCTGTTCCACTAGCCAAGTTTTCCCCCAAATTACCTTAAAAGTTTTAAAATGAATTTTATTAAACTATAAACTATTCACAACTATTTTCTTTTATCTTTGGTGGTATGCCATTAGTGATTACTGCATCATTTTCCCCTCCAGTCTTGTATTCTTCAGCTGAAATAATCCCCCATGTTTTATTTTTTCTCTACAGATCATGTTTTCTAGACTTCAGAGTGTTATCCTTGTTTTCCTTGCCCACATCACTCTCAGAGAACTATGTCCCAAAATAGATGCACTACTCTAGTTGGGAGGTGAATAATGAATAAATTGGAAAGATTACATCATGTGTCTTTCAGAAGATATTTTTAATATCTGTAATTCTTACCTGGTAGCACTGTTCATGCCTATTCATCAAGAGATTTCCAGATTCTTTCCTGTAGCACTGCCTGATGTTAAATATCATCCCATTTTTCTGGAGGTAAGTATTTTTAGTTAAGTGAAGAACTTTGTATTAATTCACACTGAATTTCCCCCCATTTGACTTAGATCATACCTCCAAAGTCTCAAAATCACCATGAATTCTAATCCTTTTTTCATGGATTGTCATCCAAGTCACAATGAAAATATTGAATATTACCGGTTGCAGACTCCTAATTATCCCATTGTATCTTTCCATTTTCATGGTAAATAATTGAGTTACTCTCTGATTATCATACCCAAGCAGCTTTTACTTTCCCTAGTATTTTTATTTGTCCATATTTATTCAGGTTACTTCAGAACTTCAGTCTGAAACAATGACTAAAGCCTTACCAAAGTTGGAACAGAGTATCAACTCTTTGTCTCTATTCACTGGACCTGGTGTTTTATGACAGAAATAAAATTGATTCTGACTGATTTGTGTGGAGCTGCTGGTTGATATTTATTACCTTCTTGATGCTTACAGATTGCTTATTTTTTCAGTGTTTTTCTAGAAAGTCAAGTTAAGCTGTTGAGCTATGACTATTGCATCCTCTTCTATTCTCCCTTTTCCTTTTACCACTTCATGTGTTCTCCATGAGCTTTCCAGAATAATTGCTAGTGGCTCTCAGATTGCTTTACCCAATATTTAAGTATCCTCTTATTAATTTCAACAGGCTTTCCAATTTCAGTGAATTACAAGTGAAGATATTTTATAAAGATATTAAGCTTTATGAAATTTGGGGCTCAGCCTATTCTTAGTCTTAAACATATTCATACATATGTCTACATCTACATCTACATCATCTACATCTACATCTGTCTGTATCTATATCTATATCTACATAGATATATATGCATATAAAGACAAGATGTGTTCCAAAGAAAAGCGTTGCGTAAGAGTTGAAACATCTTTGCATATTCCTGGCAGCGGGCACACTTCCCTAACTATTTTAGGTACAATTTTAACACAACTTTTAAGAGCTGTGCCCTGCAGGGTATAGATGTACTGTTGCATATGGGTGTCTGGAACATCATAGGGATGGAGGATAAATCTCAGTTCTTTTCCCACTTCCCACCCATCCTAATCCAGTTGAAGTATGTAGGAATCAGCGATGGAAATCTGTTAATGCATTGATATATGCTTCTGAATGTTTCCATTCAAATGCTGTGGCAGACCACATCGTTACCTCAGTATCTTTCAAATCCAAGGAGCGAAATTTGTGTTACTTAGGTGGACAAGAAGATCAGGTAATGGGTGGCAGTATTTTAAGGGTAAGGGAATAAAGAATGGTGAAGTCTTCTATCTGATGGGCCCAAACCAAGGGGAATCTTTCTTAGAGAAAATTGAATTAGGACATTTTTCACCAGCCAGCTTATTGCAGAATTGCTCATAGAGTTGGAAGCAATGCCAAGTTGAGCTATATTATGGCTCAGGAATTTATCCAGAATGATCTTCAGTGTAGATAGAAATCTCAAATAGGACAATGAAGGTGGAGAGGAAGATGCAGGGTTTTGGCAAACCTAATCTCTCTCTAAATATGAGTTACTCTTCACTGTCATAAATGAGATTTTTGGCCTTGACAGCCCTTTGAAGGATGAACTGGTGATAGTACCACCAGCTACAAGTCCTGAGACAGAGCACATTTTACTTTGAGGAATACTTAGCATAGAAGTACCTGCTACCTGATCCAGCCAGAAAATTAGCATCTTGTTTAACATGGGATTTAGTACTGACTCAAAGGGAAGCCCCAAACCCTCTATGCTGCTTATAGAAAATCAGAGAATTTGTAGCACAATAAAGTAAATATATGAGGGGATCCTCTGTCAGCCTCTCCTATCTGCCAGAGTTACTTGCTCTTCGCGGGAGCCTTCATTAGCTGACTGAAGTACATGCAGATTTTTATGTGCAGTGTCCATGAAGTTATAAGGGGTCTTGGTTTTGGAGCTGACAGAATTAAGATGGTTAGAAAAAGCTTTTCTAGCTTTCTATGCATAAAATGTATTTATTCATTATCAAAAACAATAAATCTTGTGAGGAAGAGAGTCAGGCATTTGCTCCCAGCTATCATATAATCTTTTTTCCCCAAATCAATAGCACATTATGCAGCAATGCATCAGACAGTGGGCAGTTATATCGAGTAGTTATTAAATTAGACTCTCATCCATTCCCATCTATTTGTATTTCATTCTATCTCCTATTCCTTATACAGGGATAATGGATAATGAAGCTAGGGGTGTTTTTGTTGGGATTTCCAAAGGCAACTGTGAGCATTGTTTACAGAACTTAGGTTGTCTTTTAGAGGGAGATGAGTATTCAGGCTTTT
This sequence comes from Rhynochetos jubatus, assembly GCA_027574665.1. NCBI lineage: Eukaryota > Metazoa > Chordata > Aves > Eurypygiformes > Rhynochetidae > Rhynochetos > Rhynochetos jubatus. The sequence goes on along the minus strand of CM050649.1, from coordinate 122,533,606 downwards.
CAGAACACTCTGGAAATTGCAGTGACAGAATTAAGATTTGTTTCTGAGAAATATCTAATGGAGACTTCCTCCATTCTTCATTCTGAAAGACAACACTGGAATAGCTTAAAAAGTCATCTTACTCCAGAAATGAATCTCTAATTATCAGAAGTCAACTCAATTAGCTATTAAGCATTTCTAAACTATCCTAGTTTTCTGATTCTGAAAATTTGGAATGAAAATATCAAACACATTCCCTTACATGTACACTTTGAGTCCTAGGGTTTGTTTGTAAGTTCATACTTAAAAAAAAATATACTTAAATATATTTATTTTAGAGCTATATTTTCCTCCTTGGGTTCTTCTTCTTGGAGAAATATTAAAGAATACTTTTCATTGGAGATAACAAAGAGAAAAATGTATGGGTTTTTTTTGTAGACAACTTGCTGAATTTTGGACAGCAGAATTCAGGTAAATACTAATTTTCTTAGTACATAAAGTGTATGAAATAAAAAAAAAGGCAAGTTAATACAAAGAGAAGAAGAGGAATAAATGCATGAAGTGAATATCTACAGGATGCTGTGTATCCTACACATTTCAATATAAAATTATAGTACTCACATCTTCCTTTAGGTTCCCAACATCTTTCTAGATCAGAGACGTTCTTTGAGCAGTGAAAAGTAGGGAATATATATCTATGCAGCATAAAAAGATTAATTTAAAGGCATAGAAAATATCAAAACTTTGTTACCAAAATATTTGTGAATATTAGAAATTAAGAGAACACTGACTGTAATCCATTTTTAATAGCATCAATTGTAAAACCAAAGAACAATCAAAATCATGTAAGGAAACAATAGACATGAAGGAAAAATACAGATTGCTCTCAGGGTCAAATCCCTGTCTAAAGTGCAATAGATCCACTGAGTTAAGAGAGTGGCCATGATTTACAATGGCCAATGATTTGCCCTTTATGTCTTGCACTCTGACCTTCACTAATGCCTAGGACCATTGATTCTCTTTTTTCTCTGAGACACTGATTTCAGTGGGGAATTGTGCCCATGAAAGCAGGGCAGAATAGGGCCCTTTCATTTTGAGTTGCCATTTCCCAACCATGGAAGTGCAGTGTATTAATCAGAACAATCAATAGTCCTCTGACCCTCAACGCATCCCACTCCAGCGAAAAGGCATCACCTCTATTTTTGATTAATCAGTGCTAAGTATCCATTTCTGAAATATCTCTCTCAGAAATAGTTATACTAAGCATATTTAGGGGTTGATTTGCACTCCAATTGGGAGAGTTTCTAGATGAGGAAGTTCTTAAATCCTTGGGAGTATTGAAGCCCAGGAGAATCCTTCTGTTTTGTCTAATGTTATGGGTGTCTGTCCCTTCAAGGATCTGCTCTCAATCCATTCATCACTCAGTCTGCAGGACCTTCCATCTGGGTCAGCTCAATCACCAGTATCAGTACTGACTGGGTGATGAATGGATTGAGAACAGCCCTGGGAAGGAGGGCACGGGGCTAATGATGGACACGGCAATGTGCACTTGCAGCCCAGAAGGTCAACTGCATCCTGGGCTGTATCCAAAGTGTGGTCAGCAGGTTGAGGGAGGTGATTCTCCCCTTCTACTCTGCTCTCATGAGACGTCACCTACAGTACTGCATTCAGCTTTGGGGTCCCCATAACAAGAAAGGCATGGACCTGTTGGAACAGGTCCAGACAAGGCCATGGAGATGATCAAAGGGCTGGAGCATCTATGAGTAAAGGCTGAGAGTTGGGATTGTTTAGCCTGGAGAAGAGGAGGCTCCAGGGATACCTTATTGTGGCCTTCCAATACTTAAAGGAGGCTTATAAGAAGGATGGAAGAAGACTTTTTACCAGGGGTTATAATGACATGACAAGGGTTAAAGTTTATAATCTAAAAGAGTGTAGATGTAGATTAGATAAATGGAAGAAATTTTTTACAATAAAGGTGGTGAAACACTGGAACAGGGTGAACAGAGAAGCTGTGGAGACCCTATCATTGCATTCAAGGTCAGGTTGTATGGGCCTTTGAGCAACTTAATCTACTGAAAGAATTCTCTGGCTGTGGCAGAGGACTTGGACTTGATGATCTTTAAAGACTCCTTCCAACCCAAACTACTTCGTTATTCTATGAACTCTTTCTTGCTTTAGTTGTACAAGTCTCTAAATAGTTGTGGTAGGAAGCAGTGGCTTTCATAAACTGCAATGGCAAAAAAAAAAATTTAATCTTACAGTGGGAGGTAAAAGGGATGAGCTCTGAAAGGCAAGGCTGGGTGGGCATGTTTGCTTCAAAGTGTTGAATGATCGATGTGTACAGCGTGGAGGCTCACACAGCAGTCAGCACTTGCCAGTTATTCCCTTGTTACTTACTCAATGAATCAACTTAATGAGAGAAGGTAAAGTTCAGCATTTCAACAAATGCTTTCACACCTCACTTCTGAAACATGCCCTATTACCCATTTAAACTGTGATGTACTCATTTTTTCCCACCGACTCACAGAGAGAGAGAGAATTAGATTTTCTCCTTTTTTTAAATTTATTATTTACCTTTTTGCCTGTTGGTCACTTTAATGTCAGTGAATATTTTAGGCTTCTCCCTTATCTTAATGAATCTGGCTCCCAGGGAGAATGTGAGTAATAAAAAAAGAACATTTTTAGTGCTTTGTATTGCCTGGGTTTTATACTTTAATATCAAATTCTTCTTTTTTTTTTTTTTTTTTTTAAGTTTTGTTAAAAGCACTTCTGTACATTAGGAAACTACTGGCATGTTAATAGAGATATCATCAACAGTGTCAGACTGAATAATTCTGGTACCTAATGAAATAAAATTTAGACAAAATATCTATACAAATTTCTATTAGTTTTTTTTCTTTTATTTGTTGTTTATTTTTTTCTTTTCTTGTCCTGTCTAAAATTTTTGCAGGTGAATAAACCCAATGACCTCATTGGCTAAAGTAGATGAAACTTGGGTTTTTTTCCAGCTGGAGTAAAGAGCAGGAAGCAGAATCTGAGTGTGCTGTTGTAAAATGAGTTTTTCTGTGAATTTCTCTGATTCAAGTGAAGAATATACACTTCAATCCTTGTGCATAGCAGTTTCTGTATTCATTTTAACTAGCTCTACAAGAAAATGCCAGTATATTGAGATGCCCCAATTAAATTTTGTTGATGCAGTGAACTTCTTTATGGCTGAGCAATACCACTGCTAGCAATTAGACTAACAGCACAGCATACATCACTCAGAAATAATCAGACGACTTTTGCATGGCAATATGAGGGAGTTTCAGATGTTAAGCACTATTCCAAACAATGTTTTTTCAATTATTCCACAGGTTTTCAAGGAGCATGTCCATCCTCATTTATTTTAATCAAGGAAGTGAAGGACCTCAATTAGGATATTTTATTATATAGAAAAGCACATAGAAATCATGTAAGCAGATGTTATAAAAAGAATGGATATGCTTAACTGGAGGATACAAGAAAGACATAAAAAAGACACCATTATTTCCCTTCTCCTCACTCCTGAAACAATGGAAATGACATTTTTGAAAATATAATGCTTACCAAGCAATTTCCATGCATTCAGTGATCATCCTAATTCCATCTAGAAATTGTGCTGCCTTAGATAAAACTGAATGGCTTTAGGGTGATGTGCTCAAGGTGATTGGAAGATCAAGAGATGATAGGAAAATGAGAGGAAAAGGGAGATGTTTCCTTATATTTTGATAAATTTAAAACACAAGGATAAGCCCTATTTGTGCTTGTTGGACTATTCTGTGCCTGTCAGGCGGTTTTGCCCAGTCTCTGATCTCAATGAGTAGTGACTGGTAGCCCCCCTATTCTGCAGTGTTTGTATATGATATTGCAATTCCTGCTGACATTAATTCTTTTTTAAACTCAGAGGGGATTTGGAAAAACTCTTGATTGCTTAGTACCTTGTATCTATGTGCAGTTTTATATAAAGGCTGCAAGCTTTTCTTCACTCCCATCCCAGAGTTGCCCCAGTTTGTAGGGAGCAATAGATTACAATAGGTATTAGGAAAAGCTTTCTAGGGAAGCTACAGTCCCTTGGCACAAAAATACAGTCCTCAACTTATCCTTAGGTCTATATCCTTTGGTTAGTGTTCTGACATTCAAACAAATACTTAATTATTAAATTATGTACCTGCAGATGGTCCTCAAGATGGTGCATTTTGCAGTACCAACATATTTTACTGTCCTACTGAGGAAGTGGTCCCTCTGAACCTGGGGGCTTTTCATGTCAGAGGTGTGATGCTGGGAGAGACCAGCTATGGACAGGCAGAGTCTACACAAAGGGCAGTGTTTCAGAGCACAGTGGCTGGTGATTCTCAGCTTCAGTGGCTGGAAAACCTCAAAATCTCAATTACCACTCATCTCTTTCAGGTATTTGGTGAGAAAGGGCAAGATTGATGCTGCTCAAATTTAGTCACTACAATGGAGTCATTCCAGAAGAAATTGGCACTGTTTGGTCATCTGCTTTAAACATCTGTTTCAGGTGAGGTGGTAGTGACTTAAAGAGCTTATTTCTCTTTTCTGACTATAAAGGAAATCCAGATGACTAGGTTAGATCTAAGTGTATTACTGATTTCTACGTTTGCTTAGATGAAATGTGCCCTAAATTTTTCAGAAAGTCTACTTCTTTTGAACTCACAGTTATCCCAAGAAATCTAATAATCAGCTCATCAATGTCTTTTTCTTCTTTTAAGAATCATCAGACTGTCTCTGAATTACCTCTCAAATAGCAATAGAGGTGGAATTGCAATTTTCAGCTGACTCATCACGTTCAGAGATGTGATTCTGCTGATGAAACCTTTGTATTTAAGTGAATGCATCATTAGAAGTAGAAACTATCAGAGCCTCAAACTTCCGCATTCAAAGGAGACTTAAAGCTGAAAGATGTGCTGAATTGTGCTTGAACAGTATCAGTGCACTAGTAGATTTTCTGGTTTTGGGTTTTTACACTTTTTCTTGCTCTCAAGTCCTCAGCTTTTCCTTAGTTAAATTTACCAAATGTCTGCCAAACTTAGCATATTGCTGACATTCTGGGCTGTGTTTTGCATTATTCTCCTGATTGATGTGGAGAACATTACTACCTTGCCCTAGTAGCAAGGCAGGCAAGACCTGCCATTTAAGGACACATCTGTACTGTATGCTGCATGTATGGACAGCTTTGGTTCAGCCTTGATTCAGGCACAGAGGGGAGTTCCACCTCAAGACTCTGGTGCTTTGTGCAGGCCAGTTTATTCTATTTTTTTCCTTGCTGATGCATCTTCAGTCTGTTTCTTCAGGACAGCAGATGTTAAGGAGGACATAGCCTCCTACTTGCTGAAAGGTATGAATATCCCCTCTTGCTTCATGGATGTCTACACATGTGAATACATCTGGATAAGGCAGCCAACATGCCACACACGACAAAGCATCCATCTCACGTTACATTTCCAAGAAGTAGAGAGGATTCTCCAATTTCTCTGGGTTCATTACCCTATATGTTGCAACCATGTCTTATGTTGACTTTGACTTTTGTCCTGTGGCCTGATGTCTCCTCTCCCAGGAGGACAATGTCCAGATACCATGTTCCCCAAAGCACTGATTTCAGGAAATGTTAGTCACCTCAAATTTGCAACTGAGAGCAAGCTGCACTTCCTGTGATGTTTTTAACTAACAAAAAGTTTTCCAGAACATTCTGTCCTTCAGCAAAAGCACAAGTTTTCCTATTAGAATATAGGTCACTGGTGAAACTGAAGCATGAAGTCAGACAAAATTTTGCTTATTCCTTTCCATCTTCCACTGGTAAATTTGAAGGTCCTTGAAACAGTTTCTGACACACAAGTGGTTAGCAATCTCCTGGATTTTGAAATCACTAAGGTAATAAGTATGGAAGATAAGAAACTGCAAAATGATGGGGTGAGGATAAAAATAGACTCAGAAGCTATTTCAAATGACATAGAAAAAAAGTCATCCCTGATTTACTAGGGACTATCTCAATCAAAATCTGTTTATCCACTCATGCCTGTAATGGTACTGTACAGAGAGAAGGCTCCCATAGTCTTATCATTATTCATTACTACTTATTACAATAATAAGGTACAGTGAATTGCTCTACCCATTGGCTGAAGGCTGATGCACTGTACATACCCTAAGTGTAGGTCCTGAAACAATGCAGTAATGACCTCGCTCGGCTCTTCTTGTCCTACAAAATCCCTACCCCCCGCCTTTTTTTTAATCTCCTTAGTGCAAGTTAGAAAATTAACAGTGTCAAGGTACCCCCCTTTCAATATAAGGTTCTGAAAATCACAAGTACCTGAAAAAAAAGGAATTTTGCTTATTTTAGTGTAACAAGTGTCAGAGGAAATCAGGGCTGAAAACATAGCTCATGGGAAGTCTCATCTTCCCTGATTCCTTCTTTCCTTCTCATTTACCATCCCTTTAGTCTGAAATCAAAATCCAGTTGGTGCTATTCCGGATGCAATGCTTGAACATTCCCTGATCACTTCACATTATTCTCTTGTCATCATTCCGAAATTCATATGTGGCTCACTGCCATTAGTTAAAATCACTCCAAAGAGATATTTTTCCTTCAGATAAATAAGCAAAATCACACAGGCCAAAGGATGTCCCGGTATCCTCAGTGAGCCAAAGTCAGTTTTTCAGGAGGTCACTTTGTGTGAAGAACTAGGTTTTTTATAAATCTGCAGGTGCCAGGCACTGTATGTAAAAATCCCTACTAGATATGGTCTCTCTGTTTTTCCCTTTTACCTGCTACCATGATTTATTCAAGCACTGGAATCTGGAACCCCAAATACTCCTCCCAAGAACCTGGAGCATGTTCATGAACTGCTCTGTGCTTCAACTTTGTCTTTATGCAAACTGGGAATACATGGTATTAATTTTCCCCATGCAGCTATGATGACTTGGCACATTAAGCTTTGAAAATTACTTTGAAATTACAGAATAAAAAGCATACTAATGTTGGTTTAATATTACAAACATTGATATAACCCTCTACATTTTAAGACTATTTGGCCTATGTATACAACATATTCACTGACTATATAAAAAAACCTTCAAACAGCTTCTCTCCCCTTTACACAATTACTCTCTCCACCCCTGCATGCATACCCTACATTGGTTGGTACATACTCAAATGGGCCAAATTTTACTCTATTATAGAAAAATGAAGTTACCTCAGGGATCAATTTTCCCCCAAGTGTTTTCTGATGTCAGATCATAAACTACTTAAGAGCGTGATTAATTGCAAAACCTCAGAGATTCTCTCAGGAGGAAATATTGTGCTTTGTCTAAGATTGGCAGTTCCTGGTTTCACCTCACAAAAATGCATGCGGAATAATAAAATGTCCTTTATTCTCATGCGAATCCTCTAAAGGTCAGTTTAAGCAGGCTGACACAGCTATAACTAGGAGAATTTCTCAAACTGATGGCTCATTTTCTTTGGAGAAGGGTGTTTAGTCAATAGATGAGACAGTACTAAGAGCTCTGTACAACAGGATGTAATTGATGGTCACAAAGCACTGTCAGAATTGAAGCTTTCACAGGCCATTCCATCTGCCCTGGAGAACTGAGACTTTTTGTTGATTTCTTATTGCTTCCATCCTTGTCGACTGTAATTTTACCTTCTTTTTAATTCTCAGTCCAGTTATTTACTTAGGTTTACACAACTGCAAGCAATTCATATATTATTTCTCAGGCTGATTCATGGTAACTGCTCAGATGCCTTCTCTCAGCTGGTTTTGGCTGAGTGAGGGAGTTTAAACCACTTCTGCAGTGGTCAGCACAAATTAGAATTTAAATAGGTGGTTTAAGCTAACCTTTTGACTGACAGGGTGATCTGAAATGCAGAACAGTGGTCACTTCCTACAGTGTAAGCAGTAATTTCTTAATACTTATTAACATAATTGCTGTGATCATCTTTACTTTCACCATAGTGCCTGGAAGGGGATGAACGAAACCAGGGTACGGTTGTATTAAGTATCTTCTGAATGCAGCAACCTTGTTTAGCATCTGGTATTTCTGATTTGCTGGTGGTTTTGGGGTTTTCTTTTTTTTTTTTTTTTAAACAAAGGTGATATTTTTTTCCCCAGATACATCAGAACTAGCAAAAAAGCATAGTCTTACTTGCATTTATAGAGTGCTTTAGGCAATACCAGAAACCACAGTTTTGCTAGTAGCTCTTAGACCAGAAATTTTTTTCAGTGTTAGGACCGGCAAACTTTTACTAGGTTATACCAGACCAACATAAACCATGACTTTGCTTCCAGTAAGTTATTTTACAATCACACTGAAATGCATTCATTATCTTAATGAGGAAAGGGAATCAGAAAATTTTTGTAATTCCTTATCTAGTGTCTTTTTCAGGGGGAAACTTCAACTTACTTTCACCTTGATGTTATGTTGAAGGTTTGTTTTTGACATATTTTGACATTCTGCTTTATAGAAAGCTCCTCAACTGAGCTATACATCATGGAAGTGGAGCCATGCATTGCTATGAGAGAAAGATCTGGTTTTCCAGAACATTGTCAGATTTTACTCACTGAAAACAATTTGTTTGAACCTACCTAAAATCAAAATTGTCTATGTTTCTTTCTGTAGGAATAATTAGTGAAGAGGAAACATGCATGTTGTTCTGTCCCATATGGACTTTTTTACAATTTCAATTCCCTCTCTTTTTACATATATAGCCTAAGTCCTAAAATGTACAAAGTTTGCAAACGAAGGGTAAACATTGACGTATTCAAAGCAATTACTTTAACAGCAGCAAGTAAATGGGAAAAAGTCAATCAATACAGTACTATTTTATTTTTTTTTTAATGATAAGAAAACACATGTTTTTAGTTTTTTTTGGTGGAGGAATTTTTTAAAATTTTACATTTTAAACCCACAGCTAAGATTTCAAATATGCAATCCATAAATAACATGACACATGTAATGATTCTGGTATAAAGGGTTTTGGAAGAGAAAACAAAAGTATAATTAAATAAGATGTTATCAAAGCTTTATTTGTTAAACCCCCTCAGGTCTGCACATTTAAATGTGCTTCTCATGGCTTAATATTTTGAACTGTTTCAGTTAGTTTTCAAATTTTATTTTTTTTGGAGATGATAAACAATTGGATATACTTGATTTACCATCCCTGGCATTAGGACCACATCCTGCAGGGCTGTCAGACCCCTGCAGCCCATGGAAATCACCAGAAGTAAATCCTCTCCTAAACTGGACCTTATGGTTTTCTGGTCTAACTTCTGCAGGATAACAATTTTGGATACGGTTCATTGTAACTTCTGATGATTCTCAGCACGGCAAGATTGATCTCTCATGTAAGAGAACTCAGTTATTTTCTCTGTGTTTCTTTAATTTAATAAGTGTCAGCTTGGTAGCTTCCCACAAGGCTCAGATGAACAAGAGAACAAGAAGTGACCAGAGGTCCATCTGCCCCCGACAGTGACCAGAGGAGAGGCTGCTCAAGGACAGCATGCAAGCCCAGTCGCTTTCCCTGGCTCTTCGTGCTTCCCAGCAAGTGTTTCAGCTGGAATAGCAGCAGCATGTACATCTCTGCCCAGCATTTTTAGCATGTTCCGTTTATGAATTTGTCTGATCAATTTGTGAGCCTGCTGATGCTGTCTCTTCAGCCTCCTGTGGCAGTGAATTTTACAAATTCACTACCTGCTGTGTGTAGAAATACTTTCTTTGGACTACTTTAAGCAGATGGGGTTTTAAACTAGTTTCAGTGAATGTCTCTTGCATGGCAGGATTTGGTAAACAACTGTTCTGCATTCATCTTACCAACTGCCTTCAGGAGTTTGTAAAACTCAGCTGTGGTCCTCTTCCCCAGCCTGACAAACCCTAGCACTAACAAGTCAAGACAGAGGATTTCTCCTCCTCCCCTCTTTTTGGCACTTCTGAGATCACATCTGTGCCCAGGTTTGGGTCTGCTGTGGAGGAAAGACATTGATGAGCTGGAAGGAGTTCAGGGGATGTCCCCAGGATGGTTGGATTGAAGTGCTTGCCCTGTAAGGAGAGGCTGGGAGAGATGGGCTTAGTCAGCCTGGAGTAGAGTTGGCTTTGAGGGGACCTAACAGCTTTCTGTGTTGGATGATGACAGGCAACAAACACAATCGCAACACAGGAAACATCACTAGGTATAAGGAAAACATACGTAATAGCGAGGGATGTCAGAAACTGGAATGGGGTCCAGAGAGGCTGTGGAGTCTCCATCTTCAGAGGTGGTCAAGACTCAGCTGGACACAGACTTGCAAAACCCAATGTAGCTTTGAAAATGTCCTAGCTTTGAGCAACCTTGGGCCATATGATCTCTGGAGATCCCTTCCAGACACTGATCTGCCATCTGTCAAGACGGCATCTGCCCTTAACATAAGAAGGATATAGACCAGTTGGAGCGAGTCCAGAGGAGGTCACGAAGATGCTTAGAGGGCTGGAGCACCTCTGCTATGGGGACAGGCTGAGGGATTTGGGCTTGTTCAGCTTGGAGAAGAGAAGGCTCTGCAGAAACCTTATAGCACCTTCCAGTGCCTGAAGGGGGCCTACAAGGAAGATGATGGGGGGCTTTATACAAGGGCCTGTAGTGACAGGACAAAGGGTAATGGGTTTAAATTGAAAGCGGGGAGATTTAGATTAGATCCAAGGAAGAAATTCTTCCCAGAGAGGGTGATGAGACCCTGGCACAGGTTGCCCAGAGAAGTTGTGGGTGCCCCATCCCTGGAAGTGTTCAAGGCCAGGCTGGATGAGGCTTGGAGCCACCTGGTCTAGTGGAGGGTGTCCCTGCCCATGGCAGGGTGTTCAAACTGGAAGATCTTTAAGGTCCCTTCCAACCTTAACCATTCTATGATTCAACAATCTTTTTTTCTTGGACATTTGAGTGCCATGAGGAGTTTTTGAGACATTGTGGAGGACATCTTGGAGGAGTGAATCAGGCAGGTATGCTGAAAGTGGAAACATCTAGTCCAAACCCTGCTAGATTCAGCATAACGTACACTTGTATCATTCTTAGTCACTGCCATCTTTGACCATTTCAAGAGCTACATGGCAGCACCCAAACTAACCTGAAGGACTGAAGTCCAGTCTGGATGTGCCTGCATACATAATTAGTTTCCTTACATCAGAAGAAAGCAGGAGAGCATGAGTTTGTCCTAGCTGAAGGCTGGAATAGTTTTATTGTTAGATCAGCGTTTATTCCATCATGAAGTTTTGCCTTGATCAGGATAAGCAAGGACTTCATCAGGAAGGTGTTCAAGAAGAAGCCTTTCTAATAATTTCACCACTGGTAAATAAGGGCTGCTGCTTTTGTGAAACATGCTTAGGTCCTTTAGTATCTTTCTCTTGCAGAAAGAGCTAAGAAGTCACCAGTACAGGAACAGTGCCTCCCCAGTCAGGGTGATTTTTTCTCCACCTTTCCTTTTCCTGCTTCACTGGTGACTTCCCTCCACAGCCACTACATTTAGTTTCCAGTAGCCTTGGCAGTGACCCTGTTGCACTTTAACTTGGCTGCCTGTAGCCCCAGCTGCTATGCTAATGTTTTCCTATTTGTATTCAGATTGGGTCTGGCATATCCCCAGAGACATTTTTTTCGAATGAATGTACCAAAGGGATAAGTCATCCTTTCCCCTGTGCTCTGCTGTTAACCTTTTTTTTTTTTCCATTTGTGTTTGCCTGTAAGCCTCATGCAGTGTCCCTTAAAGTCTGAGGCTTCAGAGCAGAAATTCCCACATTGCTATTTAGACTGAGGCATCACCAGGAGTCCCCAGTAGAGATCAGAAATCCACTGTGCTGGGAACGTGCAGGCATCTGTTGGCTGCACAGAGACCCCCAGTGCAGCATTACTCCTGCTCATGCCGAATGAGTACTGTTGCACCTGGGCTAGAAGTTACGATGGGAATTGGTGAGCTGGGGGGCAGGTTTCAGCTGAGTAGGAACAATGGTCTTGGCATATCAGCTAGTATTGCTACATAGCATGTACCCTGTAGTGTGTGGATGCACCCAGACAAGCAGCTGTGGGCTTGAGGGTCTCTGCAGTGTGCTCCGCTGGGTGATGTGGATGTGCTTACTGTTGCTGCCTGACAGGTAGAGGCTGTGGGAAAACTTATTATAATATTTCTGTATTATTTCCATGGTGGTTTTTACAAGAAGGAAACCAAAGATATATTTGGCAGGGCTTCTATTTGTGCCTTTGTTTAGAGCTGTGGGAAATAAAACATCCAGGGAGATTGAAGGCCAGATACTGCATCCATTTACACCACTGTCGGATCACTGTCTTGACTTCAAACGTGAGGAACTTGAAGGAATTTTGGACATGACTGGATCTCCATTGTCACGGAACACTCAAAGCAGTGTTGTTTTCATACAGTACTCTTTCGTTCTGATCATCAAGGAGTTTAGGAGAAAACTGCCATCAAGCCTTAAGGTATTTGTCTATTTAAGTAAATATACAGCATGAAAGTACTTAGTTTTAAAAGATACCTCTATAAACAGTGGCTTATGCTGAAAACAAACATAGAGAAAATCACAGTTGTGTAATCTTTGCTACAGAAAGGACTAAGGAACTAACCATTTGATAGTAAACACTTTTTCCAAGCTTGCTGATATACAGCCGTGTAGAAGATGCTAAAATACCTCTCACAGCCTGATTAGCCTAAGGCATGTGGTGGGAAGACTTTTTGTGCTTTCAAGGTGAAAAGATGAAACAACACAACAAAATCTAAACTCCTGCCCCCACAGTTTTGCATTTTTCTGTCTCTCTAGTGAGAGCTTCTGGCAGAATACTTTTTCCTGAAGGGAAAAGAATAAATCACTGAAGTAGGTTAAGGATAGGAAGAACAGCACAGTGTTCAAGATGAATCTGAAACCAGACAAAGTGAGAAAATTTTCAGGCAGAAGGCTTGTTTGCTTGCCTGAACTGGTTTCACTGAGAATTATCTACTGAACATGTTTTTGTTTACTGTACCTAACTGATAATCAGCCAACATAACATCTTTTCCAGGCTGATGTCTGAAGTGTCACATTAGTTTGTTGTGTTTCTTTGACCTTAATTTTAATTAAATATAATTGTTTTGGCTGCTGCTTAAATATAGCTGGTATGTTGCAATAAATCACTTTTAGATATTTCATTAGTGGTGAGTGCTGAAAATCAAACCGAGCTCAGGATGAAAATGCATCTTGACTCAGCTTGTGCTTACTTAGCCAGAAGGAGTTACAGGGTAGGCAAATATTGCAATACATATTTTATTTTTGAGTGACTGACTACATATCCATAGAAAACATGACAAAGATGTGTGGAAATAATATTGTAGATTGAAATTTACTCCAATGAGGGTAACTATAAATGTGCAACCTTTTGGCTATAACTAAGCGTTCTTCAGAGTAGGACTCTAGCAAGCCATTGCAATGGTAAACTCCTCAAGAGCTGGAGTGTGGGGTCCTTCCAGGAATCAATCTTGAATAAAAATTAATATGGAAGTGCCTTTAATAGTATAGATGAAAGGTGACTCAGAACTGTTGTTTCTTCTTGGTGCTTAAAGCACTACATTGGGGCACTCATTAAAAAGTTTACCATTCAAAGTCTTTGTACATTCAATGTGACTTGGTAGAACAAGCTCTGATTTAATGCCAGTGAAAAGCAGCGTGCAGCATTGGCCTTAGCACTCTCATCAAGATGGATGGACCTACAAGGACAGGCTGTGCTGGTTTTGGCTAGGGTACAGGTAATTTTCCTCATAGTAGCTAGTATGGGGCTATGTTTTGGATTTGTGCTGGAAACTATTGATAACACAGAGACATATTTGTTGTTGCTGAGCAGTGCTTACACACAGGAGTCAGGGCTTTTTCTGCTTCTCACACCACCCCATCAGTGAGTAGGCTGGGGGTGCACAAGAAGATGGGAGGGGACACAGCTGGGACAGCTGTACCCAACTGACCAAAGGGATATTCCATGCCATAATGATGTCAAACTCAACATTTAAAGATGGGAGAAAAAGGAGGAAGTGTGGGACATTAAGAGTGATGGCATTTGTCTTCACAAGGTAACTGTTACACATAATGGAGCCCTGCTTTCCTGGAGACAGCTGGACACCTGCCTGCTGATGGGAAGGGGTGAATGAATTTCTTGTTGTGCTTTGTTTGTGTGCACGGCTTTTGCTTTACCTGTTAAACTGTCTTTATCTCAACTCACGAGTGTTCTCACTTTTACTTTTTTTGACTCTCTTCCCCCTTCACACTGGGCTGTGTGATGCTTAGCTGCTGGCTGGGGTTAAACCACAATATAGATCTTTGAGTGGACCTGGTCTTAATTCTGCTGCCTCCTCATGCTCTTCTTGCATTCATCTGGGCTGCTAAACTATTCATTCAACTGCTTCCTTCAAAAGTTCAAGTGAGAAGATCATGGGAGGGAAAGGTCCTCTGATTTGCTTGCAAGTTCACTCAGCCTCAGCTACATATCTTCCTTTGATGTCTATGATCAAACTTCCTTACTGGTCTTCCTGTGCTCGCTGTTGATCCATCTCTGGTCCTACTTCCCTGCTTCTGAATTCCTCTGTTTTCACCCTTCTTTCTAGATCCTTCCAACACAACCCACTCCATCTTTGACCACCTGGTCCTCAGTTGCCTATCCCATAGTTATTATGCATGCTATCCACATTATTTTCTAACTACAATCAAGATATCCCTTTGTTCCTTTGGGCTCCAGTTATAAAAAGGTTGGCTACTGAAAAAGACGCTCACAAATAAAACAGCCATAACTTCTTATGTGATTGCAAAACACACGGATAAGGACCAATGCAGTTCCAAAATCATCTAGAAACAGAGAATTCAGTCTTTGTTTAAAATCAAACTCTGCTTTTAAGTCTGTCAGTGAGATCTGAAGAATGGATTAGGGCTGTGAATTAAGGGTTATTTGCAAACTTTTGCTTGTTTAAACTTGATGCCAAATATACTTTGTCTTCTTGACACAGTGATTTCAGCTGATTTCAAGGGGATTGTTCAGTGGTCAGGATCTGTCCTTTCTAAGACTGGTGTCTTAAAAGGACAAAGTGATACTGCTGTGATAGAGATATTAACCTTCCTTATAGTCATTTTAAGATTAAAAGTTCTTTTGGGAAATGATTAATTTTCTGTGAATTTCTGCAGTGTGTGGCATAATGGGCTTAAATTTTTTGGTTAATAGAGTTACTGAATAAAATAAATTTTAAATAATAATAAATTTCATAATAGACACTTGTAAGCATCTGTAGGCAGCAGTAGATTACGATTTAAGGAGTAAGCTCCTGCTCGGTATAAAGTAAGGTGGTAGAATCATGTTATGTTCTAGTCATTGGCTAGAGTGATTGTGTTCTGTTATGTGAACTGAATTTAATTTAATGTCCAGAAGACAGATACTTCCTCTCCTAGTAAAAGTGTTTTGGAAAACTTTAGGCTAATAAGGCAAAAGCTAAATACATTATGTCAGGAATAAACTCCATCAACCCAGTAACCAAGGTGATATTAATAACATAAGCTAACGGAACTGTACATGAGGTGGTTTTGTAAACCCCACTATACTCCTTTCTTTATACAAAACAGAGGTTTAATTGGTTACAGTGTAGCTGAATTGAGCCAATAAAAGGTATAATTGATTATAACCCCTATATAGCACTAATAGCAGCCATTTTTAATTGTATTGGCAGCCAAAATTACATTTCCTCTCTGTCTCAGGTCACTTACCATCCAAATGAGCATTTGTTAATGGAACCAGATCATTAGTAGCTTCTTTACTGATTTCCATGTCACTGCTTGAGTGCACATTTAAATGTATATGAAATATTCAGGTTGACTTCCTCTGCCACCTGAATATGAAGTTCTCTGCATTTTGACAAACTGCTCATTTTGCAGCCTGCACAAGAACTGCAAAGAAAGTGCTGACCACTAGCTAGGTTAGTCTAATTACTCTGACAGAAAAATTTGGGTCATCATTATAGAAAGGAAACTGAGGAAGCAAAGGACAGCTCAAGAAAATACAACTGGGATGTTCTTATTTTTAGGAAGAGACTATGTTTGATGCAGACCAATATATATATATATATACATATTTATTTTTCCCACTTAGAGCCCTGCCATGAGGAGAAATGGTTGCTTTCTGGGAAGATTTCACATTTCATCTCTACCCAAAGATACATGTGACACAGCTGTGTAAAACTGAAATTCTATTTTGTGTGTGTAGTGAGATATATGAGTAGATGTACTTACAGGTCCACTGTCAGGCATGCTTCTCACTACAGAGAGCCTTACTTCCACCCCTAGCCTGGTGCATCCCACGGGCTTGACATCGGTTGCCAACAGGGAACATAGAACAGATGGGTGAATGGATGTGGATGAAGTTTAGGACGTATGAATGTGGAAGAAAGAGATGGTCTCCATGCTCACATAAGCATACTTGAAAGAGATTTCCATTTAGCAAATGAATGACTAAGGCACAGAGGAATTACCTGGCTTGCCAGAAATCACAAAGACAGTAAAAATGCCTGGCATTTCAATGTGTGTCCCTTATATGGTAGCCCACCACCAAAGTCCCAAGATCTGTTTTCCTTTCTGTGCCTTCAGCCAGGCAACAAGGTGATAGCTGGCACTGAGATTACTTCATATCAACTCGTTACGCAGTAATAGAGCACTCAGTATTTCCCCCAAGGTTAAACCACCATATCTAGCCTCTCGTGCAATAAGAAAACTATATAAGAAATGTAAAATTTTAGGAGTAAACTCATTGATTTTGAGATTTTTTAATGAAACAGTGAAAATGGAGGATTAGATCATGACATAGTGAAGTCTAGCATTAATGTCTTGCCCTGATGAAAGCTTCCTTCTTCAGCTTGAGCAAGTAATTAATTGTATTTTCCACCTCTCCTACACTGAGCCATCTGTTAGTTAGCCATCTTGGCCAAGATAGTGATACCTAACATTCCTTTCCTTCCAATAACTTTTCACAATGAAAATAAACAGCCCAACTTCTTTTCTCCAAATGCTGAAATATTTAACATCTTAATAGCTCTTTATAATTACTTAGACTGTAGAAGAGATGGCACATGCTTCTTACTGACACCAAATCTATTAAAACCTGCTCAGAGGAAAAATAAAACCTTCTTTTTTTTATGAGATACCACAAAATCTCGTTAGTGTTCTGTTCCTTCTAGATAGTCTGCCAGTCCCTTAGCTTAAAATCTCCCACTGATCTCCAGTACTCCTAAGACATAAGTTGGTTTTAATGGAGCAAACAATACGGGAGTCTTTAATCCAGAATAAATCCACAGAGCATAGACTGGAAAGCAAAAGACATAAGAAAATTCTTAAGCAACTCACTTCCTCTCTTCTAATAAGGAAGACGATATGTAACATTTTTAGTATCCTCCACAACACAGTTGTATTACAAGGGAAATAGATAATAGATAGAAGTTTACTTTTACTTTGTAGGATACATTTTCTACTCTCATGTACTGATAATGACTCTCTACTGAAGGGTTAAAGAGCAGGATTTCTGTTTCTTTACAGCTGGACTGTGTGAAATTCCAGACAGGTCTAGCTGCCAGGGCCTTTGAATTTTTCATGAAATTTTTATTTCTCTTCATGATTTTCTACTAAGAAATGTGGCTCTCTCCCTGAAATTATTTGATCTGTTCACCTTTCTTCATTGATTAATATCTCTTAAAATGTTGAGCCATTACACAAAAATTGTCAGACTGGAATATCCTGAGCATGTTCAGGATGTATTAATGTGCAACGTGCATGTAACTATTTTATTTTTATGGATAGAAGGTACTTTTTTCAAAGTTATTAATAAGCAAAAGATTATGGAAAATGTCACTGGAGTTACCCTTTTATAAGTACATTTATCATTTTGCAGGTATATAAGTGGTATACATAAAAGAGGATGAACAATGGAGGCTGTTTCTTTCTGTGAATTAGGTTAGAACTTCCCAAAATTGTACCATTTGCACCCTTCCTCAACTGCAGACAGCCCTGAGTTGTGCACAGATTTGTGTGGAGCAGTGTGTAGTCTGTGGGAAGCAATACTCACAGTGATGGTTAGGTGAGGACCTGTGGGTGAAAGAGCATAATGCAGGTACTGTTAAGTGGTTTAACTTTCTGCTTCATTGCTCTTGTTAGTTGTGTGCATATGAACTCAAGGTGTTTAAGAACAAAGTTGGATGTTTTTTAAAATTTTTTGTTAGTCTATCACTTTGTATATTTTGTTCTTTTTAATACCATGTTCAGAAGGGCAAAATCATATTTCTCATCACTGTTTTTTTAAAATGCTCTCTAAAGAAAAGATCCCTACTTGATTGAATAATAATCTTGTCTGCAACTTCCTGTTCTATTCAATGGAAAGGGAATACAATTTAATTCCGCTCAGGCACACAGGCTGCAGAGTGTGTTGTGTAAACTATATGGAACCTTCTGAGATTCAAGATACCACTTACATTTCTGTAATGCATTTATATAAAATGCTATTATGCTTCTGCTTCAGTCTTCAGTTGTTTGTTTTTCAATATAGTAAAGCATAATAATTAATGTTATTTCATGTGCAAATATTCCTTCTGGTTTCATGTTTTCAATAATAAAAGGATTTCACGTTTATAATCATGTTGAGAATATGTAGAGTTTGTATACTAGGGACAGCAAAACATGTAAAAGGCTTTTTATCAAGTGCTGTGGAAATTTAACCACGTGTTCAAAATTAGAGATTATATTGTTGTCTACTGAAGAAAGGACTCATATGGTTTCATGTTCTGGTACTTCAGAGAGCATGTGCCTTTCTGTGGAAACACTTGGTGTCATACAGTTGAGGCAAAATACAGGACCAGTGGGTTTTGGGTCTCCTATTTTCCTTTTGTCCTTCCTTATGTACTCCCTGCCTTCATTCCTTCCTCCCTGTCAGCCTGCCTGCCTGCCTTCCCTTAATTTCTCCCTCTTTCTTTCAGGAAGAAATTTTTCATGGAGAGGGTGGTGAGGCAGTGGAACAGGTTCCCCAGAGAAGCTGTGGATGCACCATCCCTGGAAGTGTTCAAGGCCAGGCTGGATGAGGCTTTGAGCAACCTGGTCTAGTGGAGGGTGTCCCTGCCCATGGCAGGGGGGTTGGGATTAGGTGATCTTTAAGGTTCATTCCAACCCAAACCATTCTATGATTCTATGATGATATGATTTTATGACTTTCACTCTCTTTCTTCTCTCTTCTCTCTGTCAGCAGATAGCAAGAGGCTTTATAAGACCGTGAATTTATTTTAATTGTGTATATATTTAAGCCTGGCTATATATATATGCATGGATATATATATATTTGCATATACACATCTTTGAGCAGGGATGGGTGTATATGTGTGAATAAGCATCTTTCACATATAAAAAAAGATTCAACTAATTAGAGTGAACCAACGCTTTAAGCAAAGACTTGAAGGAAGTTAACCTTTTAAGTGAGAAATTTGAGATGACACTTGGGTAATGAGGAGAAGGGAGTTTAGCAGCACCCTGATTGCTGGCAGGGCTAGACAGTGGTATCAGTGCATCCAGGTTCAGTGCACCTGGACTCAGCCCACAGGCTTTGCCAGGCTCGTCCACCTGCTTTCACAGCTTCTGCCCATTTTCCTTCCACCATGTATGCACAGGAATATTTCTGGATAGATCTGAGTTTGCATGAGGATTGGAAGGAATGATGCCTTTTCTTCTGCTGCTCGAAGGAGGCTGCTCCTTTCCCCTGCCTTCAACCTTTGGTGGCTGGTAATAGTTTATTTCTGCCTCATGCTGGGGTCCACCAACGGTATTTAACTGTTTCATTGCTTTCTGAAATAAACTAAAAAGACAGTGAAACAACTCATCAGTTACTGCAGACAGCCAGGAAGAAGGAAAAATGAGAGTCATAATTATCCTGATGAGCCAATTATGCTCCCCAGAAACATTATAAATGTGTGTAATAATAGCCATAGCATTTTTTTAACCTGGCATGTTAAAATGACAGCTATTTATAAACTTGTGAATAACACAGAGTCCCTAAGAATGTGTGAGTGGTTTTCAGATAGTAAATGAAACCTATTTCACAGTGGCCACCTCTGCTTTCTACATCAATATTTTATGATTCTAAAATCCATCCATATTATGACTAAATAGGTGAACCAAATGTCAGCATTTGGCTAAAAATATACGTAGATGGTATATTTTCTCTACAGAAGTCTTATAAAAAGTAACTTTAATTGATTTTTAAGCTAACTGTCCCCAAAGTGCCACACACCGTTAAAAGAGATGGGTAGCTTTATGCTGGATTTAGGTTAAGTTGGAATATTGGAGTGATGTGTTAAGGAAGGAAACAAAATCTTCTGAAGTGCACTTTACTGTATGCAATACACACTTTTCCCTTACGTGTGATGTCTGCAATAATCTCTCTGACAGAGCTGGAGTTGGCCTCTGGGATTAAGGCTTCCAACATCAGAGATGACTGCTCTAGCCATTGGGCTTTGGGGCAGCCTCTCTCCCTATCTATCAAATGCTGTATTTCTGTCTCCCTCTCACAATTAATATTTAATTATACATACAGTCTGGAACAGTTCTAACAGAGGGAAAGAGTATCCTCCTGGAGCTAAGAAACCTCTCCCGCTGAAATTTGAGCTTGGTGTATTCCCATGCCAAATGTTGCTTTTGAAAAATCAGCATTTTCTTTGCATATTCTGATGTGGTTTGACCAACTCTGGGTATTATATGAAACCTCTTCTTTCTCCCTGTGAGATGTAAATGGATTTTCAAGGAAATGTCATCAAAAAGTGATGACAATTATACCCCAATGAAAACAAAATAAGTAAGGATTCTCCTACCATATCAGGCTGTGAGTAACTATTGTGTAACTTCACCAAGGAATGATCTAGTCCTTCTTCTTGAAACTGCTCTCCTAAATCTGTTGATGTGTGTTGCTTCCACTGATGTCATTTAATAACACACAGATCACGCAGTGCTGAGCTGTGCCGGGTCACAAGAGGTGCTCAGCACACCCCAGCCCCTGTCCTTGTGCAGCACTCTCGGGGCTGGTGTTTCGCAGGTTCCTTCATGGAGGTGTTGGGGACAGTGTGTTGATTGTGAGCGACTCACGTGAGCTGTTACTATATGACACAACTCTCAAATGCCATTTTTATAAAATTGCTGGATTAAAACCCCAAAGAAATCAGCTAATAATTAATTCTTGCTGTTAGCTAAAAAAATGAACATGAAAATTAAAATTTGCATGGTGAAGTGCTATTAGAAGGACTCTTCAGATCAGAAGTCCACCTCAAGGAGAAAAACGGTGAGTGGGAACATGTCCCCCAGTCTTGGGCATCATGGGTGAGATGGCCTAGAATAAGTAAGAGACTATCCAGTATAAAATATCATTTTTTTACATTAACTTAAAGCTGAGTTTGCAAGACTGGGATAGACAAAGCTTTGAAATCTAATCGTTTACATGCAATTGCTGCATTGATTTGACAGGCTATGAATCAGCAAAGAATTTGGGTCCCAGCACTGAGACATAAAAGCAAGTCTGTATTTTGAAATGGTATGCATGAGGCTAAATATTTGTTTATATAATCTCCATCCATTCCCCCCCCAGAAATAATGCAACAGTGTTTTCTTACTATAAAAAATAATTCTCTTTCAGGGATCAAACTCCCCAGTATTGTTGTTTGTTTTTTTTTTTTAATAAAAAGGACCCAGCTGTTTGCATCCACTAACCCATTTCCTTTGCTAAATTTTAAGAGATTTCAATACAGAACTCTTGTAGGAAAATGCAAGGACTGCTCTGCATAATAACGATTTCAATGATTTTGAAATAGATTTGAAATGTTTTCTTGATAAGCTTATTGTGGTATATCAGTATGTAGCTGTCGTTAGTGTCGCAGCTGCTGTTTCTGACAGATCTCATGTTTGGCAGCTTAAGAATACATAATGCTCGACTGAAATAAATGCTGTGCCTGGGGTGGCCTTTATTACTAATGTCAGTAGATACCAAAATTTATTGTTCATGGGATGTTCTGACTGGGTAATAATGGTGAAATTCACGGTCGAAGTAAAGTATGCTTTGTTCACAGTAACAGCTGACATTTCCTTTTGTTTCCCTTTTTACTGTAAAGGAATTGACATTTTTAAACAGAAAAAAAAAATGATAGAAATCTAAATAATCCCCAATTTCTTGTCTTCCTTGACATGCCTGCTTTCTCTTCTCGCCAAAGTGGTTGTTTAGTTGTGTTACCTGCACAGAGCAGCATACAAATGAACTGTTGTTTGTTATATGACAGAAAGAAATAAAATGTGAGACTGAATCATTACCTCTAAAGTGAAAAGTCTGATGCTACTGAATTATCAACTAAAGAATTCCCATCTGAATGGATTAAAACCCCAGAGAAGGGCATACAGAGTTATATTCTGCTTCTCTGGCAGTTGGGATATTAATAATAATGTTCTTGGTTCATCAAGCGATGCCAAACTGGATCAGTTCATATTGCTAGCAAACCTTCCTTAGAAAGTAGAAACTAAAGCAAGCGTACAGATTTAATCTGGGAAGGAGTGAAAAACACTTTGGTACTGCTGTTGACTATTCTGAACAAGCACAAGAAAAATAATACTATTCATTGCAGAAAGAGGAAACTTGATTTCATCTGATATCTCCAACCACATACACCAAACTCTCAGGCCAGACACGTTAGAGCACAAAGTGAGCATTAACCATTACAAAGGGGAGAGGGGTTATGCCTCATGTCCCCGCACAGCTGAAGGAGTATTGGATCAAGTGGTGCCAGGGAAAGTTCAGCCTACCATGGTAATATATTCTGGGTCACCTGAAAGATATAAAGGACAATGGCATATAAAGAAAAGTCTGACTCAGAGCTGCTATCTGGCCAAGCATGCTGTAAGGAAGAAAGCAAATATTTCCACTAATGTAAGGAACAACCATTCACTTAAACTAAAAATATCTCTAGCTCAAAAATTAATGCCAAAATCTTTCCTTGCTCCAGTGTGTTCCCTGCATTTACCAAGCACAGTGTTAATCTGACCGCTTGTCAAGCTGGCAGCAATCAGTACTCTCCGTGGAGTTACACCGATTGATGGAGGAGTCAGCCTTTCCACTGGTGTTAGAAGGGGGTTGTATGGCTCGTGTGACGGGAGACACTGAGAGGAGAGGGGTGGTTGTGCTCAGGAGTTTGGGTCATGGGGTAAGGGCTGGCAAGTCTTCTGGAAAACCTTGGCTTTCACAGTGCCCTTTGTATGACAAGAGATATATGAGGCTCCAGGTGGAAAATCTATTCCCCTGGGTGAAGCTGACAAACAGTCATTTGCTTGTGTTCAGAAATAATCTTCCCAGCAGCCTTTATCCTCCTGTCATTAATGCAATCGTTCAGACGAGTTGTTTTTGACAGGGGCTGGAGACTGCAGTGGTGCCAGTGGTGAGCCTGGCCCTGGCAGCAGTGTTCTGCACCATGCAGAGCCACAGACAGCTCTGAGTACTTCCTTCGTCTATCTTTTGGGAAACTAAATGTGGCTTTCAGGGGAGGCGGCAGGATGACATCTCCTGAGGTCAGACTTGTTCATTTGCAGAAAATGGGTACCTGCACTGCTTTCCCCAGGTGCCCTGGTCACCAAGTGGAGCGAGTACATTTGCAGAAAAGTCTACAGAGCAGTTCACTCTTCATATCTGCTCAGCTTTTTGATTCTTTGCTACCCAAAGCTGGGATTCATTTCCCCCAGGTTTAGCCATCCAAAAGTGAAGAATAGCTTCATGCAATGCTGGAGCCAGTGGAGACGTGAAGGGGAGGGACAGAACAAGAGAGAGAGTCAGGGGTACCTTTATATGAGATTTGGGTGACATTTTAGTAGGTAGTGCGAATAGCCACCTGACATGGAAATCACTGATGTGTAAGGTGCTCCCCAAGCATGGGCAGCTGCCTAACTGAGATACCAAACTTTTAGATGGCAAAACTTACAAATACCAAATCCCTCGCTGCGTGCTTGTGCATGCTGAAGTGCATGGATATGGCAAGAGTTGCTTCCCTGTGGCCTCTTGCTCACAAATTTGAAACTACTGGCACTTCTGTGTAGGCCACAAAGCAACAAATGACTTTTATGCTCAGAATGCCTCGGAAATTGCCTGAGCAGTGGCCGATATATCAGCATGTTGCTTTGCTAATACTTCCCCACTCAGTTTTAAATCAGCAGAAATATAAACGGCTTCATTCTGTATTTTTATTTTTCCCTTATTGCAAAGTCTTAGAAGGCTTCATGGTCTTTTGATGGGCTTGGGAAATAGTTATTAGTCATCTCCTTCCCCTCATACTAGGCAGCAGGCTGTTTAATGTTAAATCTTCCTGTGAGCTCCAGAGGGCTGCAAATTAGCACTCTGTAGAAAGCAATGAGGGAAATGATGGGCATTGGTATATGTCCCATGTAAGTACCAGTTCAGCATATATGTTTTCACAGTAATCTTATTAAAATACTGTAAATCAATAAACAAAAACTGTAAAACCATAAATGCTCAAACACTGTGTGATTAAATTGAGTGAATCAAAATCCCAGATGCTATTTTGGTCCTGTGCCGTGCTGAGATTTTGTTATTGTTACTGACACCACAACATCTGCAAGGGTAATTTTTACGTTCATTATATTTACTGTGTTGCTCAGAGAATTAGAAGCCCCTGAAGTACATCTTAAAAGGTTTTATTGCACTATAAAAGACTCTGTCACTTTAAACTCCATTAGCAGGGCTCTTCAGGTTCGTAATGAGATTCTTTGGAAGAGGCCAAGACAATAGAGCAACAGGGTCTTATCCCAGCCCTTCGCATGTAGTGCGACGTGTCATGCACTGATCCAATAGAAAACAATTGATGCAAAAGGCACATTGAATTCATTGCCTCGGAATGATGGCATGGATTTGGTAGAGCTTCACTTTGTTGCTTTGTTTAGAGCTGTGTCATACATCTGCCTCCCATGCCAGGCTGACAGGCAAGATATGTGATCGTGCAGGAATACCTGGGGATATCTGACTAATTTAACTCTGATGTTTTTGAGAACTGTTGCTGTATTTCATATCTGAAAGTGTATTTTATAGATCTTTATGCAATGGAGACCTCAACAGCATCTAGAGGACTTCCCAGTGGCCTGGGAAGTTTTGGTGCAGGTGGTAGAGACACCAGAAAACATCTGAAGTTCTGCATTTCTTTTCTTTATTGTTTTTTTCCCTATCTTTTATTCCCTACTGGCTTTCTAAAAGGGAAAGCAAAGTGTATATTGGGCTAACAAACAAAAAGATCAATAAAAATATCTGTCTCTACGTGGTGGGTTAACTTTGGTTGGAGGACAAGTGTCCACTCAGTCATTCTATCACTCACCTCCTCAGCTGTAGAGGGCAGAGAAATTACGATAAGAGACTCATGGCTTGAGATAAGGACAGGGAGAGGTTATTCACCACTTGTTGTCACTGGCAAAACAGATTCAGTTAGGGGGAAAAATTAATTGAATTTATCATCAATCAAAATCAGAGTAAAAAGACAATCAAACCCAAATATTAAAACAACTTCCCCCACCTCTTCCTTCTTCCTGGGCTCAAATTCACTCAGACTTTACTCTACCTCCACCCCTGAGCCACAGAGGGGGGTGGGGAATGGGGATTGTGGTCAGTTTATCACACGTCGTCTCTGCTGCTCCTTTCTCCTTAGGGATGGGAGGACTCCTCGTACTCTGCCCCTGCTCCAGCATATGGTCCCTTCCACGGAGTACAGTCCTTCATGATCCCCAAAGTGAGTCCTTCCCAGGGGTTTCAGTTCTTCACAAACTCGCCTTTCAGATAGCACTTAGTAGTCTTATTGACAAAACCTGCTTTTATTTGTGGCAACCAATTTCTGCTTTGTTGCTAAAATTTTGCATGACTTTTCCCATGCACAACAGCTACAGCAACAGAAAATACAGATTTAGATCCCACTTCCCTAATCTGGTAGCCATGTAAGAATTTCTTCCCCAGATTATCAGTTTCCTTATGTAGCTAAGAATTGCAGGACTGGGACCAAATTAACATAGAATTATAGAATCACAGAATGGTTTGGGTTGGAAGGGACCTTAAAGACCATCTAGTTCCAACCCCCTGCCATGGGCAAGGACACCCTCCACTAGACCAGGTTGCTCCAAGCCTCATCCAGCCTGGCCTTGAACACTTCCAGGGATGGGGCACCCACAACTTCTCTGGGCAACCTGTGCTGGTGCTTCACCACTCTCTCTGTGAAGAATTTTTTCCTGATATCTAATCTAAAGCTACCCTGAGAGCAGAGTAGAGGGAGACAATCACATCCCTCAACCTGCTGGCCACACCTTGAATGAGACAAAACATGTTTCATCTATAGAAATCCTCACCATCTGTTTTTGAATCCATAGCACTATCATTTCACAGAGGTGACAGTTTTCTATCCAAGCTTTTAGATCAGACTGGAGTTTTGATCTGATGGGATTTCATATGTCATTTGCCTATTTATTCTTAGATAATTAAATTACTGTCTTTTGCCAGACAGTTAATGAAGCCAGATCATCCTAACAAATCTCAGTCAGTCTCTGAAGGTATCACAGACTGCTCCATTACAGACATCAGCTCAGGACCAGAGAACATCAGAATGATTTATGCTCATCTATATAAAGTCCTCATTCTCTGGTGATGTTTTGAGCCTGTATGTTTATTTCATAAGCACACCCAGTAAAGGAGGCCAGTGGTATGTCTTGGGATGGCAGAATGAGCTTGCAAAACTGTATGGTTTTACTTCTTGGAGGTATTTTGGAACTGACATTACAGGACCCATCACAGTCCTAAAAAACCCAAATTTTGCTAGATAAAGGATGGAGGGAAAAGATAGGATATAGAAAGAGAAGATAGGATGGGGAAAGAGAAGGACTTCCCTGACAGGCAGCTTTCGTCTTTTCCATGAATGGAAATTTTGCCATTGATTTTATTAGTAATAGGAAAGGTGCTGGCACAGTAATGGGAAGTGCACAGGACAGAGATTTGGGTAAGAACATGCTGGACTAGTGTAATTTGAATGTCTGTCTTGCTGAATCACTTCTTGACTTCACAGAAGAAACAGTTTAAAACCACGGTTTCTTATGCTTTTATCCTGGAAACAGTTCATACTTGTAACAGGGAGAGAAGGATTTTTTTGATACTAGTTATTTTAAGTTTCCACAGCAGTGAGTAAAAAAGGGCTGGAGTCTCCTTTGAGCCTCTCCAGTTTTACTGGGGTGTGACTCCACCGACTCTCAGAGAGCCGCAGGGGTTGTCAAGCTGAAGTGTTACAGCAGTGAACTGGGGGAAGAAAATATGATTGCCACTCCAATGCGAACAGAAAAATTGTTGACCATAAATTGTAGTTAAGTTGTGGTTCTGTTCTTATTTAATTTAGCTGTGTGATTATAAAACTTCTTTTTTCTGTAGAGTGATGATGGAAGACCATAAATTGTCCAAACCTGGAATGTGTTTGTTTCATTTTGGCAGAGACAGAGCTGGCCAATACTTCGCTTTGCCTGTGGGACTAGTGGAAGTTCAATAAACCCTTCTCCAAAAGTGCTTTGGGACTTTGCATGAGAACAACATTAAGCATCCAGGTTTTGTAGCCTCATCCGTGGAGACTGGCCTGCCATCTCTACTCCTTGATCTCTTTTTCGCCGCTTTCACAGCCCACGATTTGGTGATTGCCTCTCCCTCTCTTTCATACAGAAGACAAAACAGAATAAGCTTTTTATAACAAGCACCTCATTTCCTTAATTGGTCCCCACCACTTCTGAGTGCATTTAGTCTGAGTAACTGTAGAAAATGTAATTTTGAAAAGCCTTTACTGTAGGTCAAAGAATATTTGGAAATTCAAACCTCAGTATTTCTATTTACTTTCTTAATTATTCTTTTGACAAGATTCTGCTTATTATTTCATACTTCATTTGTTTTTTCCAACTTCACAATAGGATTTTTTCTCAGCATCCTTCCATTTATTTTATAAAAAGCCACACTTTACAACTCTAAACAATAGAAATTCATAATGCCCTTTCATCTGTTTTGATACCAGCAAGATTAAATTCAGTGGCACTCATTGTGTTTGTTCCTTAATCATAGGCTTCTCTCTGGTTTCTAAACAGTTTCTAAAACACATTTTTATCAAATCCCAAAGTAGTAATCATTTGTACTATTTCTGCTTGCTGACTTCTTTGATTTCAATGTATTAATAAAGTCTCAGAGTGTATCTGTGTTCTAAGGAAGTGTAAGAAATGACTACAGAAATCATTGTAATGTGATACATTTCTTGGCTTCATAAAAGGAAGGCTGTTGGTTTTGTTGTGCAAAATGTTGTAAAAATAAAACCTTCAGTGTAATAGGCAATCCTGATTCTAAAGATCTGCTTTTCTACATTTTCTTTAAAAAGATTTTCTCTGTGAAACCATGGTGTTGCAAATGGCAGAAAGGTTAATCTGTCTTCTGTTGTTTGGGTAGCATAGTTACGCTTTGTGTATATCAAGAACAAAATTATATTATGAATACATAGGTGCAAGGAGTATTTTAAAGACACATGCTTCCTAAATACTGTGTTCTGTACTAATGGCTGAGCCTGTGAATTACCTAAGCTCTTCCATGTTTGAGAAAATATAAGACTCTAATTTGACAGCAAGGCTCACCAACAACTGAGCTAGTTGGGAAACCCTATCAATGCCTTCTTAACGACTTTAATTAAATCAAAGGGGTCTTTTGAAGAGACAAGTTACCTCATGTATAGTACATTTGAAAAACCACATAGGTCTCAGTGTGCCCACTCAGAACTACACCAGGATGTTACAGTGGGTCTTGGTAAAGCAAACTGGTGAGGTGGAGAAAAGGCCAAGGATTTGTTTCCATACCACAACCTGCTGCTACCCCAAGCTGCAATGAGACAGTGAGAACTGGGTTATTTAGTCAGGCAGCCCCTAGACAAGAGGATTATGCTTTGCAGATTGGGACCACAGCCACGTGCTGAGTTACATCCCACTGCTCAACTCCAAAAATTACGTGGGGAGCTGAAATATGTGGGAATAATTCCTGCATTTGTATGACTGAGGGAGAGCTTGAAAAGAAACCGTAAGGGCCAACAAGTCAAGGATTTCTATTAGTGGGATCATGCATATAACAATTTTCTTTTTGTAGTCTTGTTTCAAAAATATCATGATTCTGTGTTTGTCTTTATCCTTGCAAGAATTGCCATTCTCCTTTTAACTCTGTGTGAACTCCATGCTTAGCTGACTGTGCAAAGTTGTGCTGCACATGCCGCACTGCCAGACCTCGGGACATTCGCCAGCTCCCAGGTGCAGCTGCATGTATCCACCTCCCCCTGTACCCAGCCTCCAGGCCAAGATGAGACTTGAGCAGAACCCTTGTCTCCCCTCAGTGCTTTTTTCCTTGGGAAAGAAAATGGAGTGTGTGGGTGCAAAGGAGTCAGAGCTCATTTCTGTCACATCCTGATCTGGATAACTGGAAGCAGGACTTGGGTACGCTACCCCAGAGGGCTGTGCATGATGGACCAACATACAAGTAGAGTGGGATGTGTGTGTAGTTTAGTATGAATTGGGAATTTACACCCCACTGCCAGGGCCAGTTTCAGGGGCTCATGATGCCACAACTACTTTCGTTGGAATTCTTCTCTGGCAAACAAACAATAGTGCCTTTGGTTTAGAGGTTCAGAAACTTTGTAAAAATGTACTTTAGCTCTGAAAACCCCTTGTTTCTTTGTAAACGTTTTTATATGAGGTTCTGGGGTAAGCACCCCTGCAGACATTTATTTTAGCAGAGAGGAGAAGGGTAACAAAGCCTGTCCTATGCTGCATAATGTCTGAACCCCTGAGTTCCCACAGCACACCTCTGTGGCATCTGGAGATACTGATTTGTATCCAGAAGCTTTGTGGCTGCATTTTGTTAGTGATATCTCAAGCTGAACAGCCCTGCATTTCTGCTTAAGCTGTATCACCTGCTGCTTGTCTGGCTCCAGTCAGGCTGCCTTGCCACTGCTGTGATCAAGTCTTTAAAGTTTCCTTGCATGCTTTGGGGCTTTATTTGTTCACCTTTTGGACCAGAAGCTCTTTAGTACCATATTCTCCTGTGCTTCTTAAAATGAGGATATTTGGCATCTAGTCAAGACACACGCTGGGGAGAGTGTCTGCACTATGTCTGTCTTTTGGAACTGCCCAGTTACTTACAGACTTCCAAGGAGCCATTTCAAGCCAGTGCTGGAGACAGTCACCCTGAAGCTGGGTATCATGTGTGAGACAAAGGTGACCTTCAGGGCACCCAGAATTTAGAACAGTAGCCTTTGGCTACGTATAGGTATAGGTATATATAGGTATATACTCTGTTTAGGGTATTACCACCATTTCATCTTTTCCCACCTCCATCTCCCCATGAAGCCTTCACAAAACTTTCCAGCTGGTAGGAAAAACACCTCAAGCAAGATTCATCTGAGCATATGAAATCATGTACAAGGTAGGTATTTACAGATGAGCAACTCACCTGGAGTGAAGTAGGAACATTTAGCGTGCAATTCATCCCATCCTAAGTGGATGCTGAAAATCAGACCTGAAAGCAGCTGATACAAGTAGTACAAAAAGCAGGCACTGCGTTTATAGCTGTGTATCATTTAAAGAAGTTAATTCTACTTGACAACACCGCTATATACATGCTCAAGAACCTACTTCTTGTTGAGCTTGAGAACATGACGAAATAGTGGTAGTGCAGAATTACTGTTGCTGATGGAGAGAGGGAATGGGAATGTTTACGGATACACTGGTGTTTTTGCAGTGACTTTGTTGACTGGGAAAGGATCAGCTACCAAATGTGTTTAATACAGTGACAAATTTCACACTGCTTTATTCATTTCCTCTGATTCAGACAAAACTAGCCTTTCACTATGCCAGCCATACAGGATGTGTCATGTCCCAAGATTTTACTAATAACACAACTCTCTTTAATTCCCTCATATCTGTTATAAGAAATTCCTGTCTGATTAATAATGAATAATACATTCTAATAAGCTTACATTATTCCTGTTATCATTTTGTTGCCCAACTGCCCAAGCTGATCTTGATCTCCTGCTCTAAACTTTATTTGGGATTCTGTGGGCAATGAATTATATTGCTGAGCTATCAGTTCTGGACTTACCCTTAGAATTACAGAAATACAGGATAATCCATGTTGGAAGGAACCTCAGGATCAGCTACGAGGTCAGACCAATTACCTCGAGAGTTTATACAGTTATGCCTTGAAAATCTCCAAGGATGAAGACCGTACATCTTCCCTGGGCAACTTGTGGCACTGCCTGACTGTCCTTATGGTGAAAAAGTTTCTCCTTATGTCCAGTCTCAACTTCTGTTTTTATTTCTGCCCATTGTCTCTCAACTTGCTGCCCCACACTACTGTAAAGAGCCCTGCTCTGTCAACTCCAGGACCTTGCCTGAGCTGCTGTCAGGTCCCTGAACCCATTGCTGCTCCAGGATGAACAAGCTCCACTCTCTTAGCCTCTCCTCACAGGGCAAGTGATGGTGGCTGCCCCTGAATGCCCTTTGGTTTATTGATGTGTTTCCTGTATCAGGGGCCCAAAACTGGGCAGTGTCTAGATGTGATGTAATGTGTGTTGAGTGAAGGGCGATAATGCCTCTTCTGGATGTTCTGGCTCTTCCCCTGCTCCTATGGCTCAGGGTGCTGGTGACCTCTCTGCTGACACTGTCCCTGCAGTCCCATGCTCAGCTCTGCCCCAGCAGGACTCTTTTCCACAGAGCTGGTCCACAAGCAGGCAGTGCCCAGCCCGTGCTGTTGCAGGGGCTTGTCTTTCTTGGATGAGGAACTTTTACATTTGTCCATGTTGAATTTCCTCAGGTTCCTGTTTGCCCACTCCTCCTGCCTGCCTAGGTCCATCTGGATGCTAAGCCTGCACTTCAGCCTATTGATTGCTCTCCCAGTTCGGTGTTGTCTGCAAATTTGCCAAGAGCACGTTCTGTCACCTACTCCAGGTCACTGATGAAGATGTTAAGCAGGTTGCAGGACTGACACATGTCATTTTCAGCTTCTTACCAGCCTTGAGGTAGAGAATGACCCATTAGCCACTACGCTCTGATCATGAGGGGAGGTAGAGTTTTAAAACCAGTTTTATGCCTTGGTTTGGTCCACAAATCCAAACCATGACATCCCAACTTGGACATAAGAATATAGCAGGAAATATGTTGAAAGTCTTGCTGAAATGGAGATTAATGACATGCACTGCTCTTTCCTCATCTAGACATCCAGTCTTATCTTAAAAGCAATTAGATTGATCAGCACTGATTTACCCTTTGTACATCCACACTGAGTGTTCCCAACCACACTATTCTCCTTCATGTGTACAGAACTACGCTCCAAGAGGACTCCATGATTTTCCCAGGGACAGACGAGACTTCAATATTTAATTCCCTGGATCTTCCTCTTGGATTTTTTTGAAAATTGGTGCAATATTTACCTTCCTCCATTTGTCAGGGACAACCCCTTATCTCCACAACCTTTCAGAGATGATAATCTGGGCAGGGTACCATGCAGGTATTGTCTTTTGAAAGTGGTGACTGAAACAAGACTGACCATGAGGCTTCTAAACTTGGTATGGCGATCTGAACACTGCAGTCCTCTTGCATGCTTCTGCTTGCTCTACTTGTAGCCTTCATCCCACACGTCTCTGTGTTTGACAGTTCACAGCCAGCTAACACTAATGCATTACTGTCTTACCCTTATTAGCTTGAATGTATTTTTTAGGTCATACAAGGCCATCTTGCATTTATTTTATTAGTATTTGGGCTTAGTGATTGGTATTTTGGGAAATTATAGACTTAATTAACTTCGCTGCTTTTTCTTAGTAATGATGTAATAACAAGAGGAGAGGGAAAAAAATGGATTGTGAAAATGACTTTTCATTATCATACACATTAACATAGAAGGAGAATTATTTATTTTCAGAACAGCTACAATTCATGCTAAACATCTTGAGTGTAAACTAATCATTAGAGGCTTACTAATGGCACATTAATTAATGGTAAGGTAATTACCACCACTCGAAAAAACAGCCTCTCAGGTTCAGAATCAGATGTATCAATCAAATGTTTAAAACAGGCGTCAATGAGGTCTGTCAGCTCACATCCTTCTTTCAGCAATCACCTTTGTTGGATATATTCAGTAACACTTGTCATCCAGTAGTAATGTACTAAATTCAGATGATGGAAAATCCATTGTGTCAGTCATTAAATTGTTTCACTGGGTACTTATTGTCATTTGAAGATTGACACCTTATTTCTTACCCCCAATTTGTCTAGGTTTAGCTTTCAGATAATAGATTTCTATATACCTTTATCTACTGGCAGGATTCCTCTGCTCTTTGAAATCTTCTTCTGTGTACTCTGTAGAAGTTGTGATCAAGTTATGGTGTAAACTATGTTCTGAGAAATTAAATAAATGAAGTGTCTTTACTTTCTTATCCTTAAATATGACCTTTGAAACCTCGGTTCCATCTTCTCTCTTTTTTTAGTAAAATTTTTCAAATTTTTCTGAGTCTTTTTATAAAGTGTAAGGTTCAGCAAAGGTTTCCAGAAAAGGTCTCATTAATTTTGTGTCATAGTAATAATCTCTCTTCTCTTCACCGTACCCCTGCTGCTTTTATGAGAACGATTGCACCTGCTTTCACGGTAGCAGTATCAGGCAGGAAGACGTATCTGGCTATTCTTGCCCTGCAGCATAAAATTTGCGTAAACAGCCAGAGACTGAGATTGTCACATAATTTCAGCAAAATAACAGTGACAGCAGTTAAATATGCATTATGAAAACATAACAAGGCCATATTTTGTCTGGATCTTGTGCAGGGTAAGAGGAAGGGTGCTCATAGCCTGCCTAAGGTTTCAGGATCATTGCGGAGCTGTGACTAGCAGTACAGTCACTTGGGAAAATGTTTCCGAAGCATTTCTCAGCTGTATAACTACTTTTCAGCAAATCATACCAATGGATATATCCTACCTTTGTACTGGGACAGCAATCCAACCCACTTAGTTCCCAGAACTGGTTAACTCTCCTGCTGCCATCTTGTTTGAACTGGAAGTGATCTAGCTTTAATCAACCCCCACCAAAGCACAGGTTTTGGTCCCTGCTTCTGTGGCTGCTTTTAATTTTCACAGAATCACAGAGTGAATGAGGTGGGAAGGTACCTGAGGAGACTATCTAGTCCCACCCCCTGCTCAAACCAGGGTCACCTATAGCCGGTTGCTCAGGGCCATGTCCAATTAGGTTTTGAATATGTCCTAGGATGGAGGCTCCACAGCCCCTCTGGGGAACTTGTTTCAGTGCCTGGCCACCCTTACTGTGGAAAAGGTTCTTTTTTTCTTATGTTTACATGGAAATTTCTTGTATTTCACTTTATGCAAATGTTTGTTGCTCCTGTCACTGGGCACAGCTGAGAAGAATCTGGTTCTGTCCTCTTTACACACTCCACCCATCAGGTATTTATACACATTGTTTAAATGACCCTGAGCCTTCTCTTCTCGAGGCTGAACAGTCCCAGCTCTCTTACCCTCTCCTGCATGACTCCAGTCCCTTATTTATCTTTGTGTCCCTTTGCTGGGCTCACTCCACTATGTTTATATCTTTCCTGCTGGGGGAGCCCAGCACTGGACACAGCACTCTAGATGTGTCTCAACAGGGCTGAGTAGGGGGAAAGGATCACCTCCCTCAACCTGTTGGCAATGCTATGTCTAATGAAGCTCAGGATGCTGCTAGCCAACTGTAGAATCCACTTCTCGTGAACTGCACATCTCAGGGCTAAGAGCCCAGTTTTGTTCCTTTCTGCCATCTTCCACATGGCAAGTTTATTAGATTTCTTTTCTTGCTTTGTTTCTGTTGTCAGCACCCATCTTGGCTGCATGATAGTTACACCAAGTGAGGCCGAGTTCCTCATTCCACATGCTTTGAAGCACTCACTGGAGACAGGTGTTCAGACTCTTCAAGGTCATCCTGGAACCTGATTATCCTGCCTCTTCTGATGTATTCTATTACAGTTTTTATCAAAACCGAAGTGTTGATGCTGCTCTCAGTTTTGCAAATAAGTTGTCCTGCACCACTAAGAGTTAATTTTTAAAAAAGACACCTTGATGCTGAACAGACATTTAATGCCTTGAAAATTCTCCTCTGTTTCTTCAAAGTCTATGAAAGGAGATAGATATTTAACTTAGATGGATTGGATTTTCTTCTGGAGACCTTCAGAGGCACTGACTTCCTCACATTGTTTCTATGTGTCACTTCAGGTGTCCACATGTCGATCACAGGTTTAGATGTTTGAAATGAGGGCAAAGACAAAATAAGATTTCCAGGTGCCCTGGAAATTTGCAGCAGCCAGCTGAAAGCGTGGTTCCAGACCAGCCCGTTTATTACTTAGGTGGCAGGTTCAGCCAAGGCTTCTGAGCTGTTATGTAATGTGAGTCTGCTCACATCAAGCCCCTCAGTGAATCAGTGATTAGAAACAGTGAAATCGGTTATATGATTTAGATATCCTTTCAATATGGCCAATGGCGTCTGTTCCTTCTAGTACTGTTGCTTTGCCAAGGTCCACCCACTCTATTTTTTCAAGAAAAGACACTTCTCAATGCTTTGAAAGGAAATATTGTTGTCTTCAGGAAAGATTAGAGAAGGAGAAAGAAAAGAAAAAAAATCCACCTTGTTTTCGTTTGTTATTGCAAAACTGAAATTCAGCTTCCTGGCCAGTTCTCCTCAGAGACGCAGGGCTTGATCTCTCCTCAGCTTCCCTTGTCCTCTGCCGCCTTTGAGTCCCTTGTTTTCCATTTATGTTGGTCACCAGAAGCACCAGTTGTGAGACCTACCTCTCACAGAAGTGGAAGCAGTTTGTTGGCTGTTTTCCATGGCCCAGGCAGGTTGTGAAATACAGTTTTGAATTAATCCCAACAGAGACCTCCCAGTAGATTCTGTCACTTTGGGTTTAAAGTCTTGACTCATGGTCCAATTGGTACTGAGTAGGCAAACTCTTGTGGGCTAAATAGGTGTTATCAAAATCTTTCCAAATCAGCCCCTATGTACCTAGGTCTCTGTGCATGCATGTGAATAAATAGGAAAAGAAAGATGCTTTTATAAGAGAGAAAGCAGGAAGCAGCAGTTTCCCTCCTATACTTCTGCAAGTGAATACTGTGCAGTAACTTCCTTTTCCTGCCAGTTTGGCAGGATGTATTTTTACACGCATTTTATTCCCATGCTGAATTATTTCCCTAGTGTTTATAAATGACAACTCTCTGTGTTGGCTTTTCTCTGTACATCGTATATAGTATTTGCCTTGTCATTAATAGTGTATACTACCTGTCTCCTTTTCATTCTTAATGACATTCATTTTCCGTAACGGATGGAATGGGCAAGTTCCACAAAAGGGATAGATGAATAGCAGATGTGAAACACCAGATCAGTCATATTTCCAGGGACAATTCCCAATCAACAATGCTTACATTAGCAGAGGCAGTGAGGTGGTCATTCTATCAGGGTCCTCAGAATACCTGGTAAAATTTCCTCACATTTACCATGCCTCAGTATCATCTGAGTGGCTTTACTCTGTACTCCCATATTGACTAGGGAGCATGCCAGGCCAGGAGCTGCGACTTCGGTCAAATTTAGACTGGGTGAAAGCAAGCCCTGAATATTACAGTGGTGGGTTGTAATGGTTAAATTAAAACATAGGACAGTATCTTGACATTGTAAGAGGAAATTCTGACTTTGATTCCTTATAAATTTTAAATCTTTAACTATTGAAGTTGAAACCTTGTTCTCAGACTTGATCAAACAATACAACTGTCTGTAAAGCTTGTCTGTTTCACAGCAAGGAAAGGATAAATCCCAAGTATTTTCCCCGTGATAAATTACAGTCCTAGAGGTTTGCAGTAGAAGTACATCAAAGTCAGTTCATGCCTTCATCCAAAGTCACAGGGAACTCTTCCCTTAGGGACACTTCCAGAAATCTAGCAATCTCCAAGGTGACCACTCCAAAACAGCTGCTTTCACACTGGGGGGCAGTTTGTGTTAGACGTGTCAAGGTTAATTGGATGTGGCATTACTTAGTATAAAAGAGAAGTGTTAGCTTTTAACGTTTTATACTTTTTCTCTTTGGATACAGTAGATAGATAGCAAAACTTGTTTAGGTTCCTACATAGATGTGAATTTGGGTTTTTTTGAGAAGTACAGTTGTCCATTTCTGAGGCTAATTGCCCATCATCACAGTCTAGCAGATTTCCTCTAAATGCTGCTTGTTTTGAGCTCACATGCCATGTCTTCTCATTTTCAATCTCTTATTTTTCTCAGTGTTTAACTGACTTCAAATTATGTTTAATTTTTTCCATGCTCCAATATAAATTAAAATGCCACTGTTACTACCTCTCTGAGACTGACTCAGTTGACTCTTATTTTATATTCAGATTAAAACGTCATATCTAAATAATAAATTGTCAAGTCTTTCACTCCATAAGTGTCAATAGAGTTTGATTCAGGATTAAGAACATTTTTGACTGCAGTTGCAAATATTTAATATGTGAAACAGAAATATATTTTCCCTTGGCTCTGAAGGTTGTAGTTAAAGTGGCAAATCTTTTTGATCATTCTATGTTGTATTCATTGGAATGACATTGTAATAGAAGGGTCATGTGGGAAAGGTAATATTTTTATGTGTTCACTGGAGTAATGAACTGGTCAAGTAGCATATCTTGAAGCAATTACTTGAATAACAGAAGAAAATTCAGCTTGTGGTTTGTACTTTGCTATTGGCCTCAAGAAGTCAAGATCCCACCCTTGCTATGTTGAAAATGTGTCCTGTAATTCTTGCCTCAGTTATTTGGTCAGTTTCCTTTTTGGCTGTGGAAGAGGAAGAGAGCATTGGCATTATTCTGCTAGAAATTATGTCTTTGGAAATTCTTTTCCTGAACGGTCATGTTGTCTAACAATTGCTAAATCAAGACATACCTAGTATTGTTCTTTTCCACTGAAATCTTGTCATGTGGCTAAGCTGGCTGGCTTTTGTATAATTCATGATGGGCCCTCTGCTCTGCATAATTTCCTGTGGAGTGAAATTATTTTAATGAATCTGAGATGAATTTTGTCTTTGATGTAATTTGGCTTGATTTGTGCCACAGCTTCTCTGGGCAACCTGTTCCAGTGTTTCAACACCCTCTCCATAAAGAACTTCTTCCTGATATTCAATCTAAATCTCCCCACTTTCAATTTAAACCCGTTACCCCTTGTCCTGTCACTACAGCAACTTGTAAGAAGTTTCCTTCCTTGTGGGTCCCCTTCAGGTACTGGAAGGTGCTATAAGGTATCTGTAGAGCCTTCTCTTCTGCAGGCTGAACAAGCCCAACTCTCTCAGCCTGTGTCCATGGCAGAGGTGCTCCAGCCCTCTGAGCATCTTCATGGCCTCCCCTGGACTCGTTCCAATGAGTTCCATCTTTCTGATGCTGAGGGCTCCACAGCTGGACACAAAACTCCAGGTGAGGTTTCACAAGAGCAGAGTAGAGGGGGAGGATCACCTCCCTCAACCTGCTGGACATACTACTCTGCATACAGCCCAGAATATGCTTGGCTTTCTGGGCTGCCAGCACACACTGCCGGCTCATGTTCAGCTTTCCATTTACCAGTACCCCCAGGTCCTTCTCCTCAGGGCTGCTCTCAATCCATTCTCCACCCAGCTGGTACTTGTAGTAGGGATTGCCCCAACCCAGGTGTAGGATCTTGCACTTGGCCTTGTTGAACTTCATGAGGTTGGCAGAGGCCCACCTCTTCAGTCTGTCATGGTCCCTCTGGATGGCACCCCTTCCCTCCAGCGTGTCTACCACACCACACAATTTTGTGTCATTGGCAAACTTGCTGAGGCTGCACTCAGTCCCACTGTCCATGTCGCTGACAAAGATGTTAAACGGTACTGGTCCAAACACCGACCCCTGAGGAATGCTGCTTGTCACTGGTCTCCACTCAGACACTGAGCCATTGACCACCACTCTCTGAGTGTGACCATCCATCCAGTTCCTTATCCATCGAGCGGTCCATCCGTCAGATCCATGTCTCTTCAGTTCAGAGATAAGGATGTCCTGTGGGACGGTATCGAAGGCTTTGCACAAGTCCAGGTAAATTACAGCAGTTGCCTGTCCTCTATCCACCAAGGTATTTATTTTTCTATTAAAACATATCAAAAAGACTTTTAGCTTTCTAAAATGTTGGTCTTCCATAGTGGCAACTTTTACCTTCCTTTCAGCTCACATTTCCTAGGATTTCTACCATATTGGTTATGGTGAGTAGTGGCATCAGCTGAGAAAACCATCCTACCTGAGAATTACTCTGCCTCCAAACACATCCCTGCTTCACTAGCTTGCTTGCAAAATTTTCATTGCATTTTGCTCCGAAGTTTGAGGTTTAATTTTTAAAATCTACTTTCTCATCTCTGAATAATATTCTACAGCCATTTATGGGGATAAATTAATAATTCATAGTGTTATGCAAAATATTCTGCCACTATAAGCAGTTTCTTAAATATTTGTTTAGAAAGATGGTTTAAAACCACCACTGTTCCAGTATCGCTGAGTGTCTATTGCATGTTCCTTATACACATTTTGATGAATACTGCTTCAGCCATTGCCTCTGTCTTGCTGGAAAGAAAAAGAAAATGCCATGGAGAAAAAATATAGCCACAGGCAAGAACAGAAGAAATTCTTGTAATGCATAAGCCTTGGTAGAAGAAAGAATATTTCCTCAACAAAATAAAAGTCCTCAGTAGGAAAGGATGGGCCTGATTTACTGCAAATAGAAAGCGTAAAGGATAGCTAGGATCAATGTACCCTTCTCAGCTTTCTGTTATTTTTAATGGTTTACCTAATGCTATTGAGAGTTGAATTTCCAGGTGTGGATGTGATACTAATGCAGGAAATGCAGCAAATAATGAAGAACAATGAAGGCCGACACCAAGGGCCTAAATCATTTAAATGCCTTTTTCTAAGAGACAATGTAGAATAGC
Organism: Rhynochetos jubatus; assembly: GCA_027574665.1. Taxonomy (NCBI): domain Eukaryota; kingdom Metazoa; phylum Chordata; class Aves; order Eurypygiformes; family Rhynochetidae; genus Rhynochetos; species Rhynochetos jubatus. The sequence continues at coordinate 122,493,491 of CM050649.1, read as the reverse complement.
AAAGAATCCAACGAGGTAACAAATAGAATGTCACTGCAGTGTGTTACTAGGAGTTTGAAATAAATTTGGGCAGTTATTATGGAGATATTCCCCATGGCCTTCAACCCACTGTGCTTCTGTATTGGTGAAGGCAAACAGAATTGCCAGGAGTACAGTTTAAATCAGAGAAGATAGTAATATTGTATATAAAGTAGTTAGACTGCACCTAGAGCACTATAAACAACACTGAACATCACACCTAAGAAAAGACATAAGTGCCCATGAGGGTGCAATAGGGAGCAGGCAGACTTGGTCTCAAAGGCATTTGCCTGAGCAACCAGAGTGTTTTTTTACTGGCTCAGATAAGATTTTGTGCTGATATAGCAGAGATTCTCCAAAGTGCAAAAGGGATTAATGGAAGAGGCTTGGGCAAATCTGCCAAGTACTCATCAGCTAAACAGAGATTGTCCAAAGAAATACGGGGATTTGGGCAAGCATCCAATGGGTTACCTCTGTCCATCTTTAATGCTCCTAACTGCTTCAGGATTTCCCTGCAGCAGATGGCTGCTCAGAATCACTGAAGTGTGAAAAAATTAGGAAATTCACTCCAATGGTCAGTATTTGCTGGAGGAGGGTGGCAGAGTGAAGTGTGCTGTGGAGTTCCCTGATAGTGCATTGACCTCTCCTCAGCAGGAACTTCTTGGTGATGTCTCACCCATTGGACAGCAATAGCATCCAGGCTGGCCATTGTAATGCAGCTTGCCTACCAGAGTGCCTTTGAAGCTGGTCAAAAGTAGAACAGTCCATATACCTGGGGAAAAAACCAGAAGATTATGTGTATCATGGAGATGGCCAGTGGTTCTCTACATCCACTTTTCCGCCTATTCCATGCCGTAACACTGACATCAGTCAGACAGGATGGCCCAAGACCTTTCCTGGAGCATTAGACTCACTTATCACAAGGGTAGATAACGTTGATAAACACCATGAAGTTCAATCCAGGACTTTATCTCTTGATGAGGGAAGCATAAATGTGAGGTCATGCCTTGGAGGCATCAGAGTGATTTCGAGCCCATGCAAGACCAAAAAGTGAAAATGACACCTGTATATTTTCAGTAGAATTATGAAGGGAGGAGTTGGAGTTCATCAGGAGTTATTCTAAGTAGGAATAACAAAACTATGAAATATAAATACAGGAGTTCATCCCAACCTTCTCAGTGTTTACCTCTTTGTATTTGAGTTGTGCAGCAGAAATATATGGAGCTGCAAGGACAACAATGCTGCTGAGGAACCTTGTCATAATTAATGACATAAGCTTTGTAGAGGATCTTCCTGTCCCAAACCTGGGCGAGACCCTGAGATCCAAGTCATTTCTGGACATCACTACTCCCAGAATATGTAATCCCGCAACACACATAGTGGGTATTTACATTCTTCAAATTATTTCAATTTATATTGTTTTCTATATTTTTTTTTTTATAAGAAGAGATGATCTGACCTTCTTTAATTGAAATTTGAGTTTCGAATCCAATTGCTGCTCTGACTTTATGCCAAACATTGTCATCTGTCTAACTCAAGTAAGCATACGAATTTACTGTCCACACTTCTTTTTAATCCCTGTACTCACCTTGTAAATCTCAAATGCAGGGAGAGCTTGAGTGTGGCTGCCAAGGGTCATCTAAAGTCTTTGGTCTTCCTGCAACCAGGACACCTTGTTTGGTTGGCAAAAGGATCCTGTCAAGTGAGGCATTTGCATGTCATGGTTGCATGTGATTGCAAAAAAATGAATTTGATCATCCTTTCTGTTCTCGATACCTCATTTTTCTTCCCCCCCACCCCCCCACCCCACGACTACTGCCTGTGGAACTGTACCAGGGGCTGCACAATGATGGTGCAGAGAGCTCTCATTTGGCACGGGAGTATGGGAAAAATTCACTTTGGAGAAGAATTGTTTTGACTGTGTTAAGTGGAGGTTGCAGTCATAGTGGTTCTCAATAAACCAATGATGATGATGGGTATTTATATGGATCTTTTGCTATCCAACAGAAGTATAAAACACTGGGTTTTGAAAGTATCAAAATAAGTCAGTAAAAATATTTTCTGACTCTTTGCTAGTTTTCATCTGCACAGTGACACAGGTAAGAATGATGGCCTCTGCTGTACAGATGACGTGTAACGTCTCTTCAGTGAGAGATGACTTAGTGCATGTACTGTCATTTGGGGTGTGAAAGTTCTTGATCCTTGGTATATCTATTGCCTAAAGGATTTTTCATCTCACAGCTATGGAAGAAACTACTATGCAGCAGAAAAGCATTCAGACTTGGTTTAAATTAGAGATGTAGGAGCTGGCAGCGGTCCAAAGCACAGGTTAAATCACGCTGTGAGGCACTCTGTGTTGAAAGAGACTGCTTCTGGTGCCTGAGATAGCTCATTTAAAGCTGGTCTGTGCTAGTTTCACAGTGCTCTGCTGGAGAAGACATCCCTTTAGGGCTAGGCTCTGACTGACTTGCACAGTGGGAGAGAGGAAAGGTTTGGAGCTCCCCCTCAGATTTCTGGTAAGAGCAAACCAGGATTAAAACCTGATCAGAGGTGGTTCCTCAGGAGAGTTTCAGCACCTCCAAGGGAAAGGAAAATAAAATGGGTCAGGGAACATGAGAACTGGAGCTGTGGCTCTCAGTCTTTCCCTTGCTGGTGGACTGGATTGGTGGCACAGACAGCATATCATGCCCCTCCACTGTAGGGTCACAAATGTCTCTGCTCTCCTCAATACGATCCTGACTGCCAGGCACATTTGGTGCTTTCACCATAAATCTCTTCCTGCAGCATGCTAAATGCAACTGCTGTCCAGAAAAATACTGTTCCTAAAGTAAAAGGGCCAGACCATCTGGATGCATGATGTATTTTTTCATGGGATCTCTGCACTTCTCAGGAGCAGAAGCTTTGGATTAGCTCTATGGCTAGATGACTGGAGATGGCAATATTGTGCCTGAATTTAGTAAAAAAGTCCAGCTCTGAAAATATTCTTTATTTTAAAAATCCTGGAACAAAATACATGCAGAGTGTAGAGCCTGCTCAATGCAAACCTTGGACTTCTATGTTCCGTTATGATAGAAATGAACTAGAAATAATTCAAGATTTGTGTCTTTCTTAAATATATAACATACAGCACCATACAACATGCAAGCAAATGTTTAAAATATATCAGAAAATTTTGTTATATAAATCTGTGCATGATACGATTGCTTGACAGGTAATCTGTAACCTAATTCATAAATGTCTAATAACAATAGAAGATAAATATAGAACTACAATTTAAAACTGTCAGGCAAAGATTAGATAACTTATGAGGTAATTGGTGTTTATGTTCTGATAAAGGCTGCTAAACAGTTATTTCTTCTAAAAAAAATTATCATGCTTTGAACAATGTGCCATCACTGATCGGTGCAATGGCAGAAGTTTTCAAGTTTATTAGAACTACATTTTCATCCAACATTAGAGCTTTTGTTTGATCTTTGGTTGTCAGAAAATTTGGACTGGAAAAGTCTGGTACTTCAGTGTCATCAGATATGAATGTCATATGGGATAAACAGATCTATTATTTGTCTACTGTGCTACTATTACTCTTAAAGCAAAATAACATAAATAAAGAAAATTAGGTCTATAATCGTAGGCAATAACATTTTTTACATTATTACTAATCACAGAGGAAACATCAGATAAACCATAGTAAGTTGATAGGATACATCAAACAAAACAATTTATGATAATAATGAGCATGGTGAGTTTTTAAAAAGAGACAAAGTTCCTGGCCTGCATCAACTTCCCTCTCAGGTTTGTAAAGATCCCTGGGTGTCTGGGAGCTTTTTCAGATTCTTGATCTTACTGCTGCCAGACTGAGGGTAGATGTAAGGAATAGAAAGAGCCTTTGCTGGAACAGAACAAGACAGAACACTTATTGATTGTGTTAGATTAAGTTTAAGGACAGAAATCAACTGCAGGGCATGAGTGACACTGCCCAGTATCAGAGTCAGCATGATTATGAGAGATATCAGCTCTCATTGTTGCAGGAGTCTCAAATTCTGCTTGTATGGTCTAAGACAGCCCACAGATGGAATAGATTTCCAAAAATGTACCAGCATGTAATTGCATTCATTCACCTTTAAAAGAAAATTGGACTTTCTTGGGCCATGAGAAGCACAGAGAAGTTGTCAGGAGTGTGAAAGCTAAAAGGTCGCTGCCACATGACGGAGAACCAAGGGGAGATAGACTGCCAGGAGAAGAGTGCAGGGGGGAAAAGACAAGGATTATCAGCATCTCCCACCTCTGCTTTGAAGGAGAGATGCAGCTCTGTGCTGGAGGAACTTGTCCAGGTTGATCCCAGCTGATTACCTCCTTTCTGCTGTTCATGGTCCAGAATAAAGGTAAGGTGGTCTTGAATAAGCAGAGGGCTGTATGCAGCCTTGGATATATAAGCTGGCTTTGAAGATCAGAATGAAGTTTATGCTATATTTCCAGTAGGCTGCATTTATAAGAACATGAATTTTTCAGATATTTGAAGCCTACCCTCTAAATTTCAGATGGAGATCTACAAAATATGGTAAATGTTTGTGGAGTTATTGCTGAAATGACTTCAGTATCTTGAGTAAAATGTTTTGGGAGCTCATTAAATTGGACTGGAACAGCTGTTTAATATATTCATGAAAGTTGTATTGATTGTGGGATGTTTGTCTTAGAATGAAATGGTCATAGCTTCAAAATGCAAGATGTTTCGAGTACTTTTAATATTTCATTAATCCTTACTCTGACTGCTTTGGAAATCTGAGTTTATGGATTGTTCTTTTAAGATAAAAATTTTTCAGAATTTAGCTTCTTGAACTAATATTCTTTCAATGCTATTAGTACATTATTTTTACAAAATGTAATATGCAAGACACTGGGGAAATGAAATTGATTTCATAATGGATAAGGTTTCTGAAATGAACAAAATAACATACATTAAGTGTACCCCAGTGACATCAAAGTGGGGCTTGGATGTAGCACTTGTATGCAGACGTTAACATCTTGCCCAATTCAGCTGGTCTGTCTATAGGATTAAGGTACTTCTAAGAGTCAATAAAGTGAATCATAACAATAAAAGTTATGATAAAACATTCCTACATGAGTTATCTCTGAATAAAGCCAAGAGTTTAATAAAATTGCTCAATGACATTCCCCAGATGCTGATCTTATTTCCTATACTTTTTCTTAAGCTACTGTATGGAATATTGCAAGAAGCATGAATTTTGTGCTACAGATTCACGGAACACTACTTAATTGTGATTAATTCATTTTTTAATTTTGTGTGGACTAAAACCTACTTAGGGTGAAAGTGTGATGGTTTACTACTGATATTAAACAAAGAAAGGAAGAAGTAGCCTACTTTTGATGTGCCAGCTTTAAAGAAACTGTACCTATATACCAATTAGACTTCAATGACTATACAGCTCCACTTCTTTCCCTCTTGAACTTACCCTGGGGACACTTAATACCCTGTAGGAAGAGTATCTTGGCTGGTGTGTTACTCTTATTAAGATAGTTTGACAGAAATTTAAGACTGCGTTTACAGCATCTTAAAATCCCACAGTATTGTCTGATCAATGTAAAGCAGGGCACTGGGAACTACAGTGCTAAAACTGCACTTCTTGGTACTAGTTTGTAGACCATTGCCCTTATTTTTACAGAAGAGAAACTGGGATACAGAAAAGTGATTTTTGCTCTAGCTTGAGGCCAATGCTGAACAAAATACAGAATGGCTACCTAGGAGTCCAGTGTATTGTTTCTTAAGTCATGCTCCCTGTTCAGAAAAAGCTGGGCTCTCTCTGTTGAAGTGTTCTGTATCCCACACCTATATATAAGCAATTAAGAATATTTCAATGCCAGTATGGGGTGTTTGAGAAACCAAGCATTTTCCAAGGGGAAAAAAAGGGATTGCAGTTCTTATGTCCTGCATGACATCTATGTCTTTACATTGGAGAGACATGGATTTGATGGATGGACCACTCAATGGATAAGGAACTGGATGGATGGTCACACTCAGAGAGTTGTGGTCAGTGGCTCAATGTTTGAGTGGAGACCAAGAACGAATGGCATTCCTCAAGGATCAGTGTTTGGACCAGTACCGTTTAACATCTTTGTCAGCGACATGGACAGTGGGACTGAGTGCAGCCTCAGCAAGTTTGCCAATGACACAAAATTGTGTGGTGTGGTAGACACGCTGGAGGGAAGGGGTGCCATCCAGAGGGACCATGACAGGCTGAAGACGTGGGCCTCTGCCAACCTCATGAAGTTCAACAAGGCCAAGTGCAAGATCCTACACCTGGGTTGGGGCAATCCCTACTACAAGTACCAGCTGGGTGGAGAATGGATTGAGAGCAGCCCTGAGGAGAAGGACCTGGGGGTACTGGTAAATGGAAAGCTGAACATGAGCCGGCAGTGTGTGCTGGCAGCCCAGAAAGCCAAGCATATTCTGGGCTGTATGCAGAGTAGTATGTCCAGCAGGTTGAGGGAGGTGATCCTCCCCCTCTACTCTGCTCTTGTGAAACCTCACCTGGAGTTTTGTGTCCAGCTGTGGAGCCCTCAGCACCAGAAGGATATTGACTCATTGGAACGAGTCCATAGGAGGCCATGAGGATGACCAGAGGGCTGGAGCATCTCTCCTATGAAGAAAGGCTAAGAGAATTTGTCTTCTCCAGCCTGGAGAAGGCTCTACAGAGACCTTATGACACCTTCCAGTACCTGAAGGGGGCCTACAAGGAAGCTGGGAGGGAATTTCTTACAAGTTGCTGTAGTGAAAGGACAAGGGGTAATGGGTTTAAATTGAAAGTGGGGAGATTCAGATTGAATATCAGGAAAAAGTTCTTCACAGAGAGGGTGTTGAAACACTGGCACAGGTTGCCCAGAGAAGCTGTGGGTGCCCCATCCCTGGAAGTGTTCAAGGCCAGGCTGGATGAGGCTTGGAGCAACCTGGTCTAATGGAGGGTGTCCCTGCCCATGGCAGGGGGGTTGGAACTGGATGATCTTGAAAGTCCCTTCCAACCTAAAGCATTCTATGATTCTATGTTCTACTAGAAGCATTTGTCATCTTGGTTATCCCTTTCTTTCACGATGTTTCCCTAAATGAAAATATGTTGTTCTGGTTATATATGTTATTATTGCAAGTGCTTTGGAAGACAGGATATCTGGATCTGCCAAAGGCTGATTGAAGGTAAGATTAGTGTAATCTATCTCTGTTTTGAAAACCGTGTTCTGATCAGGATGAGCAGGACAAGTGATTTCTGTGGTTCCAGAAGTTTCAGACGGAAGAGCTGTTTGCAGGCTTGTGTTCGGCATTAACCTTTATCAGAAATATTGCTGAAGGAAGCCATGGCATATGCCCAAAACAGAGCTATGATAATTTAGAACAACTTAGCTGAAAATCAGGGGGTTTTCAAAGGCTTATTGGGTTGGGAATTTCAAATTTGGAAAGGTGAGGGGATTAAAACTCTGTGCTTATTTACTTTCGATTTGTGTAATATTTGCTCCTAAAGTCAGTAAAGCAAATTAATAAAAATAGTACACAGTAGGAGAAATGCATGCACTTGGGAGACCATATGATCTGGGTATAGTCTAAAAAATAACATAATTAGTTTTCAACATGTTTTGTTTATCCGCGAGTATGATTATATTAATATCAAAGATTAGATGTAATCACTATTACCTAGTGGCTTGTACATGGACGTGTACTGATAGGCAATGAGTGTTTGTAAAATGTACGGTGGAATTCTGACATGACTCTCAAAACTGTGAATTAAATTTCTTGGAGAATGGCATGATTATTATACTATATATAAATGTATATATAAATAGATACATGTAATTTATTTTTGTTCTTATTTCAGAGCAAGAAATGATGACTGAGGAGAAACCTCACTTCAAATTCTTTGTTACTGGGAACTTCTGCTGCTGGAGTGAAGTTCTTATTTCAGCAAAGCATGAAAAATTATTTATCCCCATGGCAATCTTTTTTCTTGATTGACATCAAGAGTATGCACTGCTATATTTTAGAATAGATTCTCAGTCATTTTGAATTGTCATAGCACCACTTAAGCCAATAGGTTTATGACAGTATACATCTTCCGAGAATCTTTACACATCTGCAAAATCAAAAATCTTAGGTTACTAATTACAATTTGGAAACATTCAAGACAATCTCAGAGGAAGAATGGTCTCAAACAGTTTGGCACAGTGGCAAGATGAAGTGGAAGAAAGTGATTGTGCTGGAAAGGGCCTGCAGGTAATTTTGCAATATAGTAAGACAGGAAAAAAGGCTAGAGTGATTCAGTTTCATGTTCAGAGGTGGCATGTTTCAGAGTGACATAGTTATATTTCTTCTTTCTATCACTGTGGTATAACCTCAGCTAGCACATTGTGTTCAGTCCGGAACACATAACTGCCAGATAGATGCTGACGGATTGGGGCTTTTTCTTAGATGAAAACCCCAAATGATTAGAGAACTGAAAGGATTTTTAACAAAACGTTAATGGAGATAGATATTTCAGCTAGCAAGTAGAGACCTTGCCTGGTTGTAAGTTGGCCAAATATAAATCTGAAGGACTGACAGCAATTGTTGGAGGGAACTGAAATGAAGAGTAGATAGGAAGGTCAAGATCTAAAAGAGAACCTAATGAGGTATATAAACCTGAACAGGGCAAAAAACTGATGTCTAATTCCATGTAATTTTTCATACCTCTGAGTCTCACTTAATTCAATTTGATATTTGTTATCTAAATACCTTCATGATTCCTCAGCAAGGCTTGCCAAGCCAAACAACAGCTGACACATTTGCAGTGTTTTGTCACTTAGGCGGAGCTGCAGCATGGGTTGCCATGTTGGAGCCTGTGAAGACTGGCAGAGTGCTATTATAGATCAATCTAGGTACAGTTTCTGGCAGTGGAAAAGGTCAAAACCAGCAGGACAGGTGGTAGGATCAGTGATCAGCAGCTTGCTTGTTGTTACTGATGACTGCCTTCTGATGACAAGGTGTTATGCTGTTCCTGGTTTGGTATGATGAAATGCAGGCCTTTTCTCAACTGTGAGTTGAATATGTCCCTCTGTGATAGCTGATCATGTTTGGCACGGATTATCTCTGAGAAGGGACTCCTCATGCTAAGTCTGAATCTGTGTTTGGTTACTTAGCCATGACAATGAATCTGGATCCAATGCTTCTGAGAAGGATATTGTGTCAAAAAATAATTGTATGTGAAGTCCAGCATGTGACGAACAACCCTAAAGAAATGAAGACATGCAATGTTGAAGAGAGGTGTTAACAGAGGGTAGCTGTTAATTTAATGACCACATATTTTGCTTAAGTTTTCCCAAAAGTTCTGTGCTGAATCTTGCATTCCAGTGACACAAGCAGGATGTGGTTTGCTCTTTTAGATGTTGGCCCTTACTATACTATTAGGTTTTTGAGCACTGTCACATTACAGAAATGAAATATCTGTTGGCAGTGGAAGATTACTAGCAGAATAATTTGTGACACTAATTTAGTTGACTGAAAATGTTACTTACAGCAGTTTTCAGCTACACTGGTTGTTAAAGGGGTATGCTGGTAAGGAAACAGTGAAACTTGGATACTGACTGAGACTTTTAGTATCTATTAAGATCAGACATGATCCTTTATCTGCAGAAAAGATGATGGGCAGGTCTTTTTAGGTTCTAATTTCTACACTTTATTGATTTCTTGCCATTCACTTAGAGTCTGATAACAGTCAGTCAGGGACCCTCCTACTTGCCAAAGATATTTGGAGGCAACTGAGATGACCATAGCATCTGGTTACCATCTCCTCCTTTCCTTTCTGTTGGCTTGCTTACTGTTTGTCTTCTGGGTGGTTTGGCTGTTTTTGCTTCTCTTTAACAAACATTTAAGAAATACGCCATGGAGTTCTTTCTCTTTCTTTTCACCAGAGGTTTTGGTCCTGCCTGCTCCATCCCACCTATTGGCCAATGTTTTATTTCTTTGATACCAGATGGGAGGTTCTAGTGATGGAAATTTGAGGACATTATGGTGTCTCTGCCTTGGTGTCTTGTCCTTGCTTATTATTCCAAATGCTTTTCTCCTGCCGTTTTTCTCCTTCCCACTGACCAATGTGATGTTGTACTGGAAATGAGGGAAAGGGAGGATGCACGTGTCAAGGTGTGTGTTAGTGGAATTTAAGCCATGGGCTGGTATTTAGGAAGCAGCCATACTGAAAAGGTTGGTTTCCAGTAATTTATAGTGTGATGGTGTATGATGAACCAAACAGAAACTGTGACATGGACACTTAAGAGTAATTCCAGGTAACATTTCTTATACAGTACCTTCCTCCAGTGTTATATTTTGTCCTTAGTCTTTAGTAGGCACTTAAAAGGTTTATAGCACCCACAATGCAATGCCTTAATCATGTTCCTTTTGCATGCACAGGCTTTTCATGGGGCCTTAAAATAACTTTATACAAGAAGTTAAAACGTACTCTGGAGTGAGTTCTGTGTTAAAAGCAAAAATAAACATTTGGTATTTTGTTACAGAATCATACGATGCAGGGGTGAGTAGAGGTGGGACTACAGTGAAATACAGAACACACTTTCCAAAAGGACTATAGGTTTAAAATAAGAAGAAAGGATAGAAACTTTATGTTGTCTTGTGGGGTAATATGGTTTGGTTGCTGAAGACTATGGGTAATTCGGCACAGTGTAACATATATGTTGTTTTAAGCCAATAGATCTGTTGAATATATATTTATAGCTGGATATTTCTCACAGTGCTGTTTATAGTACCAGTGTTGTGGGAAAAAATGTGCAACAACCCCTGCTACAGGCTCTTAAAAAAATTAAGTCAGTGGCGTTGTAAAGCTTTGGATTTTTTTAATTAATGAATAAACCAGTAATGGATCTCACTCTCTACCACCAAAACCAAATTACTCTGCTGTAGTCCTTCTCCTTCTTTGTTGTATTCACTGTACAAGCTTAAAGTAAACAAATGTTTCCTGGACTCAGGCCCAAACAGATCTTGTTTATTTTGTGAAGCTCCTTGGGTCCTTACACAGCGGAGTTGCTTGTCCTCACTTTGGGAGAGCCAGTGTGGAGCTGAGTCCGACAGAGCTCACGGGGGATGCAGGCTCAGACTCTTATTCTGCAGACTCCGTACACAGGGCTGAAAATGATACTGCAGGTAAAAAATCTCTGCTCCCACACAGGTGAAATATTAAGACAGTGCTGAGAAATCGCTGCTTGGTCAGATGATTTACTGTATAATTTGCACAGGAACAGGCAACAAACCATCGTGCACCAAATTTTCACACAAACAGATCACAGTAAATTGTTCTTTATAAGGATGGGACTAATATTCCTTGTGTGTTTGATTTATATACCGGTAACTGAAACTTTATTCAAGGAAACACTGATGAAAAAGGAGGAGGAAGAATTAATTCTTTCAGAGTACCAGCCAAAACATTCACAATCCAGCCCTTTCCAGGGGATGGAGTGGCTTTACAGAGGGATGATGGAAAGGCGTAAGCTCTGGAAAGCCTTTCTCAGGGCTTTTCCAGTCTCAGCCACCTGTACCGGGTGTTGCAAAGAAAAGCTGTGACCAAAACCTTGCCTGTGATGTCTTTCTAGCCTGCTGCTGGAGACACCTGGGCAACCCCTGCCTTCCCAGGAGCTCACGGATTTTGTGGATAATCTCTGGCTGGGTGGTTCTCCACAGGCTTCCTCCTTGCAGCCTCGGTGCCTGCAGGCAGTTCCTCGGCCAGTAAATGTTGTTGAGCTTTGGCTAGTGGGGAATCCAGTCAGTCAGCCTCAGCAACTGCATTTGGGTCCAGGCAGCAGTCCTGTGAATATACGGAGTTTCTGCTATTATACTGGGTGCTTGGCTTTGGGTCTATATGGAACATACTGTGTGCATATGGAGAAAAGCATTTACTGTAATTCTAACAAATATAATAACTACCCAAAATTCAGCAAACGTAATCTTAGTCCAGTCACAGTGATACAGTTCTTATGGTCCATAATAATACAGAAAAAGCCTTACACACTCAAAATATCTCCTAGAAAAACCCTCTTACTGATATCTGTCCCTTTTCTCTGATGTCAGCCTTACCCCTTGCAGGGACCCTGACTCCCAAGATTGATAGCTTGTGCCTTCCTCAAGCAGGATTGGGAGGGTGTGTGTGGGTATGTGTTTACAAAGAGTCATCAGAGACATGGCTAATACCTCCGGAGACACTGATGTTCATGGTAGTAGTCCTTTCTTCCTCCTAAGTACTGGGGTCCACTCAATCTTGTTTTTATGAATTTTCAGTATGTCATGGGTACATGATCTCCTGTACCTTTATTGGTTCACTGATTGTGTTTTAACAGTCATTAATGCAAAAGACATAAATACCTCCTGGCAAAGTAAGATATTGCCTCTCTTTACAGGAGTTCACTTACACCAAAGTAATCGTGTGTCGTGTGCTGGGTAGAACTTGTGTATAAACCTAACCTGCATAGGCAATGCTCTTGGAACTGGCCTCCCAGAGGTGTTGTATCTGGTAGAAATCTGTCAAATAAATTGCAAACAAATACTACCGAAATCACATTCAGGAAATTTAGTATTCTAGTGCGATGCTTAAACCACATAAAACCGGGGCTTAGTTAGATCCATCTCACATGAATATGGAATTGGACTGAGGGACTTTGGAAGTGAAGGCAGCTTTTCTGAACAGACTTGGGTTCAGAGCTGCTTGTTAATGCTCGGCCAACGAGTCTGAGTCTCTGCACTCACTTGAAAGACAAAGAACAAATTACACTGGACTTTTGTACCTAGTGACCCTGGACTATAATAACACCTTTGCATAAAAATATGTGCTAACTGTATTATGCTGTGGTCCAATATATCCTGAATAATCTGAGGTGTCTGTAAAACAGACATTTTACTTGAGCTTCTGTTCCGTAAGTACTTTGACTTGAGAGCTGAGGATTTATTACAGTTTGGGGTAATGATCCGTCTGTTATGGATCACAGTCAATCATTATAATTTTGAAGTGAAAAATGAAGCGCAATTGAAAAGATTTGTTTTTCCTTCAAACTCATTTGTACCTCTCCTATTCAGATTATAGAATTTCAATAGCAGGTTGGGAAATATGTTCCTGCAGATACAGTGTCACGTTGAAATAGTGTCCTCTTGATAAGGTTTATTTGTTCACTGTTTAGTGGAGTGTTTTTTTTTTTGTTTGTTTGTTTGTTTTTAAATCAAAAGTAGAGCAGTGAGTGTCTTCTCTAATATCATGAACATGACTGCACTTTACAGGAAGCACTACGATGAGTGCTTAGTGATAATAAAACCTCCCATATCCCAACATAGCTGTGGGAAGCATTGACACATGTAAACCTGTGGAAGGGGCAAAAGTTTGATATAAGCCATAGGACACTTCAAAAGGAAGAAGGAGATGTAGGAAAGGAAATATGGATTAATTTTCCTTTCTGTAGAAAAGAGGAGGAGGGTGGTGTCCTGGTGTGGTTGCTATAATATCCACCAGTGGTAGCCATGTGCCCTTTTACAGAATTTTCTGGTTTTTAGCATGGCACAACTGTTAAGATTTGGCTCCAAATGGAGGCATCTCAGTTTAGGGGCTTCAATATGTTTCTGTAGTCTCTAAGACTGTGGGGCTAGTGGATAAGACATAGGATCTATGGGACACCCCACCTTCAGTGTCATCTGGAGACCATGAGAGATACCCCAAACGTTCAAACTGTTGCTCCTGCAGAGCCAGCTGCCTCCATCCTGCACTATCCATACTGCTCCAGGGAGGCTTATTGCACACTGTGGTGCCATAGGTGGGCAGGGATTCTCCAGAGATAGACCTTTAACAGTCCAGTAGTGATGGCTAAAGGGAAATACAGTAGCTGTGTCGGTATGGCCTTTCTGCATCTTCTCCTGGATGTATTTCACATGTACCTCTCAGCTTGCCAAACAGCAAGGAAACATTAAAGGGATGTTAGTGTATTGAAAATATAGCTTCTGATGTAAAAAGATTTTAATAAACAACATTTATTAACAGGTAGGCCAGATTCTGAGAGAATAATCAATATAGATCCATTGATTTCTGTGGATTAACAGTAGCTAGTATGTCTTGGAAATGATTTACAAACTTCCTGTTTAAAAACATATACATTTTTTGTTTTGTTTTGTTCCCTTCTTGGTATTGATAAGCGTCTTCTCAGCAGAGGAGAAATTGATTTAATAAACAACTACACACAAAGTGCTGTCAAATGCACAATGTAACAAACTGCAGGAAATAGAGGACATTCTTCTTTCACCTATAGTAATTTTAGGAGTTGCTTGTAACTATAACAGGCACTAGATTTTCAGGGAGAAATGAGATTTTCATTTTCATGGTGCCTCTTCAATTTCCAGAGCTAAGCTCTTAATATTTTTTTCCCAGCATTTGTTTTAAATATAGAGCATTTAATGACAGTTTGAAAAATTGTATTTGCTTTTATATGATTTATTCATTTGTGAATTATTTGATAGGTTATACAAAAAACCCCCAGCGTATACTTTTATTACCCATATTAAGTATGCTCAGAGTGTACTAAGCAAATCATAAAATATACAATATATCTTATATGACTGCCGTAATTCACAAAGCTATTGTGAGTTTCCCAGAAATGCGAGGGCACAGGGAAAACCAGATTGTCTTGAGCAAACTCAATAAACAGGATGTTCAAACTGATGACTTTAAATAAGGGGGAGGTTTAAATTCAGAGAGAAGGTATGATGGCATGTTTTGATAGCTTGTTAAGTGTGCTTAAAGCAGCTTTCACCTCACTTTCTTATTTCAATACATTTTTATATGTGTGATTTCCACTAGCTTTAACACGTCTTCATAGTGCTGTTGATGAAATTGTACTGATATGGAAAGATGCAGAGATGAATCCAACTACTTTTACTAGTAAAGTCTTCTCCCATTTTGAAGGAGAAAATAATCTAGTTTGAACAGAATTTATGCTGTTGGTCTATACAAAATCCAAACTTGAGGACTATGCTCTTAAGCTCTGATTCCCCACATCTACCCCTATGACCGAGCACTTGCATTTGATACTAACTTCCATGGGATCTACAGGTCTGCAGCATTTCTAACGGCTATTTCTCATCCTTCATCATATCCGGTAGGGCTGGCTGTCAGCAGGAGGGTTTTAGTTTCAGAACATCCTGGGATGTTTTTCCTTGTGCAGACCTTAGAGCCTGCCCATTCACTATCATTAGGACATGGGAAACCATCTACACACTGAGGTCCCCACAACAAGCAGGATGCACAACGAGCAGCCATCACCGATCAATTAGATGTCTTGCATTTCTACTGAAAGCCTGAATTCTCAGTACTGCAATTTTGATAACCTGACCTCTTTGGGAACTGCTAAAATCAACATAAGCAGCTGATTTAGAGGTAGACATCTCTTCTCTTACTGCATTTGTTCTTAACACAGCAGGTCAGTCAGTATAGGCCAGGGCTCTGTGGAGAGATTGCATGCAGGTAGATGGCAGAAGACTTGGTAATTGAAGAGTATAAATGTTTGTCATTCTTGTCTTGGGTGCACAAAACTGCCCACAACCTTGAGAGAATGGTTATGATTGACATATCTGTCATAGTTTAGAGCATCTGAAACATCAAGGTCAATACAACAAGAAAGCATCACAACCTAGTGAGCCTCACAGTTGATAGATTTCTTAATTATCTTTGTCCTGGGATGAATAAAAGCCAAAATATTCCCAGGAGATACTTTGTAGAAGCCAGGCTGACAAAGGTTTAGTCAAGTATGGTAACACTAGCAAAGATCTGATAAGATCAGTGTGTTAGGAAAAAGGAAACAGGAAAACCATAAGACTACAAAGCCTCTTTGGTCTGTCCTTAGATACACTGTGCATTTGACAGGTACTTAGCAATAGAACAAGATAGAAGTCTTTAGGAACTGCCACCGCTGGTAACTCATCAAACGTGAAGAAAAATGCCGTCTGACTTTGACAGTTGTTTCTCACAAGTATCCAGCAGCTGGGCTGGACTGATTACATTCATGCCTCTAACATAAAAAATGAGATGCTGGAATGAAATTGTCTAATAGGCAGCAGAGATTATGGTGAATTGATCCCATCTGGGGCAGAGTTTTCTCAATTAATCAAATAGAAAGTGAAAAGAGGAGAAAAAAATATCTAGTGTCCACTAACTCTCACAAGTGGTATATACAAGTGGGGAGTGGTATTAAATCTGTATCTGCTGGAGTCACTTCATTAAGGAGGAGAACATTTCCTCTGAATCCTGACTCAGGTTGTGTGCATCGAATGTGGAAATAATGTTTGGAGATAGATTGTTATTTTTGATTTTCTCCTTCGCAGACAGTGACAAAAATGAGGGTGATGGGATATCGTTTCTCTCAACACTGTGTCAAAGGTGTTTTCCTTAGGGACCATGATGACTTCTTATAGTTGCACTTACACTGCTCCAATTCATACCAGGATTAGGTCAGCTAAATTTTGGAAAATTTGTAAATGTTGATAGTTTTATGAGGGAAAATTCTTGTTTACATTTGTATGTGCTGAGGGTATACAAGAGAGGTAAATCCTGCTTACAATTTCTTCCTAACACGTCTCTGTTTGAAATGGTAATGGGCCATGTACTGAACCTACAGAACTCACAGGTCCAGCACAGCCTTAAACTCATTCACCCAAGAAAAAGGGAAAATACAGACTCAGGAGAGGCCTCTGAAATTTTAGTTTCTAGAAATGTCATTCCTTGTATCAGGGCATATAAATAGCAACTAAACCTCCTTCGTTTTCACCTTCTGGAAGAAGAATCTGTGCATGGGATTTTATATCCACCTGGACCAAGAAGAATTTGCAAAACAATTTCCAAAGAAGCTTTGAGATTTAATTAAGGGACTTTGCAAAGGACAGAAAGCAAGCTGTAGATAAAAAAGTTACATGAAGACTTTAGGCTAGGAAGTTATTGAGGACTTTTGATGATGAATTCTACAGCCACGGGGAATTTTCCCTGCAGGAAATGGAGAAAGACCACTTCAGACTTCCTGTGTCTCAAAGGGAAAAAAAAAAACAAGCGGAGAAGGTATTATTAATGTGATGACAATGGAGAGATGCAGCTACTAATGGTTCGAGTACTGTGCCACAGGAGTACAGGATTGCTTCAGCATCATGATGGAAGGAGGACAGTAAAATCATGTATCAGAAAACCATGGTGTAGTGGAATAAAATATATTCTGGCTTGTTAAGATGAGGGTTGATACTGTTTTGTATGTTTTGGGGGTGCCCTGGCAGAGTTGAGTTCCAGCTTTACTTTAGACTTGTGTTGACTTGGGCCCTTTACAGTTGACTGAGCTGTAAGGCTGTCCCTGGTCATTTGGGCAAAATAAAAAAGGACACTCTAAGGGGTGCTGTCTTTATTACATTCTGGCATTGAACAGGTGCTGGGAGCTGCCCTACCCTCTGTAGCCTTATGTGCACCTAACCTTATCCTTGCCCTTGCTTTGCCTGGGAGAGAGCTTTTTTACTGATGCCTGAAGCATTGGAATCATGGCAGTCTCCCCTCAGTATAGGACCTCTAAAGAGAGGTGAAGCAGGGGTGAAAGGTCACAATTAATCAGGGTCTTTTGCCAGAGGGGAACTGGCTTATTTCAAATGTCATTTGTCGCACTATAGAAGCACATGTAGGATGAGTTGGGAATGAAAATAGTGCAGAAAAATATATGTGGTACCCTCTCCCCTTCCTCATATATATGCAGAACAGTCACAGGTGTCTCTGGAGGGCAGAGTTAATTGGTGTAATCCTAAAATGCATAGTTTGCTATCTTACTTATAGCAAAGTCCTCAGTAACACATCAGAGGTTAAGGAGAACCAGGGAGGAAGCATTGCTGAACATATAGCTCTATACAGTATACAAAGTGATACTGAGGCCATGATACTCCTTTCGTTCTGCTCAGTAAAGCACTGAATGTAGCAGCGTATGTTCAATTGTGGTGGTAGTAGTAGAGCTACGAAGCTCTAACAAATAATCCTAAGGAAACCTAATTTATTTTGCTTGCACATTCAGTTTATGAAAATAAGCATAAATTCCATGTGGTTATAAAAAGAGATATATGATGGCTACAAACATAACTTTTTTTTCTTGTAAAGTAAGATGAGCTGCAGTAGAGATGTTGTTTGCTATTTTGCTATGTGTATATTGTTACATCTGTTTCCATATTAAGGGTGGAAGACAGTGCTTCTCCTTTCTGTACTGAAATAGCTGAAACAATCAAGCTTTCCAGTGTGGGTAATTTCTGATAGCACAGCACTTTCTTTTGTTGGTACTCAATGGCTATTTGTGGTTCCCAGGAGGGTTCAGTCTCTGAAGGTGGCAATGTCCATACTACTGGAAAAGAATGCAGTAGAAAAGAAATCCAAATGAATGCATCCAAAATAAATACATCCATCTATACATCTATTAACAATTTTAACCCTTAGGTAAAGTTGTTAATATACCCCTGTCTTAGCTTTGCATCAGTTAGTCTATATTTTTGCACCAGCTAGTCTATATTTTGCTTCACCCCGTAACACATCAAGCTGGATAGGTGGTGCCAGCCCGGGGCCCACAGCACTGCAGGACCGGCTGGGAGGGAGTGGGGATATGGGTGAAAAGGCTTGTGGTTGGACACGACCCTGGGAAGGGTCTGAGGAATGGCCGAGGGGGCTGGGGGGTTTGTTTGTTGTGGGGACCTCGTGGCAAGTGGTTGGTGCTCTGAGCAGAGCCAGCGTCTTGCAGGGCAGATCGGTCTAGGAGTTGGGGTTTGAAAGTATTTTTTCCTCTCTCTTACTCTCTTGGCCCCCGGGCAGTTTCGTGGGGGGTTGCTCCCTTTGGGTGGGTTTTCTTTCCTTTTTCCCTTCTTGGGGTGGGATCCTGTGTCATTTGTCCTACCCTCTTCCTCCGTTCCTTAAATTACTCATTAGCACTAGCATTGTTAGCAACTCCCTAAGTTTCATTTATATAATTAAATAGTTCTTATCTCAGCTTCTATGGGCTTTTCCTCGGTTTGTTCCTTCGACCCTTCCTCACCAGGAGGGGGTGGGGTGGTGGGCGGAGTGGTAGAGCGGCTGCTTGCTAAAACCAGGACAACCCCTTTCAGGCAGAAAACCCTGAATGAATCATAGAATCACACAATGGTTAGGGTTGGAAGGGACCTTAAAGACCATCTAGTTCCAACTCCCCCGATATGGGCAGGGACACCCCCACTGCACCAGGTTACTCAAAGCCTCATCCAGCCTGGCCTGGATGAAGATGATGTGTTTGGACTAGGACTTAGTTTCCATGGCTGTGTAACTTAGTGTGTATGGTAAGCAATCCTCTGGGCTCAACACTGCAAGTTGGGCACATTCCCATTTGTCACCTGGTATTAAATCCTGCTTTTAGATGTCTGTCTTTCAAGGCACAAAATGTTCATTGCTGCTGAGGTGACATGGGAGATTTGTTCCAGGTTCCTGCCTTGTTCATGTGTCTGTAGCCTTGAGTTAACTATCAGTTTACTAGAGTTAAAGCAGGGCTGCTAAGAAAAGTGACCTACCAAAACACACACTGGATGCCTAACACACTGTGATGAATAAGTAAAGTAAGAGACTTATCATTCATAGATAGCCTTGCAGATCATGTTGCGCTTGACAAAGTAGTGTTTATAACAGCCGTGCACTGCTGGAATTTTGGAGACTTAATATGCAGCCAGGAAAGTGCCAGCTTTTCCTGGAAACATTTCCTGCTGTATGGGTTTACTATAGCCTTGAGCTGTACCTTTAGCAAACATCTGTCTTGTTCTGATAACTGGAAGTTCACCCCCCTCCTTCAGCATTGATCCACCATATCTAATGTCTTCCCAAACAGAGGTTTGTCTGTATTGGCTTAAACATCTAGTGAACAGCAATCTGCAGTCTCCCTGGCAATCTTGCTCTGTGATCATCAAGCCTTACGTGATGGCTTACTCTCTTGAACACGTTTAAGAAGTAACTGGAAACAGTGTCACTTTTACTACCAAACTGAGGTACCTTTTGTGTCTCTGGGGAGAGAAAATTGAAATTGCTAAGGGACCAATAGCCGTTTAGTTGGTATAAATGTAGGCACACAAATAATCACATTTTGAACATGGGAAGCTGGGATAATCCTCAAAGTCTGATTGTAACCTACATTATGACTCTGTATTCATCTTGCATTTCTATTTCCTGCTTCCTCCACTTTCTGTTGTATCACCACCCAGGTGATCTTTTGCCTTAGGAATAACAGAGTGGACAAGCTTGGGCTTGTGAGTTTTCTTGAGAGCTTCTGAATGACCCTTTGGAGCTGTCATCAGAGCTCTCTATATTCCTCTCTCCTGACTGAGAGAGAGAGATCAAGGTCCTAGTAGAAACATTTCTCATTCATTCTCTACTGTGCTTCTGATTAAAAAAGGGTTGAACAAATCAAAAATGTTTTAAACACACAGGAAAAAACATATTTTCCGTCTATGTTAATGATGTGTCACTGCTCTGGAGCCTCAGTCTCTTTCTCCTCACTCAAATACCACTAGTTTTCAAAGAAAACAGAGCTTTCTGAAAGGTGTATCAACAAAAGTGTGTAAACATTAAGTATGTGTAAGTGTGCAAATTGCTGCCAATACTATTCTTTTTAAAAAGATGTGGTACTAACTTAGCTCTCCACAGCAGGGAAAAGCTATTTTTACTTTAGCTCAGCCATTTTCATCAGCTGCAACTAAGACTTCTGTATTTCATGGTGCTCATTTTAGACTTATATTGGAAGTGAAGGTAGCAGACAAATGAGACTGTAATGGATTAGGCATCGGAGAAGATTGGAAAATACAAATAGAGATGCATATTTTATAGTGTTTTTCCCCTCAATGTAACTATTTCCATGTTGAAGCCATCTGTTTGGTAACTCTGAGTTCTCTCTGGAACTTTACCAACATTTAAAATTAATAGTTGAATAATTTTTAAAAATTTGACTTGGCTTAAGACTATTTCAACTTTTCAGAATAAATCTTCAGATAATCAGAGCTTTCAGATGAAGTAGAACAACATGCAATACTTTTCTGGAGGGGGAAAATGTTATGAACCGGCTTTGCAATTTTCAGAATGTTTTATGACAGACAGTAAATGTAGCTATCTCTGACTGACTCATGCAGCAGGTACAAATAATATATACCAGCGTGTGCATTCATCAGTCAACACTTTTAAACACATAAAAACTGTGGATTTTTACTTTTATTTAATTTTTTGGAGGTATTGGTTACTTTGACTCTGCAGTGAAATCGCATCCGTTTCAGAGATGGTCTGTACTACACGCAGTAGCTTTTGGGGGGGACTCTTTGAAAAGGCAACATTAACAGAGGAACAAAAGCAATATAGTGCTGATTTAGCCAGCCCTAATACTGCAGGGTTGGGGATGGGGGAATGTCAAGAGAACATGAGAGTCTGAAACTCTCCCAAAGAGTGACTGGTGGAAGGTGCTCTCTACTAAGAACTGTTTCAGCTGCTGCACTGGTTCGGAGAACACTGGGATAGAGAAACATCAAGACATCTTAGAGTTTTCTTAGCCTTTTTTTTTTTGTCTGTCTCCTTGGTAGGATCTGCAGTTGCACTGCAGTCCCTAACAGATTTCAGAACCAGAGAAGAGCAGTATTCTTTCATGTTGACAAAGAACAGGCAGAAAAGAATAAAGACTTTTTTATCCATTTTCCTTTCTAACGAATGAAGATGGCTAAAAATTATGCTTCAAACTCTTCTTGTTTTGATTTTCTGCATGACAAATGTATTTGAAATTCACATTTACTTTTTTTAAGGCTGTTGGAATGATTGAAAACCAGACATAAAAAGTATGTAGGTGATTAACATCTGTTTGACTGTAACAGTTTGTAGAAAAGCTTTCTTTGTCAAATGTTCACCAATCTTATCTTTTTTAACTGTGGCTAAGAAAATTATCCTGTACTTAATCTTTGAGGCATGTAAAAAATAAGACATAGAGTAAAAAAATCCGGTAAGACATGATCACAGAAGGTAAAAAAGCCCCAGTGGCCAATAATTGACTTGATTTTTCAAGGGAAAACTTACAAAAATAAAGATTATTTCAAGCTTTTTTTCAGCTGCTTTTATACATTACACAGGAACATGAAGGAAACCCAAATATATTTACATTCTATTAGTTGGTTACATTTTGAAACTGTTTTTAAAACATGTAATAATTTGAATCATTTGAACATGTTTGAGTCAGTGACAAGGTAGGTAGTTAGGCTAACATATTGTTATACAATAAGTCTTACAGCTAAAAATTAATGTCATATCTTACAAGTGAGCAGATAAGAAGGATGGTTCTTTGTTAAAAATAATAAACCTCTGATATAATTAATGTTGTACTTGCTGGTTAAAAACATAGTTAAGAATCTACTCTGGTATTCTTCTCATTTTGTTTTGCCCTTGATTGATTTGCATTGCTCAGATTTGCTGGTAGATTCACAGATGTTGGAAGGGACCTCTAGAGATCATCTAATCCAACGCAACTGCCAGAGCAGGATCGCCTAGAGCAGATCACACAGGAACAAGTCCAGGCAGCTTTTAAAAGTCTCCAGGGAAGGAGACTCCACCAGCTCTCTGGGCAGCCTGTCCCAGTGCTCTCTCACCCTCACAATGAAAAGTGTTTCCTCATGTTCAGGTTGAACCTTCTGTTTTCCAGTTTATGGCCATTGCCCCTAGTCCTGTTACTGGACACCACTGAGAAGAGCCTGGCCCCATCCTCCTGACACCCCCCCTTTAGATATTGATAGGCATTGATAAGATCCCCCCTCAGCCTCCTCTTCTCCAAGCCAAACCGACCCAGCTCTCTCAGCCTTTCCTCACATGGAAGGTGCTCCAGGCCCTTCATCATCTCAGTGGCCCTGCGCTGGGCCCTCTCCAGTAGCTCCTTGTCCTTCTTGAACTGAGGAGTCCAGAACTGGACACAGCACTCCAGGGGAGGCCTCACCAGTGCAGAGTAGAAGGGAGGATAACTTCCCTCAACCTGCTGGTCACGCTTTTCTTAATGCATCCCAGGATACCATTGGCCTTCTTGGCCGCGAGGGCACACTATTGGCTCATGGTCATCCTGTTGTCCACCAGGACTCCAAGGTCCTTTTCCCCAGAGCTGCCCTCCAACAGATCAGCCCCCAACCTGTACTCATTTCTTGCTACAGGGTCTCATTCTGCTTCACTTTCCTGCTGAGATACTGCGACATACCACACACTTTTAAAATAATGCTGGTGTTTTCTATGAGGTCTGTGAAGAATTTTATTCAAGACACTCTCTATGTAAAGCAGAGGAACAATGCCGCAAATTATGTCTATAGTCAAATATATTTTTAGATCCTAGTGAGAATTTTTTTCCTGGTTATTAAACTGTCCTTTCTGCTGAAGGATTCTCCTGAGAAAGGATTGGCAGCTTTAGTTTAGATGGTAGCTGTAGGTCACTTAATAGTGGAAACTACCTAGCCATGGCGGGAGGTACGCTGAGAGGTCTGTATCCCCTCTCTAACACTGTTTGCTTTGAAGTTTCTTACCCTGTGATGCAGCTGTAAGCCTGTGCAGCTTCCGTCCCCTTCTTCCTCCTGTTTATAACTGGGATTTTTTCCTTTCTGACTTTATGAACACTTTTATCATTGGGCAGAACACCTGTTTCCTTTTGTCTCCTGCTTTTATTTTATTTTAGGACACCATCACATAATGCAATAGCTATCTAACTGGTGCACACTTCAGCAGTGCTCGCTTTGAGCGTGGTTCCTGAATTATGAAAGCTGCTGCTTTAACAGTGTTGCTCACAAGAGCTTCCATTGCATATTCATGTTTCTTTTCATTAAGCGAATCCAAACAAAGAAATCATTAATGAGACCCTTGCTAGCACCGTCTCTATGAGAATGGTGTCAACAGCTTTGGCCACAGTATGTGACACCTTCGCTTCCTTTCCGTAGGGGGGGAAAGCATCCAGGCTGAGCTGGGGGAGCTGTGCGTCTGTCTCCTGTCAGCAGTAAGAAGCAGCCTCCCAGAGTGCTGGCATCCTTTCAGCATGTCTGGGCTGCTATTTGATAACACAGTGTGGTGCTGTTCATGGAAATAAACCTCTTTCTTCCTAGTCTAAGGTCTGCATTTTCTCTGGGACAAAATTGCCACCTCCAAAAGTCAGTTTGAAGAGGAGGGATTCTGCACCCCTGCGCACTTGCATGAAGATGTGCACTTAGTTATTCAACTCCAAAGGCTCCTTTCTCTCTAACTTGGCCCTTCTAAGGTATGGCAAGTGGTCAAGCAAAGACATAATCTTACCTCCCTCCACAGTATCCCCTGTTACCATTGCCTATAGCAGAATGACTCGGAGGGGAAGACTTTTTTCTGCCCATCTTTCTTGCTCCTTTCCTCTTTCCCATTGCCTGCCAATGAACCAGTGCAGCAGAATAAAGTTGTCATAGCATAAAATAATGTGAATGGTCATCATTCTCTGGAATAAGGCTTCCCTTGGCTTAGTAGCCTGTTTTTAAAGGGTGTGCAGGGAGGAATAATGCAAGCATCCTTCACCTTATATATTCCCAGCTTCTAGCTATTTTAATCTTCCAGGATTACCTGACCCTGTTGAGTTTGATCTAGTAGCACTCAGCAGATCAGGTACTTCTCCAAGATTTTTGCATTCATGACATCTTTTGGCAAGGAGTTCCACCTATCAGCTGTAATATGTGGCATGAAAAACATATCTTTACCTTCACTTTTAACTGTCTCCGATTAGCTTAATTTAATGACCCCTCATTCTGAAAGAGACAGTGAAGGTCCAATCTTTGTCCACCTTTTCAGAAACTCTCTGGAATCTGAAACCCTCAGTTGTATCTCATAGCAGGACATCTTGTTGCAAGCTGAAGGCTCCAACCTGTTCTTTTGGTGGAAGTAATCCCGTACCTTAGATTTCCTTGTTGGCCTCCTCTACGCCTTTTACAGTGCTATCACATTCTGTTAGTGTGTTTGTTTTTCAGGCATGGGAACCAAATGTATCAAGGTGTGGGTGCTGTCTGGCATGACATTTTCTATTTTGTTCTCTGTTCCTTTTCTTATGATTTCTAACATTTCTTCTCACTGCCTGAGCTGCCTTAAATGCTGAGCTGGTGTTTCCATGGTAGTGTGGATCACAGCCCCAGTTGTAACTGACCTTTGCTGACTTACTATAGATCTTCTGGCTGAAATAACCCATAAAATAACTATGTGTGAAAGCTCTGTACATCATCCACCATTTTTGTGGATCAGTCTGTATATACATCTACTGCTCCAAGTTCCTGTTGATACACTTGGATAGCTATATGGCAAAGTCTATAACCTTATGTCTGTTTTATACCTTCCCCTCAAAAAGCTCTGAGACTAAACAAATGCATATATCCCTGACAGATTCTTAGGCACTGAGGAAATAGGGCACAGGACTTTGTGCAGTGTGTGTGGAAGTGGATTCAAGGCCAGATGAAAGGATGAGGGAGGATGTTGAGTCATGAAGATGATAGAAAAAGTGAGGGCTGTCATAGAAAGAGGAGCAGCCTGGAGCTGGGGACATTACCCACCAAGTCTTGTGCACAGCACTGCAGAAAGCAGCTTTCCGCTTACTCTCTCACAAAGAAGCTGGAGGAGTCACAAGTCATAAATTGTTCTATGATAGGAAAGGATTCTGGGAAATTATCAGTCTATAGCTACCCTGTTCTTATATTCTTCCCTAGTAATCTTTTTTTAGTCCCATTGGAGACAGAAGGTCTTTCATTCTTCTGTTTATGTTCCTTGGCTGCATTGCAGCAGTGTGTATCCTCACTAAACCATCTATACATTGCTGTCACGGTAATGGGGGGAGAGGGAAGGAAGAGAGGAAGATATATGCACTTTGTTGCCAGCTTTCTGCTCTAGCTGTCTCAGATCTGAGTGATTGTACTGTAAGAGCAGCTTTTTCATGGTCTGTCGCTTGTGCTTTGGTTCTAACTATAAATAAGAAATGCATCGGTATCCATGAACGCTCTTCTTTTCTAAGTGACTTGCTAATTTCCAAACTTCAGAAAAGGCCAAAGTTTCCTGCTAAAGTTTGAGTCCTCTTGCTCATCCCAAATTTTCTGTGTGTTGTAAATACCCTGTCAGCCAGCTGTCAGGTGCAACTGCTCTGTGAGCCCCTTCTGACTGTTACTGCGTGCCTATATATATGGTAGCTATCTCCTGTGTCCTTGCACTGTCGTATCCACATTATTTGAGACTGGGTATATTTTAGCAGTAGCCAACATAGGAATTTTTTACAGACATTTCAGAGAAGTCATAATTCAACCCCTTCCAGATCTTTGTTTTTTTTCTCCATAATGTAATAAAACATCCTCCTTTTTTATTTAGGTGGAGTACTGGTGGATTCAGGTAGAATTTCTTTATTTGGCACTTTTGTGAGGTTAGAAATAAAATTAACTGAAACAAATTCCACAAAACATAAATTGATATACTGTAGGCATGAAATACAGAGATAACTGTTCCACATTTTAAGCCAGTCACTCCAAAGACTTGGAAAATGTATGCATTTGAAAACAGGTAATTTACTCTGAGTCCCAATACAATGTATTAGAGCAGAAACACGCCCATTGCTAAGCTGTAAATGGCTGAATCACATCCTCCTGTGATTCTCAGTGTTTATGGCTTCAGGCTGCTTGGATAATATTCACTAGGTGGTTTTTTGTGGTTTTTGTTTGTTTGTTCTTGGAATTTTTTCTTTTTTATTTTCTTCCTCAAATGCAGAGGAATGTGAATAATACCATATTTAATTTCACCAACAATTAAATTTGGTCATATTCCTGCATACTCAGTGTAACTGCTGTAGCGACTGTGAGTAATTACTGGAAATGGAACTAACATCCTCAGAAGTAACATACATCAGTTCCAATTTTGTCTGTTATACACCTTGCAATAAACCCCTGAATCCTCAAGTGTGGCTGTGACAGTTTGAAAGGGGGAGGATGTGTTTGACTTTTGGAAGAAGAGTGATGTGTGATTTTTTTCACAGAATACAGGGAGTTCAGCTTAGAAAAAAAAAAAAAAACCCTTGTGAAAAAAGGAGCATTTGAGAGAAATTCATAATGTTTTGATTTAAGTAGCTTGGTGTTAGCAGTTTAAGACAAGGTTGTCTCTGTTATTTGGGATGTGACCCTTGCTTCTTCCATCAGAAGTAGGATGTGGTGTGACTACATTCTCTTGCTTTCATGCTCTTTCTCTGGAGCAATTTGGGGGGACACAGAGCAGATATCCAGGAGTATATATCAGATGTGCTCTGTCTGATTATTGAGACAACCTATGCCCTGAGGAAGGGTTATGGTTGTCTCCATGCAGCAGGAGAGGCTGGTACTGAGGCTGGAGCACTGAACTGAATGAGTGCAGTTCCAGGGGTGAGTACAATCCGATGTATCAACGACTTCTTTGGGGGGGACCTGGTGGGCTTTCAGCACAGTCATGCCTTGCCTGCTGTTTTTGGACCATTAGTTTTCTTTGTGCCTCTGTTATATTGAAGGATGATGGAGACAAGGCACTGCAGAGTGGCTGAGGGATCACTATTCCTCATCTGTATGTAAAGCCTCCTTACTTGAAATAAAGGAGAGACCACCACTGATTTGCTTTCCTTCAAAGGCATGGAATTTGGGCAAAGTGACACAGCTGCAGAGGACTGATCATTACATAATTTAAAAAGGAAAAACGTAGAAAGTGGTGACTGAGCTAAGGACTCCATAGACATGAGTTTTGTGCAGAACCACAGATGATCACAGCACACAGGGTTTCTCTGTCAGCTTATAGTATTTTTCCTGAGGGCAGACAAATATTTTGTTTCAGTGATTATGCGAAACTAAAGAAACAGTAAAAGAAGCAAATAAAAAATAAACACCTACATCATCTAAAAGGGAAACAGTTTATCGCCACATATTTTTTCCTGCTTACTCCTCTGCAGTGCTTCTGTTCTTCAAAACAGACTGTACAAGCACACAACTAGCAATCTTAGGCACAGCCTGGTTTGAAGTCTTCTCAGCAGAGAAGCAAAAGGCGAACTGCCAAGGGGAATGCTTTCTTCCCAAACTTGAGGGGGGCCTTTCCAGTTAAGATTTGTATGTGGTTAACTGTGACTCACACTAAAAAGTCTGTCAAAGATAATAAATCAACAGGGAAAGAGTATGGCCAAATAAAAGTTAAAGTTCTATTGCCCATTAAAAAGAAAAATTCATTTCAAAGCTCGACTGATAGTGCCTGGCACAGCACAAAGCCTCCAACCTGTTGCAGCTCAGCCTACTGATCAGACAGTTGACCTGCAGAAACACGTATTAACAAAAAAAAAAAAAAAAAAGAAAAAAAGGAGTAAAAAATAGTTGTGGATTTAAAAAATAAGTAATGAAAAAAAAATCCCCAAGCAATGACAGCAGCAAAGTCAAACTGGGTATTATCAGAGGAACTAAAAAAGGAGCCAAAAAGGGCAAAGTAAAACTATTTCCATAACAGTTCTTTGGTTTCACATGTGTTGGTGTCCTGGTGGTGTTCTTGGATAATAA
Source organism: Rhynochetos jubatus (assembly GCA_027574665.1). Taxonomy (NCBI): domain Eukaryota; kingdom Metazoa; phylum Chordata; class Aves; order Eurypygiformes; family Rhynochetidae; genus Rhynochetos; species Rhynochetos jubatus. The sequence continues at coordinate 122,464,852 of CM050649.1, read as the reverse complement.
GAAAGGCTTATATGAGTACCAAATTTTGCAAAAGTATTTTGGTAGTGATTTCCAGCAACAAGATAAAAGAGATCTTTATATGTTCCTTTTCAAAATGTTATAAAGAATTTAGAAAATAATGTTAAAAGTTTCCTTTTTTTGTTTGTTTTTAAATATGCTTATTTAAAAATAATGATAACACCAAGAACTTTACAAAATACATAGCTGATTTTGAGGTTAGAGATGCAAGAGGCTGACTACCTCTTTTCATTAAGGTAAGCATATACAGAAATACTCCAAGATCAAGATGAGTCTGCATTTTAAGTATCTTCCTGACAATAGTAATTAACAAGACAAAAGGAAATACCTCATTAAGCAAATAACATATAAATTATGAAGTAATTTAAAAATACTTCCAACTCATTATGATAGACTGATTAAAAAGCAGATTTATTTAATAATAACCTCTATTTATCCATAATGACATTGAACCTGACTTTCACTCTGTTTCCCTGAAGTTCAAAATGTGGGAACTTTGCACAGTGTTTTCTCTATCTTACATACCAGATCCTGGATCAGGAGATGTTTCTTCCTTCATTAGATGCCACTGAGATAGGCTGATAAGGAAGTAAATTCTTACAGAGGCAAACACACTGATCTGGAAGTGGAAGTACTGGATCTGGAAGTACTTGTGCTCTGTATTGATGGGCTTCACCACCTATGTGAAGCTATAGGAAAGTTTCTGGGTCTTTGTAGTTCTCTTGTAGAAAAGTCAAGCCAAGAGACTGCCCTCCTGCCATCCTATTGAGAATCTGCAAGGTTTATTTTCCTTTCCATTTGGACTTTGTCTTGGCAGGGTAGTCTCCCTCTTGTGTTCTTTGAGTAGTGAAAGGCTGCCAGGGTAAGGAGACCATAACTCTCACAAGAGAGACCTCAACAGCAATCATATGGCAACAGTTCCCAGATACAGACTTTGGAACAGGTTGAAAAAGTAACTCGGAGTTTGTTCTCCAGGCTTCATAGAATTTGCCTGCATGAAATGTGTGGCTGCATTGTGACCCTCATCACTGACCCACTTAGGAGGGCACAAGGGGCCTATACCTGAATTTCATTTGCACAGAGACTGGTGTCTAATTGCACCTTATTTCTGCCTGGGACTCACTTGGGAAGTCAGGATACAGATGGACCCTCATACACCCTGAGCTGTGGGCCAGTCACAGTCACTTCCAGTTGCTCTGAAATGGACCCACTGTAGGACAGAGCTGAGCTCATCATCAAAGCTGGTGGCCCCTCTGTGAAAATGTATTTACCAAAGAGCAGAAAACATCATGCAAAAAGAGGAGGAAAGGAGAAAAAAAAAAAAAAAAAGAGAGAAACAGCAGGGGGAATACCAAGTAGAAGACAAGAACAAACACTGTGTCCCACAGCGACCCTTAGATGAGCACATGCTGGAGCAGATACTCACCCAAAGGACTACAGCCCATAGAGGATCCATGTTGGCGTGTGGAAACTGAGTGAGAAAAGAAGACTAGCAGAGAAAAAATACTGTGTCTTGACTCTGACTTCCTGCATGGCACAGGGGCACAGCCAGAACAGCAGGAAGGTGGGTGTAGATGAGTTTGGAGTAAAGCTGAGCCTGGGAAAGGAGGAAGAAAGGTGCTGTTCCCAAGTGTCTAAGCATTCATTTTTTTTGTTTTTTTTTCTAACAATACCCAAATCAGTACTCAAATATTTATATTATTTGTTAATAAATTAACCCAAATTCCCCAAAGTTGAGTCTGTTTTGCCTGCAGTAGCAACTATTAAGCTATGTTCCCATCCTTATCTCAACCCACAAATCCTCTTGCTCCCATTCTATTTTCTCCCTGCATCCTGCTGGGGTGTGGTAGGGTGGCATGAGTGGCTGTGTGGGTGCTTGGCTGTGAGCTGAGGCCAACCCACCACAGATATGTCACTTGTGGCTAGTATCTTTATTTATCTATTCCCCAAACCTATGTGACTTTTCATTTGAGAATAAAAGAATACAGTGATAAGAAAATGCTCAACAACCTCTCTAATTAGAGTTCTCTCATTATTCCATAAGCAGCAAATTCACAACTTTTCAGTGGACATCTCTTGATAGCATTGCACTGTGCCATCAATAAATAGATCGAGTCATTTGTCATTTATACTCACAAATAAAATGGTGTTCAAATTATGAATATTGACCATGCAGTAAGATACAATCTATCAGTCTCCCGTGCAAATCTAGTGATATGAGTGTCACATAGAAATAAAAGGTGTGGGCCAGCAGATTGGAGCCATATGTTCATTCAGATGCCTATTCAGACTCTGCTTTCTGAGGAAAATTAGAAATACTTTGCATGATTTAATTGCAGAGACTTTGAGACCACTTTTTATCATGCTGACTAATATTTTCTTACTTTCCTGTCCTCACCCAGTTTATTATTTCATCTGCCATCTCTCAACTGATAGACTGACTGGAAACTCATTGTAGAGAAGCTGTGGGTTTCATTCTGCATTACTACTATCCCTGGCACAAAGAAAGACCTGTTAGACAACTGGTTTTAATGAGGACTGTGCTAGTACTGATAATCTGATCCATTTTGTATGATCAATTTTATCCTAATTTGGTTATGTTAAATTTTATATTATTTTATAACCTTAAAAATGTTACTGATACAAAATTAATATACATTTTTCTGCAACTTTGCAAAGCAGTGCATTTCAGATGACAGAAAAGAATGATGCTGGTGGAGTCTGAAGGTACACACTTGGTTAAAGAAAAAATATTTCCGACATTAGAATCCAAACAAAAAATAGAAAAGAAAAATGACTTGGAGAGAGTCACAAAGCACACCGCCAGCATCTTTCTAAGTATCTAGGCCTCCATCCAACAAAACTCATAACCATCTGCTTGACTTCAGTCAACCGTTAAGCTACTGAAAGCTGTGCACGAGTCAGCCCATGAAGTTAAACATGTGCTTAAGTGTTTTACTTGGAGGGTTATAGGGTCCTACTCAAATATGAAATGAAACGACATCACTCAGGTCCTGCAGAATGTGAGCCTGAGTCATTATCTTCCCTGGGTTGAAAGTAGGGCTTGTTCATGTGTTTGTAATGGTATTGTCTTGCCAGCATTCAGGAATGTATTTGATGTAAACCTTCTTTAGAAGTAATTACTTAGCTGAAGACAGGTGCCTTTCACTTTCAGAGCTCTGTTCTTGAGCTTTTTCTGCATGGATGGCCATGAAGTACATTTAGTCATGTCATCATTCCAAGTAGCTTTCAAACTGCTGATCTTTTCAAGTCAGATTATACCTATTTGAAAAAGTAAAAAGCCATTGTTTAACCTCAGGTCATTAGTGCTCTAATTGACCATTACCTAACCAGAAACATATATCCATTAAATATTTTTTTTTTTTCTTAACCAACTGTTTGGAAAAGAGAAAATAAAGTTAGAGCATGTCTGGTTTAGATTTTTCTTTTGCATTTCCTTGAGTACTTAAAGTGCTACTTATGTTTAGATTTGAATTGTTTGCATCAGGACAGTGACCTTCACTAAGAAAGGGTTCAAAGTAGGTGTTCAATTTCTGTAAGTCGTTGTGAGCAGTCAATTGTTAAAGATGGTGTGATAGCCAAACTCAAAACTCAGAAACTGGAAACATTTGGATTTTATCATCCTGTTAAAGAAGAAGGGTGTGTGAGAGAGATTGATGCCAATAAAAACAATGTATCTCTGGCAAGAGACCTATTTGAAAAACAGTTTCCTTGGAAACTGTGTTATACTTCATACAAGCTATCCTTGAGATAACAGTCTTTTCTTACCAAAACACCCACATGGCAGCAAGTACCTTCTTGTACTTTCCTACTTTGTTTCAGAGGGAAAGAAAGGTTACAAAATATTGATCAGTCCAGAATATTTTCCCTTTCTTCTGATCTCTTCCTTCCTAGTACAATTATTTTCCCTCCCAAAAGGAAACGCATGAAGCTTTATGTACGTCAGTCTTGCTGCTTAAGTCACGGTACCGATGAGAGTTAACATTTAAAGGCTGAACAGTGATTTACTGTCTCTGAAAAAGTGATTGGGAAATGCCACAGAACTTGTTTCCAGTGCTTGATAGCCTTCCACATTTAAAACAATGACTGATTTGCTAATTATGTCCCAAAGGCTAATACAAGTTTTACTTTCTGATGGTGACAGCTGATACTAACTTTGTTTTCCTAAAGCTTGCTCATGCATTTTCTTTGAAACCCAAGAAATATACAGATGCAGCTTAATGAACTGTGAGCCTTAAAAAACAAACCTACCTTTCTACAGAAAATGGACCCAAAACCATCTTTTTGGTATTGCCTTTTGATGTAGTTACTTGCCTACATTATTATATTTATGAAGTCTTGAATGTGTACTTGCTTTAGGAGTCTTCAACATTATTATTATGGCCTCAGATTTTAACAGTAAGCACAGCTTTAAGCCAGACATTACAGTATAGCTGCTGCCCTACATGCTGCTATCTTTGTAAATCTGATGGACGTGGGAGAGCTGTGATGAAGTGTGAATTCAAGAAATGGGCTCAAGTGGAAGCTACTGCAGGTTCCTAAACTAGAAGCCAGATCTGCAACTGGACTGGAATCCTTACCAGATTCCAATGCTTTGGTTATAGCCTGTGTACTTGTATATAGTAGTATCTGACTCACCATCTTCAGCATATTTCTCCTCATAATGTGTTGTTTTCTCATATAAACATAGCAGTTTAAAAGTTTATGGTGGGATTCATCATACCTAACTTCAGCTATTGAAAAGCAAAATATTTTGTCTGAGATGATCTTCTTTCCATAGTAAATAGTTTGTCAACCATCTCTAGAGGATAATTCCCAACACCTGACAATCGTTGTATAGAGGAATCTTATCTAATAAGATAAGTAATCTAAGTTCCTCTCAGGCATACTTCTTTCTTTCCATTGACTAAGGTGGGAGGATCAATGACTAGTTGGACTGGACACAGAAGTTTTAGGTCTGAAATACATATCTCGTTCAGAACATGGTCCAGGGAACAGGATGAATATACTGACCTCTTGACACTTCTTTGCTGAGTCCCTACTTTCAGAAAAATAAATCAATCCAAAAGAAAAATAAAACAAAACTAAACAATAAGACAGTTTTCTCCTTTAACAGTCTAGCCAGAAATACACTTCTGCTATGAAATTCAAATATTCAGTTTTAAAATATGCAGCTTTGGAAAATGGAGATCTGTTTTGGTTTAGTAATAGTGTTTGGTCACAAGAAACCATAAGCCAAGAGCTTCTCCAACTCTTACTCACAATAATTCCATATAATTTAGGTACTGAAATTCTTTTAGGTGTTTGTAGAAAGGGAAAGCTTCTAAATAAGTGACAACTAAGCCATGTGCTAACCAAAAACTGCGCTATCACTCCCCTCCTTAGCTGGGCAGGCTCATGGGTCAAGATAAGGACAGAGAGGGGTCACTCACCAGTTATGGTCATGGGCAAAACAAACTCAAATTGAGGAAAAAAAAAAATTACAAATCAAATCAGAGTAAGAGAACTGAACCTGAATCTTAAAACACCTTCCTCCCATTCCTTTCTTCTTTCTGAGCTCACGTCGGGAGACTCATAAGGGACATGGAATGGGGTTTGAATTCAGTACATCACACAGTGTCTCTGTTGCTCCTTCCTCGTCAGGAGAGGATCCTCACACTCTTCACGTGCTCCAGTTTGGGGTCTCTCCCATGGGAGACAGTCCTCCATGAACTTCTCCAGAGTGGTCCTTCCCACGGGCTGTAGTTCTTAACAAACTGCTCCAGCGTGGGTCCCTCCCACGTGATGCAGTCCTTCAGGAGCAGCCTGTTCCTTCCTGGGTCCATATGGAGTCACAAGTCCTGCCAGCAAATCTACTCCAGCCTGGGCTCCTCTCTCCATGGTGCCACAGCTCTTAGCGGGAGCCTGCTCCAGCCTCCTTCAGGTATCCCCCTGCTCCGTCATGGGGTCCTCCTGGGATGAAGGTGGGTCTCTGCTACCCTGTGTCTGTCCATGGTTGCAGAGGCACAACTGACATAACCATGGTCTGCTCCATGGGCTGCCAGTAAATATCTGATCCGGTGCCTGGAACACCTCCTCCCCCTCTTTCTCCACTGACCTTGGAGTATGTTGGATTGTTTCTCTCACGTAGAATGGTTTGGGTTGGAAGGGGCCTTAAACATCACCTAGTTCCAGCCCCCCCATCATGGGCAGGGACACCCTCCACTAGACCAGGTTGCTCAAAGCCTCATCCAGCCTGGTCTTGAAGACAGCCAGGGATGGGGCATCCACAGCTTCTCTGGGCAACCTGTTCCAGTGCCTCACCACTCTCTCCGTGAAGAGTTTCTTTGTTATATCTGATCTGAATCTAACCTCTTTCAATTTAAACCTGTTATCCCTTGTTCTGTCACTACAGCAACTTGTAAAAACCCCTCCACAGCTTCCTTGTAGGCCCCCTTCAGGTACTGGAAGGCACTCCCTGGACCCTTCTCCAGGCTGAACAAGCCCAATTCTCTCAGCCTTTCTTCATGGGAGAGGTGTTCCAGCCCTTGAAGCATCTTCATGGCCTCCTCTGGAGTCTCTCTAACCAGTCAATATTCTTCTTATGCTGAGGGCTCCATAGCTAAACGCAGAACTCCAGGTGAAGTGTCATGAGAGCAGAGTAGAGGGGGAGAATCACCTCCCTCGACCTGCTGCACATGCTTCTCTGGATACAGCCCAGGAAATGATTGGCTTTCTGGGCTGCCAGCACACACTGCCAGCTTATGTCCAGCTTTTCATCCACCAGTAGCCCCGAGTCCTTCTCCTCAGGGCTACTGTCAAGCAACTCTCTGCCCAGCCTGTACGTGTGTTTGGGATTGCCCCGACCTGTGTTCCAGACCTTGCACTTGGCCTTGTTGAACTTCATGAGGTAGGCAGTGGCCCACCTCTGCAGCCCTGTCAAGGTCCCTCTGGATGGCATCCCTTCCCTCCAGTGTGTTGACCGTACCACACAGCTTGGTGTCATCAGCAAACTTGATGAGAGAGCAATCCCACCATCCATGTAACCAACAAAGATGTTGGACAGTACTGGTCCCAGTACCGACCCTTGAGGAACGCCGCTCATCACTGGTCTCCACTCAGATATTGAACTGTTGACCACAATTCTTTGTGTGTGACCATCCATCCAGTTCCTTATCCACCAAGTGATCCACTCATCAGATTCACGTCTCTCCAATTAAGACACAAGGATGTCATGTGTGATGGTGATATATTCTCACTTCTCTCTCTGGCTGCAATTTGCTCTTCCTACAGTTTCTTCCTTCCCCTCAAACACTTTATCGCAGCAACGCTTCCACCATCACTGATGGTATCAGCCTTGGTTGGTGTCGGGTCCACAATGGAACCATCTGGCACTGGCTATCAGACATAGGGGATCCAGCAGCTTCTCACAGATACCACTTCTGTAGCCTGCATGCTGACAATGCTTTACCATTCAAATCCACTACATCAAGACATGTAAACCAAATTATGATGTACTGCATTTGAAACTGGGTGGGTTTTTTGTTACTGCTCCTTTGGTTAGTGAACCACTGGATAGTATGTATAAAATAGTGCAATTAATTACAATTCTAGAAGTACAGCTGTATTGCAGTCTTACTGGGAGTAAAAAATTATCTGCTTACTTATGTGTCAGTGGGAAAGCATCTCTAATCTTGCTGAGAAATAGAAATGACAGCATTTGGCTTAATCAGCCTTTATCAGTGATTTCTGTTTACAACCCCATAATCTCAGATGGTGAGTTTTCTGTCTTCATTTTTTATTTGCTTAGCCTCATTTCAGATCGGAAGGAAAAAAATAAGAAAAACAACACCTTGGTGAAACTCTGAGTCATGTAGATATGAAAGACAGATTGGTAGCTTACTGTTATTGTCTAAAAATTCAGAGAAACTTGCTAGTACTTGAAAAATTGATTATGTAAATACAGTGACTCATGCTGACTCATCTTTTCTTTGACTTTACAGCTTTGCAACTGCTTGTGTTTGCCATGGTAAAGATAATCAATTAGTTCAGTCTAGATTATAGGGTTTTAACACAAGCAATTTCACTGTATGTGAAGTCTGTTGACTTAACTATAAAATTCATACAGGTTGTAGGGAATGTGCAAAACAGAATTTGCCAGAACAAGTTCAAGTGCGCAATCTTTTTGGAAACAGTACTCATTTTGTTTGTCTCAAGTTGTGTAGTTTCTAGCGATATAAATTAGTATTAATTGTATTTGCATGCTTTCTTGATCTAGGCATGTCTCATTAGAGTTATAATACTGTATCTACTAAAGTCAGTGGAAGAAGTTTCTATTTTGGCCTGCAGGAACAGCATCAGGTCTTAATTAAGACACTGTGGCCTCTCAATTACTTTTATGAATGATATTGGAGGAAAATATATTTCTAGTTTTAATGTATTTTAATGGCTCAGGTTTATTTTTTTTTTTAATTTTATTTTATTTTCCAGTTTTAGGGCTTATCCTGCCTGAAGGTAGGCACCTTGTGGAAGACCCTGAGTTAAAAAGACTTCAGTCTAACTTTCGGAGTCTCACCCCCCTTCTGCAGTCACTGGAGAGGGAGAGACACCTTCACAGTGTACTTCACATTGTAGGTTCAAAGGACTGTCCAGAGATACTCTCTCTTCACTGACTGTAAACTGAACATACACTCCTAAATGCTTGGGATTTGTATTTACATGCATTATTTAAGTGTTACTACTGCCATACTGCGACTGTCAAGTATAGAACTAATATTTCTCTGTACAAATTTGGGGAAAAAGCCATTTAAGATTTTATGCCCTACTGCTGTGACCTATGTAAGCCACAAAAATCTCAGTCACTGTTATTTGCAACTCAAATTTCCTTGACTTTAGTTAGATGACAGTACCAGGATATTGTTTTTTCTCTTTTGTTCTCAGAAGCATTCCATATTTAACATCCCTCGTGTGATTATTTAGAAAAGCATTTACTTGCAGACCTGTGTTCCTTTGGCCTCATCGTGACATGAGTTAAAACTTGGTTATAAGTATTTAAATATGTTTCTGAATATATCCATACTTCTTCATTTATGACTTTAGATGGAGCTAAAAAGCTTGAAGAATGATTGTACTTATAAATAGTTAAGAATTCAAATGTTTTGTGAAATACAAGAGCATTTTAACCCTATTTTCATTCTTTCTAGAATGAAATTAAATCCTTAAAATGCAGTCATGAAAAGGAAGGAAATGAACTCCAGTGCTTAGACCCTGGTGAGTGTTTCTGCACTGCCTATGTTTTTCCTGCTGTCCTGTTAGTTACTGAACTGTTTATGCAAATTGAGAGTGCTCCAGCCAGGGAATGTGAGAAGAGCTGCCTTTATAGCTTGGAGATTAAGGCACTCATCTGAGCTGTGGTAATCCTCTTTCTGGTTCCTGCTGTCAGCAAGAGTAGTCTGCCTTCCCTCCTCATTTTGACCATAAATTTCATCTTCATAACAAGGTTCTTTCTAAGGATTTAATTTTTTTTTGGTTTTTTTTTTTGTTTGGTTTTTTTTTTTTAATAATAACTTGGTTTGTTGTCATTTTGTATTGGGAAAAAATGCAAGACAAAGCCCAAATCTAGATGTACGGAGTAGCAGTCAATTGTGACAACAGAACTGACTTAATAATATAAGCTTTCTGTAATATTCCAGAAAATCTGATCTTCCCTAGATATAGTGCTCTATGTATTTTGACAAAAGGTATCATTTCACCAAGTAGTGGGGGAGTTAAATCCTCATAGCCTTTAGCACAGAAGTTTAAAAAAAAAAAAAGATGACATAGTAACAATTGGCAAATGCCTAGCACAGCTGCATTATTGCCTATAAAATTGGGAATGTAACAAACTCATATCCAGGGTAAATGAGATAGATAAACCCATATAGTGTGCCCTCCAAAAATGATTTTAACTCATCATCAATAATGAGAAAAGTGTCTAAGTACCTTAAAGGGACACTTGAAATTTATGTGGTTTGACACTTAAAAAATTCAGAAACATCCAAAGTAGTTTGAAAATAACAGGTCTGGGGATTAACAAAAATTCACAGCAATCTGCAGTATAAATCTCAGTCAGCTGAGATTTATTTCAAAAGGAAAACTTCAAACAAAATGCCAATTTAAGGAAGGCAACAATTTCATTTTAGAATATAAACAAAATCAACAACCAAGAAAAAAAAATGCATGAGGAGAGGAAAATTACATTGTGTCAGTGGCTTAAAATGTCAACTCTGCTCTGTCAGCTCCTGATCATAGTTCAAGACTCAGACAGCAAGAAAATGTGTTTTGCAGCCTGCAATGGCTAAGAACTTCACTGTATGCTATATCTGTATAGGCTATAACTATTTAATTTGAATTTGCTTCCAAGAAGATTCTTCTCTGTCACTTTATTACTCCATTATTTTATACTTCTTTTGAACCTTAGCATTTTAACTAATGACGTCATCCTGAAAGTTACCAAATGTTATGTCCTCTATGCAAGGAATAACTTTTTAACACGCTTCAGCACCAAAAGAATTCAATTTCAGGATAAGGATCTATTTAACTTCAGTTGTATGGTTCTGCCATCTTCTGCTGCTTCTGTTTTAACAAATCCTCTCCTCTCAATTTCGGTCTTCTCTCTTTTCCATTTTGTTTCTGAGTATCTGGCAGCAACAACAATCTCTGTGCTGAATGGTCCACCTATCCTGGGCCTAACCAGAATATCAAAGCTAGCATGTCTACCTTTTTGACATTCCTTATGGACGACTAACTGCAGGTTCCATATGGCCAAAAGAGAGCTTGTAATTTTTGTTGCAGAGCATTTCTTCTCCATCTTCTGTTTTGACATCTCAGGACTACATCATCACATTGACTATCACTCAGGTGTGTAACTTTGGCATTAGCTTCAAACTGAATATCTCCCTAAGCTCTTCCAATGGGATATGAAAACATCTCTCAGATTGTTTCCCCCATGGCCTTAAAGCACATGACTGAAACTGTCTTCCAGGCTGTCATGAATTAATTAAAGTGGGATGGTTTTGCTGGCTGGGCGATATCATCTTGCCTCAGCCATGCTGATGTTGTATTCTGCTCCCATAAAAGCTATTTTTCTGTGTCTTGAGCCATCCCTTGTCCCCTGTCATTGTTTCCCTAATGGTTATTCAGTCTGAAACACACTTACCGTGTCTATCTTCAAGAATCTCTATGGCTTATCTTTTCTTTGTTTCTATTAAATTTTTGACTCTTGCCTCTGGCTAATGATATCTACTGTCACTAACCCATTGTTTGTTGGTTCACTTATTACAGTCAAACAACATTTTGGGACCATCTTCTATGCTGTCCTTTGTATGTGGAGAAACTACTTGTAAACAACTACAAAGCATTTGCTTCCTCTGCATCACACACCTCCACACAAATCACTTTTCCTATGATGTTAATTCTGTTTTATTTATTTCCATCAGGCTTTCTGTATATTCTCACATCTTCTGTGTATTTCTATCTACCTATTTGTAGCTATCTGTTTTCTATTGCCTTTTACATGAATTATATCATTCTTGGCATAGCACCCATCTTCATTCTAGGAATCTATAAATTCCAGATTACACTAACACCAGTAATGTATTTATACGTAAGCAATTGTTAAAGATAAGTCTAATCTAGGACACAGAGTGCTATAATCAGGTTAAAAATGCTCTTTGTTTTTATATTATGAATTTCTAAATCAGTGCCAGATGCTCTATATGTTTTCAAGGTAAGCTTGCTTTCTGAGCAAGCCGAGCTCTAAAATAACTTATCCTTCATAAGAACAGCCAGATTAAAATAGTGATACTGAGGAGCTCATATATATACACCCTTTTTTGGTTGGTTTTACTGTGAATGAAAGAAATGCTGCATTTTGTGGTGCTGTAAAACAGACTTTCATTAAAACAATTTTCAAACTATGTCTTTCTAAGAACATTTTTTCCAATGGATTATAGCTTCATCTAAAAGGGGTATAAAATCTCCTGTGACATAGAAGGAGAAACATACCAGGCTGGATCCATGTTCCCTGTGCTAATACTATTTTGCTAGAATGAACCAGTAAAAGTTGGCTCTTTGTACAGTAACAGACTCCAGAAGATTCTACTCACTGACTCGTTTCCCAGGGGTGGAATGCCCTCTCTTTACTTCTTCTGCTCCCCACATTGCCTTCTTACCCTGCAGTACACTAATCCTCATGACTAGATCAAATGGTGACTGCAAATAATGACTAGAGGAAATGTTTCCAGTATTTAGGGTTGGAGCTGGCAGATAACTATTTTGGATCGTTTTTATTTTTTAACTTGAGTTAAACAAAACGTATGGATAAACATCACCAGTTTCACCATCATATATGTCAACTTATAATGCAGTGATTTGCTGTGATAGTTCTCTAGGTACTAATATTTCACATCAGTCACACACTATATATGTTATTTTCTTATTTTCTCTTCACTGACATTCTTGAGCCTACAAAAAGTATACTGAGAGACAAGACATCTGCCCCGACGATCTAAGGTGTTGTTCTGTGTGCCACTGTCTACCAACAACGTTTCATTTGACGTATTTTAAGAGAAGTCTAGTCTTGAGTACCTCTATAGCTATGTCCTCATGTCATTTTCATCTACCTCAGTACACTATCCCTTGGTTTGTACTCAAACTATTCACCATTTTTAATTCTCACCTCCAGATAATATGAATATACTGGCTATTATTATCGTGTGAATTTTTTCTTTTCCACTTTCATTGTAAACTCTCTTCACACAACATGTGACATTTCTGACATTTCTGTGACATTGCTGACATTTCTAAATGACTTCTTCCTGCTTGCTTCAAAGAGCGTAGTCCAATTTCATGGCCTGTGACCTATCAGGTGCTTTAACACTCCTGATCATTATTGTAGTCTTGATTTCATTGATTTTCTTGATTGCGTTCTGTTTTGTCAGCTTTTGCAACTTCATCACCTCCAGTGTCTCTTGTTGCTTGAAATGACCATCGGGGTGACCTCCAATACTTTAATGTCATCTTCCTCAAGTCCATTCAGAATGTTAATGGACAGTCTCTTTGCTATCATGGAAGATTTGAGGTTGTTGGAAAATGGTGAAAACACCTTTCACAGGCAACTGCATCTTGAAAACAAATAAACCCCATCATCTTCAAACATTTTGACAAAATGTTGTTCAAATATTTTTTACATTCTTGGTTTTGTTAAATCCAAGTGAGAAAAGGACAAGCATTCCTTTTAAGAATTCCACCTCCTTGGTCTCAGATTAAAGATTAAAAATGAAGATGGGATGGGAAAATCTCATTCAGTTCAATCCAGAATCAGAATTATTTTTATTTTATATCTTCAACAGTGTCACAAAACACAAACAATATTGCTACAAGAGTGAATGCTCCTTATCTTTCAATAAACACAAGGCAAACTGAACAATTTGGCAACTAGTACCTCATTCCGTTCTGCTTGTAATACATTTATAATACATTACCCCCTCTTAAACTGCACCGTCTCTGGTACACAGGTTATCTTTGTGTTTTTCTGACATCCAGGACAGCTGGGCCACAACTGGAATAGTTACATTTGGACATGAATTCAATATGCTTTTAGATCGATAATATCTGCTTCTCTTTTCTCCTTCTACATATCCTACCCAGATCTTCCATGTTAATTTGTCTTTTCTCCTCACAACGTTGCCTTTATGCTTATTTTTTTTTTTTTTTGCCTAGAGTTAACTCTTCCACATATCTATCAGGCATCTAATATACCTTTTGTTCTATCTATCCTGAAAAGTCTGTTCCTATGCTAGACCTCTTTAAAGAAAGTCTAATAAAATGGAAAGGATCAGGCTGCTGCTTATTTACATAAAAAATTTTTAGAGGTTACTAGGCTCTCACTCCTAACAGGCATGTCCTATTTACCTTGATACCTCAGAGACTGTCAAGATGGATTCTTCTGCTCTACTGTGTCTTGGTGACCTCATCTTCCATGGGGCAGCATAGTCTGGCTGATGGGGAAACACTGCACAGCCACAGGAGCATGCTGGCAACAAGCCCTTTTTGAAGTAGGAAATGATAATTAAATTGAACAAAAGTGAACAGTCCTTCACTGTAAAAGTCATTTTTCACCATCAGTGAACTTTATGGAATATCTTCTGTGAAGTACAGTCACTCCTTTTGCTTGTGGGAGAAGAGGAATGCAGAAAAGGAAAACCTAGATTTTCAGCTGTGCCTATCTGGATATTTTTTAAGCCTCTTTCTGTATGTGCCAAATTTCATATATGTTTTAGGCACTTTTCAGAGGTTCCAAGTAGAGGGCCACTTGGCTTAATAGGAGTTACCCAAATTTCTGGGACTCAGACTGTTTTATCTCTAGCCAATATTCAGAAATTGGTGGCCGCTTTCAAAAATGTACAAATATGTCACCTGTCTCCAGGAGCCCAGGGTAATGCTGGCTCTGTAATCCTGGTCCAGCACTCTCGTTTCAGCTCTCCCATCTCCTTCCCAACAGTCTGGCTTTTTCTTTCATCTCTTTTCAAGCTAGAAAGTATATTGATGAAGTGTGGTGTTTGTTTGCTGTTTTCCATATATGCAGGGTTACTACCTGACCTCTTAGGGGAGAAGACTTGTGAAATGCTTTCCGTAGGCCCATGCATATTCAACACAATACATACTCATGAAGGAAATAGATTAAGTAATGCTTTAGAAAGTTGAGGCATTATACATATAAATACATTCTGTTTATATCTTCCAGGATGACCTCTGGTGAATGAATATGCAACATCACTTTTTCTCAGAGGTGTACCTGTCATGAGACAGGACAAATGCTTTCATGCCTGCCAGTTACAGAGGCACTTCACTGGCCTTCATTGGTGAATGTGAATAGAGAGGGGCAAGCACTGGTGCCATGTCTGTCTTCCTCAATCAATAAAGACAGTTAAAGACATGAAGCAGAAATTCATCCTGTACAGAAAAGTACTGGGCACAATGTGAGCTTGTTTGGAACTAATGCTGATCGCTGGATAATTCAGAAATGATGATGAAAAGCTCATGACATGCCTGAAAAATAAATTAATCAGAACTGAGAGCTGGAAGAGACCTACTATGTCACCTTGTCTATAGCCAGCTGCCAGGGGAAGATGATTGTTACTTGCACAAACACAGTGAAATCAGACTTGGAAACTTCTAGCCTGGATAAAAAGAGGTGTTTTGGTTCGTTGTTTATTTTTGTTTGTTTCTTTGTTTTTGTGGGTTTTGTTTTGTTTTGTTTAGTTTTTTTTTCTTTTTTCTGTGGGTTTGTTTTGTTTTGTTTTGTGTGTTTGGTGGTGTTTTTTTTTTTTTGTTTTGTTGTTGTTAGCTGCTGGTTTTATGGGTTTTTTGTAAGAAAGGTGCAGCTTGTGAGACAGTTCAATACAGATTTAGCTTCACCCTCACCAATAATAATTTTCCTCACTTTATACTTTTTAACCAGTTTCTGATTCAAGACAATATATTTTGTCTTTTTTTAGATTTTTCACTTTTTAAGTGCTTGTTTTGATGGTTTTATATGAGGATTTTGAAAAAGCCAAATATTTTTACTAGTTTCACTCAGGAATTTCCATGCAGAATGTAGGCTGTATTATACTATTTATTGTACAGATAAAGAAGTTCTTATACTTAAGTAGTGATGGTGATGGGCTGATGAAGTGAAAATCGCAATTTCTTCTTGGCAGGGAAAAAAATAATTGTGCTTTAAATGTTAGCACTGAACAATAATTTCACAAGGCTCTTAGCTTGGCTCTTGATTCATAAAAATGTTTTCAAAGTCATGTTTCTGTCTCTGGCTTTCTAGTTACATGTGTGGATACCAGCAGCCTGTTTTCTCTCACCCCACATTCTTTCTCCTCCAGCAAAAGCCTATGTAAATTGTTACAATCATCTCAGCTAAAATAAAGTGCCTCAGCTGATTTTCCTTCATCTGTGATTGTATGGATGCACTCAAATAATTTCTGAGGATTCTAGAAGTACAGTTTTTCCTCACAGCACCAATGGTGTGTAAGCTTTTACATGTAGCTCCTCTGCATTTCTCCGCACCCAGTTCAGATGGGAATTTAGGAGTTGCTGGCCTAAGAGGCTGTAACACAGCACCTGTTGCAAGGAATAGAAGTTGACTGTTATCATAGAAAAATTAACAAAGGGCTTTCTTGTTGGTGACGAATTCTCAAAAAGATCAGATGTAAATATAAATCCATTCAGAAGCATAGATCTAGCAGAGCCTTTGTATATATCTAACTTAAAATATTTAAGTGTTATATAAAGTCTTTGTTGGATAAAGACCTATGTTGGGTTTCTGTGGTGGGGACTTTTGGGAGAGAGGGAAGGGCCACAGGGATGGCTCCTGTAAGAAGCTTGAGAAAATCTTGCCTGACTCTGAAGTCAGACCTGTCCCTGGCCATGGCTGAACCAATCAGCACCTCTGAGAACTGACATATTTAAGAGGGGAAAACACAAAAAGACAAGCAGCATCAGAAGTTGAAATAGGGTGGGGAGAATCAATGTGGAGAGAGGAATGTGATGTGAGAGACAATCAGACAGACACCAGGCCACTGAGGAAAAGGCAGGAAGGAGTTGCCCGGAGCAGAGATTCCCCAGCAGCCCATGGTACAGACCATGGTGAAGCCAGCTGTGCCCTGCAGTCACTGGGGGTCACCAGGGAGCAGAGACCCCCCTGCAGCCCAGGCAGGACACCACACCGGAGCAGGGGGATGCCCAAAGAGCCCGTAACTCCATGGTAAGCCTGTGCCAGAGCAGTCCTCTCCTTGAAGACTACACACTGTGGAAGGGACCCAGGCCAGAGCAGTGAGAAAAGAAAATGGCAGCCCATGATAAGGACTCATGTTGGAGAAGTTCATGGAGGACTGTCTCCTGTGGGAGGGACCTCACACTGGAGCAGGGGCAGAGTGTGAGGATCCTCCCCTGAGGAAGAAGGAGCAGCAGAGACAAGGTGTGATGGACTGACCACAACCCCCATTCCCTGTCCCCTGTGCTGCTGGCAGGGATTAGGTAGCCTGGGAAGTAGGGGGAGTGGGGGGAAGTTTTTTTTTTTAAGATCTGTGTTGTTTTATTTCTCATTGTCTTAGTCTGATTTTGGTTGGTAACTGATTAGATTGTTTTTTCTTCCCCATGTTGAGTCTGGTTTGCCCATGACCATAACTGGTGAATGATCCCTCCCTGTCCTTTTCTCAACCCACCAGCCTGTCTTTCCTTACATTTTCTCCTCCCCATCCCACTAAGAAAAGGAGTGAGTGGCCTCCTGGTCTTTTGTTGTTGTCTGTGCTAAGCCACAAGAAGACTGTGGGCTTATCTTTGTGTGTTTTATGTGCATGCTTAGTCTTCTCAGATATGAGGAATGAAAGGAATCCATTAATCATATGTATTTCCAAATCTGATTAAATTTCATTTAGAAATAATGACCCTAAATTTGAAATTTGTCAATGAAGGGGATTTTAAGGGTCCTTTTAGTTTACAGGCTGCATATGTGAAGACCGTCTTAGTGATCTCACAGAAAGGAAACAAAAACTTACTAAAAATTTGGGGAAATGCAGTTGCTTTCTCTATGTACAGATATTGAAGTAACAAGTTCCAATGAAACAAAACTTCAGTACATTTTTTTCTTCAACCAACTCAGAGTTAACAAAAGTTTTTCTCCAATTTACTTTTTTCCTGTTTCAAATATCCTTCAGGTTGCACTTGTTCCTATTTAGTTCAGTGTGACTGGTGAAACAAGGGTTTTGTGGTCTTGGCGTCATTAATTTCTAAGCACTGTTGTTTTGAAAAAGGGTGATAAACTGAAGACAGTTCAGAGAAGAGCAACAAAAATGATCGAGGGAGTCAGGAGGGGTTGACTTATGAGGAAAGATCTAAGTAGAAAATGGGTTTGGCTAGGCAGAGGGGATAGAATAACATACCAAAATATTGACGTGAGGTAGGTGAGAGGAATTGCGTAGTGCAGCAGACAGGTTTGTAACTGGGAGTAATGGGATGGAATTGCAAGAGGAATTTTTTTACTGAATCTTAGTGAAAATATCCTGACAGTGAGATGTATTAGGCTGTAGAATAGTGTCCCAAGGGATGTGGTTGAAACCTTGTCACTTCAGTCATTTGGTGCTAGAGGTGACAAAAACACTCACAAGAAGGGAGCTTGTTTTGCTCTCCTTTATCACCAAAGTCTGTATTTCTGTAATGCACAATTATGAATTCACTGCAGGGGAATCTCTGTTCGCAGAGGTAAGACAAATATCCTTGTCAATAGCAAAGAACACAGGAATATAATGGCTAAATATTTTTTTGATTTTGAAAATGTTCTTATTTCCAAGTTTGGCTGTGCAAAACTCTTCTCTACATTCATACACATAAGCGTGATTGAAAGCTGTGACAAGACACTGATTTCTGACACATGGGAGGAAATCTAGTGATTGTAAAATAAAAACAAGAAAAGAAGGCAAAGGGAGAAAGTATAACTGATGGGGGAAAATGGTAGTTTGTAAACTCAAGCAGACAGCTCAAATGACTGAACCTACTGCCATTTGCACCCACTCATGATCTGGCACAAGAAAATTCTGTGTGATAATGTTCGAGTTCTCTCCCACACTGCTACTGGCCCTTTCAAGCATTCCTTGCTTGGTAATTCACAGCGCCCTGTCAATTGCTCTCTTTTCTCATTGCAGATTAAGTGTGTTATTTACTGTTGCGATCTGCCTGCACTGCATTTTGTAGGGGTCAAGGACAGTTAACACCTATGTGAGCATTTATTTCATCCTGTGGCTATGCAACTGGTCACATATTTGACTGCTTTGCCTACATTCTGTTCCCTGACCTATTTTGTAAAGGGATTATGCTTTTCACTCACCTCAAGTTGTTTTGTATACATAATAAGAAGTATTAAAAGATCACATATCAATGGCTGCGTTCTCAGCAGCCTCTCTGAATCAGTTTTTTTTTTTTCAGGTGCATAAACACAAATATATCTGGGGCCTTGTCTTCTGCTGAATTCTGTAGACAGGAATCTCCAACACATCTTTGAGGATCTGAGTCCTGGGGTGTGTATAGACTTTCTACACTAGGTGCTGAAGCCTGTGAACACTACTATTCAAGAGAAAAAACTTCAAATCAAGGTCTTGATTTTCAAAGGCTGACAGACAATGGTTTCTTTTCCAGCTACTGAGGCAATTGGCTGTGAAACTTGGGTTAATAATCTGCAGAAGGCAGTCTCAGTATGATCTCTCTCTCTTGACTGGAGGTTGTTGACTAGCAATCCACAATGACAGGTCAGTTTTTCATTACTATATTAAACATAACTGTGGTAATATTAAAGTAGGCATCTGAATATAAGACAGAGATATTTATTTTAGATATATCTCTGTATCTAAATATTAGTGGGTGTGTGCTATTTGGAAAGATTTTGAGATCTAAAAGCAGTCTTAAGACACTGTGACAAATCGGTATTACTGGTCTTGTCTTCTTGCTTCTGCAGTGTTGAAGGCTGATTCACATTCAGAAAAATAACACTGCAATAAACTTATTGGTAAAACTATTAATTAAACACGTGAATCAGGATTGTATTTTGACTAACTATTCAGATGAGAGATTTAATCTACTTAAGTCCATCTTTTTTTCATTAAATAGAATCGCTTGCTCATACGTAGACCAAAAGAAGCAAAACCAGACCAGATGAAGACTGAGATATAAACATAACAGTTTTGAAATATACAGTAAAGTAGAAAAATACTTTCCAATGAACAAAAGTTACTAAGAGAACAAGGGAAGGGGGAAAGGAGGGAAACGGTAACATATCCAGTACTGAAATGATCTGATATTGAAAAGCTTTTAGTGAAATATGAAAGAGCTTTGTGGAAACCAATTTAAGAAGTTATTGTTTACAAAGGCCTCAAATTATTCTTAACTCCAAATTACCCCCAAGTAGGTACATATTTCTTCCTCTCCTTTATGAGACTGCCAAAATTCAGCATTCTAGCCTGCTTCTAACCTTCCCCATGAGGCTCATTCCAATCCTCCTTGGAAGTCTTAAGAGCAGCCGGACTGCTGAAATGCCTGGCACTTTCATGAAGATGATTGAATAAGAAACTGCTACAATAAAAAAGAAAAAGGTGGGGGGAGCACAGCTGTGATTTTTTTCATTCTTTTCCCGAAAATCTGGTGAGCTTGAGGTATGGTGTTCAAGTACAGCTGGTTTATCTTTAAAAGAACAGCTCTGTGCCACAGAGAACACCACGTCTCTGAAGATACATACTTCTTTAGCCCCTTTAATGTAGAGATTAAATAATGTGGTCTGACCCTGGGCCAATTAACAAAAACTGAGATGAAGGGAAGTGTCTGTTTCTGTATACAAAAATGAGAAGGCAAGGAAATACATTTATGGAAAATATATGAATGAGCTTGAGAAAAATGCTTTTGAAAATTAAAACTCACTCTACTACTATACTCCCATGCAACAGCCAGTAGAAAGTCATGCAGGTTTGCATTGAATAATGATGTAAAATCACCCTAACACAGGCAGAAGACTGACTTTCCATGGTTTGATCTACAGGTCTGGTATCTCACTCTGTAGCTTAAAAATCAGGCACAAAGTGGTGCCTGTGTCATTCACTACACAATATATTGTGTTCTCCAGAGGTTCTGCCTTTGCTTATTGCACCTCAGGACTATCCTGGATACCGGGGCCGCTGGTCAGGTTGTAAAAAGGGAGTATGGCAGTGCATGGTGAGGATCGTTGGGTGTAGGTTGTGATCCAGGGGATGTTTGATTATTTTCATAAAATATAAAAACATCAACAAGTTCATTCCCTACCTTCTTGTCACCTTGCAGTTCTGATGCTACTTCTGACAAAAAGTCAGTTGATTACCTCTCAGAGGAATGAGCTGACCCTAGAATAAGAGCTGAAAATACTCAGTGAAGTCAACTAATATATCAATAAATTTTTATTGCCATCTCCATAATTTTTATTGTAAATTCACAATGAAAATTCTTTCTTGTTGTCATGTTCCCCGAAAACATATAGAATATAAGCATTCCTTACTCTCCTGAGATTATTTTGTGACCTAACCTATCTACTCTTACTGAAGAAATGATTAAGGTAAGGTTTTTTTGTCCTATGTCATATCATCTTAGGTCTAATTCCGATAAGGTTTTACCAATAATTTTGCCTTTAGAAATCTATGAACCTAGTGCGCAAAAGATCCTGATCAGTATTAACTCAAATTGGAATAAACTCCTGCATCTCCTGCATTTTCGGGTCCTGGTAAAAATTGTCACCTTGTTTTAGCAGGCTGATGTGAGAGCAGTGGAATGAAGCCTACCATTGTGTCGCAAAGTTGCTGTCCCATAGGGAGTCTCTGATGTCTTACAATGAGCTCTTTTGCTCATTCCTGCATTGTCTCTAGTAGTTGGATAACTACATTTTTTCTCTCTACTCCACCTGGACACTTACTTCTATAAAGCTTTAAGAACTTATCTTTTTTATAGTTGAGGTCTACTGCCAAGTCTGGCTGCAATTTTTTTCCACAGTTATATGAGGGAAGGAAGTTAGAGAACATAGAGACATCTACACTAAGACAGTGTGATTACATGAACATAATTTCCTTAGAAAATCAGATTTTAAAGTAACCTCTAGCCTGTTTTAGGCAAACTTTTGGAGTTACACTGCCTGCTCCAGGTGTAAATTCTCCTCCTTGGCCCTCTGGCATTCATTCTGATCTCTCCTCTGATACTGTTCAGGCAAAAAAATTTCCTGTGTGTAATACCTGTTGCCTGTATCAGTAGTCGAACCTCTGATGTCATGCTCAGCATATAAAGCTGGGGGAAGAAGAAGGAAGGTGGAGACATTGGAAGTGATGGTGTTTGTCTTCCTAAGTAACCATTGCGTGTGATGGAGCCCTGCTTTCCTGGAGATGGCTGAACACCTGCCTGCCAATGGGAAATGGTGAATTAATTCCTTGGCCTACTTTGCTTGTGTGCACAGGTTTTGCTTTACCTATTAAACTGTTTTTATCTCAGCCCACCTGTTTTCTTACTTCTATTCTTCCGATTCTTTCCCTCATCCCACTGGGAGGGGTGAGCAAGCAGCTCTGTGGTGCTTAGTTGCTGGCTGGAGTTAAACCACAACACTCTTCAAGCTTAGGAATTACTGCACTGCACTCCTTAGAGTAGACAAAACCTTATTACTCTCCATTGACTTCCCCACTTTCCGAAATATTTATAACCAGCTCAATACTGCAATTCTTGCTCTCTTTTATTTAGCTATGGAGAGTTCAGGAGATCAGTCCCTTGCTGATTAGAATGACTGAATAAATATTCCAGCTTAAAGCAGGTGATTAATTCATACGGCCCATTTCCTCAAGGAATTTATATATGGGCCACAGCCTCTGCAAACAAAGTCAAAAAAGTTACACCTCCTCTTGTCACTAGAAGATATCTGTTCATCTGAAACTAAATCTTAATTCATGAGTGTCTGATAAGTGACTCTGAAAAGAGCAGGATAATTTTGGTATAAGAAAAAGTAGTTTATGGCAACTTTTCTAGGCTTGATGTTGTGTGACATGCACAAGTAATGTTATTCTATTACCTTCTAGAAGCTTTCTTCTACTAATTTTTTTGTAAATTAACCAAGAATCATTTAAAATGAAAGTTTTTCTCCCTTCAAGCTGTTAAAAAGTGATATGGAAATACAACAATGTTAGAATTTTCACACTGCTATGGACGCTTTGAGTTTTCATTAAAAAGTTGATGTTCTCAGTGCCTCCAGCCAAAATTCTAAACAACATTAAAGAAACACTATTCATGCTGCTGTAGGAAAGGCTGTTTCTGTATTTCCCTTTGCTACACTGTTTCCAGGATTTTATTCAGTTGCTGTAAATATTAATTTTGAGTCAAAACTTGATATACAGTGCATTGTGTTGCCCTTAGAATGATGATTTTTTGCATTATGATAACAGATTTTTAGGAGGCAGATACTGTTCCATTGCCGAAACCTTGCCTGCTTTTTCACCCATTGCTCCCCAAAAATATAACATGCACTAGACTGTGTGAAAACTGCCTTACTATCCAAAATCGGAAAGAAAACTTACATTATTGTAGATACTTGTAGTCAAATTCCTCTCCCATAACTTCAGCTGTGAAAAACTTAAGCATGTAGCTGAACTCCTATGAGCAGACTGCCTCTGGAGCCAATGTCACCCTTTGGAGTCACCTAGACATTTAATGACTGTCTTCTTTCCAGACCTTGCTTCTTTCACACTCCAAACCCCTTTACTTTTATTCCAGGATTGGCCATTAAATTGTTAGCTAGCGGTAATATTGTCTGCTCTAGGGCTTGTCTCTTTTCCATCGCCATGAATCATTCAACCAGAAATTTGATTCAAGGCTGGATTTTTACACAGGTTTTGTTATGCAAATCATCTTTCAAGTCAGAAGCATGACTTGGTGTGCTTGTCACCAGCCAGGAACCAGAAGCAATCAGCCATCCACCAGCCCATGTCCAAAGAACCCGAGCTAAAACTCCTCTTTGTATATAAGCTAATGGTTATCATTTCTCTGTGGCACGATTGTCATTCAGTTCTGAGTTAATTATATTCTGGGCACACATACTCAGGCTCCAATGAACAATGGTGTACTGCAGTTAGTTCATGCTATGTATATGTTCTGACATGCTTTGAGAGTTCTTAGCTTGCACATTTTACAATATTACCTTTGTGGACCATTGTTACTTACATGATGGACTACAGATTTACTCATTTCTCTTGCAACTGGATCAGTCACACCCTCAAGCCCTTCTCTCTTTCACTTACATAGTCATTGTAATTAGATGTCAATTGTTTTTGTTTTTGGTTTTTTTTTTCCCAAGTCTGTAAAACACTGCTATAGCCTCCTTTCGACTATACATGGAGACTAGAAGATTAATTTAGACTAACTAACTGCTTAATTTTTGGATTTCTACAGTTATGTGAAGCTGATTCCAATCTCTTTTCATGATGCCTACTTTACCACTGAAGAAAACAGATAAAAGTAAGTTTGTTCCACACAGATGAGCAGTGTTACTTGGTTTGACTTCATTGTTCAGCAGACTTGGGGAATGGCTGGGTGGAAGGCTGTCTTGAAGCTTGATCCTTGCTGGAAAGGTGTACATGGATGCCACATCTACTAACAAGCTACGGATAAACTTCTATTCTATAGCCTCTCCCCACTGTGTGTGTAGGTACAGTGTGTTGTACAGAGTCCTTGTGCATTTTATGAAATACCTGAAAATAAAATCTGGTTCTTTTCCTTAAAAATGCAATATAGTTAGTAATAAGTTCTATTAAAAATGCATATTTTTCTAAAAAATACAGTGCACATAAACACAACTTTGGGCAGGTTTACTTTTCACTTCTCTATCAGAAAGTGCAAGATCATCTTCTCCCAGAGTGCTGACAACCTCAAAGCTAAAATGGAGTGCCTTTATAAAGTAGTCTTGAAGTATGTTGGAGCTTACCTAACCCTTTTTTTTTTTTCTCCCAGAAATAATCAGGGACATAACAAGCTATGTTAAGCTCAGTTTTGAAATGTGATGAAGAAATGTATTCCTTTTTTTCCCTTCTAAATAAAGGAAACCTTTTTTGCTTGTATTCAACAGTGAGAACAGCCAAGTCAAATTTTGTCTTGCAGTTATAAACAACACCTGAGGTTACAGTGAAAAAAACTACAAAATGTTTAGTTCATTTTATGGCTTGTTGAGCAGAGAAGGTGTGAACAGAGTTTTTATTTTTCTCCATGTCAGTAATGGAACACTAATGAAATTAATACATGCTTTTCTAACGAGAACATGTTGGGTATATGAATCTGATTTTATTATTTTAACACAAAAATTATTATTTGATTAACCTGATTTCTTGTTTTTATTTTTGGTACATGTGGATGTATATCTTTATCAGGTAAATTCCATCATAAAGGGCTTGCAGAGCAAAGAAGACGAGACTGGTTAAAAAAATGACAGCTTTTGTTTCCGAATTGCCCCATCACCTGGAAACATGATATTAATGTTAAGGCAAAATCCACCTTGCAACCTCCTTTTACAGTTTTCCTTATAACTTACAGCAAATTAATTGTGAGATTCATTTGGTGGTGGGTTTCATTTAATCTCAATTTCTTGTCTAAAATTAAATGCCCAGTCTAATCTATTCATCCGTGCTACCTCCCTCATTAACAGAGAGCCTGATCCTACAGACTGCAATTTGGCCCATCCTAGAATGGGTAAGAGAAACTTGTACCGAATTGTAACCCTTGCTCCTATGATTAGGCTGTGGCTGTATTTCATTCACCATTCAAAATGTTATGTCTTTAAACTGTGATACTGTGGTTATTTGAGGACTTACTAGGAAAACATAAAGTCAGTATAGCAGAGTTTTATTTTGGATCTGAATACCCTGCAACTATGCTGGGATGGACAAGACTAGAGACAGACTATCTTACATGTGGGTCATTAGAGGACTCTTCAGGGTTAATTTTGGTTCCCAGCTGCTGCCATGGGATTTCTAGTGTTCATCAAGACTTTGCTCCTACTTTACAAGCTGCCAAATATCTGTCCAGCTAGGGGAGGAATCACACACACACACCCTTCCCCCCCTACAGCTTCACCTGGCTAATGGTTAGCAGTAGCTGAAAATTAGCCTACTTGTAACTGTGTGAAAGACAGGTTTAAAGCAGCTGACTGCTGAAGGATGTTGGCAATATTAAACAGAGACCTGTGCATAAAAACCTGTGTAATGCAATATAATTTTATATACCCTTGCTTTTATACTCTGTACAAAGTTAGCAAGTTGCCCTTTCTACCGACTAGCTAGATCTAAACATATAAATATTTACTGATCTGACTTTTTAATTCAGTCAGTAGACTATTAACTGAAACAGGGGCAGCAGCAGGTAGGGAGAGCAACAGTGGTGAAACTCCTTTGCGCAAAGTACCTATCTATCTCCAGTCTCTCTCCAAGCTAATTACCCCAAGCTCTCTTTGTAGGCAGTGAAGACAGATTGCTCATTTTATTGTTCAGTTCATCTAATCCTGAAGGAGCCATAAAAAAACCATCATATGTATCTCATTCTGAACCTAACTGTCTCTCTGCTGACTAGAAAGAGAGCTTAGGGCAATGAGCTCAGACATAGATATCTACATCATATTTGTCTACTTTGGGTCAGATACAAACATATCCAAAAACGTTTGTGCAGGCAAGCTTGGCAAGTCAGAGTGAAGGTCCCAGTTCTACAAGGAGTCTGTAGGGACTTTGGATGATTAGCTTTAGGCTGTGAAGTCTTCATGTTATGAAGACTTTTGTATCCATATCACACTAAGCTACACCTGTCCATACCAATTCATAATCACACAACTATGCCAAGACATGCTTTCTTGATCAAGGGTCTATGCTCTGACCTAAACAGCAAACTTTCTGGTTTATATAAGCAAAAATAACATTGTTTTTTGGCTGTATCCATTTGATTACACACTTCCATGAATGGCTGGTACAGGACAGCCAAAGGGAGAGTGTCCTGTTGTAGGGAGAAGACATGAGAGTGGTGATGAAACTGGTAAACTGTTATTGTCATCAAAGCTTTGTAGTGTTGAAGCTGCAGTTCAGCTCTTAGGATAGTCAAACTCTCTTCCCTTAGATGCTTAATATTGCATTTCCCCTTCCAGATGATCTTTAAAATTACTTCTGTAAGTCTGTTGTGTTTTGGGGTTATTTTTGAAGTTTGTGGGGTTTTTTTTTGTTTTTGGTTTTTTTTTTTTTTTCTTTTTAAACTGTGTGCTCAAAAAGGTTCAGGTTTTTAAGCAATAAATGTCATTTTGATGGAAATGCATGCATTTGCCATCCGTTGCGAGGTGATGCCTACTGTGACCATAAAGCTAAACTTCATTGCCTTGATAAATAGTCCATCTCTTGACTGCTCAGCAGAAGGATGTTCTAGAGCCCTTAAACTAGTATGCTGTGAGCTAAACACCTTGGCAAATGGTAATTTGCCTTTTGATTTTAATTTATACATGAAATTATCTGTCACTTTTTTCAAGGAAAAATAAGCACGAAGATGCCTGTGTAGCTAACCGTACCTACCCATTCAGCCAGTAATAGAACAGTTTTTTAGTCCTATTGATTTGGACCATGTCACTTTTGTTCTGATATGTTTTATAAGCATAAGCACATGTAATCCAGGAAAAATGGATCATCATGGAGCATGCATTCTTCCAGAACAAATATCAATAAGTAGACTCCATTTCCTTTTGATGAACTCTCCATAATTCTGACTCATGTCTTTTTCATACAGGTGCATAACACAGTATTCAAATTAGAAATGCTGTGGTGCTTCTCTATCTCTAATTTAACTAACAGAAAAGTTTGCCGATGAATGTAGTGTAAGTTTTTTTTCTTCAAATGTTCATTGTGTCCTTTAATAATAATACTACATCACAAAAAAGGATGTATAACATAAGCAAAAAGTAGGTAAAGATATACAACATGTCGGGTAAGTACTTTATAGCCTGGGGGGCAAATTCACGGCTGGAGTATGAAAGTAGCTTTCTGATGTAAATACACTTACACAGTGTACACTGACAGTCAGGCTCTGGGGCAGACAGGCAAGCACAACACACTGTGGCAGGATGATTTTTTGCCAAGCAGCTTTTTCATTTCACTTCCTCACAGTACCTTCCTCCACTTCTGCAGGCTGTAAATAACTTTCCACTCCCTTTCCCCAGCTACCTAGAAATGCAACCTAAATCCTGGACAAAAATCCATATTACAGAGAAAACATTTAAACAAGACAGGGAATGTGTGTAACAAATACGAAAGCAATGGCTGTCAGCAAGTGCAGCTCTCATTGACGCTGCCCTAAGAAACAATGGAAACATATAAGGTAAAGAAAATCCTTGGATGGCTTCTTTCTACCCATTATGCCCTTTGTCCTTGAGAAACAGGCACAGATCAGGGTGAGCTTTTGGTGTGTCCAGTGTTGAACAAAGCATGGAGGCACCTGTGCCACTCATTGAATGTCAGCAGACAAGTGATTTCCTTGGAAAGGTCTGAATCCTGAACACTGAAGTCACCGTCAGATGAAGCACTACCAGGAAAGTCTGTTTTCTTACACTGACAACCATTCAGGAAGCTCTGAATGACTATTTTAGCTGTAGGCAATGTAGATGTCCAAAAGGAATGGTGCAAGTCCTGTCCCTGGCCTCTGTTTTGTTAGTTGTGTAACCTACAACTTACCTACAATCACCTTCACGAAACATTATTCATGAGATAAACTCATCAAAGACAGGTCTGCAACCCTTTCTCTTGTGAACAGTAATTTACTGAGAAAGCACCTCAAACTCCAAAGATCTGGCAGGGGCACAAAGTTCCTGACTCTGACTGCCTACCTACCTCCCAACCACCTTCTTGACAGAAAAAACATTAATTTTTGAGCTATCTGTGCATAAGTAACTGCAAACTTAAAATCCCACGTGCAGTACAATCAGGACCTGTGGGTAAAGAGTCAGGAGTTCAGCGGACAAAGGGTTAATGTCATATTTGCTGCCAAGTCCCCTGTGGCAGTCCTTTTCGTGCTACATGACAGCATGCATGCAGTGCAATTAGCAGGATCAACACTCAGACATCCATCTCGGTGACATACATCAGCGGAGGACGTCTGGCCCAGCACGTTGATTCAGTGTGTGTTCTGGGTCCCAGGGTCCCTCACAGGTACTGGGGGGAAGCAGGTGCTGTCAGAGAGCACATCAGGCTGTCTCTGTTTGGCAGCTACGTCCTTCCACCATCTTCAGAGCAGCTAAGCTGTACTTCACTATATTTGGCAACTTCAAAAATATTAGATTCAGCCCTGAGTTTCAGTCAGTGGGTGCACAGTGAGGTTTTTTAACCTTGTGACCTTCAAAATTCATTAGATATACCTGTCATTCCTGTTTAACCGTTTATCAGTGAATTGTATTGTGACAGGCTTCATTATTCTCAACCATAGGAAACTTCAGTTAGTGGCATGTGACGGACTGAAGGTCTGTCATGCCAACATAAGCACCCTTTGGGACCAGAACGAAATAATCTGGTGATGTGGGGGCAGAGAGATTATTATTATTTTTTTTTAGTGTGTGATTTTAAAAAAGACCTACTCCTAGTTCTAATGGTTGTTATCGACAAAGAAAGCAGCAGTGAAAGGAGTGGTTAAAATGTGATCAGATCTGTTCTGCAATCTGCTGTTGCACGCCTTGCAAATTTTAATGTATTAAACATAACAATATGACACATCTAATCCAAAATAATAAAAAGAGGCATCTATGTTGTGTCTGTATATAACTGGTGGGCTTGCCTCTCTCAAAAGAAATTGGCTAGCTTCTGTGATCCAAAATTTGTCATGATCAAAGCACATTTTGCAAAGAATGCAGAGGATGATTTTGCTTAAAAATCAGCTGCTGAAACAAATATCTAAACATTCATTTATTTCTCGTATGGCAGCATTAAAATAATTGGCAGCACTGCAGCAAGCGTAACAGTAAAATGTATTTGTGCTTCGTGCCGCAACAGAATGATTTTAGTAGGGGCTAGCACAACTTGAATGCCAATAAGGTACTGAGAGCTGTGAAACATAACCACCATACCGTATTTGAGGTTTAGGATTTACTCAACTTACTACAAAATCAATAATGGGATCGTTTGTAACAAAATCTATTTGCTGAGAAGGAATGTCAGTGCAGATATTCATCACAGGAATGGGACGCAGACAGTACAGTGCCAAAGCCAAGGATACAAATGAAGGTCTTTTACAGTACACTGGCTAATAGCTGTCAGTTTTAGAAGTCTTGGAGTCTAGAAGGATCTTAATGGGACCAAGTGGATGGGAAGACATTACGGGGTGTAAACATCTACAAAACTGTTGAGTTATTTTTCAGCTCACGTTTCCTAAGACTAGCTGGAATCACTGTCCCCTGCCATGTCAATGTTTCTTTGTTTCTCTTGTGAATACTGGTTTCTGGCTAAATGAAACCATTGATAGTAAAATCCCTCAGTTTTCCTCCCAAAATCTGTTCTGGCCTGTGGCAGAAATGGAGTTTTGTATCCTTTTTATAGTTAATTATACTTGTCATTTGTATTTTTCCTTCCCTGCCTTAATTGTGCCTCGGCTCATAGTCTCTCCAAATTAGAATGTAAAGCCAAAAGTATCAGTGTTCAAAACACAACTGTGGTTTCCAAGGGTAGAGTTATGCAGCTATGCCACCCAAAACTCTGTGTTTGAAAGGCACTGTGCTTGGAGGCACTGTCTTTTCAAGCTGGGTATTCCAAATGGTAATACCTCAATTTGGCAGGTAGTCACAAGCATTGGTCTTCAGTCACCTTCTGTAAGAGGTGGATCTTGTTTGAAGTGGTCTTCACCTTGTAGCAAGACTTACCTAAAATTAAATTTGTTAGCTTTTTAGAATTAGAATTATTTTTCTGTCCCTTTGAATGCTCATTCTGTTTCTAGGCATGTTCAGTGTATGTCTTGAAAGGTTTAGACAAAACAGCTGTTACAACTTTCTTCGTCCTGTCTTAAAGCATCATTATTCTCGTAGGAAACAGTCTCCTCTGACTCTTCTGGATTGTTTTTTTTTATGCAATTCCAACAGTATGGATCAAGAAATGTCACACATCGTTTCAAAGTAATGTCTGGGCTGCCTTCCTCTAGCATTAGCTTGTGGCCCTGCATGTGTGAAATGGGGAAGAAGACTGACCCCTCTGCTATGGTTTACTGTTCAAGGGTGTATGGTGTTGGTAGAAAGTCTGTCATCTCTACCAGACCAAATTTCACCATTTTTCACGTTCTGATCTCTGTATCTAGCTTTGGACTAGGTGTCTGCTAATGTATGTGTATGAAAGCTGCAGATGAGTGTTCTGTTCATCTTCTACACTTCTTTGATGCTGCTTGGCTGTATGTTCAGTGGGAATTGGTAAGCACAAGCACAGACCAAACTGAAGCTTGTAACAGGAGGTTTGAATATGGCAACTTTTGGCTGTTTTGTTTCTGTGTGGAGCCAGAATCTGGCAGTTCTGAAGAGTAGGGACTGAACTAGTCCTAACAATGTTGATTTTAGAGGCCATTGTGTGTGGTCTGAATTCAGCAAGATGATTTAACCTCCCACCAGAACAAAGGAAAAAAAAAGGATTAAGTTCACTATAGGTGAAAAGTTCAGTACATTTTAAAAATCTGCAACTGTTAGTCTTGTCTCAGGATTAAAATTAATGTTCAGGACTTACAATATAATTTTGGAATTATACAGAAGAAAACAATTTAGTGTATTTAAGTTTAACAGAAAATGCTACAGATCCAGAATCTACTGGAAAGACAGCAGGAGGAAAAGCGACTGTTGGCAAGTTGCCTTGCTTTCTTAGGGAGAATTGAAATGAATGGCTTGATTTCTGTGGTTGACAAAACAGTTTTGGAGGATGTTACTGAAGGGTCAATAGCAGAGAAATAAGAGTAGGATACCAGTGGATTAAATACCCAATTAAACTCAATCACATATCTTGAAACAATGACTACAACTGCAGCTCCTCGTATCTGCCATTATCTCTGCAAGTTAGTTGGCACAAAAGGACAAAAATTTTTACAATGAATGCCTACTACTATGAATCACAATACTATAAAAGTGTACTTCAGCAATGAAAACTCAGCAGTGTGTTCACATCACAAATAAGGATGAAGTCTCTAACCTCTCTTTTATATAGCACAGTCCACATCTGTCTGACAATAGTGACTCAAACCTACAAAAATAAAATAACAATTAGGAAGTTCTTAAAAGTTTAAGGTATAAGTGGAAACAGTCAATTCAAAAGATAAAATGGGTGGAACAAATAATTCTAAATGAATGCCTGAATAATGACAATTCTGTCAGTGCAAATGAATGCAAGAGTTTAAACTTTGCTGTTAGGAGAAAAGATTAGAGTTTTTTATAACATGAAGGTTTTTACAACATGGAGGTTTTTTCTGCTCCTTTGCAGCATCTGATACCAAATAAATGAATCTCTGTGTAATGAGCCAAATCTGCCACAGATTTTAGTGAGTGACTCTAATATGGTGGCAGATGGTGTAAATCAGTGCAAAATTTAGAAGTAGGTGATAACTGGAATCTGTGATGTTTTCAGGAACTCTTGTGCATGCAACCCATGAGTTCTGTCTGAAACCACAATATTTTTCTTGTGCTTGGGTGAAAGCATGAGCTTAATTTAGCCTCCCAGACTATTCTTTGCATTTAAGTTGTCATTAGTCTTCATTCTGATTTAGAAAAAAAGGTATGCAAAGAGGTCAGTTATGAGACAGAAACTAGTGACATCCAGCCATTGAAAGAGATGTTTGGAAATTTAGAAAAAAATCTCCTTGGACAAAAATCTGACTGATTTTTGTCATAATAAGACAGTTTTTCCAGATCTTCACTTTTAGGATAACTTGAGAGGAGGATTTGGCAGAAAAGACCCAGTCATTTTGCAGAAGCTCTCTCTGTTCGGCACATGTTGGAAGAATGAAGCCCAGGAAACAGCCACAGTTACATACTGCTTATCACTGTGGAGAGAAAGGTCAAGGACAACATATCATACTTACAGTTTCTCTTCACTTATTTTGTTTATCTGTATTTAGGAACAATTTATCACTTTTGTAAATCATCTTGTGTTTTCATACAGTGGTTTTATGTAGTGATTATGACTTACCAAAGAAATAGTCTCTGGAAGTATTGCACTCCTCTTTTTCTCTGTTCCTTCACCTTAATTTTATGTTGAAATTTAGTACAGTCAGGGACACTGCAGAACTGTGTATTCCCAGAAGAGCTCAAGTACCTTGCAGGTTTACTTAGACACTCTCTTTCTTGGGTGCAATATGATCCTTCCTCTTTCCTGGCATGGGTTGTAACCATTATCCTGTGTCTTCTGTATTTGTGGTGTTTTGTCTGGGGCACCTTGTAGCTACCAGATATGAATGTAATTCCTATGTTTCAAGTGCAGATTCTGAAATTCATTTGGCTCATGGAAGAATAGATACAGGTACTGAAATACTTCATCTCTCATTTGTTCTTTACTATACAAGTAAGAAACTGTAAGTCCTTCAGTGACTGAGGTACTAAGGTGAGGACCTTTTTTCTTAATGAAATCATTAGAAAAACAGTGACCAGGCATATGACGAGAAGAGTTATGGATAGAGAGTGAATACACAGTGATCCAAACTTATTTCTCTCTTTCTCTTAATCTTATGTACATAAAGCACAAATGTTAGGATCCTAAACACTCTGTTTTGAACCTTTAGCTATTAAGGGGAGATAGGCATTTCCAGATAACAACACAGAGAAAAAGAAAAGATCTTAAGGAGTCATCTAATGTATAATCTTGCAGTCCCTTCCACTAAATCTACTTGTTTATTTGTAGCTATCAGCAACACTTCATGTTTGGCCCTGTTATTTTTTTTTTCATATTTTCCTAGTTCATATTTAGAAGCTGTGAAGAAACCCGTCCTCCAAGGTAATAGCAGCTATCTACTGGACATACCCTGACAGTCAGAGGTCATTGTACTCAATGAACTTAATAAACCCTTTGCTCCACCACTGAAGTAATAGATGATCAATTGATGCAGAGCACCACACCGAGACAGATAGCTAAAAGACCTGGGGTTCTTCTTAGTCTTCCCATGGTAACATAGAATAACCAATAATCACTCTCTGTGCAATGTCTTCTGGTTAGCTTTATATCCAAGCAACAACATCTCATCCACAGCTCATAAGGGTTGAAGCATCATCCTGTAAATGTGTTTGTCCTTTGTTGTTGACTATAGAGACATCTAGATTCCTAAGATCCCAGTAAAGACACTTAGATTTAGCATGGAAAATGCCTTTCTGTAACCTTGTCTCAATTTTCATATAACTCTAAGGAATTTCCTATTCCTTTCCACATAATCTGATTTTTTAAAATTATTTTTTTCTTAACTGAAAAACTTCCACTTTGGTATCAAGGAAAATATTAATGTCCTGGAGAGGTTTCCTCTTCCAACTTCACTATCACAAATTCATTATTTAGATCTGGCAATGAAAATATCTGACATAGAGAATCAGGGACAAGTCATCTATCCCTCTGTATCTCATGTAGAAATTTGCACTATTGAAAGTGAACCTTAACACTTTCAAATTACTTATGCATTATTTTAAAAACATTTTGACAAAGATTAATTCTACGTGTTTTGAGAGAACTAAATAATATCAAAAGCGATTTTAAATTTCTGTTACTTTTTTCATACTCTAGAGGTGCTTAGAGGTGACTAGAGGCAACAAATTCCCACTATTTAGGCATCCCAATCAAATACCCCCAAAATCAAAGGCAGTAACAAGGCAATTATCACAAAGGCATTCTGTGAAAGATTTGGTATTTTTTCAAGTAATTATGTTGAACTGTCCTTTGAATAACTCAGTCAAAATGAAGCTTTTCTTACTTATATTAATAATTTTTTACCATGACAAGCACTGCTTCAAATTAAAAATCTTTAGACCAAGTCATGTCAGGAAAAAAGTTTTGCTTCTTTTTTCTCCTGGAGCCATGGGACTTAGTTTATGATCATGTGAATATATTTAGAAAGTAATCTAGAATTCAGTAGACAAAACCAAAAATATTCAAACACTGAATTTTTGAAATAAAGAAAACAAATGACCAGGTAATATCAATATATTTGAAGGAAAAAAAATTAGATGGTGTATATCAATATTTAAAAATGGTTAGTGATAACTGAGTGATGAAAATTCATGAGGGCAAAACCAAAGAGGTGGTTTGATAATAAACAATGTTTTGTTTTTTTGTTGGATCTGGGCCATGCTTCAGTCAGTGCAATACACCATGGACAACTGATGGATTTATTTAGTGAATAGCTCTGGCTGTATCCTGCTGGCCGAGAGAACTGGGGAATGTCACTGATCTCTTCTGTTATTATTGATAATATGTCATTTGCACAATGTAAAAAAAACCAAAACATAAAAAAAGCCCCAAAACAACAGTTATCCTGGAAATGAATTGTGGTGAAAGATTACCAGTGATAGACTCCAGCCAAACTAACTTAATGCCTACAGCTTAAGGGCTTGAGCCAAAATGTTTTAGGGTAGAAAATATTTTAAGAAAACCTAGTAGCTTTCTGTAGAATCTGGATAACTTGAGTTTTCAGCCATGAAAGCTAGACTTTTATACTGCCTCCTTTGATGAGACAAGCTATGTGTTGCTGCATATTAATTACTAGCAAGTAACTTCTCATGTAGTGCTTTCTCTGTATTCTGATACTGATTGCAAGTAGGCTGTGTCTCAACTACATCTGGTCCTGCCTTTGTAACTCTTTATATTCCCTAAAGGGAAGGAAGAGGATTCCCTTTCTGCATTGAAGTCTGAAGTCGGTGAGTAGCGAAGGTGAGTGACTGCCTCAGTCCCTCTGTTGTGGTTTAGACCCAGGCTTCAAGAAAAGACCAAGCAGCCACACAGTCATTCCTCGTCCCCTCTCCCCTCAGTGGGATGGGGAGGAGAAAATGTAAGGAAAGCTCATGGGTCCAGACAAGGACAGGGAGGGATCATTCTCCAGTTATGGTCATGGGCAAAAAAGACTTGACTTGGGGAAGAAAAATCAGTTTAATCAGTTACCACTAAACATCAGCCTAACATGACAAGTGACAATCACAGGATCAGACTCACACAGAATCACTAAGGTTAGAAAAGATGTATAAGATCATCTAGTCCAACCATCAACCCAACACTACCCTACCCACTAGATAATGTCGTCAAGTGTCACATCTACATGTCTTTTAAATAACGACAGGTATAGTGACTCTACCACTTCCCTGGGCAGCCTGTTTCAATGCCTGACCACTCTTTCAGTGAAGAAATTTTTCCTAATATCTAATCTAAACTTCCTCTGATGCAACTTGAGGCCATTTCCTCTTGTCCTATCACCAGTTACCTGGGAGAACAGACCAACACCCGCCTCCCTACAACCTCCTTTCAGGTAGCTTTAGAGAGCAATCAGGTCTCACATCAGCCTGCTTTTCTTCAGGCTAAACAACCCCAGCTCCTTCAGCTGCTCCTCACAAAGCTTGTTCTCCAGACCCTTTCCCAGATCTCTTGGCCTTCTCTGGACATGCTCCAGCACCTCAATGTCCTTCTTGCAGTGAGGGGCCCAAAACTGAACACAGGATTCGAGGTGCAGCCTCACCAGGGCCCAGTACAGGGGCATAATCACTGCCCTAGTCTGGCTGGCCACACTGTTCCTGATACAGGCCAGGATGCTCTTTGCCTTCTTGGCCACTTGGGCACACTGCCAGCTCATATTCAGCTGGCTGTTGACCAACACCTCCAGGTCCTTTTCGGCCTGACAGCTTTCAGCCACTCTTCCCCAAACCAAAACAGATTGTAAAAAAGTCTTCCCTCCAAACCCCACCTTCTTCCTTGGCTACCTCCTCCCTGCCCAGAAGCATAGAGTGGTGGGGATGGGGGTTTCCTAGCCAGTTCATCACACATCATCTTTGCTGCTCCTTCCTCCTCATGGGAGGACTCCTTACATGTTGCCCCTGCTCCAGCGTGGGGTCCCTCTCATGGGAGACAGCCCTTCATGAAGTTCAAGAATTTCAGGAGCTACTCTGAATGTGCTGAGAGTTGACTCATTACTAACTCTATGGACTGGAGTGAGGGAATACAACCCCAATTTGTTTTTATTTTCTTTGACCCTGATGTTTTTGTCATATTACACCATTGCTTTCAGTAAGGATTGGTTGCCTTTACTGGTTTAATTTTGCAGATCTTTTCCAGTTGCTCTATTTTGTAATCTGTTTTATACAGGGGAGTAGGAAACAGAAAAAATGTTTTAATTTAGGTTTTTAAATGTTCCTGATGCCAATTCAGAATCAGTAAAAAAGCTTGAGGTTTCAAAGTCACCACTACATTTAGTAGAAGGTCCTTCTGTTCTTTTTTAAGTGGGAGAGAGACAGACAGGGCCATAATACATGTTTACATTGCACCTTCTGTGGGTCTGACTGCCTGTATTTATGGAGATCATTCCTCATGTCCAGTTCTTCTAGAAGTCTTAGCTGCCCTATCTATCATCAGAGATGTTTCTTTTTGACAAACACGCTTTAGGGGATGAATCAAATATTATTGAGCTGTCACTGCTTACAGGCAGTTCAGGACACCTCCCCTCACAGATTAGTTCTTCTCTTGCCTTTGGATATTTTAATAGATTCTTCTATTAGTATTGAACTTGGGTCACTAGTTACAAAATCTGCAAATTGGACCTGCAGTTCTCTCAGCAAATGAGTCAATTTTGCCAGCTGCCTTCTGTCAGGCAGTTACAACACCTATTCAATTATTAAGCAGGGAGGGCAGAGGCATTCTCCCGTAGACACCATGGTGAATGCGAAAGCTGGGGGAGCAAGCTGGGGAGTTTCCATAATGCTTTTGTGACCCCGGTTTAACACCAAAGCTGTGTGTTCGAATTTACATGTGGAACAGCCGGACATTGACACTCTGAGGCCCAGGGATGTGGCCCTAGCCTGGTGGGGATCGTGCTTGTCGGGCCTTTGGTGGAAGACAGGATGGACCACCTGTTGCAGTTTTGCTGTAAGTTCTTATCATTACCTTTTCATTTGTTCAGCTCTGGGCACCCATGTCCCCCTTCAACAGCTGAATCATGTGCATGCTTGACAGACATAGGGGGGCTGAAGATCTTTTATCTTGGTCGATCCTGTGAAGTGCTGAATATCTGTAAAGAACTGCTGTCAGAAGGAGCTAGAGCTCCTTATTAATGAGCACACAGTCAGATGTTATGTATCCTCTCCCACATTACCTCCCATGACTCCCCGTCTTCAAATATCCCATGCAAAAGCTATTTTTACTGTGCCAGACACTTATTCACTTTCCCTGGATACCTCCCAAAAACTTAACCAATAAATGACCTATCCTTTCTTCTCCCCAAAACTTTCAAAAATCTAGTATCCTCCTGCAACCTTCAGACTCCAGAGGCTGAGATCTCCTGCAGAGGACTGCATGTGAGCTTTCTCATGCTGGCAGCCTTAGCCTACACTGCAGGAGTTAGATGCTGCTGTCAGGTTTATTAGCACAGACACAATTGAGACCCCACATTTCCAACCAATTCAGGACACAATCTGAAGCTAAGGGTCTCTGTCTCTCCCTGCTCTTGTAGTTTTGAGGAGCAAAGACACCTGAAACTTTCACAATGGTGAAAAATAGCTCCCAAGATACCAGAAGTTAAAACTGTCTTTCGGACAAGGGGATTTTATATGCTGGTTACTAGGGAAATCATCTTTTACATCTCTCTAATTCTCTTTCTGTAGCTGACCCGCTTTCATGGAGGACAAGACCTTTTTCTTAGGGATTCAGTTCATACCAGAGTTCGAAGCCGAGGTATTGGAAACAGTAAGATTTATTCCTTCTGAACTTGGATGCTAAATATTCGTGTACTAATTGACTGCAATATAACATGGAAGGATATCCTTCACAAATACCTTCCAGAAGATGATCACCTTCATAAGCACCTATACAATGCTATTCTTCCCAAGATTTGAAATTTAGTTAGAACCCCTCAAACAAGAAAATAAATTTTCAGGTAAATATAACATGTTTTAAAGTTATTTATTTGTGGAAGTACACATATATGAACATTGTATGTATGTCCATATAAACCTTTATTTATGTATCTTTTATTACATATATATATACAGAATATGAAAACTATATAAAATGCATTTGCTTATATATTTATTGCAATAAACAACCTCCCAATTCTAAATGGCCCACTACATGAAATGCACTCCCTGGTGGGATGGGGAGAGAATCAGAAGAGTAAAAAAGAGTAAAAAAAGTGAGAGGACTCGTGGTTTGAGATAAAGACAGTTTAATGGGTAAAGCAAAAGCCGTGCACACAAGCAAAGCAATCCAAGGAATTAATTTACCCCTTCCCATCGGCAGGCAGGTGTTCAGCCATCTCCAGGAAAGCAGGGCTCCATCACACGTAATGGTAACTCAGGAAGACCAATGTCATCACTCTGATCGTCCCCCCCACTTCCTTTTTCTTTCCCTATCTTTATATGCTGAGGATGATGTCATGTGGTCTGGAATATCCCTTTGGTCACTTGGGGTCTGCTGGTCCCATCCATGTCCTCTCCCAACTTCTTGCACTGGCGGGGTGGTGTGAGAGGCAGAAAAGGCCTCAACTCTGTGTAAGCACTATTCAGCAATAACAAAAACATTCCTGTATTATCAACACTGTTTCCAGCACAAATCCAAAACATAGCCTATGCTAGCTACTATGAAACAAACTAACTTTATCCCAGCCAAAACCAGCACAATATTACATTCAAATATGTGCTTGTGATGTTTTGCAGTGTATGGATATTTTTTTGTGAAAATCTACTCAGACCTAAATAAGACAAATTAGTTCCTGGAAACTAGAAAACAAACAAATAAACAAAAAACTTGCAACACTTCTGCAGTAGGTATTTGTGCAGTATTTAAGGTGCTGATGGCTAAGGGACCAGTGAGTCTGAAGTAGATGGTAATATAACTTTTATATTACAGATGAGGTCCTTTTGGCAATGGCTCTTCTTGCCCAGCTTTCACATGTTTAACTAAGTGCACTTTTCACCTACAGTCCGTGTAGTTACCCATCATCCGATTTGCATTTTTGTGACAGCAGTCAGTGTGCCCTGTACAACGGCAGTTTGCTACAGGCAACACTAGAGTATACTTCACCTTGCATATTTTTATAAAAGCACCTGATCTGTAATTAAAACAAAGAAAAATGTTTCTTGCCTGCTTTTTCTGACTGGAGTACCTACAAGGAAACTGTTTTTTGCCTACCCTACTGCAGTTACACAAGTAGTATGAACTCTAAATAGACAACAAAACAGATGTTAGAAGGTCATTGTAGAACCAGGAATGATGTATCTTTATATTTAACATGCTGGTTTGATTCCCAGACAGCTGATTCCCGCTTGGTTATTAAGCAAGAAAGGAACAATTGTTTGGACCAGCCTTTTGTTTAGTGTTCATGCAGCGTGTAGCACAACAGGATGCTGGTCCTTCAAAAAGCGATGATTGATCATAACTCCATCTCAGTGCATGTAATGGGTTTAAACAGTAATTGCTGCATCAATGCCAAAAGATTTACAAAGGTCAAAATCAAAAGGGAGAGAAGACCCTTGTCCCTGTCCCTGCCACCAGGAGAGTAAATGCTATCACTACCTCCAATAATGGCAGAAGTGCTGAGCTTGCTTTTTTTTGTCCTGCCTTAAAAACTTGATTATGTTTTACAGGTATGAATGCCTCACTGGCAGGCACTGCATGTTGATGACAGTCAGTTTTCTTCCCACTTGATGTTGATCATTTCAGCTATCTTGTAAAAAAAAGTCCTGCAATCTCATTATAGTTTCAGTGATGCTCTTTCTGAACAGCAAAAGAGGCTCAAAGGGAGATGCCTCCACTGGTATTCTAGCAGTGGTGGTAGCAGAGAGTGGTGAAATAAGGAAAAAATTGCTCTTGGTTTGACCACACTGCCACCATGAAGAGGCAGAGACACCATGGTGGTTTGAAGAGAAGAAGGTCTTGTAGGCGAGCTTGTCAGGGATGCTGGCAGTGCTACTATGCTTTTCAGTTCAGGGTTGGACTCTGCCAAAGACGCTCTGGTCAGCACTTGCTGGTCATCAATGAAACAGCCACGAGACAAGGAATGGGTCAGAGGATGATGATGATAAGGAAAATGCTAATACGTACTCCTGCCTTCCTTCATGTTTGTGGCTTGCCATGAAGCCCTTTGGCCCTGCCCTGTGAACTTCATCATCTCTTACCTTCACCGCACATCTGTTTTGTATGGGTAAGAACATGTCCTTCCTCATTCCCATTGACTTTGGCATATGTAGGAAAGAATATCTCACAACGCATCTGGAATGGGCACTGGAACAGGTTGCCCAGAGAAGCTGTGGGTGCCCCATCCCCGGAATTGTTCAAGGCCAGGCTGGATGAGGCTTGGAGCAACCTGGTCTAGTGGAGGGTGTCCCTGCCCATGGCAGGGTGGTTGTAACTAGATGAACTTTAGAAGTCCCTTCCAACCCTAACCATTCTCTGATTCTATGATTTTATGAAATTGGAAATATTTTAGCTTGTGTGAGATTTCAAGAGACTGCAGAAACAGAAAGGGCTCCCCCCATCTCAGTCACAGAGGACATACAGACCAGCTCAGGTTTTGGGGGAGACCTGTGGGCCCTGTAAAATCAAGTAGGGAGCAACTGTGGTCTTTAGAGAAGGCAGAGAGCTGGAGGGAGGGTTCCTCTCACAAGAAACACAGTTCCAAAAGCTCTTAAATCCTACTAATTAAATAAATCTGAAATTATTCCCTGACCTACTGTAGTTCAATTTCTTTTTCAGACTTATTCCTAAAAGTCAACAGAATTACAGATTGGTGCCTTCTTCCTGAAACAAAATATTTCCACCGCCAAGGTAAAGGCATGTTCATCTGGTTGGACTTGTAATTCACTGGGTTTATTAGACAAGTTGTCCTAGTGTAACTAAAGCACTTGAGTTACATTGTGCATATCCTTGGACACTCAAACCAGTTAAAAATGGTGTTTACATTGACTGACTTCAAAGAGTTAGTTTCAGCTCACTGGATTATACTGAAGTTTTAACTAGTGTGAGCAACTCTATTAGATGTTGATATTCTTATAGCTAGGTTAAAATTACATTGACTTAGTTACTCCATTGCAGTGTTTCATGCTAGGAGAGCCTCTCTAATCCTTAGGATTCATTACCACTGACACCTGAGAGGTGTTAATCAGAACAGACAGTGTCTTACTAAGTGGTTAGAAGGGAATAGTGGCAGGATATTTTTTCTTGCAATAATATTTTCCTCTAAACACCTTGTTCTCCTTCTAGTCATGTAATCTGTTTATAACTCTTCCTCATATTCTATATATAGTCTATCAAAATTGATACTTTTCTACCTTTGTCTATTTGCAGATTTTTAATGCTTTTCCAAATGCAGGCAAATGAAGCTCATCATTCTAGGGTAAATCATCTTCTGCGATACTTTCATGGATCTTCCTGTCAGCAGGACTGAGTTCTTCTTTGGCGTTAGATATTTTCTTTTCCATCCTCCTACTTCTTTCCATACAACTGTATGTATAATGGTATAATGATGATAAGGGTAAATTATGACAAACAACAACAAAGTGACTAGGCAACCGATGCAATCACATTGCTACGTTTCTCTAGGCACTGTGATTTGTACTGGTTGTTGCTCTTCCTCTCCTCCACCCTCTCACCCATATCCATCTCTTCTTCTGCAGCAATTTTTCCCTCTCCCTTCTCCCACTGCACTGGACCCAAACAGATCAGTTTGACTAATTGGGTCAGTATGAAACTGTTGGTTCCAGGCAGGAAATTGGACAGAAAGGGGCCTGAGATGACACCTGAAGGAGTATGTGAAAAGGAAAGGAACAAAGCTGCACTGACACTGTGTTGTACTCCAGAGCACACCATCGGAAAAATCCAGTACTTACCAGAAGCTGTTGTTTAGTGAAGAGTAAAACAATCCCATCTAAACATCCCTAGAAATGCTTCTGGGCCCTTTTCTAATGCACAGGGATATAGCAATTTTCTGCTAGAGTTACCATGATACATATAGTACCTTATTTCAGAATCAGCCTTTTTTTTTTTTTTCCCCAGAAAAATGGCAATTTTTTATGAAATGTAATAAAGAGGAGCTTGAATTATGTGCTATTTGGTTTTGGGGTTTTTTTTCCCAATAAAATATGTTTAAGTAAACAAAATCATTCCCCCTCCCCCCCTCCCAATACCTCTGGAAAGAAACTTGACCTCTTTGAGTAAAGTTGCGTTACTATTTCCTTTAGTAACACCACTTATAAAAGTGGGATTTATCTCACTTACCTTCAGCCACATAAAAATTAGATGTTTATTCTAAACTAGTACTTTGGGCTGTCTAAATAATCAACAGAAGGAGTTAGGTATCTCTAGAAGGTTGTCTCATTTTATAATAAAATTTAAGAGGGATGTACCACTGTAGAAATAGACACATGTAACACACCAACAATTGTAAGCACATAGATGGATGAGTGTTTATATTAGGAATGTGTAACACCAGAAAAGGGAAAATCATCTCAGATTTCTAAAAGCCATCCTTAATCCACCATTGTTTGATTCACTTAGATTATGACTTCAGAACACGTGTAGGATCATGGATTGGCTAGAGTGGCACCAGACGGCATCATAAACCAAACCTAAGTCAACAACCAAGACTATTCTTTTGTTTATAAATCAACTTCAGTATGGAACTGACTTCACATTTAACTGGATAAAGCATGCAAAAAAATCAGATTTTCTGTTCATCTCCTCCAAGTTGTTCTACAATATAACCAGAAGAGACCATCATTTCAAATCTATTGACATAGAGGGAATCAGCTTTATGCAGTCATATATCAGAAGAAGTATACACTTTAATCCTTGTACTTAATAGCAGCTGAGTTCTGCTCTACTTGTCTGAGCAATGTATTATTATATGAGGGTATTCCTGTTTGCCATTTTGCATTGATTTCATCCTTTATTTCCTCTTTTTACTGAGCTCTTGAATTGGTTGATTTTTTAAATTTTGTTTTCCATTATTTGAGTTTTCTTTGCAAGCCCTAAAACATATCTTACCTTCAGTATATATCATCCCTTTTTCAACTAAAGAAATGAACAGGACATAGATTAATCAGTGTCTAGATGCTGTTTTACATGCATCTCTGAGTGTTAAAAGATACTAATTTCAGATTTTCACAGACTATGGAGGTATCCCAGGACATATCAGTACAAGCTTTGTTTCTTATACACTTTACCCTTGTCTTTGCTTTTGGTTTCACCTGCAGACACAGTATGGGAGTAAGCAGACCTTTAAAATAGCTCTGTATGTGTATTATTTTTGTACCATTTATTCATTTTA
Organism: Rhynochetos jubatus; assembly: GCA_027574665.1. Classification (NCBI taxonomy): domain Eukaryota; kingdom Metazoa; phylum Chordata; class Aves; order Eurypygiformes; family Rhynochetidae; genus Rhynochetos; species Rhynochetos jubatus. Next base: position 122,420,743 of record CM050649.1, on the reverse strand, counting down.
TTTCTTGTGTTGCCATGTATTTAATAGCTTATAGTAAGTCCTATGGATCAACTCACCTTTATCTGATTCTTAAACTCTTTCTCTGCCTTTCCCTGGGTTACTGTAAAACATATGGAAAGACCATGTCTCTGAACAAAAAGTCTCTCATGCAGAACTCAGTGCTATGCTTAATACGTTTGGTTTGCTTCCAAAATTTGCAATTATTATGTGATGGTATTAGTAGTATTATAATTGTGATTGTTTTAAGAAGCAGTATTCTTTCACCTAACAGTCGCTGCATACCTTCATAACAAAAGCAAATGCAAATTATTCTCATCTTAAAGGTAAAAATGGTCTATGGTAATAAGTATAAGCTAATGTGGAAGATCAGATAGGTGGCAAATAACACATTATTTAGTTGTGCTATTTCATAATGTGTCTTTAATTTTTTATTTATTTGAAACAGCTTATATTGTCCTTCATGGTAGTGAACTGCAACTGCAAAGAGATTCCAACAACAGGCTAAAATAAATGTAAGATAACTTAATTTCTGGGTTCATGCCCATTTTTTTTTGACAGCTATATTCATCAAGTAAAGGTTGAGTGGTAGGAAACAGCTTTAAGAAGTAATGAGAGAGTAGAAATAAGATATTCATCTTATCACAGTTTAGTTAGAGAAAGCTGGGTGTAAGCCAGGATTTGAAATTGGAGATGCAGAAATTAATGGCAGAGAGTGATAAGGGTTGTAAATCACATGCATTTCCATGCCATCATTCTTGTCACACATGAAGATTGTACCATGACTGACAAGGGAGAAAGTATTAATTTGTAAGGATCAAGATTTTGGAGTTAATAGAATTTGATCATCTGACTCACCAAAGGTTCAGAAGTTATTTTAAATGACATAAGAGTGAAGCATAATCATAGAGAAAATGGGCTTGAAGAAACCTAGGAACCCTGACTTCTCTCTTCTACCACTGTAAATATTTATTATTCTTGTCTCATTCCTTGTACAGTTTCATATACTTCCTGGACAGGATTGCTGCCTTTATGCCTTTCATATATTTTACACCTGTTATGTATTTTAGCCTGTTTTGTTGAAACATCATACGTTCTCTTTCTTTCTGATTTCCCTGGGTACACTAAAGAGAAGCTCTTATAACCATGACTGTTTTTATCATGTACTTGAAAGTGGATTTGGGGCAGAGGCTGAGGCACTCTAAAGGATTAGTTGGAGAGAGAGTACACAAGACCTTTTTTCCCCCCCACTCTTTTTATTCCTGTAATGGAAACAGTGAATGGCAGGAACTGGGTGCAATCCCCAGCAGGGAACTTTCAGCAGAGTCTAGTTCAATTTTTGCCATGGGCCTTCAAAGATGATGGACTGTGATGTTATCTATCCCATGACGATTTTCCAATTATTTCCTCTATTTCTTCTGTAATCACATCCTTGTCATACTATAGTTTACAGTTGGGAAACCTTTGATTGCTCACTGCATATCCAAATACTGTTATTTCTTTCTCCATATTATTAATTTAATGAAATGTTTTCTGAATACAGGAACCAGCATAAAAGTAAGGTAAAGTGAGCATGCACTGAAAGTAAGAGTTTTTAAGAGGAATTGAGTGCTTGGTCAGTAGCATGCAAGTTATCTGTAAGTTTTCTAAAAAGCAATGGGCAGTTTAGTATAATATTAATTAGCATATGAAAGTTATAAACATGTTAAGATGTTGCACAGCACTGTGGACTTGTCTGGAATATAATAGTTTTTGTGGTTTTTGTCCGGATCTTCACCTGTGCATCCCAGCTAATCAAGTCCAGATTCGTGTGCGCCATGGTCACTCAGCATATGCCACCTTCAAACCTATTCTTGAAACGTGGTTTTGAAATGAACATTTCAAACCTCTATTTTGAAAAGTTCCTTTCTGCAGTGAACCAGAAAAAACTTAGGTGCGCGTGGATTTGTGCTACATGTTGTAATCTATCATGCCATGCTGAATAGGAATCTGTACTGAAATAAGGATGTTCAGACATGAAAGCAGAAGGATAAAAGAAAATTCATATCACTTTTCCTACACCTATGTTTTTGGTTCCTCATAGTCCTATTGCTCATTGATATAATGATTTTTAAACAAATATTTAGCACTTATACTCTCGCTGTGCCATCAGCAAAATAGTTCAGCTACATAAAGAAACCAGGTAAGGAATCAGGAACTCAAATCCTTCCTTTGCCCCTGACATCTTATGTGCATTTTCACATCTTATTTGTCTGTGCTAGTATTTCTTTATTTGAAAAGTCAGGCTACCACATACTACAGAGCGATTGCAAGGATAGTAGCATGTAATGTATCAACAAATAAGGTACATACACAAAAGTCTTTCCCAAATCAGGTTCTCAATAGTCAGGAAAGATAAAGGCCGAGGAAAAGGTAAGTAACAAGCAAGGTCAGCTTTGACACTTTTTTTTTCTTTCTGAACAAAATTTTAGGCATTTAGAGGCTGCAGTAATGAAGATGCTAGCAAAGCTAGAGTGACAGAGTCACTACCTCTATTGCTGTGGGTGGAGAACAAAACACAGTGATAAAATAAACTTTCTAACATCAAGTTTGAAAGTAGCAGCAGTGCACACAATTAAGCTGGTGACTCAGTGAATTGCATCTTTTAAAATTTCCCCAGCTTTGACACATCGTGGGGTGACTTTATGTCCTACTGTTTTCACATCCTTGTTGATATCTTGAATTAACCAAGCATCTGTTACTCTAACAAAATCAGATATTTGTTTTAATATGGCTGTTTTCAACACTGCAGTGTGTTCTAATTATCCTTTGTATTGAAAAAAACCCCAAGCATTCAATTCTATTCTGTTTTTCTTTGTTACAAAGGAAAATAATTTGTTCCATTCTATTCTTTTTCTTACAGTTCAATTAGATTTACCTACCAGTAGCTTCCATCAAAGCTTCTCCTTATCTAATGTGGTATCTTTTATATGAAAAGTGATTAAATTCAGAAAAGAAATAATCTGAAATATATACCCATTAAAGAACTTTCTTCAGCTCTTACTGCATATTCTTGGGGTAGTAGTAACATTAAGAAATTTTTTTAATAAAACATGACATTTTCTGACCAAACAGCCCTAATTTATCCATGAAATATGCTTTTTTTTAATGGTATCCTTTGACAGGATTGCTTGTTTTCCAGGACCAGCATGACTTACTGTTTCTCAGTTCATGCTTAAATTAAAGGAGAAAAATGTTGTTCTGAGATTTATGGGTATAAATTTGGATCAATCTAGAGAAATGAATGGACTTGCTCCAAATTTACTCTGTGTAGCAGAAGGGTACTTTCTGGACATGCATAATACTCTTTTATCTTTGCAACAGTCAGGGGGGAATGCTGCCCTTCTAATGCACTAATGTGATTGATGATGTTGGCCGACATTGAGATCTTCTGAAAAGTGTTTTACATTTTTCATCAGTAATGTATGGAGCAACTCATATCTTCAAGGGAATCAAACCAATATGTTTCATTGGACATTAGGAGACATACACTTTTTTCAAGCTTCTATATGGCCCAACACCTTTAAGTAATTTTAAATAATCTCTGAGTCATAGACTGCAATAAATACTCCCAGGTCATCTGTTTTGACTCTCATGTCCCTCCCCGAATTATAACATAGATGATTTCCATAGGTTACATGTGATGTATATCCATGATCTCCATATAGGTGAGATCAAAATTAGACCTTTAAACTCCATGCCAACAGCCAGTTAATGAAGTGAGTTCATTCCCCATACTTTTTGCCTAATTGCAGCTTGTAACACCCTGTCACAGAAGATCTATTAGAGTGCAAAATGTAAATCTGTTAATGGAACAATTTATGATGTATTTGGGGCTCTTCTGTAAAACACTGTGAGTGTCACTGAGGAGATAATATACAAAATGCTTCCATAATGTAGATACATGTGACAAGCTGTTAGATTCAGCAGTGGTATTGGTGTTCGGTGATGCTATGTAACTGCTCCAGTTCAGCCCGTTTCTCCTAAACCGTATTTTTGGATGTGCTATTTCAAGTTAATAGGGTATTAGCAGAATCTGAGGAGAATATTTTAAAAGCTAGATCTTATGATTTACTGGGTGTATAGTGTGACAGAACTTCCAACTGTTATGGAGATGTTACTTTTCTAGTCACTTTGTAGGTCACAACAAGAAAAATTTGAGAGAAGCTGCACAAAGCTACACTTTATCATCAAATAAGTAAATGCAGTGCATGCTGTTCCACTCTCTGGGCTGGCTCTGGTGTGGTTGGAATCATACTTGGATCTCTTGGCAGTTTACAGCATACTCACAGATAGTTACAGCCAGGTCTCAACATAATTCAGATGGTAATGAAAAAAATTAAATATCACCATTGTCTGATTAAAGGACAAGACTTATTTAATTAACATGAAATTGCTCATACTTAACCCAGTGTACTATTTAATGCAATGTTTAGCACAGCTTACTTCCAACAGTGTTATACCTCTGATACTGTGTCTCCTGGGAAGGGGAAGAGGAAGCAAATATTGGATAGACATTAGTCACTCTGCTCAATCCACATACTACAGTCATAGCTGTGAGAATCCGCACAGGATGGGGTGTTAGTGTTCACAGCCACCCTTTCCCTTTAACCCTTTAATAGAGGAGATATTATCTGCAAAACTGGAAATAAGAACTGTTTGAGTCAAGTTGTATATATAGCTATTTTTCAAGGGGATATTGTTTAACATTTACTTATTAGCCAAATTATTTGTCCTCAAAACAAGTTATTATGACTGATAACATTTAAAATCTTTACTTCCTTTTCTAGCACTACAGCAGCACAAGCTTCTCATAATTTTTATTTTACAAAATGTAGGGATAAGGTCAAACTGATGCAATCTGAAAATTCAAGTTGAGAAAAAGCATAACCTGTGATCCAGATCTAGCCATAAATAGTCTCATTACAGGACTGGAGGTTGTGAAAAACTGATGCTGTAGACTACATTGGAGAAAAAAGAAATCATGCAAGTTTTCTGGGACCTTGGCCCAGGAGCATGTTTCCTCAAAATGGGCTAAAAAATACAGAAAGATTTTTCAGCAATGGGGTTATGTCTAGAAACCAAACCAATGAAACAGTGAAAACATCAAACCTGGTACCGATTTAATACTCAGTTCTGAATGTGAAGCAAAACATTACAGGCATTGTGGAAAGTCTTACACCATGTCTGTCATTTACAGGATTCAAGGAGAGGCTACAAATCTTAGAAGACAAGAATCCAGTTATTCCTAAAGGACAGAGGTGGGTTACAAACAGACCAGACTTTCTTGGTCATTTGATTCTGTGTGTCTGTGTTTTCTTGGTGGGAAGTGATTTTCCACTTTATGTGCCAAAGCTTGGAGGAAAGGCCCACACTCATGTCCAGCTGCTGGATAACAGTGGGTGTTGTGGAGGGATGCTATTTGATCTGCCCTGTAGGACAAATTCACTTGGGTTCTGTTTTGTGTGGTTCAAAGTCTTAGTGCAGATATGGCAGAAATGGCCTCAAGGATTCAAGCAGGTGTACAGGATTCAAGATTCTAGAAATATTGGACAGCCCACATCAAAATTCATACTGTTGTGTACTCGTTGTCATTCCTTGGGGTTGCTTATGCTTTGATTTCGCCACTGAGCGTGGTGCAGGTATATTCAGTCTTTCTCACCTTTTCCCAGCACAGTCCTTATTCACATTCACCATTGAGGTGAATGAACCACTCAGGTGACAGGATCCTTCAGGCAGTTTCTAGAAAAGGGGAAAAGCACAATTGAGCAGGCATGAGATGATACTCTTGCAGGAATGCGTGTGTTCATACCAGCCTGCTTGTGACTCTTGCTTCACACGTGTGTTTGTAGGTAAAAAGAGAGCTCCAGGTTAATTGCTCACACCTTGAGGGAAGGTTCCTACCCCACTTCCCTGAGGACAGGGTTGTGAACCACATGGCTGTGCCAGGTGTAAGGCAACTGTGGGCCATTTGGTTGTCATTTAAGTTGCCCATGGGCTGCTGCTTGCAGAAGTCTGGTTTCTAGTCTGAAGGAAGAAGATATTGAAGGAGAAAGAGAATTGGGAGCAGCTACATGTCCTATGCCTTCAGAAAATGTTTTCCTCTGATTCTATGCTGCATGACTGGATGCCTTGTCCCAGTGATTTTCACCACTCCAAAAAGAAAGATCTGGAATAAACTACTTTCTTCTTTTCTAAAGTCAATTCAAAATCCACAGGAACTGGTAAAATGACCTCTGTTGATTCTAAATATCTTTAGATGATGTCCCAAAGGCATGAGATAGGACTAATGGTACATTGTGTTTAAGGATTTAGGATAGGTTTCAAGAAAACTAGATACAGTTTCTTTATGGTTCTGGACAAATACCTCATCTTGACTGTCTGTACACTGAGGGTAAAACTGCTGTAACTCATGTCAAAATCCCTACAAGGATAAATCTATAAAGTCTCAGGATGAACTGACATATATCGCCAGGGGGACTATATTGATAGATAAAAGCCACTACACTGTCAACAAATGTCTTACTGGTACATATAAAAATTGATGAGTTTTTCTTACTCTGTTGGGTGTCCTGAAAACCAGGAGAACTGTGACACATCTCTGTCAGTTATTTTAATTGCAAGCTGAATTTTCTAAGTGCAAAAGTTCTAGCCTGGTGTGCTCATACCTGCATTAAATAAAGACTAGGATTCGCTTTACCAAATAAGTAGATGTTTTCCTTGTCTAGCAAGTTGTGAGCTACTACAATTATTGGAAGAAACCAGACCACAAAACAGTTGTGATGGTTTGTGAGCTACAGATTATTATTTATGAAGAATTCCAGAAACGTTCCATGAACCAGTCCTCCATGAGGTCTGGAATTGAAGTAGCTGTTTCATATTTTGAAGTCCAACAAATTGTTTTGTATTGTTCCTGATAATGGCTAGGAATATGTGCAACAAAAAAATACTATTTTCAACATGTGTTGTGACTTCTATTTATTTATTTATTTATTTTCTATTTGATACAAAGGTGTCAGCCAAGAAATAAACACTTTAATCAGTCAGAAAAGACATCATGTTGCATCACAATATTTCACAAAGAAGCTGACAAAATATTTTATAAAAATGATGTCGCAGATTTGATATGTTCAATGGGTGCTTTAATGAAAAATCTCACATTAGAGCAAACTACCAATGAAAGGTCAGCAAAACCATTTGAATTTACTATGTGATGTAATAAATTTCCGTAAGATATGCAGGAAATATTGTGAAAAATTGGTACTCTTTTTGCGACTTGAACAACCACTGAATTATATACCTCCCGACGTGGGAAGTGGTTTTTTCTTTCATCTGTAAGAGGATGAGGGCTAGCTATAAAGTCTGTTTGGGGGCAGGCAATAGACTGGATGGCCGCTTAAGATCCTTTTCAGTATCATTTCCTAGGACCATGTATCTATGCAAAGCTGACTAGTTTGACTATTTCTACACCTGCACGTATAGCAGACCAACTTACCCAAGCTAAACCATCTTGCAGTGCATGCAGTTACTGCTAGCTGATGAGCTTCCGCAACTGGGTATTCCCAGACTGATATTTGGGATTCAGCTTGTGGTCCCTCAGTACTTGCTTGCTGGATCTGAGCAGAGTTATGTGTTTTTCTTTAGAGACAGAGTCACATACTTAGACTCTCTGCTTGGCCAACTCTTTGCAACTGGTGCCAAAACTTCCTACTCCTAGTTACTCTCCATAATAAAGAGGTACCTTTTCCCAGACAATGCAAACGTTCAAATTGTTGTAGTAGTAAGAGGAGAGAAAAATGACTTTGCAGAACAGTTTTGTAAATAAACACAGCTTTCACCCACAGGGGGAGACTAGCCAAAGTATACTCTCAGCATCTTCCTTGCCTGGTGATCTGTGAGTTACTGTATTTCCTATTGCAGTTAACCAAACACTTCAGAGCAAAATCTCGAGCAAAATCTCAAACAGAAACTCTGTCTTCAATGCTGTCACATTTCTGAGAACCCTTTTGTCTTTTATAACTCTATTCAGGATCATAAGATGCCCTTCCTCAGCTTGGGATTTCCTCCGTACATTATACCATAGCTGCCTGCAAAGCTGTTTAAAGATGTTCTTACCTTCTTTCCTGTCCAAACCATTTATTCTTTATTTCTACTCTGTTGCTTGCATTTACTCTACTTGTACTTCTTGTGTCAGTAGAAGCAATAGTGAGGTATTGAGTAATCCAGACCATCCTTCCTGAGGGCCATTTCTAATTAATGTAATTTCACTGATCTGCTTTATACTGGTTGATAAAAAAGGGGAATTTTGTGTTATTAGTGATACTTGATTGATCTCTAATATTTTCCCTTCAACAACACCTTTTGAATTTCAGGTTTAAGGTAGAAGCTGGAATACAACATGACATGTTTTCATGAACAAAATGGAATTTGTGGTTTGGTAGAGGTAGGTAGAGGGAGATTCATCTTACTAAATTTAGACATGTATAGTATAGTTACCTACATCTGAGCATGTTTTTTTACTATTCCTTTGTAGTCAGTGGAGAAAACCAGGCACTTCACAAACAGAAAGCATCTTATTCAAAGGCAGGTATCTGAAATAGGTGAGGGGAACTGCCTCATTCCCTGTTTTCTGTGGCTGGACCTCAGAGTCTCACCCACAAGGAGTCAGCTGAGATGAACCCCTATCAAAATGTACACGAAATTGACATATATGCCTTATTATATTACTGCATAAAATCCCAGAGTTGGTCAGTCAGAGCAGAATCTGCCCCACTGGGATGATTCAGTCTGGGTCAGTAGGAACAGCATTTAGAAAATGCCTCCAGGAAACCCAGTCCCCCATTGCTGCTGTCTCCTGAGAGCTGCAGTGTTTGTGCTTGGCTCAGTGGGAGGCTTCACCTCTCCACACTTGGGACATCACAGACCTGGGAGTCCCTGTGCTTGTCTGCAGGCGAAGGTTAACTCAGTCGTCTACAGGTTATGCACCACCTCTACCAAGAATGCTTTGACCCTATAGGAAAATATGAGTATATGGACCTGGTCTCAATACCTGGTTTTTCCCCAAAAAGCATTTTGTGTTTCTCTTCACAGTCTTCATCTAACATTCGCTACAGACAAGTGTTTCTACTGAATATGCATTGATTATGTAAGAGCCGGATGAAGCTGTGACATGGATGAGGAGGTAATACTGTGGTCAATCAGGAGTATTTGTTCTGCACAGAGCAGTGCTGCTGCTGCTCCCAGCATCCTGCCAGGAAATATATCCCTGGGTTGTTCTATATATTATGCTAAATCTGTCTTGTCCATGGAGGGTAGAAATTGCTTGTTTACTTACAGTAAATATCTGTAGGCATATGAGTTGGGCTGTAGCCTATTTTACATATGGGAAAAATAAACCACATCACAATCATTGTGGGAATGGCCAAATTTGAACTGTTATTAGCAATGTCAGACAACAATTTGTACTCATCATGTCCCAAATCTCCTCAGATGTTCAGGCTGAAATTTGCTTTCAGTCGGTATTGCTCTCTCTTCTCCCTTGCAGATACAGTGATAAACACACAAAAGTGTAGTTTCAAGAGTGAGGAGATGCTTCTGTGTCCCTCCTACACACACTGTGACCTTATAAAATTTCATTCTCTTTCTCTGTGTCTGAAACAGCCCTAATCCAAACCCCTATGGCTTGTCTATTCCTTAAACATGAGTCTATTTTTCTCTGAGATGACTTTGTAACACATTATCGGTTTCAGCAGTGGTCAGAGACTAGATAAGACAAGCGAAAATGTATGAAAATATTATCTAGCAGTCCTGTTATGAGCAGCACTGAGAAAAAGAAACACCCTGACACAGACTCAATGCCCTGCAGCTTCAAAGCGGTGTAGTCTGATAGCTACACCAGAGATCAACCCACTGGTAATAACCCCTCGGGTTTCCTCTGTGCAGCTCATGCCCTTCCAAAAGCTTTTCACAGAGCCATTCTCCATAGTTCTGCAGGGCATAGATTATCTGGAGCTGGTTGGACACTGTTGGCTTTACAACCATGGGGACGTCGTGGCAGCAGCCAGTCTGTTGTGCGAGAGGAAACTTTCATTATTAAATGCTAAAAGAAAAAATAAAAGGTATGAACAAGATCTGTCTTTCCTCCTCAGGGTAAAATCTCTTCCTTTTAAGCTGTTCAACAGATAGGAGTGGGCCACTCACCTCGTATATGGTCATTAAGAGCCTCTACCCACTTCATGCTCCACTGGGAGACCGTAATAAGCTTTGTCTGTCAGATCTTCTCACCCCACCTGTTAGCTAAAATAGTCTGCTGTGTGGTGGCCTCTTTCCTCACGCTGGAAAAAGCATTTAACTTGCTGCTGCCAGCTCGGTGGGGTGCACTGTACTTGTCCATGCTCTGCCCACCTGTCAGCCCCAGGCATGCCGTGCTGCCCTGTGCATCCATCCTGCGTCCCACACAGGCTGGTATGAACCCCCACCTGAACAAGTTAGCGGCTGCTAGAGTATGATCGAGGTCTCACCTCCTTTCTCACTTGTCTAGTGGCCTTATTTCACACATATGATTCCCCTTGCCTGACTCTTTACAGTTTGTCTCTTTTTCAGCCTCTGAGATGCTAAAGTCACCTTTTTCCAATCAGCTATTTGAATCTGTTATATTTATAAAAGTGTTGTTGGGGTGTTTTTTCTCTCATGTTATCATACCCTACCCTTAGCCTCCTATGAGACAGTTTTATCTTGTATTTTTTTTTTACGTCACTCTTTTCTTTCAGATTTTAAACATCAATGCCCCTAGAATTATTGTTTTACCATCTGGAATACTGTTCTCTTTTTATTTTTTTTTTCCTTAACTCTCTCTCACTTTCATCCTGTTTGAAATTTTCAGTGAACTCTGGCTTCAAACTGTGTAATAATCACTGCATTCCTTGGTTTATATAATTTGAAGAGGCAAAAAGAATTTGAAAAATCAGTTTCATTTCAAGTGTTTCTGATTTTGCTAGAGAGCGCAGGGAGGGGTGATCAAAGTTTGTAAACAAATTGAAGAAATATTACTGTGTGGGATTTGTAAGTGAGCAAGACTAATATTTCATATGTGGGCTGATTTCCTTTATATCCCAATCAGAATCACTTCCAGCCCTCTTCCAAATAACTTATTTTATAGCTTTATCTATAATTTTTTCTTGAAGAAAAGGACATCTAGTTGTCTTTCAAAATTCTTTTGGTCTTAAATTTTCAGTGTTCTTTGTGGATTTTTTTTTTTTTTATTGCAGAGTTTCAGGTGAGTAGAAGCAGCCATGAGGGGTTCCTCCTCACCCTAATCTCTGGCTCTTTAGCATCACAAGTAGGAAATAACTTACAGGTGTGTTAAATAGTTGTCAGAAAAGCTTTCTAAAAATAACAGCATTTTACACTTATTTCTTTGAGTGAAAACACATGTTCATGGTGACAGGAAAGGGTATAACAAATTAGGTTTCAGGCCCAGTCCTAAGCAACTCCCTAAGAATAACGTCACATCTCTTCCTACCTTGAAGCCCTCCATGAAGTTACTTTTTTCCATCCTTACTGATCCCCAAAGTTAAAGAGAGCTCCTTCTCCTTCCTTTGGTGGATGGGAGGGAGTGTGTCATGAGACTTAACAGTGCTCTGCCAAATTTATGATCTGAAATTTCCAGCAGCTACAATACCTTAGTTCACATTATAGCCAGCTCTGGAGAACTGCAATTCCAACACCTAGAGATGAGTGAAGTGTCATCCATACACAAAACAGCTGAGGAAAGATTTTCACAAACCCATCATTTCACTGGCTACTGAAGCGGTCTAGCCCTAGACCGAGTGTCTACCACCTAAAGGTTCACCAGCTGGGACAGTACTCCTTGGAAAGGACAGGAGGGACTCCTGGTGCTCTACTGTAACAATTCTAGAGAGATGAATTTTTTTTATGTAATGTGCTTTTAAACTAAGTGTGGCAAGAAATCTAAAGGGATATAGAAATAATTCTGAAATATAGTTGAAAATTATTTTGAACTTCTTTTATAATTTCCATTAGAAACCTCTCTTCTGTAAACCTGAATCAAGTATCAGTAATTCAGTTTATCTCTTCAGGAGTTGCTGGATCAGGCAGTGTTAGACAATATGACATTACTATCACTTTACAGTACTGGTAATTTGCAAAGCTTATCTATGTATAAATTATGGTCTCTGATAAAGCTGAATGTGTTTGTATGCCTTGTGTTATGTAAAATGGAGTCCTTTTGGGTAGTTCATTGGCAACTTGAGTAAGCTGTTATATCACCCCATTTCTTAGATAAATCCTTATGCTACTCTGAAGCATAAAGAAGATGTGGCATGAAGGTGTCGGTCAGCAGAAGGGCTGTCATATTTCAAAATTAAATATGGTTCACCAAACTAAAAGCTTTCTTGTTCAGCTTCAGACATAGAATGGAATCTCATTGATGTTAACAAATGCCCTACATTTTCTGTTTTTCATCCCTTGAACTGCATATTATGTGCCCTGTAAACTCCATTACTCTATCAAAGGTGTACTTAGTCATGAAAAAAAATATTTAAGGCAATTAGATCAGATTTTCCCTCTCCAGAAGAGTAGTTATAGAAATAATTCATAACACTGCATGAATATCAATATGTGAGAAGTTTGTATAAGTTGACGGGAAATAAAAGAGGTTTATGCAAATAACAAACATTCTGAAGAATGTGACATTTTAATTGAAAAATAATTAGAAGCCTTTTCATTACTTGAAAAGATTGAAATATTAAATGTTATTAAACGTTTTTAGAAAGGTGGGTAATGTGCAAATTTGTTAACTGCTTCCCCTTCAGTTTTATGCACACAAAATATGCTCAGAGTATGAAACTAGTGTTATGAGGGTGGGGTTGATAAAGTTAGACTTAATATTGGAATGATTTTTATTTAGTACTTTTCAACAAAATAGTCTTGCTAGTGAGGTAGTGAGCTCCCTATAGAAAATAAAAATACAAGACCCAGATCTTTTCCATAACCTCCTGTTGACCTTTGTGTATCATCTTTCCTCTATAGGAAGAGGTTAACTGTCTTTTTTTTTTTTTTTTTTTACTTACACTGAATTTAAGATGTCAGCATGTACTGCACCTAGTGAAGGGTAATTATAATCTCCATCCTGATCTCTATATGTTAAAGAACTATAAATTGTATGCTATAAGCAACTTCTACTAAAACTGGTTGAAAAAAAATAATTATGGGTTTTAAGAATGTTTTATGTTTCTTCCAAAAACCAACTATTTTTGCTTTGTCATCTCTGCTTTTTGATGGGATGAAAGACTCCCTTTCTCTAAGGGAAATTAAGATTATTTTTTAAACATCTGCTTACAAATATCTGTGAAAAGTGAACAAATCAGGGCCTGGAGCAAATCCAGATGCAATTCCATTTTTTTAAGTAGGATGTAGGAGCAGATAAAATGTATTAGGCCAGTTAATTCAGCTTCCACAAGCTGGCTCTTAGCACTTCAGTACTGAAACAGATTCACAAGTGCTGCTTGTGAAGGAAACATACCTTTCAGACTGCTTTATCCTCAAACTTCCCATTACACTTGACTGAGAGAAAGGCCTGGCATATATTGAGGATACTTGCCCGTAAGTTAAGAAGCTGCAAAGGAGAAGGAAGGGTTGTGTAGACAGCAGAGATGCCATAGTCAGGAGGCCACACTTGGGAATAATCAAAACCAAAGATTAGAATTAAAGGAGACTTTTCACTGATGTTTAGGAACTTTTATTCTGCTGTTGGAGAAACAGGATTTAATCATGAACAGAGGATTTTGAAATGAGACATGAAATTTTGAATACCAAGAAAACCAAAATGACTGCTAATGTGCTAGGGATTAAACGTGTGGATAGTTATCAGAAAGATTGACAAGCACTGTTGATTACACTTTTGTTTATTTGCTTAACTTTATTCTAATGCATAGGTTTGATCCATTACTTAGTGCTGTCTAAATATTTACCTTGGCACATCTCATGCTACTCCTGAAATCCAGGGTTTGCTGACACCCTTGATATATTTTAATGATATTTTTAAAATATATTTTTAATTACATTTTTAAAGCATTGATATTGTGGTGGGGTTTTTTTTGTTTGTTTGTTTTTTGGTTTTTTTTTTTTTCTTTGGTATTAGAAACAGCCTGTGGTGGGTGTTCCTGGGTCTAATAACTGTAACAGGGACTGTAATACCTCATCCCAGGACTAATAGCTGTAAAAAGTGATGGCCACTCTAAGCTAGACAGGACTTCTCTTGCTTTCCACTGGGCACACAGAGCCTCTGTGTTGACGTTTACCTATGCTATCCCCAGTGGGCTTCCTCGCTTCTGTAAATGAAAAAAAAAAAAAGACCTTTCTGCATCCTGTTCTGTCACTCTCACATGAGCAGAGATTTAACCTGCCCTCCACAGGGTGCTTCAAAAATGCTTTATCTTCTTACAGTCTTCACTGCAAAGAAAACAACTTTTCGCTGACAATTCTTTTAATTATACAACACAAGACAATAAATTGTTAGTGAGGATGTGCTTAACTGCGGTAAAATGTTTCAGGCAACTGGCAGACAAGGCCGTCCCTGCTCCCAGTTTTATTACCAGTGTGGGTGTTTATTTCCCACCATTTTCCTTCCAGGTCAGTAAATTCTGGTATAGGACAATTTATACTTTCTACAATCTCTGTTATCTGAAGCTATAAACTTTACAAATGAATGGGGCAAACCTTGGCTTCCTAGTTTTCTGGGTCTTGCTGTTACAGTACATCTATCTTATTTACTTACTAGCTCTCAAGAAGGCAATGAAGCATTGTGATTTCATAAGCAATATTAAAATATTCAGAATAATCCCTGTGACTGAGACTGATACCACCATGAATGCTGGGACCTCACTTTCTGATATCTGTGGCAGTTGTGGTTTGTCTGTTGTTCTGCATCTGACAGAGTTATTTACAGCATGGCAACGTATGTACGAGAGAACCTCAGATCAGAAAATTTGCTTTTGCACCATTTTGAAAAGTTTTAAACAATTCAGTGACGTACAAGTGCAGTAGAGACTTGGTGCTCTCATTCGTTTAACTTTCCCACTAGCAAGATGGGTTTGGGTGATTGTACAGGTCTTAAAGCTTGTAACCTATCTTCACACACTACAAATGTGAATTGCACAAAACAATCAAAATATTACAAGGATGTCGCTTTGGTTTGCAAATTTTCTACAAGGCTACATCAGTGCTTTCAAGAACTGCAGCAAATTGGGTAAATAAGAAAGCTCTGCCATAGTCAGCAATACCATTGTTGAGAGTCTGTGGGGAGAGCCATACAACACCAACAGAGAGAGGAATTAGTTTTGTACAACCTAACCCAGCCACCTTTTCCTGCACGGTTCTCCTGTTCCACAGTTATTGTTCAAATTAAGAGAAGACTCATTTTGACCAAATTTTTTCTTACATGTGGAAGTCCTGCTTATTTCACCCAATGCCTGGATTCCTTTTCTTGGTCACCCTGCTGATTTCTCATCACTCATTTCTGCAGTTTCGATATGGCAAATAGCAGCACGCACATGCTCAGAATGGAACACCACTCTAGCCGTCAGCAGCCTGTAGGCTCTTGCTGTGTGGTGACACTGGGAGTCCCCATGCATTTAGCTCATGCAAAGTTTATAGCCAGTTCTTCAGGTCCACAAGCCCGATTTTAAAGTGTTGTGCTCTATCATGAAGCAGAAGGAAGGGGCTAAAGCGGAAACTACGGTCTCTCACTGACTGATGACTTGGCATGTCATCTGGCTCCAGTTACGTGCTTTTCTTATGTGCTGTGTCAAAGCCAGCTTTCACAAGATCTGACAGAGGGGAGTGTACACAAGAAATGCCCTTATACTAAGCATGTAGCAAAATACTTCATGGATAAACAACAAATAAGGAGATGCAGTTCTCAAAATTCAGGAGTTTGCTGCAGTGAAGTAAAAAAATTCTGGCTTAAAAGTCCATGCAAATCCATGCAACCTAGGCAGTGGTGAATGATGAGTTTTGAATATAAGATGGGTTTCCTTCACATTCATGAGTATGTCCTAGAGTCTTAAGGCTGTCTGTCAGTCTCATAAGCCATCTTTTTCTTGTTGTGATTTCAAGTTTGCCATTTCTACTTCAGCTTTCAAGCCACAGTGCATGATTTTCAAGAAAAGAGTTGAATGTAGTTGAAGTTAATCTTAAATTTAAGTTTAAGCCTTCTTTCAGGAATTGTAATCTTACACTATCTTTCATGACTCTGTGAAGTGAGGATGAGATCTTTGTTGTATATTTTAAGCCATATAACTGACATTCTAGGCTCCTTTATAGTTCAGAGAGGTATTTCCAGAGGGCTTCCTCCCTGTCCAAAAAAATATATGACTCTGATAGATGCTCTCTCCAGAGCTCTCTGAAGATTACTCTCCAGAGGTGTCATTCTCTATTCATTTACAATCTCGAGTATGGTGATAACTATCTTATACTACATGACTAAGCTTTTGATGGATTAAGTTAGGTGAGATTAAATCAACCTCAAACATCTGATCCAAAAGGCTTTAAAGTCAGTAGGGAGTTTTCCATGGACTGCTTAAGGCTTTGAATCATTCCCTTGGAAGAGCTCAGAACTCTTGGATTAGGAATTGCCAGCGTGACTCAGAAGACTCCAAAAGGAAAATACTGTTTTGCAGAGCACTGAGAATAAAGTTTGGCACTCCATTTTACCTTCCCAACTTCATTTAGAGTTTTCCATTACCGCTTGTTTGACTTGATTTATCAGGTGTTACATTCTGTGTGCATGTTTTTCCTGGTGCAGGGTTTTTTTGTCTGATTCTTGTGTCCTAGAATCTCTAGGACCTCTCTAGCGGTCCCTTCCAACCCCTAACACTCTATGAATCTGTGAATCTGTGTGAATTACCATTACGTGTGATGGAGCCCTGCTTTCCTGGAGATGGCTGAACATCTGCCTGCTGATGGAAAGAGCTGATGGAAAGGGGTGAATGAATTCTTTGGTTTGCTTTGTTTGCATGCATTGCTTCTGCTTTACCTATTAAACTGTCTTTTTCTCCACCCACGAGTTTTCTCACTTTTACTCTTCTGAGAGTAAATGGCATCCCACATCCCACCAGGATATGCCATTGCATGATGACAAGATGCTTTATCCTTTGCTTTGCTGAGCTGGAACTTAATACTCTTATGATTTGTTTCACACTTAGGTTGTTAAATCTTAAGGAATAATTGTCTTTTTGATAATTAACAAAAAACCATCTGCAGAACAGTTTCCTCATACATGCTGAGGGCACATCATGTTATTATCTATGAATAAAAATAATGAATTTGAGTGAATAATGATATTATAGGTCAATTTATCTACAAATATGATAATAATTTTTCTATTGTTTAACTATAGCGCTGCAAAAATTTTGACACATTTATCATTCCAACATTCTTTGACATCCATGTAGTACAGCTGTTTTCATTTTACAGATTAGAAACTGAGAGCATAGAGAATAATGGGCATAGAAACATTATCAAAATTCAGATATCTAACAACTAGCTAGTGTCCCTAAATTTGCCTTTATTAAAAGGAAAAAAAAAAAATAATTCCTCAAAGGTAATTCAGCAGAATTTTTTTAGAATGTTGTTCTGAGGTATCGTTTTAGAAGGCTTATCTATACATAGGTTTCCAAATGGCTGGGACATTGACTTAGAGAACAATATAAAGTGTTAAATCTCACTTCATGCTCATACATGTCTCCTCCTTCCACCTCCACCAGTTCAACTGGGTTTCCTCCACACTTGTGGGCTTCCTCAGTAACCCCATGTAGGCTAGAGCCACCTTTATTGGTGCTTCTGAGCTGCTTTTTAACTTCATCTCTATCACTTCTGTTCTCATTGCCTTCTGGCAGCAGGACTTCAGCTGAACTAGGAGAAACCTACCTTTTTCAAGCTGGTTTAGAGATACACATTACAGAATTTTGATGGGAAAGGTAGGAGTTGTGCCTCACCTTTCCCGTTAAATGACCATAAGACTTATCAAGACTTTCGGGAATACATTATTTTCGCCATTTTCTTTTCCCTGCCTCCAGTCTGTCCCTCGTACCTTTGTAAACATTCCTTGCACATAACTTGAAAGGCCTTGCACCTTCTGGAAATGGCATAAAAGGGAAGGGATGTGAATCAGAATGCTCATTTCTATGCTCCTTTCCATGCTCCTTTCCATGCAGTAAAGGCCCAATGTGACTTCTGTACAGCAGAAAATTCTGTGTGTGCTATAAAAGCAAGCACGTGTTCTTCTTCCTGTCACCTTTAAAATTGCCTGTCACTCAATTAGGTAATCAGGCTCTGCAGTTCTTAAAGAAAATAGTGTATGTAATAATGACAGACTGTTTTTTATACTACATTTTGTCTCTGTACATGTATTTGAAAACAGAAACATCTATGAGTGATGTTGAATTAAGAAGCTTCTTCTTTTTATAAAATTGATCAAATATTTTACAGACAATCTTCCTACTCGGGCAAACTCTGCTCTACTTAGACCTTTTGTCTAATGAGGAATCTGCATGTAAGTCTTCCACTGAGATGGATAGGAATGGCAGAGAAAGAATTTGGGAAAAAGGGTGTAATTACAAAACTATTTAATAAAAAAGCAACAAACAAACAAAACAACACCAAAAAACCCACAACAATAGTAATGTTTAGAGGTAGACAAGTAAAACAAAAAGCAAAATAGAACAAAAGACATGGCTGTGGAGAGGCAGGAGAAAAAAGGTGATAGTAAGAAAAGGAACAAGAAGAGGAAAGTCAGCTGAATAATTTTTGGAGTTAGATGAAACAAAGTCTGCCTGAGGTTTCCTATTCCACCAAGAAAGAAATGTAGTTATCAATCTGAATGTGCTGGAGTCAAAATAAAAAAGCAAGAAGGACTGCCCTCTCAGGTGTTCATCATGCGAGCAAGATGCAGTCAGGATTGGGAAGGAGTACAAATTTCTCTATTGCAAAGAAGGATAAGGTGAGAAGCAGCAGAACAGATACTCTTCTGACAGGAAAGAAGCATTATATCCATCTGAATCTTAGTCTATTGAGGCGACAACGTGGCACCAAAGAAAGAAGCTAATCCTCTTCTTCATATGATTACTCCTAATGCAAAGAGCAGTTGTGCAACTGTGTGCTCTGACTAGCTTTTCCTGTTTGCGTTCAAGATGAAAGGCAGGAGAGAAGTGAACCGAGACAATTCATTAACTGTATGAAAAACTGAGTTTGGGATTGTTTCATGCAGGGAAATTTCAGTAGTCCATCAAATGTATCACTATCCTGTTGGCAGATAACAAAAGCTGGGATGAAGAAGTGTTACAAAATGCTTTAGAAGATGTGACTTCAGTTGTTGAAAGAACAAGGGTCTGACTACATTAATGGCATTGCAACTCCTCAGATTTGAGAAGATCCTTCTAATTAGATACAACTGTACTAAAATTCCTCTGTCTTCTTAAAACAAAATAAAAATCCCTTCTCTCTCAACTCAGATACCAAGTCTCTAATAACAGTCAGAGTAGCAGCAGATGGAAATTTAAGGCTGTGATCAGATGATTTCATGCTTGCTTTCTAGCACTTAACACGAGAACTATTTGAGCTAAATATTTCCTTTCTTCTTTGCAGAGACATTTAGGGCCAAACTTGTTTTCTAGAACTATGAAAAGTTCATTGGTTTGATCAGTGACAAACTAGCCTGTAGATGTATCCTGACACATTTATAAAAAGAAGCTGTAAGCACATCCCCACGTAATCCAGATCTTTACACCTTTGATGTAAACTGTAGAGATTGATGTAAATTTGCATGACCGATATAACGTGCTGTACATAACGGCACTCAGGGAATCTTGTGGTAATTTGATGACATGACATCTTTATATTCATAAAAATTTTGCTTCATATGCTGAATTCAGCAGAAAGTGAACTTAAAATATTTTAAAAACATAGCCTAAACAGAGGTAGAACAGGGACTCTGCAAGTCTCTGAATTCACTAATTTATCTTTGTGCATAGAAACATAGAATTCTAATCATAGAATCATTTAGGTTAGAAAAGACCTTTAAGACCATCAAGTTCAGCTATTAAGCTAGAATCGCCAAGCCCATCACTAAATCACATCCCTAAGCACATCTGTTAAATACCTTCAGGCATGGAAACTCAACCACTTCTCTGTGTAGCCTGTTCCAATACGGGAGTGATCAGGTCTCCCCTGAGCCTTCTCTTTTCCAGGCTAAACAACCCTATTTTCTTCAGTCGCTCCTCATAAGACCTATGTTCTACACACTTTACCAGCATTATTTTCTATTTCTGATACAGGCCAGGATGCCATTGGCCTTCTTGGCTGTGAGGGCACACTGCTGACTCATATTCAGCCGCTGTCGACCAACACTACCATGTCCTTTTCTGCTGGGCAACTTTCCAGCCCCTTGTCCCCAGGCCTGTAGTGTTGCAGGGGGTTATTATGGCCCAAGTGCAGGACACGGTACTTGGCCTTGTTGAACCTCTGTGCTCATACAGTTGAATCTCCTGCAGTTGGCTTCGGCCCATTGATCCAGCCTGCCAAGGTCTCTCTGTAGAGCCTTTCAAGACTCAAGCAGATCAATACTTCTGCTCAACTTGGTGTTGTCTGCAAACTTACTGAGAATGCACTTGATCCCCTCATCCAGGACATTAATAAACATATTAAGCAGAACTGGTGGCAGTACTGAGCCCTGGGGAACACCACTTGTGACCAGCCACCAACTGGACTTAACTCCATTCACCAACTGGCCATCCAGTCAGTTTTCACCCAGCAAAGAATACACCCATCCAAATCATGACCAGCCAGTTTCTCCAGGAGAATGCTGTGGGAAACAATGTCAAAGGTTTTACTAAAGTCCAGGTAGACAATGTCCACAGCCTTTTGCTCCCCCACTAAGTGGGTCACCTTGTCATGAAGGACATCAGGTTACTCATGCAGGACCTGCCTTTCATAAATCCATACTGACAGGGCCTGATCACCTGGTTGCCCTGTATATGCCACGTGATGACACTCAAGATGATCTGCTCTGTAACCTTCCCTGGCACTAAGGTCAGACTGACAGGCTTGTAGTTCCCTGGATCCTCCTTCTGGCCTTTCTAGTAGATGGGCATCACATTTGCTAACCTGGGTGACACGTTTGTTAGGTAAGATATGAATTAAGAGGAAGATGAAGGTTATGTTTTTAAATAAACTGCTGAAGTTTATCATCAGGTGCATGTGCACCACAAAACAGATGTAAAATTAAATAAAATACAAACCAATGACAGAACAATGTGTTTGTTAAGGGTTCCTAAAATGTCCTATTTTTTCTACTCATATTTTCTTTTTTTCCACCTTCAGCAGATAACAAAATTGCAAATTAAACCCCTTAGCAGCTGATGTTTACCAATTTTATTATCATGCTCATTGTAAGGGTCCCATATAAACACTTCATCACATTATCAATTTAGGAATGCAATCCTTGTTTTAGAATACGTTTAAGTAATTAGCAGACCAAAGATCATATGAGAAGCCTGCAGTCTTAATGGAATAATTTTCTACATTTTATTACAGACTTGCAATGTCTTGATTTTAATTCTTTGCTGAAAAAAATGGTTTGTTTTTCTTTTTTGCTAGCATGGTTTATTATTCAGTGACACTGCCACCATGTTCCTTATGATCTCAAAAGTCACAGTTCTGTTATCCTACTTGTATGGGACAGTAGTTTACTCTTTGGGTCACAAAATTAATTTCAGGATATTAACTCAATGTCAACAAGTGTCCCAATTTATCCCAGAACATTTGGGCTGACAGGAGAAGAGTCTCAATACCTCGAGATGTTAATGAGAACATACAAGCAGGCTTTGGATGAGATGCTAGACTGACACAGATGAGACAGTGTACGCATAAGAAGTATTTCTACACGAACAACGCTCCTCTGATTTGGCATAAATTGTTTGTGTCTACTCCTCAGATGTTTTTACAGTGCTTATTGTCAGACTCTGAGCTTACCTTGATATTAATCTGGACAGACGAATGGAGATGTAGAGCTTGGTTTCAGTGTTAGGCATCTCTATTCCTTTCCGACTTGAGCCATGAGTCACAGTGAGGTATGCAACAAGGGTTTTGAGGCTGGAAGTCTTTGTGGAGCACGTTATTGAGACAATCCTACGAGACTCTCAGGAAGGTCCAGAGCAGAAATGCACTGTAGGTGCTGACGTGTTGACGGCTTGCTGGTGATGACTGAGGCTTAGGCAGTACTGGAGATCTGAAACAACAGCTCATCAGCAAGGAAGAACCACTAGCTTCAGAAGGTCTATTTGTGAAAAATATCTCTGGGCATTCAGGTCCTCTGTATTTTGTGTTTAATTTGAAAGCGTCAAAGGTGCTCATAGAGTCACTGTTGAGTCATTTGAACTATAGTCAGTAGAAGCCATAGGGTTGTTGGACTAATGCTGCGGTGGACACCAGGAAGCTGGCATCTAAATCATTCTCTTGGCTCTGTTAACTGCGGTGATGAGAGACACACTCACCCAGAGCAAGCTGGGATGCCCAGTGGTATCAGAGGCCTTCCTCTGAGGTTGAAATATGCAAAGCATATGGAAGGCCCGAAGGTCTTCTCTGTGTCTGGGGGCCAGGTGGGATGCCTTCATGTGTCTGAAATGACATTAAACACCTGAGTGCAGGCAACTAAATTGTTCTCTGGATCTTCTTTTATTATGGCAGGAACTCAGAGAACTAGTGCACATGGACAAACACGTGCACCATACATGAGCATGTCTGTGCCAGCATTCAGGCTGAACTTCTTGAACCAAATCTTAGCCAATACCTTAAATATCTTTCAAGCAGGGGGAGTCTTTGGTTCAATTCCCTTGAGGCACAATTCAGGCCATAGATTTGAGTGGCGTATTCTGAGAGAAAAGCCTGGGAGTCTATCTGGGAGCTACATTGATTTGTACAACAAATTGCCTATTCCTTGAACCATGGGGAAAGATGACAAGTTACTGATTCTGCAGTTATCCAGATGTGACATGCCCCTTTAGGATGTGGAAAACTGCAGCTCAGTCCTCTGCTCCAATTAATTTATTAGAAATGACTGAAGCTGGTAAAGTCTGTTTTAAATACAAAGTAGTAACAGTGTAGTGGGAATGCAGAAGTGAACTGGTATTTCTGATGAGCTGAAGGCAGATCAAAATACAGTCTGACTCAGTAATAAGACATATCTGTCCATAAAATATTGATTGATAGATTAATTGATGTGTTATGAGCACAGCTGCTGATTTAAATCCTCTTTTTTTTGAACTCTTCCTTTTTTTTTTTTTTTTCTGCCAGCTAACTGTCTCATCTAATTATACCTACTGCAGAGATGCTGTATGCAATGATAAATTGCATACTTTAATGATCTACATTTTTCTATACTTTCTTCCAGATAGATTATGGTGTATTATTTCCATATAGGGACACTAGAAAATCCAAATTCCAGTCATAGTGTTTGATGGGTAAACTTGGAGAAATTCTATTTGCATTCCTGTAGTTACTTTAGATTTGCTTTGATAAAACCTGAACTTTGTCCAAGTTCTAATCTTAATTATAGGAAAGAAAGACTTTTCATTCATTTTTTGTAACGTCAAAATGGATTAGATTTTGGTTGGGGTTTTTTTGTCATGAAAGAAGATAAGCACAAATTGATAACTTTTTGCCTAGACTGCCCCTCCAACTCCCTTAAGTGTTACTGTGCGATTATTTCCTAGAAAATGGCTTGGAACTCTTGTTGCTTATGTTATGCAAGGTGTCTGTGGAGACACAGCCCTGTTGCAGCATCTTGTCTAAAGGAAAATGAGAATATATTGATACATAAGACAGACTGCATCCGATTGCATAACGGAATTCCACACAATGAGGTTGACCTGCTTTTGTATCTCTTTTATCTTAGCTGTACCAAGGCACCACCTTCACTGGAGATAATAAAAGACTCAGTGCAATCCAAATTGTTCTTTAATGAAAACATTCTCCCCTTGCCTGGTTATAAGATTTGGCTAATGCAGGAGGAGGCGGCAGCCAGCAAGGTCTTTCACATGCAATGTATAATTGATGCAGGATTTGACTGGCAGCAAAACCTCATCTTCTAAAGTTATTTTTGTCAGCCCTTTCCTCAACATGGTCTCTCTCATCTGGCTTACAGTTTAATGATGAAGAGTCTTTTGAGCAAAATCCTTCTTTTATTAATAAGATCGTGCTTGATTTTACAAAATAATAATTCTTTCTTTATAAAAGGTTTGTTGCTGATTTTCATTTGTGACTGATCTCCCAACATGGATATTTTTGCTTATTAACATTGCCAATCTGGATTTTTTTTATTTGTTACTGTCTTCAGCATCAAAGCAGTAGACGAAGATTTTAACACACTTGAACTCACTTGTTCTTTTTGGTGTATGTACTGTTGGACTTTTACTAATCAGATTTACACTGATGTCATTCAGAGTGAAGGCTATTCAGCTACTTGATAGATTAGTCAGCTACTGTTATGCCCTGAATGAGGAAACAATCATCATTTTCACTTTTAAATGATCTGAATACACATTAAATGCTTTTTTACAAAGTATTGATAATAAATATATTCTTCCAATTAAAAGTAGCATCTCCAATTATATTATTACATTAGATACAGATTAAAATTTCCCTGAAGATGGTAAATTTACAGGTGGACTTGAAAATAGGGAAAACAAGAATCATTTATGCTCCCCAGTTTGGAATAAGAAATGCAGATTATTGAGGCCACAACTGAAAACAGACCCTATGTGCAAGCTAAGCCAAATGTCTGGGGAGATTTGGGAAGATTTTGTTTCACTTGTTTACTGATGTTCATTTACTGCACAAGACAAACATGTTCAAAAAACATCTTGAGCTGAATATACTATTTCTTCCAAGTTACATATATTTTGCTGTTACATATGTTTTGTTTTGCATATATTACAAAGACTCTCCAGATTTATCTGATGAGAAAAGATCTATATTTCAAAGGATGAACAATTGTATTTTTAAGTGAGTACCACTAAAACAAACAAAAGTAACCTACCAACACAGAAACAGTCCTCTGGTCTGGCAACATTCAAAAGACAGACTGGGATGAACTATCTCCTTATAGCCTACAAGGAAGGCAGATGACTGCTATGGCACAGAAAAATGTGGATGGACTGCTTACCACCTCCAAGTGTATGGTATGTGTTTTTAGCAGGATTGCAGAAGGCAGAATTTGAACTTTTGAGGAAAGTAGAAAGTACTTTTGAGTGCATGGGACAAAGCAATTAGGCAAAGGATATCGTATTGGAGACACACAGTTTAAGAAAAATCCAAGCAGTTTCTTTTACTAGTTTGCCTAGCTCATCAGTGAGTTTTTAGCTTTCAGAGAAATGCTCTATTACTGACTTTGTGATGTCTGTTATTTGGACACTGCAAGGAGGTGTCTGGGGGAAGCTGCTCTGGGGGGTCATGACAAATCAGGAAACACACTCCTTCTTGTACAGCTTGGAGCAGATCCTTATCTACGCTGGGAAGGCCTGTGGTAGAGGAGAAAAGGGTGAAAGGTGTGTGAGTTTATCACATGAGGGTCTTGCATCCTGGGACAGGAATTTGAGGGACGTGTAGGACCAGGGAAGCAAGACACATTTTGCCATTTCAAGGCATGCCTTTCCGAAACAAGTATAGAACAACTTTATAAGGATGGAGACCCTGATAACACAAACCCAATCTTCCTGCAAAAAAAATTTCTCTGGCAATGATGGGGGGCTGAAATGCTGTGAAGAAACCTCATCTGACATGTTTTCTCATGTTCTCCTTTCTTTACCCAGAGATGTCTGCAGGAGGTAGAATACAGGTAAAAATACTTGCTCATAGGGCACTTCTTACACCCTCTTTTTGTTGCTAATTTGTGGCATCCAAGTTATAGAACAGGTTGCCTGAACTCCCAATTTATTACACAAAATCTTTTTGTTGTAGACAGAAGCAACACACTTTGTATTCATAGTGAAGGATTTATTATTAGTCTAATTAAAGTCTTAAGATCCCAGTCAGAGATTTATGATTCCAGTAACACTGATACTAAGACTTTCAGTGCAAATTATACACAGTGATCAATACACAAACTTACTGGTATTTACCCCATTCTCTGATGTTAACCTCACTTCTTACATTACCACTCTGGGTTCTTCAGCAAGAGGTGGAGGGTATAAGGAGTCATCATCATCAGGAATCCCTCACTGGCAAGAGCACAAAGCTGATGGTGTTGGTTTTTTTCTTTTTCGTCTAAGATCTTCTTGGGGGCATTTGTATATGTTTACTAATATGCTCTACATCTTACTCTTTCTTCAGGTATTTGCAAATCCACATTACATCTAAATTACTGTATATTGTATATGTGTTTTAAACATATTGTATAGTTGTTTTCTGTTCTTTTTGCTACCCCTGTTTTTGCCCATATCCTAGAAAGCACTGTTTATAGTTCTGGGCCCTCTGTTGTCATCCCATACCTGTATTCTTAAGCCCTTTGCTGTCATCCCCTGCATATCCACCTCGGTGTGCGGTGTTTTGTTCTGGAGTCATGCATAGTCCATTCTTCACAGTCGTTACTTGTTATTGCTACCTAATAGTTTAAAAATTATATATAAACATTGCATTGGACAGTCATGCAAAGCTAAAAGATGAAATGAATGTAATCATCAACTGATAATTAGACCATTGCCACTACAGTTTAAAATAAGCTAATACAAAGTTCCATGCAGGACAAGACAAGGTCTGGCAAGTCCTGAGGGCAGTGTTGTTAATGTAAAACAAAGCTTGGTAGAAGCAACACCAACCCTATACCTAACTTGCTGTGTGGCTATGCTTTTGTACAGGGCTTATGTCCTCTGGAGCAGTAGGGATCCTTCAGCACCTTGTCCTCTTTGTGCTCAGAAAAAAGGGTGAAAGGAAGGACTCTGGGAACAGCACCGTATGGTAAGGGAACTGATGCTTCTGGAAGATATGTTGAAGTATTTGGAAGATAAGGAGTTGATTAGAGATAACCAAGATGGCTTTGCCAAGGACAAATCATGCCTGACTAAACTGGGGGCTTTCTATGATGGAGCTGCTGCATCAGTGGATAAGGAAAGAGCTACGAATGTCATCTACCCAGATACTAAAAGGTCTTTGATATCATCCCCCACAACATTCTTGCTGCTAAATGGGAGAAATAGGGGTCTGATGGATGGGCTGTTAGATGGGTAAGGAATGCAGCTGGAGTGGCATCCAAAGTGTTACAGTCAATGACTCAATGTCCAAGTAGAAACCAGTAACGAATGTCATCCCTCAAGGGTCCTTACTGGGAAAAATACTATTTAATATCTTCGTAAGTGACATGCGTAGTAAGATTGAGAGTACTCTCAGTAGATTTGCAAATGACACTGACCTGAGTGGTACAATTGATTTGCTAGTGGGAAGGGATGGCATCCAGAGGGGCCTTGACAGACTTCAGAGTGGACCCATGTGACCCTCATGGAGTTCAATAAGACCAAGTGCAAGGTCCAGCACCTGGGATGTGGCAATCCCCAGGATCAAAACAGACTGAGGGATTAATAGCTTGAGAGGAAACCTGCAGAGAAAGACTTGGGGGTACTGGTGGATGAAAAATTGCACATGACCCTGCAGTGTGCTCTGGCAGCTCAGAAAGCCAACCGTACCCTGGGCTATATCCAGAGAGACATGGACAGCAGGTCAAGGAAATTGATTCTCCCCCCTATTGTGCTCTTGTGAGACCCCATTTGGAGTACTGTCTCCAGCTCTGGGGCCCCCAACATAAAAAGGATATCGACCAGTTAGAGCAAGTCCAGGGGAGGGCATGAAGATGCTCAGAGGGCTGGAGCACCTCTGCTATGAAGAAAGGCTGAGAGAGTTGGGGTTATTCAGCCTGGAGAAGAGAAGGCTCTGGGGAGACCTTATGATGACCTTTCAATATATACTGTGTCTTATAAGAAAGGTCTGTAGTAACAGGACAAGGGGTAATGGGTTTAAATTGAAAACAGTGAGATTTAGATTGGATATAGGGAAGAATTTATTTATGGTGAGGATTGTGAAGCACTGGAACGTGTTGCCCAGAGAAGCTGTGGATGCCCCATCCCTGGAAGTGTTCAAGGCCAGGTTGGAGGAGGCTTTGAGCAACCTGGTCTAGTGGAGGGTGTCCCTGCCCATGGCAGGGGGATTGGAACTAGATGAACTTTAGAGGCCCCTTCCAACCCAAACCATTCTATGATTCTGTGAAGGAGCAGGTGAGCTGGAGAAGGTTATCCTGCTCCTGGAGCTGCCTGCAGTGAAGGCAACTTCTGCCTGAGTGCTGCAGGCATAGCCTCTTGTCTGTCTCTCAATATGCTCAGGAGAGCCAAATTTAATTGCCAGTAATAAGAAGCCTAAGTTAAGCCAAGCAAAATAAATGAAAAAGCAGGTTCAAGCTATTATTTCCTTCATTTATTGTCACTTGCCCTGAGTCAGAGTGAACCCATGGGCTGGTCTTGTTTTATATTCTTTCTGTTTTTATATAACTGAGCTCTGATTGCCTGATGCCTGATAAGCTTGGGGCAAGAGTAAATAACTGGCAAGGAAGGATGGTTGTTACAGTGCTAGATGCTAAGGCTATAGAATTCCTGGTCCTGAATAAAGAAAGAGGAGTGGGGCTGGGTGGCTGGGAGGGTGTCTGTGTTGGGTTTTTTTTTGGTTTGGTTTGGTTTTGTGACTGACTAGCACACACAGAAAACCACCTCCTGTTTCTCTTGGTCACCAGCTCCTTTTTCTCTTTTTCCTTTTTTTTATCCTCCTCAGAATTTTCCCTCTCTGTTCTCCCTCAACACCTGTTTGGTTAAGTAGCCATTTCCCTAAAGTTTTGAGACACAAATATGAACTGACACTGCTAGTCCCCTGAGAAAGGCAGTTCTAAGGCCTGAACAACTGGCTGTGGAGTTAAACCAGAAAAAAGTAATTTGTTTTTCCCTTTCTGACAGAGATTTCTGTCCCAAACCAAAGAGAGATTGCATTGAAATAATTGTTCTGAAGATTTAACATATCAATAATAAGCATGTTGGTAGTAAACAATATTATTTTATTAAACTTACAGTAGTTATTTGCCATGACAATTATGCTAAAGAGTTGTTCTAAAACAGCAGCCCCTGATCCTAGTGTGTTTTTTCCAAAATACTGGTATTTATAATAGCTAAAATTCTGGATTCTTCCCTTTTTCTTTATACTAAACAGTGTTACCTGTTTGCTACGAGAGTGAACACTATCCATTCTGCCTAATAATGTGAAGTAACCTGAGATGATCAAAATATATGCATGGCTAGCTAATTATCTTTATTAGCTATGACCACACTCAGTAGGACCTCATCCTCTGTTACTTATTTAAATAGGGACACATCCTATAAATAGCCATTGCTCCACTGACATGAGAGGGTTGGTATCAGTATCAGGTGAGAAGAAGGAACACAGCTGGAATTAATTCCAGTTAGATATTGTCGTGGTTTCACTACTAGCCGCTTATACCACTTTGCCTCCCACCCCCTCCTGGTGAGGAAGGGTTGGAGGAACAAACCAAGGAAAAGCCTGTAGGAGTTGAGATAAGAACTATTTAATTATATAAATGAAACTTAGGGAGTTGCTAACAATGCTAGTGCTAATGAGTAATGTAAGGAACGGAGGAAGAGGGTAGGACAAATGATACAGGATCCCACTCCGAGAAGGGAAAAGAGGAAAGAAAATCCACCCAAAGGGAGCAAACCCCCCATGAAACTGCCTGGGGGCCAAGAGAGTAAGAGAGAGAACAAAACTTTCAAACCCCGACTCCCAGACCGATCTGCCCAGCAAGACGCTGGCTCTGCCCGGAGCACCAACCACTCACCACGAGGTCCCACAACTAACAAACCCCCAGCCCCCTCGGTCGGAAGCCCCCTCAGACCCTTCCCCTTCCCAGGGTCGTGTCCAACCACAAGACTTTCCACCCATATCCCCACCCCCTCCCCGCCGGTCCTGCAGTGCCGCGGGCCCCGGGCTGGCACCACCTATCCAGCTTGATGTGTTATGGGGTGAAGCAAAACATGGACTAGCTGGTGCAAAGCTAAGACAGATATGACCAAGAATGATAAAAAACATTGAGTTCCAAACAGTGTTGCTCCTTACTGCTTTGGCTAAAAGTTGGTGAATGCAAAAGGTACGGGGCCCCTGTGCTTATATTCTGGCCTTTAGAATGTGAAGTCAGACAAACACTGAGATGCTTATTCATACTCTCCAGAGATAAGTACAAGCAAGCTAGATGTTTATGGTCTGACTGCTTTCAATTTTTATCTGAAGCCTATTTCCCCAGTAAAGTGAAAGTAGAGTTGTGTTTTTGCAAGCCTTAATTTCCAGAGTTGCCACTAATCAAGGTAACAAGTAAAGATATGTGAATGACTTTGAAAAAGTGGAGCAACCAAATGTCCACCCCTGCTTACTGTCGCAGGGATGATTCCTTGTTCTCCTTGGTCAAGAGTGTCACCAAGCAACTCGGTCGCTGGTTGCAGCAGTTACAAAGTGGTACATTGGGTATTCATACAGAAAGGATATGCCTTTCACATCAGGCAGTTTTCCTAGCATGTCTGTAGATGAGATTGCTCAAACACATTACAGGACACCCTAATTTTTTGGGAAAGCTGGTCTACTGCCTAAAGAATTAGAATATCTGATACTTGAAATAACCTGAGTTTTACACAAAGAGAACTTTTCTGTATTCTTAAAAAAAAACCAACCAAAAAAACAGAAATAAAAGCTGTGTTTGTTCTTTGGTGTTTCCTACAATATGTAAGCACTTACCAGTCAAGTGTGTGACTCACACATACTTAGTGTCTTGCTCTCTCATTATCTGAGGAAGAAAGATGAACAGGTGTGAAATGATTTTTAAGTTACCCTTCTTTTTTCTTGGTGGTGTTTTGGTGGTTGTTTGGTTTTTTTTTTTGTTTTTTTTTTTTTTTTTTTTTTTTTTTTTAATTTAGTTGAGAATTCTATTGTTTCAGTGCTTACATTATCCTTCCAAGTCAGGACCTTGGTGGGTTAAATGCAGTTTAAATAAGTCAATACTTTCCTGATCCCAGAATAACCACAGTCTAAACATTAAAGAAAAGTAACAGAAAGTAGAAGGCGGCAACTGACTAGATCGTGTCGGCAGTTTCTACTTCCCAGCTCCAATTGTGCTGCTTAACTCGCTCTCAACAACCTGATATTTCTCCCTTCTTGATGCCACTTGGAGTGGTTTATATCCAGCTTTGCTTTTACTGCTGTAATCTGTATTGTTTATGCTATCTTCATTTTCTGTCAGCAAGGCTTTCCTATTCCTGCTTTGCTGTACTGTATTGCCATATAAATAACTAAGAAGGAGGCAGCTGTAGCAAAAACTGAGCTGTGCTGGGTTTTAAAAATTTCTCTTGTGAAAATTAGAAATCATTTGACTTATATAAATTACTTTAGTGGAGGAAAATCCTGAGATGAAAATGAGTCTTGCTGGTGCCTGGAGGGAACCGAAACAGCCACAGAATTTGGTGGTATTGTGCCAGGAATGTATCTTCCATTAATCACTGGAAGGATAAAGCATACAATCAAACATATCCTCATAGATGCAGATTTATTTATCCTAGAAACAAAAGGACAAAAAATATAACATAAATAAAATCAGGCACCAGGTGAAACAAAATAAGCCAAAAATCAACAGGAAGTCAAGATTTTATCATACCATTGTGAAAGATATACTCAAATAACTCATGGTAAATTACTGTGAATTAATCACCACTTTAGTGATGATATATTGTACAATAATTCTCTAGGGTGCAGTTCTATAACATGCTTTTACAGGAAAGCTTGGTATTTCTGGGAGATGAGTACTCCGTGCTTCTCATGA
The DNA here is from genome assembly GCA_027574665.1 of Rhynochetos jubatus. NCBI lineage: Eukaryota > Metazoa > Chordata > Aves > Eurypygiformes > Rhynochetidae > Rhynochetos > Rhynochetos jubatus. Next base: position 122,388,726 of record CM050649.1, on the reverse strand, counting down.
GAAACCAGCAGGACAGATATCAGTGACTGAGCTGTTTTTGTTTAGCGTTTTCAATACTCAAGCATTATGATTATAGCAGAGAAGTGCAGTACTTCAGAAGGCAAAGAGGATATTAATTTGTGGGAGAAGTGGAAGAAATGATGGGCCATCTGATGTATATACTTGACAGTAGATTGTTGATCTTGGTCAATCGTTACAAAAGGCAGAGGGGTGAATTTAAAGGAAATGTGTGTCTGAGCCTGAGATACACACTTGAACAGGAGCAGGTCTGGGCTTGTAACCTATCCTGATGGGGAGCTGTACTTGCGTCACTCAGAGCCTGACCACCAGGCTGGACCACTCACCTTCTTCCACCAATACAAATGTATGTCCAAGGGGGAGCATCGTGCACTTCCAGTGACTTCCAATTCATCCCAGTCAGATCTCTCTCACTGCACCAGCCCTTGGCTGGATCTATTCCATTAAGCAGAATGGCCTTCACTATCCAGTATTTAAGATATTCACCTGGATCCCTCCCCAGGTCTGTCAGATAATTTGTAATTCTCGTTTGTTGGTCTCTAACTGTTGTGAAAATATTACAATATTACTTTAAATATCACCAGGTAGACATAAAATGGGCAGTGAAACTCCAAACAAAAAGTATTAATAATCCATGAGGTGCTTAGTGGCAGGGAGGTATAACTATACAACTCCCTGAACGTCCTGCCTTAATTTAACAGAGGTGGTTACAAAGAATTATTGGTCAGGATGTGCCTTGTGTTTATTTCCTCATTAATTCTCTCCACTTGCTGGCTTGATTTTTATCATACTATGCTTACCTTTAGAAAATGAGGAAGTTGGAGCATAAAGTGGGAAGTGCTGCACAAAAATCCCCGAATGCTTACAGCCTAAAAAACCCAAAACCCCCCAGTCTCTGTAGTAATTCTGCATGCAATGTCAGCTTGTGCATTTTGAAACACATGGATAGAAGTCTGGCCCAATTAAAGCCACTGAGAATTTTTGCTTTGGGGTCCAGGGGCCAAAATACTGCTCCAAGTGCTTGACATACTGATTGCAAAATTCATACTTCTTGAGCCAGGAATACTATCCTTTAAAAACTGATTAAAACATATCTTGCAAAACTTGGATTTCTGTGTATGTATTATTAATTTTTGTGAAACAATTATGAGATAAATTAGATAAATAAGGGTAGTGAGTTTGGGATGAAAAAATAATCAGCGTTTTTCAGCTAATCTGTATCCGACCATTAAAGAAGTATGTGCAGAATACAGTCTGCATAAATTATATATATATATGTATATATATCATATATATATATATATTTGTTGAATCTAACCTCTTAGAGGTTGTTTGGTTTTTGTCTTTTTTCTTTCCCTAGGAAATGAATGAAGAGGTGTGATCCATCTTCTTTTAGCAGAAACATAAGTGAGAGGATTTGATTGGGTCCACAGAGAGATCAAACACGAAAAAGGCAATAAAGGGAGAACAATTGGAAGAAGCTGAATGAGTCACAAAGCAGTGCAGAATGATTTCCATAATCTCCACCATGTGTTTCTGCTAAATAACTCCTTATTTTGCCTTTTATAATACTGTGACAGGTCTTAAATTGTTAGTCTGTTTTTTCAGATTGTCTGATAACTACAGGAAACGTGGCAGGATACACAGCTACTGCAAATACAGCCGCTACAAATTTAACGTCTGTTACCAGCTCCAATCACATATGTGTGCTCCAGACATGAAAATAATTTTACTGATTTCAATTATACTTGCGTACACAATGATAAGCAGACACATTCATGCATTTATGGGATGGACTATTTTTGCCAAATATGTAGAAACAAAGTGAGAAGATGAATATTTTCCAAGATATTTCACTGAGTTTTCACTCAATTTTTTTCATGTCTTTACAATATTAATGCTAATAATGCAGTGACATAAGAAAAAAACAGATATTTATCTTGCAACTAACCTCTTTAATACTGGTTTCTGTATTGCAAGTGCATGTATTGAGCTATTACTCTTGCATTAACAGAAATGTGTCACTTTCTATAGTATACCTAAGGTTAAAGATGTATGAGGAGTTTCAGTTGATATCTGAATGCAGCTGCTTGCTGCTCAATTTTCAGTGTGCACTGGCCAGAAGGTGGTGCTTTCAACCATAGATGTGCAAATCGGGAAAGAAAGGATGAATATGAGCTGTGTGAACACTTTTCTACATTGAATAATAGAGGAAAGCAGATAATTCTGAGTTTTGCTGTGTCAAACACAGTCTGAAAAGGGGCTACCACAGTCCAGAAAGAAGCAAGTGCAAAATGGAATCTTCTTTCCTATTTAACCCTTTCATTCACCTCACTGTCTAAATTAGATATTTTCTTCCTGATTGCAGCACAGTGGTAATGCATCTTGGAAAGAAAGAGCAACAGCTTGTTTTACCTGTATGAGCAAAGGTACTTTCACTTGACTGCAGAACCCCTGGTAGTCACGCTGTTACCCAAATTTGGTTTAAGAAACAGCATTGAAAAAGAAGGCAGCAAACAGAACTGCATGTGTATCCTCCACTTGAAATGGCTTCAGTTTTTGTATATCTGCTTTGGCTTCCGCTAATGGTTCTCAAAACAACAATAGAGGAAAAGGTGTTTTCTGTTATTTTGAAGTGTGTAAATTGTATGTGGAAGAAGTGGAAGGAAGGGACAAGTTTGACCCTGCAAAAAGTTTTGCTTTCTGTGTAACCAGAAAAATAAGAAGAAACCTCCTCGAGACAGGTAGCTGGCACTATAGGATTACACGAGTGTGTAGGCATCCAGGGTCTTGTTAGACACATACATACTGTTGTTCCACCGCCCTCCAATGACTTTCTCATATCTTATGGAACTCCCTGGCCATTTGAAGCTCTGCTGCTTCATTCCTGAACTTTCGCTACACTTACAACTGTACCATTTCACCTCTGACTAGTTTTATTGCCCTCAACAGGGTTATTTGCATATGTAAAGTTTATTAACACACTTACCTAAATGTTTTCAAATTCAAGCCATGAAAATTATCTTATAAAGGTTTGATTTGAAATTATGCTCCTTTGATTAGAACTCTGCATTTAGCCTTTAATAAATCTCATTGAGTTGCTTGACCTCTAGATGATCATCCTAATTATCAGCTCTCTTTTCATGTTAATTAAAGATCTGATGGGATATTTGAGGTAATGATGAATTAGAATAAAATAAGGAAGTTCATAATACAATCCCAGCCAGTATTTTTTGTGAATGTTGACTGTATTAATAATAATTAAGCAAAAGATTATGTAAACATAGGTGTTTTATTTTGTCTTTATCAATCAAGAAGTGTTCCTGGAAAAAAATCCCCATATGTTTTAGTATCAGTAGCCTGCATTTCTTCAGACTTCAACAGAATTAACTTTCTCTTCCCATTCCTGAAAAAGTCTTTAGATGACATCTTTAGTTGTGTTCTTAATGAACATGTTAAGGTTTTTAGTTATGTTGATAGAAGCAATTTAATTTTGGACTTTGCTAATTGGGGACAACTGTCGAATTCTTCTCAAGGGAAGAATTGAAAACTGATAAAGGTATGATATGTTCAGAGATGTTTGAAGGTTCTTAATCCTCAGGGTTCCTGTATCATTGTCCTCAGATATCCTTGTGGAGTGATTTTCCTTTCTTCCCTTACAAAAAGTTAGCCCAAGTATTACATAATATTTAAACTGCTTAAAATCCTCTGGTATACAAATGGTGTATATTTTGCTAAGCATGAATAGTAACCCACTGGTCTGCTCACAAAGTCCTTTCTCTGACATTCTTTTCAGGGGATTTTTTCCTTTGTAAGGGTTTCAGACTGAGATATATGGTAATAGAAACTTTGGCATTTTCTATTAGTATAGATAAAGAGATTATTGCTATAAAGAGATAGAGAGCTAAACAATGTTATCACTTTCTGAAGATTATATAGTTCATTAAATTTATCTAATCCTTATTAATTCCACACCTAGAGGATTTAAACTGCTGGGATGCTTTGAAATAGACTTTGGATACAAGATGAATTGATCTTTGTTCTTTTTCCAGAATAGGCCCAAACAGCTCTTTGAGGAAGATTCCTTATCTTTCCATTTATATGTGCATGTATGTAAGTCATACCTGGGACTATTTATGAATAAATTTTAAAAACGTAGCATTTGTGTAATAAGGAAAGTCAAATGCAGTCAGCTCCATACTCTGGATGACACGGGAGTTGCAAAGCCACTGCTGTGTAACATAACTTACAGCACAAATGCTGCACGAACTGTGCCTAAAGAGCTCTATTCCCCATCCTCTTGTTAAAACTGCACCTGTTTATAAGAGATAGCTCTGTTCTAGGGAAGGATTACTCAGCCTTAATAATTCTTCTTTGTCATCTTCCCCATCACTGTCATACTTCATGCTGCAACGGCTGGAAAAACAAAGGTCTCCAGAGGCTGGCATGGAGATATGTCTGCATCATGTATAAAAAAGCACTGTAAGCAGATTCGGTCTTTTACCTGTCCAAGCAGGGTCAGCCTATCTTCTACCTGCTTTCAAAGAAAGGTAATGGCTCCTTTACAGGGTGATTAAGCTCAGCCAAAATAATCTTATGGAATTGCATTTTTCTTTTCATTGCCTATAGTAAACAATGAGGATGAACTTCTACTCCCTGTGTTACCAGAGAACTGCTAATCACAGGAGCAAATTCAGTGTGAGAGCTCAGAAGCATGCTGTACAGAAAGCATCAGAAACACACCATAAGCCAGCAGAACTAAATCAAGTTACAGTAGCAGAGATCAACCCCAGTAAGTCTGCATGGTCTGGTGAATACAGCTGATGAATGGGACAGCCATTTTAAAGAATTTAGGAGAGGTGCTCTGGGATTGCCAACAGAACATACTTTCATCCGCAAAATACCTTTTGATCAAAACCAGCTGTGTTCCCAGGAACTTGTCCATCCAGGTAAATCAGATCCATTTGAGCTACAAAACAGTAAATGGAACAAAAATCCCAGAGGCACTACCACCATCACTGATGGGCTTGGTCTTGGCTACTGGTGGGTCCATCTTTGAGCGAGATGGCATTGACTCTGTCAGACATAGGGGAAGCTTCCAGCAGCTTCTCACAGATGCCACCTCTGTAGCCCCTATGCTCTCAAAATCTTGCCATTCAAACCCAATACATTTTCCCAGAATGCATTTTCTTTGGATAAGTATTCTTCTATTACGAATGCTGTACTTTAAGCATAGCAGTTAAATAAAAAGATCAGCTTTTTCAGGGTGTAGTCTTCTGAGTGATTCATCAGATTTTTACTAATAATTTTTGACCTTTTTCTAGGAAATGTTGAATTACCTTTGTTTTCATGAAGCATGTGAATGGATAGAGCTTTCACTGTCACAAGCTTTTCCAAGAAATAAAAATCTGACATTGTTCACAGCCCTGTTACTTTAGCTCCCAGAAGGGAGGCTGACACAGGCAAGGGCTCTCTCAGGGCATATCTGTGCAGATGGGAACAGACAGACTCAATCTGCCTTTGCTCCATGGCCATATTGGCACAGAGCTGTTTTCCTCAAGATCATCTTTTGAATTGGGACAGTGGGACAATAAGCTGCTGAGCATAACCATGGGAGTTCAGAGCTTGCCCCACTGCATTTATATAGGCAAGCCAAATCCTGCATTCCAGGTTTCCAGGCAGATGTATCATGGGTGAAATGAGCGGTGAGAGCTGGCAATGAGGCACAGTGGAACGGCAAGAGGGCATGGGAAGGAAGAGGGTGAGGAGGAAAAAGAAACCTGTACAATGTTGATACCGTTTGACAGTGCCTGAAAAGGTTAAGAATGCTCATGGGAAGGAGCGGAGGTTGTTTTGGCTGATTGTTTTTTTGTTGTTGTTTTTCTGGTTTTATTCTTTGTCCTTTGACAGCAAGTGTTGGGAGCTGGGATTAATTTTATAAGAAGGAAAAAAACATCTGAACTGGTTAGTAGTTTATGTGGGAATTATCAGAGGTACCTGAAGGGGCACTTTGCACTGCACACTTTCCAGGGGACAGGTATCCCCACGTGTTCTCCAGTGGCCAAACAGGGATAATATTTATGGACCAGCATCTCTTATAGCCATCTGTTACAAAGCCCTGTAGTGTAAAATAGGTCCAGTTTCTCCCCTGCCTTAAGTAGCAGCTCCTTTCCCTTTTCTTAGCATTTGTTAAATGCTCTCTGCTGTAATATATGTGGCATGGGAGAAAGCAGACCTAATCCCCACTGCAAAGAGTTTGGGATCTAAATAATCTGCTTCAGTTTATCAGGCTCTGAGTGTGATAGCAACACAATCAGCAGCAGCTGAGTAGCTCAGTGATGGTTATCAGCAGATGTTCATCCTCAGCCATGTGGGATTGAACACTAAATGATTAATAATTCCCATTTTAAAATAAACACATTAACTGAGAAATCAGGATTTTCTTAGCTTTTGCTGAGCATTAGTGTAATTGAGATAAAAATAAATAATGTTACAGTGTTGGGGCAAAGGTTAGCTATGATTCTATTTCTTATTTACTGAGGATAAAGGATATTCTTTGGAGAAAATTCAGAGAAAATAGGAATGTGAATTTAAAACTAGTTTCAGTGATGGAAGTGACCATCAGATTGTACGCAGGTGAACGGATTATCCTTAAACACTAGATCGAGGCAGAAGGCTGGTAGTTGTTCTTATCAAATGTTTTTAACTCCTGGAAAGTTATTTCATATAATCAATTTTAAATTAAAGTATTCACCAATGAACTTCAGAGGAAATTACCTAAGGAATTAGTGAGTGGACAGGACAACTGATGAAAGACATTTTTTTGCACAGTGGGAGTACAGAAGCATATTAATCTCTGTAAGAACAGGAGGTAGTCTATTGGCTCACAGTGCACTTGGATTGGGTTTGCATGGCAAGGACTCTGTAGTGGGGGAGCTACAGGGGTGGCTTCTGTGAGAAGTTTCTAGAAGCTTCCCCTACAGAGCTAATGTCAGCCGGCTCCAAGACGGACCCAGCATTGGCCAAGGTAAAGCCCATCAGTGATGGTGGTTGTGTTGCCTTAAGAAAGAATTAAGCCTTCAAAGATCAGAGGTAACGCTGGTTATACTGACCATGACATGCTGGAGTGTCAGATTCTGAGGGAAGGGAAGACTCTGAACTTCAGAGTGTAAGCTTCACCTTGATTGAGTGTGTGATGGACATAATATTGTGCAATACTATTCTGAAGGGAAAAGGGATCAAGGAGAGCAGACTAATCTTCAAGGACAACTTATCCTGAGCTGCATTACAGTATGCAGGAGGTCAAGCAGGTATGGCAGAAGGCCAGCCTGGCTGAAGGGAGAATGGTCTATCCAGGAGGAATATTAAAAAAATAAAAGCCTGTGAGTACAGAAATAGAATTAGGAAGGCCAAAGCCTACTTGGAGTTGAAAGTAGCAAGTGATCTGGAAAGCAACAAGAAGAGCTTTTATATGTACATTGGCAGTGAAAGGGAGGCTACAGAACATGTGGATCCACTGTTTAGTGGGACAGGGGGCCTATTGACAAAAGACATGGAAAAGATCAAGGCACTCAATACTTTCATCTGGAGCAGGCTGCTCCTGAAGGACTGCACCCCGGTGGGAAGGAGTCATGCTGCAGAAGTTCATGGAGAACTGTCTCCTGTGGGAGGGACCCCATACTAGAGCAGGGACAGAGTATCAGGAGTCATCGCCTGAGGAGGAAGGAGAAGCAGAGGCAAAGTGTAATGAGCTGACCACAACCCCCATTCCCCATCCCCCTGCGCTGCTGGGAGGAGGAGGTGGAGAAATAGGGAGTGAAGTTGAGGGAGGTGTGGGGGGGAATGTATTTGAAAGTTTGGTTTTAGTTTTCTTTTGCTCTGATTTGAATGACAATAAATTTAATTTATTTTTTTCCCAGGCTGAGTCTGTTTTTCCCATGACACTAATTGCTGAATGATCTCTCCCTGTCCTGGTCTTGGCCCATGAGTCTTTTGTTATATTTTCTCTCCCCTGCCCAGCTGAGGAGGGCAGTGACAGAATGGCTTTGGTGGGCACCTGGCCTCCAGCCTGGGCCAACCCCTCACAACTTCACATGATTTAAATAATGGGATTGCATACCCAAATTAGCATGCAAGAAATTGTTAATATTTGCTCAATTACATTCTTCCATCAAGCCATGCATTTTTGTTGTTACTTTGCTCTACTCTTAAATAGCATTCAACAATTTATAGTTCATAGCTCATAATTCAGTGTTTCACATTTTTCCACAATCTGTTCAAGGGATCGTCATGCCCTTCATAATACAATATATTTTCTTGGCTTGAAACAAAAACTAAACAGATCCCCACTAGAAGTTTATAGTTTCAACCATAAGAAAACCATCCTTGAGTTTTGTAGCATACTTTAAGAAAACATAATTATGATATAAGACACAATAAACAGATAATTTGTCACATATTTGGATTACTTTTATCACATAATACCAAGCTTGAGGGTTAATTATATTGTGTAATTCCATTGAAAGTGTAATAATTTTTATATACAAAAATCTCATATTTATCATAGCTCTGATCTCCCAGCTCAAAAATCTGTCATTAGAACCTAGAACACTTGATAAAGTAGGTTAAGTGCCAGTCCTGATTTACTGATGGGGCAGTTGAAGTGGGGAGAATTGAAATGATTTTCCTGTCGTGGTCAGTAAACCAGTAGCAGCTAGGGTAATAAAGCAAAGTCCCAGTAGAGTTCATTTCTCAACAGGTCACAACATTAAGGTGTTTTAGTGGTCTTACATTCATTATAATTTATTTAGGTGTTATTTTATTTTGGTGGAAGTGCAGTTTTTCTGAGACTGTCATTATAAGGTCATTATCAGCCTCCTTGCAGGCAGGGCTTTTCTGCTGGTTGTTAATGTGTCATTTTCAGAAGTGGATTCAGATTTTGGATCTCAACAACTTTGGACAGCCTGTCTGGAGAGCACTTGAATTTTCAGACATTACACAACCGTTCCTCTGAATCTGGCCATTTTTATTTACTGCGTATCAATAACATTTTAACAAAATATTGATCTTAGTCTCACAGTCCTTAGTTAGGTTTCAAGCAGTAATGTCTTAAAACCAATATGGATAAAAGAAAATCAGACTCCAGAACTTTTTCTAGCAGACTCTAATTGACTGTACCTTCTCATTTTGTTGCTTTCTCATTTGCAGCATTAAAAATGTTTACACAAACATGAAGTTTCCTTTCAAGTATGGGAAGAGGTTTTTTAAAGTATTACACAATTATTTATAAATTATACACTCATCAAATTAACAAGCACTGCGTTAAGAGCTTACATTTTCAAAACTTAATATACCCTATCAATAAGTTTAAACTAAAGAATAAGCTGAAATGTTCACTTCTAGACAGCTACATAAATGGTATACACTGAAACCAAGGCCTGTTGAATCACTTGTAATTACATGGCAAGACCCTCACAAGTATATGACTAATAACTGAACTGGACTAAAAACTTTGTTAATTTTAATCACACATTTTCTGCATAGCACAATATTGGAACCGGTGGAAATTGGTAACACAGTGCATTCATTATGTATCAAGGAAATATCAGAAGTAAACATGCACACTTTTAAATAGAAATATTTGTGCTGAAAGTATTTGTGAGGAAAAACTATGCTGGAAAGAAAGATTTCAAATAAAATATAAAACTTGGTGTCAATGAGTGTTTAGAATGTTGTATTATACCTAGGAAAACATAATGATTTTTTTTTTTAAGGAAAATTGAAGGTTTCTATATACTTATTTTGATGTAAGCTTAATTTACGAGCACTGGATTAAGATTTTGCACTATTTTTGTTCTCTTTCCCCCCATGCATGTGTTCAAAATGTATTAGCAAGACAGATAGCATGGCTCTTCAGGGGCCACTGTGGTCCATCAGGTAAATAATTCATACTTTGTGCTGTATAAATACATAATTGTGTTTTCTGCAGTGAATGATAAAGGATCCAAGTTTTCTCTTATTAGCTTTACATAAGCGTTAGGGACATGACTGCAGAGGCAAAGGGGAGGCAACACAATGACTGCTTTTAGATAAATGATGTAAATTTTAACCTCTGTCGCTTTCTGTATTTATTACAGACAAACCCCAACAACAGAAGAAAATACTTTCAAGGCTGTGAAGCCTAGCACTTAAAAGCTAGAAAATGCCGGAATTAAGATTGCACTGGTTTTTATATACATGCACATTCTCGCTCACCCATAGGACTCATGCCTCAGCCAGTTCCTCAAATCCTTCTGTGAACGCAGGAATATTAATCAGCTCATCATCTTGGCTACTGCAGTCATTTCTGTGGAATCCATGGGCTTCAGAAATACGATTTAATTTATTCCCACAGTTCCTCAGTGGATGGCGATTATTTCCCAATGTTGCAGTTGAATATCTGCAGCATAAAATAATAAAGGACCAAGCTTTCACTAGTATAGGCTGAATGACTAGAGGCCCTGAGGTCTTCTTTTATTTTGTTTTCTTCCCCCCCCCCATCAGAGCACTTAGCCCTGTATAGTATCCAGAATGGTCAAGAACAGCTCCCATCATGTCTCAATGGGGCTGTGGAGGATTAGCATCTGTGCAAATCAGATCCTTGAGCATCAATTTAGTAACTCGGAAAACAATCCAATGTTTCCTTTCACCATCTGTCTTTCAGTTTCTTTTTACACAGATTGTCATCTTTCCCTTCCTTGCTCTCAAACCCATTTTATGGGGCCAAAGTTCCCTATTCAGATGTACAACAACCACACCATTGGTCAAAATTTACAATCAAACCCTATACCAAAACCCAGGGTTTCTAGGCTGTCCAAAGAAAGATCTATTTTTATTTGGTCAGAGAAAGTATCTTTCACCTTGGAAACAATGGATTTTTTTTCAAGCTGGAATCTTTTACGGAAATATTGAACATGAGTGAGCCCTTCAGCATCGAAAATTTCAGCACCCAGGGCCAGTGTCTGCCATATTGATTGTCCTTTGACCTGTGGGCTTAGATAGCACCTGGACCTTTTCTGGGCTATTTTTCAGAGAATAATGTAATGTTATTAATCAGGTATTTTTAATATTTTATCTACATATGAAGGTTTTTTTTTTTTCCCTCAACACTACTCTGGAGGGCAGAGGCAGTGGAGAAGAAAGTAATGGATTTAAATTGAAAGAGCATAGATTTAGATTGGACATCAGGAAGAAATTCTTCATAGAGAGTGTGCTAAGGTACTGGAACAGGTTGCCCAGAGAAGCTGTGGATGCCCCATCCCTGGAAGTGTTCAAGGCCAGGCTGGATGAGGCTTGGAGCAACCAGGTCTAGTGGAGGGTGTCCCTGCCTATGGCAGGGGGGTTGGAACTACATGATCCAACCTAAAACATTCCATGATTCTATGAAAGTTCAGCCTCCCTAATTTAATTTGTGGTTTGGTAAGTGTTTTTTCCTCCCACAGTCTGCAAGCTGTGGGAGGAAACTCCAGTAAACTCTGCCTCAGTGACCTTTCTGTTTTCATTGTCAGTTCAGGACTACTGACCCCCCCTCTTTCTGGCTTTCTGGGTCTCTCAAACATCACTGTGTCTGCTGTCAGTCACTCTTACTATCTAAGTCACTATCCATTCCTGGTTATAAAGGGGAGAGTAAACATTATATCAAGAGATGACTTATAGACTTGTGGGTGCTTCTCTGTACCTTGAGTTGAAAAAGGACTCATCTTGCCTCACCTTAGAAGGCTACATATGAATCAGTAAACCTGGGATCTCCTTGCAATTTACAGGGAGAAACAGGTATTTCTGGAATGCTTGGTTTTATTGTGTATATTTACTTTAGGATGAAATGAAGCACTCCATAAAATGTTGATTTTAAATTATTAAAGATAATTTAAATAATGAGATCTGTTGTATATTTCATCAGATTAATGTCACATATCATACTAAGAATCAAAATGTTGCTCTGGATATGTCCTTCTGGAGTGGACTACAGCTCAATTGCTTCCTCTCTTTTATTAGTTAAGATAAAAAATAGGGGTTTGCCCCTGAACCTGAAGCTCTGCTCAAATCTTTACCTGAGCATGTGTGTACCTTGACCAGTGGGCAAGTCTGCACCTGAAAGGAAGCCAAATCCTCAGAGGCCACAGCTTTGCTATGCAAATTACTGTTTTGGTTGATGGCTTCCTATTGTTTCCAGTTATTATGAAATGAAAAGCATGCCACTGCTCATTAATTAGCATGAATTAAGGGTCCTATCACTACTATCTGCTTTATCAAGGTCTGTGATTGACAACAGTAATTATTATCTTCTACCATTAGAAAGTTTTTAATCTGAGGTCTAGAGTCACCATGTGGGTTGTTTTGTGTCTCAATCAGTTCAGGGTTCTCCAAAACAAACAAACAAATCATCATGACTGTAACATTATCATAGCTCTGGTATCATTCTGGTACCATTCCTTATGGTTTTAAATGGAAAATAGCTGCAAACAAGGTATCCCTCACAAATGGTTCTTGGCTTTGAAATTTATCTTCCCTCTTGGTCTGGGTAAAGGTAAAATTTCTTGTTTTTCACAACTTTGGGTAGGTTGCTGGGCTAGCAATGCATATCTCAGGTTGTTTGTTTATTATGCGTGTCAGAATGAGTTGCACTCTCACTGGTGAGCTGACACCTGGAGAAAGGTCAGAATATTTTTAACGTTTGTATGCTTCTGGTGTAAGGTTGGTGTATAGTAGCTTTGCATGCATCTATGAAAACTGAAAGGAAACAGTTCTTTCACATGGTTGAAGATATATAGTCATGTAGATGAGTGCAAAGCTTTTCTTCTTTTGCTTGTCTTCTGGGTTTTTATTAATGGGATTATAAAAGGTCTATTGGCCAAAGGTCATTCCTCTTTCTGTCACTCTCCTTTTCAGACGCAGAACATATTTATTTCACTTTCAGGACTGAGAGCTTCTGAGTGAACCTGAGACTCAGTGACCAGGAAAAGAGCAGCACACAAGGGAGCTGCAAAATTGGAGTTCTAGGATTAGCAAAGCAACAACTGACATCATTAACAGTGAGTCAATGAGCTATATGCTCATCCAGATTAAATCTAACTGCTGGCAGCGGAACTAAAAGCAAGGAGACATTTGGAAACTCAATTTTAGATTTAGCCAGATGTCATATCAACCACTACACCTTCGCAAGAGATCTGATTCCAGTTTCTAGATGTCTGTCTATCAGGGATGCTCTGGTTAACAATGCTTTGCTTGCATATCTGTTACCCTGCAAAGAAAAGAAATGACATTTTATTCTTGTTCTGGTCCTAATAAGAGGAAAAAAATCCTTCAGCAGCAGAAGTCTGTGGCAGCTTAATTCTGAGGACTAATGGATAGGATAAAAAAAATCCTTTATCCCATTCTGTAAAGAGGGTTTTTTGCCAGATGTGGAGGGGATCACATCACAGGAAAAGGTCTCCAAGGCTCAAGAGACTGGAGAAAAAATTCTTAGACTACTTCTGCACACCCATTCTAAGGAATAATAGGATCATGCTCCTTCCAGAGACCCTGACTGCTGATATTTGACATGTATTTGAATTTTTTCAAGTCATGTTTCTTTTTTCTTCCATACTATTCTTAGATTTTAGGGAGGAAATGGCTCTCCAGAGCCTTACTCCTTCAACCAGGGCCCAAAGATGACTTAGAAGAGCTGTTAACCTCTCCTACCTTTAACACAATCCACTGGTCTCCGTCATATTTTTACTTCAGTAGTCAAATTAAACATTTACTTTCTGTTCAATTTGCACTTTCCTTTTCATTTCAAAAGAGAAAACTCATTCCTCTGAATACCATCTTCTCGTATTTTGAGTAAGTTTATAGTGTGATCTTCAAATGAAAGTGAATATTATCTAAAGGAATTCTTACATGTCCATTGAGAACAAACTAATAACTCTAAGTTGAAGGAGTCACAATAATTACACAGTATCCTTTACTAACTCGGGTATGCCTGGCAGAAATTCTTAACTTGTGAATGTCAATGATGTCATGAGGAGATTGTGTCACAAAGACATAAATGCTTTCTGATTCACTGGATGAAGAATTTAAGTGGCTTGCAGCAGTCATGTGAAGCGGCTTTTTTGTGATGGGACAATCTCATTTTCTGTGAATGCTGATATTTGGGAATTTTTCTGGGTTGAACATAGGAATTATTTCTCAAATAAAATTGAATACAGTGGTGGTTCAATGACCCAAATATTTTCCTTTACCATTCCTCCTTCTTGAGGCCTAAAACTAAAAATCAGAAGCATAAAATATATCTAATTACTTATTTTTCATTATAATTATTATTAGAACCCCATCTACAACTCAATATTAATTAAAAAATATTTTTTCTCATACGTGAAGGTTTATGGACAAAGACTATTGCTAGATCTAACAAGATAAGTAAGGATATCTATACTGTAGTTGTTCTATACACAAAACTGAACCAGCTGAAAGGAATTAAGGTCATCTGTAAAACCAAGATATTTGCCTAGATCTGCTGGAATATTTTATCTGGTATGCCTTTTTGCAGGCACATCACACTGTAATCATGCTGTAACTGTCAGAGACCCTGGTCCTTCTCTTCTTTTGTATTTCAAAATGATTTTATAGCAGGAATCCTAGAATGTAGTCCCTTGGATTTTTCTACTGCAGAATGCCATTTAGATTGTAGTCTAAGTCCTCAAGGTCAGCCACTGCTTCCTCTGTGTTTATCTTGATCTTCTTTGCTATTGATAATGCCTTTCAGATTTGCTTCAGTGACAAATTTCATTAGCATAGTCCTACTTTTTGTGCCAAAGTTCATTAATGAAAAACTCATTAAGTCGCAAGACCAGCCCTCCACTGGTACTGTTTGTTCAGTAACGCCTGCTTTGCAACACCACTGTTGCAAAACTTACTTTATTAATTTTTGTGGCTTATTTATTCCTGCCATACATATTCATTAGGAGTTTTTCACATGGCATTTACCAAAGATTCTGCCAAAGCCTATGTAGGTTCAACATACTGTATATTGTTTGTCCCCCAGATCAGTTAGTTACTTATGTAAGATATACATTTTGAAATTACAGCATACTAAATCTAAAATACATATCAGGGTTGGATATGTAGTCCAGAAAGTGGAATAGTGTATGTATAATATAAACGTCTGTTTTTGTGACACTGAATTATTGTGCTGTGTGTTCTTTTAAAATAGTTTGGTTGAGTGCCCAGTGTTATTTTCACTAGCTTGTTACACCTCCAACAAAAGTTTATTTTTGCACTTGTTAAGAGAAAACTAACCTGATTTCACTGAGCACAGCTGTCAGAACACTCAGACAGCAGGGGAAGTACTTCTCACTACCAATAAGCTCTGAGAAGTATTTTAAAGCAAACCTTTAATTACATTTGTCATTTCTGAGTCTCCAGTCCAAAAGTGTTAAAGTAGAATTTTAAGCAAAGAAATTATTTTTGATGTTGCGGCATGAACACAATGGAGATATCATGCTGAGATTTTTACCTTTTCAGAAAAGCAAGCAGGAGAAAATTTAGGCCGAAAAAGCATACTATGTGTAAGCAAATGAACTAGGAATATGCTGATAGTAGAAGTTACCTTATTACCCAGAAGTCTAAATTAACTTCGTAAATTATCAGAGAAAAACAAAGGGATGTTATTTTGTTAAGTAGAAACATTTGGTCTATAAATTACAATTAGGTTAGTAAGCTACCTGAAAATCAAGTTGTAGTAATACAAGCGCAGTGCTAAGTGTACAGTTATACTCAGTATAAATGAACATTTTTTTCATGCAAGCATCGGATGCCCTGTGTTAAACAAGCCTGAGTGAGGAAATGTGTGGAGAATACAAACACATCCCCAGTGTGTTGTCTTGGACCTGTAATAATTTTTAAGTAACCGGTCCTACCTAATTTGATAGTGAGGTGGATTGGTCCCATAACTATTGTGGAAGCTGAAAGTGATAGCAGATGAGGCACATGCAGTGAGAAGAGAGGTAATGCCAATGATATTGGCAGCAAAGGAGCACAGTGTCAGACTCTGGAAAACAGGCTCATTTGAGCGGATAATGGGCACCCAGATGATGATCAAGGTAGTCCTGAAAGCAGGTAATCCTGCTTATCCCGAAAAATTGTAAGGTGCAAATAACATGATGGATGGGAGGACACATCAAAACAACAAGCCAGTAGTGGAGCTGAAAAGTTACAGTTGTTCCAGTGATTAGACGATGATGTTGTTGGAGGTGATTCGAAAGGGCAGAACATGAGTGTTTGATGTCCAAATCATCGTGAGCACTGTAACTGTTCCCTGCATGCATTTCACCAGAGCGTTGGGCTCGCTTCCTCATAGGACCTGAAGATGGCACAAGTAGATGCATAATGTCCTAGAGATTATCTCATGGCTGGTGCAGGAGGCAGGAATGACTTTGTCTTTATCACATTGTAGGCACTTGGCATAAGGTCTGATTTACTGACTTTGTCATAGAAAAAGTGTATTGATCTTGCTTCTGTTGCAACTCCTGCCACATATCAACAGCTGTTGCTCTTTAGAGAAGGGCTGAGCTTTTGCTTTTAAGTATGTTTTGTAGTTTCTCTGTGCTGGACAATATTTTCTTTTTCCTTTTTCAGTTCTAAATTGTCCGGCTGCTGAGCTGAATAAAATGAATGACTTTTACTTCTAAACATTTTTGGGTAATTTGTATTCTTTTTGCAAGTGCACAGCTTTAATAATGTAAATAATTCAGAACTCTGTGCAGACCAACCTGTAGGGCTTTAAACCTTCTTTATATACCATTTTAAGCCTACCCAGTAGGGGAGTCTGTCTGTTCTCAACTGCTGCTGCAAGTCAGTGTGTCAGGTCAGCATGATACTATTGTAAAGGGACAGTGTACAATCCTTGGATGTGTGAGAGCTCGGGTATGAGAAGTCTGGCACACAGCAGGAAAGAGCAAATTCCCATTGCTGATGTGATACTGCAATGGTTGATCTGTAGTCAAAAATGCATAATCATGAGAAAGTCCTACAATGACAAAAGAAACTAATAAATGTCTACCTGGCTTCACTGGGTCCTGTTGCAATCAATAGTTCCACACATTGAATGGAAGATGATAGTGCAAAAGCAGCTTCTACATACCCAGAATGTCTGTCAGCCTGATTTACCCCTGCCTTCTGACACTCTCCATATATAACCTTAAAGACATTGAACTGAAAGCTGTTCTTTTTGAAGTTTAAGATCCTGATCCAATCCTTTGTTTGGTTCTGCAAAATCCTGGTTTAACAGCTGTTCATAGCTGTTGACAGATGAGCATGTCAGCATTCAGTGAAATAAAAACATTAAATGCAATTAAGGTTAGAGAGCAAAAAGAAGATTTTCCAAAAATACAGATCTAGAGGTAGAATATAAAGAGGCAAATGTAGCTGGGAATGTGGAGATTGGCACTAAAATTCAACACTCACAGAAGTACTGAGCTTTGAAAAAAAGGTTTGGCTTTTAGGTTTCTTTAATTTTAATTTTTATTTTTATTTTCATTGTAATGGTCAAAGGTTGTGAGAAGGGTCCTATCAGGATCCAGTTCTGATGCTTTCAGCACCACAGCTGTACAGAAAGATGTCCAGATATGTCCTTGCTCTTAGGGAAACCCATAAAATCTAATTCTGACAGCTCTGTCTTTAATATATATACTACACGTGATATATAGGGCTAGAGCATGTATGTATAGCACTGGAGGGCTGCTGAGATTTCCTTTTTCACTTTCTCCTGTCTTCACTTACTTGTCCCTTAAGCATCCCTCAGCCTGCTATGTGCAATACAGTCCTCAATTATCTATTACTAGCAGCATTTGCTGTGTTGTGAAGCTGATGCTTCAATGTACATGTTCCTTGTACAAGCTCAGAGAATTGATAAACACAGTCTCTTGGCATGCAAATCTAATGGAAAATGAATAAAGGGACCTGAAAGTTTCTCTGAAATATTATTACAAGAATGCAAACTATCCTAACAGAGAGTAAGAACAAGAAGTGTAGTAAGTGGCCAACTTGGTTAACTCATGAGCTGACTTCAAATGCAGGAAATAATAGTGTGAGTTTTCACTGACAAAATTGCAAAGGTCAAAGCACATCCTGTGAAGTAACTTGCAAGAGAAATTAAAAGTAAGAAATATTATTCTAGGCCTCTGGTAGGAAGGGAGAAAATTTTTGATCAGTTTCTCAGCTGTGTGAAAGCTATCAACAAATGATGCCAAGAGCAGTTTAATGTTCAGTGTTTGGGGTTTGTGCTAGTCCACTAAAAATCCCAGCAATAGTAAGCACAAACAATACCCAGTGAAAAAGCTTGGATTTCTGATGTAGAATAGAAGTAGATTCAAGTATGATCTTAAATTGATGTTTTAAACCAGTTTGGCATTAGGAATTTAGTCCTTAGATATTTAAAAAAAAAAAAAAATCTTTAGCCTGTGGGCTGTCAGTGTATATCTATCAGAATTTTGGAGAAAATGGGTGTGAGATGAAGAAATGTGGAAAAGAGTGAAGGTGTGGCACCCTTCTTAAAGTGGCTGAGAATGGATTTATGGACCATACAGCTAAAATTCAATCCCCAGGAAAACAATAAAAAGGTATATAGTATAATTATTTGTAAATATCTGGATGATAACAAGGAGATGAGCAGCAGATAATAGAGATTTGTCAAGGGCAACTAGTGTCAAACCTATCTACTTTGCTTCTGCAAATAAAGTAACATACACAGTAAGTTAGAGTAAGACCAGTAGATGCCATATAACCTGATTTTTGGGTTTATTCTGGTATAAATCAAAGATGTTAAACTCATTTTCTCCAGGATAAGATGTACCTTGATATATCTAGTCCACTTAAGCAGTTTCAGTAGACTGTCATTATAACTTGGAGAATATGAACACAGAAGACACAAATCTTTGGTAGTTTGGAACCAGCAGAAGTAAACAGACATAACAGGATGAATGAAGTGCTATTGAGGAAATATGTTGCACCTGAAATTTAGTGCATCATTTTAATAACAGCTATACAAAAGAAATGTTTGCATAAAACTGTGAGAGAACCTTGAGCTTCTCAGTGGGTACATTTTTAACACAAGGTTATCAGAGACAAGTAATCGGCATTTTCATGTCCCCTGAAGTTTTTTCTCAAGGTGAATATCTAAAAATAGAGACACCAAAAATCACTAGTCATTTCCAACTTGATCGTTATTAATTTTTAAACCTACATAAAACTTTACTAAGGTTAATAGAAGCTCCTTCTTGATGAGACTTCTTTTTTTTTTAATTGAGTAACAAAGGTTATCTGAGAAATCTATACTGTGTTGGTAGATATGAATCAGAACTTAGTAGAGAACCTTATCCTGGAATCAGAAGTTTTGAAATTTAAATCTAAACTCAGAACCTGTGTTTGGCATTGACTAAACTGGCAATGGAAACTGTTCGCTAGTAGGTGGTCTGTAAATTTTGGCTCCCATAGCTCCCATTCTTATGGATGCCACAATACTATTCCTCATATGGCAGATTTTGAAGCTCTCTTTTCAAATGTTTAGGAAAGTCCACCTTTTTTACCCAATCTGAGCTTTCTACCTTTTTTTAAAAAAAAAATCAAAAGGTTTGTGGCTTACAGGGCAGTATTTTTTACCACAGATGCTGTTCTCTTATCCACTGAGAAATCTCAAACTGGTTAATGCTTTAACTTCTACCACAGCTTGAACTAAAAATAAAAGTATCAGTGGCACAGAGTATACCACAAAAATTACTCTCTAAATATTTGTACTAAAGTTCAATGATGATTTTTGGGGAAAAATATTTTTAATTAATATTTTAATATATTCTGGAACTGTGTTTCCTAGTAAAGATAATGCAGGAAATTTTAACTATAAAGGAAAGTAAAAATACTGAGTTTCAATATACAGTTTCAGGAGGGGGAGGAGAAAGTGGAGGAAGAACTGAAGGAGGGGAGAACCATCACTCAGTGTGGGGCCCTCACCAGGCTGCAGGCTGGTCTCTGCTCTCCTGTGACCCTCCATGGCTGCAGGGACACAAACTTGCCCTCTCACCATGGGCTTCAGGGGAATCTCTGCTCTGGACACCTACTTCCCTCCTTTTCCTCACTGACCTGGGTGTCTGCCTGGTTCTCTCTCACGTCCCACTCCTCTCTCCATGCTGATTCTCTCCATCCTGATTCTGCTTCTCTTTTTTGTGTTTCCCCCTCTTAATATGTTAATCACAGAGGTGCTGACTGGCTCAGCTGTGGCCAGATGCATGTCCGACGTGGAGGCAGGGGAGCTTTTCTGAAGCTTCTCACAGGACCCATCCCTGTGGCCCTTCCCTACTACCAACATCCCCCACCACAGAAACACATCACAGTATGGACCCGTTGAACTAAAGCCTGTGCATCCACAGAAGACATTTCTACACCTCCATGTCAGGTGCAAGGTCAACAGATCTGGAAACTAGGCCTTCTAAATTAATAAATTTTTCTCAAATAAAATGGAGGCAGAAGTCATTAAGTTTCTACTCCTTTGTAATTTTTCTAAAGAATTCTTATAGACTCCTTAGCTGTTGCTTACTCAGAAGGACAACCCACTGTCTCTGTAACCTCTGTTGTCTTCTTTTCTTATATATTATTTTTAAGGAACAGTAATATCTGCATGCCACATGGCCCAATTATTGCTTCCTCCAAGAATATGGATGATGAACATATGTTTTGTGTTGCTTTTCAGAAAGTGGAGAGATGCTAACACTTTCCCTGAATGATACTATGGATAAAAGTGTTTTCCTGAACTGTAGCTCAAAGCTTTGGAAGGAAGGATTCTCAGTAGTGTTGTGCCAGCAATCTTGCATGACCGGAGAAAACCAATGGTTACAACTTTTCTCGGACCAGATGTAGAGCTGAAAGACTTTGTGTTAGCCTCTGTGATATGGATGGCTGTCTTCTCATCCCAAAGTGCAGAGGCAAGGTTGGACTCAGAGAATGGTATGTATGTATGAGTCCAGTGTCAACATCAGCGTCTGAGTTCATTGGCTTGGATATCTTCCTAGCAAACACAAAGAAACAGAGAAGCCCAGGAAAAGATTCCTCTCATCCTGAAACATACTTATCACCCTGGTTTAATCCCAGACAACAATCAAGAACCACACAGCCGCTCACTCACCTCCCCGCTCTTGCCATGGAGGAGGAGGATTGGAATTAAAAACAAGAAAACTCATGGGTTGAGACAGGAAAAAATTAATAAATTAATATAAATGAATAAAATCATCATGATAATAGTAACAAAACTAATAACACTAGTGTTACTACTAATAGTCTGTAATAAAAATAATACTGCCACTATTATTAATAATATGTAATGAAAATAATGGAAAATTAAAACCAAAATAATTGTTCACCACCTGCTGAACAATGTCCAGTCATGTCCTGAGCAGAAAGAGCCAGAGAGAGAGATTGCACCAGTGCCAGAATGAGCCCCAACAAGGAAAGGAGCTACTGAGAAAGATAACCCATAGCCCTATGTTCCTCACAGGACATTCCTTCCAGCCTTTCACCAGCTTTGTTGCCCTCCTCTGGATGCATTCAAGGACCAGAACATCCTTCTTAAATTGTGGGGCCCAGAACAACACACAGTATTCAAGTTGAGTCTGCACTGATGCTGAATACAGCAGGATAATAATCTCTTTTGATTGGCTGGTTATACTGTGTTTGATTCACCTCAGGATGTGGTTTGACCTCTTGGTTGCGATGACACATTCCTCACTCATTTGAGCCTGCTGCTGACCATCATGCCCAGAACCCTTTCTGTAGGGCTGCCCAATAACCACTCCTCTCCCTGTTTATACTTGTGCCTGTCATTACTCTGTCTTGGATGCAGAATCCAACATTTCAACTTATTAAATTCCGTCCCATTAACTTGGCCTTGTAAAATGTCATGAAGTTCACACAGGCCCTCTCATCAAGCCTGTCTATGTTCCTCTGGATGTCATCCCTTCCAAGTGAATCAACTGCACCACTCAGTTTGGTGTTATCTGCAGACTTGCTGAGGGTGCACTCAGTACCACTATGTCATTAATAAAGATATTGAACAGTATTGGTCCCAATACAGACCCTTGAGGGACACCACTTGTTACTGATCTCCGTTTGGACGTTGACCCATTGACCGTAATGCTTTGGGTGTGGCCATCCAGTCAATTGAATAGGGCAGGGTACAGGTAGACCTTCTGTCTTGGAGATCTTAGATACTGATTGATGTACAAATAGATAGGATTTGTATGGAAGAAGCTTGTCACCGGCACTGAAGCTACATCCTCATGAGAGTTTGTAAATCAGTGTGTCCTGTCAGGTAAAATATGATGAAACCCACACTAAAGTCCTTGCTTTTCTCAAGAGTTGTCTGTAATAGGTCCCACCGGACAGACTGAGGAAGTCATCTCTAAATTAGCCTTTAGTCTTCTAATCCTTGTTCCCATTTTGGAAATGAGAGAACCTAATGCCTAAATCAGACTGTTTTGGCTTTCAGAATCAGGTATCTCATTTCCTACAGTCTTTATTTGAGGAGGGACACATGTTTATGCTGTTCATTCCTTCAGCATCCTATTCCCTTCTTCCTTTGTTGCAGTCTGGCAAGCATTGGACTTCAGACATCTTCGGAGTACATATACACAACCAGGTGAAAAAGTCCTTGAATATCCTCTTTCAGGGTCTATAGGTTAATGCCTTGAATCTGAGCTCCAGGAAGCTCATAAACCAGTGTAACCTTTAGGCATTTTTGTAAGTCCCGCTGTTAACTCTTGCATAGGTGTCATCTTTATGGCCAATTTGAGAATATCAGAGGTGCCCAATCGGTAGACTTAAGTGGTTACACCTCTGAGGTGACATCTTTGAGGATGTGAAATGAAGTTAAATACTTTGTTTGCCACAGTCTTCTGTGGAGACTTTGAAACATCTATCAACTAAATGCCTCTCCTCATTTAGGAGTCTGTGGTACTCACATTTAATTTTCTAGACAAGGTATACTTAACAGGTAACTAATCTTTGCATCGCTTAAGAATTTTGAACTGTAGGAACATTCTGAGTCACTGGATCCTCTCTGATGTTTTCATGCAGTCATGTCATACAGCAATAAATTTATCATGCTCAATCTCAAAACAAGATACTTTTTCTGGAACTCAGCACTGCAATTGGAACATACCTCCTAAATTTTTCTCTATTAATTTGATATTTCCTTCTAATTTCTACAGTAAATTCAAATACAATTTTGTGCTTAATTTCTGCCAAAACAGTCTATTAGATTACATATTTTTCCTCTTTTCCAAAAGTTTCTCACCATTCTCTGTCTTTTCAGTCCCCACCTTCAAGTGTATTTATGGGTCTCAGACTACCTCTCTGTTTTAATTCTGTCAGTTTTTACAAGGCCATTATCTCGCTCTTCGTTCACAAGATGGATTCTGTGTTTCCTATAGTATTCTATCAGCACCTGCTCCAATTTGAATTCAGCATTTGGAACATGGGTCATCAGGATTATAAACAGTACTCCAGAAGAGATTTCTCTAGTGTCTGTCATGGTGCAATTAATAGTTGTAAATCAACACTAAACATACCTTCATGACTCAGTATATCCCAAGATTATCCTGATGTTTTTCATGGTCTCATCATCCTGACAATTCTCTATTATAGAATCACAGAATGGTTTGGGTTGGAAGGGACCTTAAAGGACATCTAGTTCCAACCCCCCTGCCATGGGCAGGGACACCCTCCACTAGACCAGGTTGCTCCAAGCCTCATCCAACCTGGCCTTGAACACTTCCAGGGATGGGGCATCCACAGCTTCTCTGGGCAACCTGTTCCTGTCCCTCACCACTCTCTCGCTGAAGAATTTCTTCCTGATATCCAATCATCTAAATCTCCCCACTTTCAGTTTAAACCCATTACCCCTTTTCCTGTCACTACAAGCCCTTGTAAAAAGCACCCTCCCCCCAGCTTCCTTGTAGGCCCCCTTCAGGTATCTTGTGATTTATTGAAAAACACAAGCCTCTTCTCCCTCTCTCTCCCTATCCTTGTGATTATTGAAGAAGTCTCTTCCTGACACAAACGCAAGTCACTGATTTACACCATTCCCAGGTGGGCTCAGTATTTCAGACTCTAACTTCCTTGCAAAGGAGTTTGGCAGTTCCATGAGAAGCACTGCCAGAAACTCACTACACTGCTTCTTCAAACATACACTGTCCTCGTATAGAGTTAACTCCTGATTCTTGAGTCTGCTGTAGGGGTTGGAGACCTCAAAGTTAGCTTGTCATGGAGAATTAAAACAAAGTCAATATCCTCTTAGAAGATCTCTAGAAAAGCTTCAGTGTGAAATGTGCCTACTGCCTTGTCTCAGTCATTTAACAAGCTATTAGTTTAATCAAGCAGGGGAAACAACTTAACTGAACTGCTTGAATAACATTAGCTGTTCCACTCAAAGAGGAGAAGTTCAGAAGAAGAAGATTGGATCTGCCTCCTTAAGAATCATTCGGTGCTGGAAGGCAGGAAAAAGGAGGGGAGAGTGTAAGCAGTAATGAATCCCTGAACAGACCTTAAGTAATAATGGAAGTACAAAATGTAACATGCTTCCTGGATTTTCTCCCACAAAATCCTATTGCAGACTTGGGATTTGAAAAAAAGCAGAAAGACCTTGACTATGTAGGGTAATAACCATCTCCAACTTACTCCTGAATGCTGGAAAAGAGAGCAATGCCAGATGGATTTCATCTTGGGATCAATAAGAGGTGAAATATCTATTTTTCATTCCTTTTTGACATATATCTCTAACAACCCTTTGGAATCTTCTTGACCATTTTTCATGTTATAAATGAATGTTTTATTCATTCATTTTTTTTAAAAGATTTTTTTGTGGTGTTTTTTTTTTTTTTTTTGTGTCTGATTTCCCTGCAGCCTGGATTGAGTGACAGGTATTTTCTGAATAGGAAGGTTATTGGAACCTTCTTGAATCATTCACTGACCCAATAAAATTCTCCTAGAAAGATGAAGGTAACAAGAAACACACAGCTGCACAGACTAGTTTAGGATTTGATAGTGCTGAAGTCACTCAGCATATGTGCTTTCTGGGGCCACTGCTGGCTAAAAAAGTTTCTTGGCATGAGCTGTGACAGTGGAAGCAATGCTAGAGTCTTGAGGATTAGGGAGGTGTTTGTATAGCTTTGTACCCAACATTCTGTATCTCTGTAATGTTGTCACTTAGTCCTCATGGACCTGCTGGATCTTTAGCTCAGGGGTGGAAGCTCACGCTATGAACCAGAGGTAACTCTGGCTTCTGATCATCTACTGAAGTTAATTTTGCAGCTGGCAGCAAAGTGCTGAGTTAGGTCCCCATTCAGTCTGTCTCACCTTTTCCTGTTCGGATTTGTGTTAGTGACAAGCAGCTTTGTTCAGGAAGGAAATTAAAAGAAACTGTAGATTGAAGTGATCCTTAATTATTGAGAGAGGTTTTATTCTCCCCTGATTTCACATGAACTCATATTCTACCCATCTGTGCAATGCAATCTTTTGTCTTCTAGCCAGTGTCACTGAATAGAAGATAAGTGGTTTGGATTACTGCCTTACAATATGCCAGTCACCTGAAGCCAGTCTAGTTCTCTTGTACTTACCTATAGCACACGTACGTAATTTTTGTCTCCTGGATACATGTGACACTTTTAAATTGTTTGCACATTGTGATATACATTTATTTATGCTGAACTGGTGATTTCAATAGTTTATATAATTTAAAAATTTAAGTCTTTCACAATGTAATTTTCTTTGGCACCAGGTAAATGGTAGAAAATTAATAAGAGCAGAAATCCATCTGGGCTATGGACATCTGCCCTGGTCCATGCAAAAAGCTTTGTAGTCTTTTCTGACACTAAAAATTAGATTGAAAAATGTTATATTTACTAATCTATCATGTTCTAATAGCTTGAAATTTTGATAAGAGCCTGTTGTATTAAATCTGGATAAAAACATATTGTAATTTACACATTGTCTACATACTCTTTGGACTTGTATATTGTAATTGAAATCAGAATCTAGGCAATCATGCATTGGTTTTATCATAATTTTTTCTGCTAAAGAATTTCTTAGTATCCAGTATTTTCTTCTAATAAGATAGTGACAGTGTCACTTAGTCCTCATGGATCACGGTAACAAGCATACAGCTAAACAGATTGAAACCATCAGTGCTCTCAGGGTAAAAGCTCAGGAATCACTGATGGCTGTTTCTGGTGATAACTCCTGTTGTTTTATATTTTTTCCAAAAGTCAGATGTGAGAACAGTATTCAGTATTCTCTTATCAGGTTCATTATATTTATATCCATAGGTAAATTCATCTCCAAGATATTATGTCTTACTTCTTTGTTAACAAATTCGGAAAACACAGTAACCTTTTCTTACCCATAAAATATCATCTAAGATATAAAGAACTAACTTCTAAAGTACTAAAATATTTTCCAGAGTAATGGTTTTCAAGTCATGAATACTCCCTTCTGAAAGTACAGCCTCTCTTTGTACAGCTCTAACCGTGACACTTTTAAGGAGGCTGTTTGAATTAGGCTATCTTGACATATCTGTCTTTTCTTTGTAATTAATTATGTTTTCAGAAATCTTTTTGCCATCCACACATTTTATCAACTGTTATTTGAGATTCACTTCTGCATATTGATAAAAGGTTTTAATAGTTCCCTCATTCTGATCCTTGCCATATTTCTGTAGATACGTGATCTGTAGACGGCAATCTCACTGTTTTTGAGAACTGTCAGTCTGCTATTGATGCCTTTAATTTGTGGTACATTTATATTGTTAATGTGACATTCTTAATCCTGAAATAATAATTGTAAAATATCGCTTATAAAGCTCTGAGACTTTTGTATGTACATAGTTATCATTGTCAAATAACCAGTAATAGCATCAAGGAATTAATTTCTCTAGCTGTCATGTTGAAACAATGCTCTGCATGTAATTGTCAATGGACACAGGGTATAATTGTTCAGACATATTTCCTTCCTTCTCTGAACATAAAACATCATATTTTTAACCAGCGTGGGTAACAGTGCATCTGCACTCACAGAACACAATTCTTCTTTCATTGCTGTATACACAAGGCTGGTACATAATTTCTCTCCTGCACCGATAAATATGTGGACCTCTGGTGTATTTTGAATAGATACTGTCTGACCTTGAAGCTCTCTACTTAAGTAAAAAGGAATTCTATAGGAAGTATAATTAATCAGTGGGAGCACAGCACAACCATGCTAGTTTTCTAAGACCAATTTTGATATTGAGTTAATACACTGTGCTAGAAGAATCACATCTTCTTGGGTCAAGAGTGAAGCAGCTATTAGCCTACCTGTCTATCTAATATATAATGAAGAATCGTTCAACACTGGAAAGTACCTTGGGTGCCTCATAAGAAAGACACAAAATAGAAGTGCAAAATATTATCTAAGATGAACTCCTGCAAGAAAAGACATTCATCACCAGCTTCTGACCAAGAGTCTAAAACTTACTTGTTGAAGAATATTAATTGCAGAGTGCATATTTGAAAGTGAAGCTCATTACTTATAGTTACAAAACCCCTGAAAAATATCTATGTACAGAAGTCTGCCTCTGTAAAGATGAGAAATTGAATGTGTCGTCCTCAATTGGTGTTAATTTTGTTACTTATAGAGATAACAGAAACCTTTTAGATGTTGTGGTGGAGAAGCATAAAACCAAAGTAACTAAATTGACATTCATTTCTTATTATAGATTTATTTTTTGAGTTTGTTGAAACTCTTATTTCAAAATGTGTTGTAAATTTAAGACAACTTTCTTGCCCACAAGTTCAAATATGGAGAGTATGACTCTAAAATTTTTTTTTGTTCCATTTCTTTTTTTGCTCTTTGTTACACGATTTTTGGGAAAAAAAGCTGTAATTTGGATAGATCTTGTATTCAACATGAAAACCAGGATTTTGACACCATATTCAAAATCTGTCAGGTTTCTTTTATCTGAATAAAAAGAATTGAAAACCATATGAGCTGAATTGGAAAGAAAAATATAAAGCTCTTTTGGCTATATTAATCAGATATTTCTCACCCCAAAGATTCATGATACTGAAGCAAACCCAAACAGTTATTGACATTCATGAGATAGACCTGCCAAATCTTTGTTCTAGCTCACAGTCGCTACATGCAGATGACATGTGCTTAACAATGGGAAGTTAAAAAGTACAAAGGGAACTAGGCAGAGTTAAGAAGATTGGAACAAGAGAAAAATAGTTGATAGCAGGAGGTGAAAAAGTTTAAAATTTCTGATTAACACTCACCAAAAAAGATAAAACTTACTGTAGAGTTATGCTTCTATAAACAAATAATTTTGTCAGTTCTGAATTTTTATGAACTACGAATGCAAGCATTACACCCCTGATTCAACTCTTCTGTAGCAATGTCCTTCAGGCCTTTAGAGTTATGACACTGCTTATGTAGATTTTCTATACTGGAGCCTGTTTCTTCAGGCCCTATGATCTCCTGGATTTTCAGTGAAGTTAAGAAAAATACGGTAGTGATACTGTACAGAGTGGGATCTAAATGAGGTGAATTTTGTAGGGAGAGATATTATCATTTACTACACCAGCTGAAAATGTCAGTGGCACGGTTTCTAACAGCAAATGGTCCACACGCTTTAGACCAACAGATTTGTTGCCTATTTTTCACTCCTTTATCTGATTTTTATCAACATTAATTTTTGTGAAATATGTCTAGTAAATGTGTGTGATGAGCAACCCTTGCCACACTCAAGTGAGCATTCAATGACTTTCTAAATGATTGGTAACACTATCCAGGGTGGTCCATGACATCTTTCTGTGATGCAAGAACTTAAATGTATTTTGTATGAAACGATCATGGAATAAAACTTAAAAATGGTCTGTCAAGCATAAACCAGATTTTAACATGCCTGCAGCTTTGTGCCTTACCTAGTAACTATGCTTGTCAAGCATACTACCAAGTTTTGGAGCTTTTTGTCGAAAGGTGTATTTATTTTCTGTTTGCTATGGAACTTGGAGCTTTCCAGCATACTGGAGAGTAGGCCCTGTTGTGTCTGCATGTTTCTTATCACACAATAATTTGTAATACAACAATTAATCTTAAAATAATTGGTAATAAAGTATGAATGTCATTGCAAGTATCATTTACAGATTGCCTTTTCTCCCACAGTAAATTAGTCAAGAACAGCTTCCCATCTTGTTGACACCAGTGCCTTCATATCACTTTAGCATTACTATAGATAAAGATAAAGCTCCCCCTCCCTCCCCCTCCCCATCCCCTCTAAAATCTTATTATCTAAGAAAAGCTCCTTTTTGTACCTTGTTACCATATCATTTAACTCTGTGCCATCTAAAAGTACTTAAATAGAGACTGGACATTCTGACAGTTCACCTCACTTCTTTTGTGGTGTCAGACCAGGCAGACAAATTTTCAGGTGTATTTCAAAGAAGATTTTAATCATCTCAGCTATTTCAAATATCCTCCAACTTTTTATTATTTGTTTTAGATAGAATCCAACAGAACAAATATAATAACTTTTTCTCAGGAAAAAAATTATTTAGAATGGACTTAAGCTTTTTTCTGCTTAAACAACTGGTGGTGATTCCAGACTTTTCTGAAAAGGTCCCAAAGATTGTTGGCAAGCTGGAGATGTTGTTCATGAAGCAAGAGGTAAAGCACGTGTTCAAACAGGTGCCAGTGTCCTTATAGAATGACCCATTTATTCCTCTCAGTGATGACATATTGTTTATAGATTAAGTAAAAAATGAAAAGAGGGAAAAATATCTCCTGAAACACTTTTTTCTTAGCAAAGGTTAAGTAGGACTTATGCTTCCATTGTTTGTTTTGCTGCCTCTTTTTTTTTTCCCCTAAGAGCAAGGTAGTGAGACTCACACAGGAGAGAGATTTCTGAATAGCTGTGAGCATGATTCCCTTTTAAATAAGGGATGAGATGACAAGGATCATCATTGCCATTTCTGGCCTTGCTGTTTCCCTCAGAGATGAATATTGACTTCAAAGCTGAATGTAGAGGACAGTGAGCAAGGCTCCAGCCTTGGGATGGGAGCAAATGCCAGACTATTCAGTTGTGATCTGCACCATGCTCTCCTTAAGTAATCTACCCCTGCTGACACATGCTTTTCCTTTTTCTACAATTATTCTTGTCTGCATTCTGGCTGGTAGGCTGAAATATAACCAAAACTTGTGTCTGTAATGAGCTCTATTCAGTCAGATCCTGCCTACCTGTGCACGGCTTGTTCCTTTCTACCTTCTTTGTATGTGCTTTGTTTCTTAAGATCCTTTACAATATACATGCCGAGTAGTGCTCAGGCTTGATTTACATGTACAATGCATTTGTGCACAGAGGAGCAATCACAGCAAGTTTATACACAACCAATCATTAATCTGTTCAGCAGTGAGTTCCTGTGTTAGAATGGAGAGTCATTGACTTTCCAGAATCACACAGGGCAAAATTCTTTGCTGTTACAAGGGCCTAACACAAGTTTTCCCCTCTGTGATATGTGACTAATATTATCCACTTAACATTAGGAGGCTGAAACTCTGAAGCTCAGTTCATTACCATCTGTAAAGTACATCAAAATCTTGAAGTGGAATGTGTTATCTGCAGAAAAAATGCTAAAAATGTAAAACAAACAAAAAAAAAGATGCCAGGATTGTCCTTTTTCATTAGCAATGGTGCTACTCCTTTTCCTGTATGTCTGCCATTCTCACATTTTCTGAATATTTGCTGATCTATGACATCTCACAATCATTTTGTTGTCCAATTTTTCAGAGTCAAGCTCAGAACCTTTTCCTCAAGACGTCAGAGAAAACTAAAATGAAGTGAGAAGTGGCTGTAGTTCTTAGTTCTCAACAGCTTTTGGGAGGAGTAACATTAATTCTGCTTGGCAACTCTTCTATCATTCCCCCCTCAAAAAAAAAAACCACCCAAACACAAAAACCCTAACGAAACATCCTCCCCCTATTGCATGGTTATGAGATTATTGAGTCATACTGAGTAACTTTTATGCTAATTAATATCTTCAAAGTTGATTTATCTACTGAAAACCATGGAATTACCTGTGAAAGAGTGCTATTTATTAGTCATTATATGTTAAGGTCACACAATTTACTCTTTCTTATTTTCTTTTGTTGTTTTAGGTACTTTTAGAAATTTCTATTAATATCAGCTTGCTAGTGAGCCTTCAGCCATATAAGTTCTATGAAATATCTTACATCTGTCCATGATGTGACTTCTTTTCTTAGACAAAAACATACAATAATCTTCTGAAACTTAGGGTACAATGTTTTATTCTAAGGGATACATTACAGAGAGGAAATTTTATAGTTTCATTAAGATCATATTTTCTTGCTAGTGGTCAGTATTCTTGTGCTAAGATTTAAAATCCAATTTCATAAACTTTAATTAATTATTTTTAAAGCTACTTATTAACTATTTTAGTATATTTAAATGCAGATTTTAAATTGAGTCATAAATATTATTAATGTACTATTAAAATTAATATTAATTTGTAGCTCAGCCACAGCAGAGTCAATATTTAGCAGAATTTTGCTGAAGTTTGTGTAAACAATGAAAATATCCTTGCCACAGATGTATTGAAGTGAAGAAGAGCTAGCCATAATAAATTTCCATGAGTTTTAAGAAATTGACAAAATAAGTATTTGAGCATGGCATTTCAGACTGCTTCTTAATAAGACTTCTGAAACTGCTCACACATGTTATTACCCTGCTCAGAACAAGTCAAGTCTTTTCCTTTCTCTAATTCTTATCTTTCACTGAATATTGAAAAAGAGAGATAAAATGACAAAATCAGGTTAAAATAATTTTGCTTGCTCAAATCCCAGTAAGTAGTCTGGTATTTTGGAACAGATATATTACTGAATACAAATGTGTCCGTATTTTTTTAACCATTATTATGACATGTTTCTTAAAAGAAATAATATTTATGACTCAAGAATTTGCCACCACTTCTCTGTTGCAATTTATCCTTTAATAAAACAAATTAGGTCAGAATGTTCAAATCATAGAGCCTGATTATTCTTGATTTAGGGATTAACTCACAAGATGACATGAAAACTTTCAACACTTTGGGAAAGAAATTCAGGCACTGAAAGTCTCTGACTTCTCCATCTTCATCACCATTAAGAACTTTAAAACTGCAGGTCTGCAATTCTCATTAGCAGTCACTTCACCTAAACCCTACCATCCAGAATTTAAGTCTATGAACTTCAGTAGTGATTCTGAATTAGTTTTCTAGGCTTCTTGTATTATAAATGAAGAGATATATGCACCTCCTTGAACCAGTCTGATCGTCCTCAGGAATGTCCATTTCTCTCGGTTCGTTTGTAGCAAGATCTGTACAAGCAGCTGATTTAGGCTCCCCAGGATGTTCTCCCTTGCATGTAACAGTCTTATCTGGGTTGCAAGGCCTGGGATAGACCATGTTTTAAGCAAATAAATACAACTGTCATTTCAGATGAACAATTTAAATGCAGGTTTTGGACTTTTAATTTTGACAATATTCCTCAGATTAAATTGTACCCTGTAGAAAAAATTAATGAAAAGTAACATTTCTCAGCTTTATGTTGTATTTGATGTAGCATTACCTTTCACCATGAAATGAAGGAATACTATAAAGGACATAAATTCAAGAGAAACTGATCATCCCGCAGGACAAATAGGAAGCAGGTAGCCATGTATAAATATTTAACATTAAATACTTTGTCTTACTTACATAATCAAGAGTTAACATATGGCGGAAACTTGGAAAACAGTGTTCAATACCTTTACCTACCTATCACTGACTATTTTGTCTTTTATTTTTCATCTGTTAAACCTGGGATATGTTCTCAGAAATAATTCTTGAGTATTTTGTTGGTATCATTTTCAAGCTCAAAGGGCACTCTCTTAAAAAAAAAAAAAATTAAATTGAGCAAGAAGGGAATAAAAATGACTTATCACTATAAATCAGTTTCCTCTAAACCGAAATATCTTATTTAAAAATTGACCTCAAACTGCAGAGGATTAATTTCCTTCAAAACCAAACTGACATTCGTAATTTTCTTCTGATTGTTGTGTTTCATTAGGGGTAAATTGTTTTAGTTTCTATTATGTCCATACAGGACTGTTTCTTGTATACTCTGGTTCTTACCCATAATTTGCTTTGAATAGAAAGTCTGGAAAATTACACTAGGTCTCAAAATGATGTATAAACTCACCAATAAATCTGGCTACCAGGAGAGAAAAGAAATAGAAATGTCACTCTCCTTTGGCAATGAGAATTACTCAAAAAGGCTATGAAAAATGCTTAACTTCCTCTTAATGTCTTCCGCTTTAAGTTAATTGTCATGGTTTACCTCCATCCAGCAATTTATAGTCAGAAACAAAAAAGGATTTTTGACAAGTATTAGCAAACTACAGGGAAACTGACTTCACTGTTTACAGCTAAAATTTCTTGTCTGGGATATGGGAAATCTAAAGCTCTTTATAGTTTTCCTTTAAATTTCAGTATTATTATTGGTAAGCAAGGATTATCTCATGAAAAATACACACAAGGTATGGTTTAGAGAAGATTGACCTGAATTTATCCCAGGTTCTCCTTTTCACATTCTAACTAAAAACATCTGGAGACCAAGTGTCACTTTATCTGACCTCACAGAGGTATCTAGTTGTATTTTTGACATTACTGGATACCCTGCCAGGACCCTAACTTTCCACAGAATAAGGGATCCTACCAATTATGAACTGTTGTAAATTACAACTGTCATAATATACCTATTATCAGCTACAACTGCCCTAATAAGCATCTTATTTGTGCTTCAAACCCTCTTAATAGAGGAGGTCAAACATATTCAAACAATAGCAAAATGAGGTCTCGTAAGGACATTAGTAGACAGGGTCTGGAGTCACGAGAAAAATAATTTCTTCCCTGCCAAGACAATGGTCCAGCTGAGCATGCCCAGAAGCACAGTTATACTTACTAATTTAGAGTTTCTTCACAAAACCTGAACTACTCTCTAATGTCCAAACATTAATGAAATATTTCTGCTTTGTTAGGCAGACTTCTCAACATTTTCATATTTTATCTTTTTCTTTTCTTTTTTTTTTTTTAATTCACATTGTATTCTGTAGTTCTGTCTTTGAAATCATCCACTGAAAGAGGAAAACTTGAATTTTTGTGTATTTTGTCATGAAGGAGTTAAATTCTTGATTGTAATTTCTAGTTGTATTAGTACTTGTTTAATTGGCATACTGTTTACTCAGAATATTACTGGGCCCTCTTACTTGAAAGGAAAAAGCAATTGATTTTTCATTTTAAAAGACACAAATCAAATTTGTCCAGAGAAGAGTGATTATATACAGACTTTGCTTAATTTCAGGGTCTCGTTCTTTAAATACACAATTGGAAAATTATCCAAAGAGCACTACTCTCTTATAGTACAACGACAATTTAATTATCTGTTCTAAACACAAACACATTTATCACTACATGGAGAAAAAACATTACATAAAGATACTGTATGAATCCTTGGTTCTCAAAAATCAATAGCAGTTTTGCTCCTGACCTCACTAGGGACAGGATTTTCAGTGTAGCATTTGTAAGCAGTAACAGAGAGACAGCATAGAAGGAAAACAGACCCTCCTGGTACCCTAAGAATAGCTATAGGTGGTGCATCAATGTATCAGCTTCCTGATAATAAGAAGGCTCTTTACTTTCTCCTTTCAAGAACACCCCAGACTGCACCTGGAGTATAAGTACAGATTTAGAGCTTGATAATTTTGAACCCACATACCTTTTGAAGGAAGCTGGCAACATGGCTTGTGCTGGGAGAGAGAAATTCTCTTGGGCAAGAATCTGAAATGAGAGTTTCTTTTCATAAGCAAAGTGAAGACGTTGTATAAAAATTATATGCAAACAGAAGAGAAAATGGAAGTCTGATTTCCAGTTTCTTTTCAGGTTTTTTGAACTTTCTAACCAGCTGTAGATGGCAGGTGTTTTGGGTCATGCTTCATTTCATACTAGTGAGTAAGACAGAAAACAGTTTATTTTCAGCAGTGCTAAATAGCTGTGGAGCCAATAGCTTCAATAGACTCTGAGCAATCCTGTAATCAGGCCAGCTTTATAGGCTCTATATCAGCCTTCACATCTTGCCCAGTTCTCTAAAATCTTAAGTTAAGCACATAGTGTCTAAGAAAGGACAATAAAGCACACAGTCTCGTCAAATAGTCTGTACAGTAATGTTATAAGAAGGCATTCGGTATGTTAAGTATATAGGTATGCTTCATAGCATTGCATAAGTGACTCTGCCTCCACAATACTGCTCATGTAGGCACTTCTAATCTTTATTAGCTATCCTTTCTATGTTTATAGTAATAAAAAATCCATTTCATCTAGGCACAGTTCTGAAAGGATTTTGCTAATATGTAGTTTTTTAAGCTTAAAACTGGCTTCAGACTTTTGCTCATATATGTGGGGCTTGGAAAACAATAAGCAAACCCATGTGTCACAACTAAGAAATCCAAAATGGAAAGGTCAAGTTTAAATAAATCCACACAACAGTTTTCATCTGGAGCAACCTAGATGTTCTGAAGGACTTGTTTCAAATCACCTGTATTTTTCGTTACAGGGACAGTCTATACTTAACTGGCATTAGGTCAAAATGCCTGTTCCCTGGAGCTTCAGTCT
Source organism: Rhynochetos jubatus (assembly GCA_027574665.1). Classification (NCBI taxonomy): domain Eukaryota; kingdom Metazoa; phylum Chordata; class Aves; order Eurypygiformes; family Rhynochetidae; genus Rhynochetos; species Rhynochetos jubatus. The sequence goes on along the minus strand of CM050649.1, from coordinate 122,352,913 downwards.
CCAGTTCTAACACACTTAATTGAAAGTGATCTAATGTCAGATGTTTGAGTGTTTGTTGTCAGCAAAACAAATAATCTACTGTACCCTAGGGAACAAGATGAGTCTGGAGGCAAAGGTGAAAGTGTTCCAACATCATCATCATCTAGTATATGGAATAAAATATTTATGGCCCACTGCTATGGGTAGATAATTAGGTCTTTTATTGCTCTTAAATCTATACGCAGCAATTCTTCCTTGCTAAAATATGTTCCTTTCATGGTACATTTTTTGTGGGTTTTGGTGGTTTTTTTTGGTTGGGGTTTTCTTTTTTTAATGAATTCTCTTTCCAAATTGATCTCTGCCTTTGTTTCAGGTCTTGTTCAGGGTTAAACAAGTATGTAAAAGCATTATCCAGAAATGGGATCCCTCTCCATCTTTCCAGGTCATTACTGCCAATGCATTGACATCCAACAAAGGCACGCTCTGTACAAACTTCTGCCACTAGAGTCATGTGCCCTGGACTTCATCTGTATCTTTGGGTAACTATTCATTGTCCAGGTCACCATAAATCACATCCAGCATGGCTAATTCCCTCAGGTACTGGATACCCCTCTCCATGATAGTCCATTCGCCTGGGCAACATAAAATATTTTCTTTGAATGGATCCCCAGTCAGCAACCATGCACTCCAAAACTGTTTGCCCACCTCCCCCCTCCCCCACAGGAATGGGGGAGAGAATCAGAGGAAAAAGATAAAAAAACTTGTGGATTGAGATAAGAAAAAATTAATAAATGAAAGTAAATTAAATAAAATAATGATAAAAACAACAACAACAATACTACTACTACTAATAATGTAGTCAAAATACTCCTACTATCCCAATGATAATGATATGTAATAAAAAAAAAAAAAAAAAGGAAAAAGGGAGGAAAAACCAAAATTATACAACTGCTCATCACTGTCCAAAGGATACCCAGCCAGTCCCGGAGCAGCAATTTCCCTTCCGGTCCAGCCCCCCAAATTATGTACCATATATGATGGCACGGAATATCCCTTTGGTCAGTTGGGGTTGGCTATCCAGGCTGTGTTCCCTCCCAGCTTCTTGCAGAGAAAAAGATGGGAACAGAGCTGCATATTGATATAAATATTACTCATCAACCCCCAAAACAATAGCATGTTATCAATGTTATTCTCAACACAAATTCAAAACACACCCTCACAGTAGCTACTGTAAAGAAAATTAACTCTATTGTAACTAAAACCAGCACAGTCTTCAAAAATGCAGGTAAGTAAAGACAGGAACAGAACTTGTGTTGCAGACAAGCAGCAATCATCATATGTAGAAAGTTACAACCAGAAAACTTTGCTTGGAGACACCTAAGGTTGAAACTGAACTCAACAGGGCTCAGCTGGAAATGCATTTTCATAACAATTTTTTAATGCTATTGAAATTATCTTAGGATACCTGATAATGTAGAAAGAGTTTTAGACAATTTTTGATGGTTGTCAGCCTTTTACCTGTCATCTCTTCACGTCTAATTTCCCGCAGTTATATTTCTTCTATTTTCCTCCCTAAATTCTTGGGAAGACAAAAGCCAAATAAACTACCCCTTGCTTATTAATTATGTGGATAGTATATCAATGACAGGAATCAAAACCTATAATGATTTTTTCCTAAATGCCTTTTTGTTAGACTTTCTTTTTAAATTCTTTTTCTATTCTATTTCTTTCGGCTTTATGGCATTATGGATTTGTGTGCTAATCTTTCAGCCCATAAATACATTAAAATCCTATGCTTGGACCTTCAGATACATGTTTAGGCATATAATCTGGTCATCTGTGTAAATTAGAAACATCTGTGAACTGAGGTGAACTACAGTCCAGTCACTCTCAACTCTGTGCCTGGCAAGATCATGGAGCAGATCCTCCTGGAAACCATGCTAAGGCACATGGAAAACAAGGACGTGACTGGTGACAGCCAACATGGCTTCACCAAGGGCAGATCATGCCTGACAAATATGATGGCCTTCTATGGTGGGGTCACGACCTTGGTGGACAGAGGATGGGCAACTTGTCATCTGCCTGGACTTATGCAAAGTCTACCTGGTCTTATGCAAAATCTTAAAAAAGGTTTAAATGTGTGAAAAAAAGAGCCTCAAAAAAATGAACAACTTTAAAAAAAAAAAAAAACCAAACAATAAGAAGTAAGAATAAGAAACTTGAAATGCTTTGGTATTTATACTTTTATAGTATACCTTTCTTGTTGCTATGGTTCTTTATTTCTCTTGTGGATAATTTTTAACAATAGAGGATGCCAAATTATTGGGAATGCAGATTTCTTTTGAACTAAAGCAAGTAAAATCCCTAAAACATGAGAGCTATAGCCTCAAAAAATGCCAACACCACTACATCAAAAGGCCTTTGAAGAACCACATGGGTAAGCTAGTATAACATTATTTCATCCATTCAGAGGATTAACCTGACATAAACCTTTTCTTATTCCAATGGTATATTCACCATAGCATCCATTTTTCCAGGGGAAAACAGGTTACATGGCATAGCTACACTGCAAAATCGAAATATTTCCTAGCATAGAACAATGCATGCTCCAGAGAATAATGGAGTTCTAGTGAGCTGGAACATGCTGTTTCTCCTGTTGCGTTGGTAAACCTGCTCCTCCAAAGTGCACAGACCTCTGTGAAAGGGATCCTAAAGGGCAACTAGCATGAGCACCGGCAGCAATGTGCAGAGAGTGGGTGCTGCTAGCCCTAGCATTTTAATTGTTTGGTCTCTCAGATCGGGGGGTTGCTGATTATGGCCAGCCAAAGTCAGGTACAAAGGGACATACTTTGTTACAATGGCAATCCATGCTGAGACCAGACACTTTCTCTTTGGGGGAGTGCAGTGAGAACACTGATGCATTGTGTGTCTAATATCCAATATCCCTAAGAGAGACGAGATCCTTCCCTGCGTCTGTGTTTGTAGGCATAGACACGTGTACAGACATGGATGTGACTCAGAAGAAAGATGAGACTGACACATTTGTTGGCTAACAGTCAACAATCACGTAGTTCTTCATCTGGAAACAGAATTAGGAATCCAGTCTTCATGCAAGGTTGCTATGATTTTGGCTGCCAAATACAGGAAGGATGTCTCCATTCAGGATGAATAATCTCATCTGTGATGCTCAGTCCAAAGGACTAGGGACATTTTAGGTGATTTGTGATTACATTACGTTGACTATCCTGAGCAGTGCTTAGAAACATTCCAGCTTACATTTTGATGGAAGAGATCACCTTCTCTCTGCTGGACATATTGTTCAACTCTGTCTTCCATTGCCAAAAGGTTTTTGTTCATAAAAGAAAACAGCTGGACATCAATATTTTATTTCTTCATGCATGCATGCTCATAAAATGAGAGGAGCATTGAAAATTGTATCTGCACACATACAGAGAACCACTAGAGGCCATCATATACCTCTCTGTATAAAACAAATACATTTCAATTAACGTATATAATTGACACAAAGGAACCTGCTGATGCCCACAAAGGAACGATGTTCACTGTTGGTATCTCAGAAATGGAAAGGACAAGAAGAAAGTGCAGGGTCCAAACGGACATAAAAAAATTTAGAATTAAAATAGGGATGAAAAGGAGACATTTGTAAAACAATGTCTAAGGAATTAAAGCTGGAAGTAATGTATATGTCTTTACATTTTCTACAGCTATGGCAGGAGGCACAGTTTCCCTGTATGACAAGAGAGTCTACTGCAGTTGCTTGTGGCCAGGTGGTAGCTTAAGGAGTGTTTTTCACACACTAACTGAGTAGTCAAGTGTCTGTATGCAATTTGGTATCCAGGTAACATTACCAGTAATATTTCTTTCCCAGAACAAAAAATTAAGCAGTATGGCTTTGACCTCCAAATGTGTTTGATGGCTCACAGCAGGTTTCTCGTTCTTTGCATCTATTACAACAAATTCTCTGGCATAATTTGTCACATCTATTTGCTTCCCTAGGAAAACATATTAAGGTACAATTAAAATGGAAACTTAAATGTAAATAAGGAACAGTATTTGTGCTTTCTATGGAACGTATAAATTCTACCATGATGCGTTCACACACTGTCTTTCCGTTTGATCCCATTAAAATAAACAGGACTGCACTTGACTTCAGTAGGAAATTTATCCACCCCTTTGCATCAGTACTTTCTCATCTCTGGCTATTTTTTTCATATCTGTATTATTGTAATGCTTTGGAGCTCCCTTCTATTGACAGTTTCCATTGTGTCAGGCAGGAACGTGATCTAATAATTAGACAGTAAATATTAAAGTGTTTTCCTGAGTTAGAGCTTCCTTCAGTGATGGTATAATTGTAATTTTCCTTCTTTAATAAAATAGGGTCATGTCAGCTTTATGTGTTGGAAACCTCTTTGACATCCTTTTATTTTTTTCCCCTATGTTCTTTTTATCTAAATGAAGAAGAATTATCCCAGAAAAAGACAAAAAGAGTCAACAAGGTTTTCTCACCAGTGGGGGCTGGATTGTGGCACTCAGTCTTTCTGAAGAGGTCATGACAATGACTTTCTTACTTGTCATAGTCAGGTGTGAGATGTACCGCAGAGATTATCTTTGTTTCAGAAATAAACACAATGTTCCTCCATTGCCAGAACAAAGGGGAGGAATAAGAAATATATGTGTGTTTTTTTCTTTATAGAACAAATTTGGGACAAAGTATTTTATTATAGGAAAAATAATAGATAAATAAAATGCTTTCTTACCAAGCATTTAAAACATATTTATATGAGGTGTCTGGGTATGTAGAAGATGAAAATTGATGGCCAAAGATGTTAAATCCAAGCAATACTTAGAAGGAGGGACCATCAATTTACAGGTATGCTACTGCAAGCTCACCTTCTCCCATTCAGAGTTACTTCATGTCTATGTCTGTCCAGGAGTGTGTCAGTCAATCTGCACCATGTGATTACCGTGATGGTTCATTTAATGCAATGACTGAGATCATATCAGCAAAGAATAATAGAATGGTTTGTGTTGGAAGGGAACCTAAATATCATCTAGTTCCAACGCCCCTGCCATGGGCAGGGACACCCTCCACTAGACCAGGTTGCTCCAAGCCTCATCCAACCTGGCCTTGAACACTTCCAGGGATGGGGCATCCACAGCTTCTCTGGGCAACCTGTTCCAGTGCCTCACCACCCTCTCTGGGAAGAATTTCTTCCTTAGATCTAATCTAAATCTCCCCGCTTTCAATTTAAACCCATTACGCCTTGTCCTGTCACTACAGACCCTTGTAAAAAGTCCCCCTCAGCTTCCTTGTAGCCCCTTCAGGTACTGGAAGGTGCCATAAGGTCTCCCTGGAGCCTTCTCTTCTCTGGGCTGAATGAGCCCAATTCTCTCAGCCTTTCTTCATAGGAGAGGTGCTCCAGCCTTCTGATCATGTTTTTTTTCACTTTTTTAAAGATGGAAATTACATTTCTCCTTTTCCAGTCAGTGGGAACTTCATCAGACTGCCACAACTTCTCAAATATATGCCTGAGTTAATTAGTCCTTTAGTGCTTCTGTTGTCTTAAACTAGGTCTGTGTCTTTGCTCTTTAAAAAAAATGATAATCCAAATGGGTATAAAGTTCAGCTTCTGGTTCTTTAACTGATTCACCCTGATCCCTAACTAAACAACTCTATAAATGGAATCCACCTCAGAATTCCAGATTGTGGAGACTTGACTCATATCAGAGAGAGATTGCTTATCACGCAGCTTCCAGTGAAACTATTAACACTACTGCTGGAAGTCACTTCTCAGTGTTGGAAGAGGGTACTGCTCCTCAGTACGAGTGAAACTGCTGGAATCTGGAAACTTGTCCTATTCATATTTTGCACAATGGCAAGATTGTAAGATGTTAATAACCTGCTTTTTTTTTTTTTTTTTTTTTTTTTTAATTCCTTCTAAGGTAGATTTTAACATGTCTCATTCTCCATAGACAGGCAGGAAAAGTAGTCTCTAGCAGAACAGAATACTTCTCAGGTGAAGTAATTTGGTCTGGGATTGGCATCTTTCATGTTCATTTGACTCAAGTTTCATTAAACACTGACCAGTATATTAGCAGTGCATTTGTGAGGCTCATCCTCCTTTATGATCATGATGATGAGGTTCAAGGCCTTCCATAGTGACAGATGATTTTACTACATCCAGCCTTGCTTTTCTATGTCTACATTACAATTTCACATGAACTGTTACATCGTGGATCTTTGCTGGGCTTGCAGAGGTTGTTAAAATGCCATGTTGGTATGACAGATTTAACCTTAAAGCATATTATGGTATGCTGAGTTAATTTTCCTACCACTGCATATGCTGACTATGCCCATATTAAACCCATTTATGGCTCCAAAGAGGCTTGCAGCTAGCACTGTTTCCACAGTTACATCTTTGAGACACATATCTGCTCTGGTTGTTCCTTGCAATGAGTATAGGGTCCATCCAAATTCTTGGTTCTTCAAAGCCTATTTTCAATACCTCCTCCACCCTCTTTCTGTTTCAAGAATGTTACCTGCACAGGAATATGGACTGGGAAAATATATCCTTACAATCAGCTCTTGCCACTCATACAAGGAGCAACTTGCTTACAAATTGCCTTCTGCGTACAGTGATAGCAGCTCAAAAAGCAACTTCTATTTGCTCCTGCTTCCTGCTGGAGGTTACCACAGCTCCAATCTGCTTAATTTGTCACTTTCCACTCTGTTTCAATTAAAAACAGTGAAGGAAAAAAAAAAAAAAAAAGCCAGTTCCAGAACTTAGCATTTATATATACTGAGCAGTTTTAATTCCTTACTAACTACTGAGCTAGCAGCCTGGAGAGGGCGGCAAGGCCTGCAAGGGGAAGTGACCGGCAACAGCAGCTGTGAATGCCAGTAACCTCTTTAGTCACCCATCTAAAAGAAGGGAAAGACGTGAAGTTCTTACTCAGCTTCTTTCAAGGACCTCAGTGTACCCATGTGATGAAAAACATGCTCTTTATCTTCAGTATCACACTCGGTCCCTTCATTTGCTGTCAGGTTTAAGCAAAGAAAATTATATAATTCTGCACCATTATGGCACAGGAGTTAAACTAATAGCAATTCAGAAAAATATCTATCTTACTCTTCCATAATGTAAAAATGTATTGGGAATCTACTTTGGTAGGCTTCTCTTACCCATTTGTCTTTTGTTATGCTTAAAGATTCATATTTGCTCACCTGTTCATTGTATTTTTTATTCCCGACTGCTGCAGAGGCAGAACAGAGTTGTTGTTGCTTTTTCCCTTGCTTTTCATTTAAAGGTCTTTATTTGATTTTTTTCCTTATTCTTTCATTTAATGTCAATCTGTTTTGATTAAAAGACCTTTTTCTTTCCCCTTGTGTGTTCATTTTGTCGCTTGCTCTGTGTTGTTTTGTGGTATCAGGTTTTAATTATTCCTCTTTATGGCTCTGTATCCTGGTACTATTTTAATTAGATTGACTTTTCTTACAAGGTACATAACTTACACCAGAAGTTCAGGACTGTAGGTGGAAATCGTATTCATTTTATCTGTTGTAGGGAGGAGACATTTCACCTCTCCAGCCTTCAGAAGCCTCAGTTCTCTTTACTGGGTCTGGACATTGTCTAAATGTGCTGGCAGCAAGCAGTGAGGAGCACTAGGCATTTCAGCAGGGTCTGAACAAGCCACAGCTCAGCTCCGACCACAGCTGATGTGCTTGTTTGGTGAAGAGGTCTGAAAGTAACTGCCCAAAGAATTGCTTTCCTTTATACCTTGTCCCTGTGGCTTGGGAAATTGCTTAGGAAATAAAAGAGCAGCATTTTAAGCCGATCTCAGACCGAAGGCTTTCAACTCGTTATTTCTGCTTTCCATGAAGAGCCATTCCATACTTCAGGGGCAGATTTTTTTCCAAGATTTACACCCCATGTCGGTTGCTTTTCTTTACACAGAGGCACTCAGTCTGATTTTTTTGGCCAGTAGTGTTATTTGTTATATTCACAAACAGGTCACTGTTCAAAGGAGTCACCAAACCTCCAATTTTTCTAGACTTGCCAGACCAAAAACCTGACTGTGCACCTACTTTTTGGCAGTCTTTTTAAGTAATTTTTGTTTTATTTTTATGTGAAGTATGTTCCTCCTCCGCACTCTGAAATAGTCCCATAATTAGCCATGTCTGTTTATGTTTACTGAAAAATATTGAAAATGTCTAGTAATAGTACTAGCAAAGCTACTTTATTTCTTTTTCTAGTTGTCAGTGCAGTCTAATTTAAACCTCTTCCTATGTTTTTAGATTGTTTTACATCTACTAATTTTTGTAGCTTCCATTTTTCCAATTAAGGACTTTTACTTGGCTTGTTTCATTCTTAGTTACCTGTGCTTTCATTGCTTTCACTAGCCGTCCTGAAAAATTCCAAGAAGAGAAACTCCATGCCCAGTTTGTGCTGCACTCTGTGTCTGGAGAATTTTTTCCTGATGTCCAGTCTGCAGGGTCTTGTGTCTATAACAAGTTTTCTGACTACTGAGAGTTTGGATCCATTGTTTTTTTATCTATGCTGCAAGAACCGTCAAAAGCCCCTGTTCTGTTATTTATGTTCTTGCTGTCCCTTAAACTCTTTTTTTTGCCACCATGGGGAGACTTGGCTGGCCACTTGTTTTTGATTTTTTTTTACCCAGCTGACTTTAGAGATGATTAATGATTAATAAACCTTTTGAGCGTGTTTGGTAAAAGATATATTTATTTAAAACTACAATGCTTAAAACAACAGATCTGTTCATCTGTGGGAACCTTGATACATTCAGGGAAAGTCAGAATAACCATACCTGCAAGAAATGACTAGCTCTGGATTATTATTAGGTCTATTACCTAGCAACTGGATGAATGCATGTTTTTAGAGACTATGTGTAGAAGTGGGCAGCACAGGCAGAAACGAGGCAGGCATATCTATCATAAGGAAATAGTTGGCCTGTACACTGAACTTAAAGGTAAGGGCAGAATGACATCAGGCACAGAACTGTCAGTATTTAATGAAGATAATTAAGAAATAATCTTGGAAAAAGCATCAAGAGATTTGGGGAGATGGAATGGATGCTCTGTTGTTCAGAACTTGAAATGGAGAGCATGAAAAGGCTGATAGAGATGTAAGAAAAGCTTGGAAACTATCAAGGAAGAAAAAATATTTGAAAGATACTGTAAGACACAGGAGGAATGGAAACTGATGAAATGAAAGGTGAAGAGGCCAGAAAAGGCAAATACGGTGAGGAAGCAGACCTAAACATAAAAAGGTGAACAAGAACTTCATTTAGAGAGCTAAAGTCAAAACTGTAATGCTAGTACAGAGGAAGAGACACAAGATTAAACAAAATCTTGGATCTATGAAATGATGCAGACCACAGAAATAAAGCTGATAACTTATATATAAAATACACAAATTCATTGCACCAAATTTATCCCTGAAATCAATGGAGTTGTGAGAGGTTGAATTCAGCTCAGTATGCTTATCTTATTTTATAAATAATAAATGATAATAAATGATAATTACAGTATTGATCTACCTTTTACATTTAACTGTTTTATTTATGCTGTTTTCATTGCATGCCTCTGGAGCATCCTGTTCCTCTGAACCATGCCTCTGAAACATGAGACTTAAGTTTGACCGTGCTTGCAGGGTCTTGGTTTCAGTAAGATACATTGTGTTTGGATTTGTAGGTGAGACAATTGAAAGAATTAACTATGTCCCATGCAAATGTGTGCTGTCATGCATGTAAAACTAATGTAATACTAAAATCACTCAAAATCAGGGTGATACCATTTCACACTCAGTTTGAGCTGGAGTAATTTATTATAGTGGAGTCAAGGCAATGATATATCAGTCTAGCTCTTTAAGCAAATATGAGGAACATCATAGGTATCTATTCAACACATTTTCTCAGTGTCTGGGTGAGAGCACTGGTAGGATATTTTATAGGCATAGAAAACATCTCAAGATTATGGGAAACTTCCTTGGAGGCTGGTAACACAGCTGTATCTGAATTGATGTGTACCTGATATAATAAAACCCTACCAGAGCTACAAAAAAAAAAAAAAAAAAAAAAAGAGAGAGAAGGTAAAGAGAATAGTGATTCAGAGGTTTTGAATCTCCACTTATATTTTCCAAGTCCAGAATTTTGTGTGCACGTTTTCTCAGCTGGGGTCATGATTCCAGTTTTCACTTAGAAAGTGTCTTGACCTCTATCTGCTGGTTAACTTCCATCTCATCATTCAAGCCCCTTTAAAGGAATATTTAAATCTGAATAGCTAACACAAAACCAGATGGCTTCTTGTTTGTGATTCTCAGCATACAAATGAAGTTGTTAGAAGTATAAGCATCAAATAAAAATAATAAAGAAAGAAATATATATTGGTATAATATTTCGATTCCTTGTCTGGACATGAGAGATTCTGTACACTTCTCTCTGGTCCCCTGCTGCAGTCCACAGGCATGGGAACTTTGCTTGATGTGTTATGCGGTAAGTTTTGAATCCAAATATACTTCATTTATGTAAATGCTTTTCCATTGTTATTCAGAAAACAAAGCATGTAAGCATATAGATGTACAAAGCTAATACTTCAGGAACTCAGATTAGAAGACAGTTCTGAGATAATCAAAGCATCAGTCACAACCTGCTATTAAACACTTTCAGGTTCCATTATCAGTTTTATCAATTATAATATAGTGTTACATGAATCATCTTAACTCTTGACCCTTACAACCAATTTTAACTATTATGTTGGATGAGCTCAAAAGTTCTGTTTCTGGTTTTAATCAGAATGTTTTTTTACTCTTGGTGTTGAATTAGTTCAGAGAGGTACTGTAGCAAGAATTACTCTGTTCCTGTACCTCCTATATATACTCTTTATTTTCTAAGTACAAAGGAAAAAATACAGTCTCACAGAATCTGTTCCAGAGTTAGGGAACGTGACACACAGAGTGTTGGAATGCTACTCTGTCATCGTGTAAGTCTGAGGCAAACACAGTACTGAATGTACATCTTCTGACTCCTGGTCTGATAATTTAACTATCAAGTTTAATAACTTATACAATGTAAAAGGGAAAACTGAATGGTCCATTAAAGGATCCTTTTAAATCAAAATTATACTATTAGAGAAAATATTTTTGACATGGGAAACCATATCCCAACCCTCTTGTCTACAATTTGTGAGCCATAAAACCACCATTTGTCATGGACCTCTGCATTGCAAATGATCAGCTGTGATTTCTGATCCCTTTGAGTAGAATAGCTGGGGGCTGAAGTGCAGGAGGACACAAATATGACTATTTCAGGAGAGCAGTGTTGTTTTCTATTATGTTAAAGCTTAGATATTATTATAAGGATCAAAAGCCCATTTAAGATGTGGTTAATATGCCTAGGAAGGGTGGTCTTTCTAGTTCTGCATTGTTTTAAAGATATATCACTTAGAAGGAATCAACCAGCCACTTGCTTCCTGGACTAAAATTCTGTTCTTAGACATGGCTGTGAATTTTAATTGGTGTTGAGATGAATGTTTCGGCTAGATTGATTTAGTCCCAGTAAACAGCCTCTACTGAGACATCATGGGAGAAGTGTTGCATTTCATAGGAGAAGTATGGAAACAGAGCATGAAAAGAAAAGAAATTGTCCCACAGTGGTATGTTGCCTTCTGCAAAGAAGCAAAAATGTTGAACTGTTGCTACTACATGTGTTTCTGAAGTGAAGGCAAAATCATTATTTCTGTCTTCCAGCAGTGATTGGAGGCTTCATCTGAGATTGGAATCCTCATTATTAAACAAACACATAGTGAGATGCTCTGCTCTGCAGAGCTCACAGTCTACAGACAGACAAATGGTGGTAGGATAAACAAGAATGTAAAGAAGTGAGGTGGTAAAATATCAAAGCAGAGGTTTGTAGAAACAACACCAGAATGTCCTTGTGATTAAAAGTAAAGCTGTCACTAACACTTCAAATGCTTCTGGTTCTGTGAATATTCTCATTACTTGTTTTCAAACACGTTTCGCTTTGGGATATTTTCTCTGCTTGCTTTCTTTTATTTTGTGTGCACCTGTATCCAATTACAGCTTCAAATACTCTTCATAGTGTAGCAGGCCCGTATATCTGTTCCATACATGGGTAAATGTGACACAGATAAAAAGGGATGAGCAGATACATCTACTGCTTATAGGTTGCTTATAATAATTATATCAAACCTTTATGACAGCTTCTCATGCAAAAGTTTTTAGACTGTTACAGTATAAGGTGACTTATAAGAAAATTAATGTAAGCATATTTCTATGTATAAATATGCTTTATATGTCCATACACTATGGACTAAAACTCACAAGTTGATCTAGGCATTTATATGCCACCTAATCTTCACTATATAATCTCTACTATTTGATAGTCAAACGAAAACATCATGTTCTCAATCCTCTGCTCAGTGACCATGCAGATTTACTGGTTATGAAAAACCATAGTGCCCTAGGCTGCTTCTTTCAGTCCCTGACTGCTGCAAGTGTTGTATATGCTCAGCAAAGTAGTTCCTTGCTTTCTCAGTGTGTTCAGCTGTATGGCATGTTTACCCCAGGGAAATAAGTGTATTTGTTTAAAAACGCAGCTTAAACCAGCTCCGTAAATCCTGAAATCTAAAGAAATGTCACCCTACTCTTCAGTACTGGTAAGCTGAGTATCTTTTCTTGTTATATAGATTACTTGTGTTTCTTACATGTCAAATTTCTAAGTAAATATTTGATTTTCAGCTCTAAAAATCTCCAGGGGACTAACTTAAACTCACCAACTTTTTTCCAAAGCTTAATACTGTTTTCATGAAGCTGTCATCATTGGTAAAAATCTGCATATTTGATCCCCCACATGTAGGTTGAAAATAATTCCACTGCATTCAGGAAAAAACCACATATTTCTGTTGGTTTGGAGAAGACTAAAATCCTATCCTAGTAATTTAAAAGGAACATAAGACTGAGAAAGACCTTCTGAATTGCCAAATTTTAGCTGCTGATATTGCAGTCAGCGAAGTCATACAATTTCATGCATAAAATTATTAAACTGTCTGGGTTTCCTGCTTTCCTCCACAACATCCACAAGAAAGCTATCCAGAACCTGATTTTACCGATTTCTAAAAGCTGTTTCTAAAACTAGTTTGCACCGGGCCCACTAAAAGACAGACACCTTTTTTTTTTTTTTTTTGGATCTACAAAATTATACCTGTCTGCATTCTGTCTTGACATGCCTTAATGCCAGAATATCAATGTGTCTGAAATGGGAAAAGTCATGGTGCTAAAACTCCTAACCTAATCTTCATTTCAAACACTATTTTCAAGACGACTGTCAATGTTAATCCACTGAAGAAAGTGCATTGAAAACAAATAATCTGATAAATAACATGCTTCTCTGAGAGCAGGTTACCATCTGGTTGTTTACTTTTACATTAAAATGGGCTTTACTAAACTTGAAAGCAAGATTTCCCAGTCCAGGCACCAAAATCTGCTCATATGTCCTTTTCAGTGAGAGGACAGTGATAGTACTGATGATAAAATATTGCTTAGAATGTCAAAAAAATCTCTTTTCTCAATACCTGCTGTTGAAGAATGAATTATTTTCTGGACTTTCAAAGTAGAAATTATTTAGCTATGCTAGCTTAAAATGGTGTTGGTCAAAATAATTCATGGAGGTTATTCTCGTGAAGCAGGGCAAACAATAACAATCTGTATCTGAGCCTGGTATCTGTGCTTTTCAGCAGCTATGTGAACTTCTTTCCCTCTGGATAACCAAATTCCCTGGATGACACTCAATTCTGCAGGAACGCTGCTGTGAAACCTGTCATATGTTAGCAGTGAAAAAGAGAGGCTGATTAAAGAATAAGGTTTTGCCTGTATTTTGACTGTCTTTCCTGGCACATAGTAGGATAATGAGTGTATGATGGGTACACTACACATAATGATTATAAGTGGTTTACCCATTCACAGATATTCAGCTAATCCCCTCATTTCCTCAGAGTAGGCTTATCTCTGTTTACTTCTACAAAGATCATTGCTGCAGTTGTATTTTTTAAGGATTAAAACAAGCCTGACAGGTTAAGCTTTAGTTTTAGTCAAGAAACAGCATGGAGTATATGAAAAATGAAAAGAGAGGGATTTTTCTTCGCAGAGTCAGTTCAGGAGATTACTGGGCTTATTCACTTTTCCAGAGCACCCACTTTGAATGGCCTTCATAGAAACACCCACAAGCAGCCTGAAGAAAGGAGACAGAAGAGGAATGCATATAAAGATTAAACACAGTAAAGAAAATGAGAAGGGGTTAAGAGAAAAAAACCCATAAAAATGCACTAAACACATACGACATGACTCACACCTGTAGCATTGATTTATAGTGTCTGCCAACAGCCAAAGACCATAGCAAAAGATCATGCTTTTAAATGGAAGCAGGAGAGAAGGCTTGGATCTCCACAACAAGCTCTAGACCCATTGTGCTGGTTTTAGTCCGGAAGGAGATAACTCTCCTCACAGTGGCTGGTATGAAGCTGTGTTCCTGGATTTACCCTGAGAAAAGCACTGATAAAGTGTCTTTTTAGCTGGTGCTGGGGAGTGCTTGCACCAAATTCAAAGTCTTTCCTAGCTTCTGATACTGCAGCTACATTCCCAACTCTCTCACTACAGGCTGTGTAGGGGGGACAGCTGACCCAAACTGACCGAAGGAGTATTTCATTCCATAGTATGCTCAGGGCATAAGCTAGGTGTGGGCTTGGGGGCCATCACACTTTCACACTTTGATTACACTTGCTAACACTCTCTCTAACTCCTTCGTTAGCTGTTTTGCTAACTGCTTTGCTGGCTTTTTAGGGAGCGAGTTGGTGGGGCTGCTAGTTTTCCCAGTTGGGCTATTGCTGATAGGGTTCACTCGGACTCTGATGTGGTTGGTCTTGGCTCCAGCTCTCGGACTGCAGCTCTCAGTCTCTCTGGCTCTGACTCTCACTTCTCAGGACCAGGTAGTGCATCGGTCGGTGGGTGGTGAGAAATGGAATCATATTGTATCATGTGTTTTATTTGCTATTATTTTAATTAATAATGATTATTATTAATATATATTCATATATATTATTCATTTTTATTCAATTAGAAAATAGTTCTTATCTCAATTTTACAAGCTCCCTTGTCTTTGTCCTCCGATTCTCCCCTTACGATGGAGGAAGGGGCGGGGGGGGGGGGGGCGGAGTTGTGAGGGCAGCTTTGTGATATTTTGCTGGCTAGAGTTAAAACACAACACCCATGCTGTATCTCTAGTTCAGATCACATATATGGTAGGTGCAAGTTTCCTGGAGGACAGCTGTTTAGAACTTCATTGAGGGTGATGGCTTCAGTGGTTGTTGAGCAGTCAGTGGCAATATCTGCTTGATTGAGATGTAGGAACAATACTGTTTTCTGTATATTTCAGAGCAAAGACCTATGTGCCTATTCCAGGGACTAAGATATGATAGAGATGTATTTCTTCTGCTAGAATTACTCTACTAATATTAGTGAACATGTGGTGTCCCCAGCTAAGCATAATGTTCTAATCACTGGGTCATGAAGTGTTTAATTAGGGCTAGCATCCATCCCTGACACATTCAGGAAGACCATAAGTTTTGATAGACACTGGAGTTCTGCTTCACAAGACATGACTGCTCCGCATCTTTTCCCCAAGTTGCAGTGCAGGTCTGCATTCCAAAACCTAAAATATTTCCTGCAGCCTGTCTCCTGGACATTAGCCAGTTCACTCAGTGCACATGTAAACATATCCAGGTAGAAGATAAAGGGATGAGTTTGTGTAGCTGGCAGGAATAAAACCTCTGTGGGACTGTGCTGCTTTTTCCACAGAAGCCTCATGCCACTGAGACTCCAGCTGCCCAGCTGCAGCCGTCACCCAGCAGCAATCAGCTTGCTGAATAGTACCGAAGCTCTGCAGAGATGTCTGCTGTGATGAGCACCCTAGTGCACACTGGGACTCTGGTCTCCCTAAATATCCAGACTGGCACCTGTTTGGACCATGGTGTGGTTTGTCATGTCTATTTCCTCTCATTGGAGATTAGGGCACGCAGCTGTAGGGGAGAGGACTTGGTGCACCTGCATGTTTTATTCTCACATGGAGCTGGGCACACATCCAGGGAGCTGCAAAACCTTTCCGAGTGAGGTTACTCAGAGAAATCCTACCTAGCAATGACTATCAATAGGAAGCAAGAGCCCACAAGGAAACCAGGAATATGTCCCGAGTGACATGTGGTGAAGGTCAAATAAAGTGCCTTTTCCTCCCCGCAGTGATGTTGTAGTGCCGCTCTGTTTCTTGCCGTGACACGCAGCCTCAGCTTAACACGGCAAGAGAGATCCAGGCAAGGCAAGAGGAATCTGCAAGAGCCTGGCAGTTGGGTTGTGATTGAATTACGCATTTTTATCAATTAATCTCTTACAGAGAGCAGTTGTTCTGAGTGAGGGAATCAGGTAGCAAAACAAACAAATAAATACAGATGCCAGCTAATGTGGAAAGAAATGAAAGGCAGCTGCCTCAAGAAAAAAGGGAAATTTGAGAGCACAGCTCTGGAAAAAGGGGTTTCAGTTGAGCAGAGCAGAATGGGGGGGGGTCTGTGGGGTGGTAAATGGGGGGTTCTTTCCTTCCATTCTTCAGAAATTTAGAAGAGAACATGGGATTTTCTTACGTTAATATTCATCCTACTTAGTTTTTTTCCTCAAGGGCTTTGACCCAGAAACCATACACTGTCCTCAGTATGGCAATTGAGACAGTTAAAAGTTGAACAGCAAATGTTGGTTGCAACAGATGGTGTATTTCTATGGTAGCAGGATAAAAAGTAAAACTTGCAGATGATAGTGTGGGCAGAGACCAAAAATGAATAGAAGATGTTGAGATATTGTTCACATTAACCCTAAACTATATGAAACTGAACTAAAATATATGATATCACACTGTACTGAGAAAGACTGTAGGTCAGGGTCTCAGCTGCTATAAATTAGCTTATATCTACTGATGTCAAACTAGCTTGAGGTCTTAAAGTCTACATGTTATACTGATTTACACCAGCTGAAAATCTGTTCCAACATTTTCTGTCACCACATATCATTTCCCTGGGAGCTTAGCTTTGAAATCAAACTCTTGAGTTGCTGGCCTGCTCATTTGGATCAATTCCCTGGAAGGTGACCACAGCAAACATATAGCATTGTTGACAACAATAATTTTTTGATGCCATTGCTTCACAGATGCCAGTACGATTTAAAATATACTCCAGCTGCAGCAAGCCCTTCTGCTGATTTCCCTAATGAACTGTGAACCTCCAATGTGTTTCTACTGACCTTGTATTAAATATGCTTTCAGAAAGGAAAACAGTACCATTTGGAAGTGAAGCTCATTTTGCTAACTATATGAACAGTCTGTCACTTACTGGCAGAGCTCAGACAGCTGTGACAGTGAGGTCCAGGTCACACCAAACTCCTCTAAAGAGAAAGAGGGAGAGAACCTATGGGAGTTCTGAAAATAAAACACCTGAATTGATGAAAGTGTATGTTATGTCTGTTCTTGGAAATTACGGTTGAATAGTCCATCCAGGCTTTGGCATTAAGGACTTGGAGTCTTGAATCCTACTCCCTTTATGAACTCAGATGCTTTAGAATAGTCTTTGAAAGAGGGTGTCTTTACTGTGGATACTGAGGATTTGTGGTAAAATGAACCCAATTCAGAGGCAACTTTTGGCAATATTGCAGAAAACATATCAATGGTCAGCTTTTTATTAGTTGAAATGGAAGGAAATCAATAAACAAATCTGCAACAAGCATTTTCCTGTTACCTGGATACATTGTCACATCAGTAAGTCATGAAGATGAAGTCTGTGTTTCATGGTATTGTCATGTTACAGTTGTAGGCTGAATACAACAAACTACATCAAAACAGTATGGGAGAAACAAAACACACACCATTTAGTAGAGTTCTCTCTTCTCTTACAGAATTATTAGTTCTCTAATAATTTCTGAGCTGTCTATAAAACCAGTTTCTAACCTATTTACATATTAAAAGGCCATATTCATTTTAAGACAGACTCTGACACCCTGACTCGTGCCATATTGGGAACAACGTATTTTATAAGTAATGTCATTAAGAACAACAAGAATTTTCAAGAACTAAGTTATAAATTAATATGAATGTGGATATGAGATACAGTTTCTTTTTGTGGTAGTCTTTTAATAGCAAAATGCAGTTGTTACCTACTCCCTCTTATTTTTTTTCACATGCAGTTGGCATAAGGTAACCATTGGTACATCCCCCTTTAACAGCATTTCTTCAGCTGCTTCTTGTGTTTTGCAGTCTCCTTTGTCAAAACATTAGAAGTGAATTTTAGGGATCAAATAAAACCCATAATACCCTCACTTTTGCAGTAAGTTACCCGCAATGACAAGAACAATGTTCTCAATAAACATCTTCACTGCCTCATTTTTCCTAGAGCAGTTTGATGGTTCCTGTATACTTGCATATCATAAATGATTCGTAGTTGGATGCACAAGCAAAACCATTTACTGCCCAGCAGTGGGCAGACTTATTTGTATTACTGTGGCGATGTTTCTTGCAGTAGCAGTCAGTTGTAAACACAGAAGGAAAGAGATCTCTAACTAATTCTCATAATATTCACATATCACCAGGAGGAATATAATCTTTTTTTGTATGGAGGCTTGCAGCTAGAATCTACTTCAACAGCCCAATTTTCCCATGTGTCAGTAGAAGGATTAATCTACTGTCATTATATGTACCACTATGGTATTGAGCAAAATGATCTAAAAACCAGAGATGTATGTTATTTGTTACCACTTTTGGTGGTCTTCCTAAGAGTGGCTTGGTCACAGAATTTCTTCGAGGACATTTCTGGAAAGAAGCCTTAATTTGTATCAGGATTACTCTTCTAGCCTCTTCAATTTTCTATCAACACAAAGTGTTTGTCTCAAAAATGAATTGTTTCATATAACCCAAGGGTTACTGTCTACCTGTACCCTGACTGTAATGGCAAAGGTGGGGTTATGTCCTTAATTTAAAATATTAATTTTTTAAAAAGTATTTGCAAAAATAAATTGTTAAATTATTTAAAACAGTTGCTTCCAAAATGTTTAGCAGAATACACTGAAGTGTTGCTTAGTACTGAAAACTCAGATTGATATGCAATATATTTTAGAGTGTCTGCAGTGTAAATGTGCATGGAATAAAATATAATTATAAAAACTCCAGACCCCCAACAGAAGAGAATGCAAGGCTTCTCAGTCAGTTTCCATGGAGAATTCTTATGTTAAAGGACGATTTCGCTCTCCTTACAAAAGAAAAAAAAATGTTTTGTCTGGGATCCAGTTTGAGTGGCATAAACACAAACCTTGGACTAAGTTTTATACCTGATTCTCCTATGATAATTGACAGATTCCTCCTATACAGTGAATGAGGAACAGCAGATGTCTTTCAAAGCCTCCAGAAGGAGAACCTGTCTATCTTGGCACCTAGATGTGAATAGGCTGAAATTCAGCCTTTGTCCTGAGAACAACCAACAGAGCAGGCTTGCAGCTTCTATGATGTCCCTCTGTCACCCAGAGGATTTTTTAACCCAGCATGTTCAGGAGTGAGAGTCCCAGCAAGAGCCAAGATTTCCTCCTAAAGAAGTGGAGGTGGTTAAATAGACAGATGATGGCAGATGATACTTAACAGCTACAAGAGATCTCTGAATTTTAGAGAGTCATGAAGGAAGATTTTAAAAGAACTGAAAAAGGTGAAAAACCCCCTTCAAAACAATGAATACTTATTGCAGTTGTCCTGAAATATGAACAAAGTACTTAGCTATAGAGCTGAAAGGTTGTGAAAAAAGCCATACAATGCTTGCAAAATTCATTTTTGTCTTCTTTTTAAGAAACTCTTATGAAGCCCTTGTCCTACATGCTGAGTGAGAAGCACTGAAAATATTTTCACAGCATGGTGGTTTAGATGATGATTCAAGATGGATACTGAAATAGTTATGCTATCCTCTTAAAACATGAGATATGACAAGAGGTATTTCATAGATAGATGTTAATGGGGATTCATTTTCATGTGTTTTCTTTAATTTTGCCCAGCATTTCCTCCTACTGACCTGTTTTCTATCTCTTGCTGTTTCTCCAGAAAAAAATTGTCTAAAGTATCTTATTTCAAATTTTAAACCAAATTGTTTTTTAAATGTGTGTTTTTCTGTGAGTTCTACACAAGGTGGATGCTGTGAGAGTCTTGTCAAATTGCAAATACTTTCTGTTTTTGAAAAAGACTCTCTGTTCAGAACTGCATTGCTTCTTCTGATACTAATCATGCACTAAGTCTAACTACAGCATGGACAAAACATTTGTTTAATGGAGAGAGAAATTTTACTCAAGGCACTTTCTTAAAAAAAAAAAAGTGAGAAAAAAAACTTCCCACAGTTCCTCAAACAAATATGAGCCTGATTCTCCATTCTTACATACCTCATTTGTAGTTTCAAGAAAAATTGCCTTTTTCAGCAAAGCTGGTTTAAGAAGCTTAGATTGACACCACCTTCAGCCGATTAATTATTCTTACCCCTATGCAGGCCTTTGACACTGCTTAGTTGTGCCAATACAATTGATTCAGGATGTTTATTGTAAATGAAAGGGTCCATGGTAGAAATAAAAATGAGAACAAGGATCAGTGAAATCTGACACCGTGACAGACTGGGTTCGGGTTCGGGTGCTGCATAGGTGCAGGTAATGCAGCATTGCTGGCATGCATCGAATGATCAGTTCCATTACATATGTACTTTGATGTTAGAACGCTACTCTGAGCATATTTGTGGTACCAGCAGTGATCCTGGCGGTTTGGTTTTTCCAATATCTGTCTATTCCAGGAATTAGGTTCCATAAAAGAGAAAAATCTACCATGACAGTCAAATGGTCTCTGCTTGAGAAAATGTTTTGTTCCTTTGAAATATGTTTTACATTTCAGCAAAATTTCAATGGAACATTAAACCTAAGGAGATTCACTTAGATTGCAGAAGCTGTGCTGTCTTTATGCATGAGTGTCAAGCAATAAAGCACGTACGCCCCCCGTGCATTCACTTGGTAGGGGGCCCATGGAAACTGCCGCTTTCAATTCTATCTAATGTTTACACGCTAGGCAGTCTTCTTTCAGATATTGAGGGTGTCTTGTTCCTCATGTTCAGGCGTACTAACCAATCCATCACATGGAACTGTCAGTGACATTTCTACCCCTTTTCTGGTTTTATCATTAAAGTGAGGAAATAAACACGAGACCCCTGCTTTAGACCTTATTTTTTTTCTCTCTGTTAAGGGATTATTCATTCACTTCTATCTGTAAAGACACAAATTACAAATGAATGCTGGTGCATTCATTTTGTACCTAGAATCCCATAATTTACTTGATCTGTATCTGAATTTACAATGCGTTGGTACTTCAACATGCTTTAGGACAAAGATTTTTCTTCCATTTATGTTTCCAAAAGATTCCAGAAACAATTCTTTTTCCTCTGTTCCTAGTGGCATGAAGATTATGATGAATGAAACCTTTTTACTGTTCTTTAGCCTAAATGGAAAAGGTACAAGGACATTGATTTCAGCTGTAAATAGAGCCTGCATGTACATTACTCAATATGAAAGATACTTGAAAGCAGTGCATGTGTCCTGCAATATTAGATCAGATGTGCATTTGTAACATATTAATGTTTATAGCTAGATATTCTTGAAAAGCCACCAAAGGAAGAATTCTCTGATAATAATAGATAATCAAAAGCAAGATGCATATCACACTCATTTTGAAGCAGGAAAAGTCAAGTTTCAGACTGGATTTAATCTAGAAAAGGCCTCCTGAAATGGATGTAATTTGTAACAGATTCTGGAAGACATCAAAATATGCTCTTAAGTCTGAAGTGTGGACAAGGGTGACACAAGCTGCACAGAGAAGCAGCCCAGTTCATCTCTTTGGCTAATCAAAAAGAAGTAGAGCCTGCTAGGATCATAGAATCATAGAATGGTTAGGGTTGGAAGGGACCTTAAAGATCATCCAGTTCCAACCCCCCTGCCATGGGCAGGAACATCTTCCACTAGACCAGGTTGTTCAAAGTCTCATCCAGCCTGGCCTTGAACACTTCCAGGGATGGGGCATCCACAGCTTCTCTGGGCAACCTGTCCCAGTGCCACATCAACCTGTCTGTGAAGAATTTCTTCCTTAGATCTAATCTAAATCTCCACGCTTTCAGTTTAAACCCATTACCCCTTGTCCTGTCACTACAGGCCCTTGTAAAAAGCTCCCCCCCCCCCAAACTTCCTTGTAGTCCCCCTTCAGGTACTGGAGGGCTACAATAAACTCTCCCCAGAGCGTTCTCTTCTCCAGGCTGAACAAGCCCAACTCTCTCAGCCTTTCTTCATAGGAGAGGTGCTCCAGCCCTCTGATCATCTTTGTGGCCTCCTCTGGACTTGTTCCAATTGGTTGATATCCTTCTTACGCTGAAGGCTCCACAGCTGGATGCAGTACTCCAGGTGGGGTCTTACAAGAGCAGAGTAGAAGGGGAGAATCATGTCCCTCAACCTGCTGGCCAAACTTCTCCTGATACATCCCAGGAACCTTTGGCTTTCTGGGCTGCCAGCGCACACTGCCAGCTCATATTCAGCTTTTTGTCCACCAGTATCCCCAAGTCCTTCTCCTCAGGGCTTCTCTCCATCCATTCTCCACCCAGCCTATACTTGTATTTGGGATTGCCCTGACGCAGGTACAGGATCTTGCACTTGGCCTTGTTGAACTTCATGAGGTTGGCAGAGGCCCATGTCTCCAGCCTGTCCAGGTCTCTCTTCCTTCCAGCATGTCGATCTCACCACACAGCTTGGTGTTGTCAGCAAACTTGCTGAGGGTGCACTCGATGTCATCATCCATGTCACTGACGAAGATGTTAAACAGGACCAGTCCAAACACCGGTCCCAAAGGCCTTGGGAGAGTTAGAGAGACAAAGATTTTTGCAGGAAGATGTAATCACAGAATCATAGAATGGCTTGGGTTGGAAGGGACCTTAAAGATCATCTCGTTCCAACCCCCCTGCCATGGGCAGGGACACCCTCCACTAGACCAGGTTGCTCAAAGCCTCATCCAGCCTGGCCTTGAAGACAGCCAGGGATGGGGCACCCACAATGTCCCACCCCCAAGTCCTTCACCTCAGGATTGCGACCTGTAATAACCTTTATTAGTGCAATTGATATAATTATAAAATCAAATAGACAGGTGTCAGGCACACCTCAAGTCTAGTCCAGCTCACTTTATCACACAAATGACCTTTTATTTAAGGAGGACAGGTGAAGAAAAGTAGCACTCTAATTTTATCTGAACATGTCACCTGGAAGTGGGAAGGGCAAGTCTTCAAGAAAAATGTGCTATGTCATTTTTAACTGGGTGACTAGAATTGCAGAGAGTATTCAATATTTTACTCTAACACAGGTTTACACAGCAGCACAGTTATAGTTTTGTTCTCTATTTTTCTTTTGTAATTCCTTATATATTCCTAATAATGTCTTTTTGACTATGATGGATCTTTTCACTGAGCCATCTAAGAGCTTTTACCATGAGATAACAGGTAATTTAAAGACTCAAATTGTGTACGTGTTATCTTTTTTATACATTTGCACTGATTTGTACTTAGTGACATTAAACTTACTTCATTCACTCAGCCAATTTTGTGAGGTCTTTCTGTGAACCTTTCCAATTACTTTCACTTTTGACTGCAGTGAGTAACATTTTTGTCATCAGCAAAATTTTCCACATCACCTTTCCATAGAATATCTCTTTTGATGAACATCACAAGTCCTACCTCAAGTCATTCAACCACATCAATGACAATATCCTTCCACTGTGAAAACTATTTCTTGCCCTCTTGTCATAGTTCTCTCTTTTTATCCCAGATTTTTTCTGAAACTTTTTCAAATCCAAAACCACAATGCCAATTAGATCAAGGTTATCTACATGCTTATTGTTTCTTTAAAGAACTGTAAAAGTTGTGTGAGGTACTATTTCCTTCTACAAGATCCCTCTTTTCTGACTTAGTGCCCCATGAAAATTCATGTTTCTGCTAAAACTACCAACAGTTTCTAGCAATTTGCAGACTACAGAAGTCAAATGTACAGACATATAATTTCTCATGTCTTCCTGAATGATTAATTTTTAAATCTGTAACTTTTGTCAAATTCTATTCCTTTACTAATGGTGATTTTAGTAATAAATTATATACCACAGTTAACAATTACCCAATTTACTACTTGAGTTCCTCCAGAGCTCTTGAATGAATAACGTATGGTACTGGAGATACTTTACTCTTAATTTTATTAATTTATTCTAAAACCTCTTCCACTGACACCACTCTGAGACTGTTTCAGTGACTCATTTGTCATTGGAAAAGCTCTCTCTGACGTCCACAGGGAACACTGAAGCAAAATACTCAGTTAGCTTTTCTGTTGTGGCCACATCTTTTCTGTTTGTTTTACATCTTGATCAACTCCTCAGCATGACAGGGGGAAATGACTGGTCTGTAACATAAGAAGGATATAGGCTGCTTGGAAAGAGCCCAGAGGAGGCCACGAAGATGATCAGAAGGCAGGAACACCTTCTCTGTGAAGAAAGGCTGAAAGAATTGGGCTTGTTCAGCCTGGAGAAGAGAAGGCTCCAGGGAGACCTTATAGCACCTTCCAGTACCTGAAGGGGTCAACAAGGAAGATGGGGGGGAACTTTTTACAAGGGCTTGTAGTGACAGGACAAGGGGTAACAGGCTTAAACTGAAAGCAGGGAGATTTAGATTAGATATCAGGAGGAAGTTCTTCATGGAGAGAGTGGTGAGGCACTGGAACAGGTTGCCCAGAGAAGCTGTGGACGCCCCATCCCTGGAAGTGTTCAAGGCCAGGCTGGAGGAGGCTTGGAGCAACCTGGTCTAGTGGAGGGTGTCCCTGCCCATGGCAGGGGGGTTAGAACTAGATGATCTTTAAGGTCCCTTCCAACCCAAACCTTTCTATGATTCTATGAAATGTCCTGTCCTCGATCATCTGAACAGGCTGGATTAATGGGCCGAGGCCAACAGTATGAAGTTCAACAAGGCCAAGTGACGAGTCCTGCACTTGGGCCACAACAAAACCCTGCAATGCTACAGGCTTGGGGAAGAGTGGCTAGAAAGCTGCACAGCAGAGAAGTATCTGGGAGTGTGTGCTGGGTTCAGTCAGGAAAGGGCTAACACCCTTTACTCTGGTTGCCAGGGAACTCTGTTGCTGGACAGTAAGTGAAAACATTGATAAGGCCTCAGCTGGTGCTGGGGATGGCCTGTACTGGACTCAAGGTCTTTTGTCCACTTCGGATACTGTAGCTGACCCAGACTAACCAAGGAAGTATTTCATCCCATAGTACGTCATGTTCCGGTCTCTTTGGGTGGGGAAGAGGGTCCGGTAGCCATTACTCTGCCCTTCTCTCTCTCTCCCTTACTCCCTTGCTCGTCTCTCTGGGCACTTGCTAACCCTCCTGAGTTAGCTGCTTTGCTAACTCCTGTGCTGGCTCGTTTGTGTGGGAGCTGGTGGATTGTTTTGAGTTTTCTGGCCGTGTTATCAGTGATAAGGTTTGCTCAGAATCTGCTGCGTAGGCTCCTGGGCTCCGGCCTTCAGGCCGCGGCTCTCGGGCTGTGATCACTCTCGGGCTGTGGTTCTCGGGCTCTCTGGGTCTGATTTTCATCCCTCAACATCTGGGTGTGCATTGATCAGTGGATGGTGGGAAATTGTATCATATTGTATCATATTGTATATATTGTACTGTATGTTTCATTTGCTACTATTTTAATTAATTATTAGTAGTACCTGTATATATTGATTTAGATTTAATTAGTAAATAGTTCTTATCTCAATTTTATGAGCTTCCTTATTTCTTTTTCCTCCGATTCTTCCCCTCCACTGGAGGAGGGGAGGGGGATTTGTGAGAGTGGCTTTGTGGTATTTTGCTAGCCGGAGTTAAACCACGACAGAGTGTTGGTCAACAGTGGGTGAATATGAGCTGGCAGTGTGCCCAGGTGGTCAAGAAGGCCAGTGGCATCCTGGCCTGTATCAGGAACAGTGTGGCCAGCAGGACTAGGGCAGTGATTGTCCCCCTGTACTGGGCACTGATGAGGCTGCACCTCAAATACTGTGTTCAGTTCTGGGGCCCTCACTTCAAGGAAGACACTGAGGTGCTGGAGCATGTCCAGAAAAGGGCAACGGAGCTGGAGAAGGGTCTGGAGCACAAGTTCTGTGAGAAGCAGCTGAGAGAGCTGGGGGTGTTTAGTCTGGAAAAGAGGAGGCTCAGGGGAGACCTTCTGGCTCTCTATAACTACCTGAAAGGAGGTTGCAGAGAGATGGGGGTTCGTCTCTTCTCCCAAGTGACAAGTGATAGGACAAGAAGAAATGGCGTCAAGTTGTACCAGGGGAGGTTTAGATTGGATATTAGGAAAACTTTATTCACTGTAAGGGTTGTCAGGCATGGGAAGGGACTGCCCAGGCAGGTGGTTTCATCACCATCTCTGAAGGTATTTAAGAGATGTGTAAATGAGGTGTTAAAGGACAGGGTTTAGTGGTAGTATTAGCAGTGTCAGGTTAACAGACTTCATGTTCTTAACCGTCTTTTACAACATAAAAGATTCTATGATTATATGAAAAAATATGTCTGAAAAGCTTGTAGGTCAAAATAAGTACATGGAGATCACCCATTGATTATCATCACAGGCAAAACACATTTGACTTTCAGGAAATAAATTTAATTCATTTACCTGAGCAGCACAAAGGGACGAGGAATGGGAGATGTGGTCAGTTCATAACACTTCATATCTATTGCTCCTTCCTTCTCATGGTCTTCCTCTGCTCCAATGTGAGCCCTTCCCATGGCATGCAGTTCTTTATGATGTACTCCACAAGGTATAGTCTTTCGAGAATAGACTCCTACAGTGTGGATCCCCCACTGTGCCACAGGTCCTTCCAGAAAACCTGCTCGAGTGTGAGGTTTTGTCCATGGACTGCAGCTCCTGCCAGGAGCCTGCTCCAGTGCAGGTTCTCAAGAGACTGCAGCTTCCTTCAGGGCACATCCCCCTTCTCCAGCGTGGGGTCGTCCCCAGTCTGCAGGGAGGTTGTCTGTTCCCCCATGACCCTCTGTGGCTACAGGGCACAGCCAGCCTCACCATGGGCTGCACCTCAGGCTGCCGGGGAATCTCTGCTCTGGCACCTGGACCACCTCATCTCCTTCCTTCTCCATTGACCGGGCGATCTGCAGAGCTGTTTCACATTTTCTCCCTCTTCTTTCACAACTACAGGGCAGTGGTTTTTACCCCTTCTTAAATATAATATCACGGGTGTGCTACCAGCATTGTTGATGGGCTCAGCTTTGGTCAGTGGCTGGTCCATTTGGTAGGTGGCTGGAACTGGCTGTGTCCAACATGGGCACAGCCCTTGGTACCTTTTCAGAGAGGCTGCCCTTGCAGCCCTTCCTGCTATCAAAATCTTGCCATGTAAACCAAATGCAATGTATGTATTTTAATATTAGTTTTATTAATTTAGAAGCCCAATCTTTTTTTAGCATCTTTTTTCATTTTTACATTTAAAATGACAGGGCTTATGTTCCTTTTTTATTATCCTTCACTGGATACAAATTTTACTTTTAAAGGATACTTTCTGCTTTAATGAAGTGTTCTGTATTGACTTGTGTCATTCAGGAATGGGATCTTAGTGTTATGATGAATAGCTTCACGAAAATGTCAGCTTAGTGCTCATAAGTGGTCAAAAAAGTAAATGAATCTTAGGAATTATTAAGAAAAGAGTAGGAAAGAAAAGAGAAAACATAATCATATCAGTGTAAAAAGCTATTATCCCAAAATCTATAAAAGGATGTAACAGAACTGGAAGAGGTTCACAGAAAGGCACCAAGAATAATCAAAAGTGTATAATGGCAGTAGAAGGAATTCATAAATAGACCAGGACTATTCAGTCTGAAAAGTGACAATTGAGGGAAGGCTTTGACAGAAATCTGTACAATCATAAGGGAAAAGGAAAAGATAAAGAGACAGATGGTTCTTTTTCTCTTCCAAAGCAAGAGTGAGAGCATCATATGCTGCTAGCAGGTGGTAGGTTCAAAGCGAAAAAAAAAATAAAAGAAGGTAGTTCTCTACATAATGTGTAGATAACCTTCCCTCACCAGGTCACTTTTCTTCCAGCATTCTTTACTATACACAAAAAGACACTGCAAGAAGTATATGAGCCACTTACAAACACAATGCAATTATTTAATGGCCAGTGCAGCCAATAGGGAGCAATGATTGCCATTCCTATACCAACAGGTCTGTGAGACGTGCAAGGAGTCTCTGGATCAGCAGTCAGATGGTGGTAGGGAAGTGTCAATCCTGTTGTGCTCTGGCATGAGTTAGTTTTTGGTGTTGCAAAAAAGCAGATTCCATGCTTTTTCCATAGGTATTAGTAGTTTCATGTCAGTATTTTTCTCTTGAATCCCTGAGTTGGTAATTTTCACCTTCTCACTTCAATTTGTGTATTTTACTTTATATATCTCTTCAGGTGTTAACTTACATATCCCCTTACAATTGAAAAACTGGTTACTCAGTAAAACTGAGCCAAACCTGGGCGTTAAGTGGAGGCAGCTGCATCTCCACTTTGGAAGAATTTTGCTCAGGATATTGTGGATACTAAAGGTTTGCATGCATTGAAAAAGCAACTGGACTGGTTTGTGGACAAAAATATTCCTTTGAGATGTTAGACAGAAATACCAGAGGCCTAATTCTACTAAAAGGCTGTTTCTATTTTAAGAAGCTCCTTAGTGGTAAATCACTGGGGTCTTCAGAGTGTGTTCACTGAATGCCTCATCATTTTGATCTTGCTTTGAAACCCACTTGTCGTCACTGATGGACGTGGGACATGGGGCTAGGCCGAGCTTAGGTATGGCTGACCATGATTGCTCTTATGTTCTAAAAGCTGCCTTCATTCTGCCACATAACTGCAGTCCTCTTTTAGCTTTTTTTTTTAACATCTTTTTGCCAGATTGTATTTTCTTCTGGCATGAATGTTTTTAAGCAGTGTAGTCCATGTATTTTCACACTGCTTTTAATTTTCATTGCTCCTTCCAATTTGCTTAATTTGCTTTTACAATGCTTTCTTGTTTGGTGCATTTTTTTTTTTTTTTTTTTTTTTTTTTGTAGTTTGCTTTTTTTTTAGAAGTTTGTCTTTTATGAAGCTGATGTGGTTTGGGAATGAGAGAGAATTCCTTAATCATATCGGGATTTTGAATGAGGGAAGTCTAGTAGAGCACACTATTTAAAGACTGTGCCTCTGAAGCTTCAGCTACTCCATTTTGAACCATATATATTCTGCTCTTGGTTATTTTCAAAGCAGTTGTTTTAGTATTTTACCATTTAACTTTTATCATAACTCATTTTTAGATTTTCCCAGATAATCTGAGGGTTAATTAAAGTATCCAGTTATTATTGTGTTTTCTTTCCTATTAACGTTAGCATTTCTGAGTCATTATCTTGGACATATGATGACATAATGTAATCTAAATAATATATTCCTTTAACCTAAGCATGACTTTTTGGTTCATATAAATTGAGATAATTTTTATGGTTAATGTATTTACTATATTTAACTCTAAGCTTTCTTTAACTTATGAAAGTTTTCACTAGGTGCCTTATCTAGTCTGTCAGCAATATATTATCTACTTGTTTCTCAAGGACTGCAAGTGCTCTGTTTCTCAGTCCATGTTTTTCCATGCTTATTATGTTCATATTCTCACTTCAAATCAGTCCCTTCAGTTCATTTGTCTTACTTTAAAGATTTTCAGTATTTATAGAAACACATGTTTGCCTTTGATCTAGTTGTCTATTTTTAGGCCCATGTTCATGTGAGGGGATTATTCTTTGATGTTTCCTATCTGATGTTTATTGAATTCTAGCTTTTTTTGAGGATAAAGATTTTACTCTTAGAGGATGAATCATCTCAGGCTGTTTTCTCTTATTCCCTTTTTAGATTTCCCCTAAGTTTTACTAAAACAAACAAAAACCCAACAACCTAAATTCTTTTATAACTTTTAAGTCAAATACCAGTGCATATTCCATATTGGCCTAGACAGAAATTATCGTTTATTTATAGGATCAATACATTTCAAAGGTTTCTAAAAATCATTCCCTCACTTCCTCACATTACTTCTGCAACCATGTTTCAACACGGTTCCTTGTCAGCCTGTGTACCAAACCCTGAAAGTCTTCCAGAGTGTACTATTGTCAAGACTCTATTTTTACGTCAACATTGAAAGATTCAATGTTGTGTCCTTTCCTCTCCCTGCTATTCCATGGTACTTTGTTGACAACTGGGAATATGTAGAAACCTTGTGAGATCCATAGCTTTTATATGCAACAAGCAAGTTATGGGCTTTTGGAGGTGGCTGTGCTCAAGTGTTAAAAGTCATCTTACCTAGAGCTTCTAGAGAAAGTCTGCCCCTGGTCTTCACACTGCCCTGGACAGACCTCCAACTGATTATTTCCTTCCTTTACCTCCTAAATTAGGACACAGTCAGTTCCCACTGAAATCTCAATGCCTCTCCCTTCTTGACTTCACTTTTCAGCGCGGTGTTCAAAAAAAACAAAACAACCACAAAGACCATGAGGGCTACATATGGAATAGGTTCCTGCTTGGGCACCTTAGTCTAGAATGATGTGAACTTGGGTCAAATTAATTACCATAACAGCAAGGGCTGGAGGGAATGGTTGTATAACTATCATACATCTGCCATGTTACAAAACTTGCTAATCATGTTGATTCAGTAGTTTATATACCAAAGGGAAGCACTGCTGAGAGAAAAGACTCAACTCAACAAATGGGAGATAAAAGCTTAAGAAAGAACCAATCCAATGTCATTGGAAAGTTCCAACAAGTAGATCTATTCTTCTTATTAAATGAACATTTTCATTCCACCTTTTATGGCTGTCATGCTGCATTATTCTTCATGTTTGGTAACAGATTTTATGGTATCGCCTAAATAATACTGATTCCCCTGTCTGAAAGGTCTTTCTTCTCAAAATGTGCTGTGCTGTTCTATGAGAGCTTTGATTAGGTGGCTAATGCAACTGCCTTTTATTGCAGGTCAGCTGGTATGCATATCATCACCAGTAATGAAACAAACTACATTAAGATAAAGCTGATTGGAAGTAATCATTACTGTTTATTAGCATAAAGATAATTAATTTCCCATAGCTTACACCAGATAAATATGTATGTGTATCTAGTAGAAATAATGTCAGTTCAAATAATTTTAAGTGCTTATACTTTTCCTTAGCAATTTTTCATCAGACAAATAAAAATTGAGCTTGAGATGACATACTGGAGGGAAGGGATGCCATCCAGAGGGATGTTGAGAGGCTGGAGAGGTGGGCCTGTGCCAAAGTCATGAAGTTCAACAAGGCCAAATACAAGGTCCTGCACATGGGTTGGAGCAAACCCAAGCCCGAGGCTGGGCAGAGAATTGGTCGAGACCAGGCCTGAGGAGAAGGAATTAGGCGTACTGGTGGATGAAAAGCTAGACATGAGCCGGCATTATCATCTAACACATTTTTGTATTTAATAGTGAGAATTTACCTATATATATTAATAATGTGATGGGTTTATGATTTACCTGGGAGTTCTGATATACTCAGATGTTTATTGAGGGTGATGTTAAAAACACAGACTTCCTAAATAAGTTGTACTGTCCTAAAAATGGTGTTGTGCACTATCATACTTAGTAGATCAGATGTTTTATATCAGAACTTCTGAAATGCACCCCCAGAAATAGCATGTTCCTTGGAGAAAGCATGCATGTGTCATCTTTTCATATGGTGTTTGCAACTAAATGAACATTCACTATAGTCAAATGATATTTTAAAATCATGCCTTATAAAAAAGTGCTGATGAAGTTTAGTAGAAGATCTGTTACTAATACATTAAACTCACAAATAAAACTGGACATAAAATTTCTAAATTCTGATTATGTCTTTTTAAACTCATAGGTCAAATTATTACTGAGTTTCATGCCATATTATGAAGCCAAGAGAGGCTGCATAATGCTGAAGTTATGTAGTGTTGAAACACGTCTCATGTGCAGTATATGACAAATTTGAGAATATTCTTTCATGCATTTAACTCTGAAATAATAAAAACAAAGCTCTGTAAACTGAAGAAAATGAGGCCAAACATTCCTTGACTAGATCTATAGAGAATGTTCTATGTCAATGCGAGTTTCTGGGTGCATGCAGAGGTTATACTGGAGTGTTGGGGTTTTTTTAGAAACCTCGCTGTGGGATTCAATGCCACTGCTTTGTAGTCAATGGATTAAGAACAATATATACTAACTTCAGGTTTGGTACTAAATGTCCTATATACATACTAAAATGAAGGTTTATCTCCTCCAGTGTCCTACCAAAAACCAACTTGTTCTTTAAGTCTGATTCAATGTAATTGCCACTATATTTTCTGTAAGTAGTTTTGTTGAGTTGAAATAGTTCTTATGCTAACCGTAGGCAAGATAGAGCAGCAAATCAGAGAAATATTATATATGGGGATTCAGATAACTTGTATCTGGAAAGAATTCTGTTCATTGATGTTGATTTTGGAAATATGCTATTGTTTTTTAAAATCTGGTCCCCTAGGGTCTCTCATGTTTTAGGTATTAGTGAAGAAATATTCAAGTGAATGTTTGTTTCTCCACTATATCACTCCATGAAATTACATAAATAAATGCAGAAGTGAGAGAAAAGACTTTTTGCCAGCAAAGGAAAATGAATGACAAAATAGAGTGAATTAATGAATTTGTTCATTCTGTTTTTTTCAGTGGTCCCTATAAGTAAATTTGGAGACAGATAAACATGGGGGGTTCATAAACCATATGTAAGACTTAACAATTTAATTATTTGGTCAATTTTCTTTTTTTAAAAAATTAATTTCGATAAAAATTCAGAAGATCTGACTAAAGGCTTTAGCTCCCAGACATCATGAAAAGGAAAATCCAGCAATACCCAAAGGAACAGCTTACGCAGCTGATGACTATCTGTGAGGCTGCTGCCCAACAGAGCCTGGATTTACTTTATTACTCTGCAGGTCCAGCTTTATATGTGTGAACACAGATGTTAGGGTCCATGCACAGCTAAATGAAACAATGGTTGTATTTCAGTAAATCAATGCTCGAAGGAGAACTAGTTTGAACACCTGATTACCAGATAGGTAAAAAAAAGGAAGTAAGTTAATGAAAACCCAATCGAAGTTTGGGGATTTATCAGCAAATACAACACAGTCCAGAAGTAAACTTTTATATCTGGCCTTGGTCAATGAAATTCCTCCTTCAGTGATGCTAGCATAGCCCCATGATTTAGTCACGTGTCACTCAATGCCTCTGCCACATCTGCCCTCCCTTCAGAGCCATCCAGCATGTGAAACATGCATCCAAGATACACTGGATTTAACTGTGATCAGCTAAACTTTACTGTACCTGGTGCATACTTTCACCTGCACTGGGAGCTCAGCCATCCCACACACCTCTTGGCATGCAAAGGTGTCTTGAAGAGGATGTATTGGTGCACCTGACATCTGTCCTGAAGTTGTCAACTCTGTTGTCTGCCCATAGCTGAGCAGCTCTGGGAAGAGGACGTCTGACAGTGTCTTAATACAGCTGCCTTATACAGCCTGCTCTCGTTCCTAAGGGCCCTTCAGATAGGAACAGGGAGGAGCATTGTTGTTACACATCTTCCCTTGGCTAACTGGACACAGAACTTAAAGCTGGGCTCTCCTGTGTGCCAGTGTTTTTGGTAGAAACGGGGAGTGGGGTTGGAGGTGGGTACAGGGTTGGGTCCTGTGAGAAACCTTTAGATGCTTCCCTGACTCCAAATCAGACCTGCCTCTTGCCAAGCAGCAACAGTGATAGTGCCTCTGTGTCAACATATTTGAGAGGGGATGAAACCTGCTGCAGAACCAGAAGTGAAGATAGGAAGAGAATAACTCTGCAGACATCAAGGTCAGTGCAAAAAGGCAGGGAGAAGGTGCCCAGAGCAGAGGTTCCCCTGCAGCCAGTGGAGAGAGGGCAGGCTGTGCCCTGCAGCCATGGAGGGTCACAGGGGACCAAAGACCCCCCTGCAGCTTGGGGAGGGCCCTATGATGGAGCAGGTGGCTGTGCCTGAAGAACCCATACCGGAGCATTCCGTTCCTGAAGGACAGCACCCCATGGAAAGCACCCACTCTGGAGCAGTTTGTGAAGAACTGCAGCCTCTGGGAAGGACTCACATTGGAGAATTTAATGGAGATCTGTCTCACATGGGACAGATGCCACACTGGAGCAGGGGAAGAGTGTGAGGAGTCTTGACCCATGAGTCTTTCCTTATATATGTTCTCCTCCCCATCCCACCAGGGTGGTGACTGGGAAATGAGCGAGTGGCCATGTGGTGCTTGATTGCTGGCTGTTCCTAAACTGTGACATTCAGTAAGCTACTTAGTCTGATTTTATTTATCTCCAATGTTTCCTCATGTCTGTTTAGGTTATACATTTTTAGGGTATCTTACCTCTTATTTTGTTGTTGTTCGGTGTCTAGCACAATGGGGTCCTGATCTTTGGTGGCATCTCTATATACTATTCAGCTGCAGACAATGAATAATAATGGCATATTTGCCATGCAAAGGTGATGAACGCAGAATACAGAGGTAGAGGAAGGAAGACAGGTCCTTATTCTCCTTTAGTGCTTTTTATGTGGTTTGAGAAGAAACTAAGCATCTTTTGAGTGGGATTGGAAAATAGCGTTTTTGTCCTTGAAGAACAGCAGTGACACAATCTGCTGTTTACACAGTGAAGAGGCAGTAGTCCATCCATTTTGCGTCTGGTTATCCATGTCCCTTTAAATCTTCTCACAAGTTCTTCTACCTTGGACTTTTGCTTGCATTATCTCTGTCTAGTGGATGAGTTTTACTGTTTTTAAGTGGTTTGGGGGGAATTTATAAATGTATAAAGTAATGTTGGAGTATGCGTAACACTGGTTTTGTGACACCCCAATGAAAGGGCAGTGTGCCTTAGGACTGTAAAGCTGTGCAGTTCTTATGCTGCAGAGTGCTTTGGCATACAAGTGACAAAATTGCCTGGATAGGTACCTCATTTGTTGTGCAGATTCTGATTCTCATCTCCACCATCTTCACTATACTGAGCAAGTTACTGTCATTAATGTAAGTCTTTGCACGCTCTTATGGAGAGGGGAACTGGTTTACTTCTACATTTTAACTTATTTAAAAAAAAAAATTCTGAGAGGCAAATGAGGTACAAAGCAGACAAATAAAAAATGGAGTCTGATTGAACTATGACTAGGCTTGGGAATTTTCAGGAATGCCCCGTGTCTCACTCTCTCTAATCCTTAATGGAAAAAGAAGACTGGGGCAAGAAGATCCCAGTACTGGAAAATGCAGCCAGAAGACTAAAAACTCTGAAGCTCAGATTTGCAAGTTGTTTAGATGCTGAATTCCCACTGAGCTTGTTGGGAGACAGGTGACTAAACAGCTTTGAATATCTGAGGCCAACTACCTTAATCAGATCAATGCCAAACTCAGCTAGCTCAGCTACTGAATCATTTTCTGTCTGACTTTCTGTATTTCTTTGCTACTTAATGAAGATCAGATGTTTTAGCAGATCCCACAAGTGTGAATTACTTTTTGTTTGGAGTGATTATAAGAACTAGAGGGTACCTGCAAAGTAATTGGGAACGTATGAAGACGCACAATTATAGGTTCACAAGGTCATTGTATTCCCCAAAAGGTATTTTAGTAGTCACAATTCCTAGGCAACCCTAGCTTTCATGTCTTCTCCCTGATTTCTTTCATGAGAAGCCCTGTGCAACACAGCACTTTACAAGGTAATCTTCTGACCATGGCATTGCCATGCTTATGTCACAGGGAGGAGGAACCTTACTTGGGCATATATGTTCACAGCAAAAATACTCATGGAGTGGAGAGGAAAAAAATTATTGTAAAGGGGCCACAAAGGAAAAGGAACAAGTTAAACATGAACAGGTGCAGAGATTGCTCTAAGGGAGTTGTTTAATGAATAGTAAAAGTTGTCTCCCTGCACACCCAGCTCTAGTGCAGAACTATTTGGTGTTCTCAACTTATTGCACAAGGGCAGCCTGAATTTGAAATTGCTAAGTAATGAATTATAGCAAGCAGGAATCTAAGACAAATTCTTGGATGATATAAAGTGGCGCCACTCTCTTGGTTTCAGTGGGGTTACCTAGGTTTACACCACCAAAAAAAATTTAAAAAGCTGTCTACATAGTTTAACGAAGAAACTGAGTGGGATTAACATTTTATAAATTGTTTTACAGATGTCTGTTAATCCCTAACTGAAATGTAGTGACCATTATGTAAGTAATACGCAGCTTCATAAAGAGACCATCCTTCCCCAAAGTTATAGCACATAATAAATAAAACAGCCAAAGTATGTGAGTAAAAGTTCCCTGCACAAAAGTTTTAAATAGAAGATGAAACGCACAAGAGAATTAATGTCTGCTCTTCTTTTAAATTGTTCATGGAAGTTTATAATTCATATTGACATGTTCCATTTAGAAATAGATTGGGAAAGTATGGCTTATGATAAATTGGTTATTCAGTTTAAGGTAATAATGGGTTACATGCATCAATCTGATTGTGTATGATTTCTTGTGCAATCACTGGAAAAATATTTTCCCTTCTGTTTATATATATGGTATCCAATCACCCGGTTTTCCACTTGGTTAAATCACTTACCTTTGAATTGGTCTCTTCATTTAATAATAGTAAATATTCTATCAATTAAAGTATTTATTTTGCTACACTTTTGTAATAGACAGTGGTCTTTCTGTGCAATGATTTTCTTTCACTACCCAAGTCAGGACTGATCTGCCTAGAACCCAGCACCAGGCAGTACCATCTCTTATAACAATGACTATTTCAGAGAAACAGAAGGTCAGGTATTGATCTTCCTAGAGCAAAGCATATTGCTTGCAGAAGGATGACAGTACCTAAATGATGAATCCCTCAGGCATTATGTACTTTTGATAATATTCTATTAAAACCAAAATTTGGTAATTTATGCAATATTTTAAAAAATTCTGGAAATGCAACACATTGCTACTACTTGAGCATGTAATTCAA
The DNA here is from genome assembly GCA_027574665.1 of Rhynochetos jubatus. Taxonomy (NCBI): domain Eukaryota; kingdom Metazoa; phylum Chordata; class Aves; order Eurypygiformes; family Rhynochetidae; genus Rhynochetos; species Rhynochetos jubatus. The sequence goes on along the minus strand of CM050649.1, from coordinate 122,315,651 downwards.
AACTGAGTGACACTGCTCAATTAACAGTCAAACATGCATAGCATAAATAAATCAAATAGAGGAAAAAAGAAAGAGAAAATCTATTAGTAAAATCCAGCATGGATGAATGCATATGTTTTTGGTTGTTCTAATAGAAAAAAGGTGGTATTTGTTGAATTATAAAACAGTTAATTTCATATTTACTAAATAAGCTAGAAAACTGTAACACCACCATCACCCCTTGACATTAATAGCAAGCACCATATTCAGTGTTTAAATTAAACCATGTATTTTTATGAATACTTTAAGTTGCTCTGATCTTCAAAGGTTTTAATTTAGCTCAAAAAAGTTTGAATTTTAAGTATTCTTTGATTTACTAGGGGGGATTTAATAAAATCTGCTTCACACACACATGCACTCCGTATTTAGAGTGAAGGTAAGTCGGGAACAAGATGTGAAATGACAGATTTCAGGTATGCTGACTTGCTTGCTTTCCAGTCTGCTACAAGGTTCTTAGTTACTATATTTTTAAAAATGTTATCTAGAAATGCCACTGTGTGAAGTAATGTATAAACACAGGTGAATAAAATAGAGATTCATAACAACAAAGGTTCCTTTCTCTCCCCAAGCCTCTTAGCCTGAGGAAGCGTAATACACACTAACAATTCTATTCTTATACTAATTAGCTGAAGCAAAATATAAAATAAATCTGTGAGTACTTACTGCTTTGTCAGTTGGCAACAAGCACTTCAGTTTCAGCAATGACAGGTTTTTATTTGTTTGTTAATGGATAGGAAGGAAATTTGTCCTGAGGAGGGCCATGAAGATGATCAGGGGGCTGGAGTACCTCACCTATGATGAAAGACTGAGACAGTTGGGCTTGTTCAGCCTGGAGAAGAGAAGGCTTTAGGGAGAGCTTATTGAAGCCTTCCAGTACCTGAAGGGGCCTGCAAGGAAGCTGGGGGGGGACTGTTTACAAGGGCCTGTAGTGACAGGACAAGGCGTAATGGGTTTAAAGTGCAAACAGGGAGATTTAGATTAGATATCAGGAAGAAGTTCTTCCTGGTGAAGGTGGCGAGGCACTGGAACAGTTTGCCCAGAGAAGCTGTGAATGCCCCATCCCTGGAAGTGTTCAAGGCCAGGCTGGAGGAGGCTTGGAGTAACCTAGTCTAGTGGAGGGTGTCCCTGCCCATGGCAGGGGGGGTTGAAACTAGATGATCTTTAAGGTCCCTTCCAACCCTAACCATTCTAGGATTCTATGATTCTATGAATGTTTATGTATACACGTATATGATTGTATTTAAACATGGCTAATTAATTGCAGGCTGGTATTTATATTTTTTCTTGAATATATTCTACTTGAAACAGTTCTTCACCCATACTATAAAACAAGTACCTGAACGCTCTAATGTTACCTGAAGATAAATAACAAGCTATAAACTCCTGAGACACCAGTGAAAACCCAAAGCTGAAATTCCTTTGCAGTGAAGCATACATTTATGATTTTTTTCCCTGGACTTTTAAATAATAGCAAAACATCTTTAATTTGAAATGTAATATTTTTTTTTGCATCACAACCTTTTCCTCAGGTCTTTATCTTAACATGCAGGGGGTTTTGTGTTACAGTCAAGCTGAGGTAGAAAACCAACATATGACAAAAATGTGGAAGATCATAGTGTTATCACTTATGATACAAAAAACTTAGGATAATAAACTGCTGCTTTGATGCCCACACATGCGAACATATATGTGAGCATCATGAAATAAAACTACGCACATACTTAAATATCTTATATTGGAAAAATATAATTATTAAGATTTTTAATTTGTACATTTCAATTATGAAATGTCAGAAAAAAACGTTGCTATACTATTATTACTCTTTAACTTCAGGGGATAGATTATTTAATCACAAAGCAGCATGGAGTTTGCGTTGTCTCTTAATATACCACCTTGAAAACACAGTTCCGTAAAGGTCCTCAGTATTTAGAAAAGCAGAAAAAGAATCTTAGCATTTGAGGTGTATCAGGTTTTGGTCTTAAATCTGCATGTCATAATTCCTGTTAGTAGCATAGTACATTCCATGTATGGGACATTAGCTCCATACACTAATTTTTTCTCATTCAAGGATCAGTCTTGCACCTGTGCTCCAAAGTTGCTAAGTGTTGCACTCAGAGTGCTATTTTCAGTCCTAAAATAATTTGTGCAAACTGAAAAAATTGTAAAACTGTAGTGGTATGATAGAATCATCCTCACTCTGCCCTATCTCTTTGGAGTTTTAAGATTCAGATATTATTCCTATCCACACGGATCACTCTTAGATCTTTTGTCTGAGGGTAACGTTTTGTCAGCATAATGATACGGGCTGCAGGCATTAGGTACAGCAAGCATTTTTATCTTGTGTACAACAGAAGGGTTATATACCAGAACTGAATGTAACACAGATTTAATTAGAAGCTGGGGGGGTGAGGGGGAGGGGAGTTGAAGGCTCATGACAGGAATAAATCAATGTTTTTGATCATTAGACCTTGTGCAGGTTCTGCTGCTGTAATGGAAAACTAGTACATGCTATTTCCTTCAAAACCCTTGACATATCTGTGATATACTTCTCTGCTATACTGTTACACAGATTTCTTTGACTTTCACCATCCCCATTCTGATCTTACTTTGGTTTATTACTGAGGTAAGAAAGAAAAGATTAGTCTTCCGGTTGCTACAGTAACTTGTCCTATAACCCCCAGGCATGTGTGAGCTCTTCATCAAATGTTTATGACAACAGCTAAATGTAAATCCACAGGGAAAGAAAATGATAGTCATAATGCACTTAGATTACAAGACCCTCTGTGTGCCCTAGGGGTGATGGACCATGTCTTTGGTTGGAGCTAGACTAATTTATTTCAGGTGAAGGTCTATTCCAGCGGTTTTAATTTGCTTCAACATAAACCCATTCTGCTTTTGAATGACAGCTTCTGCCATTAATGACAGTGATGACATTGACATTGAGTTCATCTGGGGCTTGGGTTGATGCTTTGTCCATCATTTGCAAAGCCTAGTGTGCCACCTTCTCTGGAATGTATGTGCTTGGCTGGGGGGCAATATGTTATCTCTTATTTCTCTCTCTCTTTCTTAGGGGTAGCTGTAACAAAATGGAACCGAGCACATGTAAAAAAACTTCCTGTCTTCAGTCTCTAGTGCTAGCTACGGAAAATCAGCTTCACTTTGACAGCTGAAACTGTTGTGCGTCTCAGTGTATGTATAAATACACAGCCGTGTGCTGACAACAGCATGTGAAGTCTGTGTCTCCACCTGTGTAGATTTCTCTGAGATGACTCTGTTCTCCCACGTGGCACAAACTGCAGATAATACAATTATAGAAACAGTTAACTCCTTATTACCCAGGGGTGGAATATTGGTGTTGTCTATTATTTAGGACAAGCTTAAAAAAATCAAAGCCTTTTACCTTTCGTAAGTATGGCATTGATTCAAGAGTAATGTTCATATTCTCCAATGTCCATTTCAATAAATATACTCTAGTTTTAAAACCCAATGTACACACATTTTGTACTGTCTATATTCTTTTCTGAATTTATCTTCATCCAGAATTTTCGTGGTTAAATTGAAAGTTGACGATAGTTTTCTTGTATTATAATTCTGTCCTAAGCTAATGAGTGGCGTGAAAACCTCCAGTCATACTTGTTCAGGCCAGAACAGCTAACAAAAATAATGTTTTATTTCTGACAGATATTGCCTTTTGTGCTCTCATGCATGCTTGGTAGGCTAGATTTGAAAGAGAATGCTGGTAAGGCCGTTCAATCTGCTGTCTCAATTGAGGTGAGGGATGCAGATGCATCCACCTGGGTAATAAATCAGGTCAACCAGGCTTGGCACCAAGGCTCCTTAGCTACCACCAAAGACAATGATGAAAAGGCAGACAGTCCTGGGGCTGTGTATGACAATGGTATATCCTCCCGCTCTCTTCCAGGAAAACCTGCACGCTTGGCCACCTCTCTGAAATGCCTATACACTAACTCATGCAGTATGGGGAACAAGCAGGAGGGACGAGAGATCTGTGTGCGCTCTCAGGACCACGATCTCCTTGCAATTACAGAGACATGGTGGGACAGCTCACATGACTGGAACACTGTCATGGATGGCTATGCCCTTTTTGGGAAAGATAGGTAGGCAAGGCAGGGAGGTGGAGCTGCTCTTTATGTGAGAGAGCAACTGGAATGTATTGAGCTTTCCCTGGGGATGGATGAAGGGCTAGTTGAATGCTTGTGGGTAAGGATCAAGGGGCAGACTAATATGGGAGACACTGTTGTGGGTGTTTACTACAGGCCACCTGGTCAGGATGAGGAAGCTGATGAGGCCTTCTACAGGCAGCTGGAAGTAGCCTCACAATCACAGGCTCTGGTTGTCATGGGGGACTTCAATTACCCTGACATTTGCTGGACAAGCTACACAGCCAGGCATGCGCAGTCCAGAAGGTTCCTCCAGTGCTTCTTGATGCAGATGGTGGAGGACCCAACAAGGAGAGGGGTAGTGCTGGACCTTGTACTGATGAACAAGGAGGGACTTGTCAAGGATGTGAAGGTAGGGGGCAACCTTGGATGTAGTGACCATGAGATGGTGGAGTTCAGGATCACATACAGCAGGCACAGAGCAACAAGCAGGGTCACTAACTTAGACTTCAGAAGGGCTGACTTCGTCCTCTTCAAGGACCTGCTTGGAGCAGTCCTGTGGGATAGCACTCTAGAAGGTAGGGGAGCCCAAGACCTGGTTAATATTCAAGTACCATTTCCTCCAAGCTCAAGACCGGAGCATCCCAAAGAGTAAGAAACCAAGTAAGAGAGCTAGGAGACCTGCATGGATGAGCAGGGAGTTAATGAATAGACTGAAGTGGGAAAAGGAAGTATATAGAACCTGGAAGAAGGGGCTAACCACTTGGGAGGAGTACAAAAATGTTGTCAGAGGATGTAGGGATGCAACAAGGAAAGCTAAGGCCTCCTTAGAACTGAACCTGGCAGGAGAGGTCAAGGACAACAAGAAAGGCTTTTTCAAGTACATTGGAGGATAAAAGAAGACCAGAGGAAATGTTGGCCCACTGCTGAATGAAGTGGGTGACCTGGTGACTGAGGATATGGAGAAGGCAGAGTTACTGAATGCCACCTTTGCCTCGGTCTTTACTGCTAAGACCAGCCCTCAGGAGTCCCTGAGCTTGAAAACCATAAAGAAAGTCCTGAGGAAGGAAGGTTTTGTTTCAGTTGAAGAGGATTGGATTAGAGATCAATTAAGCAAACTGAACATCCACAAATCCATGGGCCCTAATGGGATGCACCCACGAGTGCTGAGGGAGCTGGCAGAAGCCATTATTAGGCCACTCTCCACAATCTTGGAAAAGTCCTGGAGAACAGGAGAGGTGCCTGAGGACTGGAGGAAAGCCCATGTTACTCCAATCTTCAAAAAAGGCAAGGGGGAGGACCCAGGCAACTACAGACCGGTCAGCCTCACCTCCATCCCTGGAAAGATAATGGAACAACTTGTTTTTGATGCCATCTCAAAGCATATTGAGGAAAGGAAGCTAATCACGAGTAGTCAACATGAATTCAACAAGATGAAGTCATGCTTGACCAATCTGATAGCTTTTTATGATGGCATCACTAGATGGATGGACGAGGGGAAGGCAGTGGATGTGATCTACCTTGACTTCAGCAAAGCTTTTGACACAGTCTCCCATGACATCCTCATAGCCAAGCTTAGGAAGTATGGGCTGGACCACTGGGTGGTGGGGTGGATTGAGAACTGGCTGGAGGAAAGAACTTGGAGTTGTTGTCAATGGGGCAGTCTAGTTGGAGGCCTGTGGCTAGTGGCATCCCCCAGGGGTCAGTGCTGGGTCCAGCACTATTCAATATATTCATCAATGACCTGGACAAAGGGCTAGAATGTCCTCTCAGCAAGTTTGCTGATGATACCAAACTGGTAGGAGTGGCTGCCATGCCAGAAGGCTGTGCTGCCATCCAGCGTGACCTGGACAGGCTGGAGAGCTGGGCAGGGAGAAGTTGAATGGAATTCAGTAAGGGCACGTGTAAAGTGCTACATCTAGGAAAGAACAACCCCATGGATCAGTACAGGTTGGGGGCTGTTCTCTTGGAGGGTAGCTCTGGGGAAAAGGACCTTGGAGTCGTAGTGGACAACAGGACGACCATGAGCCAACACTGTGCCCTCGTGGCCAAGAAGGCCAGTGGCATCCTGGGATGGATTAACAAGAGCGTGGACAGCAGGTAGAGGGAAGCTATCCTTCCCCTCTACTCTGCGCTGGTGAGGCCTCCCCTGGAGTGCTGTGTCCAGTTCTGGGCTCCTCCGTTCCAGAAGGACAAGGAGCTACTGGAGAGGGCCCAGCGCAGGGCCACTGAGATGATGAAGGGCCTGGAGCACCTTCCATGTGAGGAAAGGCTGAGGGAGCTGGGTCGATTTAATTTGGAGAAGAGGAGGCTGAGGGGGGATCTTATCAATGCCTATCAGTATCTGAAGGGTGGGTGTCAGGAGGATGGGACCAGGCTCTTCTCAGTGGTGTCCAGTGACAGAACTAGGGGCAATGGCCATAAACTGGAAAACAGAAGGTTCAGCCTGCACGTGAGGAAACACTTGTTCCCTGTGAGGGTGAGAGAGCACTGGAACAGGCTGCCCAGAGAGTGGGTGGAGTCTCCTCTGGAGACTTTCCAAAGCCACCTGGACTTGTTCCTGTGTGATCTACTCCAGGTGATCCTGCTCTGGCAGTTGGGTTGGACTAGATGATCTCTAGAGGTCCCTTTCAACCCCGAACACTCTGTGAATCTGTGAATCTGTCAGAACAAATTACAGAAAGCAGCAAACAGTAAATCATGAAGGTAGTCAGTGGTAACAGATGTCTCTTACTTCTCAGTAATGTTCACTAGCTACAGTATTCAACACTTTTATAGACAAGACTGTTATGGTTTACCTATAAACAATTTTTCCTGTATGCTGTATGCAGTCTTGGCTGCCAGTGGGCTTTGGAGTTTGTGTTGGAACTGAAAGGCCCAGCTATGTTCACAGGAAAGCGCATCCACTATTTCCCAATAAATATGATTGTGGTTTTAAAATTGCTCAATACAATCAGTCTATCTTTTGCATTCATGAAGTAAACAGTATATGACTGTTTTAAAGGAAACAGCTTATAACTGGCATACAGAATCTTTTCCAATTCAATGGTGGCAGCTTTTTAATAGATTTTCAGTTTGACACAGACTTTGAGGAACAGATGAGATTACTCATTCATAGTGTCTGCAAGATGGAAAAGAGTGAAGATGAAACCAATACTACAAATGTGTTATATGCCCAAAAGTACAGGCAACTATTCCTCAGCTATTATGTATAACTCTTTTTTTTTAAATGGAAATATTTATAGTAAAGTAGTTAAAGAGCCTGGTGAATTAATTTTTCCATAGATTAAGCTCGTCTTCTGTGTTACAAGAGCTGCTAAAATACAGCCATTTTCTGCCAGTAATTTTTAGTAGAGCTATAACACTTCTTTAGACAAAGATGACATCATTCAGAACCTACCTCTGTCTCCAGAAGAAATTTAGAAATTACTAGACCTCAGTGCTTAAAAATATGTTTATTTTCTCTGCTTTTTACTGAGATAATGATCTTTTCTTAGTTTTGGTTGGGCTTTTTAAAAAAAACTTCTTTTCTCCAGTTGACTTCTTTAAATTAATTATCTGTTTACTGTAGGTGCATTGCTTCTTTTTTTTTTTTTAGTCTTTGTGAGAATACCCTCTCACTCACCTTTATTTCAATAATATGTTAATCAAGAAGGAGCAAAAGATTTTGGCTTTGTGCCAGCTCTCTCCCAGCCACTCACCTACTTTCTGTTAGGATAATGGAAGTGTCCATAATGAGATCATGTAATGTCATTGAACTGTTTGATGCATTAGAAAAACAGAAAGACCTATAAGCATGTAAGATTGAACTGAAAGGTAAGGAGAAATGAACTTTAACCGCCTTTCTTATCCTGTAGCATTCCATTTGGGTTTTCTTGCACTTAACTCTGGCTTTATGGTTTTGGACTATTATGGGGGACATAATATTGGACTTGAGTAACATCATCAGTATGGTACTTTTAATGTTTCTGTGAAATCAAAAAAAGTTCTGCTATATATATACAGCCACTAAGAAAAGCAATAAGAAAAATGGCTAAAAAGTTTGGTTCAGATCATTTTAATGAAATCTTTAATTAAAAAATATGTAACATTTTACAAATTCAGCCCAGAAGACTCAGTGCGAATTAAAGCAAAATATGGCCTAATATGTATTTATCACAAACCCAAGAAAAACTACTATTAAGAGCGAAGTGTAATAAACCATCTGATTCTCAATCCCTAGGGCTAATAAAATGTTAAGGAGCAAAGAAGAATGCTGTGGAAGCGAGAGTGTGGCACACTTTTAAAATAGAAAGGAAATGTAGTTCTGTAATTAGGAGGCCTCCGATAAACTTTATGTTTTCCTTAAATTACATTTTTGTAGTTCCTTCCTTGTCCAACGACAGTTTTATGTCATAGTAAATCCTCTGACTTTGATAGTCTGATTCTGGGTTATGGCCTCTGTGTAGTCTTGCACTGAACCATTTGACTATTGATTTAAAGACATGCTGGAGTGCCTGAATGGAGCCAATCATTGTGTGGAGGAAGGGGAACAGAGATCTGTACTACAGTTACCAGCAGTGCTCTTAAATAGAAGAGCTTTGAGTAAGTCTGCTCACAAGCTAAGATCATGACCCACACAGTTATTATGGTTCAGCAGAAGAATTTTAATGCATTAAACTCAGGTATCATCTTTGTCAATTGTTTAAGTCCTTACAGTTCATATTCATTCCTCTTAACCTTCTGTTCTTCTTTTTTTCCTTGAATCCATATGTCTCTCCTGTATTTGAAGGGTCCTGAAGTGATGCAAAAACCCCCATACAAATCTACCGAGAACAGTACAGCAGCTTGTAGTGGGAATGGGAACATAAAGGGTTCTGAAGTACAGCCCTCCACTTTATGAAAACTGCTTTTCATCGTTCATAGCAATGGCTATCAATGGCTCTTAATATTAGCACAATTAGGCATTTAACTGAAGTTAAAGATGGCTAAGCAGGTGGAATGGAACCCTAAAATAGGTTTAGTATTTGCACAGCCAATGCAATCCTGAAAGCCTTGGAAGCAACAAGCTTTCAACAATTCTACAGCTACCTGTAACTATAACGAAATGTTTGTGGAATCTTTATTCTGTTCTGTTTTTCCTTTTTTTAAACACTTTGATTCACATGAAATAATTCAGCTGACACCTTGGTATTTCAAAAGGTCATTTCTGCACTTACTAAATCTATGATGCCATCTCGTTTGACTTTTATACAAGCACCTTTATGTTTTTCCTCCTGCTGCCCGTTGGGAAGATACCTCTGTAAACAACTGAGAAATTGTTTCTATCCTTTTCCAATTCCTCCTTCACTTTCTTACACCACGTAGTTCTTTGAAAACAAAAAAAAAGTAAAAACTTAGTTCTCCTGGTATGCCAAGATCAGCTATGTCTCATTTCTTTGCCTTTGTTTCTTCTCTGTCTGCATTCATCTTTTGTTTCAGGTCTTAGAGTGTGAGTTCTCTGAGAGAGAGGCTGTCTTTTTTTGATCCATGTTCAGTGTCGAGTGTTAAAGTAGTGCAAATAAATAACACTAATGTTATACTGCTAAAGTGTATCAGGATACTGTACTGCTGTACTCAGCTAATCTGGCTAGTAAGTCAGGAGATGTAGTCATCATTGCCTGTCACTGTATGTTGCATCTTATCAGCCATGGAATCGGTGCGGTTTTATATCAGTTCAGGACTTCGTAAAGCCTATTCTGAGTTAAAAAATCTTCAATTCTGAACACATTGTGGATGTTAAATCAAGTTGTAAACAGCTGTATAAAATGCCCACACCTGGTAATTTTCTTTTTAGCAATGTCAAACTTTCAGAAACAAATTAATTTTTTTAAAAAACAATAATAATAAAAAATCTACATTGAAAGAAACTTCTGGAAAAAAGTGTGTTTGGAACTTTTTTAGAAATGTGATATTTCTAAGTATGTTCTGACATAATTTTGAAATACGCTTTCATTTTAAAATTATGAATTTATAGCAACACCTTTTGAAAGAAGAACGAAGACATGCAGATTCACAGATTTACAGAGTGTTAGGGATTGGAAGGGACCTCTAGAGATCATCTAGTCCAATCCCCTGCCAGAGCAGAATCACCTGGAGTAGATCACACAGGAACAAGTCCAGGTGGCTTTGGAAAGTCTTCAGAAAAGGAGACTCCACCACCTCTCTGGGCAGCCTGTTCCAGTGCTCTGTCCGCCTCACAGTGAAGAAGTGACCATTGAGCACAACTCTCTGAGCTCTTTCCTCCAGCCAGATGGTACCTGCTAATTTGTTCCCTTTTACGACAGTGATTTTTAGGAAAATGATTCAAGTGCAGGTGTTTGGTTCTAGTGTGTGAATCATGTGATGATGACATGATTTCCCACTTCAGTTTAGGAATATTAATCTTCAAAACACAATTCTCAACTCAAATATTTGTTTTCATTCTGTCTACTACATCAGTGACTATTTCCATATTATGGTCTGTATGATTTAAAAAAAACCCCAAAATCTAAATGCAGTAATATTGTATTGTTTGTTCTGTGATCTTTTTTACATTTTTTAATATATAAACTATTTACTTCGTTAGTTATATTATTTATAAATTGATTCTCAAGATACATGGAAATTTTTATACCTTTAATAGATTTCTGTTTCTGTTAATAATATACATAAGCTTTATTAACAGTTCATGGCATGAGTAGCCTCCTTACCATTTTTGAAAATAAATGTTTTTTCAAAATATATTCTCATATTTTCCAAGTTATTCCCCAGTATATAAAAAATTATTTTCAGCTGCTGTTAACTAGTCATCTGTAGGGTCTTGCCGTCAATACCAAATTTTCTATTGCTTTGAAAGGGTTTTAGGATGGGCTTTTAACCTGAGAAAAATGCACATCACGTGCTCTATAAGGGTTTTGGAAATAGTGATTACTTGGCAATGTATTTTTCCCCATTTTTCATCACTAACCAATTTTACTACACCCATAACTTCTTTTTTAAATAACTGCTCGGAGTTCTTGATTTATTTTTTCCTTTTTCTGAAGAGGAATGGAACCGAGAATTCAATATTTTAAATATTCTGTATAATTTTCTCCCCTTACTTCAATCATTAATAGACCCATTTTCCTCTTAACACCTCTTTCTACACTGATATCTCCATAAAAGTCATTCCTATATTGGAAAGAAATAAGACTGCCATAGAAAAGTATAGAGATGCGGGAGTAATACAGATGAGACAACTGCTCAGTGATTACAAGGTTAGCTGTCAGTCCCTTACACTATGACTTTTAATCTTTATCTGACTGAGAACTCAGTGAGAAATGGATATTTGCCAAATTTCAGACCTCCTTCTTTGTAGATAATCTCGAAAATAGAACACCTTTATTCTTTGGCATTTAACTTTTGAACTCTGTTGAATAGAGAATTTTAAAAGAAACTCTAAAAACAGTACAATTGTTAAAGTTAATACAAATTTTTCTTTGTGTCTAATTACATCACCAGATCTTCACAGGATTTCTAAATAGTTTATCAAGAAGCATTTACCAGCAAATTTTTACAATTCCCATAATATTCACTGTTCTGTACTCCCACATTATTAGTAAATTTCTGGTCTGGTCAGTTAACAAGGCACTTTAAACCATAACTGACCATATGCTTTTGAATATCATGTAGCAGAGAGCAATTTCAGAGTCTTATTACTGCAGATTTATTTATTTATTTATTTATTTACAGAATTTAGAATTCTTGGAGGAATAAGGGATATTGCTTTCTTATCATCATTATTTTCTGCTGGGAAATGTTATACTTACTAAGCCTCGATCAAGCCTGACCTTTCAGATGAAGTAGAAGGCTCTCATACTTCCATGCATGTCAAGTACCAGGTGAATGGTCTGAAAGGTAAGACACAATTGAGTGCAGATGCTTGTCTGGATGATATTTCTAACAAATCCTGATCAGAGGTGTGTTCCAAATCTTTGTGAGTCAGAGCTCAGTTTCCTCTGGTTTGCTTTTGTTAACCTACCATACAAACATTCCTTCATCCCACCCTAGATGTTTCTCATTCCCCTTCTGTCTCAGTAGAGATACCACTTATTGCCTTGGGTTTGCAAGGTCTCCTTGACAAATTGCCTGTGAGTTGCACAGTGCGGTGCTAAGCCTAAAATCACCTTGTGAATCTAGCACAAGCAGAGTTGCCACTTCTTACTAGGATGAATCCTGAGAGTGCCAGTGGATCTGAGACTCTTTCTTCGTTGTCTGTTGGAAGTCAAATGCATTCTGGCAATAAGAGGCTTTGAGAGTGCCCTTGCAGCTCAGTAAAGGAACAGTCTGCAAACCTTTGAGGACTTAGTTTTATTTGTGAAGTGTCACTGCTTGGCAATGGATGAGCAGTAAAAAGTCTTGTCACGCTCTTGGGATACTTACTGTTTGGCAGCTTTTCTCAAATCATCCTTAACAGTAGACAAACATTAAAGTGAGAGTGAAAGTGAATTTACTTTCTGAAATGCAAACTTTATGAAGTCTATTCCTTAGCTTGGAAACATAGTAAGAAATGAAGTAATAACACACTTTAATGTGACATTCTCATTTAGCTTAAAAATGGTTTTCACGTTCTTGTCAGACTGAAGGCTCTGAAGCCTGGGTAATCTTTTAGGTGATTTCCACAGATCACACTCTGAGACCCTGTCCTTTAGAAAGGCCAGTCCTTATGCTTTGCTTTCCTCAAATAGGATCATACCTTGTAGTAAACCTGCCAATCTTTTTTCAACTAAAAGTAAATTCACCTGTATCCACTTCCTATAAAACCTCCATCCTTATAACTGGGTCAGTCAGGGCATCTCTTCTGTGCTAGCAGAATCCTGCCTGACACTGGATTTATCTTCATTAGAGAAAGATTTCCTTGGCTGTCTCCCTAGAACCTGCCTGCTGGGCAGGCTCAACTACAGTCAATGTCTAGTTGACTACAAGTAGATCTGACCTCCAATGAGAGCAGAAAATGCTACTTGGCCTGAGTATAAAAAGATCACTTACTACCATAAAGGAAATTCATCCTACTGAATGATTTGAACTTTTTTTAATTGCTGACATAAGTTCATAGCATTTGGTAGAGTGTACGATGACAAACATATTTTGTACAAACATATAATGAAGACAATGTGCAATATATATAAGGAAAGTGTAATGAAACAAAAAAATGCAGAATCACTCTAGATTTCAGTCCAGAAACCCTTGACCGTTGAAAAGTCAGTTGTGTATTCCAAATTCATTACTTATATTTACTTAAGGACAACAGTGAGCTATTTCCAAAAGGAATTTTATGAAATCCTTTAGCAAGTAGGGTGATTTACTAAGTTAAATTAGTTCTAGATATCTGCTTCTGTAAAAGTCCTGGTGAGTGAGAGAGAGAGAGCAAAAGTGACCCCTGGCCCACCTCCAGCTTACATACTGAGCATGATGTTTTGTGGAATGAAATAGCCCTTTGGTCAGTTTGGGTCAGCTGTCTGGACTGTGTCCCCTCCCAGCTTCTTGTAGGGAAAGAAGCTGGGAACACAGGGGCAGTATGAGAAACTGAAAACATTCTTGACTTAGTATAAACATTCCTTAGCAACGGCTAAAACCAATAATGTGTTATCAATTTATTCTCAGCACAAATCCAAAACATAACCTCATACTAGCTACTGTGAAGAACATTAACTCTATCCAAACTAAAACCACCACAGTGCACCACCATACAGAGGCACCTTGAAAGGCTGGAGAAATGGTCTGACAGAAACCTCATGAAGTTCAAGATGGGGGAAATGCAAAGTCATGCACTCACACAGCACTGGGAATCAGATGGCTCGTGACTCTGTTAAACCCTGTTTTAATAGAGTGAGAGAATTTAACAGGTTAATTCACTTGTTCACTAGAAAATTGTGATGAGGTCATCAAGGGAGTATTAATCATGAAGGAAGTCCAGATACAAGAGCTATTAAGTTTATTTGGGAGTGATAAAATGTTTGGAACACATGTTGCTGAAAGTGATGGAGGGTAATATTTACAAGGTACCAAATGGGAAAGAAATAGTATATAGAATAATACTTAAAATAATGTTTAATTTAGATTGTGGGTTTTTTAATTTTCTTTTATTCTTATTATTTTTGTTATAGTTCTCTGTCAAGTAGTGCAGCCCACAGTCCTTTCCCTCACTCCCCATGTTTTGTTTAAAACCAATCGCTAGGTTTTGACTGATGGATAAAACAGTACAAAGATTTTCTGCACCAAAAGAAGGTTACAAAATGTAAGAAAACTAATCCGATAATATTCATTTTTTAAAACTTTATAGCAGTTTTTAACCACTGTAATGTTTTTCATACCTCCAAGGCACGACAGAGCAAACAAAGTAACTGTGATATAGTCTGTGGGGTGGAGGTGATTCAGCTTGGCAAAGTCTGTCTTGACAGAGGGTCATGTCTAACTAAGGTAACCTGAGATAATATTAACTGAAACTTAACCACTTTTCTAGCACTGATATACCAATGAGCTTCACAATACAAACAAAAAAAGATATGAGCATGATTCAAAGAATTTTGAATCTGGCATTTCACATGATAAGAAGAATTATAGGAATAACACCCGCAAGAAAGACAGAACATGTTTCTCAACACACAGCTGTGTAAACCTCATCACAGCTGTGCTCTGAGGACAGAAGAGGGCAGATACACTGGAATTAATAAACTAAAGTTTCTGTAGCTTGTGGGCATGGCTAACTGTTAAGACATAGGATTTCTACAAAATGCTGAGTTGTCCTGAGGAGAAGCACAACTTTCCTGGACCTTGTGCTCTTGACTAGTCTACAAAACAATAATTCTTTCTGATGAAGTGTAATTTCTTAAAACCTAAGGCAGTATTTTATCCTCAGCTGTGGATAATTTCATATACAATTGTGGTATCTAATGTATTTCTAAAAAGGAAAAACCATGTGGGGCTTGCTTTAAGAAAATAGAACAAGGTTAATAAGACAAATGCAGTGATAAGAAGACAATATATAACACAGGAAAAAAGGGGGAGATAGCAGTAGTAAACATCTGTGTGGAAAATGGAGTGTTTGGTGCTCTACAGTCAGAGCATGCACCCAGCAGGCACATACTATTGGGGTTTAGAGGGTAAAAAAATTATTAGTGGAATGGATTAAGAGGCCAAGTGCAAAAGCAAAATAATAGTGTTGACTGCATGAACAAGGATTAGAACAGAAAGGTAGTTATGCTGGTGATTCCGATACTTTAAAAAAAATGTTTCTGAAACAGATTTGGCACATAGAGGAAGGTGTTGTCTAAAGTAAAGAACCCTTTTCAACAGACAAGATGGTGAGACAGGACCTCAGCTTGCGTAAGTCTTACCTAGGGAAGACAAAACAATGACATAGACCTCCTCCATATAAGGATGTTTTATATTTTGTGTTTTCAGTTACAAAAAAACAGAGATATAAGAAGACTGAGAGAATATTTGGATGTCTTTTATTTGTGTAAGGCTCAAGACTGAAGTTTTTGAAAGATCTGGTTAGTTCCTATTGTATTCAACTATACGGCTAAATGATTATACATGTGCACTTTTCCTACTTCTCTGGTGTGCCAGGATGTGTTAGAGGCATATGATTGTACATGAAGAGCTGCAGCAAGGCAGAAATTCTTAACAGTCATAGTTATGCAAAACCAGTGCTACTGAGCATGGCTAAAAACCTGGTCATGGGTATTCACGGATGCACTCAGGAAAGCTATCAAATAGCTTTACCCTTGTTATCTCTGACAGCACTCTTTTAAAACAGAAAAATACAGGAATTGTGATGTTTGAAAAGAAAGACAAAAAACCTATTTGACTTTATGATATTGAAACTTTTCTACTGTAAAATCAGTCATATCCCTTCACATATACTCTAAGCATTTATTAACGTACTATAGTAATTAATTGTCTTAATTCAGAAAAAAAGTTATGGGCAATGATTTTTTCAAAGACCTGAAAATATTGCAGGCTAAATGCAGTTGTGGGCTGAAGGCAAAAGTTGGGAGAAAAATAAAAGCTTGAAAAATAGGAGAGACAATGAGGAGCTGTTTAAGAATACTTTAGTGGGTAGCAGAAAAGCTATGGTCACCTTTGAGAAAGAGGGACACACTGGTTACAAATTACTGTGATTTAGAATGCAAAAGAGCAGTTACATGTGACAAATAAACACAAAAGGAAGATAATAAATATTTCTTATAAGCTAGAAGTTATTAAAAAATATTATGGAATGCTAAAGGATACAAGACTGACCTATGCTATTAAAAAAAGTAGTAACAAAAGAAGATACTTTTATATAGATCTCATCAGAAAAAAAGAATAGTTAAATTTAAAAAAAAAGATCTTTATCTTGATACTGTGTGTGTTTTGAAGAAAAATTGAAGAATTATCAGTAAATTACTGGATATTCAATAAACATATTGGTTCTATTTGGGGAATAAAAATGTATCTGAATCATGTCACATGAAGATTTGATGAAATCAAGGAAGAGTGATTAGCTTTTCTAAAGCTACACACTTAAAAGCATTGTCACATAATTTATGACTGAGAGGTTTAAAGGATATGGCTAAGGAGATCTCTGGGCTGTTAATGTTGATTTTTCAATAAACCTTGAAATGTTGGAAAAGCTCCAATGTTCTGGAAGAAGTTAATGTTTACCAATTTATTTTAAAGAAGGTAAATTGGTTAACTTCTCACAGTTACAGGCTCATGAACATAACATCAATCCTGGGCAAAATAGTGATATGGCTTATATGCAAATTAACTACTAAAAAGCTAGAGGAACCAATATAATTGATGCCAATCTGGAAAAAACTTACAGAAAAATCTTTGGGGTAGTGTGCTTGGTAGATAAAGAAAGCACAGTTTCTTATGTACAGATTTGGCATTTGACTTGATACTGAAGTATAAGTTTATGAAGAAATTTGAAAAATTATATAAGAACAGCCTGCACAAGTTCATCAAAACATAAAATAGCTAATTCGGGGCTTTTAGTGTAGGAGTTACTGTCTGTCTAGTGATTTCTTTTAGGATTCAATTCCTGACATGTGCATCTTACAGTTATCCATGACTTGCAAGAATACATTAAATAAGTACTAGTGTCATTTGCAGCGAATCTAACAAATGCATAAACCTTCTCTTTATGAATTAATAAAATAGCACACATGAAAAAGTGTTTCACTTTTATCTTCACTACTGACTCACAAGAAATTTCAGGATAAAACCATAATTTTTTTCATCACTTTGTTAAAAGTAATTGTGAGGAGTTAAAAGCTGTTCAACCTAAGTAAAGACTGGATACGTACTCCCAAGGATTTAATCAAAATGTGAAGAATACGTGTATTCCTTATTCTGTTTGTAATGTAAGTATCAAACAAGACATTTAAAAAGGGATACTATTCACACAGTTGTAAATCTTCAGAATACGTTAGGAATATTTAGGTCAAAAGGCTCTTCTCATGTGAACCAAGTTATTGCGTTATTATGCAGTAGTGAGCTATAAAAACCAAAACAACAACGAAAAATTATATTCAGGAAGTTTGGTTTTCTGAGAGAGATTTGAATCCAAAATAATTTTTTTTTAGTATAAAAGCAATTACTCATTTAACTGTAAATGTGTTTTCTTGTGCTCTAATTAAGCAGTTCATCAAGTCTGTTTACTCATCTACAAATATATATTCCTTGTATAAATCATTGCCTGTACTCCACATTCACTGAATAGTTACTGATAAACAGAGATATTATGGAGGGATTTTTTTTTTTTTTTTTTTTTTTTGTAGTCCAGGAAATTCAAATGGCTAAAAATAGGACCTGAGTGCTCAGGAGAGTTCACATATCTAAAAAAGAATGTGTAGGTCCTTTATTCTCAGTATGCAAAATTTAAAACAATGTCTCCATTTATTTCATTACAACTGGATTTTTGAAAATTTAGACATAATTTTGCTTTTCTTTTTTTTAATTTAATGAATTAATTGGCAATTTTAGGCTGAGAAGTTAAGGTGGGATGAGAAACGGGAAGTCAAGAAATTTTTCTTGTGAATATAATCTCATCCTGAGTATTGCTACCTTTTTCATGCTCTCCACCCCCTGTGATACTTCTTTTGGTTCAAAGACAACCTCAGATATTTTGCATGTGAAAAGTCAACATACAAAGGGCTGCTTTTCAAAGTTTGACCCCATGTAAACCTAGTCTGAAACTTTATCAGGGAGGAGTAGCAAAAACCTTAGGGAAGAGTACAAAGAAAACAAAACATGGGTAGGGTTCTCGTTGCCCTGGTACGTTCTTTTAAACACCCATAATCCACATTCGTAACATTTACAGTCTCTTTAAGAGACTCAGTTTTGAATACAGTTTACTAAGCAGGAGGGGTCCTTGTGACAAATGGACATGAACACCTAGGCAAGAGCACAACACAAAATGAACCCAGTGTCTGAAGCATGCAACAAAATCAAAATGCAAATATTCGGGCTGACAGTGACATAGCAAAGAAAGTTGGGGGAAATTTATCTTAGAACTAACTTTATGAAGAAAACAGAGTATCTGATTGATCTGAATGTGAACTAAATTAGGGTCAAACTGACATCTAAATATCAACGTGAAACAAATGCAATGAAAGGATGAATATACCAAGGTAAGATGCTCAAGGTTAGTTCTTCTGTAGGTCTTGTTGACTGCCAGCATCTGAAATACCAGTTAAAGTTATAGAACATGCTGTTTATGCACGGTCAAGACCCTACTTGCATAAATAAGATGGCAGACTAGCTGTCAATAGCAACAGACACCAGCTGAGTAGGAACTGATTCAAGGCCCATTTTAGTTTAGATAATGTACCAATTCAAGAAAAAGAGAGTTCTGGTAAAATATTTTCAGAGTAAAGATATACAGAAAGCAAAAATATGTTGACATAAATCTGTTTCAAGAATCAAAAGTACAATATAGATTTTAAAGCATTTCTTTCTTTAAAGATGCCTTTCTTTACTATGGATTAGTGCTGAGCACAATGGGTTTGTGCTATGTGCTATAATGTATCATATTTATAGTGGAGTGGTATCGGAAGTCTGCAACACTGTTTTGTGTGAAAACTGGTTTTCAAATTGTATTCCTTGGATCTTTGTAGTTCACAGGCTACTTTAATGTTTCTGGAAGACACCTTTCAGATTTCACCTTTCTCACTCTGAATAGTAGGCTTGCTCTGCAGATGTATCTGTTAGTCCCAGAAAATATTTGATGTCTTGTAAACAAACAAATACTGAAAAATACCATGGAAAAAATTCTGCTGACTTTGACTAGGATAAAGTTAATTTTCTTTGAAACAGCTAGTATGGGGCTGTTTGGATCTGTGCTGAAAACTGTTAATAATATAGACATGTTTTTATTACTGCTGAGCAGCGCTTACACAGAGTCAAGGCCTTTTTTTCTGCTTTTCACACCACCCCACCAGCGAGTAGGCTGTGGGTGCACAAGGAGTTGGGAGGGGACACAGCTGGGACAGCTGACCTCAACTGACCAAAGGGACATCCCATACCATATGACATTGTGCTCAGCAACAAAAGCTGGGGGAAGAAGAAGGAAAGGGGGACAGTCTGTTATAATATTTTGTCTGCCCAAGTAACCATTACGTGTGATGGAGCCCTGCTTTCCTGGAGATGGCTGAACACCTGCCTGCCAACGGGAAGTGGTGAATGAATTCCTTGTTTTATCTGGCTTGCATGTGAAGCTTTTGCTTTTCTTACTGAACTGTTTTTATCCCAAACCATGAGTTTTCTAATTTTTAATCTTCTGATTTTGTCCTCTATCCCACTGAAGGGAGTTAGTGAGCAGCTTAGTTCTGGCTGCTGTTAAACCACAATAAAAAATATGTAACCAAAATTAGAATTTCTGCTCTACAGATGGTACATTCAAATGCACACATGAGCACATCTACGAGTACTTTGGAAGGTAATGACAAAGGGTACATGGAGGCATTGACAATAGTGGCTGTTGTAAAGAGGCAAAGGGTTTTTGGATGTTAGAAGATACTATTTAGTGTAAAATCATAGAATCATAAAATCATTTGGTCTGGAAAAGGCCTTTAAGATCATAGAGTCCAATCATTAACCTAACACTGTCAAGTCTACCACTAAACTATGTCCCTAAGTGACACATGTACCTCCTCCTACATACCTCCAGGCTGGTGACTCAACCACCTCCCTGGGCAGACTGTTCCAATGCTTGATAACGCTCTCAATGAATAAACTATTCCTATTATCCAACATGAAAGTTTAATTTAAGAGATCTACAGAAGAATTCTGTAGAAAAAAAAATCTGTTCCACAGAAATTTATTTCTGTAAATATATCACTTCTATATTACACAGCCGGGCTCACAGTGTAATATGCTTAGGCATTGCTTTTGTGTTACCAGTGAGCTCTTGATATATGAAAGAGAGCAGATGATAAATTTGAGACAGAACCATTTCTATCACACTCTCTTAGTTGAGGAGCAGAAGGTTCCAGATTTTTCTGCACTTGATGTTTTTACTCTACAATGTTAACATTCAATGATAGAATGCTCACATGGTAACAGTGGAGAAAACGGCTGAAAATTGGCTCATTTTTCATAATTTTCATCCACTGAGGCATGTAACACATTAATGCTTAAATATTATATTTGGTTGACCACCTGGACAGTATTATCTAAGAGGATGTGGAAAAAAAAATATGTTCCTTTTTTGGTTTTGGATTGAATCGGTAGTGTAAAATTTGGCTGCAATTTCTTTTTCTGGAACTTTACCAAATGTTACTACAAAACATTTTGACACTCATATAAATTACTCACAGGATGCACAGTCTGTGTTCTCATGATGTCTGTCACCTCACAGTGACAAAGGAAGGGAGAAAGGGTAGAATCTTCATCTGTGGTTGAGAGCAGTCATCTCCCCTCCTCCCATTTTCATAAATGGGAAAAAAAGATCTTGAGAGTATGATGTAAGCCCTGAAACTAAAGGAAAAGTACATACAGGCATGAACATAATACATATCTTTTGAAATGCTTTTGAAAATAATTAATTTTTCTTTTACATATATATTTGTATATTAGAAAAATCTACTTTTGCACTTTGTAGCAGTAGTAGCACTACTACCAGCACTTTGCCAGAAACGTCTCTAGTGACCTTTCTCCTTTAAAAATAAATTCAAGAAAAAAAAATAAGAAGGCAAGCTGATATTTTTCTCACAGCATCCTTCAGAGAGACTACGGTCCCCTGACTGAAGCTATTACAACTATTATTATTCTATGAAAGCAATAGACACTGCAGAGTTACAGCTTGACTGCCATTTAAAAATATCAGTAAAGCCAGTATGGCTAAACCAACTAAAACAGATATCACTATTAACCATTTGCCATTTGTTCTTTTTTCTACGCTGTCCCAAGGCAGAGGTAATTTGAAACTAGTTTGGTGGTGTTGTTACAAGTAAGAAATGGGTGGTGGTTTGAGGCATTGAATAAAGCTTGGTTTGTGTTTATTTCTTACTGTCTAAACAATTCCTGAAGCTTTCCAAAGCTGAAGAATAGCAAGCACTTTTCCAAAATTACTCTCAACTCTGGGTCACAGTGTCAGAGAGGCCAAACCACTCAAGTAATTTTTAAGTCCCAGCTTATTTCTAATAGACAGCAAAATCATTCTTGACTTGTTCCTGTGAGCTACAGGAGCACTACCATCATTTATATCTCATTTTCTTGAGTATCACAGTGTTACTCACAATACAAGGATCCATTCCTAAGCTACAGAAATAATTTTGTCTTCAATTTCAGCAATGGTGTGAAGACTATGTCTTGAGTTTTTGAACCCTATAGGACTTCACCTCATGTTGTGAATCTAATCTCTGATTTACGTCTGTGTTCTCTGCTAATCATTCTGAATAATTTTCTTAGTGAGCAATCCCCTGAAGAATGTGGCAGCAGAGAATTCAAACATGGATGTGGCTCTGTCATTACTTACACCATGTCAGACTCTGATGCCTAAATGAAAATGTGCTACCTTTTAAAATAGCCAATGTTGTTTTCCCCCCAGAATGTTACTATTATTTTCGCCCCTTTCTTTTGTGGAACTGAGAGCTGTTAAAAGACAATCAGTTTACTGCAGGCATCTACTAACAGCATTATGTCATCAAAAAAATACAAATGAACCCAAACCCAACCCAATACCAAAATCAGATAGAGAAATGCTGAAGGTTTATACTCTGTATTTTCACTTTTGTTTCTACCTGAGTAACTGCTTCAGGCCCAGGTAGCTTAACATTCAAATGGCCACAGTAATTACTCAAGAAAATTGTTTACATGTAGCTCTCTTGTTGGATGAGACAAGAAAGGACAACATGCTCAAGTAATGTTAATCAGTATATCTTCCTGTTTTGCTGATGAAATCCCATAGCAATTTACAGGGATCGGTGTTTGGTTGTTTGTTGCTGTTGCTGTTGATAGTGAGATAGTGATCTTTGCCAAAACCAGGAAGACAACACATTGTAAATGGTACCAAGAACCACAGACCCATAATATGTCCAATTCAGATCTTGCAAATCAAGACAAAGAACTCATGAGTCCAGTTTTTATTTATCACTAAAGGTAGCCTCCGTATCACTTAATATAATAATGTAGTTGTCCAACTTTAGCTGTCTAAAAGTTGTCAAGCCTAAACTAGTCATCAAAGCTCCCTCTGTAGTGAATGAAAAAGAATAACTTCATCCATAGGGTGTTTCATCTCATCCTAAGATAAATGTTTAAAGGTAGAACCATGGAATAATGTAAAGAGTAAGATAGGTGAGATGCATCATTCTCTGGACAAACGTCTATACTTTTCAGCAATAAAGGTTGGGGAGACAATCTGGCTAGACTTGACCCATAGACAGATAATATTAGATGAGAGAAATCTTTCCTGGCTCGGTGGCACTTGGGAAATCATATTACTTTCCTGTGGCTATTTGCACATCCATAAAATGGGGCATATAATGTATCCTTATATCAAAAATATGCTGCAAAATTTGATTAATGGCAACTGTTTATGACCCTTGAGTAAAAGGCAGCACAGGGATTGTACAACATATTTCTCTGAGGGCAAAAAGTTCAAATTCAATAAATCTGTATTATCACCTTACTGTATATACCCAGACCCTGCAGGCAGCACCCTACCTTCATCCTTGTAAACAGATCTCAGAAAGCTGAAAAGATACACAGAAAATGTGCACAGTTAAATGAGTTTGGTGATTGTCAAGCTATTTCTATTAGACTGTAATAGACTTGGCACCTAGGTCATGCTTTGCTTAGAAAAGAATGAGAAAGAGCTTTAAATGTACTTTTCATCTCAGCAGAATGACCCCATATGAATGCCAAATAGAGCCGAAGAGAGCTGTTAATCAGAGATTAAGCTCCTACAAACAAGTTTCTTGCCAATAAATTCTGTGGTCATCTACTGAGATGTGTTCAGTAGGATCAGGTTTTGCATTAAAAAACATTACTTTTGTTTTCTATCTCTTTTAGCAGAATGCTGACATACCAAGGGTTAGAAACTGTTCTAGGCATTAGGAATATAAACAAGTAAACTCAGAACTCCAGAGTTCTCTTTTCCTTAAGTACCTAAGGATGAGTGGGATTATGGAGACTGTAGGGTAAGGGAGGATCCAAAAAAGAAGTGAAGTAAAAGAGAAATTTGGATTCCTGACTGAAGTTTCACTTCTACCTAAATATTTCCCTATTTACTCTAAAGGCAGGGGAAACAGATTTCAGTCTTTCCTGACTTTTATTAACCTATATCACCACTACTGTAGACACAGAGAATATAGCAATCAAAACTCAAGAAGGGAAGAGAGGTTTTCTGCTATTAGAAAGTAGATGAGAGAAACTGTAGCTAAAGATGCTGATCTAGCAAAGCTTGGACCAGTTGCAGTGGTGAAGTCTCTTGGTAATCCTTCCTCTCTGTGTCACGTCGTCCAGGTGACGTTTACTGAATGCAGACTCAGCAGCAGGATGTACAGAAAATACAGGTAGATTTTTAACTAACTGTTTAGTACAGAAAATAGACAGTCAGGTCTAACAAGCCAGAAGGCTAATCTTTATACTCACACCCCTGGAGAGACACTGGGACACGCAGTTGTGAATCATGCAGGAAAGGTTGGTCTTTGTTATTCCTTGGCAGGACCTGATCCTTGATATTGTGGAGCTGCCATCCTATAGTCTCTCTCTCCACATGCACCCCCTTCGTCCCCCACTTCCCATTACGGGGAATTATATCTTTCCTTAACACATTTTTTTCCTCAAACTTCTCAACTTCCTCAAATAACAAAAGGTGTTAACTGTTAGTGTCTGAAAAATATGTTTGTGGTTTTGTGTTTGGTTTTTTTTTTTTTTTAATCTTGCATGGATTTAGCTCATGTTTGTCACACTATGTTATAACTTTCTTAGTGAAACTGAGTCAAGATCACATAGCTGCACCCAACTAGGGCTTGACAATGGGTAGCTGAACCTCCAGGTTGAGAATTATACATTACATGATCCTGATTAGAAGTGTAAATGTTTGACTCTCACATATTTCTTTACATCCATTATGTGTAAGAAGAAAATGTATGTCATGTATACCCCCTATATGTTTGGGATGTCCGTTGAGAGTAAGTATTTTTTTGTGTTTCTTTCTAATTGTTGGCTGGAGCTACTGAAAGGAGTTCCTAATGATGCATGAGGAGAGACCCACAGTATTCATTTACCAGCCAGATGAGAAATTTCATGGGACACAGGAGACTAAACTGAATCCCTGCAAAGAAAGATAATCAATAACATACAATTTGAGCATGCTTTGTATGTGTGCACAGGAGATTTGGGCTGGAGGAATCTAGATATTCTGGAATAGCCTTCCAGTGAGAAAGTTAATTTTTTTAAAGATAGATCCTAATCAATATATGCTATGCCTGTCTGTAAGAGCATAGATCTGCACTGATATCCTAGGAGAGTGCTTTCCAGTCCTACATGGTATCTAAAAAAATCTCAAACCCCATAACAAAATGACAGAGACCCCATAACAAAGAAATAACTCACTAAGGAATACATACAAATATACATGAAAATTAATATGAACGTGTCCCATATGTATTGACCATGGCATGCCTTTTTCCTTGTGATGGAAATCTCCCTTTAAAAGAACACATTGGTTCAAGATAGAATTTAAACGTGTTTTCTTTCAAGCATGTGTGAGGTGAGTCAGCAGCTCAGTGCGGAAGGCTACAGTGTGTTTCAGTTGAGTTTATTAGCTTTCTTAGTACTTCCATAGATTTCCTTATGAAATTTAGACATGAGAACATCACAATAAAATTCTCTCTTTAACTTCCATGCTCCAGAAAACCTGAGTAAAAACTTGTACTTACTAACTCAATCAGCATTATTTTAAAGCTAAACTTGTTCTCTCCTTCCAGTGCTTCTGGAATATCTTTTTAGTAGTCACCCGAATGACAAAGGTCTGTTCTGATTATGCTTGAGGGAGGTTTCTGACACCAAAGTTAAGTTCCTGCACTGAATCACACTCCTTAGGAATGTAAAAGGAATAAATTAGGTACCTACAGTAGATGTCTACAGTGAGATAGCATAAATATCCCGTTTAATCTGCCCAAGCATTAAAATGGACAATCCTCTGACATATGTCATGCAAGTTTTGGAGTAAATTTCACTATTTTGAATAAGAATTTGTGTCTTCACCACCACCACAATACAATTCAGTGGTGCAACTCATATAGAATTGTCAATGATGACATTAAATATTAGCTATCTAGTAGCAGATCAGCTACTTATGAAGTTAGAGCATTCAGTGATGTCAAATACAACTATAATAGGTGATTAATATGAATCATCAGCATTTGAAATGATGTTGCAGAGTACAGTTTGCACTAACACAGCTAGAAATAATAGATGGAAAATGGTAAATGGCTGACCCTAAAATATTTTAGGACTGTGAATGAGGAACCCTGAAGAAAATCTGACACAAAGTTTCAGAGCTGGAGTTGTTTCTTGCAGTTTCCTCTGTATATGCCACATTCTTTCCCAGGGAAAATCTGATGAAACAGCTAGAAAATGTTCTGAGGGTAGAGAAAATTCTTTCGAGTAAGAGTTCAGTATGCATAATTTATCAAAAAAGATTGAGCAGTGACTTGATTAAGGTATATAAAAACTTTCAGGGGAGAAAAATAGCAGGTGCTAATGGGCTCTTCAGTCTTTTGGAAAAAGATATTAGAAGAGTGGGAACCATTGGAAGTTAAAGCTAGAACAATTCAAATGAGAAATATGATACATTTTTATCTATAGGATAATCAACATCAGAGAGGATTAAAAACTGCAAGCAGTGATGGTTTTGTTTCTTTTGTCTTCAGATCAAACTGGATACCTGTCTAGTACCATGCTTTAGATAAACTCATACAAATGGACTCAAAGTAGTGTGACTTACTGAAATGTTGTGGTCTGTGTGAAATTTAGGAGATTAAAGGAGGTGTTCTAAGGTTTCCTTCTGGTTTTAACTTATGACTGATCAATATGTAGTCAAGGTCTGGCCAGCTTTTATATTTTTACATTTCCTTGCAGAAACCTGGGACTCAGACCAATATAACTTCTATATAAGCACAACTGTAGCTGATGACAAAACCTTTTAATCCTGATCAGTTTTCCTTTTCCCATTCTCCAGCATCCACAATGCCCAATGTGTGCTCTCAGGGAAGAGATAAAACTGTTCCCTAATCCAGACCTAGCCTCCTCTGGTCCACTTGTTGGTTATCTCTCCTCTAGACTGCAACACACAGAATCCTTCTGTGAGTTTTTTTCCCTGATTGTTTTTACAAAGGGCAGACAGTCCCTTCTATTCTTCATTTCAGTCTAGGACAGCAAATGACATCAGAGATAAGTCCCTGCAGCAATGTGAATTTTGTTTGTATAGTCTGTTGTATGCCTTCAGGTACTAAAACCACCTGGCCATCATTTATTAATAGGTCTCACTACTTTGTTTTGTCTGCCTATAATTATCTTACTGAGTATTTATTATTCTTCAATTCAAAAGTGAGATTCTTCTGTAAAACCCTCATGTTCTCTATGTATGAGCATTTTAATAGTAACATTTACACAAAATAGCTGGGACCCAGCGTGCTAGATAGGATCAGAATTCAATGAGAGATTCAAAATTTTAAATGCAGGGCCTATGGAAAGGTAAGTGAAGAAGTGGAAACACAGAGGTGTGACAAAAACTTAGTACTTCAATCAGGTGTTCTACCTCTATCTATCTATCTATCTATCTATCTATCTATCTATCTATCTATCTACCTATCTACCTATCTCTCTATTTTAGAATTTCAGTGGTATTTCCAGAGGATTTAAATAGTAACAATTATTTTCCTTCAAGGGGAGTTTTGTATAATATATTCACTAAGGTGGTGTCTAACATTGCAGTCTGAGCATTCATTCTTGTACATTGTCAGTATGAAAATAGCAATATTTGGTGTATTTCCAGCATAACTTACAAAAGGCACTAGAAACATTTTATATGAATAATTTACAGCATTGAGCCCTTGGTGTATTACTTTTTGTTTGTCCCTAATCTTTTTCATCCTGAGACCAACAGAACTGTTGTCACCAACTACAGTGGGAATCGGGGACGGCAGACCTTTTTCTGTTTGTGTTTCTCTGATGAATTCCTGGTGAATGTAAACATGTAAGTGAGGGAAAACAACTTGCTGTTAAACCAGAAAAGTCTCTCTTTTCAATGTAATATCCCCTGGACATTCCTAAACCTTACAAGTGGTAATTAGGTGTTGTACTATCTCACAGACTTGAAGCAGGTGAAGGTCATCTACTCTATTCATGTGTCCTAAAACAGGATCAACAATATCTGTATCATTCCTTGCAGAAGTGCATCTAAACAGCCCTTAGGGAGCTCCAGTGATGTGCCCATGGCAGTCTGTTTCAGTACTTCACTGACCTCAATGTTACAAACTTTGTTCATACGCCTATTCCGATCTTTCTCACTGCAGTTTAAACCTATTAATTCTTGTCCAATCATCCCTGGACATGGAGAACAGAGTGATCCTGCCGCTCAGCAGTAGCTTTTCTAGTAGGTGAAG
This sequence comes from Rhynochetos jubatus, assembly GCA_027574665.1. Lineage (NCBI taxonomy): Eukaryota > Metazoa > Chordata > Aves > Eurypygiformes > Rhynochetidae > Rhynochetos > Rhynochetos jubatus. Next base: position 122,287,342 of record CM050649.1, on the reverse strand, counting down.
TCTGTACCATGTCTGCCTCAGTGTTCTTTATTGCCAGTTAAACAATTCTGATTATTTTATATTCCAGATGTCTGATTCTCATTATACTTTGCCTCTCTCTCCACTATCCTCCCCCCCAGCTACTTTTAAGTACCAGTATAAAGAAATGTATACCGCATTTCCCACTGCACAGTGTAAAACAGGTTCCTCCTTGCTACTTGGGTTATCCACCTTGTCAATGTTTCCCTTGGCCTATCTGAGTTCCCATTATTGGCTTCTGTCTATTAATTTCTCTATTGATCTTGATTTTATTCGAATTGGTTTGAATTAAATGAGTTTTTCTCTCATAAAACAAATCAAAGTATCATCATGAGGTGGACAGATGTTGTGAATTGACTTTGAACAATAAATTTCTTTGACAATTATTTTTCTACTTTTAATTCCAGGCTTAACACCCTGTTACTGATGGTTAAGTAGCATGTTGCTCTTTACGTTTTTGTTTTAAAGATGAAAGCAATTCACTGTGGATAAATATCACCTCCAGTGTATGAGCTTCAGTTTTCTTCTGGAGAATATTGATTGATAGTACTCACCCTTAAAATAATCTGTATGTTAAACTTTTCATTTCTAAGCTTTCTCTTCTCTCCTTTAAGTTGTTAGCAAAGATTTTAAGACTTTGCATGGAGGTTTTGAGTAACTCCTTCTAGGTCAGATCTAGAAATTTATAGTGTTATCACCTCATGGATGGAGAAAATCCATAGGTGCACTAAGTGCCATCGATTCAGTGAAACAGCATCAATTTTACCTATTTAAGTTGTGGCCCCAAAAGTCCAAAGTTTGTTATGGGATTACGACTTTAAAGTGTATTTTTGTGAGAAAGTGTTATGGATTAAATTCTACATGGAAATTAGACAGGGATTGTGGGAAAACAACACAGATGATGATAGATACTCTCTTTGGGCTATGAAGCACAATTTCTTTTATACATAGTTCATCCATGTGAAAAGAGAAAGGGACTGCAATTGAGCAAGGAAGGTGTTCCAAGCATAAATCAAAAGGTTTTTACCCTCTTGTAGGGAGACTAGTTCATGGTGAGACATTTATCAGAAACATTCCAGTTAGTAAATAGACTCAATAAACTTTCTTTGGTCTTCTTTTTTCCTAAGTACAGTTCAAAAGAAAAACTCAGGAAAGCTATTATTTTTGATCAGCTGTGGGAATAATATAGTCTTTGATGTTTATCAGCTAGAGTATGAACTCAAGACACCTAAATATTAAACTTTTGTGATGTAAATCCTTTTGTGAACATAGCCCTTAGTGTTGTCATGCTTGATCTCAATTCTTCCTTTCAACAGCACTCAAGCTCTCTCATGGAGAAAGCTGGGCTTGTTGCTCACAACTTTACCGAACCATAAACAAGAACCATCTTATTTGAAGACCTTGTTATGCTTACCACCTTCCTCAGATTTGACCTGAATATTTCAACACACAAAAGTTCAGTAAAAAACCCCACAGAATTAGATGCATGGTTTGTGCTCATTGCTATAATGTATGAATAGTTAGAACACTGTGATTCCTGCTGGTTGTATGTAGTTTCTGCAGAAAATATTGCTAGTATGAGTTCATAACTGTATTTATTGCATATCTGAAGATAAAACAAAGGAAATTGTTATGTTGATGAATTACTTAGATTGTTATAATATTATTAGTGTATGGTTTTTACCTGGAAAAAAAAAAAAAACATTTGGAATGTTAGCATTTGTGACATTTTGTTATGGTAGTTTCTACTCTAGATTAAATTGCTTTTAAATTTCCATTAAAAGCATGAGTCAGGATTCCATGATACTACCCTTTTTTTGGTATTTACTGCAGTTCAGATTTGTGTTCACCCACAGTCTTAAATAACTAGGAAGACTGTGACTCATCATCCATGTCTTTCTACTTTCATTCCCTTACATGATGATTTTATATAAATTGAACTAAACTCTTTAAAAAACTACAAAATGTACTGTGGAAAACATTCGTCAACAGTCTTCAATGGGAAAAAATTATCTACAGTAACTTGATATGTCATTATAACCAAGGCTGTGATGAATGGGAATTGTTAAGTTTTCTTTAAAGAAGAAGAATTCATTTTCCGTTAGAGTCACTTACAGTGTCTGGATGGGTTTTATGAGACCCATCTTTCATTCACCATAAAGTTTTCTCTAAACACATCTAGAAGGTGACATTTGTATGGTGACACCCAGCACAGAATCACTCGTTAGGTCTGAAGACCTGGCAGTCCTACACCTTACAGCAGTTTATTAGTGGTCTGCTACCTGCACCAGAAACCTTTGCCTCTCTGTATAAGAAATGCAATGTCCTTGGGATGTTTTTAGAAAGATGCTCATACCACTAGGCCTGGAAAGGGCCCTGGCATAGTGATACTAACATGCCCAATTCATCTGTCCTAAGAGCTCTCCTGCTATCAGGGAAAGGTGTTCCTATTCCCCTCCCTGTCCTCCTGAAAACAGAAACAAGTTGGACACAGTTGGAATGGGTTAAACAACAAGTGAGTTTATCATCCTGCTTTATATTGTGGTCATCAAGCATGGGGCTGCTGACAGGTACACCTAGAGAGTGACATAAGACTTGCCTACCTTATTATGATGGGATGGGGGAAGGGGATATCAACAGGATGGCAGTAAGCAATCCAAGGATTGTCGTGGCATTACCTGAGGGTGTCGGTGCTATGGGGAACATTCACACTACTTCTGGGAGCACAAAGGGCTCAGGAATGTACCTGAAATGTTTGTACAACAACACACACAGTATAAGAAACAAACAGGCTGAGCTGAAAGCGTTGGTCAGCTCATAGAACTATGATATCGTTAGTATTGATGAGACTTGGTGGAATGAATCCCACAGTTGGAGTGTTGGGATGGAGGGCTACAGGCTGTTCAGGAGGGATAGGCAGGACAGGTGAGGTGGAGGTGTCACACCATACATAAGGGAGAGGTTTAATTGTATAGCCCTTATAGTCAGTGATGATGTGGATGAGAACCTCTGGGTAAGGATCAGAAGGATGGAAAACAAAGGAGATGTTGTGGTGTGTGCCTAATACTGATACCCCAGCAATCTAAGATTTGTAAGTTATTCTATAGGCAATTAAGATAAAGTTCAGGATTAGTAACCCCTGTGCTTATGGGAGATATCAAATTCCCAGAGAACAGCTGGGAACATCACAGTTTTTTGATGAGCAGGTCTTGGAAATTCTTGAAGTTTATATGAGATAACTTCTTGTCACAGGTTGTCAGCCAGCCAGCTGGGAACAATGCCGTCCCATACTTGCAATTTGTGGATAGATAATGACTCATGGGTGATGTTGTGGTAGGTGGCCACAGTGATCATGAAATGGTTGAGTTTAAAAATTTCAGTGAAATGAGAAAAAAAGAACAGCAGAATTGCTACCCTGGATTTCAGGAGAACAAACTTTAAGCTGTTCAGGTAACTATTTAGTAGAGTACACTGAGAATCTGTTTTGCAAGGCTTAAGACTCCATGAATGCTGGTCAGTCTCTTAAGAAACACCTTTTAGAAGCACAGGAGCAGGCAATTCCACTGTGTCATAAGTCAAGCAAGCAGGGTAGAAGACCAGCTTGGCTGAAGAGGAAACTCCTCATGGAACTCAAAAGGAAAAGGAACGTGTATGACCTCGTCAAGTGAGATCAGGCTTCACAGGAGATTACACAGCTGTGTTTCATATATGTGGGGAGGAGACAAGAACAACCCAAGCTCAATTAGAGCTGAAAGTGGTCAGTGTCGTATCAGAGAACAAGAAGGGCTATTTAAAGTGTGTGAATAGCAAGAGAAGGTCTAAAAAAAAACATTGGACAGAAACTTGTAGAAGACGATCATCTGACTAATAGTGAGGAAGAAATAGCAGAGGCATTCAAATGCTAATTTTGCCTCAGTCTTTAATAATACTGATAAACCTTGGGCTGCCCAGTCCCAGGTGTCAGAGGACTATGAGTGATTTCCATTTGTGGGCACTTAGTTTGTTAAGAGACCAGCTGTATCAACTGAATGTTCACAAGTCCATGGTGCCTTAGGAGATTCACTGCAGAGTATTAAAGGAGCTAGCAGATATTACAGCAGGACTCTTCTCAAGGATCAGCCAAAGGTCTTGGGAGTTTGCAGAGGTCTCTGCTGACCTGAAGACATACAATGTTATTCTAATTTACAAGAAAGGAATGAGGTAAGACCCAAGAAACTACAGACCTGTTAGTCTAACCTCAGTTTCTAGAAAAAATTATGGAGAAGACTATATTATGTACTACTGAGAAGCTTTTAATACAATCGTCAGGCTCAGTCAGCATGGGTTCACAAAGCGAAAGTCCTGTTTAACTAATTTGATATCCTTCTATGATAGTCACCCACCTAGAGGGTGAAAGGGAGGTGATAGATGTAGTGTTTCTGGATTTTAGCAAGGCTTCTGATACTGTTCCCCACAACATCCTTTTGGAAAAGTTACCTATCCGTGGGATGAGCAGGTTTACGGCACACTGGGTGAAGAACTGGCTGAATGGCAGAGCTCCAAGGGTTGTAGTGAACTGGCTACATCTGGTTGGCCACCGGTCACCAGCAGTGTTCCTCAGGGTTCAATTCTAGGGCCAATTCTGTTCAATATATTTATCAATGATCTGGATGCAGGAGTTGAATGAACCATTAGAAAGTCTGCTGATGATAACAAACTGAGAGGTCCTGTTGACTTTCTTGATGGACAAGAGGCCTTCTGGAGGGATCTAGATAGATTGGAGCATTGGGCTAAGATTAATGGATTAAATTTAACAAATACAAATGCTGGATTCTGCACCTAGGACTGAGTAATGCCAGACAAAGGTATAAATTGTGAGAGGAGTGGCTGTCGGGCAGCCCTACAGAAAGGGATCTGAGGGGGCTGGTCAACCACAGGCTCAATATGAGTCAGTAGCAAGCTCTGGCAGGCAAGGGACTGTCATCAATTACAGCATAGTCAGGTGGTTAAAAGAGGTAATTATCCCACTGTATTTAGCATTGCTGTGGCCTTACCTTGAATACTGTGTGTAGTACTGATCCCCACAATTTGAGAAAGATGTTCAGGTCCTTGAATGCCTCCAGAGCATGGCCACTAAGCTAGTAAAAAGGCTGGAAAACATGTCCTGTGAGGAGAGGTTGAAGGCTCTGGGTTTGTCTAGTTTGGAGAAAAGGAGGCTGAGGAGTGACCTCATAGCTCTCTACAGCTTCCTGAGGAGGGGAAGTGGAGAGGGATGTGCTGATCTCTTCCAGAGGTAGGATGCTTGGGAATGGTTCAAATCTGTTCCAGGGTGGTGTGCTTTTGGAGAGCAGACTTTGCAAGAACAGCAACAGCCCTTGGTGTAATACCAGATTTGCATATGGACTTAGAAAACTGGAACTTCAACATACTTATGTCCTCATTGATTTTTTGGGAGGGAACTCATGGAGAAAGATATAGATGAAGGCAGAATAAAAGGAGAATCAAGAAATGGGAAAACAAAGGATAGAATAGAATAACTATTTCAGTTGTAAGGGACCTACAACAATCATCTACTGCAACTGCCTAGCCACTTCAGGGAAGACCAAAACTTAGAGCATGTTATTAGGGGCATTGTCCAACTGCCTCTTAAACACTAACAGGCCTGGAGCATTGAACACCTCCCCAGGAAACCTGTTCCAGTGTTTGACCACCCTGTCAGTAAAAAATGCTTCCTAATGTCCAAGGGATTTTACTTAATGCATCCAACTGTATTCAGGAGAATGGGATCACTTATGCTTTACGTTCTTGCAAACTTGCAACCAAGAAAAATATCTATGATGTCCAACATCACTGAGATTTTTTATTTTCATGATGGAAATTGGAGAGAAATTCATATTTTTCATGGCTGCTTCAATGAAAATGGTTCATACTATTGCTCATATAAGTGTTCTGAACTAAAATGTTAGGTTCTATTAGATGAGCTAATTTATTGATCTGCACTTTCGTTAGCTAACTTTTCTCCTTGTTTTATAAGGATGACTATTGATTACTAAATTACTTTAATTTCAGTAAAAAGCACAGAGAGGGAGTTAAATTGAGTTATCAATAATTAATTGCTAAATGTTAGCAGATATTTACATTGATCTTTGGCAGGGGTTTAAATTCAGAAATTTGAAATGCTTCTGGATGTAGTTTCTTCCAAGAATGTCATTATTCTTATTTTTGTTATTAGATTCCATATTAATTTTATAGCTAATCATTTAGCTTATTATAACTAGTATAATCTTTTTGTCATGTTGCCATCTACCAATTATGACTATAGTCTCATGACAACTTTGAGCTTAGTTTATAATCACCTGCAAACTACTGACTGGCAGGTTATCACTTGAAGACGATGATCTCCTGGCTATTTCAAATCCAAAGTGATCATAAACATACCAAGATTACTTTATCTATTCCTAATAGGTGAGAAATAATTATTCTTAAGTAATTACAAGCTGGTACTGCATAATTCACTTTGGCGACTTAAATGGATAAAGTAGGGAGGTGTAGTCTTACACTATTGAGAGATTCCTTGTTTGTTTGGGGGGCTGCTTTTGAGACCAGTTCTCCTGAGCTCCTCTGTCTTTTCCAGGGGTTAGTGCTCCCTTGGGAAGTTATGCAGAATGGGAAAAATACCTATGACTCAGCTTCCCTTGCTCCCTGTACAATACCAAACTACATTCGTTGACATTTTAAATGCAATGGACTGAGCTTGGTTGGGGAAGGGACAGATGTGCACTCTGTTCTGCCTCTGCTGCTGTGAGGAATCTGTAGCAGGGGAGCAAGAAAGGCAGCTGAGCATTATGTGAGTGCCTAGGTATGAAAGACACACAAGGTCATCTGTCAATATCCAGCAGACACATATGAAGATTTATCTTCTCTCAGGAAGGTGTATGCCATAACAGGACTTTCTCTTGTGTTTATTATGTCCATTGGGTTGTGAAGTACTGGATATTTAAGTAGTGAAATCCAGCTGGTTTCTTGGCTCCCCTTCAATTAAAGTTAGGACTTCTGCTTCTGCAGCAAAGCTTCTCAGAAGATGAAAAACATTTGATGAATAATAGGTATACCAAAAGGAGAATGTTTCATTTTGGAAATTGTGGAATATTTCATTTCTGAAGCATTACAAGATGAAATTCTCCAAGTACTTGTTCAAATTGGATTCACTAGCAAAAATGAGAGATGAAGAAGATGATGACCATGAAGTCTCCTTATTACTGCTCTGAAGTTTATTACTCTTATGGGAAAGATCTTTCACTACCTTCTTACTCTGGTGGCCAGAACTCTGTCCTCTTCCTAAGCTAAACAACTTCTGCATTCGGGGAATCAGAGGAACTCCTGTAAATGTGTAGTGCTGTATCAGCTGGTGTTAGTGTGATGCCGAAGAACAGTCTGTAGTATGTCACACTGCTTTTAGGTCAAGGACAGACAGATCGGAACTTTCTTTAATGCTTGTTGTGGTACACAGTAGATATGTCATCTCATGCTATAAACTAGATTCTTGAATTCTGAGATTGTCCCAGTAGTATTTCTTTACAACAAAGGTAGCAGGTAGTTGTAATGCATAGCTTTGTGCTTCCATAAGCCCAGTGTAATTCTTTTTTGTTGCTCAGCTGGGTGGTTATTTATGATGCTTTTAATAAAGACCTAGTAAAACAAACAGGAGTAAAATATGAGGAACGGAAATTTTAGCACGAATTAATTCAGCTCAGATATCATGAAGATAGGCCTGGCATTAGCGAAGAAAAACCCAAACATACTGACCAGCAACAAAAAGCCCAAGCAAGAACCCTCTCAGGGGAGGGGAAAAAAAAGGAAGGAGTTAAAAAGAAGAAAATTAAAGCTTAAAATTTCCAGGGTTACAATTTACATAAAGCTTTGTAATACATGCTTTATTCCAAATCCATTACATTCACTCAAATGCATTTTGTAACTGACAGGCCAGTTCCACAAGTTACAAAATTGCTGATGTCTCTCTTCTCCAAGTTATTAAGAAATATCTTTGCCAACTCTGGTTCATTACATTTTTTTTGTTTGACTTCCTACTGTGATGATTAAAGTTGCCTGATGTGGAATCCCACATCTAATATTTTGCTGAGGGTTTTTTGTTGTCTTTCCCCCTCTTTCAATCTAGAAAACTTTTGTATCTGGCAGCTGTTTCCCTTGTCATATCAGCATATATATTTATCTTAATCATCTTTTAAAATAGTGAAGTTTGCTGTTTTTCCCTTTACTTCTTTTGAATTGCATTTATTTTGTAATTTATCTTAGATGTGTTTCCAGAAGGGATTGCCTTCTGAACACAATGAAATCAGTAAATATTAATAATATTTGGTATCTAAGATCCAAAAAAAAAAACCAACCATTTTTGTTGGCTCCATACTTTCTACTTCCTCATCAAACATAGGGTTACTAAAATATACAGGAAAACAGAAGAATACTGTACTTATAGCAATACCATACAATATTCCTAACTGACATCACAGAAGGGCATTGGAAAATCTCATTAAAAGCAGAACCACAGACTTAGTCTGGTGAAGAAAACCAGATGGGAAGACAAGGTGCTTACACCTGTGACTGGATTAGGTCCAGATTGTTCCAAAAAGGCATGATCTTCCCAGACCTTTCTCTCTTCCTCTCCTTGCTTCCTTCTGTCAAAATCACTTTAACACTGGAGTATTAAGTATGTCTGCAGGAAGCAACTCACATTATCTTCAGAGGGCTTAATTATTACTCTTATTATAGTTTTATCTATATATCCTAATCTAAAGCTTATTGAAATAGCAGACTTTTCCATCTACTTCAGCAGATTCTGAGTCCATAAAACTTTAATCTTACTTTTTTTGAAGTAATTTCAAGTTATATGTCAGGTCATGAGTTAGGATAAGACAAGAAGCAATCATTCTCTAAGATTGTAACCCTCACTATTCTGTAATTACAAAGTTATTGCAGTTTATCTAATTATACTGTAACTAATTACTAATATTTCTTATAGTGGGAAGATTAGTCCCATTTGTTGAACTGATTTTTAATATCTTTTCCTTTACATTTAAAATGGATTTGTAGTAATACAAGTTACATGATGCAGTTATTTACACTGCAACTGCAGCCATTTATGTACAGAACTTAAGTTATGGTGATGTATTATTAATTACCTGGACTCGAATACATAATTACCCTAATGTATACACTGCACCAGTCTTGAAAGCCAGCTATCAAGTAACTAATGCTTTCAGTAACTAATACAATGTTTATCTACTGCATTTTAAGTTCAGCTCTAGATAAAGTCAACAGATTTCATTATAGGGAAGGGTTCTGTTCAGCAGGAAAAAGAGTGGAAGTTTTTGACTACATGTAGAAAGAAGCTGAATGTCTCCTGTGTAACACCAATGCAAATTAAATAGTATAGTGAAACAATGAATTCAGCTTGTCACCAGAGTTTGGCAGCTCTCCTGGTGATTTTAGAAACAGACTATAGACATGCAAAAATTCCATCTGGCTTCTTTCTGTGGTTTTTAATTAGCAATGGACAAAACTTGCTTGAGAATGTTTTATTCAATGTGTTATACAGACAGAAGCCTGCCAGGTGTAGACTACTGAATCCACCTCTGGTGAGCTCTTTGACATAGCTTTCCTTCAAAGTATTTCAAAAATGGGTGATAACTTGCAGCAGTGTACAATTACATCTCAAGAAAATATTTTGGATGAAACAAACATTTTTTCCTTAAAACTTTAAATGGCTACTTTATAATATCAAGGCACGTCCTAAAAGTGGATGAAGCTTGAGGTCCTCTTCTTTCTCCTGTCTCAGATTTAATGATGAGCACTATACTAGCAGTATATAACTGGATCAGCAATTCTGTATTCCTCATACCAGTGTTAAGTGCCAGTCTTATACTGCACTGTCTGTGGTATTAGTTTTGTGTATGTTACTGTTGTGGTTTAACCCCAGTCGGTAACTAAGAACCACAGAGCTGCTCACCCGCTCTCCCATGGAGGGATGGGGGAGAGAATCAGAAAAGTAAGAGTGAGAAGACCCAAGGGTTGAGATAAACACTGTTTAATAGGCAAAGCAAAAGCCACGTACTCCAGCAAAGCAAAACAAGGAATTGATTCAAAACTTCCCATTGGCAGGCAGGTGTTCAGCCACCTCCAGCAAAGCAGGGCCCCATCTTGTATAATGGTTACTTGGGAAGATGAACACCATTACTCTAAATGAGTGCCCCCCACTTCCTTCTTCCCCCAGCTTTATATTCAGAGCATGATGTCACATGGTAAGGACTCTGGCCAGTTGGGGTCAGCTGCTCCAGCTGTGTCCCCTCCCAACTCCTTGTGCACCCCCAGTCTATTTGAGGGTGGGGTGAGAAGCAGAAAAGACCTTGAGTCTGTTCAGCAGTAACGAAAACATCTCTGTGTTATTGACACTGTTTCCAGCACAAATCCAAACCACAGCACCGTATCAGGTACTATGAAGAAAAGCAGCTATAGCTCAGCTAAAACCAGCACAACCACTATATACCTAAACTTTCATTGTAAGCAACTACAGCACTTATCACCCATGTTCAGTATGTCCCTGTCCTACAACCTACTACCCCCTGTCTATAAATGTCCCACCCAGAAACAGAGGGACAAGGAACATCTCTCTGCTCCCAGCGAATTTATGAACCATTTCCTCACATGCACTGCCAGCAGGGCTCTGAAGTTTTTAGGAATTCCACTAGGCGTAGGTGCCAGTTCCCTAGCAATATTAGATCAGCTCCCTGCCTTTACTTGTGCTCCCACTTGTACTCTCCTGATATTTCAGTGATCCTTGTCCATAGCACATAAAGGTGTTTTGCTACCTGCAGATACGATGGTACGTTCTGATATTGTTATTATGAAGGACTCAGCTAGCATCACCAAGTGCTCTGCAGAATTTTTGCATCATTGCACATACCATTAAGCCTACAAACAGGTTCTGCAGCAGCAGGATCCGGAGATCTGTGTGAGGTGTTTAGGGCATTGAGTGGTGTACAGGGACAGAGGAGTTACAAAGTGTTTTTTTTTTTAATAGAATAACCTGAACTATTTTAGTAAGTCTGTGGGTTGAAAACTCATCACATTTTTAGCCACCTCTAGTGAGTGGGCAACAAACACATCAGAATAACTAGGCAAAGGGAGGCAACCACTTTAACTATCCCAAAGTAGGGAGGGTCCACATGTCTTTACTTCTTTTTAAAAATGTAACAAAAGCACAACTGGGTGTCCTAAACTGGAAAAAAAAAAAAAAAAAACCCAAAAATTTTTAGATTGAATGATAACAGTAGTTCATTTTTAAACACAGAAATCTATTCTAAAATATAGAAAGTGTCTCTTGTAATTTTCAGGTGAGCTGAAATATTTCAGGAACATCAAAAACTCATGTAAGGTTTGGAGCTACTGAAGAAGACCCGCATGTGGCTTACAGAGTTAAAGTTAAGATTTGTCTAACCATCTAATATTTTCATTGTTCATTAGAAATGAGCCAAACCTCCGAAGCATTTGGGGTTCACCTATTGCTAAGGAGAGTTCTGCCAGAAGCTTTGTATCTCATTAAAAAATCTATATTTATGCCACAAGTCAAATGAAAACATTCAAAAATATAATTACAGCCTACAGTATGTTCCTTAAATATATATATTTTCTCATTTAATTGACAGTGGAAATTATCGGTGGGGTATCATTTTAAAGAAAAACAACATAATGTTCTGTCAAGCCGAGTATGTTCACACAATGGGAGCTTAACTTTCATTAGGCATGATAGCTGTAGTTGTCAGGAACTTGCCCTCTTGTACAAGTTATGTTTTAACATTTTCTGAGCCTCCTACTAGAGTCAAAGCTAAATTTACTGTCTTAACATTTTCCACTGCCTTTAAATATTCCTGTGACTAGCTATTCAAACATTTTTCTAGTTGCATTGTTCCATTTTGTTTCTGAAGTTAGAAATGATCTTCAAGTTTGCAGTTCTGAAATAAAGCAAGGGATAATTTGGGGGGTGGGGTGGAGAAAATGTGTGATTATGACATGAAAATAACTTTTCAGCTTTAGTGGGTTGATGTACTAAGATGAAGTTTAAAATAGAACATTATCTGTTAGATGCTGAACTCATTCCATGAAATTCTGACAAATTTCTACTTCCTTAAACCCAGACAGCCAGAGCTGTGGAGCCACAAACTGGAGGACTGATTCTCAGGCAAAGCAGAAATACACTTCAGTAGATCTGGTAACCTTATAAGTAATTATCAAAGTCATGGTGTTATTCACTAAACAGGTTGCCAAGGAAGTTGTGGATGACTCATCCCTGAAAGTGTTCAAGGCCAGGCTGGGTGAGGCTTTGAGCAACCTGGTCTAGTGGAGGGTGTCCCTGCCCATGGCAGGGAGGTTGGAACTAGATGATCCTTAAGGTCCCTTCCAACCCAAAATATTCTGTAATTCACTGAAAGATAAAAGCATAATTCTGCTGTCATTAGGTATATGGTAAAATACACGGATATTAAAGCATGAGGGTTCACGGGCGCCAGTGTTAATGGAGTACCTGAAGGCAGCTCTCATGCTGAGGATCATATTTTTCATATGGCAACAGCTGAGGACAAAAAACTCTCGAGAAATTTGGTGTTATACAGACAGAAGCCTTCAGACATGACATGTAATTGAAAGCCACTGATGCAGCAATAGTAGTAGTGTTTGTAGTACATGACTGCAAAGCAAACTGAAACTGTAAAGCCCCATCATTACAAAGATAGTCTGAGAGGGAAGGGACAAATGTTACTGTTGCAAAACATGAAAACGTATTTTATGGGGTGATCTTGCCTTTCATGCCTCTGCTTACTGCTGAACTGAAACTTGATGTGCTTGTGTTACAGTACTTTTGAATGTTCATAATGGTATCTTGTTGACGTCAAAAGAACTGCGCTGAAAGTGTTGCAGTGCATCAATGATATACACACTTTGGGTATTAATAACTTAATCACCATAATCTATTATTCTTGACCTTTATCTAATTTAAGCCTATTCTTTGAATTATACCTATCTATTTTTTGAATAAAAAATAGTCTGGTTTTTATCTCAGATGAGCATACTATAGTTATATAAATGACTATCAAGATAGATCACTATGCTTACTATAGAAAGCAAGTAAGTTTAAATGAGCCATTTCTTGATACTAACCACAAAAAAATAAAAATCATGTCAGTTATTTATATTTATTTAAAGTTGCTTTCACCCAGAGTTGTGGAGGAAGATCGAGTTTCTTAAAAGTGAAATATGTTTTGATTAAAAACAATTTCGGGCAATACAGTATTCTGACCTGAAACCTACACAACCAAATCATTAAAGAAATCAATACCCACAAAACATAAATTGAAAGTTTTCTATCAGGTCTAGCCAGGAGAAGTTTGTTCATTCAGTGAGGAGGGGAAAGTTTGTGTATGGATGGATGGGCATATAAAAAGTGTTATCCAGATCTTCTATTTTGTTAGGCAAAGCCACAGGGAAGGTGAGAGATGATCATTCCCTTTAATTTACAAAGAGCAGATCCATTCCAGGAATATGAAAGCCCACAGAATTTGCCATGTCTTGGTTCTTACAGCCACACAGAAAAAAGCTGATGCAGAAATGATGCCCTCCTCTTTTTACTTTATCTTTCTGGCATCACCAATCTGCTGAGAAAAATTCCCTGTCTATGACTTTGGATCTCCTTTGTGTGGCTGCACTCCTGATTTAGCACAGCCCTAGCAGGAGTTGTCTTTTGCTGAGTCTCCCTCTGATAAAACTAGATAAGTGACTGTGATGGGAATCATGTCACTGGGGATATTGCATCTGGAAATTGGGACCCCTGTGGAGGATTGAGCAATAGGGTCAGTGCAAGTGGCTCCAGGTCCCTTGGAAGACCACTAGGTTCTCCACAGCTTTTCCACATCTACCTTATTACTTAGTGCAATTTACATAAAACTTTTCTTCTTAAGAATATTCATACTACTAGCCATTTTTAAAAGAATAGTTAACATGACAAGGTGAAGAAGAAATACAAAGGCAAGAAGAAAAACATGATAATAGGCTATCTTTGGCATAATTCATTGTAAGATCATTAAGTTTAGAATCTGATAATATTCTTTTGATTTATGCCAGCTATGTATCAAACACCCATGTCTCTAATGCTTTTAATGTGCTTAGTAAGCCTTATTTATAACTTACAAACACTATTAAAATGGAGATGTTCCAGAAGTATTTTCTTGTTATGTGCTTAAAAATCTTAGAGATAGTAGTAGTGACTTGTAATGTATAAGTTACCATGGAAATGGCTTTCTTAATGAATAGTGGATGAAATTGTTTCATGGAACATAGATATTTTTAGCCTATAGACTGCAATTTCTTGCATCCTTAGAGTATGAAGCAGTACTTGTACTTAATGACATGTATGTTTACCGTATTATACCAGGCTTCTGGTGCATGCTCTAAGTTTCTTACTGTGAAAGCAGATGTTGATCTGTAGAGAATTATATCTTTTCCTGTGACAGAGCCTTTCACTTGGATATAGCAAACATAGAAACAGTTGGGTCCAGCCAACTCACGTTACATGCAGAGAGGTTACATGCAGACTCCTTCAGGCCTGAAAGCAATATTGCTGTGCTTGCATGGCACCACACTGAAGGTAATAAACTCCCTCTCTCAGAAAAGCCACAGTCAGCACAGCCATCTCAGCATCTTCTGTACTACAGAAAACAAATACTTGAGGTAGGTCAGTGTCTTTGGCCCATTCACTAAGAGGGAATGGCACTTAAGGGAATAGCCAGACATCCTAATTACTGTCTGAAGGGCCTAAAGACCTCCGCAGTCATCCTGGAACTTCCATAGAAATCAAACCTTTCCAGCTGAGAACTACTGCAAGCACTCTGTACTGCTGGTTCTTCTGTGTAGTACTTCTGTTTCTCCTGTCTATTTCCTATTCCAGTTTATAATTCCTGCCCTGGTGTGTTGTGAGCATAGTCTTGTTGCTAGTGAGTCTGCCACTGCACTTAGTGCAGGAGGCAAGTATTACTCTGAAAAATTTTTAGGAAAGTTACAAAGTTCTGGTGCGGATGGATGATGCTATCCCCAGTGTAAATCTCCTCTGCCCAGAAACGTCTTGGTCTAGAGAACTAGGATGATCACATTCTGAGTCCTGCAGTCTAATGGCTCTCGCTGTGCTTTTTTGCCTCCAGATTTCAGTAAGTCAGTAGACAGTAACTTAGGGCTCACACATGTACAAATGAAAATTACACTTGGAAACTTCTTTTAAGTCATTTGTCAAAGACATCACAAAGGCAGGGTTTGAACAAAGATTATAGCTCTACTCAATCCTCTGGACAAACATTGAGAAAGAGTGATAGAATTCCCTGTGTAAATAGTGACAAAGAAGTCAAATATTTTGAGATACAACTGAAAAAAAAGGTGTGTTAAGTAATATCACATAGGTAAATTCTAGGCTTTTTTTGGTTAATAGAACAGATGCAAAACTCTTGATTCATTTTTGCTATGGTTTGAAATAGGTGCTGCAAAAGCACAGGCAGATAACACATGAAATATAAGGATGTAAGTACACTATTTTCTCTTTAGCATAATATTATTACTTACACTAGAGATAAAAGTAATACTTAGCATTTAAATAGCCTTTATCACCTGTAGACTTCCAAGTGCTTTGCTACACAGGTAATTTGATAGGTTTCTTGAAGGTGTCAGGGATTGCTTTTTTCTGTATTCCTGACCAGAGTTTCCTGCCTTATGCTATTGACAGACTGGCAAATTAATCCAGTGTATGTGCCTTGTGCAAAACACAAGGGCAAACATTTTCATATCACATCTTTTCCTTACTCAACCAGAAAATGCTTCTCTTCCCTGTTCTTGCTTCTTTGTTCCAACTCATCTGCTTAGCCCAGGAATCCCTTTTCTTTAAAATAAAACAAGATTTGAAAGGGTTTTCCTGGAAGTCATACATGATATGTTTATCCAGAACACTGTTTTACAGTGTTAAGGAGTTGCATTCAAAGTATGCATGTAGGAAAGGCCCTTTGAAAGATTTATTAATCACAAATAAATAGATATTTTCTCATTTTTAAATAGGTAAAGTATATTTTTAAGAATATAATAAGATTTCCATGCTATTCATAAGGATAAATATAGCAAGAGTTTCTATGCCAACTATATCCTGGGTTTGTATCAAGAGAAGTGTAGCCATCAGGTCAAGGGAGGGAATTCTACCCCTCTGCTCTTCTCTGGTGAAACCCCACCTGGAGTACTGCGTCCAGCTGTGTAGCCCTCAACATAAGAAGGATATAGACCAGCTGGAACAAGTCCAGAGGAGGCCACGAAGATGATCAGAGGGCTGGAGCACCTTCTCTATGAAGAAAGGCTGAGAGAGTTGGGCTTGTTCAGCCTGGAGAAGAGAAGGCTCCAGGGAGACCTTTATAGCACCTTCCAGTACCTGAAGGAGTCAACAAGGAAGATGGGGGGGAACATTTTACAAGGGCCTGTAGTGACAGGACAAGGGGTAATGGGTTTCAATTGAAAGCAGGGAGATTTAGATTAGATATCAGGAAGAAGTCCTTCACAGACAGGGTTTGAGTCACTGGAACAGGTTGCCCAGAGAAACTGTGGATGTCCCATCCCTGGAAGTATTCAAGACCAGGCTGGATGAGGCTTTGAGCAATCTGGTGTAGTGGAGGGCTTTCACTAGAAACTACAGACTGCTCAGATTCATCTTGATCTATCAAAAGGTGATGGAGAAAATCATCCTGGAAGACTTCTCCAAGTATATTAATCAGAACAAGATGAATAAGAATAGTCAGAATAGATTTTCAAGGGAGGGATTACGCCTGATGAACTGAATAGCCTTCTGTGATGAGGTGACTGGTGAGACGGATGAAGAAAGACCAGTAGATGTTGTTTGTCTTGGTTTAAGCAAGCCTTTCAGCACAGTCTTCCATAACATCCTCATAGACAAGCTGGTGAAGATGGGATATATAAGGAGTGAGATGGATTAGAAAACTGGCTGAACCACAGGGCTAAAAGGGTTGTGATCAGTGGCAAAAAGTACAGGTGGACATCAGTCATTACTGGGACCAATACTTCTTAACATTGTCATGAAGAGTGTACTGTACCCTCAACAAGTTCCCAGATGATACAAAACTGGGAGAAGTAGTTGATGCATGAGAAGAATATGCTGCCATTCAGCGCATCCTCAACAGGCTGAAGAAATGGATCAACAGGAACTTCATTAAGTTCAACACAGGGAAATGCCAAGCCCTGGCCCTGTTTAGGAATAACCCCAGATTAAGCATAGGCTGGGGGCTGACTGGCTGGGAGGCAGAAGTGCACCAGGAGGACCTGTTTGACACCAAATTGACCATAACAGCAATAATACCTTGCAGTAAAGGAGGCCTTAGATGACTCTGTTGTGAGCACAGGTTTGGAGTAGATGACTTCCAGATGTTCCTTCATACATCAGGTGTTTTGTGACTGTGAGGATGGGAATGCACGCTTATCCAAGAGAGGAGCTTGCAGAGGACTTCTTAATACACAAAGGTGAAAATAAATGTTCACAGGGTAGTTGAAAGTGGGCAGAACAACTGAAACATGAGACACTGTATTCCTACAGCAGTCTGTAATACTGCCTACACAGTGCTGCCTACTGATGCGAATGCAGAGTGCTTATAGTCTGGACCTTGCTCTCCATCTTTCTCAGGGGAATGCTAGCTTTCCATTCCGCTTTTCCTTGCTGCAGCCACATGGCAGTGTTAACACACCTGATACTTTCACCATCTGCACAGTAAAAATCACTCGGATTTCTTTGATGGGAACTGTGTAGACTTGTTAGACATGTCTCAGATTTCCTTATGTCCTTTCACAATGATGGAGTTCAATATTGCTTCCCAAAATAGCCTACTTACCAAATTTCTTACTTCCTGCAAATGTGGCTTCCTTAATTCTTATAACCTTGTTCTGATGTACTGCTAAAAACAAACACTTCTGGGATTATTTTAAACTGAAAACATATTGGTCCCTAGTGCTCTAATAAAATTAAGCAGAAGATCAAGTTAGGCAGTGATCGAATCAGCTGGTCCTGGGTTTTTGTGTAGCCAGATTAAGTTTTGAATATCTAGTTAGGCAGGTATCCTCTAGCCATAGGTGAGTACTTCTGTTAAAATCTCTGAAAAGTGCATTCACTCATGTCCCTTTTCATGATTTTGTTGAAAAGAGTCATTTAAGGTATAAAATAATTATTTCTACAGCTGTTGGAATCAGTTGATTACCAGAGAACCTTATCTTTCTTAAAGAAAATGACCAAGTAATCTGCTAACCTCTCTGTTTCCAAATAAAAAAAACAGATAGTGTGAACATCTGCAGAATATCTGCTCAGTGAGACAGAATAAAAAAGGAAGAAAAGCCAGCATTTAATATTCTTAAGTTTCATGGTTTTAGAAAAATAGCTTCATGATTCTGAATGCTTTATTTTCTTACATACCAAGCACTTGAGATTAACAAAGTTAAATTCCAAGAAATCAGTGAATGAAAAAAAAAAAATTTGAAATGAGATATTGAGAAACCAATTAGGTCATTTCTCTATGGATTTTTTTCTTTCTACAAATTGAGATTTATTGAACTGAGATTGAATTGCAGGGAGGCATAGTGAACAATGCTGCAGATAGAGCACAACATAAAGTACACAGTGTGCACCGTGCTTCCTGATATGCTTGCATTACTTCTGTGGACAGATAAATTAAGCAGTGATTTTTCTCTTCCAGATCTGATTTCTTATATCCCTCTGGTCTGCCATGTGGACCAGTACACGTGCTTTTTATTAAAATTGTTCACCCTTATGGGCTAGACAAAATTAAAAAAAAACAAAACCCAAACAGGACTATATTTAATTTTCAGGTGATTTCATGTGTTACAAATATTTAGATTTCATATCATAAGTAATATCTTTACTGGATGTAGACATTTTTGATCCTTTATTCAAGGAGGATGCATTTGGTCTATACATTAATACGATACTATAAAAACACTAAATAATGTAATACCAATCTGATACAGTATAACGAGTAGAGTAATATAAATTACTATAACACTATAAATTTTTCTAAATTTTCTGTTTGTTAACTTGTGGCAGAACACGTTAGTCTAATGTTTAAAACATCACCTGGATCATATGAGAAACTGTATGTGCCAGTTATCAGATTATTGGGTAACTACCCTTTCCACTAGTAAATAAAAAGTGCCCTTTTTTTTTTTTTCAGATGTCCAACATTGTATGAGCATTACTGTAGATTTTTCACATGCTGGTAAAACTAAAGCCTTTAAACATGTTCTATATCTATTTGGAAATATCTGTCTGAAAAAAACAGAAAGGTGTCTTTTATAGAAAAAAAAAAAGGTATCATTTCTACCTTTAGGCATTCACTGGTTTTAGGCACTCTGTGCTTTGAATTTGTTCCTGTCATTAACCTCTCATTCTATGAACATTTCTTGTCTTAAAAGAGGAAAAGTAGAATTTTCATATAAATCCAGGAGCTCCACTGTCAAAGGAGTCTTAATCTTCCCTTTGAAACTGGTCTATGGATAAAAATCTTTTCCAAAAGCACCTAAAGCCAGCTGGCCTAAAGGAAACTTAAGTTTTCAATAGTAGCAAAGTGACAAATTGGGAAGATTACTGAATATGTTCCTCCTGCTCTAGTTGCAAACTCTATGATCTTTCACAATAAACAATCCCAGGTTAGTATTCAAATAAAAATGTTCTAAATTTGACTATAAGGGGTGTAGGCTAATATATTTTTCTTTACAGTAAATTAGTATCCTGAGATCAAAATATAAACCTAATTATTGAAATAGGAGGCATGCGGAATAGCTTATGAGAGGCTACTATTCTTTAAATATATCTGCATTGAGTTGACATAACAAAGAAGCCTGTAGATGGGATTAAACTTCTAACTAGACATCTACACTTTCCATTGGCTTGTGATCTTGGTATCTTAGCTCCCATCCCTGGTCCCAGGTAGTTCCTTCACTGTAGACATCTTATTTGATCTAGAACACTATAGGACATCTAGGGCATATGCAAATAAGACTCAGGACCAACAGGAGCCCTACACCTTTCTGGAATGTTCTTCACAGATGTAGGTGGTGAAGCACTGGAACAGGTTGCTCAGAGAAACTGTGGATGCCCCATCCCTGGCTGTCTTCAAAGCCAGGCTGGATGAGGCTTTGAGCAACCTGGTCTAGTGGAAGGTGTCCCTGGCCATGGCAGGGGGGTTGGAACTAGGTGATCTTTAAGGTCCCTTCCAACATAAACTATTCTATGATTCTATGATCTCTTTCATTAGTCACAACTCATTTTACATCTAAAAAATCATCCAGATCTTTTCCTTAGTTCAGCAGACCAGAGTGTTGCCTTTTGGGCCTGAGGAGCAGCTGCAAAACCTCATCTGTGTAGTGTATAGTGGTATAATAAGCTGCAGGGTTTAAATGTCAATGGTACTAGAGCTGCGCTGAAGAACACCAGGCAAGGTGGCCTGTCTGTGGTGGGAATGTCTCTGAAATGTACTTACGAAAAATCATCCAAGAAAGGGAAATAAGAAAAGAGAGGTTTAATTCCATTGATAAAGTGTCGTCAAATCCCATTCTCTCAAGGGTTTAAAGAGATAATCCCAGGCAACCCTATCAAAGACTTTTTTTACCACCTAGTGATAATGCTACAAGCAACTCCTTCCAGCGCTGTGATATTGCAATTGTGTGTCACTTTAGCTGCTCACCTGCTTAAATTTATGGAAAGTTGTTGGTAAAAACCACAGCATTCCCTCACCCTCCAAATATATAACAGATTCAAAGTACTCTTGAGGATATATATACTAGGAAGGCTAAACTGTTCAATTTTATATATTTAGCTGGTTGGCAATGTGCTTTGTTTAAATTAAAAATAACACTTTGCTAAAGATGATGAAGCAGACTGCTGCAATGAAAGAAAGTATTGATCATAATTATTGTAGTGATTTGCTCTTTATTAACATTGTTGCATTAGTAGCCTGAGGCCTGAATCCAGATTGCTGCCCCTGTTGGGTAGACCAATGCATATTAATATACTAATGAATTAAAATACACATTTCCTGTACATGAACACATAATGGAACTGGCTCCTTCTCCAGAGAAGCTGAGTCTGTTGTTGTTTTTTTTTGTTTAGACTCTAAAGTTTCTGGTATAAGTCTGGTTTTCAATTTGTTTGTACAGCAGGTGAAGGCTCACTGGCCACTAACAAGGCCAATGTAGTCCCACTATTGCTGTTCCTGGGGTTCTGGTTTCACTGGTGAGAGCAAGCCATGCCTTTACACAGTTATCTGTGGCACTAACACAGCTGCACCCACACCAATGTGTGTGTGCGTGTGAGGGTCCACATAAGAGTATATTGCACAGAGTGTGAGAGAAGATCCAGTCTGGTATATTCACGTGGACAAATAGCACAATAGAAAATGGGAAATAATGTGGGTTTTTCCCCTGACATCTGTATTAATAATTCTTAAACATTGGCTGCCCATACCGTATTTTGTAGGGAATCCATGAGATGATCCTTAGAGCATTACTTTTGCATTTATTTTTGGTGGTTATAAATCAGTGTAAATCCTACTGATTTGACTCCTGATAGGGGCTCAGAGTCACACAACAGTTTTGTTAACCAGCCTCTCTTCCTCTCTTTACTGTATTTAAGCAGTTTTTAATGGCTTTTAGGAAAGACTTCATCCCAGCTCTGCTAATGCAGCTACACAGCTCATGTCCACAGCCGGCAACTAGCACTACTTGTGAGGGACGTGTTCCTGGGTGGTACTTCCTGATAGTGCTGTTCAACACTGCTGGTTGTGGGTGGAGCAGGCAACCTTAGGGCTGAATAACTGTAAAGGCTTCCAATTTTTTTTATAAAGGTATTTTGCATTTGAAAAACTGGAAAATTTTCAAATATTTTATGTGAAGCTACAGCCAAAGCCCTCTGTGAAGTTAGCTGTGAAATTCCAGGAGAGTTTCCTTGTGAGATTTCTATGCTCTGATTCTGCATGAGAGATAAAAACTATCAGCAGACTTTATTCTCTCACAAGAAAATGAGATGTTTCCATCTCAGCGTGAAATGAGAAACCTGCAGGTTAGACAAATACTGCAAATCTGGGAAAAAATAAAACTATACTTTTATTACCTCCAAACCTCTGGGAAAAAAACAAAAGCAATTGTTGTTTAAGTGGGAAGTGTGGGAGAGTTTCTCTAATGTCTCAGCAAAAGCAGTATTTATCTCCTTTAAATGAAAACAAGAATAGTATTCCTTGTTCTATAGCTTACTGATCAGAGTTCTACCCTGGGATTTTTCTCTTCTTTCTTCAACAACAAACAAAATGAAAAGAAACTGAAAACTCGGGAGGAAAAAGTTTAATCTCTGTCTCTCTTTTTTTTTTTTTTTTTTTAGTTCATATTCTGGCATTAGCTTTTTGAGTGCAAATGGGTAAATGGCTTCACTTTTCTATTTCTTCATTTTTGTAAACATCTTACAGGTGAAGCCTTCTGTCAGAATACACAATTCTGATTGAGGTGCAAAGGGCAAATTGTAAGAGTCTGAGTACTTCACGGCTGCAGAGCTATCTTCCTCCCAGAGTGTGCGTGTGTTTCAGTATGCAGAGGGAATGTAAAATTGTAGAAGTTGCTAAGCACTACACAATGGCTGAATTTCAAAATTCAGTGTGCTGAGTCTTTTGCCCAAGACTGCCTGTGCATGTTTGTCTTCTTGTGGAAGAAGTTAAGAGTCTACCTTTGGATACGTGTTTTGTGGAGTTTTTGATTTGTCTTTCTACTACTTATTGAACTGTCTTTGTCTTGAGCCATGAGTTTTTTTGCTTGTGCTTTTCCTGTTCTCTCTCCAGTCTTGCTGGGAAGTGGAGTGAATGGATGGTTGTGTGGTGCTTAGCTGTTAGATGGAGTCAGTACACTTAGATGATTGCTTTCATTTTTAAATTACAAAAGTTTCTTCTGCATAATTCAATGGTCCAAATTAAGAAAAAAAAAATCTGAATTGCGAAATAAATATCAAGCTGATTACAACCTGAGGTTTATTATTAGTTATAAAGTGTCTCAGACTATAATGGAAAAAAATGGGGTTAGTTTTAAACAGGAGCACAGATCTTACATTTTCAGGGGTCAACAGTCACCAAATATATCTTCGTAGAAAATCTTATGTCTATGACAGCAGAGGAACAAAAGCCATAATAAAATCTTAATTTAGAAATATTTTATAGTTTCCTATTATATTAAAAAAAACTCCTACCCACCCACATGACCACCCAAAGAAAACAGTTAAGCATCAATGGAAGCTTTGTGAAGAGACAGTGTTTTTTCTGGGGGCTGTCTTTGCTGTCATTATGCTGCAATCTGGGCTGGTTCTGATGGGTAAGGATCCCACAGGGTGCAGGATGGTGGGCTCTAAGCCAGCCTTGCAGTTTGTGCTGGCGGGGCTGAACCTCTGTCAGAGGTTCTGCAGTGCAGTGCCAGCAAGGTGCTGGGGAGGGAGTTTGGAAGCTGTTAACTAGCACGAGCATACCAGCAGAGCTCTGGGGCATAGCCACAGCCTTGTAAGTGTGTGTCCTGTGGGAAACTCTGCTTGTTTTGTTCACCATAACATTAAGCGAAAGCACTCAGCATGCAACCTTCTCAAACAAACAAACAAAAAAAGTTTGTTCTTAAAAGCAAATCAGATCTATAATGGAAAACTGTAACCACACAGCAATATAATACTATACAAAATTAAACTATGAAACTAAATTACGAAATGGGTGTTGTTATGTGTTATATTGCATATGATATCACATGTTATAACACATCCCTTAATTCTTTCCACTGGATGAAGATGTTCTCATTTATTATCAACAGACACTTCATAAAAGAAGTAATGAACTTGAAAGTTCTAGCACTCTTAATGAAAAGTAGGTTGATATAAAGTCATACGTATGAATATTATTTTTTTTAATGTATCTTGTTATTTTAGTTATCCTTTTAAAATTCTAAAGCAAAGGATGATGATCTGTTTTAATATTGCCAGTAATGGCGTTCCTGTTCTCTTGTTTTCTTACTTTTTACTCATCCCAAACGAAAATTAAACCACAAGAGAGACAAGACTAAACTGTTTCCTGAGCTTCAGTTAGTCAGCTGTATTGATTGGCTTGAACACAAGAGGTAGAGGTAGCCTCCATTATATGTGTTTTAAACACAGGTCAGAAAAGTGAAATATTAATGTTGTGTTCATCTTACAGATATGGATCTGAGGTACATACAGTAAGGATCTTCAAAGTTCTGGGTTAGACTGGTGTGTTTTGGGTGCTGGTAGGTTTGGTTTTTTTTTTTTTTTTCAGAGCTACCTGAGCTTGTATGACATTATAGTTGACTTACAAATAAGAAAGAGAAAAATTAGACTCACAATGATTTCAAAGTTATTTTGTCCAATATCTGTTTTTAATGTTAGGAAAAAAATATTAAAAATTGGAATTACATGACATAAAATAAATTCTTATGGATTTTTGAGAATGCAGAGCAGATTTTTGAATGCCACAGATATTTGGGAACAGATGGCCATGTGTACCAGAATCTTCTTCAGCATTAGGTTTATTAGGAATTATAGGTGCTCAGGGTCAGATGTACTGTTCTTCTGTACACCTCCTGTTTCATGAAGGTTTGTGGCCAGGCAGTGAAACAAAGCTTAACAGCAGCAGATGTTAGCAAAATCATTCTTTCCCATATATATTTTTTCATTAGTTTGTTGCTAATATAACTACTTATTAAACCAGATCGTCCCTTTGGTTTCTATTAAATAGCATCAAACTCTTCTCAGAAAACGAAAGCCAATAGACATCATGTTTCTACTACAAACATGAGTACAAATTTTAGTTTTAACTATTTAAGATGTATATGATCAGCAGAACACAATTTTAATAAAAAATGTACAGTCTGTCTTACCTCTCAGCATGCTAAAGTCTAAACTCAACAGCATTAGCAGAGAATCCAACTGGTGTAAATTCAGCCCTTTCACATTGGCTACATACATGTGAGGATCCCAAACTGGTTGTGGATCAAGGTTGAACTGTGCCTTAAGTCTTCCGCAAATTCTGCATTTTAACTTAAAATAAATGAAATATCAGTCTGTCATTCTTGGTAACAAATAATGGTTTTCTTTTTTTCTTTATGCTATGTTTTGAAGCAGTTACGTTGCTATGCAATTTAAATAAGTAGTCCAGTTCAAGCAGGTCTTTCAATGCTTTCAACTTTGTAGGGTGATATATTTACCTAATTACTGAAACCTTTATATGATTAAGAAAAAAAGACGGCCTTTACTAGATACTCAGTTCATGATTTTCAGAAACACACACCATTGTACAGAAGAGTGGTTACACTTCATATGCTGAGAGATGTAGTTGACAAATGAGCCTAGATCTGACATCCGTGTAAAACATTAGAATGATGTCTGTTGCTTATCTACAGAGAAAAGGATACAGGAAATAAAACTAAATGATTATGTGCCATCTGACAAACATTTGAATGTAGATAATGTTGTAGATAATTGGAAGTAGATAATGTTTTAAAAAAATAGACTTTGTTTTCTAGAAAATATGCGAAATCCAGATATTGATATTCCTTCTTTTATTTCTTGCTGGGTTTTGGAGGGTTTTTTGAGTGTTGACATAGAAACATTTTGAGATGATTTTAGGATATTTCGAATTGCACCATGTTATTTACACCATCCTGAGGAACAATGGCAGATAGGGAGCACCAGTGACACCCCAACTTGACTGTTTCTGGGGTGTTATAGGGGAGTGGTGAGGCCCCCAAAGGCTTCTCCACCCACCTTCCAAAGGACCCTGTGCCACAAGGGCAGGGAGGACCCCCAGTGAACCCAAGCAGTCCCTGCAAGGCTTCCCAGGAAAATTTCAACCTGTGGGCCATGGGACATCTGTCACCATGAGCCAACATGAGAGGATCCCCATCACTCCACAAACTGAGGGGTCACTTCCACCAAGGGAATGGGCCTCTATATGGAGTGCAGGGAAAAGGCATTTTGGGTTTTCACAGGCTTTACTGTGTATGGGATGTTATAGGGATGAACCATGGGTGGGGAAAGGGAAGGATGGAGCTGAATTGGGGAGGAACAAATGGGAAACACAGGGATGAGTGGGTAAAGGAGCGGGTTGTGTGCAAGCAGGGACTGGTCAGTGTACCTGCCTGGCACATTCTCTGCCTGACCAGTGCAGTGTGCCCTTGCTTCTCAACAAAGCCCATTCCTAGCTATTTTCCCGAGAGTGTCAGCATGGTCCATGTGACCATGGTGACAGCAAGGAGTGAGTGTAGGTATGTAAGTGTGAGTGCAAGGAAAGGGCCTGTAGGGTGAGGTGATGAGCAGGTAATGTGGGCTGGGGTCTGGAAGGGGGTCTCTGAGGGTGTGACCACAGGAGGAGCTGGCAGCTGGAGGGAACAGGGATCCA
Source organism: Rhynochetos jubatus (assembly GCA_027574665.1). Classification (NCBI taxonomy): domain Eukaryota; kingdom Metazoa; phylum Chordata; class Aves; order Eurypygiformes; family Rhynochetidae; genus Rhynochetos; species Rhynochetos jubatus. Next base: position 122,260,757 of record CM050649.1, on the reverse strand, counting down.
GACCAATTGCTGGAGAGATCGTGGGGTCTGGGTGTGCACTGGAAGAAGTGTGTATATGTGATCTCTGTGCAGGAGGTAACTGGAGTCTAAAGGATCCAGGACCACAGATGGGATGGACTGGTTGTCTAAACTCAGTTACTGAAGGGGTCTATGGTGTCTGTGTGTGTGTATATATCAGTGTATACACACCAGAGAGGCAGTCTGTACCTTCAGCTGGAGTGGAGCTGTGGCCACAGGGGCTCATATGTCCATATGACAACAATGGGAGAAACTGGGATCCAGGGGCTGCTACTGGGCACACTGATTGTCTGAGCCCACCTGCTGGAACTGTCCACATTGTACATAGGTATATATATACCCCTACTAAAAGATCTTCATCTTGCTCAGCTACAAAAGGGAGCAGGATGAGCTGTTGATGCTGTTGGTGTTTATGTGAGTGTTCTGTCTGGCTGTGTTGATCTGTGTGGCTGGCTGTGACTGTATGTATATATGTGGTGGACACATGTGGCTCCATGTGTGTATGTCTGCTGGGAATACAAGCTTAGCCTGGCTGCTGAGAGTATGGAGCTGTAACAAATTCATGTCTGTCAGGCCACCAAATTCATCCACTAATGAATAATACATTGTAGAAATTTACTGTTTTGACATTTTGCCAGTTCAAATTTCTTTTCAGTAAGCTTCCAAAAAGCAGTCAAAATACTTTGAGCAAATGAGCCTTAAAAGGTTCACACTTCAAATATTTTCAGTAGCTCCTACAACTTCTCAGTCCTTAATAAGAAGCAAATATATTTGTTTAGATTGTTTTTTTCGTAATTTTGTGCACTTTGCACATTTTAATATGAATGTTGGTGACCTGTCCAATTCAAAATGATTTTTCAGTAAGATCACAGAATTACAAAATGGTTGAGGTTGGATGTGACCTCTGGAGGTTATCTGGTCCAAACCTTGTTCTTCAGAAGGGTCATCTAGAACTAGTTGCTCAGGATTGCATCCAGACAGCTTTGGAATATCCCCAAGGATGTAAACTCCACCACATTCCAGGGCAACCTGTGCCAATGCCTGATCACCCTCACAAAAGAAGTGTTTCCTGATGTTCAGATGGAGCCTCTTGTGTTTCATTTTGTGCACAATTGTTAGTCCAGTTGTAAACTGCAGACAAGAGTACCTTGTGCAATAACAGTAACTGGTAGATAGGTAATGGAAGACTACTATTATCATAGGAATGATACATTATGCAAAATATGGTTGTCATGAGTCAGGAAACTTGAGCTCAGTTCCAAATAATTTGCTCTGGATTCTTCAGCTTTTATATTATGACTGTTCTAAACTGTTGACCATAGAAGTTGAAACAATGAAATCCAAAGAAAAGATTTTAGTGGTCCAGGGAAAAGGGATAAGTTTCTTGTCTTATTGATACATAATAATTTCACTTAGGAAAAAGCAAAATATGTTTTCATGCAAAACATTTTGATTTCACTGAATTAGTATTTTCTGACAGAAAATGGTTGCAGTGGAAGTATTTTGAACTGTAAGTAGCGTAGTGCTACTAAACTAAATCCTTACCTTTTTTATTGATATTACCTCTTTGGATGATGATGCAACTTTGCACTGGGTCTGTCTGGGATGAAATTAACCTTCATAGCAGCCTGCATGTGCTGTATTTCAGATCTGTGACTAAAAAATTTTGAAAACACACCAGTGTTTTGTCTGTGACTGAACAGCTGTGGTGGTGAAGCATCAAGGCTTTCCCCTTTTCTCCCTCTGCCACCCTCCTCCTGAGTGAGTAAGCTGCAGGTGAACAAGAAACTGTGATGGGACACAGCAGGGACTGGTGACCTGAAATGGCCAAAGAGATATCCCACACCATATGATGTCATGCTCAGTGACAAAATGGGGTGGAGTGGTGTTTGTCTTCCAAAGTAGACATTGTTTAGATGCTGGCTAGTCATCAGTCTTTAAAGAGCCTCTCCCCCTCTTTTCCTCAATTATTAAACTATCTTTATCCTGACCCAAGACTTTTTTCTCTTTTGCTCTTTGTATTATCCCTCATCCTCCTGGGGGAGGTAATGAGTGAGCAGCTATGTAGGTACTCAGCTCCTGGCTAGGGAAGAAACCCAACACATTTCAAGATCTAGTTAGGAGTTTTCCCTAAAGATAATTTTATATATACAAACAATTGCAGTTTAATGAAAACTATAGAACTTTGAAAGAATATTTTTTATTTTAGCATTTGTGTTGGAAAATTAAATACATCACCTAAACAGGAATATTCAATTTTACTAAACTGACCTAATTTTATTGTCATTTTAGTTAAGCAGTAAACCATGTTTCCTGTCATTCATGTGGATTAAGTCCACAATCACTGGCTTATGACAGATGTGCTTTGAATAAGGCTCCCAGTCCACAGCAAGAACCTGGCACTTCCATAGTGCAGGCAGGGCACGGTTGTCCCCTGCTCCCTTATAGAAAAATAAGGTTTAGTATGGAACAGATTTGCTAGGAATAGCTGGATCCATATCAACCACCTTTAGGTATGTGTATTGGGTGTGACTACAGTGAACTTGTCCCTTTGGTTTTGTTTGGTAGTCAAACACAGACAGGGGAGAAACAAACAAACAAACAAAAAAATCATCTTATGTAGATGTTTAGAATAAACCAAAGGAACTGCTTCCTGGCATTTCCTATTTCTATCAGCTACAGAAGGAACACACAATGACTCAGATGAAGTCTAAAATTAGGCTTGATGAATCCCATCCTCATTTTTACAGGGAATTTGCATTTGGAGAATACATAGATTTTTCATTTCAATTAGAATACCATAATTATGTTCTTTTAAAGAATTTACATTCCACAACATTGGGGGTTTTTTTTTAATTTGTCTCCGCCTTCCTATTTTGAGACTAAAAAATGTTTTAATTTTTTGTTGTTTCGAAGTTGAATTTCACTTGGTACTGTTAATTATGGCCTCCCTCTTGTACAAAATTCCTCTATTGCTAATTTTTTGAGTCTGCCATCTAGACTATGGTGTTTCCTGGGATTCCTCACTTAGACTGATGTGATTCTTCACTTAGATCTGGCATGCTCGGCTGGGTAAGAAGATAATACAGCTCTGGGCTCTGTGCAAGGGGTCAGTGAGGTCTATCCACCACCTCAACTCAAAAGAGTAAAAATATAAATGTAAAGTCTGTATTGCTTAAGTGAACTGTAAAACGTTAAGGGTGCATTGAATCAGTAACATCTTACATTTTTCTTTAAAAAAAAGAAATAATCCTAAAATAAAATATAGTAATATGCAATGTAGATTTCTCACATTTATTTAAGGAGTATAAGTTCATGAGTTTCTGTTTTAATTAGAATGAGTCATAGGATCTGTACTTTCTTTTGTGACAGAGACTTTTTTATTCTATTAATAGAATACGTTCTTTTTTAAACCAGTTAGATAAGAAGCAGCATCTCAACATGACATGAAAAATCTACAAATATATTTGAAAATAAAGATTTTAATTATAATTATGATCTGAGAATTAACTTTAAACTGTACTTCACAGCTTGGGTTTTTTTATACAGGGAAATAACTTTGTCTTTCTGAACTTTTAGATTATTTGACTATGTCAGAGTGTCAGAACACAATTTACTCAATAGTTTCTCTGCACCATAAGAAACTTTAATGCTCTCCTCAATCCAGTCCCTGGGTATCACAATAGTTTTGTGAAATAATTTATTTCATAACAGTCTTTATAATATTAAATTTGAGCCTACTCCCCATGTTAAAAATACATCGAAATACCCAGTGCCTTAATAAATAGAAACATTTTCATATTTCCCACCCTAATGTTATTTCTGGATGAATCGGTTCTTCTACTGATGAGGAGTTTAGGGGATTTCTCCCTGTACCTGCAAACACTTGTGTATCTGTGGACTGCCTTGGAAAAGACTGGAAGGGGTATCCCAGAAAAGCCTGTTTATATACCATGTACAGAATAACATCTACATGACTTTTCTCAAGCCATCAAAAAGCTCCTCAAGAAATGTTACATGTCCCTAAAACAGAAAAGGTTGGAAAACATTGGATCATCTCAAAGCCAATTCTGTTTTGCTAGTACTTACCCTTCAGATCTATTTATAGGTGACGGTTTTTTTCCCTTTGGGAATTAATGTCTTAACACATTTTTTTGTCTTGTAAAACAGTAAGTCCAAATCTCTGATTTCTCTATTTGTCAGACTTAGTGTCAAACTATCAGTCTGATTTAACCTTTTTGGAGCCTAAGGATGTGTCTATTCTGGTGAATAAAGAAAAGACAATGAGCAGCCCCTGGTCCTGATGCCATATAGATCTGATTTGCTCTTGTCCGTGGTGTGCCAAGGACAGCAGTTTCCTGGCAGGCTAGCTACATCCAGAGGCATACAACAGCCTTTGGGATCTTCAGATCCAGATAGTGCCCCTAAAATACAGAATTAGCAGTGGTTTGTGGCAGTGGTGGTAATGGGGATAGTTTCAAAGAGCCTGAAATAATGCAAGGATTATATTACAGTTTGCTAGGAAAATTTTTTGTAACATGGAAATGAGAATGACTTCTATGCACTATGTATGGCACATCTAGGAGTACTCAAAGGTACAAAACTGGTTTGCATAATATTGCAAGACTACAAAGAATTGTTTCAGGCAGACCTTGTGTGGCTTTATATACACTGCCTTATGGAGACAGAACCTGGATTCTATCTCCAGAATCCAATCTATGGATGGCATTGTTCCCTGAACAGGAATGGACATATCTTGTGGAAGTCGTGCTGGAGTGGTCCAGGACAGATCTGGACGGTGAGCTGACAGTTAAGCATTGTGGAGAACCAAGTCTGGCACTTAAACTTGTTCCTGACAGTGTTATAGCTGGCAATGTAGATACACACTGAATGGCTAGGGTATGCAATATTCCAGATGAAATCTTGTCTGTTATTGCTGATTCATTTCTAGCATAGTTTGGAGAAAAAATAATAATAATAAAGTTACTGATTTAGTCAAGGATTTCTCTTTATGATGACTTTGTCTTGATGGTGGCGCACAATTATCCTCCAATTGACTGAAAGTATAGGATTCCTTCTTCTCTCTCTCTCTCTCTCTCTCTCTCTCTCTCATATCCTAGATAAATTAGAATTATCCATATAGGCAGAAGTGTCTTAGTCATAGTTACACTCTAAAACTAACGACACTAACGCAATTACTTCTGGGGCATGTGTTGTGTTTTCTCCTCCTCAAATGGACTTGGGATATAGAGAATTAAAAAGATTGAGTCGTTCACTGCTTCACTAAACCATATGTGTGGATGTTTGCTGAGATAAAGCTAATGCTGGAAACCTTCCTATTATGGCCACATTTGCAAAGTACCAATTAAAAGTTGCCAGGCAAATGCTGACAGGTTTTCACTGGGAAAAAACAAAGGAGTGTGTAATCGCATCACTGAGCAGGGCATATTTAATACGAATATTAGGATGCTAAGCCAAAAAAGAGAAAAGAATTTACGATTTCAGCAGACATCAAAACTGCGGCAGCTGTTTAGGGGCGATATGCAGGGCTAACTACTCTGAACTGCTGAAGTGGATTTAATGTAATTCTCTACCAGTAAAGTTTGGCAAAGTTCAACTGATGATCTTCCAGTTTATGGCCAAAATGTATTTAATCCTGTAAAACATGTCTATTCATAACTAGACACCCTTCAAACTACATTTACCAGTGAAAGGCACCCCCAAAAAACAATTCATTCACTTGGGATTCTGTATCTGTCTGGAGGTGCCTGTTTCACTCAATGAATTGTAGATTGTAGAAGTAACCTGCAATAAATAGCCCCAGACCTGTCTAAATTGTGATCGGTTATAAGGCTATATTCCTTAAATGATTATATTTTTCTGTATCATTCTTGTTTTCCCCTGTAGAACAGATTCTGATGTTTTGCTGTTAACAATGTTTCCAAATTAACAGTTATCAACAATCATCATTAACATACTTTCTTTCTGTCAAAGGAATCTGTTACTTTCTGTACTAGAAAAAATGATTAATATTGGTCACAAGATATTATTTATGTAGTTCCACTCATGTCAGTCCAGGCTACAGTTTCTATACCCAGCTAAACTCATTTTGTCCTCCTTCTCCTTGCTATCCAATTTCAAATTCTTAACTATCATCCATTGCCTAAATAACTATTTTCCCTGTGATAAAAGCTCTGTTGATTTTATCTTATTTTCCAATTTATTCTATATATGCAATTTTTATTTCTTGCAAATTGTGTTGTAAAAGCTTGCACGTAGTTCAAGTCATGCTATTCTCTTATGGTATAAGACCTTTACAAGAATTATTAGAAGCTTTGCTACTGCATTTTTAAATTCCTGTGTTTGTTCTTAAAAAATTTTAAAGCAAAGGTTAGATCTCTGAGGATTATTTTATATCTCAGCCATATTCTACTCCCAGAACCTGTCTTCATTCCTCTGTTCAACATTATAATCCTTACTGACAAAATTTCAGATTGTTCTGAGAATTTAGATTATGAAAAACGTCAACTTTATAAAGAAAATTGCCTATCTGGAAAGCATGTTTCAGTGTTTGACTACTTTCACTGACAAAAAAGAAGTTTAAAAGGGTTTTTTGTATTTGTTTGTGCCTACTGCCTCATGTCTGTTCCCTGGGCACCACTGAGAAGACTCTGGCTCCATCCATCAGGTATTTATACACATTGACATGATCACCCTGAGACTTCTCTTCACTGCACCAAACAATCCCAGACCCCTCAACCTCTCCTCATAGGACAGATGCTCCAAGCTCTTCATCCTCTTTGTGGCCCTTCACTGGACTTGCTCCAGTGAGTCCATGTCTGTATTATACTAGGTAGCCCAGCACCATGAACAGCACTCCAGAATTGTCTCACCAGGACTGAGCAGATGGGAAGAATCATCTCCCTCAAACCACTATCCACATTATTCCTGATGCAGCCCAGGGTACCATTAACCTTTGCTGTGAGGGAACATTTCTGTGTTTGTGTTTCACTTGGTGTCCATCAGGACCCTCTCCGGACAAGCTGCTTTCCAACCATTTGGACCAGACCTGTTCCTGGTACCTGGGGTTATTCCTCCCCAGGTACAATATTTTGCATTTCCCTGTGTTGAATTTCACAAGGATTCTGTTGGCCCATTTCTCCAGCCTGTTGAGGTCTCTTCAAATACCAGCATAGCTACATGGTGTATCAGCCACTGCTCCCAGTTTTGTAACATCTGCAAACGTGTTGTGGTTGAACAGACCTGGCCATGGTGTTGAACCCTGGAACACACCACTGGCCTCCAGCTGGACTTGATGTGGTTGATCACAACCCTCTGGGCCTGGCAGTTGAGACACATTTCAAATCACCTCACTGCCCACTTACCCAGTCTATATTCCATCAGTTTGTCATGAGGGTTCTATGGATTCATTGCAAAATCTGAAGTCAACATAATCTGAGCCAGTCATTTCTCTGCCGAAGACTACCTGGCTGTTCAGGTATGATTTTCCCTTTGTAAATCCATGTTGACTACTCTCAATCAGTTTATTTTCCTTAATATGATTGGAAACATATTTTGGGATTATTTGCTTTCCCATTTTCCAAGGGACTGAGGTAAGGCTAACTAGCCTATATTTTCCCTGATCCTCATTCTTGCCTGTCTTCATCAGTTTGCTTTCTTCCATTGTCCAAGAACCTCTTGTGGTTGCCATGATCTTTTTAAGTTAATTGAGAATGACCTTGCATCAACATTTTCTAGCTCCATCAGCACTCATGGGTTCCCAGTTCCCATGTGTGTATGTTCAGTTTCTTTAAATATTCTCCAATCTGATCCTCCTACACTGACAGTAACTCTTCCTTGCTCCAGATTTTCCCACAGACTTCAGAAACCTGGGATTCCTGAAGACAAGTCTTAGCAGTAAAGACCAAGGTCTTTTCCTTGTTCTCTTTCACCAGATCCCCTGCCTTGTCCAGCAGTGGGCTGATAGTCCTTGTCTTCCTTTTGCTGCTAGTGTACCTGTTGAAGCCTTGCCAGATACAACTCCAAAAGGTTTTTGGCTTTCCTAATCACAACTTTACATACTTGAACAGTGTCTCTACATTCTTTTTATGTTACTCTGCTTCCACTTCTCGTATGCTTCCTTTTTTCACACTTGAATGTAGTCTATATGTGCAAGATTCAATCCACGTTCATCCATGCAAGCATCCTGTCACCTTTACTTGATTTTCCACACATTGGAATGGACCATTCACAAGCTTGGAGAAAGTGACCCTTGAAAATCAATCAGCTCTCCTGGACCTCCCTTTTTCCTTCGTTCCTTTTCCTAGGATCACAAGTGCTACCATCTGTCTGGGGCCAAGACTTCCCCCAGCCTTTGCATTCCTGACCAGTTCATAATTTGTTATAATTCTGAGATCCAACAAAGTACCTCCCTTCACCAACTGCTCGATTACCTGTGCCTGGAAATTGTCAACTATGAACTCCAGAAACCACCCGGATTGCTTGAGGTCTGCTGTGTTGTCCCTCTAGCAGATATTGGAGTGGGTTAAATTCCCCATGAGGGCCAGGACTTATGGATATGAGGCTTCTTCTAGTCTTGTGAAGACAGCCTCATATATTTTTTCCTCATGAGTCAAGTCATACCCAATACAACATCTGCGTTATGTGATCTGCCTTCTAAACCTGCCCCGTAAGCTCTCAGATGGTTCAAGAGCTCCAGATGTTCTGGCTTCTCCCTTGCATAAAGGACAACTCATGTTCTCAGCCTGTCCTTCCTAAAGTCCCAGTATCCAACGACTGCAGCACTCAAGCTGCATGAGCTATCCCACCATGTCTCCATCATCCTGCATGAGCTCTTCCACCATCATCCCAATGAGACTGCAGCCCTGCAACTGCACACAGACTTCTAATCCTTCCTGTTCCCCATGCTGAAAGCATGTCCTCTCACTACTTATTTGTATCCACACACTTGATGTGGCCTCCTTTCAGCCCTCTTTTCTTGACTGCAAGGTCTCTCTTGTCCACGTCTTGATCTTAACTGGTCTAGTTCCAGCTTCCAGACGCTATTTAGTCTCATTTGTCTATCATGTCTTTTCTTCACAGAAGTACAATTGAATATAAAAATCTGCTTTTTAAATAGCAGAACGTAATAGAAATTTGAACTAAACATTGTTAAAGTATTAACTACGACAATTATCAATCTGAAATTCTTCTTTCAAAATTAGGGAGAGATCCTGTGCATTCCGTTAGACAATTATTTACCACAGCTGCTTATTAACATATAATGGTGGTTCTTTTGCTGGGGGTTATTAAAAGCAGTAATAGCTGTATGTGCTTACATTAAAAAAAAATGAATAATGTGCTTCTTTTCTTTTGGAATTAATTCCTAAGATCATCATTAGCATTCAGAAGGAATTACAAGAAGATGATGACTGGAAAATAACCTTTCTAATGATTTCTGTTAAATTTTAAAAAATGATACATAAGCAATAAAAACGTTAAAAACTTCCTTGGTTGTACATCTTGCATATGTATACATAGGTCTCTTTAGGAAAGATCTTAGGAATGTGTGCTTTACCTGAAGAGGAACATAGCTCATTACTGCTAGAGTAATCAATAACCCCTGCTAATGTGTTCAGCTGGCGACATAGACCAGATCAATAAAACCTGCCACATGCTTTTGTTTTAGGAAATGAAACCTTTTAGTTCTTAATTAAGGGAGAGACCTCACATCCTTAATGATGTTTGCAATGACTGTTGCCACAGAGGACAAGAACTGAGTCTGAGGTTTGCTCTAAAAGATTTTGACAAAGTAATAAGAGAGTTGAGCCAAAAGTGATCTAAATTTGTTTAATTTATTTTAATACAGGAAGACTGGGGAAAAAAAATGTTAACAAAAAAGGAGAAATCTTCTGATGATTTACTGTGTTTATCAGAGGAAATAACACTTCCATTTGTACAACGTGTGTCTGCAGTCTGGCAACAAAGGATACAGAATCTAAACATACAGGATGCATTGTGTGGTAATGATTGTGGGTCTTTAAGGCATAGCCACTATAAAATGTAAGTTATTATTTTTAGTTTCATCCCTGTTGTTATTATTCTTCTGACTTCTGTATAATTCTATGGACTAGTACGTTTTCTGTAAGGCAGTTAAGCTAGGGGAAAACACATGTTGAGTGGAGTGCAGGAACAAACTAACAATAATGACTGCACTGAAAATGGCTCAGCTATGTACAGCTAATAAAAGGATAAACATATGAGAGGGAATGAATTACTTTAAATGTTTAATAAAATATCTTATTTGCATAATACATGAAAGATGCAAACGGGCTTGTACACATGGGTTTTGATGATGGTATTATTGTCTTCAAATGCTGGTATGTTGGAAAATAAATCAGAAGCTTATATAACTGCAACTAACCCTTTCATTCCCAACATTGTTTCTGTGATAGATTTGCTGTAATGAATTCTTAAAGGTTCAAACATGCTTTAAGAGCAGCATATCTAAGGGTTCAGATATGCAAAGCATATCTTTGTTAGTCACAGAAAGTGACTAACAGTTCACCTGTCTAAGAAGGTGTGTGGATATGGAAGGGAATGTAAGAATCAAAAGGAGAATTGGTATGCATTTGCGTAACAACCTAACAATGCCAAAGCTTTCATTATCAGTAATCCTACAAATGCAAATCTATAAACCTAATTTTACTCACATGAATGATCATTTGCAAGACCAAGCTCAAAGGTCTTCATTATTAACTGAGAAATAAAAGGCTCTAAAAGCATAATGATTGACTTTCATTTGAGCAGTACAAGCCACCATTAAACATGCTGAAAACAGCAGCATTATAGTAGTTTAAAACAAAGAAATTAAATTTAGGCAAGGTGTACATGCTGAGAACAGTGTGATGTGGAGGAGATCAAGACAGGTAAAGAGGTAAAGAAATTATGTTTCATGCACAAAAGAGGAATGAAGGATGCAATTTCTCAAAGTATTTTTTTTTTAATATACATTGCAGTGCTTTGAGAACAGCACTTGCATCTTGAAATTCAAAGACTGGCATATATGAAACCTGACGTTTGTACAGAAAATGTTTGCGGTTTAATTGTTTTGTGGTGAGTTTGGGTTGAATTTGGTTTATTTTTCCGTTTTGTTGGGGTTCTTTGAGTTGTGGGTTTTTTTTTGTTTTTTGTTTTTTCGGTGTGGCAGTGGTGTTGGAGCAGGTCTGGCTGAACAAAAACAAATAATTAAGCCAGTGTTTTAGCTTGTCAACCAACATTTCTTTTCAGGGATGAAACATTTGTTTCAATTTGGCACTGGAAAAAAGGCTTAAAAAAATTATGAAACCAAGCACTGCAACTAAAATTTGAATTTTATGATTCCACAGGTTGTAAATACTTGTTTTGGTGTGTGAACTATTCACTTGGAAAAAGACCTACCTATACTTATCACTGAAAGGAGCCCAGTAGATTTTTTCATAGCGTTCCTTACCTATCTCTGGACAGCTTCAAGTACAGACATCTAAAGTTGATTCAATAGTTTAAATGTAGGTTTTGGCTACTTTTCAGTTTCCCTACAGTATCTGAGACATCAAAATATAGTTTGCATCTGACTGTAGACCAAGGGTAAACCTCTTGCTTTTCTGTTTGGATACCAAATGGCATGTCTACACTAGATGTCTAAGTGTAGGCAAATGAGTTGCCTCCCAATTCAAAACTAATAACATTTACTGCTAGTGGAGCAATGGACGTGAAATGATCTGACCTCTAGAGACAACTCTGAAAGATGAGATTTAGGATGTTAAGATGAAACGAAACATCATCAAGAAGAGCTGTTCTCTGATGGAAAAATAAGTTGCTTCATGATTTGCCTAGGTTACATAACTAGTTCTCAAAAAAATGAGTTCTACCTCCTATGAAAGTAACAGCACCTCTGCACGCTTTAATGATATATTCTGTCGGAAGCCGTGGAGGACCGTGCTGTTAACCTGAATGATAGCAAGTGTGGACATTTTATTCATGTGAATTAAGGTACAGCAATACAATAATTATTCTCCTACACTTTCTATTTTTGAACAAGGTATTTCAAGCCTCAAATTTCACAAGCTTCCAAGTACCTTTAGATGTTCATATAGTACATGACTGACAAATAGAAAACAGCCCATTTTAGAAGATTATGCTATATAAAATACAAGATAACTTTCTGAGAAAATGAAGAGGAAGAAAATAACTCTAAGAGGCTGTATTTCAACCAGAAGATGAAGCTCAGTAAAGAAATATGATCAAAGCAATTTAATATATGCCTGCCAGAAATAATAGTTACATATTAAAATTTCCACTTTTAACTTTTGGTATGGTTGTTTAAATATTTGTGTATATCCATAACTATTGAACATTTTTCTTTCCACAGATTCCATGAAACAACTTGTAACTCAATGAGTGTGGGAAAATAAGAGTCAACAGTGGAGAAGAGAGGGTGCCAGGAAGACTTTTAGGATTAACACGTCTGTGCTGAATATTTAATTAGTCAGAGATAACAACAGGTGGTTATGAAATCAAGCAAAGTTTTATTATATATTATTTTATAATTCATGGGGGTGTGTCATAAAATTGCAAGCATTTGTACTTTTAAAAAACTAACCGTGTTTTTAATGCAAATATAATCACACTAATGTGATTCACATTCTATAAAGTGCACACTGGGAGAGCTGGTATAATGAGAGGCTTCATAAACAAAATAACTGGGAGATAGTAGATTTAACATTACTAAAGCATGGTTTTTATTGCAAAATTTGGAAGAGAGAACACATGACCTATAACCTGCTATTCATTGGCCTTTTTTAATTCTCATGTATTTTAAGATTGCATTTATCTTTTATTGTTTCTTTATTTGTTAGTGTGCCTAGCAGAAGCACTGGCCCAGTCAGAGCTCTCCTCGACCTTGCAGAGGCCTTGGATATGTAAGCCTGGGAGAAGCACAGAGTGAACAGAGAATGTCAGGAAATGTTCATACCATTTCACTTTAATTCAGCTGGTTAAGTGGAAGGAGATGATTTCCTCTAAACTGTCTCTGGCAGAAGCTCTGGTGACTCTGAAGTTAAAATAAATGAAAACTGCCTTGCAACTAGCTGTCTAAGGTTAGTTGTAGCATTAATGTCTAAACCCAGGTTGCCAGTGACTTCTAGGGTACCACAAAGTTTACAAAATATTCATGTAGGATGTCAAATATGATCTCCTGATGAATGGCAGCTGAAGGGAATGGGGAATACCCTAGACCACCTAAAATGGCACAAAACACCTATGTTTAAACCACTAAATCCCCCCATGCTTATCTATGTTCAGATGAATTGAAGAGCTTTCCATTCCTCACCAATGATGTTGAATAGAACGACATGAATTATGATGTCTGGTGCACTCTTAGACCTAAATTATGGTGTCTTAATCTCAAATGGGATCCTAACATCAATGTCTAAATTTGAGGGATATGACTGTAATGAGACCAGCAGATTGACAGTCTGCATCAGTCGCCCTGCTCAGCCCTGGTGAGACATCCCTTGACAGCTGGGCTCAGGGCTGGACTGCCAGGTTCAAGAGAGACACGGACTCACTGGAGCAAGTCCAGCGAAGGGCCATAAAGGCTTAAAGCATCTGTCATATGAGGATAGGTTGAGAGAGTCGGGATTGTTCAGCTTGGAGAAGTCTCAGGGGGATCATGTCAATATGTATAAATACCTGATGGGGGAAGTTAAGAGGATGGAGCCAGTCTTCTCAGTGGTGCCCAGTGAACAGACATGAGGCAATGGGCACAAAATGAATACAAGAATTTTTTTTTAAACATAAGAAAAAACCAGGAACATGTTTCCCAGAGAGGCTGAGGAATCTGCTCCCTTGGAGACATACCAAACCCAACCGACATGTCCCCATGAAGCCTGCTGTAGGTGACCCTGCTCTGGGCGGGGGATTGGACTTGATCTGTGGAGCTGCCTTCCCCCCTCAGCTGTACTGTGATTATGTTCTGCTGATATACGTGATCAAGAAAGAGCTTTGGAAAGAAGAGCTATTTAGGAATGCCTTTCCCAGAAAAGTGTGTTTTCTAGTATCTGTAAATACAATGCAGGCAACTAAACTGGAGTTCCTTGATTCATACTCACATGCATCCAGTATCCAAAAATGTTGACACTGTGGACACAGAAGAGTGTAATACTATAGCTCATCTTGCAACCTGAAAAGCAAGGCAAGGTGCCACTGTACAGAGTCTTTTCTTTGTCCAATATAGTGTTTTGTTAGAAATGTGATTTTAATGCCTCATAAATGCATGTCTGTCAGAACATGGGGCCTAACTAAAGTTCTTAAACAGGTTCCCAGATGTCTGCTCATAAGGAAAAATATGGCAGTTATCCAGAACAGGCTTTTGAAGGATTTGCTCACTGGTAAAAACCTGACTCTTCATATGACTCCTAGTTCTTGTTATCCAGATTATTCACACAATTGTTATTTCATTCCTTGATTGCCTTTGAAGGATTCCAACTACTTACCCTTCAAATAGTTTAAGGAAATGGTTCACACCATGGTTTGTCCACAAAGTCAGTAGAAATGAGACTGCACTGGGTTTGCTGCTTTATAATACCCATACACCTTCAACATTACCTCAACACTAGTGGTCTCAACAACTACTGCTTCTTATAAAAACATAAGAATGCTATACTTAGTGAGATCAAAGATCTATGCAATTTAGTAGTCTGTGTTTAATAGTTATAGAAAGCTCCCAAGTAATAATATGGGTAAAGCATATATGGTGCCTTCCCTTAATAGTGTCTCACTACATCATTCATACCCCAAATTATTACTGGTTACCCCATTATTTAGACATAATATGTTCTAACTCCAGAAAGTACTGTATAAAGAAAAAGTGCTAAATAAACATCTTAATACCTGTGAGGTAAAATGATCCAACAAAATTCACTTGCAGAAAGAGGCTTTGGTATAGTTTCAGTTTTGCTTTGCTAAATCTTTGCATAAATGCCTTCACTGAGTTGTTCTTGTACAAATATAATCTTGCAGCTGTGACTGAACTATACATATATTTTCAGTCCTTTGTGATGGGGAACTTACTTACAAGTTTTTCTAAAAAGTTTTTCTTCACAGAGGGGTATGTGGGGCAGGCAGTGGGATTTAAGATGGCAGTATACTTTCTTCCACTCAAAGACACTTCACAGACTCTCCATGGAAATACTATAGCTTCAATACCATTGTGTTTAAGATTATGTTGTGAATAGCTGAATGATAGGAAAACCAAGTTAATTCTATGACTGCATTGCCAACTTCAATTTCAGTTCAAAAGTGTAAATTATATTTGCAAACTGATACCTTGTTTTTCAACTTAAGACACAGCCAGACATTTTGTGAAGAATGGTTGATATTTTTCCCCTATGATATTGTAATGAAAACTCTTTCTAAGACGTGACCTTACAGCATTAGGCTTAGAAAGATTCTTTTTAATTTTTATGGCTGACTCATAAACCCTGAAAAATGGACCTTATAATGGAAATGCTGACATAACATTAACCATAGCAGCAACAACATCACCACAGTAATTTATTTACATGTTGCTTTTCAATTACTTTGCATGCTATTGTTATCATTTTTATGGCAAGTATTATTTTTCAACAAGTTTCTGATTTGCAATTTTATACTGCAATCTTTACAGTTGGCTGGGGTCTTCTTACAAATTAATTGCACTGTTCAAGGAAATTGCTTAGGCCTAGAAAACTGACACAATTTATTATTGTTTCCAAAGGGAAAACTTAATGTCTTCACTACAGTATGGCCCAGTCTTACTGTAGTAGTCTCTGTAGTGGTAAGCATAATAAGACAAATAATAATGTAATAATAATTCTTAAAAAGCAGTGGCAGACATCTGTTCCAGTCAAAAAAGATTGCTGCCCTAACCGTCTTCTCAATTCCAAAGATTTAGTATTTGTAGAACCCCATTTTCTGTGAATTTATTACAGATTGTACCATTTACAAGAGCTAAACTTATCTCTTTTCTAATGGAATGAACTAAAATCTGAAGGCATATATATAAGTCACAGAATTAAAGCTCGAAATATATGAGGAAGGAGAAGACAAGGATTTTATTCAATATAGAATTATAGGAAGAATAATTACACTATCTTTGGTATCCGTAAACTATTAGCACGGAAGTACAAGGAGGTACTTCAAATCTTAATTCACAATCAAAATGATGACTTAACTGTCATCACAGAGACTTTGTGGGATATGTTGCACATCTGACACAGATACAGAAGAATACAATTTGTTCAGGGAGCCGAGCAAGGAAAAAAAGCAGAAAATATGTTTTATATTAAAAAATGTAAATACTAGTTTAGATGCTATATGAGAAGAGACTGAAAATCTGTGACTAATGTCAAAACTGAAAAAAGAAAAGAGACCTGTTATGGCTGGGGATTACTCTAAGCCACCAAATACATACAATGAGTAAAACCCAGGAGAGACATCTTTTTGTAACTAATAGAAGGATGAGCAAAGTGTCGTAACTGGTAATAAGGGGAATATTTAGCTATCAAGAGGCCTGTTGGGAGCAGGGAAAAGAGAAATGAAATGTTCAGGAACATTTTGGAATTAGTTAAGTTATTTAAACAGAAGGTGGAGACATCCATGAGACAGGCAAGCTCTTCAGTACGGATTTTATTAAAATGGAAAGAAGTTGTTGAAATCAAGGTGAGAGCAACAACATTATTATATGATCCTTAACAAAACATTGGATAGAGAAAAGCAAAGTAAAAACAAGGGACTCTAAGAAAAAAAACCCTTCAGAACTGGTAAGGAAGTGTATATATATATATATATAAGAGTGCAGGAGAGCTGACAGCTTTTAAAAGAAAGAAGTGCAAATTATTTCATTTCAGATGGTGGCTAGGGGAAGCAGCAACAGATTGAGTCAACTAAATCAAGTTTTCTTTGTTGTCCTTAAATTCAACAGGAAGTTAAAAAAAATGTTAACATGAACAAATGCTGAGTTGTATTAAGGGAAACATTTGGAGGGAATGTAGGCCTTGATGAGAAAAAAGATGCAACTGTGGAGAGATTTCTAATAAACCACCACTCTGTCAGTACATTAAAAGTAAGAGGAAGGAAGGTGTTCGTTTGCTAGTGAGCAGAGAGGAATTTGGTGCACTAACAAATGTGTTTGAAGCCTTGTTTTCACCACCCCTGCTTGGTACATTCAACCCACATCCTAAATCTGACCATGGACTTGAAAGAGCTTGGATTTCCACTTGCTCCATTGCATTCAATTTCACTTTAGTCATAAGGTGAACTCAAAGAAGGACTTATCCAATGAAATGCAAGTGCAAAATATAAAGTCTATTTATTACACAGAGTACTACAGCATGTCTCAGGTGCCAACATAACACATTATGTTAATTATTTCAGACTTTATCCACTAATCACTAATACAGAAATCTGGTAGCAAAAAAGAAATAGTGACACACTTTCTACACTCTTGTGTCAACTACGTCAAGCTAAAAATATTCTGATTTATACACTGAAGGAATACGAGGGAGAACTTGGTTTTTTCATGGTTGGTCGGTTTCTTTCCCCTCTATTCATCTTACCTGATGCTTCATGATATTACAGAACATGCCAAAATATATCTCTTCAGTTCTGAGATCTTCTTACCTTATCTATATTATTAGTGCTATCTGTCCTATGGAAACATTTGAAAGTTGAAGAAATTACAGTATAAACAGAGAAGACAGCAAAGAGTGCAAGAAAGTCTTGCAGCATTCCTCTGAAGTACATATTATTCACTCATACTGCCTATCTACACTGGCTATCTACTGCAACTGTGCCAGGGGCTGAATAAAGCAAGCAGAGAAGAAACAGTCATCTTGATATACAGGCGTGGGTTTCAGACTTAGTAGCACCAATTCATAATTATCTATGCAGAGGGGAGATAGTATGTATTACGTGCATAAGCTTGTCATTGTATTTCATCAGGCATTCCCAGGCATTGCCTGATAAGGGGTGTATCTGGATACATCAATCTACTGAGGTTAGAAGAAAACAATCTCTCTACTATGGCCATATTATCTTAAAAAAGCAATGACTGTTTCTCCTCTTTGCACAGCTCATTGATATGTTGTTTTTTATATGGTGTACTGCTGTCAACTCCCTGGGTCAGAGCTGGATCCCTGCACACTAGCCTCTCCCTGCTTTATTTATTTGAAGTATAACTCACCATCTGCAGTGAGATCCTACTTTGCATGCCTTCATTTTGACAATGCAGGCATTCCAAGGGGACAACTCTAAGATTTTCTCAGTAGCTATATTGTATACCCTAGGCAGCCAGAAGTGCTGCCAGGAGGTTTTTAGGTCCTGATCCAAAGCTCACAGAAATGCCCACTCTTTAGATGTCCACTCCCACTGACTTTGCAGGATTTTGAATCAGGCCCATAGTTAGTTGGGATATGTGATAAAAAGCTGATATCCACACAGAAAGGAGTTCCAAGGAGCAATGGAAAATAGGAAGCTCCAATAACACCCTGACTCAGCTACTCCCAGAGCATTGCTGGAGAGCAATGAGATCCCCAAAGGATCCCAGGGAACAGGAACAGGGAGGAGCTCCGGTGACCTTGACACAGAGTTCCCTCAGGGTTTTACCAGGAAAACCTCAGCATGTGGGCCAGGGGACACCTGTCACCATGAGCCAACACAAGAGGATTCCCATCACCCCACAAACTGAGGGGTCACTGCAATCAAGAGAATGGTTCTCAGTACGGGGTGCAGGGGAAGGGCATTTTGATTGCACAGGATTTACTACACGTTTTAGGGACAAACCAAGGATAGGGAAATGGAGGGATCAAGGTACTTTGGGGAGGAACAAGTGGGAAAACTGAAGGATAAGTGATAGAGGAGTTGGTTGTGTGCAAGCAGGGGCTGATTGGTGTACATGCTTGGCCATGCCTTGTGCCAGACCAGTGTGGTGTGTTGGGGTTTGTCACCAAAACCCATTCTTTGCTGTTTTCCCAAGTGAGGATCTCTTTGTCCTGTGTGCACAGGTCTGTATGTGGGTCTCATTGGCAGCCCATGGAGCTGATACCAGAAGTCAGAAGGGTCCTTGTGTCATCCATGCTGCCAACAGATGGCATAAGCATGGGTGTGATTGTTAGTGAAGAACCTTCTGGATGAGCCAGAGAGTAGGTGATATAAACAGGAGACAAGGGGGGATAATATGTGTCTCTGTAGGTGAGATCATGGCAGGAGCCAGCAATCCCAAGCACAAGTACAGGCTGGACGGAGAATGGATTGAGAGCAGCCCTGAGGAGAAGGACTTGGGGGTAATGGTGGATGAAAACCTGGACATGAGCCGTCAGTGTGGGCTGGCAGCCCAGCAAGTCAAGCATATCCTGGGCTGCATCCAGAGAAGCATGGCCAGCAGGTTGCGGGAAGAGATTCTCTCTACTCTGCTCTCGTGAGACCCTACCTGGAATACTACATCCGGCTCTGGGGCCCTCAACATAAGAAGGATATTGACCAGTTGGAGCAAGTCCAGAGGAGGGCACAAAGATGATCAGAGGACTGGTACACCCTTCCTATGGGAAGAGGATGAAAGAGTTGGGCTTGTTCAGCCTGGAGAAGAGAAGGCTCTGGGGAGACCTTATAGCACCTTCCAGTACCTGAAGGGGACCTACAAGGAAGCTGTGGGGGACTTTTTACAAGGGCCTGTAGTGAGAGAACAAGGGGTAATGGGTTTAAATTGAAAGAGGGTAGGTTTAGATTGAATGTAAGTAAGAAATTCTTCACAGAGAGGGTGGTGAGGCACTGGAACAGGTTGCCCAGAGAAGTCATGGATGCCCCATCCCTGGAATTGTTCAAGGCCAGGCTGGATGAGTCTTGGAGCAACCTGGTCTAGTGGAAGGTGTCCTTGGCCATGGTAGGGGGTTTGGAACTAGATGATCTTTAAGGTTCCTTCCAACACAAACCTTTCTATGATTCTATAGTCTGGAGGGACCTGGGGTCCAGGCCAACTTCTGGAGAGACCATGGAGTCTGAGCGTGTACTGGGAGACTCGTGCATCTCTGTGTGTACATGCAAAGGTGTCTGTACCTCCAGTTGGGGTGGGGGTGTAGCCTTGAGAGTCTGTATGTCCCTGTGCCAGCAACTGGGGAGAGTGGGATCCAGGGCAGCTACTGGACACACTGGTTGACTGAGCCCAGCTGATGGAGCTGTACACATTGTACACATTGTGTATATATATCCCCACTATAAGATCTTCAGGTTGCTTAGCTGGAAAAGGGAGTAGGATGAGCTATCGTTGGTGTTTGTGTGAGTGCTCTGCATGGCTGTGTTGATTTGTGCAGATGGCTGTGAATATACACACATATATGTATATATATATGTGGTGTATACATGTGCTCCATGGGTATGTGTTTATTGGAAATACAAGCTCATTTTGGCAGCTGGGTGGACCTGAGGGCACATATCTGTCACAACTTCACCCCTAATAGGCTTCTGGTTTACTCAAGCCAAATGCTGCATATCAAGGTAAGAATCCTTATTTGGTTCTGTATTCCTTGAAACGATCTTAGAACATAAAAACATTTAATGACATATATGAAATATAGCCATATTAAAATGAAGATTAGTTTTATGTGTCTCTTCTCTCTCTGTTTGTCTATATCTACACTGACTGTAGACTTAAACTACACATTATTTAAAGAAAGGACTAAGCTATAACTAGATACTCTAGGGGGATGATGGCTAAGAAGTTTAGCAGCTCAGTTCCTAAATCTATTATAATGTACGGCTAAAATAGTAGAGTCATAATCCTTGGTTATTCTTCTGCAGTAAAATGGCCATTTTTCCAGCACCAGCTCTTCTGTTCCTTTTCATCTCTGTTTTTTATTACTTTCTTTTTGAGGAATGCTAAGTGAAAATAAATGATAAGGGGAAGCAAAAAATACCCCACCACAAAATAGAAAAAAATCCATGCTGCTCAATGTTTGAATACCCTTTAACAAGTTGCTATAGAAACAACCTTCCCATTAATAATATGAAAGTCATTGAATTCAGAAGACTTCTAATTTACTTTGTAAAGCCAAATTCCATGTAAATATTCACATTCTATGAAGATCAAATGTAGTCTAAAATCGCACTTTTACAGTTCAAGAAAATTCATACTGAAAACACTCAAGAATCCAATGTCATAGCCTGCGTGCCATTTCTTAGAGATAAGCAATGTTTATTGCATACCAGCACGCCCCTCCCCTTCAGAAACTTTCTAGTGAGGGAAGGGAAAGGACGCACTTTAGATGCACAGTTTACAAACTTTGATGACTTGTTTGGCATTTCAACTCTCAGCTAAATAAGAGTTCAGTTACTTTCATGACCTACAAAGCTTACTGAAAATTAAGATCCTTCATTTCTTCTGTGATGGTCCACTGAAAAGGTTTTTTCTGGTATTGAAGGATTTTGCCAGGGCTTGTAATGGCAGTGTGCATCTAGAAGGAAATATTTATGTGTAGAAAGACCAACATAAGCTTTAGGGAAAATAATATCCTTTCCAAAATAAGACAAAGTAGCAAGAGAAATCCACCAGATGATCAAAGATGACCAAACTGAGTAGGAGCCAGAACAACAGAAACCAGAAGATCATACTTGTCCTTGAGTCTACTATGTACTTGTTAGTGGGTCCTATTTCTTGATTTACACCTGGAAAAGCAACCATCATGAAGCATTTAATTTAGGCAGATTAGCAATGCCACTGCTTTGCTGTTATCTGGTACACCTGTTGACAAGTACTTTACTTTTTTTGCATGTAGTTTATTACATTTTTAAGTACATATTCAGAATTCATTTGCAAAATATCCTTTTACTGCTGTGCTTTTCTTATCCTAGTGGTTTTGTTTGGCCTATGAAACACTTCTTTTCTCTAAAATTACTTCCTTTCATGATTACTTCCATGACTTACTTACAAACATCTTAACAGCATCCAGACCTTTGCAACATTGGTGCCTATACTTTCCATATAAGTCAACCTTTGTCTGACATATAAAATCTGAAACATGTTGTTAGGGTATACAACGTATGCAGTGATCAGCTCTACTGAATGCTCATTGCAGCAGAGACCTAAAACCCAACAGAACATCTAAAAAAAAAAAAAATCTAAAAACATCTCAAAGACATTTTGTCTGGACTTTTCCAGTTATTTTCAACATTTCAGTGAGAACAAAAGAAAGCCTACATAATTTCATTTAGAGAGATTTTCTTCCCACTTGTAGAGATAATTTGCTGATTATTGCCTTTTAATTTAAGGCTAGATTCTGAAAATATCTAATTTTTTTTCTTTGTTTCACAGAAATCAAGGCACTGTTCAATAAGAACGAGGTTTCCAGGAACTAGCCCTGTTGGAGAAAATCTGAGGCAAAAAATGTGTTCACACAAACCATTCATTAAATGACTGTGAATAATGAAGAAATTAAAAGAAATTGCTTTCTACTCACAGACAATTCAGTAATGGATTGGATTTGACAAACTGTTTGCTACAAATAGTTCACACCAGCAATGCATATAACCTCTCCAGCTGTATGCATATTTTGGACTAAGAAGATTTTTCAGACCCATTTTCTCCCTGCATCATCCGTTTGTTTTGTTCTGTTTGTACAGTTTGCACAAAATTGCTCAGCTTGTGGTCTACAGCCAGCAATTAACACCACTTAACAGCTGTTAAATAGGGTAATCGCCTGTTGTTATCCTCAGGTAGCTCAGTTCAGGCACTAATTGCTCTCTGCACCACTCATAAACCCACCAAAACACCAGGTATGATCTACTGAAGATGGTCTGACCTGACATGGGCTTTCCTTTCCCCACCAAGGATGAAGTCGACTGGCTGCTAACACCTAACGAGTGGAAGCACATGGGAGCAGTGACAAGGAGGTCGGGGAGCCCACAGTTGATCAGGTTTGGTGGATAAGAGGACTTGCAGGTAAAATCACGGGCAGTAACTAGTGCCAGTGTGAACGGCATTGGCTCTAATGCAGTACTGGTTTTAATGCAGTACTGGTTCTAATGTGGCACTGGTTGGAAGTGAGAGAAGGATATAAATTATGAAGCAGAGCATCCTGTGTGATCCCCACATCATTCCCAAATGGGTGATTAATTTTTTCTCATTCCTTTTTCTGACTACAAGGCTTTATGTATGCAGATGAAACAGAAATAATTTTCCTATTAAAACTGACATTTTAAAAACAAAAGAATGCTAGTGGTGGAAATAAACAAACCCAAAATAATTAATTATTAATTTAACAGAATTAAGTCAGGCATCATTACATTATTTACCTGTGGAATACATTTTAGTGTACTCTTTTTGGTGAAGTGTTCTTGAAGCATCAGTAGTCAATAATGTGACTATATTTCAAATATATGCACATCTTCTCTTGGCTTGCAGCTACACATAGAAAAGAAATATGCCTCTTAATACAAATGAAATATGCTTTCTAATTAATGGGGAACTTACAAGGGCAGCAGTCGGAAGTAGAAGAGGTGTTTTTTTATTCCCTATACATATCTCTTTGAAGCATATTGAATGTGGTTCTAGAATAAGTAATGTGGAGTGAATCATGATATCTTGGATTTACCTCAGATATATTCTGTGACTGTGCTGGTCACTTATGCCAGATACTTTACAAACATTCATTGATTTCAGGTTTCCTCTATTTCAGAGAGCTACTAGTATTAGTATTCTAATTAGAAGAGATAATGATGACCCCTGACTCTCCAAGAGATGGATAAGAACTCTAGACCTTTGATACCACTGGAAGTTAGTTTCCTCCATGTACTTCAAGAAAAGCACATGTAAGCAAAAATACACAAAAATGGTTCTTGCACTGAAAACAAAAATGAGAATTTCTCTGTGCTTCCTATGTATTAAATCATACAAGATAATAGGTATATTAGAAGGAAGCAATTTTTGATTGTAAAGTGCTAAAGTAGGATGTTATTCAAAATTCCCTCAAGCCAATTTAAATGTTTAAGGTAAAGGTCCAGGTAAAGATCCAGACTGGAGGGTTGAGGTTTATTGACTCTGGTATGAGCTAACACTGAAAATAAATCAGGAAAGATTCTGTTTACATTGATAATTGGGGTTTTTATTGCCTTTCTATTAATCTGACAAGATTGTTTGAATGGTGCTTGCATGTGTGTACATGTAGGAAGTTCAAGCATCAATTTCAACAGCCATAATCTTTGCATATAATTGACATTACAAATCCACCCCCCCAAAAAAACCCAATAAAACTACAACACAACCCCCTCCAGCAAAACCTAAACATCAATAACAAACATGAAACAACACAAATAGCTGGCAAGTTCAAATTCACAAATATTGAATGAAATTGAAATGCATTTGTTAAAAGTCAAATCTATTTCATGGTAAAAATTTGTACTATGACTATATGCTTGTTTCTGTTAAAATGTTCTGGCTCAGCAGAAGAGAAACACAGAAGTTTAGCATGAATTCATTGTTTTGACTGTGAAAATGATGTGTCTAAACATAGTGCTTCTGTTTGCAATCCTAGTTCCCAAAAGTTACAAATTTAATCTAGGTCCTCTTGGCAAAGGGAAAGAATTACAGCTTTAATAATAGCCAGCCTGCTGATCAAAGAAACCTATATGGCTTTCAACAGCTCATACAAAAAGAAGGTCTGAAATGTGTATTGTGACCCATATTATGTGTGTATACATCAGAATTAGGTATATATATCTTACATGGTGGTTTCCAGGCTGAAATCTCTTGGTGAACCTGCCTTGTTTGGTTAGAGATGACTCACAAAATACTCTGAATGCTCAAGACAGTGTTACTTATTAGTACCTACTAGTTTGGTTATTAGAATAATCATTCAGAGAGGAGGCTGAGATTTGAAAATTCAACCTAAAACAGAAGACTCAGATTTACAGGTTTATCCCTCCATGAAGGGTGTGGTCAGGTGAGTAGTTTAGTGGTAGTTCCTCAGGGTTCACAGAAAACCTTCCTTAGTCCAGAAATTTTGCACACACCTGCAAGTCATCATAATTTGCCATTTGTTCCTTACAACAAGTTTCAGTCATTTGCAATCTGCTGTCTCCCTCCATTTCTGAAAACTCTGCAGCAATATATCACAGACTATATGCTCTCTCAAACCTATACACATAATACTACCTAGTAAGATGCAAACAGAAATATTCCAGATTTTTCAGGAGCTGCTACAGCCAGAAATACACAGAAAAACTTTCCTCAAGCTGTTATGCATCACACAGGAATTTGTTGTTCTAGGAAAGTGCCTAGTACAGATATAGCTTTGGTTAAGACATATATTCAGAAAGTGAAATATGACAAAGCTTTTCTATTAAATTGATGATCCAAAATCCCACAAAATTTCAAATAAAATATAGAATGGTTTGGGTTGGAAGAGACCTTAAAAATCATCTAGTTCCAACCCCCCTGACATGGGCAGGGACACCCTCCACTAGACCAGGTTGCTCATAGCCCCATCCAGCCAGGCCTTGTAAAAAAAAAGTCCACTTCAGTTTTTTTGTAGGCCCCTTCCGGTACTGGAAGGCTGAAATAAGGTTTCCCCGAAGACTTCTCCAGGCTGAACAAGTAAAATTCTTTCATCCTTTCTTCACAGTGCTCCAGCCCTCTGATCATCTTCGTGGTGTCCTCTGTACTTTCTCTAACAGGTCCATGTCCTTCTTATGTTGAGGGACCCAGAGTTGGATGCAGCACTCTAGGGAGGGTCTCACGAGAGCAAGAGTGGAAGGTGGCCACACTTCTCTGGATACAGCCCAGGATATGGTTGGCTTTCTGGGTTGCCAGCGCACACTGCCATCTCATGTCCAGTTTTTCTTCCGCCAGTACCCCCAAGTCCTCAGGGCTGCTCTTAATCCATTCTCCGCCCAGCATGTACTTGTAGTAGGGATTGCCCCAACCCATGTGCAGGACCTTGTACTTGGCCTTATTGAACTTAGTGAGATTCATATGGGTCCACCTATCAAGGCTGTCAAGTTCTCTCTGGATCATAAGGGAAAGTGTAAAGATTCTTTCTTTGTTTTTGTTTTGGCCATTCCCTCTCTTTTTTGAATGTTTAATACATTTTCCAGGTGTTTTATAACACTGTTTACAATAAGCATAGGCAAGAAATAACTTTCCAAAACGCTGGCTATGTTTCATACAACATCGTCAGTGTATTTCATTAAGAGCACTGAAATTCAAGCAGTTGTCAGCAATTGGTGTCCAAATGTTATTTTTTATGTTTATAATTGGTATTTCTAGACCAGCTTCCCAAGCGCATCAAATTAGATTTCTGCCCAAGCAGGGCAGGATCAGTACCCAGTAAACTAGCAGTAATGTGGACATTTTTTGTTGTTGTTAATGAGAAGTTGAAGGGAAAACCAGATATTCTTTAAATAATTTGTCTGCAAATTTAGCAAAAATGGCCAAAGGCCACACCAGAAATGACTGGTGTGAAATGCCATGTTTGTCTATGAGGAATAATTACTGGTGAGAAATGAACGGCTACTTAAGAAATAAACTTTCATACTAGAAAGAAGTCTCTCCTTTTTGGGTTATTGATATACTTGATAATTCAAGAGTTTATTATAGACATAACTGAGTCGTTCTTTTGACTAACCACTGAAGAAATTTTGAAGCACCTTTAATTGCTTTTTTCCAAAAGATGTTAGGCAAGTTCTGAATTAATGCGTAGTTCTGAACAATGGTGTTTCAGCTCAAATAATACAAAAGGTAGTTAAACCCATTCTTCCTGTTAGTGAAGTACATTAAGTTTTGATTAGTGTTCTTAGTCTTGTTCTTTTGAAAAATAGAAAGATATCAATCTAAAAATCAGCTGTTGAAATATGTCATATAAAGCTATGTCTGCCTTGCATTACAGAAGTCTCTTTTTGGATACCACATGCAATGCGGACAAATATCAGCATTTCAGTTGATAGCTAAGCCTACCACCTATGGGTTAAACCCTGCACATCTTTTATGTCATGGAAGAAAACTGAAGAGAATTTCCATATGGAGGGTGCCTATCATACATAGGTAGTGTACTCCTCTCTAACACCTTGTGGAAAAAAGTCCTGAGGCAGATTGTGGTTAAGGTTCATTAATATTCTCCATTACTGAAGAGCAATGGCTGCTGGCAATTTAGCAGAAATCATGTCAGCCACTGACACTGCTCTGGCCTTGAGATGTATAAATCAGTTACTGCTGTCTTATTTCCACAGCAAGTGAGCAGCTGTAGGGTGGGATGGTAGTGGTATGCTTTCACTTACTTTTGGCTGACGGGTATGCTAGCTTCAGGAATTTCTGTTGTCTAGCTACCTTTTCTTATTCTTGTACTTCCCTTGCAGTTATGTCAGCAATTGTGAAAACAGTTTGGACAAAACAGGTGTTAGCCTGCATCAGCTTACTGATCTCTTTAATCCAACAATTCTTAGAGTATTTTATCTGTGAAGGGTGGGTGCAATAGATTGTAGGAAGTCGCTGGTAACAGGAAAAGTATCCGGAGCAGTATATCAAGTTACAGTTTTAAAACATCAGTTTAAAGTTCCAAAAAGTGTTTTAGATAATGGAGGGAGAGATGGTTTTCTGGAGAAGGTGAGTTCTGCTTTAATAGAGAAATAATTTTTTTGGATAATTCCAAATCCTAAAGTAATCTCTTTTCCAATAAAAAAAAAAAAAAAAAAAAAAAGCTAGATAATCTGTAATAGCTCTGCAGAAGTCTCTGAAACAGTCTGTATAAACACAGCAAAAGCTTTTTGTTGCACAGCTGTGGAAACATATCCAGTGCCTCCCCCCACTGAAGCCAATGACAACATATCTAGGCATTACAGTAAGAACAGTACAGAATGATTAGTATTTATTACTTTCCCATTAAGAATAGGCCTTTCATCCTCTCATTCTGCTAGCTTGCCTGGCATCCAGTCCATGTCTTATACCCAAATACCTCAGAGACACTAGACAGGTGCTGAGAACGAAGGAAAATGTTTTCCACAGAGAAAATAGTAATCACCCCTTACCCTTTTTTGTGCAAGATATTAACATATCACTTGCTCTAGAGCTTACATGGGAGGACTATAACAATTATAACTGGCATTTCAAAAAAGCTGGAGGCACGGACTATGCCTATATTGTTTATAGCTGGTCATTGGGTGCAAAAAATGCGAGCTCATTATGGGATTAAAACTGTAGTTATGTTCTCCAACCCATGACTTGGAGAACACCTCAGAACTGAGCATGTGCCTGGATCCTGAATGGAATGAAACACTCCCTTGGTGCTCTGGACCAGTCGTCCTCACTGTGAAGAAAAGAAGGTCTTTCCTGTCTGAAACCATCACCCAGGGTTGGATCACTACTTATTTTGTTGTTCCTGAAAAACCTGAATGGAGTGCAGAGCTCAAAAGACCATTACAGACTGCCAATATGAAAGAAAACCAGAAAATCAAATCTGTTGTCTGACATTTACTGTCAATTTTTTGCCTGCTCCTTTCAAGGTTTCAGAGTGCAGGATAAGAAAGGTCAATCCACCTGCCTTGTCTACATATTTTCTTCATTACTCTTTGGTATACTCTTCAGGCAAATCTGTGGTAACTAGTGACTGAAATGTGCTGTTCACTTCACTTGTAGAATGCATGCAATGTATAGCCACTAAGTAATTTGTGAAAAAGTTGTCTCTTCAACAGACTTTTCCAAGATTTCAAAGGACCATCTATTTGCTCTTAAGGAGCACTCACAAAGTCTAACTTCCAGGTTAAAGTTACATAACTTTCCAGTCCTCCTATTTAGACAAAAGAATGAAATGAGTTCCACTTGAGTGGAGCTGAGTTAGATTAAAACTTTGTCTCAACCTTAGAGAAACCTTTTTCTCTTTTGACTGAAGAGGGAAACTGAAGTGACTTGTCTGCTAATGTAGGGCTCTGATGGATGAGTGGTGAGAACTTGCCTTAGAATAGTACACCCACCTCTCTATCTTGCTCTCTCTTGATGGACTCCTGACCTGCTCATTAATAAATTTCTGAACCTCTCAGCTTTTTACAGTAAGATATCACTGATACCACTTTTCCTTAAGACATCCTGCTATAAGCTACAGCTGTTGATTGATGTGTTGGAATGGCTTAACTCAGATGGGTGGCCAGCCCCCATCTGTGCTCTACCCTTGTTGCAGGGACATCTGAAATGGACATTAATCAAATCCTGAGTAATGAGAGTTACTGAGAAATTTTCTGAGGGAAAAAAACCCTAACTGAATTTAGCCTGCAAGCAGGAGGTGATTGACAAAGAGCTCAGAAGTCTGTGCAGCAGGCAGTTAGAATGGACAGGAAAGGGAGGCAGCTTCATCAGTTGTCTCAGGTGACACCATCTTGCTTGCCAACAAAGTCCTTAGCTACCTAAGACAGATGTCGATCATTGGAGAGTGCAAATAGCTTCTTTAACATCCCTCTAATCACTTACCTTCCTACTGCGATTACATGCACATGTACTGTCAGTTCCTGTCATGATGGACACTTGCTCTACAGGAGCAGCACTGAGAACTTTGATTTCTTATGCAGAGATTATGAAAGAGCTATGAGACAGCTATGACAATCTGAAGTCATGGCATAGCTAGGAGACTGCAAACTATTAAAATCTTGTACTTGGCATGCCTCCATTAGGTACTTTTAAACTAAATATTAAATATCACAAACATACATTTGCATACTTAATAATTTGCAAGTTTCCAATTTCATATTCAATTAATATTAAGTAAGCCATGAACTGTAGTGAATTCCAATGAATAACATTTTGATGTGTGGGGGGTTTTTTAATATCACCTAAAGGCCACAATGGGAGAACATCAAAGTTTCATACCTGATGACCTAGCCTCAGAATCAAACTTCTAAACTTCATTATCCTTGCTGTCTCAGGCTAAAATTATTTTTCTATGTAGTGTTTTAATAAAACAAATAGTAATAGAAAAATATATTAATATGTGAAAAAACTGAAATATAAAGGAGGAAAATAATATAAATACATATCCCAACCTTAGTTGATTTTGTAGTATCTGTACACGAAGAGGACAGAAACATCAAAATCAGGATTTGGATTAATATTTTTAAGAAAGACTGCAATTTAAGTGGATTCCATTACTGTGGTGGTTCCACACAGGAAAGAGCTTCTTTTCTTCCCAGTCATGATGGCTGGCCCAGGGTGGCAGAGGGAGTTGTTTAATTCCATGATACTTCATGCTCAGTACACATGCACAGTTCTGTGGCTGCAACCATGCCCATGTCACCTTCCCACACTGCCATTTCACTTCCCACTGTGTCAAGTCCACCTCCTACAACGGCTCCACCTCCCACAGGGGCTCCATTTCCACAAACCTCCATGTGTCAGTGCCATTGACAGCATCAAGCAGCACCAGTTTCACTGGCCCCAGTACAGAAAAAGAAATGGACGTGTAAATCAGTCTGTTTGGTAGAGGATGACGAGGTAGCAAGGTCATCCCAAGAGTCAGAGACAGAGGATGAAGCAGTAGTGACCACTCGATCTTTATCCCTGAGAGAACTATGGGATATCTGTAGAGCCTTCAGCCACTGTCCAGGTGAGCATATTATCTCCTGGCTGCTCCACTGCTGGGATAATGCAACATGGAGTTAGAGGGCAGAGAAGCCAAGCAGTTGGGGTCACTTGCTGGAGAAGGGGGCATTGACCAAGCGATTGGAAGAAAGACACAAAATATAAGGCTATGGAGATGACTCCCGACAAATGTGAAGGGAAGGTGTCCTTTTAAGGAAAGTGTGCCACATCACTCACACAAATAGACCACCATGGAGAAAGGTATCCGGTACCTGAGGGGACTAACAGTGTGAGAGATATTTTGTCATGATCCGAACAATGCATGGACACCCACAGACCCAGATGAAGTTCAGTGCACGTGACCCAGTAAATCAGAAATTAATGTGGACTGCACCATCCTTGTACATCAGTGTGCTTGCAACAACGACTTGGAAAGAGGATGAGGTATCGACAGTGGATGTAATGATTTGCCAGTTCTCGAAATACAAGGAAAGTGTCTCTTTCCCCATATAGGCCTGTGTCTTGACTATAGAGAGACTGTACCAGAAATTTGAGAAATTCCTAGATGAGATGTTTTACTCCCCACCCGCGCAAACCAGTATTTTGGCTGTTAAGAGTAAGAGTTCCTCTGCTTAAAGAAGGGAATACAGCAAGCATCCATCATGGGGTACCCTGTGCTTTTTACCTATGTGACCACAGAGAGGAAATGAAGAGGTGGGATGGAAAACCTACGTCGCTCCTAGAGGAACGAGTATGTGAATTGACAGGAAAAATTTCACAGGTGGAGATTCTTCCAAGAAGATTGCTGCTCATCTATCCAAATGGGATAGAGGATCTGACTTGACCAATAACCATTCCTCCAATGCATGAGATAAACATGTCAGTATTAGAGGGGCCCTGCTTCCAGCCAGATGGAGGAAAGGGGCAACTATGTTTACTGGACTGTATGGAGTCAGTGGCCTGGCACATCAGACCCCCAGGAATGTAAAGCCCTAGTAGACCTGGGTGCACAGTGTACCTTCATGCCATCAGGCTATAAAGGCATACAACCCATTAGTATTTCTGGTGTGACTGGGAGATCTCAGCAACTGACTGTGTTGGAGGCTGAAATAAGCCTGACTGGGAAGGAATGGCAAAAACCACCCCATTGTGACTGGCTCAGATGCCCCATGCATCCTTGTCATTGACTATCTTAAAAGAAGGTACTTTAAGGACCCAAAAGGGTACTTGTGGGCTTTTGTTATAGCTCCTTTGGAAACAGAGGAAATTGAGCAGCTGTCTCTGGGAGACAGAGCTATTGTATCGTATGTTCTATTTTCTATTATTTTAATTATTTATTATTAGTAATATTGCTAGTATTAGTATCACTATAATCTTCATTTATTTTAATAAATAGTTCTTATTTCAATTTTATAAGCTTTCCTTGTCTTTGACTCTCTTCCTACACTGGGGGAAGGGAGGAGTTGGTGAGTGACTGTGTGGTACTTAATTGCCAGATAAGGCTAAACCCCAACAAGATGACGGGATGATTATTGGTCTGATATCAGAAATCAGTACTGAGGTGAAGATTCTATGAAAAGATATGGCTATTTGGAAAAAAAAAAAAAAAAGAAAAAATATGGCCTGTGCTTCAGAAATATGATGAGATTCATCTCACATTCACTCTGCTCAAGAACTAGGCTAGTCATGGATCTACCTTTTCTATGCCTTAGACATCAAACATAATTTGCACAAACTGCTTATGGATGATATTTGTTTCTTAACTGCAGAAATGACTAGTTAAATTTGAAGACTAATTTTTTTGTGATTAAAGCTAGATGATGTAAATCCTACTTTTCCTATTACTTTTGATAAGGCAAATATTGGTTCTATGTAACTGGACCTCATTCATTTACAAGTAATTTTTGATAAAATAAAAACTATTTTAATAGAAATTAAATTAAAAAATAAAAGTGAGTAGAAGGAAGTTATCATCTGTCTTTTCTCAGTCCAATGAGGTTGTTATTTTTGCATTTTTTGATTTGTTGTTTCATCTTTCTGAGTTTCTAAATTATTTAACTTAGTGTCTTCTCCTCCTCCCTATATAGCTGTACATTATTCTTCAGAAGCCAAACACAATATTGAAAGTACTGTGTGTGCTATCCTGAAGAAAGGAAACAAACCAAATACACCAATGTTTTTGTTTTAATTTTAACCAAACCAAAGTGTGAAATGCCAAAACTAGCAGCCCTTTCAGAAATCACATTTTAAAGTTCTCATTTCTTTATCACAGCAGAAGGATGCTGTGACATTCTCTTGGCCCTCAGTGCTGGATCTATGTTTACTTAAGAATACTTAACTTTTTCAGTGTACTTCCAACATTTGTCTAACATCAGGGTGATATTCAAAAAAACATATTTGCTGTCAATAATATCTCTAGAATATCAAGAACTGTTGAAGGCTCCTAGAATATGAAATTTTGCAGACATTGAGGCAGGCCTGAACTCATGAAGATGGTTATTATTGTGTTCATGTGAATGTCAGAAGACCTAGCAACACATATTACCATGGGTCAGTAAAAAGGTAGTGTCAAAATTTCCAGCACCCCTTTTCTCCTCAGTTCTCCAGGATATTTTTGTCTCTATCAGGTCA
The DNA here is from genome assembly GCA_027574665.1 of Rhynochetos jubatus. NCBI lineage: Eukaryota > Metazoa > Chordata > Aves > Eurypygiformes > Rhynochetidae > Rhynochetos > Rhynochetos jubatus. The sequence goes on along the minus strand of CM050649.1, from coordinate 122,227,486 downwards.
ATAAATACACCATTGCCCAAAGCAGTGTACTGGTTTTAGCTTGGAAAGAGTTAATTTTCTTCATAGCAGCTACTATGGGGCTATGTTTGGATTTGTGCTGAAAACAGCCTTGATAACACAAGGATGTTTTTGTTATTGCTGAGCAGTGCTTACACAGAGTCAAGGCCTTTTTGCTCCTCACACCACCCCACCAGCGAGTAGGCTGGAGGTGCAGAAGAAGCTGGGAGGGGACACATGTGGGACAGTTGACCCCAACTGACCAGAGGGATATCCCAGACCACATGATGTTCAGCAATGAAAGCTGAAGGATGAAGAAGGAAGGAGGGAATGTTTGGAGTGATGGCATTTATCTTCCCAAGTAACCATTAGACATGATGGACCCCTGCTTTCTTGGAGATGGCTGAACACCTGCCTACTGATGGGAAAATGGTGAGTGAATTGCTTATTTTGTTTTGCTTGCATAAGCAATTTCTGCTTTACCTATTAAATTGTTTTTATCTCAACCCAAGGGTTTTCTTACTTGTACTCTTCCCATTCTCTCCCCCATCTCACTCAGAGGCGAGTAAGCAAGTGGCTGTGTGGTAATTAGTAGCTGGCTGGGGTTAAACCACAAGAAGGAGAGAAAATACAATCAAGTCTACCAGTGAGGAAATCTTTATGAAACATCCAGAAACAAATTCGAGGTGGAAATTAAAACAAATTACTTATCACTGGTGAAGGCTGCAGAACAGCTGTAGCAATATTCCTTCAGAACACTGCATCCAGCTCTGGAGCACTCAACATAAGAAGGATATCAACTGGTTGGGACGAGTCCAGAGGAGACCACGAAGACGATCAGAGGGCTGGAGCACCTCTCCTAAGAAGAAAGACTGAGAGAATTGGGCTTGTTCAGCCTGGAGAAGAGAAGGCTCCAGGAAGACCTTATCACAGCCTTCCAGTGCCTGAAGGGGCCTACAAGAAAGCTGGAAGGGGACTTTTTACAAAGGCCTGTAGTGACAGGACAAGGGGTAATGGGTTTAAATTGAAAACAGTGAGATTTAGATTAGATATCAGGAAGAAGTTATTCACAGATAGGGTAGTGAGGCACAGGAAGAGGTTGCCCAGAGAAGCTGTGGATGCCCCGTCCCTGGAAGTGTTCAAAGCAAGGCTGGGTGAGGCTCTGAGCAACCTGGTCTAGTGGAGGGTTTCCCTGTCCATGGCAGGGGGGTTGGAACTAGATGATCTTTAAGGTCTGTGCTGGGTTCAGTCAGGAAAGGGTTAACTTCCTTTACTGTGGTTACTAAGGAGTTGCTAAGGAAAACGTTGATAAGGCCTCAGCTGGTGCTGGGGATGGCCTGTACTGAACTCAAGGTCTTTTGTCCACTTCGGATACTGTAGCTGACCCAGACTGACCAAGGAAGTACTTCATTCCATAGTAAGTCATGTTCCGGTTCTCTTGGGTGGGGAAGGGAGTCCGGTAGCCATTACTCTTCCCTTCTCTCTCTCTCCCTTACTCCCTTGCTCGTTTAGTCCCGGGCACTTGCTAACCCTCCTGCGTTAGCTGCTTTGCTAACTCCTGTGCTGGCTCATTCGTGTGGGAGCTGGTGGGTTGTTTTGAGTTTTCTGGCCGTGTTATCAGTGATAGGGTTCGCTTGGAATCTGCTGCGTTACTCCCGGGCTCTGGCCCTCGGGCTGCAGCTCTTGGGCTGCGATCGCTCTCGGGCTGTGGGTCTCGGGCTCTCGGGGTCTGATTTTCATCCCTCAACATCTGGGTGTGCATTGGTCAGTGGATGGTGGGAAATTGTATCATATTGTATCATATTGTATATATTGTACCATATGTTTTATTTTCTGCTATTTTAATTATTTATTATTAGTAGTATCTGTATGTATTGATTTAGATTTAATTAGTAAATAGTTCTTATCTCAGTTTTATGAGCTTTATTATTTCTTTTTCCTCCGATTCTTCCCCTCCACTGGAGGAGGGGAGGGGGATTTGTGGGAGCGGCTTCCTGGTATTTTGCTAGCCGGAGTTAAACCATGACAAGGTCCCTTCCAACCCAAACTGTTCTGTGATTCTAAATCACTTCAGGAGAGAAGGCAATGTCTGTTGCTTACTCCACCTAGGCCAGATTCAGAGAGGTGGGTGTGCTGCTCCTCTCACTGCTGAGTAAAAGTTCTGAGCATACAGTGCCTTGGGGACTTGAAGAGTCTGCCAGCATTAGCAATCTTGGCTCTTAGACTGCTAAGTTGCCTGGCCAGCTCTCTCCTATCCATGACTGAGGGCCTAAAGACAGTCTGTCTCTCTAGGGTTTACTAATTTGATCTTCATCCTTGCATTGGCAAAATTTAACTTTGACTAGACTACTAAGAAACTCTGAACTGACTCTTCTTATTTAACATTGAAAATGTTTCTAAAAATTTCTTTCTGAATAATTTATTATGCCAGGTTAGACTCAAAGATTACTTTCCTTATCCTACTTTTAGAGGGAATTATAGCATGTCATTAATTTTTTTAGCTGTCTTTGTATATTGGATCTGGCTTGGATGGAGTTAACTTTACTCATAGTAGCCCATATTAATAAATAATAATCTAATAATAAACTTCCTTTTTCTCAGGTGCTGAGTTTTTCAATCATATTTTTTTTCCTCTGTCTTTCTGAGAAGGGGGAGTGAGACAATCATTGGGTCTGGTAGCCAGCTAAGGTCAACCTCTCCCACCCTACAGTTCAGTGACAGTAGAAAATTTTCAAGGGAGTTCTAGCTGTTTCATGTGCCATATTCATCAAGGACTTACATATCTTTATTTCTTGCCTGCTCTTATTATAACTGCAAGTGAAAATTATGTCACTTGTTTTACTAGCTTAAACCTACTGACAAACTTGCAGGTAGTTAATAAAATTTTATAATTATAGAAAACCTGTAATTCATGCTTGCTGATAAAAGCACAACTGGATGTCCATTCAGTACTTCAGAGCTCATCAATAAAAATAGACATTTAAAAACGAAAGAAGATAAACGGAGCTGTCACTTAGCTATTAAATGCCAAAAGACAAATGGTGTCTATCATCTATGCCTTGATTAATCCTCATTGTCTGAATAGTTTATAATAAAAATGAAGATGGATTTTCCTTTAGATAGTTTATTTGGATTTGATTATTATTTTTATTGGTTATATAGTTTATATTTGATTATTTATTTTATGTATATTTTAGAAGATAGATGACTAATGAAGTGCTTTACAGTATAAAAAAATCTTTGCTTAAAATTCAGACACTCACGGGCAGATCTGCAAAGGAATTGGGAGACTATGGCTGAAACGGTAAGACTGGAAACATGTTTATTAGATGCATAGCCCTGGAAATATCCAAAATACATAGACAGTCCTGCTCCCCTCCCACCCTCCTGCCCTGTCCCACTGAGTAAGACAAAATTCAATTTGCAAATTAATCTTTGGGCACTCAGCCCAGGAAGACAGGATGTTTCATTCTTACACATAGCACAGTATGTCAAGAGTAACTCATTACATGTCACATTCAACTCTATATTATGACAGAGCTGTTGTGTATGTTGGACAATTCTTAATTACGCTCTAGTTAAAACTTTCCCTATTTTCTTTCTTTAACTGGACAGCATGAGGGTTTGGATTGCATTGATGGTAGGCGCAATGTAGATGTGAGTGATAATGGGCTAACATGGAGGAAACACTACCTTTAGTTCATCTCTGGGCTTCCATCACTACCTTAAACTGGAGATGTCTTTGGAGGTGAAGCAGTCATAAATTTTGGTCTTACCACACTTATAAAAGAAGTTCTGCTGGTTTTAGTTTACTGACAGTAGATGTTATATGGAAGCACTTATATTGAAAGTCTCAGACTCCTTGTAATTTCCAGGGTATTGCTGTGAAAGGCTCTCAGCCCTTCCTGTGCCATCACTGCAATAACTAAGGAACTTGACAAGCCTCAGAGAATCTGTGAAACTTCTCTTTTCTTACCATGGCCACTGACTAAGTGAGGGACCTTAGCTTATCCAGGCAGTTTGCTGCACCACAGGCTACCTGCTGAAAGCCTCAAATGTAACCACTTTATCTTCATGGAGGACTTCGTCTTGGTAACCTCCAGCTGGGCTATTCACTGGTCACTAGTGCCTGGAAAGGAAGCCTTCGGGAAAAGGTCACACCTAAACTCCTCCTTCCAGCTTCCTCACTCCAGCAGGATTCTGTGTTTTTCTTAAGAAATTAGGTCTGCCACCTCCTGTCTACTGAAATGCAATGACAACCTGTCATGGTTTAACACCAGACAGCAGCCAAGCACCACACAGCTGCTCATTCACATCCTCCTCTCCCAGTGGGATGGGGGAGAGAATCGGAGAAAAAGACAAGAAGACTCATGGTTTGAGATCAGAAGAGTTTAAGAATTGAAAATAAATATAGTAAAATAATGATACTACTACCTATATGTAATGAAAATACTACTATTACTAAAAAAATAAAAAATAAAAAGGGGAACAATAATAGAAAAAACCCAAATTATATAAACACTGACCATCTGCAAACTGATGCCCAGCCAGTCCCTGAGCAGCCAGACCCAGAGAGAGAGAAAGACGGAGACAGAGCCTGAGAGACCCGAGACCAGACCCCCTGGTAAACTTGGCGCAACTAACATACTGAGCATGACAATTAATGTCATGAAATACCCCTTTGGTCAGTTTGGGTCAGCTGTCCTGCCTGTGTCCCCTCCCAGCACTGTGCAGAGAAGAGGCTGGTAACACAGGGACACTATCAGAAACAAGTGCCTGTCTTGATATAAAAAATGCTTGGCAGCAATTAAAAACATTAAAGTGGTGTCTACATCCTTCAAAACACAAATCCGAAACATTGCCTCATACTAGCTACTGTGGAGAGAATTAACTCTATCCTAACCAAAGCTAGCACACAAATTTAGGCACATTCTTTCTTCTGACAGGCTGAGCAACTCTGAATTGTCCCACCTTTCACTATGTGAGTGGACTAGTATGAAAAGCACTGGAAATGGCTAGTAACTTATTGCAATCTGCTTTTCCAGATCAGTAGATTGGAACAGTTTGTTTTACAATGTTAGGCTGCAAAAGAAGATATAAGGTAACCCCAAAGATTTTTAATACTTGTTTTCACAGTAAACTGTTTATGCCACCTGTTAACAGTGGCTTCCATTTATTTACAGTTCATATAATTATGGTTAAATAGTTGTATGAATTATTAATTTAGTACTCAGTACACAATACTAAAAACATCTTGGTATTAATTCAAGTTTTTTATGCACGCACACCTACAAAATTATTGATGTTTTCTGGGATTTACATTATCATGAAAATATAATATTTCTTTGCTTTTTTTTTTTTTTTTTTTTCTAATTTATATTCACTGTGTTTCCATTTAGGAGGAATTGGTGATTTTATAGGGCACATTTTAGTTCAGAGCTCCATGTCTTCTGTTTTTATTTTACTGTATCTGGAGAGTAAAATCTCATGGTGATCAGAACTGGTTTTACCTTGGACCAAAATAACGGTTTAACAGACTGAACCAAAAAGTCTCCAGAAGAAAAGAAATAAGTAACTTTTTAATTCCTTTATGAGACACAGTTTAATTGAAATCAGATTACAAATTGTGCTATTTCTAGTAATATATGACCAAAGTTAAAGTTGCATTGAAAATACATGCATATGTGTGAGTAAAATGTGATCTATTTTTTATTAATAAAGTGTATTTTTAATATGATGCTGTTGGAGCAGTCCAATATGAAGCAGCATGATCTGGGATCCTAATAATAGCTAATACACTCATTTAGTTATAACTTGGAGCAAAAGGATCAGTGAGTGCTTCAGAGACACTGTGCTCTGGTTTCTGTGAGAATTTGTCACTTGACTCCTACTAACACCAGTGGGATTTGTAAAGTTGGAATTTGCAGCATAAGGATGTCTGACAGTACTTTTTATTTATCTCAAAATCCAAACAAGCTGTACTGGCTCTTTCTAAAGCGCTGTAGAATATTAAATTAAAAAGGAGGGACATGGCAATTATGCTAATTACCTTCTTCCTTCAAACATCTTTCTGAATTATTTCTTAGAGAACATGATCTTGCAGCAAAGTGCCATTGCTTTTCTTATTCTCAGAAACATCCAAATATCCTTTGAGAAAAATTAAACTCATAAATGAAAAAAAATATAACCATTATTTCTTTTATCTAACCTGTAAATAGGATAATTTTTTGGTCTAAATGTCATGACTGACCTTCACTAAGAAAATGTTGTGCCATACATGACTGTTTTCTTTATTCTAGTAACTAACAACAGAAAGCGTTATATAATAATACAATTTCCTGGCATCAGATTGATAAAGAGAAACAATGTTTTATCTAGTAGCAATTTAAAATATAAGGAAAATAGACCTATGCACTTGCAATGTTGTGTTGAGTTTGTGTGGCAAGGTTTTGGTAGCAGGTGAGGCTGCAGGGATGGCTTCTGTGAGAAGCTCTCAATGCTTCCCCCATGTCTAGTAGGGCCAATCCCAGATGGCTCCAAGACAGACCGGCTACTGGCTAAGGTTGAGCCCATCAACAACAGTAGCAGTATCTCTGAGTAAAATATTTCAGGAGGGAAGGGGCAACTGAAAAGAGGAGAAAATGCAGTCAGAGAGAGTGACATGTCAGAGAAACAGCTCTGCAGACACCAAGTTCAGTGGAGAAGGAGGGGGAGGAGGTGCTCCAAGTGACAAAGCAGAGATTCCCTGGCAGCCCATGGGAAGCCCAAGCTGGAGCAGGTTTGCTGTCAGGACTTGTGACTCCAGGGGGACCCAGGCTGGAGCAGGCTGCTCCTGAAGGATGGCACCCCATGGGAGGGACCCACACTCTAGTGTTGCATGAAGAACTGCAGCCCATGGGAAGGACTCACACTGGAGAAGTTCATGGAGGACTGTCTCCTGTGGGAAGGACCCCACGTTGGAGCTGGGTCAGAGGGTGAGGAGTCCTCCCCTGAAGAAGGAAGGACTGGAAGAAAAGTGTGATATACTGGCCAGTACCTCTCTTCCCTGTGTCCCCCTGTGCTGCTCAGGGGGAGAAGGTAGAGAAAATTGCATTAAAATGAGTCTAGAAATAAGAGAAATATGGGGGGACTGTGTTTTATGATTTGGTTTTAGTTCTCTTCTACTCTTGATTTGATTGGTGCTAAACTAATTTTCCCAAGTTGAGTCTGTTTTGCTTGTGATGGTAACTGTTGAGTGAGCTCTCCCTGTCCTTATCTTGACCCATGAAACCTTTTATTATATTTTTTCTCCCCTGTCTAGGTGAGGAGGACCGTGACAGAGCAATTTTGGTGTCACCTGGCCTGGAGCCAGGATCAACCCACCACAAGAATGGTTGTCTGAAACCTGGAGCTGGGTAAATTATAGAAGTACAAAGATAGGTTTGAGTTGAGTATCCACAGACTATATATTAAATTTGATTCAATCTTGTAAAAAATAAATATTGATTTATTAGTGAGATCATATGAATTTATTAGATAGTGCAACTTGATATTTCCTCACAAGGCTCATTAAAAAAAGTGGGAGTAGCAGTTGTGCAAGGTCCTGCATCTGGGTTGGGGAAAACCCTGGTATCAATACTGGCTGGGGAATGAAGGGGTTGAGAGCAGCTCTGCTGAGAAAGACTTGGAGGTACTGATAGATGAAGCCAACAATTTGTGCTCACAGCCCAGAAACCCAACTGTATCCCAGACAGAATTAAAATAAGTGTGGCCAGAAGGTTGAGTGTGGTGATTCTGCCCCCTAATCCACTTTGGTGAAAACCCAACTGCACTACTGTGTCTAGCTCTGGAGCCCTCCACACAAGAAGGACATGTCTTGCTCACTAAGATTAAGGTCCTAGTCCATTTGTGCCTCACTTGTGTGCTACATGCACGTAATGCAACATTTGTCTTCTTCATTGTTGCTGTGCAATCATGTTCTTTCTTATTATGAATTACTTTTAGCATTAAAAAAAAAAAAAATGCAGCTCTGCTTATCATCTCCACCTGCAGCTTGAAGCCACCTTGCCCGGTCCCTTTAGGCAAAATTGCAAAATAAATTAGAAAACCGGACTGATGCTAGGAGTCTGGAAGACCTAAGTCTGGGCTAGAGGATAGCTTTAGCAAACCCAGGATTTTGACTAGTTTTCCTTTATATTCATTTGGATACATTGTAATTTTAGATCAATCATCGTAGAATTGAAAGAGGCAAAACACTAATTTTTTTAATCTTCTTTCAGTAAGAAAACTATTTTTCAGGTTGGAGCACCTGTCAGAAGATGCAGGCAATTAATTTACCAACTCTTTTCCGTCTTTCATCTTTGGAACTTCTCAATCTGAAGTTGTATATTATTCTGCCATTCAATATACTTACGCATAATGTGAAACCTAGCTGTGGTTTAGCTGTGTAAGACAGAAAAGCGAGGACAAGAGAGTCGAAAAAGTGGCTCTTTGCCACATCTTTATAAATAAACTCCAAAATGGAGATCCATAGCTTTCCCAAACTTCTGGATTTGTTCTAAAATCATGTTAGAAGAACCGAGGATACTTTTGTATGTCACTGTAAATGACCAGTGGTACAAATTTCTGGACAAGGCAGAGTTAAGCAGGAAAGCTAAAAGGAATATAAAGCATGATTGCTTTACATCATGATCATTTTAACTACTCTGTTCACACTGAATGCAATCAGACAGTTCTGTCTTTTCTCTGAAATTTTCTAGAGGCTATGGATAAAATTATTGGGATCGGTTGCCATAGAATAACTATTTATTTATGGAATAAAAAGCAAAGTATTTTTGCCTGAAACTGGAATTTGCAATACCTTACACTGTACTTAAAAAACGTTGTATTGAGTGATTCTGAATGTTGCTATTATTTCTGGCAAATGCATAAAATCATAATTTTTTGTCAAATATTAAAATTAGAAAGTTTGGGGGTTTTATTACTATTTCTGATTAGTAAAAGAATTAACATCTTTACCCTGATTCTTTTTAAGTATCTATAGGTAATTTTAGCAACAAATCTGAACTTGTCATTATACCAGTCTTTATATAAAATTCTTTATATAGGTTGTCCAAACAGTGAAATATAATTTTCCTGAACATGAATCTGGTCTTCTGTGAAAAAAATGTACTCATTGCAACTGAATGATATAGCAACTTAGATTGTAGTTCAGAAATATATGACTCCTGTAAGACTGAATTTAGCTGGGACTTCAAGTCCCATGGGATACAAGGGTAGAAAACAATCCTTGTTTTAACAGTGCAAGAACCAGGGAGCATCAAATGACATCAGCATTGAACAGGTTGAAACAAGCAAAGAAGAACTGTATTTTTACCTAAATACATACACTGTGGAAACTGCCAAGAAGTATTACCAGATGTCAAAAGTGCAGATCGGTTCAAAAGAAATAAGACAAACTCATGGAAAAGAAACACATCAGGACTTTAGCAAACAAAAATATCTCTGGCTCCAGAAATCCCTAGGCAGTCTGCTCAAAGCTAGGAGGATAGAGCAGGAAAAATAGAGAAAAAGCTTGCATCTTAAAGGCTTGACTGGTTCTCACAGGCTTTGTCTAATCAGCTGCCACATCCTATTGTCAAGGACAGACCATTCAGCAAACACACCCTCAGTCTGGTCCAGTATGCTTTCCTATTTTCTTGTATATTATGAAGCCTTCAAAACCTAGCAAGTCTCCTATTCAAACATTTGATCTGGGTGTGAAGATTTATTCACACTGGTGTATTTCGTTCCCAAAGCAGAGCTGTTGAGTGGACCCTTAACTAAAACAGGTAACATGAGGGAGCTTTAAATTGCTGCCAATTTAGTAAAAAATTTTATTATCATTTACTTAGAAAAGTGTCCAAAGGGACAGAATAGCCATAAAGAAAGTTATTCTTAAAAGAAAACCTGGAAATTCTTTTGCTATCACCTACACTGAGGATCTTAAGTCTTCTGTCATTATATCCACCAGAGACACGATTTATAAAGTACCAGAGTGGCTAGTATACTCAGAGTAGAGCCTGTACTAAAAAGATTCTCTAATCAAGACTGAAGTTGTGAAGAAGATTTATACACTGAAGGCACTATTTAGATTGTCTGCTTTACATGTGGGCATATCTTCTGACACTATATCCTCTACAATTTAGAGCTTTTTTCCATAAATAAGACAGGCTGCCAGGATACTCTGATGCTCTACACCGCAGCAAGACAGTTGTGTCTTTCTGAATCTATGTGCTCCAATATTTCTTGTGCCAGTGCTTGAGTTTGGCTCTAAGCAAAATTTTGCCAATTTCTGCTGCAATGTTGCAATGACTTTTAGAGTCAGGAATCAACATTTCCTAAGTTAATTTGTAAAATTAACTAGGCTTAGTCTCTTTTTTAAAATAATTATTCCTTGGGCTTTTTTCCTCTAGACATTCCACCATCTAATGTTATTTTATTAATTACTTAATCCCACTGATGAAAATTCAGTATGTTAAGGTGAGGTTAATGTTCATTTTACCTTAGTTAATATAACATTTAAGCCTAATGTTTTAAGTTTTATGCAATAGAACATAATTTTTATTTGGAAGTGAAAGATCATTTGCAAAGTTACAGGTCATAAATAATTGATGTGTGGATACCTAGTGTTCTTGCTGATTCAAAGCAAGAATTGGAAAATATGAGACTCCAATCAAAGTAGGATAAAAGAGTTCAATGTTTTGCTTGGGAAATCTTTCAAATAAAAATACTGTTGTGTTGAACATATGTTTAGAATATTTTCTGTAGATGTGTGTTCTAGGTCTGGCTAGAATGGAGTTAACTTTCCTCATAGCAACCAATACAGTGTTTTGCTTTTCATTTGTAGCTAAAACAGCATTGACAACACACCAACATTTTGGCTATTGCTAAACAGTGCTTGCACAGTAACAAGGCTTTCTCTCTTTCCTACTCTGTCCTGTCCCCACCCTCACAATGGTCAGCGGTGGGCAAGGGCCTGGGAGGGGACACAGCTGGGACAGCTGACCTGAACTGATCAAAGGGATATCTCATACCACAGGATTCTATGCTCAGCAGTAAAAGATTGGGGAAAGAGTGTGTGTGTGCATCCTGCTTATGGTGTTTGTCTTCTCAAGCAACTGTTGTGTGTGTGGAGGCCCTGTTTCCCAGAAAGTGGCTGGGCATCTGCCTGCTGATGGGAAGTGATGAATTAATGCCTTATTTTGCACTGCTTGCACACTTAGCTTTTGTTTTTGTTATTAATCTGCCTTCATTTCCAACCAATGGGTCTTCATGGCTTCTTTCTACTTTCTCCCCAACTTGTGGGAGAGGGGGGTAAACAAGCAGTTGGGTGAGAGTTTGGCTGTTGGCAAAGCTAAGTCAATACAACAGGACTCAGTTTTATTTCCATCAGTTAACTGACAACTGTTTTCCTGTTTATCTAATCCACAAATAGTGAACAGCTGGGAATAAACTGATTTATTTTTCTTATTCTCATCAATCTTCTTCTTATTTATTACTTCATAACCCTATTTTAATCCCACTTATTCTGTAAATCTTTGTCTTCTGATACCCCTTTAGCTGCTGCTCTATACAGTATAATTCAGAGAAGAGAAGCCATTGATCCCCGCCTTTCCATGTCCATAAGTAAATTGTTTCTATCTTGGGAAAGCACACTTTGAAAACTCTTGAATAACTGGAATTTATTTAAAAATGTAATGGAAAACAGCATGCCATAAGTAATTTTCAATAGTTTTTTAATAATTACTTTTAAATTACATACTTTTTACCACCCACTTTCTTTTATTTTCCTCTTCTTAATAGTAAATACAAAGTGCAGAATATCCACTACTCTTTTTTTACTTAAATCTTTCTAAATTTCTTCAGAACTGAAATGAATCTTAGTTATTATCTTTACTTACGTTGCTTTAAGCTAAGTATTCAAACAATAAATAAACAGGTTCTAAAAAGGGTAAATGAGTATCAGGTTTATCAGATGATTAATCTTATTTCCTCTGAATAAACAGAATTTGATTTTGAGGAATATTCCAGTCACTTTTTATGATGTATGGTAAAAAACGCCAACAAAATGTTATAAAAAGAGTCAGTGAAAACTAGAAGAATCTATTTGGGGCATCTGGGAAAAAAATGCCTTTGTGAAACAGAGATGGAGTTCAGTGTAGATTACAACATAGATGACTACACCTGACCCTGTTATTTAGATATGGTTCTTTTTTTTTTTTCTTTTTAGTTTGGTTACTTTAATAAGAGACTAACTGTGCCCTAGAAGTGCCTCCCCTTCCTCAGTGACAAGGGGAACCCAGGTCAAGAAGCTCAAATATAAATATGCGCACTGGTGAGATGAAACCAGCTGCATATGCTCTTGTGTGTGTATATTACCTTTGCAAATGTGTCAGAATCTCATTGTTTTAATGGTGAGAAAAACTTAACTCTACATTTATTTATCACTTGTTTATATTCATTAAATCTTAGGAAGGTGTTCTCCCTGGGCATCATCTGGTGAAGAATTCTGGTACTGTATTAAGAATGTCTTGCTTGTATCATTTGAGAACGTCACAGCTCCTGGTGGCATTTTTTCCTCTAACGTTATAACATCAAAATTAAATTGAATCTATACTAAGGCTACAGAAAGGTACTTTTATTTCATTTTTCTCTTCCAAATTAACTATGTCCAAAGCAGATGCTGTTGTATCAATGCAGTTCCTTAGGTCTGTAGTCTTCACTCAGTTGAAAAACCTGTGTAACTTTGGTTGCTAACTACAGGTCAAGGTTTAGTTCAATGTGTTATCATGTAAAAGCAAATGTGAAAAGAAATTGATTTTCTCCTCCCTGAGAGAAGCAAGGGAATTCAGAGATTGAACTGAAACAAGATTTGCCACTGTCACTAGGAACTCATCTATGCCATAAGCTATTTTATTTACTTAAAAATATTCTAAAAGAAATGTGTCTATTCCTGTCCCTCTCCTACAATGTGAAATAAATTTTTGGTTTACTAAGTGGAACTCAAAGCCCTTTGTTGATTACTGTCTGTGGAATGAGGATAGTCATATTGATTCTAAAACACTTCCCAGTGACACTTTTTTTACAGAACCCGTAAGTTTACCATACTTCAATATTTATACCGCAGTTTTCTATCTTGAGTATCTGAATTATTGTAAAATAAATAAACATGAGTAAATAGATTCTCACAATGCGATCTGAGAGATAATATTTCAGGGTCACATTAAAAACACTAGTAAGAAAAACCATATTGTGACTGCTTGACAGGGAGACAATGTTTTCATGTTTTGCCAGCTGACACTGTGGTTCTGCCTTCTGGACTCCACATGAAAGTGTACCAGTGCTTAAATCATCTTAAATCATATCCAAAACTTCCCTCAAAATTGCACTTTAGTAGAAGTTTCTGAGAGTTCCATGGTTCATTTTGCAAAGCTTCTGCAGGCCAGCTGCATGCTGTGAGCCTATGCTGCTGCAGCTGAGTACAAGCTGGAGTGCACTTGTTTCTCTTGGGTGCCAACGTGTCACTGGAGTTGAGGTCTGAGAACAGGAAGGCTGAGTATGGGAAGTTTGAAGCAGAAATGGCCACTCCAGAGCTCAGAAGCAGAGGTGCAAGTACCAAGGTCCAGAAGCATGACAAAACAAATTAAGGCAGTAACAGTGGAAGGAACCAGGATAAGAAAGGCCAAAACAGAGGACTACGGAAACAAAGTAAGAACCTGGAAATAGCAACAATAGTGCTAAGCCTGGACTGCTCCCTGGCATCCTCAATCCCCACCTTTGTCTCCTGTCAACAAATACTTGGGAAACATGCCAGTGTTGATGTGTATTCCCCTCTCTAGTCACTGCCCCAAGTAGGGGTTACTAGTGGTACCAAACCTGCCTGGGGTAGGTCCTCTTGCAGCCTTCTGAAGAGTGGTTCTGAAGGATTTGACTCTCAAATAAGCACAGTTTAGTTCCAGAGGAAAATATTTCTTCTCTTTTTTTTTTTTTTTTCTGTCTCAGCAACAGTGGTTTTTTTTTTCATGTTTTTAAATGCTAATTATAATTGATACATGGGGAGTGTTGAGATTGCAAGGTCAATTACTCAGTTAGAAAAATATCAGAATTAAGGTTGCCTATACAGCCTTAATTAGTCTGTCTTAGATGTAAGTATTACCATCTATAATTACATTAGCGCATGCAATTTTTTTCATAGCATTCTTTCCTCATTCAGTTCACAGACTGCAAATCAGGGGTTTTGATGAAAGAGACTGTGTACAGTAGGACACCAGTGCAAATTTTTTCAGAAAATAAAAGTACATAGCTAATGAAAGAAGAGCTGAAAGAAAGAAGTTTTAATAATTGTGGTTGCTGGATGTTTCCTAAAGAAACTGGATTTTATCAGAGAGTTCCTTTGTGGTTCTGGGAAAGTCACAGTCATGCCACTGTGGGCTTTTCATCTCTTCTGTGTCTGATTGCTCTACTTTGGGACTGGCAATTAACAAAATGCAATGTCATCATACAGAAATTGTTATCATAATGCACGTGTAGGGTGTCAAATTGGGGTTGCATTTGAAACCTTAATTATGGTATTTCCTAAATCTGAGTAGTCATCTGGCAACAATTTAATTTAGTTCTTCTCCTTCTCAAGTGCTTTGTTTATGTATTTCTTAGATCATATCATCACAGAATCGTAGAAAGGTTTGGGTTGGAAGGGACCTTAAAGATCATCTAGTTCCGACCCCCCTGCCATGGGCAGGGACACCCTCCACTAGACCAGGTTGCTCCAAGCCTCATCCAGCCTGGCCTTGCAGACAGCCAGGGATGGGGCATTCACAGCTTCTCTGGGCAACCTGTTCCAGGGACTCACCACCCTCTCTGTGAAGAACTTTTTCCTGATATCCACTCTAAATCTACCCTCTTTCAATTTAAACTTGTCACCCCTTGTCCTGTCACTACAGGCCTTTGTAAAAGGTCCTCTTCTAGCTTTCTTGTAGGCCCCTTCAGGTACTGAAAGGTGCTATAAGGTCTCCCCAGAGCCTTCTCTTCTCCAGGCTGAAGCACCCCAACTCTCAGCCTGATGTTAAAGGTAACTGGGCTATTCATAATTTAGTGCCAATCTTGATTGTTTTCATCCTGAAGAGAGAGTCTGAAATAGAATAATTTTGAATTATGACCATGTCTTTGCATTCAGAAAGGATTTGAGTCAGAGCTGTAAAGAGCTGTGGCTAATTCTTAAATTTCCTTATCCTTCTTTCTTTCCTGTGGCTAATTCCTATATTTCCTTATCCATCTTCCTTTCTGTAAAAGTGCAAATTTCTTGCCATAGTAATAATAATGTTAATGTGAACTGCCTAATTTATCTGTGTGTTAAAATTAACTAGCTAACCATGAAAGGAAAAATGTTCTAGCAAAGAGTCATCTTAAATCAGACCTGACACAATTTATATACAGTTGCTCTTGTCATACGACAGAGGTGAAGCTAGGGCAATACCTTACATGCCCATTCTTCTTCATAAACAAGTACCAACACTTGTTTCTCACCAAAGTAAAGAGTTTATGGATGGTGTCCTGCATCCCATCCCTATCTCGACTAAGAAGCATTGCTGAAGGTACGTTGATGTTCTCCACATAGTATCACTTTCCAAGGTCCTGTCTTGCTCTGTTTTCTGGTTCTTTGATGAGCCCCTCTAAGAAGTCATGCAACTTGTGACAGTTGCATGACGAGGATGTTATTTCTTAAGGTCTCCTATAACATCAGGCAGTGGTGAATGCTTACCTTGGACGTACACAACTGTCAGGTGAATATGTGAGTAATCACCAAGGTGAAAGTTTCTTTTACAGCTCTTAGTCTGAGTGCCTAAACAAGGGAGGAGGCAGCAGCAATTTGCTTGGTCTTTCTGCTCAACTCTCTTTTGGTAAGAAGTGCAGTGAATTTACTGACAGTGACAAATGAACAGAAGATTAAGAATCTGAGGTTAGAATAAAAAGTATCAGGAGATGTATACAATAAATAATACCTGTCTCTTGTACACTGCTTTTTATCAGCAAATCTCAGGATGCTTTAAAAAAAAAAAAAAAATTACCATATTTTCTTTAGTGTTTTGTCCAGTCTAACTTTAAATGTTAGTGTTAAAAAATATGCTATATTTCCAGTACACTTGCAAAGCCCCAGTGCAGAGAGAAAATGAAGAAACATTTATCCACATATCACATAAAACTTAATGATGAAACCATCAGAGGATAAGTATCAAGCCACACTGCATGTAGTTTCCTTTTGATAATCATTCTTGCCATTTTAGTTCCACATAGTTACCTGGAAAACCAGCTTAAACAGAAAAAAAAAATTAGGCAGAGTGAAAATAATTTCAAGAATTTTTCAAAACTGAGTAGCCTTTCTATGTACAGAAAAGAGCACTTAATTTCTGAAATTAATTTTTAAAAATAGTTAATTTTCTAAATTACATGATGGAAAACATTAATAGTATTATTATATATGCTATGGTAATCAAAGTCATGCAAGCAAAATCAAGATTGGTCTCAGAAGCCAGAACCATGTCAGACTACATTGGTTACCAGTGTATCACTTTCTCTTGCCGTAGTGGTGTTTTGACTAGAGTTACCTTCAGTTGCTTTTGATTCCTGTAGAACCAATGGCCATGTTGGCTTTTACAGCTTGTGGATGTGGGAGTAGCCTTTGTGTGCAATGATTTTTTTTATACTTATTGTGAACAACTTTTAACCTAAAATCTCGGATTCCTCTAACTGATTTTTCATATCAAATGATAGCCTAAAATGTTGACTGCTTGGTTGAAAGATGAAAAATAAGTGTAGATTAGGATTTTTCCAGTAAATCTCTTTTAAACAGAGAGAGATAATTAACTAAAAGATAAATTAAAAGAAAGAATCTGGTTTGAAAAATAAATAAACTTTTTTTTTTCATTTCAAATTTTTTGATATGTCCTTTGCAAAAATTTTAAGTGAAGTTTTATTAATTTGAATTTCAGCTTTTAAAAGTATTTTTTCATAATTTTCATGTAAACAGCTTAAAAATTTCAAATGAAATAAAATATTTCCTGAATAAAATATTTCCACTTTTCTCATACTTTACTATTCTCATTATGTTAAAACACTTTAGACTGAATTTTCATTTTTGTCTAAAAGGAAGATTTGACTTTTAATGAGATAAAACAAGATTTTCCACACAGTTTTATAAAGCATGAATTTTGCCCTAGGCAAAAATTGGACATGATATATCTTTTTTTAACCGTTATTAATTCAGATTTATACCTGATGAATTATGCTTTCCAAATCTATATTAAAAATATTTATTTTTCTAATATGTCACAACAGTGCCACAGCAAGCACCCATGTTATATAGAGGTGGTCTGTATTATTCATATTTCAGCATGAATTGCCTTAAGCTATCCTTAGAACATCAGAACTGATGTAATATATAAAACAACTATATCTTATGAAATATTAAAGCACAGCATAATATCAACACAGTACAGTCAATTAAAAGGGTAATATTACCTAATCAAATTCAACAGTCTGCATCTTTTTAAAAAAGATGAAAAATGTTTATACCTGTATCAGAGTTAGTAGCTGAATTTTTGTGCTAGTACTGACAGATTTTACCTCATTTTTAGAAAGTTTCCAACTCTTCTATTTCTTGAAAAGACATCAAAAAAACAAGGCAGGAAAGGCAAAGGAGCAGGAAATAGCTTGTATCCAATTGATTTTTGCTTAGTTTACTCTGGTTAGAAGGTCCTTCCTGTTTCTTGATTTGAAATGGGGATTTGAGACTTGTATCTCCCTAGAGTTGTCTTACCCTCCATGGTTAGAAAACTTCCTGTCATCTATTTATATACCCATATCGTTTAAAAAACTTTATGAAGACTTTATAGCTTGGTGGCTATTACACTCATTTGGGAAGGCCATATTTCAGTGAGTGTGTATGGAATTATACCGTTAGGTACAACGTTTATAAAAGAGACTGTAATTTTATTATTTACCTGAACAAATGCATACAGCAGGGTGCCAATGTTGGTTACTTAGACGCCATCAAGAACCTGAACCTGTGCTTTCTGATGAACATGTGGATGTGCTGACTTATCTATCATCTATTACAGAAGCAGCAGTACTAAAAAATCTCCTATTTGATTTTCAGTGGGCTGTGAGTAGACCTTCTGGAGATGCTACTGGCAAAGCAAGAGTTTTAACTGTCATATAAAATTAGTTTGATGATAACCAATTAATGTTTGTAAATATTTCTAGGCTCATTGCTAAACAGTCACTCTGTGCTTATTGAAGAAAGTCAGAGATTTAATTCAGCAGAAGTAGGGATCTGAGTTAACATTCTTTATCACTAAAATTAAAGTGTCTGTTTTCCAGTAGGGTTTCAACTTGTTATCATCTTTCCTTTTCATATGGCTTAGCAGAAGCTGGTGGTCTGACATTAATAAAAACTGCCCTGGGGAAAACTCTGAAGAATCATTCCCTTAAAAATGTCTCTTTTTATCTACTTTACATAGTCATTTTCCAAGATACTCTTACACACATTGAGATCAATACATTAGGTTGTCTAATTCTTATTACCTACACAAATCACTCAAATGTCAAAACTTGTTACAAATAGCATGCTTCTGTATCCTTTTCTAGCCAACAAAATTACATTCTATTATAAGTTACTTGATGAGTATTAGGGTAGATTTCAGTAATGCCATACTCAATATTTAGATTTCTTATGTAAAAGAAGTTGAAATTTTCTTCTACTGGGAGAACAATAGCTCCATTGGGATCAAGTGGAAGACTTCTGCCACCTTCTCGTCAGGGCCTGTTGTTTCAGGCTCAGAGAAGATGCACCCATCATACCAAAATGTAATGGGGCAGATGGTGGTGCCACCTCAGCTGTGTTGACTGATCTGAAGAAGAATAGTATCTGTTAACAAGAGATGTAATCAAGCTGAACAAGAAAGGGGAAAAAATTCTGGCAAGCAGAGGAGGCTCCCCCTTTATAAGAAAGGTAGATATGTGATCTGCAAAATTAAGGATTCTCTCAGTCCCTGGAAAGATATTAAGTCAACTTCTCTTGGAGTTCGGCTCCAAAGGCATGAAAAAGAAGGCAGCAAACAGGATTAGTGAAGATGGATTTACAAAGGGTCAGTCATGCTTTTCCAATGTGAAAGGCTACAATGAAATTACCAGCTATGTGAGTAGGGGAGTGGTGTAATGTATGTTTATTCAAAGTAAACATATGGTTGAATTTATTAAAGCTTTTAACAACTCCTTACCCTGTTCTTATTTGGAAGCTGAGGAAGTATTGTCTAGAGCAAGAAGCTGGTAACTAGATTGGAGATGATTGTCTGGCGCACTCTATTCTAAGTTAGGTGCACCACATCCATTTCCAGTCTGGCTTGCATCCAGTGATGAGTGCCTCAGTTAACAAATCCCGGGACTGATACTTGACAGAAACCTCAATAAATTCAACAGACAACAGTGCCAGATCCATACCTGGAGTGTAGTAATTCTGTGGTATAGGATAGGAAGTTACTGGCTGAGTAATAGCCTTCCCGAAAGGCACTTGGGGATTATGGATATTCAACACCATACTGGATATGAACCAGCACAAACTTCCACTGCAAATAACAGTTTAACCCTAATATATTGAGCTATATTAGAGAAACATAACTACCATATCGGGAGAAGTTATGATTCCACAGTAGCTGGCACTGCTGAGGTCACATCTGATTCAGTATTCACCCAGCATTTAAGGCAGATGTGGAAAACCAAGTAAAGTTCCAACAGACCGTTAGGGGTCTAAGAAGCCTTGAGCATGTGAGAAACGAGGAGAGGTTGAAGAAGATGAACTTCATTAATCTGGTGTAGAGGTGATTAAGAGGTGATCTAAGAGATGCCTGAAACTGCTTAAACTGTGGTTACAAAGATGGTAAAACCAAATCCTTTTTGGTAGTAGAAAACAATAAAAGAAGGTCACAAAATCGGCCTTGGTGGTTCATGTTTGATGTTCTGAAAAACAAAACCAGTAGGGGAGCAGTGCAGCTCCGAACCAGGTTATTTAGAGAGCTGGAGAAGTCTCCAAACTTGGAGCTTTGCAACACTTACCTGGACAAAGCCATAACTGATCTGAACTAGTGCCGTTGAGAGCCCATATCTGACATGGAAGTTGAACCAGATGATATTCCAAATGTTCCTTCCATCCAAATTTCCTATGGGTCTATTTTAGACATTTACAATAGGATGAAATGTACCACAATCTGCTCAACAGCTGGAATTATTTGTACTATTGAAGAAGGTATGGATGAATTTCTCAGTCATGGCTGGTGAATCCTATTCTTGGAGACTTCAGGGCTGAGATTATCTTTTTAAATGCAAGTGTTTATAATTTGCAATAGTGTGCTGGTTTCAGGCAGGAACAAGCTCCTTTTCTTCACAGTGTTGTCGGCTGGCCCAGAGCAGCCAAGGGAGTGTTTCATTCCATGGTAAGTCAGGCTCAGGGTGCATGTGTCATTCTGAGGCAGGAAGTGGCCTGGGGGAGTTGTTAAGACTTTGTGCTAGCTTGATAGCTCTTTCGTTAGCTCTTCTTTTAGCTCTTGGTGTGGTCCCTGCTCTGGGGATATCGGCTGGGGGACTGCTCACTGCTCTGAGACGTGGGTGTGTGTGGGTCAGTGCATGGTGAGCTACTTTGTCATATGTTCTAATTTCTATTATCTTAATTACTTATTAGTAATAGTATTGTTAGTGTTAGTATCACTATGATTTTCATTTATATAATTTAATAGTTCTTATGTCAAATTTAGTAGCTTGTTTTGTTTTTTCCTCCGACTCTCCAGCACTTGGGGAAGGGGGCGGATCAGGTGAGTGAGTGACTGTTTGGTACTTTATTGCTAGATAAGTTTAAACCATGACAGATAGTCACTCTCTAATTCTCTTTTTATCATTTGTAAAGTACAATTAATCTTACCACACAGTAGTCAGCTACAATTGGTCATAAATGCCACTATTTCTTCCATTGACTATAAAGAAGCCAAGTTTAACTAACTGAGGTGGAGATGTTCTCAATTGTTCTTATGAATTCTACTATGAATATTTAAATCATTCAGTTAAGAAGGAAATTGTTTATGTCGAGTCAGTCTTGATGTTGGATATTAGTGTTGAAAGTACTGGTTGCTTACTAAGTCCCTAAAATTAGAGTGTTCATTTATTTAAAACAAAGTGTCAATATGTATTGGTTCTTTGTTGTGAAAGCAGCGTACTCCACATTGCATGGTGTCTGCAACAGAGGAATTTTTATGAAAGCAGAGATAGTATTAATTGATTGATCATCATGTGATCACATATGTATTTTATTAATAAAGAGATTAATGACCATTAGATAGTAAGATGACATTCTAAACACTTTGATAAATTTCTACAATCACAAACTTATGATGTAGAGATTTGAAAAGGGCATATACACTTTCAACATAGAAAAAAAGATTTTTTTTCTAAAAGTGAATTTTAGAAAGCCATTCTTCAGTGGAATAATACCAAACTGTATATAATTTGATTTGTTGTGATGAAATTTGGTTTGTTGCAATATTCCAGGTTATTGAAATGAGAAAGGAAAAACATGTACAGTTTGAAGTAAAAAAAAAAAAAAAATATCCAGACAATAAGGATATTTTTTCATATTTCTTTTGGATTTGTAGCATTCAACTGTTTGATTGTCTGTTTTCAACAGTAACTGTAGAAGTTCATGGTAGTTATAACTGGGAGTGCAAACACAGACTAGTACTTTAACTTCTCATCTATACTTGCAATTAGTTATACATTGGGTCTTATTTTGCTTTAAAAAGCAACAGAAAAGGAGAAACACATGCTCATAATTAATGACAGTCACCAGATGTTTCCAATTTGAATGTTTTGTCAGGTTCATAAGATTCTGACCTACCTAAACGGTTTGACACTGGCTGTTAATTTGAACTTATCTGTCCAGTGAAGATACTGTCTACTACATCCATGCAAGATTGGAAATATTAACATTAAATTCTAGGATATCTGAGAAAAATTCTCCTCTTTTTTAAAGTTCAATTTAGTTATTCAGCTATAACTGAAAAGATAATTTGGCAGCAAAATCTTTAGTTTATATATTTCCAGTTAAAATATCCCATTGGGATCAAGAAATAATGGAGCAGCTTTTAATTAGGATGTTTTGCATGAGAAGTTTTGCATAGTTAACTAATATAAATAAGCCTTTATTGCACAAACTATGGAAAACAGAGTTTTAATTCAACAAATGCATTAAAAATACTATTGTGAAGGACACATTAAAAATAGCAGAATAAGCAAATAAAAAAACCCAAAGAAATGGTTTTTTTTGGTTCTTTTTTTTTTTAACTTCTGAAAAATGTTCTATTATCTATCACCAGTGCAGCTTGTAAATAGCTATCCCAAATCCAGCCCACTAGGACAACTGATATAATGAAACAGTCACTGACGACTAGGCCAGAAATGAAATCATAGCACAGGGTCATTTCAACGCCCTAAGGGACATGCCAGCTCCATAGCAGAGCTACACTGGACAGTGTTCATTGTCATGTTGATATTCCACATTCGTTATTTTATTTCCATTGAAAGGAACTCTGGATAATAGCAGTATGCAAGAAAAACAATATGGAATCATAGAATCATAGAATGGTTAGGGCTGGAAGAGACCTTAGAGATCATCTAGTTCCAACCCCCCTGTAACCGGCAGGGACACCCTTCCACTTGACCAGGTGCCAGGGGTGGGGCACCCACAACTACTTTGGGCAACCTGTTCCAGTGCCTCACCACCCTCTCTAGGAAGAATTTCTTCCTGATATCTAATCTAAATCTACCTTCTTTCAATTTAAACCTGTTACCCCTTGTCCTGTCACTTCAGCCCCACTCTCTCCCCTAGCTTCCTTGTAGGCCCCCTTCAGGTACTGCAAGGCTGCAGTAAGGTCTCCCTGGAGCCTTCTCTTCTCCAGACTGAACAAGCCAAATTGTCTCAACCTTTCTTCATAGCAGAAGTGCTCCAGCCCTCTGAGCATCTTCGTGGCCCTCCCCTGGACTCGTTCCAACTGGTCGATATCCTTCTTAAGCTGAGAGCTCCACAGCTGGACACAGTACTCAATGGGGGGTCTCACAAGAGCAGACTAGAGGGGGAGAACCACGTCCCTCGACCTGCTGGCCACACTTCTCCTGATACAGCTGAGGATCCAGTTGGCTTTCTGGACTGCCAGCACACACTGCCAGCTCATGTTCAGCTTTCCATTTACCAGTACGCCCAGGTCCTTCTCCTCAGGGCTGCTCTCAATCCATTCTCCACCCAGCCGGTACTTGTAGTAGGGATTGCCCCGACCCAGGTGCAGGATCTTGCACTTGGCCTTGTTGAACTTCATGAGGTTGGCAGAGGCCCACCTCTCCAGCCTCTCAAGGTCCCTATGGATGGCATCCCTTCCTTCCAGTGTGTTGACTGCACCACACAGTTTGCTGTTGTTAGCAAACTTGCTGAGGGTGCACTCGATGCCATTGTCCATGTCACCAATGATGATGTTAAACAGGACCGGTCCCAACACCGACCCCTGAGGAACGCCGCTTGTCACTGATCTCCACTCAGACACTGAGCCATTGACCACCACTTTCTGAGTGCAACCAGCCAGCCCATTCTTTATCCATCGAGCGGTCCATCCATCAAATCCATGCCTCTCCAGTTTAGAGACAAGGATGTCGTGTGGGACAGTATCGAAGGCTTTGCACAAGTTCAGGTTGATGACAGTTGGCTGTCCTCTATATGCTGTTGGTTATCCTCTATATGCTACAACAGGCTCCAGTCTGGATGGCTGGAGATCAGGAACTCCAGGTATCATTCAGACACTTGCAGAGTAGATAGAAAATTACTGAAAATGTGTTTTTCAGTGGTCAAGAACTCTCTTGTATTATCTTCAAACTGTGTCTACATATGTAAATTACCTATTCATGCATACTTCCATTTGCATTTGAAATTACTCGGTGTCCTTTCATAGGATAAGTTCTTGTATTCAATAAAAAATACCTGCTGTATGCAGCATGTCCAGCACAAGAAATTTGCTTTGTGTACAAATTCCATTCTCACTTTAACATTTGTACTAATGTAGAAAAATTCCAGCTAAATCAGTGTTGCAAATTCTGCATTATAGAACCGTAACATATCATTGTTTAGCTTTTTATATCCTTGCAAATAAAATCTTCAGGATTTCCTAAAGGCATAAGAACAGGCTTCTGGTTCAGTGTTTTGTCTCCAATGTGTATGTGGAGAATAAAAGATTCAGAAAATATATATATATTTTTAGTAGAATATGTTTATTCTGGCATTTCTGTCCCTTCAACACTTCATCTGAGAATGGTTTATGCATGTGTATATATACATATATGCATACAAACATACACATAATACTTATATACTTCATAGGCATGAATATATGGCCTATGGAGGGGGGCATGTGTCTGTATAATACTGAAGATTATTTATTTTTGTTATTTGGATTTTGTTACTTAATTCTGATTAGGCATGGAAATTAATTGGTCCAGGAGTAAAACGGATGCTGATGTATATGTAGAGTACAAGTTGTGTGGAGTAAAAATTCTTTGTCTTCATATTATTTGACCAAGCTTGTAGCATAGACAATAGCAGAGTTTAGCAACCTGCACAAATGGCAAAGAAATCCTGTAGCAAAGCGCAGTGATGATGAAAAACTTAGCATTATAAGTAAGTTACTAAAATCATTTAGGACAATATTTTCAAACTTCTGTGTTGTTGCAGGCTCATAAATAATACTTTTCTTGGATTAGACCTGGCAACACAACACTAAGACAATCCATTAGAAGGCAAATGCTTACAAAGGAAATAAATGGTGTTGTTACTTTGAGCATAAGTCTAAGCTACTTTGTTTCATGTTTTACTCCCATGTTTAGCTGTATTTCAGGAGCCCATATGCAAAGATTTAGGGACTCAAGTGCAATTGCTTAGAAGTATGTAGCTGAAAAATTATTAAATGTCAAAAAAAGAAATGGAAAATAGTAACCCAGCCCACCTAATCCTATAACACAGCCTTATAACACAGATGAACATTTGCTATTTTAAGAGGACCTGTCTGCAGATAGAAAACTATTTTCTTGGGAAAAGGTCATTGCGTTTGATACATTTGAGTGGTGAAGAAGCTTAGAGTATCAGTGTAGCTCTCATGGTAAACTGCTTGTCCCTGTAAGACAGACCTAGAACTTTGACTCAGTGATTGGTACAAAACAAAAATGAAACAAAGCTATACACCAGGTTGACATAACTTCTAATAAAGATAATTTTCTATCTATGTTATTACCAAAAATGTTGCAAATACAGATATCGTAGTTGAATTCTAGCCATATGTAACAATTTGGAAAGATGCTATCAGAGAAAATAAACCTCTTTAATAGAGAGATAATGCATCTTTATTTAATTTTTATGTGTTCCTCTCATCTATGTATTAGATGTTTGGAAATATGTAACAAATGTTTTATAATTCTAGGTAGATGGGATCAGTTGCAATTCACAAAACTTTTGCCATCAGAGAATCTGTTTCATTTAATTAGCATTATGAATCCATAACTGTTAAATTATGTTTTGCTCTTTTTTTCTTTTTTAAAATAATTTGTAGATCAGAAGTAACTTTAATGAAGTAGTCTGTCTCAATTCACACCTGGTGATTCACTATTGCAGTGATTTCTACCTATGTAACACAGATACCTATGTGGTGGACTGAATCCCCATTAGACTTACATGCTGGCAAGCTTCCAAAAAGAGAATTTTTATATATAACGAAGCTATTATCATGGAATATATTGCTGATGCTATGACATTTTTTAGTGTTTGGTGTATTAGGCTGGGATGTTTTCTCTCATGACTTATATATCTTGGCCAATTGAAGGAGATCTCCAGTGGGTATTCTTTCTATCTGTGCCTTTGTTTTTAAGAAGCAACTGCCAATGCCCAAATGAATAGTGATGGTGCAGTTGGAGCATCTCGGTAGTGGGATGTGAAGACTTATAGACGAGTTTATAGAATGTCAAGTCATATTATCTGCTACATGGGAATATGACCTGACGGGCAGAAATCAAACTTCAAAGTGTCATCCTGATACACTGGAGACTGAGAGCCACTGACCTAGCTTTTAGTGATATAAATTTGGTTTTAGTGATATAAAAATAGCTTCCACTCTGGATACAAGAAGATTACAGATTGAAAGGTCAAGAAATTTATAATAATTCCTGAATAAAAGATCATAAGCATGAGGTGCAATACCTTTCAATTCCTTTTGTTTATCCTCTTGCACCAATACGTAACTGAACTTCACCAAATTAGTAGCAGGGGCATTATTCTAGCAATGACTTGGGGCTGGTTTTGCAAAGACAATAGCAGTACCAAACTTCTATTTAAAGCAACTGAGTCTGAAGTTAAGGCATCTGAGTTCAGGCAGGTTTCAGGTGGTACTTGGGGGAGGAAACTGAAGGAGTTGGGTAAGGCATTGCTGTCACCTACCTGCTGTCCTACATGTGTATGGTGCCTTTATGTTAGCTGTACAGCCTTAGCATGTGCATTCAAAAATGGAGTTCTGCTCATGCCAGTGCTTAACCTTGGAAGTATTTCAAGCATGCAAAGGACTGCTGTCAACAGTGACATTTTCCAGGAAAGTGAAATTTGACATCTGAGCAGTTCTGGATTTTTCTTCACTTTTTTACCCTGGAGTCCATGATGTAGCTGTGTCTCTGCGTTATTCATGCTACACTTACTGTAACAAGCCTTGCACACACCATACGTGACACTTCTAGCACTGTTCGCTCCCTGCTTAGAGACTCTATCCAATGAATAAGAGACCTGGGTTAATTCCTTCCTCTGTCTGAAGGAATTTGAGGTAACCTCCAGGCTGATATCCTTTTCGTCACTTTAAGTTTCCTGCTTAGAATGGAATAGAACCAGCACATAACTGTTATTTTAAATGGTTTGACTTAAAAAGCATTTGGATCGGCATGCTGAATTTATCAGGGTTGGTTCTTTACTTATTTAATAACAGGCAGTAAATTTCACTAAAAAAAGCCCCAAAGTACCTCTCTAAATTAATGAATAAATAAATAAATATATATATGAGAAGCAGTGCTAAATCAGGCTAGAGGCTCACCTTTGATGGTGGCCCAGCAGCACATGTTCAGGGAACAAGGATAAGAACAGGGTATGCACAGAGAGGTACTTTGCTTGATTATGTTCTTGCAGCTTCTTGCTATCTCTGGTTCAGGGATCTCCTGAACTAAAGCCAGAGGCTGTAATCAGACCACCATGTTTAGTCACCCTTGATGAAGCTCTCCTCCATTAGCTCGCCTAATCAACTTTTGAATCCATTCATATTCTTGGCATCCAAAATATTCTGTAGCCCCACGTTCAACAATCTATTTCAGTACTGAATGACAAAGGTATTTCCTTTGAGTATTTCAGAAAATTTTCTTTGTAATTCCATTTGATGTTCTCTCATTTTCGTGTCATCAAAACTACAAAAATATTACCCATTCAATGTTATTTGTGTTTTCGGAGAACTCGTATTTTAGTCATGTCTTGTCTGAGCTTCATAGTCTCAATCAGTTTAATATGTTTGTAAAGAAGATTTACATGTCTTTCAGCCTTCTGGTTGCACTATGTTCCTCTACATATGAGCCTACCAGAACTCCACTAGGTTTTAAAAATATAAGAGCACTAGTGATCTGAAGAGAATCATAACCTGAATAATAAAAAGTATGGTTTTATGCAAATCAAAACTTCATTTTTGTTTATGATCCTCACAATATATAAGGATTTTAGAGGTTCAAGCACAGATGAGCTCCCTTTTAGTACAAATATGACCCAAAAATTCAAGCAAAATTTACAGATTAAGACAAGACGAAGGAAAGGAAATATTACTGCACTATTTTGCAAACAGAATGGAAACAGAGAGTGAGTTTTCCAGGCCAGTCAAAAAAACACATAAATCTTTAGGAACTATCTTTGAAAGTTCTGAAACTCTTAGCCAGTGATATAGCCATACAACCATACAGACTTGTTTAAAACCTAAACAGTACCATCTATTTCCTATAGGTTTATTTAGTCAGAAATATTTGTATCCTATTACAGAGAGTATACTAAATTCATTTGCAAGTTTTTTAAGTTTTCCTAATTTCTGAATGATCAGAATTTTTAAACTCTTTTCCCTGGTTTGCCTGTTACAGGAATTTCTCCCATACTGTTTCTCGTCGAGGAAACAAGGACAAACAGTGGTAGAGAATAGAAAAGTGCAGTCCTTCTTCAGGTACCTCTCACCCTGTGCATATTTTCTGGATCACTGATTTGATACACCATTTGTTCTGGTTTTAGTTAGAACAGAGTTTCCTTCACAGTACCTGGTACTAGCTAGTAGCTAGTGTATTTTAAGTTTGTGCTGAGTACTGATAATGCTGGTGGTTTTAGTTGCTGCTGAGTGTTTCTACCAGTTCAAGAATTTCTTTAGCTTCTGATAATGCACTATGTACCCAACATCTTTGCTACAAGCAACAGGATGGAGGTTGAGTGTAGGGGGCACATTTCGGACAGCTAACCCGAACAGACCAAAGGAGTATTTCATTCAACTGAATATCATGTTCAGTATACAAGCTGGGGGTGGGCCAGTGGACCATAGTTCATTAATCAGTGAGTTAGTTGGTGGGTTGGTTGGCTTTCTCGGTCACTCTTTCAATTGTGGGGCTCGCTCGGACTCTGCTGTGATCACTCTTGGGCTCTGGCTCTTGGGGTCTCTGGCTCTCGCTACTCAGGACCTGGATGTATACAGGTTGGTGGGTGGTGACCTATTGTGTCATGTTTTATTTTCCATTATTCTCACTATATATTATTATTAATGATTTTAGTATTATTATTGTTAGTAATATTAGTTTCACTATTTTATTTATTTATATTCCATTATTAAATTGATCTTAATCCATGAGTTTTCTTGTCTTTTCCTCTGACTGTTCTCATCCACCAAAGGAGAGGGGGGAGGTGTGTGAGCAGCTGTGTGGTACTTAATTGCTAGCTGGGGTTAAACCATGACAACAATATCTGTTGCACTTGCTTCTGACTCACATGAAATAATTTCACTGTTTTAGAAGCACCTACTGTGCTGGAACCCAAGAGAAATGAATTTATAATTGGAAGTACCTATCTAAAGAATCTGGAGCCTATTCACTAGTGCTGTGTAATGTTCTATAGGAGTTTTAATGGCTATTAAATATCAGGGGAAATCAGCTTTATAGATTTTCTCTGGGGAAAAAAAAAAGACACCAATATCACCTGTAATACTGTCCCATGGAACAAGGGATTATTTCTGATAAATGGTGCAAGAATACAACTCACTAATCTGCTATTATTTTCTGCATTTCTGATATATCTTTGGAGGAGACATTTCTGACCTAATCACAGTATCTGCAAAGGTCACAGACCAGGGCAGGGATTCTACTGACCTCATTCACAACTTCATGGAGGTTGTGTGGAAGGATTTATCACACTGGATATTTTACTTGCAGTGAAATTTAGCTTACTATTCTCTTTGTTTCTCACTCCTGCCTTTTTCTAGCAATACAGGAAGTGTGCCAGTTGTGTGACAGTTTCCTTTCCTGTCCTTTTGTTGACTGACACATACTCAGCTTGATGTGCACATAGCTCAAAAGGTGATTTTAGGATCAATATAAACAAAACTGACACTTGTCTGATGGGGAGTTCTTTGTTATTGTTCTTGGTAGAAGTAGCAGTGGACAGGCTTGGAATACAGTGTGACATACCATGAATCAGACCTTCGCTGCTGATATTTTCCTTGAATGATTTGTTGGATTGGTAAAGTTATAGATGGTCTGTGTAATATGTTGCTCTATATATATGAATGCAAAAGCATGACTTGTAATAAATCCATTCATTGTTCACCTTTGGCTTTTAGGGCACGTGCCTACTTCCATTCATTCATCTCCCTCAGACTTATTACACTATTACAAGGCTATGAAAAGCCACCATCCTTCAGAAGCAGGCAGCAGTCTAATACCTCACTCTTTTTCTTCCCAGTTGTATATAGAATTGCCGGCTGTAAAAAGCACCCCACTCAAGGTTTATAGTGAAAAAAAGCTCAGAATATTAATAGGTTTTCCTGACAGCATAATATTGCAATGTTTTTTAAGTAACGTAAAATATCTGTGGTGGGTTGACCCTGGCTGGACACCAGATGTCCACCAAAGCCGCTCTATCACTCTGCTCTCTAACCCCCTTCCTCAGCTGGGCAGGGGCAGGGAAAATATAAGGAAAGACTTGTAGGTTGAGATAAGGATAGGGGAAAGATCATTCAGAAAAAAACCCTCAACTTGGGGAAAATATATTTATTACCAATCAGATCAGAGTAGGATTATGAGAAAAATAAAAACTAAATCTTAAAACACCTTTCCCCCAGCTGTTCCTTATTTCTGGGCTCAATTTTGCTCCCCATTTCTCTACCTCATCCCCCTGAGCTGCACAGGGGGATGGGGAATGGGGGTTGTGGTCAATCCATCACACACTGTCTCTACCACTCTTTCCTCCTCATGGGGACAATTCCACTCTCTGCTTTTGGTCCAACATGGGGTCCCTCCCACAGGAGACAGTCCTCCATCATCTCCAATGTGAGTCCTTCCCAGGGGCTGCAGTTCTTCATGAACTGCTCCAGTGTGGGTCCCTCCCAAGAGGTGCAGTCCTTCAGGAGCAGCCTGCTCCAACCTGTGTCTCCCTGGGGTCACAAGTCCTGCCAGCAAACCTGCTCCAGCCTGGGATCCTCCCTCCATGGGGCCACAGCTCCTGCCAGGAGCCTGCTCCAGCGTGGGCTGCCCATGGGGTCAGAGCCTCCTTTGGGCATCCCCCTGCTCCGACTTGGGGTCCTCCCCAGGCTGCAGGTGGGTCTCTGCTCCATTGTGACCCTCCGTGGCTGCACCATGCCTGCCTCACCACAGGCTGCACCACGGGCTGCTGAGAAATCTCTGCTCTGGCACGTGGAGCACCT
The DNA here is from genome assembly GCA_027574665.1 of Rhynochetos jubatus. NCBI lineage: Eukaryota > Metazoa > Chordata > Aves > Eurypygiformes > Rhynochetidae > Rhynochetos > Rhynochetos jubatus. The sequence goes on along the minus strand of CM050649.1, from coordinate 122,196,380 downwards.
CCTCCCCCTCCTTCTCCACTGATCTGGTTGTCTGCAGGGATGTTTCTCTCACATATTCTCACTCTTTTCTTCAGTTGCAGCTGCTGCTGCACAACAAGTTTCCTCCCTTCTCAAATGTTATCCCAGAGGCACCACCACCGTGGCTGATGGGCTTGGCCTTGGCCAGCAGCAGGTCTGTTCTGGAGCCGGCTGGTACTGGCTCTGTCAGAAACAGTGGAAGCTTCTAGCAGCTTCTCACAGGAGGCACCCCTTTAGCCCTCTGCTGCCAAAACCTTACCTCGCAAACCCAATATTATCTCACAAAAGTCCTAATTTTAGGTAGACAATGCTGAATATTATGGCAAGACATTTTTGGCATGTTGACGATGAAGCTATAGTTTGAGGGCATTCTGCTTAACCTTGAAGGTGGCAGGACATGATCTAAATTTAGTCTGAAGCTCAAAACTCTGTGACTGCCAGGCTGAAGCCAATGAACCCCATCTCTCATTGGGGCTGTGCTCAGTGCCATACTGAGTGTGCATATGCATTTCTGATGGGTAACAGGGCAGATAGCAAGCCTATGACTGTCTGCATTTCCATGTGAAACGTAAATCTGCAAATGTGCTCTAAATGGACCATGTACCAGAGAAAAACATAGAATAGCAGATAGAGCAAGAGGAATAAAGGATTGATTATTGGTAATGAGAACAGAATTAACAGAAGAGGAAAAGCCATTGCTGCAAAAGTTTTAAAGCATGATTTCAAAAGAAGGGTAAAACTGTTTTTTGCAGTTGTGCTACTGCAAGTTACATAGTAACTCTGGATTTTCAATAATCAACTGGGGACTCAGAGGAAGATGTCAGAGTCAAAACCAGAATCAGTGTAAGACTTTTACCAAAAAACAATAAATGTTTTTAGTTTGTAACTTATTGCCACTTAACTGTTTGGAGATTCACAGGCTGTTGGTCACTTTAATGTTGCAGAGCTCCCTTGGATCTTTTCCATCAGAACAAGCATACTGGAAACACTAGGCTCCAATAGGATGCTGCTAAGATCTTTCAGAACCCAGAAGGCATGAATGAAATAGCAGTTTTATGAGGATTCTCTTTGGCAGGCTGTAAGTATTTCATTGACATTTATAACCATTTTTTTTTTAATTAGATAAGAAGAGTATCTAAAACTTCTTTTGCTTCTACTTAGTAGTATTTCCTGCTCTTGTCTCTACCCAGGGATTGCTCCTCTGTTGTTCTCAAGTTAAAACAAAACCAAGATGAGTCATCTTTGCTGGCCAACCGTAAAAAAAACTCCTATACAATTGATTCCTTCCCTGTGCATAGAAAACCTTGCTAGGACCTAATACTCCCTAGGCATCATTGTCTCCTCAAAGAGTAAACAATTTCTAAAACAAACAGCACCCTAATTTTCCTATATACTCAAGTTGTGTGAACAATCACAAAGTTGATGAAATCAAACAGGACTTAGACGTCCAATGTTGGATATCTTGTGCTATCCAAAAATAGCTAGAGAAAAAAACTACAAACCAGGCAGAAGCATAGCTTCTGCATGGAATGGCAAAAGTTCCTTGACTAAGGGATTAATTTTGTACAAGTAGAAAATGAATTTATAATAAATAGTTACACACACAAACACATTCATATATATTCACAGCCATATTACGTATCTGCAGAGTTCAACAGGCTAATAAATAGCATGATGAGCTATTCATTGTGAATCACCAATGGAATTTAGTTCTTGTTTTCCTAATGTGGATTACTAGGGATCACACCACAGTTTACATGGTTTTTTTCATTATTCAAAATAATTCACTGAATATCTTGAACAAATAATATTTCAGTATACAAATTTTCATAGTTATGAATATGCATGTGTCATTTACTGGTTTTTAGCTTATTCAGAAATACACAATTCATCTGTTTTGTTAACATATATAGACATTTTTATATATCCTACACCCTGTCTAAAACTGACAATCCTTACAATTGGATTTCTGGGGCAAATATTTGCAACAGCACATAAAAACTATTCTGTGAATTATTATTCTGAAATAACATGTGTAAAATTCACTGGATACTGTCTTCCAAATATATCTTTGTATAATTTCCTTTTTTTTTTTTTTTTTTTTTTTGCTAGATTATACAGAAAATTAATAGAAACAGTCCAAATAAATAGTGGACAGAAACACTCCCCACTATATCCCTCCTCCTTTTCTTCCCGGTGACAGCAGCCTTATTCAAAGGTTATCAACACATGCAGTGTATTGGAGATGAATTTTTTTATAGCCTTTAAAAACATAGGTAAGTAAAAAACCAAAATGAACAATCAAACTTCAATTTGAAATCCATTATTTCCCTTTGAAAAGCTATTCTTTGAACTTTTTTTTCATTTTTCCTTTTCATATTTTAACGTGTTATTTCTACCCTTCCACCCTAGTCAATGGCTTGTTTAAGATCCAGTCCTAAAGGACTTTAGGATCCAGTCTTAAATTTATGTCTCTTAGAGGCTTCTGCAGTTACCTTTAATTCAAAACTGATCTCTCTCTGTTTTGCCTATAGTCTTTACTGATGTGGGCAGAATAAAGAAAAGACTGAGAAATCATTTGTTTATTTTAAGAGCTTTCATCACACTTAGACCAGAGAAGATGAGGCCTCATGGGCTTTATTTTCTGCACAGATTAATGTATGGTACTATGGATGTGGCAGAAAAGGAAAAAGACACAATTAACAGACTGTTGATGTTGTTTCATTTGGGATAAAACTACACAAAGTACGACCTGTGAATACATATCTCAGGTATTGGTGTCTAGCAGATTTTGGGGAATTTCACTAGACTTCATGTTTGCCTATTCTATACCAAATGTTTGACTAATACTTTTGTACTTTCTTACAATATAGCAGTGTCATTACATCTGAAAAAAATGGACGAAGCCTGTACTAGTGTTCAGACACAGGAATTTCTTTTTGCAGATATGTTTTTGGCTTTTTAACATATGTTCAAGGGAAGTCTAATCCAAATATCACAACAGGAAAATTCATATTTTAAAGTTGTATGTTATGGAAGCTTATGTCCTGGCTTTCAGTCTCATCCATTAAAAAGAGGTGAAATTAAAATTTATCTCCAACTGTAACACTTGAGTCTGTAGATTGATTACTGTCTGCCAGGACACAATTATTAAGTGATATGTTGAACACAAAGAATAATATAAAATCAGCTTTATCTGTATCAGGCCAAGAGCCCACCTTGCCCAAAAGCCTGCCCGACACATATCTATTCATATCTTATAAAGCTATATATTATATTCCTGAAGATCTGTCATCACATCAATTGATTTCCTGACAAGTACAAAAGTCTTACAAATGGGAAACTTGCAAATGTATGTTAAAGTTTCTAGGTTGTGACAGGAACAATTTCTGACCAAGAGAGCACAACTGTCCCAAGTTCCAGATGAAAACCACCTTTCCTCTGGTATAATTTCTCTGCATATCAAAATATATTAAAGAAAAATTTTTGCAGACCACAAAAGCAAACACACTGATCATCTTATTGAGGGTTCTTTGCATCGTTTCCAATATTATCATACTCAGTTGAAGTTCCAGCTAAAAATAAGAGAAAAATGGGTAATACTTTTTTGCCTTCCACAAATACTATTTTTATTATAGTTATAGATGTTGTTTTATTTTTGGATTTTGGTATTTTTATAGACCTTTTTTCTCTCTTTCAATGTGGTTTTTTTGTTTGGTTTTTTTTTTTTTTTTCACCACGTTTCTTTTCCTGTAATTTAGTGTGTTTATCTTTAAGAAAACAGTTGTTTACATTCTTTTTCTTTCAGTTTTTCCTCTATAATTATTCTGTGTGTAATTGCACTTTTTTCTTTTTTTTTTTTTTCTTTCTCATTGACATAGGTTTTGTGTTCCAAATATCTTTTTCATGTATGCTTTTATTTGTACCAATTCTGTTTTGCATAGCCTCACCTCTGAGCAGATGACAATTTACCAAGAAAACAAACTTCCTTGACATTTTTTTGATACAAATATGTTTGTGATTTTTAACCCATTGTCATTTTCAGTTGCCTTCTCCCCCTACTTCACAATTCTTGGTTTGTTCCATTCATTTTATTTACTAAGCAAGTTGTCCCTAAAATTGAGTAAGAGAAAAGATAAAAATTTAGCCCCTAAAATTCAAGTTCTTTATTGAGAGGTAAAATACGTTTAAAGGGTAACAATATAGGTAGATAAGTAATTAATAAACTGAAGAGGAAATGGACTTTGGCTACATTAACTTTTTTTTTTTTTTTTTTAACACAGCTAACTGAAGTCAAAAGTGTGAACAGAAAGTGTAAATAAAATACTTTTCCAGCCGTTTTTAAGAAGCAATACCTCTGAAAAAGATTAAAATCTTTGTGGATAACCAGTTATCTCTTAGCTGTTGTGTTATGTCATAGCTAAGGGGAAAAAGACACCTTTATTTAAGGTAGGAAATATGATAGAGTAGGAAGATATGCCAGCTTCTGTAAATGGCAGTAATGAGACTGGAAGACCGTAGCTGGGACCAGTGTTCCTAGTTTGTAAGATACATATGAACAAGCTGGAAAGGATCCAAAGAAATGCCTTACAGTTGGTCTGAGGTCTGCAGAGCCTATAAGGTAGCAACCACCTAGTGATACAGAACCTATTTAGCTTACAGGAGAACAAGAGTGGACTTAACCTACAAACAGAATTATGTGACCTTTTGGTGTTTCAGTTAATCCGGTCACATTTCAGAAAATACGGTGTGGAGAAATTGTATCGGTTTTTTTTTTTTCTTTCCCAGCAAAGAAATCAAAGAGTACTTAGCCTGTTCAACTATGAAAGAATCTCAAGAAAAGTTTTGGACTTGTTCAGCCTTTTAAGAGTTTTAAAATTGAAATGTAAACATTATTTTATAAAAAAAAAATTAACTTCCATTTTGTGTTGGTTATCAAAGTTAACCACAAATTTTGAACAGTTGCAACCGAAAGGAAATTAGACTACTCAATAAACCAATTATTGTTCAAAAATTTCATTCCGGTTTATCCACAGACATAAATCCGAGAACATCTCTAATAAGACTGTTATGTAATTTAGAAAAAATGGCTAATGATAACCAGCAGATGGGAAATGTAACTAGGTAAATTCAAGACAGAAAACATCCTTCCCTTTCCTCTTTCTCCTGTTCCCTTCTCTCCTCTCAGTTAAACATTAGAATAATGAATCTCACCCAAAATGAGAGGTTGGTTGTTAAGAATGTTTGACCAGCTGCACCTTGCAAACAAACAGTAAAATAGACAATTTCAAGTTAGTTAGTTCTTTTTAGCCTGAAAATATAATAACATATGCTAGATATTGGATACTGATGTTCTAATACTGTACCCTGAACCAAAGAATAAAAACCAGACACAATTCATCAAAAATTTCTGCTGGTCTGTTTTCAAGGTATAAACAGAAGAAAAGAATACTTTCATGACAGACTAAACTATAGACTGTCCAAACTATAAAAAGACTATATTACACTAAACCAAACCAAATCAAACTTTTAATGTATGGTTTTGTTGTTAGAAATTTCAGGTTTCCAGAAATTTTGTTTGAGAAAAATAATTTTTTAGTATTGTTACATTTGCCAGTTATGAAAAGAAAACCTGTATCAATTCAAAATATTAATTTAAAAGAACCACTGCTCTTTTGAACCATTTTGAAAATAGCAACATGTTCAAGAGAAAACTCATTAAATTTTCTTGGTTATAATATCTGACACAGGATAACAGAATTTTCCATTTCACAGTACTTTTTGAATTCCCACTTTTTGAATTGAAATGAGAAATAAGTTGATGAGAAACATCAGAGTATCCTTCAATAACAAAAATTTACATTTGTAGATACATGACTTATTATTTCCTGGAAAAGCAATTACTTTAAAATATAGAAGAAAAAAACCCCTCAGACACTCCATTCCAGTCCAGGTGGCCAAAAATTAATTTTTGATGTTCATGAAATCATTAATTCCTCAGTCTTTTTTATACAGAAAGTAATGGAAATTTTATACTAATGGCAATCTGTTCTGATTAATCATACCTAAGTTTTTATGACATAGAAATTAAAAGCTTGTCTAATCACACTTTGCAACTTTCTCTCCTAAATATACTTTTGTTCTTCCTTTACAGAATCTTACTGGCAGATGTCTTTTTTTTTTTTTTTCCTGTGGGGGAGGGGGGAAGGGGAGCAAAGTGCCCCAAAAAACCCACCACAACTGTCAAGTGCCACTCCAGCTGTCATTAACATAACTGCATGTGGCAAATTATTGTGTAGGTGGTAATGAGACCGTGACACAACGAAGTCCCCTTTTTAGAAGGGGTAATATCTACACTATTAAGTAGTGTAGTGCAGTCAAAGCACTTCAAAAGTTTTATGAGGACTCAGTACCAGCTCAGTTTTTTTCAAACTAGCTCCTCTCTGGTACTGTGCACTAAATGCTTGGCTGTTGTTTGAAGTAGATATAATCCCAGATTTAATCTTCTAGGTTAATGTTATTAGAAATCTTTTTTATTAGCTTCAAAATCACTTGAAGATACAAATCCAAACATTATAAATGAGCAATATCAGGAGATTTTCTTCAAAAGCATCCCACTGGTCTCACCTACAATTCTGACAGAGATGTACTTTTTTCTTTTTCTTCTACCTTTTTAGCAATGGATTGGGAGTTCAGACATACGTTTTGCAGACTTAACTTCAGACTTCTTCCCTTTGAGAAACAAGCAAGCATTGAAATACTCTATAGCAACTTCAGCCTGTTAGGCTTACAGAATTATATCTGGAAAAAACACACCTTTCTCCTCTTCTGAGATACTGATACTGACAGTGTTCAAGATGTGAATAAGAGTGTCTTTCTTTCAATTGCTGCTGCAGTGCCAAACAGTGAAGAAGCACAGTGATTAATGGCATTCTCTGCACTTTTGCAGTTCTTCCAGAAGCCGATAGGCATTTCCCTGTGAAATGTCAGTTAGAGATTACTGAAGTATGCCCCTTTTCATTTCATATTAAAAATGTATTTTTAAAAACTGAGTGTTTAGTACAGAGTTGCCTCTTTTGATGCAGGTCAAAGCTATAGATTGCCACAAGTTAAATACTTTAACCTCCCAAAACCAATTCCATGTATAACAAAACAAAACAAACAAAAAATTTAAAAAATGTATGAACAAAAGCACCTCAAGTAATAGATAGATTAGGACTTGCAGTTCCTTACATGATTATGAGATTGAGTTTTAACATAATCCTGAGAGAGACTTGAACCTCTTCTTTACAGCTCTTCTCTTGATTCAAAATTTGGATATAGTAATTCTCCCCCCCCTTCCTAAATAAACTTACTTTTGACTTCTACTCTTAGCAAAGAGATGGCTGAAGCCATTGTGGTGCCTACTACCAAATGTATTTCTGCATTTACTTTAAAACAGAACCATACTAAATATGGACTATGCATTATACAATTAATCTGACTTGCAACCTTCTCCCCAGCCCTGTTTTTTCCAGGTGTCCCTCAAATGTAAGCATACATAGGTAATAGGATAGAGACAGCCTGAAACACGGTCATGTTCAACTATGCAACAGTGTGAACACTTGTTCCCTGAGTTGTGTGATGGTGCCATGCCAAGTATAAGGATGGTGACAACACTTCGTTAGGACAGAAGTGTAAGGTTCTTACATGGCTTCATAATGAGCCTACTCCTGGAAGTACATTACTTTAAAGAATCATTGCATTAAATGTGCTATTATTATGTAGATTGATTGTATTGACCAGCTCTCCACTGACTGAAATGAGAGCTTAGATATTTGATGCACATAAAATCATAGAATCATAGTCATAGAATTATAGAATCACAGAACAATAGAATTGTTTGGATTGGAAGGGACCTTCAAGATCATGTAGTTCCAACCCCCCTGTCATGGGCAGGGACACCCTCCACTACACCAGGTTGCTCCAAGCCTCATCCAGCCTGGCCTTGAAGACAGCCAGGGATGGGGCACCTACAACTACTTTGGGCAACCTGTTCCAGTGCCTCACCATCCTCTCCAGGAAGAATTTCTTCCTTGTATCTAATCTAAACCTACTTGCTTTCAATTTACACCTGTTACCCCTTGTCCTGTCACTACAGGCCCTTGTAAAAAGTACCCCCCCCAGATTCCTTGCAGGCCCCTTTCTGGTACTGGAAAGTGCTATAAGGTCTCCCCAGAGCCTTCTCTTCTCCAGGCTGAACAAGCCCAATTCTCTCAACCTTTCTTCGTAGGAGACATGCTCCAGCCTCTGATCATCTTCGTGGCCCTCCCCTGGACTCACTCCAACCAGTGAATATCCTTTTTATGTTGGGGGCACCAGAGCTGGACTCAGTACTGTAGGTGAGGTCTTGTGAGAGCAGAAAGAATCACGTCCCTCGACCTGCTGGCCATGCTACTCTGGATACAGCCCAGGATATAGTTGGCTTTCTGAGCTGCCAGTGCACACTGCTGGCTCATGTCCAGCTTTTCATCCACCAGTACCCCCAGGTCCTTCTCCTCAGGGCTGCTCTCGATCCATTCTCCACCCAGTCTGTACTTGTGCTTGGGATTGCTCCAACACGTGTTCAGGACCTTGCACTTGACTTTGTTGAACTTCATGAGGTTGGCAGTGGCCCACCTCTCCAGCCTGTCCAGGTCCCTCTGGATGGTATCCCTTCCAGTGTTCAACCACACCACACAGCTTGTTGTCAGTAAAGTTGCTGAGGGTGCACATGAAAACACCTACATATCTATACCTAAATGCAACTGTCTAATATTGAACTGAATGCTATTTCACATGTCTGTAAGTTAAGGTCTGTAAACCTTAAGGAGATGAAACACACTGATCATAGAATCATAGAAACATAGAATCATAGAATGGTTTGGGTTGGAAGGGACCTTCAAGATCATCTAGTTCCAGCCCCCTGCCATGGCCAGGGACACTTTCCACTAGACCAGGTTCCTCAAAGCCTCATCCAGCCTGGCTTTGAAGACAGCCAGGGATGAGGCATCCACAGCTTCTCTGGGCAACCTGTTCCAGTGCCTCAATGCCCCCTCCAGAAAGAATTACTTCCTTACATCCAACCTAAATCTACCCTCTTTCAGTTTAAACCCATTACCCCTTGTCCTGTCACTACAGGCCCTTGTAAGAAGTCTCCCACAGCTTCCTTGTAGGCTCCCTTCAGGTACTGGAAGGCTGCTACAAGGTGTCTTGTCTTTTCCAGGCTGCACAAGGCCAATTCTCTCAGCCTTTCAGTTTGATAAAACCAAACAAGTAGGTAAACAAAAATATGGCACAGTGCACAGGAGGCCATATTAGCAGTGGCAACTTAGCCATGTGACTTCCTTAACTGCCAAGTGATAAATCCATAGTAGGACTTAACTGGAATTTTAACTCAAAGACAACATTAAGTCATATTACTTCTTGTTATTTACTACAGCCAATGAATTTGGTTTATTGCTAAAATTGTGAATGTAAGGTAGTTTTTAAGAACCTGTTCTGAGAGGTTTCCAGATGGTATATTTCTCCATGTAGTAAAAGAAAACATATGTTTCCTGTTTAAATTACTTTCTGCTTTAAACAAAAGAAAATAATAACAGAATATAACAGAACTAAAGGGAAAGATACACCTTCATCAGGTTATATGCAATATATAGTTGCACATGAGTTGCCAGGGACTCACAAAATCCTTCTGAAAAGATAAGTACTAATAAAATTAAGTGTTCTACCTCACACCTGTTGACAAATTTCCCACACTTTGAGTGATTACAGACCCAAGTGCCAGCAGAAGCCATTAGAGGCTATGTGGATATTTCTGACAAGACAGCTGGTGTTCAATCCCAGTTCCCAGACCAAAGGACATGCACTGGCTTTCATCTTCATTGTTTAGGATTAGCCTCCTTTAGAATAGATATGTCTCAGAGAGCTGAAACAGTCCAAAAGAGAGTGAGAGAACAGGATGATGAATAAGCATAATGGACAATCAGGTCCTGATTTTAGTCATTTGAGCTCTTTTATTTATAGATGTAGATTTTATGACCTCTTTTTACAGCTCAATTGGTACTTAAAACACTGTGAATAAGAATATGGTCCATTGTGGTTTTTAGAGGTGTTGGGTTTGGTTTTTTTTTTTTGTACATAGTGCAATCCACCAATATGAGAGATTCCCAAGCAAGTTCTGAGTGAGATACCAGGTCTCTGCAGAGATATTAACTTGAGGAGTATAGTCACTTTAGAGAGGTGATTTGTCCATTCTAATTAGCCCCACTTAGGCAAACAAATCCAGTAACTCAGTTATGCTTCTTTTAATAGTGATAGTTTGTTCAAATCATTCCATTCAGATTCCACTGCTGATAATTTTTTAGTAAAATGTATGATATGTGGGGAACCCTTCTCAGTAGGTTATAGTAACTCTAAAATCAAAAATTGAGTTTTTCCATGTGAAGTAAATCATTTTGCAAATGGGTATCAAAGAAAGCACATTTTAAGCCCCAATTAGTACAACATTTTACAGAAATGAGAGCATACTTTGCATCCTGCAGAGATATAAAACTCAGCTGAGTTCCAATTACAGAATATGATGATCAGTATCTTTGCAACACAGTACACATCCAATGATTATACAATAATACTGTCACTAGGAAGTGCTTACCCAATACAGACTAAACAGCTGTCACTTGTCCAAAAACCCTATAAAACTTACCACTCATAAACCAAACAATAACTCCTTCAATACTATTTTAAGAAACTTTTAAATATATAAGAGATGGGAGCCATCTATGGAACTCTATCTCAGGGACCAGATCCATTATCAAATGTTATAGTTGATTCCAAAATGTGTTGGTGACTTTTTCTCTTAGAGCCTGATCCATTTGTATTCATTTAATAGCAGCTGCCAAAGGGAACCCAGAAGTAATATAACACAGCCCTAAGCTGTAATTAACCTCCCATGGCAGTTCAGCAGACACATAGTCCTGTGTTTCACTCCTGTTCTGTTCCACTATCAAAGATCCTGTCCAAAATGACCCAGACACATGCCCATCCAAAAAAACCCGTACCTAGAATCAGAATGTGCTATAACCATCCCACTTGTTACAGCTGTTGTTATGGGCCCTGATGTTCACAATAAAGCCATTTGTCTTTTCAAAAGAAGACAAATATAAGTTTCTATTTAAATTCTCCTTTCTGATTTGCCTTCAGTGATATCTTTTACAAAAGATAATTAGTGTCATGAATGAGCCATCTGCATCACTCATGTTGATTTTCCACTCCCTCCAGAGCTGAACCTTTAGCCTTTAGCTTAGCCATTTGGTGCCTATGAGACTAGCTGTATGTCACAGTCATTGACAAAGATAAATAATGATGCCCTACTGAAGTAAGCAGAAGTTATTAATAAAAATGTGAAATGGGTTGATCTGAATGTTTCTCACCGGTAAGCTTCTTAAACAAAAGCTTAGACTTCTATTAACACTAAAACTTCCTCTATAGGACCTAAAAAAACCCCCCAAAACAAAACCAAAGAAGAAATAATCTTTAATCTTTATAGAACCTGCTTCTATCTCTGTATGAACTTTAGTTACAATGGTCATGATGGGATGTGTAGCCAGATGAAGAGATACATTGCAGAATTTTTCAAGATGTCAAGCAGGTGCAAGATTTATTTTTAGTGGTTTCAGAAAGAATGCCAGCCAAACGCGAAAAGCATTTCTTGTTGTTGGCCACTTTGAGGAACCATACAGAAAGTATTTCAAAATGCCCCCTCTGCCAGCCTTGTTGTCCTTAAATCAGTTCCTTTTTAGCCAGAAGAGAGAAACATCAATAAAAGATGATTCTGTATCAACATGCCTTGTCATCCAATGGTTTTTTTCCCTTCTTGTCACTTACTACAATTCAAAAAGATTTCAAATCCCAAATTGTGTATCAGAATTTTTCCTAAACTCTTTAGCAGGATGGTCTGGTCTCTGTATGCAGCTTCTTGCACAAACAGCCTGGGGAGTTGGTGGCTGTCAAAGGATTGACCCTTCCGGGGTGCCTAGCTTGATATTTGCTGGTCTTCAGCTCCCCTGGTCTTCTTACTTTCTCAGTGTGAGACTTCACGATGGAGGTGTATCAAAATCACAGTGTTAATGATTTTGTATAAACCTAGTGACCATGGATTATAAAAGTTCAGAAGGGAGCATAAAATGCTGTAAAGGACAAGTGAATGAAGGGATTTTTTTGTGACATAGAAGACAACTCTTAATCTGAGTTGTTAAATTTACTTGTTTCAGTTCCAGAAGGCAAAATTTGCTATTAGTTTATTGCTTATGAGTAGGCTGAATGTGGGCAGAACATGGAAGAAAGAATAATTCTATAATAATAAATATTCAATCATCCCATTCTGGTTAGCAGGGAAGAATACTTTTAATATCATATGAAAATGTAATATGATAAATGCCAACAACTAAAATAAGTCAGAACTGTAAATAGGCAAGTCTGACAATAAGCAAACTAAGTGAAAGGATAGTAGGTCATGTTATTAAAAAAAAAAACCAAACAAACTTGTCTTTTAAAACATCTTATTTTATTTTGAAATGTTCATACCTGCCTAATGCCTTTACTAATTAACATTTTTTACCCCGACACAGAAAATTTATGTTTTTTCCTGTTGAAAATGGATGAAAGAAGACAAAATATTGTTTAGGATTTCAGTTCTTTTAAGCAACAATACATTATTATACTACAACTACTGAAAAAATGAAAAGTCTGGATATCTGATTAGTTATTGAAAAGCTTCTTTCAATGTGAAGTAAGAAAACAAATGTATCTACCCTTTAGTGACTTTATTTTTTTTTTTTTGGTAATGATAATTAGCTGTTTCAAGATCCTGATAGGAATACCATCTGTATGAACTTTCTTGCAGGTTTGGAATAAATCGACTTCTTGCTGGAAACTGAACTTTTACCTTCAAGTTGAGTGGCTGATACCTTTTCAGGTGAAAATAATGGCTCCGGTCACTAGCAAGTGGAAGCTGTTATCATCTGACCATTTTCTGGCATTGTAAAAAAACATTTTTCAGATTTCAAGAGAACACCCATTATTATAACAAAATTTCTGTCAATGCTTATTGGGTCTGATCCTGGAAGTTTTACTTAAGAACTAGTCAGAAAACAGTGTCTTTAGAAAAGAGAGTCCTCTAGCATATTTTTATCCAATATAAGTGTAGGTGCTGAATTTAACTGGAGACTCAACTACAAAAATTACAATGGATTTTGACAAAAAGAATAGCACTTTATGCACACTGTTGCCTAACATCCCTCACAGGAAGAGAGAAGCAGTTGGATGGAAACAGAGAGGTGTTGAGTTTTGTCATGTTTTTATCACGAAAGGAGGATTTTTTTCTCAGCATGAGAATAGAGCTTGGATGAGAAGAATGACAATAAACTTCTGACTACTGAGAAAAAAAAATCTTGTGGTATGTTATGATGAAAGTTGTTCTTACACTGATGTTAAGTCTGACAGGTGATATTGAGATTTAGTCTTTCTTACATCTCAAAGAAGAAAGTAGATCCTCACCCTACAATGTTTTCATTCATATCTATTGTTCATATATGTATTAAATTTGCATAACTTATTTGTGGTGGCTGCTATTGCATCTGAAGTCGAGAGAACAATGAACAACTCTTTAAACATTTGGTGCCTGAGGCTGCCAGACTGGTTTCCAACACAATCAGTGGAAACAACCAGTCACTGCATGTAATACAGAAAACCAGGACATTTAGGACTTTCACAAATTCACTCTGACCATAGACAAGGTATGGCAGCGGTACTGTCACTGGTTTATTTCCATCCTAATGACATTCTGATGACTTCTAGATGAACTCAGACTTTTACTGGTCTACATATAGAAAGCTGGTTTAGTTTTCCTTTAATATTTTTGTTTTATTTACTTACTGTTAGCTGCTGTTGAAACATCAACTATCAGGAGAAGCATTCAAATGTTACTTTTAAATCAACTTTGGTACCACAAATTTCAGCTCTTGTATACAAAGTGCAGTTTCAGGAGATCTAAGGCACATTGAAACTGGAGCCTGCAATACTTAAACAAACAAAGTGTCAGGATGTCTGATTTAGGATATAAGTTAATAAAATAACAAGGAAAGGAGTGCTACCATTTCTGACAGTTCCAGTCCCAGCATCCTCATTAATGGAGCAGAGACTGACATTTCTAAACCCATTCATAATCATCTCTGAACTACACTCTGAAACTGGAACTTTTTTTGCTTCCATAGTAGTTAACATCATCTTCCTGAGTGTTTTGATACCTCACGCTAGAGACTTTGTGCTCTGTGTTGGGTTCAGGCTTTATGGTTTTTGTGAATGACACATCAAATTATATAAAAGAAAATCTAAGTGTCAGAACAACATAAAGATAATGCCAGATACCTTAATTAATGTAAGAATTAAGGGAAGAAAAGCATAAATCTTTTATTCATACTGAAATGTAATTTAGTACAAATTTATTTATTTAATTTTAACTTCTGATTCTTCAGAAAGCATGTCTTATGCAAAATACATAAACAACTAGTGAAACTTCTCAACAGATACTAAACACATTTGTGTTCAGTTTCCTGGGTGCACAAAGATCTTCACCTTTATTGGGGAGGTATGTAGGAATGTAAGGAGAAATTTAAAGTTAAATATTACCTAACGAAGCTTGAAGAATTAGCATGCTACTGTTGGATCTACAGGAATGTCATGCCTAGAGGAAGGAGAGAGCAACATGTCAACTACAATGGTAAATGTCAATAAGTGTTTCCTAAGCAGACTAGAATAGGTTATTAAAATATCCACCACGAAATGCATTGTGCAAACACCATATGAAACGTCTTGGTTTTCATTCCAAATTCATCAGGAAATTTCGCAAATTTGTTTTGCTTATCACTGAATCACAGATTCAGAGATAAATTAGATTTGTGTGTGTATCTAAATCATCTTTCTACCAAAGACAGATTATTTTTAACCACCCATTGTCCAGTCCACTTTACAGTGACTCATTCCACAAACAAGTCACAGAGACAGCTTTGTGATTTAATAAATCATGTGGGACTTGTTTAGAGTACTCCCTTCTACTGTAAAATAGAAATTAGGGTAGAAAGCAAACAATTTGAATTTTCCATATAGTTTTATCTATAAATTAAATAATTTTCCTGTCTGATGAGTTCCAAATTATTATCCCCTCACCACAAATAATTCTTTCACTACTCATTTTCATTATTCCTTCTTTTGAATTCCCTCTAAACCTAAACTTCCAGGTTTTATTTCTTGTTATAACACTCATTATCATCATTCAGCCATTCTGCTATTTTTCAGTTCAAACTGTCCTTTAAATTTGTTACTGAGTCCTTTCAATCATTTATGCTGCCCAACTTTGGCAGAGTAGCTTTTTAAGGAAAATTATTTTTTGGGTTAGGCCTGTGTTCAGTTTTTGTGCAAACTTTGTCAGATGGGAAAGTTTGCCTTTGAGGAGCACTTCTCAAACGAGTGCAATACTAACTTAGAATTAATTTTATATTTTTTTTTACCCTTAAGCAATTATCTAAAATACATTATGATTATCACATATTTGATGAGTAACAATGGTTGCTCACTGCTTACTCTAGCTGCATATCTCTTATTCTATGGATGTTTTGTATAACTGATTACATAAATTATCATAATGATTCATATTACTGGTCATCTAAACCATGTAGTAGTGCTGTTCTGTCTGAATGGGCAATCTAATCTTCATAAACAGGAAAACAAACTTTTTTCTGCTTCACTGAGCCTTAAAATGTTGAAGAATAGTTTGTACAAATGTAAAGGGTTTTGAACATTTATTTTCTCGCTTTCCTGCAAACCAAAATGTCATTGATGGATTTCTGCAAGCCTTCAAGCTCTTACTCGAAGTATTAACTAGTCAAATTGAATTTAGATGCACTAAGACTTATTTGTCACCTACATAAGGCTTTATGTATTGAGGAGCTAATTCTCTTCACAATAGCTAGTATGAGGGTATGTTCTGGATTTTTGCTGAGAATAATGTTGACAACATACTGATGATTTTAGTTGTTGCTAAACAATGTTTACATTAAGCCAAGGACTTTTTCAGCTTCTCATACTGCTCCTGTGTTCCCAGCTTCTTCTCTTCAAGAGGCTTGGAGGGGACACAGCCAGGACAGGTGACCCGAACTGACCAAAGGGATATTTCATGCCATAAGAAGTTGTGCTCAGTATAAAATATGGGGGGCAGTTGACTAGGAGGGTCTGGCTCTTGGGTCTCTCGGATCTCTCAGGCTCAGGCTTGCACTCTTGTGCTCTTGCGCTCTCGCGTTCTCCCGCTCTCCCTCTCCCTCTCCCTCTCTCTCTCTCCCTCTCCCTCCCTCTCTCTCTCTCCCCCCCCCTCTCTCTCCCCCCCCCCCCCCCCCCCCCCCCCCTCTCTCTCCCTCTCCCTCTCCCTCTCTCTCTCCCCCTCTCTCTCTCCCTCTCCCCCTCCCCCTCAGATACATAGCCTGAGTCTGTCTCCTTACTTCCTAAGAATTATTCCTAGGAATTATTATACAAATTATTACTCTGCTGACCTTTATAAAAGCACTATGATAATTACATGTTTTCCTACAGTAAATCCTCATCTAAACCAAACGGCAGAGACAGTTGTTCATAAGGTCAGACTTAAGACTTGATGACTTAATTTATCTTTTTAATCCTTTTAAATATAATGTCTGAGACTATAGTAGTTATCAGTCATTTACAGCATTTTAATCTGTGTCATCTACAGCAAGAAGGAAACAGGGAGTAACAGGGGTTCACTGGGATAAAGTGGACATCATATGTAGGAGTTACCAATTTGACATCATTGTGGGTCAATCACCTGAGATGGGTTCACACCCTTGTCCATTAAAATAGGGTGGACATTTTAAGCCTGGGTTATCACTTCTGTACCAGACCATTAAACTACAGGTTACTCTGATGCAGGGGTGTTGTTTCTAGGAGAACTTCCATCCCACTTCCCTAGAAACCTCCTGCAATTCTTGATCAGAAATTATATTCCTTATGAAATGTTGCAAATTAGGGAAAAGAAAAAGAGTCTTTCCACATTTTTTGCATTTCTAATGGAAGTCATGTAGAATTTTGTATTTTAATCTTTTGTGCTGTCCAGAATGGGATTGAAGAGTTTCATGCAATAACAAAGATGATAAAATGAACCCTAAAACTGAAGCTTACTTCAATAGTAAATATATTTCTCCAAATGTACAACACCTGCAGAGACAGCTGTTGTACCTGCTGAGCACCTGTTTTGCCAAAGGTAAGCACAAAGAACCTACAAGTTTTGAAGCCCAAAGGATATCAACTTTAAATGATTTCACAAACTTATGATCTTAATCTCTCATGTGGAAAAATGCTTGCTGTGTTCAACAACGTTTACTAGCAAAACAATTAAGGGTAAGCTTCAACACCAAAACCATAATCATAGATGTCTAAAGAAAATAAGAGAAATTAGTGACACACGTTGTCATTATCTCCTCTTCAGACATGTATTAGCTCCACAGACTGCTAGGTATTTTACCACATGAATGTGCAAATTTGTATGTATGACATTACCTTATAGACTGAATTTTCCCAGAATATGTGACAGACCTTTGATGCAGCTCATAGCTTTATGCTTACGTTTCCACTAAACAGCCCATATCACCATTGAATAGCAGAAGGAAAAGGTTTGGTGATGAGGCTCATGAGTATGGAGGAGTTTAACTGGAATTTGCCTACGTATAATTAACCAGATATTTCAAAGAGAGTTTGGTGTTCAGTGCAATTAATGCAAGGAGCCTGTAAAATGACAGGCCGCCCTCTTTTCATGGCCCATTGGTTCCAGAGTTGCTGTTTGTTAGTGTGGCTCATATTAGCTTCTATTATGATGACTAGGGAATTATCCAGAATATTTCCTCATCTGCAGCTCCTCTTCTTTCCTAAGTCCTGTTTCATCACTTTCTTTCCACAGATCCCCATGGAAAAATTAAATAATACATGGGTGTGGCAAGTAAGTTACATCTTAATTCAGTAAAGTCAACTGTTTCCAACTCACAGACTTACTCTGCTTTCCAGTTGAGAATGTGTTTTGTTTTGTTTAGTTTCGTTTGACAGAAATGTTGTTTTGTGAGGAAAAGGAGAAAAAGCAATAGAGAAATGTCAAGATGATGACCCAGCTGTCTCACTGATCACTGATACAGATACTAGATAACAGGTATTGGTGTGTTCTACTTCAGGGAAACATCTTTGTGCTGGTTTCAGACAGGGATGAGCTGCTCTGATATATCCCTTTGTTCACTTTTTTAGCAGAGAAGGAGCTGCTTTTGTTAGGCTGATTCAGGGCTGGATTTTTTCTTTCTCCCTGCTCCCAGGCTTTTGGGTTCAGGGTTGTGTTTGGGTTTTTTTGTCCTCTCCGCTTGGATTTTTTTGCTGTCTCAGAATCTGGCAGTGTTGGCCCACAGGTGGTGAGAACCTGTATCATATTCACTAGCTTTCGCTCATACTTACACCTCTGCATTTATTATTAGCCATTTTCACAGATCAGATATGAGATTTGACAAACCTTTGATCTGATGACTCTACCAATACTTCTAACAGTTTGGGTATCATCAAACATTACTTCCCGCTGTTTATGATATAACAGATTCTTCCATTTATCTCTGTTCCTTAGACTTTTCTGGTTTTATCCACTCCCTTAAAGAAATTATAAAATCATTAGTACTGAAATGTTTAGGTGATACTACAGAATATTTTGATAAAACCAGGAAATTTTTATTTATACATACAGATTTGGACAGATTTATCAGGTGAATATAGCAGAAAAAAAACCCCAGCTCCAAAATGATGAAGATCTGAATTTTAGAATAGGGTTTCAATAGGGTTTTTTTGTCATTACTAGTCTTATTGTAGTGCAATCAGAAGTTACAGAATTGTTAAAAAAAATAATACTCGATGAGATATAATGGTCCCTATATGCAGATGGTCAGACAAGAATACACCCTTATAATGATTGCATCAATGGTATCAAAATAGCCCAGTTCTGTACCATCTGAGTTTGGGGTCATAGTACTGAGACTCATCATGAGGTTGGACATAAACAGAGTTTACTGAATAATTCTAATAATAGTTTTTGTCTGTTTTTTATTTCATGCCTGCTGCCACAAGACTGAACACACAGATAATGAAAAAATACTCCTGCCTTCAGCCCACTTCTTTACATAGACTCCTTACATTCCAACATCCTCAATAATTCTCACATTCTTTTCTCTTACTTATTATGTGTTTCATCAAAAATCCTCTTTGGCCTGAAGATTTGGGAATCACATTTACTTTGGTGTTTTAGTATACACCTCTGACTACATAAGTCTCAGAGTCCACATCATAACTGTCAGCCTCCAGACCTGAAATAACATTATTCTATTATGATTATGCTTTGTATTTTATTTTTTACTACACTTACTTCTTTCTTTTTATCCATTTTCTTAAATGATGGATTCAACTATGTTCCTGATGTGTTTTTCTTCAGTCTACTAAAAGAACATGAGATGTCAGATAATTTCTGCTTCTACTTTAGTACTTTAGCTGAATCCTGTATTAATACCTTATTTGCAAGTCTTCCACATTTGTATTAGAACACTTTTTGTTGTTCCACATTGAAAACTGCTTTGATCTTTCTATTGTGTTTACCATGTCACCTTTCTGTTTTCTTCCACGAAATACACCTGCTCTCTTTAGCACTCACCTAATATCGCAAAAGACTCTAAAAAGGTCCAAGGATGGTTACTATGAAAATCAGCCCATGAAGAGCTTTCATGCAAACAGAAGACAGAGGAAGATCAAATTAATTTATTTTATATACTTGGCATGAGACTAAACCTTTGGGAGACTGTATGCAAGTTGGAGCCAAATTATTTGTTGTGACTACAATGTACTGTGGCTGCAAATTTTAAAAACATCAAAGAAGGTTTAGTACTCCATCTACTTTTGCCATGTAAATGTAGCTTATCATGAAGACATAAACCAGTATAAAAGTAAGTCTTGTTTTGAAAAGAATGGTGTTAGTATGCTATTGATTTTTAGCAATCTTCATTCTAATAAGTGTCTTCTACTTTCGGTTTCTATGCAAACTGCCTTTTAAATATCTATGTATATATTAAGGTGAAAGTTGGAGTATACTCTGCTGCTAGACTCCCCACACTAAGATTGAGTGTATCAATCCTCATACACAAGAATAAAGTCACCAGTTAAAGTAAAAATGAAATTTGTGTTTGTCAAGGATTAGCCTTAGATAGAAACTAAGCACCATACAGAAATTCTCTCAATTTTGCCCCCGGTGGGATGGGGGAAAGAATTAGAAGAATAGAAGTGAGAAAACTTCTGGGTTGAGATAAAGACACTTGAATAGGGGAAGCAAAAGCCATGCGCACAAGCAAAGCAAAACAAGGAATTCATTCATCACTTCCCATCAGCAGGCAGAGATTCAGCCATCTCCAGGAAAGCAGGGCTTCATCATGTGTAATGGTTACTTGAGAAGACAAACGCCACCATTCTACTCTGAACATTCCCCCTTCCTTATTCCTCCCACCTCAATATGCTCACCACGATGTCATATGGTATGAAATGCCCCTTTGGTCAGTTGGGGTTAGCTGTTCCAGTTGTGTCCCCTCCAATCTTCTTGTGCACCCCTAGCCTACCCATTGGTGGGGTGATGTGAGAAGCAGAAAAGGCCTTGACTTTGCATAAGTACTGCTCAGCAGTAATGGAAACATCCCTGTGATGTCTTCAACATCGTTTTCAGCACAAATCCAAAACATATCCCCACAGTACCTACTGTGAAGAAAATTACATCTATCCCAGCCACAGCTAGCACGTACCCCACCCCTTGTTCCATATCATTTTCATCATACTCTGGTTCCACACTATCTAATATATCTTCACTAAGCACCACCAGCCTTCTCATCCTTTAATATCACACATAGATGTCATACCCTTAGTCTATGGACCACCCCTTTAAAATGTCTTTAAAAAGTGAAAAAATAGCCACTGAGCTCATGTAGTCCATGCCTTTGGGCTCCACCTATTATGGTGGTCACTTGGGACAGGAGCGGTGGTGTGTTAGTGGAGTTACTGAGCACCAAAGGCAGCTTAGGTCAGGTCACCGCTGCACTTGCACTGCTTCTTCTAAGTCTTATCCTCCATTGGTTCAGGTGGTTCCTGCTACAGTAATTCTTATAACATGCAACTCAAATAAATTTAAAGGTTTTTCCATTACAGTGTATCCCCCCTTCCCTTTGGACAAGACCATCAGGTTCAACATGTCAATGAATTCCTCCGCTTGCCCCTGCTCTGACTTGGACTTGCCCACACACTGCAGTCCCTTAGGGCTGTATCTGCTTCAAGTGGAGCCTTATCTATGATCCAGAGTTTCTCCATTGATATACCTGCTGCAGTATAGACTTACCACATCCACAGTCACCCTGAGGTGCATCTGTTCCAGCATGGCCTTCTCCATGAACCACAATGCCTTCAGAGATGTACCTGCTCCAGTGTGGCTTTACCCACAGCCAACAGTCCCTTCAGGAGTCTACCTGCTCCAACATGGCCCTATCCATGGCTGCAGTCTCTCCGAGGATGTACTTTCTCTGTCATGGGTTTATCCATGGCCACAAACTTTGAGGTGCTCCAGCATGACCTCATGCACAGCCACTGATACTTCAAGGTGTACATGCAGCAGCATGGACTTATCCACAGCTACAGATACCTGCTGTTGTACAGGCATAACCATGGACATAGACACTTCAAGATGTACCTGCTGTGCCATGGGTACATGCCATATCCATGGCCACAGTCCTTCCAGGCTGTCCTGCTCCCTAATGGTCTCACCCACAGGTCACAGTCTCTTTGACTTCACGCAGGAGTTCCAGCCTGTCCAGTACAGTGGCACAGAAACAGCAGTGACGCCCTGACCATCTGCCAGCCCAGACGCATCGCCATTGCTGCTATCAAACTGTTCCCTGGCACAGCAAAGTCAGATGATCACCAGTACAGCAATACAGCAAGCACGATCAAGAACTAGGCTAATATTCAATGAGGCAAAGAATAATTTAATTGATTTTAATGGAAGACTTCTAAATTGCCACTTCCCTAATTCAAGTTCTTCCTTAGGTGAGCACTTAAGCAAAAAAAATATTTTCATCCTGTCTCAATCAGAAAAGCTTCATGAATTGTGGTGAGAGTTCAAAATCTGCGGGTATATCCCCAATAAAATTTAGAAGTGGTAAATAGGCAGCAGTTGTACATAGGCATAGCAGTGGACAATTCCCTCATGTTTGATCCTGGTCTCTTTTCTCATAGACTATTCATAGGTTATTCATATCAAATTAATTTTGTCGTTGTATTGGGTTTGCATGGCAAAGTTTTGGTAGTGGGGGAGGCTACAGGGTTGGCTTCTGTGAGAAGCTGCTTGATACTTTCCCTATGTCTGACAGAGCCAATGCCAGCTGGATCCAAGATGGACCCATCACTGGCCAAGGCTGAGCCCACCAGGGACAGTGGTATGGAGGCAGTTCCTGGAGTTAGTGTGAGTGAGATACTGAATGACATGTTTTAGTGCTGGTATTGACAGTGTTAGTTTAATGGTTGGACTTGATAGTCTTAAAAGTCTTTTCTAACCTAAAAGTTTCTACAGTTCTATGATCTCTCCCCATCCTTATTTCAACCCACAATCCTTTAGTTATATGTTCTCTCTCCTGCTCAGCTGAGGAGGGCAGTGACAGAGTGGCTTTGATGGGTACCTGGCCTCCAGCCAGGGTCAACCCGCCACACATGGTCTCCAATAAATGCTAGAAGTTTGCAGATCACACACTTCATGAGCAAGGTTGTCTATCTTTTTGTGTAATAGCCCTCCATGGAATAATTTCTTATGAATTTCTCTGTGAGTATGAAGTTTCTTTGAGAGGCCTTTAGTGTCTTAACTTGTGACAGAGAGCTCCTCTGTCAATTTAATCTGATGCTCCCCAACATTTTTATTTGAAGAAGTAGTGACAAATCTTTCCCCATTCATAGTCTCCATGTGATTTCTGATTTTGTAGATCTCTGGTGTATCTCCTTGTCCATTTCCTTCTTGCACCATTTAACAGATTGAAGAATGTCTTTCTGTTTAGTGGTTCCTTGCACGGGCATGGCTCCTTACCATGTGGAAGTAAATTATCTGTGTCACTTTTCTCTGTATCTTTTCTTTCTAAAACTAGTATATCCTTTTTCTTAATATCAGATATCTATGTATTACTCAAGATGAGAGCAGATGGATTTGCATAGTAGGACATGATGTCTTCTAACTTTTTGAAAAAACTGTTTTTTCCTAATCATTCCTAACTTGTATGGTTTTGCTTAGCTACTAATTACTGAGATTATATGTAGCTAGATATTAGAAGTTCTAATCACACAGCTACACATTAGAAGTTCTAATCTCTTTCCTGAGATCTAAGTGCTCACTTAGAGCCATCAGTAGGATAGCTACAGACATGATTTATTTATTCATAGCTCTCAGGGTTCCTTATGGACCCCATTGATAAAAGTGGCATCACCTTTGGTATCTTCCAGTCCCATAATACAAGTATGATTTTAAACAGGATTTTTTTAAAAAAATCATATGTGAATATCAGTGGCAACTTGATACTGTTCATTTCTGGTCTGGTAAATTCTGTCTGCTGTTCCATTTGAAACACAACCCCTGTAGAGAATGAGTCAAATAAGAATCTCTGTAAACTTCTGTTGGTAAACTGTGAACAGTAATGAAAAAGCTAAATAATTTTTCTATTGCTTATATCACCTGAGTGCTCATTTTATTATTTGCTCAGTTTCTGACCTTACAGTCTTCCTTGTGGACTTCCAACTCTCTGGAAAAAAAAAAAAAAAGGATTTATTACTAGGTTTTATGCCTTTGTCAAACATAATTACTCTGATCATATATGTTATGTTACTGCAATTCCCTATACCTCTCAATGATTTAGATTATAAGCTTTGAGAGAGTGATAGACCATTTTCTATTCTGTTTATACATCACTAGGCCCACAGAGGTCCAGGAGTTGAGGTTCTCCCAGTTATATAATAAAACAGAGGGTTTTTTTTTTCTAACTTCATATGACTTTAAGTGTAGAAGGTATTACAAAGGGGTGTAATATTGTATAGACAGATTATGACAATGTGGGAAATAGTAATGAAACTGCTTCTGATTTGCAGATAGGAAAGAAGAGCCTCATACTAAACAATTATGTAAAGGAACAGGAGACAGCAGATAATTACTAAAGAGGTGTCTGACATATCTTTACTATTAATAATCTTTGATATCTAAGGACCCTTAGTATTTGGGTCAATACTCAAACACTCAAACAGCATTTGAGTGGAGATAGCAGAATTTTTCATGCCTGCAGTAGAATTGAAATTATTTGTTTACACATGCTTCCGTGCCTTATGGAACTCTTGCACATTCAAAAAATATTTATTTAAGCAAAGCAATTTAAGAGGGATATTTTCTAATCAATAGAAAAGCAATATTTTTTAACAATTGCTTTACTCAAACAAGTTTTCTTATTTTATTTATCCTAAGAAAGATTCACCATGACACTCTAATTCCTTTAGTGCCTTTCGTTGACACCAGCAGTTGAGTGCCATTTCCAATGAATCAGAGAATGATAGAATGGCTTGGGTTGGAAGGGACCTTAAAGATCATCTAGTTCCAACCCCCCTGCCATGGGCAGGGACACCTTCCACTAGACCAGGTTGCTCCAAGCCTCATCCAGCCTGGCCTTGAACACTTCCAGGGATGGGGCATTCACAACTTCTCTGGGCAACCTGTTCCTGTGCCTCACCACAGGAGGCACACCCACCTCCTGAGGGCTGGTCTTAGCAGTAAAGACCGAGGCAAAGGTGGCATTCAGTAACTCTGCCTTCTCCATATCCTCAGTCACCAGGTCACCCACTTCATTCAGCAGTGGGCCAACATTTCCTCTGGTCTTCTTTTATCCTCCAATGTACTTGAAAAAGCCTTTCTTGTTGTCCTTGACCTCTCCTGCCAGGTTCAGTTCTAAGGAGGCCTTAGCTTTCCTTGTTGCATCCCTACACCCCCTGACAACATTTTTGTATTCCTCCCAAGTGGTTAGCCCCTTCTTCCAGGTTCTATATACTTCCTTTTCCCACTTGAGTCTATTCATTAACTCCCTGCTCATCCATGCAGGTCTCCTAGCTCTCTTACTTGGTTTCTTACTCTTTGGGATGCTCCGGTCTTGAGCTTGGAGGAAATGGTGCTTGAATATTAACCAGGTCTTGGGCTCCCCTACCTTCTAGAGCGCTATCCCACAGGACTTCTCCAAGCAGGTCCTTGAAGAGGACAAAGTCAGCCCTTCTGAAGTCTAAGTTGGTGACCCTGCTTGTTGCTCTGTGCCTGCTGTATGTGATCCTGAACTCCACCATCTCATGGTCACTACATCCAAGGTTGACCCCTACCTTCACATCCTTGACAAGTCCCTCCTTGTTCATCAGTACAAGGTCCAGCACTACCACTCTCCTTGTTGGGTCCTCCACCATCTGCATCAAGAAGTTATTATCGATGCACTGGAGGAACCTTCTGGACTGCGCATCCCTGGCTGTGTAGCTTTTCCAGCAAATGTCAGGGTAATTGAAGTACCCCATGACAACCAGAGCCTGTGATTGTGAGGCTACTTCCAGCTGCCTGTAGAAGGCCTCATCAGCTTCCTCATCCTGACCAGGTGGCCTGTAGTAAACACCCACAACAGTGTCTCCCATATTAGTCTGCCCCTTGATCCTTACCCACAAGCATTCAACTAGCCCTTCATCCACCCCCAGGGAAAGCTTGATATATTCCAGCTGTGCTCTCACATAAAGAGCAGCTCCACCTCCCTGCCTTGCCTACCTATCTTTCCCAAAAAGGACATAGCCATCCATGACAGCGTTCCAGTCATGTGAGCTGTCCCACCATGTCTCTGTAATTGCAATGAGATCGTGGTCCTGAGAGCGCACACAGATCTCTAGTTCCTCCTGCTTGTTCCCCATACTGCATGAGTTAGTGTATAGGCATTTCAGAGAGGTGGCCAAGCGTGCAGGTTCCAGCATGCTGAATGCTTGAAAAATCTCCAAAAGTAATGGTGGTGTAAATTCGTGTCAGAAAAATATTGTTCACACTAAGAAACCTTACTGCTGTTTACTCAGTTGTGCACTAATAATGCTAACTTTTTTCAGAAGAGGTGGTTAGAGTTCTAAATGGTGATATAGTATCTTACTTCCTGAGAGAAAATGTATTTGCAGTAGACAGTAGTTCAACTACACAATAAAACTTAATTATTGTTATAAATGGCATTCCTTTGAAAACTGATGAGTTATGGCAACATCTCAGCAACATTGTTAAATTAAATTTAGTTTGTGAAAGGAAGAGTTTTCTAATCTCCCCTACATACACCCTGACAGACAATATAAGTGGTTTTCTCCTAACTAAATACATATGGGACAAGCAAACACCACCCATGAGGAAGTTAACAAAAATCCTTAGCAAATTGTCTTTGTGATGGGTGAAACACTGCCCTGGTGTTGGCTGGGATAGAGTTAATTTTCCTCCTAATAGCCAGTATAGTGCTGTGTTTTGGATTCAGCATGAGAAAAATTTGAAAACACATTGATGTTTTGGTTGTTACTAGTCAATGTCAAGGACACTTCATTTTCACATGCTCTGCCAGTGAGAAGGTGTATAAGAAGGTAGGAGGGAGCATAGCCAGGACAGCTGACCCAAACTGGCCAAAGGGACATTCAATACCATATGATGTCTTGTTTACTATATAAACAGTGTGGGAGACGGCTGGGGGACAGCAGTCATTACTCAGAAACTGGCTGGACATCGGTCTGTGGGTGGTAAGCAGTTGCATCACTTTTTTTTCCTGAGTTTTGTTTCTCTCTCTCTTTTAGTTGTTTTCCTTTTCATTAAGATTATTAACTATTATTATTATTGTTATTATTGCTGTTATGAATGTTATTACTATAATAATAATAACTTTTATTTCAATCTTTAAACTATTCTTGTCTCAACTCACAAGATTTCTTATTTTGTCCTTCTGATTCTCTCCCTTATCCCACCAAGAATGGGGAAAATTGAGCGAGTGGCTCTGTGGTGCTTGGTTACCAACTGGGGTTAAACCATGACATACAGGCAAGTAACAGGTTGGCAAAATGGCTTATAGAAGTCTTGTGGTCCCTTGTCCCATCCTGTGGCAGAACACAGTATATATACATTGTCCTAATCAGGTGTCTGTCTCATTTCTGTTTATCTTAATAATGAGAATTTTCCAGCCTCCACCAGGTCGTGCTCAACTGTACTCCTACACTGAAAGACTCTCCAAAAACCATCTTTTCTGCTAAAAATTAAGATGATTATTTCTCATTCTGTCTTCAAAAGACATGTAGAACAAGAAACCTTCATAAGTCCATAAATGGTAAATTCTCACTATGTCCTTCCTCAGCTGAACAAATCTTGCCTGTCAATGACACAAGCTTTTTATTTCTCTTTTTTGTTTCACTAAAAATCATAGTTTTATTTGCTGTTCTTTCATGGTCTTTAATCTTCTATGTTTTGTGACATGTTGTGCTTAAAACTTGACACTCTGCTTCCTGAAGTCTGTTGCATGATGAAACAGAGCTAAGAAACCATCTCTAATGTCTCTCAGTTCTGCTTATTGATCCCTTCCAAGACGGGCAACCAGCACTGCCTCTCCCATTCCCACTTTCATTGATTTATTCCAAGATTCCACTTACAATGAAAATTAATTATTAATAAAGTACAGAATGGTATAGGAGTTAGGACACTGATTCCTCCTTCAAAATTTGTAAATAAGTACTACAGATTTTTTAATATAATTTTTCACTTGGTCTATGATCCCTCTGTTGTAATATGGTCATATCTACTACCATTTCCTATTAAGTCATATAAATCAGTGCAAAAATAATTATCAGAAGGTTTCAAAAGGATTCTAAATTCCTGATATTCTATGTCAGTTACCATCACCTCATAGATCGTGATTAGGCCTGACAATGTGCTTTGATACAAATGTCTGCCAATATGCTTATTCTGTTATAACCTTGTTACATGTTAAGTGCTTACAGATTATTCAGAATTTCCCCTGGTATATTTATGGGCTTCAGAATTAATATGTGGACTGTTCTGTTCACAAAGGTTTCCTTTGCAAGGAACTGTACACTCATCCATCTTCTCTGGTCCTGTGGGCGTTCTTAAAGATAATTACTAATGGGTTAGAAATTGATTGGCACATTTCTTAAGTACTTTACTGCAGTGTCTTGTGACTTGTGGCCTGTATACTATTGGACGTCTAAGACAACAGATAATAGTTTCTGGTGTATTTATTTGTTAGATAGAATAGTCTCCAAAACAGAAAAGCATGGGAAAGGAGACAAACAATTCATCCAGCAACATTTCTATTAATGGCTTCAAAAAAAATTATGTAAAGGAAATATGGGAGAAGTAAAAGAAAAACAACCTAAATTTATGACTGTTATTAATCGTTATTTGACTGCAGATGCAAAACATATAGGCGATAGTATGGAAGATGTGCTATGAATGTTTTTTCAGAAATATTAGGAGGAAAAAAAGGAAATGTCTTCCAACTATGCTTTGCAGTATTTTTAACAATGATGTAGTGGAGAAAAAACATAGATGAGAAAGTTTGCTGATATCAAGAAGGTAAAAGAAATAGCCATAAAAAAGAACTGGACACTGATCTTAAGCAGTATGGATTGCTCAGAAAAATCCAGCCAGTAGTGTGTTTCAGTATGGGTGGTTACAAAGCTGTACATCGGGACATTCTCTTATCCTTAAAGCCTTTTATCCTTAGTCTTTTTCCATGAACAAGAACCAAGAGTTTGTAAGGTAGTTCTCAGTAGTTTTTCACCACTGATTAGAGACTTCAAACAGGTTACACTGGTATAATTTTTTTACTGCCAAGTCATACGATTATTTAACTGTGAAAAGGCATTCTTCTATGTATAACTGCATGAAATTCTGTGAACTGTGGTATCAAATCATGTGTTAAAAATGGACTGTTCTGATTTAAAATTCTAAATCTATAAAAACTAGTACCCTGTAAGAATCAGGTGTTGCTTTTTAATTTAGAGTATCTCACTGGCTAAGAAGAAAAGACATTTTGGGGAACAAAAGACATTTTGGGGAAAAAGAAGACTAGGCTTTTGAGTTTTTTGCACCTATAAAGTATTTCAAACACAGTGCACAAAATACATAAGGAGAAACATAAAGTAATCCTCCCAAAACCCCAGTTAATGATACAGAAGAATACCTCTGTGTTGGAATTTTTCTGACTAAAAATGTCAGAAATGTTTCTTTCTTATTTCAGCTGTGTTGATTCAAACCCAGGGAACTCCATGAACACAGTACTGTAGGAGGGATGTTTAAACACCCCTCTGTTACAGAAAACAGATTACTAGTGGGTAACTCATCAGTGTTTGCTCAGCATACTGTATCACTTCATCTGATTAAATATAACAAATATAAACAAAAGAGTTCTGATATGAAGCAGTAGTAGACAATGTCCATTTCCAGAGCTTGAAGATTGAAGGGCAAAGAATCTACCACATAAAAGAACATTAGAAATCTGTCAGTCATTCATTTGCCTGCCAGCTCTCTTCATGGTGCACTGTGTGATTAGATCATTTTCCTTTTACAGATGCATATATATCTTCAGGTATTTAGGCTGACAGAGGAAAAGATGCTGGAGGGTAGGATACTGAGAAAAGTGCCACTGCTGTACTCTCTTGTCTTCTTGGCCAGAATTCAAATTTAAGCAGATGAATAAAAAAGAAATGTACATTACCACTCAGCTGAGAGAGGATAGAGACAAACCAGCTATCCTTGGAGGAAATTGCAAAGGAAATAAGAACCTTCCCTCATCACACATTGCTGGAAAATATGGAAACATCAGAGCTATAAAGGTGGTATCATGTGGTCAAGCTAAAAAAGCAATTTCAATTTCCTTTCCCTTGTTCTCGTTATTAATATATTTGCATTAAAGGAGATTCAAGGTCTCTTAAGAGTTTATGCTTAATCCCTCTATGGTCTTTCTTCAAAAACATCTTTAATATTTCAGTTTCTCTCTCATGTTTCTACTAATATAAAATAAATGAATAGCTAATTTAGCTGTCACTGTAATAACTTAAGTATTTTTGCACTTCTGTCCATTTTCTCAGATACTTAAATCTCTAAAAAAAAAACTTTTCTAAATAAATGGTACATTCTGTCGTATTTTTGAAGGACAATGAAATAAATAACATCTAAAAAACCTTGGAAAGCTGTACAGCATATTGACCGTCCAAAAGTGAGAAGTGATGCTGTGTGAAAGTCTGCAGGATGTGAACCCTGAATTCATATTGTAGATCTTGCACTGAATAATGCCACAAAAATCACTTCCAGTCTATTTTTGGAACACTCTAACCACTATAAAAAGAATAGTCTTTATATACTTAAAACCAAAATAGCAAAATAAAGCTGCTTAACTCTAGTCTACAGTTTCCATGGTGTGTTCTTATTTGAATGGCAGTTTTCCAAATAAAAACATCAACAGTTTGATTTAAGAACATATCCACAACATATCTGGAGGCTGTGTTTTTTGGTGATCTATGTTATACAGAAGAGTTCCCAAGTCACCTGAGGATACAGTGTGAGTATACATAACACAGAGATAATTTTGCTTTAATAAGCAGTTAAGCAATTATAGTGATTCAAACCAAATTAGTAGTGCTAATTGACTTTTACATAGTGGCTTGATTGTTAGATAATTCACTGATGAAGATGAAAATCTTGTTCCAGGTTTCTCTTTAGTCTGAGGAGGTTCAGACTCAAAATTTTATTTCACAAAAGAATAAACTAATCACTGTGTCATAAGTTTAGGTAGGGAAGAAAACCTACTCCATCTGTACTACTCCCCACTGTGAATTAAAGAATACAGGTTACATGGAAAAAAAGAGGGAAAAACAATGGAATGTGAACATCGCCTTGTTTAGCCACCCATCAAGGAGTGGGGTCTTCCAGCTGTTAATATTTGCTTCTGGAAGAATAGCCCTCTTGATCACTTTGATAACAGGATTATTCTGGGAGATAGCCCAAGGAGACCTCAGTCTTTCTGGACAGAGAAGATGTGGGTTTTAATTACAGGTGAGGGAAGACTCCATGACTGCTGTCTCTCTTCAATGATGAGTAACACATTACTCTGCTTCTGTCTGGTATTATTTGTTGCACTGCATTAATTTCAGGTAAGGAAAAAAGAGGACTTTCCTTATGTGATTTGCATTCAGAAGTAGAACCTGTATCACAAATTATATTAATGACATTACGTTGAAATCGAGCATAACAAAATAGTATGTAAAGACAGTTATATGGCTATAGGCTCTGATCATATCAGGTGTGCTGAGCAGCAACTGCAGTGGACCCATGCAGAGCATGTGTATTTTTTTGGAGTACTTGGCAAGACTGATATAACTGTGCTCTTTCCCCAGAAATCCCAAAATATTTCCTTAGACTGCCACATTTTTTCCTGGACTGCTAACCCCCAGTGCCTAGTAATGTGAACAAACAAGGACTTAAAAGGACTTGGTGGATGAAAAGCTGAATATGAGCTGGCAGTGTGTGCTGACAGTCCAGAAAGCCAATCGTATTCTGGGCTGTATTAGGAGAACTTTGTTCAGTAAGTAAATGGAGGGGATTCTCCCCCTCTACACTGCTCTCATGAGACCCCACCTGGAGTACTGTGTCCAGCTGTGAAGTCCTCAACATAAGAAGGATATAGACCAGTTGAAATGAGTCCAGAGAAGGCCACAAAGATGATCAGAGGGCTGGAGCACCTATCCTATGAAGAAAGGTAGAGAGACTTGGGTTTGTTCAGCCCAGAGAAGAGAAGGCTTCAGGGAGACCTTATTGCAGCCTTCCAGTACCCAAAGGGGGCCTACATGAAAGCTGGGGTGATGGGAGACTTTTTACAAGGGCCTGTAGTGACACGACAAGGAGTAACGGGTTTAAATTGAAAGTGCGGAGATTTAGATTAGACATCAGGAAGAAGTTCTTCATGGAGAGGGTGGTGAAGAACTGGAACAGATTGCCCAGAGAAGCTGTGGATGTGGAAGTATTCAAGGCCAGGCTGGATGGGGCTTTGAGCAACCTGGTCTAGTTGAGGGTGTCTCTGCCCATGGCAGGGGGGTTGGAACTGGATGATCTTTAAGGTCCCTTCCAACCCAAACCATTCTATGATTCCATGATTGTATTAACACAGGGGTAATATTTCGACTCCCTTATGTACCTTTTCCCTTAGAATAATACTACCTAATGCCTTCAAGCACACAGATCTGATAGTCAGATTCCTGGGACAGACTTGTCTTTTTTGTGTGTTTGTGCAGCATCTTGCATAGTTGGGAGCCAGTCGATGTTTTGGGCTCTTCAGCACTAGTGCATTGCAGATTATTCCATGAAGTTGTATGTCTATCTTTGTTTCTTTCTTATCTGACAACAACAGTAAAAACATAATTTTGCTGGCCCCTATAGAAAGACAAAAACCAGAAATGGCTGACAGCTTGTCATAAAGTACATCATACTAGAGAACAAAAATGTGAAAAAATAACAACTTTACTGAAAGGAAGTAGTAATAAATACCTTGAGCAAATTCTTTAAGGAAGTTGAATTTATCCTAATATTTCTTTCCAGCAAATCCTCTGAAGGATGGCATAGAAAAGAGGAATGAGCAGAATAATAAATTCATTGACCATGACCTCCTGTTGGCTTTTCTAAGCACTGTTCTCATAGCACCGGGTTGATATGAAGGAAACCAAACAACATTACCTTATTTTCTATATGTTGATTTGAAAGGTTTAGAGTTCTAGTTACATGGGTGTCTCTTCAACATATAAATTTATCCTTTATGTCTTGGGAAGGCTAATGTTACTGAAAGATGATGAAGAGAAAACATCATGTGCAAAACATTTGATATATTACTAATTAGCATATACCTATATTAAAAAACAAAACAAAACAAAACCAAAACAAAACCAACTTCACCTAAGAAACTAAACATACTGTTTCATTAACTGAAAGGTTCATGTCTAACCTTCCCTGAGATGTAGAATGTTACATGTTAAAATTAGGTTTCCTAGTGAGTATCTCCTGTTGAGGGCAGTTCTTACATATGTAAGGTGATTAAAAACTTCTGTTCTAGCAAGACAGACCAAGTTCCTCTTATTGTGTACCTGGTCATATTGCCTGGGCAATTGTAGTAGAAGGTGAGTAGGATGGCTCAAGATGTATAAGTTGTATATTAAATTACCCACATCTATACAACATATAATTTAGGAAAAAGAAAATTGAGAATTTTTTTCCTTACGTAAAATGCTACTTATATTTCTGATCATTCCGTTGTCAAGGTATAGAGAAAAGAAAAATAATCAAGGGAAAGAAATTAGATAGACATCAACAGGACAGAAAAATATTTACGCAGTAATATTTATATATGTGCACTGGTTAGTTTATGGAAACTAGTAATAATAAGCAGTGTGTTACCTGTACTTATATTAGACGATGTTATACTGAAGGTCATACAACTGCTCCTGTTTAGCTTATCATATGACAGCTAGGCAGAAGATATTCAAAGGCAGGTGACATAAAAGAGGAATCTTTAATTAGACTGTGGAATTAATTGCTACCTCATTTTAATGTTTCCAATGAATCAGTAGGTTACACTGAAGATTGTGTGCATGTCAAAGCATAAGGTGTATTAGATGTACAAAATCTTCATGTTTCTGCGTGTACAATCAGAGTTGGCCTGAGGTTAGAAATTAACATTTTATTTGGAAATTATTTTATAGAATAAATTCTTATATGCAAATCATAGGGAAACTTCTGTTTTTCTCTGAAATTTTCAATGGATCCTCTGCTCTGAACAGTGAAATTTTAGAGGGAAAATGTCTTCATTGTTAGGGTAGGAAAACTGAGAGGAAAAGTAACATGAATGAAGATTTCTGACTGTCCACAAGAAAATACAATTATCAGTTGAAATCAGAAGAATATGACCATGTTATCGCTATATTACAGTAGCAAAGAGGTTGTTCTAGACAAACATGATAGGAAACAAGGGTAAGACAGCCCACAGTGTAGAAAAGTAAGACTGTGTTGATCTCTTCTATTTTGGTTAGTAATAATATGGAGTACATGCAGGAAAGATGTCATTATTAAACACCGCAGACCATTAAAGATGCACATATGTATAATCATAGACCCCAGAGACCAACTGTGTTTGTTGTGGCAGGTGGTTGGTGATGAGGGGGAGATAGTGGGAGAGAGTCATTATAGGTCAGTGAGACACACTTGTCCAATTGTTCATATTGTGATTTACCTGATCTTACAGCTAAACTTTGGATAAAGTCCTTACTCTTCTCATTCTCGCATCATCCCATAAAGTTTGGGCTCATCTTACTCAAAAGTACCAGTAAGCACCTGGGAACTGAATGAAGCAGGCACCAGAACCAGCTGTACAGCCTGTGGTTTCAGGCCCCCTGACCACATTTTTCCTCTCAGGCCCTAGAAGCAGAATATTCCTGACCTATAGTAAGTTTATCACAAAAAAAAATGCATTAAGTGTAATTGAGCATCATGTACACCTATATAGCAGCCTCTCTCTCTCTCCTCTCTCTCCAGCTGGGTTGTTCCTTGTTGCTGTGCCATTTTTGTTAGTCAGATGCAGCTTCCACATCCCTGATCTCAGGCGACCTGCTCCACTTTGGATGCAAAATTAATTTTTGCTTGTTCTTATATGATGGTTTGAGCCATTTCTGGCCTTATGCTACTCTGTATAAATAGACAGGCTGTTTATCAAGAATAACACTGCTCTGTTAAGAAGACGTGACAGTACTGAGAACCCTACTATTCATTTACATGTGTCAGTAAGGGGATTGACACACACCTATGTCGAAGACATAATCAGGCACAGCACATGAATGTGTGTGTGGTATGACAGAAATAAGTTAAAAAAAAATATATATATTTTAGGGGTTTGTTCAGTTGCGAAGAATTATTGAAAATCAATGCTGTCACTCACGAGAAAAGCAAAAAGTTTTGCAAAAACCATCAGACTTGAGTGTGGAGGCTTTTCTTGCTTTTAGCTAGATAATTCTGGAAACAGTGATTTTACAAAGAGGTAGATAGATATGAGGTGATAGTCAGCTCTACTTTTCCCCTTGTTTGGTGAAATCCTGATGTGATCACTAGGAGATAAATAGATTATCACACACAGAGATGTACTGAGATATTTGACTTTTATAGACCGACTTCGTCAAAACTGCACCTGTGGGAGAATTTGTACAGAACATTGTGGAGAGTATTTTTCTTCCATCTGAGAGTCAGAAATGCTCTCTTTCCTGGCCTTAGCAAAAAAATTTCAAAAACTGGGAGTAAATGCATTTGTGTGCATCTGACATTTGAGCTGACTGCGAGTATCCACCATTGTATAGGCCTATTGTATGGGCCTATTTTATGGGTAGATACTAAAGCAGAAATATTTATTTGGGGAGAATAGTGAAATACATTCAAATTCACACAGTGGTCTAAAATCCAGACATGGATTTAATTTCCCTTACACTCTATGACAAGTACTTCAAGCCATCTGTCTTCTTGCTTCTTGCATGGATGTCATCGTGCAACCATCAATATTTATGTAAAGATAAAATTATATTCTTTAAAATACTAGATATATCACTGCATTTTTGCATTTTTTAAGCTTGAATAAAAGGCAGAATAATTTCAAAAGCAGAATATTTTTTCCATAAAAATGAATGCCTTTCAACTTGATACGAACAGACCCTACTTTGTCATCCATTTTAAGACTACTATTTTAAAACAAAATCCCCTGATCTGACCATTGTCTTTTAGATTCTTCCTCACATTCACAGAAGTCACATCTCATTCAGCAGTAATTTTTCCATCAGCCACATGGATGGTGTTCTACATAAAAAAGAGAATCATACAATCTTTTTCTGAAAACAAGCTATGGAAAGATGAAACCTTTATGAAAGTTAATTGATAATGGCTTCCCCTAACCAGTCACTGGCTTTGGGAGAATTAAGGTAAATACACAAGTATTTTACTGCCAGTTATTCTGACTGAAGGTACAATTGAGAAGGACAGATGCAACAACTCCTCTCTAAATAAATGCAGTTTGGGAATACAGTGGCAGCTGGGACATATGGAATTTATCTCTCTTCAGCTTCTCCAGTCCATTGCCAGAGCTGTCAGGGTTGCTGATGGGACCTCACTCTGAAATCTGAACCAGACCTAACCCCCTAAAAATGGCCTTGCATGGGGTGAAGAGACTTCTCTTGACTGTATAAACCAGAATAAATGACTGTCATGATACAGATTTTCCTCAAAATTCATGGTGTGTACAAAGTCCACATTTTGTAACTTCATGACTTCATCTATTTGATGCAGTTAAAGGGAAAGTTCTTCTACCCCTAGCTTAGAAGCTACTTTTTACTATATATAGTCCCAATAGAGTCCTTCCACAGTGAGATATCATTCATCAAAGATGATAGTGTCTAGCCAAAAGTGAATATCTGACTATATACCTCCCCTTGAGAAAGCTTTTGCAGGTCAGTGTTGAATCATATATGACAATGAATAAAGTAATTTCATCTTCAGTATCATCAGTCTGGTATCTTTCATGGACAATAAATCCACTCAGAGTAAAAAAGTGATATTCTTAGTGACATCATAAGGATCTCAAGTCTGTTTCTTAAAATTGTCATGCTTCAGCAAAATGTTTATAGTATTTTTATTGTTAAGGTATATATTCTTTCCTTTCCTTCTCTGAGTTTATCTGGAAGGCAAGAATTTGAATGCACTTACTGTACAGAAAACATATGTAATGTTATGTAATGAGTAAGAAATAATGTACAATTACTGGTTTTTTTTCTTATTAATTTTAAGTGCAGAGATAAAACAGGGGTATAGACACACACAAAATTTAACTGTTTCTTAAACTTCTTTAACTGTTTCTTAAAAATTATACTTTATTTATATTTCCATATTTATTGATTAAATTGTTCAGAATATGAAAAAAATAATCACTTCTGACTTATGAAATTCTGTAACACAAGCTCAGTCACAGTAGGACTTACGTATACAAGGAAGGACAGGTTTTTAAAGTAATTTTTGTACTTAATTACCAACAATTTATGCCTGAATACTATCCATTTTCTCATTATATCCAAAACTGAAATATTAAATGTCCTGATTCAATTAAATCTATAAGTTCTAAAATAAAAGGTAAGTACTAAAAAGTAACTAAAGGTATAGTTCATGGAAGCTTGGCAAGCATTTTAATCTTTGAGGAATAATAAGCTCTAGTTCTTTAAGATTTCAGATGTAGATCACTGATTTTTAACCTAGTTTAACAGTGCCTCAAACTTGTTACCCTTTGAAGTCTCTTTGGTGGTTCAATTGAAGCAATCTATTCAATACAGCTTTCTACAGAAAAATGTCCATAAAAAGAAAATCAGTCAAATGAAAACAAACCTTGTTATCAGCCTCAACTGAGGCCATGGAATGAAAGAACATGAAGATCATTATGGGATTATTTACTTTGCTGAGACTAAGGAGTTCATAGTCAGAGGGAAGACGAGGTAAGATGTCAGAGAATCATAGAAAAGAAAAGGAAGATAAGAGGAGGAAATTTTCCCTAAAATACAGCTTCAGAAAGACACACACACCCCTGAATAAGTTTAGAAACATAAGAAAATATTTGTAAACAAAACATGCAGGAAATACTACATATGAAGCTACAATGAGGTATTATGAGATACCACATATTGACAGACGGTTTGCAGAACATCTCCACCAGCACACTGTATGTAAATTTC
Organism: Rhynochetos jubatus; assembly: GCA_027574665.1. Classification (NCBI taxonomy): domain Eukaryota; kingdom Metazoa; phylum Chordata; class Aves; order Eurypygiformes; family Rhynochetidae; genus Rhynochetos; species Rhynochetos jubatus. The sequence goes on along the minus strand of CM050649.1, from coordinate 122,158,316 downwards.
AGAGTTATTCTTCTTTCTGTTACTGATATTGTCGTGACAAAGAAAGCTTATTCTCTCCTGGGAGCCAGAAGAATTTATGCCTGGACTTGCTTGGAAAGGAATACAGCACTGTCTTTTAAGCAATACCTATGACAAACCTTCCACCCCTAAAACTTAAAATTATAACACAGTGGAAAAAGCAATGCCTTGCTCCCTCCTGTACTATGAAGTGTTAATGAAAAGCCTGCAGAGCTCTTGTGTTTAAGGTCACTTCCAAATTACTCAGTGGTTTCAAACCAGTCTCCTTGCATTACCAGTGACTAGACTTAGGATTGCTGAACTCATGTGGGTATGAAAAACTTGTCCCCCCATTGCTGTGTGCTTTCTGCAGAATGGACGGACTGTTCCTAGAGGCTAGTAACTTCAACAAATAAATAAAAATCTACAAACAACACATAAATAGAAAGAGCAAAGCTTTTAAAACCAGATTTTCTCAGTGGAATGGAAGTGAGAGGGTTCTTTATGCTAGTCTGGCTTTCAATTTGTGCTAATGCACTGAAGTTTATTCAGAACATTCTATTAATCATCTTCTAACTGCTGTAGAGAGGAAAGATTGGAGGAACTTGCTGGTTTTAAACAGGTGATGGAGAAAGAGTTCATGATTGACAAATTCAATAGGATATCAGTGTATGTTGACATGTAACCAAACATCTATTCTTGAAAGGTTAAAAGGCTTTTCACAGGTTCTTCCAAGGTTTTCTCACTTCCTTCTTCCTCACCAAGTCCTGCACAAATTCTTAACAGCATATGCAGTTATTCAAAGCTCTTCAGCAACATCATCTTCCTTCTTCTCAATTCCTTCCTATGTGTCCTCTTCCTTCACACAATTCTTTCCTCAGCATGTAGCTTGGACTTACCCCTCCTTTCTGCCCATTCCTGATTCCTGGAAGAAGTGATTCTGTCTTGAATTATCATACTCTTTCAAGCATACTTTTCTTCAGGTTGATGCCATACAGTCTTTGAATCAGAAACCCTTGTTGTACCTTACACTGAAAAGAACCCTCTTTCCTTTATGGACTATCCGAAAGTTTTTGCTTCATCTTTTAAAACTTCTTCATAGAGCTGACAAAAGGCAGATATCTGAGAAACGGGGCTGGAACATTCCTACATTGCAATAAGCTATTGGATACGGTAGAAGAAAAAGAAGAATTCTAACTTTGAGTCAGAAATGGAAAATACTGGCCATCTCTTTCCTTCCAGATCCTTTGAAATAAGAGAAGAAAATAGTTAATGAATAAGACTTTATAGCCTTACTCACTTTCTGTGGTACCTAGCTATATTTGTGGTATCCATTTCATGTTTGTAAGTTGTTGGCATTGCAGGCTATATAACAAAAAATAAATTAACAAATTTCTGCTGAAATTACTAGTTTCTAAAATTCATAAAATATTTTTCTTCTGCAGTACTCTTTTTTGTTTAATATATTGGATCTATATACTTTCTGAGTTACAGTTTACTTTTCAAGATCCAGAGGAATCAAAGGAATGGCTTGAATCTCAGTTGCCTCTACAACTGATGACAGTGCATCCTTGCTGAGAATCACTGTTCCATATAGTATTATTTTGTCTTAACTCACGCTATTCTTCCAGAACTGGCTCTGACTCAACACAGCCTCAGGCTCAGCCAATTTATGTCCAGATATTCTTCCTTGGCATTAGGGTAACATTTACTCTGAACAATATCAGAATCTCCTTTCTCTGCAATCAAAGATAGGATGTAACATAGCATAGTGGTGTTGACCTTCAGTTAATGACACCAGATTACCACATAATGATCCTAATTTTCCTTTTTCTTACTTTCAATGGTTCTACTGTTATACCCATCTGAATCTGCATAGAAAAGACACATCTTTGTCAGTGACATGGATGATGGGATCGAGTGCACCCTCAGAAAGTTTGCTGACAACACCAAGTTGTGTGGTGAGGTTGACATGCTGGAGAGAAGGGATGCCATCCAGAAGGACCTTGACAGGCTGGAGAGGTGGGTCACTGCCAACCTCATGAAGTTCAATAAGGCCAAGTGCAAGGTCCTGCACCTGGGTCAGGGCAATCCCAAGCACAAGTACAGGCTGGGTGGAGAATGGATTCAGAGCAGCCCTGAGGAGAAGGACTTGAGGATACTGGTGGATGGACATGAGCCAGCAGTGTGTGCTGGCAGCCAAGAAAGCCAATTGTATCCTGGGCTGTATCAGGAGAAGCTGGCCAGCAGCTCGAGGGAGACAATTTCCCCCTCTGCTCTCGTGAGACTTCACTTGCAGTACTGCATCCAGCTCTGGAGCCCTGTTGTGTTTCAGTTCTGGCTAGCAAAACACCATGAAGCCACTCTCACAGATTCCTCCGCCCCTCCTGCAATGGAGGGGAAGAATTGGAGGAAAAAAAAACAACAAGGAAGCTCGTAAAATTGAGATAAGAACTATTTACTAATTGAATCTAAATTAATATATACAAACACTACTACTAAGTAATTAAAATAATAAAAAATAAAACATATGATACTATTACTTACCATCCACCCACCAATGCATAACCAGGTCCCAAGAAGTGAAAGTCAGAGTCAAAGAACGCGAGAGCCACAGCCCAAGATCTGCAGCCCAAGAACTATCACAGCAGAGTCCAAGCGAACCCTATCAACGATAACAAGAGCAGGAAAACTAACAAATACACCAACTCTCCCATGAACAAGCCAGCACAGGAGTTAGGAAAGCAGCTAACAAAGGAGTTAGAAAGTGTAACGAGCGTGTGAAAGTGTGATGCTCCACACCCCGCTTTTGTACTGAGCATAACGTACTATGATATGAAATACTCCTTCAGTTAGTTTGGGTCAGCTGTCTGAACTTTGTCCCCCCTACACTGCCTGTTGTGAGAGAGAGTTGGGAATGCAGCTGCAGTATCAGAAGCTGAGGAAGACCTTGAATTTGGTAGAGGCATTCCCCAGCACCAGCTAAGACCTTGTAAGTACGTTTCCCAGGGTATATCCAGGAACACAGCTTCATACCAGCCACTGTAAAGAGAGTTAACACATTCCTGACTAAAACCAGCACAGGCCCCCCAACATAAGAAGGATATTAACCAGTTGGAGTGAGTCCAGAGAAGGCCACGAAGATGATCAGAGGGCTGGAGCATCTCTGCTATGAAGGAAGGCTGAGAGATTTGGACTCGTTCAGCCTGGAGAAGAGAAGGCTCTGGAGAGACCTTATTGCAGCCTTTCAGTACCAGAAGGGGGCCTACAAGGAAGCTGGGGGGCCACTTTTTGCAAGGGCCTGCAGTGACAGGACAAGGAGTAACAGGTTTAAATTGAAAGAAGGTGGATTTAGAGTAGATCTAAGGAAGAAGTTCTTCACAGAGAGGGTGGTGAGGCACTGGAACAGGTTCCCCAGAGAAGCTGTGAATGCCCCATCCCTGGAAGTGTTCAAGGCCAGGCTGGATGAGGCTTTGAGCAACCTGGTCTAGTGGAGGGTGTCCCTGCCCATGGCAGGGGGTTTGCAACTAGATGACCTTGAAGGTCCCTTCCAACACAAACCATTCTATGATTCTATGAAAAGCCACAAGAAGCTGCTTCTCTCTTGATATAACAATCTCTCTAGATTTTGATGATGTCATGTCATACAGATGTCAGTTCTGCTGATTATTTAAGAGACTGATCTTTACAAAGCTGTTACTTACGTGTTATAGACAAATGTCCAGTTAATTATGTAGGGTTTTATTAGATCAATTCATTCAGTAATGCTTTCTTAGGAATTCTTTTAAAAAAGAGCATGCAGTAAAAAAGAGGACTAAGAAATTCATTTCAGATTGGAGCTTTTACAGCAATTAAACCTAAATAAATTAGAATAAAACTGGGGTTATTCAGACTCAGTAAAGAGCAGAGTACACAGTTGTTCTTGTGACCTAATCTAACTGTGACATTAGTGCATATCGCAGGTTTGATGTCCAGGACACCACTTCTTGGACTGGGTGCAAAAAATAGTGTAAACATAAACTGGCTTAGGAATAGAATCTTAATTGTAGTCTTAGTTTATTTTAAAAGTCAGTATGATTGAAAATAACGAAAATACTATTCTCCTCTTTCTTAAATTTCTGAGTTTTCATTTTCTGGACACCTGACAAATTCCAAAAGGAAACCTTCCCCAAGAAAGAGATTCCAAATCAGTTTGGTAGCTATGTATCATTTCTAGAAGAATCATGTTTAAGTAATAGGAGTCCAACAGGACAGAAAATTGTGTTTCATTTTCCTGCAAAGCCAGCAAATATACTTAGCACTGTGCTGTTACCCACTGTGAGCTTAATAGATAATAGTGCACCTAAAGTGTTCCACAGACAGCTGTGTGAGCAAAAGTCTACCATTAAACTATGACACCTTCCCCAGCAATTCAGAAATTCATTAAAATATTTCTAATAAGCATTAGTCATCCCTCTCAAAGGGATACTAGCTCTCTTGCAATGAAGAGGTATTAAAGATCAAACTTCAGACACCGGACAAGCAATTGGCTGTGCAGACATATCAACTAGTTAGTCATTTATTTCTTAATAGATACGATTTAAATAAGTATTTTGAAAAGAATAGAGTAACTGCGAAAAGTAGTCGGGGCCTAGCCAATGACATGCAATTGTATTTACTGTTGTGTAGTCACATGCCAGATAAGTAGGAACAGCACATGTCTTTGACTTGCTCTTTAAATCCTTGCAGTCTTGTAGTTTTTAATCTAGAGTTGCAGAATACATCTATACATAATTGTTAAACCACATGTTAAAGCTTGACTACAGGGAATAAAGCAAGAGTCTGAAATTATCTACTTATCCAGCACCTCTGGGGAAAAAAATATTAAGACAAGTTGAATAACACACTCTAATAAGGAATGAGTTTGACCTCATGATGATACAAATGGGTAGCATTAGCTATTCTGAAATGATGCTGCTTTTTTTTTTTTTTGTATTTACATTTTCTTAAGTGAAGTTGTTACTTTTTTTCATATGCCTAGGACTTTTTTTTTTTTTTTCCCAAAGTCTTGAATGTGTCCTGCCAAAGCAAGGATAATGCCATAGAATGATACTTTAAAATAGACTGCAGGCTTCTAATGTAGGTTTTACAAAATGTTTAACAGCAACTTCTGACAATTTCATTAGCTAAAGATTTTCCTTTTGTATGCAGACAGCCAGGTAACTGTGCCACCAAAAATTTATCCACAGTTAGATTTATGGACCTTTTAACCTTGATAAAAACTCCATGAGTTTCACTGTATTGTGAATTAAGATGGAATACATTCTGTAACAAATAGGTGCAACTAATCCAGAATTCATTTGCTATATTTTACAAGGAGTCACATAGCAAAGACAAGACATAATGGGTACATGTTACTCCTGTGGAGATTCCAATTAGATATAAGAAGAAAATTTTTCACAATGAGAACAATCAGCCATTGGAATAATCTCCCCAGGGAAGTGGTGGATTCCCCAACATTTGACATTTTAAGATTCAACTGCACAGGGTGCTTGCCCATCTTATCTAGATAGTGCTTTTCCCAAGAAAGGTTGGACCAGATGATCCTTGAGGTTCCTTCCAACCTGGTATTCTATGATTCTATGATATAAAATACATATGGTCAAACCCTCAGTTCAGAAAAAAAATGTGGTGGTGGTGTTTTGTCTAATGTCATAAACCATAATAATAAAAAAGTAAGACCTTCTTTAGAATTTCTGTTGGAATTCCAATGAATTGCACATTGGATATCCAAGAACTTGTGAGTACCCAACACCAGGTTACCATAGAATTTTTTGAGTTGGAAGGGACCTTCAAGATCAGGTAGTTCCAACCCCCCTGCCATGGGTAGGGACACCCTCCACTAGACCAGGTTGCTCCAAGCCTTATCCAGCCTGGCCTTGAACACTTCCAGGGATGGGGCATCCACAGCTTCTCTGGGCAACCTGTGCCAGTGCCTCACCACCCTCTCCATGAAGAAATTCTTCCTGACATCCAGCCTAAATCTCCCCGCTTTCAATTTAAACCCATTACCTTTTGTCCTATCAGTACAGGCCCTTGTAAAAAGTTCCCTCCAGCTTTCCTGTAGGCCCTCTTAAGGTACTGGAAGGATGCAATAAGGTATTAACATTGTGACCAAAGTATCAAATGCCAAACCAATTTAATATTTTTTTAAAATTTTTTTTTAGGAGATTATGTCTCTCATGAAAGCAATGATGAAACACCCTACATTGGAACACTCTAAATTCCTATAGGAATTTTAAAATACATATTTATGTTCATGAAAAGTTTCCCAAATCATTACATGTCTGTTTTTTCATACAGTAAAAAATGTCAGAGAAAGGATTTAAATAGTAAAAATACTAAAACAAATTCCATAAAGTAGGAATAATGTAGGCTTTGCAAAGTAAACTGAACATTTACTCAGTCATATTCAGTCATACTGAATACAGTCAAATATGATAAGAAATCTAAATTTCTGCCATTAGATGAACACATGCCATCATTATGTGTTTTTCTGATGTTTTAATTTAAAAATAATTACTGTTTTTTCTTATGCTTATGTTTTCTTTGTTGTCAATCTGTACAATAATTGCTTCTTAGAATCAAACCTAACACATGTCTGGACCCTGTAAATGACTAGTTATTCTTCTGTTACCCTCCTTGTGGGTCGTTACCCATTCACTCAGTGTCCCTCTCTTCTTTTGTATGTTCTTCTCTCCTCCAGATCTCCCTCCCCATTTTCACACTCCAGTACTATTGGCAGTCTCTATCCCCTCCGTGTTTAGTTTAATCTTCCTTCCCGTGCCCTCCATCATTCCAGAAATCTACACAATCTCTATTACAATCTTCAGTATACTCTGAGGATGGAAATTTGACCATGTGGAAGCTAATGAAATCTGCCGTTATTTGCCTGCTAGTAGTCCAAATTAAGTACTGTGAGTCTGCTGTTGTTCACGAGACCAGAATGCCACAAGTGAACTGGGTCATACCAAGACGTGTGCTACTTTACATCCATAGTTTAACAAAACTTATAAAATAGAACTAATCAGTGTTATTATAAGAAATCATGTATTTTATTTATATTTTACATATATACACATGCAAGCACACACACTCTAAATTTTAACCTCCTCTGAAGTAAACAAATTAAGCCAGCTGAAGACCTAGACCAGTGTACTGGTTTTCTCATTGTAGGACTTCTGCTTCAAATTTTTTCACTTGTTAAACCAGCATCATTTATGCTGATGTTCTCTCACGTTAGAAATGCAGCAGCACACATTTTGCTTTCCTTAATGCTATACTTGATTATGTCCACATTTTACTTTACTGCCTAACTTGTTCTGTGTTTTCAGTTTCACTGTGGAAAGATAGTAATTTTAGACCTCACTGACGGCTATTTGTACCCTTGTAGTCACCGTTCTGAGCAACTCCTGACATATTCTATTCACAAAGAGTATTGCAAAGAGGAGAATATTTAAATATAATACCCAAGGGCCACTTTTGGAATTTGGACACAATCAGTGGAATTAACAACATATATAAATTGTCAGTACTTTTTTATGTTTTATTACTCCATGGACTTCTGCTCACTTAGAACATTTAGAGAAAGTTTTCACCTCAGAAACCCTAATGTCAGGTTTCCAGTTAAAGATGGCATAATATGGGAAATAAATCACCAGCTGGATAATGTTATGTCTAAGTTCTATGTCAATACTAAAATAACCATTATCTGTATAAGAATATGAAGAGAAAATATGATGCTAGGTTTCCAGTTCTTTAAAAAACACACTTTTGATAGGAAATCAGATTGTTTGAACTCCCTGTGTTTATAACGTCACAGTTTGTTGTGACATGCATCAATCCAGCAACATTTCTATCCAGGATACTTATATGGTGCCTATTTACTTACTATCTGAAAAATGCACAGTGCATGTAGCTCACAGTACATACTTCTGTATCACAAAATGCTATTATTCCTGTTTAAAAGTGGGGGTTGTGGTAGTGGTGGTGGGGACAAACCAATGAGATAACAATTCTGTGAATAAATTAATATATAAACTCACAAGTCCCAGCTCAATTGCCTGATAACCAAATGTCTGTCTTTTACTATTCACCAACTAAATCAAGGCTTTGTAAAGATGTTATGCTGCATCTCCTGAAAAAAACAACCCCGCAACAGGATGAAAATGTATAATTAGCTATACACTATGGTTAAAACTTATTTTAACATGCAGTTATGATAGTGATATTACACCCAAATGTGTAGTAAGTAGCTTGTGTAACAGAGCACTGTCCCCATGTTAATATATTTGTGCCCTAATAACAGAACAAGCCTTTCGGCTTTTCTCTCCCAGTCCAAAATCTATGCTAAGCCACAAGACATGGTATGTGCCTTTTGTTATGTGCCTGTCCACGGTGCAACAATTTGGATGGGAATTCACACACTTGGTCCCACACCGCAGGGAGGAGAAAAGCTAGGATTCAGTCTAGGGGATCATGGTTTTTAGGAGGAATATAGATCTGCACATTGCCACAGCTGCTCTGCTATTCCAGGATGACACTACCAGCTGTTCCTGGCTGTTGAATACTAGGTCAGTGAGACTGACAGCCTTCACAGAAGAGGACAGCACACTGACCTTTAGTGGAAGGTCATGAAGACAAGAAAGGTGCAACTGAGGTGAAGGAGTAAAATCTCAGTGCAGGAGACAGCTTCATCTCAATGTTCAGCTAGGAGGGCAAGTTCACTTACACAGTTCCATCTGTCATTAAACTTTGTCAGTTTGCTACTCTAAGACAGTATTTTCCCCCTCAACACTTTCTAAAACAATGTAGCTGTTATTAGCTCCCAATATATCAAGAATAAATTTGAATTTTATGTGTGAAACAAAAGTGAAACTAGTAATTTTCATACATAGGTCTGAGAAAAGAACATAGATGAATCAAGAAATACAGGAGAGTACTCAGTTCATACTGGAAATAGTGTAATTTCCTTCTAGCATCCAAAACATTGCACGTTACAATACAAGATCATGAAGATCTAGGGATGTGTCTGACAGCTGGAGAAACACAGATGTTGTTCCCATTTCCAAAACAAGCCAAAAGGATAATCTATGGAACTACAGGCTGCTCCACCCGTGTTGCTGGAAAGACCATGAAGCACATTAATAAGCACATGAAGGCGAAAAAGGTAATGAGGATTTGTGTATTAGTAGCTTTTATTTATCTCAGTTTTAACAAGACTAGGGGGAACATTTAAAGGACATCCTCGACAGGCTTGCAGGGTGGGCAAACAGGAACTGAGGGTCCTTCTGGGAGGTAAAGCTGAGCACATGCCCACAGCGACACTAGCAGCAGAAAGGCCAACAGCACCCTGAACTACAGGAACAGGGACAGAGGCAGGAGATCCAGAGAAGTTATTATACCCCTCTACTCAGCTCTCATTAGATCATGACTAGATATTGTACCCAGTTTTGTGACCTCAGTACCAGAAAGATATTGATAAAATGGGAGGGAGTTCAGGAGAGACCACTGAGATGGTGCAGGCTGAAGTTCTCACCCTGTAAGAAGAGGCTGTGGGAATTGGGCTTGTTCAGCCTGGAGCAGACATGACATCAGGGGGACCTAACAGCAGCTTCCAGTGACTGTGGAGAGACGAAGGTATTCAGGTACTTTGGAGTTGTTCAAAACCCAGTTCGAGAAAACCCTGAGTAGTCTGGTCTGATCTTGTAGCTGACGGTGTTGTGAGCAGGAGGTTGGATCAGAGACATCCTGATGTACCTTTCAGTCTGACTTATTGTGATGGATTGACTTTGGCTGGATGATAAGTGCCCACCAAAGTTGTTCCATCACTCTCCCTCTTCATCTAGACAGGGGAGAGAAAATATGATGAAAGGCATGTGGGTGGAGGTAAGGACAGGGAGAGATTATTCAGCAATTTCCCATGGGCAAACCAGATTCAACTCAGGGAAAAGAATTTAATTTATTGCCAATGAATTCAGAGTAGGGTAATGAAAAATAAAATCAAAATTTAAAACAATCTCCCCCCACCCCGACCTTCTTCCTGGGCCCAACGTTATTTCTGATTCCTCTAACTCCTCCCACTGAGAGGTGCAGGATGACGGGGAATGGGAATGGTGGTCAGTTCTTCATATGTTGTTTCTGTCACACCTTCCTCCTCACACTCTTGCCCTGCTCCAGTGTGGTGTCCCTCACACACACCTTCTCCAAAGGGTGCCATCCTTCAGGAGCAGCCTGCTCCAGCCTGGGTCCCTCCAGGGTCACAAGTCCTGCCAGCAAACCTGCTCCAGCCTGGGATCCTCTCTCCATGGGGCCACAGCTCCTGCCAGAAGCCTGGTCCAGTGTGGGCTGCCCATGGGGTTACAGCCCCCTTCGGGTGTCCCCCATGGGCGGCCCACGCTGGAGCAGGCTGCAGGTGGGTCTCTGCTCCCCTGTGACCCTCCATGGCTGTAGAGCACAGCCGGCCTCACCGTGGTCTGCACCACAGACTGCCAGGGAATCTCTGATCCAACACCTGGAACACCTCCTCTCCCTCCTTCTCTACTGACTTTGGAGTCTGCAGGGCTGTTTCTCTCATATAGTCTCATGCCTCTGTCCTTCCTGCTGTGGTGCAGCAGTTTTTTCCATTCTTAGGTGTGCTACCACTGTTGCTGATGGGCTCAGCCCTGTCCAGCGGCAGGTCCATTTTGGATCCGTCTGGCATTGTCTGTATCAGACATGGAGGAGGCTTCTAGTAGCTTTTCACAAAAGCCATCTCTGCAGCCCCCCACTACCAAAACATTGCCAGACAAACCAAAACCTGTTACTCATTCCAATATTGCTGTTCCATTTTTTGGAGTACTTGAATGTACTAGGTTTGATTGATCAGCATGTAGTGAATGAAACATGAATTGATTTTTTCAGCTAAGGGTGAAGATTTTGGCATCACAATGTGCTATATATCACACAATTGTACTTTTATTTATTCAGCCTTCAAATGCTTTCAGTAAGTATAACAAAACCAAACAACAGTCAGTCACAGATCTTAGATAATGAATCATGAATAAGTGAAGCAAACAGATCACAGTAATTCACATCAATAAACTTCCATGAATGTTCTGGAAACTATTTAATAACAACTACATTTACAGACATTGGAATCAATTTGAAAACAATTTCCTACAAGCCTGAAGTCTAGATTAATTAGATTTTTTATATAATGAAAATATTTGATTAGTCCTACTATATGCAACCTGCATATAGTAAGGAGTGCAAAATCACATGTGTGAGTGAAATGTCATATTTTTGCTGTGGATGATTTGTATTACTCTGAAACTGCTTTAGAAGAGGAGTTATTATGAAAACAGATTGCTATGCCTTGTCAAAGACCTTTATTTCATTTTAATTGCTACCTCAAATTACAGAGTAATACTCCTCTTTATTTTTCTACTGAATCTACATCATCAGGCATGACTATCTTTAACAATGGCTTAGAGATTCCAGGAACACAAAAAACTCACTTTCTCTTTTCCAAATTATTGATGCATGATGATGGAAAAGATTGTCTAGCACAATTTTTTCATTTTTATTATATGGCAGAACTGTGTTGGATGCTCAAGCATTTCACTATTTCAGGTTTTCTCATAGGAAATTATGTGCATCAATTCTTTTAACTGTTCCACATCTAGAAAAATGACCACCAGAAAGTAATTCTTGGAAAAGTACTAACTAAAATAATTATCCTTTTAAACCACAAAAACAGTGAGCCCAAAACATAAATACCAATAGTGATCCACAACCTGCAAGTTCTTAATTCCCTAGTTATTTCTAATTGGGCAAATGTGTTGTGTATTTGACATCAATTCAAAAATTTACATTGTCCTCTGCTTTTCCTGATGATATCCAAAATAAATAGCCATAGCCTGAGCCTGGGAGTCTCTAAACAAACTTCTAAATAAGAATACCTTCTAGCCATTCCCAGTCTCTTAAGTTTACATATTTATTTATTTAATTTGACCTTCTGAACGAAAAATAATCAGGTACTCACATATCAGCACAGCATTACAGGGACTATTAGTGAAACTTTCCCTCTCATTCATATAATCTATAGCTTAAGCAAGAGACAAATCAAATATTCAGTAAACACAGGCTGTTTGGATCTGACTGAAAGAGTCAAAACTGCCTTGAAAATGAAATGCTACTTACTATGGAAAAGTAAACCTGAAAACTAGACATGAGACTACAACATCAGTTCTTATTTTGGGGTTATTTTTGGTTGGTTTTGTTTTCATTTTAGGAGGGCTTGGATGTGTAAGGGGGCCTTTGGAGATTTTAGGGACTTTGTGGGTTCTGGGGTTTTGTTTTGGTGAGTTTTGCTTTAGCTTAGGTTTTTTATCATTCAGGATGATAAATGGTAACTCATGCCAGACTTCTTAGAAACTTTAGGAGTCCCTGTATGAGATAACACAGTACCAAAAACAGATACAAAAACTGGTCTTACAAAAACTGGTCCCACAATCCGTACTGCTACTTCACAGTGGCCTGTTATCCAAGGAGATACAGGATGACTAGGTGATCAGGCCATGTCAGCATGAGTTTATGACAGATCTTTCTTGATTAACCTGATCTTCTTTTATGAAAAGGTGGTTGAGTTACCATCCCTGGAGGTATTTGTGAGATGTACGGATATATTGCTTAGGGATATGGTTTACTGGTGGAATTGCCAGTGTTAGGTTAATGGTTGGACTTAATCTTAAAGGTCTTTTGCAATCTGAACTATTATATGATTTTATGACATGCAACTCTCTTTTCAGGCAACTCTGTGTCTCAATTAATCCATGACGAACATGAAACAGGGACTCTGGTCATTTCTGTACTACACTGTGTGGCTTTGTAGCTCTAAGTTCTCATTGTGGCAAAAGCCTCTATCCTACTGATATTCAACATCTAATATCCTGGTGGAATTCTGAGATGTTTAGTTTCAAAGAAGCAGATATATTGAAGAGGAATTTAATTCATTCTCAGATAGAGGAAAGGGTAAGTTTTGCCTCTTTTAAAGATCTAAGGAGTTTTCTAAGCACCAGGCAGCTGTCACAACAGGTATATGATGTCCTGACTGACAATTTTGAAAGAGATTTGTAGCTGAAAACACATTTTGTCAAGATGCCAAACTGATAACTGCAATTAGACTTAGGCCTGATCTCTAGAACCCCATTAGTTCAAAAAGTGAGTTAAGATCTGATCTCTCACTTTGCCTAAGCTGTGACATTATTATTTTTTTGCTGGCCCTTCCAGAATGTAACTCCAGAAATCTACAGAGTTTTATATTAAAAGTGTTTATGGTATGTGAAGTTTTCTAGGATATGACAGCACTTGCATAGCAGCTTTCACAATCATGGATTTCAAATTCAGAAACTAAAATTCTAAATAATTTCTACATTTTCCACCTTCCTTTTTTAGACAATATCCTAGGTTGGAGATGATGTCCTGAATATGCAGAAGAGCCCAAATGAATTTCTGTGGGAACCTATCACCAATAGTAGTGATGCAAAACAATAAGAGATGAAGCAAGAGAAGACAAGAAAACAGAAAAGCTTCCCAGGAATCTATCCTTTCAGAGATGTGAAACAAAACCAATTTAATAATGTGCTAAAATGGACTCTATTACTCTACAGCTTTGCTGCAGCAAATGGTCCAAGAATATACAGATGCTTAGTTTTATTGTAGTAGCAATTGATATCTCAGGACATTTAAAATAAAGCTTATGGAAATATACATTAAATCAGTGTCCTATGATAATTCAATTATCCAAACACACTTTACAGTGAGAAAGGATAAAATTTCTTCACTATGAATCAATGGAATTAGAAAACATTTATAGGTAGGTTTTAAACAAAAATCACAAATGAGCAGCCCAACCCTCTATTAAGGCATAGCCATATACAGCATGTGTTTAGTTTATTTTCCAACTGTACTTCAGAATGTCATGAATCTACTTAAGATAAGAAAGTAGTTTTATGCATTATGAGTATATATGCTAGTTCTGGATATTTCTTAACATTTTTCCTTTGAACTGTACCATTACCTATTAAATTCCTACCTGGTTTCATTTTTCCATACAAACAGATATATTAACATCTAATTTGTATTGGAAGTTTTCATATTGAATTTACACTACATTATTAACTTACACTTTCCTTTTCATCATTAGTTTATGGTGTGCTATGACAATACTTAATATCCTAGACAAGCTGACAAAGTATGGGTTAGATAAGTGAACAGTGAAGTGTATTGAAGACTGAATGGCTGGGCCTTGTGATCACCAGCACAAAGTCCACTTGAAAGCCCATCACTTCACAAGGACATGACACTGAGGCCAATACTATTTAACATCTTCATCAGAATCAATGGGAGTGGGAGTGGGTGAGGTTTGTTAGCAAGACCAAAATATTGATAAAACAACACCTTTAAGTCTTCTTATCAAACCATTTTTCAACATGTATTAGAACTTTAAAATGGTCAGTAGATAAGAATCTGCATACTGATATAGATGACGTTTATATGTATATATAAACGTATGAGCAGACATACACTTTTACTTATGTACGAATGTTTTCTGTTGAGTAATAAGACTGCCTTCACTGTTTGAAACAGTTCAAGTCTGTTCTTAAGTCTGAGTTTTGTACAGGTCTGTTCTAATTTTATCTAATTGTGTTTATTAATGCTCTCACTATCAATGTAAAACAGAAGCAGTATTACTTTGCTGGTGACAGATATCCAGGGTAGCTTCCAGGTAAAACTAGTCTAGCATAGTCACGTAAGTGCTCAAACACTATGGCAATGAGGATCATATCCAGAACAACAAATAGAGTCCTATCTGCTAATCCTCAGTCAAAAATGGCAGTTTATTATCCTCTGAAAGGTTACAAGTAGTGCTGGAGCCATGAGGTGGTATTTGCACCACTTATTCCAGTATGTAGCTCCAACTCTATTACCTAGACCCAGCACCTCCACTCACAGAAGTCTACAAACAGTAGTCAAAGTGTGCCAGACTAGGACATGGGGTATTGAGACAACATATTGCAAATCAAAGTATGTTATGAGTTTATTTAAGACTGTTTTTCTTCTAAATTATAATGATCAGTTGCA
This sequence comes from Rhynochetos jubatus, assembly GCA_027574665.1. Classification (NCBI taxonomy): domain Eukaryota; kingdom Metazoa; phylum Chordata; class Aves; order Eurypygiformes; family Rhynochetidae; genus Rhynochetos; species Rhynochetos jubatus. The sequence continues at coordinate 122,143,154 of CM050649.1, read as the reverse complement.
ACTAGCAGATTTGCAGTATTTAAATTTTTATGGTGGGTGGGTTATGCCATTTCTTCTAAAGATCTTAATATGATGCAGAGTGGAGGATGTCTGGGAGTTTAAATTCTGAGCAGTCATTGGAAGAGCAAGCATAGCATATGGCTCCTGGTGTAGTAAAGAGGAAACAAAATTGCCAATAGACTGCTATTTTAACAACTGTTCTAACACTCAGAAGCAAAAAAAGCAAGAAAATTATGTGGTAGCAACAGGGTGATGGGAAGACAGATTTCAATCTGGAGATTCTTCTAGAAGTTCTTCACAAAGAAGGTGGTGAGGCACTGGGACAGGTTAACCAGAGAAGCTGTGGATGCCCCATCCCTGGAAGTGTTCAAGGCCAGTTGGAACTAGATGGTCTTTAAGGTACCTTTCAACATAAACCATTCTATGATTCTATGAAATAGAGCTAGAAAGAAGAAAAGAATCCAACAACCAAAAAAACCACCCTAAAATACAATCCTCCAGAAGAACTCAGGGGATTCTGATGAACAACGTGCTTCTGATTGGTTAAGTGATGATGGGGTCAGAAATATACATTTGTCTTAAGCAACTAGTTCCCACAAATACAGGAGAGATTTCTTACTGCATCATTTTGACTTGTTTTCTTAGCTTACAGACCACTGCATGTATAGTGTGCCAACAGTATTCAAATGCATCTACAATTAGTTCAACTAGTGATGTCAGTTACACTTATTTTGCTTTTTACTTTGTTGTGGTAAATATTGAAAGGCTACTAAAGGCTACCAGGTTTCTTTGTTAGTAGAAACATACAGTGTCAGTTTTGGAAAGAAGATTGTGGATATGTGTGAAGGGATGTTAGTAATCTATTCCATAAGTAACTCAACAGAAAAACATTTTCCAATATATTTCATGTATATTAACAGAAAAGTCATATTTTGCATTTGGACCTTCTCTTGCATTTGTAGTGCATCACATCTGTTCACCAAGCTGCGTGAATCTGTTTCTTTACAGGCAATTGAGTATTTGTTTCCTTCGCTTCTAAATAGCACATCAGCACATTATGTTACTGTGTACCATACATTGGAGTGATAATCAGCTTCAAAACACTGTAGCTGTTAAAACCACAGTATTCAGTATAAACAGTAAATACAAAAGCAATCATCAAAGGAGAAATGCAAAAAATCGTAACATTTAGCAGGGGGTCATATCAATTAAATGAAAATTCTTTAACGAGCATCTTGCTTTTGAAAGGCTAAATTAGAGCCTGCTTTCTACAGGAAGGTGTAACTTGGTCCAGCATCATGTAAGAAAGAGCGATGATGGGAACTTTTGGCATCTCTTTCATCACAAACCATGTCTAGTGTTTAAATCATGTAGAATAACTGATAAGGTGTACTGTAATAAATCCTCACCTGTCATAGGGGAAAATGAAGTGGAGGCCAGCAGTGCTTTCTGTTCTTGGGGGTATGCAGCTAAACCCAAGGAGGACCAAAGCATTTCACTGTGTCTCATCAGGTTCTCTCTTTAACCTTTGCCAGTTGAAATCTATAGCTCTGAGATAAATGCATAGGCTCCCTCCAATACAGTGTGAAGTATTCACAGATCACGGCAAGAGATCGCAGAGATTTTACAGCACAGCACATGGAGTTCACAAACATTGCTGAACAACCTACCCAAACAACTCCTCAGACAGCTGGAAACATTTGTCTTTTCCAAAGACCTGCATTTCAGCCAGTAATGTAGTCAACTTTCATACTAGTAAAAAATGGGATTACAGGCATATTTTCCGGTGTATACCTAAAACAGTTTTCCAAAAGCCAAAAAAAAAAGCCATTCTTCAACATTCCCTGTGACAACATTGAGAACAATATTTAGTGAACAAAACATCTGTAGAGGAAGAAAGCCACCTTTCATCAGTATACTACCAGATTTTTAATTTAATATTAATTACTCAACGCAAAACATCTTTCTAACAAATAATTTCCCTTCCTTATAGTTTTAATAGGGAGAAACACTGATCAATGATTAAGCCAGCAACCAAAAAAAGGCTTATCCTAACACTAACTTCTAAAGAAAATTACGTTGTAAACAGGCAATTGTCTCAAGGCTGCTGCTAAACTCTGTTCTGAAATTACAAGGGTGGAGAGGGGGAAACCAAACACTTGTACAGTCTATCATCTCTTCTGTTACCGCAGGAAATAATTGGGTTGCTATTCAATATCAGGCCAGGTTGGAAGGTGCTTTGAGCAACCTGGTTTAGTGGAAGATGTCCCCGCCCATGGCAGGGGGGTTGGAACTGGATGATCTTTAAGGTCCCTTCCAACCCAAACCATTCTATGATTCTATGGATGAATATTAAAAAATATGGAAATAGACTTCAGTTCATTGAGTTCTTACTAGATGATACAAACTGTTTATCACTGTCTGTTATATTGTACCCACAACTGGAATCTAAGCCAAAAATAATAATAGTAATAATAAAAATAATAATGAGAATAACAAAAAATAATAGAAGTTATAATAATTATAATAATATGACCTTAGATGGAAACTGTATCTTTTAAAATAATGTATGTAGACACCTCTTCTCCTGATTTCATAAGCATACTTCTGTTTTCAGTTTTCCCAACCTGGCATGAGATTTCAACATCTCCACTCCCACTGTGATTATTCTCTCCACAGATTAATCATAAAAAAGTTTCCCCATCTTGTTTCAAATGTAGGATTTAATTTCCTGGTTTTTTTTTTTTTTTTCTTTCTTTCTTACAGGAACATGTGAAATTGGTAGTTTTGTATATATTTATGTGAAAGAAAAAATAGACTATCTAATCTGATACAAGAATTGGCTGCCATGTGCACAAAGATCCAGTTACTTCTACAATCGAGAACAGGCAGTAGCCAACGCTAATAGCTGAAACCATATGGGAGAAGACATGCAATCTCTGACGGGAAGCAGGGGTGATAGGCAGAAAAACATGCCTGAAAAACAGGCAGGGAAAAATATTTTATACTACATGAAATGGTATTCTGGAAATAAAGCAGGTTTTCTATCTCCTGATTTCTTTTGCTCTGTATTCTCTTCATCATCATCATCATGGACTCAAGAATGGATCACGCTATTAATCACAATGTTTATGATTTTCTCTTGCATACAACATTTTATCACATAATGAGGATTCTCCAAACTCTTTGTGCTTTCATTCTTCTACCCACAGATAACTGCCACAAATAGCAACTACCTTTGGGATTTGCTGGAGTATTGCTTGCAATTGTTTCTAATGTTACAGAGGAAATCTAAATGCAGTCTTTGAAATGTAACACGAGCTACAGTCAGCATCCATTCCAGTTAAGCTCTTTCATTAATTTTATTGTATTTGTAGCCATTGTTATCTTGAATATTTCTCTTCAGCAATAAGTCCTTAGAGTTTTTAAAAAAATATCCTTAAACTCTAGTACGGTGAATTGTGAATGTACTTGCCTTGAAATACGAAATACTTTTCATGGAAAATAAGTAAAGAAAATTCAAATGTGTAATTTTAATACTTATATTTCCAGATTTCCATCTGAGTTTCTGATATTACATTTCTTATACTATAGCAATAATGATTTTCTGCACTGCAACAGTGATCTTTAATTTAATTACCTTCAAGTGCTGATCACTGTAGTATTTAAGATCCTTGCATTCTCCTAGGAGCTTTTCTCTGCAGTTGCTATGATGTGCTTCAGCATTCTGAAAGCTTTAACACTTCAATGAGCTTCTTCCTGTTCTCATATTGCCTTAGAAATATAAGCATTTATTATTTTCATTATTTTACTATCATAAATAAGTGAATTGCAATCATAGTTTGAAATCCTATCTCGATGTGTTCTTGTCATGAAGGTAACTCAGAAAACCCTTCTGCATGTGTTACATGTCACATGGAGGTGCTCATCCTCCATAGCTACTCCAGCCTTCATGGTATGAAAAAATTTAGAAAAAAACTTAAGAAAGCATAAAGAATTGGACTGGTATCTGCACCTATGTGAGCAGTCATTTGCAGATGACAAAACTAGGACGACTGTCTGAGTCACCGGTTGCTTATGTTGCCATTTAGTGGAAACTCAAAAGATGGAAAATTTCACAGAGAAGAATCTCATTAAGTTCAATGAAAGGGAAATGTCAAGTTCTAAACTGGGAAGGAATAAATTCCATGTGCCAGGAATGGGTGGGAGAAACAGCTCTGCAGAAAAGGGCTTTGTCTGTATTCAGAGGGAGATTGACCTATGATGCTGATTTTGTTACATACCCTGTACTGTTGGAAAGAGGAAATTGGTTGGCTATGACTACATCCATGCACTACCTCCGTGTTGGAAAAGCCTAGCTTTTCCAGCCCTTCAGACAATTGTGTTAGCTCTACTCTGTTAGCACTACCTTAAGAAACTTATATAGTCCTTCCCAAATACTTTCTCATCCTCACTTGTATTTCATTGTGGTGGATTGACCCTGGCTGAAGCCAAGTGTCCACCAAAGCTGATCCATCACTCCTCAGCGGGGCAGAGCAGAGGGAATATAAAGAAAGGCTCATGGGATGAGACAAGAACAGGGAGAGGTCACTCAACAATTACCCCCAGTGTGGTCTGACAAGGGACAACAGGAGGCAAATTCAAATCTCACATTTTCCAATCACCTCACTTTGGTTTGAATTAGTGTTTAGTAATAAAACAAATGAGGAAAAGTTTGTAATCCCTTCTCTTTGGTCCAAAAGACACAAAGGAAAAAAAGTGTTATGGCAAAATACCTTTGTAAATAAGAAATTTTAACATAAATATCATTTCAAACATTAAAAAGCTATATCCTGCATCTAGAATTACTGCATGCACACTGCACTTACAATAGTAGTATGTGAACACTGTAGGATTGCTGGTACTGCTAACCAAACCCAAACATACCATTGCAGCTACCTTCAGTGGGAAGGGTAGGTTGGTCGGGTTAGGTTGATAAGGCTGCCAGTAAAGAAATCAAACTCCATTTTCTTGGATACAATTTTTATCGTTATTGCTCCTTTATCAAACAAAAGAAGGTTGTTTTGTTTCATGAGCTGCATATATTCTGTCTATAATTCCCCATAAAATCTTGAGGTTCTCAGGTAATATGTTGCCATTCGTTGAAGAATCTCTACTGGTTAGAAGCTGTGTTTTTTCACTGTTTTTATCCCAGGGAATTAATTAAAAATTATGCTATCACCACTTATTCTGACTGTAAAAATAATCAGGGAAGACTTTTTCATTGTGTCAACTGTTTCAAAGAGAACAGTTTATGATAATGTCCAGTTTACTTTCAGGATTTCAGATCTGGAGTAGTACAGGGAGTTTTCTGGGTTTTCAGTTCCTATCCTTTGAAGTCTCTTTCTAATATTTACATTCCAATACCATTCAAATTTCTTCAGTGTTCGTTTCTTAAGATTGCTCTCTTCTTTTCTTCATGTAGCAGGATCAAAGTTTTATATGGCTATATTGATAAGCATCTTGATTAACTTATTACCTACTGCTATATATGCTTGTGCCCATTTCATCTATGGCATTTTCATAACTTTTAGTTACTCTTTACTCTTTCCAGTATTTCTGTTTAATGTAAATTATTTGTAACACTGATAAAGGAATACTGATAAATAGAATGTTAGCAGGATGACTGGGAGGGGAATGAAGTCTGTATGTATCTGAATTTCTTTTCTACCACAACTTTAATTTGTGTAGAAAAAGAATCATCTGTGGTCCCTTCAAAGAGCTGGCAATATACCAGAGCCCAGATCAGTCTCAACTTGTTTAGTACTGAGTATATGGTAGTGAGGTTCCCTCTGGGATTAGGAAATTAATTAAACAGTCCATGTTTGAAAAAGGTAGCTGACTCAGGCTGAGTAGGAGTGATCCAAATATAATAACCTGTAAATACCCAAGGCATTCAGCTCAAGAGAAGGCCAGCAAGGATAACTGCACATATCTTTCAAAATCAGCTTTGAAAGACTGGGGAATTGGAAAGAGGTGAATCAGCAAAGCTGTGCCTGTTTGCAAAACAGAAGGCAAATGTGGAAAGAAAAAAAAAAAAAGGAAAAAATCATTAAAATTACCACATTGAAAAGATAGGCTATTACCAGGTGATGAGATCTTTAGATTATAGAAACCAGGCAGAAATCTGGGGAAACTTCTAAAGAAGGCCTTGCAGCAGAGTGTTGGGGGAGTCCAGGCTAGTTTAGGTTTCAGGTCTTAGGGCCACCTGCAGAACTAGGTTGGTGCTTACCCAAAAAATAGGACTTGTTTCCCAAGCATATACCTAGAGAAGTATTGGGTTATTCAACAAGGCCAAGATGGTTTTATGTATTGATTTGTGTCTTAACCACTCTTTACAGGGTTTTGAATGGATCCCTGAGTTTAGATGATGGTTAAAAAATCTATTCTTCATCTTGAAGATTGCCCAATCTTGAGAGGAAGAGGTGAACTGAGGATGGAACTGAGAACTTAAAGTAGACAGTCTCCCTGGTAAAGCAAGTATAAATATTAAAGTGGTTCACACACCTTTGAGGGAATAAATACCCCAAAACATCTTTAAATAACCCATGGAGTGTAAAGTGTTTCCTGCCAAACTGCCAGGAGCTTGAGCAGGAATGAGTGCTGCCTAATGCCAAGTTCAGCTAAAGAATTCTCTGGCAGCTGCAGACCAATATTCTTCCTTCATTTTAAGAGAGACAATAGGCCTCATATTGCTCTGGATAAATCCCACAGCATCACACTATTCTTTTTTTCTCTCAGACTGAAGATCTTTAGCCGCAGTTGAGATGTCATGGCAATATTTCCCATCTGTATCATACAGAGAGCTATAAACTGACATTATGCAACTCATTAATTAGAAAAAAGACTTTACATCACGTTAGGAAAAGAAGGAAAATATCTTTCCAACAGTAAACTCTGATATCCTCAACCCATTATGCTACTCAATGACTGTGGTAGATGGCAGAATGCAACCACTGATCCCCTGAACTTTTACATAGCAAAAGTTTGACCTTATGATATCAAATTTGAAAACCAAGAAAGGTTAGTAACCAGTACATCTTTATGGAAAACCTTCTGTTCATTGAAAATACAGAAAATATTCATAAGTATCTGTGTATTTTTCTGTTTATTTCCAGGAAAGCTTTTTATATGGCATTCTTACTTTTCAGAAAGAGATTTGTGCTATACTTCAGTAGACACATGGTTGTTCTGAGGTGGTATCATGTGACATCTGCTATATGGCTTGGAGTTAGATGCAGCACACCATGTGTGAAACAACAAAATGAAAACATTATGTGTCATCTAAGAATCTTTCAGAAATATAGGAAACAAACATATACAGTGTAAAAGGAACTTTTAAGATGCATATCACTTTTGATAGAGAGGATGAAATACTACTAATATCATATCAGAAAGATAAGGATATAGGCAAATGATTCATATAAATACTCAGAAATAACATGAGCTTAAAAAAAGTCCCAAAACTAAAAGTCTTTTGGGATCCTTTACTTAGCTCTTACCCAGAAAAATGTCAAATATCTCAATAAAACTCAGAAGCAAATTAAACGTTCTTCTAAAGGAAAGAAAGTAAAACAATGAAGCTATTAATTAAATAAATTTTTAATGTAACTATGAAGTATACATCCATGGACACATCTTATTAAGCAATGTGAGATATTTGATATCAAAAATATAAATATAGGAGCACATTTGAAAGCGTACTTGCCCACCTACCTGCTGTGAGCACCAGTTTTTAAACTCTGGGAATACAAACTGTGACTGAATTATGGTACAAAGTGAAATGAATTTTGTAGGATCAGCTGCAACTCAGAAAACAGTGTATAGCTCAGACCTTTATGGCTTAATTCAACATAACTGACAGGCCGGTTCACAAAGTCCTCAGCACTAAGCTTCCTTCAGTAAAGGTTATTTATTGGACATCAGGGGCAGAGAAAATTTTAAAAATACAACTAGTCCCTTGACCTTTGTTAGCTCAAGTACATTCACCTTTCTGTAAAATGATCATGCCTGCCATGTGACTTAGCAATATCAGCACAGCATTTTGCCATGTAGGCGAATAGCTGAAAGCTCTTATTCCCTGCACCAGCAGACACTGAGTGCTTACTGGTATGATGAAACTGATACTGATAAAAAAAGTTAATTGTAGCAAGGGACTGTGAGTCTCCTTTTATAATGTGACCCACAGAACCACATTCCTTTTTCTTTAGGCATAAGAAAGCTTCCTTGCCTTCATTATTTTATCTATAGTTCTCTCCAGCCAAGACCCCATTTGAACACAAGAAGAAAGAATAACTAAACTTAGCTCCAGCTGACATCAGTTGACTGGGTTTTTATCCTGACATGTACAATTCGGTGGTTTTGCAGGTGTGCCCCAGAAGCAGTGCTTTCTGTGGACACATAGACCCCTGAAAATGGCCCCAAACCTACTTTAATTAATAAAGTTACACGCCAATTAGTACAGTACATTAAATAGGACTGGAACTGTGGTATGTCCCTAGGCCTCTCAAACATGTGCTATGCCAGATGAGCTCACGAAGCAGCTGTGACAGCTCATGCTGGCAGACATGCTTTTATAGATCGACTATGCATTCTCTTACCTAAACTGCAGATAGAACAAAGAGTTACAATTTAAAGGGAAAAAAAAAAAATCTTTGAAAAGCTCCTGATATTTTTAAGAGAGGGAAACTCAGAGGGAAACATTTTATTTCAGAGACACCAGGAGGATTGTATCCCCAGAGCTTCTTGTTTCTAAAAGCTGTTGACAAGCTCAGGGGAGCAATTACTTCCAACAGAGATGTCAGTGTTTGTGAGACAAGAAAGCTTCTGCAGAAGCAAACATAGGTGTAGTAATCAGAGGCTGCAGATCAGCCTTTTGATAAAGTTTATTCTTTTCATAGTTCATGTTCAAGGATCCCATGTTCGGACATGTATTTTAAGTATTTGTAGGCAATCAGGCAGATAACTATTGTCAAGTGAAACACAAACTAACAAACAAGAAATACTGCACAGTCATTTCATCTCTTGACACTATAATGCTCTTCTAAAGGAATATTTGACCACAGAAATGAGGAACTGTATTTTAATAAGACTATCATTAACCCTGAGGAAGTCAGTCAAAAGGTGACCTTGACCTCAATATTATTGGTTTCAGAGTGGAGAATATTCAGTAATACCAGAAAAACAAGCAAGCACATAAACACTTTTAGGTTAAATATTATGAAGATGCATAAAATTAATCTGAGATTCTAGTTTATTTGTTTCATAAATTAGTGTGTTGGAATTTTGCAGCAAAGGTTTGTAGCAGGGTGGGGCTAAGGGATGGCTTCTGTGAGAAGCTGCTAGAAGCTTCCTCTAGGGCTGACAGAGTGCCAATGTCAGCTGGCTCCACGACGAACCCACCACTGGACAAGGCTGAGCCCATCAGTGATGGTTGCAGTGCCTCAGGGATAACAGGTTTTAGAAGAGTGGGAAAACACCAATGGGGCAAGAGAAATTGCAGCTGGACCAAGAGAGTGAGATGTGAGGGAATCAGCCCTGCAGGCCCCCAAGGTCAGTGGAGGAGGAGTGGGAGGAGGTGCTCCAGGCTGCAGAGCAGAGCTTCTCTGGCAGTCTGTGGTGCAGCCCATGGTGAGGCCAGCTGTGCCCTGCAGACATTGAGGGTCACAGGGGAGCAGAGACCCACCTGCAGCCAGGGGAGGAACCCATGCCAGAGCAGGGGGATGTCTGAAGGAGGCTGTAACCCTGTGAGCAGCCCATGCTGGTGCAGGCTCCTGACAGGAGCTGTGAATCCATGGAGAGAGGATCCCAGGCTGGAGCAGGTTTGCTGGCAGGACTTGTGATGCCAGGGGGACCCAGGCTGGAGCACGCTACTGCTGAAGGACTGTGCCCTGTGGGAGGGAACCACACTGGAACACTTTATGAAGAACTGCAGCCCCTGGGAAGGACTCACACTGAAGAGGTTGGTGGAGAATTGTCTGCCATGGGAGGAACCCCACACTGGAGCAGGGACAGTATGAGGATCCTACCCTGAGGAGGAAGGAGTGGCAGAGACAATGTGTGATGGACTGACCACAAACACCATTCTCCATCCCCCTGCAACACTCAAGGGGAAGGAGGTAGAGAATCTGGGAGTGAAGTTGAGCCCAGGAAGTAGGGACAACTAGGGGGAAGTTGTTTTAAGATTTGATTTTATTTCTCTTCTACTTTGACGTGATTGGTAATACATTAATTTTTCCCAAAGTTGAATTGATTTTGACTGTGATGGTAATTGGTGAGTGATCTCTCTCTGTCCTTATCTTGCCCCCTAAGTTTTTTATTATATTTTTTCTTCCCCTCCCAAACGAAGAAGGGAGTGCTAGAGTGGCTTTGGTGGGCACCTGGCCTCTGTCCAGGGTCAACCAACCACAATCAGTGAAGGCCTATACTATTCCCATGGGTCCTGATGACACTATAGCTTTACACTTGTGTATCTCCTTCACAGAATAGTTTAAACTGTGCTCTGAATTACATCTATACATTACAAGGAGAATTTATTTCAATGTCTTCATGAGGGGCCCATATGTTCAGTTCAGCATTTAACATCCTCAAACAACTTTTGTGTTCAAAAAAAGAAAATCAATGGAAGGAAGTAATTCCCTTGAAATCCAAACTTCTTTTGCTATTTGCTTCAATAACTACTATGGTCCAGGTGTCCTGATCTTCTACACATGTTCTTATTATAGGTGCATATTGTCTGGTGAGACAGTATTGAAATAAAGTTAAATACAAGGCACATGAAACCCTTTCAAACATTGAAAAAATTCATTCTACCCTTTTCATAAGAAGTTTTCCCACTCTGTCTCTGTACACAAATCTCTCAGTGCTTCACACCTTCGCTGAGGGGACACGGGATGACTATTTTAGTGTTGGGACACAGTGAAAACAAATAAAAAATTAAAAAGTTTTTCTCTTTGTATAGTTTAGACATATTCGGTTTTTCCCTGGCTTAGTATAACTGTATGTATTGATTTTCTTAAGAGCATTTTGGGATTTCCCTTGGAAATAGAATTCCAACTGCAACCAGATGCACTGAAAATATATTATTATTACCGAGTCAGGCCTAAGAGGAGAGATGATTTTATAAGTAAGTTGCTAGCTGAATGCTTAGATGATACAGACACAATTGCCAGCTTTGCCAGAACCTTTCTGAGTGCTATATGCGAGCCAGTTACAGTAAGATTAAGATAATATTTTTTTTTCACCTTAATTGTTGGTTGTGTAAAGCAGAATACACCTGTTTTCCAAGAACAGCAGCTTAGTTCAGACTTCCTTTTCCCTATCTGGGCCAATTATTATTTTCTAAGAAATTATTTGACTTGTCTGTTTGCATCCAACTGCCACAGATGTATTTTGAATCCACTGAATCCATAAAGACACTTTTTCAAGTGGAAGAGAAGGGTCTGTGCCCTTCAATAGGTAGAATGCTAACCTGGTAAAAAGGTGGTCTGGCATGAAGAAGTCTTTCAAGCTTCTTCAGCACAAGTTGCAACTGTCAGGCTTCATATACAGCAGAGAATTCAGCAACTATAACGGCACATCTCTTAAGAGAGAAGACTGAGAGACATGCATGTTCAAAGAAATGAGCTAGGAAGTGTGTTTGAATTCACTTTGACACAGAACTTACATTTAGACTTATGTGAGACAGAAGATTACTGATGTATACGGACAAGTACAATTTCCTCTATTCATTCTTTGAATTGGTAGATGTGAACCAGCTGATACCTGAATTACAGATGGTCCAGATCCATCTAGATATTGGAGGAAAACACTGTACTGAGTATATTTCTCATGGCAGACTGTTATATCAACAATTCTAGACCATACAAAATAAATACTTTCTTAATTTCTTTATGTGTGCTCTGCTCTTCAGAAGACATAAACACATAGTATTTTTCCCTTCTTTGCAAGCTGTGCATTGTACTTCAACAAGCAGCTGCTCCCTGGTTATTGTGGAACTTATTCCTATAGACCTGTAAGTTTTCTGTTCACTAGGTAGGGAATGCTTAGCTTTAATTTTGAATTTTACACTGAGAAAGGCCTTTAATTTTAGGCATTGCCGCGCTAAGCATTAGAAGTTCCTCTTTTGAGCTAGACCTTAATCTTTTTATGCTATGTCTATAAATGGGAACTAGTAGTGACTTCATTATTAGTTTTGTCACAAGTTCTTATGAATAATGTAAACTTTAAAATAGTGCAATCAGTGGACATTAGTACTTGGGACCATGTCCTATTTACTCCATACAAGTAAGGGCAGTTAAGAAGATGTTACAGCCAGATTGATTTTGGTAGTGGCAGACAATAAAACAAGGGAAAATATTTACAAATTTTGTTTTGGTCATTCAAGATGGATATCAGGAAAAAGAAAACCTGTAGGAGGCTTGTGCATCTTAGGAACAGGTTACCCAGAGAGGTGGTGAAATTTCCATCCAAAGAGGTTTTCGTGCCTTGGCTGGCAAAGCCAGGTCTGATCTGATGTAGTGCTGGTGGCAGCTGTGGTGGGTTGACCTTGGCTGGCTGCCAGACTCCCACCCAGTCACTTTCTCACTCCCCCTTCTCAACAGGTCAGGTGGAAAAATTAAGATGGACAAGCTCATGGTTTGTGATAAAGACAGTTTAATAAGAAAACCAAAAGCTATGCATGGAAACAAACAAAAAAAGAGGAATTTAAACAGTATTTCCCATCAGCAGGCAGATGGCCAGACAATTCCTGGGAAGCAGGGCCTCAGTATGTAAAGGAGTTGCTTTGGAAGACAAATGTCATAACCATCAATTCTTCTCCCACTTCCTTTACTTCAGTTTTTATTCCTGAGGATGACCTCATATGTTCTGTAATACTCTCTTGGTCAGTTTGCATCCATATCCCCTCTTTCCTACTAGTCTTTGAGTGTTCAGAGGGCAGGTGGAAAGACAGCCTTGGTATTGTACAAGGACCAAAATATTGGTGTCTTATATATTGGGTCTGGCTGAGATGAAGTTAATTTTCCCCACAGCAGTCCTCATACTGCTGTGCTTTGTATTAGTAGCCAGAAAGGTGTTGATAACACACCAGTGGTTTGGCTACTGCTGGGCAGTGCTTGCACAGCATCCAGGCTGTCTCTCCAACATTTCCCCACTCTTTCCGCCAGTAGGCTATGGGTGGGCAAGGTCTTGGGACAGGACATAACCAGGACAGATGACAGAAACTGACCACAGGCTATTCCATAATATATGCCATTTTCTCAGTAATAAAAGCTAGGAGAAAAGAGGAGGAAGAGGAGAACATTCATTATTCATGACACCTGTCTTCCTTAGCAACTGCTACCTGTACTGGAGTCCTGTTTACTGGGAAGTGGCTGGACGTTGCCTGCTGATGGGAAGTAGAGAATACATCTCTTGTTTTCCTTTGTTTCTGTATATGGCCTTTGCTTTTACTTTATCTTGACTCAAAGTTTTTTCCATCTTACTTTCTCCCCTGCACCATTCTGCTGAGGAGGGGAGTGATAGAATGGCTTGGTGGGCACTTGACATCCAGCCAGGGTCAACTCACCACATCTTATCAACACAATTCTATCCACAAGTGCAAAGCACAGCACTGTATGGCCTGTTATGAGGAAAGTTAACCCCATCCGAGCCAGACCCAGTAGAGTAGTTTATCTCCAAATTGGCAACCGAACAACATGACCTCCAGATGTCAAAATTGCTATGATTCTACGATTCCCTTCTTACACCCTAAAGTTCTGTGCTATATACAAACACACTGGCTTTAATTATTGACTTTTACCCTTTTATTACTGACAAAGGTTCTAAAATTTCTAAATATTCTTATCGTGACACCAAAAAATTCTTACTCAGTGTTTCATTTACAGAATTGTACAACCACAAAAACTTTAACCTGAAATAATGAACATTCCTAGGCTACGCAATAGTAACTGTCAGTCACCTTCAGTTATCAAAACACATTTGACAATATCCAGGTCAGCAGACAATTTTAACCAAAGATAATTGTACAATGACTGTAATCTTGCTTTGTAATCTGACAATACTTTGGCCTATATTTCTGTCTCTATTTCTTCAACATGCCTTGGGGGACACTATCTCAGTTTTATCTTTGCCAAGGAAATGAGAAAACTGTCTTTATTTGTCTTACAGCTCATGGAATTATGGAAGGAAAAAAAAAAAAAAAAAAAGGAAAAAAAGAAAAGCACTCATCCCCTGGCTTACAAGAAAATCTTTCCTTTTCGTTTAAGACAAATAGACTCATCATGAAAAAAATTCTGAAAGACTTCTGAAGCTTTTTAAAGCAATACAGCCACATTGTCATCACCTTTTCATTTTCTATTCAAGTCACTCCTGGTGAAAAGCTAGAATTTGCATGACCCATTTCCTATACAGTTTGAAAACCCAGTTAGTGATTTCTTTCTTTGCGTTCATTTCACTGAAGCTGTCTGAATTCTCCTAGACATTGAATGTCACTGAGGTTAGACTTGCATCCAGGAATGCAGATCTCAGGTCATTTGTAACAGCAATCCAAACATGTTTACTGACAGCAAAATAACTTTTAAAGGTATTAAATAAAACCATGAAATTAAGTTTTGAAAAATTACATGTTTCTGTCATTTCTAAAATGTTATTTTCCAAAATTAGGCATGGTACGTTTGCAACTCAATTATTATCTTGTATCAGCATTCCTTCAGTTTTCTCAGATATTTTCCTAAGACAGTGGCATTAAAAACCTTTCTATTGGTATGTCCTTGCAGGAGAACCGACTCTCAAACTCCATTTCAGAGTGTAAAAGCCTACTGAGCTAACTTGTAGCCATATGTATTCAAGCTGTAAGTAGCCAAGGATCAGGGCACCTGCTTTCAACCTGTGTACAGCTGCAATTTGTGAGAAACAGTCTGCCTGCTTGCTTGTTTCAAATCCTCAGCTTCTCTGTGAGAAGATTGTAGGGTTTTACCTTTTCTTCTACAGCCCTGGAGAACAAGAATGTCAATGTGGGGGAGGTACAAAAAGGAAAATATGATAATTATTTCTCACCACTGCAAAAATCAAGAACCTTTTAAGGAGGGCTTGACAGCAGAATCTGAAATCACATTATATCAAGTTCATTTGTTACTTTTGTTTATTAAACAAACTCACAGGATCATGTTATTTTTTACCTAAGAACTACTACCAATTTTAGCCAGATCTGATAGTGACAGAGGTCACAAAAGTGTTACTTTAAACTAATGAAATTTGGGTAAAGGAGTGGGTGTCAAATAGCAGAGAAAAAAACCTAATTAGGTATTAAGCACCAATTTCAAACTCAAGCTGTGAATTCACAAGTAATGGCTCAGCTGATTCTGTTTCTGATGGAAGGAAGCATTTGTTGTTTATCTTAAGAAGATTCTTTCAATTTGCATCTAGATTTTTATTACTTGTGTTTTTATTTTTAAAAGCCATTATTATGAACAACTTTCTTTTCCTAATCAGGGAAAAGTTTTTAACTTCAGACTGCAGAAGGTATCAAAATAGAAAGGAAACACTACTTAGTGAACTACAGAAACTTACATCAGATAAGAAAAGGGCTGGAATTAGAGCTCTGAACTTGGACAATTTTTTTTTTTCAATATGAAGCACTACAAGTGTTCTTTGTGTCTCTGCGGTTATCTAATTATGACAGTAGAATTTAGAGAAGCTTCCTAAAGCAGATAACTTCACCTAGTCTGCTGACTAGCTTTTTAAATGCATTTGAGTAGGTATTTACTGACTGTGGTCAATATTAGGTATGTAATTCATGCATTGACACAGGCTGTAGAAATCTAAGTTCAAGTGTGTAAGTCCAAAGCTGAATCTGACTTTTCATCAGGCCATGGAGTCACGATGTTCTATAGATGCTGACTATAAAAAGTCATAGATGCTGGTAGACTAGGAAAACTCTGACTAAAGGTTACTATCTACACATGGTCCTGGACAACAGGCTTGAGCAAGGCCATTAGTTCACAGGACTCCTGGAGGTCCCTCCTAACCTCAACACATCTATGATTCTATGATTCTGATATGTGCCACTTAAACCCATTATAAAATGGTCCTGATTTGGATTGACAATGTTCAGTTTACACCATCAAATTATCTCCAAAATGTCTTAACAAAAGACTCAAGTCTTTTACTCAAGTCCAAAGACTTGAGTAAAAGTTGCCTTTCATAGGAAAGTCTAGTTGCTTAGTCCTGTTGCTTTTCATAGGAAATATGAATCATAGAATCATAAAATAATAGAGTAGTTTGGGTTGGAAGGGACCTTAAAGATCACCTAGTTCCAACCCCCCTGCCATAGGCAGGGACACCCTCCACTAGACCAGGTTGCTGAAAGCCTCACCCAGCCTGGCCTTGGACACTGCCAGGGATGGGGCACCCACAGCTTCTCTGGGCAACCTGTTCCAGTACCTCACTACCCTCACTGTGAAGAATTCTTCCTGATATCCAACCTAAATCCACCTTCTTTCAGTTTAAACCTGTTACCTCTTGTCCTGTAACTCCCTGCCGTTGTTAAAAGACATCCCCCCCACTTTTCTTGTACTGGAAGGCTGCTATAACATCTCCCTGAAGCCTTCTCTTCTCCAGGCTGAATAAGCACAATTCTCTCAGCCTTTCTTCACAGCATAGGTGCTCCAGCCCTTTGATCATCTTGTGATGATCAGCATCATCTTGTGGCTTTTCACAGAATCACAGAATGGTTTGGGTTAGAAGGGGCCGTAAAGATCATCTAGTTCCAACCCTCCTCCACCAGACCAGGTTGCTCCAAGCCTCATCCAGCCTGGCCTTGAACACTTCCAGGGATGGGGCATCCACAGCTTCTCTGGGCAACCTGTTCCAGTGTCTCACCACCCTCTCTAGGAAGAATTTCTTCCTGATATCTAATCTAAATCTACCTTCCTTCAATTTAAACCTGTTACCCCTTGTCCTGTCACTGCAGCCCCCCCCGCCCCGGCTTCCTTGTTGGCCCCTTCAGGTACTGCAAGGCTGCAATAAGGTCTCCCTGGAACCTTCTCTTCTCCAGACTGAACAAGCCAAATTGTCTCAACCTTTCTTCATAGCAGAAGTGCTCCAGCCCTCTGATCATCTTCATGGCCCTCCCCTGGACTCGTTCCAACTGGTTGATATCCTTCTTATACTGAGGGCTCCACAGCTGGACACAGTACTCAATGGGGGGTCTCATGATAGCAGAGTAGAGGGGGAGAATCACCTCCCTCGACCTGCTGGCCACACTTCTCCTGATACAGCCCAGGATACAGTTGGTTTTCTCAGCTGCCAACACACACTGCCGGCTCATGTCCAGCCAACTTTTCATCCACCAGTCCTTCTCCTCAGGGTTGCTCTCAATCCATTCTCTACCCAGCCTGTACTTGTGCTCGGGATTGCCCCGACCCATCTGCAGGACCTTGCACATGGTCTTGTTGAACTTCATGAGGTTGGCAGTGGCCCACCTCTCCAGCCTGTCAAGGTCCCTCTGGATGGCATCCCTTCCCTCCAGCATGTTGACTGTACCACACAGCTTGCTGTCATCAGCAAACTTGCTGAGGGTGCACTTGATCCCATCATCCATGTCACTGACAAAGATGTTAAACAGTACTGGTCCCAACACCGATCCCTGAGGAACACCACTCATCACTGGTCTCCACTCCAGTCATCGAGCCATTGAGCACAACTCTCTGTGTGTGACCATCAAGCCACTTTCTTATCCAGTGAGCCATCCATCCATCAAATCCATGCCTCTCCAATTTTGAGACAAGGATGTCATGTAGAACGGTGTCGAAGGGTTTGCACAAGTCCAGGTAGATGACATCAACTGCCCTTCCTTTATCCACCAAGGTCGTGACCCCCATTGTAGAAGGCCAACATATTCGTCAGACATGATCTGCCCTTGATGAAGCCATGCTGACTGGCACCAATCACCTCCTTGTTTTCCATGTGCCTTAGTGTTGTTTCGAGGATCTTGCCAGCCACATAGGTGAGAGTGACTGGCCTGTAGTTTCCCAGATTCTTCACTGAGAGGGTGGTTTAGAGGATGATAAAACTCTGGAACAGATTGCCCAGAGAAGCTGTGGATGTGTCATCCCTGTCTGTCTTCAAGGCCAGGCTGGATGAGGGTTTGAGGAAACTGGCCTAGTAGAAGGTGTCCCTGCCCATGGCAGGGGGTTGGAACTAGATGGTCTTAAGGTCTCTTACAGCCCAAACTATTTTACGATTCTTTTTAAAGATGGGGGGTTTAGTTTCCCCTTTTCCAGTCAGCTGCAACTTCACCAGGCCACCACGACTTCTCAGATATGATGGACAGAGGTTTTGTAATCTCATCCACTAGTTTTTTTCAGAACCCGTGGATGTATTCCATCAGGTCCCATGGACTTGTGCACCTTCAGGTTCCTCAGGTGTTCTCAAACCTGACCCTCACTAACCCTGGGCAGGTCTCCATTCTCCCAGTCCCTGCCCTTGTCTTCCACGGCTCTGGGGGTACAGCTTGTGTCCTTGACAATGAAGACTAGGGCCAAAAATTCATTGATCACCTTGGCCTTCTTCATATCCTGGGAAACCAGCTCTCCCATTTCCTTCCACAGAGATCCCACATTTTACCTGATCTTCTTTTTATCCCCAATGTACCTGCAGAATCATTCTTGTTGCCTTTGAGGTCCCTGGCCAGGTTTAATTCTGTCAGGGTTTTAGCTTTCCTAATCTGACCCCTGGCTTGTTGGACAACTTCCCTGTAATCCTCCCAGGCTCCCTGTCCCTGCTTCCACCCACTATAGGCTTCTCTTTTTTCAATTCAGTTTGTCCAGGAACTGCTTATTCATTCACACAGGCCTCCTGGCACTTTTGCCTGACTTCCTCTTCATTGGGATGCATCGCTTCTGAGCTTGGAGGAGAGGGTCCTTGAATACTGGCCAGCTTTCTTGGTCCCCTCTTCCCTCCATCCCATGCAACCTTGCCATCAGTTTCCTGAAGAGGCTAAGGTCTCCTCTCTCGAAGTACAGGGTAGCAAGCTTGCTGCCTACCCTCCTTGCCTCTATAAGGATCTCAAATACCACCATTTCATGGTTGCTGCAGACAAGACTACCCTTGAGCTTCACATTCCCCACCAGCCCCTCCCTGTTGGTGAGAACAAGGTCCAGCAGAGTGTCCCTCCTCGTTGGCTCCTCTATCACTTGGAGAAGGAAATTGTCATTGATGCATTCCAGAAAACTTCTGGCTTGTTTGTGCCCTGCTGTGTTATCCCTCCAACAGATATCGGGGTGGTTGAAGTCACCCATGGGTTTGTGACTGTGAGGCTGTTGCTATCTGCCTGTAGAGGGCTTCATCCACTCTCTATTCCTGGCCAGGTGGCCTGTAGCAAACTCCTACTACTGTCTCCCCTCTCCCTGCCCTCCCTTTAATCCTGACCCATAAGATCTCTGTCAGGTCCTCATCCATCCCCAGGTGCAGTTCCACACACTCCAGCTGGTCTCTGACATAGACAGCAACATCCCCTCCACGCATCCCCTGGCTGTCCTTCCTAAAGACTATGTATCCTTCCATTCTGACACTCCAGTCAGAATTAGCTTTCACCCAAATTAGCTTCCTTCTTCACTAGCTAAATTAACCAGCTAAGGCAGAATTCAGCTGCCTAAACAGACGGTTCTCCGCGAGGTGGCTGATGTAACAGGCTGATACACTGGTTCATGAACACCCTTGTGAAGAAGCTACTTGAGGTCAGGAAAAACAGTCCATAGCATCTAAAATGCAATTAAGTCCTTACACTTAAGCCACTGAACCATGCTAGTTGTATTTCTAAACTTTCAGAAGTACAGACTGCCATTTCTTAGCCTTGTTGACTTTTAAAGAATGATACTCATTTAGACTAAGCCGTGATAGGATCGCAATATGGTTTAAATGCTTAACACGCTTCTATTTTAACAACTGTAGTGCCCAGAGGTCACCACTATGACATTGTTAGGCAGTTGTGGCTGTTTTCTTCTTTCTAAATTCTAACAACCTCCCCAAAATTTTATTTAACAGCTACCTATGTTTTATGAATATTTGGTCTGTAATACAACCTCTGTGGACACACATAAAATGCTTTAGTCTGAATTGCTTAATACTGAATGGTATCACCATTCATCTAATTTTGTTTTTCTTAGACAAAACACGGCTTTTATCTTGTAGGCTCTGAATGCCAGCAAGATGATGTCAGAATTAAGGCAGTGATGACCTATACCATACATAGGTTTGATTTTAAAAACTTCAGATTTCTTGTTTGGATTGCTTTGGTGAATCCTTGCTTATTATTCAAATGGTTAGAGGTTTCTCTTCCATGTATCTTTACATGACCTTGCTTTGTGAAAAATTTGGAGAACAGGCTTTTAACATGTAGGTTATTCTTGATCTCTTCAGTATGCATGATATCATCACTTTATTCCTTATTAGAAACATACCTGAGCAAATGGATGGTTCCTGAACATTAGATCCATATCAGCCCAGTTTTTCAAAAGTACCAGTATGAAGAACATTGGCAGGTGTTTTTCATAGAGATTTATAAAGTCAGATGCCTGGAATCAGTTCAGCCATTTTTTGGTGTTACCTAAGAATTAAGTATGCTCAGTGTGACATGATACTTGTTGACTAGAGAATTCAGTGATTGCCACTGCATGTCAAGATGGTTCTACAGTAAATTTTAACAATATTAAGCACCCATCAGAATTAAAAAAGCCCATTTACATTTGTAAGCATTTAATTCCTTGAGGCATCTCCAAATAATCAAGTACTACGATAGCTACTGCCTGCCAGGTTTTTAATAACCTTTTCTTAATTCTACTTCAGACAACCAAACAGCTTATTCAGAGTAATTTTGTATCCAGAGACTCATTTACAATATTGTCAATCTTCTCCTCTAGTAGGTTACATGAAGTTCTTGATCATCCTGCTGTTTGAAATAACTGTTTCATTTAAACTCCCACTTAAACATGGCTTCTAACAAAGACTTTCCACTGTCTGCAAGGATTTAGAACACCACCTGTGTCTCCATCCTCCTCACCCTCTTCAAGGTTACATGGTTTCTGTTTGGAAACCAGGCTGGAATGCAAGCATGTAGATTAGTAAAACTCACTTTGTTCTTGTTGTTCTTTCCA
Organism: Rhynochetos jubatus; assembly: GCA_027574665.1. Classification (NCBI taxonomy): domain Eukaryota; kingdom Metazoa; phylum Chordata; class Aves; order Eurypygiformes; family Rhynochetidae; genus Rhynochetos; species Rhynochetos jubatus. Next base: position 122,121,960 of record CM050649.1, on the reverse strand, counting down.
TTGCTCTCAGGTCTCCTAAGGCATTTCTACACAAGGCAATGATAGTGATGTCTCTAAAACATCACTGAACAAGCTGGTGATCTTATCTGGTCCTGGGCTGTGCAGGGATCTCAGCATGGCATTGCACCCACGCTAATTAGTGTGGCCTTTCCTAGAGACTGACTGCCGTTGATGTTACACTGCTTCATCCAGTCCAAATGAGCTACACATGGTTATCAGCTTAAGTTTGTGTTTTGGAAGCTTACACTCTGCCTCACCTGTAGTAGACCTTGGTGTACAAACTGCCCTGCTTCCTGGTTTTCCCATTGTTTTACTGTCCAGGTGAGAGTAAAGGATCTCCAAAAATTAGACCAAGTCGTTGCCCAAGTGGATGGTCCTCATGTTGCTCACACACCTGAAAATTAGGAGTTTGACTACCAGTATCACTAGGATCCCAACCTTTCAGTTCTCCAGTCAATGATTATTTCCCTTCTTTTTGACAGGCGGAAAGGAAAAGAAGTTAGACCCAAGGAGCAGTATGAAATATTTGGTTTTGGGAATAATACAATACCACTCCAAAAGTACACTACAAGCGTAGAATCTGAACTCAATAAAACTGATGGAGAAGGATTTTAATTTTCATTTGGGATTAAAAACCCCGAAGTTTTTAAAAAATCAACATTTATAGACTTATATGTATATATTATTTATATATTTATGTATTTATATATTTGTATTTATACATTTAATTAAGAAGCAGAAACACCATTTCCCAGACTTCCCCTGTTCTGATTTATTTTTTTTTACTCTCATTGTTCTGGTTCACTTAGTGAATTTTTATGAAAGTTATGTCTCATAGTCTTTCTCATTGCTCCTACAGATATTCTTCCTAATTACTGCGTACTTCCAGGTTGTTTACATCCTTCCCCAGATAGGCCTGATCTTTCATTCTCTCTCACACTGGTTCAACAAATTGTCTTAGGCAAATTTTTCTTCTCTCTTCCCTTGTCTTCCCCCCCCCCCACACCCCACCCCTTTCTTTATTGTCAATTTTAATCTGTATTTTAAGACCAGGAAAGATTTCCCCAGAGTAGCAGCAAAAATGGTATTATGAATATTCATAGATAGCTATGATCTTGGAGTTTTAAAATAGAACTATTGTAATAGCAATGCTTATTCTTTCTATTATAAAATATTCAGTCTTGCCTGTAGTTGATCTTTAATATCTAGGGCACTGTGCCTTTTTTTGCAACACTTTTTCAAGCCTAACTTAATTACTACACCTCATACCAAGACATTGCAATTTAGCACTTTAATATCCTCTTTCCTCTTTGAACTAGAGGATATTCTAAAAAAAAAAAAAAAGAAGAAGAAAGGAAGAAAGGAGATTTGGTCAGCTTGTGGATCAAAATCGGAATGGTCAATCACTACATAACCCTTATGATATTTTTGCCCATCACTTTCTGTCACCATCACTACCAGGACCAATTTCTTTCCAAATATTTCTGTCTTTTCAACCCTTCATTTCTGAAATCTAGCCTGGGGAGATTGCTCCGTAAGTTTGATTTACTATTCCTAAAAATGAAGACAACTTTCGTATTTGGAATAATGGATTAAAACATTAGAGGTCATAGGTTGCTCCTTAAATACCCCTGAAAGTTTCTCCTTTTTCTTAATTCCCCCTCACCCATCAACTCTTATGAGCTATGCAGTACTGGCACTGGGAGACCTTTTGCTTTAGGCATTTTATATACATAATACAAATTAAAGTCTTTCTCCCAAAGAACTTACGGGAGGAAAGACGGTAAATTAATAAACACCTGGGGAACTAGGTGAATAAAGTAACACTGAAATAGTGTTTTTAGTGTAACATGCAACAATACCGCACAACCAGTGTCTAGCTGCTTCTAGTTACAGTTTGGCCTTCCTACAAGTTTTGGAAACATTTATTTTCAAGTCCTCTCAAAGTGCTGTATGGTTTTAAAAGGACTGTTGTTTCCATACCTAGAGATCAGTTCAGTTGCCTAAACACAGGTGCCAAGTATTATTTTTAATATCTCCTTTCTCCTCTTTAGGTGCAGAACCCTGGCAAGGCTACACTTAGCATGATGGACAACAGCATGCAGTTGAAGAAGAAATATTAATGTTAAAACACTTTGTTAGATTTCAGCATCTATTTAGATTAATGTTTTCTTTGGAAAATCTGAAATTTTACAACAGTGCCTTCTTTCTAAAAAATTTTCTTAGCTTTATCTGTGACCTGTTTTGCTCCTGGGACTTTGAGTTGGCTGTAAGTCATGTAGACTGTAGTAACCTGCAATTCAGGTATGACAAGTCAAGACATTTCAGGCCCCTTAACTTAGCAGACAGAAATAATATCTTTTCAACAGAAGTTGGACTAGGGCAAGAAGGACTCCCATAGAAAACAAATGTAATGAGCCCACAGTAGAAAGGGTTATTGAAGTCTTTAGGACAAATAGCATCTACAGCACAAAAGGAAGCAGCAACACAGAGATCTGATGCCAGTAAGTAAACATGTAGAGTGTTATTTCATTGAAGCAAATAATGAAGATATACAAAGTTTAAACTATTTCTGTTTCTCCTTGTGGTTCCACTAATTAACATGAACAATAATACCTGATTCTTCTAGGCAAACTGGAGACAAATGCTAATGACAGCTATTATATATCTCAACTAACAAATTGTCATTTTGACTGAAAATAATTTATGGCTACGGTTAGCAGATTTACTTGCTAGTGTTTTCAATCTTTTAATTCTATTTATTAAAAATCATGACCAAAAAACCAAATAAGGAATTTCAGGGCAGGAAATCTACAATACAACTACTGTAGGATTTGAAGGAAACTTGAAATACAGAGGGAACACAGATTTTCTGCCTACAAATTTATTCAGTAGTAGGTCCTTCTCTTTCAGTATTAGTGAGAATATGGTCATGTAACATGCAAATGTTCCAGTTAAATTTAGCTTGCTTTCTGCATATAGAAAAAGGCTAAAATATTAGGTTTTTATTCAAGCACTTTGGATTTGATTCCAGTTACACAATGGATTATTTCTGTGACTTTATATAGACCATAAAATCTTTCACTTCCCTCCTGTTCTAAAATATAAATGAAATATCCACACTGAATATCATATGGCATGCCACAGTAACTACCATGAGGAAACAAGGTCAAGAAAATTTATATCACAACAGAGACAATGATGGGGAAAAATCTGGGGACTAATATGAAAGATTTCATAGAATCATAGAATGAATGTTGAGGTTCCCCATGAGGATCAGGGTTTGTGACCGTGAGGCTGATGTTACATTTTCGTAATATTAACAGAAACACATATATATATATATGTTTAGTAAAAAAATCTCTAAAGAGATTTACGACTGATAATGAACACAGGAAGTACCTCCTAGGAAAAGAGAAAGTGAAAACCAGCAAGATATAAAATATTAGGCCACACACTGATCACACACATACCACTCAGGCTTATAGTGAGTTGATGAGGTACAGGTTTGCATAAGCACCACCAAAGTTTTATATCTTTATGAATCACGTCAGTTGAAATCATATGGGAGAATATTATAATAACTTAAGATATTTGAATATTATGTGTTGAATCTTAGTAGCTGAAAATATGTGTTAAAGCAGAATTTCAGCTCAGATAAAATGTGTGACATTTAATAAGAATGTAAAAAAATCTTAATTTCTGTGCACCAGGTAAAGTGGAGGAAGATCATAGAATTACAGAGTGTTTTGAGTTTGAAGGGACTGTTAAAAATCATATATTTACAATCCTTCTTCCATGAGCAGGAAGGTCTTTCACTAGGTCAGGTTGCTCAGAGACCAACCTGACACAGAAATTTTCCAGAGATGTGAATCTACCGCATCCCTGGGCAACCTGTTCCAGTGTTTCACTGCCTTTATTGTAAAAAAAATTCTTAATTATATCCAAACTAAATCTACCCTCTTTCAGTTTAAGATTTTTGTCCCTTGAACTGTCACTACAGGTCCTGGTAAAAGTTCTTTCTCCATCTTTCTTACAAGCTGTTTTAAATATTCAAAAGCCACAATAAGGTCTCCCCTGAGCCTTCTCTTCTCCAGGCTGAACAACCCCAACTCTTTCAGCCATTCCTTAGAGAGGTGGTGTTCCAGCCACCTGATCATTTCAGTGACCCTCCGCTGGACTTGCTCTAAAAAGTCCATATCTTTCTTGTGCTTGGGATTCCAGCACAGTATTCCTAGTGGGATTTCATAAGAACAGAGTAGAGGGGCAGAATCACCTTTCTTGACCTGCTGGATACTCTTTTTTTGATGCAACCCAGTATAGGGTTGTCTTTTTCGACTGCAAGTGCACCTTGCTGGCTCATGTCCAGTTTTTCATCCACCAGTAACAAGTCATTCTCTGCAGGGCTGGTCACAATTGCTTCACCCCCAGCATGTATTGATACCATGATTTTCCCTGACCCATGTGCAGGACCTTGCACTTGACCTTGTTGAACTTCATGAGGTTCCTCAAATCTGTCAAGGTCTCTCTGGATAGCATCCCCTCCCTGAAGTGAATTAATGGCACCACTCAAATTAGTGGTATCTGCAAACATGTCGAGGGTGCACTCAGTACCACTGTCTATGCCACTGACTAAGATTTTGAATAATATCAGTCCCAGTACTGACCCTTAAGGGATACCACTCATTCCTAGTTTCCACTTAAACATTGAGTCATTAATTGTAATTCTTTGGGCGTTGTGATGCAGATGGTTTCTAAACTTTCTAACAGCCTATCCATCAAACCTGTATCCAGTTTAGGTAGGAATGTTGTGGGGGACTGTAACAAAGGTTTTAAAGAAGTCTAGGTAGATGACATGCATAGACCTTCCCTTGTCCACTGAGGCAGTCACTCAGTTGTAGAAGGCCACAAGGTTAGTCAGGCAAGATTACTCTTGGTGAAGTCATGTTGGCTGTCTCTAAGCACTTCTTTGTCTTCCGTATGCTTCAGTATAGAATCATGGAATGGTTTGGGTTACAGGAGACCTTAAAGATATCTAGTTCCAACCCCCCCTGCCATGGGAAGGGACACCTTCCACTATATCACATTGCTCAAAGACTCATCCAGCCTGGCCTTGAACACTTCCAGAGATGGGGCATCCACAGCATCTCTGGGCAACCTGTCCCAGTGCCTCACCACCCCTTCTGTGAAGAATTTCTTCCTGATACCCTATCGAAATCTACCCTCTTTCAATTTAAAGCCACTACACGGTTGTCATGGTTTAACTCTGACTAGCAAAATACCACGAAGCCTCTCTCACAAATCCCCCTCCCCTCCTCCAGTGGAGGGGAAGAATCGGAGGAAAAAGAAGTAAGGAAGCTCGTAAATTGAGATAAGAACTATTTACTAATTAAATCTAAATCAATATATACAGATACTACTAATAATAAATAATTAAAATAGCAGAAAATAAAACACATGATACAATATATACAATATGGTACAATATGATACAATTTCCCACCATCCACTGACCAATGCACACCCAGATGTTGAGGGATGAAAATCAGACCCCGAGAGCCCGAGAACCACAGCCCGAGAGCGATCGCAGCCTGAGAGCTGAAGCCCGAGGGCCAGAGCCCGGGAGTAACACAGCAGATTCCAAGCGAACCCTATCACTGATAACACGGCCAGAAACTCTAAACAACTCACCAGCTCCCACACAAATGAGCCAGCACAGGAGTTAGCAAAGCAGCTAACGCAGGAGGGTCAGCAAGTGCCCAGAGAGACGAGCAAGGGAGAGAGAGAGAAGGGCAGAGTAATGGCTACCGGACACCCTTCCCCGCCCCAAGAGACCGGAACATGACTTACTATGGAATGAAGTACTTCCTTGGTCAGTCTGGGTCAGCTACAGTACCCGAAGGGGACAAAAGACCTTGAGTTCAGTACAGGCCATCCCCAGCACCAGCTGAGGCCTTATCAATGTTTTCTCTTAGCATCCAGCAACATAGTTCCCTGGCAACCAGAATAAGGGAGTTAACCTTTTCCTGATTGAACCCAGCACAGCTGTGTCCTATCACTGCATACCCTTATAAAAAGTCCATTTCCAGCATTCCTGCAAGCCCCTTCATGTACTGGAAGGCTGCTGTAGGGTCTCCCCATAGACTTATTATCCTGGAGGTTCATGTATTGAAGCAGAGCATCCTTGAATTTCTATCTAAAAGAACAATTATCAGTTTTGTAAAACAGTAATTAGCAATGACTCATTAACAGTTATCAATAACTTAGGTTACAGTCTTTGCTTTGCTAAAATGGAACTTTTAATTAGGCAAGGTTAAAAGAACTTAATTTGCTATGTCACAGTCTTACATACATAATACTTCTTTTTAAGTGTAATATTCAATTCCATACAAACTGTTTAGTATATCTCCTTATGACTCCAAAACAATATCAGCTTCACATATACAGAACATCAAAATCCCTGCTTGCTTCACGTAGATATTTGTTATCACTACTCCCAGAGTGGCCTGTTAAACTGGATAAATATGATATCTTTTCTCAATGTATATTGCAGTTCTTAAAGGAGATACATTAAAATTGCTGTCTACAAATCATCCATTTTTGCAAGGCACATAAAAAATAAAGACATCAAGAGTATTTGCAACTAATTAAAGTGGTCTGTGATTTGTTTTACAAAAAATGTATTGGATTTTGTGTTTGGTATGTACAAGTCTGCAGTGGCAATCTACTGCTTACACATCTATACAGCTCTTTGCAATAACTCTTTTATTCCTTATTCTTTTGTCTTTTGCATCTGGATAGTCAGGATTTCACAGAATGTTTAGTATACTTCCTGATTAAATAAAGTCCCTCTTTTAAAGAAAATGGTAAATTTATTAATTCTCTATACTTTTGTTTTGGTCTTCTCTTTCTTCCACTAACTGGTATAATAGTTGATATTCATCAAAAAAAATTCACCTTGGAATTAGTCTAAATATTTCAGAAGCTTGATTTAATTGCCATCATTTCCAGTAGCTTCTCTACTCAGGAGACCTCTTTTTATAGAAACTTTATTGGATTTTTTACTATCAATAAAAAAGTTTTTAGACGTCATTAAGCTAGACTTTAAGGGTGAATGAACCTGCAGAGTTTCTCTCCTGATGGCTGTTAATTTCAAATCACCAATATTTATTCCTATTGCAAATCTTACATCCAGTTCAGGTTTAACAAACCACACAACTGTCAAGGAATATGTATGCTCTTACCTGTTTTTATTTGTATGTTAATCACCATTATCTACTCTGCTATGGACAATTTTATTTTCCATGTTGTCATAGTTTAGACTCAACTTGCAATAAAAGACCACATGGCCACTCACTCAGTCCTCCCCTCAGTGGGATGAGGAAGAGAAAATGTAAGGAAAAGGTTCAGAGGTTGAGACAAGGAGAGGGAGGGATCACTCTCCAGTTATAGTCATGAACAAAACAGACTGGACTTGGGGAAGAAAAGTCAATTTAATTAGTTACCAATCAAAACAGAGTAGGTCAGTGAGAGACAAAACAAAACAGATCTTAAAAAATGCACCCCCCTCCCCTCTCGCCTTCTTCCACAGCTACCTTATACCCTGCTATAGGCACAGGTGGGCAGGGACTGGGGGTTGTGGTCAGTTCATCACATATTTTCTCTGCTGCTCCTTCCTCCCCATGGTGGGAGAACTACTCCTCACACCCTTTCCCAGTTCCAACAGGTGGTCACTCCCATGGGAGACAGCAAATGTGTTGGAGGAGACCTTAAAGATATCTAGTTCCAACCCCCCTGCCATGGAAAGGGACACCCTCCACTATACCACATTGCTCAAAGCCTCATCCAGCCTGGCCTTGAACACTTTCAGGGATGGGGCATCCACAACCTCTTTGGGTAATATGTTTTAATGTTTATTTCAATTTTATTATAAACTCTTCAATGAAATGAAGTTTAAAAAGTTTAAAAATATCAGTCAGAAAATAGCAAATGCTAAATCTAAGATTATATAAATTCTTTGGAAATTTTAAAATTAAATATAACTTCTTACATTTCAAAGTTTTCCATCAGTATGTGTATCTATGTTTATGTATTCAGATAATATGTTTGGCCATAAATTCAACCAGTCAGCTGAAGTGATAGTATTCTTGTGCCCATCTGCAACAGTATGTAGAACATACAGGATTGGTCTAGAAGCGGCAAATGGATTACCACTTAAAAAAAAAAAAAAAAAAAGAAAAAGCTGTAAAACTATTGTAGTTTAGAAAACAAGAAGGAAGATCATAGGGAAAGATGAAGGCAAAAAGGATATCTAAATAAAAATCCCTGATTGTTTTTCCTCTGAAAACTTTCTCTTGCTATTTTCTGACTATACAGCCAGAAGATTTGGAGGCTTAGAATAAAAATACTTCTCTTTAAAACCAAAGCTAATGTGGGTAAGTGTTAACTTACGGAAAATTTGACAGTTGTATTTTCTGATCTATTTTAAAGTTATTTCACTGGCCTTTTAAGTATGATACAAAACACAAATTAGTAAAAGTAGTTCTATTTTTTCCTGTTATTTGACAAGTGCAACCAATTAATCAGATGTAGCATAAATAGACATGTATGTGTGTACCCACATAATTCGTCTGACATTACGCATGTGAAGATTAATCTGCAATTTGGTTTTACAGTAAAAAATAGCCAAAATTATTATGGTTTTCACTTACTTTTTCAGATTTGGTCTTAGGATATTCAAGCAGAAATGGATATCCAAGAACATCCAAATTGTATTAGTAACCATTTTTTCTACTTTGATCAAACGTCTCAATCTAGTAAGAGTTTTATTTCTAATCCATTTTAAATTGCATAGAAATAGTTAGGGGTTCTATAAAAAAAGAAAGCATTTTGACACACACTAGTGTGTTATCTGGAGGGTAAAATTGTTTTGTCCTGATGGGTTGTTGGGGTTTAGGCCTAGCCAAGAACAAAGACCACGTGGCTCCTTGCTCACTTCTCCCTCTGATAAGATGAAGAGGAGAAAATACAAGACAAGGGCAGGGAGGGATCACCCGCCCATTATGGTCATGGGCAGAACAGACTCGACTTGGGGAAAAAAAGTAAATCTAATGAGTTATCAATCAAAATCAGAGTAAGATGATGAGAGACAAAACAAAACAGATCTTATAAAAGCCTTCCCCCCACACCTCTTCTTTCCAGGCTACCTCCTCCCCATCAGTGCACAGGAGGTGAGGGATGGGGGTGTCGCAGTCAGTTCAAAACTTGTCTCTGCTGTTCCTTCCTCCTCGTGGGGGGAAAACTCACATTCTTCACCTACTACTGCACAAGGAACCTCCCACGGGAGACAGTCATCCACAAACCTCCCTGGCATGAGTCGTTCCCAAGGCATGCAGTTTTCTCCTCTAACTACTCCAGTGTGGGTCTCTTCCATGAGTGTGTGTTCCTTCAGAAGAGGACTACTCCAGCCTGGGCTGACCACAGAGTCACAGGCTCTTCAGGTGCAGGCACCTGCTCTGGTGTGGGGTCCTCCCTGGGCTGCAGGGGGGTCTCTGCTCCCCCATGACCTTGCATGACTGCAGGGGCACAGCCTGCCCTCTCACCATGGTCTGCAGGGAGCTTCTGCTCTCGGAATCTTCTCCTTGCCTTTCTGTACTGACCTGGGTGTCCACCTGGTTGTCTCTCTCATATCCCACTCCTCTCTCTATGGTTGTTCTCTGTATTCTGTTACTGTTTATACCACTGCTTCTATTTTTGTGTTTTCCCCTCTTAAATATGTTAATTGCTAGAGGTGCTGACTGGCTCTGGTTATAGGTTCTGGCTCTTTCCTATATCATCAGTTCAGACGTCTTTTGTGTTTATAAGGGTCTTAAAAATGTTGGGCGAAAACCCCTTAACGTGAAAAGTTGGTTCACAAGTTGTACTTGTAAGGTGTCATGGAGTCTCTTTGAAGACTGTAGCTCTGTTTATGGTAGTAAGTTTTGTGACCCAAAAAGGCTGTATTGGTAAAGCCAAACAGTTCACACTGAGGGTCTGATGTCTACACTATGCATTTCATAAGAGTTTACTTTGCAGTGGTCCTAGTCTGCTGAGTTGGACTGAGCACCCTTTAGCAGTTGAAGTGCACTAAATACACTCCTGGGGTGAACCTTCTGGTTTAATTCTGTCAAAAAAAGATCTAGTTCGTGATGCGCAATGTTTGAAGTTGTCATGAAATAGAATTGTCTTCCTCTTGTGGGCTCATCTCTAAGGGTTCATTTTAGCATCTAGCAGAATTTATGAGTCTCAAAAGCAGTTCACATGTACATACATAATTTCTCTGTTTCTCCCTCTCATTGTGCTCTCAGAAATAGTTTTAAACATTTTTGACTATCATGTAAGAATTCTCAACAGGCATGTTTGGTGTAAACATGTAAAAAATATGTCCCAACGTTTTTTTAAATATATAGACAGATTCTATATGCTAAACATTGTATAGAATTTGACATTCCACATATAATTCTTCTGTTTATGAGAAAATATGTCTTTGTTCATATTCATTGCTTCAAATCACATTCTGAATCATAGAATCATAAAATGGAATAGATTGGAAGGCACCTTAAAGATCATCCAGTTCCACACACCCTGCCATGGGCAGGGACACCCTCCACTAGACCAGGTTGCTCCAAGCCTCATCCAGCCTGGCCTTGAACACTTCCAGGGATGGGGCATCCACAGCTTCTCTGAGCAACCTGTTCCAGTGCCTCACCACTCTTATGGCAAAAAATGTCTTTCTTATGTCCAATCTAAACCTATCCTCTTTCAGTTTAGAACCATTGCCCCTTGTCCTGTCACTTACAGGCTCTGGTAAAAAGTATCTGTCTTTCTTATAAGCCCTTTTTAAGTATAGAAAGGCAGCAATAAGATCTCCTCAGAGCCTTCTCTTCTCCAGGCTGAACAAGCCCAACTTTCTCAGCCTGTCCCCATAGGAGAGGTGCTCCAGCCCTCTGATCATCTTCATGGCCTCCTTTGGACTTGCTCCAACAGGTCAATATCCTTCTTATGTTAAGAACTCCAGAAATGGACACAATACTCCAGGTGGGGTCTTACAAGAGCAGAGTAGAGAGGGAGAATCACCTCCCTCGACCTGCTGGCCACACTTCTCTTGATATGGCCTGAGTATGCCTATGGAATCATTGTATATAGTACAGAACCATAACAAATAATATACAGACATTTAATGTTAGGGTACTAAGTATAAATAAATACAAATTTAATACGAAAGATTAGAAATAATTGACTGGATCAAAGTGTGAAAAATGGGTACTGAAATAAATGTCAAAGCAAAAACCCAACCCAATCAACCAACAAAAACAGAAAAACCCCAAAAACAAACAAACAAACAAGACAAAAAAATGACTTAATTACGTACAATGAAATAATTGTGGGCTTTTCAAAAGCAATTAAAAAAACCCTACCATGACTCATATCTACTGTGAGATCCAAGTTTTCTCATCTTCCCTTCCTTTTCTTCCCTCCTGCTCTCTTTCACTTCCCTTTTCCTCTCTCTTCTCACTCTATGTGTATTGTGTAACAGCTGATCACTGCAGCATTTGAGAAACTTCTGAAAAAAAAGCCCTGTTTATTTTATGACTATTTTAGGCATAAAAACATGGAAGGAAAATTAAAGGAAAGAATGCATCAAAGCAATTAACTAAGAAGATACTATGCTTACTAGATAAATTGGTCTATAATGGGTTATAGTAAATTCTTCCAACATTTGCAACTACTGAAATAATAAAGATTTTACGGAAGGAATAAATCGAGACATGGAGTGTATCTCGTAATGCAGCATGTGCTGTGTAAATCGTACACCAGTTCGAGTAATTACTGCCACACTAATAAGCATAAACTGTAGTTTATTTCAAGCTTTATTCTGTCATATGATATTCAAAAATGATATGCAGGTAAAACACTGTAGTAAAAATGTGTGAGTGTAATATGTTGGGACCTTGTTAATTTTTTTTACTTAGAAAGTGATGATGGAGTGGTCAAGCTATTAATCCTCTCCCTGTTTGTTTTTGTCTTTCCCACTCCACTCAAATGGTTGTAATTCAAAACATACTCATATCTGTGTGTCTATGATACTCAAATAATCAGCTCCCACCACAGCATTATAGAAGGTTCATGTATGTTGTGGTTTAACTCTGGCTAGCAAAATACCACGAAGCCTCTCTCACAAATCCCCCTCCCTTCCTCCAGTGGAGAGGAAGAATCGAAGGAAAAAGAAGTAAGGAAGCTCGTAAAATTGAGATAAGAACTATTTAATTATTAAATCTAAATCAATATATACAGATACTAATAACAACAAATAATTAAAATAGTAGAAAATAAAACATATGATACAATATATACAATATGATATAATTTCCCACCATCCACTGATCAATGCACACCCAGATGTTGAGGGATGAAAATCAGACCCCGAGAGCCCGAGAACCACAGCCCGAGAGCGATCGCAGCCCGAGAGCCACGGCCTGAAGGCCAGAGCCTGGGAGCCTACGCAGCAGATTCCGAGCAAACCCTGTCACTGATAACATGGCCAGAAACTCTAAACAACCCATCATCTCCCACATGAATGAGCCAGCACAGGAGTTAGCAAAACAGCTAATGCAGGAAGGGTCAACAAGTGCCTGGGAGTAGATGAGCAAGGGAGTGAGAGAGAGAGTAAAAAGGAAGAGTAATGGCTACCAGAACCTTTCTCCACCTAAGAGACCCGGAACATGACGTACTATGGAATGAAATACTTCCTTGGTCAGTTTGGGTCAGCTACAATACCAGAAGCGGAGAAAGACCTTGAATTCAGTGCAGACCATCCCCAGCACCAGCTGAGGCCTTATCAGTGTTTTTCTTAGCAACTCCTTAGTAACCACAGTAAAGGGAGTTAACCGTTTCCTGTCTGAACCCAGCACAATGTGGAAATCTGGGAGGATAAATCACAGGGAAAAAGGACTGGAGGAGACAACACCAGCACAGATTTTATACGTATGCCTTGAACAATTGCTTCAGTGCTTCTTTAAAATGTTAATGGGCAGCCAGTGTTGTGCTGTTCTGGAAATGTGACATCATCTTATGTTGATATTCAATCCTGTGACGTGAAGAAAAAGAAATTGAGTTTGGGACATAAGATTCCTACTGTCCTGACTAATTCATTCATACAGAACTCCAATGCTGTTTTCATATTATTTCTGCAAAACAGGAGATGTTAAACCTACCAGTCTAATGAGCCCCTTATGACAATACTTCATCCCAGCTCCAGCTGTGATGGGGTCCAATGTAACATAACTTATATGGCTCTAAGCAGAAGGAAATTAAATAATTCACCTATAGTCATTTTGTTAACAGGGCTGAACTGTGGTGATATTCCACATTCCCAGAGGTTTTTAGTTTCAGCATAGCATTACACTGTGTTTTAGGAATTAGCTACAAGCTTCCTTTCAAGCACCAGTTGAGCTAGAATAACTCTATCTCTAAAGTTCCCCACAGGAACAAACCCAAATCCTTTTCTCCTTGTTGCTGCTGAAAAACAGTGCAGACACAGATAACAGCAAATGAATCAAAGGCTAACCCTAACTGCTGCGAAACCCCCTGAAATTACTCAAATAAGGAATCTCGTCTTCTCCTATGTCTTAGTTGACGGGCTCTGTTGTGTGCATTAAGGTTTATTGTTGTATTTTCTCCATCATAGAAGTCAGGTGTTAGGTTGGATTGGGTTGGGTTTGGGGTTTAGTTTGGTTTGGGTTTGGTTTTTAATTTATATTTGTCATTAATGAGGCCAGCTGTGTTACTCAGCAGCTTTGTTATGGTTTTATCCAGTCCTCAGCCACAAAATAACCAAGAAAACATTTACATTAAGGAAAAAAATCTTTTATAAATTTGAGGGAGGACAAATATACAGCAGAAGAAGACTGCTGAGAGGACAAAAGCCTTAAACTGAAGTGTTTGGAGTTTGGGGTTGATTTTTGTCACACTTCTCTGTTAAAATTTATAAATTACTGTAATTTCTGAGAAGGCATGAAATTCCCATGAACCTGACTAACTTTCTCTAGCAATACAGTCAGTGGTAAGACAAGAAAGAGAATTATAGTTATGGACCAAAAGCCATGCAAAGAGCACAACTTTCTATATTTCAAAACCACTTTTGCTGAAGTAAATATTTAAAATTAAGTATTCTTACCTTTAAAATGAATGATGTCATTCAGAGTCGGTGTCCACCATGACTCATACCTGTGAGGATGTGAGGATAAAGGTAAAATAGATCCTCTATTATATCTATTTATATAACTGGGAAAAATAAAGAGGTGACTTCCTAGGTTCCCATGCTCGTAGTCTGCTTTGAAACAGAAGCAGGAACTTTTGAAGTAAGGTAAAGGTTTAGGACAGTTGCTCTAAGTTTAATATACTGTTTCTTAACAGGACCGTTCAGTAGAAAGGATGATTGGCACCTGTAATGCAAATTGCTACATGGAAGGGTGATGGCAATACAGATGGAAGACATGTTAAGGTTGTATACAAGAGAGAGAAACAGACATAAACCCAACTCACCTGGAACACTGCAGAGTTGGCCTTGGCTGGGACAAGTATGGCATAGGGAAGATCCTATATCCCGACTCTGTGACTGAGGGTATTCAGTAGACGTGTGCATTTCGAAAGGATCTTTGAGGCTGTCTTAAGAATCAGTATTGTGAGATCTCAGTGATTGTTTTGTGAAAAAACTGCTCATTTAGAGCTAATTATTTGTTTTACCCTTTATCAGATGTCTGTCTGAGTCCACTTCAGTGTATTACTGTTGTTCAGCTTCACCTACATAGATGTCCTTGAAGGCACTACATTTTGCTCTGGGAGGTGCCATATGAAATGTAGTAGGGGAGATCTGAAAATGTGTTTCAAGATATGAATAATATTAATGCCTTTCAGCGTTCGTTTTAGATTATGGTGATATGTGATTACTAGGGGTGTACAATCAGTGATGTGTTTTGCCCATAGTGTACTAAGTTTCCATATATTTGAATGACCTTTGGGAGGTCATTCAAAAATACAATCTAGAGAATAACTCAGTGGTAGTTTTCTTTTACTCAGATGAGCTGGGTATCTCAAGCAAATGCTTTAATGGCCTGGCTGTACATCACACCCTTTTTATGTTTTCCAGATGTTTTCTGACTTTCCTGGCCCATGATATATGTAGCAGTCTGTAGTAGCAGTTTGTAGTTTATCATCTCTTATGCTGGCCCTGGTGTCTGAATTAATAACAAGGAAGTTGAGGCTGAGGTTGGCGCAGGAGTGTGTCACAATTTGATGATGAAGAGAAGAGAGCTATGGAATTTGTGATAAAAGATGGAAGTCAAGTTTAACACAGATGTTACAGATGTCATCTAAGTATGTTAGCTACACTAAAATATAGTCACTTAGAATCAACTCCTTTAAATGGCTCACAAATTGTAGATGTATTATGAATTACGTACGTGCACTATGTTGACAGTAGTAGCTGTGCAATCTGGTGAAAGTATCATTGATTTAAGGTAAATTTTCTTGTGGACAGGAACATATTGGATGAGTGTCTCAATGTGTTTAAACTGGAATTCCAAGTGTTGGTTCTAAATTGTTGCTGTGTTACTCATGGGGTGGGCCACATTAGTCACACTACTATTTCTGTTATTCAAGTGAATGGGGTACCCCACCAATCATACAAGTAAAATTAAAATTTATAGATTTTATAAACTTCCAGTTCTCCATTTGATACAGTTATTGCATAGGAGCTTTTCAACCTATCAAGAACTGTGAATCAGATGTGGAAATGGTTTGCTTCTCCTTCAGAATGTAAATAATTTCACCAAAGCCAGAGTCATGAATTAACTTCCCAAAGTTAAGGATATGCTTTGGCAGTCAGACCTGAGTGTAGCAAGACTTTCCAATACAAAGACCTTCATTAGCAGCAGCAGAACTTTACTAAATAATCTCATTGAATAGAACAAAGCATGTGGGAGAACATTCATGAATTCCTTAATTTAGGGTCTACTCTGCTGCCGTTAAAGTGAATGCAAAGTTAGAACTCTCATGCTTGCAGCCACACTGAATACAACTACAACTAAGACCACTTAATTTCCTTAAATTAGTGATTTGGTTCTGTTCTGTGACCTGTATTCTTCACACATTTAGACAACAACTGTAATGAAGGAAGGTAGATACAAAAATATTAGGAAAACAGTAAGTGCACCATATCTATTTATATATATCTCAGTGAGAGAGCAAAAGAGAACAACATATTTTTTAGAATGCCAACAGCATGTAGATGGTAAAGCAGTTGCATGGATATATAATCAATATTCAGCATAAGAAAGGATGTCAAAACACTAATACTACTGTGAGTTTTGTAACTGGCCATTAATAGAAAGCTCTTTCACCTCCAGGCTGAAAAGTTCAAAGTAAATCTGCATCCCAGGCTGCATAAACTGGACATTTTACATCTACTAATATCTACTCTGCATTAGGGACTGTTATCCTGCTGAAGGATTTGTCCTTTGAATAAAACATTAAATCAAAGTCTTTTCTGCTCTTTAGGCATTATGGATAACATGACATGACTAAAAGGAGAGTAATAACGGTTAAAAATCTCTAGAGACTATTGACTTGATGCTTATCAACTGTACATAGTGGATAATGAAATCAGCTTATAAAGACTTTGGCAAAAGTTTAATAGACAAAAAGGGGTGGGACTTGTTAGGGACAAATATCCCATTCTGTTTCAAATACAGACTCAACCTACAGAGAAGATATGGGCTAAATCAGAAAATTTCTAAAGCACCTAAGTGAATTTCTGTGTTAAATGTCTTCTATGGACTTTCAAAATTATTATTTCATAACTATATTAATATTTCTACCTAGCAGAAGTGGGTGGAAAAATGTTGAAAACAAACACATTTTAGAATCCTGAAAAGAGATAAAAAAAAATGTGGGACAAAACTTTGAGTAATTTTTCATGCTAATGTAGCTCACAAACAGAAGATGAATGACTTACCTGTGTTCCGCTGTCGTATCTAATGCTCTATGTATTCATACACATTCCAAAGTTCCAGTCAATTAAGCATATTGTCATCTCACACAAATTAAATTTATTAGCTTGCAAAAGAAGTTATGTGTATTGGCTATCATGATGCTGTGAAATGCTGTGGAAATTTCAATAGGGCTGTACACAGTTACAAAAATGGAGCCCACAAGTGAAGTTGCAATATAAGAGTCTTAAATGTGGAATCCCTTTCAGTCCTAAACATTGACTTTCAGACATCATAGAATTTGTAGTATGGCCTGAGGTCTTCCAGTTTTGATGTTAATTATTATCAGATGTGAAATGTTATCAGATGTAAATTATTATCAATTAATCTGTCTGAAAATGAAATATAGTTGTTTGTGGCCATTATATTGACATCTGAGTTTTTAGAAAAACTGTTAACAGAACACAATAATCCTTATGAGAGGTTTTGTTTGTTTGTTTTGTTTGTTTGCTTTTGCATTTGAAACTCTTGTCTTTTTAAAAACAAATATATCTCTACAACATATATTGGAATGTTCAGCTATTTGTCAGAGGATCACTAAAGTTGGAAAAGACCTATTAGATCATTCATTCCAACCCAACACTACCATACCCACTAGACCATGTCCTCAAGCACCACATCTACACGTTCCTTGAACACCTCCAGGGATGGTGACTCCACCACTTCCCTGTGCAGCCTGTTCCAATGCCTGACCAGTCTTTCAGTAAAGAAGTTTTCCCTCATATCTAATCTAAACCTCCACTGATGCAACTTGAGGCCATTTCCTTTTGTTCTATCACCAGCTGCCCGGGACAACAGGCCAGCACCTGCCTCCCTGCAACCTCCTTTCAGGTAGCTGTAGAGGCCGGTCAGGTCTCCCATCAGCCTCCTTTTCTTCAGGCTAAGAAGAAACTGTGTTTCAGCTTGTGCCCATTGCCTTTTGTCCTGGTACTGAGCACAACTGAAGAAATCCTGACTTCCTTCTCTTTTCACCCACCTTCCAGGTATTTATATGCATTGACAAGATCGCCCATGAGCCTTCTCATCTCTAAGCTAAGTAGTCCCAGCTTTCCCAGGAGGAAAGCCTGTTCATCATCTTCATGTTCATCTTCTGTTCATCCTCCTCTGAGGAAAGGAAGCTAATCACAAGTAGTCAGCATGGATTCAACAAGGGAAAGTCATGCTTGACCAACCTGATGGGTTTTTATAATGACATCACTAGATGGATAGACGAGGGGAAGGCAGTGGATGTGGTCTACCTTGACTTCAGCAAAGCTTTTGACACGGTCTCCCATGGCATCCTCATAGCCAAGCTTAGGAAGTGCGGATTGGACCATTGGATGGTGAGGTGGATTGAGAACTGGCTGGAGGAAAGAGCTTAGAGGACTGTGGTCAATGGGGCAGAGTCTAGTTGGAGGCCTGTGGCTAGTGGCATCCCCCAGAGGTCAGTGCTGGGTCCAGCACTATTCAATATATTCATCAATGACCTGGACAAAGGGATAGAATGTCCTCTCAGAAAGTTTGCTGATGATGCCAAACTGGGAGGAGTGGCTGCCACGCTGGAAGGCTGTGCTGCCATCCAGTGTGACCTGGACAGGCTGGAGAGCTGGGCAAGTGTAAAGCCTGCATCTGGGGAAGAACAACCCCATGTTTCAGTACAGGTTGGGAGCTGTTCTGTTGGAGGGTAGCTCTGGGGAAAAGGACCTTGTAGTCGTAGTGGACAACAGGATGACCATGAGCCAACAGTATGCCCTCACGGCCAAGAAGGCCAATGACATCCTGGGATGCATTAAGAAGAACGTGGCCAGCAGGTCAAGGGAAGTTATCCTCCCCCTCTACTCTGTGCTGGTGAGGCCTCCCCTGGAGTGTTGTGTCCAGTTCTGGGCTCCTCAGTTCCAGAAGGACAAGGAGCTACTGGAGAGGGTCCAGCGCAGAGCCACTGAGATGATGAAGGGCCTGGAGCACCTTCCATGCGAGGAAAGGCTGAGAGAGCTGGGTCGGTTTGGCTTGGAGAAGAGGAGGCTGAGGGGTGATCTTATCAATGACTATCAGTATCTAAAGGGTGGGTGTCAGGAGGATGGGACCAGGCTCTTCTCAGTGGTGTCCAGTGACAGGACTAGGGGCAATGGCCATAAACTGGAAAACAGAAGGTTCAGCCTGCACGTGAGGAAACACTTGTTCCCTGTGAGGGTGAGAGAGCACTGGGACAGGCTGCCCAGAGAGGTGGTGGAGTCTCCTTCCCTGGAGACTTTCAAAAGCTGCCTGGACTTGTTCCTGTGTGATCTGCTCTAGGTGATCCTGCTCTGGCAGGGAGGTTGGACTAGATGATCTCTAGAGGTCCCTTCCAACCCCTAACACTTTGTGAATCTGTGAATCTGTGGCACTTGGTTAGTCTCTCTCCAGGATGTCCATGTGTCTCTTGAACTGTCCCAGCACTGGACCCTATTCCAGGTGTGGCTTCACCAGGGCTGAGGAGAAGGGAAGGATCACCTCCCTCCACCTGCTGGCAATGCTTTGCCTAATGCAGCCCAGGATTCCAGCTTCCTTTGAAGCCTGGGCATGTTGGTGGCTCATGTTCAACTTGAAGAAAACCTCAAGGTCCTTTTCTGCCAAGCTGCTTTCAAGCTGGGTGGCCACCAGCTCCCGTTGGTTCCTAGGGTTGTTCCTCCCCAGGTGCAGGACTTGGAACTTCCCCTTATTGAACTTCATGAGGTTCCTGTAGTCTAATTTCTACAGTCTGTTGAGGTCTCTCTGGTTAGCAGCATGACCCTGTGGTGTATCAGCCACTACTGGTTTTGCTTCATCTGCAAACTTGCTGAGGGTATACTTTGTCCCCTCATAAAAATCATTAATGAAGGTGTTAAACAGGACTGTACCCAGTATAGAACTCAGGGATACACTGCTAGTTACTAAACTTCTTGCCAACTTGTACCACCCTCTGGGCCTGGTCATTCAACCAGTTCTCAATCCAAGTGCTCAAAAAATCTATATATAGAGCAAGTATTAAAGAAATTATTTATAGAAATATTTCTCACTCTTGAGGTCTTTAAATTGGACAATAAACAAAAGACATTAAAATCAGCAGTACAGTACAGAAAAAAAACAATTATATGATTGCCTGGCAGCCACTGTGTATAGAATAATTAGGAAATGAAATTTAAAAATGTGGGAATTCAAATTTTCTGCTGGTGTAGTATTTGTATTTATCTAGTAGAGTATACAGTGGCCAATAGGAAGACATATGTCAGATGCTTCCTCTTTAGATAAAAGCATGTATCATAAGAAAGAAATGAACAGAGCAGTGAAGAAGATATTTCTTCTGAGGATGCTTTCAAAACAAGGTTTCTTTTTTCAGGCCTGGGTACATCTTCATCTTATGCAACCTCATTTAAATGGAATTTATTTCATCAAGATTAGTTTTAATACAAATCAAGACAGATTTAGTAGCCCTTATCCAAATACTAGTGCTAGACAGCATAACATAGACTTTTAAAGACAGCAGCATGAATCCAAGACTGTTTTCTTCTGGGCTGCTCAGTGAGGAACAGATGTCAAGAATGATTAATGCTACATGGTGGTGGTGAGGATCTGCCACATGTTGCAAACAATGAAAATGTACAGCACATGCCTCCCACACAACTCTTGATACACCAGTTGTAACTGTGAAACAAAAAACCAAACAATCAAATGGCTGACAAAAAAAATTGTAAGAAAACAAACAAAGAAAACCTAGATCTTTAGGGAAATGAGAGACCTGAGACCCAAAACTCACAGGTCTTGCTTACTTGACATAATCTTTTCTAACTTTTTGAGACATGACAGAAATAGACAGATCTGCAGATACCATTAACCAGCCTTAGGTCTGAATGCCCAAATGCTTTAGCTATGTCTTTACGCTTTTTGAACTGTTTTCCAAGTAAGTGAAGAATGTGACACAGGTTGGATGTTAACCATTGTGCCTACAGTGGACAATGTTTACATTCCGGTCTCTTGGGCTGCATAGCCCCACCCTGTGAATACTCTGAAGTTGTCTCAAAGAGCAATCACTGATGTGCACAATTACACCTTTATTAGAGTTGGGTGTGGGTGCACACCAAATTAGATCTTCTACTTAAATTTCCTCAGAAAGGAATCTAGCTTGTCCACACTAAAACTGATCATCACAAGTTGTGCCACACCACAACTTGTCAGGACTGCTCTCCATTGCTACTCTTTCATCTGGGAACAAATGACACCGCAAGCCAGAACCCAGGCAGAATCAAGGAAGACTACAGAGCCACGAGTGTGCAAGCAAAAAGTATTGGTGCCCGTCATCTTTTCCTCCATTTTCCCCGTTAGAGGAAAGAGGGCAGCCAGAAACAGATGTTGTTTTGAGTGCTCAAGCTTAAAGGGGAGTGTTGGCTGTTGCAAACAGCTGATAGTCCATCTCCTAATATAATTCCTCTCATGTCTGGCAAGCAACACTGAGCTGTAATATTTGACCATACTGTTATTTTGTAATCTATGACGAATAAATTGGAGGATTACAATGTAATGACATGTTGCGGAAAACTCCATACATGCTTAACTTCATGAAATATGAACACATAGTTCTGTTTCAGGATGTGAGATTATTTAAATCATCACAGAACTAATGCCCAATTATTTAGGATCCAGTACAGCTAATCTACTTTTTTTTGGTTTTTATTAAATAATGTAAAAATAATTCATCTGTTCTCAGTCAGTCCCACTATGTAGTAGAATGTTTTGTAGTTTTGGCTCATTGGGGTTTTTAAAATTTATTTTAGGGCTTCCCAACAGTCAATTAGGGTTCTGTACTGCACAATCACATTAATATTACATGCTGCATATAGATGTGTTGGCAATCCTGTCAGCTGCCATTGTATTTTGCATCAGGTTGGGGGGCTACAGTCCACTTCCTATTTACTAGTGACTAACTCACAAAACACATTTCCTTTTTTTAAGGAGGGAGAGAATTTACTAGCATCAAAAGAAGGATTAAAGAGTAGTAGTAGAGTAAATGAATATTTTAAAAAATTATAAAACACTAGCATCTTACATTTGAATCCCATTAGACATTTTTGCTTGTTTGACAGACCCAGTAGTATCAAGTTGATAAACAACATATTAGAAGTACATTTTTAATGTTGACAAAGACAGGCTCCTCAAATGATCCAACACTAATATTCTACATTAAAATAATTTGCATTATGGTTTCCATCTACACACAGTTATATTTTGCTGTTGGTTTCCAAAACTGATATGTGAGTGTGTTCTGTGGAGTGGAACTAGGGTTTTTAATTAATTTTTATCATGTTCTAATTAAAAAAAAAAAAAAGTAATTGCTGTTAACCCTCTGTTATGAACAAAACTCTATTTTTCATTTGTCTCTCACTTAGAATGTGAAACTGGGGCCTGTGTCCATTTTATGGATAATAATTCATGATGAAAACCCTAGCACAAGGTGTGTATATATAAGTCAGCAGAAAGTCTGCCTTTGTTTCTGGATGTCGCAAATAACAGTATAAAATAAAGATACTGAATACTAATCTAAGGAATGAAAAGAAGTAGAAGAACAAGTACAAATTCAAAGAACAAATACAAAGTCAAAATCAAAGGCTTTCTCCTTGCTTATGTAAGATGCAAGAAGAGCAGTAAACATTATATTGGCTGCCATAAAGCTACAGTGTCATCATTATTATAATATTATTACATAATTATAACAGATAATCAGAAGGCTTTGTACAATACAAACACTAATGAATGTTGGCGTGAAAGGAGATGGTCATTCTTGTGAACAAGCTATAGTTTGATGCATTCCTGTTCCAAAAAAGAAGTGATGCATGTTGATTGACAGAGTTTGAATAAAGGATAGATAAAATAGTATATGCAAAATGAGAATAAGTCCAAACAGCTGCCTAAACTATAAAATGATCCAAACTGAGCTAAAAATTCACTCTGTGTCTAAGCTAATAGGCAATCTAACACTGAATGCTATTATCTCGCTTTATCTGTATCTCACACCATCTTTTCTGCTTAACATTACTTCATCTGCCCATATTAGCACGTCATTTCCAAAATAATCTAATTCGTTTTCTCTTTCAGTCAGTCAAGCACCTGGGTAAATTACAGTTGAATTAATGGGCAGTCCACAGCTTACTCATGCCACCTAATGAATCAAGGCATGATTCACCTCATCTAAGTTTTGACAACTACAGAGCATTTATTCATCTGACCTATTTTAGGCAGGTGCTTTCAATGAGATAAAACCCTCCTTTGACCTGGTCTTTTTCCCAGTTAAATTATAAAAGTTTATTCCCAGTCAAACTATGATGGACATAACTTACTGAGACACAGATATTTACATTATAGACTTTACATCTGGCCATGTGAATCCCAGCCAGGTGTCTGTTCCTGTTTTAGTTCATGGAATCCTTAAGTTTGCCAAATTACAAGCCAGTATTTTACCCAAGTGACTTATTGCACAGAATCTAAAAATCCAAGACCTGTATTTTGGGTAAAGTATGTTTGGCTCAGTTCTGAAACTTACTGTTTCACTGTACTTATGTGCCTGAAGAGTTTAATTTCTTTTCTGAATTGTGATAAAAAGAGAATTGGTCAAGTAAACTGTTGAGCTTGATATGAGTTAAATCTCATGAAATATCATACCATGAATTGAGTACCTCAGTGATTAAAAAAAAAAGCGATTAAGAGATCTTGAATAAACAATATAAAAAAGCATACATAAAATCAGGAAAAAAAAAACCCCAAACAAACAAATATCCAAAGGCCCTCACCAAAACCCCACTAATGTGTGATGATGCTGTTTTAAGAATTAAACACTGTGCAGAAAAAAATAATTGACTCTTCAGGTAATACTGCCACCTGGCAAGTATATGAACCATTCTTTATGTCTTGGATGATGGAGGATGTGATACACCCACTCAATGGTGTGTTTCTTTGCCAAGGAATTAATGAGGTTATTTTGGAAATTAGTCCCACTGCCTGATTTAATTCTTTCTGTGATACCATGTTCCCATAAAATGTTCTGTTCAAGGCCTAAGATGGTGTTTCAGGCAGTAGCATGATTTACAGACTATGTTTTCCAGAAGTAGCTTCCACCATGATGAGTATATAGCACTTGCCTTGGCATGATCATGACAGTGGTCCAATGTATTCGATTTGGTGCTTTTTCCATGGAGTGCCATCCCTCAGGAGCAGCCTGCTCCAGCCTGGGTCCCCCAGGGTCACAAGTCCTGCCAGCAAACCTGCTCCAGCCTGGGCTCCTCTCTCCATGGGGCCACAGCTCCTGTCAGGAGCCTGCTCCAGCATGGGCTGCCCACAGGGTCACAGCCTCCTTCAGGCATCCTCCTGCTCTGGTTTGCGGTCCTCCCTAGGATGCAGGTGGGTTTCTGCTCCCCTGTGACCCTCCATGGCTGCAGAGCACAGCCAGCCTCACCATGGGCTGCACCACGGGCTACCAGGGACTCTGCTCTGCAGCCTGGAACATCTCCTCCCCCGCGTCCACTGACCTTGGGGTCTGCAGGGCTGTGTCTTTCATATAGTCTCACTCCTCTCTCTGGCTGCAGTTAGGCAGGTTTTATTCCCCTTCTCAAACACGTTGTCCCAGTGGTGCTACTGCCATCACTGGTGGGCTCAGCCTTGGCCAGTGGCAGGTCTGTCTTGGAGCCAGCTGGCATTGGCTCTGTTAGACACAGGGGAAGCTTCCAGCAGCTTCACACAGAACCCACCCCCGTAGCCCCACTGTTACAAAAGCCTTGCCACGCAAACCCACTGTAACTTTTTACATATTCACATTCTCCTGTAAATGATGGACACAGGATCTTGTATAAATCAGAAGCTGTGTTGCCACTGTTGTGCTGTCCTGGCTCTATCTTTACCCATACAGAACATGTCAAGGGAACAGATAGAAAACTAGACTCTTCCGGTCCATGGTGGAGTCTCAAAAATCTGATAGATCTGATAATGAACTCCTGTTCAGTGACGTAGATACATCTTTGTGCATACATAGGTTTGCATGCAGTGATGCATTTTTTTCAAAGGTTACAGTAAATCTGGACACCACAGAAGTGATCATGTGAACATCCACATGTTAGAAATAAACAGTGGAGATGGGGATGAACCCTAAAGTCAGAGCTGGGAATACAGTTTACCATCCATAGTGTGTATAGATCCATTTGATATTAGTGAAAAGAGAAATATTCTAGATGTTTCAGATATTAAAAAGTGATATGAAAAGTATAAAGCTATTTCTACAGGGCATGGTCTTGTTTGAGTCTAGCTGTTAGTCTGTTTGCTGTCTTTAGTGACCAGCAGATATACTTGTAACTACACAGTTACGATGTTATGCAGGTGAGGGTATCGAAGATGTGCATTCGGTATACAAATATGTAAATTATTTTAAGAACCCCAGCTATATAGAGCTCTTCATAGTTCCCAGTAGTTTACAAAAACTGAGATTAACCTTTATAAGACTTGGAAAATGCGCTTAGATAGCTACTTGCCTCCATGTGAGTTTGGAGTACTTCCCATGGCAGTGATTTTTGTTAAACCTATGCCAGCAACAGCAATGTATTCTTTTTTTCTCTCCAGGCATGGCACAATTCTGCCTAAGCAGAAACTTAGGTGTTTTAAAGGAGACCTGCTTATGTCAGGACTAGGCACTGGGTCTATGTATGCAGTAGCAGAGATGGAGCTCTTTTTGTATAAGATAAAGAAACAGAAGTCTGCCTGCGTCACAGCTATATTCCTCTGTACATCAAAGATGGCCACAGACTTCTAATATTTGTAGAGCTGATGCAGTGGCTTTCTGCAGCTGAGTGTGGGTGTAAGTCTGCTTGCACCAACAATAAGCAATGGACCACTAATTTGTGTGTCAGAGAACAGTGTTTATGCCAAGGGGTGGGGATGACTCCAGGTTTCTCTGAAGTTTAGAGACTTTTTTCCAGAACACTGGAACAGGTTGCTCAGAGAAGTTGTGGAGTCCCCAGCTCCCCTGAATCAGAGGGGACCCTAAGCAACTTTTTCTAGCTTACCCTGTTTTGCACTAGGACAGTGCAATAGTCTCCAGAGATCCCTTTCAACATCATCGGTTCTGTATGGTTGCCTTAGTTATCTCTCTTTGATGGAGATTTGATTATTCTCCATCCACAGAGGATAGACGCCTGATGCTTCAATCATCTGTGTGTTAGCAAAATGCATGAAGCTCTTGTGCACATTTGTCATGGAGTTACATGGAAATGGATTTCAGAGAGTAATGCAGAAGTAAACAGCTGAGGAAGAAACCAGGATCTGTGAATAGTGGTGCCATGGAATTGACTAAGTCAAGAATGTAGCTCTTCCTGTTTAGAGGTTTGTATAAAATATGTCTGTATGAGGACCTGTAATGCACCTCTAGCTTTGTCCAAAGTAGTGATGAAGATGAAGGTATTTGATGCTATGTTACAGTTATTGCACAGATAAGGAACCAGTATTCCAAAGAAAATCCTTCAGTGATAGGAAAGAAGTCCTGATTATTTTACTAGTCACCATAGATGTTTATTGTAGGAGATGTAATATGACTGTTTAACAGATTGTTTTCTGTACACTGTGATACAGGAGTTCTGACTATATCAGAAATAGAACTGAAGTTCTGATTATGTTAATGTAGATAGTTATATTTTTGTGTGAACAGTTGTCATGGATTTCTGTTTGTCAGAGCCAAAGGTGGAGTGCTAATGAGACCAAAGCAAAAACATTAATGTGAAATGATTATGATTGCTTGATACAAAAATAGAAACTTCATAAGACAACAAAACTGAAAATAATGGAAGGTTAATAGTTTAAGAATACACTTGTTCCCTCTAGTTCTACAAATGAATAAAAACCAAGCAGAACTTAATTTTCTGCTCTCCTAGAATATCAGTGCCATACAGACATTAGGTCTAATTTATTTTAGCTGTGCAACTGAAGACATCAGGTACTAGCCAACAGTACTAAAAACCAAGACATATTCTATAGTCAGAAATGCATAGAATTAACTGAACACAAGGCACTGCTAATAGCTTGAGCCTGATTATGTGATTAGAGTACTTACTGAGGAACAAGCCAATTAAAATAATCAGGTGGAAAATTAATTTTATAGTACATAAGGAGCAGATTCAATATATAAAAGTAGTAGTTTATCAATTTTCTAATAGCAGTTTGGTGGGGTTTTTTTTCATTTTGGCAGTTGGACTGACTGAACATGGGATACAGTTCATCATCTATAGGGAATGTAGAGACATTTGATATTTTCAAAGAGAAAAAAAAAATCAAACCTGAAAATGTCAAATACAGATACTTAAGAAACTGCATGACAAATTCAGTCCTGAAATAAGGTCCATGACCAGACCAGGACTTTCCGAGAGTGGTTGTTGATGAGCCCATATTCATATGAACTGGGAAACCATAACTAATTATAACAAACCTTGTGGAACCCCTAAGTGGCTTTTGGGAACCAATGGCTGGAGAAGGGAAATATATTATCCACATCTACTGACCAACACTGGTAAACAATTATTGAACTGCTATTTCTAAATATAGAGATATATTCCATCAATTTCTTCTTCCTTGAGTTGTTATTGTCTTACTCCATGCACTATTTGTTGTGCCTTTCTTTTTGTTAACTAGGGATCTAGAAAACACGGTTTCAAACATTCCAGTTATGAAGGGATTGCCAGAAATTGTTTAAACTTTCTGTACAAAGCCACACTGATATGGCAAGGGCAACTTAAATGGTAGTTATGTTACCAGTGACTGTAACTAGAAACCATCATCATGAGAGCACATATTTAAAAAAATAAGATAAAGCATAATAATAATAATTAATAAAAATCAGTGATATCTAACAAAAAGATGTATCAAAAAAATCCATGTGCTATCAAGAACTGGTCAAAGCATTTAATAGGGATGTAGAAAGATTATGTTTCAAGTTTTTTCCAAGTAAATGCAATCAGACTTTGTGAATAGCCACACAGGCTTGCTAACAGTTTGATTAGAAGCAACATAATCCATTCTCATCAGTGAAGAACAGAGAAAGGATAACAAGCAATTGCGTGTGCAGAGAGATTAAAACCGTAAAGATGTTTCATCCTGCTAGTATGAAGGGCAATTTGAAGTGCTGGAAAACATACATGACTCAAGTCTCTTTACTATACTAGGAATTAATTCTATATGTTCCTAAAGTCAAGATGAATGAGTAGCAACTTTCTTTATGGACCAGGAAATAGACATTCATATCTTATCATTATGTAGAAGAGTCAATAAATAAGAAGTCCAAGGAAGAGATGAACAATGTTTATTCACAAGTTCTCAGAAACACTACATAGTATTATGCATTCATAATATGTGGAATATTGATTTCAGACAGTGACACAAACCCAGCAGGGTTGAGGTTGGAAGGGCGCTGTTGAAATTTAATCATTGTAAGCTATCCTGTAGTGTCAACACATTCATTACGGAAGTGTTCCTCAGCTACAGAATTTGGGAACTTTGTCTATCCAATACTTCATATTTTTTATTCCAAAAGAATAGCTTTAAATTTACAGCATCTGAAAGATGTTCTTTAAAAAATAGTGCATTTCAAGTTTAGCTCTGCTAATCCAGGAGTATGTTCATTACAATAGGTTTGGAAAGAAAAGTTTTTTGGGTTTTTTTTTTTGTTTGTTTTTTTATTGAACCCAAGTGACCTTACCTTAAGAGTAGGGTACAGTATTGTATGCACTTTGAGGCATTCATATTTCAGTAGCTAAAGGAACCAGATGTGAAATGCAAGGGAAATTAAAAATAGCTTGTGATTTATGTGTCCTGCTTCACTGCTGGTCACCTTTTGTACAAATAAGATCTCCATATGATTAAATCAAATCCACATTGCTCTAAAATCTATATAAATAGCTATAAAAGACAGTTACTGAAAAAGGCTATTTCCTTTAACACAATTCTTTATTTCACACTTGTTAAAGGCATTGTAAAAAGCAGTACTTAGATAATTTTCATTTATAAGTTATTTATATATGCAACCTGTTAGAAATAAAATTTTCCGATAGTACCCATAAAAGTTGAATTAGTAACAGATAGCACTGCACTAATGTCTGCAATTTAATATAGTTACTTAATTGGATAGTACTACAGCAGTGGACATTTTGAAAAACACAGAATTCAAATTAAGTTGGCAAAATTTTAATTCCATAAGCTCACTCTTTAGACCAACCAATCTGTATACCCATGTAAATCCGAAAGTCAAGAACTTTCACGCTTAGAAGTGCCTTTAAATAAACATACTTTGTCACAACCTTCTGTTTTTATTAGATTATTTCATGCTTTTGGAAATTTGTATTGTTAACATTGATCTGATCAAAATGTTTTAAAATTTCATTCTAACTCATGGATTGTGTTTAAATCAAGAATACAATGCTAGTCAAACCACTTACATTATTCTGTGTCTCCCTAAGTAAGGCCTAAACAATCTCATTGGTCCATTTTTAATGTTTTATGTTGAATTATTCGCCTTCAAACATAGGTGAAAACTTTGAAAAATAATTGTTTATGGCAATTTTTCTCTCATTAATGTAGTAAGTTTCTGGTAATAAAAGTGAAGGACTGAGACATCACTGTATACAAAAGGTCTTGGGGAGAAATTCTGGACATAAAACGACGTTTTGGTAAAATATATTGAAGTTTTAATCAACAATAACAAAAAAGAAGTCAGAAATTACAGAACACTCAAGATTAGGAAGGTAAATATTTCTTTACACTTTAAAACAAGTTTCAGTTTGAGCAGCACAATTCCATCATGTGCTCTGTTTAACTGATGTAAAAATAGAAACCTGTGCAAATGTTATATATTGCTGAATAACTGTGTGAGGCTGAACAATTTAAATATAAACCTATACAGCACTGGCAGTAAGATGGGTAGGCTCATTAACTCTTCCAAACTGTTAACTTCCATGATGCCTCTTATCCAGGCTTTGGTTAAAGGGGTAGAAAATTTCAGTCAGAAGAAAAAGATGACAAAATCTTAGATTTTGTGACATAAAGATGTGGCATAAGAAACTAAAACCGTAAGTAGAGAAGCTGGGGAGCTTTTCAGGAAATGACAATCTGCTAGCTGCATTAGAAAAGTTTGGAGAATGAAGAATTGTGGTGGCCATTTTAAGTTCTAGGGCCTCTAGAAATGGGTGTTTCCTGATGGAGTTTAACTGAAGGGAAAAGTGAAGTGGGCTGCTTGAGAATTCCTGAACATGAAAGAATTTTGATAAAATCCCTAGTTTTGAGGCTTCTGGCTTCTTAATTTCCTTGGTGTTATAGCAATTTGAATAAACACAGCTGCCTATAGAAGAATTATTCATGTGATTGGGATGTCCTTAATATTTTCCATTTCAATATATCTTATTTTTTGTTAATCTTACATTTCTTTAGAATCCATAACAATTAAAATGGTTTAATCTTCTGCCCATTTTAGATAAAGTGAAAAACATACACATAAAAAAAAGGTTCTGTCCGAAACCTATATCTGTTGACTGACAAGTCTTCTTGGGGCTGCCCTTTGGCTTTAGTGATCCACCCAGAGAAAAAGGGCCTGCCTGACAAAGATCAGGATTTCATCCATTGACACCTGGATACAGAAACCGTCACAGTTTCATGCAAACACATCTTGGTAGTGCAACATACAAATTCCTGTGACAGTTGATGGGACTTTTATAAAAAACTGTAAAAATGAAAGTCAAGGAAAATACAATGAATCAGATAAAATACATAATACTAGATTACGTTATGTAAATTAGATCACTGATTTTGTTCTGATGTTCAACTACTTGAACTTCATTTATAAATATTTTATACTTTGAAGAAGAGTAAAAACATACTTTTTGATTCACAGGATAATCATAAAATTATTTCAGACATATCAAGTTTGTAACAGAAGATTACTTAATTGCTTTTAAAACTGTCAAACTGGAAGAATTTGTACAATCTCCTTGCACATTGAGGAAGCTTATGGTATAAATAAATAGTGAGAACTTTTATTTTAAGACATACCACAGTGACAAATGAGGTTTATGATAAAAGCTAGTTCTTTGTATTGTAGGATTTGCTGTATAATGCTTTATATTGATAGTCTAAATGCAGGGCACATGTATCTATGCATATAGATTTAAGTTCTTCAAATGTCTAGGGCCTGATCCAGTGCACCCTGAAACTCATAGAAGCAATGGTTTTCAGTATTGAACTCAAACAATAAGAGGTCAAGTAATTCTTTGGTCAAGTAATCTCACCCTCTAAATAGCTTGGCCCAGCAAAATACTGGAACTCTTTAGGAATGTGAAGAGTCACTTCTGTTCCTTGAAAATGACAGAGTAGGAATCACTGTGAACTATCTAAAGTTGAGCTGTTTTCAAACAGCTATTCCAGAGTGCCAAGTGGAATTTAAAATCGTCCTTGGAAACTACTGGTGCCTAAAGGCTAGAAAGATTTTAAAAATCAAGTGTGTATTTTAGTAGTAATGGATTTCATGTTGAAATCATGTATACCAAAGTTTTAATCTTCAAAGCATTTTTCACATATGAGCTAGTTAATACTTGTGCTGCTGTGCTGGAATGGGTAAGTGGCAAATTCAGCTTTATTTGAGTACAGGAATATAAGGAAGATTACTGATCTACCCAAGTCAAAATGTATATCTGTGAAAGAAACAGTCTAATTATATGTAAATTCATATTGGGCTATCATAGTGATACTTAGTAAACCTAAACCTCTTAGATTATCTTGAAACAATCAACTAGTCATAGAGGAAAAAAACCCAAAAAAAACAAAAAACCAGCATCTGAGTCTATATTAGAAGAAGAACCGTGATTTCAGTCCCTATGTTCAGTTCTTACAGTTTCCTGACATTGTACATTTTGTCACTTCCCAGTGAGGTTTGGGGACTCACCACAACTCAGAAAATGTGTAGTGTTTTGCAACGTCAAACAAAGAAATCTTTTAAAAGTACTCATTGTGCTAGCTAAAAAAGTTGTAAATGAACATGATACGGAGGCTGTAGAAGATGAGGCTGTGAGTGAGACTATAGCAATAAAACTGTATTTTATAGAACCAGTGGGAAAAATGTAAGATTTCAACCCTGTTAAAATCAATGAGAATTTCTCCTTTTGACTTAAGAGTCATCCTGAGAAGTCACATGCAGCAACATTTTTCTTGTTTTATTTAACCAAGAAGAAAAATGTATGCATGTATGTTTCTTATTAATGCTTTTAAGATGGAAAAATTACATTGCAATATGTCTCAGTGAAATAAGACATTTACAATTTGTTAAATAATTTCATTGTACAAGATAAGGATGCATAGTCCTTCAGGGAAATTAACACAACTGGTGATTTTACCTTTGATGGTATTTCAGTAGGTTAAATAATTAACATATAGAAGCAGGGTTTATGCTGGGTTGCTTAAAAGAAAAGCTTTGGCCTTGATTTTGGTCTAAATCTTACAGCATTTGATTTTTTCTCACACACCATTTAGAAAATTTCAATAAAGAAATACAATTCATCTCATAGTTGAGAAAGAGAGAAGCCTGTGATCATAGCAGAAAACAACAATAGAAAAAGATGTATCTAGGTTACAGTAGAAATGTCTTTTTTTTTTTTTTTTTTTTTTGTTGTAGATCTCACCATGTTGATGTAAAATACTAGGCATTGTCCATGGTCATAACACAAAAAGAATAACCCCTTTCATAGATACATTTCACTGTTCTTTTATTAGCATTCCTTCTGACTTCAAGCAGTGTAATGTGTTATGTAGCACCTCTACATATACCTCATTGCCATAATTAGGTGGAACTGACAGCTACAGACACAAATTCTTAGAATTCAGATTGTTGTCTCCACTGTTCAGAATTCAGGTACTATTCCCCATGAGTGACTAAAATAGATGAAAAGAAGCATGCCTATAATGACTGTGACAAAAGATGCGTCACTGTGGACACTTCAACCACTTTGCCATGGGATGTCATCTTAAAGAGATGAAAAAAAACCCAACCAAACCCTTCTACATTGTCACGTACGGAGTATATGTAAATATCAAGCTGTACTTCAAAAGGAAAAAAGAAAAAAACATCACAACAATATGCTTAAAATTTTTCCCATGAGTGGATTTAACAAGGATCTCAGGGGAGGGATTTTAGGATCTGTGAAAAATGATGGTCATGCTTTGAATGCCTGTGACAGTAGGAGCCTGTTCTCGTTTATGAAATTGGTTTTTTATATGATGAAATTGAAATAGAGATGTGGGGGCAGGGTGTGGGAAAGAGAAAGACGAAGAGCAGAAGGGACTGCAGAACAGAAGGGATGGCAGCATACAAAGCATATACAAAGTGTATGAAATGGTTAGCAATCAGGTCCTTATGCCAATCTTGAAATAGGAAACATGAAACTTCCCTTTGTCACCCAAGTGCTGGGAAAAAGTAACAAATAACAAAATTAATAAAAATTGTTCCTTTAGAAAAGATTTTCTGTCACAAAGCTGCTTTCATAAAATCACTGAAAACAAACCTTATTTTCCACTTTGTGAATACAGCTCTTCTGTGGGTTCCTCATTAGTGTAAATGAAGCAGGAAACAGGGAGATCTCAAACTCTTGTTTTTCTGCCTCTGGCCACATGAAAAAAGGTACAGAAAACTCCAGCCACTGGAGTGTGACTTTCCTCTTTATGTTTTCCTACAGATTTCATTAAGACAGATGTGGTCGGAAACAAACCAAACAGTTCCTGAAGCTACCCAGTCCAAGAGTCATGTTGCCAGAAGTAATGCCTCTAGCATGCAGCCAAGTTATGCATAAACACGTTATATCTTAAATGCATTGATATCTTCTGTCATATTCTCGCCTCCCACAGTTATATCCTTTGTGTCTTTAAGATTAGTAGCTTTCTTATTCAGTCATCACTTCCAATCTATGTTGATAAAACCCTCAGCAAACTAAGGTCCCTTTTCCTGATGTAAATAATTCCTGCAGGAACCATTTGAAAATTACCTAAAGGACCATCCTCAGTCTAAGATTGCTGACCAAGTCTAGCTCCCTCAGCCTCTCCTCACAGGACAGGTGCTCCAGTCCCCACCATCTTGGTGTCCTCCACTGAACTCTCTCCAGGTTACCAGTAGTGCAAAGCCACACCTGGGCACTGTGTCTATGGTCTAACAAGTGGCTAGTAGAGGAGAATATTCTGCCTGGACCTCCTTGCTCTGCCCTGTTCATACAGCCCAGGGTGCTGTTAACCATTTTTTTCTTCCAGAGCAAGCACCCTATGGGTCCATGCTCAGCTCTGGTGCTCAGCTGGACTACCAAGGACTTCCCTGCAGAACTGCTTCCCAGGCAGGTAGTACCCAGCCTGTGCTATTGCAGGTGCTTGTCCTTCACAGGTAAGGAGCTTTGCATTTGTCCTTATTGAATATCTTTAGGTTCCTGCTGGCTTACTCCTCCAGCATGTCTAGGGTGGCTTTGAATGGCAGTGGAGCCCTATAGCCCTTCTACTCACCTCTCTCCATCAGTGTCATCTGCAAACTTGATGAAGATGCAATCTGTCATCTTCTGGTCCCTAACAATCATAGTAAACAGACAGTCTCAGGACAGAGCCCTGTGGTACCACACTTGTTACCGGGATCCAGGTGGAGACCATCCCATTAATCACCATCCTCTGAGCATAAGAAGGCAATGATTTTGTTTACTCATCTGGTTGTCCACCCTTTCAGACTGTAGAAGCACAGTTTGGAAACAAGAATACTGTGGGTTACAATGTCAAAACACCTTCTTCTTCCTTTTCCTAGATATCTTAGTATATGTTTCTCACAGCAAAAGCAGAAGAGATTTTGACTTTGTCAAAGAACACTATTTTGAATGGATCAAAATGTTTTGGTCTTTAAATTTCATGGGAAACTGACAATTTTTGGATACTGAATTGGAACCAAAACAATTTGCCTCTGGAAGAAAAATTCTGTGTTTCAACCAGACATATTTAAACCTTCATGGGGAAGGTGTCTCTGCTGGTCTGTTGGACACTCCTTACTGTCCAAGCGAGGCATCCTGGGAAATCTTTATTTCCTTCTAACAATGCCTTATCAATACAGTCCAAACTGTAGCATTATTACTTACACAATGAATGGCTTGGTTCATTTTATTGCTGTAACTTTTCCTTTCTGAATTGCTGCCATTCTCAGTAAGATTTGGCACACCCAGGCTCTGACCACTAATTTCCTTTGCATTATAGATGAGGCAATAAATGGCGGGACTGTAAAGTATTTAGGATGTTACTCCCTATGCCTTTCTATGTAATTTATTTACCGTTTTACAGAGGGGTGGCAGATGCTCATGCGCTCATGCTGTGTGCCTTACATGATTGTGTGATAAGGCATAATTGCTGTTTAGTAACTCTGCTGAGACTTGGCATTTTCTTTGCACAGCCAACGATTCTGCTTTGAAAGGTCTAACAGAAGCACACAAGTCCTTAAAAGGAACATATCCAAGGCTGGTGCTCTAAAAAGAGTCTAGGACTAGCCTTTAGCTAGATGGGCAGTGGTTTGTGACATTGATTATTAATATCCCTAGAACTTTTTGTGAAGTACCTAAGGATTTTAAAGACATATAAAATCCTAGAAACTCAAGGGTAATTTGACACGTTTTAAATACCTGTGAAGTAGGCAATTATGTTAGCTATTCAACATAAGGAGAAAGAGCTGAAGTAGTTGTGCACAGGTGAAGGTGAGGTCATGTCCACCTATAATCAAATGTGTGAAACAGTAGAACCAAACACCAACGGGAAAACTAAAGCAAACATAC
The DNA here is from genome assembly GCA_027574665.1 of Rhynochetos jubatus. NCBI lineage: Eukaryota > Metazoa > Chordata > Aves > Eurypygiformes > Rhynochetidae > Rhynochetos > Rhynochetos jubatus. The sequence goes on along the minus strand of CM050649.1, from coordinate 122,086,040 downwards.
TCCAAGATTGTACAGAACTTCAGGGCTGCCCTGGGGCAAGCACTGAACCAAGAACTTCTCCTTTGTCTACTTTCACTTAAATCTGACTTTCACTTCTTTATTTCACCATCTACTAAATATTTAAATAATTTTTTGGTATAAGTACAGCAGGCAATATAGCACAGCTTAGAGATAACTGGTTGCAGAACTAGAAGCAGTAAAACACATCCATGGAACACTCATGTTATTTGGTCCCTCAGGGCCAAACCAAACACAGGCTTGACCCTCTGCCCTCTCTGTCTTGTACTTATGTGAAGGAACTCTCCTTCCCATATGACTTCAGGGATATGGGACAGTGTGCATGGTACACCCAGTACACAGCATCCTTTTTAATCAATTTATTAGATTGTGGGAGCTGTTGTTTATTACTATCCACTGCTGGCCTCTAGTTTGTAACTCATGGTTGGCTGAATTGATAGATGGGTGAACTCCTTACTTCTCTGACTGATCTTAGTTATACAAAGGTCAAGGCATAGTCTTTTTGTAAGCTCATATCATTTTACCTGCACTGGATGAAAGTAGATCGTAGAATGATTGAACTGCTGATTTGGCATCAACCCATTTACCTTTTGAAGGTACTGGCTGGTTATTTAGTTCTTTCAAATAAACAAATGGATTCTGTTAGGGAATACAAATATCTCCACCACTCAGGCATTCTTATCAGAAAAAAAAAAAAAAGTTTGACTCTAATAAGAGTTCAAACTCTTTAATTAGCATGTTTCTGGGACACCAAGAACACTTTAGTTCTGTCCAAGTCCTGTGTTAGAAAATTTAATGCTGTCTTTCCATGTATTAAGGACAAATTTGATGAATGTCATGGTGAGTTCTGCTCATCAGTCCTAGTGGATCTGCAAAGGGATTTTACTCTTAGAAGTCAGGAATGTAAGTTTACATGGTAGTGATATGTTCCGCTGATTTCTTGTATTCCTTTGATAATTTCCTTCCTAACAATATTTACTTCCTTCTGAAGCTGAAGGCTTTGGGGAATTTTCTAAGACTGTCAAATCCCATTCCTTTGTCAATAGCATCTCTTGCTCCAAAACATATTTATTTCAGTTTTATCTGTTTGGACTACTGTCCCAGCCCGGTTATCTCAGGAAGGGGGAGATTTGTTGGTGTACCCAGAGATTAAGACACAAACGAGGTCAGATGCCGCGAACAAGGAGTTTATTTCTGGTGTAAGAAAATAGCGATAGGAGAGAGAGAAAATAGAAAAGAGGGAAAATTTAGCAAGCAGTCGGGAGAGAATTGCAAGAGAGAGTCACCACCATGGATCCAGCAGCGTCCCGTTGGTCCATAGTCTACAAGACTTCGGTGGGGAGGGTCCCTGTCACAGTTTGGTCCCACAGTCTTTTATAGGGTATTTTTTGATGACTCCTGCCTCCTGCACACGCTCTCTGGTTACGCAGCTGATCCTGTGGGGTGCACAGGACCACTACGTGACCACTTGCATGCTTTGGCAGGCTTGGGGGTCCTCTGTGTCTGGACCCCCCATGAGGCGATGTAATGGTTCTTTGTCCTTGGTCAGAACTGGTCTCCAGAGGCTATTTGCTTCTTATCTGTCCAGCGGGCCATTTGGCCCTTATCTATTCAGGCCTGCAGGCAATCCTTCCTCCTCAATCCACCAAAAGCCAAGCCACCAGGAAGTTTCACAACTTTGTCAACAAGCTTTGAGACAATCAGCTCAAAATAAGGTCTCTCATAACTACATTTTCTATTTATTAGCCCAAATACTTAATTAATATAAATCCCTTTGTAGATAGATTAATTGCTAATTTCTTCTTCTCCATTCCCTGCCAATTCAACACTGTCTGGACAATCTTGCTTTCCCTTCCAAGCTACCGACCAATATGCTGCATGGCTGGGAATTCCACACCTAGCAGAATTGAGTAAAGAAAAAGGAAACCCCCAAACATTTTTCTTGCAGGAATCCCAAGTCACTAGTTTGTCCCTGGGAAGTAAACTTTGCAGGGATGATTTTTCTCCTTCTTAGATTAAATTGAGTGAAACTGTGTTTCTTACCTGTTTAAAAAGTTTCACTACTTGGAAAATAATAAGAAAGTATGTGCCATGCTGCATAAGTTTTTACATGCCTCATAGACTTTCTATAGCAAAGAGAAAAGGAAAGGAAAAGAAAGGAAAATGAGAAAAGGAAAAAGAAAAAAGAAAATAAAAAGAAAAATAAAAAAATTTTACATACATTAATTAGATTTTTCCAGTGTAGGTGCAACTAGAGATTCCACAGAAATATTATATACTTGCTAAAGACATGTATCTGGAAAAAGTGGGAAATCATGTACTTTCCATGTGTTACAAGATATCTTTCATATCAGACATCACAAGGTATTTTACAAATTAATGATAAAACTATTTTAGAATATAGAAAAACATTAAACTTGAGAAACTAATTTTATCTAAATAATAAAATTTAAGAATATGCAGCAGCCTTCAACAAAAAGTCCATAGCATTGTTTAATGTGTTAGTAAACTTTTCTATAAACCATATGTAAAACTGTTGATGGTTTAGTCAACACAGGAACACCGTGACCTCCAGAAAACCCTGCAATCTTGTGATTAGTGATCCAATCATGTTGGAAAATGAAAAATGTAGATTTGACTCCTTTTGAGCCTACAGAAGGACTGATTTTGGTTTTCTGGCCTCTTGTACACATGACACATAGATGTGTCTGTGAATGTCACAGCTCTTCAACCTCCTTTAAAATGACTCAACACACTTTTTAGAGAAAGGGCTTAGCCAAATAACCTGTTTCAGACAACTAGGCTTCCTGTCATTATCTGAATTACAGTTAAACCTTAAGGCTATATACAATCAAGTACAAAGGGGTGGAGTTTTAGAGAAAACTTTGCCCTCAGCATCCCCTGTTGGAAACATGGTTTAAATCACTCTGTCTCTGCCTGATGTCCACAGTCCCACCATAGTAGGCTGTTTTACTTTTTCTGGCAGGTAAGAGAGGTGAGTAATGATTTTATGGCTTTTTGTACCATCTTCAGTGCTGCTTTTCACGGCAGTGTGAGGCAAGAGCAACAGAGCCCAGGCCTGTCCTGACAATGACTAATCATTGAGTGTTAAGAAAGGTCCTACTCTTATTTCATGGTGTTATTGTAAAGTATATTTACTGAAATAACTGGCAGTGATCCAGGTGTTCACAAAGGTAAGCAAGATCAAAAGTGACTGGTGTTTATCATTCTTTATGACCCTAGGTTTCTTTTGAATTGTTTTGAAGATGTAGGTCTGACCAAGCAATTTGGTGAATGTGATCAAATGTTTTTTTTCTGCAGAAGTTAGTAGTTGTGCTTGAGTTATTTGCTGTCTTGAATATTCATTCTGCCTAATTTTTAGTATCTAACTTAGAGGTCCAAACTAGGAGACTGCCTTCTCTGACCACCCTTTATAATTGCCCAGAGTTGTGGTGCAATCTTGTTTAATCATTTAAACATTTAAACATTAAACATTAAAATCATTTAAATCACTAAACAAGACATTTGAAAATAATTTTTTAACTGGAGATATTTATCAAGACCAAATATTTCTTTAACAAAAAAATTGCATTCAATGAAATAATGTTTTTCAAACATAAAATATTTTCTTCAAAATATCACCAATAGTTACAGAGGTTTTTGCAAGAAAATTTTGTAGTAGACCCTGCTAGGGTTGTAGTGATGCACCTCAGTCAGTCTTCCAGAATTTCTGCACGACTACAAATGTGACAATATTAACAATTCCTAATGTACCACTCCTAGAGGAGCACAGGCTGTGACCCAGCTACTGTCACAGAGGATCACGCTTTTTGATCTAGATCTTCTTTCTTGTATAAATAATAAGATACTTTTTTGGGGTTTGGGTTTTTTTTGTGGTGTTTTTTTTTTTTTTTTTTTTTGCCAAGACAAGGCTGCTGTATCAGTCTCTTGCCTGCAAATGGAAGAAAGCTGTTTCTTCACATATATGCTGTAAACATATTGTAGTTATTTTTTATAGATGAATATCAAATGCCCACTTTACCATTACTATAATCACTTTATAAATATAATACTAAAGAATGGGTTTTCATCAAATGAAGAAAATACCTCTCTTTACTTTCTGGTACAAGTTGGAGTCAAGGAAGAAAAATTCATTTTACCTGAAAACTCTGGTCATAATGAGGGCTGGCCTTGTATTATATCCTCATGACTGGTATCTTAACTTTAGTTTACAGCTTTCATAATGCTTCCCCTTATACATATCTTCCTTCCTTTCCTTCTTCCTTCCTTATTTTATTGATTTTTTTTTAAATTTATTTTGGAAATTACAGTTCTCTATTACAGTCTTGGACTATATCAGGCTCTAAGGCTTATTACTTCAGACATTCATCTTTCCTTCCTTTAACTTTTACATCTCTTAATACTCAGGCAAAGTTTCAGCTTGTTTGATAATATATCATGCATGGCATAAAGACACTGAATCCAAGTGGCACAGAGATTGATTTTCCTGTTGGAGAAGGCAATATTTCTAAAAGAGGATACGTAACTACCTGCAAACATACAATGCACTGTGGAAGAAACCTTAAGGGTGGCAGCCAGAGGGAAAGACGTGTGGTGTGTTTCAGAACTGCCTTAAAGAGTAGTTCTTCAGTGTACTCTGAACCCATGCTCTACATGCAAGTTTTTGGAAAAAGTAAAAAAAGTGGCTAAATCCATTGTGATTGGAGGTGTGGACTCTGAATATTCTCTGCACAGAGGGAAAAAAGGAAACATACTGAGTTTTTCTTTATAAGAAGTGAAATTCTTTGCAGAAGTAATCAAGCTGAGAGCTCTGTGGTTCAAAGGCAATTTGAGTCACTCATAAGGGGTGTCCTCTGTAGTGACTGAGCAATAGTGAAGAATGAACCTCTTAATGCATGCTCATGGAGAGCAAAGTAGACACGGGATAAAAAAATTAATGGTATCCAACTGATTAAAGAATCTATGCTTAATTAAAAAAAAAAAATCACAGGTTGATAACTACTGAGGTACACTGAGAGTAAAAGGAAATTAGAATCCCAAGTAAATTCTGGGCAGTTGGACAATTTTTGATGCTAAAAATATCTTTTATTCAGGGTAAAGACCAGGGGAGTAGCTTTCATCTACCTTCTGCCATTGTGAGTCTTAGGTCAGTGGAGTTACACTGTTATAAATGTGATAGAATCAAGAGCAGCCTTCTCCCTTGCATTTTCACTTGGCATCTATTTATAAAAACATAGATTTTCTGATTTGTTTTAAGGTTTTAGAAGGCATGAATCTGGTTTTATGCATATTCTTGCCTATACAACTCCTAAGATCTTTATAGTGTACCTGGCTTTCCTTGACACCTCATGGAGAACAGCGAAAAAAGGAAAACCACATATAAATAAGAAGTCCGGATAGAAAGGAATAATTATCCTTAAATATATTATTTCACACACAAAATATCTAAATTGGTTTTATAAGACAATTTGGAGTATTCAGGTTCAAATTTAAAATGAAGATGCCTTTGCTTATAAAATTGATTAAGTAAGGAGAAAAATCTATCAATAGTGTCTGAAGAAGAGGCCGGATTTCTGGTTTGGGTGGGTTTTTTTTAATAGTAAACCAAGACTATACAATTCCTTAAATTTTCCAACGGTTTAATAATCCAGAGATTATTAAATTGTGGCCCAGGAACGCTAGCAACTGAATCCAATCCATAGATATATATGAAAATCTTGGACTTCCAGTATTTTGTATTAAATTTTTTATGATACGTTATGTCATGGACTACAACAATACTGACGGTCAACAGCGGTGTGGTTTTGCAAAGAGGATGGGAACTATTCTCAGCAATTTAAATCCAGACATTTTTGCTCTTGCTAGAAGATCCATGTGTCTATATCCTCATTTTACCCGGTCAGGGTACATTAGCGGTGAATGTACTGCATTCATTCATTTTACTGTTTAGACACAGACATTCCTGGCTTGTATTTGGATTTTGAACTGTTCTGATTAGTTTTTAAATTACTTTGTGCCTTGAATGTGGTACTCAATCACTACGCTTCCTATAAGAGATTAAAGAAAATCCTACAAGTCAACCTTTCTAGCATTAGAAACACAAAATCATGATGTTAGGACAGATTTAAATCAGAAGTGAAATCACTGCACAATATTTTTAGGAAAACAAAACATTCTATGCTGCAAATATAACAATCATATTCCCAAATAAATTATTAATAAGAGAGACTTCCCTTTTCTATTATCAGTGGACCTTAAGCCTGTGGATTGCAGGCATTGTTTTAAAAGGGAAATAAGAGCTGATCCAGCATCACACTGCTGATGTGCACAGTCTAGACTAAGGAGCCTGAAGAACTGCAAACAAACCAGCAGTACTGAAATGTATTCAACTCTGGGAACTCCAACAAACTGTCAAATTACTACAGCTTAGCAATTTATCATATACCAGGTTGTAAGTACCTGTCCATATATGCACTATGACAAATGCGTAGTAGTGCAGTTTACCTTGACCCTTTTTCATTGTTTTCTTGCCAAACTTGAATGACCTTTCATTTGCCATGGACCGCAAATGTGCCCAGAGAGTGTTAGAGCTACTCAGTAATGTGACAAGCTGTGATGGATTTAATTATAATTTAGGAGCTTTAGAAAATAAGGTAGTAAACTGCAAAACTACCCGTATTAACGGCGAAAGACATTCCTATCCATGAAATAGTATTTGTAAGAAAAACTACTCTAGACCTTCAAATTACACCTGGCTTCTTACTACAATGTTATCCTTTCAGATTTTGACTAAGACATACACAAAGGTACTAAAATATGACAAGAATCTTTATACCTGAATTCTAGGTCTGAATTGAGCATCTGTCTAAAAATCGACTAATTTTTAAATTAACTATTTAAAATAGCTAATTTAATAGTCTCCTTATGCTGTAAGTCTTGCCTTTTCTGCAAGATGATCAGCAAAGTTCTGCAGCTGCCTTTTCCTGACAATAATGGAGGATAATAAGGATGTTATTAGAAGAGTCCCTGAAGTCATAAATAGCAAAAAGCACAGAAGCCTGAAAAGATGGCAACATAAGCAATTGAAAACAGTATGTGGTGTGAACAGCCCACAAATGTCAGACTGTGCAACTTTAAACTGTGCTGAAAAAAAACAAAACTCAAACCAGAAGAAAGCACTCATTCTGCAGAAACTATATTTGGAATGGCTTTCCGACATCAGAAAACAAAAAATCACCAAGTTAAGAAACAAATGTTAACCTTCTCTGTACTCTGCAAGCACATTCATTTAGTTATATACATTTTATTTTGGTGGTCATGACTTCCATGGAAGACATTAAGCTATGGTGGCCAGGTGTGTATTCAACAAAAAAAATTGATAATTACTTCCTGTCAAAGTAATAGCACTAGCATTCAGGAAGCAGAAGTCATTGGGATTGGTAATGCAAATTTCAAGGGCACAGTTAAGCATAACATAACTCTAGATGTCACAAATAAATAAATAAAAGTTGTGTCTGACCATGGTGGATGTTTTTAGCTCGCTGTCAGTTCCTCAGCTAATGCTGAGACAGCAGTGTAAGTAGATTATATACTACAAGAACTTTAGAGATATTTTCTGATAAAACAGTGTTTCATTGGAAGATATGAATTGGCTGAGTCTAAAATATTTCAGTGAAAAGCTCCTGAGCTTTAAGTGAGCAAACCTTCACTGAAAGCACAATAAAGCCCCACATAACTCTGTCCAGATTACTGGTGTATTACTCCTAGTGCAGTAGCTCTGGGACACCTAATGTGTTAATGATAACCACGCTGCCCACATTCTCAACATTGCTGGCACTACCTGCTATTGTACCTGTCACGTTTGGGAAAACAAACATGATTCTGTCAATAAACCCAGTTCCTGTCATGGAAGCTGGAAATGTCTGATTCTTGATTTATAGTCAGCTTGCTTGCAGGCTTTCCCTCCAAGTGTGGACCACAAGAGTACGTGTGTGCACTGCATGATGCACACCGCCAGACAGTGGAGGCTCAGGAGGATGATTTTCAGGACAGGCAGCTACTGCAGAAGACAGACCCAGAAGCTCTGGGACTTGTAGCTCTACCCAGATCTGTGTTGTGGCTCTCTGGAGGTGACACTCTGGAAAAACCTATGAAGCACAGTAATTTGAGACAAACAGTCCCCAAGGATTCAGTACTTAGGACTAAGGCATTTGGCTTTGAAGGTATGATGGCATCCCATGTAACTGTTCCATGTGTTAGAAGGCTAGTTTCTCTGGAGAGCAATGCAATTATTCACCTGTGCTGGTTTTGGCTGGGATAGAGGTAATTTTCTTCATAATAGATAGTACAGGGCTATGTTTTGGATTTGTGCTGGAAACAGTGTTGATAACACAGGGGTGTTTTCGTTACTGCTGAGCAGTGCTTACACAGAGTCAAGACCTTTTCTGCCTCTCACCCCACTCCATCAGTGAGTAGGCTGGGGGTGTACAAAGATTTGGGAGGGGACACAGCTGGGACAGCTGATCCCAACTGACCAAAGGGATGTCCTATACCCTATGGCATCGTGCTGAGCATATAGATCTGCGGGAAGAAGAAGGAAGGGGGCATGTTCAAAGTGATGGTGTTTGTCTTCCTGAGTAACTGTTACTTGTGATGGAGCCCTGCTTTCCTGGAGATGGCTGAACACCTGCCTGCCGATGGGAAGTGGTGAATAAATTCCTTGCTATGCTTTGCTTGAATGTATGGCTTTTGCCTTACGTATTAAATTGTCTTTATCTCAGTGCATGGGTTTTCTCACTTTTACTCTTCCAATTCTCTCTCCCATCCCATCAGGGGGGAGTGAGCAAGCAGTTGTGTGGGACTTAGTTGTGGACTGGTGTTAAAACACAACATCCCCTCACACTCATACTCTTTAGCACCACATCTAACTGCTCACCTTTAACTATATTCTGCAGCAGAACAAGAAAATATCTAGAATAGAAAAGAAAAATAAAGCAACTGGTTTTCCAGTCAGCTGCACTTGTCACAGTTTTTCTGTAGGGTATTAAATATTCTTACATCTCATACTCCGTCTAGCACTCCCAGAAATATACTTCACAGAGGGCTTTTTATTCTCCAAAAGTATTTACCCCCAACCTTATAATGAGCTTAATATCACCTAACTTCATCTATTTAAAATAGTGAGACAGACATGTACTATAAACTTATTTTCTACTGTCTGTCTATAGCTGATGAGAATAGATGGACGTCATCAGTTCTGCTTTTGTTAGGAACTGTATTTTGTAGGATGATTCCATTTGGGTAGCCTTCACTCCTGTATTATGGACAGCTTTGACTAAGTTAGATGACCAGTTTAGACTAGTTGATTATTCCTTTAAACATCTTTGGCATTTCTTAAGGTAATGTTCTTGTTATCTTTTTTTTTTTTTTTTTAATTTAATCTCTTATGGAATATTCATGAGTTCATAGCATATTTGAGAAGGAAAGTAGTGTGCAGGACCATGTTGAGGAACTTGCTCCTGTTAAGGTCTGTCTAAGACCTGCTGTGTGATGACTTGGGAGCTTCCTCAGGGTGTTGTCTTTGCATTGTTATGCTACCCAGGGCTGAGAACAATTTGTGGAGAATTTTATGCTGAACACACAGCTGGAAAGACAATTTTCATTCTGTACAAGTTTTCTTTTCCAAATTATTTCATTATTTTTTTTTTTGTTTCCTGCACTATCACTACTCTGCAGCTTGTATCAATTATGGCAATTCATAAGCAAAGCTCTGTGGAGTTCTAAGGAGAACATGCATCTTACAAGAGATTTAGAGGAGAGTTTCTCTGATACACGGCAGTCCCCTGTTGACATCACTGAGATTTAAAGTTAGATACAACGATAGCAAGTGAATTAGGAAAACAAACACATTTATTCAATAGTTTCTCTTTCATACTGAGGTATTACATTACATTTACTTTTTGATTAGACTCCTGTTGGAGCATAATTCTTCAGCAAAGGAATTCTTCAGCAAGTTTTGAGGCCTTTGAACCTCAGTAAAAGCTAAATAGTGTATATTAAAGGCCCCTTTTGCCTTAATTTTTGGTGTTAAGAAAACAAAAATAAATATTATACAAAAGAGAATGATTGATAAAATGAATACTTCTTAGAGGCTATTTACACAACATCTCCCTTATGTAATGGAAAGGGGACTTCTAAATATTTGAAAGTTTTCCAAAAACACAAAAATTATTTTTTTGTGTGATTAGGTGAAGTATCAGGAACCCTCTCAACCAATAATTCCATTTGCCATTTCTCAGAATTAATCCTTTTCTTAATCACTTTTACCCTTTTGCACTGATAAGCCAGATAGTACTGCAAGGCTGCAAAGCGAAAGAAAGATATTGTTTTAAAATTTTAAATGATACTGGGGAAAAAAATTCAGACTGACTGAAGGAAGAGGTACTAATGCAAATTTGGGCAGTCAATGGCTACAATTATTATTCTTTGGTGTCAGTAAAGGAAGAGAGAGTATACCAGCAGTTAAATTTTCATAGAGTACAGTGGTTTAGTGATCTTCTGCCAGGGCACAAAGGGTGGATAAAACAGAACTGCGGGCTCTGCATGAGATTCTTGAGAATTCTTATGGTTGAAGGTAAAGCTATGTGCAAGGAAGGTTATAATCATGAATTCAATTTTTGTAAGATAGAGTGAGAACTGGGTGCTTTGCAACATTCAGAGAAAATCTGTGTATTGGGCAGCATTAGTCCTGGTTTCCCTAGAGTCAGCTATTGGGTTCCCCATAAGGGTGATCATAGTAGTAACATGCTTCTTATTGCACATCTACAGATGATGGTGAGCTCTGGGTGATAACTGCCACGTAAGCACAGATTAAAACTTTAGGTGGGCTGGTTGGCTGGCTGTTTGGGGTTCTTTTAGAAGCCTTAAAAATAGAGAAAAATATCAACTACTTATAACAATCTAGACCATTGATACCAAGAGTAACAAAAGAATAATATGGAACAAAGAATTATTCTCTAGGTTCCCTAACAAGGCAGTACCCTCTGTGAAAGTCCAGTGGAACAGACAGACATAAAAAACAATCAAGAGAAACTTTTTAATTAATAGATGTTTACAGTACTAGTTACTTTTAAAAAAAAAACTAAATTAATTGAATCCTGCTTCTGTGGAGGCTCCTTGTGACCTATACAGAGAGCAAGACACATTTTGTAATCAATTGGTAACTTGGTCCCAAAAATCAATTTTAGAGGGATATAAATTATTATTTTATGAGAAAGAAGGGATTTCAAATTTTGTAAATACACTTCATTTTAGTATTTTGTTTTGGAAATACATATCCAAACATGTAATTTTGACAGTTGTAATGTAATACTTTTTGTTTGCTTTGAAATGTCATTTTTCATTTTTTAAACCAAAAGAAAAGAGTTTTTCAGTAATGTAGAGGCAAATGAATCAACCATTTCAGACTGATCAAGCAACAGTTTGGTTTTGTGTATTTTATTTCAAAATGATATGAATAAAATATATTCACCCACTCAAAATTATATATTTATTGGATTTCATTTTGGGCCAAATCAATTTTTTTTTTTGGTGATATTTTATCTGCCAAAGTTCACAGACATGTCTGCTTTTGGCCCAGGGTCCCCTCATTTTTCGAAGTCCAAGGCCTGTAAAAAATTTGGGTAAATTCCCGTGAAACACTGCTATCAGCTCAGCAGAAGTTAGCTGAACTCAGGTTTTTTTTTTAATTCGATACATTTGGCACCAAAACTATCATTTCTCCACCTTTGGGACTATGCTTTGATACCAGTTGTTACAAGAGAGGGCTGCTTGTAAATTATTCTCACATCAAGGGGGAAAACTAGCATGGGTTATTTAGGATTAAGGGAATTGAAGTGTTGCCTGAAGTCAGTCTTGTAACTTTTTTCTCTGCTCTCTTTTATAGGTATGATGGAGCAACATGGCCAAACAACATTTCATGGCTGAAAAATCACCACTGTAGTAATCATTAGTTAATTAAGCATTGTCAGATCTCTGACCATGGCAGAAAATGTGGGTATTTTTTATTAAAACTGAAAAGTAGTCAATGCTCTTTGCATGCTGTAGCATGGAGCTGCTCCAAAAATGTAATTAAGCCTCAATGGTACTTTTGTCAAGTTTCCCTAATTATGGACACATATTTTATGGATCTGGTTTTAGAAGGAGGAGTTCATCTCACTTGACTTCCTGAACTTTTAACCTTTTCAAACTCTGATGTGTATCCCCCACTGTGAACCAATCCCACTTAAGTATTGTGAGTACTACAGAAATACAAACATATAATAGCATAGATGTTTATGAGCTAAAATTTCATGGTAATTTCAGAAATTTCCTTTCATACTCCTGAAAGGAATTCATCATTCAGACAGGTTGTCATTTCTGAACTGGAGAATTGTAATTCATGTTTCTCCTCGACTACAGCAAACATATATTCAGCTTAGAACAAAATCATGTCTGCTCAGCTCTGGGCCTTTTGCAAGGCTGAAGATATTGGCAATCAAGCTTTAGTCTTTTCACCGTGGCATAGGGTTAAGGCATTCTGTTGCTTTTCTAGAAAATCAGTGTTTTTTGAAAGATAGTGGTGAATTCTTTCCCAAAGTCTTTTTTCAGGTAGATTTGATAACTGTCTTCAGCATCATGGATTTTTAAATCCTCAGAAAATGCAAGAACCAGGTCATTTTTGTTGCCAAAAGAATTAGGACTCATCTGGTTCCAGCAGTCAATTAGGGGAAGCAGCAAAAGTTTTTTGTAACGGAAGTGGTGTAAGATGCAATGTAGCCACAGTTTTGGGAGGACTACAACAATAATGTCATGTAGGAATTAGGGCTGGGACCAGAGTACTGGGAATCAAATGTTAAACCCCTTGGGAGGGAGAAGGTTTAAAGGATTGAGTGAGGATTAAATTTGTGTAAGTAAATATAGGCAGCTTTTGAGTGTAAATTTGGGGACTTTCAGACAATTAGGAGGCAGAGGTGAAGCATAAGAAGAGCAGAGGGCTCAGTTAAGAACTTTGTTATGAGGTCAGGAGAACTGCTTAACAAAAAGCAGGAAGCTCTCAGATAACAGGCTTTGGGGAAAATTGAAGGAGTCTAGGGGAGCAGGATGATAAGAGGACACCATATATCATCCCATTAGTTGAGGCTTTTTCACCATGAAGGGGACTGATCTGAGAGCACACCTCAAGTTGTCCTATATCTCTCTCAAGAAGGGCTGGGCACTTTCATGTCATCCTCATCTTCCCAGAAAAATGATTGCATCCTCAGGGCTTGATTTTTTTGCACCCTAATTCCACTCCTTGGAATCCTCTGGGGTTTTTGCCCATTAGCACTGCAAGCCTTCTGGGCAGAGCATGTTCCTTGTTACGAGATGTGCAGAACCTAGCTTAACATTTTCATACTAACCAAGATTTCCATTGTTGCATTCCTTTTCGTTGCCAACCCACTTTGATATTGGTTTGACCTGTATGTATGTTATTTTATTCTACATGCTCTTCCTGAAATTCATCCTATGAATTTCCAGGCACGTTCTGGTTGCAGTCCTTACACATTTTATTTGTCTTATTCTCACTTTTATTTTTTCAACCTTATCTGTTAAATATTTATACCTTTTGTCCTTCTATATGATTCATAATTATCTATCACTATGTCTCTGCTTCCTGAATGCAAAATCAAACTGCATAAGTAATATATGACAGTCTGGAGCTGTGACTTGACACCCAGTAGGAGAATGGATAAATGACAAGTCATCATTCTAAACCTTCATTATCTCGATTGGTATTTCCCAGAAGAACCAAATAAAAAGGCTTTGCCCTTATTAATTTGCAGTAGCTGATCACTAACAGTAGGGGAGGGCAGAAAATAAAAATTATATTTTCTGTAAAACTTCTGAGTTTTGGAAGTTGTTTACATTTGTTTGTGGAAAGAAAACAAGAGGTTTTGGTTTTGTGGATTGGAGTGGGGTCGGAGAGTGTAAATCAGAAATAAATTAGAATATTTTGTCTCCAAACAGCGAATACATCTTGGCAGTGGTTGGGATTACTATGGGCCTAGAAATGTTTATATTGAAGTTCTTGAATCATAGGAACTCTCTGGATGTATTCAAATTGTAGAAATAGAAAAATAGATTAAAATTTGTTTTGCTAGTAAGAAACTGGCTTTTGACACACTGGGACTGAGCACCACATAGGACATTAAATCTCCAGGTTCAAATCCCACAGCTAAGTCAAAGGAGCAAGGATTTAAATATTATCCTCCTACATGCTAAGAGAAATCCTCAACTAGTGAGATAATTCTACTTCAGGAAAAAAAATACCTTTTGTTATTCTCCAAAAAATATATTTGGGACTGAAGTTACTTATTCAACAGAAGCTTATTCTAACCAAACTGCTTTTATACTGTGTTATCTCTCCAAGAAACACTAATAAATGTTGCAGTATTATAAAACAAAGGAAAGACTTGCTGGTTTTTGTCAGCTCTCAGACAGTTGTACTGCTGTCGTGGTTTAACTCCGGCTAGCAAAATACCACGAAGCCACTCTCACAAATCCCCCTCCCCTGCTCCAGTGGGGGGGAAGAATTGGAGGAAAAAGAAATAAGGAAGCTTGTACAATTGAGATAAGAACTATTTACTAATTAAAACTAAAATAATATATACAAATACTACTACTAATAAATAATTAATAGAAAATAGAACATATGATACGGTATGATACAGTTTCTCACCACCCACTGACCAATCAACCCAGGTGCTGAGTAGTGAGTCAGACCCAGAGAGCCTGAGAGCCGCAGCCTGAGAGCGATTGCAGCCCAAGAGCCACAGCCCGAGGGCTGGAGCCTGAGAGCTGTTGCAGCAGATTCCAAACAAACCCTATCAGCGATAGCACAGCTGGGAACACTAAACAACCCATCATTTCCCTCAGGAACGAGCCAGCACAGGAGTTAGCAAAGCAGCTAATGCAGGAGTCAGGGGAGTGTTAGCAAGTGTACGGGAGTAAACGAGCAAGAGAGTAAGAGAGAGTAATGGCTCCCAGCCCCCCTCCTCACCCAAGCCCCAAGCATGACATACTATAGAATGAAATACTCCCTTGGTCAGTTTGGGTCAGCTGTCTGAACTGTGTGTCCCCTACACTGCCTGCAGCGAGACAGCAAGAGCTGGGAACGCAGCTGCAGGGTCAGAAGCAAAGCTCTTGAATTCAGTGCAGGCACTCCCCCAACTCAGACCTTATCAGGGCTGCTCTCTGCATCCAGGAACACAGCTCTCTAGCAGCCAGGTAAAGAGAGTTAACTCTTTCCTCACTGAACCTAGCACAACTGCGTATCTGAAACCCAGTTGCTGTTTGACTATGTAGAAATAAAAAAAACCCACTGCCATACTGATTCAGGTTCCACTCTGGGGAAACAAAAACTCTACTCAAGACATTTTCCCATTATTTCTTGCATTTCTCTTCACCACACATACATTTACACCCCTAGACTGAAACATGCAGATCCTGAATGTATATAATTATTTAAATGTTTTCTCTATTTCAGTAGCATCAGGTAATTTACTTTCAGAATAGCTGTCATGGTTTAACACCAGATAGCAATTAAGTACCACACACATGCTCACTTACCCCTCCCCCATCCTCCAGTGGAAAAGCAGAAGCAGAGGAAAAGACAAGGAAACTCATGGATTGAGACAACAGCTATTTAATAATTGAATGTAAATGAATAAAATAGTGATATGAATAATATTAAAAATGCTAGTAATAATAATATGTAATGAAAATAATGGAAAATAATACAAATTATACAATTGCTCACCACCTACCAACCAATACACAGCCAAGTCCTGAGTAGCAAGAGTCAGAGCCAGAGGGCCTGAGAGCCAGACCCTGAGAGTGATTGCAGCAACAGTCCGAGTGAACCGCAAAAGCAAGACAGCAATCAAGAAAGAAAACAGACCCACCAACAACTTACAAACTAACTAACTAACATGCCCCCCCCCCAGCCTCCACCCCTACCATATATACTGAGCATGATGTTCTGTGGAATGGAATATGCCTTTGGTCAGTTTGGATCAGCTCTCTGAACTGTGTTCCACCTTCTGCTGCTTGTAACGAATAAGTTGGGAACACAGATGTGGTATCAGAAGCAGAAAAAGAATTTGAATTGGTACAAACATTCCGCAGTAACAACCAAAACCCACAGTGTTATCAGCACTCTTCTCAGTGCAAATCCAAAACACAGACTCCTACCATCCACTGTGAATAACTGACGTCTGTTCTGACTAAAACCAGTACAGTAACTGACACACATGTGTTGGAAGCTACCATTTTTCTGATGCTCAATACAGAACAACCTTATAGAAGGAATTAATTTGTCCTTAACTCAAGGAAGATTTCTGCCTAAAAAAATACATTTTTTTCAAATTAGATAGTAAGTGCTTGATTCTTACGTAAGATAAGATGATTTATGTTATGCGAGTGATTTTCAGGAGCTTTATAGTGCATGTGTATGATTGAAATGATATAATTTATTTACCTTATAAAAATTTTAATTAGTAGATGGTACAATGTGGTATTAATGTAAAATAAGAAAAATGTCTTGATACACCAACAGTAAAAATATGAGATTGTAATGTATAAGTCTGGCATTTTACCACTTTAAAAAATCTCAACAACACACCCAATTATGTCAATTTAAAGTTATTTTCTAGTACCTGAGAAAAAAAAAAAAAAAAGAAAAAAAAGAAAACATAAGGATCTATGAAGAACATAGAACAGTTACATATAATAGGAACTATAACCATTTGCTCTGGTTTCAAGGTATAAACAGAATTTGATCTTTAGTCCCTGCAGAAAACAAGTAACTTTAAATTCAATACAGCAGGAAAATCTAACAAATCAAATCCTTATAATTAAAGTTGTAAAAAAAATTGAATATATTTCATTAGAAAAAATTTATCTTATCCAAATCAGAAATATTATATTAGTCATAAACTTAAATGTATGAGAACAGAATTTTGAATTATTTTGCTTGGATGCCTATTTATTGTGTATAGGCTAAATTTGGATATAGTTTGTTTATTCAAATAATATTTTCTTAAAGATCAGTATCAAATCAGGTATAATATTTTGATGGAGCATAAATAAAATACTTTTGAAAAAATCCTTTAAAATAAATAAATGTTCCAATGCAGGGTGAAACCTTTTGTTTCTGAAAAGTTGATGTTTCTTAGTAAATGTAAATACTGACAGCCAGATCTTCTGTGAATATTGGCAAAGTTGTCTAGTTATAATCTAGTAGTAAATATTACAGGATATGTTAGTACTTTCAAATAACGGACTACAGAAGATGAAATGCACTCTACCTTTAAAGCACAATCTCTTTGGAGATAAGCACATCTTCCTGCTCAGAGTAAGAAAGGAGTTGGCTGCCTTATAAGGACAATCTGATCCAACCCTCTCATTATAGAGAGAATCATTTGGAAGGTCAAAGCATGGGAAAGGGGAATGGTGTCTCTGCTTCATTCTTTATCCTCTGAGGGGACAAACTTTCAGGGCTACACAGATGCTTCTAAGCTCTCTCAAAAGTCCTAAGCCCAATTGCTTTCCAGAGGATCAATGGCTACTGTTCTTCCAAAGAACAGTATTTGAGAGGGGAGAACAAGGTCAGTATTTTGAATTGGAGACACATCTGCCAGAAGAGGAACAAACTTTGTCTTTTCCCTGATGATAACTAGCAACTGGAACACACAGTGCAGAAGATAAGGATTTTAGACTTTCCTTGGTTGAAGAAAATATGGAATATAAGCTCCTATCTCCTATGAAAATATACAGATCACTGAACTGAAGACAAACAGTCTAATACACCGGTTCAGCTTCTCCTGTAGCAATAACCCCATCTGGAAAAATAGGCCAAACCAACCAACCAAATATTAGCAACAGCATCACCAAGGATGATATGTTATCATTTTCTTTGCTGAAGCTTAAAAGACTTGCTAGGAGCTGCTTGTCTTGCGAAAATACTGAGTCACATTGAACAAGTGAAGTACAGATTTGAGTGGAAGGACAAAAATACTGTTTTGGAAGCCTTCACACTCTAGTGAGAAAAAATATGCTGTGGAATAAATGGTGTGGATCGTTAAACAATGTTACATTGCAATAATGTGTTGTTTCCCTATTCTTAGATTTCCATTCTTGACCATCATTTGACTTGTAACAATCTAATATTCACAGTGTTTCATTTACTATTTTTAATTTCCCTTCATAAATCAAATCTTTAATTTCATAATGCAGACTGCTTGTTATATGCATTTATAAGTATACCTTTTAAATGGCAAACTTACTTCTAATCAGTATGAATTGTATATTGTCTGACAAGAGAAAAAAGTGTTGTACTTGAGAAGCTCCAGACCAAGACACTCAAATTCAAAAACATTTCTTTCTTTTCAGAGAAAATATAAGTTTTTTTGTATATGTGTTTTGAATAATTCCTGTTGCAGATCAAAATGTCACTGCTCTACAGAAAAGAACACAATCACAGTTCCAAAGAGTTTCAAATCAAAATATTGTCTTAGTAACTAAATTAGATAATAACAGCTTATCAAGTTGCATATCTTTGTCTACATATCCCTTTTTGCTTCGCTGAGTGGTGTAAGACAGGCCTCAAACCCACACTCTTACACACCTGCCTGATTTTACTAGCTAATTCAAAGAATGTATTAAAATTCACAGAGTTAAGCAGCAGCAGTGTAAGTATTTGCAGGGTCAAGGCCTTGTAGTTTAAATCTTTACTACATGTGTATGCAGAACCTAGCAATAGGGGGCCTTGAAGTCTCATTTGCATCTTCTTGGCAGAAACCTGAGAGCAATTCTTTTGCACTACTCCAAACTCTACCTTGGAAACATCTTTGAGGAAAAGGATAAAAGAGTGGTACAAGCCTTCCTGGAAAGACAACATTTTTACAGATGATCTACACGAAAAGTACTTTGAAAGAGCTTTTCAAATGGCAAGCCTCTTAACACTGTATCATTCAAAATATTTCTTCATTTCTTAGTGTTGTGGTTTAACCCCAGCCGGCAATTAAGCACCACAAAGCCACTTGACCACTCCTCCTGGCAGGGTGGCTGAGAGAATCAGAAGAGTAAAAGCCAGAAAACTTGTGAGTTGATATAAAGACAGTTTAATATGTAAAACAAAAGCCATGCACACAAGCAAATGAAAGCAACCGCCGTATGGCTGGAAACAGATCCTGTGCCCCATGCCACTGCCCAAAATCTATCTTGGGCCTTGAAAGGCAAGTCCTGTGGTGACATGGAACCCAGGAAAGGATTGAATCAGACAATGGAACTCATTTCCAAAACAGTCTCTTAGACACTTGGGCCAAAAAGCATGGCATTGAGTGGGTCTGTCACATCCCCTACCATGCACCTGCTTCTGGGAAGGTCGAACGGTGCAATGGACTGTTAAAGACCACCCTGAGAGCAATGGGGGTTGGAAAACTCAACCACTGGGACACCAACATAGCAAAAGTCACTTGATTAGTCAACACTAGAGGATCAGTCACTCTCCTGGTCCCGAAGACTCATAACTTTTACAGACTCTAAAAGGAGATAAAGTCCCTATAGTGCATGTCAACAATACATTGGGAAAACCAGTTTGGGGTACTCCTGCCTCAGGCAAAGGCAAACCCATCCATGGGGTTGCTTTCACTGAAGGACCTGGGTGCACTTGGTGAGTAATGAGAGAAGTCTGGGAAGTCCAATGTGTGCCTCAAGGAGATTTGATTGTGGGAGAAAACAGCCCATGAATTAAATTGTATGAGGGACATTAATTGCTGTAAGTAACCCTTGTTCTGAGTTTTGTGTCATAGGAATCACTACAGCAGAAATCATATGAACTGGCAGAGGACAAGCCTTGCAAGAAGAGCAGCAGTGACCCTATCTGAGCTGGCTTTGGCACCCAATGATCCCATGCGACACTTCACCTTTCCTGTCTGGAGTGACCCCCTCACCAGATGGAACCCAAAGTCATGGACTAATGGACATTTTGCTGAGACGATCCATTGACTAAGGGAATGATATCTGTGTGGAATGGGAAATGGGAAGCTGGTTAATGAGAATTTATGCAATAGTGTGGGACTTGAGCATGATGTAAATGGTATGAAACAAGGGGCAGAGAATGTGCTGGTTTCAGGCAAGAAAGAGCTGCTTTTCTCCACAGTGCTGACGGTTGGCCCAAAATGTCCCAGGCATGGTTGCATTCCATGGTATGTCAGACTCAGGGCACATGTGCAGTTCTGAGGTGGAAAGTGGCCTGGGAGGGTTGGCTGTTTTTTTCCTGGTGGTGGTGTTGCTTTTGGGTTTGAACTCTGTCTCTGGGAGCTCTTGGGCTCAGATTCTCACTACCTGGGAAATATCTGTGTGTCTGTTGGTGGGTACTGAGCTATTGTATCATATGTTCTATTTTCTATTATTTTAATTACTTAATAGTAGTAGTATTGTTAGTACTATTACCATAATTTTCATTTATATTCAATTATTATATAGTTCTTATCTCAACTTTATGGGATTCCTTGTCTTTTCCTCTGACCCTCCTCCTCAGCTGGGAGAGGGAGGAGAGTTAGGCAAGTGGCTGAGTGGTATTTACTGTGAGCCCAGGTTAAACCACAACAGTCATTTCAAAACAATTGCTGTCATTCTGAAATCTCGGTCAAATCTTTAACATTTCTGTAAGGGTGATACTGTGTGGTTTAGCCTCTGTTTGGATATTTTTACCTATTTTTCCGTCTTTCCTGTACCACCAATGATCATTTTACCAACGTGTGTGTGTGTAGACGGCATGAGATTTTGGCACCTTTATGGGAAATTTTGCTAGATGAATCACCTGAAATAAAAATAGGATGAAAGTGAACACATTAAATAGCTAGCTCATAATTTTGGAGATGATTGCTAACAAGGGTGTTTACTATGTATCCATTAAGAGTCAGAGAAAAATTCTGTGTGAAGATTAGACTTGCTAAAATTTCATCATCCCAAAACTGTTTGTTGAATTCAATGCGGATTTACAAATATTTTCAGCTAACTTTATATACATGCATATATAAAATTATCATATTTATATACCATATAAGTGATTATGATGTCATATCATATTATATCATTGGTTTATAATATCTTATATCGATAACAAACTAGGATATATGTTCAAGGTGTTGGAAGAAACATAGGAGAAATTAAAATACTGTTTCAGCATGTGAGACCTGGAAATGCACTGTTTTCAGAGAGTTCAGTCTACACAGGTGACTCAACATGTATAAATACTGAGCTCCTAGGAAGAGAATTTAAGAAGTTTCAATATTCTGAGAGAAAGACATTCACCTGAAAGCTTCAAGAATTTTATTTGAACCTCTGTAGAGGAAATGAATAAGTTCATACTTGACTGCAACAGTCAAAAGGCAAATTACATTCTTGGATGGTAACTTTGCAGATCCCCTTTGGAACTCTTCCAGTTCACAGGGAATACTTAAAGATTTATTACAGCAACTTTTTCACATGTTAGTACATAACAGTAACCTGAAAATTGGATTTTTATTTCCTGATGAATATCCCAATGGATAGAAATGTCATCAGGAAGGACATAAACTTGAATCTGAGTCATGAATCCATTTTAAACCTCTGGATATTATGGACTATTTACTGAAAACATCATGCTTTAGGGCAGTGGGATAATTGTCTCAAAGGACCCATTAATCTTTTCTGAGATGGACCCAAGTTGAACAGATTGTATATATGAGGCCTGGAGTAACCTGATAAT
This sequence comes from Rhynochetos jubatus, assembly GCA_027574665.1. Classification (NCBI taxonomy): domain Eukaryota; kingdom Metazoa; phylum Chordata; class Aves; order Eurypygiformes; family Rhynochetidae; genus Rhynochetos; species Rhynochetos jubatus. The sequence continues at coordinate 122,064,166 of CM050649.1, read as the reverse complement.
ATCAGCCTCAGCCCTTTTTCGTAGTTCCTCCTCTAAGGCATTCAAATACTTGCACGTCCCTGTATTCCAGCCATGTGCTAAACCTGAACACAAGAGCCTCACCTGCATTGTTTTCAAGCCTTATGAACTTCAAGGTCCCCGTGCAGCTATAATCATGTCACTGTGCGTAAGAACAGCTGTCTCAAGGTCTGTGAATACACAACTTCATCTCTCTTGCCTGTCTTACAAGCTGTGCAAACTGAAAAATTTCAGATTGAATGGAAAAAGTTGTGTTAAAAATTGCACCACTTTTTATTCCTTTTTTCCATTTGGCAAGAAAAAGTGAACACATTGACTTAGATTTGGATACAACCTATTCCTGAGTGGGCACTACAAAAAAAAAAAAAAAAAAAAAAAGGACAAAGTCACCTTTGTAAAGATTCACTTGTCACTTTAAAAATATTCCTAGAGTCCCTCCCCCTCCCAACAGTATTTTATCTCCCATTTGTTTCCTCTCCACTATGGTTTCCAGTCCCCAATCTTTTTTTAATCCAATCAAATTTACTGGGGGGGGGAAACATTGAAGGTAATGATAAGAGAAGTTAAATCATTATCCCAGGAAGTGTAAAAACGTTTCAGTTTGAGTATGTCTTTCTTTCAAGATGTTTTCCTTCCTTCCCATGCCTTCTCAGTGGAATTCCATGCAAATTAATTGCTGCCCTTTGTAACAATCCTTATTTGATTAGGATTTAAATGGGGCTGTTTCAACATGGCGAAGACACTATTTTATACCAGTGTTGCACTCTTGGTTCTGTGAAAGATGTTATTGTCTATAAAGTCTTAAATAATTTAAGATGCTGTTTCTCCATAGATAATTTGCTCTCTGTGTCCTATCACTTTATGTGAAATCTGAAGAACTGTAGATTTTGGACTGCAGGATGGCACTTGTACTGTTCACAAGAAAGAGACTCTCCATATAGTGTCAGAAGGTGTGAATTCAGTATGCATACCTTCCAAGCCATCTATTGGATACCTGTATCTTGAATCTTATCTGAGAAGAGCAATAGCACCCTGAATCATAGAATCATAGAATGGTTGGGGTTAGAAGGGACCTTAAAGATCAACTAGTTCCAAACCCCCTGCCATGGGCAATTACACCCTCAACTGAGACCAGGATGCTCAAAGCCTCAACGAGCCTGGCCTTGAAGACAGCCAGGGATGGGGCACTCACAACTTCTTTGGGCAACCTGTTCCTGTGCTTCACCACCCCCCCGTGAAGAACTTTTTCCTGATATCTAATCGAAATCTCCATACTTTCAATTTAAACCCATTCACCCTTGTTTTGGCACTACAGTCCCTTGTAAAAAGATGCCCCCACTCCCACCCCCCCCGGCTTTCTTGTTGGCCCCTTCAGGCACCGGAAGGCTTCGATAAGGTCTCCCCGGAGCCTTCTCTTCTCCAGGCTGAACAAGCCCAACTCTCTCAGCCTTTCTGCATAGCAGAGGTGCTCCAGCCCTCTGATCAGCATTGTGGCCTCCGCCAGACTTGCTCCAACCAGTTGATATCCTTCTTATGTTGGGGGTCCCAGAGCTAGACTCAGTACTCCAGGTGAGGTCTCACAAAAGTAGAGTAGAGGAATAGAATCACCTTCCTCGACCTATTGGCCATGCTTCTCCTGATACAGCCCAGGATACGGTTGGATTTCAGGGCTACCCTGTTGGCTTTCTAGGCATCTCTTTGATCAGCCTCTTTCCTTCCAAGGATGTTTGTATCCCATTCATATGTTTATATCCCATTCATGAATGTTCTTTTTTTTTTCATTAGAAATGTGTCATGGGCTTGAGCTTTTGTAGTTATTATGGGAATATTCAAACCTTTAATGTAGCCCATAATTTAGAATACAGTAATATTCTGTTAAATGGCAGTCTGGTCCAGCTTCTGAAATAGTAGATACCTTTCCTTTGTTCAGTCAATTTTATGATATGTATATGTTATATGAAAAAATCCAGCCTTCTATTTTCATGCTTGCTCTGTGTTGAAAGTGTTGACTCTTTCACATAAATTTAGAAATTGACTCAGAAATATACTGTTTGTTAAATAAATTTTCCCAAAATTCAATATATTTTAGCTTTACTGAGTCATAATTAGAGCATCATAGTGGCTGAAGCAAATCCTTGTGGATCAGGGTGCTGATCCCAGACACAGGCATCAGGCACCTCCATGGGGACAAGGATGGGCCAAGGTTGAATCAGGACATCAGCCCACAGATTGGTATCTTGAACAGCAGGGCTGTTGTCAGCCCCAGGCATGGCTGCATCATGGTGGGAACTTTGCTCTGGTGTGGCCTCCCATGGGCCAGAGTGGCCCTGGCCATAACCTCCCCAAGGTGTGTTGAGAGTCTCCACCATGGTCACTGTGGGCTACAGCAGACTTATGCAACATCTCACTTAGTAAGTTAACCTGGTAACATCCTTGGTCTCAACAAAATTATTGTCTCTTGTCACAGTTTGATAGGACATACCCCAGCATGCTTTTGGTCCATTCAGTCTGTCATTTTTTCAAACAATTTCCAGACATACCATGACAGTTAAAACACCTCAGGTTTCTCTCCCAGTAAAGACTTTGCATGCAGACTACTTTTGAAGAGAAAGAGTTTGCCACTACAGCCATATGGACCGTTCTCTATTGGTTGTCCTCAGTGACATTGCTGGTCATAATTTAATTGTCACGGATGTAGACCCTGAAATTTATGACTGTTCTAAAAGCCTCCACTGGATTAGTAAAACTTGCAAACCTGTATTATATAATGGGAAATGTAATCTCTGTGAAACTGACTCTCTAGAATATCATGAAGGCACCCTCTATATCATAAGGCAAGGCAGCAATGGAGATAACTAACAACATTTTACTGAATTAATTCAATATAAACTATTTGCAACCATAAAAATAAGATATTATACTTTGTATTGATTTTTACCCTATCTTGAATCCAACTGTGGGATGGAGCATGAACTGCGTATTTTACTACTTACCTCTTACATCAGTGTTCAGGTAATTCTAACCTGACACATAGATCTCCTGTTACACCTCTTTTATTCTGTTTTATTAACCAATCTGTCTTAACTCTTTTATTCTGTTGTATTAACAAATTTGTCTTAATATAGACTCATGGGCTATATTAAAGGTACTACTCAGATTCTCTTTAGTAATCACTGAAGTATAATAGCCCCAACGGACACTGCTTAGTGACATCATTCTTCGCATTTAATAGTAGTGGTAGTCCTACCTTTCAGCAGGATACAGTGGGCTATGCTTACAGTCCTGAACTTCTCATTTATATGTTAATAACTCTCAAACGAACTTATTTGATTGGCATTCAGTTTTTTCTAGTGAATCTAGGTAAGACTAGTTCATCAAATAATACCATTCTGTTATTTTCTTCTGGCCAATCTTATTAATGGTAATATTGTAATTAAGCATGTTGCCAAAAATAAATTGAAGCTGCTGAAGATACATCATTGATCCAGAGGGAAATCATGAGAGTTTAGCAGAACTGGATTACTGAGATACTAAAAGCTGCACTACACTACTCTTACTACTTGGGAACTAATAATAAGAATTTCTGTTATTAATAGTGACTTAGTTGGAAATTACAAGGGAAGGAAATCACATTAGAGTGAGTTAACCATACATTATATGCATGAAAAAGGTACACACACAATGCAAGAAGATCTCAGCTGTGGTACAGCCAGTAGAGGTTAAGAAACACTAAAACTGTTGCATGAAGCACCACCAAAACGTTACCTGCAGAAGATGAGTCTAAGTAGAACAGACAAGGTTATTAGGACAAGAACATAAATGGGGAGCCTTTGCTATGAAAAAGAACGCAATTGATTTGGGTGTTTTGTTAAACTGAATGAGAAAGGTGGGGAGCATATAGTCAGTGTCCATTCCAGCCGGTGATTATGTGCCAAGTAAAACAAATATTTTCAGAATTTAACAGTTCCTTTACCTAATTGCAGCACTGCTTGAGCCCTTCCCGGTCTTTGACTAGATAAATCTTCCGTGATGACAATAAGGGTGATATTTGGGTTGTGTGAATTGTTCTGACGGCTCAGTCAACTCCTTGTACAACATTAACATGTGGGAGAGAAAGGTGGAAACGGGAAATCAATGCGCCAGAACAACCTGTTGAGCTTGTTCTAGTACAATTCCAAAATTGTACTAGTTCCAGTCTATAAGATTTTGTTTCACTCCATAATACATCAAGCTGAGTGGTCGCCGTCACGCCCGTAGCGACGGCCCTACCAGCGGGCCCGGGCGAAGCTTGCCGAAGCTGGACCCGGAAGGTGGGAGTGAGGGGGAGTCGCCCCGGAGGTTCCTGCCGGCAGCGCGGTTTTTTGCCGGCAGCGCGGTTTTTTTTTTCCTCTCGGCAGGACGGTCTCTGTCCGGACCTCTTGGTGGGTGATTGGCAGGCAGTTAGCATCTTTTGTCAGGCACATCGCTCTGGGAAGGGGAGGTTCGAAGTTTTCTTTCCCCCTGCTCTCCGCTCCGGGACTCAAGGAGGGTGTTTTTCTCCTCGGGGATTTGCATTTATTTTTGCTTGCCGTCCTGGAACCTGGCTGTGTCCATCAACAGATGGTGAGATCCTGTATCATTTGTTCTATTTTTCCGTTATTTTAATTACTTATTAGCAATAACATTGTTAGTAACTCCGTAAGTTTCATTTATATAATGAAATAGTTCTTATCTCAATTTTTACTAGCTTCCCTTGTTTTTCCTCCAACCGTTCCTCCCTGGGAGTTGGGGGGTGGGTGGATGGGGAGTGGAGTGGTAGAGCCACTGGTGGTGCTTAATTGCCCAACAGGGCTAAACCAGGACAGGTGTGATTATGGAGACCACAGGTCTGGTCTTTTGCTAGGGTTATGTGTGCATGGTTACCCATGAAGACGTGAGAGATCGTGGTAACTTTGTCATTCTTCAGATACCTCCTTAACGAGCTGTGTGGCTTTCCCTGGAAGAAGACAGAAACTGTTATTACTGACATAATCTAAAAGATTCAATTCTCAAAAGAAGAAATAGGCCCATAAATTTAAGGTAAAAGCATAAATTATGTATCTGGCTTTGCCAGAAGTGAGATTCCAAACATCTTCCCAGAGATGTATGGGAGAAAATGTACTTCCATATAGAGATTTATTGGTTTATTAGAGGGATTATATAACACATTTGCCCACAACAGAAGATCATGGGATGGGGACTTGAATCCATTCCTTTGTTTTCTTCCATAAATAACTATTCAGTTTGTTATTCATTCAACTTTCTGTCCATACCAAAATAATAGGTGTGTCTGGTTTTAAAACTAACTTGTTCTTTTGAAACTTTAGACTTTTACGTTACTAGTGGCAGACCACATACTGCATCATCTAATTAGTTTAAGATGCTTGTTGCAAATGTTACCATCTAAAAAAAGAAGGAACTAGAGTGACAAAGAATGATGAAATGGCTGGGAGGCACATAATGCTGAACTAAAAACAAAAGAACAGCAGTTTCTTTACTAAAAGTGATATTGTTGAAGTTGAACACATTCCATTATTCAAATAAGATTGCTTAAAGTTAACATGTTCTGGTGGTTTCTGTGGAAACAGGGTCAGAAAGCTATAGGTAGTCAGCATGCAGCCATTAGCTGGGAAGGAGAGCTCTCACTTTCAGATTTCAGGAACTGCCTGCCTGCTGGGAAACATGTACAAAGAGGCAGCTTCCAAAAGTAGTTCACAGGCTTTCAGACCAGTGTAGAGGATGCAAAGGTTTACAAAAATGGAAGTAATAGTCTAAAGTTTATGAAAAATTATCTATCTATATATGTTGGGGGGGAAAAAGGTATATTAAAATATCAAATAATATTAAAAAGTATAATTTTACTTTACAAAATATCAAGATTTATAGTTTTTTATTTTGCAAAATGGAGATTTTGGATAATTTGGTATTTATGTGAGAAGTTTAATTTCAGGCACAGCAGATACTGCTAATGAATCTACAGATGACTATTCAAGCTGTAAGCTGATTAGCTGTGGTATTAGTATAGTACCTGTCATAAGCAGGATGAAGTAAAAGTCAACCTGTAGTGAGTCTGGATATAGAGATTTATTTAACACCCAAGAAGAACAGAACTTTTATCCTACTTGGCTACCTCATATACTTGGTCCCCCTCAGTGTCATATTCACTAGATCTCAATTTCCCTTCTCAGCAGGGAGATCACTGCTGGTCAGCAAAGGTTGGTCAGGTCATGAACACTCACAGTTATTAATCCCAGGCATCCCTGACGTTCTGGGCATCCCCTAGTATTCCTCTCCACACATGTCTCCCATGTCCAGGATCTCCCCACTTCCAGGATCTTTCCTCTAGCCAGGGTCTGCACTTTTTTCTTTCCTGGTCTGTCTTCTTCCTTCTAAGACCACTTTTTTTGGGGGGAACTCTTCTTTCCACTACTAGCCCACAATTTTCCTCACCTAACTAGTCTGTGTGCAGAAACACAACACGATCAGGTTCCTAATTACTCACTCTGTCTCATGTTTCTTTATTAACTGGAGAATTCAGGACTTAACACTTTCGTTCAGTGCAAGTATTAATAAAAGTTACAACCAGCCCATACCTGTTGCAGGTGGCAAGTAGCAGGGTTCTGCTTGAGAGTACAAAAGTTCAGTTTTGGACATTCACCACACACACATAGACCCCAAATATCTGCTGCCATTCACAGTTTGTTTTTGCCTACAACAGTATCACACAGAGCACACAGTGGAACATGCATGGATGTATATTCTCTCTAAGAAAGAAAGATTCAAATAAGACCTGATTTTGAGAAGAAAGCGTCTTCATGCTTCTCTAAACAAAATAGTAGAGGGGGAGACGTGCTGGACACACATCTCCTGATACAGCCCAGGATCCGGTTGGCTTTCTGGGCTGCCAGCGCACACTGCCAGCTCATGTCCAGCTTCTCATCCACCAGTACCCCCAGGTCCTTCTCCTCAGGGCTGCTTTCCATCCACTCTACACCCAGCCTGTACTTGTGCTTGGGATTGCCCCAACCCAGGTGCAGGACCTTGCACCTGGCCTTGTTGAACTCTGTGAGATTGGCAGAGGCCCACCTCTCCAGCTTGCCAAGGTCCCTCTGGATGACATCCCTTCCCTCCAGCTTGTCGACTGCACCACACAGCTTGGTGTTGTCAGCAAACTTGCTGAGGGTGCACTCAATGCCATCATCCATGTCACTAACAAAGATGTTAGTACCAGTTCCCTGAGGAACGCCACTTGATAACATATTGTATCATATGTTCTATTTTCTATTATTTTAATTACTTAGTAGTAGTAGTAGTAGTAGTATTGTTAATATTAGTATAATTTTGATTTATATTATTAAATAGTTCTTAACTTTAGAGCTTTTCTGGTCTTTTCCTCCAACTCTTCTGCAATGGGAGGAAGAGAGGGGTGAGCAAGCAATTGTGTGGTACTTAATTGCTAGATAAGGTTAAACCACAACAGGTTTCTTTCTTATTGTTTACTATACAAAAAACCCCTCTGATGCAGGAACTTGTCTGACTGCTCTGTGCTGCTCCTATTTAAACTCTCCTTCTTTTTCTATGACCTTTATTCCCATAGGATTTTTGAATATTGCTCTCCTCTGAGTCCCTGCCTCCTTGATATTCATCTTGAATGTTACTATCACTGCAGCTTCTCTTTGGCCTTTTACATAGTGAAAGGGTGAATGAATCACAAGAGACCTGAAACCAATAGATGCTAAAAGGTGTGATAAGAGTGCAGAGAGCTCTCTTTTCCTTTTTTCACCCCTACTTACATATTTTCTCTGTTCCTTGCAGGTTTTATGCAGGTGTATTTTTCAGGGTAGTCAGGCCTGCTGAGATGTAAAATGAAGCAGTGATAAAAAGTAGACAGCTGCATAAAAAATGAGGTGGTGACACCATGGTTAAGCTGCTTCTGTCAGAATCAAAAGGAAGGGGAAGAACTCTGTGAAGATTACCCTTTTAGCACTGTGTGATCTTTAGCTGTTTTGTTTTTCCTTAAATTTCCTTGAATCCCATAATTACCAGGGAATCTGAGGTGTCATTAAAAAAGGTGAAGAAGAAGTAATTTTTTCATCCCCATACCAGTAAAGAAGATCTTGTCAAATATAACTTCCTCTGCAAATGTAAAAATTGATTGCATTTTGAAAAATCTCTTGATTTTGAAGCCAGTCTTTTTGGAGGTAGGATAGATTGTTAATCAGGAATAACTGAAATAGAATCTCTGCTCTTTTACAACTAGATATTAATAGGCATCTTTGTACTGCATTAGAGGTTCAGTTGTTGTGCAGCTGGTCCAGGATGTTTTTTAGAGTGTAATATTTTATCTGTCACAAAAACAGTTTGTCAAGTTGACTTTTTTTTAGAAGTATAATTGAAAATTTTATTATGAAAGTATTCTGGTCCAGACATTATTTTCAATAAAATAGAATAGTAGGCTGTGATTATGGAGGTTTATTTTCAAATCTGGCAAAGAAAGAGGTTTGGTTCAAGCACTTCTTTTTCATCATCATGGCTTTATTACTTGATTGTTGATAAAGAGGGCCTACAACAATGCTGGAGGGGGACTTTTTACAAGGACATGTGGTGATAGGACAAGGGGTAATGGGTTTAAATTGAAAGCAGGGAGATGTAGATTAGATATCAGGAAGAAGTTCTTCACAGAGACGGTGATGAGGCACTGGAACAGGTTGCCCAGAAAAACTGTGGATGCCGCATCCCTGGCTGTCTTCAAGGCCAGGCTTGATGAGGCTTTGAGCAATCTTGTCTAGTGGAGGGTGTCCCTGCCCATGGCAGGGGAGTTGGAACTACATGACCTTTAAGGTCCCTTCCAACCCAAACCATTCTATGATTCTATGATATGCTTATGGGTGGCTGATAAATTCTGAATGTTAGAGGTTTCATGCTGATGAAAACCAAGACTCTATTATACAGGTTCCAAAATTATTTGGGACCCTGAAACAGAAAGCTGAATGACAAATGCTTGGTAGAGACATTGCTCCAGTATCCAAGACAACATCAGTGTTATCCTCAAGAAGTTGTTTATTCTCTGAACTTTCAATATTGCACCTAGTACATTAAACGCTTCTATATGACAAGCAAAATTGCATGGGGCACAAAACATTTTGTTATTCAAATCTGCAATCTTCCTTTCCTTTGATTACTTTAATTGAAGAAAAATGTTATTTCACGCTGTTACAAGAATAAATTGACTGATTTCTTTGTGATAATTTCAGAAAATAAACTGTGAAATTCAAATGCAGATCTAGATATCTATGGCAATCTAAGATAACAATTAAATTTGCTCTTCTAATTTGTGCAATTTTATTATCTGATTCAGAATTTCCATCACTTGACATTATGCAGAAATTACACAGTAGTTGTGATGCTGTCATGGTTTAACACCAGTCAGCATGTAAGCAGCACACAGCCTCTTGCTCACTTCCTCCTGGTAGGAGGGAGGAGAGAATCAGAAGAGTAAAAGTGAGAAAACTCGTGGGTTGAGATAAAGACAGTTTAAGAGGTAAAGCAAAAGCTGCATATTCAAGCGAAGCAAAACAAGGATTTCATTCATTACTTCCCAGGCAGGTGTTCAGCCATCTTCAGGAAAGCAGAGCTCCATCACAAATAATGTTTACTTGGGAAGACAAACGCCATCACTACGAATGTCCTCCCCTTCGTTTATCCGCAGCTTTATATTCTGAGTACGACATCATGTGTTGTGAGATATCCCTTTGGTCATTTGGGTTCAGCTGTCCCGGCTGTGTCCCCTCTCAGCTTCTTGTGCACCCCCAGCCTTCCTGCTGAGGGGGGGGGGGGGGGGGGGGGGGTGAGAAGCAGAAAAGGCCTTGACTCTGTGTAAGCACTGCTCAGCAGTAATTAAGACATCCCTTTGTTATCAACACAGTTTCCAGCACAAATCTAAAACACAGCCCCATACCAGGTACTATGAAGAAAATGAACTCTACCTCAGCCAAAACCAGCATGGATGCCTCTAAAATATGAGTGTTCCACTGTATTATGGAAGTGCCAAATATATAAATACCTTGCTACTAAGCAAAGTCAAAGCCTGAGAAGTGCAAATCAAACTAAGTTTGATATTTGAATAACCTTTGATAGATACATGTGACATTTTAGTAAAATAAATTATTTTAATGTGTGTCAGTGTTAGTAGGTGTTTAGTAAAAGGTTGAGTATGTCTATAGATATATACATATGTACATATATACACAGACACACCTATATGTAGAAAATTAAATAAAACCACATAAATAGTATTCTTATTATTTCTAGCAACAGTAATACTTTAGAATTCAACCTAAAAGTATTCTGCTGGAAGAGACTTTCATAGTAATTTTTTATCCATGTGTCATTAATAATCATATTAAATCTGTGAGGAATTCTGGACGGATTCCACTAAGGAGTAACTGAACCCCACCCTCTGCTCAGCAGTAGTCAAAACAACGGAAGCCACTAGCCCAAAATGAGGTTAAATGGAAATACCACCAACTGGAGCTGAAGGCCTAACAACATAAGTTAGTGCAGCCTTATGACTTGGAAACAGCCCTAGGGGAGGGGAAAGATACAAAGATAACACAAGGAATGTTTGGTGTGTTACCTAAGAATCTGTCAATTAAGAGAGGTAATTGGAAGAAGTCCTGACTAAAAAGGCAATTTGGGATTGTCCCGGCCCAGTTATGCCGGGAAGGGGGAGATTCGTTGTACCCAGAGTGAGATTAAGACACAAAGTCAGATGCCGCGAACAAGGAGTTATTTTTGGTGTAAGAAAATAGCGATAGGAGAGAGAGAAAATAGAAAAGAGGGAAAATTTAGCAAGCAGTCGGGAGAGAATTGCAAGAGAGAGTCACCACCATGGATCCAGCAGCGTCCCGTTGGTCCATAGTCTACAAGACTTCGGTGGGGAGGGTCCCTGTCACAGTTTGGTCCCACAGTCTCTTATAGGGTATTTTTTGATGACTCCTGCCTCCTGCACACGCTCTCTGGTTACGCAGCTGATCCTGTGGGGTGCACAGGACCACTACGTGACCACTTGCATGCTTTGGCAGGCTTGGGGGTCCTCTGTGTCTGGACCCCCCATGAGGCGATGTAATGGTTCTTTGTCCTTGGTCAGAACTGGTCTCCAGAGGCTATTTGCTTCTTATCTGTCCAGCGGGCCATTTGGCCCTTATCTATTCAGGCCTGCAGGCAATCCTTCCTCCTCAATCCACCAAAAGCCAAGCCACCAGGAAGTTTCACAACTTTGTCAGCAAGCTTTGAGACAATCAGCTCAAGGTAAGGTCGCTCACAGGGATATATGAACTGAAAGAGTGTAATACAACTTCTATACAAGCAGCTCCTGCGCAACTGCTGCTAAAATTTCCTGTTCACACAGACCAGGATCTCATTCTGGCTCTTTGCAATCGCCTCCCTTTCTGCACATCTAAGGTTTCTTTTGATGGACAAAGTTTGTGCAGTAAGGCCACCAGCAGGTTTCAGACGTGGGAACTAGGAAATACTTCTGAATCTGCCAGATGGCACACAGCCACAGTGCTCAGAGAAACATCCTTGCATGTAGGTAGCATTCACCAACATACCTGCCTTTGATGTCATTTCTTGTAATCTGCCCCTCATGTTGCCTAATTGCTGGTGAGAGGAGGGGGGCATGACATCAACCCTGACAGAATGCACTTAAAGTTATTGTGGAAAAACTGAACAGGTGAGGGAGAAGAGATATTAATGTCAAAAAAATGACTTTTTAGCAGTACATTTTCTTATTTTCATTTAGCTAATCCTGTGACAAAACTCAGCTAACTGAAGTTACCTACATGCTAATCTTGCCATTCGCTGCACAGCAGTCTTGCATATATCAGAACCAATTTCAAGACAAAAGACTATGCTTGCTACAATAATTTCTGAGAATTACAAACTCTTTGTTTCTAGTTAAGCATTCCTTAAATCATAGAATGAGATCTGCCCTGTAAAAACGTGTTGAGAGAAGTGGAAAAATTAACAGGATATGCTATAAAGCTCTAGGCCTGTTAATTTTCATCTGCAACAGGCCTGCCCTGATATGTTCTGTAACCTTTGAATGAATTTTGGGTAAAAGAGATACTCTGTTAAAAATTGGAAAGTTACTCACATTACAGCTGCTTTGAAACTGAGAAGAGATACCTCAATACTTATCAGTTACTATATTTCTTTTCAATAATTAATACTTCACACTTACAGAGGATCTTTGATCACAGATGATCAAAGAACTTTAGATATGTTGCTGAGTTCATCCTTGAAATATCTTTGTAAAATAAAAAAAGTTTTCCCACCTAAAAAACCCCACAAACAACAAACCAAACACCTCCAAAAAAAACCCAAACCCAAAAATGCTAGAGGAGAAGCCAAACTTTTGCATGTAATAAGACACATCATGTGGCCAAACTGGGATTAGAATTGTAATAAATTTCTTTGTGTGTTAGTTGTAGGTCAAATGTGTGAATTAATTTAAAATTCTTCAGCTGTATACAGGATTTCTTCAGTATATATACGTTATGTTGTGGTTTAACCCATCAGGCAGCTAAATACCACACAGCAGTCTGTTCACTCTCACCTCCCCTCAGTGGGATGGAGGAGAGGAAACGGGAAAAAAAGTAACACTCATGGGTTGAGCTAAAGACGGTTTGACTAGGTAGGTCACTCGGTCATAGAAGGCGATCACATTGGTCAAGCAGGACCTACCCTTCATGAACCCGTGCTACCTGGGCTGGTCCCCTGGTTTTCTTGCACCTGCTGTGTGAGCTCACTCAAGATAAATCACTCCATAATTTTCCCTGGCACCAAGGTCAGGCTGACAGGCCTGTAGTTCCCGAGATCCTCCTTCTGGCCCTTCTTGTAGATGGGAGTCACTTTGACAAGTCTCCAATCTTCCAGGCCCTCCCATGTTAACCAGGACTGCTGGTAAATGATGGAGGGCAGCTTGACAAGCTCCTTCGCCAACTCCCTCAATACCCTCGGATGAATCCCATCTGGCCCCATAGACTTGTGAGCGTCCAGGTGGCATAGTAGGTCTTTAGCTACTTCCTCCTGGATTATGAGGGATTTATTCTGCTCTCCATCCATATCTTGTAGCTCAGGGGGCTGATAAGTGGTCAGGGTATTAAAGGCTGAGGCAAAGGCTGCATTCAGTACCTCAGCCTTTTCCTCATCATTTGTCACTATGTGTCCCTCCACATCCAATAAGGGATGGAGATTCTCTTTGACTCTCCTTTGTTGCTAATGTATTTGTAGAAACATTTTTTGTTGTTTTTCACAATGGCCAGGTTAAGTTCCAGTTGCACTTTAGTCTTTCTAATTTTCTCCCTGCATACCTTATGAGGTCCCTGTACTCTTTTTGAGTTGCCTGCCCCTTCTTCCAGGAGTGGTAAACTCTCCTTTTTTCCCTGAGTCCCAGCAAAAGCTCCCTATTCAGCTAGGCCGGTCAGCTTCCCCGACGGTTCATCTTATGGCACATGGGGACAGCCTGCTCATGCACCTTCAAGACTTCCTTTTTGAAGGATGACCAGCCTTCCTGGACCCCTTTGTCCTTCAGGACAATCTCCCAAGGGACTCTCTCAACCAGTGTCCTAAACAGGCCAAAATCTGCCCTTTGGAAGACCATGGTAGTGGTCTTGCTGACCCCCCTCCTTTCTTCACCTAGTATTGAAAACTCTATTATTTCATGGTTGCTGAGTCCAAGATGACCTCCTACTACCACATCTTCCACCAGTCCTTCTCTGTTTGTAAACAGCAGGTCAAGCGAAGCACTTCCCCTCGTAGGTTCGCTCACCAGCTGTGTCAGGAAGTAACCTTCCACACACTCCAGGAACCTCCTAGTCTGTTTCCTCTCTGCTGTGTTGTGCTTCCAGCAGACATCAGGTAGGTTGAAGTCCCACATGAGAACAAGAGCCAGCGATAGTGAGAGATCTGCCAGATGCTTGTAGAATGCTTCATCTGTCTCCTCATCCTGGTTGGGGGGTCTGTAACAAACTCCCAGCAGGATGTCTGTCTGGTTGGTCTTCTCACTCATCCTTACCCACAAGCACTCAACCTTATCATCCCTGTCATTGAGCTCTACACAATTGAAGCATTCTCTAACATAAAAGGCCACCCCAGCTCCTTTCCATCCTTGCCTGTCCCTTCTGAAGAGCTTGTAGCCGTCAACTGCAGAACATCACCCATGAGAGTCATCCTACCAAGTTTTTTTCATGGCAGCTACGTCATAGCTATCCTGATGCACCATGACTTCCAGCTCTTCGTCATGTGCCCATACTGTGTGCATTGGTGTACACGCACTTGAGGTGGGCTATTGATTGTGGTTCCAAATATGGCCTTATGTTCTTAGGCTCATCTATAGCGAGATCAGTTTTATCCCTTTCCCCATTCAAACGTAATTTAAAGCCCTGTCAATGAGGACGGCCAACTCCTGAGAGAGAACACGTTTCAGCCTTTGATAAAGACGGGCACCATCAGTCACTGCTGTCCCGAGCAGAATGGCACCTGCAGGGCTGCGCCTAGTGGCCTAGTGACATGCTTCTGTGGCCGGTCGTCTGTGACGTCATGGGCACCAGAGCCCCACGGCCGCGCCCGGCTCGGCCGGCCACAGCCATGGCCCCTGGCTCTCTGGTCCCTGATGCATGCCAGGCACAGGGCCCTTGGTGGGACAGAGCTCCCAGGGCCCCTGAACCTCCTCCGAAGGAGCAGCGGGGACGGCACATGATGAAGGCAAAAAGAAACATTCAACAACAAAGTGTTTCCCAGACACTCAGAGACGCAGGATTTGTTAAAACAAGCACATTTATTAGGTAGAAACCGAGGGCAAAATGCTCCTGTGCCTCCTGCAAGGAGGGGCATCAAAAGCTTGAGCAGGTGCAGAGGCTACAAGGAAGCAGGGGCCTGGCTTCTCTTCAGCTCATGGAAGGGGTGGGGAGGAAGAACAGCAGGGCCTCCAGCAGGCGCTCCGTCAGGTGCAGGAATGCCTCACTGGCATCTTCCGCACGGTGCCCAGCTTCCGTGGAAGAAGCGCCCAGGGGATGGTCTCAGGGGCACGAGCAGCGAGGGGGGTAGGAGCAGCAGGCTGGGTATGAGGAGGAGGGGGGGTACGAGGAGCCGGCAGGGCACGAGCAGCAAACAGGGTACAAGGAGCAGGCAGTCCACAGTGTCCTTGTGGGCACTGAGGTTTCCGCAGGCACTGCCTGCTCCTGTCCCTGGCTGGATGCTGCTCCGTCGGGCTTTTTCTTGGCAAGGCCTTGTCAGACACTGTAGAGGTCCGCACCGCAGAGAGAGACCCGTTTTGAGCCAGAGTGTCATAAGGGTCTGGTTTGTCCTCACAGTCATCCTCTTCCATCTCCTCCACACCGCCGCAGTCAGCGCTTCCCTGCCTGGGCAGCCAGTAGAGCCCAAAGAGCATGAGGAGGATTTCGGCAGCGGCCCAGCACCACCAGTTCTGGGAGGCAGCGAGGAGACCGTTTTGCTGTGGGAGCGTGCGCGGCTCCTGGCTGCTCTGCTCCATGTCCTGCAGCAGCCAAGTCGTCTCCAGACTCTGCTGCTCCATACGCTGCTGCAGGTCTGACGCATCCTCGACCGTGCGTTCGTTGACGCTCAGCATGCACTGCACGACACTGAGCACAGCCAGGACGTGGCTGATGCCAATAGCCATGGCCTGGAGGAGGAGGGAGAGAAGGGAGGGTCTCAGCAGGAGAAGGAGATGGTGCCAGGGGCAGTGCGGACGGGAGACGCAGGGGCCCAGGGATGGGTGGGGGGGGGGCGAGAGAACTCGGAGGCAGCAAGGAGAAGGTTGGTGAGCACGCTGGGGCCGGGGGCAAATGCTGCGGGTTCCCCGCACTCAGCGAAGGACAAAGAACTGCTGGAGAGGGCCCAGCGCAGGGCCACTGAGATGATGAAGGGCCTGGAGCACCTTCCATGCGAGGAAAGGCTGAGAGAGCTGGGTCGGTTTGGCTTGGAGAAGAGGAGGCTGAGGGGGGATCTTATCAATGCCTATCAATATCTAAAGGGGGGGTGTCAGGAGGATGGGGCCAGGCTCTGCTCAGTGGTGTCCAGTGACAGGACTAGGGGCAATGGCCGTAAACTGGAAAACAGAAGGTTCAGCCTGCACGTGAGGAAACACTTGTTCCCTGTGAGGGTGAGAGAGCACTGGGACAGGCTGCCCAGAGATGGGGGGGGTGGAGTCTCCTTCCCTGGAGGCTTTCAAAAATCGCCTGGGCTTGTTCCTGTGTGATCTACTCCAGGTGATCCTGCTCTGGCAGGGGGGTTGGACTAGATGATCTCTAGGGGTCCCTTCCAACCTTACCGTTCTGTGAAACCTGTGCAATCCGTGGCTGGCACCCCTGCGGCCCACCCTGAGAGCGGCACATGCCCGGGCCAGGGCAGGTGCGGCCTGGGCTGCGCCTTTGAAATGCCAGCAGGGGCCGTTGTCCGGCCCAGGCTTTCCCCGCCAGCCCCACTCACCGCGGGTCCAAGCAGTCTGGCAGCTGCAGCAGTGTGTCGGCTAGCGTCCTAGCGACAGAACGCGGTGACCGGTCCTGAAATGTCGCCGGGGCCCCTTGTCCAGGCAGGCCTTGCCACTCACCGCTGTCCCGAGCAGAATGGCACCTGCAGGGCTGCGCCTAGTGGCCTAGTGACATGCTTCTGTGGCCGGTCGTCTGTGACGTCATGGGCACCAGAGCCCCACGGCCGCGCCCGGCTCGGCCGGCCACAGCCATGGCCCCTGGCTCTCTGGTCCCTGATGCATGCCAGGCACAGGGCCCTTGGTGGGACAGAGCTCCCAGGGCCCCTGAACCTCCTCCGAAGGAGCAGCGGGGACGGCACATGATGAAGGCAAAAAGAAACATTCAACAACAAAGTGTTTCCCAGACACTCAGAGACGCAGGATTTGTTAAAACAAGCACATTTATTAGGTAGAAACCGAGGGCAAAATGCTCCTGTGCCTCCTGCAAGGAGGGGCATCAAAAGCTTGAGCAGGTGCAGAGGCTACAAGGAAGCAGGGGCCTGGCTTCTCTTCAGCTCATGGAAGGGGTGGGGAGGAAGAACAGCAGGGCCTCCAGCAGGCGCTCCGTCAGGTGCAGGAATGCCTCACTGGCATCTTCCGCACGGTGCCCAGCTTCCGTGGAAGAAGCGCCCAGGGGATGGTCTCAGGGGCACGAGCAGCGAGGGGGGTAGGAGCAGCAGGCTGGGTATGAGGAGGAGGGGGGGTACGAGGAGCCGGCAGGGCACGAGCAGCAAACAGGGTACAAGGAGCAGGCAGTCCACAGTGTCCTTGTGGGCACTGAGGTTTCCGCAGGCACTGCCTGCTCCTGTCCCTGGCTGGATGCTGCTCCGTCGGGCTTTTTCTTGGCAAGGCCTTGTCAGACACTGTAGAGGTCCGCACCGCAGAGAGAGACCCGTTTTGAGCCAGAGTGTCATAAGGGTCTGGTTTGTCCTCACAGTCATCCTCTTCCATCTCCTCCACACCGCCGCAGTCAGCGCTTCCCTGCCTGGGCAGCCAGTAGAGCCCAAAGAGCATGAGGAGGATTTCGGCAGCGGCCCAGCACCACCAGTTCTGGGAGGCAGCGAGGAGACCGTTTTGCTGTGGGAGCGTGCGCGGCTCCTGGCTGCTCTGCTCCATGTCCTGCAGCAGCCAAGTCGTCTCCAGACTCTGCTGCTCCATACGCTGCTGCAGGTCTGGCGCGTCCTCGACCGTGCGTTCGTTGACGCTCAGCATGCACTGCACGACACTGAGCACGGCCAGGACGTGGCTGATGCCAATAGCCATGGCCTGGAGGAGGAGGGAGAGAAGGGAGGGTCTCAGCAGGAGAAGGAGATGGTGCCAGGGGCAGTGCGGACGGGAGACGCAGGGGCCCAGGGATGGGTGGGAGGGGGGGGCGAGAGAACTCGGAGGCAGCAAGGAGAAGGTTGGTGAGCACGCTGGGGCCGGGGGCAAATGCTGCGGGTTCCCCGCACTCAGCGAAGGACAAAGAACTGCTGGAGAGGGCCCAGCGCAGGGCCACTGAGATGATGAAGGGCCTGGAGCACCTTCCATGCGAGGAAAGGCTGAGAGAGCTGGGTCGGTTTGGCTTGGAGAAGAGGAGGCTGAGGGGGGATCTTATCAATGCCTATCAATATCTAAAGGGGGGGTGTCAGGAGGATGGGGCCAGGCTCTGCTCAGTGCTGTCCAGTGACAGGACTAGGGGCAATGGCCGTAAACTGGAAAACAGAAGGTTCAGCCTGCACGTGAGGAAACACTTGTTCCCTGTGAGGGTGAGAGAGCACTGGGACAGGCTGCCCAGAGATGGGGGGGGGGGGAGTCTCCTTCCCTGGAGGCTTTCAAAAATCGCCTGGGCTTGTTCCTGTGTGATCTACTCCAGGTGATCCTGCTCTGGCAGGGGGGTTGGACTAGATGATCTCTAGGGGTCCCTTCCAACCTTACCGTTCTGTGAAACCTGTGAAATCCGTGGCTGGCACCCCTGCGGCCCACCCTGAGAGCGGCACATGCCCGGGCCAGGGCAGGTGCGGCCTGGGCTGCGCCTTTGAAATGCCAGCAGGGGCCGTTGTCCGGCCCAGGCTTTCCCCGCCAGCCCCACTCACCGCTGGTCCAAGCAGTCTGGCACCTGCAGCAGTGTGTCGGCTAGCGTCCTAGCGACAGAACGCGGTGACCGGTCCTGAAATGTCGCCGGGGCCCCTTGTCCAGGCAGGCCTTGCCACTCACCGCTGTCCCGAGCAGAATGGCACCTGCAGGGCTGCGCCTAGTGGCCTAGTGACATGCTTCTGTGGCCGGTCGTCTGTGACGTCATGGGCACCAGAGCCCCACGGCCGCGCCCGGCTCGGCCGGCCACAGCCATGG
Organism: Rhynochetos jubatus; assembly: GCA_027574665.1. Lineage (NCBI taxonomy): Eukaryota > Metazoa > Chordata > Aves > Eurypygiformes > Rhynochetidae > Rhynochetos > Rhynochetos jubatus. The sequence continues at coordinate 122,045,247 of CM050649.1, read as the reverse complement.
CCCCTGGCTCTCTGGTCCCTGATGCATGCCAGGCACAGGGCCCTTGGTGGGACAGAGCTCCCAGGGCCCCTGAACCTCCTCCGAAGGAGCAGCGGGGACGGCACATGATGAAGGCAAAAAGAAACATTCAACAACAAAGTGTTTCCCAGACACTCAGAGACGCAGGATTTGTTAAAACAAGCACATTTATTAGGTAGAAACCGAGGGCAAAATGCTCCTGTGCCTCCTGCAAGGAGGGGCATCAAAAGCTTGAGCAGGTGCAGAGGCTACAAGGAAGCAGGGGCCTGGCTTCTCTTCAGCTCATGGAAGGGGTGGGGAGGAAGAACAGCAGGGCCTCCAGCAGGCGCTCCGTCAGGTGCAGGAATGCCTCACTGGCATCTTCCGCACGGTGCCCAGCTTCCGTGGAAGAAGCGCCCAGGGGATGGTCTCAGGGGCACGAGCAGCGATGGGGGGTAGGAGCAGCAGGCTGGGTATGAGGAGGAGGGGGGGTACGAGGAGCCGGCAGGGCACGAGCAGCAAACAGGGTACAAGGAGCAGGCAGTCCACAGTGTCCTTGTGGGCACTGAGGTTTCCGCAGGCACTGCCTGCTCCTGTCCCTGGCTGGATGCTGCTCCGTCGGGCTTTTTCTTGGCAAGGCCTTGTCAGACACTGTAGAGGTCCGCACCGCAGAGAGAGACCCGTTTTGAGCCAGAGTGTCATAAGGGGCTGCTCTGCTCCATGTCCTGCAGCAGCCAAGTCGTCTCCAGACTCTGCTGCTCCATACGCTGCTGCAGGTCTGGCGCGTCCTCGACCGTGCGTTCGTTGACGCTCAGCATGCACTGCACGACACTGAGCACGGCCAGGACGTGGCTGATGCCAATAGCCATGGCCTGGAGGAGGAGGGAGAGAAGGGAGGGTCTCAGCAGGAGAAGGAGATGGTGGCAGGGGCAGTGCGGACGGGAGACGCAGGGGCCCAGGGATGGGTGGGAGGGGGGGGCGAGAGAACTCGGAGGCAGCAAGGAGAAGGTTGGTGAGCACGCTGGGGCCGGGGGCAAATGCTGCGGGTTCCCCGCACTCAGCGAAGGACAAAGAACTGCTGGAGAGGGCCCAGCGCAGGGCCACTGAGATGATGAAGGGCCTGGAGCACCTTCCATGCGAGGAAAGGCTGAGAGAGCTGGGTCGGTTTGGCTTGGAGAAGAGGAGGCTGAGGGGGGATCTTATCAATGCCTATCAATATCTAAAGGGGGGGTGTCAGGAGGATGGGGCCAGGCTCTGCTCAGTGGTGTCCAGTGACAGGACTAGGGGCAATGGCCGTAAACTGGAAAACAGAAGGTTCAGCCTGCACGTGAGGAAACACTTGTTCCCTGTGAGGGTGAGAGAGCACTGGGACAGGCTGCCCAGAGATGGGGGGGGGTGGAGTCTCCTTCCCTGGAGGCTTTCAAAAATCGCCTGGGCTTGTTCCTGTGTGATCTACTCCAGGTGATCCTGCTCTGGCAGGGGGGTTGGACTAGATGATCTCTAGGGGTCCCTTCCAACCTTACCGTTCTGTGAAACCTGTGCAATCCGTGGCTGGCACCCCTGCGGCCCACCCTGAGAGCGGCACATGCCCGGGCCAGGGCAGGTGCGGCCTGGGCTGCGCCTTTGAAATGCCAGCAGGGGCCGTTGTCCGGCCCAGGCTTTCCCCGCCAGCCCCACTCACCGCGGGTCCAAGCAGTCTGGCAGCTGCAGCAGTGTGTCGGCTAGCGTCCTAGCGACAGAACGCGGTGACCGGTCCTGAAATGTCGCCGGGGCCCCTTGTCCAGGCAGGCCTTGCCACTCACCGCTGTCCCGAGCAGAATGGCACCTGCAGGGCTGCGCCTAGTGGCCTAGTGACATGCTTCTGTGGCCGGTCGTCTGTGACGTCATGGGCACCAGAGCCCCACGGCCGCGCCCGGCTCGGCCGGCCACAGCCATGGCCCCTGGCTCTCTGGTCCCTGATGCATGCCAGGCACAGGGCCCTTGGTGGGACAGAGCTCCCAGGGCCCCTGAACCTCCTCCGAAGGAGCAGCGGGGACGGCACATGATGAAGGCAAAAAGAAACATTCAACAACAAAGTGTTTCCCAGACACTCAGAGACGCAGGATTTGTTAAAACAAGCACATTTATTAGGTAGAAACCGAGGGCAAAATGCTCCTGTGCCTCCTGCAAGGAGGGGCATCAAAAGCTTGAGCAGGTGCAGAGGCTACAAGGAAGCAGGGGCCTGGCTTCTCTTCAGCTCATGGAAGGGGTGGGGAGGAAGAACAGCAGGGCCTCCAGCAGGCGCTCCGTCAGGTGCAGGAATGCCTCACTGGCATCTTCCGCACGGTGCCCAGCTTCCGTGGAAGAAGCGCCCAGGGGATGGTCTCAGGGGCACGAGCAGCGAGGGGGGTAGGAGCAGCAGGCTGGGTATGAGGAGGAGGGGGGGTACGAGGAGCCGGCAGGGCACGAGCAGCAAACAGGGTACAAGGAGCAGGCAGTCCACAGTGTCCTTGTGGGCACTGAGGTTTCCGCAGGCACTGCCTGCTCCTGTCCCTGGCTGGATGCTGCTCCGTCGGGCTTTTTCTTGGCAAGGCCTTGTCAGACACTGTAGAGGTCCGCACCGCAGAGAGAGACCCGTTTTGAGCCAGAGTGTCATAAGGGTCTGGTTTGTCCTCACAGTCATCCTCTTCCATCTCCTCCACACCGCCGCAGTCAGCGCTTCCCTGCCTGGGCAGCCAGTAGAGCCCAAAGAGCATGAGGAGGATTTCGGCAGCGGCCCAGCACCACCAGTTCTGGGAGGCAGCGAGGAGACCGTTTTGCTGTGGGAGCGTGCGCGGCTCCTGGCTGCTCTGCTCCATGTCCTGCAGCAGCCAAGTCGTCTCCAGACTCTGCTGCTCCATACGCTGCTGCAGGTCTGGCGCGTCCTCGACCGTGCGTTCGTTGACGCTCAGCATGCACTGCACGACACTGAGCACGGCCAGGACGTGGCTGATGCCAATAGCCATGGCCTGGAGGAGGAGGGAGAGAAGGGAGGGTCTCAGCAGGAGAAGGAGATGGTGCCAGGGGCAGTGCGGACGGGAGACGCAGGGGCCCAGGGATGGGTGGGAGGGGGGGGCGAGAGAACTCGGAGGCAGCAAGGAGAAGGTTGGTGAGCACGCTGGGGCCGGGGGCAAATGCTGCGGGTTCCCCGCACTCAGCGAAGGACAAAGAACTGCTGGAGAGGGCCCAGCGCAGGGCCACTGAGATGATGAAGGGCCTGGAGCACCTTCCATGCGAGGAAAGGCTGAGAGAGCTGGGTCGGTTTGGCTTGGAGAAGAGGAGGCTGAGGGGGGATCTTATCAATGCCTATCAATATCTAAAGGGGGGGTGTCAGGAGGATGGGGCCAGGCTCTGCTCAGTGCTGTCCAGTGACAGGACTAGGGGCAATGGCCGTAAACTGGAAAACAGAAGGTTCAGCCTGCACGTGAGGAAACACTTGTTCCCTGTGAGGGTGAGAGAGCACTGGGACAGGCTGCCCAGAGATGGGGGGGGGGGGAGTCTCCTTCCCTGGAGGCTTTCAAAAATCGCCTGGGCTTGTTCCTGTGTGATCTACTCCAGGTGATCCTGCTCTGGCAGGGGGGTTGGACTAGATGATCTCTAGGGGTCCCTTCCAACCTTACCGTTCTGTGAAACCTGTGAAATCCGTGGCTGGCACCCCTGCGGCCCACCCTGAGAGCGGCACATGCCCGGGCCAGGGCAGGTGCGGCCTGGGCTGCGCCTTTGAAATGCCAGCAGGGGCCGTTGTCCGGCCCAGGCTTTCCCCGCCAGCCCCACTCACCGCTGGTCCAAGCAGTCTGGCACCTGCAGCAGTGTGTCGGCTAGCGTCCTAGCGACAGAACGCGGTGACCGGTCCTGAAATGTCGCCGGGGCCCCTTGTCCAGGCAGGCCTTGCCACTCACCGCTGTCCCGAGCAGAATGGCACCTGCAGGGCTGCGCCTAGTGGCCTAGTGACATGCTTCTGTGGCCGGTCGTCTGTGACGTCATGGGCACCAGAGCCCCACGGCCGCGCCCGGCTCGGCCGGCCACAGCCATGGCCCCTGGCTCTCTGGTCCCTGATGCATGCCAGGCACAGGGCCCTTGGTGGGACAGAGCTCCCAGGGCCCCTGAACCTCCTCCGAAGGAGCAGCGGGGACGGCACATGATGAAGGCAAAAAGAAACATTCAACAACAAAGTGTTTCCCAGACACTCAGAGACGCAGGATTTGTTAAAACAAGCACATTTATTAGGTAGAAACCGAGGGCAAAATGCTCCTGTGCCTCCTGCAAGGAGGGGCATCAAAAGCTTGAGCAGGTGCAGAGGCTACAAGGAAGCAGGGGCCTGGCTTCTCTTCAGCTCATGGAAGGGGTGGGGAGGAAGAACAGCAGGGCCTCCAGCAGGCGCTCCGTCAGGTGCAGGAATGCCTCACTGGCATCTTCCGCACGGTGCCCAGCTTCCGTGGAAGAAGCGCCCAGGGGATGGTCTCAGGGGCACGAGCAGCGATGGGGGGTAGGAGCAGCAGGCTGGGTATGAGGAGGAGGGGGGGTACGAGGAGCCGGCAGGGCACGAGCAGCAAACAGGGTACAAGGAGCAGGCAGTCCACAGTGTCCTTGTGGGCACTGAGGTTTCCGCAGGCACTGCCTGCTCCTGTCCCTGGCTGGATGCTGCTCCGTCGGGCTTTTTCTTGGCAAGGCCTTGTCAGACACTGTAGAGGTCCGCACCGCAGAGAGAGACCCGTTTTGAGCCAGAGTGTCATAAGGGGCTGCTCTGCTCCATGTCCTGCAGCAGCCAAGTCGTCTCCAGACTCTGCTGCTCCATACGCTGCTGCAGGTCTGGCGCGTCCTCGACCGTGCGTTCGTTGACGCTCAGCATGCACTGCACGACACTGAGCACGGCCAGGACGTGGCTGATGCCAATAGCCATGGCCTGGAGGAGGAGGGAGAGAAGGGAGGGTCTCAGCAGGAGAAGGAGATGGTGGCAGGGGCAGTGCGGACGGGAGACGCAGGGGCCCAGGGATGGGTGGGAGGGGGGGGCGAGAGAACTCGGAGGCAGCAAGGAGAAGGTTGGTGAGCACGCTGGGGCCGGGGGCAAATGCTGCGGGTTCCCCGCACTCAGCGAAGGACAAAGAACTGCTGGAGAGGGCCCAGCGCAGGGCCACTGAGATGATGAAGGGCCTGGAGCACCTTCCATGCGAGGAAAGGCTGAGAGAGCTGGGTCGGTTTGGCTTGGAGAAGAGGAGGCTGAGGGGGGATCTTATCAATGCCTATCAATATCTAAAGGGGGGGTGTCAGGAGGATGGGGCCAGGCTCTGCTCAGTGGTGTCCAGTGACAGGACTAGGGGCAATGGCCGTAAACTGGAAAACAGAAGGTTCAGCCTGCACGTGAGGAAACACTTGTTCCCTGTGAGGGTGAGAGAGCACTGGGACAGGCTGCCCAGAGATGGGGGGGGGTGGAGTCTCCTTCCCTGGAGGCTTTCAAAAATCGCCTGGGCTTGTTCCTGTGTGATCTACTCCAGGTGATCCTGCTCTGGCAGGGGGGTTGGACTAGATGATCTCTAGGGGTCCCTTCCAACCTTACCGTTCTGTGAAACCTGTGCAATCCGTGGCTGGCACCCCTGCGGCCCACCCTGAGAGCGGCACATGCCCGGGCCAGGGCAGGTGCGGCCTGGGCTGCGCCTTTGAAATGCCAGCAGGGGCCGTTGTCCGGCCCAGGCTTTCCCCGCCAGCCCCACTCACCGCGGGTCCAAGCAGTCTGGCAGCTGCAGCAGTGTGTCGGCTAGCGTCCTAGCGACAGAACGCGGTGACCGGTCCTGAAATGTCGCCGGGGCCCCTTGTCCAGGCAGGCCTTGCCACTCACCGCTGTCCCGAGCAGAATGGCACCTGCAGGGCTGCGCCTAGTGGCCTAGTGACATGCTTCTGTGGCCGGTCGTCTGTGACGTCATGGGCACCAGAGCCCCACGGCCGCGCCCGGCTCGGCCGGCCACAGCCATGGCCCCTGGCTCTCTGGTCCCTGATGCATGCCAGGCACAGGGCCCTTGGTGGGACAGAGCTCCCAGGGCCCCTGAACCTCCTCCGAAGGAGCAGCGGGGACGGCACATGATGAAGGCAAAAAGAAACATTCAACAACAAAGTGTTTCCCAGACACTCAGAGACGCAGGATTTGTTAAAACAAGCACATTTATTAGGTAGAAACCGAGGGCAAAATGCTCCTGTGCCTCCTGCAAGGAGGGGCATCAAAAGCTTGAGCAGGTGCAGAGGCTACAAGGAAGCAGGGGCCTGGCTTCTCTTCAGCTCATGGAAGGGGTGGGGAGGAAGAACAGCAGGGCCTCCAGCAGGCGCTCCGTCAGGTGCAGGAATGCCTCACTGGCATCTTCCGCACGGTGCCCAGCTTCCGTGGAAGAAGCGCCCAGGGGATGGTCTCAGGGGCACGAGCAGCGAGGGGGGTAGGAGCAGCAGGCTGGGTATGAGGAGGAGGGGGGGTACGAGGAGCCGGCAGGGCACGAGCAGCAAACAGGGTACAAGGAGCAGGCAGTCCACAGTGTCCTTGTGGGCACTGAGGTTTCCGCAGGCACTGCCTGCTCCTGTCCCTGGCTGGATGCTGCTCCGTCGGGCTTTTTCTTGGCAAGGCCTTGTCAGACACTGTAGAGGTCCGCACCGCAGAGAGAGACCCGTTTTGAGCCAGAGTGTCATAAGGGTCTGGTTTGTCCTCACAGTCATCCTCTTCCATCTCCTCCACACCGCCGCAGTCATCGCTTCCCTGCCTGGGCAGCCAGTAGAGCCCAAAGAGCATGAGGAGGATTTCGGCAGCGGCCCAGCACCACCAGTTCTGGGAGGCAGCGAGGAGACCGTTTTGCTGTGGGAGCGTGCGCGGCTCCTGGCTGCTCTGCTCCATGTCCTGCAGCAGCCAAGTCGTCTCCAGACTCTGCTGCTCCATACGCTGCTGCAGGTCTGGCGCGTCCTCGACCGTGCGTTCGTTGACGCTCAGCATGCACTGCACGACACTGAGCACGGCCAGGACGTGGCTGATGCCAATAGCCATGGCCTGGAGGAGGAGGGAGAGAAGGGAGGGTCTCAGCAGGAGAAGGAGATGGTGCCAGGGGCAGTGCGGACGGGAGACGCAGGGGCCCAGGGATGGGTGGGAGGGGGGGGCGAGAGAACTCGGAGGCAGCAAGGAGAAGGTTGGTGAGCACGCTGGGGCCGGGGGCAAATGCTGCGGGTTCCCCGCACTCAGCGAAGGACAAAGAACTGCTGGAGAGGGCCCAGCGCAGGGCCACTGAGATGATGAAGGGCCTGGAGCACCTTCCATGCGAGGAAAGGCTGAGAGAGCTGGGTCGGTTTGGCTTGGAGAAGAGGAGGCTGAGGGGGGATCTTATCAATGCCTATCAATATCTAAAGGGGGGGTGTCAGGAGGATGGGGCCAGGCTCTGCTCAGTGGTGTCCAGTGACAGGACTAGGGGCAATGGCCGTAAACTGGAAAACAGAAGGTTCAGCCTGCACGTGAGGAAACACTTGTTCCCTGTGAGGGTGAGAGAGCACTGGGACAGGCTGCCCAGAGATGGGGGGGGGGGGGAGTCTCCTTCCCTGGAGGCTTTCAAAAATTGCCTGGGCTTGTTCCTGTGTGATCTACTCCAGGTGATCCTGCTCTGGCAGGGGGGTTGGACTAGATGATCTCTAGGGGTCCCTTCCAACCTTACCGTTCTGTGAAACCTGTGAAATCCGTGGCTGGCACCCCTGCGGCCCACCCTGAGAGCGGCACATGCCCGGGCCAGGGCAGGTGCGGCCTGGGCTGCGCCTTTGAAATGCCAGCAGGGGCTGTTGTCCGGCCCAGGCTTTCCCCGCCAGCCCCACTCACCGCTGGTCCAAGCAGTCTGGCAGCTGCAGCAGTGTGTCGGCTAGCGTCCTAGCGACAGAACGCGGTGACCGGTCCTGAAATGTCGCCGGGGCCCCTTGTCCAGGCAGGCCTTGCCACTCACCGCTGTCCCGAGCAGAATGGCACCTGCAGGGCTGCGCCTAGTGGCCTAGTGACATGCTTCTGTGGCCGGTCGTCTGTGACGTCATGGGCACCAGAGCCCCACGGCCGCGCCCGGCTCGGCCGGCCACAGCCATGGCCCCTGGCTCTCTGGTCCCTGATGCATGCCAGGCACAGGGCCCTTGGTGGGACAGAGCTCCCAGGGCCCCTGAACCTCCTCCGAAGGAGCAGCGGGGACGGCACATGATGAAGGCAAAAAGAAACATTCAACAACAAAGTGTTTCCCAGACACTCAGAGACGCAGGATTTGTTAAAACAAGCACATTTATTAGGTAGAAACCGAGGGCAAAATGCTCCTGTGCCTCCTGCAAGGAGGGGCATCAAAAGCTTGAGCAGGTGCAGAGGCTACAAGGAAGCAGGGGCCTGGCTTCTCTTCAGCTCATGGAAGGGGTGGGGAGGAAGAACAGCAGGGCCTCCAGCAGGCGCTCCGTCAGGTGCAGGAATGCCTCACTGGCATCTTCCGCACGGTGCCCAGCTTCCGTGGAAGAAGCGCCCAGGGGATGGTCTCAGGGGCACGAGCAGCGAGGGGGGTAGGAGCAGCAGGCTGGGTATGAGGAGGAGGGGGGGTACGAGGAGCCGGCAGGGCACGAGCAGCAAACAGGGTACAAGGAGCAGGCAGTCCACAGTGTCCTTGTGGGCACTGAGGTTTCCGCAGGCACTGCCTGCTCCTGTCCCTGGCTGGATGCTGCTCCGTCGGGCTTTTTCTTGGCAAGGCCTTGTCAGACACTGTAGAGGTCCGCACCGCAGAGAGAGACCCGTTTTGAGCCAGAGTGTCATAAGGGTCTGGTTTGTCCTCACAGTCATCCTCTTCCATCTCCTCCACACCGCCGCAGTCAGCGCTTCCCTGCCTGGGCAGCCAGTAGAGCCCAAAGAGCATGAGGAGGATTTCGGCAGCGGCCCAGCACCACCAGTTCTGGGAGGCAGCGAGGAGACCGTTTTGCTGTGGGAGTGTGCGCGGCTCCTGGCTGCTCTGCTCCATGTCCTGCAGCAGCCAAGTCGTCTCCAGACTCTGCTGCTCCATACGCTGCTGCAGGTCTGGCGCGTCCTCGACCGTGCGTTCGTTGACGCTCAGCATGCACTGCACGACACTGAGCACGGCCAGGACGTGGCTGATGCCAATAGCCATGGCCTGGAGGAGGAGGGAGAGAAGGGAGGGTCTCAGCAGGAGAAGGAGATGGTGCCAGGGGCAGTGCGGACGGGAGACGCAGGGGCCCAGGGATGGGTGGGAGGGGGGGGCGAGAGAACTCGGAGGCAGCAAGGAGAAGGTTGGTGAGCACGCTGGGGCCGGGGGCAAATGCTGCGGGTTCCCCGCACTCAGCGAAGGACAAAGAACTGCTGGAGAGGGCCCAGCGCAGGGCCACTGAGATGATGAAGGGCCTGGAGCACCTTCCATGCGAGGAAAGGCTGAGAGAGCTGGGTCGGTTTGGCTTGGAGAAGAGGAGGCTGAGGGGGGATCTTATCAATGCCTATCAATATCTAAAGGGGGGGTGTCAGGAGGATGGGGCCAGGCTCTGCTCAGTGGTGTCCAGTGACAGGACTAGGGGCAATGGCCGTAAACTGGAAAACAGAAGGTTCAGCCTGCACGTGAGGAAACACTTGTTCCCTGTGAGGGTGAGAGAGCACTGGGACAGGCTGCCCAGAGATGGGGGGGGGGGGAGTCTCCTTCCCTGGAGGCTTTCAAAAATCGCCTGGGCTTGTTCCTGTGTGATCTACTCCAGGTGATCCTGCTCTGGCAGGGGGGTTGGACTAGATGATCTCTAGGGGTCCCTTCCAACCTTACCGTTCTGTGAAACCTGTGCAATCCGTGGCTGGCACCCCTGCGGCCCACCCTGAGAGCGGCACATGCCCGGGCCAGGGCAGGTGCGGCCTGGGCTGCGCCTTTGAAATGCCAGCAGGGGCCGTTGTCCGGCCCAGGCTTTCCCCGCCAGCCCCACTCACCGCTGGTCCAAGCAGTCTGGCAGCTGCAGCAGTGTGTCGGCTAGCGTCCTAGCGACAGAACGCGGTGACCGGTCCTGAAATGTCGCCGGGGCCCCTTGTCCAGGCAGGCCTTGCCACTCACCGCTGTCCCGAGCAGAATGGCACCTGCAGGGCTGCGCCTAGTGGCCTAGTGACATGCTTCTGTGGCCGGTCGTCTGTGACGTCATGGGCACCAGAGCCCCACGGCCGCGCCCGGCTCGGCCGGCCACAGCCATGGCCCCTGGCTCTCTGGTCCCTGATGCATGCCAGGCACAGGGCCCTTGGTGGGACAGAGCTCCCAGGGCCCCTGAACCTCCTCCGAAGGAGCAGCGGGGACGGCACATGATGAAGGCAAAAAGAAACATTCAACAACAAAGTGTTTCCCAGACACTCAGAGACGCAGGATTTGTTAAAACAAGCACATTTATTAGGTAGAAACCGAGGGCAAAATGCTCCTGTGCCTCCTGCAAGGAGGGGCATCAAAAGCTTGAGCAGGTGCAGAGGCTACAAGGAAGCAGGGGCCTGGCTTCTCTTCAGCTCATGGAAGGGGTGGGGAGGAAGAACAGCAGGGCCTCCAGCAGGCGCTCCGTCAGGTGCAGGAATGCCTCACTGGCATCTTCCGCACGGTGCCCAGCTTCCGTGGAAGAAGCGCCCAGGGGATGGTCTCAGGGGCACGAGCAGCGAGGGGGGTAGGAGCAGCAGGCTGGGTATGAGGAGGAGGGGGGGTACGAGGAGCCGGCAGGGCACGAGCAGCAAACAGGGTACAAGGAGCAGGCAGTCCACAGTGTCCTTGTGGGCACTGAGGTTTCCGCAGGCACTGCCTGCTCCTGTCCCTGGCTGGATGCTGCTCCGTCGGGCTTTTTCTTGGCAAGGCCTTGTCAGACACTGTAGAGGTCCGCACCGCAGAGAGAGACCCGTTTTGAGCCAGAGTGTCATAAGGGTCTGGTTTGTCCTCACAGTCATCCTCTTCCATCTCCTCCACACCGCCGCAGTCAGCGCTTCCCTGCCTGGGCAGCCAGTAGAGCCCAAAGAGCATGAGGAGGATTTCGGCAGCGGCCCAGCACCACCAGTTCTGGGAGGCAGCGAGGAGACCGTTTTGCTGTGGGAGTGTGCGCGGCTCCTGGCTGCTCTGCTCCATGTCCTGCAGCAGCCAAGTCGTCTCCAGACTCTGCTGCTCCATACGCTGCTGCAGGTCTGGCGCGTCCTCGACCGTGCGTTCGTTGACGCTCAGCATGCACTGCACGACACTGAGCACGGCCAGGACGTGGCTGATGCCAATAGCCATGGCCTGGAGGAGGAGGGAGAGAAGGGAGGGTCTCAGCAGGAGAAGGAGATGGTGCCAGGGGCAGTGCGGACGGGAGACGCAGGGGCCCAGGGATGGGTGGGAGGGGGGGGCGAGAGAACTCGGAGGCAGCAAGGAGAAGGTTGGTGAGCACGCTGGGGCCGGGGGCAAATGCTGCGGGTTCCCCGCACTCAGCGAAGGACAAAGAACTGCTGGAGAGGGCCCAGCGCAGGGCCACTGAGATGATGAAGGGCCTGGAGCACCTTCCATGCGAGGAAAGGCTGAGAGAGCTGGGTCGGTTTGGCTTGGAGAAGAGGAGGCTGAGGGGGGATCTTATCAATGCCTATCAATATCTAAAGGGGGGGTGTCAGGAGGATGGGGCCAGGCTCTGCTCAGTGGTGTCCAGTGACAGGACTAGGGGCAATGGCCGTAAACTGGAAAACAGAAGGTTCAGCCTGCACGTGAGGAAACACTTGTTCCCTGTGAGGGTGAGAGAGCACTGGGACAGGCTGCCCAGAGATGGGGGGGGGGGGAGTCTCCTTCCCTGGAGGCTTTCAAAAATCGCCTGGGCTTGTTCCTGTGTGATCTACTCCAGGTGATCCTGCTCTGGCAGGGGGGTTGGACTAGATGATCTCTAGGGGTCCCTTCCAACCTTACCGTTCTGTGAAACCTGTGCAATCCGTGGCTGGCACCCCTGCGGCCCACCCTGAGAGCGGCACATGCCCGGGCCAGGGCAGGTGCGGCCTGGGCTGCGCCTTTGAAATGCCAGCAGGGGCCGTTGTCCGGCCCAGGCTTTCCCCGCCAGCCCCACTCACCGCTGGTCCAAGCAGTATGGCAGCTGCAGCAGTGTGTCGGCTAGCGTCCTAGCGGCAGAACGCGGTGACCGGTCCTGAAATGTCGCCGGGGCCCCTTGTCCAGGCAGGCCTTGCCACTCACCGCTGTCCCGAGCAGAATGGCACCTGCAGGGCTGCGCCTAGTGGCCTAGTGACATGCTTCTGTGGCCGGTCGTCTGTGACGTCATGGGCACCAGAGCCCCACGGCCGCGCCCGGCTCGGCCGGCCACAGCCATGGCCCCTGGCTCTCTGGTCCCTGATGCATGCCAGGCACAGGGCCCTTGGTGGGACAGAGCTCCCAGGGCCCCTGAACCTCCTCCGAAGGAGCAGCGGGGACGGCACATGATGAAGGCAAAAAGAAACATTCAACAACAAAGTGTTTCCCAGACACTCAGAGACGCAGGATTTGTTAAAACAAGCACATTTATTAGGTAGAAACCGAGGGCAAAATGCTCCTGTGCCTCCTGCAAGGAGGGGCATCAAAAGCTTGAGCAGGTGCAGAGGCTACAAGGAAGCAGGGGCCTGGCTTCTCTTCAGCTCATGGAAGGGGTGGGGAGGAAGAACAGCAGGGCCTCCAGCAGGCGCTCCGTCAGGTGCAGGAATGCCTCACTGGCATCTTCCGCACGGTGCCCAGCTTCCGTGGAAGAAGCGCCCAGGGGATGGTCTCAGGGGCACGAGCAGCGAGGGGGGTAGGAGCAGCAGGCTGGGTATGAGGAGGAGGGGGGGTACGAGGAGCCGGCAGGGCACGAGCAGCAAACAGGGTACAAGGAGCAGGCAGTCCACAGTGTCCTTGTGGGCACTGAGGTTTCCGCAGGCACTGCCTGCTCCTGTCCCTGGCTGGATGCTGCTCCGTCGGGCTTTTTCTTGGCAAGGCCTTGTCAGACACTGTAGAGGTCCGCACCGCAGAGAGAGACCCGTTTTGAGCCAGAGTGTCATAAGGGTCTGGTTTGTCCTCACAGTCATCCTCTTCCATCTCCTCCACACCGCCGCAGTCAGCGCTTCCCTGCCTGGGCAGCCAGTAGAGCCCAAAGAGCATGAGGAGGATTTCGGCAGCGGCCCAGCACCACCAGTTCTGGGAGGCAGCGAGGAGACCGTTTTGCTGTGGGAGTGTGCGCGGCTCCTGGCTGCTCTGCTCCATGTCCTGCAGCAGCCAAGTCGTCTCCAGACTCTGCTGCTCCATACGCTGCTGCAGGTCTGGCGCGTCCTCGACCGTGCGTTCGTTGACGCTCAGCATGCACTGCACGACACTGAGCACGGCCAGGACGTGGCTGATGCCAATAGCCATGGCCTGGAGGAGGAGGGAGAGAAGGGAGGGTCTCAGCAGGAGAAGGAGATGGTGCCAGGGGCAGTGCGGACGGGAGACGCAGGGGCCCAGGGATGGGTGGGAGGGGGGGGCGAGAGAACTCGGAGGCAGCAAGGAGAAGGTTGGTGAGCACGCTGGGGCCGGGGGCAAATGCTGCGGGTTCCCCGCACTCAGCGAAGGACAAAGAACTGCTGGAGAGGGCCCAGCGCAGGGCCACTGAGATGATGAAGGGCCTGGAGCACCTTCCATGCGAGGAAAGGCTGAGAGAGCTGGGTCGGTTTGGCTTGGAGAAGAGGAGGCTGAGGGGGGATCTTATCAATGCCTATCAATATCTAAAGGGGGGGTGTCAGGAGGATGGGGCCAGGCTCTGCTCAGTGGTGTCCAGTGACAGGACTAGGGGCAATGGCCGTAAACTGGAAAACAGAAGGTTCAGCCTGCACGTGAGGAAACACTTGTTCCCTGTGAGGGTGAGAGAGCACTGGGACAGGCTGCCCAGAGATGGGGGGGGGGGGAGTCTCCTTCCCTGGAGGCTTTCAAAAATCGCCTGGGCTTGTTCCTGTGTGATCTACTCCAGGTGATCCTGCTCTGGCAGGGGGGTTGGACTAGATGATCTCTAGGGGTCCCTTCCAACCTTACCGTTCTGTGAAACCTGTGAAATCCGTGGCTGGCACCCCTGCGGCCCACCCTGAGAGCGGCACATGCCCGGGCCAGGGCAGGTGCGGCCTGGGCTGCGCCTTTGAAATGCCAGCAGGGGCCGTTGTCCGGCCCAGGCTTTCCCCGCCAGCCCCACTCACCGCTGGTCCAAGCAGTCTGGCAGCTGCAGCAGTGTGTCGGCTAGCGTCCTAGCGACAGAACGCGGTGACCGGTCCTGAAATGTCGCCGGGGCCCCTTGTCCAGGCAGGCCTTGCCACTCACCGCTGTCCCGAGCAGAATGGCACCTGCAGGGCTGCGCCTAGTGGCCTAGTGACATGCTTCTGTGGCCGGTCGTCTGTGACGTCATGGGCACCAGAGCCCCACGGCCGCGCCCAGCTCGGCCGGCCACAGCCATGGCCCCTGGCTCTCTGGTCCCTGATGCATGCCAGGCACAGGGCCCTTGGTGGGACAGAGCTCCCAGGGCCCCTGAACCTCCTCCGAAGGAGCAGCGGGGACGGCACATGATGAAGGCAAAAAGAAACATTCAACAACAAAGTGTTTCCCAGACACTCAGAGACGCAGGATTTGTTAAAACAAGCACATTTATTAGGTAGAAACCGAGGGCAAAATGCTCCTGTGCCTCCTGCAAGGAGGGGCATCAAAAGCTTGAGCAGGTGCAGAGGCTACAAGGAAGCAGGGGCCTGGCTTCTCTTCAGCTCATGGAAGGGGTGGGGAGGAAGAACAGCAGGGCCTCCAGCAGGCGCTCCGTCAGGTGCAGGAATGCCTCACTGGCATCTTCCGCACGGTGCCCAGCTTCCGTGGAAGAAGCGCCCAGGGGATGGTCTCAGGGGCACGAGCAGCGAGGGGGGTAGGAGCAGCAGGCTGGGTATGAGGAGGAGGGGGGGTACGAGGAGCCGGCAGGGCACGAGCAGCAAACAGGGTACAAGGAGCAGGCAGTCCACAGTGTCCTTGTGGGCACTGAGGTTTCCGCAGGCACTGCCTGCTCCTGTCCCTGGCTGGATGCTGCTCCGTCGGGCTTTTTCTTGGCAAGGCCTTGTCAGACACTGTAGAGGTCCGCACCGCAGAGAGAGACCCGTTTTGAGCCAGAGTGTCATAAGGGTCTGGTTTGTCCTCACAGTCATCCTCTTCCATCTCCTCCACACCGCCGCAGTCAGCGCTTCCCTGCCTGGGCAGCCAGTAGAGCCCAAAGAGCATGAGGAGGATTTCGGCAGCGGCCCAGCACCACCAGTTCTGGGAGGCAGCGAGGAAACCGTTTTGCTGTGGGAGCGTGCGCGGCTCCTGGCTGCTCTGCTCCATGTCCTGCAGCAGCCAAGTCGTCTCCAGACTCTGCTGCTCCATACGCTGCTGCAGGTCTGGCGCGTCCTCGACCGTGCGTTCGTTGACGCTCAGCATGCACTGCACGACACTGAGCACGGCCAGGACGTGGCTGATGCCAATAGCCATGGCCTGGAGGAGGAGGGAGAGAAGGGAGGGTCTCAGCAGGAGAAGGAGATGGTGCCAGGGGCAGTGCGGACGGGAGACGCAGGGGCCCAGGGATGGGTGGGAGGGGGGGGCGAGAGAACTCGGAGGCAGCAAGGAGAAGGTTGGTGAGCACGCTGGGGCCGGGGGCAAATGCTGCGGGTTCCCCGCACTCAGCGAAGGACAAAGAACTGCTGGAGAGGGCCCAGCGCAGGGCCACTGAGATGATGAAGGGCCTGGAGCACCTTCCATGCGAGGAAAGGCTGAGAGAGCTGGGTCGGTTTGGCTTGGAGAAGAGGAGGCTGAGGGGGGATCTTATCAATGCCTATCAATATCTAAAGGGGGGGTGTCAGGAGGATGGGGCCAGGCTCTGCTCAGTGCTGTCCAGTGACAGGACTAGGGGCAATGGCCGTAAACTGGAAAACAGAAGGTTCAGCCTGCACGTGAGGAAACACTTGTTCCCTGTGAGGGTGAGAGAGCACTGGGACAGGCTGCCCAGAGATGGGGGGGGGGGGAGTCTCCTTCCCTGGAGGCTTTCAAAAATCGCCTGGGCTTGTTCCTGTGTGATCTACTCCAGGTGATCCTGCTCTGGCAGGGGGGTTGGACTAGATGATCTCTAGGGGTCCCTTCCAACCTTACCGTTCTGTGAAACCTGTGCAATCCGTGGCTGGCACCCCTGCGGCCCACCCTGAGAGCGGCACATGCCCGGGCCAGGGCAGGTGCGGCCTGGGCTGCGCCTTTGAAATGCCAGCAGGGGCCGTTGTCCGGCCCAGGCTTTCCCCGCCAGCCCCACTCACCGCGGGTCCAAGCAGTCTGGCAGCTGCAGCAGTGTGTCGGCTAGCGTCCTAGCGACAGAACGCGGTGACCGGTCCTGAAATGTCGCCGGGGCCCCTTGTCCAGGCAGGCCTTGCCACTCACCGCTGTCCCGAGCAGAATGGCACCTGCAGGGCTGCGCCTAGTGGCCTAGTGACATGCTTCTGTGGCCGGTCGTCTGTGACGTCATGGGCACCAGAGCCCCACGGCCGCGCCCGGCTCGGCCGGCCACAGCCATGGCCCCTGGCTCTCTGGTCCCTGATGCATGCCAGGCACAGGGCCCTTGGTGGGACAGAGCTCCCAGGGCCCCTGAACCTCCTCCGAAGGAGCAGCGGGGACGGCACATGATGAAGGCAAAAAGAAACATTCAACAACAAAGTGTTTCCCAGACACTCAGAGACGCAGGATTTGTTAAAACAAGCACATTTATTAGGTAGAAACCGAGGGCAAAATGCTCCTGTGCCTCCTGCAAGGAGGGGCATCAAAAGCTTGAGCAGGTGCAGAGGCTACAAGGAAGCAGGGGCCTGGCTTCTCTTCAGCTCATGGAAGGGGTGGGGAGGAAGAACAGCAGGGCCTCCAGCAGGCGCTCCGTCAGGTGCAGGAATGCCTCACTGGCATCTTCCGCACGGTGCCCAGCTTCCGTGGAAGAAGCGCCCAGGGGATGGTCTCAGGGGCACGAGCAGCGAGGGGGGTAGGAGCAGCAGGCTGGGTATGAGGAGGAGGGGGGGTACGAGGAGCCGGCAGGGCACGAGCAGCAAACAGGGTACAAGGAGCAGGCAGTCCACAGTGTCCTTGTGGGCACTGAGGTTTCCGCAGGCACTGCCTGCTCCTGTCCCTGGCTGGATGCTGCTCCGTCGGGCTTTTTCTTGGCAAGGCCTTGTCAGACACTGTAGAGGTCCGCACCGCAGAGAGAGACCCGTTTTGAGCCAGAGTGTCATAAGGGTCTGGTTTGTCCTCACAGTCATCCTCTTCCATCTCCTCCACACCGCCGCAGTCAGCGCTTCCCTGCCTGGGCAGCCAGTAGAGCCCAAAGAGCATGAGGAGGATTTCGGCAGCGGCCCAGCACCACCAGTTCTGGGAGGCAGCGAGGAGACCGTTTTGCTGTGGGAGCGTGCGCGGCTCCTGGCTGCTCTGCTCCATGTCCTGCAGCAGCCAAGTCGTCTCCAGACTCTGCTGCTCCATACGCTGCTGCAGGTCTGGCGCGTCCTCGACCGTGCGTTCGTTGACGCTCAGCATGCACTGCACGACACTGAGCACGGCCAGGACGTGGCTGATGCCAATAGCCATGGCCTGGAGGAGGAGGGAGAGAAGGGAGGGTCTCAGCAGGAGAAGGAGATGGTGCCAGGGGCAGTGCGGACAGGAGACGCAGGGGCCCAGGGATGGGTGGGAGGGGGGGGGCGAGAGAACTCGGAGGCAGCAAGGAGAAGGTTGGTGAGCACGCTGGGGCCGGGGGCAAATGCTGCGGGTTCCCCGCACTCAGCGAAGGACAAAGAACTGCTGGAGAGGGCCCAGCGCAGGGCCACTGAGATGATGAAGGGCCTGGAGCACCTTCCATGCGAGGAAAGGCTGAGAGAGCTGGGTCGGTTTGGCTTGGAGAAGAGGAGGCTGAGGGGGGATCTTATCAATGCCTATCAATATCTAAAGGGGGGGTGTCAGGAGGATGGGGCCAGGCTCTGCTCAGTGGTGTCCAGTGACAGGACTAGGGGCAATGGCCGTAAACTGGAAAACAGAAGGTTCAGCCTGCACGTGAGGAAACACTTGTTCCCTGTGAGGGTGAGAGAGCACTGGGACAGGCTGCCCAGAGATGGGGGGGGGGGGAGTCTCCTTCCCTGGAGGCTTTCAAAAATCGCCTGGGCTTGTTCCTGTGTGATCTACTCCAGGTGATCCTGCTCTGGCAGGGGGGTTGGACTAGATGATCTCTAGGGGTCCCTTCCAACCTTACCGTTCTGTGAAACCTGTGCAATCCGTGGCTGGCACCCCTGCGGCCCACCCTGAGAGCGGCACATGCCCGGGCCAGGGCAGGTGCGGCCTGGGCTGCGCCTTTGAAATGCCAGCAGGGGCCGTTGTCCGGCCCAGGCTTTCCCCGCCAGCCCCACTCACCGCTGGTCCAAGCAGTCTGGCAGCTGCAGCAGTGTGTCGGCTAGCGTCCTAGCGGCAGAACGCGGTGACCGGTCCTGAAATGTCGCCGGGGCCCCTTGTCCAGGCAGGCCTTGCCACTCACCGCTGTCCCGAGCAGAATGGCACCTGCAGGGCTGCGCCTAGTGGCCTAGTGACATGCTTCTGTGGCCGGTCGTCTGTGACGTCATGGGCACCAGAGCCCCACGGCCGCGCCCGGCTCGGCCGGCCACAGCCATGGCCCCTGGCTCTCTGGTCCCTGATGCATGCCAGGCACAGGGCCCTTGGTGGGACAGAGCTCCCAGGGCCCCTGAACCTCCTCCGAAGGAGCAGCGGGGACGGCACATGATGAAGGCAAAAAGAAACATTCAACAACAAAGTGTTTCCCAGACACTCAGAGACGCAGGATTTGTTAAAACAAGCACATTTATTAGGTAGAAACCGAGGGCAAAATGCTCCTGTGCCTCCTGCAAGGAGGGGCATCAAAAGCTTGAGCAGGTGCAGAGGCTACAAGGAAGCAGGGGCCTGGCTTCTCTTCAGCTCATGGAAGGGGTGGGGAGGAAGAACAGTAGGGCCTCCAGCAGGCGCTCCGTCAGGTGCAGGAATGCCTCACTGGCATCTTCCGCACGGTGCCCAGCTTCCGTGGAAGAAGCGCCCAGGGGATGGTCTCAGGGGCACGAGCAGCGAGGGGGGTAGGAGCAGCAGGCTGGGTATGAGGAGGAGGGGGGGTACGAGGAGCCGGCAGGGCACGAGCAGCAAACAGGGTACAAGGAGCAGGCAGTCCACAGTGTCCTTGTGGGCACTGAGGTTTCCGCAGGCACTGCCTGCTCCTGTCCCTGGCTGGATGCTGCTCCGTCGGGCTTTTTCTTGGCAAGGCCTTGTCAGACACTGTAGAGGTCCGCACCGCAGAGAGAGACCCGTTTTGAGCCAGAGTGTCATAAGGGTCTGGTTTGTCCTCACAGTCATCCTCTTCCATCTCCTCCACACCGCCGCAGTCAGCGCTTCCCTG
Source organism: Rhynochetos jubatus (assembly GCA_027574665.1). Classification (NCBI taxonomy): domain Eukaryota; kingdom Metazoa; phylum Chordata; class Aves; order Eurypygiformes; family Rhynochetidae; genus Rhynochetos; species Rhynochetos jubatus. Next base: position 122,025,804 of record CM050649.1, on the reverse strand, counting down.
CCTGGGCAGCCAGTAGAGCCCAAAGAGCATGAGGAGGATTTCGGCAGCGGCCCAGCACCACCAGTTCTGGGAGGCAGCGAGGAGACCGTTTTGCTGTGGGAGCGTGCGCGGCTCCTGGCTGCTCTGCTCCATGTCCTGCAGCAGCCAAGTCGTCTCCAGACTCTGCTGCTCCATACGCTGCTGCAGGTCTGGCGCGTCCTCGACCGTGCGTTCGTTGACGCTCAGCATGCACTGCACGACACTGAGCACGGCCAGGACGTGGCTGATGCCAATAGCCATGGCCTGGAGGAGGAGGGAGAGAAGGGAGGGTCTCAGCAGGAGAAGGAGATGGTGCCAGGGGCAGTGCGGACGGGAGACGCAGGGGCCCAGGGATGGGTGGGAGGGGGGGGCGAGAGAACTCGGAGGCAGCAAGGAGAAGGTTGGTGAGCACGCTGGGGCCGGGGGCAAATGCTGCGGGTTCCCCGCACTCAGCGAAGGACAAAGAACTGCTGGAGAGGGCCCAGCGCAGGGCCACTGAGATGATGAAGGGCCTGGAGCACCTTCCATGCGAGGAAAGGCTGAGAGAGCTGGGTCGGTTTGGCTTGGAGAAGAGGAGGCTGAGGGGGGATCTTATCAATGCCTATCAATATCTAAAGGGGGGGTGTCAGGAGGATGGGGCCAGGCTCTGCTCAGTGGTGTCCAGTGACAGGACTAGGGGCAATGGCCGTAAACTGGAAAACAGAAGGTTCAGCCTGCACGTGAGGAAACACTTGTTCCCTGTGAGGGTGAGAGAGCACTGGGACAGGCTGCCCAGAGATGGGGGGGGGGGGAGTCTCCTTCCCTGGAGGCTTTCAAAAATCGCCTGGGCTTGTTCCTGTGTGATCTACTCCAGGTGATCCTGCTCTGGCAGGGGGGTTGGACTAGATGATCTCTAGGGGTCCCTTCCAACCTTACCGTTCTGTGAAACCTGTGCAATCCGTGGCTGGCACCCCTGCGGCCCACCCTGAGAGCGGCACATGCCCGGGCCAGGGCAGGTGCGGCCTGGGCTGCGCCTTTGAAATGCCAGCAGGGGCCGTTGTCCGGCCCAGGCTTTCCCCGCCAGCCCCACTCACCGCTGGTCCAAGCAGTCTGGCAGCTGCAGCAGTGTGTCGGCTAGCGTCCTAGCGACAGAACGCGGTGACCGGTCCTGAAATGTCGCCGGGGCCCCTTGTCCAGGCAGGCCTTGCCACTCACCGCTGTCCCGAGCAGAATGGCACCTGCAGGGCTGCGCCTAGTGGCCTAGTGACATGCTTCTGTGGCCGGTCGTCTGTGACGTCATGGGCACCAGAGCCCCACGGCCGCGCCCGGCTCGGCCGGCCACAGCCATGGCCCCTGGCTCTCTGGTCCCTGATGCATGCCAGGCACAGGGCCCTTGGTGGGACAGAGCTCCCAGGGCCCCTGAACCTCCTCCGAAGGAGCAGCGGGGACGGCACATGATGAAGGCAAAAAGAAACATTCAACAACAAAGTGTTTCCCAGACACTCAGAGACGCAGGATTTGTTAAAACAAGCACATTTATTAGGTAGAAACCGAGGGCAAAATGCTCCTGTGCCTCCTGCAAGGAGGGGCATCAAAAGCTTGAGCAGGTGCAGAGGCTACAAGGAAGCAGGGGCCTGGCTTCTCTTCAGCTCATGGAAGGGGTGGGGAGGAAGAACAGCAGGGCCTCCAGCAGGCGCTCCGTCAGGTGCAGGAATGCCTCACTGGCATCTTCCGCACGGTGCCCAGCTTCCGTGGAAGAAGCGCCCAGGGGATGGTCTCAGGGGCACGAGCAGCGAGGGGGGTAGGAGCAGCAGGCTGGGTATGAGGAGGAGGGGGGGTACGAGGAGCCGGCAGGGCACGAGCAGCAAACAGGGTACAAGGAGCAGGCAGTCCACAGTGTCCTTGTGGGCACTGAGGTTTCCGCAGGCACTGCCTGCTCCTGTCCCTGGCTGGATGCTGCTCCGTCGGGCTTTTTCTTGGCAAGGCCTTGTCAGACACTGTAGAGGTCCGCACCGCAGAGAGAGACCCGTTTTGAGCCAGAGTGTCATAAGGGTCTGGTTTGTCCTCACAGTCATCCTCTTCCATCTCCTCCACACCGCCGCAGTCAGCGCTTCCCTGCCTGGGCAGCCAGTAGAGCCCAAAGAGCATGAGGAGGATTTCGGCAGCGGCCCAGCACCACCAGTTCTGGGAGGCAGCGAGGAGACCGTTTTGCTGTGGGAGCGTGCGCGGCTCCTGGCTGCTCTGCTCCATGTCCTGCAGCAGCCAAGTCGTCTCCAGACTCTGCTGCTCCATACGCTGCTGCAGGTCTGGCGCGTCCTCGACCGTGCGTTCGTTGACGCTCAGCATGCACTGCACGACACTGAGCACGGCCAGGACGTGGCTGATGCCAATAGCCATGGCCTGGAGGAGGAGGGAGAGAAGGGAGGGTCTCAGCAGGAGAAGGAGATGGTGCCAGGGGCAGTGCGGACGGGAGACGCAGGGGCCCAGGGATGGGTGGGAGGGGGGGGCGAGAGAACTCGGAGGCAGCAAGGAGAAGGTTGGTGAGCACGCTGGGGCCGGGGGCAAATGCTGCGGGTTCCCCGCACTCAGCGAAGGACAAAGAACTGCTGGAGAGGGCCCAGCGCAGGGCCACTGAGATGATGAAGGGCCTGGAGCACCTTCCATGCGAGGAAAGGCTGAGAGAGCTGGGTCGGTTTGGCTTGGAGAAGAGGAGGCTGAGGGGGGATCTTATCAATGCCTATCAATATCTAAAGGGGGGGTGTCAGGAGGATGGGGCCAGGCTCTGCTCAGTGGTGTCCAGTGACAGGACTAGGGGCAATGGCCGTAAACTGGAAAACAGAAGGTTCAGCCTGCACGTGAGGAAACACTTGTTCCCTGTGAGGGTGAGAGAGCACTGGGACAGGCTGCCCAGAGATGGGGGGGGGGGGAGTCTCCTTCCCTGGAGGCTTTCAAAAATCGCCTGGGCTTGTTCCTGTGTGATCTACTCCAGGTGATCCTGCTCTGGCAGGGGGGTTGGACTAGATGATCTCTAGGGGTCCCTTCCAACCTTACCGTTCTGTGAAACCTGTGAAATCCGTGGCTGGCACCCCTGCGGCCCACCCTGAGAGCGGCACATGCCCGGGCCAGGGCAGGTGCGGCCTGGGCTGCGCCTTTGAAATGCCAGCAGGGGCCGTTGTCCGGCCCAGGCTTTCCCCGCCAGCCCCACTCACCGCTGGTCCAAGCAGTCTGGCAGCTGCAGCAGTGTGTCGGCTAGCGTCCTAGCGACAGAACGCGGTGACCGGTCCTGAAATGTCGCCGGGGCCCCTTGTCCAGGCAGGCCTTGCCACTCACCGCTGTCCCGAGCAGAATGGCACCTGCAGGGCTGCGCCTAGTGGCCTAGTGACATGCTTCTGTGGCCGGTCGTCTGTGACGTCATGGGCACCAGAGCCCCACGGCCGCGCCCGGCTCGGCCGGCCACAGCCATGGCCCCTGGCTCTCTGGTCCCTGATGCATGCCAGGCACAGGGCCCTTGGTGGGACAGAGCTCCCAGGGCCCCTGAACCTCCTCCGAAGGAGCAGCGGGGACGGCACATGATGAAGGCAAAAAGAAACATTCAACAACAAAGTGTTTCCCAGACACTCAGAGACGCAGGATTTGTTAAAACAAGCACATTTATTAGGTAGAAACCGAGGGCAAAATGCTCCTGTGCCTCCTGCAAGGAGGGGCATCAAAAGCTTGAGCAGGTGCAGAGGCTACAAGGAAGCAGGGGCCTGGCTTCTCTTCAGCTCATGGAAGGGGTGGGGAGGAAGAACAGCAGGGCCTCCAGCAGGCGCTCCGTCAGGTGCAGGAATGCCTCACTGGCATCTTCCGCACGGTGCCCAGCTTCCGTGGAAGAAGCGCCCAGGGGATGGTCTCAGGGGCACGAGCAGCGAGGGGGGTAGGAGCAGCAGGCTGGGTATGAGGAGGAGGGGGGGTACGAGGAGCCGGCAGGGCACGAGCAGCAAACAGGGTACAAGGAGCAGGCAGTCCACAGTGTCCTTGTGGGCACTGAGGTTTCCGCAGGCACTGCCTGCTCCTGTCCCTGGCTGGATGCTGCTCCGTCGGGCTTTTTCTTGGCAAGGCCTTGTCAGACACTGTAGAGGTCCGCACCGCAGAGAGAGACCCGTTTTGAGCCAGAGTGTCATAAGGGTCTGGTTTGTCCTCACAGTCATCCTCTTCCATCTCCTCCACACCGCCGCAGTCAGCGCTTCCCTGCCTGGGCAGCCAGTAGAGCCCAAAGAGCATGAGGAGGATTTCGGCAGCGGCCCAGCACCACCAGTTCTGGGAGGCAGCGAGGAGACCGTTTTGCTGTGGGAGCGTGCGCGGCTCCTGGCTGCTCTGCTCCATGTCCTGCAGCAGCCAAGTCGTCTCCAGACTCTGCTGCTCCATACGCTGCTGCAGGTCTGGCGCGTCCTCGACCGTGCGTTCGTTGACGCTCAGCATGCACTGCACGACACTGAGCACGGCCAGGACGTGGCTGATGCCAATAGCCATGGCCTGGAGGAGGAGGGAGAGAAGGGAGGGTCTCAGCAGGAGAAGGAGATGGTGCCAGGGGCAGTGCGGACGGGAGACGCAGGGGCCCAGGGATGGGTGGGAGGGGGGGGCGAGAGAACTCGGAGGCAGCAAGGAGAAGGTTGGTGAGCACGCTGGGGCCGGGGGCAAATGCTGCGGGTTCCCCGCACTCAGCGAAGGACAAAGAACTGCTGGAGAGGGCCCAGCGCAGGGCCACTGAGATGATGAAGGGCCTGGAGCACCTTCCATGCGAGGAAAGGCTGAGAGAGCTGGGTCGGTTTGGCTTGGAGAAGAGGAGGCTGAGGGGGGATCTTATCAATGCCTATCAATATCTAAAGGGGGGGTGTCAGGAGGATGGGGCCAGGCTCTGCTCAGTGGTGTCCAGTGACAGGACTAGGGGCAATGGCCGTAAACTGGAAAACAGAAGGTTCAGCCTGCACGTGAGGAAACACTTGTTCCCTGTGAGGGTGAGAGAGCCCTGGGACAGGCTGCCCAGAGATGGGGGGGGTGGAGTCTCCTTCCCTGGAGGCTTTCAAAAATCGCCTGGGCTTGTTCCTGTGTGATCTACTCCAGGTGATCCTGCTCTGGCAGGGGGGTTGGACTAGATGATCTCTAGGGGTCCCTTCCAACCTTACCGTTCTGTGAAACCTGTGAAATCCGTGGCTGGCACCCCTGCGGCCCACCCTGAGAGCGGCACATGCCCGGGCCAGGGCAGGTGCGGCCTGGGCTGCGCCTTTGAAATGCCAGCAGGGGCTGTTGTCCGGCCCAGGCTTTCCCCGCCAGCCCCACTCACCGCTGGTCCAAGCAGTCTGGCACCTGCAGCAGTGTGTCGGCTAGCGTCCTAGCGACAGAACGCGGTGACCGGTCCTGAAATGTCGCCGGGGCCCCTTGTCCAGGCAGGCCTTGCCACTCACCACTGTCCCGAGCAGAATGGCACCTGCAGGGCTGCGCCTAGTGGCCTAGTGACATGCTTCTGTGGCCGGTCGTCTGTGACGTCATGGGCACCAGAGCCCCACGGCCGCGCCCGGCTCGGCCGGCCACAGCCATGGCCCCTGGCTCTCTGGTCCCTGATGCATGCCAGGCACAGGGCCCTTGGTGGGACAGAGCTCCCAGGGCCCCTGAACCTCCTCCGAAGGAGCAGCGGGGACGGCACATGATGAAGGCAAAAAGAAACATTCAACAACAAAGTGTTTCCCAGACACTCAGAGACGCAGGATTTGTTAAAACAAGCACATTTATTAGGTAGAAACCGAGGGCAAAATGCTCCTGTGCCTCCTGCAAGGAGGGGCATCAAAAGCTTGAGCAGGTGCAGAGGCTACAAGGAAGCAGGGGCCTGGCTTCTCTTCAGCTCATGGAAGGGGTGGGGAGGAAGAACAGCAGGGCCTCCAGCAGGCGCTCCGTCAGGTGCAGGAATGCCTCACTGGCATCTTCCGCACGGTGCCCAGCTTCCGTGGAAGAAGCGCCCAGGGGATGGTCTCAGGGGCACGAGCAGCGAGGGGGGTAGGAGCAGCAGGCTGGGTATGAGGAGGAGGGGGGGTACGAGGAGCCGGCAGGGCACGAGCAGCAAACAGGGTACAAGGAGCAGGCAGTCCACAGTGTCCTTGTGGGCACTGAGGTTTCCGCAGGCACTGCCTGCTCCTGTCCCTGGCTGGATGCTGCTCCGTCGGGCTTTTTCTTGGCAAGGCCTTGTCAGACACTGTAGAGGTCCGCACCGCAGAGAGAGACCCGTTTTGAGCCAGAGTGTCATAAGGGTCTGGTTTGTCCTCACAGTCATCCTCTTCCATCTCCTCCACACCGCCGCAGTCAGCGCTTCCCTGCCTGGGCAGCCAGTAGAGCCCAAAGAGCATGAGGAGGATTTCGGCAGCGGCCCAGCACCACCAGTTCTGGGAGGCAGCGAGGAGACCGTTTTGCTGTGGGAGCGTGCGCGGCTCTTGGCTGCTCTGCTCCATGTCCTGCAGCAGCCAAGTCGTCTCCAGACTCTGCTGCTCCATACGCTGCTGCAGGTCTGGCGCGTCCTCGACCGTGCGTTCGTTGACGCTCAGCATGCACTGCACGACACTGAGCACGGCCAGGACGTGGCTGATGCCAATAGCCATGGCCTGGAGGAGGAGGGAGAGAAGGGAGGGTCTCAGCAGGAGAAGGAGATGGTGCCAGGGGCAGTGCGGACGGGAGACGCAGGGGCCCAGGGATGGGTGGGAGGGGGGGGCGAGAGAACTCGGAGGCAGCAAGGAGAAGGTTGGTGAGCACGCTGGGGCCGGGGGCAAATGCTGCGGGTTCCCCGCACTCAGCGAAGGACAAAGAACTGCTGGAGAGGGCCCAGCGCAGGGACACTGAGATGATGAAGGGCCTGGAGCACCTTCCATGCGAGGAAAGGCTGAGAGAGCTGGGTCGGTTTGGCTTGGAGAAGAGGAGGCTGAGGGGGGATCTTATCAATGCCTATCAATATCTAAAGGGGGGGTGTCAGGAGGATGGGGCCAGGCTCTGCTCAGTGGTGTCCAGTGACAGGACTAGGGGCAATGGCCGTAAACTGGAAAACAGAAGGTTCAGCCTGCACGTGAGGAAACACTTGTTCCCTGTGAGGGTGAGAGAGCACTGGGACAGGCTGCCCAGAGATGGGGGGGGGGGGAGTCTCCTTCCCTGGAGGCTTTCAAAAATCGCCTGGGCTTGTTCCTGTGTGATCTACTCCAGGTGATCCTGCTCTGGCAGGGGGGTTGGACTAGATGATCTCTAGGGGTCCCTTCCAACCTTACCGTTCTGTGAAACCTGTGAAATCCGTGGCTGGCACCCCTGCGGCCCACCCTGAGAGCGGCACATGCCCGGGCCAGGGCAGGTGCGGCCTGGGCTGCGCCTTTGAAATGCCAGCAGGGGCTGTTGTCCGGCCCAGGCTTTCCCCGCCAGCCCCACTCACCGCTGGTCCAAGCAGTCTGGCACCTGCAGCAGTGTGTCGGCTAGCGTCCTAGCGACAGAACGCGGTGACCGGTCCTGAAATGTCGCCGGGGCCCCTTGTCCAGGCAGGCCTTGCCACTCACCACTGTCCCGAGCAGAATGGCACCTGCAGGGCTGCGCCTAGTGGCCTAGTGACATGCTTCTGTGGCCGGTCGTCTGTGACGTCATGGGCACCAGAGCCCCACGGCCGCGCCCGGCTCGGCCGGCCACAGCCATGGCCCCTGGCTCTCTGGTCCCTGATGCATGCCAGGCACAGGGCCCTTGGTGGGACAGAGCTCCCAGGGCCCCTGAACCTCCTCCGAAGGAGCAGCGGGGACGGCACATGATGAAGGCAAAAAGAAACATTCAACAACAAAGTGTTTCCCAGACACTCAGAGACGCAGGATTTGTTAAAACAAGCACATTTATTAGGTAGAAACCGAGGGCAAAATGCTCCTGTGCCTCCTGCAAGGAGGGGCATCAAAAGCTTGAGCAGGTGCAGAGGCTACAAGGAAGCAGGGGCCTGGCTTCTCTTCAGCTCATGGAAGGGGTGGGGAGGAAGAACAGCAGGGCCTCCAGCAGGCGCTCCGTCAGGTGCAGGAATGCCTCACTGGCATCTTCCGCACGGTGCCCAGCTTCCGTGGAAGAAGCGCCCAGGGGATGGTCTCAGGGGCACGAGCAGCGAGGGGGGTAGGAGCAGCAGGCTGGGTATGAGGAGGAGGGGGGGTACGAGGAGCCGGCAGGGCACGAGCAGCAAACAGGGTACAAGGAGCAGGCAGTCCACAGTGTCCTTGTGGGCACTGAGGTTTCCGCAGGCACTGCCTGCTCCTGTCCCTGGCTGGATGCTGCTCCGTCGGGCTTTTTCTTGGCAAGGCCTTGTCAGACACTGTAGAGGTCCGCACCGCAGAGAGAGACCCGTTTTGAGCCAGAGTGTCATAAGGGTCTGGTTTGTCCTCACAGTCATCCTCTTCCATCTCCTCCACACCGCCGCAGTCAGCGCTTCCCTGCCTGGGCAGCCAGTAGAGCCCAAAGAGCATGAGGAGGATTTCGGCAGCGGCCCAGCACCACCAGTTCTGGGAGGCAGCGAGGAGACCGTTTTGCTGTGGGAGCGTGCGCGGCTCCTGGCTGCTCTGCTCCATGTCCTGCAGCAGCCAAGTCGTCTCCAGACTCTGCTGCTCCATACGCTGCTGCAGGTCTGGCGCGTCCTCGACCGTGCGTTCGTTGACGCTCAGCATGCACTGCACGACACTGAGCACGGCCAGGACGTGGCTGATGCCAATAGCCATGGCCTGGAGGAGGAGGGAGAGAAGGGAGGGTCTCAGCAGGAGAAGGAGATGGTGGCAGGGGCAGTGCGGACGGGAGACGCAGGGGCCCAGGGATGGGTGGGAGGGGGGGGCGAGAGAACTCGGAGGCAGCAAGGAGAAGGTTGGTGAGCACGCTGGGGCCGGGGGCAAATGCTGCGGGTTCCCCGCACTCAGCGAAGGACAAAGAACTGCTGGAGAGGGCCCAGCGCAGGGCCACTGAGATGATGAAGGGCCTGGAGCACCTTCCATGCGAGGAAAGGCTGAGAGAGCTGGGTCGGTTTGGCTTGGAGAAGAGGAGGCTGAGGGGGGATCTTATCAATGCCTATCAATATCTAAAGGGGGGGTGTCAGGAGGATGGGGCCAGGCTCTGCTCAGTGGTGTCCAGTGACAGGACTAGGGGCAATGGCCGTAAACTGGAAAACAGAAGGTTCAGCCTGCACGTGAGGAAACACTTGTTCCCTGTGAGGGTGAGAGAGCACTGGGACAGGCTGCCCAGAGATGGGGGGGGGGGGGAGTCTCCTTCCCTGGAGGCTTTCAAAAATCGCCTGGGCTTGTTCCTGTGTGATCTACTCCAGGTGATCCTGCTCTGGCAGGGGGGTTGGACTAGATGATCTCTAGGGGTCCCTTCCAACCTTACCGTTCTGTGAAACCTGTGAAATCCGTGGCTGGCACCCCTGCGGCCCACCCTGAGAGCGGCACATGCCCGGGCCAGGGCAGGTGCGGCCTGGGCTGCGCCTTTGAAATGCCAGCAGGGGCCGTTGTCCGGCCCAGGCTTTCCCCGCCAGCCCCACTCACCGCTGGTCCAAGCAGTCTGGCACCTGCAGCAGTGTGTCGGCTAGCGTCCTAGCGGCAGAACGCGGTGACCGGTCCTGAAATGTCGCCGGGGCCCCTTGTCCAGGCAGGCCTTGCCACTCACCGCTGTCCCGAGCAGAATGGCACCTGCAGGGCTGCGCCTAGTGGCCTAGTGACATGCTTCTGTGGCCGGTCGTCTGTGACGTCATGGGCACCAGAGCCCCACGGCCGCGCCCGGCTCGGCCGGCCACAGCCATGGCCCCTGGCTCTCTGGTCCCTGATGCATGCCAGGCACAGGGCCCTTGGTGGGACAGAGCTCCCAGGGCCCCTGAACCTCCTCCGAAGGAGCAGCGGGGACGGCACATGATGAAGGCAAAAAGAAACATTCAACAACAAAGTGTTTCCCAGACACTCAGAGACGCAGGATTTGTTAAAACAAGCACATTTATTAGGTAGAAACCGAGGGCAAAATGCTCCTGTGCCTCCTGCAAGGAGGGGCATCAAAAGCTTGAGCAGGTGCAGAGGCTACAAGGAAGCAGGGGCCTGGCTTCTCTTCAGCTCATGGAAGGGGTGGGGAGGAAGAACAGCAGGGCCTCCAGCAGGCGCTCCGTCAGGTGCAGGAATGCCTCACTGGCATCTTCCGCACGGTGCCCAGCTTCCGTGGAAGAAGCGCCCAGGGGATGGTCTCAGGGGCACGAGCAGCGAGGGGGGTAGGAGCAGCAGGCTGGGTATGAGGAGGAGGGGGGGTACGAGGAGCCGGCAGGGCACGAGCAGCAAACAGGGTACAAGGAGCAGGCAGTCCACAGTGTCCTTGTGGGCACTGAGGTTTCCGCAGGCACTGCCTGCTCCTGTCCCTGGCTGGATGCTGCTCCGTCGGGCTTTTTCTTGGCAAGGCCTTGTCAGACACTGTAGAGGTCCGCACCGCAGAGAGAGACCCGTTTTGAGCCAGAGTGTCATAAGGGTCTGGTTTGTCCTCACAGTCATCCTCTTCCATCTCCTCCACACCGCCGCAGTCAGCGCTTCCCTGCCTGGGCAGCCAGTAGAGCCCAAAGAGCATGAGGAGGATTTCGGCAGCGGCCCAGCACCACCAGTTCTGGGAGGCAGCGAGGAGACCGTTTTGCTGTGGGAGCGTGCGCGGCTCCTGGCTGCTCTGCTCCATGTCCTGCAGCAGCCAAGTCGTCTCCAGACTCTGCTGCTCCATACGCTGCTGCAGGTCTGGCGCGTCCTCGACCGTGCGTTCGTTGACGCTCAGCATGCACTGCACGACACTGAGCACGGCCAGGACGTGGCTGATGCCAATAGCCATGGCCTGGAGGAGGAGGGAGAGAAGGGAGGGTCTCAGCAGGAGAAGGAGATGGTGCCAGGGGCAGTGCGGACGGGAGACGCAGGGGCCCAGGGATGGGTGGGAGGGGGGGGCGAGAGAACTCGGAGGCAGCAAGGAGAAGGTTGGTGAGCACGCTGGGGCCGGGGGCAAATGCTGCGGGTTCCCCGCACTCAGCGAAGGACAAAGAACTGCTGGAGAGGGCCCAGCGCAGGGCCACTGAGATGATGAAGGGCCTGGAGCACCTTCCATGCGAGGAAAGGCTGAGAGAGCTGGGTCGGTTTGGCTTGGAGAAGAGGAGGCTGAGGGGGGATCTTATCAATGCCTATCAATATCTAAAGGGGGGGTGTCAGGAGGATGGGGCCAGGCTCTGCTCAGTGGTGTCCAGTGACAGGACTAGGGGCAATGGCCGTAAACTGGAAAACAGAAGGTTCAGCCTGCACGTGAGGAAACACTTGTTCCCTGTGAGGGTGAGAGAGCCCTGGGACAGGCTGCCCAGAGATGGGGGGGGTGGAGTCTCCTTCCCTGGAGGCTTTCAAAAATCGCCTGGGCTTGTTCCTGTGTGATCTACTCCAGGTGATCCTGCTCTGGCAGGGGGGTTGGACTAGATGATCTCTAGGGGTCCCTTCCAACCTTACCGTTCTGTGAAACCTGTGAAATCCGTGGCTGGCACCCCTGCGGCCCACCCTGAGAGCGGCACATGCCCGGGCCAGGGCAGGTGCGGCCTGGGCTGCGCCTTTGAAATGCCAGCAGGGGCCGTTGTCTGGCCCAGGCTTTCCCCGCCAGCCCCACTCACCGCTGGTCCAAGCAGTCTGGCAGCTGCAGCAGTGTGTCGGCTCGCGTCCTAGCGACAGAACGCGGTGACCGGTCCTGAAATGTCGCCGGGGCCCCTTGTCCAGGCAGGCCTTGCCACTCACCGCTGTCCCGAGCAGAATGGCACCTGCAGGGCTGCGCCTAGTGGCCTAGTGACATGCTTCTGTGGCCGGTCGTCTGTGACGTCATGGGCACCAGAGCCCCACGGCCGCGCCCGGCTCGGCCGGCCACAGCCATGGCCCCTGGCTCTCTGGTCCCTGATGCATGCCAGGCACAGGGCCCTTGGTGGGACAGAGCTCCCAGGGCCCCTGAACCTCCTCCGAAGGAGCAGCGGGGACGGCACATGATGAAGGCAAAAAGAAACATTCAACAACAAAGTGTTTCCCAGACACTCAGAGACGCAGGATTTGTTAAAACAAGCACATTTATTAGGTAGAAACCGAGGGCAAAATGCTCCTGTGCCTCCTGCAAGGAGGGGCATCAAAAGCTTGAGCAGGTGCAGAGGCTACAAGGAAGCAGGGGCCTGGCTTCTCTTCAGCTCATGGAAGGGGTGGGGAGGAAGAACAGCAGGGCCTCCAGCAGGCGCTCCGTCAGGTGCAGGAATGCCTCACTGGCATCTTCCGCACGGTGCCCAGCTTCCGTGGAAGAAGCGCCCAGGGGATGGTCTCAGGGGCACGAGCAGCGAGGGGGGTAGGAGCAGCAGGCTGGGTATGAGGAGGAGGGGGGGTACGAGGAGCCGGCAGGGCACGAGCAGCAAACAGGGTACAAGGAGCAGGCAGTCCACAGTGTCCTTGTGGGCACTGAGGTTTCCGCAGGCACTGCCTGCTCCTGTCCCTGGCTGGATGCTGCTCCGTCGGGCTTTTTCTTGGCAAGGCCTTGTCAGACACTGTAGAGGTCCGCACCGCAGAGAGAGACCCGTTTTGAGCCAGAGTGTCATAAGGGTCTGGTTTGTCCTCACAGTCATCCTCTTCCATCTCCTCCACACCGCCGCAGTCAGCGCTTCCCTGCCTGGGCAGCCAGTAGAGCCCAAAGAGCATGAGGAGGATTTCGGCAGCGGCCCAGCACCACCAGTTCTGGGAGGCAGCGAGGAGACCGTTTTGCTGTGGGAGTGTGCGCGGCTCCTGGCTGCTCTGCTCCATGTCCTGCAGCAGCCAAGTCGTCTCCAGACTCTGCTGCTCCATACGCTGCTGCAGGTCTGGCGCGTCCTCGACCGTGCGTTCGTTGACGCTCAGCATGCACTGCACGACACTGAGCACGGCCAGGACGTGGCTGATGCCAATAGCCATGGCCTGGAGGAGGAGGGAGAGAAGGGAGGGTCTCAGCAGGAGAAGGAGATGGTGCCAGGGGCAGTGCGGACGGGAGACGCAGGGGCCCAGGGATGGGTGGGAGGGGGGGGCGAGAGAACTCGGAGGCAGCAAGGAGAAGGTTGGTGAGCACGCTGGGGCCGGGGGCAAATGCTGCGGGTTCCCCGCACTCAGCGAAGGACAAAGAACTGCTGGAGAGGGCCCAGCGCAGGGCCACTGAGATGATGAAGGGCCTGGAGCACCTTCCATGCGAGGAAAGGCTGAGAGAGCTGGGTCGGTTTGGCTTGGAGAAGAGGAGGCTGAGGGGGGATCTTATCAATGCCTATCAATATCTAAAGGGGGGGTGTCAGGAGGATGGGGCCAGGCTCTGCTCAGTGGTGTCCAGTGACAGGACTAGGGGCAATGGCTGTAAACTGGAAAACAGAAGGCTCAACCAGCACGTGAGGAAACACTTGTTCCCTGTGAGGGTGAGAGAGCCCTGGGACAGGCTGCCCAGAGATGGGGGGGGTGGAGTCTCCTTCCCTGGAGGCTTTCAAAAATCGCCTGGGCTTGTTCCTGTGTGATCTACTCCAGGTGATCCTGCTCTGGCAGGGGGGTTGGACTAGATGATCTCTAGGGGTCCCTTCCAACCTTACCGTTCTGTGAAACCTGTGCAATCCGTGGCTGGCACCCCTGCGGCCCACCCTGAGAGCGGCACATGCCCGGGCCAGGGCAGGTGCGGCCTGGGCTGCGCCTTTGAAATGCCAGCAGGGGCTGTTGTCCGGCCCAGGCTTTCCCCGCCAGCCCCACTCACCGCGGGTCCAAGCAGTCTGGCAGCTGCAGCAGTGTGTCGGCTAGCGTCCTAGCGACAGAACGCGGTGACCGGTCCTGAAATGTCGCCGGGGCCCCTTGTCCAGGCAGGCCTTGCCACTCACCGCTGTCCCGAGCAGAATGGCACCTGCAGGGCTGCGCCTAGTGGCCTAGTGACATGCTTCTGTGGCCGGTCGTCTGTGACGTCATGGGCACCAGAGCCCCACGGCCGCGCCCAGCTCGGCCGGCCACAGCCATGGCCCCTGGCTCTCTGGTCCCTGATGCATGCCAGGCACAGGGCCCTTGGTGGGACAGAGCTCCCAGGGCCCCTGAACCTCCTCCGAAGGAGCAGCGGGGACGGCACATGATGAAGGCAAAAAGAAACATTCAACAACAAAGTGTTTCCCAGACACTCAGAGACGCAGGATTTGTTAAAACAAGCACATTTATTAGGTAGAAACCGAGGGCAAAATGCTCCTGTGCCTCCTGCAAGGAGGGGCATCAAAAGCTTGAGCAGGTGCAGAGGCTACAAGGAAGCAGGGGCCTGGCTTCTCTTCAGCTCATGGAAGGGGTGGGGAGGAAGAACAGCAGGGCCTCCAGCAGGCGCTCCGTCAGGTGCAGGAATGCCTCACTGGCATCTTCCGCACGGTGCCCAGCTTCCGTGGAAGAAGCGCCCAGGGGATGGTCTCAGGGGCACGAGCAGCGAGGGGGGTAGGAGCAGCAGGCTGGGTATGAGGAGGAGGGGGGGTACGAGGAGCCGGCAGGGCACGAGCAGCAAACAGGGTACAAGGAGCAGGCAGTCCACAGTGTCCTTGTGGGCACTGAGGTTTCCGCAGGCACTGCCTGCTCCTGTCCCTGGCTGGATGCTGCTCCGTCGGGCTTTTTCTTGGCAAGGCCTTGTCAGACACTGTAGAGGTCCGCACCGCAGAGAGAGACCCGTTTTGAGCCAGAGTGTCATAAGGGTCTGGTTTGTCCTCACAGTCATCCTCTTCCATCTCCTCCACACCGCCGCAGTCAGCGCTTCCCTGCCTGGGCAGCCAGTAGAGCCCAAAGAGCATGAGGAGGATTTCGGCAGCGGCCCAGCACCACCAGTTCTGGGAGGCAGCGAGGAGACCGTTTTGCTGTGGGAGCGTGCGCGGCTCCTGGCTGCTCTGCTCCATGTCCTGCAGCAGCCAAGTCGTCTCCAGACTCTGCTGCTCCATACGCTGCTGCAGGTCTGGCGCGTCCTCGACCGTGCGTTCGTTGACGCTCAGCATGCACTGCACGACACTGAGCACGGCCAGGACGTGGCTGATGCCAATAGCCATGGCCTGGAGGAGGAGGGAGAGAAGGGAGGGTCTCAGCAGGAGAAGGAGATGGTGCCAGGGGCAGTGCGGACGGGAGACGCAGGGGCCCAGGGATGGGTGGGAGGGGGGGGCGAGAGAACTCGGAGGCAGCAAGGAGAAGGTTGGTGAGCACGCTGGGGCCGGGGGCAAATGCTGCGGGTTCCCCGCACTCAGCGAAGGACAAAGAACTGCTGGAGAGGGCCCAGCGCAGGGCCACTGAGATGATGAAGGGCCTGGAGCACCTTCCATGCGAGGAAAGGCTGAGAGAGCTGGGTCGGTTTGGCTTGGAGAAGAGGAGGCTGAGGGGGGATCTTATCAATGCCTATCAATATCTAAAGGGGGGGTGTCAGGAGGATGGGGCCAGGCTCTGCTCAGTGGTGTCCAGTGACAGGACTAGGGGCAATGGCCGTAAACTGGAAAACAGAAGGTTCAGCCTGCACGTGAGGAAACACTTGTTCCCTGTGAGGGTGAGAGAGCACTGGGACAGGCTGCCCAGAGATGGGGGGGGTGGAGTCTCCTTCCCTGGAGGCTTTCAAAAATCGCCTGGGCTTGTTCCTGTGTGATCTACTCCAGGTGATCCTGCTCTGGCAGGGAGGTTGGACTAGATGATCTCTAGGGGTCCCTTCCAACCTTACCGTTCTGTGAAACCTGTGCAATCCGTGGCTGGCACCCCTGCGGCCCACCCTGAGAGCGGCACATGCCCGGGCCAGGGCAGGTGCGGCCTGGGCTGCGCCTTTGAAATGCCAGCAGGGGCCGTTGTCCGGCCCAGGCTTTCCCCGCCAGCCCCACTCACCGCTGGTCCAAGCAGTCTGGCAGCTGCAGCAGTGTGTCGGCTAGCGTCCTAGCGACAGAACGCGGTGACCGGTCCTGAAATGTCGCCGGGGCCCCTTGTCCAGGCAGGCCTTGCCACTCACCGCTGTCCCGAGCAGAATGGCACCTGCAGGGCTGCGCCTAGTGGCCTAGTGACATGCTTCTGTGGCCGGTCGTCTGTGACGTCATGGGCACCAGAGCCCCACGGCCGCGCCCGGCTCGGCCGGCCACAGCCATGGCCCCTGGCTCTCTGGTCCCTGATGCATGCCAGGCACAGGGCCCTTGGTGGGACAGAGCTCCCAGGGCCCCTGAACCTCCTCCGAAGGAGCAGCGGGGACGGCACATGATGAAGGCAAAAAGAAACATTCAACAACAAAGTGTTTCCCAGACACTCAGAGACGCAGGATTTGTTAAAACAAGCACATTTATTAGGTAGAAACCGAGGGCAAAATGCTCCTGTGCCTCCTGCAAGGAGGGGCATCAAAAGCTTGAGCAGGTGCAGAGGCTACAAGGAAGCAGGGGCCTGGCTTCTCTTCAGCTCATGGAAGGGGTGGGGAGGAAGAACAGCAGGGCCTCCAGCAGGCGCTCCGTCAGGTGCAGGAATGCCTCACTGGCATCTTCCGCACGGTGCCCAGCTTCCGTGGAAGAAGCGCCCAGGGGATGGTCTCAGGGGCACGAGCAGCGAGGGGGGTAGGAGCAGCAGGCTGGGTATGAGGAGGAGGGGGGGTACGAGGAGCCGGCAGGGCACGAGCAGCAAACAGGGTACAAGGAGCAGGCAGTCCACAGTGTCCTTGTGGGCACTGAGGTTTCCGCAGGCACTGCCTGCTCCTGTCCCTGGCTGGATGCTGCTCCGTCGGGCTTTTTCTTGGCAAGGCCTTGTCAGACACTGTAGAGGTCCGCACCGCAGAGAGAGACCCGTTTTGAGCCAGAGTGTCATAAGGGTCTGGTTTGTCCTCACAGTCATCCTCTTCCATCTCCTCCACACCGCCGCAGTCAGCGCTTCCCTGCCTGGGCAGCCAGTAGAGCCCAAAGAGCATGAGGAGGATTTCGGCAGCGGCCCAGCACCACCAGTTCTGGGAGGCAGCGAGGAGACCGTTTTGCTGTGGGAGTGTGCGCGGCTCCTGGCTGCTCTGCTCCATGTCCTGCAGCAGCCAAGTCGTCTCCAGACTCTGCTGCTCCATACGCTGCTGCAGGTCTGGCGCGTCCTCGACCGTGCGTTCGTTGACGCTCAGCATGCACTGCACGACACTGAGCACGGCCAGGACGTGGCTGATGCCAATAGCCATGGCCTGGAGGAGGAGGGAGAGAAGGGAGGGTCTCAGCAGGAGAAGGAGATGGTGCCAGGGGCAGTGCGGACGGGAGACGCAGGGGCCCAGGGATGGGTGGGAGGGGGGGGCGAGAGAACTCGGAGGCAGCAAGGAGAAGGTTGGTGAGCACGCTGGGGCCGGGGGCAAATGCTGCGGGTTCCCCGCACTCAGCGAAGGACAAAGAACTGCTGGAGAGGGCCCAGCGCAGGGCCACTGAGATGATGAAGGGCCTGGAGCACCTTCCATGCGAGGAAAGGCTGAGAGAGCTGGGTCGGTTTGGCTTGGAGAAGAGGAGGCTGAGGGGGGATCTTATCAATGCCTATCAATATCTAAAGGGGGGGTGTCAGGAGGATGGGGCCAGGCTCTGCTCAGTGGTGTCCAGTGACAGGACTAGGGGCAATGGCTGTAAACTGGAAAACAGAAGGCTCAACCAGCACGTGAGGAAACACTTGTTCCCTGTGAGGGTGAGAGAGCCCTGGGACAGGCTGCCCAGAGATGGGGGGGGTGGAGTCTCCTTCCCTGGAGGCTTTCAAAAATCGCCTGGGCTTGTTCCTGTGTGATCTACTCCAGGTGATCCTGCTCTGGCAGGGGGGTTGGACTAGATGATCTCTAGGGGTCCCTTCCAACCTTACCGTTCTGTGAAACCTGTGCAATCCGTGGCTGGCACCCCTGCGGCCCACCCTGAGAGCGGCACATGCCCGGGCCAGGGCAGGTGCGGCCTGGGCTGCGCCTTTGAAATGCCAGCAGGGGCTGTTGTCCGGCCCAGGCTTTCCCCGCCAGCCCCACTCACCGCGGGTCCAAGCAGTCTGGCAGCTGCAGCAGTGTGTCGGCTAGCGTCCTAGCGACAGAACGCGGTGACCGGTCCTGAAATGTCGCCGGGGCCCCTTGTCCAGGCAGGCCTTGCCACTCACCGCTGTCCCGAGCAGAATGGCACCTGCAGGGCTGCGCCTAGTGGCCTAGTGACATGCTTCTGTGGCCGGTCGTCTGTGACGTCATGGGCACCAGAGCCCCACGGCCGCGCCCAGCTCGGCCGGCCACAGCCATGGCCCCTGGCTCTCTGGTCCCTGATGCATGCCAGGCACAGGGCCCTTGGTGGGACAGAGCTCCCAGGGCCCCTGAACCTCCTCCGAAGGAGCAGCGGGGACGGCACATGATGAAGGCAAAAAGAAACATTCAACAACAAAGTGTTTCCCAGACACTCAGAGACGCAGGATTTGTTAAAACAAGCACATTTATTAGGTAGAAACCGAGGGCAAAATGCTCCTGTGCCTCCTGCAAGGAGGGGCATCAAAAGCTTGAGCAGGTGCAGAGGCTACAAGGAAGCAGGGGCCTGGCTTCTCTTCAGCTCATGGAAGGGGTGGGGAGGAAGAACAGCAGGGCCTCCAGCAGGCGCTCCGTCAGGTGCAGGAATGCCTCACTGGCATCTTCCGCACGGTGCCCAGCTTCCGTGGAAGAAGCGCCCAGGGGATGGTCTCAGGGGCACGAGCAGCGAGGGGGGTAGGAGCAGCAGGCTGGGTATGAGGAGGAGGGGGGGTACGAGGAGCCGGCAGGGCACGAGCAGCAAACAGGGTACAAGGAGCAGGCAGTCCACAGTGTCCTTGTGGGCACTGAGGTTTCCGCAGGCACTGCCTGCTCCTGTCCCTGGCTGGATGCTGCTCCGTCGGGCTTTTTCTTGGCAAGGCCTTGTCAGACACTGTAGAGGTCCGCACCGCAGAGAGAGACCCGTTTTGAGCCAGAGTGTCATAAGGGTCTGGTTTGTCCTCACAGTCATCCTCTTCCATCTCCTCCACACCGCCGCAGTCAGCGCTTCCCTGCCTGGGCAGCCAGTAGAGCCCAAAGAGCATGAGGAGGATTTCGGCAGCGGCCCAGCACCACCAGTTCTGGGAGGCAGCGAGGAGACCGTTTTGCTGTGGGAGCGTGCGCGGCTCCTGGCTGCTCTGCTCCATGTCCTGCAGCAGCCAAGTCGTCTCCAGACTCTGCTGCTCCATACGCTGCTGCAGGTCTGGCGCGTCCTCGACCGTGCGTTCGTTGACGCTCAGCATGCACTGCACGACACTGAGCACGGCCAGGACGTGGCTGATGCCAATAGCCATGGCCTGGAGGAGGAGGGAGAGAAGGGAGGGTCTCAGCAGGAGAAGGAGATGGTGCCAGGGGCAGTGCGGACGGGAGACGCAGGGGCCCAGGGATGGGTGGGAGGGGGGGGCGAGAGAACTCGGAGGCAGCAAGGAGAAGGTTGGTGAGCACGCTGGGGCCGGGGGCAAATGCTGCGGGTTCCCCGCACTCAGCGAAGGACAAAGAACTGCTGGAGAGGGCCCAGCGCAGGGCCACTGAGATGATGAAGGGCCTGGAGCACCTTCCATGCGAGGAAAGGCTGAGAGAGCTGGGTCGGTTTGGCTTGGAGAAGAGGAGGCTGAGGGGGGATCTTATCAATGCCTATCAATATCTAAAGGGGGGGTGTCAGGAGGATGGGGCCAGGCTCTGCTCAGTGGTGTCCAGTGACAGGACTAGGGGCAATGGCCGTAAACTGGAAAACAGAAGGTTCAGCCTGCACGTGAGGAAACACTTGTTCCCTGTGAGGGTGAGAGAGCACTGGGACAGGCTGCCCAGAGATGGGGGGGGTGGAGTCTCCTTCCCTGGAGGCTTTCAAAAATCGCCTGGGCTTGTTCCTGTGTGATCTACTCCAGGTGATCCTGCTCTGGCAGGGAGGTTGGACTAGATGATCTCTAGGGGTCCCTTCCAACCTTACCGTTCTGTGAAACCTGTGCAATCCGTGGCTGGCACCCCTGCGGCCCACCCTGAGAGCGGCACATGCCCGGGCCAGGGCAGGTGCGGCCTGGGCTGCGCCTTTGAAATGCCAGCAGGGGCCGTTGTCCGGCCCAGGCTTTCCCCGCCAGCCCCACTCACCGCTGGTCCAAGCAGTCTGGCAGCTGCAGCAGTGTGTCGGCTAGCGTCCTAGCGACAGAACGCGGTGACCGGTCCTGAAATGTCGCCGGGGCCCCTTGTCCAGGCAGGCCTTGCCACTCACCGCTGTCCCGAGCAGAATGGCACCTGCAGGGCTGCGCCTAGTGGCCTAGTGACATGCTTCTGTGGCCGGTCGTCTGTGACGTCATGGGCACCAGAGCCCCACGGCCGCGCCCGGCTCGGCCGGCCACAGCCATGGCCCCTGGCTCTCTGGTCCCTGATGCATGCCAGGCACAGGGCCCTTGGTGGGACAGAGCTCCCAGGGCCCCTGAACCTCCTCCGAAGGAGCAGCGGGGACGGCACATGATGAAGGCAAAAAGAAACATTCAACAACAAAGTGTTTCCCAGACACTCAGAGACGCAGGATTTGTTAAAACAAGCACATTTATTAGGTAGAAACCGAGGGCAAAATGCTCCTGTGCCTCCTGCAAGGAGGGGCATCAAAAGCTTGAGCAGGTGCAGAGGCTACAAGGAAGCAGGGGCCTGGCTTCTCTTCAGCTCATGGAAGGGGTGGGGAGGAAGAACAGCAGGGCCTCCAGCAGGCGCTCCGTCAGGTGCAGGAATGCCTCACTGGCATCTTCCGCACGGTGCCCAGCTTCCGTGGAAGAAGCGCCCAGGGGATGGTCTCAGGGGCACGAGCAGCGAGGGGGGTAGGAGCAGCAGGCTGGGTATGAGGAGGAGGGGGGGTACGAGGAGCCGGCAGGGCACGAGCAGCAAACAGGGTACAAGGAGCAGGCAGTCCACAGTGTCCTTGTGGGCACTGAGGTTTCCGCAGGCACTGCCTGCTCCTGTCCCTGGCTGGATGCTGCTCCGTCGGGCTTTTTCTTGGCAAGGCCTTGTCAGACACTGTAGAGGTCCGCACCGCAGAGAGAGACCCGTTTTGAGCCAGAGTGTCATAAGGGTCTGGTTTGTCCTCACAGTCATCCTCTTCCATCTCCTCCACACCGCCGCAGTCAGCGCTTCCCTGCCTGGGCAGCCAGTAGAGCCCAAAGAGCATGAGGAGGATTTCGGCAGCGGCCCAGCACCACCAGTTCTGGGAGGCAGCGAGGAGACCGTTTTGCTGTGGGAGCGTGCGCGGCTCCTGGCTGCTCTGCTCCATGTCCTGCAGCAGCCAAGTCGTCTCCAGACTCTGCTGCTCCATACGCTGCTGCAGGTCTGGCGCGTCCTCGACCGTGCGTTCGTTGACGCTCAGCATGCACTGCACGACACTGAGCACGGCCAGGACGTGGCTGATGCCAATAGCCATGGCCTGGAGGAGGAGGGAGAGAAGGGAGGGTCTCAGCAGGAGAAGGAGATGGTGCCAGGGGCAGTGCGGACGGGAGACGCAGGGGCCCAGGGATGGGTGGGAGGGGGGGGCGAGAGAACTCGGAGGCAGCAAGGAGAAGGTTGGTGAGCACGCTGGGGCCGGGGGCAAATGCTGCGGGTTCCCCGCACTCAGCGAAGGACAAAGAACTGCTGGAGAGGGCCCAGCGCAGGGCCACTGAGATGATGAAGGGCCTGGAGCACCTTCCATGCGAGGAAAGGCTGAGAGAGCTGGGTCGGTTTGGCTTGGAGAAGAGGAGGCTGAGGGGGGATCTTATCAATGCCTATCAATATCTAAAGGGGGGGTGTCAGGAGGATGGGGCCAGGCTCTGCTCAGTGGTGTCCAGTGACAGGACTAGGGGCAATGGCCGTAAACTGGAAAACAGAAGGTTCAGCCTGCACGTGAGGAAACACTTGTTCCCTGTGAGGGTGAGAGAGCACTGGGACAGGCTGCCCAGAGATGGGGGGGGGGTGGAGTCTCCTTCCCTGGAGGCTTTCAAAAATCGCCTGGGCTTGTTCCTGTGTGATCTACTCCAGGTGATCCTGCTCTGGCAGGGAGGTTGGACTAGATGATCTCTAGGGGTCCCTTCCAACCTTACCGTTCTGTGAAACCTGTGCAATCCGTGGCTGGCACCCCTGCGGCCCACCCTGAGAGCGGCACATGCCCGGGCCAGGGCAGGTGCGGCCTGGGCTGCGCCTTTGAAATGCCAGCAGGGGCCGTTGTCCGGCCCAGGCTTTCCCCGCCAGCCCCACTCACCGCTGGTCCAAGCAGTCTGGCAGCTGCAGCAGTGTGTCGGCTAGCGTCCTAGCGACAGAACGCGGTGACCGGTCCTGAAATGTCGCCGGGGCCCCTTGTCCAGGCAGGCCTTGCCACTCACCGCTGTCCCGAGCAGAATGGCACCTGCAGGGCTGCGCCTAGTGGCCTAGTGACATGCTTCTGTGGCCGGTCGTCTGTGACGTCATGGGCACCAGAGCCCCACGGCCGCGCCCGGCTCGGCCGGCCACAGCCATGGCCCCTGGCTCTCTGGTCCCTGATGCATGCCAGGCACAGGGCCCTTGGTGGGACAGAGCTCCCAGGGCCCCTGAACCTCCTCCGAAGGAGCAGCGGGGACGGCACATGATGAAGGCAAAAAGAAACATTCAACAACAAAGTGTTTCCCAGACACTCAGAGACGCAGGATTTGTTAAAACAAGCACATTTATTAGGTAGAAACCGAGGGCAAAATGCTCCTGTGCCTCCTGCAAGGAGGGGCATCAAAAGCTTGAGCAGGTGCAGAGGCTACAAGGAAGCAGGGGCCTGGCTTCTCTTCAGCTCATGGAAGGGGTGGGGAGGAAGAACAGCAGGGCCTCCAGCAGGCGCTCCGTCAGGTGCAGGAATGCCTCACTGGCATCTTCCGCACGGTGCCCAGCTTCCGTGGAAGAAGCGCCCAGGGGATGGTCTCAGGGGCACGAGCAGCGAGGGGGGTAGGAGCAGCAGGCTGGGTATGAGGAGGAGGGGGGGTACGAGGAGCCGGCAGGGCACGAGCAGCAAACAGGGTACAAGGAGCAGGCAGTCCACAGTGTCCTTGTGGGCACTGAGGTTTCCGCAGGCACTGCCTGCTCCTGTCCCTGGCTGGATGCTGCTCCGTCGGGCTTTTTCTTGGCAAGGCCTTGTCAGACACTGTAGAGGTCCGCACCGCAGAGAGAGACCCGTTTTGAGCCAGAGTGTCATAAGGGTCTGGTTTGTCCTCACAGTCATCCTCTTCCATCTCCTCCACACCGCCGCAGTCAGCGCTTCCCTGCCTGGGCAGCCAGTAGAGCCCAAAGAGCATGAGGAGGATTTCGGCAGCGGCCCAGCACCACCAGTTCTGGGAGGCAGCGAGGAGACCGTTTTGCTGTGGGAGCGTGCGCGGCTCCTGGCTGCTCTGCTCCATGTCCTGCAGCAGCCAAGTCGTCTCCAGACTCTGCTGCTCCATACGCTGCTGCAGGTCTGGCGCGTCCTCGACCGTGCGTTCGTTGACGCTCAGCATGCACTGCACGACACTGAGCACGGCCAGGACGTGGCTGATGCCAATAGCCATGGCCTGGAGGAGGAGGGAGAGAAGGGAGGGTCTCAGCAGGAGAAGGAGATGGTGCCAGGGGCAGTGCGGACGGGAGACGCAGGGGCCCAGGGATGGGTGGGAGGGGGGGGCGAGAGAACTCGGAGGCAGCAAGGAGAAGGTTGGTGAGCACGCTGGGGCCGGGGGCAAATGCTGCGGGTTCCCCGCACTCAGCGAAGGACAAAGAACTGCTGGAGAGGGCCCAGCGCAGGGCCACTGAGATGATGAAGGGCCTGGAGCACCTTCCATGCGAGGAAAGGCTGAGAGAGCTGGGTCGGTTTGGCTTGGAGAAGAGGAGGCTGAGGGGGGATCTTATCAATGCCTATCAATATCTAAAGGGGGGGTGTCAGGAGGATGGGGCCAGGCTCTGCTCAGTGGTGTCCAGTGACAGGACTAGGGGCAATGGCCGTAAACTGGAAAACAGAAGGTTCAGCCTGCACGTGAGGAAACACTTGTTCCCTGTGAGGGTGAGAGAGCACTGGGACAGGCTGCCCAGAGATGGGGGGGGGGTGGAGTCTCCTTCCCTGGAGGCTTTCAAAAATCGCCTGGGCTTGTTCCTGTGTGATCTACTCCAGGTGATCCTGCTCTGGCAGGGAGGTTGGACTAGATGATCTCTAGGGGTCCCTTCCAACCTTACCGTTCTGTGAAACCTGTGCAATCCGTGGCTGGCACCCCTGCGGCCCACCCTGAGAGCGGCACATGCCCGGGCCAGGGCAGGTGCGGCCTGGGCTGCGCCTTTGAAATGCCAGCAGGGGCCGTTGTCCGGCCCAGGCTTTCCCCGCCAGCCCCACTCACCGCTGGTCCAAGCAGTCTGGCAGCTGCAGCAGTGTGTCGGCTAGCGTCCTAGCGACAGAACGCGGTGACCGGTCCTGAAATGTCGCCGGGGCCCCTTGTCCAGGCAGGCCTTGCCACTCACCGCTGTCCCGAGCAGAATGGCACCTGCAGGGCTGCGCCTAGTGGCCTAGTGACATGCTTCTGTGGCCGGTCGTCTGTGACGTCATGGGCACCAGAGCCCCACGGCCGCGCCCGGCTCGGCCGGCCACAGCCATGGCCCCTGGCTCTCTGGTCCCTGATGCATGCCAGGCACAGGGCCCTTGGTGGGACAGAGCTCCCAGGGCCCCTGAACCTCCTCCGAAGGAGCAGCGGGGACGGCACATGATGAAGGCAAAAAGAAACATTCAACAACAAAGTGTTTCCCAGACACTCAGAGACGCAGGATTTGTTAAAACAAGCACATTTATTAGGTAGAAACCGAGGGCAAAATGCTCCTGTGCCTCCTGCAAGGAGGGGCATCAAAAGCTTGAGCAGGTGCAGAGGCTACAAGGAAGCAGGGGCCTGGCTTCTCTTCAGCTCATGGAAGGGGTGGGGAGGAAGAACAGCAGGGCCTCCAGCAGGCGCTCCGTCAGGTGCAGGAATGCCTCACTGGCATCTTCCGCACGGTGCCCAGCTTCCGTGGAAGAAGCGCCCAGGGGATGGTCTCAGGGGCACGAGCAGCGAGGGGGGTAGGAGCAGCAGGCTGGGTATGAGGAGGAGGGGGGGTACGAGGAGCCGGCAGGGCACGAGCAGCAAACAGGGTACAAGGAGCAGGCAGTCCACAGTGTCCTTGTGGGCACTGAGGTTTCCGCAGGCACTGCCTGCTCCTGTCCCTGGCTGGATGCTGCTCCGTCGGGCTTTTTCTTGGCAAGGCCTTGTCAGACACTGTAGAGGTCCGCACCGCAGAGAGAGACCCGTTTTGAGCCAGAGTGTCATAAGGGTCTGGTTTGTCCTCACAGTCATCCTCTTCCATCTCCTCCACACCGCCGCAGTCAGCGCTTCCCTGCCTGGGCAGCCAGTAGAGCCCAAAGAGCATGAGGAGGATTTCGGCAGCGGCCCAGCACCACCAGTTCTGGGAGGCAGCGAGGAGACCGTTTTGCTGTGGGAGCGTGCGCGGCTCCTGGCTGCTCTGCTCCATGTCCTGCAGCAGCCAAGTCGTCTCCAGACTCTGCTGCTCCATACGCTGCTGCAGGTCTGGCGCGTCCTCGACCGTGCGTTCGTTGACGCTCAGCATGCACTGCACGACACTGAGCACGGCCAGGACGTGGCTGATGCCAATAGCCATGGCCTGGAGGAGGAGGGAGGGAAGGGAGGGTCTCAGCAGGAGAAGGAGATGGTGCCAGGGGCAGTGCGGACGGGAGACGCAGGGGCCCAGGGATGGGTGGGAGGGGGGGGCGAGAGAACTCGGAGGCAGCAAGGAGAAGGTTGGTGAGCACGCTGGGGCCGGGGGCAAATGCTGCGGGTTCCCCGCACTCAGCGAAGGACAAAGAACTGCTGGAGAGGGCCCAGCGCAGGGCCACTGAGATGATGAAGGGCCTGGAGCACCTTCCATGCGAGGAAAGGCTGAGAGAGCTGGGTCGGTTTGGCTTGGAGAAGAGGAGGCTGAGGGGGGATCTTATCAATGCCTATCAATATCTAAAGGGGGGGTGTCAGGAGGATGGGGCCAGGCTCTGCTCAGTGGTGTCCAGTGACAGGACTAGGGGCAATGGCCGTAAACTGGAAAACAGAAGGTTCAGCCTGCACGTGAGGAAACACTTGTTCCCTGTGAGGGTGAGAGAGCACTGGGACAGGCTGCCCAGAGATGGGGGGGGGGTGGAGTCTCCTTCCCTGGAGGCTTTCAAAAATCGCCTGGGCTTGTTCCTGTGTGATCTACTCCAGGTGATCCTGCTCTGGCAGGGAGGTTGGACTAGATGATCTCTAGGGGTCCCTTCCAACCTTACCGTTCTGTGAAACCTGTGCAATCCGTGGCTGGCACCCCTGCGGCCCACCCTGAGAGCGGCACATGCCCGGGCCAGGGCAGGTGCGGCCTGGGCTGCGCCTTTGAAATGCCAGCAGGGGCTGTTGTCCGGCCCAGGCTTTCCCCGCCAGCCCCACTCACCGCTGGTCCAAGCAGTCTGGCAGCTGCAGCAGTGTGTCGGCTAGCGTCCTAGCGACAGAACGCGGTGACCGGTCCTGAAATGTCGCCGGGGCCCCTTGTCCAGGCAGGCCTTGCCACTCACCGCTGTCCCGAGCAGAATGGCACCTGCAGGGCTGCGCCTAGTGGCCTAGTGACATGCTTCTGTGGCCGGTCGTCTGTGACGTCATGGGCACCAGAGCCCCACGGCCGCGCCCGGCTCGGCCGGCCACAGCCATGGCCCCTGGCTCTCTGGTCCCTGATGCATGCCAGGCACAGGGCCCTTGGTGGGACAGAGCTCCCAGGGCCCCTGAACCTCCTCCGAAGGAGCAGCGGGGACGGCACATGATGAAGGCAAAAAGAAACATTCAACAACAAAGTGTTTCCCAGACACTCAGAGACGCAGGATTTGTTAAAACAAGCACATTTATTAGGTAGAAACCGAGGGCAAAATGCTCCTGTGCCTCCTGCAAGGAGGGGCATCAAAAGCTTGAGCAGGTGCAGAGGCTACAAGGAAGCAGGGGCCTGGCTTCTCTTCAGCTCATGGAAGGGGTGGGGAGGAAGAACAGCAGGGCCTCCAGCAGGCGCTCCGTCAGGTGCAGGAATGCCTCACTGGCATCTTCCGCACGGTGCCCAGCTTCCGTGGAAGAAGCGCCCAGGGGATGGTCTCAGGGGCACGAGCAGCGAGGGGGGTAGGAGCAGCAGGCTGGGTATGAGGAGGAGGGGGGGTACGAGGAGCCGGCAGGGCACGAGCAGCAAACAGGGTACAAGGAGCAGGCAGTCCACAGTGTCCTTGTGGGCACTGAGGTTTCCGCAGGCACTGCCTGCTCCTGTCCCTGGCTGGATGCTGCTCCGTCGGGCTTTTTCTTGGCAAGGCCTTGTCAGACACTGTAGAGGTCCGCACCGCAGAGAGAGACCCGTTTTGAGCCAGAGTGTCATAAGGGTCTGGTTTGTCCTCACAGTCATCCTCTTCCATCTCCTCCACACCGCCGCAGTCAGCGCTTCCCTGCCTGGGCAGCCAGTAGAGCCCAAAGAGCATGAGGAGGATTTCGGCAGCGGCCCAGCACCACCAGTTCTGGGAGGCAGCGAGGAGACCGTTTTGCTGTGGGAGCGTGCGCGGCTCCTGGCTGCTCTGCTCCATGTCCTGCAGCAGCCAAGTCGTCTCCAGACTCTGCTGCTCCATACGCTGCTGCAGGTCTGGCGCGTCCTCGACCGTGCGTTCGTTGACGCTCAGCATGCACTGCACGACACTGAGCACGGCCAGGACGTGGCTGATGCCAATAGCCATGGCCTGGAGGAGGAGGGAGAGAAGGGAGGGTCTCAGCAGGAGAAGGAGATGGTGCCAGGGGCAGTGCGGACGGGAGACGCAGGGGCCCAGGGATGGGTGGGAGGGGGGGGCGAGAGAACTCGGAGGCAGCAAGGAGAAGGTTGGTGAGCACGCTGGGGCCGGGGGCAAATGCTGCGGGTTCCCCGCACTCAGCGAAGGACAAAGAACTGCTGGAGAGGGCCCAGCGCAGGGCCACTGAGATGATGAAGGGCCTGGAGCACCTTCCATGCGAGGAAAGGCTGAGAGAGCTGGGTCGGTTTGGCTTGGAGAAGAGGAGGCTGAGGGGGGATCTTATCAATGCCTATCAATATCTAAAGGGGGGGTGTCAGGAGGATGGGGCCAGGCTCTGCTCAGTGGTGTCCAGTGACAGGACTAGGGGCAATGGCCGTAAACTGGAAAACAGAAGGTTCAGCCTGCACGTGAGGAAACACTTGTTCCCTGTGAGGGTGAGAGAGCACTGGGACAGGCTGCCCAGAGATGGGGGGGGTGGAGTCTCCTTCCCTGGAGGCTTTCAAAAATCGCCTGGGCTTGTTCCTGTGTGATCTACTCCAGGTGATCCTGCTCTGGCAGGGGGGTTGGACTAGATGATCTCTAGGGGTCCCTTCCAACCTTACCGTTCTGTGAAACCTGTGAAATCCGTGGCTGGCACCCCTGCGGCCCACCCTGAGAGCGGCACATGCCCGGGCCAGGGCAGGTGCGGCCTGGGCTGCGCCTTTGAAATGCCAGCAGGGGCTGTTGTCCGGCCCAGGCTTTCCCCGCCAGCCCCACTCACCGCGGGTCCAAGCAGTCTGGCAGCTGCAGCAGTGTGTCGGCTAGCGTCCTAGCGACAGAACGCGGTGACCGGTCCTGAAATGTCGCCGGGGCCCCTTGTCCAGGCAGGCCTTGCCACTCACCGCTGTCCCGAGCAGAATGGCACCTGCAGGGCTGCGCCTAGTGGCCTAGTGACATGCTTCTGTGGCCGGTCGTCTGTGACGTCATGGGCACCAGAGCCCCACGGCCGCGCCCGGCTCGGCCGGCCACAGCCATGGCCCCTGGCTCTCTGGTCCCTGATGCATGCCAGGCACAGGGCCCTTGGTGGGACAGAGCTCCCAGGGCCCCTGAACCTCCTCCGAAGGAGCAGCGGGGACGGCACATGATGAAGGCAAAAAGAAACATTCAACAACAAAGTGTTTCCCAGACACTCAGAGACGCAGGATTTGTTAAAACAAGCACATTTATTAGGTAGAAACCGAGGGCAAAATGCTCCTGTGCCTCCTGCAAGGAGGGGCATCAAAAGCTTGAGCAGGTGCAGAGGCTACAAGGAAGCAGGGGCCTGGCTTCTCTTCAGCTCATGGAAGGGGTGGGGAGGAAGAACAGCAGGGCCTCCAGCAGGCGCTCCGTCAGGTGCAGGAATGCCTCACTGGCATCTTCCGCACGGTGCCCAGCTTCCGTGGAAGAAGCGCCCAGGGGATGGTCTCAGGGGCACGAGCAGCGAGGGGGGTAGGAGCAGCAGGCTGGGTATGAGGAGGAGGGGGGGTACGAGGAGCCGGCAGGGCACGAGCAGCAAACAGGGTACAAGGAGCAGGCAGTCCACAGTGTCCTTGTGGGCACTGAGGTTTCCGCAGGCACTGCCTGCTCCTGTCCCTGGCTGGATGCTGCTCCGTCGGGCTTTTTCTTGGCAAGGCCTTGTCAGACACTGTAGAGGTCCGCACCGCAGAGAGAGACCCGTTTTGAGCCAGAGTGTCATAAGGGTCTGGTTTGTCCTCACAGTCATCCTCTTCCATCTCCTCCACACCGCCGCAGTCAGCGCTTCCCTGCCTGGGCAGCCAGTAGAGCCCAAAGAGCATGAGGAGGATTTCGGCAGCGGCCCAGCACCACCAGTTCTGGGAGGCAGCGAGGAGACCGTTTTGCTGTGGGAGCGTGCGCGGCTCCTGGCTGCTCTGCTCCATGTCCTGCAGCAGCCAAGTCGTCTCCAGACTCTGCTGCTCCATACGCTGCTGCAGGTCTGGCGCGTCCTCGACCGTGCGTTCGTTGACGCTCAGCATGCACTGCACGACACTGAGCACGGCCAGGACGTGGCTGATGCCAATAGCCATGGCCTGGAGGAGGAGGGAGAGAAGGGAGGGTCTCAGCAGGAGAAGGAGATGGTGCCAGGGGCAGTGCGGACGGGAGACGCAGGGGCCCAGGGATGGGTGGGAGGGGGGGGCGAGAGAACTCGGAGGCAGCAAGGAGAAGGTTGGTGAGCACGCTGGGGCCGGGGGCAAATGCTGCGGGTTCCCCGCACTCAGCGAAGGACAAAGAACTGCTGGAGAGGGCCCAGCGCAGGGCCACTGAGATGATGAAGGGCCTGGAGCACCTTCCATGCGAGGAAAGGCTGAGAGAGCTGGGTCGGTTTGGCTTGGAGAAGAGGAGGCTGAGGGGGGATCTTATCAATGCCTATCAATATCTAAAGGGGGGGTGTCAGGAGGATGGGGCCAGGCTCTGCTCAGTGCTGTCCAGTGACAGGACTAGGGGCAATGGCCGTAAACTGGAAAACAGAAGGTTCAGCCTGCACGTGAGGAAACACTTGTTCCCTGTGAGGGTGAGAGAGCACTGGGACAGGCTGCCCAGAGATGGGGGGGGGGGGAGTCTCCTTCCCTGGAGGCTTTCAAAAATCGCCTGGGCTTGTTCCTGTGTGATCTACTCCAGGTGATCCTGCTCTGGCAGGGGGGTTGGACTAGATGATCTCTAGGGGTCCCTTCCAACCTTACCGTTCTGTGAAACCTGTGAAATCCGTGGCTGGCACCCCTGCGGCCCACCCTGAGAGCGGCACATGCCCGGGCCAGGGCAGGTGCGGCCTGGGCTGCGCCTTTGAAATGCCAGCAGGGGCCGTTGTCCGGCCCAGGCTTTCCCCGCCAGCCCCACTCACCGCGGGTCCAAGCAGTCTGGCACCTGCAGCAGTGTGTCGGCTAGCGTCCTAGCGACAGAACGCGGTGACCGGTCCTGAAATGTCGCCGGGGCCCCTTGTCCAGGCAGGCCTTGCCACTCACCGCTGTCCCGAGCAGAATGGCACCTGCAGGGCTGCGCCTAGTGGCCTAGTGACATGCTTCTGTGGCCGGTCGTCTGTGACGTCATGGGCACCAGAGCCCCACGGCCGCGCCCGGCTCGGCCGGCCACAGCCATGGCCCCTGGCTCTCTGGTCCCTGATGCATGCCAGGCACAGGGCCCTTGGTGGGACAGAGCTCCCAGGGCCCCTGAACCTCCTCCGAAGGAGCAGCGGGGACGGCACATGATGAAGGCAAAAAGAAACATTCAACAACAAAGTGTTTCCCAGACACTCAGAGACGCAGGATTTGTTAAAACAAGCACATTTATTAGGTAGAAACCGAGGGCAAAATGCTCCTGTGCCTCCTGCAAGGAGGGGCATCAAAAGCTTGAGCAGGTGCAGAGGCTACAAGGAAGCAGGGGCCTGGCTTCTCTTCAGCTCATGGAAGGGGTGGGGAGGAAGAACAGCAGGGCCTCCAGCAGGCGCTCCGTCAGGTGCAGGAATGCCTCACTGGCATCTTCCGCACGGTGCCCAGCTTCCGTGGAAGAAGCGCCCAGGGGATGGTCTCAGGGGCACGAGCAGCGAGGGGGGTAGGAGCAGCAGGCTGGGTATGAGGAGGAGGGGGGGTACGAGGAGCCGGCAGGGCACGAGCAGCAAACAGGGTACAAGGAGCAGGCAGTCCACAGTGTCCTTGTGGGCACTGAGGTTTCCGCAGGCACTGCCTGCTCCTGTCCCTGGCTGGATGCTGCTCCGTCGGGCTTTTTCTTGGCAAGGCCTTGTCAGACACTGTAGAGGTCCGCACCGCAGAGAGAGACCCGTTTTGAGCCAGAGTGTCATAAGGGTCTGGTTTGTCCTCACAGTCATCCTCTTCCATCTCCTCCACACCGCCGCAGTCAGCGCTTCCCTGCCTGGGCAGCCAGTAGAGCCCAAAGAGCATGAGGAGGATTTCGGCAGCGGCCCAGCACCACCAGTTCTGGGAGGCAGCGAGGAGACCGTTTTGCTGTGGGAGCGTGCGCGGCTCCTGGCTGCTCTGCTCCATGTCCTGCAGCAGCCAAGTCGTCTCCAGACTCTGCTGCTCCATACGCTGCTGCAGGTCTGGCGCGTCCTCGACCGTGCGTTCGTTGACGCTCAGCATGCACTGCACGACACTGAGCACGGCCAGGACGTGGCTGATGCCAATAGCCATGGCCTGGAGGAGGAGGGAGAGAAGGGAGGGTCTCAGCAGGAGAAGGAGATGGTGCCAGGGGCAGTGCGGACGGGAGACGCAGGGGCCCAGGGATGGGTGGGAGGGGGGGGCGAGAGAACTCGGAGGCAGCAAGGAGAAGGTTGGTGAGCACGCTGGGGCCGGGGGCAAATGCTGCGGGTTCCCCGCACTCAGCGAAGGACAAAGAACTGCTGGAGAGGGCCCAGCGCAGGGCCACTGAGATGATGAAGGGCCTGGAGCACCTTCCATGCGAGGAAAGGCTGAGAGAGCTGGGTCGGTTTGGCTTGGAGAAGAGGAGGCTGAGGGGGGATCTTATCAATGCCTATCAATATCTAAAGGGGGGGTGTCAGGAGGATGGGGCCAGGCTCTGCTCAGTGGTGTCCAGTGACAGGACTAGGGGCAATGGCCGTAAACTGGAAAACAGAAGGTTCAGCCTGCACGTGAGGAAACACTTGTTCCCTGTGAGGGTGAGAGAGCACTGGGACAGGCTGCCCAGAGATGGGGGGGGTGGAGTCTCCTTCCCTGGAGGCTTTCAAAAATCGCCTGGGCTTGTTCCTGTGTGATCTACTCCAGGTGATCCTGCTCTGGCAGGGGGGTTGGACTAGATGATCTCTAGGGGTCCCTTCCAACCTTACCGTTCTGTGAAACCTGTGAAATCCGTGGCTGGCACCCCTGCGGCCCACCCTGAGAGCGGCACATGCCCGGGCCAGGGCAGGTGCGGCCTGGGCTGCGCCTTTGAAATGCCAGCAGGGGCCGTTGTCCGGCCCAGGCTTTCCCCGCCAGCCCCACTCACCGCGGGTCCAAGCAGTCTGGCAGCTGCAGCAGTGTGTCGGCTAGCGTCCTAGCGACAGAACGCGGTGACCGGTCCTGAAATGTCGCCGGGGCCCCTTGTCCAGGCAGGCCTTGCCACTCACCGCTGTCCCGAGCAGAATGGCACCTGCAGGGCTGCGCCTAGTGGCCTAGTGACATGCTTCTGTGGCCGGTCGTCTGTGACGTCATGGGCACCAGAGCCCCACGGCCGCGCCCGGCTCGGCCGGCCACAGCCATGGCCCCTGGCTCTCTGGTCCCTGATGCATGCCAGGCACAGGGCCCTTGGTGGGACAGAGCTCCCAGGGCCCCTGAACCTCCTCCGAAGGAGCAGCGGGGACGGCACATGATGAAGGCAAAAAGAAACATTCAACAACAAAGTGTTTCCCAGACACTCAGAGACGCAGGATTTGTTAAAACAAGCACATTTATTAGGTAGAAACCGAGGGCAAAATGCTCCTGTGCCTCCTGCAAGGAGGGGCATCAAAAGCTTGAGCAGGTGCAGAGGCTACAAGGAAGCAGGGGCCTGGCTTCTCTTCAGCTCATGGAAGGGGTGGGGAGGAAGAACAGCAGGGCCTCCAGCAGGCGCTCCGTCAGGTGCAGGAATGCCTCACTGGCATCTTCCGCACGGTGCCCAGCTTCCGTGGAAGAAGCGCCCAGGGGATGGTCTCAGGGGCACGAGCAGCGAGGGGGGTAGGAGCAGCAGGCTGGGTATGAGGAGGAGGGGGGGTACGAGGAGCCGGCAGGGCACGAGCAGCAAACAGGGTACAAGGAGCAGGCAGTCCACAGTGTCCTTGTGGGCACTGAGGTTTCCGCAGGCACTGCCTGCTCCTGTCCCTGGCTGGATGCTGCTCCGTCGGGCTTTTTCTTGGCAAGGCCTTGTCAGACACTGTAGAGGTCCGCACCGCAGAGAGAGACCCGTTTTGAGCCAGAGTGTCATAAGGGTCTGGTTTGTCCTCACAGTCATCCTCTTCCATCTCCTCCACACCGCCGCAGTCAGCGCTTCCCTGCCTGGGCAGCCAGTAGAGCCCAAAGAGCATGAGGAGGATTTCGGCAGCGGCCCAGCACCACCAGTTCTGGGAGGCAGCGAGGAGACCGTTTTGCTGTGGGAGCGTGCGCGGCTCCTGGCTGCTCTGCTCCATGTCCTGCAGCAGCCAAGTCGTCTCCAGACTCTGCTGCTCCATACGCTGCTGCAGGTCTGGCGCGTCCTCGACCGTGCGTTCGTTGACGCTCAGCATGCACTGCACGACACTGAGCACGGCCAGGACGTGGCTGATGCCAATAGCCATGGCCTGGAGGAGGAGGGAAAGAAGGGAGGGTCTCAGCAGGAGAAGGAGATGGTGCCAGGGGCAGTGCGGACGGGAGACGCAGGGGCCCAGGGATGGGTGGGAGGGGGGGGCGAGAGAACTCGGAGGCAGCAAGGAGAAGGTTGGTGAGCACGCTGGGGCCGGGGGCAAATGCTGCGGGTTCCCCGCACTCAGCGAAGGACAAAGAACTGCTGGAGAGGGCCCAGCGCAGGGCCACTGAGATGATGAAGGGCCTGGAGCACCTTCCATGCGAGGAAAGGCTGAGAGAGCTGGGTCGGTTTGGCTTGGAGAAGAGGAGGCTGAGGGGGGATCTTATCAATGCCTATCAATATCTAAAGGGGGGCTGTCAGGAGGATGGGGCCAGGCTCTGCTCAGTGGTGTCCAGTGACAGGACTAGGGGCAATGGCCGTAAACTGGAAAACAGAAGGTTCAGCCTGCACGTGAGGAAACACTTGTTCCCTGTGAGGGTGAGAGAGCACTGGGACAGGCTGCCCAGAGATGGGGGGGGTGGAGTCTCCTTCCCTGGAGGCTTTCAAAAATCGCCTGGGCTTGTTCCTGTGTGATCTACTCCAGGTGATCCTGCTCTGGCAGGGGGGTTGGACTAGATGATCTCTAGGGGTCCCTTCCAACCTTACCGTTCTGTGAAACCTGTGAAATCCGTGGCTGGCACCCCTGCGGCCCACCCTGAGAGCGGCACATGCCCGGGCCAGGGCAGGTGCGGCCTGGGCTGCGCCTTTGAAATGCCAGCAGGGGCCGTTGTCCGGCCCAGGCTTTCCCCGCCAGCCCCACTCACCGCGGGTCCAAGCAGTCTGGCAGCTGCAGCAGTGTGTCGGCTAGCGTCCTAGCGACAGAACGCGGTGACCGGTCCTGAAATGTCGCCGGGGCCCCTTGTCCAGGCAGGCCTTGCCACTCACCGCTGTCCCGAGCAGAATGGCACCTGCAGGGCTGCGCCTAGTGGCCTAGTGACATGCTTCTGTGGCCGGTCGTCTGTGACGTCATGGGCACCAGAGCCCCACGGCCGCGCCCGGCTCGGCCGGCCACAGCCATGGCCCCTGGCTCTCTGGTCCCTGATGCATGCCAGGCACAGGGCCCTTGGTGGGACAGAGCTCCCAGGGCCCCTGAACCTCCTCCGAAGGAGCAGCGGGGACGGCACATGATGAAGGCAAAAAGAAACATTCAACAACAAAGTGTTTCCCAGACACTCAGAGACGCAGGATTTGTTAAAACAAGCACATTTATTAGGTAGAAACCGAGGGCAAAATGCTCCTGTGCCTCCTGCAAGGAGGGGCATCAAAAGCTTGAGCAGGTGCAGAGGCTACAAGGAAGCAGGGGCCTGGCTTCTCTTCAGCTCATGGAAGGGGTGGGGATGAAGAACAGCAGGGCCTCCAGCAGGCGCTCCGTCAGGTGCAGGAATGCCTCACTGGCATCTTCCGCACGGTGCCCAGCTTCCGTGGAAGAAGCGCCCAGGGGATGGTCTCAGGGGCACGAGCAGCGAGGGGGGTAGGAGCAGCAGGCTGGGTATGAGGAGGAGGGGGGGTACGAGGAGCCGGCAGGGCACGAGCAGCAAACAGGGTACAAGGAGCAGGCAGTCCACAGTGTCCTTGTGGGCACTGAGGTTTCCGCAGGCACTGCCTGCTCCTGTCCCTGGCTGGATGCTGCTCCGTCGGGCTTTTTCTTGGCAAGGCCTTGTCAGACACTGTAGAGGTCCGCACCGCAGAGAGAGACCCGTTTTGAGCCAGAGTGTCATAAGGGTCTGGTTTGTCCTCACAGTCATCCTCTTCCATCTCCTCCACACCGCCGCAGTCAGCGCTTCCCTGCCTGGGCAGCCAGTAGAGCCCAAAGAGCATGAGGAGGATTTCGGCAGCGGCCCAGCACCACCAGTTCTGGGAGGCAGCGAGGAGACCGTTTTGCTGTGGGAGCGTGCGCGGCTCCTGGCTGCTCTGCTCCATGTCCTGCAGCAGCCAAGTCGTCTCCAGACTCTGCTGCTCCATACGCTGCTGCAGGTCTGGCGCGTCCTCGACCGTGCGTTCGTTGACGCTCAGCATGCACTGCACGACACTGAGCACGGCCAGGACGTGGCTGATGCCAATAGCCATGGCCTGGAGGAGGAGGGAGAGAAGGGAGGGTCTCAGCAGGAGAAGGAGATGGTGCCAGGGGCAGTGCGGACGGGAGACGCAGGGGCCCAGGGATGGGTGGGAGGGGGGGGCGAGAGAACTCGGAGGCAGCAAGGAGAAGGTTGGTGAGCACGCTGGGGCCGGGGGCAAATGCTGCGGGTTCCCCGCACTCAGCGAAGGACAAAGAACTGCTGGAGAGGGCCCAGCGCAGGGCCACTGAGATGATGAAGGGCCTGGAGCACCTTCCATGCGAGGAAAGGCTGAGAGAGCTGGGTCGGTTTGGCTTGGAGAAGAGGAGGCTGAGGGGGGATCTTATCAATGCCTATCAATATCTAAAGGGGGGGTGTCAGGAGGATGGGGCCAGGCTCTGCTCAGTGGTGTCCAGTGACAGGACTAGGGGCAATGGCCGTAAACTGGAAAACAGAAGGTTCAGCCTGCACGTGAGGAAACACTTGTTCCCTGTGAGGGTGAGAGAGCACTGGGACAGGCTGCCCAGAGATGGGAGGGGGGGGAGTCTCCTTCCCTGGAGGCTTTCAAAAATCGCCTGGGCTTGTTCCTGTGTGATCTACTCCAGGTGATCCTGCTCTGGCAGGGGGGTTGGACTAGATGATCTCTAGGGGTCCCTTCCAACCTTACCGTTCTGTGAAACCTGTGAAATCCGTGGCTGGCACCCCTGCGGCCCACCCTGAGAGCGGCACATGCCCGGGCCAGGGCAGGTGCGGCCTGGGCTGCGCCTTTGAAATGCCAGCAGGGGCTGTTGTCCGGCCCAGGCTTTCCCCGCCAGCCCCACTCACCGCGGGTCCAAGCAGTCTGGCAGCTGCAGCAGTGTGTCGGCTAGCGTCCTAGCGACAGAACGCGGTGACCGGTCCTGAAATGTCGCCGGGGCCCCTTGTCCAGGCAGGCCT
Organism: Rhynochetos jubatus; assembly: GCA_027574665.1. Taxonomy (NCBI): domain Eukaryota; kingdom Metazoa; phylum Chordata; class Aves; order Eurypygiformes; family Rhynochetidae; genus Rhynochetos; species Rhynochetos jubatus. The sequence continues at coordinate 121,988,652 of CM050649.1, read as the reverse complement.
TGCCACTCACCGCTGTCCCGAGCAGAATGGCACCTGCAGGGCTGCGCCTAGTGGCCTAGTGACATGCTTCTGTGGCCGGTCGTCTGTGACGTCATGGGCACCAGAGCCCCACGGCCGCGCCCGGCTCGGCCGGCCACAGCCATGGCCCCTGGCTCTCTGGTCCCTGATGCATGCCAGGCACAGGGCCCTTGGTGGGACAGAGCTCCCAGGGCCCCTGAACCTCCTCCGAAGGAGCAGCGGGGACGGCACATGATGAAGGCAAAAAGAAACATTCAACAACAAAGTGTTTCCCAGACACTCAGAGACGCAGGATTTGTTAAAACAAGCACATTTATTAGGTAGAAACCGAGGGCAAAATGCTCCTGTGCCTCCTGCAAGGAGGGGCATCAAAAGCTTGAGCAGGTGCAGAGGCTACAAGGAAGCAGGGGCCTGGCTTCTCTTCAGCTCATGGAAGGGGTGGGGAGGAAGAACAGCAGGGCCTCCAGCAGGCGCTCCGTCAGGTGCAGGAATGCCTCACTGGCATCTTCCGCACGGTGCCCAGCTTCCGTGGAAGAAGCGCCCAGGGGATGGTCTCAGGGGCACGAGCAGCGAGGGGGGTAGGAGCAGCAGGCTGGGTATGAGGAGGAGGGGGGGTACGAGGAGCCGGCAGGGCACGAGCAGCAAACAGGGTACAAGGAGCAGGCAGTCCACAGTGTCCTTGTGGGCACTGAGGTTTCCGCAGGCACTGCCTGCTCCTGTCCCTGGCTGGATGCTGCTCCGTCGGGCTTTTTCTTGGCAAGGCCTTGTCAGACACTGTAGAGGTCCGCACCGCAGAGAGAGACCCGTTTTGAGCCAGAGTGTCATAAGGGTCTGGTTTGTCCTCACAGTCATCCTCTTCCATCTCCTCCACACCGCCGCAGTCAGCGCTTCCCTGCCTGGGCAGCCAGTAGAGCCCAAAGAGCATGAGGAGGATTTCGGCAGCGGCCCAGCACCACCAGTTCTGGGAGGCAGCGAGGAGACCGTTTTGCTGTGGGAGCGTGCGCGGCTCCTGGCTGCTCTGCTCCATGTCCTGCAGCAGCCAAGTCGTCTCCAGACTCTGCTGCTCCATACGCTGCTGCAGGTCTGGCGCGTCCTCGACCGTGCGTTCGTTGACGCTCAGCATGCACTGCACGACACTGAGCACGGCCAGGACGTGGCTGATGCCAATAGCCATGGCCTGGAGGAGGAGGGAGAGAAGGATCAGTGGACGAGAGACGCAGGGGCCCAGGGATGGGTGAGAGGGGGGGTGAGAGAACTCGGAGGCATCAAGGAGAATGTTGGTGAGCACGCTGGGGACGGGGGCAAATGCTGCGAGTTCCCTTTCTTCACATGAGAGATGTTCCATCCCTCTGATCATTTTTGTTACCTTCCTGTGGACCCACCTCAACATGTCTTTCCTATACTGAGAGCCTTAGAGCTGGATGCAGTAGTCCAGGTGGGGTCTCACGAGAACAGATTCGCAGAATCATCTCCCTCAACCTAGTGGCCACCGTCCTTTTGTTACAGCCCAGAATACAGTTGGATTTCTAGGCTGTGAGTGGATATTTCCAGCTCATGTCATCCTTTTTGTCCACCAATAACCCCAAGTCCTTCTCTGCAGGGCTGCTCCCAATTCCTTCATCCCCCAACCTGTGCTGATACCATGAGTTGTCCCAAACCCTGTGCAGTACCTTGCCCATTACCTTGTTGAATCTCACAGGACTGGTGTGGACCCACTTCCTGACCTGTTGATATGGATGGAGAAATGGGGTGACAGAAACCTCTTGAAGTTCAACATGAGGAAGTGCAAGATCCTGCTGCTGGAGAGGAAAAACCACAGGCACAAAGGAAAGCAGCTTGGCAGAAAATACCTCAGAGGTTCTGATAGCCACAGGCTGAACATGTGCCAGCAATATGCCACAAGAAATGCTAATGGTATCCTTGGCCAAGTTAGGGAAAGTATTTTCAGTAGGTCAAGGGAGGTGATCCTTCTCGTCCATTAGGTCCTCATGAGGTCAAACTTGAAATAACATCTGGTTTGGGGCTCCCCAGTACAAAAGACATATGGATGTTTTGTTTGGATTTTTTGAGGGGGTGTTGGGGGTGTTGGGGTGTGTGGGTGTTGTAGTGTGGTAGGGGCCACAGGGATGGCTCCCGTGAGAAGCTGCTAGAAACTCCTCGGGCTCCAAGTAAGAATCACCTTTGGCCACGGCCAAGCCAGTCAGCATCTCTGCGATGAACATATTTAAGAGGGAAAAAAACCCCAAACCATAAAGAGCACTGGCAGCAGAAGTAGAAACAGCAGAGAGAGGAGTGGGTCATGAGAGAGACAAAACAGACACCAAAATTCAGTGGAGGAGGGGGAGGAGATGCACCTGACCAGACCTTCCCCTGCAGTCTGTGATGAGAGGGCAGGCTGTGCCTCTGCAGCCATGGAGGATCACGGGGGAGCAGACACCTGCCTGCAGCTGAGGAAAGACCCCACGCTGGAACAGGGGGATGCGCCTGAAGGACGTTGTGACCCGGTGGGAAGCCTCACAGTTTGCTCCTAAAAGACCACATTCTGTGGAAGGGACCCATGCCGTAGCAGTTAGATGAGAAAACTGCAGCCTGTGGGAAGGACTAACATTAGAGAAGTTAATGAGAACTGTCTCCCATGGGAGGGACCCCATGCTGGAGCAGGGAAAGAGTGTGAGGGGTCCTCCCCACCGCGACAAGGAAGGAGTGTCAGAAACATGTGTTGAACTGACTGGAAGTCCCAATCATCCCACTGTGCTACTGCAGAGGAGGAGTCAGAGAAACCAGAAACAAATCTAGGAAGGGGTGGAGGGAAAGTTTTTAAGGTCTGGGTTTGTTTTTATTTTTGTCTCTCATTGTCCTATGCTGATTTGATTGGTAACTAATTAAATTGATTTTTCTTCCCCATGATTATAATGAGTGGGTCATCCCTTCCTGTCCTTGTCTCGACCCACAGCCCTTTCCTTATATTTTTTCCTCCCCATCCCAGTGGGGAAGGAGTGAGCGAGTGGCTGAGCGGCCTTTTTTTGCTGTCTGGGTCTAAACCATGACACATGGACCAGAGAGAGTCCAGAAGAGTGCTACAAAGATGATGAAGGGACTGGAGCATCTCACCTATGAGAAAAGGCTGAACAAGCTGGGACTTTTTAACCTGGAGAAGGCTCAGGGCGATCTCATCAATGACTATAAACATCTGAAGCCTGGAGGAAAAGAAGATGGAGCTAGACTCCTTTTTCAGTCCTAACCAGTGTCAGGACCAGAGGCAATGGGCACAAACTAAAACACAGGAGGTTCCCTCTGAACATCAGGAAACACTTTTTTACTGTGAGGGTGACTGAGCACTGGCACAGGTTGCTGAGAGAGGTGGGGAATCTTCATCCTTGCAGACATTCAAAAGCCACCTGGACATGTTCCTGAACAACCAGCTCTAGGGGACCCTGCTTGAGCATAGGTGTTGTACAGGGTGACATCCAAAAGTCCCTTCCTGGTTAGAGTGCTATGGTAGTAACACTTCTACTGCAACTCTAGACAAGGCAAAGCTCAAAGCTTATGTTATCTTGGTTTCTATGAGGAGTTTTTGGGAGCTTCATAATATATACTCTCTAATTTTTCTCCATGCATTAAAATGCTCTTATTTGTAAAAAGAAAGGTAACCACACAAGGAAAGTATAGGAAAAAATGTAAAAAAAAAAAAAAAAAATCCTCTGAGTAGATGTCTCTGCTCAGGAAATTCTGCTGCTGTTGCTGTAAGGAAACCGAGGACACTAACAGGCCCTTAATGGCTCTCACCACCGTCACCTGAGTCTCTTGCCTGTATCCTTCCCATGGGTCCAGGAGCCCCATTTTATTGTAGGCCTTGGCAGACCTGTCTTGAGCAATATTCTAGTTATCTTTATCCCTGGTACTGTCTCCTGCTGCACTGACTGGGCTTCCTGTGTTTATCTTGGCTCCAATTCTTTACCTGTTCTTGGTAGATAATCACAGGACAGCTAGCTCAAGGTCTTAACACCCTGGTCTTTGTTTCTGTGGGACTGTGCCCTTTCAGTAAGGCCACTGCTCCTGGCAAGGTCACTCTTGGCTCCTGGCTCACCTTCACTCATGGGGAAGTCCTGCTTCTCTGCTCCTGGGCAGCTGGAGAGCCTATATGGCTTTTTTTCCTGTGACTGATGACACTCTCTCCCTGTCTTTCAAGGCAGATTATTTCCTTAAACCTTTCTATATCTTTGGATTTTTAACTTGTTTCCTGTATAGGGAATAGCTCATGTCTAAGCCATGTCTGACTGACACCCAAGCCAAGCCCTCATGAAATTTAGAGAACTATCTTGCCTTCAGAATAAACTCTCTCTTACGTGATACTTTTAAAGAGCTTTTGATCTCTTACTGCAGAGCTCTAAACCTTACTGTCGACTTCTTTTGCCCAGAATTAGAAATATAACTGCAATGTTAAGCATATTTTTTTCTGTTGTAAATGAGTAGAATATTAAAAGGGATAAGGATGTTGAATGCATGTGATATAAAAAAAAAATTGTACGTGAACCGTGTATGCAATCCATTCTGATTTTTGACATGAAAGAAATCTAAGTACAGCGGAAGTAGTGATAAGAAAACACAGGCTGTAAAAAAAGTGAAATGTGAAGCATGTGAAGCCTGCATAGCTTTTTAAGATATTAAGTATTCATTGAGAATAATAGTAACATAATGCAGCTAAATTCAGTCATATGTTATCATAGAGTTTTTATCTTTTTTTTTTAGTTTCCAGAATATATCATGGAATCATAGAACCATAGAATGGATTAGGTTGGAAGGGGCCTTAAAGATCATCTAGTTCCAAGCCCCCTGCCGTGGACAGGGACACGTTCCACTAGACCAGGTTGCTCCAAGCCTTATCCAGCCTGACCTTGAACACTTCCAGGGATGGGGCACCCACAGCTTCTCTGGGCAACCTGTTCCAGTGCCTCACCACCCTCTCTGTGAAGAACTTCTTCCTGATATCTAATCTAAATCACACTGCTTTCTATTTAAATCCATTAACCCTTGTCCTGTCACTACAGGCCCTTGTAAAAAGTCCCCCCCCAGCTTCCTTGTAGGCCCCTTCAGGTACTGGAAGGTGCAATAAGGTCTCCCCAGAGCTTTCTCTTCTACAGACTGAACAAGCCCAATTCTTTCAGCCTGTCCACATATGAGAGGTGCTCCAGCACTCTGAGCATCTTCGTGACCTTCCTCTGGACTCGTTCCAACTGGTCTATATCTTTCTTATATTGAGGGTCCCAGAGCTGGACACAGTACTCCAGTTGGGGTCTTACAAGGGCAGAGAAGAGGGGGAGAATCCCCTCCCTCGACCTGCTGGCCACACTTCTCCTGATACAGCCCAGGTTATGATTGACTTGCTGGCTGCCAGCACACACTGCTGGCTCATGTCCAGCTTCCACCAATACCCCCAAGTCCTTCTCCTCAGGGCTGCTTTCTATCCACTCTCCACCCAGCCTATACTTGTATATGGGATTGCCCTGACCCAGGTGCCGGACCTGACACTTGGCCTTGTTGAACTTCATGAGGTTGGCAGAGGCCCACCTCTCCAGTCTGTCAAGGTCCCTCTGGATGGCATCCCTTCCTTCCAGCGTGTCGACCGCACCACACAGCTTGGTGTTGTCAGCAAACTTGAGGAGGGTGTACTCAATGCCATCATCCATGTCACTGACGAAGATGTTAAACAGTACTGGTCCCAACACCAACCCCTGAGGAAGATGTTCTTAATCCAAACATAACTTTCATAACTAGTGAGACATACAATTATGAAAAACCAAGTTTTCAAGAAGATTGCTGTCCATAACTATTTCTAGATAACACTCATATAGTGTATTATACATAAACTGGGAATGGTTTAGAACATAGTTGGAGCATGACCCATCCTGGAATCCTCATCTTTTCATACACAAATCTACAAGCGAAGGCCTATTAGATATAAATAATAACAGCCAAGAATATTTAATATTATACTTTGAGAAAAAAATTTTCTGAATCCTTCAGTCAAAACAGTATTCCTTTTCTACCTGAACTTGATTTCTTGAACACATATCATAGGACCACTGGATTCCCTTCAAGCTTTTCTAGATATCAGTAACTTTCTTCTTAATTTTCAACTACTTAATCTGTGATATATCTAATTTCATGCTTAGCTGAAGATGCAGTAACAAAAAAGTGAAAATGTTTTCAATAATGCAAGAGACAATTGAAACCAGGTGGTTAGACAGGAAGTGGACCTTGCCAACTAAATAATAAAAGAGTGTTTAATATTTCAATACTATAAACTGTTGGTTTGCCAGTTACTGATGGTGTTTGTGCTGCTCAGAACAATTGCCTTACCTTGTTCTTTAACTGTTCAATAGATTGCTTATCACAAAAGCATAGAATTTCGTTTAGCAACTTCTCATTAAGTACTTCTGACCGTACAAGATACTACCTATAATAGTAACTGTGCTTTGCATATGTTAATAAATCATATTAACAGTAATAAACAGTAGTTTAATATCAATCATCGCCAATTGCTGAATTAGGTTGATCTATGCTAGTTAAGTTTCTGACACTGGAATTTTAGAGAAGCTGATCAGAGACTGTGTTGCTTCTTTGCTACAGCTGTCAGCAGAATGCGAGCTCTGGAGCAGAATTCAATTCCCCAGTATCATATAGAAAAACAACTCTTTCCTGTACTTCTAGATTCTGATCCAGTAATTACCTCTGCAAGGAACTACATCCATCAATTACATCCATTAAATTACACATGCCTTGGCAATGCTGGTACCTTATACCCACTATAATTCAATTGCAGAACTCAGCCCACAGTGAACTCAGACTGTGCATTCTTTTATTAACCTTGGAAATCTATGACTATCCTGGATCATCCAATAATATCAGGGCATTATATCTACTTTCGTACACATATGTCAAAGTGCAGGCTGAGCCTGTACTGACAGATTGTGTGAAAAAGCGTGCAGAATTGAACACTTCCAAAATTATCTCTTACCAGAACTAAGACTATTTTCTGACTTCTTAAAAAAAAAAAAATCAGCATTTAAATTAAAATGTAGAAACAAAAATCACTAGGATAATAACCATGGAATTTTGGAGATCTTACTCTTCATGGGTAATGCAAGTATATGTTTTTCTAGAAACAGAGAAACCTCTTGTTACTTTGTAAATTTTTTATCTTTTGTACTATGGTATGAAAATTCAAATGGAGTTGTGAATAAAGAGAAAGTTACAATGTGATTACAAGACATCTAAGAGCCAGACACTATATAAATGGATTTAACACCTGTTAGTAAGTGCTTTCACTAAAATTTCTTGTTACCTAGGAAAAGAGAAGCCAGACCCTATTGCTATCTATACTGACTATTATATTGAACTGATTATTAAAGCCGTTATACTGTTGTTACTGTTCTTTTAAAGAATCAGTAAATGGCTCCATACAGTATTTTTTATGCATTAGAGATCAGTGAAGTTAACTTTGGGTGGTAACGCAGCTCGATTACAGTCATCATTCCAAAACTCAAAACCCTAAAACAGAATTTCAAGATTGTCATGAAAGTAGGTGCATAATTTGGCTTAAGAGTTCTTTCTTGATTTTTAAGATATTTAATGGTTTGAACATCATTTGACACTAATTGTAATCCTACAGATTTTATGGTTTAATGTTTGCAAAAATGTTAGATTGCTGTGTCCTTTCCATCAAGATGGCACTAGAACCTTCCCATAAGCTGTGCCTTAAGATGGGGTAGGCTCATGCTCTGGGTGCTGCTTAGCTTCTCATCGATTCCTCTAAATTTCCAGTGTCAGAAACTCAGCTAGCATAGAATAATCTAATTCACTTACATCAGTAGAAGATTGAATTTTTCACTTGGATTGGAGTAGGAGTTTCAAGAAGGCCAAGTGCTAGGTGCTGCACTTGGGCCACAGCAACTCCCTGCAACACTACAGGCTTGGGGATGAGTGGCTAGAAAGCTGCTCCATGGAAAAGGACCTGGGGGGTGTTGGTTGACAGCCGGCTGAATATGGGCCAGCAGTGTGCCCAGGTGGCCAAGAAGGCCAATGGCATCCTGGTGTGCATCACAAACTGTGGTCAGCAGGACCAGCGCAAGGATTGTCCCCCTGTACTGGGCACTGGTGAGGCCACACCTCATATCCTCTGTTCAGTTTTGGGCTCCTCACTACAAGAAAGACACTGAGGTGCTGGAGTGTGTCCAGAGAAGGGAAGGGAGCTGGGGAAGGGTCTGGAGCATAAATCCTGTGAGAAGCAGCAGAGGGAATTGGATCTGTTTAGCCTGGAAGAGACTGATGGGAGACCTTATCACTCTCTACAACTACCTGAAAGGAGCTTGCAGAGTGGTGGGTGTTGGTTTCTTCTCCCAAGTGACAAGTTATAAGACAAGAGGAAAGGGCCTCAAGTTGTGCCAGTGGAGGTTTAGAATGGAAATTAGGAAAAATTTCTTCACTGAAAGGGTTGTCAGGCATTGGAATGGGCTGCTCAGGGAGGTGGTGGAGTCACCATCCCTGGAGGTATTTAAGAAATGCGTAGATGTGGTGCTTAGGGACATGGTTTAGTGGTGGACCTGGCAGTGCTGGGTTAATGGTTGGAACTGATGATCTTAAAGGTCTTTTCCAACCTAAACAATTCTATGAATTTATGATTCTATGACTAACGGGATAAAAATGATTTAATGTTATCTTTAAATACACCTGCTTTATTGAAATACTTTCTCTATAGCTGTTTTTGGTTTTTTTTTCAGTAGAATTTTATTATTATGTCTTTTCCTGTGTACATGCATTTTTCTAGCAAGATATTCTGTTAACTCTGGCCTTTGCCTGATTTGCTTGCACTTTTGAGTGGACATAAGTCACAAAAGCTTACAAACAACCCAAATGGATAAATGCAGTGAATAAACAGAAATCTTTCAACAGATGCTTTAATTTGCATCACATATATTAAGTACAGAGATCTGAAAGTTAATTAAAAGTGTTGATTGATGAGACTACAAGTTAGAAGTAAAGCTGTTTTTCATGGGTGGCCTAGGGAAGAAATATTACTAAAATATTTTTTACTCTTTTATCTGTAAAGATGCATTGTAACATGCATATCACTTGAAAGAATATCTGATAGTGATCTTGCAAAAACAAGAATTATATAATCTTAATTTTAAAACTTTAAATATAAAAGTACAATATACAAGTGTGGCAACTTGGTTATCCAGTGCACTAATATACAGTTCTGAACTGTTAATATGCAAACTGTATCATGGTGCTCTCAGCATTTTAAGCAAGAGGATATCTATTATCGACTATAGAACAGAAGGCCAAATTCCGTAATGCCTTATATCTTTTGAAATGATGGTGACTTAAGCACACTAATTACTTATATTTTGTCTGTCTTTGTTGCCTCTGCTCTGCTTTGCTCAGTCCCGAGTCTAAAGTGCTTTTATTTGCAGAAGCTATTGCCACAAGGTAGATATATTTCCACATAAAGAACCATTTTTATTTCTTCGTTTGGGGAAATCCTTAATATTATATTTTCCATTCCCTCCTTCACTAGCTTTCATCTCATTAACAGTTATTATGAGAAACTTGTAGAATGTGACAGGAGTATCCATGAAGACTGACTTTCCAAAAGAAAATTTCCATTCCCCTTTTTACTTAATTTCTTTTCAGAATGATGTCTACCATCTTCAAAATTTTAGATCAGATCCATAAAGTGTTAGGGACCCTGAGTGCTAGCATGCAACTGCTATATACAAGAATCCCATCCCTGTGAAAAAAAAAAATAAAAGAAAAGATAAAGCAAATAAATCAGGACCATAGAAATGTTAAGCCAGCCTAATGATCACACTATGCAATAAAAAAGAAGTATCTAATAAAAAAAGTTGCACATTGAGATGCGGGATGTTTGCAAAGTTTAATGTGCATCATAACTAATAGAAGTGCACCTTGAACCACCTCCTAGTGTGAATACATTAGGAATAAACAGATTTCAGACTAGGGTTGGATCCTAATGGTCCAGCTGTGCTAATTCAAAATGCTGAATTATTTATCCAAGCATGTATCCCCTTTAAGAGTACAAAGAATGCAGAGGCATACATTCCTTCTTTAGCCACTTTTCACTGATGTGTGCCATGTTTCTCAAAAGTTTCCATTGCCCTCTTCCCTGGAGCCAAGGAACATTATCAATTGTAATTCTTACAGGATTTACTATGATGACATACTCTTCATGACCGCCCTTATGGAAAATACAAAGTTCCCTAATGTAAATCAGACTTACAAAAGGTTATACACTCACCCTGGTAATCCTGTTCAGGCCAAATAGGGTTGTTAATGTAATTCACTTCTACAGTAATTGTGCAAGCATGAATGGAATGCAGGTTTTGAATTCCCTAAAGCAAAATGCAGCTCTGACCATATGTATCTGCCACAGGGAGTGCCTTTGAGTTAGCACAGGAGTTATCATTTCCCTTTTCTTTACATTTTTTTTCCTTCCCTGAAATCTAATCAAAATAACTCTTATAGTAACAAGCCATGTAAGAATATAATTTGGTTTGGATTTAATTTATATGGGAAGAATAACATTGAGAGGTTTTTATTTCTCCATAGTGTAGGAGTTAATTTGTTATTAGTTCAATGCAGTGACAGATCCTGTTTAGCTGGAGCATAAATGCAGGAATTTAAAGAACTGAAACATCAGTAAGTCTCATCCTTATTCAAAGACGTTAATTTGCCAGGGTAATTGTTACGGTAAAATAGCAATCATTCATCTAATGAAATGTTTTGACCTAAAACCAATGTGATTTACATATGTGTTCATTTAAGTATTTACAATATTTAAATGGGAAAAGAAAAATTAAACCAATAGGAGATTAATTAAATTGAGACTATTAGAGGTTTCAAAATGTGCTCAGTAAGTAGCTGAAAGAGAACGTGAGGAGGTTATATTAAAGGGTATTTTTGTCCTTTTGCAACATCATAAATTATCAGATTGTTAACTGATAGGACAACCCAGTCACTCTTGTCTATGATTTCATAGTACAGGAAGATCCATTTCTTGAAGAAGTGGAAAGCCAAATCTGAAAACAATACCAGAATGTGCTTAGAAGTGTCATGTAAAGTCTTTATCATTGAGCTCAGCCCTAGCTAGAATGAAGACAGAAATCTTTACAAAGGCAGATCTTTACTCAGAAATTACTTGTAAAAGCTAAAACACACCAGAAATAATGTACCAACAGACTTTGATCCCAAAACTGTCCTCAAGAGCATCTGAAAGTAGCACAATGTAAACAACACAATTTGTTCTGTTACTCTGCTCTTCAACTTTTTAATATCCAAAAGCAGCACCAAAGTGATTGTCCATAAACCATAGAACAGTGAACACAGCCTGAAACCTTTCTGAATGTGAGAATAGAGAGTGCACTAGTCTATGTTTTTCTCCTGCATTTTTTTTTTTTTAAATAATTAATTAGCAAACCCTACTTTTATTGAAGAACTCATATCCCCAGTGACAGGTCATAGCTTGGATTCTTGCATAACTAAGTTTTCTGTGAGGACTGGCTATGAATGTTCCGGATGTAGTTTCTTTCTTTGGTTTAGGTAATGTGAATGTTGCATTTGAAGGATAAAAAGGGCAAGGGATGGATGTTCTGTGTTCTTTTAATGCACGGATACTAGACCTACCTCTTGTTCTAACGAATTTAGATGAGAAGCACTGAGAATATAGTCTTACAGATGTCTGAATTTAGTGAATAGTGAAAAAAGGGAACGTTTAATTTATCAAATTAATATATTTATGTAAAAAAAAGTAATTTTCTTGTTGTTATGCTAAATGTAATTAAATCCAAAAGTATTGACAATTACTAAGAAAAACATTATCTTTGTCTAAGATTCACACCGAAGGTCAAAAATATTTCACTATGGTTCTCCTGTTAAGGAAAAAAAAAAAAGGAAGAAAAAAGCCTGGAAATTACGGTTCTCACATAGCTAAGGCTAAATGACACAGAATCAGCACCATCTTATATAAAGAATACATAAATAAATAAGCCACTAGGCCTTCCTTACAAAACATACAGCATCAGTAAAGAACTCAAGCAAAGGAATTTTTCTTCTTTGAAGTTCACATTTAGTGTATCCACTTTTCCAAACTTGTATATCCCTACTGTATTTAACTATTTGATCTTGAAGAAAAAATTTCTATTCATCACATAGATATTAGTCATGCTACAGAATGCTTGACTAGAAGTTGCTTGATACTACACTAAGGACTGCAGTATCCTAAGCTACATAAACTAAAATGAATTTTGAACTTCATAAGCTGTCAACAAGAGTGCAGTTTTCTCCAGAATGCTCACTGCACAGTGACTTTGATAAAACAATACTTATCAACAGTATTTAGCCAGTACGTTGCTTTGTGACTAACTGTATGCTGGTTTTTGTTATTTACAATGAAGTATCTTGTAGTAGATAGTTCAGAATAAATGTTAAGACTTCGTGTCACAGCGTAACAGAGGTGTGCTAGTTTTGTCTGGGATAGAGTTAATGTTCTTCACAGTAGTTAGTATGGGGCTAAGTTTTGGATTTGTGCTGGAAACAGTCTTGATAGCACATGAATGTTTTTGTTACTGCTGAGCAGTGCTTACACAGAGTCAAGGGCTCTTCTGATTCTCACACTGCTCCACCAGCAAGTAGGTTAGCGGTGCACAAGGAGTTGGGAGGTGACACAGGTGGGACAGCTGACCTCAATTGACCAAAGGGATGTCCCATACCCTATGACATCATGCTCAGCATATAGATCTGAGGGAAGAAGAAGGAAGGGCAGAACGTTCAAATTGATATTCCATACCATGAGGCATCATGCTCAGCATACAAAGCTGGGAGAAGAAGGACGTGGGGACATTTGGAGTGATAGCATTTGTCTTCCCAAGTAACCATTCCCCATGATGGACCCCTGCTTTCCTGGAGATAGCTGAACAGCTGCCTGCTGATGGAAAGTGGTGAATGAATTCCTTGTTTTCCTTCGCTTGCATGTATAGCTTTTGCTTTACCTATTAAACTGTCTTTATCTCAGTGCCCGAGTTTTCTCATTTTTACTCTTCTGATTTTCTCCCCCATCCTACCAGAGGAAAGTGGGCGAGCAGCAGCGTGGTGCTTAGATTCTAGTTAGGGCTAAACCATGGCCAGAGGTAACAGATGACCAAGTTGCATCTTGGAAAGGGTAAAGTACTCAAGACACTGGGACAGGCTAACTTGACTGCACTCATTTCCATACTAATTCATCTTCAGCTATTGTGATCATCTGTACATAGTACTGAACATGTAGAAAATATATGTATCCCTTACTACAGTGTATGTTTCCTAAACAGATAAACCTAAGTCTTACAGAGTATTTTGTTACTAATAATGTATTTGGAACTCTGAAGTTCATTCTGCTCATGTAGTGCATGATGTCAAACCTTAGCTAGTTGAGGAAAATTATTTCTTGTGGTTCCTGGAAAGTTAATTATTTTTACTTGAATTAGCATGTTTTACAGAATTAAAAGCTGGAATGATATTAATGGCTTCTCTTTTACTTGCTAGTTATAGTGAATTTCACTCATTTGTAGCAGATATGAGTTTGTCTGATCATATCTGCTAATCAAACTTCTTGATTATATTTATACATGTAAACAGTTTTTAGGTTGTTGGTAATATAGGAGCACACAATGTTAAATGCATGGTTAATTTTGCCAATGAACTGAGGAAAAGCCTAGAAAATAATAAAAGTCTGTGACAGAAAATAAGGCATGAAAATACACGTGAAAGTGTGGTGGACAATTTGATTCACCTAGACTGTGTAAGAAAATCTCAAATGGAATAGTTAATAGACGACACATTAGTAGTGGAGATCAGCACAATCAATTTTTAATCAAAACTATGGCCTATATGCTTGTAATGAAAACCCTATTCATCACTGAATAATTTTAATAGAACTAAACCAAATACAGTCATTAAGGGACATTTCAAATCTTCTTAAAATTGCTTGACTCAGAGGTAGCTAATTGAACTCATTCATAGAGTTATTTTCAGGTTTAGCTTTTGCTCTTCGCCTGCCACTGTGAAATTTTTGTTAGTTTTGGTTTTGTTCATGTCCAGTCTCAATCCTTTCTAACCCATATAACCTTGCAATGTCTTTGAAGACATTCTCACCATCTTCTGTATCAAACTAGATTATTGTGACTGTGTAACACTGTTAAACTGTTCTTTTAAAATTAAAAATTTACACATTTTTCTGGGTTGTTTTTTTTTTTTTTTTTCCATAGAAAAGGAAGGCAAGTCAATTTTTTCAGAAAATTCAGTCAGGTGGTGCAGACAGTACCAGGGTAAGAAACTCTTACTTTTTACTGTCCCAACAGGACTTGAGTAGGTAGACCTTACCTCATAGACAGAGTAGTAGATCTGGAAGTTACACAACTAGTGTTAGAAAGAAAATATATTTAAAACATGAAGCATGGAAATGTTCGCTTTCTATTTAATGAACAAGAATACCTATTAATACATTGCTGCAGAGTTTAAAGCTAACTTGTATTTTCTGATAGGATTTCCTATACTCTGATGAGGTCAATACAGAACTCTACATACTGTTATACCAGTATCTCTGGTGATACTGAACTTGATGCTTGCACCTGTGAACTGCCTCAGTGGAGAGGCTGATAATTCAAAGTGTCCCTGGGGAATAACCACAACATTTCCCTAAGAAAATAAAGAGCAACACTTCATCATCTGGGCAGGGCTGTGCTGGGGATCTTGCACTTTCAATTTTTCTTCTGCCCTTGATTAGAGGGTAAACAAAGAATTATAGTCCCCAAGTCAGTGAAATGGTACCTTTTATATAATTAAATTTTTTTTTTTTTTCAAAATTCGCAAAGTATTGTTTTCAATTCATTTATCTAATGTAAGCAATGTCTGCTTAGATTTCAGTTATTATTAAGTAAGCATTAACATGAATTGAAATGCTCATTTTCACTTAACTGTAGAGTATAACTTATTTGTAAACATGGTTAATACTACCAGTAGTTCCAGACTTTTCTTTAATATGAATAAATAGCAAAAGAATTCCATGCATCTATTTAATTGCTCTCAGATGCAACAGAGTAAAAACAATTTTATCCATGCTGTATTGATATAGGATTCCCCATAACATCTTGGAATGCTGTAACAGGTTTAGTAAAAATGACAAACGTAGCTGCACAGCTGAACCTTAATAAATCATGTTGTATGTTATATGCTGAGAGGAGCTAATAGATTTCTGCATGTTTTGTGACCCATTAAAGTAATCTGATGTTTTTAGTTGCCATTACATCTTTAGAGTGAGGCTTCAGTATGTTTGGGGTTTTTTTTTGAGGTTACAAAGAAGTGACAACTTCAGATTTTCAAGTTTACTTTCAATACATTTCCTCATAAAATAATGTCAGACCCAATCTAAAAATAGTTTTTCATTTACTTCAGGAAAATTTCTAAGTGACTGCATTATTGGTTTACATTTTACACATTTTTCAGTATAAATTTTTCTTAAAAGAAGGATTTGAAGGATTTCCTGTGGTCATGTTGTTGCACTCCTTGCTGAAAACTTTAGCTGAAGTTAGACATTTCTGTCTAGAAATTTCTAGGTAGAAAATTTGTATCATAGAGGTACAGATCAACCTATTTATTTACAAAAATAGATACTAACAAAATCCCAATTCTCTGACCATTATTAAAAATCTGTTGTATACTGAGTTCAGCTTAAATCTTGCCCGATACAAATATAAGCAAAGATTTTAGTTGTTGGCACAAAAACCTGGTTTACGTTAATGTGAAAGAAAAGGGCTTAGTTAATTTTCTTTCTGAAGCAATTATATGTTAACTCACGTAACAACATGAGAATGCCACAGAAAGATGCTGTAATTTCTGGAAGTGGTGTGGGTGTTTTTTTTGTTTTGTTTTGTTTTGTTTTGTTTTGTTTTCAGAAATACCTGCTGATTTTGCTTGTCTACTGAAAAAACAACATATTAAAAGGAAAAGGTATTGAATGGGAAGACAGGAAGCCTTTTTGTAGATCTCTGAGACAACATCTACCACTCTGCCCTCTCCTATACTGCTTTGTATTGTCTCTTTAAGTAATTTGGCTTTTTAGGGTAAGTAATGAGTGAATGCTTAATTACACAACTCAAAACCAGGCAATCTGAAATCAGACAGATCGATGATAAACACACTGTCCCTTTTAAATTTCTCTTAAACCTTGCATGTCAAGTCAGAAAGGCCTATGGGCTTCACCAGTGGGCCTTACCAGAATAATCATCCTGATTCCCAGTGTAGGATAGATGCATGCACTGCCCTAATGTTTCCTGATACAGGGAGATACTGATGTCAGCACACTTTAAGCACTCTTTATGCCAACAACAAGTAGTTAAAAGTGATGAAGTCCTATATAGTTGGATAAAAAATGTGTCATATTCTGAGCTGATATTAGTTCATAGACGCATAGAATCATAGAATGGATTAGGTTGGAAGGGACCTTAAAGGTCATGTAGTTCCAACTCCCCTGCCATGGACAGGGACACCCTCCACTAGACCAGGTTGCTCCAAGCCTCATCCAGCCTGGCCTTGAACACTTCCAGGGATGGGGCACCCACAGCTTCTCTGGGCAACCTGTTCCAGTGCCTCACCCCACTCTCTGTGAAGAACTTCTTCCTGATATCTAATCTACATCTCCCCACTTTCAATTTAAACCCATTATCCCTTGTCCTGTCACTACAGGCCCTTGTTAAAAGCCCTTGTAGGCCCCCTTCAAGTACTGGAAGGCTGCAGTAATGTCTCCCTGGAGCTTTCTTTTCTACAGACTGAACAAGCCCAATTGTCTCAGCCTGTCCACATAGCAGAGGTGCTCCCGCCCTCTGATCATCTTTATGGCTTCCTCTGGACTCATTCCAACCGGTCTATATCCTTCTTATATTGAGGGTCCCAGAGCTGAACACAGTACTCAACGTGGGATCTCACAAGAGAAGAGTAGAGGGGGAGAATCCTGTCCCTCATCCTACTAGCTGCACTTCTGATACAGTCCAGGATACGGTTGGCTTTCTGGGCTGCCGGCACACACTGCCAGCTGTTATTCAGCTTTTTGTCCACCAGTACCCCCAAGTCCTTCTCCTCAGGGCTGCTCTTGATCCAGTCTCCACCCAGCCTGTACTTGTGCTTGGGTGGGCTCCAACCCAGGTGCACGACCTTGCACTTGTCCTTGTTGAACTTCATGAGGTTGGCAGTGGCCCACCTCTCCAGCCTGTCAAGGTCCCTCTGGATGGCATCCCTTCCCTCCAGCGTATCAGTCGCACCACACAGCTGGGTGTCATCAGCAAACTTGCTGAGGGTGCACTCAATCCCACTGTCCATGTTGCTGACAAAGATGTTGAACAACACCAGTCCCAGTACCAACCCCTGAGGAACACTGCTCGTCACTGGTCTCCACTCAGACATCGAGCCATTGACCATAACTCTTCGAGTGTGACCATCCAGCCACTTCCTTATCTACCACGTGGTCCATCCTGTAAATCCATGCCTCCAATTTAGAGACAAGAACATCATATGGAACAGTGTCAAACACTTTTAATTAATTATATATGTATCTTTTTTTTTTTTTTTTTTTTTAATTTAACTGTGAATAAGTCACATTGGGCTAGGGTAGGTGAAGAAAAGATGGGCATAAAGAACAGAATGGATGGCACAAAAAAATGTCAATGGAAATAGTTATACCACATGGATTCCATAAAGTTAATATTTTTCTTCCCCTCTCTTGTGTATACCTGATTTTCTGTTCTAGACAAAATGAAATTAGAAGTTCCCTCATTAGTGCTTTATATAACTTACATATGCACAGCTTCCTGATTCCATACAATGTTTCTATTGTAGTTATGGCATAGCATCTTGACTGTATTGAGTTTCACATGTTTTAGCAGTAAAATGTTTACTGTTCATGTTCACCTTTCCTTTTCAGTAACAGGTTATTTGTGTGTTGGCTAGCAAGATTGAATAGAATAGATATGTTTTTCTCATGCAAGATGACCTGTAATTTTATCTCTCTAAACTGTAAAGCATAGAAACCACATAGCCATGACCTCCTCCAGAGGCTTATTTGTAATGTGTACACTATGATCTCTTATGAACACTTTGCAGTGTTTATCACTGCTAATATCATGTTTACTGAAGAAGGCTGCTTCTTCCTGTTATTCATTGAAGCACTTTAAATGGCTAATTTATTAAACAACATTATATTATCAAAACTTGGGAATAAGCAATTGAAAAACATATAATATTTGTGCACACATATGATATGGGGCAATGGCCATAAACTGGAAAACAGAAGGTTCAGCCTGCACGTGAGGAAACACTTGTTCCCTGTGAGGGTGAGAGAGCACTGGGACAGGCTGCCCAGAGATGGGGGGGGGGGGGGAGTCTCCTTCCCTGGAGGCTTTCAAAAATCGCCTGGGCTTGTTCCTGTGTGATCTACTCCAGGTGATCCTGCTCTGGCAGGGGGGTTGGACTAGATGATCTCTAGGGGTCCCTTCCAACCTTACCGTTCTGTGAAACCTGTGAAATCCGTGGCTGGCACCCCTGCGGCCCACCCTGAGAGCGGCACATGCCCGGGCCAGGGCAGGTGCGGCCTGGGCTGCGCCTTTGAAATGCCAGCAGGGGCCGTTGTCCGGCCCAGGCTTTCCCCGCCAGCCCCACTCACCGCTGGTCCAAGCAGTCTGGCAGCTGCAGCAGTGTGTCGGCTAGCGTCCTAGCGACAGAACGCGGTGACCGGTCCTGAAATGCCACCAGGGTCCCCGGTCCAGACAGACCTCTGTGTGTATCTGTGTGAATCTGTGATATTTCCAAGTTTCAATTTATATAGTTTAAAATAGTCTGTCCACCAATATCTGTGAAATAATTATCAACTACAGAGCTTGCAACTCGAAAGACTGTAAATTAGGCTGAAATTCTGACAACAATACACCTATCAGTCACCTATCTAGCTAAAATCAAAATATTTAAACCCATCACTGTGTTTCTTTTATCTGACTAGGGTTTTTTTCTTACTAGGTGTTCAAGATAAATATGTGAGTTGTTCCTGAAATTAGTAATTTATTTGAAATAATTGGTAGAATGTCTATGAGATTGGAAAGAAATTCAGAAATATATGTAGTGCAGGAGAAAGTTATTTCTGAAAATCAGGTTAATTCAAAAGTAGAATTTAAACAAGCAAGATGAAGGTTGCCAATCCCATTGCATCATTATCAGTGATTCTATTTTTCATATATATAAAAAATATTAATATAATTCAATATTTGGCATAGTAATTAAAACACCACATGAAACTTATTGTGGTTCCAAGACTTCATGATACAACAGATCGTCAGAATACAATCCAATGTATTGCCCAGCAAGCGGTGGCAACAGCATCCAGCTGAGGCATGCTGTATACTCAGCAGAAGAAGTTGCTATCAATATTTAGAAAAATATTTACTCACACTCAGATTTGTTGCACAACATATTTGTGCTGTAAAACCTCTTCTTGAGGAGGCATCTAATGATGAGTTGTGCACATGGAAGGATGAAAGCAAAACAGCTTAAAAACCTGGACTGGACATGTGGCTCACACAACCTGAGTCGCAACAGAAAAGTTGGTCAATGCCAGAGCAAACGTTTGCTCATTCCTCATCCCTCATTTGGAAGCCTGAATATTAGGGGGTCAAGAAATACCTTGTTCTTCCTTATTCATTATCTTTCTTCACGTATACATTTCTCTGCATCAATGTGTGTATGTGTAATTCCAAAGTTGGGTGCAAGAAAGGCTGCTTTAGCCCCAGTCCACAGCCAAGCACCACACAGCTGCTTACTCGCTCCCTGTCCCCAACCCATGATGGAGAGAATCTGGAAAAAAACCACATGGCTTGAGATAAAAAGTTTAATAGGACAACAAGGGGAGAGGGAATTATAATATTACTCATAAAGGAATATACAAAAACAAGGGATGCACAATGCAAAAATAGCTCACTACTCAGTAATCAACACCCCATCCCTGAACAGCAATCCCCAAAGCCAACTGTACTTAGCTTATATAGTGAGCATGACGTCTTGTGGCATGAAATACCCTTTTGTTCAGTTGGAGTCAGCTGTCCTGGCTGTGTCTCCTCCCAGCTTCTTGCAGAGAAGAAGTTGGAAGAACAGGGGCAGTATGAGAAACTGAAAACGTCCTCAGTTTAATAAAGCATTACCTGGCAACAACAAAACCATCAGTGTTATCAACATTCTTTTCAGCACAAATCTAAACCATAGCTCCATACTAGATATTATGAAGAAAACTAAATATCTCAACCAAAATCAGCATATTGTGCTACAAAAATAAAAACAGTAAGTACATCTGAGTTTTTTAACAAATGCTCCTACTAATGCCAATGGAAGTGGCATCGAATAGCTAACCCACTTCTAATATGGATATTTCAGTAAGAAAGGGCATATACTGCTAGAAAACCTAAAAAAAAAAAAGAAGAGGTTAAGATCAGGGTTATGTTAATGCGTGGGAGTGTGAGGATCTGCACTGTTATTAGAAATCAAGAATGTTACATAATGATACTGCCCATGCATTTGGTAAACACCAAATCTGTTTAGCATGCTTTGCTATATGTACAGAATATCTATCAAGATTGTGTAGCTATCAGACTCTGAATTACAGTTGGTTGAGCATCAGTCAGTAAGGGGCATTAAGATAAAAGTAGGCAGACTACTTTATGAATGACATATCACACCTGTTAGGCAAATGATGAAGCCTTCCCAGCACACCAGTTCTAACTGCATTCAAACTGTAGTTCAAGCTGCAGCAGGGCTGGTTTAGCATGCTATAAAGGTTTCTGGCTCTGTGTTAGATGGAATTCCCTTTTTCCCAGTACTATGAGAATCCATATCTACACTTTCTCCACTTTCTCCCCCTGCACCATATGGAATGAGATGAAGAGCCAGACTGCCCCTCTTTAACCTTCTGCATTCTGAATGCTTCAGTGTCTCAAGACCATCTCCCTACCTCACATTGTCTTTTCCTGTGTTGAACTGCTGGCTCTTCCATATTAAAATCAACACTTACACTGGGCAAGTACAGGGAAAAATAACCCAGAAACATTCACCTTTGCTTGGTTTTTCCTTGTTAGGGTACAGTGTAATTCTACAGACAGGTTTCCGTATATAAATCGGTTCAAATATATGGTATCTAATGTGTTTATAAACCTTTGGAGCAGTAGCCCTATTTAACTGCACCTAGGTATACAAAGTAAAAATGTTGTGCTGCACATGTCATTTAAGATAGTTTACATTTGCATAAAATACAGCATTAATAATTCCTTCCCTTTGAGACATAGGCAGCCAGATGACTTAAATAGGAAAAAAAGAGTTCTGTTGGGCAGGTGCGAACATAAGCAGTCATGAAAAACAAATAAACAAACAAACACCACAAGGATTTATCCTTTTTTGTAGCTGCCCTTGTTAACACCTGCTAAGTGAGACTACAGAGAGAAAATGATTTCCTGATCCCTGGAGTTGAACCCTGCCAGTCAGAATAGAAGCTTGCTGGTTTAGACATGAAGAAATGATTTTGTTATCCCTTCTGGTGTTGCTAAAGATGCAAATGAGTTTTTTAATGAAAGAAAAGAGTTCAAAACTACCACATGAGACTTTTCTGATAAAGATTTAAACTCCCATATCCTGACATTGATCAGTTAATGAAAAAACTGATATTCCTGGGAGCATGATATTCCTTTTATCTTTCACATGGATGCACATGTGTGTATTTGTGAATGAAGAGTTAAAAGTTTCTCTTCAGCAGAAAATAGTGTATTTTTTAATGTCTCTACACATCTGTTATTCCTCTGGGGAAGAAGAATCTAAATAAATGAACCTATTGCTGCCTGAGCATTAAAATCAATAGGTTTCCATAGTTATTAGAGGAAACAAGCCTTTGTTTGTGTGAATTTCTCAAGCAAAAAGAATATAAACTGCATTTTTATGTATTAATTATTAAGAAAAAACCTTTTTATTGCTCCTTTTGTAATTTTCCAATAAATGTTACAGGCATTCACTCAGTTTCAGATTGCATTTTGTGCAGAAATTAGCCATTTTAGTGATGTTTCAAAAGCTCTGAAATTTGTTACACTGCAATGATAATAAAAAAGCTCTAACAGCTGGAGTGCACTATGTTGAAATCTTCAGTGAAACATGTCTCTTCCTTCATCATCCTCTCCAAACACTCATTTGGTTTTTTCCCATCTTTCTTTTTTTAACTCTGAGTTAATATTGAGTTGTCTGAAAGTGTCATTTGGGGTATGCTAACACAAAAGAAGTGTGCAGTTTGTGTTTCCATTTAAATATACATACTTAAAAATGAATGTATGCACTCTGTAGCTTACCAGAGCTAATACAAAGCTAATCAAATGAAGTAATATTAAAGGCAAACACTGGCCAAAAATAAATAAATGTCCTGAGAGGTAATGGACTCCTAGGGGATCAGGACAGCAGAAAAATAAGATGACTGCTGTATTTCTCTTAGTTTTGTCTACAATATATTTAGTAAAGCACAATAAAAACCTACACTGGAAAGAAAACTTCAGCCTAATATGTACCATAATTCTATTTTCTGTTTCATTGTCATATTTTCTACTGGGCTGATTTTTGGTAGTAGTTGCTCACCATTTATTTCTGGTCTTCCATCCTCCATCATTTAATGAGGACTTCTGATAGATGATGTGAGAAAGAACAAGCCTGGAGAGCAATTAGTGAGTTCCAAATGAAAACTCCACCTTCTGATATTTTCTGCTGTGTTGTCTGTGCTAAAGAAGATTGTTTTGGTTCCTGAGACAAAATGAAGGAACTTGTCTATATACCAGCTGTGAATTCCAGTTTTGGACTAATCTGATTTTTCTTTTGGATTCAGTTCAAAACTAAATCATCATATTTTAAGAGTTTATTTGTAGATGCCACATGTGAGCTGGTTTTCTAAGTTCCCAGCGTAGTCAGTGATGATTAGCCATTACAGGTAGTAGAGCATAGTTGACAAATGAATTTACCCGGGACTAAGTGTGCGAAACATCTTCTTCTGAATTTCCTAGTACCATCTGAAGCATGCAAGCATATCAAAGGCAAGTGTCTGGAACTAGTAGGTGTCTTCTGTGAGAGACCTGAAGACTAAGGCAAAGCAGCTGGAGGCTGCTAGTTATCCCCCATAGGATTTAAAATGACACTTGATATCTGCATTTAGGCATATTAATCCCATCCTCAGCACCTCATTTAAGGTGATCTGGACTACTCTCTAGGGTCCATGGGTAGTACAGAACAGAAAATAAATTCAGTTGTCTTCACAAAAACATTTATTGCCTCTTAAGACAGATCTGCTTGCTTGCCATTGGAATGGGACTGGTCTTCCCTAGGTTCTGTGTCATGTCTGCTTGCTGCATAAAGAAGGCTTGGATAATTTAGACCCTCTTTTGACTGTATTTTACTACCTCCTGTATCCTTCTAAAATCAAGAAACAGAGGAAAGGCACCTATAAAATTACGTAAGTAAAAGGTATTTGAGAAGGTCTATTAACTTGTGAATAAATCCAGAACAGGCAGACTTGGGGTACAATTGTGAGATGACTGAAGCGGAGGGAGGCTGAATACTATCTTGATTTCTTAGATTTGTAAATTCTTCATAGATGACTTATTGACTAGTTGGAATGAGTCCAGAGGGACACAAAGATGATCAGAGGGCTAGAACACCTCTGCTGAGAGAATTCGGCTTGTTCAGCCTGGAGAAGAGAAGGCTCTGTGGAGACCTTATTGCAGCCTTCCAGTGCCTGAAGGGGGCCAGAAAAAACAGCTGGAAAGGGACTTTTTACAAGGGCCTGTAGTGACAGGACAAGGGGTAATGGGTTTATATAGGAAGCAGGGTGATTTAGATTAGATCTAAGGAAGAAGTTCTTCACAGGGTGGGTGGTGAGGCACTGGAACAGGTTGCCCAGAGAAGCTGTGGATGCCCCATCCCTGGAAGTGTTCAAGGCCAGGCTGGCTGAAGCTTGGAGCAACCTGGTCTAGTGGAAGGTGTCCCTGTCCATGGCAGGGGGCTTGGAACTAGATGATCTTTAAGGTCCCTTCCAACCCAAACCATTATGCGATTCCATGATTCTATGACTGGACTAGGTGAGTGAAACATTCTCAAAAAGGCAAAACAAAGCAATTTCTTGGACTGTTAGCATCAAACTTAACACAGGCCTCTACAGGAAGAGCAAGGGTGTTGGTGGGAGGCATGAGGGTAAATGCATATTTGGTGTCATAGAGGTCTGTGTGACCATTGCTGAGGAAATAAGAAAATAGCAACACATGATTAAGAAAGGGGAACTCAAGCTGCAGAAACTACTTGCAGGACAAAAGACCTCCTGAGAAGCTTCAGGTTACAGTGTTTGTAACAGTTGCATGATGTGTTCATGCATGCCTTGAGGTATGCATATGATTTTTTATATATCTGTAAGTCTCATACATTAACTGCAGTGACAAAAAAAAAAAAAAAAAAAAAATCGTAAAAATTGTTGATAGCCCTCTTTACTTATTTGCTTTTCATCCCCTCCAAGCCTGCCATACCTACAAAATACAATATAGTTAAAAGATGAAGGGGTGAGATAAGCATCAACACCCGTTCTGTGGGATGATGTCACCTGGCCCACATAATCATATTTCTGTGGTGAGATAAGAAAAGCGTATGTGCTGTGAATATTCCAGGGAACCTCCCAGAGCAAAAAAAGCAGAGGAACGTGTAGAGCAGCAAGACTCAGATTCAGCAGCTGAGGGAGTGTCCAGCTGAGCAGGGGAGTGTTTTGATAGGGGTATGTTATAACTGTAATAGTTTGGCAAGGTCTCTTTCAGTGTCTGCATGAAGAATTGTTTGAGTCATTGCCCCCCCCTCCCCCCCTTGTCACAGTATAATTTTCTTTGTTGTGTGAAACTTTCATGTTTCTGTACAGGTAAAATCCATCTGATCTCAAGTGAGCTATCTCTTTCTAAGGCAATAGGATTAGACTTTTTTCTTGAATTTCAGTGTGGAGTCTACCAAGAACATATTATTTTTATGAATAGTGTATAAAAATCTGTTTGCTTGAAGAATGTGTTGTAGGTTTTTATATACAATATCACAGTTATAATTAATGTGGAGCCTGACTTGCCTATGCTGAAATCAGGTAATGACTGTAATTCTGTTGCTGAATGTTAGTGGACAATATAGTAAAACCCTGTTGGAAGACTGCTGATGAAAAAATGCGGAGTGGTGGCCAATTTAGGTCTTGTGGGGGGCCAGGGTACCTCTGAAATAATAAAATGATGACCTATGAACTTCAGCAGAGAATTTTCAGTGATGATAACAATGAGACAAGTTCTGACATAACCTGGGTGTGTAGTTTCTTTTTCACCCTCTCTCCTGGAAAGATAAGATTCAGGATCTAGTGTTTCTGAAAAAAATTACAGATAAAGCCTGAAGCTCATGTGAGAGTAAAACATATATATTGGTCTTCTGGGTTTATCCTTTCCTTCTCTCACTTTTTGTTTCTTTGGTTTTTCTTGTTTGTTTTATTTTTGCTTTTAAAAGGACTTTTTTTAATATATTGGTTTCTCTCGTAGACTTTTTGCAGACTCCTGAAAGGACACCTCCATGAGATGGAAGAGTCACGTTCATGCTAGAGCAGAGGCACAGCTGACAAATTGGTACCATAAAAGTGATTTGGGAATAGAGAACATGGGGGTGAACTGAAGAGTTTCACTCAGGAGAACTCTGGGGACAAAACCTGCCACTTGGAAAGTATTCCCACAGCCTCACACTGCCATTCCAGTGAATGAGATAGGGTAGTGAAAGACACAAGTCAAAGAGTAAACTGAGATCAAATATCAGGTGCTTGCAGGTAAGAATTCTGTGTGCTGCTGATGTCTTGAAGCCAAGGAGTGATAGATTTTGAAGTCATGTGAGGGAGAAAGCCCACATGAGTTATAAAAAGGTGTGTGGCTGCTGATGCCATGAGGCCTGGAACAGGCACTGACACAGTGATATGGGGATGCTCGATCCATCCGTCTATGTGTTCCCTTACTGGAGTGGGAAAGCACCTGTCCTGTACCCACCCCAGACTCACTGACCGTGGGCGCAGGCCCAAATTTGCTTCAGATTCAGATGAGAGGGTTTGGTTCCCTGTTCTGCTCCATCTGCTGTGACCAAGTACAGTGCCTGCCGCAAGCACTCCCATATATCACCCTCACAACATTTCTATACCTCAGCAGACCTTTCCCCTTTCTTGGCCTTCCTTTTGTCTGCCCTTGTATCTCCCTTTCTCCTTCCAGTTTACCTCCACATAAACAACTCAACCCATGACTTCTTTTTCCCAACTGTTCCTAATTTTGCTTCATATATACTCAAATATGTTATTTCTGATACTGTTACTTGGGCAATCTTGGACTTTTATGGTATAACTGGTGGTTACCTGGGTGCTATTAGCCATACAAGATTGTCCTCCCTCAGAGATTCCCAATAGTCCCAATTGTCTGTGGAATTTGGCAGTTTCTCACATACCTCCCACTTAACCACCTGTGAGATTCAGCCATCCCTCACAACTCTAACTTTTGCTTGCTTCCCACGCAGGTACTTGTGATGTTCAGCAGCTTCTGGTGTCCTGTCCAGTAGATTTCCACCTCCTACTCAATCACTTAGCCTAATCCAGGGCCTTCTCAGCAGCCCACGAGTTCATTTGTAGCTTTAACAACATGCTCACAGTGACTGATGTCAGCTGTCCTGGTCCAGTCCATTTCCCATTGCTTGAGGAAGGCATGCAGTTGTGATGGGCTGTGATGGTGGCTTGCTGAAATTCTCAAGAACTTCTCCTCCGTTGCAACCCAGAGGTTAAGCATGTATCCTTTCAAATGGGTTGATGATGGGAAGCCACCTCCTTAGTTTAAGGAAGTATTTGTAAAGTAATTTTTTATATCAATGATCTTGCCAGCTCTTGACTTCTTTATTGGTTGTTTGTGATGGGTTTGTAACTTTCTCCTGGGGGCTGGACTACCACATCTGCCATTTGTTTTCTTGTGCTCAAGGCTCTGAATTTCTGTTATTTCTTGCAGTCACACATCTTATAGCAAGAAAGACTGCAGTGTTTTACACATATTTATGATGAAACTTTGTAATGTCGCAAACCATCCTATCTGGTTACGTGGTAACCAAAACTAGAAACATTTGAAAAATACAATTTGTTTAGCTCCATCCCTACTTTATAGTAATAACTAAAAGGCAGAATGTACATATTTGTCAAAAATATCAGTGCATTTACTGAAAGAGGACATATTTTTCTGAATTTATAAATCCCTAGTCACTGCCCACTCATTGCTTCTGCTTGCACAGGCCTCCTGTGAAATACAGTTAAAAAACACTTATCTCTCAGGCTGATATTCCCAGGTGAACATCTTTCAGTAACTTGCATGATTTTTAAACAACCTTGAAGCAAACTTTTCCTTAACACTCCAGAAGATTGAGATAGCCAAGTGAACAGTACATTCTGATTAACAGTAAGACAAGGTCTGTGTAGAGAAATAAAAGTTAGGAGGTGGGAAAACCTATGTTTAATGGTGAAAGGCATCCTCACAGATATCTGCAAGAGCCTTGTAGTCCAGCAGTGCTGGCAAGAAGCTGTGCAGGTCAATGACATGGACATTCATACAGATTTCCTTTTATTAATTCAGTTGTGTATTTCTGATATATTGTCATCATTCTCTTCTTTCTTTCTCAGTAGTTTATTTTTATGGAACAACAGCTACACAAACATTGCTTCATCCCTTATTCACAGACTTGTCTCTTTCTAGCTTTTCTCAGTGCAATCTTCATCTTAGATAAATATTCCAGCCTCTCTTGTACACTAGCTAGACATAACATAAGCCCTCAGTAAAGATATATCTGAATCTCCAGAGCATTCAAACACCTGGCACCAGGACAACTCAATAAAGGAGTGCTATATCCCTAAGTCAAAACAGCTAATTTGGGCCTGTATTAAAGGGGTCCATGACAATTGTGTGAGGACAAGTCCACCAGCTATGCAAAAAATGTTTAATCCAATAACAGATTTTCACAAAAAAAAAAGGCCAGCAATCGGTCTCATTAGCCTCACAGTGCACTCCACAAAGAACATGAGATGTGAAACTTCCCCTTCATAGCTGGCAAAACACTCCACACCCAACCTTCCTGGAGGGCCCAGTGGCCCTATGTCTTGATTTAATCCCACATTTTCTTCTTCACAGATTTCTTGATGCATTGACACACAATTTCTTCTGGTCAGTCTGACAAATCTACACTTTAGAACTCTACATCCTTCCTAGTCTTCAAATACATTAGAAGAAGTGGCATAACAGAAATAAATAAGTCTCTCACCATGCTCAGTGAAGATAGGACAAGAAGCAATAGTCTTATATTAAAGTAAAAGATATTTAGGACCCTGACAGTCTTGTGGCAGAAGATTAAAATCAGAAATCTAGTTTTCATTTACCTTAATATACTGGCCTGAATGCTGTGATAACTCAGAGGATGATCACTTCTGGTAGCAGGCATCACTGCATTAATGCACAGAGGAAGAGACAAACACTTCAGTGTTTAAACAGCTTCATCTATCTGATTTTGTCTGCCAAGGCAGATCTACAACAGCCTTTAGTTTAACCATTAAGTAAAGACTTAGCAGTAAGTATAGACAAGCTTTAGAATAATTTGCCAAAGATAGTGGCAGAAAATAAATTTAAAGCCTCTGTGAGAAGCAGCATAATCTTAGAATCAAGGAATGGTTTGTGTTGGAAGGGACCTTAAAGATCATCTAGTTCCAACTCCCCTGCCACAAGCAGGGACACCCTCCACTAGACCAGGTTGCTCAAAGCCTCCTCCAGTCTGGCCTTGAACACTTCCAGGGATGGGGCGTCCACAGCTTCTCTGGGCAACCTGTTCCAGTGCCTCACCACCCTCTCTGTGAAGAATTTTCTTCCCGATATCTAATCTAAATCACCCAGCTTTCAATTTAAATCCGTTACCCCTTGTCCTGTCACTACAGGCCCTTGTAAAAAGTCCTCCTCCAGCTTCCTTGTAGGCCCCTTCAGGCACTGGAAGGTGCTATAAGGTCTCCCCAGAGCTTTCTCTTCTGCAGACTGAACAAGCCCAATTCTTTCAGCCTGTCCACATATGAGAGGTGCTCCAGCCCTCTGAGCATCTTCGTGACCCTCCTCTGGACTCGTTCCAACTCGTCTATATCTTTCTTGTCTTGAGGGCTCCACAGCTGGACACAGCACTCCAGGTGGGGTCTTACAAGGTCAGAGAAGAGGAGAAGAATCACCTCCCTCAACCTGCTGGCCACACTTCTCCTGATACAGCCCAGGTTATGATTGACTTTCTGGCTGCTAGCACACACTGCTGGCTCATGTCCAGCCAACTTTTCATCCACCAGTATCCCCAAGTCCTTCTCCTCAGGACTTCTCTCCATCCATTTTCCACCCAGCCTGTACTTGTGCTTGGGATTGCCCTGACCCAGGTGCAGGACCTTGCATTTGGTCTTGAACTCCATGAGGTTGGCAGAGGCCCACCTCTTCAGCCTGTCAAGGTCCCTCTGGATGGCATCCCTTCCCTCCAGTGTGTCAACGGCACCACACTGCTTGCTGTCGTCAGCAAAATTGCTGAGGGTGGACTTGATCCTGTCATCCATATCACTGACAAAGATGTTAAACAGCACTGGTCCTGATAGTGATCCCTGAGGAACGCTGCTCACCACTGGTCTCCACTCAGACATTGAGCCATTGACCAGCACTCTCTGAGTGTGACCATCCAGCCAGTTTTTTACCACCAAGCAGTCCATCCGTCAAATCCATGCTTCTCCGATTTAGCGACAAGGATGTTGTGCGGGACGGTGTCAAAGGCTTTGCACAAGTCCAGGTAGATGACATTAATTGCCCATCCTCTGTTCACCAAGGTCGTGACCCCATTTTAGAAGGCCACCATATTTTTCAGACACGATCTGTCCTTGGTGAAGCAATGTTGTCTGTCAACAATCACCTCCTTATTTTCCATGTGCCTTAGCATGATTTCCAGGGGAATCTGCTCAATGGTCTTGCCAGGCACAGAGGTGAGACTGACTGGCCCATAGTCCCCTGGATCTTCCTTTTTTCCCTTTTTAGAGATGGGGGTTATGTTTCCCCTTTTTCAGTCAGTGGGAACTTCACCTAACCACCACAACTTCTCAAATATGATAAGTAGAGGTTTTACAACCTCATCCGCCAGTTCTTTCAGGACCTGCAGATGTATTCCTTTTGGTGCCATGGACTTGTGCACCTTCAGGTTCCTCAGGTATTTCCGAACCTAATCCTCACTAACCATGGGCGGCTCTCCATTCTCTCAGTCCCTGCCCTTGTCCTCCATGACTCTGGGGGTACAGCTTGCGCCCTTGACAGTGAAGACCGAGGCAAAAAAAGCATTGAGAACCTCGGCCTTGTCCATGTCCTGGGAAACCAGCTCTCCTATTTCCTTCCACAGAGAGCCCACATTTTCCCTGATTTTCTTTTTATCCCCAATGTACTTATAGAAGCCCTTCTTGTTGGCCTTGATGTCCCTGTCCAGGTTTAATTCTGTCAAGGCTTTGGCTTTCCTAACCTGATCCCTGATTTGTCGTATAACTTCCCTGTAATCATCCCAGGCTCCCTGTCCCTGCTTCCCCCCTGCATGTCAGGTGGTTAGTGGAAGACAAAGTTTGTCTCAACGAACTCACAGACTCTCTTCCTCTTCTTCTTGTGATTTCTCTAACAAATTATTTCTTTTTGACAAATTGTCATATATCACCTGAGCCACTAAAGAAGTCTGTAGCATATAATCACCAGCAGACACAAACCACTATGGCTTGACAGTTTCATGAAGGGCTAAGACTCCTGACTTTTTTTTTTTACAAATCAGCTTCAATATATGAAGACCCTTGGTTTTTTTACTCTTGGAAGGTAAAGGGTACCTTTAGAGAACCCCTCCATGAAGCAAATCTAATATTAAGAGCTAAACATGAATATTCAATTCAGGTTTTCCTTTTCTGCTATGTTTTTCTTGTCCAAAACCAAATAAAGTTAGGATTTGAATACAATATGGAATTGAACAGTAATTTGACCTCTAATTTTGAGTCCTTGATTTTTGAGACACACTGAGCACCAAAGTGAAGCTCTCAAAATTATTGGGTACCTCAAAACAAATCTGCTCACTTTTTTTTTTTTGATGTTTAATTGAAATACTCAAACTTGTTCAAACTAAATTTTTTTCTAGCAACTGTGTTAGTGGTTATCACTCTCTTAAGTCAAAGAAAGTTTTAGAATTTTGAAAGTTTTAAAAAATTACATTTCAACATTTTTACTGGCAGTTTTGAAACTATGTGAAAGCAACGTGTTATGATGTTTTATAAGGATTTTTATATAATTTTGATAAATTAATGTTAGGAAGTAAAAATAATATACAAAATTAATTGAAAAACACTTATTTATATTTAAAATTTTAAAGAATACACTCTTCTTATCCTAATTCATTATGCAGTTTTTTTATCAACTTAGAAAGATAAAATTAACCTAAATTTAATTCTTGTTTCAGTTCTGAACAACTAAGCCTTATTTTTTTTCCTTCCCTTCTCAAGATTCTTTATATTAAAATATGAATAATACTAACCCAAAAGTTATTACCAACTACACTGTGAGAAATAATAAGTTTATACTTATATGGAACTCTGAAAGAGATACAATATATCTTTAGATATTGTCTTTTAATGTATCTAACCTTATCCAGTAAAATTTTCAAGAGCCAGAAATTGGCACTAGAAACATTCAAAATTACTATCCAGTTAAGCTTTTTTTAAGACTCTGTTTACATTCCTTCATAAACAATTACATTATTTTTTCCATTAACTAGAACAGTAACTGTTGAAACCAAAAAATTGCCTCAGACATTTTTTCAGCCTAGAATGTATATATATATCATAGGAATAAATTAATGATATTTTACTTGGTGTTATTTATAGGGTCATATTAATCATTCTATGAGTTTATTAGTTCCAAGCAACCAATCTATAAGCAAAACCAATGTGACCAATGAGACACCTTAACAAGCGAAGAATGAACTCTCAAATTAAACAATCTGCCAATAACTACAGTGCTGTATATTGCCACTTCAAGCTTTTAGTGGAGTATCGTTGCAAATAAAATACATTTTAGGTAAACTAAGGTCAATTTACTATAAATGAAGAATCAGGCTAGATTTATAAATAGTTATGCAATTAATAGTTTAACTAGCTATATATCTAATGACAAAATTATTCATAATCTCCTCAAAACTAGAAGTACACAGCATTTTTTTAAAAGAAATATGTTGATTTTTTCCCCTATTAAGTTGTATATGGTGATATCTAGACCAAGGACAGCCAGTTAATTCTAGATATCTTCCTATATGAGGGGAACTCTTCTGCCTTGTCTATTCACAGCTACCAACACGTAGCCAACGAAATGTTTGTGTCACACTTAGATATATACTGTGCATAGTATATTTAGATTTGTTTGTAGTCTTGTTTTGGAAAGTGCCAAGTTTCATTTTCATAGCTATTTAAAATGAATACTGTAGGCAGAAGATAAAAGGGCTTGCCAAGCTGATACACTTCAAATCAGCATATTTCTTGCCAATGCTATTAATGCAAATAGTGGAGTAGAGACTAAAAACACAACATTAAAAGCAAGCTTCTACAGCTATGCTCAAATTCTGTAAAAATATCACATAATTAATAATTATCCAAATGTACAATTTGTTTTGTGACTTATGGAAAGTAGTTCCTCCTGATATTTCATTTTATTGCTTCAGACTGAATTTCTCTGCTGAAATTTGTGACAGCGTATTTCTATGGTAACCCTGGAGAAGGGAATGGAAGGGTGCCCAGGGAAAAGAAAGAAAGGATGCTGCAAGAAGGAAAACAACATGAAACTGAGAAAAACAACCAATGAAAAAAAGCAACAGGAATTGCAACAGCTTTTATAGGAGACTAGACCCACACAAATAACACTCTATGGCCAAATAAGAAAAATAAATGACAAGCACATTTTGAATGAAAGCTCTGAATAAACTTGTGCTGGATAGCCGTACTTTTAATATCAATGCACATTTAATCTGGGGGCAGCGGAAGGAAAAGTAGGGGAAGATGCTGGGCTGAACAGATAATTTTAAGTACCCTAAGATCAATGTCCATGCCTCCTGTATAGTTTAAAGTGTATTGAAAGTTTTCTCTAATTTTATGCACCCAAGTAAGGTCACCTAGGTTATGGGCATTCTCCTATATAGCTGAGGGAGATACAGTTATCTCCAAAAGATGATTCATCCCATCAGGTATGTCCATTTCTCAACACTGATTGTATGAAGTGACTGAATCCTAATTCAGGTATGTGAGTTAGGCACTTAAAATTGCCATCATTTATTTATTCTAGTAGGGAAAAAAAATAATCTTGTTCCACTATCTGAATGCATGGCTTCATCAGTAATGTCTATCTCTATTTTAAAATAACCAGCCAATCTTTCTATTATAAGTTGATTGAGGAAGAGGGAAGTGAAAAAGAGAGAAAAACATCTTTGAATCTATGATAAAGATTTTTATTTAGATCAAGATGTCCATTTGAGCACTGATGAACTTAGGATGTATCTAGAATCTCATCATGGTACCAGATATTTAAGGCTTGTTGGACTGTGGCTGTTTACAATGGAATGAGGGTCTCTGCAAGAGCAGGTTCTCTGGTTTCAACCCTCTTTCTACATAGCTAATGTCAAATAGAGTCTGTAGCTGCTGAATTTGACACACTGTGACACATGGAGATAATTGAAATTGTGCACTTTCTTATATAGGCCACCACAGCTCATCATCCCCATATTATTTTACTGCTAGATGTCCCTCATCATGAGGCATGAGGATAATAGAAGGCAAGTACTTGTCAACATCTTAAACCAGAGCTTAGATAATTTAAAAAAAATAATTATCTTGCATAGGACTTATTCTGGTTAATGTTACCTGTTTCTTGCTATGGCTATTTCATCATTTTGGGTATTTGTATTTTTCTGCTAGCTGTAGGAGGTCATCCGGGGATGTCATACACATTGCTCACAAAGACTGTTAAGCAGAAACTCAGCCAAGAAAGAGGAATTCTACCAGTAATTCCACCATCACAAGTAACAGAATACCTTTCTGATCCTCTGCCATTTAGATTTTTATTCTAATGAATAATTTAAATGAACTGTGTTTTTCCACTCTTAATTAAGTTGACTGGTGATGAAAGAGAAAGGGTGGACTTACTGTTTTGAGAGCTATGATGACTGTGACACAGTCTGCCTTCTTCGTCATCTCAAAGTCATTGCTATGTGAATAAATGCTGTGTTAAAATCTGTAAAGAGGTGGAAACAGGTCTTAAATCACTGTCGTCCATCAATACCAGTTCCTGACTAGTTTATTTCATTATCTTGTGAATAAAATCTTGGTGACGTACAAAAAAGGTGGGATGGAATGGAGGAAGAGTACATCAGGGCTCTCTATATTACCTGTTTAATGAGAAAATAAAGGTGGGAAATAACAGACAAAAGATTTCCAAAGCTATTTAGAGCAGATTTCACAATAAATAAATAAATAGAATCCCAAAACCAAATCTTACTCTAGTGCCCACTCTTATTATCTTCTGGGTTCTTCACCAGACACAAAAGAACAAATTAATAGTTTCCACTTGAACTATTTTTTTGTATTTTTATGAAAAAAAAAATAAAACAAGGTTTCCCAAGCAGTAGTACAGTTTGCACATCTTTAAAAGAGAGAAAAAATTTCTACTAGGTCTGAATGTATTGCACTAACCCATCTATTCAGTTTGGATCATTCTGCATAAAAGCATTCAAGTGTGTTAAGAGAACTTGGTCAATAGAGTAAGAGAATGTACAAAACCATATCCTTCCCATTCAAGACCTTAAGTAAAAAAAGTAATGTATCCTCTTATGTTCTTTTCATAAAACTCTACAGAAAACCTGGTTGCTTATCTGTTATTGTCTGGAAAGGAAAAGCCAAAATCAAAAGTAGACATAATGAAATATTTAGATATCAAATTACTGAAATCTTGTTTTATATATATATTAAAAAAGAAGTGATTTTTAGACTTCCTACCTACCATGAATGATATTTTAAACAAGGTAATAATTCAAACAACCTAAAAATTTTACTTCAGCAGCATAACTTTGGTCTAGTAATAAATGTTGATTTAGCTTAAAATGTATGTTTATGTATGCTTATATTAAAAAAAAAAAAAAATAAAAGAAAGTGTCTAATCTTCTCTAGAATACAGGACAAAATGTTCTAAAAAAAAAAAAAGAATAACAAATAATGTACCTTTCTCGCAGAACATGTTATTATTAAGTAGCAAAAGACTAAATGCAGGCTGTGTATTAACACCCATTGATAATAATTTCAAAGAAAATGTACCAAATCTACACACATGGTGCCACAACCAGGTATTATGTTAGGCATCCTCACAAAAATTGGTTGATTATGTAGGAAATAATACCATAGGAAGCGTACTAGATAATAGCTATCATCGTCACATCAGGAGTACAGCCTGGTTGTCTGTCACATCTCTACCTCTGTGGAGGTGGACTGCAGTGTGCTTTCGTGCTCTCTTGCTCCTTTTACATGTGCACTTGACCTACTGCAACCCACAGGTTTCACAGTAATTGGCAGTACCCATAAGGGTGATAAGCAGGGACACATGAGTTAGAGTTTCCTAACTCATGGTCTATCAGTCATTAATAATTTGGTAGGTCAGGTAGCTGGGCTCTCATACCATCAGAGTCTGTAAAGGACCTCACTTGATAATATACTCCTCCTACTGCTACACCATGCCTAACATGGTATTTGACGCATCATACATGATAGATGACTGCATTAGCGTCCATGACATCAAGAGAATTAAATATAGGACGCACTGCTATACATGATTGGAGCCTAGGAATATGTAGGCATTTGATTCTCTTTGTCTTTAACTCAAAAACCAATCTCTGTCTGCAGCTCAAAAACTATTAGACTTTAAAATAGATATTGTTTTTCTCTGAGTGGGTTTTTTTTAAGAATTTTTTTATTTAAAAATAAAACATCACTTTGATAATCACTTTGTAGTTTTTCTTTTCTTACAAATATGCTGAGTCATATAAGGAGACTAGGTTTGAATTTGTAGCAATCAAGCAACATCTTTTAGGTTTTTGTTGCTAAGAATTTCAACAAAATAAAATAGTATTAAGCATTTAAAAAAAATCATATTTTGGAACTCCCAATGCCTATAAAGACGAAGAATCTAGTTACAAAGTATCTGTAGACTTTGCATCTGTGCAGCCTGTGACTGAATCATAACACGATACTTAAATAATTTGTGTCATAAGCGCTTTCATATGAGTCACCAGAATAATTTATAATTAAAGTTGTGACAAAACCACTACACATACTCCTTATATATCATTCTTCATACTGTACAGTTATGCTTTTTGAAGTATATGCAATTTACATGATATGCTCCTGTCCCTCTAAAACAATTAGCTGTTTTCAGATGCTTTAATGTTACAGAACTTGTTTTCAGTGATGACAGACTTCAATCTCTGTAGTGAAACACAAACACTGTTCAATGGAGTACAAGTTATGCTCCATACTGCACCATACTATACATTGCTCACCAGGGCACAACAACAGTACAAAGAAAATATAAGGTAGAAAGGATGCAGTTCTGTTGATACCATTTTGATTGAATACTAGGGACTGAAAATAAAATACATATTCAGCTCAACAGTGACTCATACAGTTGAAAGTGAATTAGAAATTTGGGTAGGCAGAAAGTAATGATCCATGTGGGAATTTTACAGGAGGAAGGAATTTCTCTGTATAGCCCTGCTTAAAGTCTGAAAAGGCCTTCAAAAGTTGTGTGAGGTATAAAAGAGAATGATATTCTTTCACATTTTTGGTTAATACACAAGAAGGATAATTAGCATCCTGCTGCTTTTTTCCAGTTGTGAAAACTGACAGTTTTGCCAGATAGAAAATCCTAGCATGAGAAACAGAAAATATAACATTGATTGACCATGGCTGTGGTGAATCCATGGATTGCTGATGGTCTGCGAAACCATACAAACAGATCGTAGGGCATCCATGCGAGGAACTTGCAGTTGGCCAATATCTATATTGACTGTGGTTCATAAGAACAGTCTATGACCAACAGTATTCAGGTCATAGCATATTACAGGACACTAAACTGTGCTTTCACTTGGTATGCCACTTAAGTAAGTCCATGGAATACACTTCTTTTTTCTTCAAAACATGGGGTAGTTCTTCACCATTCCCTTAAGCATAAACTCTGGCTATGTGTTTGTACAATCCCTGTGTACTGCATGAAACTTCAGAAATGACAGGGTTTAAAGGAAGCATTTGTCTACATACAATGCATACAGAAAATTTGAGCAGGTGGAGGATATTATAAGTCCTGAGAAGAAGCAAACAAACAAACCAAAAGTTAAAATAAAAAAAAATAACAAACCAAAAGTTAAAATAAAAAAAAAAAACAACAAACCCAACCATCAACCCCTTAAAAAAACAAAACAAAACAAAACAAACAAACAAAAAAACCATAAACAAACACCAAACAACCCAATAACCATGTCATAATGTTCCAGACTCTGGACTTAGATTATTTTTCAAGCTTTAATAAGAAAATGGTTGCCTTTTCAAAGCAGAATATATGGTAATAACCTCCAAATGCAAATAAATATCTAATAAACAAGCTGTTGATGTCTGACTCTACTTTTGGATGTGACTTTCTCTCTGTTCAGTACACTGAACCATTTTCTAGCCAGATGACAAATTGAAAAAAAAAAAAAAAAAAAAAAAGGAACAAATAATCTTTATCACCTAAATTCAGTTAGAGAAATAGAGCACTTACCTTTATTTTACATCTGACAAAATCTACACTAGTGAATAAAATTTACTTCTGGATTATTCACTTCCATCGAGTTTTTCACTGACATATAAAAAATCAGAGATTAGAGAAAAGACATGGGGATGGTTTCTTCAATGCAATTGAGATTTGATTCTGTCAGTTGTGAAGGTGTTCTAACATAAAAGTAAAGGATCCCTGGAAAATACAGCTCTTCAAAATGGGAACAAGACAGTGATATCATATCGCTCTTCATTCTTTTATCCTGCCATGAAAATATGAAGATAAAAGAAAAGTGTTTCCAGAAAAAAAATTCTGCAATAGTTTTTCTTGCTCATTCTAGTGGATAATTGTAGCTAGGGCTCAGATAGTTGTAACTGACAGTAGAATATCCACAAAGATAGATCAACATAGAAAGACAAGTGTAGAAGGATTTGCTTAATTCATTAATTCCTGTTGTGCAAAACATTAAAGGTATGAAAAGAACTTTATAATGAGTTCAATATCTTAAGTCTCTGCCATAGCAGAATAATTGTTTGTATTAAATATCAAGATTTTCTTTGAAACGGAACATCTCAGGAAAGGCAAAAACATATGACGAACCTTGCTAATATAACTTCTGGGAATCATCGATTTTGTTAATAGATTAAGATTGCAAGGGTTTTCTTAAGGTCATCTGGGATTTCTAAAAGTAATGTGATCCAATCTCCCACTCAGAGAGTGTCCAAGTTCCAAGCTGTTTAGTTTCAACTAACATTGAAGCATTGAATATTTCCAACATCTCTGGGCAATTTGTCAAGTCTTTGATCACTCGCATTGTGAACTTTTATTTTCTTAACAACCATTCAGTATTTCCCTTGCTGCAGCTCATGTCCATAGCCCCTAATACCTTCAATGCACACCTCCAAGAAGAATCTGGCTCTATATCCTCTATACTCTCCCACTAAGCAGTTGAAAACAGCTCCCTTTCATCTTTTTTGCCCATACTGACAAATGCAATTCCCTTAGCCTTTCCTTGTGCATCTTGTGCTCCAGCCCCCTCAACACGTTGGTGGCCTTGCACTGACTAGTTCCTCTCTGTTAATGTTTTTTGGGTACTGGGGAGCCCTGAAGTAGGCACAAGACTTTTTGAATCCTTCACCATTATTGCCAAACAGAGAAGAATCACTTTGGCCTGCTGGCTACACTCTTCCTCATATAGACTAACATGCAGTTATTCTTCATTTCTGTAAGGACACGCTGCTGAATAATATTCGTCTTGTTCACTGAGACACCTAAATCTCTTCTGCTAAGCTACTTGCTAGCCAGTATGTCCCCAGCCTGTGCAGGATACTGCATTCAATTCTGTCCAACTTCATAAGGTTTCTGCCAGCTCCCCCCAGTTTGATACTGTCTGCATACTTGCTGAAGGTGTATTTCGTCCTATTGTTCAGGCCAGCAGTGAAGACATTAAACATCTCAGTCTCAGTATCAACCCTTGAGAAGGACTGACAATCACTTGTTTTTTGAAACCCGAATGTTACTGTATCCCATATACGTGGTCTGGATGTACTGTAGAGGCTGTGGTGCTGCTTCAAAATGAAAATAAAGACAGGGCCTATAAACCCTATTATTTTATATTGAATCTGTCATTGAATACATGCAGAAAAGTCTTAATTTGTTCTCTAATATGCACCTGCTATGTCAAATACAGGTTTTCTCAGAATTATTCACCATCCTTCCAACCAGATAAGATATTATTCCCTACTCTCTACCACTAGTTTTTGGAGATAGGTGTTTAAGTATTTTGTATGCCTTATTGTAACAAGGCCCAAGGACACAAAACTAGTCACTCAGTGCATCAGTTCTTCACGAACTGCTCCACCGTGCGCATCCCTTCCACAAGGTGCAGTCCTTAGGAACAGACTGCTCCAGCCTGGGCTTCTCTCTCTACAGGGCCACAGCTCCTTCTAGGAGCTTGCTGCAACCTGGGCTTCCTACGGGGTCACAGACTCCTTTGGGCATTCTGCTACTTCAGTGTGGGGTCCTCCCCAGGCTGCAGGTGGGTCTCTGCTCACCCATGACCCTCCATGGCTGCAGGGCACAGCCAGTCTCACCATGGTCTGCACCACGGACTGCCAGGGAATGTCTGCTCCAGCGCCTGGGGAGCACTTCCTCCCCCCTTTCTCCATTGACCTTGGTGTCCATGGAGTTGTTTCCCTCACATATTTTCACTTCTCTCTCTGGCTGGTGTTGCACAATTTTTTTCCCCCTTCTCAAGCACGTTATCCCAGAGACACTACCACCGTCACTGATGGGCTCGGTCTTGGCCATCTTGGAGCCAGCTGGCATTGGTTACATCAGACAGAGTGGAGGCTTCCAGCAGCTTCTCACAGAAGCCACCCCTGTAGCCCCACACTACCAAAACCTTGCCACACAAACCCAATATTGCTGTTAACACAAAATGACTCCTCAGGGTCAGAATAAGCTACATGTATGAAAACACACTTCATCAGCATGACTGAAATTTCATCAGAAATATCTGCTGAATTAACTGTGACAGTCATGCGAAGCAGTGTTGACTTCACCTTAGAGATATTATTTTAGCCATCCATACCTTGTCTTGTTGTGTGCATTTTTGTGTGTCTATACATACACACACACACAGACATATGTGTAACCATTTATTCAGAGCAGTAATGTATTGTTTAATATTTGTAAAGTATAATAACATTCTGAAATGTAAAGTGCCAAATTAAAAAGTGCCTTCAGCATGAAGTAACATAATTGTAGCAATTACAACTCCAGGTCAAGCATGGAAAATTCCCATGACTCCAGTATATAACACAATTTTAAAGAGAAGAAATTATTTTCATTTATTTTAACCAATGCTCAAGTAAGTACCTGTATCATAGTCATAAAAATATAGAGCTTTTTATATTCCTCTTTTTTTTTGTTCATAAAGCTACAACTTACTACATTCTCTGTCCTGTTACGTTGTTGTGTCTGGTTACTTCATCCATGTTTCATTACTCTATTGACATAGCAAACCATAATATTACTGGTAAAACTGAATATGTTCAGAACAAAAGTATGGTGTACCAGCCTGGGAAATGAAACACAGATTTTTTTTTATCTTTTATTTTTTCCTTTCATTGGTGGAGGAGGGAGGGTGGGGAGGGGGCGTGGGAGGGTGGACAACAACAGAGATGTGATAAAACTCTGAAAGCATTTAGTTAAAATTATTTTTAAAACTTTAAATTTATAATCTCTTTATGGTTCATGTGCAAAACAGCACATCTTTATCCAAACACATAGCAAAGGTGCAGATTCTGCTTTGTTGTTATTAAGGGAAATACCCATACAGGAGGTTGGCAGGCTGCCCATGTTTGGGAGTATGTGATTTGAATCTGATCCATTCAGCAGGTCCCTGTTCGACATCTATTAAACTCATGCAGCTCCAT
Organism: Rhynochetos jubatus; assembly: GCA_027574665.1. NCBI lineage: Eukaryota > Metazoa > Chordata > Aves > Eurypygiformes > Rhynochetidae > Rhynochetos > Rhynochetos jubatus. The sequence continues at coordinate 121,947,101 of CM050649.1, read as the reverse complement.
GTGATGTCAAAGGGAAGAGAATTGTCACTTCATACAAAAATCTAGCTCAGCTGCTCTCACTTTGCAGCAGATGTGTGGAATGAGCTGCATGCAAAATTTAAGGAAATAAAGAAATTATAATGCTATAGGGATAAAGTGATTTTAAAATAATACCCAAAGTGGTACATCTTTTCTGCTACCTATGTTTGTGGAAAGCTCTTTGTCCTTTCTTATGTTTATGGGAGATGGTGAATGAATTTCTTGATGGCAGCACAACAGAATGCATAAAAGAGGTGGTTTTGTTCAGTACATAATACCTGGTTTTAACAGAAATTAGCTTTCAGGAGCTTTCTGCCTTTTCTTTCTGTCCAGCTATTGTTAGATTTCTGAAACACAAGGAAAAAATTATGAAGATGGTTATGGTAGAAACACTTAATATAGTAAACCTCCAAGAGGCATAATGTGACAAAGGTCACAAAGTCACAGTTACAAAACTTTACAGTCCTTGTGTGACTGTAAAGTGATCTGATAAATAGGGAGACTAGATGGACAATAATGCTGGAAAATTGGTATTTCTTTTATTCTTATTTTGGATAAATCTCTAAACTAAGTTATGTTTGGCTTCAAAAATGTGTCTCAGCAATGTTTTTACTATATTAACTGATACTATCCTAATCAGACCTCTTTAGCTAGCACTTTGGATGAAAGAAATTCACTCAGGATTGTTTTCTCATTTCACCTTTACTTATTAGACTCAGTTGATGTTATGCTTCCTTTTCTGATGACACTCTAGTATTTGTAGTATATACTCTACCTTTTCTTTTGGAAAAAAACAACCCAAAAAAAAACCAACACAAAACAACCCCTCCCAATGTTTTACCAAAGAGTGAAAAAATTAATTATAATAATGAATATTCTGTGGCAAGACTGTTTCGTTTTGTCTACTGAACCCAAGAGTACTTCTTGCCTGGGACTCATCCTGTGGGGTTTATACTATCACATTTCTGGTTTAATGTGGGTGTCATTGAAAATTAGAACTTTGAAAAATATGATTATTCCATAAATTCCAAGGTATCTATATTTGAAAGTTACTCCTTCTAAGATGTAATGCCACTTAGAAGGTTTTTGTCTTAATCAGTTAGCTGCATGAGCCTAATGCTGTGAAGAAGACAATGGGACAGAATATTCTGATATGGTATACTCTGAGAAAATATACAACAGAGGCTTCTGTGTGATTTGCCTATACAGCATTTTCATAAAAACTGTGGAACATGGTCCAAAGGTGATACTGATTTTTTGTGTCTTATGGATAGAGATATTACCTTCACTCTCCAAAAAGAACATTTATTAAGACTACAGAAGCAAAGCATATGCAGTCACAAACAAAATGCTGGTGTATCAACTATGACCAGGATAAATAAGAAATTCCATTATAATAATCAGATGGTTTTTTCAAGACCATTATTTTAAACTCAGTTTTTTGAGTCGAGGTTATCTACAGTCCAACTGTGTTGCAGGGAAAGATATCTAGTTTATAAAAATGGTGGTCTATTAGCAAAGAAGTCAAATCTGGACAATTATTTGGCAACAATCTTCATGCTATCTAAAATATTTTACAAAAAAATATTGCTCAAGAGGAAGATTAGATTGCTGACTACCTGCATATATCACTGCTCATGTTAAAACAGATATAATAAACTTACATAAACCCAAGTAAATATAGTCTTCTAGAAAGTCACGTAAGGACTATGGAGCTCTACATCAGTTTATGGTAAGCATACAGATGCAAAAGGCAATAGTGTCCCATGATTTCTCACTGTTCTGCTTGTGATCAATGAACAATAAAGGAATAAGAAATGAGATGTATCTGCACTTTCACAAAACCTGGACAAAAGAGTGCGGTCATCAAACCTGGAAGAAGAACATAGTATTAAGAAACAATGGATCAGATGGTACCTAAGCAAAGCAATACAGTGATTCATATCCAGGAGATAAGAAAAGGCTGGGTAGCCTTGTGAAGTAACTCTACACCACAAAAAGGGTAACACCCTCCGGCCAACTCCAGACTTCCCTTGACTTTTCCTTAAAACTTCAGAAATAGAACCACCAAACTCTCTTTTGAAGCAGGACTTAAGATATTATTAACTACAGATGACATTTGGAAAAATTTGATCTAAACTAATTGAGGAACAGAATATTCTTTGGTTTTAAATGTGAGGGGTTTAATTTATATAGCCCTTTTAAAAAATTCACCTTTTGGCTCTCTTTTGATCTCAAGGATGACTGTGCTCACTGAGTTCACTGTAGGCAAGCACAATCCACAGTGAATTCATTTCTTATCTCAGTACTCTCCTTCCCCTCTAATTAATGTAAAAAGACCACATTAAATGTATAGAGTGTAAATGTTAGATTAAAACACTCTTTTATTCCCTGTGATTTATAAGAACGGTTAAAACCCTGACATATCTCAGAATGGACTATACCTACATAATGTTGGTAAAGTGGTGGTAGTTGGACACTTATTGTAGACAAGACACATCCCAGACAACCATCTTTCATTTTTTCACTAAAGAGCAGGAAAGGAGACAGGTTAAAGAAAAACAGTTCTATAACAAGAAAGCAGTCTCTAAGTAGCTACAAGAGGTTTTTCAGAACCAGTAAAATTAAGGACTCTGTCCTCCCACCATTCCTTAGATTAATGTTTCTACAATGAATTGACAGGTATTACTTTATTATTTGAATGAATTTGGTTCATTATTTTCCAGTTAATTGGATATTCAGTTAAAAACAAGTCAGCTGGAAACAAAATGCTTTAGCTAACAATTGCATTAGATAGTTTATTATCTTGCATTAAAAAGTCTATAAAGGATGACCCTGCTAATTACAGGCCAAGAAAAATCTGATGGACTGAGTTGGATACAAGCCATTCACACTTTCCTTTCAAACAAATTTAGTTACAAATTAAAGCCTTGGTCATGCCCGCATTTTGAACAGATGAGAATAACCTTTGAAGATTTTCTATGTTTTTTTTTGTACTACACTCATCAGAAATTCTTCTTTCTATCCTTCTTTCCCCTGTATCAAAAAGTTTTTGAGAATTGAGGGGTGACTGGAAAAAATGTGTAGGTAAAGTTACCCTTATTCTTCAGATATTTCAGGCCTTTACACTAGTAAGGTTTGACTAGTAAGGTCAAATTGAAGAGGTAGGAACAGAATTCTTATCTCCTGTTCCTCGGCAATGGTGCTGGGAATTGGTAAGAGAAGATTACCAGCCTCTTCAGAACATCAAAACACCTCCCCTCGGGGAATGTTTGCAATTTGGAATAGAGGGTATGAGGCAGTGAATAAACAAAGCCTGGATTTTTCATCCCCCAGATGTCTCGTGTAAAGTATTTGTCAGATGTCCTGGGTGAAGTATTTCAGGGGTATATTTTGTTTGCATTATGCTATTGTTGATGAGAAGTTCTGACGTGTTCTAGTTACCTGTATCACCAGCTTTTGTCTCCACATTCTTCTCAGAATAATGGTCGTTTTTAAACTACTAAATAAAAGTAATAAGAATAGAACACTCAAATTTGACCCTTCAAAGATGTCTGCAGTAACAGTCAACATGTTTAGGAAAAGAAAGTACTAAAACCATCCCTGCCTTCATTACTTAAAGCACTGAGATCTCCTTAGTTTTTGGAAAGCAATTTAATTTCCCCACCTTCACAATTATAGACTATTACATTCATCAAATGTGGAGCCTAGTATTTTCAGAATGTTGTTGCAATTAATCTTAATTGCTTTCAATTTGCAAAGCAGCTCTTGATGTAAGTATTGATGAATTTTTTTTTTTTTTTAAGTTTCCCTGAACTTCTTAATATCTAACTGACAAGGTAAAATCTCATGAGAAGGGAATTCCTTCTTTCGTGGCTTGAAATATTTCAGAAATGACAGAGTATGCTGTATTCTGCAGGAGCTCAGAATACTGCCCACTTCATTTCTAAAGAAGAATTGCCCCCCAAAAGAAGAGTTTTCTACATAAAACTATAGCAAAGGATTAAGAATATTTTTCATGGAAAGAAATAGCTTTGCTGGGGTTCAGCTTCTGTTCTGGGTCATTGTTTTCCTACACTCAACTATCTCTTGTCTCCCTTAATAATATGTTATCATGACCTAACTGACAGCTCAGGCTTTCTGTGCTAAAGCAAAACCGAGTTCTCTATTTTTGAGATAGATTTTTACCTACTTGGTGAACACCAAATATAGTGCCTCCAGTTCCTGAAACTTGGCTTCATTGCAGGTGGTGGATTTTGAAAGAAACACTAAGAATTTAATTTTGATAGATAGTTGATTGAGTGCTGAAATATTTGGAATTACACATCCTGACATTACTTCAAGATATCATATAGAATAGAATTTGGATTTTTGTCTGGCGGTAATTTTGTCTTATTTCCGTAAGTAAGGTAATTTTAAACAACTTTTTGTTTTGTTTTGTTTTGTTTTTTGTAAAACACAAATAGTAATGTTAATTATATTTATACCATTGCCTATATTTCACTTAGTGATGTTTCCTACAAACAAAATTAGGACATTAGAGAAAGTCCAGCAACAGGATGAGGAAAATAGACACCCATTCTCTGTACTGTCCAGCACCATCAATAAGAAATTCCTAAGCTTCCAATATGAATCACTAACTCTTTACGCTGGAATATGTTCTGTTTTCTCCTTAATATTGAAAGAGAAGAAATTTGTGAAAGAAAGTTGTGGTAGTAAAAAAATTACACAATTTTAAAATATTTTCAGACTTTGACAGTATTTCAAAGGCTGAACATCTGTCAATCCAAAATTTTAGCACTAAATTACTGGTCAATATTGTTGAAAACTACTGAGATCTCCAACAAAGGCACATAATCCTTATTTCTGTATTGGGTTGCATGCACTGTGAAGTTAATGATGTATGTACAATTTTGTATCGCAAGTCATTATAGTCCAACAAACATATTTCAGGTAGAGGTCTATTTTAAGTAGATCAAACATGCACCATGATATATTCTGCTGAAGAGATATTTATGCTTTCAGACAGAAGGATAAATTTTTCATTGTCATGGAGATGTTTACACAAGCTTTGGGGAAACATAAATGACACTTCATCATGATTTTTTTCGTGTAATTCAAACATTTTGACAAGAATAAAGTCTAGGGGTTTTTTAATGTATATTCTTTAGGATGATTACATTACTATTAAAGATATCTGTCATTCAGTGTTTTCAGTTAAAACTTCCTGTGAAAGCATGAATTTAAATGTAAAATTTTAATTTCCATAATTGTTATTTTAATATATATCTTTGATATTTCCTGTTGCTTATATTTCAGTTACATTTTTAACATTTCTCTGTCATTAAATTTGTCCTCTGTTTATGTCAGAATTGGCTGTGCAATAGACATCAAAACAGAAGGTGGTCTGCTGTTCATACGATCCAAAGGAAAGAAAATTCTAAGTATCAATTGATGGATGTCCTCCTGCTTGAATTTCTTAAGCTCAGATACATAGAATAAAGCAAGGAAATACCTGTTTTCTACTTAGGGTCCAAGTAACTGTTGATAGCTTAGGGCTACCCCACAGGAAAATGTATGGAGTTAAATTGCATTAGTATCATCCTGATGATGGCAAGGCCATTTCTAGTTTTAATATGTGTCACAAATTTTATTAATCATAGAATCACATAATTATTTGGGTTGCGAGGGACCACAAAGATCATTTAGTTCCAAACCCTCTGCCATGGACAGGGACACCTTCCACTACACCAGGTTGCTCAAAGCCTCCTCCAGCCTGGCCTTGAACACTTCCAGGGATGGGCCATCCACAGCTTCTCTGGTCAACCTGTTCCAGTACTTCACTATGCTTCCCTTTAAGAACTTTTTCCTGATATCCAACCTAAAGCTACCCCCTTTCAATTTAAACCCATTACCATTGTCCTGTCACTACAAGCCCTTGTAAAACGTCCCCCTTCAGCTTTCTTGTCGGCCCCTTCAGGTACTGGAAGGTGCCTTCCCTTCTCCAGGCTGAACAAGCCCAACTCTCTCAGCCTGTCTTCATAGCAGAGGTGCTCCAGCCCTCTGAGCATCTTCGTGGCCTCCTCTGGACTTGTTCCAACTGGTCAATATCCTTCTTATGTTGAGGGCTCCACAGCTTGATGCAGTACTGTAGGTGGAGTGTCACAAGAGCAGAGTAGAGGGGGAGAATCACATCTCTCGACCTGCTGGCCACACTTTTCCTGATACAGCCCAGGACACAGTTGGCTTTCTGGGCTGTCAGTGCACACTGCCGGCTCATGTTCAGCTTCTCATCCACCAGTACCCCCAAGCCCTTCTCCTCAGGGCTGCTCATGATCCATTCTCCACCTAGCCTATACTTGTAGTTGGGATTGCCCCAACCCAGGTGCAGGACCTTGCACCTGGCCTTGTTGAACTTCATGAGGTTGGCAGTGGCCCACCTCTCCAGCCTGTCAAGGTCCTGGATGCTATCCCAGAGATTAAGATCACCTAGAGACTAAGATATTACATACTCTTGTATTAGGTATATTTACACTTTCTAATATACAATGAAAAGGTCTGAGTTAAAGTCATCTAATGCCTTAGAAATAGATCTCTGGTCATTCACTTGCTCCTTTGTCCTTGGACATTTTAACCTAACATTCTCTGGTGCTCATTTGAGAACACCAACTTTGCAAAAGTTATTGTTTTAAAAAAACCTTTCACGTTCTTAGTAGCAATGAGATTAAACATACTGTAATAAAGAAGAAAGTTGGGGTCCTGGGTTCCAGTCTGGCAGTTGCAATACAAAACAAAATGTGGTTTTTGTTAGAAGAACAGGAATGGTTCTTCTAACATCCGTAAAGACATTAATTAACCTCTTCCTGTTAACCTGTGGCCTCAACATTAAACATAAATAATGCAGGCACAGCTGCTGAACCGCTAAAACATCATTCACTTTAGTTCCTCATCTTCCATTCTCCAAGCTGAAACATGTAGAGGTTTGTAAAGGAAATAGACAGTATAGTCAATACAGAGGTTTGTATGCAGTATGAATCAGAGAGTACTAGATGTAGGCTGTACTAGATGATCTCTAGAGGTTCCTTCCAACCCCTACGTACCACTCTGTGTGCATAAAAACACCAGAAGTAAAATCACAGTTTAAAAAAGTGGTGTACGTGCAGCCATTGAAAGTGATTGAAACCAGCCATCCATGGCAACCACAAGGAATTGAGCAGGGTGTTCATGGTAACTAGGCTACACATAAGCCAAGTCTAGATCACAGATGTGGGGCAATCTCAATATGATACAGCTCGGCATGGCTGTGTGCCGCCTTTGTCACGAACACATAAAGGCTGCAAGGGCTATGCTACTCAAGATGAGCCTAGAGGATATGAAGAAGAATTAAGAGGCATGTTGCTTGTCATAAATCCTATCACACATGATAATGCTCACAGGATTAGAACATACATGGCTCGTTTTTTACAGGAGTATGAAACAGTGAGTGAAAATTCACTATTTTGTATGATAAAAATAATTTTATTATGTCTGTACTGCCTAATTTTTAATTTTTATACATTATTTACACACACAGAGCATCAGATAGATAAATCTGAAAATCTTTAATATGAAAGTGATTTTTGTACACTGTCCTCATTGAGTTCTGAGTCACATCCTACCTGCAGTTTAGCTCCACTAGCAAAACAATACGTTCAGTCCTGGGTTACGAGGACTATCAAGAGTGGAGAACAACTCCATGACAGGAAGAGGACAAACACAGGTTCCCAGCTGATGTAAGAAGAGTTGTTAGAAGAGTGAGGCTTTTTTGCTTCTCGTTCCAATTCAACACAGAATTCAAAGGCTCATGTGCAGTGACTAGCTCAATGCACTATTTACAATTACTCTGATTTTTCTGAGTAAATAATTTTTCTATCAGCGAAATACATGGCAAAATGCGAAAAGTTAGAGCTTTGTGTACTGAAGTGATTGGGGAAAACACTGAATGTGGTAACCAGTTCTGATATGACTTTGAGGTGTAATCGACATTACTTCCACTTTTAATGAATCCTGACTCAGTTTGACTCTAATTCAGATGTATGCAATGTACAGGAAATTGCAATGAAGTCTGTCAATTCTCATGTCTAAGCACTTCAAGTTGATCAGCACTTGGTGGACAGAAAGCCTTTTTCTTTATAACATGGCATTGCTCAGCTAGATGCTTTACAGAGAGTTTTAAATGTTGGTTTTAAACATCATTTATAGGCTATTGTCAGAGACAAACTGTCATGTTAGAAAGATGGTGGTCTGTTCTGATAATAGAATTTATTTCATATGTTCTTGCTTTTTCTGTATGTTTTAGTAGTTTTCTTAATACCAACAATAAGATCAATGATGTTTCTCCTTTCAGGAAAGTTTATCTGTTTCTGTTGTGCAGTGCTGCACCTTTGTGACTATGTAATTAACTCTTTAAAAGTATAAATATACAAAACAATTTGTAAATGCATCTAATGCCTAATAGATAGAGGACTCTCAGGGAAAGAACAAAAAGTTACCAAAGAAAAATAAAATAAAACTCTGGTAATATATAGATGATCAGAAGTAGAAACATATGTACTTATGAGTGTTCTCACCATCTTAAGAGAAACTCCTGGAGTGGTATGAATTACAGGTTGAGAAAGTAGAGGAATTTTAGCTTACTGCTGTGGATGATGCATTAATAGCAAAATCTTCTGAAGAAGGTATATAGCTCAGTTTTTTGGCATTTCCCAAATTACCTGTGAAATTCTTACTCATTAAAGAACATTTTTGACAAACACAAATGTCCTGGCCTGCTTTAATAATAAACCAGCAAAGTAATTTGTTCTGCAGTTATGTAATAGAAGGAAGGATTTGGTCCAAATGTATACATAATCTTTATACTGTGAAAAATACTGTAATTTTTCCTTACAAAAATTTGATCATGGTTAGGTTATTTATTTCATTATATTTATGATAGTAATTTAAAAATGTGAAAAATATTGTTTCAAGTATTTCAGTAGTGCTGCAATGGAGCTTTCACTCAATAATCACATTTGATGAATAGCTTTATAAATCTCACAACACACTCAAGGAAATAAAGGTCTTTAGAGACCTTTTCTTACAAGCATTACTGCCACATCTAACAGGACAACAATAGATGTTTGATGTGACTCAACAGAATTTATATGACAGCTTCCAACAGGAAGTGCAAGAAAAGAATTTCTGTGAATGATGAAGCTGAAAGTATTTAAGATATTGTCAGAACAGCAAAAGCAGTATCCTTTTTCACTGAAATCATGTAAAATCAAACCTTACAGAGCTAGAAAGATCAGAACATCTAGTGTATGACATCTCTTAGTTCAAAGGCATGACTCCAAGTTGGCAATATCATGAAATGAAAACAGATATGAATAATGCAGAAAATGAAAGAGAAATTAACATACACTTTATGTTTATTAATCCCTGCTCTGACACATCATTAGAAGCATTCTTGAGGTTTTGCCTTTTGATTTTACGACGTCTTGCCAGAAAGCAAGTTCCTTAGGAAGTTTCCTCTCATCTAGAGAATCTGATTTTGGAACATAAGCACAACCCTCTGATAATCAACATGTCCTCCTCAGCCAGCTTTATTCTGTGTATTTTTCATGACTGGTGCTTCAGACCTTCCCATGCACACTATTTTTCAAGCTTACCATTTCTGCAGGCTGGTGCTTCCACTTAAATGATCTGCTTTTCCTATGCTGCTTCTTGCCCGAGCATACCTTCACTTCTATTTCTTAGTTTTAGTCCATTAACATAGCTTTTTTTTTTTTTTCATGGATTTTGTAGAAAAACATTCTTCTGCTCTGTACTCTCTTCTGAACTGTTCTCTGTTCACTAGCACAACCACAAAGACATTGGAGGTCCTTTGATCTTCTTGATTTGCAAGTTAATCTCAATATTAAATATATTTTTATATTAAACTCACAAACTAAGAACTTAAGAGATAATTCCAGAAATGTATTGATTAAAATGGTATTTCTGCTACTGTTTTTTTTTTATTATTATTTTTAAAAATGCATGTCCTTCACTAAGCTTAAAGTTCTTGAAAAAAATCTTACTGGGGTTATTAACATGGTTTCTTAAGAATCTGACCTCATTTGACTGATCCTAAAGAAATTAAAAGGAAACAATAATCCCTGAGAAAAATCATAGAAACATAGAATGGTTTGAGTTGAAAAGGACCTTAAAGATCATCTAGTTCCAACCCCCTTGCCATGGCCAGGGACACCCTCCACTAGACCAGGTTGCTCCAAGCCTCATCCAGCCTGACCTGGAGACAGCCAGGGATGGGGCATCCACAGCTTCTCTGGGCAACCTGTTCCAGTGCCTCACCACCCTCTCCATGAAGAATTTCTTCCTGATATCTAATCTAAATCTCCGCACTTTCAATTTAAACCCATTATCCCTTGTACTGTCACTACAGGCCCTTGTAAAATATCCCCTTCCAGCTTTCATGTAGGCCCCCTTCAGGTATTGGAAGGTGCTGTAACGTCATCCCTTTTCCAGGCTGAACAAACCAAATTCTCTCAGCCTGTCCTCATAGCAGAAGTGGTCCAGCCCTCTGAGCTTCTTTGTGGCCCTCCTCTGGACTGTCTCCAACTGGTCAGTATCATTCACATGTTGAGGGTTCCAGAGCTGGATGCAGTACTGTAGGTGGTATCTCACAAGAGCAGAGTGGAGGGAGAGAATCACCTCCCTCGACCTGCTGGCCACACTGCTCTGGATACAGCCCAGGATATGTTTGGCTTTCTGGGCTGCCAGGACACACTGCTGGCTCATGCCCAGCTTTTCATCCACCAGTACCCCCAGTCTTTCTCCTCAGGACTGCTCTCAATCCAGCCTGTACTTGTGCTTGGAATTATTCAACATTTATCACATACTGCAGAACGCATTTACTGTTACATATTTTTTGTAAAAATATAAACCTGCTGTTAGTTCATCTAAACGTCATCAGTATCAGTAAAGCAAATGCTTCAAAGTTCTTATAAATATCTAATTTCCTGAGGTACTTCTCCAACACACACTGACGCCATTGACCCTCTTGAGCTAAACACTTTGGCAATCAGTTTCAAGTCGCAACCTGTGAAGGTTGCCAAATAATGTAGCTTTCATAATGATGAGAGATTTAAGACTTAAAGACTTACAGATTTATTCCCAAAGACCATAGAAGAGCTAACGCAATAAGGCAGTTCCTACTGGATCACTTATGGATGGCAGAAAAGTAAACACCTATCTTAACAAATACACAAATATCCATTGTATTGTTTAAAAGTTAAATTCTGACATGAAGCGTATCCCTGTAACACTTTCAGTTCATCTGGCAGAGTCACAGGGATAGGAAAGGTAAAGTGTAGGAAAATGTATAAAGAGGTAGTGATTGGAGAGAAAAATGGGGTTGCTCTGCAAGATCAATGAAAGAACACTGAAATGCAACCGTTCCTCACCCACAGTAGTGCACTAGATTGTGTGGTGTATTCCATGTCCTTGTCTTGCTCTCTATCACAGATCATACACATTTCATTAAGATATTAATCTGTGACATCTGATACTAGGGGATGGTCTCTTGATCTGGTAGGCTTCTTTTTTTCAAGGACAACACAAAAGGACTAAAGATGGCTTCAGCTCTTTATTTCCCCTCACAAGCATTAATTCTGCAGAATCATAGAATATTTTAGGTTAGAAAAGACCTTTAAGATCATCAAGTCCAACTGATTTAACACTGTCAAATCTACCACTAAAGCGTGTCCCTAAGCACCTCATCTACATGTCTTTTAAATACCTCAAGGCATGATGACTCAAGCACTTCCATGGATAGCCAGTACCAATTCTTGACAACCCTTCCAGTGGGTCTGCCATGAGCCTCCTTTTTCTCCAGGCTAAACAACTCCAGTTCTCTCAGGCACTCCTCAAAGGACTTGAGCTCTAGACCCTCCACCAGCTTCGTTGCCCTTCTCTGGACATCCTCCATCACCTCTTGTAGTAAGGAGTCCTAAACTGAACACAGGATCTGAGGTGTGACCTCACCAGTGCCCAGTACAGGGGTATAATCACTTCCCTAGTCCTGCTGGCCACACTGTTCGTGATGCAGGCCAGGATGCCATTGGCCTTCTTGGCCACCTGGGCACATTGTTGGGTCATATTCAGACGGCTGTTGACCAATAGTCCCAGTTCCTTTTTTTCTGGACAGCTTTCCAGCCACTCATATCCCAGGCTGTAAAGTCACATGGGGTTGTTGTGACACAAATGCAAGACCCAGATCTTGGCCTTGTTTAATCTCATACAATTGGCCTCAGCCCATCAGTCCGGCCTGTCCAGATGCCTCTGTAGTCTTCATATCTTCAAGCAGATCAACACTTCCGTCCAACTTGATGTTATCTACAAACTTACTGAGGGTGCATTCAATCCCCTCATCCAGGTCACTGTTAAAGGCATTAAACAGAACCGTCCCCAGTACTGAGCCCTGGGGAACACCACTTGGACGGGCTGCCAACTGGATTTAGCTCCATTCACCACTACTCTTTGGACCTGGCCATCTAGCTAGCATTTTACCCAGTGAAGCATGTGCCTGTCCAAGCCATGAACTGTCAGTTTCTCCAGGAGAATGCTGTGGGAAATGATGTCATATGTTCCACACCCCTCATGTACAAAGCTTTGTTATTTGATATTTTTTGTCACTGTAACTCACTCTTTCTATGTTAATATAAAATGTTGTCCCCTGTGTAAGCTGAACATGAGCCAGCAACGTGCACTGGCAGCCCAGAAAGCCAACCACATCCTGGGCTGTATCAGGAGAAGCGTGGCCAGCAGGTCAAGGGAAGGGATTCTACCCCTTTAGTCTGTGTCCAGCTGTGGAGACCTCAGCATAAGAAAGATATCGACAGTTGGAACAAGTCCAGGGGAGGCCACGAAGATGCTCAGAGGGCTGGAGCGCCTCTCCTATGAAGAAAGGTTGAGAGAGTTGGGCTTGTTCAGCCTGGAGAAGAGAAGGTTCCGGGGAGACCTTATAGCACCTTCCAGTACCTGAAGGGGCTACAACGAAGCTGGAGGGGACTTTTTACAAGGGCCTGTAGTGACGGGACAAGGGGTAATGGGTTTAAATTGAAAGTGGGGAGATTTAGATTAGATATCGGGAAGAAATTATTCACGGAGAGGGTGGTGAGGCACTGGAACAGGTTGCTCAGAGAAGCTGTGGATGCCCCATCCCTGGAAGTGTTCAAGGCCAGGCTGGCTGAAGCTTGGAGCAACCTGGTCTAGTGGAGGGTGTCCCTGTCCGTGGCAGGGGGGTTGGAACTAGATGATCTTTAAAGTCCCTTCCAAACAAATAATTCTATAATTCTATGATCTTCCCTTTCAGTCATGATTCCTGACTGATATCCCACCCCTCCCACCTTACTGCAGCATCTTCCTGTATGGCGAATCCCCAGAAATTTATTTTGTGATTTTCAGAGATGAAGAGCTAAATTTCAGCAAGGCACTTCATTTATTTTCAGTCTTTTTCACGGAACTCCATCAGAGCTCCATAAAACACTACTGTGTGCTTGCTAAGATTTCCTGCACTTTGAAACCTAACATTTTATTATCTGGGCTTTTGAGATTGTCATTATAATAATAATGCTTTATTGATCCCATGATTACTTTATTTACCTTAATGTTTCCTGTTTTTAATTACAGCAACTGAGAAACTGTCTGAAGTGTTGCATTTGTCAGACTAAATGGTGCCAGCTGTTTGGAATGAAAACATTCAGAAGATATGTGGGTTAGACTACATCTAGATGAAAATTGCAGTCCACTGTTTTCCCATCAAACGTTTCCAGCAGGCTAAAGGTGTATATTGGAAACTGCTATTTTTTTTAAAGTCTCAAAATATCAATAAACAATGCTAATAAAAAGATAAATGAAATATAATTTTAGAGGAAACTTTTAGGATTTATCCATATTTTCCAGGGTCCAGGCTGCATAAACAGATTTTTTTGTTGTCACTTTTCACAGTTGCCATTTGACGCTGCAATTTCTCCTGTTGCTACCTCAGTTCATGCCAATGCTTCTGCCATGGCCTTTGGTGTGACTGTTGCTTCTTCACTACAGGTGGTGGTGAGGACAGCCGCAGTGGCACCTGGGAGAGTGAGGAAAGAGCTCATGGGTAAAGCAGCAGCAGAGGTTTCAGCAGGCACCTGATTCATCTCATTGTTTTTTCAGGCAAGAGGTTATTTTTGACAATGATCAATTATACACAAGAAATTATGATAAATTTGTCATCTCTTTTCCTTTCATTCCCCCCTTCTTCATGTCACAATGACAGAAAACAGGGAGCTGCTTGAAACTTCAAGAGGGTGCAGCTGGCAGCAAACTGAGCAAGATGTTTCTGGAGAACTTATTTACCGAACAATACAGCCTCAGGTCAACCAAAATTACTTAAATTAATCTAAAAAGATACTATTTAAAAATTCAAGAATTATCAATTTGAAAAATTTCAAATAGATTTGAGTAATGAGCAGTTTTTGCAGTATTGTGTTCTGATAGTTCCCTTTTGAAATGTTCCTGAATTAAATTTCTAAAGTGCAGGGGAAAAGGAAAATCTTATTAATCTATATTATTTTTTTTTTTTAATGAAAAAGTATGACATTTTATTACTTGGGGTTAATTTTAAATAAATATTGTACAGTGGGCTCTGCAATGGTTTGTGCAAACCCACAGGAATGAGATATACAAGAGAGATGTGCTGGCATCAAGTTGCTCCTGAGCAGAGGAGTTTGCCTCATTGTCAGGCCAATAGTGAGCAGAGGCAGATGGCGTAAGGTGCTCCAGAATGCTTAGATACAGATGTTCATCCTCTATGTTTTCAAAAATCTTCCATGCAACTTTGGACAAATTGCCATGGGCCAATTTCCCAAAATTACTTCAGTGACTGGGTAAAATATTTGTCTTCGAAATCCTATTCAGTTACTGTATAATCAAATAGGTACCTAAGTTTATGTTTTGTCTTGCTGAATTTTGTTTTACAATGAAGTCTCACTGGTACTCAATATTTTATTAGGCTGACAGGAACAGCTTTAGTCATGACACAGACAAGTGACACAAAACCCATTTCATGGTAAGTCTTTTGTTGTAGACAGTAAGCTAGGTGTTCCTCTTGTGCAACACCACCCATTTTCCTTTAAGGTGTTTTCTCTTTCTATACTAATCTAGTTAGATACAATACTCCTTTGCTGAAGTGACCAAAATATTACCAGGTTACACCTACAGACTCTTGGATACGCTGAGCCCTCCTATCAAAACTAATTAATCATAGAGTTCCTAAAGGTTGATGAGGTGCCAGACTCTTTAGGTCACTAATCAACACTTTCATTTAGATGGAAAAATCTGGGATTAATTGCCTGATTTAATGACTGCATCTGAGTACGGGAAGCAGCTACTGCAGAAAATAGATGAACGTTTCTTAGTGAATAGCATGGAAATGCAGATCCTTCTCTTTTGGTGGGATATAAGAAACACTTGTCTGACTTTCCTCTTGATTACTGTTTAACATGATATTTTTTAAATCCCTCCCCAGTACCTAACTCTCCCATTTACCCTATAAGGAACAGTGGTGTATCACCAGGTGCTGTGGATTTATCCAGGCAGACAGGCAGGCACCAAAAAGCTGTGAATTGTGCTGTCACAATGGTAATGTTCCTCCTGTGAATTCAACACTCTCCAGAAGTTCACAGTTCTTTTACACATTCATCCCATTTAAATGTGATTTCCTCAAAATGACTAAGGTCTATAGAATTCCTACTGTAATTCATGCTCATCAAGTGTTCCCCTCAAACTAAGTTTTTCTGAATACATTTCTATTAAAAAACACCCCCAAACATGTAAAAGAGTCGGTCTTTGCAAGCCAATGTATTTCGGGGCGGGGAAGAAGAAGAGTATTAAATAGCATACAACAAAAATCTTTTAAAAATTATGTATATTGAAATCATTGAAATATTAAAAAATTTTAAATTAAACGATGACTGATCTCTTCAACATGGTCATATGATGTTAGTCACAGCATGGATCAACACTGAACACTTTCGGTCTTCAGTGTGCCTTCATTTCAGCCTTTATTATTTTTTACAAAATGTAGACTCTCCCTAGACTCAACCCATTAAAGAAAATTATGCATGGATTTCCTCCTTCCCTTTCAATCGACTAAGTATGTTCACATCAGTGTTGAAATAGAAAATTAGTTTTATAGTACAAGGGTAATGATATGATAATTGTTTCTTATGAGTATATAACCTTGAAAGATATAATAATAGAGGAATCTGTGTGTTCTTAAAACCAATTTTGTGTCAGCTTTTTCCTGACAAACATTACTGTGATCCAATGTAACAATACTTTTTTTTATTTAAAGATGTTTTCTCATATCATTACACATAATTACCTTCATTCACATAAGGATTTTCAGTTTACTGTAAGCTTTAACTTTACAATTCCCTCTGAACATTTAACATGTTTTCCCCTGGAATGATATAAGTTTTATATAAAATATTTGCATGTTTTCTCTGATAATTCTATCTTTCCAACTACTTTTAACAATATAACTTTTAAATTTTTATTTTTTTTAATTAATCCTTACATTTTAGAAAAGCATTGAATGAAAGGTATTTAATTACAAAGAAAAAAGTCTAAAACACTTTTTATCTACATGTATTCTTTTCCTAACAATCTTGATTTTTGTATTTTGGGCAAAGGTTTGATGAGGCTAAATATCTATATATTTATTCTGAATCTTTAAAAAATATATCTGGGATCTCCAAAAGTAGGTACATAAAATATCTAACTCTTTTCCACAATATGTCAAGATATCAGTACTGTTTTTAAAAAGAGGGGTACAAAAATGTCTGATAAATTGAGCATCTAATTTACATAGGAATTTTAAATTACTATTATTTACATTTTCCATAATGGACAAAATTAATGTATTCATAGTGTTTGGTAAAACTACTATTCTTGCCTGTGAACAGGAGTTCAGTTCATTAAGGTCAGTTTTTCTCATATTGGTAAGTTCATATTCAGTCAGTCAGAACGGACCAAAATGAAAGCGCTATAATTTCACAGAATCACAGAATGGTAGGGGTTGGAAAGGGCCTTTAGAGATCATCTACTCCAACCCCCTGCTAAAGCAGGTTCACCTAGAGCAGGTTG
Source organism: Rhynochetos jubatus (assembly GCA_027574665.1). NCBI lineage: Eukaryota > Metazoa > Chordata > Aves > Eurypygiformes > Rhynochetidae > Rhynochetos > Rhynochetos jubatus. The sequence continues at coordinate 121,929,872 of CM050649.1, read as the reverse complement.
GACAGGAACACATACAAGAGGGCTTTAAATATCGCCAGAGAAGGAGACTCCACAGCCTCTCTGGGCAGCCCATTCTAGTGCTCTGGCACACGCAAAGTGAAGAAGTTTTTCCTCATGTTGAGATCTAATTTCTTGTATTCCAGTTTGTACCTGTTGCACCTTGTCTCATCTCTGAGCACCACTGAAAAGAGTCTGGCCCCATCCTCTTGACACCCAATCACTAGATATTTATAAGCATTGGTAACATCCCTTCTCAGTCTTCTCCAGGCTAAACAGACCAAGCTCTCCCAGCCTTCCTCATAAGAGAGGAGCTCCATTCCCTTGATCATCTTTGTAGCCCACTGTTGGTCTCTCTCCAGTAGTTTCCTGTCTTTCTTGAACTGAGGACACCAGAACTGAACACAGTACTCCAGATGTGGCCTCACTAGGGAAGAATAGAGGGCAAGGATAACCTCCCTCAACCTGCTGGCCACACTCTTCTTAATGCACCCCAGGATGCCATTGGTCTTCTTGGCTGTAAGGCACATGGCTGACTCATGGTCAACTGTTTTTCCCCCAGGACTCTCAGGTCCCTCTCTGCAGAGCTGCTTTCCAGCAGGTCAGCCCTCAACCTGTGCCAGGGTCTGGAGTTATTCTTCGCCAGGTGCAGGACCCTATGCTTGACCTTTTTGAACTTTGTTACGTTCCTCTCCACTCAACTCTCTACCCTGCCCATGTCTCGCTGTACAGCAACACAGCACTCATGTATCAGCCACTCCTCCCAGTTCTGTGTCAACAACAAACTTGCTGAGGGTACATGCTATCCCCTTGTTCATGTCACTGATGAATGTGGTGAACAACACTGGGTCTAGCACCAATCCTTGAGGAACATCACTAGTCACAAACCTTCAGGTAGACTGTGCTTCTGATCACAACCCTCTGAGCTCTGCCATGCAGCCGGTTCTTAATCCACCTCACTGTCCACTCATCTAACCCACACTTCCTAAACTTACCTACGTGGATGGTATGGAAGACAGTGTCAAAAGCCTTGCTGAAGTCGAGGTAGACAACATCCACTGCGCTCCGCTCATCCACTCAGCTAGTCATACCATCGTAGAAGGCTACCAGTTTGGTCAAGCACGATTTCCCCTTGGTGAATCCATGTTGACTAGTCCTGATAACCTCCTGTTCCTTTACATGCTTAGAGATGACAATTTGCATCTATTTACTTTAGAACTTCATAACAATAAAAATAAAAGCCATGATGGGAGTTCAGAAATTGCAGTTGTCTGCTCTTGAAATCTTCCCAGAGTCCTAGATAATTTAAATAACTGTATCTGCTTATCTTTAGTAGCCTGGGAACTAAATGCAGTAACTTAGAAGAAAGTTAAGTGACAGTACAAATATTTAGCCAAATTTAAATATCTCTTTAATCTAAAATTATCTGTTACAGATGACCATATTAGGTGCTTTTCCTAGTTAGATTCCAGCCGTGCTTAGATGCAAGAAGACTATGCAATTTCTTTGTGCAATGGGACTTACGAATTTGAACAATGATGTCATATGTTTCAGAGAGACATGCTAGATTATTAACAAGAGAAAAAATAGGTTTATTCATATGCTCTGCTCTTTTAAATAGATCAGTTGCAGTTGAATGAAATTCAGCTTTCTGTCAACTTCTGCTGTAATTGTTGAAGATATTGAAATGAGATGGGATTAAAAGCTTCTGTGTCAGTTCTTTTAAAGCAAGAATAAATTAATCCCTTCTGTCAAAGACAAGCCTTAATATATGATTCCAAATGCACAATTAAATGTCCTTAACTTTCTAGAGTGCTGAAAGGGTTAATTACTTTGAATTCTCAGTATGAATCAGTCATGAAAGATGGAGGAATAGAAGAGACAAAAATGGCACACAGACTACACAAAGTGTAGCATTGCCACTGAATTTTCAATTAGGAGCCAGGAAACTGAGATTTGCAACTGATGTTCCCTTAGAACATAAACCGGTTCCCAGTGTGATGCCCGCTCTTTCTTGGGGCATTTAACACATGTGAACATATGCAGCTCCAGCAAGACACAAGGTCAAGGGCCTGAGCTTAATAAAGCTCCCAGACAAAGGTGGAAATGTTCATGCTCCACACCCTGATATCTGTTATCATTTTGGACTATATCCTGATGTTCATAGCTCAGGAAGTCAAGCATTTCTACTTTCTAAGAGTATTGTTCTGGCATTTTTCTAGCAGAACTTGTTTCCAAATCTTATCCTGAGGTACAAGATGTTCCTAAGAAAATTTCCACAATTCTGTTTGTGTCATACTAAAAAAAATTTGTTCAACTCTTTGATTAATTTGAAAATAAAAGGTAGTCATTATTTATTTATTTCTTCAAATCAGAGTATGACATTTAACATTTTAGCTGTTATAGACATCATGTGAAATTAATAGGTTATGAGTTTTACCATCTAAACTCTCATATTGTGCCAACAGGTTTTTTTTTTAATTAAAAATATTGTAAAGAATGTCACTAGAATGGATTTGAGAATTTCAGAATTTGAAGAGTAAAACTCCAATAATATCTTAGTGTCTTAAAGACAGACGTTACTTAAAGACAGATGTTACTTAAAATTAACCTGCAAATTCCAAAGTTAATTACTATAATAATTTATAATAGCTTCTTGCTAGACTAAATCAGTGAAAGGAAAACAAATGAGTCTGGACATTTTTACATGCCATCAGAAAGACTTATACATATTAAGGTTGGAAATACTAATTAATTAAATTAAAATAATAACTTGATACATTCACCAAAAACTCTATTATTTCTTTTTTAAGATTATAGAGAGCAGATTTAATATTTGAGAGGTAATTTCAAAGGCAGCAATGTTGGTCCAAGCAGAAAGAAATGAAAATTAAATATTAAAATATCTCTTTTTTTTAAGAAATATTTTCTGTTTCTTTACAAATTTGATTTACGTTTTAGAAATGTATGAGCCCAAAAAGAAGTTTAGCCCTGAGAATAGGCTGTCTTGGTTCTTTCTGCTGAAGAATTTTGATTTTTTTTTAGCCATGAAGTGTTGTGTCCTATACTGAATACACAATAATACTATCAAATATAGCTGACTTTATCAAGCATAGATACAATCCATCTATCAAAATCCAGCCCCATATAAAATATTGATGCTAGTGTTGTTTATTTTTTTGCTTGTTTGTTTGTTTTTATTTTTTTATTTCTTTTTTTTCTGTTATTTTTGAAAAGGTCATTTACATTACTGTAATTTAATTAATAATGTTACAGCAGAAAAGAATGTGGCAGGTAATAAAATAACAACAATTTAGAAGGAAACATCAATGAAATACTAAACACTTAAATATCCTGGATCAGTAACTGAGTGTAACTACAGTGAGCTCTAAGAGAAACCAGGATATAGATGGGACTGGAAACAATTTTTAAATAATATTATGTTTCAACAGAAAAACATAGGGTTTCACATGGATTTCAGGAAATAAAAAGAGTGGTCTAGGTCATTATTATTATTACTGTTTTATAGTAAGGTGCCGTTTTAGAATGACACTTTATTCTGTAAATGCGTGATACGGGATCCACGTCAAATAGTCACTGACACAGAGGTGGCAAGCATACAGGTTGTTATTGTTTCAAAAGAATTTCTTTACATTTCATGAACGAATGGTCTGAGTTCAGTGAAATTGCCCTGCTCCTTTTGCTTAAAGAAGGTAGCTGACAACTTGGAGTGGCAGCTTCGACCCACAGAAATAGATAAGCAAGGATGCTGCTGCTAACCTAAAGGACTGTCCCATCAGTTAGGATAATTACACACTAGCAAAAACTCATCTATTCTTTTACCCACATTTAGCAAAACACCTTCATCCTTAAGTTGTTTTCCAGCTTCCAACTTTTTCACATGTATGATTTTTCCTCATTGTACTGTCCTTTGTTATCAACAGTGATCACATTTCACAAAAATCTTTGATATTAAAGATCCTATTAACCAGAGTAATGTATACTGCATATGAAGACCACAGCTGAAAATATTGCTTTAGAAGGAAGAAGTGTGTTGCTGCAAGTATTACATGTAGCCATGTGGACAGATTAATTATCAGTTTGTCTCAAACCAAGCATCAGTTGGTTCATGTCAAGTAGTTTATTATAACAGCATCTTTTATGCCCTGGCTAATCTCTCTAGCACTATTAGAATAGGATGATAGGAGCTATGTCTCCAAATCAAAGAATTTCAGGAAAAGAAGATGAGTTCTTGCTCAAACACAAAATACAATGACATTCTAATAGCATAGGCAACAAGAACAGCTGCTGCACATGGTCCTCTGTTACCAGCCACTGACATTGTATAGGGAATAACTTACTAGAAATCTTGGAAGTCTTTAAAGCAAAGAGAAAAAGTAGACCATTTCAAATATTCTCTCCCTGATGTGATTCTGTAGTCAAGACCATGTGAATAGTTCGCAAAAGGACAGCTGAACAGCAAAATGCTGCAGTTTGCATTTGAACTTCAGAGAATACAGAAGGTAAAATTTGCTTTGAATAATGAAATATGCAGTAGCAAAAAAGAAAAAAAAAAAAGCCAAACAAAACCAAAACAACAAACCAACCACCCAAAACAAACAAAAAACTTCCCTGCACTAGCCTTTTCAGATATGGAATTTGCATGCCAGAAAAGTAGAAGTTATTTAGAAATCAGTTAAGACTCATGGGAAAGGGAGCTGTCTCTGCAGAATAATTTGTTGGTTCAACACCCAAAGTAGTAATTATTGTTACAATGTCTTTCCTTTAAGAATCATTGCAGTTTTAAACAACTTGTTTCATTTCTGTGGTTTCACACAAATTGTATTCAATTTTTATGTCATGCTTATTCATTTTATAGAAAAATATCTTTTGCTACTAAGTATTCAAGTGCAAAAAGAACACTCAAGTGTCTGTCTTTTTGTTTTTTAATTGATAGTAAAATGCACAGCAGATATAAGTTTTTTTATAAAAGTCAGCTAACTCCAGTGCACTGCAGGAATCTTGATGAACATTGCAACTCATGTTTATGCAGACAATATGAAAAGAATATTCATAATAACAATATACTATAATATTTATAATTTTTACAAGGGCCTGTAGTGACAGGACAAGGGGTAATGGGTTTAAATTGAAAGTGGGGAGATTTATATTGGATATCAGGAAAAAGTTCTTCATGGAGAGGGTGGTGAGGCACTGGAACAGGTTGCCCAGAGAAGCTGTGGGTGCCCCATCCCTGGAAGTGTTCAAGGCCAGGCTGGGTGAGTCTTTGAGCAACCTGGTCTAGTGGAGGGTGTCCCTGGCCATGGCAGGGGGGTTGGAACTAGATGATCTTTCAGGTCCCTTCCAACCCAAACCATTCTATCATTCTATGATTCTAACATAGCTGTATGGGAGCAAGCTGAGGTATCATCACCAATGATGATGATATTTACTTAATCACTACAGAAGCCAAATAAGCACATAAAAGTACACTAAAATATGAGTTATTTTTTAATGTAAATTATTAAAACCCAACACCTAATTAGACTTACTGTAATTTTAAACAATGCATACAAATTGAACACTATTTTAAGAAAAAAAATCTTTGAGAGCTACCTATTGCTTGCCAAATTTGTTGTAAATCAGTTTTTAATACCTGCCTTCCTCCCTAAATAAAATTTTTAAACTACAGTAATGTATTATCATTAAAATGCAGAACACTGGTTTGCAAAACTGGTGTCTGTTTCTATCAAAGTGTCAAATCAGTTGTAGCAATGTAATCAAATATGCTTTATGTATTATTGTAGAATATTAGGACAGAATTCTTTAAGCAGCTTATTGTGTGTGCAAATACCACATGAAACCAGAAAGAATTTTCTGATTTCAGAAAGAAATCAGAAATTCTTTGGAGCTAATGCGTAGGGCTTAATTTCTGTTAGACCTAATAAGGAAAAAAAGACTAAAAGAAGCCAAACTTTCACATCATCTGCAGGCTTAGAGGCACTGGATGAGCTAGCAAACTTCAATTATTATTACTACTCTCTAGACTGACTTTCGTGTTCTGATGTGTGGGAATTTTCATTCATCACTGGGGAGCAATTGATTTTCCAGTGTAGATACTCAAATGTCCTGTATCTACCAACCCAAAAAAAAACCCCAAACCAAAACAAAAACATTATTGCTGCTATAAATCACAGAATATGGTTAAAAATAGCAATAACTTTCTGAAATCCAGTCATTACTATAGTTAACTACTAGGTTGTTATAGTATCTTTCTTCCTTTACCTGAAAACGTGAGTTTAAATACATCACATCATAAACAGTAATAAAATTATTTCATTTAGAGAGCTAAATTAGTTAAGATTAATTTATCTTAAATATACCACAACTAATAAACCACTGTAGACGTAATTAGCATAACAGAATACTCCAAGAGGATGTATTTTTCCCACTGAAGATATCTTGTTGCATATCTTTATCCTTTGGTATTATTAGTGATGCATAGGTGCAAAGAAAATAAATCCATGCCATCAAAAAATTGTATGCATCTGGATTATTCACACCACTACACAGCATTAGCCAATAATGCAATGTAATTTTAGAGACCTTAAAACAGATTTTCAAAGGCATTTAGGTACTTAAGGATGAAGGTACGATCCTACAACAATTTTAAGAAATTTAAGCATCAATTTCCCACAAGTATCAATGAAATCTAGGATTCTGAATGCTTCTGAAATATCAGTAGGTGTTAATTTGCATCTTCAAGTACCTAAATGTTTTAAAAAAATCTGCTGGCTTATCATTCCCTCTTGAAGCAGAGAGGAGTAGCATAACATTATGACCATGGGCCCACAAAATAGTTGTTATAAAATTAATGAAAATGGCCATGCATGGTGTCGTGGTTTAATCTCAGCCAGCAACAAAGTATCACGCAGCTGCTCAATCACCTCCCCCCCCTCCAGTGGAGGAGGAATATCATAGGAAAAGACAAGGAGACTCATAGGCTGAGGTAAGAACTAAATAATAATTGAATACAAATTAATAAAATGCAATACTAATAATACAAAAAATGCTAATAATACTAAAAATAGTAGTGATACTAATATTACTACTAGTAATAGGTAATTAAAATAATAGGGAAAAAACCAACCAACCAACCAACCAAAAAAAACCCCAAAACCAAAAAAACAGTTGCTCACCAGCCACTGACATACACAACCAGGTTCCACGTAGTGAGAGTCAGAGCCAGAGAGTCAGAGAGCTTGAGCCTGAGAGTGTTCACAGCAGAGCACAAGTGAGCCCACGACAGAGATTGCACCAAAGTCTAAGTGAGCCCCAAAAGTGAGAGATGACCAAGAAAGCTAACTGATCCACCCACCAAAACCAAGTGGGCCCTGGACCACCCCCAACTTATATACTGAGCATGACATTCTATGGAATGAAAAATCCCCTTTGATCAGTTTGGGTCAGCTGTCTGAACTGTGTGTCCCCTACACTGTCTGTGGTGAGAAAGTTGGGAACACAGCTGCAGTATCAGAAGCTGAAAAAATCTTTGTGTTGCTACAAACACTCCTTAGCAACAACTAAAACCACCAGTGTTATCAATACTCTTCTCAGGGCAAATCCAAAACACAGCCTCCTACCAGCTACTGTGAAGAAATTAACTCTGTCCTGACTAAAACCAGCACACATGGTGTTGCAGCTATATTGTGGCAAATACCAACGTGATGTTTTACTCCTCAGTCAGTAATGAGGAATCATATGTCTTTTGATACAAATACAAATATGAATCACTCTATACTGTACAGGCACATGAATAGATGCTGAGAACTGCAGTAGGCAGTGATTTGTGTTAATGTTTTTTGTTTTAATACTATTAGGGACATCGATTATATAGTATGTTAACAAATACAGGACTCAGCTTCAGGCACTAAAAGTAGCTTAAATGGATGACAGTCATGTCACATGAATAACGCCAAGAAATCAAAAATAATCTTATTTACTCTATTGAGACAGGAAGGTAGACAAAAATATCAAAGCCTGTACCCTCTCCCAAATGTTTAGCTTCTTCCTGCCTGAATTACTTTACCCATTTATGACTTCTTTTCCTGCTTTCTCTGATCATAAACATTGGCTACACAGCATACAAATGGAACCTCGTGCAGACAGGCAAATGGGGTTTTAAAGGGAGCCTTTTTCCCCTGCTCCATGCCTGTAAGAAAAATCTGGTCTTAAATTGGCATCCATTCACAGCATTTCAGGTATCTTTGAAAACATGTTATAATTTCTTATCTTACATGGAGAATTAGGTACTATGTGGACGGTCGGATAGTAAACAGACTGTCTGGTGTAAGAAATTTGCTAGACATCTTAAAATTCCTCATCTTTCATTAGCTCACAGTATTTTTTCTGCAGTGAAATACTGAAGCTGCAGTGAAAATATTCTGTATTCTTGTAGCATTTTGGAGTTTTTTAGGGGTGGTAGTGTTGATGGGATGGAAATCAAAGCATACACTGCAAGGAGAAATAACCATAGGCTTTATTTCCTAGCTATCGTTTGCACCAGGGTGTTGTAAAAAATATTAATAAATAGCTCTATTTTCATATACAATACTCGTGTAATATAGTTCATTTGCTTTTGTAAACATACCAGGAAGCTTTGGATGACAGGTAATTCACAGTTCCAATATCCTCCACTAATTGAACCTAGATGAAATAGGGAGAGCACTAATCAGAACTGATTTCAAGTGCTGCTCACTTGTGAGAGTGAAAATGGTATCTTCTCCCAAGAGGAATTGTTGATACTGCATTAAACAGACAAGCCCTGTGATATCCTGTGTCTCTCAGGAGAAACAGAAGTCTAATAAAGTGCAAAGTATTTCCCTGCTGAGTTAGAACGCCAGGAGTAAGGAGCAAATTTTAATGAAATGACTTGACTGCAAATGTGCAGGATAATGGCTACCTTCCCACAGCACTCAGGTCCCTTCTCCTGGCCTTATTTCTGCTCTCGCTACAGAAAGGCTGGTTACCCATCGTTGTTGTTTGATAAAGGCTGAGTTAGGTTCTTTGGAACTGAGCCTCTAAGAATAAGTCTGCAGCTTTATTTCAGAGATAATTTTTGAGATCAGATTCTTACTGTAAGATCTTCCTATTTATTTTGTTACAAGGCTGTTTCAGAGTCTCTAAGAAAAGCCTATATTTCTCAATACATAAATATATAAATAATAAATATTATTACCTCTAGAATTACCGGAAATGAATGTTTATTATGGAACAGCAGCTATCTGAAGAACAGGTAATGAGGGTCCAAAGAGAGACATCAATGAAGTCTGTACATATTATTTTTGGGGACAGATGTGAAGCAGTGCCAGTAAAGGTGAAAAGCAAACCAGAGAGCAGTCAAGCTGAGGAAACAGCTTTGAGACTTCCATTTGAAAGTCAGAGAGCCATTCACCATCCAGAAAGACTGAAAATTTTTACAACACAAAATAAGAAATACAGAGTGACAATTGGCTTGTAAAACGCTCTGTTTTTCACAAGAGATGAATAGGATATAGATTGAATGTTAAGATCTGAAAATTATTTAGGAACCAAAACCAGAAAGAGTGAACTATCAGGATTAGAATACATACCCTCCTTTGGAGTTTTCTAGCACAGAAAGGTCACCCTATTCATATAATTAGGACCAGACGAATATATACCAACTGATAATTCAGCAAAATTGTAGTAGATACTTAAACTTTACATATATGTGATGTGACATCAGTGCTAGGAAGTACCAGGTGGGATTCAGCCTGCGACAACTAGATTGAAATTGTACTAGTATTTCATTTGAGAGTAAGACACTTTGATTTATTGTTCCTTAAGAAGTGCTTAATTGTGACTATGGTACATAAGCTGCCATCATAGTGGACATCAAGGGCAGAGGAGAGAGGCATAAGTAGGTATTTATTTAGTATTCCTAAGATATCCAGTATATCTACATAGGCCTAGTAGCGGATACAGGACATACGGAAGACCTGTGACTTCTGGAACTTTACATGGACATCAAATACTTTTAGGTACCTGAAATAAGCAATTGAATTCTGGCCTCTAATCAGCATACTTACTAGACTTTAGAAAATGATCGAGTTAACAACTAATACGATGCACTGATTTGCTTTGTCTTTAGCTGGAAAGCTGAAGCCTCTCATACCTCCCAGGTCAAATCCATCAACAGTGTGTCTTGAATATCATAGTGCAACCAAATCAGCACTGCACACTCGTGCTTAGGAGCTCAAGAACTAAGCCCAAGTTAACTTTTTATTTTAGAGACTGGAAATCACTTTCTAGAATCTGTTGTTGGCATTAACTTGATTTCATTGGACTATGCACTTAGTTATCCTATAGATATTTATGTATTTCTACCTAAACTTGCACGTAATACTCTAGAAATATATTTCCCCATTATCTTAGTAAGGTCATTGTGGTTGTTGAGCACTAGAGACATTTGCTTTCACTGTGTCACTGGTAGATTATACTTACAGATGACCTTTTACAGCCTCATAAAAGCACAGAAAGTGACAATAGAGACTAGGCAGTGGTGCTCCAGAGTTCTTCCTTTATGGCACACTGGGATAGTGTTTGGTGAGATAACTAGTGGACACATTTTCCATTTTATTTGTCTATGTAGAAACAGCATGGGTTTTCAAATGGTCAAGGAAGAAAGTATTATGTAATTTTTGTTTAGGTTAGTCTGAAAACTCTCAGCATGCAAAAATGGGTGAGTTTTACTATTATGAAATAAAATTATTACAATTTATTAAAAAAAAAAGTGTAGAAATACCTCATTTTCTTCTGTATATTTGTTTTACATCCCATTCAGTGTTTGCCTGTAAAGAGTGTCTTGCTATGTCCCTTCTCATAACACTTGCACAAAATCACTCAGCTCAATATCCATTTTCTTTAGGGGTCTGACAAACAATTTAAAGAAAGGTTTTGCTTTTTACTCTTTTCTCTTGCTACCAACAGAAACTGTTTCTTCTTTTTACTTATTGTCATCAACAGCTACCATTAAGGTAAATAACTACTAGTTATAATGTCATGGTATTTGAATACTTTAACATAGACAAAGAACCAATTATCCTAGGTGAGGACCTATTTCATGCCGTTGACTTTGTCTCACAAAGTCAGGTCTCAACACTGATATTTCATCAAAATAAATGTGAGGAAATGTCTTTGCTAGGAATAAACCTAAGCAAAGATGAGAATTTCCTTAGAGACATAGCTAAGCTTATAACTTGCAAAAGACATTTCTTTTTATTGATATGATCCTTCACACTGGAATGTTTTTTCACTTTAGTACTTGAAGATAAATAAGAAACCTATCCATGGTTACCTGAAGCAAACAGTACACCGTTCCACCTTCTTTGTAAGTTGATCACAGTATTTGCTGTGTCCAAAGGAACAATAAACGTTTTTCCTTGACTGCATAACTTTAAATTTTATTCATAAAAGAGAGATTTTTCATTCTTGACTCTGTATTCATAATGTGAAAAAAATTCTCTATTCTTGTGGATAGTCAGACATTAAAGGGCCTTGAATTATCTGGAAATAAAGTGACTTTCTGAGAACAAAATATTCTTTCTTCAGAGGACTTATTTACTGAAATATTTTTGCTGGGAAACTGATAGAGCACTTTTAAATTTTTACAAATTCAGGGAGAGACCTACTGTCTGAAAAGACCTTTTCATAAATCTGGGAAGTTTCTGTAGGATAGAAACCAAAATAATTTGTGATTTACCTACTTTGTTTTTTAATTCACATGAAAAGTTTAAGAAGTTCTTATCTACATGTTAGGTACTTACAGGGACATTGCAGTACTCATGCAATTCTTATCAACAGCAGCACTGAAAACATTCTAATGCCCTAAAAGACCCTAAAATCCTTCCATAGACAATTGAAAATGTACTTCTCAGAGAAGCACAGAGATGGAGTTGGATAAAGCCTGAGTAAATTAATGGTTGCTCTTCTGCATGCAAATATTTTGAGTGGAGTGATGACTAATGACTCAAAACCATCTCATTTATTTAGTCTATCATGTCTAGACACCTGCTGTCTGATGAAAAAAGAGAGTGAAATGAGAGTCCTGTTTAGACAAGCTCTTGTTAGTAATTCCTTTTCTTAACCACTGTGGAGAATATTACTATCCAAACTATGTCTTGAATATCAACTTTAGCCCCTTGCTTATAACCTCGCTATGTGTTTATAAGAGTATAGCTGCATAAAGGGCTTAAAATTTCCATTTTATTATCATTTTTCTGCTTGCTACATCATAAAATGGTCCTATCAGCTGCAGCTTTTCTTTATTCTATTCACTAACAGAACTCCCTCACAGGTACTTTTCCTTGACTATTATTTTGTCTATATTATCATCCACTGGATCTCATGTCTCTCCTGTATCACGCAATCTGCTTGTCTCATTGATGGAGCATCAGCAGTTACATGCAGTTTGTAGGTTCTCAGTGCAGAGACTGACTCTATTCCACTTCTGTGAAGTTCCTAGCATGAGGTGCTTTTGTAAAGTAGAACCTATTCTTACATTTTGCGTAATAGTAATACTAGTAATAACTTTTAAAATGAATCTTCATAGAAGCTGTGGTGCATATAACATTCAGGGAAAAGTTAATGATCTCAGAAATGGCTGGACCAAATCACCTACCTTCAGAACTGTTGGGTATCTCATGAAATCATCTCGCTGATAAAATTGCTTCTTGCCATGTTCCATTGCATTCTTGTGTTTTTCTTCTTCCCATGCAAATGAATAGCATATCTAAATACCGCTTTGTTACTTTCACTTTCCAGTTTTATCTTAGCTTTCATCAGTTTGAAAGTAAATGTAAACAATTTTAAGGCAACATAAGTGAAACTAAGGGTTAGACTAACTTAGATTAATTTTATGCTACTTCTGATCTGACATTCAGTATATTATATGATAATTTGGAGTTTCCACTGGGCTCACAGCTATTGTATCAATGATCCGTTTCTAAATCGTGTTAATTTTTTTCTAATTTTCATTCCAAGCAGAGTATATGAGAAATATTTTCACATCAGTCTTTAAGACTATCAGTGCAGGCTGGATTCAAACTTTATGTACAACTTGAAGGACAATGTGACGAGCAGTGTTCCAGGAGCAGTTCAGAATGCACTGTAAGATATTACTGCATCTTCACTTGCACTGATGCTAAGGGGAATGGACAGACAGCTGAGAGGCAGGAAGAGTCATTGTATACTGGATGCAGAGAGAGGACATAACTCTTTAACTATGCATGACAATACTGTAATACAGTTGTTGACAATTACTCAGGAAAGAATCTGATCAGAAGTCGTTAACATTTTTCAGCTTTTGCCAGAACTGTCTCTGTTAATAATAGACCTGTTTAGGAACTTATTTTCCATCTCATTAAAAAGACAGGGGTAACTTTGGAGAAAGCTAGTCAGATGAAATCTTAACCTCAGTGCAGTTTCATGTGAGCTCCACATCCTCTTCTGGACCAGGATTTCAGCTGCTGTGCCTCTTACCTGGAGGTCTTCCATTCGCACCTTAGCCAGCTATTTCATTGGTGAGCTCTAATGTAAGTTGTAGTTGTGCACCTCATTATAAAGAAATAGGTAATAGCTTAATACTATCCACAAAATTGTATAAGTAATTTTTTCTTTGTCTGTCATATTCATGTGTCAGTGAAACTAAATTAAAATAGCAACAGGCCTTTTGTGTGCCCTGGGTTGACTGCCTAAAAGTGAAAGTAATATATTGTCCTCTAAACTTTTATACTGAGTGAATAACGTATTAAAAACTAATTTTATATTAAGTCAATCAAGAAAAAACACTTTTAAAATTTAATTTGTAGTCATAAGTTTCCTCTACTATTTTGCAGCAGTGTGGAGGTTTTAATGCAAGACTGTTATGTCAAAATCTCATTAACCTTAAATCAGAATAGAAGCAGCCTGTTCAGCGCTAAGAAGGCTGTAACCCTAAAGAAAGACCGATGAAGACAATACTTGTTTTTTGTCCAGTGAAGGTGATATTTGTTTTCATGTACTGGAAATATTTACTGAACAGAAACAATGACTTCAGGAAATAAAAAATGTAAAACTCTGGGTCATTCAATGCATCACAGTAACTTACATGACTTCAACTTCCAGTGCAGTGGCAGAATGACAGGTCTATGTGTTTGCACTTGCTTTCTAAAACAGCACACTAAACCCTCTCTTTCTGTCACAAATGTTAATCTACATTATTTTCTGTCTTAAATTATGACTCTGGAAGGGGTTGCTGATTGTATTTCTTGTAATTAGCTGTCTCATAAATATATATTTATTAGAAAAGGATGGCTAGAAAATACCACAATAGCCTGAAGTCTGCATTAGTTTCTAAAGGAATTTATTTGTGTTTACAACATGTGATATAAAAAGGTTTTTATTTTTTTAACCTCTCCTATAGGCATGCTTTTAAATTTTTACAAGTAGATTAATCTATCTACATGATGAAGTGCTCAGGCATGTAAATACCTGTGACGTGATCTGAATTCATCTACTGTGATTCAATACCAGAACTCAGCTGCAACTAATAAAGACTGATGGCAACATGAAAGTTTTTGATTCACCTAATGAGTTTATTGGTGCATTTAGAGGAATTTGTCTGGCGAACCTTTTAACGTTTACATTGGGATATTTCTATTCGCAAACAGCAATTCTGATGTTTACATTTGCAGTTAAATATGTTTTTAGAAACTTGGGTTCTGTTCTGCAACTGCTGTCATTTAGTTGAGAGAGTTAGTTTTTCATGATGATAATTTTCTTTTTTCCTAAAATGCTTTGTTTGCTTAAAAAGGAGAAGTTAAGGGTAAAACATATGTCTAAAGACATAATTATTAAAAAAAAAAAACCTATTCCACTAATTTTTTGTGACTCATTTTAGTGGGTATTAATTGCACAGAAACTGAGATGCACCCTCTCCACGTTTAACTGAAGAACAGATCAGGAGTAACATTTCTACTGCTTTGTTCTATGTAAGCTTGACTCGAATCACAGCAGAAATGTTCCCACATTCACTGCACTGCCATATGTGGTCAAAACCTTTATCATATAGATGTGTGATTAAGTGTCAGATATCTGGCAAAATATGCCTATTTTCTGGGAGGTGTTTGGGTTGTTTGTTTTGGGTTGTTTTTGTGGGTTTTTTTGTTTGTTTTGGTGGGGGTTTTTTTTTGTATTTGTTTTGGGTTTTTTCCTCTTTGAGCTGTTACAGACACAAGGATTTGGAGTAAAAATTGCTTCAGCAAAGCATTAGTGCAGGGAGGACAGATGGAGGAGGAGGAACCACCTATGTAAGTGTTTAAAGGTGGTAGGACTCAGAAGACAGAAGTTGCACTACAGAGCAGAGATTGCTTCAGGTGCCAGGGTTTAACACGCAGCTTGACAATATAGAATCATAGAATCATAGAATGGTTTGGGTTAGAAGGTAGCTTAAAGATCATCTAGTTCCAACCCCCCGCCATGTATATATAGGTCAAATCTCTGCTTCTTGAAGCTGTAGCTGCCTACATGTTCACGTGTGCAACCTCCTGTTAAAGTCAATGGACATAAGACACACAGTAGGCCTTGATTCAATTTACCAAATGCATGGACTTAATTCATGTTCTTCCAGATAGGCAGCAGGCAGTATTTCAGACACCCCATGTTATTCGAGACGTGCACAGAGGTGGCAGATATGATCCAGAAAATTAGAAAGACCTGGGTTAAGCCTTCCAGGATGGCAGCTCAAGCCCAGGCAGGCTAGACAGTTTGGACATTTAAGTTGATTGGTATTTGTCTAACTCAATATTTTTTGTCCATCTAGGATTTTCAAAGTTCAGCCTCCTTCCACACTTTAAAGGCATAATGTTCGTAAGCTAATTCACAACATAATGAATTGTAGCTAATAAAAGAAATGTTACCTTTTTTTGAATGCCCTGTTCAAAAATTCAAAATAATTTCAATTGCATAGAATCATGTTTCTTACCTTCGGAACCAATTCTGTTTAATCCTTCTTCTTTGCAGACAAAAAGCAAAACTCCTCTGACAGCCAACAAGAATAGGCCTACAATATCACTGGCTTATTTGTATTGTCACATTAGATCTCCATCTTGTCAACAGTCAAATCTGGCCCTGAATTTAAAATTAAAGCCAAAATAGTCCTAAAATGTCCTTTCATATCCTTTTAATATTTATTCAGTGCTCGCATGATTTTTGTGTTTTGAAACTGTATTAAATTTCCATGCTTCTTGATGCCTTTGAAAATCTTTAAGGAATCAGTCTCTCAAATGCAATTATTCACCCTCCAATGTACAATAATTCAAATAATCATATAAAACCACAACTGTAAAAGCAATGACAAATTTTTAAGCTGTAAAAGGAAAGATGCTTCAGATGTATAATCATTCAGAACCATATACTTCAAAGAAATACTGCAAAAATAAAAATGCAGGGTAAGATTTTTTGAGGATGAGAGATAAGATTTCTCACGTATGTTTTCAAGGGACTAGAGAGAATGGAATCAGGGGAAAGTCTTAGAACAGAAGGCTTAAGGATCACATAGCACAGACTTGAGATCAGCTTACTGTTATTAATTTGTTCACTGTTTATAGTTCAAAAGTAAGGATGAGCCTTAGGTTTTTATTTATGGATGTACAAGTAAAACGTTGGCCCAAAAGACTTCGGTTCAGGAAGCTGACTGATGACTGACACTATTTACTTTTATTATTCTTTTCAAGTGTAACATTTTGGACTCAGGAACTGTGTCTTCCTTTTCAACAATCATGTCACTTGTCATGTAGTATGTTTTGGCATGTAAGTAGAACAACAAAGAATTTAGACTTAGCAGTTCTCAAATGGAAAAGGTTGTCTTGAAATTTTAAGTTAAGCCTATCCTGACTGTTCTAAAATAATTGCTTTCATTTGTTAACTGTTCCCAGTGAGAGTGAGGAAAGGAATCATCACTGGTTTATTTGCAGATTCAGCAATAGTACACGCAAAGCTGAGTACATACTGTCTTTATGTAGTTCTCAGTGTTGGTCATAATTTGGTCTCCAATTTTTGTTGGTTTGATTGATTTTGGGTTTTTTTAATGAGAAACTTGGTCTGTGCTTCTTTGGCTTCATTCCTGAATCACAACTCAGAGTTTCATATTTTGATCATATGTGCACAATGATACACATAGACAGAGACAGTCAGACAGATAGATAATTGTGTGTGTATTTGTGTATTTCAAATCCTGGCTCTCAGCTCTTTCCTATATTTCTCCTCACATTCCAACCTTATCAGTGTTTCTTCACTTTTATCCCAGTGCTCTAAGAAATCTGTTCAGTGTTTTGCCTTTTACCAGGGCAATGAATAGCCAGAATAATCAGAAGTGTGATTGCAGCAATGACAAGTTAGATTAATTAGAATAGAATAGAATAGAATAGAATAGAATAGAATAGAATAGAATAGAATAGAATAGAATAGAATAGAATTAGACCAGCTCAGCTGCTAAGCACAGGGTACATAGGCTAACCCCAAACCTTACTACATAACATGCTATCAAGACTGTAGGGACTATGTGAGCCATGCTGCCATGTGGAATTGAACTCACCAAAGTTGGCTCGAGTACCTGTATGAAAATACAAATGTATTGGCTCACCTGGCCAAAGGTGCTGCATGGCTGTGGCTGTTCTCTAACATGTCAGTGTGGAAACAGAGGAACAGGTCCTGCTCTAAAGTCATTGATGCTCTTCTGTCTTTGCACTGTATTAGGTGGAAAAAGAACTTTTGCTCTTAAGAAAATATCCAGTAAGGCAGGTGGTGTAGCTTGCCTGTTTACTTCACCCACTCTCTTCCTCAAATAAATATTTGTATGTAAATTGCCATGTGTCATGGTTTAACTCTGGTTAGCCAAATACCACAAAGCTGCTCTCACAAATCCCGCCTCCTCTCCTCCAGTGGAGGGGAAGAATCAGAGGAAAAAAAATAAGGAAGCTCATAAAATTGAGATAAGAACTATTTACTAATTAAATCTATATTAACATGTATGAATACTATTAATAATAAATAAATAATAGGAAATAAAACATATGATACGATAGGATACAATTTCTCATCATCCACTGAACAATATACACCCAGGTGCTGAGTAGTGAGAGTCAGACACAGAGAGCCCAAGAGCTGTAGCCTGAGAGCAATCTCAGTCCAAGAGCCGCAGCCCGAGGGCCGGAGCCTGAGAGCTGTTGCAGCAGATTCCAAACAAACCCTATCAGCGATAGCACAGCTGGGAACACTAAACAACCCACCATCTCCCTCAGGAACAAGCCATCACAGGAGTTAGCAAAGCAGCTAATGCAGGAGTCAGAGGGAGTGCTAGCAAGTGTACAGGGGTAAACGAGCCAGAGAATAAGGGTGAGAGAGACTAATGGCTCCCAGACGCCCTCCTTGCCTAAGCCCTGAACATGACGCACTATGGAATGAAATACTCCCTTGGTCAGTTTGGGTCAGCTGTCTGAACTGTGTGTCCCCTACACTGCCTGTAGCGAGACAGCAAGAGCTGGGAACGCAGCTGCAGGTTCAACAACACCTTGAATCTGGTGCAGGCATTCCCCAGCACCAGCTAAGAACTTTTCAGTACTTTTCTCAGCATCCAGGAACACAGCTTCCCAGCAGTCATGGTAAAGAGAGTGAACCCTTTCCTGACTGAACCCAGCACACCTTGAAAAATACATTACCAACTAAGGATGGTGAAAAAAAGGAAATGTGAATGAATTGTAAATCTACCTGAGTTTTTCAGGTTTGCTAATGTGTATATGTAAAATGGAATCTCTTCACAAAACTCATTTCCATTAAGCTGCCAGCACTCTCGCAGCTTATGGGATGTCACTGTTAACTTGGAAGTTAACTGTTTGTAAATATTGTACTTATTGAAAAGTAAAGCATATTGCTTCCAAATTGACTTAGTTTAAAGAGTTTCAGAATGGGAAAGCAGCACACAACAACAAAATGTTGATGGAAAAAAATAGATTAGTGTGAGAAATAATTTAATGAGGAATCTAAGCTGAAGAAGAACATCCTGAGGGAATGGAGATCTTTTTGAAAAAGGCAAACAGCACAGAGACAAAGCAGAGTTGTGCATGGGTATGTATAATAGCAGTGTTTTTTCAAACAACTGTTTCTAAAACTTACTTGCTTTTCCTATAAATAAGGGTAAATAAAAGCTGTTAAAAGACCTGTTAGAAGGGAAGTCTAGGGTGCGACGGAGATAAACAATTCCAGATTATCTTCCACAGTCTCTGTTCAGGCATTTAGTGAAAAATGCAATAGAAGGGACACATGGATTAGTAACAGTAACTAAAAATGGCATGATTACAAACCCAGAAGTTAAAGAGAGGAGAAGGACATGGTATGTAAGATCTTGACTTTTATTTCATAGTAATACATGGCAGGATGATAATTCTTATTTTTTAATGATAAGTTTTTAAAACTTATATACACATACATATAATATTTATAATATATTTTTATAGTTTATTTTTAATACAAAACCTAATACACATACACATATACATAAATAAAATCTCACTAAATCCTTTTGCTGTTTGTTTGCCTTTTGGGAATTTTGATATTATTTTCTCTTTCATTGAAAAACCTGAAATATTTTCTTTAAATGAAAGCCAAGCATCTCCACTAGTTTTGTATGTCCAAGCACTTGACATTTAAATAGAAAAAGCCCTTGCCATTGTGAAACTCTGGATGAAAAGTGGGAACACTGAGTATGTTTAATTAAATTAGAAGAAAACAAAGATGTGTAACCTGGGTAATTACAGTTTTATTAGCCCAGCATTAATCCTGAGGTCAATAGCTGACTTGGACTTGACTACTTAAAGAATTAAAGGAAAATAGAATAATTAATGGTAATCAACATATGTATAATGGATTGTGTCAAACTAGATTTATCTACCACTTTCTTCCACATGTGTTTTGAAAGAGAATAAAAACAGCTTGGAAAAGGTAATAGTGTTTACATGCTGTAGTGGGAACCCTGTGAGACATTTGGTTAGGACTATGGAAAATTTTAGTTAAATGTTATATATTTAGAGTTGTACCTATCATACAACAAAGTGTTTGTTTTGTTTTGTTTTGTTTTGTTTTTTTAACCAGAAATTGTTAAACAAGATCTCTGGAAGAGTGTTTTAGAGGCTGATTATATTTGCCTGAACACCGTTATAAATAACCTGGAAAAATCCCAATATATGCATCAAGACAAAGAAACTTGCCTTGGACATGTCAGGTCATTCCTGAGGGACCTGCTTTCTAACACACAGTTTGTTGCACAGGAATGTAAAGGGGAAGGATAAACCTTACTGAGAAATGCTTGCAACTGTGTAACAGGTAGGAAAAAGACTCATCCCATCTTAGTCTTCCCCACACACCCTGTTCATGATGTTGGTGTCATAAAAGAAAGTAAGCATAAATGCTTTTTGATTAGGGACTTCTGTTTCAGAATATCATTTGTAGTAATTTAATTATCACAGAAATAAGTAGACACCCTATCAAAAAAGTGATACTGTTTTAGTACAGCATTAAAGATATGGTTCAGAATTCTGAGGAGATCACAAATAGCATGGTTGACATGGCAAGCACACTTGTAAATTTATGAAAAAGTTTGGGAAATTACAGGGTAAATGAACATGTTAGGTAGACCCAACAAAAAGAAAATAATTAGAAAGAAGCACTGGATATGTTGAGATCAGATGGCTATGAAGAGTAATCAATCAAAAACCCTTTTCAGGTTGCGGATTTTGGTTATACTTTCTTATTCTGTCAAGCAGTTCATTGTAGCGTGTAAGAAGGTAATGGTTCTGCTGGTTTATTTTAAGTAACTTTTTCTATTTTGACAAGACAATCAAAGAAAAATTCAAAGACAAAATGGGAAAAAATAGGAAATATAGAGGACATAAATGTACATACCACTTTTTCTTTCTATTATGGTACCAGAGTCTGACAAGAGGCTGACAACAGAATTTGCTTTGGGACTCTTGTTCATCCTCCATTTTCCTCAATCTAAGATACTCTACTTGGGCTTTCCAGGGCTTGTTTCTTTCTCTAGTGAGACAGAATCTATCTACTTCTGTGCTGCTGGTTAAATAGTCAGATTATAATATTTTTTCTTACTGAGGAAGGAGGGGAAGAACAGAAAAAAAAAAGACAAATGGAGCAAGGGTGGAGTGGATCTCACAGAAATCTCAGCAGAGCTTCTAATTGAAGCACATTACCATGCTGTCACGTGGTGGTCATGTGGGTCTTTAAATATCAAATATAAGGCCAGATTTTGTGGAGAAAAAGTAAAACCTCAAAACCTTCCTCCTCTTAGAAGAATTTTTCCAAAATTTTTTCTATGTATGTCCTGCCAACAACTAACTGACCTTTTAACAACCTCTTTAAGAGGTGATGGATGAAGTAATTGACTCAACGACTGTGTTTTCCATTAACTGTACTATAGTATCAGCAGATCACTTTTTGTCTATTGAGTTTGATCGTATGATTTTTAACCAGACACGATGAATAGAATTTTCTGTTTATAGTTGTAGGTTGGTTTTGTCAACTAATTTAGTCAGTTGCCTTTCTTTTGCATGTTCTCTACATTATTGTTGCAATGGTTTAGAACATTTTATATTACAACATACATAAACTTTTTTTAGCTTCTTCCTCTGACCGTGTTAAACTAGTTGTTTGATGCAGGCTTGATTATTCCCAATTAATAAAAGACATATGTATGCTGTGTGTGCTGGTATAATAACTCTCTGTCCTGGCGTGTTGCTCTGGTTGTACCTCGCTGTCAGGAAGGAACAGACCTGCATTGGTGTGCTGCATGATCAACTGCATAGTGAAAATGCAGCAAATAAGTATGACGAAAGCTGAGTTCAAGGAAATGAAGGATGGCAAGAGGGGCCCTGTTATATAAAATCCTGCTGGCTTTTGAAATGTCAGTATCAATTGTCATGATAAAACTGTGTATAAAGGAGGTAGTAACCAAAAGACATCTAATGAGGACATACACCAAGAACCTCAAATTGGGAGTGGATTTCTGCAGGCTGTTGATGCCAAGGTCCAATATTAGGAGGTCAGTTGTACTATAGGGAGATGTTATCCTTCAGATAAGATATTAAAATGATGTCCCATCTGCTTATTTCTAACATCACTTTGAGATGATAAAGACCTCACGATGCAGGCTGAAGGGAAGTGGTGGTGGTAGTGAGGATAGGGAATAGGGAATAACTTTGATTCCAGCTGGCAAAATCATCCTTTGTTAAATACTATCATCCCAAATTAATTGGCAATTTTACAAACGTTCATGACTATACAGCACACAAGATGTTATGCAGGGCTGACTGGTGACCATTCCTGTCTCTCTAATAGTATTCATTAAAGCTGTTTAATTGTGAAGTTACTAATGCAAGTGAAAAAAAAAAAAGAAAGTACTGAGATTCTTGCAGAAGAAATTTTCTTTGAGTACAGTTCTGTTTAACACCTAATTCTGCATGAAATCAGGTGGACTTTCAGAAGAGCAAAACATTTTGAAGATAGGTTGTGCACTTAAGTTCCTAATAATGGATTTATGTGAATAATATTAGACAGATATTTTCGTCATCTACTTTTTTAATATAGTTCAGTAAAAACGTGGGAATTGAACTTTTGAGCTCTATCTCACAATTATAAGCTGCAGTAACTGCAACAGATGTATAATTGGAAAAGGGAAACATCACTCCCATCTTTAAAAGCGGAAAAAAGGAGGACTCGGGAAACTACAGGCCAGTCAGTCTCACCTCTATGCCTGACAAGATCATGGAGTAGATCCTTCTGGAAATCATGCTAAGTTACATGGAAAAAGTGAAGGTGATTGGAGACAGCCAGTATGGCTTCATTTGGTGGCCTTCTATGATAGGGTCATGACCTTGGTGGATAGAGGACAGCCAACTGACATCATCTACCTGGACTTGTGCAAAGCTTTCGATGCCGTCCCACACAACATCCTTGTCTCTAAACTGGAGAGGCATGGATTTGATGGATGGACCGCTCGATGGATAAAGAACTGGCTGGCTGGTTGCACTCAGACAGTTGTGGTCAATGGGCCAATGTCTGAGTGGAGACCAATGACAAGCGGCCTTCCACAGGGGTCGGTGCTGGGACCAGTCCTGTTTAACATCTTCATTGGTGACATGGACGATGGCATCGAGTGCACCCTCAGCAAGTTTGCTGATGACAGCAAGCTGTGTGGTGCGGTCAACATGCTGGAAGGAAGGGATGGCATCCAGAGGGACCTTGACAGGCTGGAGAGGTGGGCCTGTGCCAACCTCACGAAGTTCAACAAGGCCAAGTGGCAGGTTCTGCACCTGGGTTGGGACAATCCCAAACACAAATACAGGCTGGGTGGAGAATGGATGGAGAGCAGCCCTGAGGAGAAGGACCTGGGGGTACTGGTGGATGAGAAGCTGAACATGATCCAGCAGTGTGTGCTGGCAGCCCAGAAAGCCAACCAGATCCTGGGCTGTATCAGAACTGTGGCCAGCAGGTCAAGGGATGTGATTCTCCCTCTCTACTCTGCTCTTGTAAGACCCCACATTGAGTACTGTGTCCAGCTGTGGAGCCCTGAACATAAGAAGGATATCGACCAGTTGGAACAAGTCCAGAGGAGGCCACAAAGATGCTCAGAGGACTGGAGCACCTCTGCTATGGGGACAGGCTGAGAGAATTGGACTTGTTCAGGCTGCAGAAGAGAAGGCTTTGGGAAGACCTTATCGCAGCCTTCCAGTACCTGAAGGGGGCCTACAAGGAAGCTGGGGGGCAGGGACTTTTTACAAGGGGCTGCAGTGACAGGATAAGGAGTAACAGGTTTAAATTGAAAGAAGGTGGATTTAGATTAGATGTCAGGAAGAAATTCTTCACAGAGAGAGTGGTGAGGCACTGGAATATGTTTTCCAGAGAAGCTGTGGATGCCCCATCCCTGGAAGTGTTCAAGGCCAGGCTGGATGAGGCTTGGAGCAACCTGGTCTAGTGGAGGGTGTCCCTGGCCATGGCAGGGAGGTTGGAACTAGATGATCTTCAAGGTTCCTTCCAACACAAACCATTCTATGATTCTATGAATGATAAACCTCTACAAATACTCCCCAAAACAAGAACAAAACCAAAATATACTGCCTCTTTAAATCTCAAGTGAACCACGAAAACTTAACCTTTAATCTCAGAATCATACAAGTTCTAAAATATTATTCTAGGAACTAAAGTGCATTGTTACTTAAGGTAGACATATGAAACAAAAGTTAATCTTCCATTAAACCACAGTAAAACTAAATCATTATTTATCAATATTTGAGAAAATGTATCAAATAAATGAAATACTGATTCTATTTTTAAATGGCTTCTGAAATATTCAGAGTGATAATAAGCAAGTTACACATAAAATAATATGATCACAAACCTAAAGAACTACAACTTTTCTGCACATGGTCTAGGAGAATTTATATTAAAAATGTCATAATGAGCCATGAAATAGAAATAGCAGCTGACAATGAATCTATCCAACCACTGGGATCATGAAAGAAAAGATTCAAAAATCATAGAATATCTTGAGTTGCATGGGACTCATAAGGGTTATCAAGTTCAACTCCTGACTCCACACAGAGCAACCTAAAAAATTAACCATATGTCTAAGAGCATTGTCTGAAAGCTTCTTGAACAGCAACATGCTTGAGGCCATGGTCACTTCCCTGGGCAGCTTGTTCCAGTGGTTGACCACACTCTCAGTGAAGAACTTCTTAATATCCAGTTGGAACTTCTCCTAACTCAGCTTTAAGCCATTCCCTTGAGTCCTGTCACCAAACACCAGAGAGAACAGCACCTCCCTCTCTGCCCCTCCTCATGTTGTAGTTGTAGAAAGCAATGAGGTGACACCTCAGTCTCCTCTGAACTGCACAACCTTGTATCCTCAACTACTTCTCATAAGTCATGCTCTCAAGTCCTTTCATCATCTTTGTTGCTCTCCTTAGGACAGAGCAATAATATAAGGTTATGATTTGTGAATTGAGAAATTCAGGTTTTAGTTGTATGTTTTCTTCACGAACATTTATTTTCTTACACATGAACATTTATTTTCTTGGCATTCATGTCACCCAACTTCATATGCTTAGTGTGTACCATATCAATACCTGAATCGTTCACCTATACTCCTTTCCATGATAATTGGATAGGAGTAGGCACTTTGAGGCACATTTAGAGGAGTCTTTGGTGACTAGAAAACGTACAGATGTCTACCCTATAGACACGTAAATGTTGGTAGGAAGAATCACAAATTTATGCTCTGGGTATTAATTTCAGCCTATTGTTTATTCTGCATAAGACAGTAAATAGCATTATCAAGACTACCAAGAATGAGAGTTCAAACCAATAATGAACTTAACAGCTCAACACTGTTGGGGAAATATGATGAACATCACTATTAGGACAGGGAAGGAATTTATTCCCTTGCTATCCAGAAACAGTTCATTGCTTTTAATTACTATGCCAGAGCATTTTTGCAATTCATTGACTTGATGGCATCATGAGTTTAATCTCAGACAGGAACTTTTACAATAAATGAAAACTTTATTTAGCTAAATTAAGTCATAGGAATAATAGAATTTCATGCAGCAATTCCTGCATCAGGCCTAAAACCTGTGTGAACCCTACACATCTTGGAAACCCCACCCAAATCAGTCACAAAACAGATGCATTTTCTTATAACCAAATCACATTTAATTTTCAATAACGCTACTAAGTATCTACCTAAAAACTGGATTTAATACGTAAAGGAAACAAAAAAGAAGACAGAGCCAGACTCCACCCAGAGGTACACGTCAGAAAGATAAGAAGCAATAGCTATAAGCTGCAGTAAATTTCAGTAGGATATAAGCAGAAAAATCTCAGAATAGGTGGGTAAGGACTGGAACAGGCTGTTTAACAAGACTGTGAAATGTCTGTCCTCAGGCACTTTGCAATTTGAGTGGACAAGTCCTTGTTCAAAGTGATCTAACGTTAAGGTTAGTACTGCTTTGAGCAGGAAGTTAGGCTAAATGACTAAATGACCTCTAGAGATCCCTTCCAACCTAAATAATTATATGAATCTATAATTTTAAGGTCTGCTTCTTGTTTGTATACTGAATTAGTGTATTTTCCAATCACTATTGTGTGATTGGAAAATCACTGTCTCCTATCAGAATTAGTACTTTCCTATGTATGAGCTTGTAGACAATGACTTCATAATCTATCAAAGTGTATACTTTGATAATTTCCCAAATCTTGAGTTGCCCTTGTTTGGTTTTGTTTTGTTGTTTTTTTGGGGTTTTTTTCCTATACTATTTTTACTATTACAATGTCCCTTTTAAAGGTAGTCATGAAAAAATGCACGTAGGTACACTAGTAAAAGCCTCTCAAGTGCTTGTGCCGGTTTCAGGCAGGAACAAGCTCCTCTCCTACACGGAGCTGGCTTTCCCAGAGCGGCTAAGAGATTTGTTTTATTCTACGGTACATCAATCTCAGTGGTCAGGATGAGTGTGCACATGCACAGTTTCAGAGGTGGGAGGTTGGCCTGGGGCGGAGGATCGTTAAGGCTTTTGGCTAGCTTGATAGCTGGTTCATTAGCTCCTTTAGTTACCTCTTGGTGTAGTTGTTAGCAAGGGAGCAGTTCTTTTCTTAGTGGTTTGGGGTCAGCGGGGGTTTCTGCCTGCTCAGGCTATCAGGCTCTGGGACTGTTCCCTGCTCTGGGAGCTGGCTGTGTGTTGGTTGGCACATAGTGAGCTACTGTATCATATGTTCTATTTTCTATTGTTTTAATTAATTAGTCGTAGTAGTAATATTGTTAGTGTTAGTATCACTGTGGTTTCCACTTATTAAATAGTACTTATCTCAACTTTTATGAGCTTTCCTTGCTTTTTTCCTCCAACCCTTCTCCACTAGGGGAGCTGGGAGGAGGTGATTGAGCGAATGAGTGGTACTTAATTGCCAGATAAGACTAAAACATGACAGTGTTGTACACAAATACAGCCTCCTCACTTCTATTTAATATTTTTCTACTTATGCATCTCAAAAACATGTTCACCTACTTAGCTATAACGTTGTCCAGGGAGCTCATATTCATTTAATTAGCTACTATTTTCGCCAAGTCCTTCAATGTCACTGAACACCAGCACCATTTCCCATCCTTCAAATCTGACCTTGATGTATTTTGTTCCTTGATGTATGATCTTTCATTTGGCTCTGTTAAAACATGCTATCCAGAGAAAAGTAATTTTCTTAAGCAATATAATTCAGTAGAGTTGGTCTTTCTGCATTACTTCTCACGCACCAATTATCCATTATCAGCAAAGTTGACTAGATCATTGATGAAGAGGTTGAAAAGCCAGAACTAACTTTTCAGTCATCTAGCTATGCATCCTGCTGTGCAATGATGCTTCATTTGTAATTACTTTCTGAAACATTTTTCATAGCTTATATCTAAGCTTTCTTGATTTTGCATTGAAGTATTTTCATTAAAATTTAAAGAAAGACAGGGACAACTGCTTTATAGTAGTTTAATTGTATCATGTTGTCATGGTTTAACCTAATCTAGCAATGAAGTGCCACACAGACACTTGGTCACCTCTGCTTCCTCCTCCAGTGCAGGAGGAGAGTCGGAGGAAAAGACAATGAAGCTTGTAAGTGTTGAGGTAAGAATTATTTAATAACTAAATATAAATGAAAATGGTAATGATACTAATATTAACAATACTACTTTTACTAAGTAATTAAAAAAATAGAAAATAGAACATATGATACAATAGCTCACCACCCACTAACTGATACACAGCCAGGTCCTGAGAAGAAAGAGCACGATCCTGAGATCCCCCACAGCCAGAGCACCAGGGCAACAACCCAAACAGGACAAAACCCCACCAACCCCCAAACCCACTAACAAACAAACCGCTAAGACCCAGGTGTTAGCCCCACTGCTAACAACCAAGACAGGAGCTAACAAATGAGTTAAAACCCATCTATCAGGCTAGCCCAAATCTTAACAACCCTCAGGCCACTTCCCACCTATGACCTGTGCATGTGACCTGAGCCTGACGTACCATGGAGTGAAACAGTCCCTCACCTGCTCTGGGCCAGCCAACAGCATTGTGAGGAAAAGCAGCTTGTTCCTACCTGAAACCAGCACAAATGTCAATGTAGTTAGTAACTGCAGTTATCAACTGAACTTACATAAAAAGGCATCATACTTGTTTGACAAGGCATATTTTCCATAAAACCACATTGGTTGATTGCCAATTTGATCTTCACAGACAGTATCCCTTGACATAATGCCATCACGGTAAAAAAAAAAAAAACCAAAACAATTTAATCATTCTATTAAACCACTTTGAATATTGTCAGAACAGGTACACAGTTTAAAAAAGAAAAAAAAAAAAAAAAAAACAAACCACCACCTCAGTATCTAAGAGAGCCTTTTATCAATATTATCTAAGTTAAATAGGCAAACCTTAGTCTCATAAAATAAGCCTTCTTTGCACTCTTCACACTACGTTTATTTTGATATTATGAATATGTCAGACAAGCATTTTTTGCACATCTTAAGAAGTAGTTGCTTCAAAGCACATCACTACAATGGTGATGTTATTTATGTTTTTTGGGTTTTTAACCTTGTCTTTTTGACTTTCATTCATTTATTCACCCAATCGTTCAGTTGTTGGGCATGATAAGAAACATATGCATAACCTATAACACTTTTTGAAAACATGTAACAATATTACTTTTCTTGTGTAAAATATGGAATCATAGAATCATAAAATGGTTTGTGTTGGAAAGAACCTTGAAGATCATCTAGTTCCAACCCCCCTGCCATGGCCAGGGACACCCTCCACTAGACCAGGTTGCACTCGTCCAGCCTGGCTTTGAAGACTGCCAGGGATGGGGCATCCACAGCTTCTCTGGAAAACATATTCCAGTGCCTCACCACCCTCTCTGTGAAGAATTTCTTCCTGACATCTAATCTAAATCTCCCTGCTTTCAATTTAAACCTGTTACTCCTTATCCTGTCACTGCAGGACCTTGTAAAAAGCCCCCACCCCCCAGCTTCCTTATAGGCCCCCTTCAGGTACTGGAAGGCTGCGATAAGGTCTTCCCAAAGCCTTCTCTTCTCCAGCCTGAACAAGCCCAATTCTCTCAGCCTGTCCCCATAGCAGAGGTGCTCCAGTCCTCTGAGCATCTTTGTGGCCCTTCTATAGACTTGTTCCAACTGGTCGATATCCTTCTTATTTTGAGGGCTCCACAGCTGGACACAGTACTCCAGGTATAATTAATAACAATTGAATAAATGCCTAAAATATTTGCTTAGAAAATTTATAAATAGACCTTTAAGATCATTATTCCTTTTTTTAGATAACTGAGACTGGACTGAGTGAATTCCTCATTCTTGGGGACAAAAGGGACAGCCTATCCTTCCCTTGACTTATTGGTAAAACATTTCCATACCTACTAATGTTTAAAAATCAAAAAGCAGAAAATTACTTCTGTCGTGTACTGCCTATATTCCTCTCTGGGATTATTCGGATGTGTGAGGTAAAATCATGCTAGGCTTGTGGTACATGCATAAATCAACAGCACAGACTATGGCTAGGTCTAACCACTTTCTTGGTCATACAGTGTAAACTAGATCTGCAGGTGCCCAGCAGCCATTTGATTGGTGAGTGTCCAGAAGCCTGACCAGTTTACTGGTAACCTGAAAATTCAAAAAAATGGGGTAGACTGACAATACAAGTGACAGACATGGCATGAATTTTCAGCTGTTTGGATTTACAGTTCCCCAGACTTCTTCCTTTTCTTATGTACAAAATGAATGTTGGTATTCAAATAATATCTAAGACACAAGCTACAACTTTTACTGGGCTTTTCCAAACTCCCTGCATTCTCTGTTTTGTAAACACCTCTGGTACTCAATATTTATATTTATATACTGGAATGGAATGGACATCAAAGATAAGTAAAATGGAAAAACACCAACCAGTCTAACAATCAAGATATGAGTAAATGTAAAATAAAGATCTGGTAGATTATAATGAAGGGTTTAATAGGTTTCCAGTATTTTTAAAGGAGAAAGGCCTTTAACAAGGGTATGGTGTTAGTATCAGACTAGATATATAAAAGGAAGTATTCTACTTACCTACATTTAAATGTGGACATTAGTTTACATCTAATGATGTTATTTTTTTTTTTAGTTCAGTTTAGCTTTTGAGAAAAAAAAGAGCTGAATTAACATCATAAGGTTTAACTGATAGCCTCTTCAATAAAGGGATAATTTGGATGAATTGCTGAACTGGTGCATTAGGACAGACCAAAGTGGAAAGCAGCCAGCTGACATCCTGAGAAGTCATGTAATAGCATACCTTAGGCTAAAGCAGCTACCAGATATATTATCCCAAAACCTCTTAAAGCTTTTTACACTGAGGCTGCTGAGAACATGCAGCAGAAAATCAGACTAGGCATTGTCAGAAATCTACCTGGAATTTCCATAGAAATATTTCTGAAAACCCCCTGGTTCTTTCTTCTTCATATATTTTATTATTATTTTTACTTTCCCACATCCACCCCAGTAAAATGGTCTAATCTCACTGAAAATATTCAGACTGAAACTTTCTGGTGAACATAGGAAATAATCATCAAACAGCAGTTGTTAACTAGATATACTGGTAAGTCCAGTAATCAAGGGACAAATCTGAACATGTCAGAGTGCTGTTATGAATTTGTTTTATATGTGTTCAGCATAGTTCTACTTCAGACATGCTTGTATTCTGAACAGACTAACACAGCAATCAAATCCAACATCATGTTCCCAATTAGAAACTTTATTGGAGTGACTGCTGTGAATATGCCTGTTTTAAACCAACCAATAAACTCAGGCCAGTGTCATTGTTTAACCCCAGTAAGAAGTTAATCCCTATACAGCCACTCACTTACTCCCCCCAAGCAGGATAGCGGAGTGGAGAAATGGAAGGGTAAAAGTGAGAAAACTCATGCGTTGAGATAAGACAGTTTTTGATTGTGTGTTTGTTTTGGTATTTTTTTAAATGGAAGGAAAAAAACCCCAAATATCAATCAGAGAGGGGAAAACAAGCACACACACACAAAAAAAAAAAAAACCACCACAAGAAAAACAAGTGATGCAAAAGAAAATAATTGTTCACCACCAATCAACCGATGTCCAATTAGTTCCTGCACAACAGCAGCCCCCACCAACCCTCACTTTGCAGTTTTATTGTTGAGCATGATGTCATATGGTATAGGACATCCCTGTGGTCAGCTGTGGTCAGCTGTCACAGTTGTGTCCCTTTGCACGTTCTTGTGCACCCCCAGCCTATCTGCTGGTGGGAAAGTGTAAGAAACAGAAAAGACCTTAGCTCTGTGTAAGCACTGCTCAGCAATAGCTAAAACATCCCTGTGTTATCAACACTCATTCGGTCATAAATACAAACACAGCACCATAACAGCTACTATGAATAAATTTAACTCTATTCTAGCCAAAACCAGTGCAGTCAGTAAGAACTTCAAAAAGTAAAATGTTATTTAATTATTGAATAATAGTGAGAATCATTATCATGTGCCAAGAAAAGGTTTTGCTGAACAAAGAGATAAGGAAAAACTGTACCAAAATCTGACTTTTTGCTGGAGAAAAAAGTGTGTGTCTTCCCCAAGCAAGAGGAACTTAAACTTTTAATTTCTAGCTTGCAAACCAGGTTTGCGCTGCTCTACTATTAAAATCCACTCAGTTCAAAGACTGTCTGCAGGAACTGCACATTTGTAATTAAAAGGAGATTAAGGTAATTTACTACTCTCTCGTCTGCTGCCCACTAATTTTCTTTCAAAAGGAATAGCAGCGCACTTCAGGGATCCAAGTGCACTAACCACTTGGATGAAGTGAGGCCCTGGTAAATAATATAAGTGGACGTTATCACACCTTTTCATACTAATCTAGTAATTGGATTGATCTGCTTCTGCTTAACAGTGACAAGGAAGCTAATGCCTTCTGAGACTAAAGTTTCTCAGAGTTACGTTTTTAATCAAGAAGAGGATCCAGATTGCCAGTGCCTTAATATTTTCAACAGGCACTTTTCATTTATTAGTAAAAAAGCCTGGGATTCATTTGACCACAAGTAAGTCTGTGTCTGAGCTGAGCATTAAGTCTCTTGCACAGCAGAGAGCAATAAACATTTTAGCAAGCAGTTAACCACACACACAGCATAGTAATACAAAACATGCCTTAAATAGGGGTGGTGGTGTGATGTCTTTTTTTTTTTTTTTTTTTTTTAAATGAATAATATAGTAGAATTATTAGCTCAAGTGAAGACACCTACACTGTGGTCAACTAGATCAACATTCATAAGCCTGGAGATATCCCTTTACTGGCATTTAAGGTGCCCTAGGGTACCTAAGACATCTACATGAGGCTCACAAATATGCTATAAGGTCTATGGGAGATTCACATTATTCTTGAGTGGTGGATGGAAGCTGTAATGGGAAGTATCCTTGACTTTGTACTCATGACGGTACAAGCCTTAACTGCCCACAGTTAGGCAGCCAACTTGCATCCTTAAACAGGGTGAATCCCATCCAAGTGATTGAATATCTCATATTCTGAGTAATTATGTGTTCCTTTCTCTTCAATATTTCATAGCTCCTGTTACTTTTTAAACCACAGAGCTGAAAAATACTGATTCAGTAATAGAAGTATGTAAATATTACACATTATGTGGTATAACGTAGTAACAGGATTGTTGTTTCACTTCAAAAAATTTAATTTTATAATTGGAATAAACTGTTGAGCCTTGAAGTTTATTCACTGTTGCTGTTTGCTCAAAACAGTGCAACATTACTAGCACGTCTTCATTATGAATGTTGTATATAATTTTGTGTGACACTAACAGAAACAGTGGGATAAATAATTTGCTTTTCTATTGGGATGTATTAGCTACTTAACAACTGAAACAATAGGAAGTAATCTACATTCCATCGTTCATGATTATTGTTCAGCCTATTGAATAAATGAATGCGTTCTTAAAAACTGTTAAAAAATTAATCACCTTTAGGATGCACAGGACAATACTAGCTTCAGTAATGCATTCATTCCTTTGGCATAGGATTACTGTATAATGTTTAAAGACAGCTGTTTCTCCAAAAGCCAGAGATGGTAGGACAGATGGATAGGCAGAGGGATGGCAAATTCCTCAGAGGGTTTTATCAACTGCTTGCCATTTTCGAAAGTTAGAAGATCATAATTTACTGTGTATCACATATTACATTATACAGTCTGTGTAACTAGTCTGACTTGGTATACTGATCAAGATTTTAATACTTGCATTAATGCACTTGCCCTCTTCTGCTGAAGAAACTAATTTCAACATATATCCTTTGCAACATCTGAAAAATGTTATTTCAAGGGCATCAGCCTCCTTCTGTACAATAAGAACAATCAAACTATCATTAAATGCATCCCACATGACAGTACAAGGCACTGCAAATAACACGAAGTCCATGTTATATCCTGTCATACCACTTCTGTTGCTGCCCACATGGCAAATCTTTTGCAATTTATCAGTTACTATTTGTGCCACTATATGAAGTAGAATAATGAATGGGCCAGGATTTTTGTGTTAAGATTTCTCTCACCAAGTGCTTGGGTTTCAATATAAAATTATAGTTTATGAGCAAGAAAACAGCCAAATGTGATACTCTGTAAAATTACAGAGTAGTTAGTTGTAACATAAATGTATTATTATGTACCTATGTACAAAATAAGTACTCCTCCATCCACTGTTTCCTTATTAAAGCAGCAATGTGTGTTCTCCCTCTTACTTAAACCATGATTCATGAAGTCACCCTAGCTACTGCACAGAGGTAAATAAAGCTGTGCACAGGGGATATAAGCTACAAAGCATACACACAAATA
The DNA here is from genome assembly GCA_027574665.1 of Rhynochetos jubatus. Classification (NCBI taxonomy): domain Eukaryota; kingdom Metazoa; phylum Chordata; class Aves; order Eurypygiformes; family Rhynochetidae; genus Rhynochetos; species Rhynochetos jubatus. The sequence goes on along the minus strand of CM050649.1, from coordinate 121,895,818 downwards.
CAAACAATAGAGTGTAAATGCACATAACCACGTGGCTAAGCTAATACAGTGTTCCAGCACTTCATGCACTCACAAATGGTTAAAATGACTGTGGTGTGGTTTAAAAAGCAAGCAATTATAGACTAAATATAGACTATGCATACTGCAGTGCCAATTCAGACTCAAAAGATTGACATCATTCAGTCCTACTCCAACTTCCCTCAGCATTTATGCCTAAGAACGCTTGCCCAAGATTTTTTTTTTTTCCTTAAAGCACAGAGACAAAAGAATGCACAGATGAAAATACTCTATCATATTTTTAAAATTATTTGGTTTTGTGATTTCTTTAAAAATGAGAAAATTAAGAAATATTTGTGTGTCAGTTTTTGGTTCAGGATTCCAGTCTTCCAATCCATGTTCATTCTGCATGTATTGGTGGCAGGATTTTCGTGATATCTCTTCAAACAAAGAATCCAGAAATAAGTTTTAAAATACAAGATGAGAATTCTTGTACATTTAGATTATTTCAGGGATTAAGGACTAAATAAAATGCAAACTATGACAAGACTCCTTCTCTTACAAGAGTTATCAATACTGAGATAGAAAAAATATGACCTTAGGAAAGGTCTTCTGACCTTTTTCAGAAAGAATATTCATATACACATTTTGCAATAGAGGTGCAGGAATTGACTGTAGATGAAGAAACCTTCCAAAAGGCTAAAAATACTTTATATTTTAAAGAAGTTCCATACTTTTTGAACAGTTTCTTACTTTTTTCCAGTACCTGAAGGGGCCTAAAACAAAGCTGGGGGTAGGGGGACTTTTTACAAGGGCCTGAAGTGCCAGGACAAGGGGTAATAGGTTTAAATTGAAAGAGGGTAGATCTAGATTGGACATCAGGAAGAAATTCTTCATGGAAGGGGTGGTGAAGCACTGGAACAGGTTTCCCAGAGAAGCTGTGGATGCCCCATCCCTGGAATTGTTCAAGGCCAGGCTGGATGAGGCTTTCAGCAACCTTGTCTTGTGGAAGGTGTCCCTGGCCATGGCAGGGGGTTGGAACTAGATGGTCTTTAAGGTCCCTTTCAACCCAGACCGTTCTATGACTCTATGAGCTCAGGGTTCTCTATCACTGGCAGTTGACAGTGTTGCACAGTACAGCTAAAAGTTCCCAAATACTCTTTGAGACACACAACAGTTAATGTAACTTGGAATGGAGGACACCGTGAAGAAAAAAAAAAAAACCAACATTAAGAAAGAGGAAAGAAGAACAACAGATGGCATAGCCGAAGTGGAGCCAGCAGCATAAACTGCAAGGGAAACATACAAATCCCAAAGGCTGCGAGTAATAAATTTGCACAGTGGGGAACACACTGTTCTGGAGAAACTTCAGTCAGAAAACAAACTGTGCATCAATCCAAAGCTTTCTGTTTAGTGCTAGTTGTCCTAGTTGATTTTCAACAAGCTTTAGAAAATTTTTCCCCTACAAGTCTGTTTTGAGATTTGCAAGCAATTTAGTATGATGGAGGCAATATGTTGATTCAGAATCAGCTGAGAATAGCTCTGCTTGACAGCAAATATCTGCTTACTGCCAAGTTGAGTCAATGACCTGGTACCAGTTAAGGTCATACATGATCAGTCATTTTCGAAAAAGGAGTTATAGGTCTTGATTCTAATTTTACAAAAAGGTGATGCTGATGTGAAATCTGTTTTACAATTGTGTGAGAAAAGAGTCAGAGATGAATCTTGCTGTACTGGTGTATTTTTTCATCTTGGTAAGGCCATGCCTTCTATTCATGTAGCTTATATTTAATTTCTAACAGAAACATTGCAGTGATGTAAAACTGCAGGTGACAGGGACATACCCACTAACAAAATATAGGCTGTGATTGTGGTGCTACAGAATGAGGTAACTACATCTCAGTCACCTAATGCTCATAAAATGATTAACAAAGGCATCACAGAAAATAAAACAATACCATTTTTGAGGCTGATACTTTGGTTTGAAGAACAGCAAGTTGCAGTAAATTAGAGACTTCTAGATATATATGGTCCTTATGTGTAACATGGACAAAAAAAATTTAGAATTATGTGGTTTTTGAGACCTCACTTCTGAGGGTAACAAAAAATATGCCTGGAGAATAAAATATAGCTCAGCTAGAAAACCAACTAGAAACGTTAAAAAGTACTGCATTAATCTGATTTCATGGAGCCAAGTAATATAACCAATGATAAAAACATATGAAATGGAAGAAAATTAAATGGGCAGGCCATTAAATGACAGCATAGACTTAGGCATCAGAAACAAAAAATTAGTATTTGAACTAATTATGAGTGCACAAATTAGAGTGGAATTCAGAAGTTTCCTTCCAGGAAAAGGATTCACAGAAAAGCAGCCTTGCTACATTGTCTTCCAGTGAAGACACTGTGGACTTGACAGACTATCACCCTTGGCACACTACACAGTGACCTGGAACTGAAGTCAGGCCGACAGACCCATAGAACTCCAGACCCTCTTTCTGTCCTTTCTGGTAGATGGGCGTCACATTTGCTAACCTCCAGTCAACTGGGACCTCTCCAGTTATGCAGGACTGATGATACATGATGGAAAGTGTCTTGGTGAGCACTTCTGCCAGGTCTCTCAGTAATGTTGAGTAGATCCCAGCCAGCCTCATTGTTTTGTGTGTGTCTAAGTAGTGTAGCAGGTTGCTAACCATTTTCCTTTGGATTGTGGGGGCTTCATTCTGCTCCCCATCCCTGTCTTCCAGCTCAGGGGGCCGGGTAGCTGGACAACAACTGGTTTTACTATTAAAGAGTGAGGCAAAGAAAGCAATACATACCTCATCCTTTACCACGTCTCTTTTCATTATGTTTTCCCATATATACAATAAAGGATGAGGTTTCTCCTTGCCCTTTCTTTTGTTGTTAATGTATTTGTAGAAACAGTTTTTACTTTCTTTTATGTCAGTAGACAGATTAAGTTCTAGTTGGGCTGAGATACTTCTCTGAGAGAGATGAAAGTAGCATGATTCATATACCTAACACAGCCATCCAGGGCTCCTGAGACACCACAGAGTAGTTGTGCCATTAGTAAGGTGTTGATAGATGACAAAGTAAGAAGATCTCCAACATTCTGGACTGGCAGATGGAGACCAGGTGAATACCTTTGGACATCCCATTTGACACTAGATACCTAGATAGACAATTAAATTGGTACAGGCATTCATACCTGTATCTCAACTAACCTCATATATTACTCTAGTGAACAGATAGTGAACCAAGAGCCTGACACTTCTCAAGTGAAATTCATTCTTCTGAAGCAGTGTCTAAATTAGGTAATTGCTGCGAGCTGTGAATGCCTATACCTCTCTACAGGCTATAAAGAAAATTAAGATGGCTGAAGGTAGAAGTACACATTGAAAAAGAGGTTAGTTGAGTTGCAAGCTTTTAGTCCAGGGTACAAGGGCAGCCTTACTGCAACTTAAGAAGGATTAAGGTATTTAGGGTCCCACTTTTGCATTGTTAAAATCAGTAAGTTTTTTGACATTTACTTTAATGGGAACTAAATTGGGATCTTATTTTAAATCGATAGAAGTTTCACCAAAACGGCAAGTAGTAAAACTTAAAATAAATAAATAAATAAATAAATAAATCAGAATAAATTCAAACGTATGCATATTATGAAGATTATAAGAAAGATGGTAAGGTTATATACTTTTAAAAATCTTTGCAGAACAGGACTCAATAGCAACATCATGCAACAAGAACTGATATTGCAGAATCTCTGATAGTAAGTGACAGTTTTAAAAGGTCACTGAGTGGCAGAAAGAGCCCTTATACCTTCAAATAGCAGTGTACTACCATTATCTGGAAAGAAATAAAAAACAAACAACTATGAACACTGTGGGAAACTACACACCATTTAATTTAGCTCTTTTTTTTTTTTTTTTCTTTTTTTTTTTTTTTTTTTTAAGTGTGGTAAACTATTTTTAGTATTCAAGAGAAGCTGTAGAAAATCTGCACAGCAAAACACAAGAGGACCATAGACCACCAACACAACTTTGCAGAAAGCCTATTCTTTGTGAAAAGAGAACTGGAACTTTTGCAGTTCGATTTGTGCAGGGGCAGGGAACTGAGACAGAGTAAATGACATCTAGTTAGCTACACAGTCAGTGTTTATATCAGATAGCATTATGCTGCATATGGAACAACTCCATAACATAGGATAATTCACCACAGAAGATTTCAATCTACAACAAAAATATTCCCTAAAATAATGGCTCTGTAGTGTTTCAATATAAACATATTCTGTTAAAAAGATGTGATTTTAAACCTAGCCATTCCGCACTATGGCTACGTTTCCTGGTGCTGTCTCTAGTCTGTTCTGTAATTAACGTGGGAGTTCCAGCACTGTATTTTGAAATCTTTCTGTCTGCTGGACCTCAGTTGTCTAATGTTCAACCTTAATTTTAGTTTGTTTCATTGCACTTCCTTTTGCTCTTTGAATCATTGTCAAAAATCTGAATCAAAATAAAGTACTTTCCCCTTTGAAGATTATGCTATATATGATGGTTTTTTAATCCTGACTGTTATTATGTTTGCAATCCTACAGATAACTTGGAAGAAGATATCAAAATCTACCCTTAATTTAAAACTGAAGAACACATCAAAATGTAAGATGATGATATTTGTTAACCTCCTGATGACAAATATGGGTTGATAATGAATGCTGGAGCAATGAAGTGCATCAAACTGGACTACCTCTCTTAATGACAGGAATCTGTTTTTCAAAATAATTCACAGCCTTAAAGCAGCATGGTGTTTAAATATATTCCTGTTGTGGAAAAGCAATATTTATACACTTATTTTTAAAAACCCATTTAGTAATCTAGAGTAATAAGATTATATCTGATTTTTATATTTTGTAAATTATGATCAATACAAACAGGCCAATTGCCTCTCTGTGCACTAACCTTGCACAAATAACTTGTCCTTATTTAGGACAAATAACTTGTCCTTATTTAGCTTCAAGAGATTGTCACAGGCCAACCTCTCCAGCTGTCAGGTCCCTGTGGACGGCATCTCTTCCCTCCACTGTGTCGACCACACCACACAGCTTGGTGTCATCAGCAATCTTGCTGAGGGTGCACTCAATTCCATTGTCCATGTCACTGACAAAGATGCTAAACAGCACTGGGCCCAGTACTAACCCCTGCAGAACGCCACTTGTGATAGGTCTCCACTCAGACATTGAGCCATTGACTCCCACTCTCTGAGTGTGAGCATCAAGCTAGCTCATTATCCACCGAATGGTCCATACACCAAATCCATGCCTCTCTGATTTAGAGATAAATATCTTCTACATACCATCCCAAAGCCACATAAAAGAGGGAAAGTATCTTGTCTTCAGTGAGGTTTGATTGATTACAAAGCATAACTCTTCTCATGTCTGTGATGATTAAAACACCAAATTCTTGTGCCACATGTTATGTCCAACTGTTTTTCTGTTATATCTGATGACTTTGTTGCCCTTCAAAATTTCTTACTTTAATTTATTTGCATTGACTCTGAGTCAGTACATCTGAAAGTGATTTTGTTTATATTTCAAGATGAACTAATCAAACCCCACAAATGTGTACAAAGTAGTTTTTTAGTATAGATTTTCTGTGCCATTTAGAGCTAGTCAACACTTGTCCACCAAAACCTTTTTTGTTTGAAATTACTGTTTTGACTAAACCAAAATACATTCCTGAAAAATCTCTTTTTCCTTTAAATACTTAGGAAAACAAATTTTCCAAAATCTAAGGTGGTATTCCTCTCACTTAGTATTAGAAGTTTTTAGCATAGATATGTTCACCAAAGCTAATTACCTTCAACTTCCCTTTCAATGAATTTTAGATATCTACTTTAGAAAGAGATGAACTGCACTCAAAAAATACCTACTTTTCCCCATTATTCAATTAAAGGCATCATATGGCTGGCTCAGATGTAGAATTAAACTGCAGATATATGCATTTGATAAAGTTAATCTCATTCTGAAAATCTAAAAGCATATCAAACAACAAAAAAATGTAATCCTCAAACATTATATGACTTAGGTGCATTGCTCTCCCATGCCTTTATATCTGGCATTCTCTTATTAGACTACCTCTTTATCTGATACACTGTGGCTATGCAATCTCTGGATATGCTGCTTTACCTTTCCAAAGGGGAGAACACAACTTGCAATGGACAGTAGGTTGACTTTCAAGCCTGCTCTACAGAGGCAAAACGGTAAGGAGGCAACTATTCTTCCAAAACTTCAAGGCCCTACAGTGGCATTTGAGAATCTAGATACTAAACATTTCTCCAATAACTACATTTTTCCCTTGGGAGAAAACTATTTTCTAACTCAGTTTAAATTCACATCTTTCTGTTCAGAGTAGTTCACTTGTCTTTCCACTTTATTAGCATGATTTTGGTTTTCTGTATAATTCCACTGCTTGGTATTGAGGAAAAAACCCAAACCCCTTCCTTTCTTGCAGGCCTAAACTTGGAGCTATCCTTAATAAAAATGCCAGTTCTTGGAAACCATAATGTTGCTGTTGAGTTGCTTTTGAACACATAGAACAATTCAACAAAGGAAAGTGAGATCCTGAAAGAAGAGTCGAAGGTAGAGACCCTCCCTCAGTTACAAGAGGCAGACATGATTGTCTCTGAAAAAATACATTGAAACTTTTATGCAATTGTCAGAAATCACTTTTTTTCTAGTCATTGTCATGCAGTTAAAAGAGGAAGTCTGTATAAGACTGTGAGGAGAAATATATACTACAGTCCCTTGGGATGTTGTGGTTATTCACTGCTCCATATATTCACGGTACTTGTCCAAAATACAGATATGTATGTGGATGGGAAGGAGAAAGAGCCAAACTTTTAAGATAAATATGTCTAACATTTGCACTTCCATTTTGAAGTCAAAATCTGGAGAAAACTGCACAGCTCATTTACAATTAACATCAGTGCTACTACTTAATCACAATTAAATGAACATATTGACAACAGAGTCACCATATTACCAGAAACACCGTTAATGGTCAGAAGCTGCTTCACACGCATGTTTCTGCCATGAGACTCCAGTGTGCAAACAGCAGAGAAGAATACCTCTCTAGCCCATCAAAATCATCTGTGCAGTAATGGTAAAAGCAGAAGGTGGTCTTACTAAACATGAAAGATGGTGTACAGGGTAATGAAGAAATTTCTGACAGACTTTCTTAAATGCACTTAGGGTTTTTTTTTGACAAATATATGTTTGAATGTGTATCAAAGTTCAAAAGGTACTGTCAATATGCATTCATCATGGGTATTATCAATGTCACTCATTTCATGATCTGAAGTCTCAAACGTTTCAAATCAAAATTATCTCTAGCATTATGGAAATGGAAATGTGCCAAGTAGAATCAGCACTCTTTTTATTTACTATTTGTACATAGAGTTTTGTATCTCGCATAATTGGCCTGCCAATCCACCTTTGGCAGCTGAAATGCTTGGTGTTAAAAAACAGAGACAGCAGTACAGCTTAAGAAAAATAATTTTAAGGTGGTATATGATTCAAGTGTTATAGCAGTCCATACAAATTTTACCAAGGATTCAAAAAGGGCTGGAGGAAGGTAAAATGATGGTGTTTCAATCTATTTATACTTGTCACTGGACTTAAAATAATACCATTTTAGTTTCGTCTTTTCCATTTTTGTATATTACAAATTAGAATTAATTTGTGTCATTAAAAATAATAAAAAAACCATCAATCAGCTATTGGATTTCATAGTAGGGAAAACACTGGACAGAAGACAAGGTTCATTCTTACACTTACTCAGGCTGTATTTGTGATGTTTTACCAGCATGTAAATTCAGATCTTACAAAAGTGTAAGACTGAGTTTGAAATAAGATTTCCTCTTCTTAATTGGGCCTTCTGGCAGGAATGGTCCCACAGCATAAAGGTATTGGATAAATCAGTGTGTCTTACAATTAAGTTTTATAGGCAAGCTGACATAACTGTAGTATGTGTATGATTTTTAATATTACTATTGATTTCTATTTAAAACTAGAACATTCTAAATATTGAAAGGCAATATATTCCATCATACTTAATATGCAGCTTCATAGAAAAGAATTTTTTTCCTAGGGTAGTAAGAAAAAGAAAACCAACATAAAGAACCTTTAACAATAGAAGCTCCTACCCAAATACTCTGTAAACCCATTCCTGTATTCATTCCACCCACTTTTATGTTCTTAAAAGAAACACCTAAAGAAGTAGACACTTTATGCTTCCTCTGCTGCTAAATAAAGCAATTAAAACCTATCCATACATATACAAGACTCCAGAAAAAGCTTTCTCTTACCATAACATAGCCGTATATGATTGTATTCCTGATTTAGGTACCTTGTTATATGCTTAAATTTTGTTGAGATGAAATCAAGCTCAAGAGAGAGATTCTGCAACACATACTTTGTTCTGTGCTGTGCAGCTGTAAGCTTGATTTTGAATTCCATTTCCCTATCTGGGTACACCAGCCTTGCAGAAAAGATGCAACTCTCTGCCCTTCACCTTGTATTGCAGTGCATCAGCAAAGTAAATTTATTGTGCCTATATGCGAGTTGCCTATTTCTGCCTTGTCAAAAAATGCACATTAACATTGTGGAATCTCCCTTTCAGCATCCTGCAGTTATGATAATGACTTGCATCATAGAAATCTGTAGTTCACACAGTACAAACCTGTTAATGTGAATAAACGTCTCTCCAGAAAAAGCATTTAACTAGTTGTTGAAGTTCTGGGTACATGTTAAACCAGCACTGGGTGCAAATGATATTAAAGCCTCACTGAAGGAAAACAGAGAATAGATTTGACTGGGACTCTTTCCCGTGATATTTGCCTCCCTGTGAGAAATTCTAACAAGTATAGTGGGAGAGGAAGAACAATAGAATGAAGATCTGGGATCTGATTACTGAAGAAACAGTGACTTATGATAGAAGACCATGTGCCTAGTATCTGCTCTCTTTTTGTTTGTCCATTACTGGATTTTCTTTATTGTCTCCTTCAGTGGTAACAAAGAGAAAGAAAAGTGGATGTTCAATTAAAGCTCTATGAAGCTCTCAAGAAATTCAGGCATGGTTCCCCTGATAAGGTTAGATGTCCCTGTCATCCATATCCCCGAGTACAGGGAGAAGCAAGGCAGCAGTGTTGGAAGAATGCTGTCAATAGGCTACCTGGGAAAAGTACTGTGCAAGGGAGTAGCAGGATCCTTCCAATCTAAAAACTCTCAGCTGTGAAATATGCAGAGATTTCTTCTCTTAACCTTTATCAATAAATTCCTTGTAACTGTTGCCCACAGGAAAATGTTAGACTTTGTTGGACTCTTGTCACCTAAGAGCCCTGTGTGGAGACTGTTTGGAGGGAGTCCAAGTCTAGAGTGAGTCTGACATTCCCCTTGGCTGACATTCCCTGTGACTGTACCAGCTCACTGGAGTGTCAACTGGGGCATGTCTCACTTAATCATGCGTATGTGTTTGGGTGGGAATATATGGAAATCTTTGCTGTCACAGCCTAGCCATCATTTGCTCCAGTTACTGAACTGAACTTCTCATTGTCATGTTTTTTGGTACTCTATTCCAACATAATAAAATATAATATATAGAAATAACTTTCTTTTATTTTTAATGGAATGTTTATCATTATGCTCAGTGGCCCAGTAATCTGTAATGAATCATAGAATTGTAGAAGGGTTTGGGTTAGAAGGGACCTTAAAGATCACCTAGTTCCAACTCCCCTGCGATGGACAGGGACACCCTCCACTAGACCAGGTTGCTCCAAGCCTCATCCAGCCTGGCGTTGAAGACAGCCAGGGATGGGGCACCCACAACTTCTTTGGCCAACCTGTTCCAGTGCTTCAGCACCCTCTCCGTGAAGAATTTCTTCCTGACATCTAATCTAAATCTCCCTGCTTTCAGTTTAAACCCACTACCCCTTGTCCTGTCACTACAGGCTCATGTAAACACACACGCCCAACCTCCCCCCCGCCCCCCCGCAGCTTCCTTGTAGGCCGCATTCAGGTACTGGAAGGCTGTTATAAGGTCTTCCCAGAGCCTTCTCTTGTCTAGGCTGAACAAGCACAATTCTCTCAGCCTGTCCCCATAGGAGAGGTGCTGCAGTCCTCTGAGCATCTTTGTTGCCTCCTCTGGACTCGTTCTAACCAGCCAATATCCTTCTTTTGCTGAGGACTCCGCAGCTGGACACACTACTCAACCGGGGGTCTCATGATAGCAGAGTAGAGTGGGAAAATCACCTCCCTCGACCTGCTGGCCACACTTCTCCTGATACAGCCCAGGATCTGGTTGGCTTTCTGGGCTGCCAGCGCACACTGCCGACTCATGTTCAGCCTTTCATCCACCAGTACCCCCAGGTCCTTCTCCTCAGGGCTGCTCTCCATCCATTCTCCACCCAGCCTGTATTTGTAGTAGGGATTGCCCCAACCCAGGTGTACGACCTTGCACTTGTCCTTGTTGAACTTCATGAGGTTGGCAGTGGCCCAACTCTCCAGCCTGTCAAGGTCCCTCTGGATGGCATCTCTTCCCTCCAGTGCGTCGACCGCATCACACAGTTCAGTCTCATCAGCAAACCTGCTGAGGGTGCACTGGATGCCATCATCCGTGTCACCAATGAAGATGTTAAACAGGACTGGTCCCAACACTGACCCCTGTGGAAGGACGCTTGTTGTTGGTCTGCACTCAGACATTGACCCATTGACCACAACTCTCTGCGTGCAACCAGCCAGCCAGTTCTTTATCCATCGGGCGGTCCATCTGTCAAATCCATGCCTCTCCAGTTTAGAGACAAGGATGTTGTGTGGGATGGTATCGAAAGCTTTGCACAAGTCCAGGTAGATGATGTCAGTTGGCTGTCCTCTATCCACCAAGGTCGTGACCCCATCATAGAAGGGGGTATAACACAACATGGCACAAATCACCTCTTCATTCTCCATGTGCTTTGGCATGATTTCCAGAAGGATCTACTCCATGATCTTGCCAGGCACAGAAGTGAGACTAGACTCAGATATTCGAATAGTGCTGTAATTACAGAAGTTGCTTTGAGTGTGACTCATGATCAATGCTTGGATGTAAAGGGTTGGCTTTTCACACCCACGATCTTGTCTTCCAGCTAACTTTAGCACATGCTATCTTAAGTATTCTGAGAGCTAAAGGGATCACTCATGGAAGCTGATTGTGTTTCTTCCCTACCCAGAGGTAATATGGAAGGTGAAAGTAAGAAAAATGAAAGCAGATGTCTCATTTAAATTGCCTTTAATGCCATAAAATTAAAATATTTTGAGTGGGCATTCTAGAAAAAAGAGTACCAAAACCCGAGATGGATTGTCCTTTGAGGCAGAGAAGTTGAAGATTAATCGCAGAATCACAGAATCACTAAGGTTGGAAAAGAGCTATACGATCATCTAGTCCAACCATCAACCCAACACTACCATACCCACTAGACCATGTCCTCAAGTGCCACGTCCAAACGTTCCTTGAACACCTCCAGGGACGGTGACTCCACCACTTCGCTGGGCAGCCTTTTCCAATGCCTGACCACTCTCTCAGTGAAGTTCTTCCTAATATCTAATCTAAACCTTATCTGACACAACTTGAGACCGTTTCCTCTTGGTCTATTTACTAGTTGCCCATGGTCACCGTGACTTCCCAACCCCTACAGAAATGACCTGTATGCCTATGAACGTATAAATAAGTTTCAGTAATAATTTTTGTATAATGAAAATAAAATTCCTCAACACTGCCCTAGCTGATGTGTGCAGACTAAAAACCAGAAAACAAAGACTAAATTTTGCTAAAAAACTATAATAATATCTGTGACTCCATATTTCTTTAAATACATTGTGTTTATCTTTAGAAAGAATTTATATCAAAGATAGATTAGTTAACCTATGTTAATAGGTAACAGAGGGAAACAAATTAAAAATAAATAAATAAATAAAATAGGACAAAGTTTGTATATTTTAGCTGAAAGCTAGCAGCCACACTAAAAAAAATGAATCCTGGAAGAATTTTGTCTTCTGTCTTCCAGTGGTAGAAAGCAAAGCACAGACTTTAGGCTCAGTTGCCTTGAAAACAACATTTATAATGATGAAAGATACCTAGATTTCTTCTGAAACCTTGGATTTGATTTATAAAAGCAGGAAATTCAGTGAACATTTTAGTGCCTCAGTTTACTATTCTGTGACTCTACAACATGTTCTTTTTGTATTGAGATTGTATCGCACATAACCATACAGTTCTATTTCTGAAAAAAATGTCATACCTTTGAATAGTTACCAATGTATTTGGCCTGCACAGGTAATGAAGGCAAGAAAGCCTTCATGGCAATTTGAGAAAGTATATGAAAAAGAGCACATTTATTTGAATTCATTAGATTATGGCTCACCTCCTTTTTCCCCCAGATTCAAATTAATCTTGATAGGAATAATTAATTTTCAGCTTCAAGGTTTAATAATATATTAAGCTGAAATTCGCACCGGCTAATTACATTTCATATTTTGGAGACCTGCAAAGTCAGTTCCAAGATGTGTTGTTTCTGTTTCTTAAAACACTGATACTCTGAGCCTGTTCTGTTCTTCTTGCTTGACGGTAGGCTAATTATTGTTTTAAAAGTGTACCGTATGTTCATTCAGATGGAAGGTTCATTTGGATAAAAGGAGATTTTTTTTCCTCCCAGAGGTTTTAGAAACTTTTCATTCTGCTGCAATAAGGAAATGAGTCTCTGTCTAGAGGGAGGCTAGGGAAATCTTCACCTACAGCTATTGCTATTGTTATTCAAGCATGGCCAGATAATACTGTATTATTATGGTTAAAGAGGTTGTAAGAAACTCAGAGAGTGTGATGTGAATTTCTAATATATCTTCCCACTTGAGACATATCCCCAGGGGCCTGATTCTGGGCAGAGTTGGGAGTGACATTCCTCTTTGAGCAATTTAAAAAGTCTGAGACTGCTGATCATATCTTATGACAATCCAGATTCATGGAAATACAGATCTGCATATACCCCAGCTCCTCAGCTGCTGTAAACACTTCAGCAGTGCCAGCATGGTCTTTCGATGGTGGTATCACAGTGCCCTTGACTAGCTGGGATGAGACCATGGTAGCTCAAAAGCAAACGTAATTCTCTGTTTTGAATTAGGAAACAAGCCTTCATGGTATTGTAAGACAAATTCAGAGTGGCTTCAGTGGGAGTACTGCACAGCAAAGGCAAACACTGCAGCCAAATCCTGCAGTGCTAGCAAACTTCTCACAGAAAGGACTAAAACGTCGCAAAGCTGTGAAGTGGCTTTACTGCTGCTCAGAGTTTTAATGGGGAGGATTTTGTGACTCTTCTCCTCAGGGCCCACTGTCCAAAGAAGCTGGAGCCTTTGAAAGTGGTATGTCTAGAGAGGAACACAGACTGCACAAGGACACCATGTAATGCAGCTGTGCACATGAGTCTGGTAAATGTTAATTAATTGCTGACTCACTGAGATAAATGGTTGTTTCAACAGTGAACAAACTTAGGAAAATTGTATCTTCTTTCATCATTAAAGCATATAGAGAAAAGCAGAAATATTTTAACTCATAATTTGGCCTATGCTTATGATCAGCATTTCTTCTCATCAGTTTCTACCTGAAGTAGCCACTGTGCCAATCTTTGAGCCGACATTTGTCTTTTATTAAATTTAATGCTTTACTGGCTTAAAATTATCCTAAAAAAAATTATAATTGGAAACTAAATGTTGAAAGAGATGTTTCCTTATCCAACAGTTCTTCCATTGTTATTTATTTCCTATATATATAAGACAAAGGTTGAAAAGCCTTTCTTTGAGTTTTGTCAGCTATAGACTTGCAAAGGTAATTGCTGCTGCACCAGATTCTTTGGTCTTAAAGATTTTCTTTTCAACTATGGTAACGTAGTTATGTTATGTTTGTCATACTTCCAGTACTGTGTGCTGTACTCTAAGGTCTACTTAAGCTTCATGAAAGCTGTCTTTTGAGTTTATTATTGAAATAGAATTATATTGACATCATCTTAAATATTGGGTTTAACTTATTCAACAGGACATCACATGAGGAAAAAAGATAGTGATCCAAAAATCCCCAAACAAGCAAGCCACCATTATTTTCTGGTTAAATAACACTTTCCTTAATGATTAAAAGTTCACTGTGTGTTACCATTATTCAGTTATTAGTCTTTTTATTGCTTGAAGCCATGACAAATTTGTAACAAGAGTCTATAATCTAAACATCTGTCAAGAAATATCTAAGAGCTGGAGAAAACAAGAGGAAATGTGATAATTGTCAGCCTGATAGGATTTAGTAACAACCAACTTTAATCTCATTAAATTTAGGTATTTAATATGAGCATAAATTCTTGCTATTGTTTGTAGATGAAAAACAGAGAGAGACAGTACTTCAAGACAATTCAAATTTTTAGTGACTGGGACAGCTTTTTGCACATCTCTAGTTCTCTCCACTGACAGTGCAATGAGCTATACTGACTAGATTCTGTTGGATTATGAAGGTTAGGTTTGGTAAACGGGGTTCTATGTCCCAACCTGTCAATATATCTTTCATAAACTGTGCACCATCATAACACCAGTTAATATTCTCTATGCTGTCTTACAGCTGTCAGAAAGCTATTCTGGACCTTACTTCTGACTGGAAACCCTGTTCTGATTTTGAGTCTGAATTCATTCAGGGGTATTTAAACAAGTATGTTCTTGTGCCAATACTGCCCTTTAGCTTAAACAGGGGTTTTTTGTTTGCATTTTTTTTGGGGGGGTGGGGTGGGGGTGGGGGTGGTTTGGGGGGGGGGGGGGGTGTTGGTTTTTTTTCATCCTTTTTTTGGCATCTATTTCCCTCATATATTAATAACAAGCAATCATATCCCTCTTGACCTCCATTTTGCTAGAACAAATAAGCCAGATCCTTCTGGGGCCTGCCTATATCACAAATTGCAGTACAGTGCGGATCCCTGGACTTCTGTCAAACCTACTAGCTCTGGGGCTAGAGGACACATAATATATAACACCATCTATGGTAATTATTCTGTTTCTTCCAGATCTGACTAAAATGACTACAATGGTACTAGAAAACACATAAGTTGTGTCATTTAGAAATTTCAGCTCATGCTATTACAGCACTCTAACATGGTGCTTCAAAGAGACCCACTTTAATGTTATCATTAAATAAGGTGCCACTTGTCTTACTCATCTTTGTAGACCATCTCATGCTTGTTCTCCTGTGAATGTATCTGTGCTGAACAAATACAGTGAAAAGTTTTACATGTGGTTTGGGCATCATACGTGATTAAGTATTTGAATTCATGTTCATATGAAATATTGGTCTAACATTGTAAGGACACCTAATGTAAAAAATACTTTCCTCACTGAAAAATAAAAAATAAACTTGAAGAACATTATCAATTTTCAACTTTGTATTGAAACTTTCAATATCTTTATCAAGAAATATGTCTTCCAGCATCACTGATTCTTGTTATTCACATCACATCAGTATTTCATTCAAAACTTATGGGTTTTTTCTGCCTCAGTTGGTAGAAAAGGTTTATACTGATTTGACTACAATTTCAAAATGACAAGAAAATTACTCCAACTTCACTACATTTGGAAACATATATATTTTCTTGTTAGGTATTTTAGTATAACTTCTCTACTTCGATGTATGGAAGCAACAGCTTATGTGTAACATTGTATGAGGAACCAACCACCCCCACCCCGTACAAACCAGGGTTTTTGTCTAAGCTGTAAAATAACCCAAACTTCTTAGCAATAAAAGACAGTGGCAATAAAATCCTCATAAAGTAACAAAGACTTAGAGATAGGAAAATGACACTTTCTCAGTAGCAAGCACTGGAGACATCACAATGATTAAAATGTCTGATGTGAAAAAAGTGACCTCTTCCACTAATCCCACTAATCTCTAGAGGAAGAAGATTCTCTGTAGTTAAATGAATTAACTCAAGAAAATTTGAGTTTGAAAAAGAGTGTATAGTGCACTGTAGCATTCAGACATAAATGGCTTTCAAACGACAGAGACAGGGCATTGTCAGCTCTAACCCCTAAACAGGAAAAGAAAAACAAGAAGATGTGTAGCTGAGTTACTATACAAAAATATGCCACAGCAGTTAGACAGTATGTTTCACCCCACTAATGATAAGGGGGTATTGCGCTGCTGTGAATACATGCTTTCAGGGTTTTGTTTTTTTCCACAGACTTATTAATCCAAGACAACTCAAGATGTTTATTGCTCTGCTGATGCCAAAACTGCAACCCCAAAATTCTCTGCAAAAGTGCAAAGCAGTGACTCAACCCGTCCCCTGCACCTTAAAGCCTTTTAACAGTTCTCAAGCAGGACACTCCAGAAACAGAGTAATTCAGAGTTGTATATGAAAATATATGTTCAAACTTTAGGGTTTTTTAATACATTTGTACAGCTGTTAGCAAAACTGGGACGGGGTTTGGAAACGTGATACCATGTTACCTACCCCCAAGATGCATGCAAAAGGACACCTTCAGCCTTGGAAAGCTTGTGCATCAGGGCACCAAGGTAAGTGCCAAGACCTCAGCTGGGTTTGTCACTCCAACTCCAGGGCTTTGGCACCACACTGTTAGCAGCTTTGCTGTCAACTGAATTCAGCTAGGTAGGCAGTTTTTTCTCTGTTGACACAAACAGGCACAACAATAAACACAGGAAGGTGATTATTCTCGAACATAAAGGAATAGGCACATACAGTTGTCTACTATAAATGGTTTGCAATTCAAAAGAAGCTGAACAGCAACCCTATAGCTGAGAATCTGAATAACAACCTAAAATCTTATAGTTATCAGATATGTGAGTAGCTCTTTTAACGCTGCTGAAGAGAAAATTTGGAAAGTCCAAATTTAAAACCAAGTATAAAATACAAATTGTTCTCGCTATGTGCTGTCAATAACCCATTCAGATTTTAAAAGAAGGAAGGGGTTTCTTGCAAAAAAAAAAAACAACCCAACCCCCTTCTCCTTACTGTATAACTTCAATGGTTTATTGTGAGGTGGTAATTCAGTAATGCAGAGCAGGAGTTCAGACCAGAGAAGCAGTGATATCTGACACACGGGTACCTGAGCATGGCTATCAGTGACTGTGCACAGAGCTATTTGGTATGAGCAAGAGATCATCACATAGGCTATTACAGAACCCTGTAATGCTTCCTGGAGATAAAAATGCAACACTAAATTTTGGACTTCTTACTGCTTGCTTAATGATTTCCTTCCAGTTAACTTAAACTAATGTTTAAACAATATAATGATTTTCTAGGATTTTCCAGTTTATATCCCAGTAACATTAAACTTAAATATCAAAGAAACAAGTATTTGAGCATGTGGCAATACTAATTGGTACTATTATGTTTTGTTCTTGTATTTTCCTTATCTAAAGCCCTTGCAAAAGTAATAAGTATGCATTCAGCCAGTTAAATTCAATAATATAATTTCTTTTTGCACAACAATTCAACTTTTAAAGAGAACAACTTGCTAATAGCCTTCACCGATACTATTATGTGAGTGTCATTAAGTTTACTTTGCTAGTGACAATGCGTATTTTCAGCTTATAGGAGCATCATTAGAACTGTATTATCTTTACGCCACATCTATGTTTCCTACTTTCATTTTATCCTACCATAAGAGCAAACTGACGATGCATTAATTTAAGCATTCAATTTAAACTAGCTGAAAAATGAATGTATTCAAACTAGTAAAAGCAAAGACACAACAGCAGGCTAAAAGCTTATGGAAATTTAAATGTTATCAAGGAATCTGAACAATTCCGGTGGTACTGCATCTCTTTCAAAATATTCTGATTGAAACAGTTGATTTATATAATTATTATTCAAGTAGATATTTCCTGCTTTGTCCATAAGTAAAGAGCTATATAGATTTTTAAGGACTCTGTATTAAAGAAATAACATTCTGAGATTTAAAACTGGTTTTTTATTTAAAAAAATAAACAATGACCAGTTTTACTAAAGATTTCCTCATCTCTTCAGATTTCAAAATTAGGGAAGAAAACAGAACTTTTAAACAAAATATTAACATTATTGTTCAAATTTAACATTTTAGGCAGTAAGTCTAACATCAAATTTATTGAAAATTAAAATAATATCTCCCCTTACTGCAAGGTATCCATTATTGTTTCATCATAGTACTCCTTTTCCAGGATATGACCTCAAATATTTCCAGAAGAATACTGTGTATAGGAAGTGAGAACATAAGCTTCCTGTACCATCTCTGTCCTTTATTTAAATAAACAGAAAATATAGATTGTATAAATAATGTTCCAGAGCATAAAATAGACCATGTTCTGTAGAATATTTCTGAGACAGTATGGTGAATGATCTGTAATTTTATAAAATTAAAATTGATAACTAAAATCATGTGCAATTGGAAACAATCTGGTTGGAGAAATAAGCCTTAGCATCTTTAGATTTTATGACCCTGTTCCATGGGTCATTCATGAATTACATTGCCCAGATTTTTTGTGCTAATTACTTTTCACAAGGATAACAGAATTACAGGAGGAGATGACAATGAAATATGATCATTTGACTTTATTTATGACCATAAGCAGTAGTAATTTAAATTTGCCAACAGTGAATGACTATTAGCAACCTTAGTTCAGTAACTACAGAAATATTTAAAACTTAAATGTTAACAGAAAGAGAACAAATTAAATAGCCAGGCTCTGGGATGTTTGCTGAGGAGAGAGAAATTATTTTTTTAATTACAGAATCCTAATACAGTGACTGTTCTTTAAAGTACTTCAATAGATGGACATGCTTCAGGTCTGTAAGTTTTTCTGAAGGATGGTGTAAGAAGACACAGGCCTTCTCAGATGTGTCCTTTCTTTACTTATTTATCTGGAGAATGAAGGTGACTGGTAAAGCAGCTCTGCTCTACATGCAGAGCAAGATGTATCATCCTGGCTTTGCCTCCTTTCATAATACTTCTTGAGCAAGGATTGCACAAGCCATCTTTGCAGTTACTAATAACAGCTTCTCTTCTAAATCCTGATAGTGATTTCCTATAATCCACAAAAAAAAAAAAAAAAAGCACTCACACTATTTGGCCCAAAATGCTAAATTAGGTGAAACAAGGATGCAGTTTCATAGGGACTCATGGTCAAAAATATCTGCTCTCAACTAGCATCTCTTTTTAGATTGTTTCATCTTCTTATTGAAAGTAAGAAGAATAAATAGTAATGGTAACAAAAATGTACCTTAATATTTATTTTCAGCGTAACTCTAACACGTGCATGAATGAGCACAGTCATAGAATCACAGAATTCTAGAATCATAGAATGGTTTCGGTTGGAAGGGACCTTAAACATTGTCTGGTTCCAAAGGACACCTTCCACTAGACCAGGTTGCTCAAAGCCTCAGCCAGCCTGACCTTGAAGACAGCCAGGGATGGGGCATCCACAGCTTCTCTGGGCAACTTGTTCCAGTGCTTCACTGCCCTCTCAGTGAAGAACTTCTTCCTGATATCTAAACTAAGTCTCCCCACTTTCAATTTAAACCCATTCCCCCTTGTCCTATCACTACAGGCCCTTGTCAAAAGCGCCCCCTCCCAGCTTCCTTGTAAGCCCCCTTCAGGTACTGGAAGGTGCTATAAGGTCTCCCTGGAGCCTTCTCTTCTCCAGGCTGAATGACCCCAACTCTCTCAGCCTTTCCCCACAGCAGAGGTGGTCCAGCCCCCTGAGCATCTTCGTGGCCTCCTCTGGATTCACTCCAACCGGTCAACATCCTTATGTTGGGAGCCCCAGAGCTGAATGCAGTACTGCAGGTGGGGTCTTACAAGAGCAGAGTAGAGAGGGAGAATCCCCTCCCTTGACCTGCTGGCCATGGTTCTCTGTATAGACCCCAGGATACAATTGTCTTTCTGGGTCGTCGGTGCGCACTGCTGGCTCATGTTCAGCTTCTCATCCACCAGTACCCCCAGGTCCTTGTCAGGGCTTCTCTCTATCCAATCTCCACACAGCCTGTATTTGTGTTTGGGATTGTCCCAACTTTGCACTTGACCTTGTGGAACTCTATGAGGTTGGCAGTGGCCCACCTCTCCAGCCTGTCCAGGTCCCTCTGGATGCCATCCCTTCCCTCCAGCATGTCAACCACACCACACAGCTCAGTCTCATCAGCAAACCTGCTGAGGGTGCACTGGATGCCATTGTCCATGTCACCAATGAAGATGCTAAACAGGACTGGTCCCAACACTGACCCCTTTGGAAGGCCGCTTGTCACTGGTCTCCACTCAGACATTGACCACCAATCTCTGAGTGCAACCAGCCAGCCAGTTCTTTATCCATCGAGCGGTCCATCCGTCAAATCCATGCCTCTCCAGTTTAGAGACAAAGATGTTGTGTGGGACGGCATCAAAGGCTTTGCACAAGTCCAGGTAGATGATGTCAGTTGGCTGTCCTCTATCCACCAAGGTCATGACCCCATCATAGAGGGCCACCAAATTTGCCATGTTGTCTGTCACCAATCACATCCTCATTCTCCATGTGCTTTGGCATGATTTCCAGGAGGATCTGCTCCATGATCTTGCCAGACATAGAGGTGAGACTGACTGGCCCGTAGTGCCCTGGATCTTCCTTTTTTCTCTTTTTAAAAATGGGAGCTACAAGTCATAAGCCAATACCAGATTGCAGTCCAAAAGATTGAGAGAGGCTGTGTTTTAGCATGTGCTTTTTTGTTATAATCTTTGAATTGCTCAGACTGTGATTTTTCTTGAAACACATTGAAGCCCATCACTTCCCCATCCTCCTTGCCTTTTTTTTTTCTTATAAGACTGAAAGGAGGACAAGTTGGAATGAGGAGAGAAGTGACCTACATGTACATCTCATCAGAACATGTGGTCAAGATGAACAACCACATCTGGGAGCTTGGAAGCACTCTAGGTCCACGTATTTTCCATGTAGCCAAAGAAACACTAAAGAAGGTGGCATTCAAGAGGTAGGAAAGTACGATTTTCTGTATTTTTAATTATAAAACGTTTTCATCTGCTTTCCACAATCACTTGTTTAATTCTTCTCTCAGGATTTTGTCTTGTCAGTCACAATTTACAAAGGAGGAAAGAACAGTAGAACACAACTGCCTTCTTACCTCATGCAAAGGACCTCCCACCTGTAATAGTATAACAAGAAGGAATCTCTGCCTGTTTGTTTGGAAGCATGCCTTGGTTGCATAGCTTGGTATGGTTTCATCCTGAGAATATTAATGAAGTTATCAGGCTATAGAATTATTGAAGAAGGGACTGTAGGTGAATATTTCACAGAGATGGAAACACAAATAAAAGCAGTGATCAGATAGAGAGACAGAGTGGGATTTGAGACTGGGAAAGAGCTGTGGTCACCTGGAGATTATGAATATTGATGAATTCAGAAAATACGATGAGCCCTGTAGGGTGATTCAAGTGACAACCCATACAGAAAAGTCAGGAAGAATTCAGAAAGTGCCAACGATGCGGCACAGGGAAACATATGAGAAATATCCAGAGCTCTCCGTTGGCACAAGAAAAGTAAGCAGATGTGGAGAACAGCATAAAATCAAGGGTAGAAAAACAGTCACGAGCCTGCTGCCTAGTTTATTTATGCTGGAGTCCTGAAAACCCAGGGTTTCAGAGACTGCTGATAATGAGGCAGGAGATGAGTCTGTGCAGCTGTCACTATGGCAGGCAAGGGAGAGGGGCAGAAGCAGCAAGAGCAGCACAATGATGTACCAGCACTGTCATTTTAGCTTACTATCATAGCCAACCTCTCTCTCATGGTTAGGATGAAAAATCATTTTTACCCTACATTTCTTAGAAAGTTTGAAGCCCCTTATGACATTCTAATCCTCAAAACATGTCTGCCTTATGTCATTTCAGGCTCTGGTAAAGTGATAAAATTAATGATTACATTAAAAAATAAAAAGCTAGAAAAGCAGTTGGTCATATTTTCAGAAATTATCATGGAAGATCAGTATCACAGCTTTTAGATTTCTGTGTTCAAACAATGTTCTCTAGTGTCTG
The DNA here is from genome assembly GCA_027574665.1 of Rhynochetos jubatus. Classification (NCBI taxonomy): domain Eukaryota; kingdom Metazoa; phylum Chordata; class Aves; order Eurypygiformes; family Rhynochetidae; genus Rhynochetos; species Rhynochetos jubatus. Next base: position 121,873,710 of record CM050649.1, on the reverse strand, counting down.
TTGCTTTTTTTAAAAAGACTTAGGGAAGGTTAAGATTTCTAAAAATGGGTTCCAGGTTGTTTCAAGGTGGATATCTAACATCAGAATACAATCCTGGAAAGGTCGTTTCAAAATATTGCTGTGTTTATGATGAAACCTCATCTGTCATAACAATATTATAATGTCTTATATTTAAACGTTTTGGGAAAAAAACCAAAAAAAACCCCAAAAAAACCCAACAAACCAGCTCTGAACAAAAGGGAGCATCTTACATGCAGAAATAAGAATTACAGTTTATTCAACTAATTAATCTCAGTGATCTAATCAAAATACAAAATGTAGCCCTTCTTAATCCATTTATGATAGTAGCAGTTAGAGAAAAAGAACCCCAACAGTTACTTCTAACTGCCAATAAAATGCATTTTAAAAAGATATGCATACATTTTTGGGAATCAGCCCTTTCTCTTTTACTTGCCCTTCCTATCTGTTATTATGAAAGCTTGTCAAAATCCTAAGAAGTCCTTCACTGAGCATAGTATGATTTTAAAAGTGAGGAGATCTTTCTTTTTAGGTACTTTTTGTGATTTTTTTAAGTTTTCAAATGGTCTACTGCTAATATTTCTTTCCCTATTGGTCCACACATTTACTTACCAATAAACATTTTGTTTTCTAGATCAATACCACATCTTATAAATTTTAGGGTACAAGTCTGTAATTGCAAAAAACTACATTAATACTAAAACAGGTCAAATGATCAACTCACAGTTAGAAAATTCGTTGTTTCACATTAAATGGTCTATAATAAACTCAAGACTAGACAAATCCAAACAAGGATCATCAATTTCTGCAACCTGTAGTGTTAAATTAATATAAAATCTGTGGCTTCTCACTAACATAATAATGACATATTTCCTTGGCTTAAGGGCTACAGGTGATTAATATATTTAACATATGCTTAACAACAATATAGTATTTAGCAACACACAACCCATGAGAATAAAGAAATTGTCTCCCGCAACCAAATCACAAATAATTAAAATTAGATGAACCACCCAGATAAAGCAGTAAAATCATATTTGTGAACACTGGAGATGATTTTTTTTTTTTCAGACAGAGCTGAATGCTGAGAAGAGATTTAGACATTATTTAGGAATGTAACACCTAACTAGATGTCAACAACTGAGAGAGTCATAATGAACAGAGTAGCAAGACTGATAACAACTGTGAGTTATAAAATACTTTTTGGTGGGGTGGTTCTAGAATCTACAATATCTAATTATTATTATTTATTCTCTGAACTGTATAAGAACTTCTGTTAAACTTGGTGCAAAAATTACCAAAAAACCCCCCCAATAATCCATACTGCTGAATTGTATAATTTCTCTATTTTCTTCAATTAGTATAGTTGTTCACTTATGCTCATGTGAACAAAGTTTACATTAAAAAAGCAATAAATAGGAAAGATTTGAAGAAATGGGAAATTTAAAAAGTGAATTAACATAGCCTGCTTAATAGAAAGTACACTTTTTGAAGGATATGAATAGTTCATGATAATAAGAGTGATCTGGGAGAGTACAAAGTGTCATTACCAAGAATAACAGCTGATATTAAAGGCAGGAAACATGCTGTGTTTGAGGAAAACTACTTGCCAGTGATAGATTTTTAAATTATGTAACAAATTCCCAAGGGAAATATTCAAACATCGTCACTTGAGAATAGGTAACATACAAGACATAGTGTAAGCAACAATCCTGTGTGTGTCCCCAGGGTTTGAAGTAAATGAACTGATAGACCTTCTCCATTTCCAGTTCCTTTGATCTATCATCAAGGGAGAAGTAAAAGGTGAACAAAATTCAGATGAGTTACAAACTACTTTTATATGCATACACATATAGATATATGTACATATAAATATCTGTTTATATACATACATTCTTCCATCTACAATGACATATTTTCCTTTTTTTTTTTTTTTCCCTGGAGTATCAAGTATCTTTTCAAATCAATGTTGTAGCCACAGGTAAAAATAGTCCATTCATCTAAAGAGACAAGAAAATTACTCAAATTACATTAAAAGTTCTCAATCATTTGGATAAATTGATAAACACTTTTAACCTCTGCAGTGGCCCAGAGGAAGGTAACACATACAGATGATTAAACGTTCCAAGACAGAAGCTTGAGTCTTAGTGTGCACATGAAAGAGACAATAAGCGCAATATCCTAGTTAGTTCACATGCATCTTTTTCCACTTAAAAAAGGAAGATACACTTATGTGCATAAAAGTATCTGACCCAAAGCTTTTATTAAACCATTGATGAATTTTTAAAACATGTCATGAATTTAAGCATTCCTTAAGATACGTATTCCCATGTCCTAACTAGACACACTTTTAGTCATATACCTAAAAAATGTCTTAAAATTTACAAGGTAACTAAAAGTGAAATTCTGTGACATAGAATGGAAAATGAAGCTACAACTGTGAAAAATACAAATATACCATTCACTGAATATTTAGATAGTAAAAAGCAATTTCTATTTGCATAATGTATTATACTAACAGTTAGTTTCATAGAACATTACTGAAGGTCTTGGAGATTGCTAAACACAATGCCTGAGGGTTAGATATCCTTAATGCTCTAAGAATTTTGTGTATGGAGTAGTGTTCTTACTATTCAGTGGAAATTATATTAGAAAGTTATGAAGACCTATTTCTTACATATAGAACCATAGAATCATTTGGGTTGGAAAAGACCTTTAAGATTATCAGGTTTAACCATTAACCCAGAACTTCCAAGTTCACCACTAAACCATGTCCCTAAGCACCACTTCCATATATCTCAAATAACTCCAGGAGTGGTGACTAAACCACTTTCAGAAGCAGCCCATTCCAGTGCCTGACAAGACTTTTGATGATGAAATTTTTCCTAATATCCAGTCTAAATCTCCCCTAGCAAAATCTGAGTCCCTTTCCTATTGTCCTGTCACTTGGCACCTGGGAGAAGAGACCAACCCCCATCTCTCTGCAACCTCTATTTTAAGGTATCTGTAGAGAGTGATAAGGTCTCCCCTGAGCCACCTCTTCTCCAGGCTAAACAACCCCAGTTCCCCCAGCAACTCCTCACAGAACTTGTGCTCCAGACCCTTCCCTGGCTCCGTTGCCCTTCCCTGTACACACTACAGCACCTCAGTGTATTGAGGGGTCCAGCACTGAGCATGGTATTCAAGGTGCAGCCTCACCAGTGACCAGTACAGGGGGACAATCCCTGCCTTAGTCCTGCTGGCCACACTGTTTCTGATGCAGACCAGGATGCTGTTGGCCTTCTTGGCCACCTGGGCACACTGCTGGCTCATATTCAGGTGGCTGTTGACCAACACCCCCAGGTCCTTTTCCACCAGCCAGCTTTCCAGACCCACTTCCCAAAGTCTGCTACATTACTGACTTGAGCATGACATCACTGACAGACAGCTTTTGTGTCAATTTTTTAGACCATTAAATAGAGGAATAGACAATCTTCAGTGTTATTCCCTCAAACATAAATCTGATTTTTTAATTAATTTATTTTTTACTTACATATTTTATGAGACATTTCATACATTTTCACTCTCACAGACATTGGCCTCTCCTAAATTCACTTTTCAAGTAAAACCTGAAAATACATGCTTTGAGTCTGGATCTCTGGATCAGCTGGCAAGACTGATCAGCTAGCATTAATGGAAGGATTTTTTTTTTCTTTTTATTTAGATTAATATATAGTTGATTAATTACACAATAATCCCTTGGCTACAGCAATTAGAAAAGCAGTGTCATCCTCTGCCTGACACAACTTTAAAAACCACTGAAAAGCCAGAGAGAAAAGGAAATGCTCAGTAAGTAGATCAAGCAAACAAACAAAATAACACAAAAATATATTAATGATATGATATTGGGAAAAATTTTGATAATTACCATTATTTGATTTTGAGGTGCTGAAAAGTATATCCCAGGCCAGTGTTATTAAGTAAAAGACTGAAAGTAAGTTTCATTTTAAATCACATCTACAAATCTACTTGTGAAGAGGTTGAATTTAGGTCACAGTTATCACCCACTCAAGGCCAGTTAAAGAGAGACAAACACACTGCAAAACATGCTCTGCATATCCCAGGTACATCTAGGGTGAGAAGAAAGTCCTTCAAAAGTGAGACACAGATTTCTTTTACTGAGTGCCCAGAGGTGTGTTACTGTCATAAATTATGCAATGCTCTATCTGATAAATTGTCCTCCTATGATTTAGAGAGACTACAATAGTCAAACTCAGTATATTGCTTTCAAAGGAATATTCAGAGTAGCTTTCCAAAGTGGGGTCTTGACTATTTTCTTTTTTTTTAAACTTCGAATTACATGGAAATACTTACGTTCACACATACAAGACAATCTCCATCTGTGTAATTAATGATGATGAAATACACACAACTTTTACTTCAGATGGATTCATGTGTATCTAAAATGATGAAGCTGTGACCCTGAAGATGTTCATCTGATGTAAGGCCTGAATGAAAATCTTCAAGTGACTTAAACTCTGTTTTTCTCATGTAACATAACCAGTATGGCATATGGCAAGGATACCCTCATGTAAATGAATGAGCCAATAAATCTTATATTTGGAAACAGGGCTGACAAAATAAAAAAGGAAACCATGTTTTCACTGATACCCAGGTCCTTTGAGATACTAGGAAAGAAGTGGCTTATTGTAGGATTTGATTTTCTCTCATTAGCTTCTGATTGATCTCATAATTTTTATATGTATATTGGTTTCCTTGAGTGAACAGATAAATATGTTGGAAAACAAAAAAAAATCTGGTTCCTATAAGGGGACCAAAGAAACATTTTTCATTCAACATTTTTCATTTTGGAGACTTACATATGATTGCTGGAACTGAGAATGAAAGGCAAATTGAACATATATAAGTCTGAATATAAATGTCCAATATAAATGTCCAATATAATTGCAACTAATAACAAGATGTTAGGAAAGAAATTGTATCTTACTCAGGCAGTAAGACATTCCTTAGCTATTAAAGAACAAGTATAGTCTTATTGCCCAGCCAAAGCCCTTATCTATCTAATGGGAGGTCCTAATACCTCTGCCAAATAGTGGAGGGAATTGAGTTTTGGACACATCTAGTTTGTGACCCATAAGATTTAACAGGGAATTCAGAAAACCTTTTACTGTGAAACACCGGTACTGCTAGTTTTTATCACTTTGGAATGAGTGAATACTAAAAAGAATTTAAGTTCTCTCTTTAGTTTAATTATCCTCATAATATTTGATCTGACCAAGAAACTTGGTTGGTACTCTGAGGATTACGTGATTAGAGAGATTAATGAAAAGGAAAATCTTCTTGATGAATACTTGATGAGTCTTAATTCAACTTGTTAATTAGGTTAGTAGTATTTGATTTGGGGGTCCAATTTAATCTACTGCAGCTCTACATTCATATGTTGCTGAAATGCATTTCACATGCCAGAAGACATTCCACTATTAAAAGCACACATTGAAAGAATCCTTTTCACTGTCTTCATGGTAGAATGAGCATGAAGAAATTAGAGGGCATAGTATTTAGTAAGCTTGTGTTCTTTTCTTAGTGTATGTATTTTTAGATCTATTCTTTGGGTGACAAAATACCTAAAAATCAGCAATTGTATTGCTCTGAGCTCCTTTTCAATTACCTAAATTCTTGCCAGGAGCGAAGTGCAGTCTACTTGTCCATCTAAGAGATCATAGCACATTTTCTTATCCCCATACCTCCACCCTTCTGTGTCTGAAAAAACCCCACATTATTACAAATGGTATATGCCATTAAAATACAATGTTATCTACTATATATATGATTTTAAGAGAACTTAGATGATTCATATCAAATTATGAACTGATGCATAATTTTTCTCTGATAAGGTCAATTTTCTTCCTCTTCTAGAAACAAAGATTTGGAAATAAAATCACAATTACAAATGCATCTTACTGCCCAAAACATAATTATTGTGGCTTTATGTAATGGCTATTACTTTGTCAATTCACCTTCATGGTATATTACTTACAAAAGCATAGCACAGAGGCCTCATCCTTCTCCCTTGTCTGGTTGAGCAGGATGGAGGTTGACTAGCAAGAATGTGTATCTCTGTCTCTATCATCTCTATATCTATATCTATAGATGTATACGTGTATGTACAATGTGGATCCCTCCAGCAGCTGGGTTCAGACAGCCAGCCTGACTAGCAGCTGCCCCTGGATCCCTGTCATCAGGGCATATGAGACTCCATCTGCAGTATTGCATGCAGCTCTGGGGCCCCAGACTTAAAAAGGGTATTGACCGGTTGGAGCGAGTCCAGAGGAGGCCACGAAGATGATCAGAGGGCTGGAGAACCTCTGGTATGAAGAAAGGCTGAGAGAATTGGGGTTGTTCAGCCTGGAGAAGAGAAGGCTCCAGGGAGACCTTATAACACCTTCCAGTACCTGAAGGGGACTTATAAGAAAGCTGGGGGGGGGTTTGTTTTACAAGGGCCTGTAGTGACAGGACAAGGGGGAATGGGTTTAAATTGAAAATGGGGAGACTTAGATTAGATATCAGGAAGAAGTTCTTCACTGAGAGGGTGCTGAAGTACTGGAACAAGTTGCTCAGAGAAGCTGTGGATGCCCCATCCCTGGCTGTCTTCAAGGCCAGGCTGGCTGAGGCTTTGAGCAATCTGGTCTCATGGATGGTGTCCCTGCCCATGGCAGGAGGAGGTTGGAACTAGAAGATGTCTTTAAGGTCCCTTCCAACACTTCAATGTAAACCATTCTATTATATGAGACCCAAGGGCCACAGCCTCACTTCAGCTGCAGGTACTGACCATCTCAGTCACACACATGGAGCTGGCCAGAATTCTTCTGGCTTGCCAGTGGGCAACCCTCCACTATGAGAAAGCCTGGGGAGATTTCAGGAGAGGCCATTGAGATGGCAGGGACTGGAACACTTGTCGTCTTAGGAGAGGCTGGAGGAGCTAGGCTCAGTTAACCTGGAACAGAGATGACTTTGGGGGGACCTAATAGCATCTCCCCGTGACTGTGACCGGAGAGAAAACAGGCACAGTTTGAAACAAGTTCAGATTGGTTATAAGGATTTTTTTGTTTTCCCCATGAGTTAAACAGTGGTAAAGATGGCCCAGATAGGTTATGCAAGCTCCATCCTTGTAGATTTTCAAGTGCTGACTGGACAAAAGTCTGAGCAACCCAGTCTGATCCCCTGGGTGACCCTTTTGTGAGCAGGAAATTGGACTTGACACCCTCTGAGATCCCTTTCAACAGATATTACCCTGTGTTCCTAAAATTTTCTGTTCAGTCAAGTCCTTGATTATTTACTCTTTCATTGTCTCTCTCATGTCCATGCCCTTTGAATTTCGTTTAGTTTCATTATAACACTAAAGAAAAGCCAGACTATGCCTTTCTACTTAAAAAACCTTAGATCTACTTAAAATTTGAGAAATTTTAGTTGAAACCACTGAACAGGCCTATAATAGACATCATTCATTGCCTTGCCATAAACCAAAGAAAACAGGGCTTCCTGCATCCATCCATGCAAAGTCAGACTAACCTGTCTAATCTATAACACATACACTGTCAGTGAAAGTGTAAATCTAGTAAAATAAGAATTTGTTTGCATTTTCTGAAGCATATTACCTTGTAATATTTGAAGTTTCACCAGATCTGACTTTTTATTCACATCTCTGATTACTAATTTTGACCTTAGTACTGAAGGGGATGTTTTTCCAGTAACTGTCACCCTTGGGATTGTTTGCAGAATAACCGTCATGTAAAGGTGATTGTGTTATCTACCAAAATGTCTAAAGCAACTGTACTGTCTCAATCCATGACAATATTTGCATAGTATGTATTACTTGGTCAGAGCAAGAGAAGCAGAATCAAGTTCTACCAACACTATGGGCAAATGTCTTCCCAGTTGACACAGATGTGCCAGTGGAAGTGATTACTTGCTCTTCATTACTTGTTCTTCATTATTGCCACGGGAACAGCAAGTGTCTTTCATTTGCTTCAGGCAAAAATCAGCCAGGTTTCCCTAAACAGTGTGTAATGGTGGCTCCAGCTTGTCTGACTGTTCTTGCCTGAAGCATATTACAAGGCATTCATATGAACTAAGCTTCTGACAGATTACTGGTGGCAATAATCTCCAGCAGGGCATTGGGAGTGAGAAGCTAGAATAGTGACTTACTGGCATGGTTTGGTGCAGAAGAAACTGTCCTTGGCCTTAGTTAAATTCTAAGTAAATATGTTAACAATTTCTTTATTTGGAAAGGTGAGAAGTTGTTTTGTGGGTGCCTTTTTCCCTCCAAAATCTTCTCCCTGTTATGTGGTAGGATTTGCTTGTTTTTCCATAATTTGTTTTATTACTTCAAATGCTGTAGGGAAAGATTATCTGATTCATTTTGCTTTTGAACCTTCTTCTGGAATTGTTCCACACTGTAAAATGTGATAAAAAGAAAAAACTTCCAAAGAGCAACAGAAAAACCTCTACATCTGCCTGGCTCACCTCACTTAACTCCTAAACCTCAAGTGTATTACTATCATGAAAAGTATTTTTTAAAGTTATAAATTGACTTCTGATGTTATCACTTGGCTAAATTCCCATGCTGATATCACTGTATGAAAATCAATTAATCTGTGTCATCTTGGATTCCTTTGTAATTTACTTTTTAAGATTAGATATTACTTCCAAAATGTCTAATCCCAAGATTGTTTTAATGATTCTTTGGTTATCTATTTGTAACAGGGACAAATTTTGTCAAATGGTTTGTTATCTCTAGGATGAAAAATATCACGGGTTTGGGTTTTTTTTTCTCTTTTTGAAAAGAGCATGTGAAGGCAAATAGCAAAGGTCCCTGACAGATATACTCGAAAAAGCCTTGGAGAAGGAATTCAGAAGGTGTCTTGAAGCCTGTAGGTTAGTCTGGTTTTTTGTGAAATAATCAATACCGGTTTGTACCTGAAGGAACTCTAGTCATTCTTCAAGACAAAGTGTCATGAAAGAATGTGAGATAGTGGGGGGTGGTATAAGAGATCCAATAGATTGGATCGGTACAGAAAAAAATTCAAGCTGGGATAGGAGTAAACGAACCTCTAAGCATGGTGCTTATGTCTGTCTGTAACTGCTGAGCTCGCTTGGACCTGTAAAACACAGATCTATTTTAAGTGCAGATTAAATAACTCTAGTCTTAGGAGCTGGAATAGTATTCCTTGCTGCACAGGGGTGTTATGTATCATTACTAGCATGAAGATTCTCATGCACAGTCAGATCCTCAGGCAAAAATGTTATGCAGATTGAGACTACCAAATGAACTCATTGGACTTGTTTTTAGCTATTTCAATGAAAAATGTGACTACTTGCAAATTCCTGCTGAGTGTTGTAATGTTTTAGCCAGAAAAAAAGAGAAAGGTTGAGAAGCTGGAAAAGTAAAACTTCTATTTTCAACATAGTGATTATTTCTTTTGAAATGGATTTCTAAAGAAATTGTCCTCAAAAAAAAAAAAAAACAAACCCAAACAACAACAACAAAAAAAACCCAAAGCAAATCCCCCCCTCCCAAAACAAACAAAACTCAAAACCCCACAAAAAAACCCCAAAACACAACATGCTGTTTCAAGAAAAAATTTTGTTTGAACAGGAACGAAAAAATGTATTTTTCTTCTTGTTATTACAGTAAGAAAAGAATAAATTTGTCTTGTCCCAAGCATTTTCTTTTCCATATTTTGCTTAGCCAGGGAATTGGCAAAGTGACTGCACAGCTCTAATGTGGATTCTCTGTCTCATGCTTTACCTCAGCGCCTGGAGGTTCTTCTGATTCACATGGTAAAGCATAGGGTAGACAACAGTAAAGGTAAACTGTATGTTTATATTTCATGTCTATTTGGGACTGAGTTCATCATGAGATGGAAATCTGACAATAAGTATGTCCAGGAAAGGTGACCCAGAGAAAGTAACTTGAATCAGAGACCTAAATATTATCTAAAATTGAAATGTAAGCAGGGTATTAAAAAGCCTTGTCAGTTGTGACAAAACATATAGCTTTGATAAAGAAGAAGATAAGATAACAATCCAGAGAGATACAGAGCAGAGGAACGATATGATCTGAGCACTGACAAAGGAAAATTATCTGGTGATAATTGCTGGATGAAGTTGAGGGGTGCAATAACAGAAACAAAAGGTTATGAAGTAAGTGGCTGCAGTAGTCAAGGTAACAAATTTTGACATGCCCAGCAATTTACTTCTCCTACTGAAGCATTGTGTTTACCCAGAAGAGAAAAAAAAAAGAAAGAAAAACAAAACAAAAAAACCCAAACCAAACCAAAACCAAAAATATCCAACAACAAAGGAAAAGGAAAAAGAAAAGGAAAAGGAAAAAGAAAAAGAAAAAGAAAAAGAAAAAGAAAAAGAAAAAGAAAAAGAAAAAGAAAAAGAAAAAGAAAAAGAAAAAGAAAAAGAAAAAGAAAAAGAAAAAAAGAAAAAGAAAAAGAAAAAAAAAGAAAAAGAAAAAGAAAAAGAAAAAGAAAAAGAAAAAGAAAAAGAAAAAGAAAAAGAAAAAGAAAAAGAAAAAGAAAAAGAAAAAGAAAAAGAAAAAGAAAAAGAAAGAGAAAAAAGAAAAAGAAAGAGAAAAAGAAAGAGAAAAAGAAAAAGAAAAAGAAAAAGAAAAAGAAAAAGAAAAAGAAAAAGAAAAAGAAAAAGAAAAAGAAAAAGAAAAAGAAAAAAGAAAAAGAAAAAAGAAAAAGAAAAAGAAAAAGAAAAAGAAAAAGAAAAAGAAAAAGAAAAAGAAAAAAGAAAAAGAAAAAAGAAAAAGAAAAAGAAAAAGAAAAAGAAAAAGAAAAAGAAAAAGAAAAAGGAGGGTGGGGGGTAAGAAAATCATAACCCAATCACTCATGGGAACCTTCAGCCTGTATGTGCCTTTTTAATTACTGATAAAAGCTTCAGAGCTGGTACAATCCTGGTCAGTCTTATAAAAAGGTTTTTATTCAGTGCTTGGTGAACTATTTCTAAAAGCTTTAATGCTATGAGAATTAATGACTCTTGAAAGAACTGGTTTGGATCTCATTTGATAGACAGAAAATCTATTCTGACTAGAAACTTGCATCCAGATAATCTTCTGTCACAGCTATTAGAGGATTTCCTCAAATTCTCTCCTAGAAATACTCCTGTGTTAATACTCAGTATTCTCCAGGCAGCTAAGCAGAAGAATATACAGAATAACCTTCATAAGTGCGGGCGAATCCTTTTCATACCTTTTCTTAAAAGTAAAGAAGAAATATCTCTTCCCTGTAAGAAAACTGTAAACCAAATGCTATAATAATTTAGCTAGATGAGACATTTAATGTGCTTTCCATAACAGCAAACCTACAGTGGATACCTCCTTAATCAGTAGTATTTGGTAGCTGTAGTATGTTACTTTTCAATACTGCCAAAAGAAAAGCTTTGAGCTAAGGCTGTAGCTATTGTAGAAACGTATGAAACTGAGGGACTAGGTGAGCCCAGAAAATGCTTGATCTACTGGAGACATAGTATTCTTGTTTATAGTTGTTCTGAGCTTGACTGGCTGAAGAAGACTCCCAAGGGTTTAGGGTTCAGAACCCTACAATATTTTTCTACAGAGTCATTTCAGAACAGTTTTAGTCAATAAAAAAAAAAAAAAAGAAAAACACCCTAAACCATAAAAAATTAAAGCATATGTTATAAATATTATAATCATTTTTTTCTGCAATACTCACCAGCAAAAGGCTTACATAGACTACTATGAAGAAATCCCAGTCCCCTTTCAATATAACACCAGCTCTTAAATGTTTTTTTTGGAGTCAGGTCTACATTCAAGAAGTTTGACTTCAATAAATGTTTTATTTTTTCATGAATGTGCACTAACAGTACCTGCTAATATTTCATTTCCTTTTGGGAGATGAGACAGTATTGTGCTACCCCAGCTTATAAAAAGCCTTTCCCACTTTATCAGGTTGTTTCAGAGAAGTGGTGTTTCTTTCTTCATTCACCACGTTGGTCCAGTACTCAATGCAATGCTTGACCCCCTTCTGCACATATGTCGTAGTTTAACTCCAGCTAGCAAAATACCATGAAGCTGCTCTCACAAATCCCCCTCCCCTCCTCCAGTGGAGGGGAAGAATCGGAGGAAAAAAAGAAATAAGGAAGCTCGTAAAATTGAGATAAGAACTATTTACTAATTAAATCTAAATCAATATATACAGATACTAATAACAATAAATAATTAAAATAGTAGAAAATAAAACATATGATACAATATATACAATGTGATACAATAGGATACAATTTCCCACCATCCACTGACCAATGCACACCCAGATGTTGAGTAGTGAAAATTAGACCCAGAGAGCCTGAGAACCACAGCCTGAGAGCGATTGCAGCCCGAGAGCCGCAGTCTGAGGGCCGGAGCCCAGGAGCTAACGCAGCAGATTCTGAGCGAACCCTATCACTGATAACATGGCCATAAACTTCGAACAACCCACCAGCTCCCACACGAATGAGCCATCACAGGAGTTGGCAAAGCAGCTAACGCAGGAGGGTTAGCAAGTTGCCCAGAGAGACGAGCAAGGGAGTAAGGGAGAGAGAGAGAAGGGAAGAGTAATGGCTACCGGACCCCCTTCCCCACCCAAGAGACCGGAACATGACGTTTTATGGAATGAAATACTTCCTTGGTCAGTTTGGGTCAGCTACAGTATCCCAAGCGGACAAAAGACCTTGAGTTCAGTGCAGGCCATCCCCAGCACCAGCTGAGGCCTTATCAATGTTTTCACTTACTGTCCAGCAACAGAGTTCCCTGGCAACCAGAGTAAAGGGAGTTAGCCCTTTCCTGACTGAACCCAGCACAACATACTACCATATTTGTACCAAAAAAGGCTTCTTGGACCATTGAGATCTTCTGTGACTCCAAAGTGCTTTCTGTGCTATAGAAGAGAAAAATGTATTTTCATTCTTGATGTTTATTATCAGGCCTAAAATCTTTGCAACTCTGCAGCTCCTTACCTGTCTTTTCCTTCAACTATTGTATCATTGCTTTCATATCTTATTGAGGTGACATAATAATACCACTATTATATTCCCTATTATTCCACTTATTGTATTTTAATAATGCATTTCTGCCACTGTATTTCTTTATTGTAAGGTCTGCTCCGCCACAAACAGAAAAATCCAGAAAGGTACAACATACATCCAGGAAAAACCACTACTGCACTTTGCATGAAAGCACCAAAAGTTTTTCAGGAAGTAGAATAACCCAGTGACAGTATCAAGAGGTTGTTAACAACATGATTGCTCCTGAATATAAGAGGATTAGCAGAAAATTGTGCAGACCATTCAAGAAGAGGAAAATTATGTTCTTGAGGACCAGAGAAAACAACCGCACTTGTGGAGTGGTACTGCAGATGTCCGTCTTTTACAAAGATTGAAGCCAGAGTTGGTGCCCTCCTGTGTCATTCCAGGTCTTCTCTGCATCCTCCAAAGAGGCACATCCAAACACAATTCCTTGGTCCGCACTGGTCACAGTGAGCATCAGTAACCCCAGGAGGTCATGCTTCATTTTCTAGTTTGGGTAAGTGTATCACTTTGCTATACATGTTTCATGTGTGTGGGACAGGTTATTGAAGCCTCTGATTGAACACTGCTGAAACCCAGAGCAGAGATGGGTTAAACAGTGTACATTTCAGTGTGATCAGAAATGAAACAGACATGAATAAAGTTTTCAGATGTGAGTCCTTTTCTAGCAATGTTGTCTGGGACCATGATACAAAATCCTCTTCTGCATGAGATGTTTGAAAGGACAGGGTGAAACTTCTTAAGAATGTTACAGGAGGACAATTTAGTTTGTGAAATGACTTTCCTTCAGAAAGCTTTGAACTGAATACATAGCAGATATGGTTGGTTCAACACAACAGTCTAAATCTAGTCTGATGTACATGTCTTCAACAGTATATGATGGGACCTTTCCACCAACTGCATGACCTATGCATCTCTTCCTACTGTATTACTTGCTAATGCGGACATATTCTGTATTGCCACATTCTCTATGGCACACTATGGCTAAGGAGTAAATCCTTAATCCTCTCTAAGAAGTTTGTGAGTTATTATTATTTCAAATAAATTATTTCCATTTTCCTGAAGAGACATACGTGCAGAATGATCAGTTTTGCCTTTCATCATTGTTCCTTTTAGTTTTCATTCTTCAGCTGTAACTCTCATGCAAGCAGACATGATAAGGATTGTAAATGTTATAGTAAATCCCTCTGAACAAGTATTGTTCATACCACTACATGGATTTTTGTCTTGCCATATCACTGCCCCACTATTCACACAGTAGATACTTTGGCAACCTCCTTTTGTTTTATATTTTTCCTCCTTTCTTTCTTTTCCTTGTGTTTTCAGATACTTCTCCCCTTTCATCATTACTAAAGTTAATACTGTTCATACTGTTGTAGGAAAATTATTATCTCTTTAAAATAACAATAGAAATAATGAAAACGTCATGGTAAGGGAATTTTGTACAAAACATGGAAACATTCCCAGCCTGAGTAGTGTAATTATAACCAACAAGTTCAATATTTAACAAAGAACTTCAATGTCACAAATGTCATTAAAAAAAGTTTTATGAATGTAACATGATTGAAATCAACTGGCACTAAGAGAAAATGCCTACCAGTAAAGGAATAGAGTAAGAAACTATGTGCTTTGTTTATGTTAATGCTTTTATTTTACAGAATTCTATAAGTTAGAATCCTTTGTGACACTACAAATAATTTATAACTGTTAATAAGCTTCCTGGAATTTTACAACTGCTTCGTTAAAGAAAAACCATGAACTGAAAATACTTTTGACCTGAACGTATTCAAGCCAGTATGATATTCTATAAGATACAGAGGTGTATCAATGTCAACAAAACCAGTTTCAACTACCGTGTGCAGCCAAACAACTCAAAACTATTTTAGCAGAAAAGGAGTAGTCAGTAAAACCTTGCCCTCATCCAACCTGATATGTGGAGTTCTAAAGCAGGGGCCAGGAAACTGTGCATGCACTGCACTGAAAATGAAGCAGGACAAAACAGACTTCTGCAGACCTCTGTGACAGATGAAGGCCCTTGTAAGGTTCATGTTTCACATGCCACTGTATGACGGAAAACACAAATTGTCCAGCCACATCACGGATCTTTAAGACTGCAAAACTATTCTTGACATGCAGTGGATGCTAGTTTAAAAGTTCTTGTACCCATCAAAATAAGTTTCAGACAGTGAGCATACTGTCTCTGTGAATCAATACGTGATTTCTAGATCTGGAGCTTTTTATTTGAATTTGCTTAGGAAATCAGTTTCTAGTGATTACATGAAGGACAATGATAGTTGTTCCTGAGAGATAATGTATTCAGATACAATTTCAGAGGACCATGTTGAAATTCTTTACTTCAGGCCAGGTGAAAAGTAATTTAGATGGGCAAATAACAAGGTATTTAAAGAATTTGAATAGCTCCAAAAGGGGGGTGGGGGGGTGGGGGTGGGGGGGAGTGGGATGATCATTAATATATGCATTACCTAAGAGTAACTGTGTTATTAATGTTTTTAATTTAGAATTAAAGGTGAATTTTATAACTTTTCCTCAAAGTTTAGCAGTAATTTATTACTCATCAAGCACTTCTGAAATATCACAAAGTCAGCTTGCAAAGGTGATCCAATTTCATGAGGTGCTGGGCCAAGCCTATTATGTAGTGTCATCAGCATATAGATGACATCTGGCATCCAGACTGGAACTGCTTCTGCTACTATCACTGCTGTAAAATATACGTGTATGGAGAAGGAGGGAGAAAGACAACAGGCTCAAACCAAGCCCCAAAGAAGTTACTTTTAGATGCCTTATGTTTTTCTACTTGCATGGTAAATCAGCTGATGTTGATATTGTTATTGACAACCTACTTCTTAGCAATTCTTCCAACCACTTCCAACATCCATTAACAACCAGTGTAGAACAATTAGGGTCCAAAATGTTGTTTCGGAAAATCTGCAAGAATCATTCCAGTATTCATGCAAAACCAACAAGAGATGGATTGTGAAAGATTTGAATGAACCCTAATCAACTCTTTTATAAATAGCTGAGTCTTTACTTTTGCTCACTCACCTAGCTCATGTTTAGTTTGAATAATACTAAGCTTAAATATGTAATTTCACCCAAGGTCACAACCTGTGATGCTGGGGTCTGTGGGCAAATATAAATTAAAGATTTCCCAGTACTGAACAGAATAGCTGGTCTAACTCAAATGTGGAACTATAGGAGAAAGGCATTGAGAGACTGAGGGCTGTATAGCAGCTGGCTCTTAAGGAAATGCATCTGAAGAGGAAGAAAATAAAATATACCAGATGGCAGTGGAGGCTCCACAGCAAGAGAGACAGAAAATGAATTTTGATGAGATGAGGGCTTATCATTGCTCAGTTCTCTCTGTGCCTGAAATGGAAACTATGTTTGTTTTCAGACAAAATTCAAGATGCATAACTCAGCTTTTATGCAATCCGTAACTCTTTATAGGAAACATTAGTTACTGCAGACCCACATTTATTTCCACTATAGCTGATACATATTAGGTACCAAGCTGTGCAAAGTAATGTCTATGATTCTATTTCAAAGGAATATGCAGGTATATCTGCATGTCCTTCATCCTTATCTTGGTAATAGCTCTCTAAAACAAAACCAGGGGTCTGGACTCAGTTTCCTTAAGTCTCATCTTCTACAGGGCATGGTGCAGCACAGTGATGAGCACAAAGCACACTGCAATTCTCTGTAACATACACCTCTAACAAAGAAGACACATAAGGAAAAGAAGACACTTAAGGGAAAGAAGACACTTAAGGGAAGAAATATCTTCGAGTTTCAAATTAGGCAAAAACATCTTTACAAATTTGGATATAAGCATAAGCACAAAACAAGTGGAAAGAAAACCAATTAATGGAAGTAAAGGGTAAAAAACCCTAAGCTGGTATCTACTTTTTAGATAGGTATGGTGATACAACAATTATGCTATTTAATTTTAGGCTATATGTTGAAAAAATAATATTTTGGAGTTGTAGTTCTATAAAGACATCACAGAGGTACTCAGGATTTTGTATTTCATGTGTAAATCATTGAACACATAAGGATGAAGCAGGATGAAACTTCACTGCAACGATGAGCAAAGCTCCCATTTCACTGCACAGAAACTGCATTCCAACTTGGATATAAAGTATTCCTTTAATTATCCATAATTTTACTTGGTAATTGAGCTCCATATTTCTAAATCAATCTAACATGTTTTCAATTAACACCTTTTCAGTTACGTAAAAACACTGTCAGTTGAATAATCAGCAGTTTTGTTCTTTATTTTTGCAATGAAAGCAGACCTTCTAAAAGTGTGGTATTTTTCAGCCAGTAACAGACACAGAGTCTTCATTTTATTGATAGCAATTAACTTTTTAAATTAAAAATTACAGTAATTTAGAGTTTATCCAACATTTTTTCTTCCTTTTAACTCTTAATCTCCTACAAGGTATGCACTTACACAAAAATGTCAGAAATGTGCTTGCAAAATATAATTAGAACTCTAAGGTGGTGGGATCAACTCAGTGCCTTTCTGGTTTATCATGTCAGATAAATCCAGCCAAAAGCTTTTGGGTCAAAACATTTAAGACACTGACAGCATTTCTTGTTGTTATTATTGTTCTAATTCTTTTTTAAAGATAGCCTGGCTCAGTAAAAGATTGTAAAAAAGCCAGATCCATATGGTTAGTTTTTTTGAAGACAGTTTATAAAGAACAATATACTCAGCAGTGCAATCTGCTTTATAGGTTTTAGAAATGCTTTAATTTTAAGAAATGTTATATAACTCTATGATAGTTCCAAATGTAGAAGATAAGCAAATGAATTAAGGTTTGGATCTGCATATTTTGTGTATTTACTTCAACTTTTGAAATATCAACTGCCAGTTCTAAACTCATTAACCCTTTCAGAGTGCAAAATATGCAGTTTTGGAAATTTTTGCTTTCTGATTTTAATCCTTCCGTCTTTATTATAGTCCAAACCAATCTAAATCTTCTTCTAATCAGTCAAATGAACCAAATTAGGTTCTTCCAAACCTCACAAACATCAGTGAGAAAGACTTAATTTGGTTTATGAAACAAATATACCCGAACCATCCCTGGATTCAGGTTGCCCCTGCTAAAAATGTGCCAGTGAGTTTGGACTGCACTCAGTGGCTGCAGAATTGGTGTTGACAACGGGGGTTTAGGTTCTATGATCATGTAAATTTATTTGCAGAAGAACATCTGCTTAGGAGAGGTGGGATTCACCTCTGTCTGAAACAATGCAACTTATCTGAACCATGTTTTCCAGACATTTACATCCATGTTTCAGCTTTTAACTTTCTACATTTTAGTTCATATTTGCAATGAAAAAAAGAAAGTAATGTTTTTTTCAGGACTGAATGTTATTATTTTGATCTTACTTTATCTGTGAATGCCATTGAAAGAAAACTGAAAATAAATTATTTCAAGGTCATCCTGTGGGCAGAAATCACTAAAATTCAGTTTCTATAAAGCACTTTAACACATTCTTCCAATGGGAATCTTGGACTTGAATTATTGTTAAAGGTTAAATCCTTCTGGAAGCGACGCTAAGCCATATCAATCCAGAAGTAAGCTATCTCTCTATCATTTAGCACGTTTTTCTAAGGCAACAAGTTTTATATGATCAGACTACCTGTATCTCTCAGTCCTACTCTAATAGCACTGAAATCATCCACCAATTTTTCAAGCATATTGGAAATAACAGATGAGGTCTTAAAGAGATAAAATTTCTTCCGGTTTCATGAATACCGTTAGGAAGATATTGTCATTTCCTCAAACATTACTACCTGATAAAGGTAGAAAAGTAGTTCTAACTTATCCCCTCACCTGCTCCAAGAGGTAGCAGACATCTGACCAATCTATGAGTGCACTTATGTGAACCATTAAATCCGTCAGAGTACATGCTGCCTCTGCCCCAGAAAAATAAACACATTTGAGAAAGCAACAAATGTTTTGACGAAAGCTGAGAATAGGAGGGTGGAGGTGGACACAGAGAGGTAAAGAATTAATCAAAGGATCCTTGAAACGATCCTATGTACAATTAGGTGCCATTAAATCTAGTTTTCTCAGGAGCAACTCCATTGTGCTTTTTTCCTGTGTTTGTAATGCTTTATTGTCATTAACAAATTGTTCACTATTTCATTGTTTCTCTGTATGCCTTTTTTAATTTGCTTTTATGATTGTAGTGACAAATATGTCAATGGGTGGCAAGGGATTTTTTTGTTATTTAAATTAGGATATAAGGTTTGAAGGGAAAAAAAGCAACAAAACACAGCATTTCAGAAGTCTGTTTCTCTGTTCCTGTGTAGGAGATGAAAAGGGAGGGGAAGAGAGAAAAAGAATACATCTGATGTTTTTAAACTCTGCTTTGCAGATGTATCTCTAAATCACTTAATCTTATTAAATGCCTTGTTATCTCCATTTTTGCTCCATAAAAAATCAGTGTCATGGCACCCTTGGTGCAAACCACTTCCAAATCAAAGACTGACTGCTGAGGTCTGAATGCTTGCCTTTCATGAACAAAGCAGGGTTGTTTTCTTTCCTTCTAAAGGGAAAAGGGATGGATAACATTAACTTTAGCTTCCTTTTACTGTAGGTTACCTCTGAGTTTACTCTGCACATGGCACTCACAACTTAAGGCTTCTGAGAGAAACCTAATAGACCTCATCTGCATAGTGGAAAACATTTAATCTTACAACACTTGAGGGGAGAGAATCTCAGTTAAAGGAAATTAGCAGAGATCTGCTTTGAAAAAAAAATCTGTATGTATTCCATAGAATGAAATCCATGGCTAGAAAGCTTTGGTCTATAGGGAATTCACGTTGCCAACAAAAACTTTCACCATTTCCTTTAGCAAGAGGAGAATTAGACCAATGCTGAGCCCACCAATTTTATGTATCTCTCCATTTGACCTTTGACATCTCCTGTTACAGCTGACATGTTCTTATGTCTCTCATTTTGTTCTGCCCAAGAAGAACAAAATCTTCGTGCAGTGTCTGCTCTTCCTTTCTGTCCCAGGATTTTGTGTTGTTCATCAGTGTGGTGTATGAGGTCTTTCTTGAAGTAAGAGCAAAGCCCGTAATAGGTGACAAGGTCTCATGGAAGGAAGTGCATCAAATATTGCTTTAGCCATGACTGTGTTATGTGATCATCAATAAAATAAATTGGTGCATCTGCCACACAGAGGAATATTGATGCTGAATCTGAACAGAGGAATGGGTTGGTACTTTAAGATAACAATTTCAGAGAAGAGAATTAGTTGGAAAAGTGAATAATGGGAGTATATGCGATTGCAATTCTGAACAACAAAATGTTGAAAGCTGCAAAAGGCTTCTCCACCTCCGTTTCTTGGGCTGGAGAGCCAGAAAGTGGAAATGTGAAAGGAGAATTGATCCTGTGGGCAAATCATCTACCTCCATTTTCATCAATATATTGATATATACACAACGTATTTTTATTTTTAAATGCTAAATGTTTATCCAGCAGCAACAAAATACAGGACTTACTGGGTTAGTTTGCTGCTCTTCTCCAGGCCAGTCTCTTTCTCAGTGATTTTACTGGAGGGAAGAGTCATTAGATCTCTTTTCCAACCTCTACTTGCATATCAAAACATCACTGTCAGTTTCTCAAAGAGAGATGAGAAAATTCACATTTCAAAGCTTTTTACTACTGCATTTAATAAAGATCAAGTTTCAAGGATGTTCTTCCTTGTGATAAAAATCAATATCTGAGATCTTGGAGCATAAGATTGTAACGTAGTCCCCGCTCAGTTCCTGATTCAGTTGCATTTACAGTAGCTGTGAAGGCTATAGTAACCTGTTCAGCCTACCACCTGCTTCGTTTGTTTTTTCAGTAAATTTCCTATCCATAAACACAGTGAGAGGAAATAAAAATAATCTAGTGCTCCCATCAGTTCTTCAAGTAAATTCTAAAACTTAGACATACACACTCAGGAATGCTGTGCCATTACATCTCTCGCAAATGTAACAGTGGCATCCCCCAGGGGTCAGTGCTGGGTCCAGCCCTATTCAATATATTCATCAATGACCTGGACAAAGGGATAGAATGTCCTCTCAGCAAGTTTGCTGATGATACCAACCTGGTAGGAGTGGCTGCCATGCCAGAAGGTTCTGCTGCCATCCAGCGTGACCTGGACAGGCTGGAGAGCTGGGCAGGGAGAAATCTAATGCAATTCAATAAGGGCAAGTGTAAAGTGCTGCATCTGGGG
This sequence comes from Rhynochetos jubatus, assembly GCA_027574665.1. Taxonomy (NCBI): domain Eukaryota; kingdom Metazoa; phylum Chordata; class Aves; order Eurypygiformes; family Rhynochetidae; genus Rhynochetos; species Rhynochetos jubatus. Next base: position 121,852,329 of record CM050649.1, on the reverse strand, counting down.
AAGAACAACCCCATGTTCCAGTACAGGTTGGGGGCTGTTCTCTTGGAGGGCAGCTCTGGGGAAAAGGACCTTGGAGTCCCAGTGGACAACAGGATGACCATGAGCCAACAGTGTGCCCTCGCGGCCCAGAAGGCCAATGGCATCCTGGGATGCATTAAGAAGAGCATGGCCAGCAGGTGGAGGGAAGTTATCCTCCCCCTCTACTCTGCGCTGGTGAGGCCTCCCCTGGAGTGCTGTGTCCAGTTCTGAGCTCCTCAGTTCCAGAAGGACAAGGAGCTACTGGAGAGGGTCCAGCGCAGGGCCACTGAGATGGTGAAGGGCCTGGAGCACCTTCCATGTGAGGAAAGGCTGAGAGAGCTGGGTCTGTTCAGCTTGAAGAGGAGGCTGAGGGGGGATCTTATCAATGCCTATCAATATCTAAAGGGTGGGTGTCAGGAGGATGGGACCAGGCTCTTCTCAGTGGTGTCCAGCGACAGGATGAGGGGCAGTGGCTATAAATTGGAAAACGGAAGGTTCAACCTGAATGTGAGGTAACACTTCTTCACTGTGAGGATGACAAAGCACTGGAATGGGCTGCCCAGAGAGGTGGTGGAGTCTCCTTCCCTGGAGACTTTCCAAAGCTGCCTGGGCTTGTTCCTGTGTGATCTGCTCTAGGTGATCCTGCTCTGGCAAGGAGGTTGGACTAGATGATCTCTAGAGGTCCCTTCCAATCCCTACCACTCTGTGAATCTGTGAACAGTCTCTCAAATGTTTTAGGTTCTTTTGACTGGTGATAATGGTGCAAGCCAGTGAATAAGCATATAGCAAAGAACATCATTATTATTATGCTTATTATTTTTATTGTTGTTATTAGTATTAAAGCAATATCCAAAATTTTAAATATACTTGCTTTTGAATTGTACCTTTATTGTATTCCAACTACATCAGAACTTCACCCATTAATATTATATCAATCCAAGTAGAAGCAAGAATAAGATTCAGCAGTGCATACTGAGTATGATGCATATCAGAAATTTACAAGATCAATGTGTGGTCTTAGAAACTTTTCAGTTTGGCAGGTCATTAAAATCTTAACATCTTCAGAGGCCTTTCATCCCAGCTGTGAGATCCTTCTTGTGAACTTATATGCATGAGCAGTTTCAATCCTCTGGGTGCGATGAATTAATTTGAAACATCTTGGTTTGAAAGGACTTTTTATGAATCCACTGCAAGAAGAGGTGCTGTGTCCGGCACCATGTCATAGACTGTATCACCTCCTGCCATTAGCTTTGGTGTTCTAGTGAGTGTACTGCTACTGTACACACTATCAGTTTTCACTGTTAACTGTGGTTTGCTTGAAATTCCATCATCTTAGAGTTTGGTATGATTCAGATAAAAAAATTCCAAGGAACAAAATACATATCTACATTGCTAAACATATCTGTGATACCCATAGTATCGTAATGAGCAGAGGCAGTAGTTCCCACACACACCACATAGAACCAGATACCTTCAGGGCAGATGCGCCACAGCCACATGACACTTGGCCCTGGATCTGTGTCACGTGCACTGCCCCCAAAACATGGGTTTGTTTTTGGTTTGGTTTCCCGCCCCCACCCCCACCCCCCCCCACCCCCCCTTCCCGTGTGTGTGTGTGTGTGTGTGTCTGAAATAATAGGAAATCTGTGTTTATTCCGACTAGGGCAGGATTTCTGTAACATGAAACTCAGGATGTGTATTACTTGCCTCAATGCATGGCACATGAAGTTGTGTTAATTGTTAAGAAACAGTGTTTACCAAGTAAAGTTGGAGCATGTTACAGGGCTGAAAAAACCCTAATCTACTACTGTTCACTGTCCACTGTCTCAGTTGAAAACAATCTCTACAGAAAACACTTTTTAAAATAACAGTTGGATTTTTTACCATGGTAAACTGATTGATAGTGCTCCAAAAGAAAGTTTAGAAACAAGTTAACATTTGTGCAGTATGGAAGATCAAGGGGTCAGTGCTTGTGTCTTAACTCAGAAGACAAATTATTTGACAGGATACACAGGCCTCAGGAATCCTACAAGCTAGAATACTGATTTTCAGCCAGGTCTGTTTGTCAGCCCAATATATGCTCTTGACTGAATTCTGGATATTCACTTCAAATACACTGACTTCATACAAAGAGGGATTAAAAGTATTCTACTTTGGCCATTGCAAGTATTCTATTTGCTCATAAAGCCTCTCTAAGGGTGCTTTTCAGCTTTTCAGGATTTTTTTATTTTACCACTTTTCTGTCTTGGTAAATATTTCTGATATCTGTGGATAATAAGCACAGTATACATGTTTGATATTATAATAGCTATTCCCATGAAAGATGTCTGTAGAATTTGTCTCTTCAGAAAAACAAGTTTCTGCTGTTTCTTTGACTTAGTCCTTACAAATAAAACTGGCCTTCATGCTTTAATAATGACATGACATCATATAGGACAAAGTAGTGGAGGGATGTGAGGGCAAGCCACTCTGAATATATTTATCAAACAAATTTCTTCCACCAAATCTTTATTTAACAATGTTATCAGTTTGTGAAGAACACAGATTAGGTAAATCAATACAATTCTTGTTTAACAATCCAGATTTCTTCCCTTGTTTTGACCAGATGCTGGTTGTATTAACATACTGCTGAAACTTGTTTTTCTTATAGAATTTGCATATTATAAATTAAAAGAAAGGAAAATATGTTTTAACATTTCTAGTGACTTATATGAATATTTTTGCTCATGACATTCAGATATAGGAGTATTTCTATTCTCTGTCTTTCTCTTAACCACCTTTTACCTGTTTTCCTTAATGATATAGATTAATATGTTTCTTAGACTCTAGAAGGAGACCCTGGCTCTTATAGGGAGTATCTTTTATTTCTGTTGAGTTGCAGTTTAGGAACACAAACGCCAAATACAAACAATAATTTTTCACCCCATAAACAATGGCAGGTGTCCATTTGTATGTGTATCGAAATTATTAAGATAACCACTAACTAAATAATGGTATTGTCACTCTGTGTTCTGCAAAATATCTGATGTTTTGCACATAAAAATGAAAACATATTTTTAAATATTACCCTAAGGTTTTTCTGCCAGCTTTATGACTTTTGGAGGATCTTGTGTTTTTCTTTTATTCCCACTCCCGTCCTCCCCCTCCCGCCCCATCTCTGGCAACCTCAAATAGGGGATTTTACATTTTGGGATTTTTTTTATTCACACACTAATGAGACAATATATTTTCAAGCTGAAACAAATTTTATTTCCTTCCTTTTGTTTTTATGGTCTGCAATAGGGTTTTTTTGGATACACTTTCTGTCCCCAGCATTATTTGAAGCCGAGTGTAAGATCAGATGGGTTTTCATTAATGTGCCATTTTATTGCACATCCTAGCCTGTCAAAGTAAAAGTTTTTTAATACACTTCAGTAGGGCCAAGTCTGCACCTAAGTTTATTAATGAAAATGTTAAAACAGGACTTGACTAAACAAAGGACCATACATCATCAATACTTGATATGTTGTTATTCATCATTTTTTATAGCCCTGTAGTTAGATCCTGTCAATATGAAAGACTGATTTTCCAAGCTGATTTTATTTAATGTTGAGAGTAAGATCATTTGCTAACCTTTTAATAAAATCAAAATTTAGACTTAAACCTATAGTGAAGCATCTTGAATTTTCTCACTCCTTCAGGTGGCAGAGACAGGCACTTTTCTCTTATTCACAGTCAACAAAAGAGACCTGTTTCACCAGTTATATTATGAACCTTATCTGAAGGAGAAAAAATCTTGCTGTGCTGTGTGAGCTAAGAAAGGAAGTGCTGAACAGAAGTTTCCAAAGGTCTACCAGTGGAGAAACAGGGCCATTCTTCGTCCCTCAAAAGAGGACCAAATGAGATGGTAACGAGGCATGTTAAATCTAAATCACACACTGTATCTCTGCACAGAATCACTCTAAAAGTGACATATCCCTGACATGTGATAGGTTGGAAACATCAGGGAACATTAAAAAATTATTAGCAAGGTTAAAAAAGCAATATGACTAATACAGATTTTTTAAAGACCAATGGAACAGACATATGTGATAAGTTCTTCAAAAAAAAAGTAGAAACAACATAGGACAATTCTCTAAGAAACTTCCTTGTGTTAGTTAAAGACAAGACAATTGCAAATGCTCATGGATTAATTTGGTTTCTTATATCTAAGCAGAATATCCTAAACAGCAAGATATAGACACAAGGTTTTGGGGTTTGGTGGGTTTTTTTTGTTTGTTTGTTTGTTTTTCCAGCTGTGCTTCCAAAGCAGCTAAATCTTATTGTTTCAGCCAGCTCTAAAAAATCCAAAAGCATGTGAGGATCAGGACTATAACACATTAAAAGGATTTATCTCCTAAGCCAAAAACAGTCATGAAAAAACCTCCATGGGAAGAAAAAAATTAATGAGAAAGATGAATTATTAGGAAATGTTTAAGAATAATTTTTATGTTTTTTCTAATTGCCTACAAATCCCAATTCTTCAGTCACCTAAAGGACTTCTTAAAAAAAATCTGGGTCAGGAGAGGAAGTGAAAGTAGAAGTTAAAAAAGTGTCCACCTCTCACATTTGCTATCAAAATTAATTGCTTAATTTAAATAAATATTAAAAACTGTTAGAGAACACAGACAATATAAAGTGAAGAAAGTACATCCATAAAATTCTATGGTTAACAGGTAACAGGAAAACACAACACAGCTGCTTAAGTGTGAAGGACAAATAAAAATGTTTCAGTCTTATAAGATGATTAATATTTAGTCACAATGCAGACCAGAAATACAGTTTCTTTTTAATCAGAACACTTAAATAACTGTGCTCCCATAAATACTAACGTAACATTAAAGGAACCTATATGTGCTTGCAGATGACACAAAGACTGGAGTCTTCACCCTTGGAGACAGAGACAACTTTACAGGACTTAGTCTATTTGGACATAGTTTAGCTGGTGATGCTTAAGCAGCAGAGTTGAACTACAGTATCTCCAGAGATTTCTTCCCACATCAGCTGCTCTGTGATTGTGTGGTTCTGTGTGGTTTACTTATAAAAGTAAATATTGTCCTTGAGCAAATACAGCAAAGTTATGAATCTTAGCTTTGATGCAGAAATTCCTGTGGAAATTACTGTTTGGTTTTTGTGACTTGTATTGGTCAGATGATGCATGTGTCCATCCATCTCCAGGGGGGTGATTGTCTAAAGCACTTATTTGGCATTAAATACTATTACTGATAGTGAACTTATAATTAATATCATCTGATTAATAATATCTCCTGTGAAATCTTAAAATAAGTGACACTTCTAAGCACTGAGGATTGTATTCTTATGAAGATGTGAAGATGTCTGCACCTCATCATCCTTAACTTCCTTTACAGTTAACAGAAAAAAAGTAAACAATTTTGGGATATTAATCCCCTGATTCATTTCAGTAGTTTACTTTAGGACAAGATGAGTTACTGCTTTGAAGGACCTCAGGAGACTCCAGGATGCGAACAAATTTTACTATAAAAATACCTTATTATCAACAGTACCAAGTGGAAAACAGTGCCCTACTTCTCACTCTAAAAACCTGAGAATCAGAGAGAACATGAGAAATTGAGGTGCTGATCTCCAAAAGTGTTTATGTACTTGTCATGGTTTAGCCTTATCTTGCAATTAAGTACCACTCTGTTGCTCGCTCACCTCCCCTCCTTCCCCAGTACAGGAAGAGAGTTGGAGGAAAAGACAAGGAAAGCTGGTAAAGTTGCAATAAGAGCTATTTAATAATATAAACAAAAATTATAGTGATACTAACAATATTACTGTTAATAAATAATTAAAAGAAAAGAAAATAGAACATATGATACAGTAGCTCACCATGCGCTAACTGACACACAGTCAGGTGCCAGAGCAGCGAGAATCCTAGAGCCAGAGAGCCCCAGAGCAGGCAGAAAACCAGCTGACCCCCCCCACCTACTAACAAAAGAACCTCCCCCATGGCTAACCTCACCAAGAGCTAACAAAAGAGCTAACCACCCAGTTACCAAGCTAGCCCAAAGCCTTAACGATCCCCTGCCCCCAGCCACTTCCAGCCTCCACAATTGCGCATGTGCACATCCAGTCTGACCATTGAGCCTAACCTGCCATGGAATGGTCTCCCTCACAGTCATGTGATTCTGGCCTCCAGTTTTAGGTTTGCAGTAGACCACCCCTCCCGAACGGTTTCTGCTAACAGCCCTGTGGGAGTAAAAGAGGTGGTTATGTAGACTGCACCACAGATGGTTAAGCAGTAACACAGAAGAGGCTGTGAATAGCTGCTGAACTGGCCAGCAATCAGACTTTTTCTTTCCAGGGCAGAGAGCAAGAAGTGTCTCCTACTGTTCAAGATAAAGTGAGGGGGTGGAAAAGCAGTCAGATGAAGTTGCTTGCTTGCTTGCTTGTTATAGTACCCACTTTAAAAGCTTTTCTGAAGCCATATTCGTGACCATAACTCCAACCTATTTTATGTCTACTTCTACTATATTTTGCATCTTTGACTTCTTCAGCTGGTGGACTATTTGCAAGGGAGAGAAAGCATGACAATATGCAAGCCTGGAATACAGAGTCAGAGTTTAATTATCTAGTCTGCTATAAATTTACCATGGTATCTTCAGCAATTAACTTAGAGATAGATTTACTGAAGGATTTGGATATTGAAACGCCTAATTTAAATGCTCCTGAGTTTCTGACATGGAATTCTGAGTTAGGTGATTAGACTCCCCATGCTTCACATGAGACCAGGGGGTTGTTATAAAATTTCATAATAACCTGTGCACTGAGTGAAAGACAGGCATCATCAAAGTAACAAAGAATACTGATGACAAAGGTGTGTACTAGAACCCATCTTTCCCTGAGGCTTAAAATCAAACTTCAGGCTGTGGAAAGTTACCTGACAATCTTTACTTGGAATTTGCAGCTCTGGAACACATTAGGTATCTGAAAATTTCTTTCAGAAATGGAAACAGGGATTGTGCTTCTCTTTGAAAACAGTGGCATGGTTAGGGAAGGAAAACAACCCTAGCTTTTTTCTTTAACAGTATTCCCCTCCCTGTGAATGTGAGACCTGGGCTCATGCCCTCTCTGTGGGGACTTTAACGCTCCCCATTTACCAAGTAGCCAACTGCAATTCAAGGCTGTATGTCTGTGTAATAACAGATGTGGAATTAAGGGGAGGATTCATTTCTCTTGTTCCAAGGGTAATGTTTTGTAGAAAGTGTTAAAGATTCATGGGATCAAATGTAAGAAATGGCAAGCCTGACTCGACATGCATGTGTAAAGAGAAAAGAGGAAGGGAAGAGAACAGCAGAAAGACAGAACTGGATTCCAACATCTCCTTCCAAATCAGCTTACATATTTCATCTGATGTGTCTAATGATATATTTAATGAATTCCTACTGCTTTATAAATTGACAAAAAGTGGATGTATCTATGGTTAAATTCATAGTCATATGGAGGTTATGAATTATTGGATCAATTATTTTCATGAGTATTAGCAAAGGCGATAAAAATCACTCCTGAAATCAAGTATAGATAAAAATAAAATAAAACACAAACTGAAACCTCATGTCAAAACCCACTTCCTCTCCTATTCAACATACTACTGTTCTTTGCTTCAGATTCAAGCAATGGAATTTGAAAGAGTCTTTCTTCTCAACTATCACCATAAATATGTACATTTTTTTTAAGTTTGAGGTATCTGAAAGTTCTATCTCTACATGTTCACATACTCAGTTTTGTCACCAAATTAATGTGTAATAATCCACTCCCAGAGTGACTGGTATGACTCTGCCAGCATTGTACATCCCAGCTCTCCTGTGATGATTTTTTTTTTTTTTTTTTCAGAATCCATGATCTTCTGCAAGAAAGCAGCATCAGCAAGAGGCAGAGACCTATCTCTCCTGGGCTTTTGGCACTCATCAGCCTGGTACTAAGAATACAAGAAAGAAGCAACGTTGAAGTAGTAGTGAGGCAAAAAAGACAGCTTGAGCTATGGGCAAAAGTAGAATGGAAAGAAGTCAGACTGCTCTGGGCAAAAACCTTCACAAAAGCATTATGTAAAAGAAAAGGATTTCCTGATGTGCTACTTATTTTGTCAACTGCTGGTGTTAATGAATAGCACAGCAATAAACAGAGAAGAGTGATGGCCAGGAGGAGATAGTCTTCTGTAGACTCAGATCAATGTGATGTAAGTAAGTCAAATACAAGATATATATCCGGGAGACATACATCTGAGTCAAATAAAATACAGCCTGTGAACTCAGAAGATTCTAACATAATTTTCAGCTGAGGGACTGGAGCCAAATCCCTGGAAATTTTACATCAATTTCTTGGAAGAATTTGACCTTATATGAATAGAATCTGTCTTTGTAAGAGAGCCTGTTCTAAGAAAATACTTTATACAATTTATAATTTGAATATAATGTTTTATGCCTGGTGACAAGTGTAAAATCACTTCCTCTGTATACAGGCCACCTACTTTAATCAAAGGTGTTAAAGTTAACACTGCATCATTTAATGAAAAGTGTTAAACAAAAAGGTTAACTAATCTTGAGTAGGTCATGGTGTTGATAACCTAAGAATACTCAGTGAATTAGCTTTCCAAATTTATCATATCATCCCTTGAGTAAAATTTCAAAGTAAAGATAATGAGGCTGTGGAGAAGAATAAGAGATGTGGAGTATTAGAAAACTGTCTCATGCATTAATAGAATTAAAGTATAAAGAGTATATACCACACATACTGACTTCCAGAGAGGTCTTTTTTTAAGACCAACAACTTGAGCTAGAATAACAATCTTAAAATATGTTTTAAAAACAATGTCTTTTTGTGTTCCTCAAACAGCACATGCTTATTTGAAGCAACTTAAATTATAAACAAGCTTACAAAGAGTTCAAAATCAAGTAGAGAAAGCCTAGTTTTCATTTTGTCCATCTTAGGAAAGGAGTAGAGTTTTTCTCATAAAAGATAGGTTAAAAATTCTGTGGGCCTAATTACAAAGTTTTGCATTTCTGAGCTAATATGTATATAGATGCAAACTATGTACAAAACCCTTACTCCTTAGTTCTACCCTACACTGCGTTTGTTCTGCATATATCCCTACAGATATTAATGGCAGAAAAGAATCTGCTAGCCAAAGCTTACAATAAAGGAATTGGACAAGGCCAGGGTGAATGAGGCTTTGAGCAACCTGGTCTGGTGGAAGGTGTCCCTGGCCATGGCAGGGGGTTAGAACTAGATGACCTTTAAGGTCTCTTCCAACCCGAACCATTCTATGATTCTATGGTCAAGTGCACCTTCATTATGTTTGCAGATGACAAGAACTTGGTTGTGAGTGTTGATCTTCCTGAGGATAGAAAAGATCTACAGAGGGATCTAGACAGGCTGGATCTATGGGCCAAGACCAACTGTAGCAGGTTCAACAAGGCCATATGTTGGGTCCTGCACTTGGGCGATAACAACCCCCTGCAACACTACAGGCTTGGGGAGGAGTGGCTGGAAAGCTGCCTGGAGGAAAAGGACCTGGGAGTGTTGGTCGACAGTGGCTGAATATGAGACAGCAGTGTGCCCAGGTGACCAAGAAGGCCAACGGTATCCTGGTCTGCATCAGGAACAGTGTGGCCAGTGGGACCACGGCAGGGAATGTCCCCCTGTACTGGACACTGGTGAGGCTGTACCTTGAATCCTGTGTTCAGTTTTGGGCCCCTCACTGCAAGACAGATATTGAGGTGCTGGAGGGTGTCCAGTGAAGGGTCTAGAGAACAAGTCCTGTGAGTAGCAGCTGAAGGAACTGGGGTTGTTTAGCCTGGAGGAGGCTCAGGGGAGACCTTATCGCTCCCTAAAACTGCCTGAAAGGAGGTTGCAGAGGCGTGGGTGTTGGTCTCCTTTCTCCCAAGTGACAAGTCACAGAACAAGAGGAAATGGCCTCAAATTGTGCCAGGGGAGTTTTAGATTGGATATTAGTAAAAATTTCACCACAGAAAGATTTGTCAGGCCATGGCATGGGCTGACTAGGCAGGTGGTTGTGTCACTATCCCTGGATGTATTTAAAAGATGTCTGGATAAAGCACTCAGTGATATAGTTAGATAATACATATAAGGTAGTTGTGAGGAATAAATAGATATAGATATAGGCATAGATATATAAGGACAAAATTCTTCACGGAGAGGGTGGTGAGGCACTGGAACAGGTTGCCCAGAGAAGCTGTGGATGCCCCATCCCTGGAAGTGTTCAAGGCCAGGCTGAATGGGGTTTTGAGCAGTCTGACCTAGTAGAGGTTTTCCCTGCCAGGGGCAGGGGATTGGAACTAGATGATCTTTAAGGTCCCTTCCAACCCAAACCCTTCTATGATCCTATGTGGGTTTTATCTGCTTCTCTTGTTCTGTTTCTTACATCTGTCTGCTTTTCACATTAAATCCAAACTGCAATATTTGTTTGCACCTTCTTGAACCAGAATATCTTTGCTCACCACCCTCACCGTGAAGAATTTCAACTTTTGGCCTTTTTGTTTTCTTTTTTTCTGAAAAGGAAGACATCTGAAACAAACCTGTCCCCAGTAGAAATGTATTCCCTGAACTGTCATGTATAAAAAAATGTTTTATCTGAGAAAACACTCCAGCTATAAAATTGTAGCATGAAGAGTAGACAAATAACTGATTTATCTCATTTTCAGATTTGTTTGCTATTAATAAATACCTTGTGGTCCTAGCAGTGTTTTCATTATGCTCATTTTTCTTATTTACCTCTTTGTCATGGAAATGAATTTTTCTATTGTTTTTTTTAAGTTATAAATCACACCAGAAAATTGACATAGATGTCTGAAATCCGCGACACAAAATCCTTTGTTGGTGGCACAAACTCCAAGGTGGAGGCCAGTCATTAGTGATGTGCCCCAGAGGTCAATACTTCAGACAATACTGTTTAACATCTTAGAATCATAGAACGGTTGGGGTTAGAAGGGACCTTAAAGATCATCTAGTTCCAAACCACCTGCCATGGGCAAGGACACCCTCAACTGAGACCAGGTTGCTCAAAGTCTCAACGAGCCTGGCCTTGAACACTTCCAGGGATGTGGCACCCACAGTTTTTCTGGGCAACCTGTTCCTGTGCTTCACCACCCTCCCTGTGAAGAACTTCTTCCTGATATCTAATCTAAATCTCCCCACTTTCAATTTAAACCCATTACTCCTTGTCCTGTCACTACAGACTCTTGTAAAAAGTCCTCCTCCAGCTTCCTTGTAGGTCCCTTCAGGTACTAGAAGGCTGCAATATGGTCTCCTCAAAGCCTTCTCTTCTCCAGCCTGAACAACCCCAATTCTCTCAGCCTTTCTTCATAGCATAGGTGCTCCAGGTGCTCTGATCATCTTCGTGGCCCTCCTCTGGACTCATTCCAACTGGTCGATATCCTTCTTATGCTGAGGGTTTCACAGCTGGACACAGTACTCCAGGTGGGGTCTCACGAGAGCAGAGTAGAGGGGGAGAATCACCTCCCTCGACCTCAATCTTCCTGAATGACCTGTACAATGGGATGGAGTGCACCTCTGGGAGGTTCACAAATGGTACAAAACCACCAGGCCTGGTTTATAGACCACATGCATGGACAGGCTGAAGAAATGGGAAGAGGAATCTCATGAAGTTCAGCAAGGGGAAATTCCAAGTCCTGCCCCTGAGGAGAAATAAATCATAGAATCTTAGAATCATACAAAGATAGAATCATAGAATAGTTTGTCCAAGCAACAGGACAGGTTGGGCTTTACCAGGTGGAGAACAGGTTGGCAGAGAAGGACCTGGGACTCCTGGTGGGAAACAGGTTGACCAGAAGCCACAAATGTGTTTTTGTGGCAAAGACGGCCAACAGGCTCCTGGGCTGCATCATGCAGACCATTGTCAGAAGGCTGAGGGAGGTGATCCTTCCCTTCTGCTCAGTCCTGGTGAGAAACATCTGGAGTGCTGTGTCCAGTGCTGGACTGCCCAGTACAAGAGAGACATGGGCATACTAGAGGAAGTCGAGCACATGATTATTAAAGGACTGGAGCATCTGTCATGTGATGAAAGATAACAGAGCTAAGAGAGTCGAGAATGTTCAGCCTTGAGGAGGTTCAGGAAGGATCTCATCCATGTGTGTAAATATCTGATGTGGGATGTAAAGAAGGCAAACTCTTTCAGCAGCACCCATTCAAAGGACAAGAGGCAATGGGCACACATGAAACTCAGGAAATTCTGTCTGAACACAAGAAAATATTTCTTTTCATGTAAGGATGGTCAAACACTGGCACAGCTTACTCCGGGAGACTGTGAAGTCTCCATTCATGAAATATTTAAACCTTGACTGGTCATAGTTAACCTGCTGTAGGTGACCTTGGTGTAAACAATCTCAAGAGGTCCCTTCCAACAAAATAATTCTGTGATTCTGTGAAATTGGACAAAAGAATCATTGAGTTGAACATATTCTTCTCACAGAAACCTGATAAATAGAAAGGAATCTTGTGAAGGAAACAAGAGAAGCATTAAAAAAATGGAAGGGGGAAAGGGTAAAAGAATAAATGATCCCAAGGACAAAAGTGTTGCCCAACAGAAGCTCCTTAAGGCTTTAGATTTGGCTTGAAAAAAATTATTTTTAGATCACCTACTCCTAACAGCCCAAATGCCTCAAATTAACAAACATCACCATCAACAATATTGCCAAGTAACAGTAACATGACAGATAGATAAAAACTTGACAAATTTTTGCTGCTTACAGCACTGTGTCCCTTTCACCTCCCTGATTATATTACTAAGATAAAATTAAATGCCTCTAAATACTTTTTTTATGTCTTATAATTGTTTTTTTTTGTTGGTTTTGGGTTTTTTTAAACCAGAGGTATTTCTTTCTATCCAGGATCCAAAGTAGAGCTGGCAAGACACACAATCATGCTTTCCTTTTTTACAGGAAGTAAGAAAAAATAAGTATTAATGACAGAGAAACACAAAATAAGAAATGTAATTTGAGCAGGAGGACATAATTCCCAAAGTAAATCATATTAAGCCCCATGTTGGCAATTATCCTCACTTTATTCTGTATAACAAATGGCGTATTAGTGACTGCACCAAAAGCTGATGATCTTCTATAAAGTAAATGTGCCATGGCAGGATAGAAACGTATAATAAGTCACTCAAATCTACATGGGGGGAAATAAAAAAGGAAAAAAATAAGGGAGGAGGAATGAGAAAATACTGGAGAAAACATTCACACTCATATTCTTTTTGAAACTGGACAAAGGGGTTGATTTGCTTGAATTTCTGGTGAAAAAATGAAGGTATACAAAACCTTTCCCTGTAAAGTGATGAAAAACCAGAACTGTTGTGGACTAAAATGCAATGAACAATATTTTCCCTTGCTTTGATAATTCCATATATTGCTTATATAAATTACTATAATACCTTCTTTGAAATGGCGAAGTTGAAGAATGCTTCTCTAAGAGTCAGTCACTGACTTCAAAAATGCATTGCTTTCCATGTTATCATCTTAAATTGGAAAATATTTTATATGGATTTTATTTGGAAGACAGAGATTAAGAAACATAAATAAAAAGGAGACTGTTGTACATCCATATAAAATCTAGTACAATTACATTTACTAATTCTTTTCAGGAAAGACTTGAATGAAAATGGTGATAAGTAAATTAGAATGCATTGTATCTCAGGCTTGGATCAAATGATTTAGAAGTTTTGTCACGGTAAATGCTTAAAAGAGAAAAATAAATGCTTTTAAAAAAAATTCTTCTCAACTGTCATTTGTGTCTATTTAAGATACTCTATTTAAGTTCCAGGTTTTGAGTAGAGAAGATAAGGATTTCCAAATGGCTATGAAAATTGTCTTCCACACATCTTCATGTACAGCTGGCAATTCTGTAGTGGTATAGAAGAATTTCAGATAATTGCATCAAAGTTTTGAATATGTCCAGGTCATTTTCTGACACATGTAATGACCTGAAATTCTGTACTGCACAGCTAAGGGTAAATGTAGAAATACTATGAGGAAAAAAGCTGTGTTATCAGTATCAGAACTAAGTCTTCAGCACGTTTCCCATCACAAACACTAATTCTGTTAGGAGGCATTAGACAGGACACTTCTACTTTTGGACAAAATGCACCTGAAATAAGCACATCAATAATGCAAATACTTAGGCTCCGTCATGAACATTCCATTTCAAGAAGTACAATTGAGATAGCACTTTCTAGTCCATAAGAGTTAATTTTGGTTGATAGATTTATTTACTAACCTGGTATAAATTCCTTCTTGGTTTCTAAATTAAATTCCTTAAGTTGCCTTTTTTTATAACACATATAACCTCTAGGAACCTAGACAGTCAAAACAATCAAATCCAACGTAAAGCTCCAAATAATCAATGTAAACCAGTGCAAATGTCATGGTGCTTTGCACTGACAGACATAGGTGAATGAATCTTGGTGTGGCAGTTTCAAATTTTAGTTTCTTTAGCTGTCCTCCTTTTACCTCTACCAAATACAGCCACTGGATGGAAGTGGAGCAGCAACAGAAGGAGCTTTTGCCTCAATTATTGATTAAATATAGTGCCTTCTGCTGCCACTAATATAAGGAAGGTATCTTTGCCTGCAGAAAATTCACTAGAACAAATCTGCTAGAACATTAGTAGTTTAATCAAACTCATCTATTTTTTCCACAGAGAAATCCAGATTTTCAGCCTTGTACCAGCCTCACTGGTCATAAACTTCCCAAAGACAGGGTCTGTCAGAGAACAGGAAAAAAGGTGTTGTCTACTCAAGGATCATCTACTGAGGGTGTCAGACACATAAGGATAGAACCAGTTACCTTACGTCTCTCTTAATCCCTGGGAGTAAAAGCCTAAGAGAAAGAGCACTTTTCAGAAATCCATAAAGAAAATAATTGCAAACAAATGTTTCATTTTATATTTGGAAACAAAAAATGTCTATTGAACTTCTTGCAGTGAAGGTGTACATATGCCGTCATATGCCATAATAACCAAAGCTGCATGATCAGATTAGTACACAAAGGAGTGCCTGCAGCTTCCCTCTTATCCCTCTAGCCATCCAGTATGGAGATTTCTTAAAGATAATGTGGCAGGGAACATGAAGAATGAGCACTTGCAGCCTGCACATGAACACAGATGGAGAAATAATTAACAAACCTGTAAAATTAGTCCAGTTAGTTAGTTAGTTAGTCAGCTCACAAGGATATCTTTATTACTTAATAGATAACTGTTATTTTTCTATAAAAACTAACCAGATCGTTTGAAACTGTTCAAATAGCGAGCCCCAGAAGACATTGAAAAGACCATTTCCTAGACTCCAGAGGACGTTATGGACAAAGATGAAAATAAAGGCAGAGGATGCAGGCAGGAACCTGAATTTCTTGCAGAGACTGCCTGAAGATGAGATAGAAGACAGCCAGAACACACAGAACACAAAAGGTACAAACAGGGCTTTGTGAGGACCAGAAGTAGACAAGATGCTTGGCATAGTTGGTAATCTTGGTCTATTATGGGAAAAGGCCAGAAGCAAGAACTTGCCTTCCAGGCCACAGTGGCAAAAGGCAAATTTTCGTTCACTTAAACCAAGTATTTGTGGGTTTTGCCCAAATAAAATCTGTTTTGGTTTTTTTTTTTTGATGTGGGTGTATTTAAAACCATTTCTGTCTTCTTGGGGAATAAAGAGAAGGTCTAGGAAGTTCTGTCTCAGAGCTATGCTGCTGACTCAGGGTCCCATCACAACATCACATATGAGTTTATTCTTTCTATATTTGTAGTAATCTGTAAGATATTAATGATTGCATATGGTACATTGTTCAGCACTGTAACAGAAATTTTCCTGGATTATGACTTGGCATCAAAGGATGACTCTACATCCTTACATGCTAAGTACTGTACTTGTTATTAATTCATCGCCTTGCATACAACCATTTATTTCCCTTTTTTCTTATTTTCACAAGCACAAGGTTATTTCAGCATCTGACTCAAAAATCAAAATCAATTTTGAGAAAAATATTAGTCTTGTACACTCCCTGTGTGTTTTGTTTTGTTTTGTTTCCTGATTATGTTATGTGACTCAGTCTAACAGGTCTGTTAAACATCTGGGTTCACCATCACTGCTGCAGCACACATCTACACAAGAGGAGAAACTAGAACCTGTGTCTCCAACACTCCTATACTTTCCCATCAGCTTTTTCATCCAGCAATTTTGGAATTTTTGGAAAAAAGACCACAAGCTTGCTGGTGAAAATTCTCAAAGAGATATCATTAAACAATATGTTCCCAAAGAATGAGTGAAACTTAAGGGAAATCTTACATCAGTCTTTTTTGTGAAAACAATCATGAAGAACAACAAATGTTTTTACTTACACAGGATACCAGCAAATTTTCTAAGACTGAAAAACCAACATTGTTTCATTTTACAAATAAAGCAAAATGGTTTTTTCTCCCTTTTTTGTGTAATGTCTGAGAATCTCCTTCCAGAAATCCACTGAGCATCACACACTTATTTATGTCAGAGCTTCTTCTAGAAGAAAGATGTCCTAATTCCATCTGCTTGTTGAAAAGCTGGAGACCAAATACAAAAGACACCAAACT
Source organism: Rhynochetos jubatus (assembly GCA_027574665.1). Classification (NCBI taxonomy): domain Eukaryota; kingdom Metazoa; phylum Chordata; class Aves; order Eurypygiformes; family Rhynochetidae; genus Rhynochetos; species Rhynochetos jubatus. The sequence continues at coordinate 121,835,679 of CM050649.1, read as the reverse complement.
TGGACATACGACTGTATGTAATAATTTTTATAGTTACAATTTTGACGCCTTTTTATTTTCATTTAGGCATTCCACCATGGATTGGAATTAATGATGTGAACACTAAAATCTTTGAAATGAATGTGTCTAGGAGCAGATGTATTACTGATGAATACAAATAAAACTATTTTTCATAGGACTTCCCATCTGGAGAAGACAATTACTGCTCTACTTTATATCATCATCTACCATAGACAGAATTTGCAACAAAGTAGAGACACTATTAGCACTTAACATTTTCTTGAGTGTATTATGATTTAAGAACCAGTTATGTCTCTATCCTGAAAAATGTTGCACTTACACAGAAAGTTACATTGAAATCTATGAACAGCATAAAACCCACTCCCCAGATTAAGAGTCTTTAATTTCCAACTCTGGAGTTCAGAAATTCAAATGACAATTCAGAACTTAAAGGGGCTACATTTGGTAAGTACCTCAGTAGTTTTCCTTGCACATGTGACTAAGCTACAGCAGACTTAACTAAAGGATTCTACTCTAACAGAATAGACCAAACAGGTACTGCAGAGAATTAGAGATGCTTTACTGTTGCTTAGTTTCATGACAACTGGAAAGTAAACCAGATATAGAGTTCTGCATTATCAGGTTTGATAAATTCCTCTTCATTTATAATTTTTTATCATAAAATAACTTTTGTGTTGGGTTGGGTTTTTTGTTGTTTGTTTTAGTTTCCTGCCAAACCCATGTCGTGTATGCAGATTAAAGATTTCTTACCACCTGAACTAACACATCGTGGAGATAGAAAACTATTGGAGATGAAAGGTTACACATGGCTAAATTAGGATTTCTACTCCAATTCAGTGGACAGGATTCTCAGGTGGTGTAAATTTTAGGTTTAGTAAAGCTAATGATTAAATGTCTATTTGAAACACTTGAGGATGCTAAACGAGTTTTGAATCCTTCTTCCCTTGAAACCCACCCATAAACATACCTCGAGGCACCTCAGGATTTGGATACATTGTTTCCAAGATCCAAGAAACAGCTCTGATATAACCTCATTTCTTGCCCTTGGTTGCTGAGAAAGTGGCTAAGCCATGAGACAAACCCATGTGATAAAGTCTGCAAAAAGATATAAAATGTAAAATTACAGACAGAAAAAGAATTCTTGAGACAAGTATTGCTACTACCTCTAGATTCAAAATGGGAATTATCAACATGTAAAGGTTTAAAATCCTAAAAGGAAAAATGACTGAAGTCTGATGAGGAGTTGCCAGACCATCAGATTGAGTTGTCATTTCAGTGTTGATTGATACTGGGAAAGATGACCTAGAATTCAGTATAGGAAGCTATGGAGGTGAACTGCTCTTTCCACAAAGTGCTTGTTGGCCAGCCAAAGCCTTCAGGGTGGTGAGCACATGGAGCTTAATAGCTCATTAAATCCCAGATACCTTCTGTGGGTGTTAGCCAATAGGTAATTGTTATATGCATTTAAACTGCTGGGAGATTCTTACACACAGCTAAAGAATTCCAAACAAATTCACTTCAAAGAATAACAGCAAAAGATTTTACCATGTTGGAAAGCTATTTAATTAAAGGTAATTCTGAAATAAAACTAGTTCTTTTCTTTTTCTTCCTTCCTCTGCCTCCCTCTTCCTCCCTCTTCACCCTTTCCTTCCTTTCTCTCCTCTTTCTCTTCCTGTCTCTCTCCCCACTGAAACATCATGATATCAATACATTGTTAACTGTGCTTTAGTGGTTATTTTGGTGTAATTGTTGTAGGACAAAATATTTCCGTTGTGAATTTCCCACATATTATAGGTCCTCTATCCCTTTTACTTTGCTGTAACAAGAAAAGACTCTGTAGCATTTCCCTCTTTGTCTGTTGTTTAGGTTAATAATGTGTGACGTCTCAGTTGATAGAAAATTATTTTCTATTCCTTTAACAATTAGGTGTTTTGTATTTCCAGTACATTTGGACTTCGTGCCCTCAACTTTACCATCCATTCTGAAGCCAAAGTCACCCTGACGACTATAAAGCACAATGGATTAATGGATTTATTCTATTCTCCTGATGCTATTGCCAGTAGTCCAAATCTGATACGGAAGAAAACTTTATTTCTAGGGGAAATAAAGAACCAACTACACACTCCCAAAGTCTGATATAGGAATAGCAATGCTATCTTGGGAAATGCTGTCATCTGACCAATGCTACAATAATAAGTATATTCTATGGTATATTGAAGGATACAGGATGTCCCTGAAAGAACGGTGGGTTTACTAATCCCTCTGAATACTTCCCACTTAATAGCTTAATTTTGCATTAAATGGACCTCAAGAGTCACTATAAAGATTGCAATGAGAAATGAGGGACAAATACAGTATAGTAAGAAATGCTATCCCAAATTTTATTCACAGATTAGAAAGTGTAGGTTTTAAAAATACAATTATTTTTAAAATACAAAGAACTAATGGGACATGTTATCTGTTTTACAACTCAAAAAAGCTATAAAATTAAGAGGTGTGAAGATCAGAAGAGGAAAAACCTGATAGTTAACTAGCAAATGAAACTAATAAACTATTCTTTGAAATTGCCCACTTCTACATATGAGGTGTTTTCCTTTTTTGTTGTTGTTGTTGTTTTCTTTTGTTTGTTGTTGTTTGTTACTTTATGATACAGAGTTATCACTGATGTAAGGGGTAGAAAGTAAGGAGCTGGAGAGGGGCTGTTTCATTTTGTTTTCCTGTGTGGGTTATAACCTACTAGGTTGCAATATCTAAGAAAAGATTTGTATGTGTGCATATGTCAGAGAAAACATGTCACCCAGTGTTACACATAGCTCCAGTACAGGTTCTATCCCAACCCTCCTGGAGATCTGTTATTTGGAACATTGGTTTTGGTGGGGGGTTTTTTTGTGTGTTTTTTGTGTGTTTGTTTGGGGTTTTTTTGTTTTGTTTGTTGTTGTTTTTTCTCTGACACATGTAAGTTATTCTGAGTCAGAATGTCCACAAGTGAGGTTGTATAGTGATCCAACTGGTAAACTATAAACTTGGAAATGAAGACCGCCTAGACATTTTCCAGGTTTTCTATGGACTTAGGTAATCTCACATCTTTCTCAGACAGGTTTTCTTTCATTTTCTCTAGTTTGTTCCTCTTCTCTGCCATTCCTTTGTTGTCCTCCTCTTGGCATGTCACATTCTGATCAGGTATACCAGCCTCAAATTTTCTGCAGCAGGTATCAGTCTTCGCTATGACTTTCCAGTACTCACTCAGTTTTCCAGATCTTTCAACCACTCCCAAAGTTTCCATTTCATCTCTATTCTCTCCCATCTTGGAGACATCAGTAATTTGTGACTACTCCTGCATTCTGATTCTTTGATGCCTTTTGACGTAACTAAATAATGTCTTTCTCTCTTTCATGCTACACAGGTTTGCGCACAAGGTTTTCCTTAAATCTTTATTTGAGCTTCTAATGGAAAAATTGTATTAACCCACAGTTTGTAATTAAGCTTACCTAGTACTTATATCAGATGATCATGTTTATCCATAAAGGGCAAACTGTGTATGGGAAAAAGTCAATTTGACAAATTGCCTCTATTCACTTCCACTCTGTCTCCTGCTACATCCCTGTTCCATATTGATTCTTTGCTCACAAGTCAATTTCTTCACACACTTCTTACTCTGTAGTAGCTTTATGCCACTTCTCTCTAGTCAGAGGTCTTACTGCCTCTCAGCTGTGCTTTCAAAGATTAAGACCTCCTTTTGAAAATATCCAAGAGGAAACAATGAATAAACTAGGCACAATGATATCTGTGAGAACAGACTGTCATAAGCAGGTTAGTAAACTTATAAAGGGCCATTGTGGCTGCTGATTTAATGTTCTTCCCTATTTTGACTCATGTACTGACTCCCATCAAAATAGTACAGACAAGAACAGCAGGCACTCTGACATGAAATTGATAGCATTTTTTTTCTGGGTGGAAGTAATATTAACAGCTTTTGAAACAGATCAGGAAAATGTAGATAGTCCTAGCAGTGTACTTACATTTTTCAGAAGCTTTTAACAAGATGATAGTCTTTCAGACCTTCACCAGAGGTTCCTGAAGAAACTGTGAATGACTTTAAGGAAAGGTGTTTTGTAGGTCAGTGTGTGGCTAAAAAGATCAGAATTAAAGTTTGTGTCCAACTTTCACAGCAGGCAAAGGCTTACAGTAGGATACCATAGGCACTGACACATAGGTCATTTAACAGATGTTTTAGAATCCAGTAAATGATCTGGGAAAGGAAGTAAATGTTGATGTGACAAATTTTACAAATAATACAAATTTAGTGTTTTTCTATTAACCACAACGGAAAATTTTTAGAGTAACATTTTCTATTTTCATAAGTGATTTTACACTGAAAATACAAACCTAACAAGAACAGTCAGTTCCTTGAATAAGCACAAAGTACTCTAACTTCTACACATGTGGACTTAGAAAACAAAATTGTGCCTCATTTTGGTACAGTAAACTTCAAGAATAAGGATAAACAAGCTATTCTCAAACTTCTTGACAAAAGGAGTGCTTGAAAATATAATGGAATTGAGTTTAGAAAGGTGTCAAAAATACAATAAGTGGCAACGTCTCTCCCACTTGCCTCTGGTTTCAACTTTCTTTAAGACTTTCCCTGTATTTTTTCCTTGAAAACTATTAAATTACTATGATTCCTTAATATGCATAAATCCTAAAATGCACAACAAAATTGATAGTCAGTCAGGTTTACATTGTTAAAAATGCCAAGGTTATATCTATTTCACATTGGATCTGTTTATATAAGGTATAAATGGAGCTATCCTTGCAGGAACTGAACAAGAGAAACCAGCTCTGGAATGAGCAGCTTTCTACAGAGCTGCACTTTCACTAAGTAGTTATGCTTAGAGGCTCAATAGTTAGCATCTCAATGACGATGGTTTATCATTGCTTCTGTGATTTCAGGAACCACAGACCAGTGTTGCTGCATCTCACATAGCTATCTATCTCAGCTAGCTCAGAGGCAAAGTGAGAATTTCTTTCATGGCACAGCAGTGCCCTACATAAAAATGTTCATAGAGTCTAAGCAGTCTGTTGAAAGAATTGCCTCCATAGCTAGTTGTCTTCTTACTGCCTGGTAAAATACAACTCTGGTTTCTGAACAGTCCCTGGAAGTTACTGCAGGCATGATTTACCTGAATTATTGAATGGAAAATGACTGAGAATGACAGAAAACTAAGTAATTGAGATCCTTGTGTTTAAGTGGCAGTTAAAGCTTATTTTCTTCTTCTTCTTCTGTTCTTTTTTTAATGAAATGGTACTAATAGAAGTGGGGAACTTTGATGGTATAAAGGCTTTGCACTATCACTCTGCCTCAGAATGACATTCATGCAGAAAATGCCAACAGGAGTGGCCCCCCACCCTCACCATCATAGACAAAGCCTCGTTAGGCTGACATTGTACATGGGACCAGATGGCAGGCTACGAGCAGAAGATTACGAGTCCTTAGAATTGAATGACAGGTTTTATTCCCAATGCCACAGTATTTCAAGAGAGTTTTCAAAGTTCAATAAGCAGAAGTCATATAACTTGTGACCTCATCTTGCCAATTAGGAGAGAAAACCCTTAAGGGTAATAAGCTTGGCCAGATAAATGTAGACTTCCAGGGCTAATGAGGATCATATTGTATAAATTGACAGCATTCACTTCTTTTAATTAAAAAGTAATAAACATATGGTGTGTTTTATAATAGAAGAAGGAAAAAGCAATGCTCTTCACTGGGCATAGAGCCTTCCTGGAATCTGTCATTGCTTGAAGAGGTAAAGCAAAAGCCACACACACAAGCAAAACAAGGTATTCATTCACTACTTCCCATTGGCAGTCAAGTGTTCACCCATCTAAAAGAATCATAAAATGGTTTTGGTTGGAAAGGACCTTAAAGATCATCTAGTTCTAATCCCTCTGCCATGGACAGGGACACCCTACACTAAACCTCCAGGAAAGCAGGGCTCCATCACACATAACAGTTGCTTGGGAAGACAAACACCATCACTCCAAAAGTTCTCAAAGCTATATATGCTTTGAGAATATGGAATTGAATATCTCCTTGGTCAGCTGGGCTGATCTGTCCCGGTTGTCCTCTCCCAAATTCTTGTGCACCCCCAGCCTACTCGCTGGTGGGGTGGTGTGAGGAGCAGTACCTAAAACATCCCTGTATTATCAACACTCTTTTCAGCACAAATGTAAAACATAGCCTGCCAGCAGCTACTATGAAGAAAATTATGCCAGCCAAAACCAGCACATGGGGTAGGGTTCAGTTCAAGACCCAGATGAAGTATCACCTTGTAAAGATAATGCTGATGGTAAAAATATCTAATATGTTTAACTGATAATGAGTTTTATTTGATTAAGTAATACTGAGATATTGTTCACATGCAGAACCATGCTATGGGGAAGAAGCAAATGGACAAACCGCAGCTTCCACTCAGTAGTGACTCCATCACAGTAAGGCTGTCATCAACCTGATTCTGTAAGAAAGCAAGAGGAAAACAAAAGGCAGTTCCGCTTCACCTGTGCCAGTAAAATCTTGGAAAACAAAGGAAAACATCTTGATCTACAGGAAAGCTCTACTGAGTCCACTTTTTCCCAGGTACTGTGTTATATATCGATGAAGAATTAAACTGCAGTAATGTGAAAAGTTTAGAATTCCTGATTCCTCTCCTCTGAACTGTCCTGCAAACCTCTGGTTAGGAGACTTCTAGCAGTTGATTTGAACTCTTGTTCTCCATGTCAGGTAAAGGAAGGAATCAACACTAATATCCTTAACAATTTTGGTGGTTCAAGAAGAACCTATTGGGGTTCAAGAAGACCCCTAAATTCAAGCCTTTTCTTTTTGTTCTTTATGAGGGTACTTCAGACTTAAATAATGTTTATGTCTAAAACTATAACATTAATTGAGAAATGAAACATAAATTGCAGTAACATTTCTTGGGTGGGAGCGGGGCAGAAGCTTTTCAATTTCCTAAACTGGAAGAATTAAGAAGGTGAAGATCCACATCTGATAAGTCTGAAAGTGTATTAAATTCACATTATGAATTTATAAATGCATGATTTCAGTATATAAAGACTTTGAAGGGGAAAAAAAAAGGAATATCACACGCAGATGAGAGAAGATATCATGTAAGCTCTATGGACATTGGGAGGAAAACTGTGACAACTGATAATACCATGTTCATAGATTATTATGCAATAATTATAATGGAAGAAATGTATTATGTTAAAGATACCAAATGAAATTAAAAGAAGTAGAAAAGGGTAAATAAAGGGAAGGCAAGGCAGAAAATTGTTGTTCAGAGGTAAGATATTTCACACATCACTTTAATTCAATGAAAAATTGGTAAAAATATGAATTGAATAGCTCAATCTATTACTAGATGTAAAGACTAGGCAGCAGCCCAGAAGCAGAAAACTTCACACCCAATCAACATTGCAGAGGAATTAGTGAAATTCCAACAAGCCTTCCTTGGAATTTTACAGAAGAAAAAGAGAAATGGCAACTTAGTATGATGGATTCATCTTAACACCACCAGAGCAGTATAGTTTCCAACCCAAATTCCAGGGAGCAGTTTATGTGCCAGGCAAGCAGGAAGTGTGTAAAACCCTGAAGCCTCTACTTTTGACTAAAATTAGTGAATGGAAAAATGAGGGATCTATTACCTGGAACAAATAATTCAGTTAGTTACACAAGCAAAGCAACAGTGTCTAGAATCAGCAGTCCAACCCTGTGCAAACCTGCAGAAAGTTCCTAAGACTCTGTGGATATCTGAAGATCTGGATTCTTTCCTCATATTACATGGGTGAATAAATAACAAATTTTACCTTGTACATAATCTCCCTCATGAAATGCTGCAATTATTACTCCCCTGACTGTTTAAATCTCTAGCTACTCTCACAGTTTTATTTGACCCTTTCTGTCGATGGTCATTTATCTTGTTAAAATTTCATATTGAAAATTTGTACAATTTTGTTATTATCCTTCTTTTTTTTTCTTCTTTTTCCTTCAAAATACAAATAATCAGCCTACCTATTTCACTATCATCATATGTTCTACCTACTGATATTTTCAAGATATCACTGTGGTTTTTTTATTTGGATATTTGCAGACTTCTTACGATCCTTTATTAATTGTTTGGGGTTTTTTTTTCTTTTTCTTGTCCTATAATCTGTCATAGTACTTTATTGTCAGAATTATTTAATTGTCTATTCTACTTTTCACTAATAAGATCCCAGAGCTCACCTCTATATAAAAAAAATAACAATAATGACCTGGAATGTAGACTCAAAACTCAGGCTTCTCTCTGAGGAATCCCTGCAGAAGACAGCCTTTCTATGCACTGCCAGCTTGGATTTGCATTAGGAAGAAGTAAGCGTTCTAACTTTTTCATATTCATTTCCTGACTCCTTCAAAATCACAATAATGTATCTTACTTTCTCGCTCTCTTTTTTTTTTTTTTTGCTACTGTCTCAATTTTCACTACATTCACCAATGTAAATTTTTTTTTTTAGCCAGGACAAGCTGCTGTCTAAGACAAAAGGCTCCATACCCTTTATATCACTGTTCTCCCTCTGCTCAAGTCTCCAACACCTCTTTGAAGTTGGTGAGAGATTGCTCCTATGTATTCAAACTAATTATAGAAGTATATTCAAGTCTGTTTGCTGACCAAATATTTTTTGCTATAACTCTGAGTTTATCATTACAAGTTTTAAGCAAATCTTTCCTGTTATTTTTCCATTTCTCTGACCATCTTCATAACTCTTTGCTCAGTTATTCCAGTAATAAGTAAAGTCACGACTATATCAAGGTGCTTCATGTTCATATTTCTTCTTCCTTACTCACATCAGTAAGTCCTGTGGATAACTAAATTTTCTGGCTTTAATCCTATACTGAAGTCATAAGCAGCTGTTTTACTTCGTGTTCATGTTAGACTTTCTGAATGCAAATGAAACATTGCACCAGCATAACCATTTTAAGAGTTAGTTCACATTCTTGCAATATAGTATAGAGACTATCTCAAATCCTGTCACACACAAAGGCTACACGTTTTCTTAGAAGCCAACTTCATCTGAAATAGATGAAGCTTATTCCACCATGACTGTATTATACACCTGACCTATTTTCCCTGAAAAATATTGATTTTATCTCACTATTCTCTCTTCATACATGGCAGTATGTATAAAATGATATTTGATAGGCTGTAATAAGGAAGGAGACACCACACTGTCATGAGCATTATGTTTCCTTTTTCCAGTATAGGGCAACTGATTTCCTAATTCTCTTGCGTTTGTTTAATTCTTCATATGACTGAAAAATTTTGTACAGTATATAAAATAATAATCTTTCATTTACTAATTCATCATTACAATACCTCATGCTTTGTTGCTTTGAGTTTATCATCTCCTAAATTTCTTCAAAATTTGTGTCTTCAGACAGTTCATGTAGTTGAAAATTGCATTCTCAAAGTGTTTTACTGCCTGTCCATCTAATGTCATACAATTTGGGGAAGAAAGCAGTGTGGGACTGTAAGGAAAAGAGAAGCTATTACAGTGGTGCAGAGAAAATTGAATTAAAGGCTACCTGATGACTGGGAGTAAGACAGGAAGGAACAGGGTGGGAAAGGGAAAGAGGTAACACATGTAAATACCAGCTTAGTTGTCACAGCTCCAGGAGCTAGGATAGCAAAGATGGAGGGCAGACTGGGGGAGAGTAGGATTGCTGCAACTTTTGCAATTATTTTAATCAAACCAATCTTGATTTCTTGTTTATCCAGATTTACAGCTTTACTATGGAGTTTTAAAATTATTATTTTCTTGTGAAACCATTTTCATTCTTTATTTATTATTCGATTGCTAGCTATCCTTCAAAAATTTTCCTTTAAAATACTCCCAAAATAATAACACACATGCCTGGACGCATGTTTTCTATCATGTCCAAAAAAATTGTCTTTGGCAGTGTTTTACCAGGTGCTTGTCTACACCTTTGGCTTTATTGTGTTTCTCACAACGGAATGACTAAAGTTATGGTCTTGTTCTTATTTATTAAGCACTCAAACTACTCCATATTTCTGGTGCCTCTTCCACAGATTTAACTATTTAATCATATTATTTGTTTAATAATTTAATTTGACTATTAATTATATTACTATTCTTATTTTTTCAGAATTTGAGATATTTTAAATAATTTTTACTTAATAATGTGTTCATGTTGCAAAGATGTTGAAGAATAGTAAGTTGTAATATGCCACATAGTCACTATTCAGTTCTCTAACCTGTGAGATCCAGTAATCTCCCACCTTAACTCCCAAAGTCACAAGAGCACACAGCCCTTCTCATGGGCTGAAATCATTACTCTCCTGTAGCATTCCTTTCCAATTGATAGTAAAAATAATAATAAGAAAGATAATGAGAAGTGAAGTCATTGCTGGTTAATTCACTGAACTCATTGTTTGAATAATAAGGTTGCTTGCAGTGAAATGCATGAAAATCTCCTCAAGTTCATAGTGTTAATTGTCCTAATGTTGTGTAAGAAAAAAATACTGGTCACTAAAATATTGTTAGATAAACAAAAAATTAACTAACTTCATAAAAGAAAGATTATATTTGATGCCAAAAACGTATGTTGGCACATGCTATGGGGAAAATACAAAGAAAGTACTTCACCACATCTGGCATGTCAGCAGGTAGGTGCAGTCGAAAATGCGAGTAGGGAATAAATCTACAGCGTAAAAATCAGTGGTGAAGGATACGGATGGAATATGTATGTTTCAATGTCATTCTGGAATACGGATGAAAATACAGCATTGTCTATATTGTGAGAGATCATGTACACAACTCATCTCTGTTAAAATGGAGCCATGAGGTAAAGATGAAATTCTATGAAAAAATGTCTGACGGAGGTTCAGACAGGATGTGTTGGCAAGTCACCCAAAAGCTGCCATCTGACTCTTAGAATATAAAGCAGTATATACCATGCATAGATCTGTATGTTTTAGAGAATAAAAAGCCTTATAAAATCTCTGTTAATTTTTGTTGTTGCATTTCCAATATGTGAAAAACCTTGGAGAATTATAGAAATTACCTTAATTTCTTCAACGTATTATCTTCATCACCCGTCACCTTCAAATAGTTGATTATGAATGAAGAAAGATTCATAAAAAATAATGGCAGTAAGAAGGCTTGTGCATCTTTCTCAGAAAGAAAACCAAGAAATTACTTCAGTCATGGTCATTGTTGCCTTTAGAACAAATATACTGTGCTGGTTTTAGTCAGGACAGAGTTAATTTTTCACAGTAGCTGGTAGGAGGCTGTGGTTTGGATTTGCCCTGAGAAGAGTATTGATAACACTGGTGGTTTTAGTTGTTGCTAAGGAGTGTTTGTAGTAACACAAAGATTTTTTCAGCTTCTGATACTGCAGCTGTGTTCCCAACTTTCTCACCACAGACAGTGTAGGGGACACACAGTTCAGACAGCTGACCCAAACTGACCCAAAGGGTATTTCATTCCATTGAATGTCATGCTGAGTATATAAGCCAGGGGTGGGCTGGGAGGGGGTCATAGTTTGTTTTGTTCACTTGGTTATTCGTTCATTGGTTCTTTAGTTTGTTTGCTTGTTAGTTGGCTGTTGGTGGGTCAGTTACCTTTCTAGGTCACTCTCTCACTTGTGAGGTTCGCTTGAATTCTCGTGCGATCACTCTCTCAGGCTCATTTGGACACTTCTGCGATCGCTCCCAGGCTCTCTGACTCTCGCTACTCATGGCCTGGCTGTGCATCTGTCAGCAGGTGGTGAGCATCTGCATAATTTGTTTTATTTTCCATCATTTTTATTACATATTATTGTTAGTATTGTTAGTATTATTAGTATCACTATTTTTATTGCTATTTTATTAATTTATATTCAATTATTAAATTGTTAATTGTTTTAATCTTGGCCCACAAGCTGCCTTGTCTTTTGCTCCAATTCTGCTCCTCCACTGGAGGAGGGGGGAGGTGAGGAAGTGGTTGTGTGGTTCTTAACTGCTAGCTGAGGTTAAACCACAACATATGCCTATACAGAAAACAAGTGTTTGCAATGGTGTTTGCATGTATAACTTTTTATCAATATGCTTAAAGTCACAAAACTGATTTGGAGGACAGTGTTTTTAGAAATATATACAGTTCCAAAATGCCATTGAATTTGCATTGCTACAGTTTTGATGTGTATAGAAAGAAAGGGATGGAGATAAACATACTTGACTTTTTGTCCAAATATTATCTATCTGAATGTCTCTCTCTTCCTCCTTCTTCCCCTCATCTTTTATTGCCGAGCATGACATCATAAAGTATGGACTATCCCTTTGGTCAGTTGGGGTCAGCTGTCCCAGCTGTGTCCTCTTCCAGCTTCTTGTGCACCCCCAGCCTACTTGCTGGCAGGACAGTCTGAGCAGCAGAGAAAGTCTTGACACTGTGTAAACACTGCTCAGTAATAACTGAAACATCACTGTGTTATTAACACTGTTTTCACCAAATCCAGAACATAGCATCTTACAAAATACTATGAAGACAATTAACTCTATCTGAGCCAAAACCAGTGCAATGAGTATGGACAAAAATGGAAAGTGTGCTGAGCCATTGTCATGTGAACGAGAAAATGCAGACCACACAGCAGAAAACAAGGAAAATACTCAGTATCATTTACAGATGTTGAAGCAAAAGATTTTTTAGTTAAAAACTACAACTTATGGACTGCTATTCATACATTATGAATACAATCTTTACGGAAAGTGAATACTGTTTCATCAAATATGGTGCTCTGTGACGGGTTAATTGCATTCCTGATCCTTTCTGACTTTCTTGTCTTTAAAGGTCTTCATCTATTTCATTCTGAAGAGAGAAAAGTAATTTCATCATTCTCCTATTCTTATTATATTTCACATAGCAGGATCTGGGTCTTTGTCATGGTTTAACTCCAGCTAGCAAAAATACCATGAAGCTGCTCTCACAGCTCCCCTCCAGTTCCTCCAGAGGAGAGGGAGAATCGGAGGAAAAAGACAAGGAAGCTTGTAAAATCGAGATAAGAACTATTCACTAATTGAATATAAATGAATAATATATATACATAAATGAATAGATGCAATAATAAGTAATGAAAATAATAGAAATTAAAACATATGATACATATGATACAATTGCTCACCACCTGACGACTGATGCACAGACAGGTCCTGGAAGTGAGAGTCAGAGACAGAGAGCCTGAGAGCTGGACCCAAGAGCCGGACCCCCAGAGCTATTGCAGCAGATTCCAAGTGAACCCTACCAACAACAGCACGACCGGGAAAACTAACAGACCAACTCACTCACTAATGAACCATCACAGTCCTAAAAAGTTTATTGAAGCTAAAAACCTTAACATCATATTGGAAATGTCACTGTTTCTCTTTCTTCATTAAATATTTACATTCAGAGCACTTGCAATATGACAACAGAAATTAGTACAAAAATAAAATTGCTATTTTTTGTTAGAAAACATAACCAGAGCACAAAAATGTTGTGATACTCTTTGATCGTGTGATAAAGCAACTTAATAAAAACAATAACATGCTTCAAATATTTCAAAGTTTTTGACATGACATTATATAATATCTTACTCAAAAGGCATGCAGTGTATATCATCAATTTGTCATATGTTTTAGTTGGGAGAAACCTGATATATTCAAATGTAGAAAATAGAGTTTAAAAGGGAAGAAATCCATGCTAGGGTTTATGATATCTGGGAACACTGAGATTTCTTCATGATCTGATACTACTCAATGTTTTCATCAATAATCATATTGTGCACATTTAGATGATCATGTAAGACGTTTAAGGATGATGATCTTTAAGGTCCCTTCCAGCCAAAACCATTCTGTGATTCTATGTTTCTATGATCTTTGCTAGTACATTGTGTAGATCAATGGTAGCACTAAACAACAAGGATAAAAGGGTGTTACTATATCATGTTCCAAATCTCCCAGGTACAGTGTCATAATTCAGCAAAACGTGTTTCAATACAGCATTGACAGTGGAAGTTGTTACACATGGGAAGTGGCGCCGCAGTCTTCAGCAACAGAATGAGAAATATCTTCCTGGAAATTTTGAGAAAAACCTTAACAATTATCAGAGAGACCAGTGTCAATGTGGAAGTCCAATATAAAGTCTGGTGAATGTTGTCACTGAAAGCACAAAAGAATATCAAGAAAGAACTAGATAACCTCTGTACAAAGCATTAATAGGAACTTGAAGAATTCTTCATCCTGTTCGAGGTGTGTACTTCACTGAAGATATTAACTTAATGAAGAAAAATCAGAGTGCTCAAAAATTGACCTAGAAACTAATCCTAGAAGTGGGATGCTTATGGAATTCAATCCACTAGTTTACTGAAGACAAAATGAAGTTTCTTCACCATGCAGCATAGATACTTAACCATAGAAATGTTATTTGATAGAAGTGTCTTAATCTGCAGATGAAGGCCTAAGATGATCCAGTGTCTGGGAACTGAAGTTAGACTTGCTCAGCCTTGAACTAAGATGCAGTAAGATATATTGGTGAAGTTAATCAACCATTGGAAAAACCTGCCAGAAGAAGCTATGGACTTGCTATTGTTTGGAGTATTTTAAAAACAGATTAGATAGATAGTTATCTGAGAAACATATTTTAATCCAGTTTCTGGAAAAAAATACTGCAGTCTGTATAGGCAGAGTACAGGGCCAGATGGTCCCTTCAAAAGGGAGTGCTGGTCCCTTCTGTTCTCAGTGTCCTTGAGCGAGAAAAATGAATCTTTTATTGCCATCTTTTTCAGAGCAGCACTCAGAGTCAGCATTTCTAGGATTAGCGAACTGGAGTATACTCCCTTGGCAGAGCTGTGTTTCCAGTCTCATGCAGTGTGTAAACAGCAGGCAATAAAGTTGTCTGGTTGCTCCCAGAAGACCATGTTTTGCCTGCAGAACCTACATATTGGGGATGATGCAAAGAAAAGAAAGGCATAATTTGATTCTTAAGACAGGGCTGTGTTGGAAGAAAAACTTCTACTTTAAAAAAGAGTTAAGATTTTTAGATTGGCACATATTTTATGCAGAATACACCAAGACTCTGCACTGTGAAACTAACAAAATAATTTTTCCAAGTAGAAATATATTTTGACTGGTTGTGTCTACATGTGTTTTAGTTTCCAGATAGTTTTTGTTTCCATTTATTTTATACCAAAGAAGCCACAACAAATTTAGTTAGAGGTTATAACTCTCAAATATACAAATAATATAATACTTTATTGATATTCCTTCAATTATTAATTATTATTAATTGAGATATCTGGTTTTCTACTAAATCCTCTATTTTTTTAAATATTGATTTACTATGAGCTAAAAGGGATTCCTGCAGTGCTGCTTCCAGGATTGTGAGTGCTTTCTGAGAGGCTTAGTTCATCAGCACTGGCAGCATGTTAATTAACTCAGCTGTGAATGACCCCCTGCTATTTTACTGGAATTGCTTGTAGTAAAATAAAATAAGACCAAAAAGAATAGATAAAACATTGCTTTTGCAGCCAATAGAGAATGGGGGAGTTGTTCTCCCATGTTATTCCTTTCAGTGGTAGTCTCTCGGGCGACAATCCCCATAGTGTAAATTTCTGAAGTCAGGCAGTGGCATCAGTTGGAAGGGGATGATATAAAGTAATACCACCTCATACAGACATAAAACTTCTTAAACATTGGAAAGAAACATGCTTCTGCCCTTGAATGATTACTCTTATTACTAAATCTATATTTGCACATGTTGCAACAATGGCCTATAGCACAAAACAGAATCAAAGTCTCATCAATGCGAGCTGAGTATATACAAAAAAACCAAATGTGCAACCTCAAGAAAAGTTTTTTAGAAGGTTTTAGATCTACAATGCATATGATCACATGTAGTGAATTCCAAAACATGTACTGTATTTTAAACAATATCATTATTCTGCATTATGTTCCCTGGTGCTAGATTTTCCCCATTATTCTATTGAAAACCTCCCAAGGCTTTTCTTTTTTAAGTGTTCTTGCATTTCTTTTGTTACATTTCTTCTCTTCACAGATCTTCTGTGATCTCTTGGAACTCTGAACTGGAAACCTTGGAAATTCACATTTTTTTCATAAAATGGCAAGTTAAAATATGTGTGATTCAAAGACACAAAAGTAAGTTGTTGTAGACAGGAACTGGTAAAACTTTATAGCAAAAGAAATTACATTGCTATATCTTAATGTTACTACAAACTGATACTTTTGAAAGGTGTTACAGTCTGCAGGTGAAATTCCAGTACCACTGAGTTAACAACCACCCTCCCCTCCCCCTCTGATTCACTTAGGATAGTATTTCACCTGTAAACCCAATTCATGTCTCATTTACCCTATTTTTAAACTGATACAGAAATGTCCTTGGCATTGCTACTAATTCATCCTAAAGGGACATGAAGTCTTTGGCTTCTTTTTTTTTGTATTGTTTTCCACACTCCAGAGGAGTACAAAAGCAGTTCAGCCCATTTGTTTTTCCATTCACAAGTCTCTCAGGGAGCAAGAAATAGCAAAAACAAGCTGAATGTGAAAAGCAGCAACTAATTCTTACATTGCTTTTCTGAAAACCTGTTAATTGCTGCACAAAGCTCAGTTGTGTCACTTTATTTTATCGTGAAAACCTGACAGCACATAGCAGGTTTCAGTAAATTAATTCTATTATATTAATTGGGATACTTAAACTAATGAAACTCTTTGTAGTTTTGCAGTTTTCAGCAGAAGGCAAAGAAATTCAATATCATAATCCATGTATGCTAAACAGAGACACTGGGCTATCATTTTAACATTTTTTTTGTGTCTGTTGTACACCATGAAGCTTAAGAAGAATTCAGTCCTCTTGAGTCAATGTCATTCCTTGAATAAATGTGATAGTGAATGTTTAAATGGTATGTATCTTCAGAATGTAGAAATAATTACAAGTTGTATAACATGAGGAACAGTTTTCTAACCCTAACAGTGTGACTTGGAGCTTGTGTATGCAGCAATGTGTAAACATTTCAAGATACTTCTGTAGGTGATACACTGCATTTAGTTCATAAGTTATTTAGAAATAAGACATATCTCTTATCTGATCAGCTACAATTTGTTTAATCACAATCATTATGATGATTAGGTTTTTTTTTTTAACCTAACGTTTTGTTTTAGTTAAGATTTTGATTTAGCATTTAGTGGGACACGTTTGAAGCAGTTATTTTCCTTTGTATCATCTCACTTTCTGTGTCTGATACTTACTTCCAGGAAACTGGGAGAAGCCATCATTTAAGGCCTTCCATTTGGAGGAATCAGAGGAAAAATCTGCATTCAGTCACCAGCTCAGAAGAAAATTACACCATCAAATGCAAAATGACATTTCACTGATGCTGAAGAGAGACTGAAGACTATAATGAGCTGTTACTGACTATCATGATCGTTAAGATTCTCTATTTGGAGAAATAAGTTCTGGCATGTACAAGTAAATGAGAAATTTCAAACCGAGTTTTCTTGGCCATTGAGTAAAATAATCTGTTTTAGAAGTACTCAGTTTCCCCTTTTTTAAACTCAAAGATTTTATTTTTTTTAATCTCATAGGAGAAATATTGTCCTTTCTTAACTGCAGAATAGTGGAATTGCTTATCTTTCATCATTAATCTTATAATAGAGAACGAAACCCAGATCTACCTTTTAAAGACAATTTTCTAAATGGAATTGAGTTACCTATGAGCCTTGACTCCTTAATTTTAACTGTGAGAAATCACTTTCCCCTTTCTAATTAAACTTTCTGGTTGTTATAAACAGGAATACTGAACAGAGATAATTAATAATTTCACTACTTTCAGAGTAAGTGGGCTAGTGACCATATATGAAACAATAATACTTTTTTTC
Organism: Rhynochetos jubatus; assembly: GCA_027574665.1. Taxonomy (NCBI): domain Eukaryota; kingdom Metazoa; phylum Chordata; class Aves; order Eurypygiformes; family Rhynochetidae; genus Rhynochetos; species Rhynochetos jubatus. Next base: position 121,817,698 of record CM050649.1, on the reverse strand, counting down.
TGATGATATCTTAAAATTATTAAAAACCTAAAGGGTTTAAGGCAGTTGACATTAATTTTGCTTGGAGCAAAATGTAGCTGCTGCTGGTGAAGTCTAAACATGGCTTTCTGAAAAGAAATATGTGGGAGTTGATAGCCAAAGGACAAACTTCGCTTACTGCAAAAACTATTCCTGAGCTGAATCAAATCCATATTTTAATGAACCATCATGTTTTCAGAAAGTTATATTTTAGGAAAGAAAATAATGTACAGAAATCAGTGGGATTATAAGGAGTATATATATTCAGGGACGGGTAGGAGTTGCAGTGTAAGTTGCATATGTAAGTGTTTTATTTCTATTTTATTCATCTTTGACCTGAAATAAGTAATTTAAAAAATATTTTTGTTTCCACACAAAAAGGAAATGTCAAAGGACAGACAGTTACACTGGAGAATTGCATTACGTGATGTTTATTCTTTTTCAGATCAATACCAAGAATTGGAAACAGTGAATAGTGCCATGAGAAATGTTGCTGAATGGCAGAGAAGAGTCAATTGCAAAGGGTTGCAGAACTTTGTTGGAACATTCCTAGGCACTGTGATTCTTAAGCAATATATGAACAATGAAAAAAAAACCCATATACATTTAGTGCATGCAGTATAAAGAATCCATTTTTCACATACATAGGAAATTTAAAGTGACTCTTTCCATTTGTGCAGGAAACACTTATGAGAAAGACTTCAATGCAAATGTCACCTCATCAGCTAAAAATGTAAATCCAATTTCCAGAACATTTAAGAAAGAGTTAGAACACAAGGAAGAGAGAATTTTTCTGATATTACGGAATTCCTTGGTGCACCCAGTTCTTATAAGTGCATGGAAACCATGCCCTTCCAGTACTAAAAAGATACAATAATACTTTAAGAGCTTCAAAGAAAGTTGACAAAGAAAAAGACAGAGAATGTATTTCATATAATAAGGAATTTAATATGACTGAAAGGAAACAAAATAAAAGTAAAATGATAGTAGTCTATACAATAATGAGTGGCATGGAAAAGACGAAGGAGGAACAACTGTCTAACTTCTTTTCTACTAAAGGACTAGGATACATAAAATTAAAATAGTACACTAGTTCCTTCCTTCCTTCCTTCCTCCCTTCCTTCCTCCCTTCCTCCCTCCCTCCCTTCCTCCCTCCCTCCCTCCCTCCCTCCCTCCTCCCTTCCTTCCTTCCTTCCTTCCTTCCTTCCTTCCTTCCTTCCTTCCTTCCTTCCTTCCTTCCTTCCTTCCTTCCTTCCTTCCTTCCTTCCTTCCTTCCTTCCTTCCTTCCTTCCTTCCTTCCTTCCTTCCTTCCTTCCTTCCTTCCTTCCTTCCTTCCTTCCTTCCTTCCTTCCTTCCTTCCTTCCTTCCTTCCTTCCTTCCTTCCTTCCTTCCTTCCTTCCTCCCTCCCTTCCTCCCTTCCTCCCTTCCTCCCTTCCTCCCTTCCTCCCTCCCTCCCTCCCTCCCTCCCTCCCTCCCTCCCTTCCTTCCTTCCTTCCTTCCTTCCTTCCTTCCTTCCTTCCTTCCTTCCTTCCTTCCTTCCTTCCTTCCTTCCTTCCTTCCTTCCTTCCTTCCTTCCTTCCTTCCTTCCTTCCTTCCTTCCTTCCTTCCTTCCTTCCTTCCTTCCTTCCTTCCTTCCTTCCTTCCTTCCTTCCTTCCTTCCTTCCTTCCTTCTCTTTTTCTCCAGTTTTCATAAAGATTATTTAATTATAACAGAACCTTGGCTATTGTCCTATGCCTGTTAATGTCCATAATCTTTGAGGAACAATTTCATCAAATGCAAAAAAGGAAAGATATTTAATGGATCATACTAATCTCTTGCTTTATTAGCTACTTAAATTATTAAGTAACGTATGTACAATTTGCCTGTACTGAAACATTGTAAGTCTGACCCTGTGAAATCAAGCTTGCATATATATATATGTATATACAGGATACTTTAGCCTCATGATCAATTTCTGTAACTAAACTAGCCGTTATCTGTGCTTCCCACTAATTTACAGTTCTGAGAAACTGAGGATAGGCTGGGGATATTACATATATATCTCACAGCACTGTTGATATTTCCTGTTGGTATCTCTTCCAGATCTCATGGACACATTTTATTCAGTCTATATGATTCATAGTCCCTGTGCTTCTTTGTTCACTTGCAACATACATGTGTTTCACAAATCTACAGTATAAAACCAATGAAAACAAATGACAAAAAGCAGTACTTTTAGGACCTGATCTTGTAATAATTCTGTTGTGGAACCGTGTGCCATACTCCAACAGGGTGCAAATAGAGACATGCACACCTGAGTATGTAGGCCAAAGCTATAAGATTTGGAGAAACAGATACTTCGGGAATGGAGGAAGTATGGGGAGGGCTCTGAAATACTGAAGTTAGTAATTAAGTATTTGGACATGATATTCCAGGCAGATATTTTGAACAGGAATAATATAGCATTTGTATGCAAAGTGATATGACATAAGTATCTTAGACATATTTTTTACTTTTTTTGGTCCTATTGTAACAATTCTGAAATCTGCAGCCAGTTCTGGCATCCATCTTTAAAAGTTACTGAAAAATTGAAGAAGGCTCAGAGTAGAACCAAAATACATGTAGGATTATAAAATATGCATTCCAATTAACTAGTCAGGTAGTTCAGTCTATTATATTATCAAAGAATTGGTTATGAATGTTAAGGTCTATGAGTGTCTACAGTTGCTAATAGAGAAAGAAACAGACACTTGTTAATAGAAGGCTCTTAAATTTAGATCCTAACAATACATTACAGCCAAATAGCAAGAAATTGGAGTTAACTTCAAAGTAAAATAAGATGTCAATTTTTTTTAAATGTTAAATTAATAGACTGTTTAAATACCTTCTTGAGTGTTGATGATTCTCCTTTTTTTTTTGTATCAGGAAAGGATTTCTTTAAGGTAAATTAACCATCCATTTTGAACATCTGACAGAATTTAACTCAGACAAGTCTGATACCATACAGTATGTTACAGAACATAGCCTCAAAACCTGCCCTTCATTACATTTTTCTGAACTGTAAAGATAAATTTAGAAAATTATAGAATTGTAGAATCATCAAATAGATAAGCATGGAAGGGACATTTAGAGGTCACCTAGTCCAACCCCCTGCAATAAACAGGGACATCTTGAACTAGATGAGGTTGTTCAAAGCCCCAGACAACCTGACCTTGACTGTTCCCAGGGATGGGGCATCTACCACCTCTCTGAGCAATCTGTCCCAGTGTTTTAATCACCATGAAAGGAAAAAATTTATTCTTTATATCCACTCTAAGTCTACCCTCTTTTAGTTAAAAACCATTACTCCTTGTCCTGTTGCAACAGGATCAGCAAAAATGTTTGTCACCATCTTTCATATGACACCCTTAAGTACTAGAAGGCTGCAATAAGGTGTCACCACAGCCTCCCCTTTTCCAGTCTGAATAACTCCAAGTATCTCAGCCTTTTGTCATAGCAGAAGTGTTCCATCCAATAGTCATCTAGTTTTTTTCATTCTTAGAAATAATTTTAGTCTCTCATGATCTCCAGACATCATTCAATAGCCTGTACATTATTATACTTCATTCCCAGAAGATGAGGATCCTTTTTACCCAGAAGATGGGAAACCCTTTCTACAGGGAAGATACATGAGTGGCTTCTGTGAGGAGCCGCTGGAAGATTCCTCTGTGTCTGACAGAGCCAATGCCAACCAGCTCCAAGACAAATCCTCTGCTGGACATGTCTGACCTCGTCAGTGATGGTGGTAGTGCCGCTGGGACAACATGTTTGAGAATGGGGAAGAAACATGCAATTGCAGCCAAAGAGAGGACTGAGAATATATGAAAGAAACAGTTCTGCAGACCTCCAGGTCTGTGGAGAAGGAGGGGGAGATGCTCCAGGCACTGGAGCAGAGATTCCACAGCAGACCATGGTGAGGCTGGCTGTGCCCTGCAGCCATGGAGGGTCACGGGGGAGCAGAGAACTGCCTGCAGCCCGGGGAGGACCCCACTCTGGAGCAGGGGGATGTCCAAATGAGTCTGTGACCCCGTGGGAAGTGCACACTGTGACAGGCTCCTGGCAGGATCTGTGGACCTGTGGAGAGAGGATCCCAGGCTGGAGCAGGTTTTCTTGCTAGACATGTGACCCAGAGGGGCCCCAGGCTGGAGCAGGCTGCTCCTGATGGATGGCACTCCGTGGGAGGGACCCATGCTGGAGTAGGGGCAGAGTTTGAGGCATACTACCCCTGAGGAGGAAGGAGCAGCAGAGACAGTGTATGATGGATTGACCACAATCCTCATTCCCCCTCCCTCTGTGCCACTCAGGGGAGGAGGTAGAGAAATTGGGAGCAAAGCTGAGCCTGGGAAGAAGGGAGGGGTAGGAGAAGGTGTTTTAAGATTTGGGTTTTTTTCTCATTACCAGTCTCAGATTTGGTTGGTAATAAATTCAATTAATTTCCCTGAGTTGAGTCTGTTTTGCTTATGATGGTTACTGGTGGTTACTGGATGGTTACTGATTTCCTTCCTGTCCTTGTCTCAACCCACAGACTTTTATTTTTCTCTCCCTCTGTCCAGTTGAGGAGTGGAGTGATAAAATGGCTTGGTGGGCATCTGGCCTTAAACCAAGATGAAGCCGCCACAGTGTGTATCATAGAATAAATTTTCTTCCTGTTTAACACAGGTTTTTATTTTGTACTCACTCTCATCATATTTGAGGATTTTTCTTTTTGTACTCCTTCTTATGGTGTTGGAGCATTTTGTTTGGTACTTCAAGTTTCCTAAATACAAGGAATGGAATGTAGTTCAGATATATTTGAAGTTAGAAGAGAAAACATTTTTATAGGGAGATATAATATACTTTAGTAAAGTATGTAGACAAACTTCAGAAGAACTGAAAATGTTTTCACCTAATGTGTTTCAGAAAGATCCATTCAACAAGAAAACATATTTTAATTTACCTGATTGTCTGTTATTTGGATTCATTTTGTATCTACACAAAGAGTCATGTTGGCTTTATACCAAACTATTGACCCATCTCAAAATTTCTTTTAGATATGACTAAATGAGAAAGAGAAAATTGCTATTTCAAGACAGCCGAAAAAAATAGATTTGATATCCACTTATATCTTTTGTTTCACATATTCTTTTTATTTTCTACATTTCTAGTGCATCTCCCTTATTCTGTTTCAATATCTCATGTAAAAAAAAAATAAATTAAAAAAGCTTTCTAAAATCCTGGACAAACCAATTCCAGAACATCTGTTATAGGGTGTAATAACAGCACTACCCTTCCCTCACTTTCAAAGTTTCTCTCTTTTTCCTTAAACACAATCATATTCACTCTTACTTGATATCTGCATTCTTCCACCAGCCATCTGTTAATCCACCACCAAACACCAAAAAAACCCATCATCATCTCATTTGTTTTTAAGATTTTCACATTCCTCCATAACGCCTTGACTTTTTCAGAGCTGCCAGTCTTGAAAATAGTCTCTTAGACAGTGGAGATTTATCTTTGGAAGCTGTGTTTCTTAAATTTATTTTTTTATATATATATATTAATTTTTATATTTATATATAAAACTTTATAAGAAAAAAGAAGTAGCCTTTTGTGACAATTTCATAGAATCATAAACCCATACAATGGTAGATTCATAGAAACATGAACCTTTAAAGCCCATCTAGTCTAGCCCCCACCATGGACAGGGATATCTTTCACTAGACCAAAGTCCTGATGACCTCACTGCCATGGTTTAACCCCAGCTGGCATCTAAGCACCACACAGTTGTGTGCTCAATCCCACAGCTGCTGGATCTGGGAGAGAATCATAAGGGTAAAACTGAGAAAACTCATAAGTGGAGATAAAGAAAGTTTAATAAGTGAAACAAAAGCAAGTAAAGCAAAACAAGGAATTCATTCACTTCAGCAGGTGACTGTTCAGACATCTCTAGGAAAGCAGGGCTCCATCATTTGGAATGGTTACTTGGGAAGACAGATGTCACAAGTCTGAACGCCATCCCCTTCCTTCTTCTTTCCCCAGCTTCATATGCTGAGCATGACGTCTGTCATGGTTTTAGCACAACGAGTCGCCCTACCACTCCACCCCTCCACACCCCCCCCTTCTCGGTGAGGAAGGGTCGGAGGAACAAAACGTGGAAAAGCCCGTAGGAGTTGAGATAAGAACTATTTAATTATATAAATGAAACTTAAGGAGTTACTAACAATGCTAGTGCTAATGAGTAATTTAAGAAACAGAGAAAAAAAAATAAAACAAATTATACAGAATCTCACCACACATGGATGGGCACAGGCAGATTCCGAGCAAAAGCAGGAGTATCCAAAAACCCCGAGAAAGTAAAAAAAAACCAAACTGAAAGACGGAAGGAAGCAAACACACACACACACACCCATCAGCCCGGGAGCCGGGAGGGCAAAAGAAAAAACCTTCAAACCCCGACTCCTAGACTGATCTGCCTGACAAAAGATGCTCTCACTTCACTGAGCACCCAGCACTCAACAGGAGGTCCCCACAACAAAGAAATCCCCTGCCCCCTGGCCAGAAGCCCCCTCGGACCCTTCCCCCTTCCTGGGTCGTGCCCAACTGTAACCCTTTCCATCCACATCCCAACCCCCTCCCCACAGGTCCTGCAGTGCTGTAGGCACTGGGCTGGTACCACTCACTCAGCTTGATGTATTATGGGGTGAAGCAAAATATAGACTAACTGGTGCAAAATATAGACTAAGACACATCATATGATATGAATATCCTTTTGGTCAATTGGGATCAGCTGTTCCAGCTGTGTCGCCTCCCAGCTTCTTGTGCAACCCCAGACCACTCGCTGGTGGAGTGGTGAGGAGAAGAAAAGACCTTGACTCTGTGTAAGCTCTTCTCAGCAGTAACAAAAGCATCCCAGTATTATCAACACTGTACCTAGCAGAAATAATTAAAAAAAAAAAAAAAGTCTTCCTTATATCCAACTTAAATCTACTTTTCTCCAGCGTAAAAACAGTGCCCTTTGTCCCATCACTACAGGTATTGGTAAAAAGTCTCTTTGCTTTTTTTAATGTCCCCTTTAAGTATTGAAATGCCACATTAAGGTCTCACCAAAATCGTCTTTTCTCCGGACTGAAGAACCCCTGCTATCTCAGCCTGTCTTCGTGGGGGAGGTGTTACAGGCCTCTGAATCATTTTTGTGGCCCTCCCTTGACTTTGCTGTCACAAGTTGTCACGAAAGGGGGACTATGCTGAGTGGTTTAGGCCGCTTAAAAAGATCAGCGTCACAAATATTAGGGGAAAAGCTAATATTTTTAATAGGAATGTGAGAAGCGTGACTTAACAGAATTCGATGGCAAGGTCCCCTCTACTACTTATTCGACAGGGAAAAACATACAAAGGCAAAATCAAATTAGCAACAGATTAAAGTAGTTGGTACATGAAGTAAATATTATTTACAGAGTCAGGGAAATCAAGACAGGATTAGATTGTTGTGGCATGGATTAGGGAAAAGGGGCAAGGAATTTCCTCCCGTTTGGTCACGAGGTTCAGAGTGGACCCCCTTGCTTTCTAAACTCCTCGAGAGAGAAGTCTAGGTGTGGCTGAATCCACCCCTAGTCCCAGACCTGGTCAATGGTTTATGCCTAAGGAATCGGGGAAAGGATCAGAGTGTGTGAACTTTCGTGCTTGGTGTGAAACTTGGGGATAGCAACAATGTGGGGCAGCAACAATCCAAAGTTCCTTAACACTATTCAGATATGTCACACAATTAGATCACACAATTACTCAGCAGGACTTAACTTTCAACAAATCAGCACAGTAACTTAATCAAAGACTTAACAAGGTTATCAACATAAAGTTACATGCACACACACAGACAGATACAGAAATAGAGAGAGATATACATATATTTTATGATAGTACCTGTTAAAATTTCCCCTTGAGTTCAGTGAAAATATTCACGTCGGATGTCTGTGCATCTCTCAACGGGCGAAGAGTTGAGCCTCAAGGAGGGTTTATTCAGCCCAGTTTGTGTCGACTGTTTTCTGATTTCACAAACTTGAGAGTTTGCGAACTCTGAGAGGTGTCCCACTCAGAGGGAGATGCTGGGCGCAGCCCGCTGTGGTCCAAGAGAGCTCAAAAGGGTCATCCTTGGAACCGCTATTTATAGGATCGCGAGATAATTGACTTTAGGCATAAATAATTTTACATCCTGGCCTTATCTGGGGCAGGTTGTCATTGGAATTTCCAGCTGGTACCGATCTATCCAGACTGCTATAAGGTTCAAGGCTGGCAGGAGATGATTTCACTCTCATCCCACACCGCAACCAGGCAACTGACCCCTAGTGTGGCCACTCCCCACCTTGGTAGTGCAAGAGTGTTTTGATGTGATAAGGGACGCTTAACCACCAAACTCCCTGCACAACGGCCAAGGGTTGATAGGGATCTCCAAGGCCATAAAACTTTTCAGGAGTTAAGAGGGGAAGAAATGCACCGCCACACAAGTCCATGTCTTTCTTATGCTGTGGACCCCAGAGATAGACACAGTACTCCGAGGACACCAACTGTTACTGGTTTCACTTGGAGATTGAACCATTGGCTGTAGCACTTTGAAGATAGCAATTTAGGCAATTCATTATCCACCATCAACCCCCATCTCTCCAATTGAGGCAAGAATGTAGTGGGAGACCATATCAAAGTCTTGGTAAATGACACCAATAGCTGTTCCCTTGTCCACTGATGCAGTCACTACATCAAAAAAATACACTAGTCAGGTAAAATTCACTTTTGGCGGACCCGTGTTGTCTATTTCTAATCACCTCCCTGTCTTCCATATGTTTCAACTTTTCTTCCAGTTGGTATCTGTCTCATGATCTTACCAGTCCCTCACGTGAGGCTGACTGGTCTGTAGTTCCTAGGGTCCTCCTTTTTACCCTTTCTAAAAATGGGTTCAATATTCTATTTTCTCCAGTCACTGGGAACTTCACCTGACTGACATAGCTTTTGAAATATGCTAGAGTGTGGCTTGGCAACTACATCAGCCAATTCCCTCAGGACATGGGGATGCATCTTGTCTGGTCCCCTGGACTTACATATTTCATTTTTCTCAGGCGGTCTCAAACCTGATCTTTTATTATGATGGGAGTGGACCACTTCTAATGGTTGTGTGTATAAAGCATGAGACTACATTTTGCTGGGAGCATTAAAAGTCTTTTGCTTGCATTATAGACTATCCTAACATTCTCAGCAGAAAACCATATGGTAGTTATGTCAAATGATTTGAACATTTACTTTGATTTTCACCAAAAAACATCCAGTTATTTAAGATGGTTGCATAAACAGAAATAAGAAAAAGCAACCATTTCTGAAAAACTCAGAAATTCAACACTGAGGTTATTTTAAAAATTTAAATATCTTCATTTGTATGATAAACATCATACAGATTAGATTTGGGTTTATATTACTAAAAAAAATTAAAAAAAAGAAAAAAGGAATAACATAAACAAGGTCTGAATACTGTGCAAAAAATGAAATAATCTGCAATAAATATCCATGTTTGTGTTCCTAGCTTATGGCAAATACAAGATAATTGAAATTTAGAGTATTACTTTTCCATTAGTATCTATGTTAACTTGAATTACATTGTAGTTGCTTTCAGCTGAGTTGCATCTACATAGTAAGTTACCACAGATCAGCAGGTGTATGTCAGCTTTCTACTCACCAACAACTGTTTTATATTTAAGGCCCTTAACCATATTATTAGCTCTAGCAATTGAACCGCTTTTAATTGAAATTGCAATTGTCATTGAAAACAAGTATCTTCAACCTGTTCATGCTAATTCCATCATGGTAACTTACTAATTATTTTTGGGTGGTCCTCCACTACAACAATTGCCTGTTATGCTGATCAGATGTTGGGGAATACCTTCCTTTCTAGTAATTGCCAATGCGAAATCATTCTAGAGGGGAGATGATTAGTGATGGATCTTCATTGGGCTTGAAACTTACTGAGGCCTGACCTCCCATTCAGGCACTAAACCTTTGAAATTTTGTTTCATGTCAGAACAGTGCATCTGCTCCTGTTCAGGGACAGAGATTGAATGAAGGATTTACAAACCCCCAGAGAAGTTCATCTACTTTATCAAGCAATCCTGTCAGTTTTTCTGCAGAGTCCAACTTCCAGTTATACAATTCCTATGTTTCATCTCTCTGGTTCACCACTGGGTAAACTAATTTCCTACGTAATGGAAGGATTTGTGACAGCTTAAATGTGACATGAGGCTAATGAATTGAAGTAGGCTCATTTCAAAACTCATTCCAACAAGAAAGACTTTGTGACCTATGATTTTTTTTCACTGCTACACGTCATCCTTAAAAGAGTATTTAGCTCAGCTCAGAAAAAGACTTTGCCATGCCATATTCATGCCTGAAGTGTCAATTTTTTTTTCTCCCCTCTTCCCCACTCCCACTGATATCTGGACTGCCTTTCACTGGTTTCCTTTCACACTTTGCAAATATTGTCTTCTGCTGTGCTCCAGCTGGCAGAAATTCAGCAGCTCTCAGTATTCACACTTGGAATCCATCCTGAGAAGATGAGGGACTGAAGGCAATGAAAGGAGAATTGGACTATTTTCCCTACGTGCTTCTACAGCTGATCCCACACTTCTCTAATTCAGTCACTGGTTTCTAAAAGTGTTATCCCTAGTGTTATGACTACAAGGTGCAAAGACAGATCATGTGAGCAAGTTTCATAATTCCAAGATATGTCATGGGGCAAATATTTGCATGGAGAGAAATGGCTACTACTGTATGTTTGCTCTTACCAAGGTGACAGTTACTTTGCTATATTTAAGACTGGTATAATAAAAGCTGGCTGTGAAATCAGGATTAAGCTAAGAAAAATAAAGAACAGTATTAAATATTTCTTGCCAGCTGCTCAACTAAAGTCATGTTAGTGTATGCTTTTTCTGTAAAATTGTTTTCTGTTGAGAACAGAATAAAATAAGCTAAAATTTCTATTCATATTAGAAGTCAAACTAAGGGTAGGGTTATGGAGGGGAGTCTCAGACTGCAATAGGTTGACCCCAAACAGCAGCTAAGCACCCACACAGCTGCTTGGTTGCTCCCCTCTCCTCAGGGACAGGGAGAAAATGGACCACAGGCAAGAACACTTATGGATTGAGATAAAAACGGTTAACAGGTGAAGAAAAAGCTGTGCACAGAAGCAAAGCAAAATGAACTAATTTACTACTTCCCATCAGCAGGCAGATGTCCAGCCATTTCCCGGCAAGCAGGGCCTCAGCACATGTGACTATTACTTGGGAAGGAAACATGATAACCACAAATGTACTCTCATGCCTCTTCCTTTCCTGGAGATTGTATTGCTGAGCTTAGTGTCATATGGTATGGGATATCCCTTTGGTAAGTTTAGGTAAACTGACCTGGCTGTGTCTCCTCGCAATTTTTTGCCAGGCCCCAGCCTAACCAGCAGGGGGAACAGGGAGGCAGGGCAGAGTGGAAAAAAAAAAAAAGAAGTCTTGATGCTGTGCAAGCATAGCCAAAATATTGGCGAGTCCTTCATACTGTTTTAGTCATAAATCCAAAGTACAGCAACCTGCAGTCTGCTATGAAGTCAGTTAACTTTATCCCAGCCTGATGCAGCACTCAGAGGTATAGACATTTGTTTAGTACTAAAAAGAAAGAACTCTTCTGCTTTACTTAAATTCTTCTTGTGATATTAGCAAACTAATCCATTTATTACATATAATTCTGACCGGTGTAACTATATAAATCTCTATCACACATTACAAGCTCAGTTCTACTCCTTTGACTGCAATCTGAAAAAAGCACATACTTTTCAGAAGATTAGTACATTCCCTCTGAGGTGAAATTCTGGCACAGTTCCCACTCAGTTTATATATATGTCTGCATTATCTATGTGATAGGACTTTAGCACGGCTTAGTAAACCAATAAGTGTGTCTTGGACAACATCTACGTGGTTCAAAGCAAAAGGTACCTCAGAGTGTGTGTGCATTCATACCGTGTCCACTTTGACATGAAAGTTATGCAATTCCCCTGCATCACTGTGGATGTGCATACCATATCCATCAGACAGACACCAGGAGGATGAGATTCTGTTTATGTGCTGAGTATCTTAATTAGTAGTATAGGCAGTGGAGATCTAGGGTCTATTAATTTGCCTAGTATCGCCTGAGATGACTGCACATATCTGAAATGCCCTAATGGGTTTGGCAGATATGACCAAGAATGTATGCGACCTGTTTCTTAATGGCTGGCAGACAGAGGTCAGAATGCAGCATCTAGAATGTCACTAGATGCTATATTTAAGCAACTGGATCTAGTCCCTCACATCAATGGAGACAAGAAAGATGTTCAGTGGCCTGGGGACTGATTAATTTCCTTAACATTCATGACTGGAATGCCATTTTTGGAACTCCAGGATGTCTGAAATATCTGGAGCAAGCTGTCAGATTTAACATATAAAGCCGACAGATGCAGCAGCTAGAATCTATGGGAAGTGCAAGTCCTTCTTCAGTAATATTCATAGGCCAGGTAGAACACCCAAACAATCTCATACTGTGGCAGACTAATGTGTCTATACATGAGCAACTAAATGTAAACCCTTTTATTTTTTATTACATTCAAAATCTTGTAATATGAGAAAAGGAACATGCATGTGAAAGTATATCCAAGGATATGTATCCAGGTATATACCATCAGGGGAGACCTGCAGCACATCAGGTGTGATTAGATGGCTCCCAGGGTGATAGTCAAAGACATGGGGGACCAGGTGTTTTGTTCCTCAGTCCTACTGGTGAGGGGAAAGGGCTTGAGGTGGAGTAGATAAATCTTGAGGGTCAACACTGGTGATGCAGCTGGTGTCAAAACCAACGATTTGGTTCTTACAACCATGGGACCTTTGAGGACTGAGGACTTAAGTAGTGACAAGATCCACTTGAAAGTGGGGCAAAAGACTCTTTGCAAACAAGGAGGCAAAACTAGTGAAGAGACCTTTAAACTAAGAACTGTGGAGGAAGGACATTATGACCCACAATCAAGTGAGGAACCAGTAACCTGAGCTGGAAAGCAAAGGATATTGGGCAATGTGGACAAGAGAGAATGTTTCATCACTGAAACAAGGCAGAAGGGAACACATCTCAAATGTATGCATGAATATGGAAATGTCAAAAGGACAGAATGATGGTATTGTCTCATACTGTTTACCTGGGAAATGTGCACAACCAGGTACCTCTCTCAAGTGTCTGTGTCCTAATGCACAGTGTGGGGACAATCAGGAGGAATTAGATGTTGGCATGCATAGAATGCCTGGAGGTCTGCCTAGGGATGGATGTGGGGCCAAAAGAGAATTTATGGATTAAGATTAGTGTAACAAGGCAGCATCATGGTGGGTTTCTGTTACAGCTTACATGATCAGGAAGAACTAGATGATATCTTCAGACAACTGGAAGAAATTTCATGTTCACAGGTGCTGGGATAGATAATCTCCAGGAGTACATTTTAACCTCTGCATTTCTGTGATTCTATGAAGACAGAATTTATTTCTAATGTAGCAAAAGTCTTTATAGTCTAATCAAAACACAAGAACTTACAGTGACACTAACAGTCCTATTCAAAAGTATTTAATTACAGAAAAGTTTAATTAATAATACGGTAGAATTGTTATACATAAAATATCTTAGAACCTATCTTTTCTTTCTGTTGTTATACTCCTCCTTTTAATATTTTCTAGCTCATAAAGTCAATGGAGAATTTTCCTTGAGAAGAATAAGGACTGGGATTATGAAGAGTCCCCAGCATCCTCAATCCTTTGCTGAGAGACCTATGATACTCATTATAGGGTGTTTTTTTTCTCAGTTTACTTGGGGCTGTTCATTCCACAAACAACCAAGAATTATGCGGTAATCTTAGCCAATCCCCAGATTCCTGCTATGCTATATATGTAGAATCTAAAGGTACTACCTATACTACTGGGGGAGGGGCGGCAGGGGGTGGGGGGAAGCATTTAAGTTTATATGGGCAGAAATGAATCTGTCCTCATGAGTGCTTACAAATATTACATATACTGGAAAAATATTGGATTTGTCCTGTCCACACAAGACAGAAAACCAACCAAAAATGTCTTTCCTTCTTCTACCTTGCAGTCCAGATAAAAGTTTAACCTTCATCTCTCATACTGTGGAATAACAGGTTATCTTACTTTGAATGTGCATCTCACTGACCAGCTACGTCTCCCCTATGTCTATCTCTGCCCTGGACTCTGAATGCCTGAGGCATCCTGCATTCTGTAGGGAGCTGCACCTCATCTATATTTCTGTATTAAACCAGATCACTTCTACTCAGTTTTCAAAGACCTGAAGGACATTATATTTTCTTTCTGTGCTGTAGTTGAGAGGTCACTTAATAAACTTATTTGGATCCCAGAATCAAACCAATATGTCTATAAAATGGACAAAAAAGACCATGAAACTCTAGTGCAAAGCAAGGAAACATGGGTATCTCATGGTACACAAGCAGATAGTGGAATTAATTTTTTTTTTTTTAAACTGAAACTTTACTTTAAGACATTACTTTTTGAGTGTTTTGTTATACTGAGTCTTCTGCAAAGATAGTATGTTTATTGGTTCATACTTTAGGTATGGAAACCTAAAACCACACAGATTAACTCAGATTGTGACCCATCTCCTTATTGTCCTATTTTTTATTCTTATTTCTCTCTTTCCTTGAACATCTTTTCACCATATTCAAACACATCTATTGCTAAAAGTCTGGATGTATGAGAAGCATATTCACCTTTTCCTCATATAGTAAGAAGCTTCACACTTGCATTGGCCTGAATGAATGTTTCATTCAACCTTTCTCAAAGCTCTGTTTACTCAACAAAGTAATTTATTGGAAATGAAATTGAATTTGAAACAGAAAACTGTAATGTTTTGTTTTGAAAAATTTGAAATTATGTGTCTTGACATTTAAAAAATCCCTCCATGTTTTTTTTTCCCCAGCTGAAACTATTCACCTAAGCGAAAGACTTTTTGAGTAAACAGTAGATGATGAAGCCACTGTACTGCAGCTAGGAAATATTCCGATCAGACTGAAGATATTGTGCAAATGAGAATTGTAATTACTGAATACATTTTTCCAGTTTTTTTCGTGAGCTATCTACACATGGATAAAAGTATCTTCTACCAGAATTTTAACACACTTAAAAGTGAAGATTCTGAGATCTGTGATTAAGTAATGTTGTGTTTTAACTCCAGCCAGCAACTGAGCACCACACAGCTGCTCACTCAGTCCTTCCTAGCAGGATGGGGAAGAGAATCAGAAGAGTAAAACTGAGAAAATTCATGGGATGAGGTAAAGACAGTTTAATAGGTAAAGCAAAAGCTGCACATACAAACAAAACAAAACAAAAGAATTCATTCACCATTGTTCATCATCCAGCAGATCTTCAGCCATCTCCAGGAAACCAGGGCTCTGTCACAAGTAACTGTTACTTGGAAAGACAAATATTGCAACTTTGAATGTCCCCTCTTCACCCTTCTTCCCCCAGATTTTACTGCTGAGCATGATGTCATATGGTCTGGAATATCCCTTGGGTCTGTAGGGGTCAGCTGTCCTAGCTGTGTCCCCTCCCAGGTCCTTGTGTATCCCCAGCCTACTCGCTGGTGGGGTGGTGTGAAGGGCAGAAAAGGCCCTGACCGTGTAAGCACTGCTCAGCAGTAACAAAAGCACCCCTGTATTATCAAAACTGTTTTCACCAGAAATCCAAAACATAACTCCCCATAATACCTACTGTGAAAACAATTAACTCTGTCCTATACAAAACCAGCAAGGTCATTATTTTTATGATGGTGATTTGATCCAAGAGGAAAAATAAATCATTTATTCTCAGCCCAGACATTTTTCAAAATCTGAGGAAGGATTTTCTTTTTTATGAAGGTTAAACTTATTGGGGTTTAGTGTTGATAGGCATTTTACGTTATTGTAAAGTTTTGGGTTTTTTATAATGTGGGAGTTTTCTTAATATACAAATAACAATTGTTATCTCACACAGGAATTCTCTTCAGAAAATAAATACCCCACTGAGTAGAACACAACTTTTTGAACATCAAGATACCTACTAGAAAATGTAAAAATATAATCAAAATAAGGCTAGATGACATTGTATACAGTGTAGACTCTGTGATCCCCACAGAGCTTGGGAAATGGAACTATTATTTTGTGATTATTCTTGATCAATATATTATTTATATTGAAAGTTTGAATCAGATAATTTATGATCCAATGGAGTTATGTCAGTATGAATTTTCTGGGTTTTTTTGTTTGTTTGTTTTTATTTTTTTCACTCCCAATCAGTACTAGGAGAAGTAAAACAACCTTATTTCTACTGGGATGGCAGACAGCGGCTAGTAGAGAATATTGCAATGCCTGGGCATTATCTTTCGAGTTATTCATGGTACTATCATCAAAAATGTGTCATGAACTATGGTACAGTTTCAGGGAGTCTGTGAGGGCAGGTAATTCTTTCTTCCCCAGACTGAGCCTGCCCTAGGTAGCTGTCATCCCATGGTGGACTTTTCAATAAGAAGCAGCACAGAGTAAGAAAAGTGATTATTGAACATTCCCTTCTTAGTATCCCAGACCCACACTGACCCCGCATGTGTTGATACTTATGCTTGTCTGGATATAGAGATAATTTCAATTGACTGAAGAAAGAGGAAGGTAACCTCATGTACCTCTAAGCTCCTTTTCACTTATAAAGGAAATTGGTAGGAACAAAAAGGCTATGTACCATATTTTTAAATTTTGCAGGAGTAACAGAAATACAAAAGTTACCCAGAACACATGAAATACAGGTCTACTATTGAAGCCATTCCCTTGCTTCAGAGCTACTGGTATTTAGCAATTCTGTTACTATCTACATTTAAATATCATAATTTTCCCAAGATATAAAAACATTTCCAATCATATTTTATTTTAGAATATTTCACCTCCCACATACAGCCACCGCTATCCCATTAGTTAAAAGTTTGCAATATGTTCTCCTCCCTTTACAGCAAAATACTTCTACACCAAAATGTGTAAGTTTTTTCAGCTTTCTTCAACATCAACTTCAATTTCCTGTGAGTTACCTTACAAAGAAGTAATCATCAAGCAGTATTTAATTCTAGCTCTAATTCTAGCTTCCGAAAGTCTTGAGAGCTTCTTAAATATTCATAAAAGCTTAGGGTACAATTTCAGACTTATCAGTTTTGTCAAAAGCTGTTATCAATCCTTTATTTCCACAGAAAAATGATGTAGCTACACCTCAGGTTACTCAAATGCCTAATGGCTCTTGGATTGATTTTTAGGTTGAGGGGATTTGTGGTTTTTGTTTAGGTTTTTACCAGTTAGATTCTGCTATGCTCCTACTCTGGCGTAAGTTAAAAGTACAAGGACTGTGGTACCTGACCTTTACACCAAGATGATTTCTTGTCCTACCAATATTTCGGTGGGTTTTGTTTTTCTCTTTTGGCAGAGATGACGTATTCTCCTTCAGTGGAAAAATTAGGCCATTGGACTCATGTGATGAAACCTGTGGGAATTGTTAAGACATGTCACAGTGCAGATTAAGCCTTCTGTTTGATAAAAGTCAATCTAAAGGTCTTGCCTGCCCAGTTCACTTTGTGCATGATATTTTCCCTCATTTTATACTGCCAGGAAGGATGTGTTATGCTACCTCAATCAAGATCTTAATCAAAGGGCCATTTATAGGACTCATGTAATCTTGTAAATTACATCTTATAAATGTTTTATGATGTTTTTTATTTAACTGAATTCCTTTAAAAATGGAAGATTTCAAATAAAAATGTGAGGAAGGAAAATTCTCAGTACATTTTCTAAGTTGTATTTGTACATCAGTTCTTAGAAAAGCCAGCTGGGATAACGACGATAACAAAATATAAATGCAGCTATATGAGTTTTCTTTTAAAAATGCAATCCAACTGTAATCCACTTGTCTTTGCCGTCTCCATTCTGGTTTCTGAAATCTCTTCTCATTTTATAAAATGTAAGACATGTTCATTTGTGTCTTTTATAGCTTTCTTTACTGTTGGTTGAACAAAGCATAGCAGTTGCATACACTCTGAAGAACAATAATAAGAATATTGGATGAACCAAGCATTGGATGAACAAACACAAGTTTGTATGGGAGTTTAATTATCTCCAGGATCTACAAGCCTGTGCCATTTTAGCCACAGTCACCATGCAAGTCAATCATTTTATAAAAGAATAGTAACTGCAGCTAATTAATAGCAACCATAACTATACAGAACAACCAGACAATTCTTTTCTCCGCTGTAGCTAAACTAATGGCAACATGGAAAGAATTTTAGTTCTCTTTAATGGAATCCACGGAAGGAAAGGGGAACATATAGCATCATAGAAACAGAAAGATAGAACACTGTGGAAGGGAATTCTTTTAGAAATCTTATTAAGTTTCTTTGTCAAATACTGATAAGCTTGTCAGTGACCCTACACATCTTTTATCCCTTAGAAAAAAATGCATTATTTTCCAAACCATGGGGGAGTTTTGCTTAAAAAAATTATATTCTTTTATCATTAAACCCCAAAACATTGGCACTGTATTTTACATGACAGATCCTCCTACAATTACTGTATTAACATTGAAAATCACATGCAAATGAAAGCTTCATTTACTTGGTCAGACTGGCAGCCATTACCTCAGTTTGTAAGGGATTGCATGAGTAGTGCTGCATTATATAGGACTGACAACACACTGACTTTAGTACCTCTGAGAGCTAAATATTATCCTCTTATACAAGTCTAATTAAACGACTCATTATTTGTACTACCTAGAGGCAACATACTTTAAACAGAGCACTCTTACACATATTCCCTTGTTTCCCTATTCCTCTAAGAAGCTATAAAGGTTTTAACATATACATATATATATATACTAGTTCCCTTTCCACTTGAGTATAGTGTAGGACAGAGTGAGGCCATGTAAACACCTGAAGAATCCCTCGTCATCTGTCAATGTCCTCTCCAAGAAGACTTACTAAAAATCTGTCCAATGTAAAGTCACATCTCTTGAGATTGCCTGAGTGAAACAGACCTTATTGCTTTGAAGACAGCATAGTCAGTGTTGTTGTCTTTTCACTATTAAGTAACCATAAAATTCTACTAAATCACAGGAAGTTTAAAGCTTCTTTTTGAGACTTTCCCAATCTCTCATTTTGAGCTTATTTCTTATTCAGCCTACTGCAGCTAATTATCATTAATTCCTTTGGTATTCATTGTAATAGCACTAATTATAATGGAATTGTTTGGTATTCATTATAATAGCACTGATCATAACGAATTCATTTGACGTTTATAAGGACGTCACATTTATTTGCTCAGCATACACTTGTAATTTAGCTTCTGTAAAGTGTTGCCTAATAGAAACATAAAGTTAAGCTTCAACTAAATTTTGGAAGAATAAAATATGTGTCTACTATGACTGAAAAGGTGGAGGGCTCAGTCCAGATGCTTGGGAGGGGATTTGTTGGGCAAGCAGCCTTATTAAGAAACCAAACCATTTTTCATATGATGTACTTTGGTTTGTGCTGAGTTTTTACTACAAAACCCAAACAAATGTTCATTATTCCATAGTGTTCAATGTTCTTTGCACTGCACATAGAGCTGTATCTTTAGATTTATACATTTAATGTATGCATTTTAAAGAAGAGTCAACTTTATGCTATTCACTGAGAATCCAGACTCATGCATTGAAATAAGCATGCCTGGATGGTTCCAACTAAGGCCAATTTTGTACACAGAGAGGGAGCATTCACAGCTTTTATCTTAGTTAACTAATAGGCAGTATTTTAAGTGTAGATCTTACGTTTTCATCAGGGTCAAGATCTCATCACTGAAACTGCCAGAATAATATCACTTCTGGTTTCCATAGTGGTTAAGTGGTATGTATCAGCATAGTTATAATAATATGTATAGTAAAATGCAATACAAGAATTAGATATAGTAATAGGTACAGTAATACAATATGATCTAACAGCATTTGAAATTGCATTTAAACATAAGAAAAAAAATTTGGTTGTGAGAGTAGTCAAACACTGAAACAGGTTGCCCAGAGATGTTGTGAAATCTGCATGCCTAGTGATATTCAAACCTCACTGGACATGGCCTTGAGCAAATGGTTCGACCTACCACAGTCTTGGGCAGGCAGGATGGACTAGATACTACCAGTGTACCTTCCAACCACAGTGATTCTTGTTTTAAATCTGTAGGGTATTGGCACATTCTCCTCCATAAAATACACTTATTTTAACATGAAAATCAAAAGAAACAGGACAATTAGTTAAATTAATTATCTAGAACATGCTACAGAGTAAGTAGTTTTGCATACAGTCCCTATGTTATTTTCCCTCTCGTGCAAGTTTCTCTTGCAAGGTTAGAATCCAGCTTCATATTAATCCCACTTTATTTACCGAAGGTAACATTTTGAAGAGTATATTTACAAACAGGTTTGAAGGCCTGTTCTGCAGTACTTGATTGATACTGCAGTACTTCAGAGGTACACTTAGAGGACTGAAGAGGATCTAACATATTAGCAAGGTGCTCACATGAACACCCTCTAATCATTTATTTATTGCAAATCATCAACAAACATAATATCAGCAATCAGTAGCTCTTAAGAGACCTCAGTGCATTATTTTGTACATGTGTAAACAAGGAAAAGACTCAATACTGATGATGTTTATGATGCTGGTAATACAGAAAGCTCACATTACAATGATGTTTTATGGAAAAACTGATATTGGAGATACTGACATACTGGATGAAATGGATGTTAATCTAAATTTATTTAGAAAGTGAAGGGACACTTATAAGTCTAATCACATCTGTTAAAAAAAGAAAAAAAAAACACAACCAAGAAACCAACCAACCAAACAAAAAAAAAACTAAAAGAAAAGGCATCACCGTCTATGGATATTTGTCTGAAGATCTTCAGAGGCTAACAACAGATGATGAAACCTTGTATCCTAATTAGCATCCCAAGAGGCATGTTACGCTAAATATCAAATGGGAATCCAAAATAAGTTCTTCACCTTTTATGTATGCCTCTTCACCTTCCCCAAGGAGTATAGAAACATCTGGATTTTCAAAAACACCTGCATGAATCCTGACTCATTAAAAACAATATATTAAGAACTACAGTTAGAGAAACAATAATGGAAGTGATGGGACAGTTGTTACTAAATAGTTGTTCTACCTGAATAGTTAGCATATGATTACACACAGTGTGACATCAATGGTTATTCAGGAAATTATAAGCAGAGATTTTCAATTCTACCTTTTTCAACAATCTGCTACCCTAGTGCTATCATCGGTGAATTACCAGTCTGAGTACAACTTCTGTTTATGAATCCTGAAAGTCACAAAACCAGGCATAACCCATGACTCCAGGAAAAAAATGTGATTATTACACACATACTTGTATATTACTTATAATCTCTTTCTTTACATGCACAAGGTAATGTTTCTAGAACATATGAAATCTATGATGTACATAAAGATCACCTTTGAATACATAGAGCTTTTGAGAAAGCACTAAATCATTATTCATTTCTGAAATACTTTCAGGTGTTTCAATATTAAGTTTAATAATAGTGATACTTATGCTGTGGCTTTTAGTTTCAATAGTTCAACTAATACAGTGGTTGTAAGATCATAAATTGAGTCATGGTATCTACAGATTTCTGTTCTCTTTCAGTGACTCTTTTCCGTTCCTGGTACATGCTCCGTTCTTTTCATGCTCTCTGTTACTGATTTCCCCTAGTGTCAGAGAAAAAGTGAAACAATATTAACTTTAAAAAGTGAAATAATAAAAACAGCACAGGGAAAACAGGGCATAATTAAAAAACAGAATTCCCCTTGCACTGGCAAATGATTGAGAGTTTTGTTATGGAAGGAACAAAGATAAAGGTATTCCTAAGAATGAAAACAAAAGATGGTTCTGCATATTACACTGGAGAAATTTCTCATCTATAAGTAAAGATTACCTTACTAGTGATGCCATGCTGGCAGGTTTGCCTGGTCTTTTTGAGCAGTCCCTTGGAATGGGTGTTAGATGTGTGAAAATACACAGATATTGACCACCTGTCAAATTTTTTGTACTGAAGTCTTAAGGAGTTCTTTCCTTTTGGAAGGCTTCTGGTGGGCTAGTCAGAAGTCAGCACCCTTCATTGAAATGGTGTGGTGTTTTTCATTTTAGGTGTGATTCTTGTGTTTTGCTGTTAGTGTCTGAAACTCAAGTTTGACATTGAAGCTAAAAAATGTGAAGTTAAATGACAAAACACACTCAGATATTTGGATCTAACCACATCTGCCCAACTCTACCTCTACCTCTAGTAGTGCTAGAACAACAAACTAAGCACATATAATTGCTACTGGGAGTTTTTCCAATTGCTCAGACTGCATCTTACCTGCTAATAGTTTAGGTATATGCTGGGAAAGACATAAGCACAGGTGAACTCTAAATAACTTATAACACATTTGGGGCAGGAGATCTAACTGTGATAATAAGCTCGGTGAAAACAGCCACCTGGGTTTAGTTATGGAGAAAGGCAAAGCAGTTGGCTTGGGTGATGTGGCCAGTGCTACCGTTGTCAGTTTTTACCAACCATCTAAGTCAGTAAACTATAAGTCATGAAAATATTAGCCCCTCCATGGGAACAAATCCATGGGCATCCAACACCATGCAAAAGGATGAACCCAAGGTGGAACCGCTATGTGTATAAACCTTCCAGGACTTAAGCACATTGACCAGTATGAATAAAGTATCTACTCTTGGGCCTATGGTGCTGATCACAGCTGGACCAGAGGGGTAGGGACCATGATTGGTGTGAGTGTATTCTGTACAGTGAATGAGTGTGTCACATGATAGGAACCTTGGAAAAAAGTTATCCACCTGCTATGCTCATACTGATTAGTAAATAAAAATCTAAAATTTATGCCACTCATTGGAGTGGTTCTATTTTCACCACTACCTCAACCTAAATTTCTCAGATGATGTAAGCCATAAAGGAATAAACAAATCTCCTTATGAAAATTTAGGGACTGATAGAATCTCAGCTAATGCCTTTGTTAAAATACAAATATAAAACCAGATGAATACTTAAATTAGAACATGGATAGAACATTTAATAGTAAAATCAGCACCTGCATTTGCAATAGAAAAAGAAATGGAAGCCTAGTACATAAGAAGACCATGGGTGAAATCTACAGTTCACCCTTAAATTCCACTAAGTTAACACAAAGTTGTATCCAGTACTGGCTGAAAAATAAGTGTTCATTGATGTGTACTGTATTTCAGTAACACACTCTAAAACTTCCAGTGAAGGAGATTGCTTGCACAAAGTCTACATTTATAAGAAAGGTCACTTGCATTAGCTCACTTTGATTCATTTGATAGGTTGTATTTCTTTTGAGGACCTCAGCCTCATATTTCATAGCTTTTTCATCCCTGTCATGGGGTCTGGCATACTTTGTAAAACAACAAGCTTCCTAAACATGGGATTGCAAAGAAAAAATAAAAAAGGAAGAAAAGAAAGAAACAAAATATAAAATAAGAGGGCAACACTTATACCATAAAAACGACAAGTATATTGTCTCTGTAAGAATAACTACCATTTTTGCTCACTGTCTTTTCTTCATTCCAAAGCTTTTTCTCCTATTGCAGTTAGATTCCAGTCATTTTTACTCCAGGGAAATAAAAACATTGAATCACAAATCAGGTGTACGCACATGATGCAATTTTAGGGTTTTCTGGTGATCTACAGTGACTAAAAGCAGTTGCTATCATCCATACGATATCATACTTTAAACTAGCTGCGCACATTCAAACACTTGGAGAGAAGAAATAAAATTGTAGAATAAAATTCTAAATAAAATTCTATGACTTTTTGGTCTTAGTGTTCCCACTAAGCAGTCAGGAAGTCATACATTGTTACTGCCAGGCCACTTTTCAACATAAGAATAAAGTCAGTTGCATATGGTTTTAAGTATTTAAACCACCAAACCCACAAAGTATAGAAACATTCTGTAACTTCAGTTTAGTTTATTCCAGTAAAACTTGTCTCTTAAACCATTTTCCACTTACAGAGAAAAGCCTCCATTATGGGTTGATTTCAGCTATCTAGGACCTCCAACATCAAAACTAGGTAAGAAAACAGCTGTTGTGTTTGCATCTGTCACAATGCTAAAGTTCTTAAAAGCTAAGAGGCCTACTCTAACCTTTCCTTCAACAAATTCTTAGAAGCCATATTCTATTTAATCTGTCAGTGTCTTAAATGAATCTCAATTTTTTGTCAACAATTTGTGTTGTGACTAACTGACATACTCCTTGAGCTTTCCTCATTATAAAAAGCTACTCTTCCTTTATAATCCTGGTTTGGCAGTAGGGCTTAGCTAGTGATCATTTTCAAGTTTTGGAAAAAGAATAAAAAATAACAAACTTTCTCAGCTTGTTCATTGTCTCCAGACATATTGTGGCAGTATGTAACATCCAAGGCTGCCCAGACACCCTTGTTACATTAACAGTTTTTCTTTTTCAAGGTCACTGATTGTACATCTTAGTGTGGTATAAGGAATTCTAATGCTGCATAATTTTGGACCATATCTTTTCCCTTCCTTGTACCTTAAGTGTTAGAGCTGAAAATAATTATCCAGGGAATATAGTCCTCATTAGTAACTTAAGACACTATGTGCTTGATTCAGTTGTCTATGCACAGAAACTTCAAGCTGAGTAAAAAGAATAGGTTTTGAATACACTCAGTTTCCTAAACCTGAGCATCTTGGTGCCTTGTCAGATGCATTCAGAAATCATCTTTAATTTCTGCAGACAGTTCAAAAGGTTGCAGGTTTCTGGAAGATCTTCTGTCATATCTTCTTGACCCTCGCAGATACCTCTGCTAAATTCAGATTATTCAAATGGCAGTAAGTGTATAAATATAAGCAATTGAACATTACTCTGGGATTCTGTTTCTAATTCAAACTGTGAGTTTACCAATCTAATGCGAATTTAGTAACCTATTTATGTTTTGTTTTGACAACATTCTAAATAAAAGCAGATCACAGAAATATCTTTTTTCTACTTTACAGGTTATATGAAAATTTAAAAATATACTTTTGATTGCAAAGCATTTCAAACCTTCAGTAGTTAAGGCTGTGTAATACTTAGGAAGGATCCTTTTGGTGTCACAGAGCAGCTCAATAAAAAAACCAAACATCCGTATCTTCACTAAATCTTACATCAGGCAAAGTTTTACCCTCAGGTGAGAGTGTCTTCAAAGTAGGCATTGCAAATGCAAATGTATTTATAATAGAATATGACAAATAAAACAGAGAACCATGCTTAGATTTCATTTAATACTGCATGGAAATCATGTTGGTCACTAGTCTTCAGAATTTCAGTGACTTCATGCAATAGTTAATATATAAAATATCATGGTCATATATCATATTTGTGAATTTTCATGTTCATGGTTAACCTCAGTGAAATGCAGAGGATGTCAGGGGAGAAATTAATCTATATCTGATTCATTCCTAACAAAGAGAATATTCATTAACACTTGCTAGCATTAGAATTACTAGGAATGACACTGAGGAAACTTATGAAGGCAGTCAACAATTGTATTTTCTATTGAAGGAAAGTTGTAATCTGGCCCCGAAATACAAGAACTTTTCTCAGAGAAAATGGCATAATTCCAGAACTAGTGATATCTTAATCCTCTGCCTGTGTCTGTGAGTATCCTTCCAAGTAACATGTCTGTCACCTACACATCTTTGAATGGTATCATGTGTTCCATTCCACCTGTGGAAAGTGCTTTATATTTATAGCATCTCTCCAAAAATGAATTTCTTCATCTGTTTGTGTTTCGAACACTTGGAAACTGCTAAGAATATGAAAAGCAATACCTATGATTTTTTTCACTACTAGAATACAACAACTAGTAAAGAAATACTGAAATAAAGCAATATCCACAAAATTGGTATGATCCATGCAGGTAATTCAAGATTTGTTTAAAATGAATAAATAAAGTAGGCACTTTCTAGATATGATCTATTTTATTTCAGTGTCTCTAGTTAGATGAAGTGAACCTCACACACTCTCTTGAAACTTTTCACTCCTGTGAGGTCCCTGATGAGAGCTCCAGCCTCCTGGGAAAATGACAAAACCACCTCACTGCACTTAATTGCTTGTATTATCTTTGTCAATCTTTTGGTTTACCTATTTTATCAGCTGTTTTGCTTTTTCATCAGAAAAAAAAAAAGGAAGTCATAAAATTAACTAACTCTCTGATACAAAGTAGCAACCAGTTTTGTAGGTGTGAAATAGAGACATGTATAGAGTGTAATATCACTAAGGTAGACACTAAAAAGAAATCCTACAGAGTTTTTATAGACTACCATATAAATATTCTTAATGAAGGCAGAGTCTTACAGGGAGCTGAATTAAGAAAATGATGAAAAGATAAATATAAGAATGCACACACACAAAAAAAAGGTTCAGATAGTCATGGTGATTTTTGGAAAAGATCCATCCCCTATGTGGATTTTGAATGGAACTAGTAAGATCAATGACACTTTCTGTATGATAAATATTTCTGACAAACAGATCGTCTAGTTAGGAGGCTACTTAGGAATTATCTTTACCTTTTGTACAGATTCCAGTTTTAAACACTTCACCAAGCATTCATGTTCTCTGTCTGTCATTGTCACAGTATTTATTAATTACTTCTTTCTTCATCTCCTCTGTACCTGAAGTACTTCTCTTAGCCAACAACAGCATTCTCAAAAGCTATGTTCTCTTCCATTTCACCTAATGGTATAACTGTGTGAAAAACCAAATCTAGTTTTTTTCTGTTCATATTGTTGTTAAGGCTTCCTTAGGGAGGCTAGAATTCAGTAACAAAATATATTTTTCATGTAGAATTGCACAATGTATTTGTTTGGGGATATTTTAAAGATATTTCCAATAAAATGAAAAAATGACAGATATTATTTATATTTTAAAAGTTAGATTTGGAGAGTCTCAGAACAACTCCATAAGGCAGCACACAGCTTTTGGACTTCCTGTTGTATATTTAATGATCTTTCTGAAAGTAAGAGTCAGAGTAATCCAATCACAGATTCATTGTCCTCAAAACTTCCAACTTTCAGGTTTGCATTGTCATAAATACTAAAAATTCACTAAAACAAGAAATATATTAAGCATTTCTGACAGACATTGTGTGCATAGCCTCACCTTTTCCATAAATCAATCTTGATAAACATTTTAAAATGGGAATGAAATGCACTACGAAAGTTCAAAGTTCATAAAACAAACAATGAAAACACATTCTCTTTTTCCATTGTAATTAACAAATGAAGTAAATTGCTTGACCAATGATGGTTCCAAACCTGGTCTTTTTTTTTTTTTTTTCCCAAATTTGGGATTTCTGGTATTGTACAGAAACCCTGAGAAGTCATAAATAACTGATGCATGGTTTTGAGTTTCCTCCATGGAGAGGACTGAAACATTTACACAAAACATTTTCTGAGGACATCTGTGATAAATGAGCAACAGTACACTAAAAATAGCTGCAGTGTGAACTTTACTATGATGTCATTGGTATATACAAAACATAGCTCCTAAGTAGAATTAATCCAAATTTTTTCTGTTTCTTATAGAACAAGGAGTGAAATTCATGACAGGACTTTTTGTTCCAAGTTCTGAGCAGGAGATTTTAGCTAGGTATGAGTGTATATGTTTTAGGTTTCAGAAGTCATTGCAATTTCTCTTTTATGGATGGAACTGTCTTTCAAGGAAATGAAACTGCTATCCAAAACAGGCAGACAAAAGTTTGAGTTCTTTAAGGTCAGGAATTTCTGGAAAATATCATTCTGTATATACTTTATTTAAAATAAGTAATTTATTTCTTTAATTCATTGAAAATTATCCATGATTTTTTAAAATATATATTACAAGTACAGGAAGTTATTTTACAATAATCTGTACAGAATGGCACTAATCAACAGAAGATTTGGACAACGAATTCAAGCTGTCTATCTTGAAGAAAAGATTCCAATGTTTTTAATGAAGAATATTACAGAATTTTTTCCTTTTCAGACAGGCTAAATAACTTCCTACCATATGCAAGTCTAGGCTATAAGACTAATAAACCTGAGTAATACAATATGCTGTAGAGTTTAAATTCAACATGTTGTAGATATGGCAAACATGATTACATGTTCCAATTGATCATTAGAAAGTATCATAAAACTTTTCAATGTCTTGTCAACATCAAAGGAGTATTCTGAAATATTATGTTCTTAGTAAAGAGTACAAGCAACAGAAATATTGCATAAAAGAACCTAATGTGACAGGTACATAGTGTATAAACTTTATATTTTAAAAAATAATTTTACACCTGAGTGTGACTCATAGATTCATTTTTAATGTTTCCCCCCCCCCCCCTTTAGTTAAGCCACAGTAATGTCTTCCCACTCATATCAGCTTTTGGTTGTGTGCAAGTAACATGACTCACTCTTGGATTTAAAATTTCAGATAGACCACCTCCAACAACAGCACTTCTTATCTGAATCCTGTTCCAGTCAAGCTCAGCTAGATCTACACTATCTCAGCATGTGCAGACTATACATGAACCAAAAGTCTAAAGTTTAGATCAAGCTATTCTAAAATCAAGACTTCTTGTATTTGTAGGTTTTTTTGTCAGATCATTCAATGGAGAAAGCAATGTGGTTTCAATGGAAACGTACAGTTCTACACAATCTAGAGAGGTGTCTTTCACCCCTTTCCATAAGAAGAAAATACAAGGAGGTAGTATTAACATAAGAAAATAACATATCTTTTTCATATCTGAAACAGGTAGTACAGGAAAATTTGAAACTACCACAGCACACAGCCTGTAAATGAAACTCTAGCAAATATACTTTTAATTGGAAATGTGAAAAAAAAGTCACTTTGGACATGAAGATTAGTGCTGAGGTGCTTAACTGCTCTGATGATTTGAATATGAGGTGGTTAAAAGCCAATCATTTATCAACCTTACTATTAATGCTACAAACAGCATGTCTTTGACATGTATCTCACTTTTTATCAAGCACTGGCTGTGAATTTCCTAAGTACCAAGCATTCACCAGATACAGCCTTTTGTTATAGTGCTATACTTTGTCAACAATTATTACACAGCATGCACCCTTGCAGGCAGAATCTACCGTTGAATATTCGAGTACTGTTCCTTAACACCTCCTCCTGTCCTGCTGTGTTGGTTTTGGCTGGAGTAGAGTTAATTATCTTCATAGTAGCTAGTCTGAGGCTGTAGTTTTGAATTGTGGTGAAAACAGTGTTGATAATAGAGGGATGTTTTTGCTACTGTTGAGTAGTGCTGGGAGTAGAGGCCTTTTCTGCTCCTCACACCACACTACCAGCGAGTGATCTGGGCGTGCACAAGGAGGTGTGGTGGGACACAACTGGGACAGCTGACCCCAACTGACCAAAGGGATGTCCTGTGTTATATGATCTCATGCTCAGCAATAAAACTGAGGTAAGAAGGAAGAAGAGAGGACATTCAGACTTATGGCTTTTGTCTTACCAAGTAACTGCAAGGCATGATGGAGCCCTGATTTCCTGGAGATGGCTGAACATCTGCCTGCCAAAGGGAAGTAGTGAATAAATTCCTTCTTTTACTTTGTTACTGTGTGTGGCTTTTGCTTTACCTATTAAACTGTCTTTATCTCAACCCTTGGCGTTTTTTTTACTTTTACTCTTCTGAGTCTCTCCCCCATCCTACCAGCAGGGGGTGAGTGACATGCTGTGTGGTGCTCAGTTGCTGACTGGGGTTAAACCATAACACCTGCTCACTGGATTTTGGAGATACTTCCCAAATGATGATGTAAAGAAACACTATAAGAATAAGGTTGCTAAAAAACATTCTTCAAGTCCTTTCATAATGTGTGACTATGTTGGTCAGTTTATGAACAATTGATGTTAACATTTATTTTGTTAACAATTATGTCATTTTCTCTTTGCCACACAAATATCCACATTCACTTCATTGTATTTCTTTGTTTCATCTTCTTATTTTTGTGTTCATAGACTGTTAGTCTGCAGGATTAAGAACGTGTCTCTTGTAAGGTTGCACATTAAACAACGATGGATCATTCAAGACGGTAATTCATTTGTGCCTGTGAGAGTCTGATAGATACGGATAAACTCTGTGGTGCCTTGTATAATTTAAATTAAATCTGTGTATATGTTCACAATTTTCCTGTACATCATGAGGATATTTTCTCTTCCCTTCTGAAGACAGCTGGTATACAAAATCTTTTCAGTTGGTATCTAATGGAGCTATTATTCTAGCTGTTTACAAGTGTTATAGGCCACCCATTTTTAGAAGATACGGCAGAATTTAACCTTTCTCTGATTATCTATGGATCCTAGGAACCATGGTGTCTGTATATCTACACTAAGAAGCTATTTTTACTATAAAAAGATGGGACCTCCTGGCAACTATTAAGTTTTGATGTGTCACATTGTTTCAAATCTCTTCTAAAATTTCTGCCTTAGCCCAATTTATATACATATTAAAAAAATAAAATAATAATAATAAAAAAAAGAGCAAAACCCAATAGCTTTGGGAAAGAGCACATTAAGAAAGAACTTCTGGTGGATTTCTGTTCTTTGTGTATCTGCTATGATGTATATCAAGAAGAATATTGCTTTCCTAAAGTTATTTGCTTTCTAGCATCCATTTCCTATAAAGGCCATTAAAGAAAGATAACTAATTTGTCTAAATAAAGATTCCCAATTCTATACTCTACTGGAATAGGAAGCCATAAGCCATTTCAGGAATTACAAGAAAACATTAGAGTATTTTCTTGGAAACTCTGTCATAAAGAAGTACTCTTGCTAAGCATCACACATAAATTACTACGGAATTATGCCAATGCTATAATGTATTTGTAAAAGTGCATACAATAAGTACTGCATATCTAATGAAATTAATGCTATTGCATGCAAGCTCTCTGCTTATGATAATATATTTATTACTCTGCTTAGGAAAGCTAAGTGTTCTGGGCATTGATCACTGCAGAACTTCATTGCTTGAATAGCTTTTCTCTAAAACCAATTTTGTTTCTTTAAAAGTAAGCAACAATGACAAATGCTAAATGCATGACTAGTCAATAACTGACTAAGAGAGCATTGCAGGCTTGATAACAAAATGCTGGTGCAGTTTCTGACTTACCATTGCAAAATAATGTTATTTTCAAGGCTATTTCTGATCAGTCTTGGGAATAAATTTCCATGGTAAATCTAAACTCACTTGGGGAAAACATGTTATTGAACATAATATACTGTTTAACACAATACTGGCAGACTGTGCATCTTTTTATCACAGGAACTGCTAATGGTCTTTAGTATTAGTGTAAAATAATTACAACTTGGCAGAATTTCTGTTAGGAATTGTATTTATATTACTTGTACAAAAGAAGAAGAGCCATTTAATGATCAGTTGTGTGCTTATATTGTCACATCACAAATCTTACTATAAAAATTAGGCTCTGTTTAACACTTTCTTTAAAATCTCTGTTGTTTTTCACCTATGTCAGTGAATTTGAACAATTTCCAGAAGAGAAGGCTTGACTTATATTCAGATGAAGGGGATAAAATTTAGGTGTCTATGACCAAAAAATATGTAGTCAATATAGTGATGCCTTCATGGTTATTCAGCTGACCATATAATGGGAGAAAACCCAGTTACCTGTAAATAGGTTGATTGGTGCCTTGGAAAAGTCCCCCATGGTATCTGAAATGTCCGCCGTGGCCTAGTAGACATGGTGCAGAAATTATACCTTATATGTCAGATATCTGTGGTTAGTTAACTGAAACATCTGCTGAAAAAAAATCTTGATTCAGTCACATAAAAATTTTATCTGGAGCCATTCGAGTCTCTGTGGAGTATCTTATCTGACCTTCAGCTTGTAGTCTAGAATTGCACAGACCTTTCAAAAGTCTTGTATCATATTTACCATTCTTTTGTGAGTTGCTTGAATCCCCTATAGACTTCAAATGGCTCTAGTCACATATGTTAAAAAATTGATTGATTCCTAACCATGTGCTTTAGCATGAGTCAAATCACTCCATAGATGCATTCTAGCTCCAGCTCAGAATTAGCAACATCTCCACTGCCAAGATAATGGGAACTTACACTCCTACCCATGCATGTTGACAATGATTTGTAAGTTTCTTAATGTGCTATTTTTGGTTGGGTTAATGTTAATTTTCTTCAAAGTAGCTAGTATGAGACTATATTTTGGTTGTGCTAAGAAGAATATTGATAACATACTAAGGTAGGAGGAGCCCAAGAGATCTGACTAATATTCAAGCAACACTTCCTCCAAGCTCAAGAGTGGTGCATCCGTACGAGTTTGAAATCAGGCAGAGGAGGCAGACAACCTGCATGGATGAGCAGAGAGCTTTGAGAAAAACTCAGGTGGAAGAAGGAAGCTTACAGCATGTAGAAAAAGGAAATGGTCACTGCAGAAATATATAGGAACATTGTCAGGGTATGCAGGGATGCAATGAGGAAGGCTAAGGTCCACTTAGAATTAAATCTGGCAAGGCATGTTAAGGACAACAAGAAGGGGTTCAAGTACATCAGCAGCAAAAGGAAGACTAGGGAACATGTAGGCCTGCTGCTGAATGAGCAGAGTGCACTGGTGATGGAGGGTACAGAGAAGGCAGAGGTACTGAATGCCTTCTTTGTTTCAGTCTTTCCTACCATGGCTAGCCCTCAGAGATCCCAGATGCCTGGAGGTAACAGACACAGTCTGGAGTAAGGAATACTCTCCCTTGGTTGAGGAGGAGTAGGTTAGAGATCAGCTAGGCAAACCTGACACCCACGAGTCCATGGGCCCTGATGGGATGCACCCACAAGTGCTGAGAGAGCTGGCAGTTGTTATTGCAAAGCCACTCTCCATCATCTTTGAAAGATCCTGGAGAACAAGAGAGGTACCTGAGAACTGGAGAAAAGCCAGCGTCACTCCAGTTTTCTAAAAGGGGAAGAAGGAGGACCCAGGAAACTAGGTATCAGTCAGCCTCACCTCCATCCCTGGAAAAGTTATGGAACAGCTCATTCTGGATGTCATCTCCAAATATCTGGAGGAAAAGAAGGTTATCAGGAGTAGTCAACATGGATTTACCAAGGGAAAGTTGTGCTTGACCAATCTGGTAGCCTTTTAAGATGGCATGACTAGCTGGGTGGATGAGCGGAGAGCAGTGGATGTTGTCTACCTCGACTTCAGCAAGGCTTTTGACACTGTCTCCCATACCATCGACATGGGTAAGCTTAGGAAGTGTGGGTTAGATGAGTTAACAGTGAGGTGGATTAAGAACTGGCTGAATGGCAGAGCTCAGAGGGTTGTGATTGGTGGTGCAGAGTCAGCTGGAATCCTGTGGCTAGTGGGGCTTCTCAGGGTTCGGTACTGGGTCCAGTCCTGTTTAACATTTTCATCAATGACCTAGATGAAGGGACAGAGTGTACCCTCAGCAAGTTTTCTGGTGATACCAACCTGGGAGGAGGGGCTGATAGGCCAGAAAGCTGTGCTGCCATTCAGCCAGACCTGGACAGGCTGGAGAGTTGGGTGGCGAAGAACCTAACAAGGTTCAACAAGGTCAAGTGTAGAGTGCTGCACCTAAGGAGGAATAACCCCAGGCACCAATACTGGTGGGGGGTTGACCTGCTGGAAAGCAACTCTGCAGAGAAGGACCTGGGAGTGCTGGTGGATAGCAAGTTAGGCATGAGTCAGCATTGGAGACCAATGGCATCCTGGGGTGCATTAAGAAGGGTGTGATGAGCAGGTTGAGGGAGATTATCTTCCCTCTCTACTGTGCCCTGGTGAGGCCGCATCTGGAGTACTGTGCCAAGTTCTGGGTTTCCATTTCAAGAAAGACAGGGAATACTGGAGAGAGTCCAGAGGAGAGGTAAAAAGATTATTAGAGGACTGGAACATCTGCCTTATGAGGAAAAGCTGAGAGACCTGGGTCTGTTTAGTCTGGAGAAGACTGAGAGGGAATCTCATCAATGCTTATAAATATCTAAAGGGTGGATGTCAAAAGGATCGGTCTTGACTCTTTTCAATGTCTAGAACACTGAACAGCAACAGGACAAGTGGCAACAGGCACAAAATAGAGCACACGAAGTTCCACCTGTACTTGAGGAAAACCTTCTTTACTCTGAGGCTGACAGAGCACTGGGACAGGCTGCCCAGAGAGGTGGTGTAGTCTCCTTCCCTGGAAACTTTTAAAAGCCACCTGGACTTGTTCCTGTGTGATGTATTCCAGGTGATCCTTCTTTGGCTGTGGGGTTGGACTAGATGATCTCTAGGGGTCCCTTCCAACCTTACCATTCTGTGATTCTGTAATGTTTTTAGTTGTTGCCAAGCAACATTTACATTAATCCAAGGACATTTTCAGTTTCTGATACTGCACTTGTGCTCCCAGCTTCCTCTCTACAAGAAGCTGGGAGGGGACACAGTCAGGAGACCTCACCCAAACTGACCAAAGGGGTATTTCATGCCATCAAATTCCATGCCATCAAATTTCATGCTCAGTATATAAGCTGGGGGTGGCCAGGGACTTGATGTCTCTCTCTCTCACTCATTAGGGCACTCTGGGTCTGGCTCTCTGGGTCTGGATCTTGGACTCTAGTTCATGCTCTCTTGGGATCTCTCTTACTGCTTGGGGACTGGATGGGTGTCAGTCAGCAGGTTTTGAGCAGTTCTACCATTTGTTTTCAATTATTTTCATTACATATTATTATTAGAAGTAGTGGCAGTATTACTTTCATTACATTTTATTAGTAGTAGTACTGTTAGTATTATTGGTATTGTTATCATTAGCAGTGGCATTATGGTATTTAATTTATATCCAATTATTTATATTTTAATCTCAACCCGCTGGTTTTCTTGTCGTTTCCTCCAATTCTCCTCCCCATCTCACTGGGGAATGAGAAAGAAGGGAGTGAGCAGCTGTGTGGCATTTGGTTGCTGTCTGGTGTTAAACCATGACACTTAGTCTGGAAGTGAGTCCCACCTGAATGATAAAATGAAATATAAAACTGATCTGCTATTTTTCCCCTTAACAGTATCTATTCTGTGATAATTTAAAATATTATAAGTACGAAAAGTTTTTTAGGATGCATACTCAAAACTCAATCAACTCCTGTAACAGTCCATAAATAAGACTGGTAGAAATTTTCAGCATTTTATATTCATTTTTCTGCCAACTAAGGTACAAGTATTTTTAATGGTCCACATGAAATACACAGAACTTGAAAGGAGATCATCCTATCCAAATGAGTAACTATATTTGGAGGCCCAGCATGGCAATACACGATCACAAATGCTAAAATGGTTCTCCACAATAACTCTCCCTCCTTTTGTTGTCAGTTTATTTCCAACTAAGTGTTGCCAGGACAGAACTCCTTCAGTTCAAATAAGGTCCTTCCCATTAGAGAAAGTTCGAAGTCTTCAGTTGAAAGATATTCAAAGCAGAATACTCTTCAAAATTGGTAATGTATTTTTTATTTAAGTCACCACTAGTGTCCATGAAGCCAGTAATATTAGTATATAATATTTTTACATATATATATATATATATATGTATATATTACATTACCAATATCTGAATCTGACATCAGCTTCAGTGAATGATAGTCTGTCAACTCTTCAGTGTATTTTACAAACTGTGGTAACTTGTGCAGGTATGACTAGTCCTCCTTTAAGTCTAAACAGAGTAAAAATTCATTTCAGTATTTCTTCAGTATGTTATGCTACGTTGAAAATATAAGTAAAATAAAACTTCACTAAATTTCTTGGAAGAAGTATGAGGACTCAGAGAAATTTAATGTCACTTGAAATGAAGAATGATCTTAAACATTATTGTTTCTTGTTTTCACAGTATAAAGAGAATATAAAATTTTCCAGAAGTGCTGTTCTTGCATAAAATAACTGTTCTTCCACAATTGTGTTAGTAACTTCTTTCATCAGAATCAATCACAAAGTTTCATGATTAGAATTAGATACTAATATCTTGTTTTTCACAAGTGTTAAAATTCTTCAGAGTTCACTGGACGTTATGGTTGTGTAACACATTTATAAGTCAGGCCATGAAACACATATTTAAGCACCTAACGAAAGGTGACCTTACTCTCGTAGAAGGCTGAGCACCTGTATTGAAGTTAATGAAGCTGCAGCACATACTACATCTGAAAATCAGTTTGTATTTAGATGCATAACTTTAAACTGAAAACAAGCAAAATTCTGATTATTATGAAGAAAATTTTCATCTTCATGTCCTGCCGTTATCCACTTCACTCTTATCCACCTGTCTGTTTTTTTCTGTTCTGGAGGTGGACCACAGTTGGTGGTGGTGTGGTGGATTTTTAATGTGGTGTTTTTTTTTTTTTTTTGTCTTTTGAACTTTTCCAGTCTTTCACACTTCTGTGATAATTTGTCTTTTGGCAATATTTTGGTTTAATTATTCAGCATATTTATGGTTCCTTGGGATGACTTGATAGCAGAATTAGGCTGAAAGCTGGTACATATCACACAAACACTACCTACAAGATTTCATGAGCTCACTCAAATAACGTGAACTATGGGTTTGGTCTTTTCCTATGGAATCATGGAGACTTTAGATCCAAATTTAAATTACTGTTTTGTTCCAATTGATACAGGACTTAAAAACAAATACATGCCTTACTGGGAAAAGGGGCAAATTGTATAGAAACACATCTGTACTTTCTTTAACATTAAAATTTTCTCCTCTGGGACCTTACCAGGGTTCTAGAAAGACCATACTATTTCACAGAATCACTTAACCAGAGTAATAGAAAGATGAGGTTTCAAAGCACCTCTGGAGAGTGTATAGTCCAACTCCCTGCTCAAAGCAGAGTCACCTAAAGCAGGTTACTCAAAACTCAGGTTTTGACTGTCTCCAAGGGTGGAGGATCCACAGCCATTATGGGCAACCTGTTTCTTATGTTTAAATGGAATTTCTTTGATTTCAGTTTATGCCCATTGCCTCTTATCCTGTCACTGAATATTTAACTTGTGTCCTTAAAGATCTGTAAATCAAGAGTTCTGTGTGGTATGTCATACAATCAAACAATACAAGCAGACAAAGGATTCCTGGAAAGATTTCTTAAACACAAGTTTCCAGACAGCCAGTACAAAGGAAACATGATACCTTTATTTTGGGCTACTGCTGTGCCTGAATACATGAAGTCTCATCCTGCATGGCAGTGTACAAGTTTAAAAAAATTCTTTGATCATTACCTATTAACATATTGTTCTTTTCTCTTTGATCCATTTCTACGTGATGATCTTAAGAAATTGTATTAAAAACTCCACAGTTTTCAGAAAAACAGTATCTTACCTAAATCTGAAGCTTGTTTTCTTAAAAATTAATTTTTCTTTAATGTTTTCCCTCCAGCTAGATCTTTTTTCTTCTCTTGCACTATAGATTGATCCATGTTCTGTGGATGAAGCTTTCCATAAACATCTACTAGATATCCTCAACGTTTTAGTATTCTGTTATATCCTCAGTTTGTATTTTAGTATATAGTTCATGTTGATATTCAAATGCAAGAAAAACCATTTCTGGGGACAAACATCTTTCTTTCACTGTTTTATTTTTAATGAATACTTAAATAAATTCAACAAGTATCTTACTATGCCAAATTGTACTTGAGTCTTTGTTATTCCAAATTCCAAATGCAGGAATTAGCTGTGAACTTCATAAAGATGAAAAAACGGTGCTGACATTTTTCAAGAGACTTTCCTTTTTTCAAAGCTTCCTGTGGGTCTGAGTCAAAATTTGAAAACACTCAAAGAAAGAGAAGTTTCTTGGGCTTAACCTTTATATTTAGTCTGTGTTTCTTCATTACAGAAGACAGTCATACACTCACGTGGGAATAAAGTTTTGCTGCCTCTGTAATGTACACTCTGCCATGGATTCTATTCTTGATTGAAGAAGATGGCCTTCAGTCTTGGGAAGATCCTGACACTCATGAAGGGTGAGTGTGCTCATTCATGTAAGAAAAGAAAAAAATGTGCCATTGCCATTTGCACTATCATAAGCAAGTGTGCAAGCTACAGAAAACTGCGACATGATGTGGTGAGACAGTTTTGGTCAAATGAAACTATACCTATTCACAAATTGTGGGATATTTGTGGAATTGAATTCCAGTTTGAAATTTCTTTCTATACATTTTGCTTACATTAACAAAATTATCTGGATGCTGGCCCTGTGCCATTTTGCATTTGGATGGCACCTACCACAGGAGATTGTTCTTACAGCCTCTCTAGACAATACCTAGGAATGATCTGTGCAAGAATTCATACAGCTGATTAAATATGCAAAATATGGTCTTTAAGATTTTGTCTTCTCCTATACTGCAGAAGAATTACATTTGTGTGTCCTGTTCTCAAAGTCTTTGAGGCAGAACACGTAAGGTACTGATAAAAAGTCAGGGAAAAACCATCTACTTTCACAAACGAAAAGAAACAATACATCAACAAACACATTTTTCTTTAAGTTCTTAAACATACTCCATTTTTATCTGTATTGAGAGTAAGGAAGTTACTGATTTTAACACAGAACTTGAGGACACTGAAGTTCTATTTTAAGGACTGTTCTCAGGGACACATGCTGGAAAAGAAACAAGCTGCAAAACTTCTCATCAAGTAATGTATTTTAAATTAAGTGAATAGCTTCTAGGAAAAAAAGTTCTATAATTTTAAAGTAAACAAATAATGGGGTGTTGACTGCAAAAGTAAATAAAAAGCTGTAGCACAATTTTTCTAAGGAATACTGGAATTATTGTTTCAATTTAAACATGGATAAAACTTGTAAAATCTAAGTGCTTTGATTCCACAGGCTGAAGGCACTCTACAAGTTCAAAAGTCCAAGGGCATCTGAACAAAACATGTTTCTTTGGTCTATTTTATATCTGAAGAAAATACACATGTCTTGACCCTGCAGATGTAGACCTGAGAAAGTTCCCTGAACACATATTTCTGTGAAGGCCCAATTATCTGTTTTCAACTGTAGAGAATAATGATTCCCATTTTAAATTATGCACGTCTAAATTACAAGGGGCATAAAGAGGTCAGATCCTGTCCCTCAAGATAAGATAATTAACAATGTTCTCTACTTGTGGTACAGCCTAAGAAGCATGCTATGCTTCTATATTCACACTTGACATTTGCAAGGCAGTTTCCATGTTGGCTCAGATGGTTTTTTCCAATGTTGAATACATTGGACACATGGGATTTGTATATCAGAACACTTCAAGTTCTATGAGTATTTCTGGTTCAAGACATGCTTTTTTTCTGATGGGAAAGTTTGGCATGAGTCACAAGCATCAGGATTTTCACCCTTTGCTGTCTTCATCTTCCTTCATCAGGAAACTTTTTGATTTTGTTTTTTAGAGTGAGGATGACTGAGCAGTGGAACAGGTTGCTCAGAGAGGTTGTGGAGTCTCCATCCTTGAAGATATTCAAAAAACTTCTGGACACAGTCCTGGACAACCTGCTGTAGGTTATTTTGCTTGCGCACAGGGGCTGGACTAAAGGACTGCCACAGGTCCTTTCCAATCTCAAACATCCAGTGATACCGGGATTCTGTGATTCTCCACTCTTATCGTATTCCACTTCTATTTGCTCAATATTTAAGGCTACTGGGAATATAGAAGGCATGTGCACCTGCTCTGCTGTGAGTTCCTCCATGGGCTGCAGTGTGGATATCTACTTTGACATGGTCATCCATGTGCTGCAGGAGGACAACCTCATCACCATGGTGTTCCCCACAAGCTGCAGGGGAATCTCTGCTCCAGCACCTGAGCACCTCCTCCCCACCACCTTCACCGATCTTTGGATTTGCAATGTTATTTCTTACATTTTTTCTTACTCCTCTTTCTGCTGCTGCACAACATTTTTTATCCTTTCTTAAATATGCTATCCCAGAGGGGCTACTGGCATTGCTGATGGGCTCTGCTTTGGCCAGTGGTGGGTTTGTTTTGTAGCCATCTGAAAGCAGCTGTGTCTGGCATGGGCAGTCCCTAATCTCTTCTCACAGAAGCCACACCCGTCACTCCCTGGCTTCCAAAACCTTGCCATGCAAACTCAATACAAGGTGATTGTTTTAAATCTAAAGATACTCTACACTGTAAAAGCAGGGAGCTTATTTACCTGGACAACACTTTTTCCTGTTTTCTGGACTGTTTCTGGATACATTTAAGCATTTATAATTATGTTTTCACCATCTGACTTAAGCTGCTGCTATTCGAAATTTATGTTCAGTATCTATGCCTTAGGTCACACAGATTTTACTCTTTTAACTACATTTTATGTGCGAAGAAAAGAATACTTTATACTGGGTGGCATTTAAACTGCACTTGGCTCCCTTCTGCCTTGTTGCAGAGCCTGGGGTAGTATGACACTCATGATTTTGTGAAAAGTCTATCTTTTTCTTCAGTTTTGCTTTCATTGGAATGCAACTCAATTATTATTTACCTTCAGGTCCTATGTGGTTTTGTTTTGATTTGTTCCTAAACATTTTGGCTGAATGCACATTTTTAAAATTTTTTTAACTAACTGTAAGATTCTATATTTAAAAAAAGCGTGTGCCACCTAAGTATTTTGTATGGGTACAATACAAAACTTCAGATATTTCATATAAGAAGACTTGCCATCTTTGAAATACATCTATTTAAAGAATATATATATATAAAGCTCCACATAATGTTACATTGGGAAGGTGATAGAGCAAATAATTTTGGAAACCATTTCCAAACATCCTGAGGACAAGAAGGTGATTAGGAATAGCTGGCATGGATTTATAAAGCAGAAATTATATTCAACAAACCTGACAGCCTTCTATGATGAAATGACCAGCTCAGTGGAAAGCAATGCCTTTAGTTAGTCTTCCATAACATTCTCATTGACAAAATTAGTACAGACCAGATAAATGGACAATTATTGACTGGACAGTAAAGGACTGACGGTAGGCTGAACTGTTGGCTTAGAGGGCTGTGATCAGAGACACGAAGTCCAGCTTGAGTCCGGTCACTAGTCTTTTGTCCAAAGGGTTGATACTGTGGCCAGCACCGTTTAACATCTTCATTGATGGCTGGGGTGATGGGACAGAGTACACCCTCAGTGCATTTGCAGATGATACAAAACTGTGAGGAGCGGCTGATATACAAGAGCATTGTGATGACATTCACATGAAACTCCTTGAGCTAGAGAAATTTAATCTTACTGAGTTCAACAAGGTGAAATGCATCTGAGGAAGAACAATTCCAAACACCGGGACAAGCTGGGGTCAACCAGTGGGAAAGCAGCTTGGCAGGGAAGGACTGCCAGCAAGCTGGTGATGAGGTCGCATTGTGCTCTTGCAGGAAAGGAGAACAACCACTTCCAGGGCTGTGTTAGGCAGAGTGTTGCCAGCAAGTTGAGAGAGGTGAATCTCTCCTGCCTGTGTGCTTTATTCAACCCTCATGACAAATATCTGGAGTGCTGGGTCCAGTGCTGGGCTGACCAGTGTAAGGGAGAAATGGACTTACTGAACCAAGTCTGGCACAGGGCCACAAAGATCACTAAGGGCTTGGAACATCTGTCGTACAAGGAGAGGCTTAGAGGGATGGGACCATTCAGCCTGGAGAAGAGAAGTCTCAGAGCGACCTTAGCATTGTGTATAAATACTTGATGGTAGTGGGGACTGAAGGGAGTCAGACACATTCCAGTGCTGCACAGGGCACAAACTGAAACACAGGAAAATGTATTTAAACATAAATAAAAGCTTTTTTTTTTTTCCTGTGAGGGTGAGACAATGAAAACCTGATTGGACATGGCTCTGGAAAACTTGCTGTAGGTGACCCTGCTTGAATAGTGTGGTTGGACTAGACAATCTGCAGAGGTGCCTGCCAACCTCAGCCATTCTGTGATTCTTCATGTCAGTGTTTGTAGGTGGTTAATATTCAGGGCATTAAATACACCATGATCAGTGGGCACTTCCCATTAATTTATAAAAGTCATAGTTTCCAATGCCTTTCATAGAGTAGGACAGTTTTCTTTATACTATAGCAAAACAGCTCACCTTACAGACCAATGTTTTGCTCAGAAAACACATTTATGTACCAGTATTTTGCTAGAATTTGCTTAATTATTTTGTTAGCAAAAATGCATAAAGATAATCCTATTATCTTTTCACTTAATTCTGGTGTAAGCCGTTATACTCTAGAGGCTGTTACTTTAATACAAGAACCACCCATAAGCAAAAAAGATGGAAAACAAAAAGACAAATGGTAATTATCAATGCCAAGGACAACATTAGCTAGGAAAAAAAAAAAACAAAAAAAAACTTTGGAGCTCTGTTAAGGTCTCCAGTTAGCAGGCTAACAGATTGCACAACAGATCACAGCTAAGATCAATGTTTCTTCTATAAGGATCCAACAATTTTATTGTTATTCTTCCTAGTTCATTGTTATTACTAATTTTTCCCATCTTCAGGCCTAATAACTTCATCCTAATGCTGCAGATGTTGTTGATTCTTATTCATCTTTCAAGTATAGTTACTTGTTCAATTCATTTGCACAGAAGCAGCAAATTAGTAATGCTCTACTACAGTAGTTTATTGGAGTTTAATGTACTAGTTCCTCTACATTGGCTTAGTGAAACTATTTCAGATAATGTTTAGCAATAGCTTTACTTTTGCAAGTATCAGTCACTTTGCATCTGTTATGCTGTTCTGTGTGTAATTTCAATAGAAGTGATTTACTGATGTTTCATAATATTCTATTTAAAATCTACTGAAGTGACATTAATTTGCTTTTTTTTTTAAACTATGAAAATCAAAGTGCTAAAGTTGAGAGCAGCAGAACTTGTGTTTATTCATACAAACTGTGCTGATTGGGCTTGCACTATAACTCACAGAGGAGGTTATGAAACCTCATGTCTAGAGAAGGACTGTGAGGCAAAATCAAACATATGGATTTGAACTGCTGAATACTCAAATAATATTTTGACTTGTCTTGCTTTTTATTTCCAACTATTTCAATTGATGAGGTATAATTTTGTCCTTGACTTATGCTGAAACCAATCCATGACAAACACTGATACTTCACAACTTGATTGCCACCATTAACTGCTCAGTAATTTTCCTTCATATACAGTTGTCCATGGCCCTTCCTTTGAAAACGTCCCAGCTTTTGCAGACATGTTTTTGTCAGTGCTGCTTGTTGGGAGATATATCATGGGTTGGATTCATCTCATGTAACATTAGAAATCTACCACAGAAGCATTCTTATCTATGAATTTCCCTCTAGGGTCCCAATACAATCAATGAAAAAACAGCAACATTTTTCAGAGTACGATTTATCTGACCTCTGTTAGCTGTCTAATTTAGGATTAAATGAATCAGGAGCTAGAATTGCTTATTTCTCACTGTAGATCAAACTAGAAAGGGAGATATAGGTGGGATCAAATGAATCCTTCCAATATGCTTGATTCCATTTAATTTCTCCTTTACCTGAGATTACTTTATTGCACTGCATAAAGGAAGAACAGTACAGATAAAAATATTTTTTAGCTAAATAGGGAAGATGGTTCACAGTGGTCATACAATTGATCATGAACAAAGTCTGTATACAAACCTGAAATTCCAGCTGAGTGCTCAGGATATTTCAAAACCCCACCTTGCATAGCTTTGATGTGTAAAACACATCATTAATATATTGAATTTGAGGATGGTGGATTGTTCCAGTTTTAAGAAAAGATATGAAGTTACAGTTTGATTTTCTAACTATGGAAACCAGACTAAGAAAGGGAAATCTTTTCTCCCCTAATTCAGGAAAATACTATAAGCAGTGGGTATTATCACATTGCCTGATTCAGAGCAAGTTATCAGGAAAGGCAACATGGAGTTTTATTCAAAGATGAGAAATAGACTGAGAATAAACTATCAGAGAAGGGTTGTTAAGAAA
This sequence comes from Rhynochetos jubatus, assembly GCA_027574665.1. NCBI lineage: Eukaryota > Metazoa > Chordata > Aves > Eurypygiformes > Rhynochetidae > Rhynochetos > Rhynochetos jubatus. The sequence continues at coordinate 121,773,528 of CM050649.1, read as the reverse complement.
TAGTATATCTTTAAAAAATATCTTCTTTAATTAAAATACTTTCAAACCTAACAAAGAGTTTCACACTTCTATGCTTCTATGCTTCTATGTCTTAGAACAGCTCCACTTTAGATACACACAGTCTTTCCTTATAATGTGTTTTTAGTTGTCAGTTATGTGTTTGGCTACAAGAGAATGCATGCTTGTCTCTTTACAAGATACAAAGACTTTCATAACCAAACTCGTATCTTTTTATGCATAATTCAACTACAATTTTTTCACAGATTCACAAAGTCACAGAGTGTTCAGGGTTGGAAGGGACCTCTAGAGATCATCTAGTCCAACCCAACTGCTAGAGCAGGATCACCTAGAGCAGATCACACAGGAACAAGTCCAGGCAGCTTTGGAAAGTCTCCAGGGAAGGTGACTCCACCACCTCTCTGGGTGGCCTGTCCCAGTGCTCTCTCACCCTCACAGGGAACAAGGGTTTCCTCACATTCAGGTTGAACCTTCTGTTTTCCAGTTTATGGCCATTGCCCCTCATCCTGTCACTGAACACCACTGAGAAGAGCCTGGTCCCATCCTCCTGACACCCTCCCTTTAGATATTGATAGGCATTGATAAGATCCCCCCTCAGCCTCCTCTTCTCCAAGCCAAACCGACCCAGCTCTCTCAGCCTTTCCTCACATGGAAGGTGCTCCAGGCCCTTCACCATCTCAGTGGCCCTGCGCTGGACCCTCTCCAGTTGCTCCTTGTCCTTCTGGAACTGAGGAGCCCAGAACTGGACACAGCACTCCAGGGGAGGCCTCACCAGCTCAGAGTAGAGGGGCAGGATAACTTCCCTCCACCTGCTGGCCACACTCTTCTTAATGCATCCCAGGATGCCATTGGCCTTCTTGGCCACGAGGGCATACTGTTGGCTCATGGTCATCCTGTTGTCCACTAGGACTCCAAGGCCCTTTTCCCCAGAGCTGCCCTCCAACAGAACAGCCCCAAACCTGTACTGGAACATGGGGTTGTTCTTCCCCAGATGCAGCACTTTACACTTGCCCTTATTGAATTGCATTCGATGTCTCCCTGCCCCGCTCTCCAGCCTGTCCAGGTCACGCTGGATGGCAGCACAGCCTTCTGGCGTGGCAGCCACCCCTCCCAGGTTGGCATCGTCAAGGGAAGAAGGAGGGAGCACTGTTGTTTACTTATACTTTTCATACTTTTCTCTAGGGCGTGTTACGTGTTATTGGCTAGTTATGAAAAAGCAGCTATTGGGCTGAGTGGACCTTAATCTGACCTATTACAGCCATTCTTATGATCTTCTGTCTTCAGAAGTCTATAATAAGGAGAAGAAACCAGAAGCCAAGAAGGTGCTAATTAATATTTATAGGAGAATTAAATTAATCAAAGAACTTGAAAAAAGGGGATGGGAAGAAGTGATACAAGCCTCAGAAGTACCTTGATACACCTCTGGAGGTCTGTGCAATGCTCTATTGCAAGGAAACCACACCTAGTAAAAGATGAGGGAGAGATGTTCTAGTATAGCAAAGATCATAGCTTTTGCTCAGTCTCTTATGCAGCAGCAGAAGAAGGAGAAAGGAGGAGAAAGTGCACACTGGGGAAAAAAAAAAAAATAGATGAAGGTTCATTTTAAGTTAAGACTAAAATACCAGCAAAGAAAATACAATTGTGGTTTGTGCTTAAACTTTATAAGACATTTTACTGTTTTCTCTCTTTTATAATTTAGTCCCAATGATGAAAAAGTGGTTTTTGTCAAACACTGGATTTGCTTTTAAGTAAAAATATATGTAAACATTATGTAACTGCAAAGCTGACTCCTTAGTGGATGAACCCGAGATTCAGCATTTATCTACTGATGTGGCCAGTAAAATCAAACATACTGAGATGTTCTACTTGGGACATTTCCGAAGTAATTGGATGCATTCCTACTTATGCTCTGTTATCAGCCTAGAGTTACTGATATGAGGTCTTGAAGAAAAAAAAAAAAGGAATGTTTCACGTGTGCAAGTGATAGCTACAGAACCTTTATGGAATTAACCAAACAAGCTTTGGAGGAATCACCAGAGTGACAAGCAGAACAAGCATTCATGACAGAAGATGCTTAAGAGACGGTGAAAAGGGAAAACAAAACACAAGGGATGCTGATGACTATGAATATCACAACTAAGTTTTGTGGGTTTTTTTCTTTTCTTTTTTTTCACTTGCTTCACTTCTGCAAGTCAAACTTAAAATTTAGTTTAAAGGCTTTTTTACTTCTTTTTAGCTTTGAACACCCTGACTTCATTGTTCCTAATTTCTTCTTTGCATTATAAGTGTAAGTCTAATAATGTTCTGTGCTTTCTAAGCACTTGTTTTTGACCATATTGCCATCCACTTAATTGTAAGGAAATGTGAAGAGACAGCTATACCAGAAGGTTTTATTAAAGTATCAAAAAACAGCAAGCTATCTACATGAGCCAATTAAATGGCACTGCATGTCCCCAAAGTGGAAAGCACACAGTTACACGTAATTTGATATTTTATTCAGCAAATAAATCAACCCTTACACAACACCCTCCATAACACTAAACAGGCACAATATACTCCGTATGGATTAGCAGTCCCTTCACCCCAGATATATTAAAAAACATGTGAAAAGCTACTTTACCACTCTATAAGCTATTACTGAAAGATATTCCTTGGTATTTCACAATCCAATAAACCATGTGTGCACTACTAATCAGTCAGTCATTGAAAATGCTATATGTATAATGTATTCACACATTTCCTACTTTCCAGACTTCCCTTGACCTGATTCATGTGATTTTGGGGAACACTTTCCAGCTGTATAGATCAGTAAAGAAGTCCATGAATGTGCAAGACTTCCTGTGGTGGATCACATACTTTATCTAAAGATGTTACAGATCACAGACACGTATATGCTATTTACATATAGAGCTTACCAAAAATACAGTTTCTAGTACATGAGATTTCATTTATTTTTAATTCAGTTTTTGTCCATGATTTTTTTATTTTATCTTGAGAACTTCTGTTTATGAATGTCAACTTTCCCAGATGGCTTTAGGGTCTCCAGTTGTATAGACTCCAGAAAGAATCATCTGCAGTTCAGACTGAGTTCTGCCCTGCTGCGGGCTTGGGGAAAGATCATGATACACAAAGTGTTTTAAACAATATATATTGGGTATAAGAAGCCAGCATTTTCTCACTGAAAGGTTGCATTCAAATTTTTTTGTCCTATATTAATATAATGAAACTTATTTTGGATGAAACTCCAATAAGCACTCCACCATCACTCTTCACGTGGTGAGAGTATAAAAGAGTTCTTGCTAGGGACCTCCATATACCTATAAGCCATATCAGACAAAAAGAAGAAGGATTCTTCCATACAGGGTGAAAAACCAATGAGTAAGATACAACCGTGGAAAGGAACAAGAACCAAGCAGAACATTTGCATGCTAGACCTCAGAACATTGTGATGATGTGTATTATCAGTGTTTTTTACACTGTCATCCAAAAAAGGGATCTATTGCTCTTTCAAACCAAGAAGGATTGATAAATAAACCACTTCTTCAGGGCCAGGATGATGCAAACATCCCAGGCATGACACAAAAGGCTCTAGCTCAGCTTGGAAATCTCACTTGTCAAAATTGTAAGGATCCTGAGAGCATCAACAGCACTACCTGGCCTACCTTGGGCCTCCCCCTATCCTCCTATGGCCCAGGATGGCACTTCAGCCCAGTCCTTTCCCCAGCCACAGTGTGGGATCTTGGTCTCCAGCATCCCACAGTCCTGCCCTGCACCGCCATGGGCCCCACTGAGCTGGGCCCAACCATGGGCCAATGTCTCTGCCCAGCCTCTGCTCACCCCTGTCCCAAAGAGGTGCCCAACGGCCAGGACTATGGCTGACCCTGGTGCCCCCTGATGGCCAGGTCCTGTCATCCTGGCGAGTGCCTGGCCCAAGGGAACTGCTGGCCCTCCCTTCTCCCTGACAACAATTTTACTCCTCATATATTCTTCATCCTGCATATGGCAGGCAAACAGTTCCCATGAGATCATGACAGCCCTCCAGCACTGCCAGGCAGACAGTTGATTTTCCAATTTCAAAATGATTAGCACATAGTTGTGACAACGAGAGTTAGTGGTTTCCAGGGAAGGACTATAGCCTCTTCCCATGTGTGTGCTGGCTCCATACTACAGTTGGAGGCACAGGGGTCAAGGATAAAAAGCTCGTACAGATGTGTCAACTCATGCAGAAGTTCTGGAGCACTGCTTATCATTTAAAAACTGGGAAATAACAGGATTCCATGTGAATTATTCTGTTTCAGAAATTCTGGAGGTTTCATCAGGTAAGTCTGTTTAGTATACATCTTGTCATTCAGTGTCCTTGGATATTTCAGCATTGACTAGAGGGCCATCTTTTGCAAAGGTCCACACACCTCTTCCTGCCCTATTAACAGCAATGCTGCAGTAAAACTGTTGAGGTCCAGTGGACCTGACCTCTTAGCAGCTCTGGCCACTGCTGCAAAAAGACAAAAGTGAACCACAACATGGGACATCCAAGGCTTCTGCACTGACAGGAGGTGAATATTGAATCAGAGACCCTTTTCTGAGAGGTCTTTGTTCCATGCAACATTAAGGAGGCCAATTTGTCTCTTCATATCCTAGCACTAGGGCTTGAATACCAATAAGGTCAGTGCAGGCACAGGTAAGCAAGGCTTGGAAGGTCTGACAGGCAATTTTCCTGTTGTAATTTCATGGGCTGAACTCCAGAGCATAAGGCTCCTAATGGTACAGAAAATTACACCCCTCTCCACATTCCTCCAGCCAGTTTTCTGCCTCTTACAGAACATCCTGTTCCAATGTCTAGGACTTACCAATGCCCCAGCAAAGAGAACAGCCAGGATACCACACCAGGTACTGCCTCTGGTTTTTTTTTTTTTCCAAGACAGCTCTTCTGCTTTTTTGCACAGAAAGGTAACTGAAGAGACTATAGAATGTTCCCAGAGCCAGAAGCAGGTAAAGTCAATGTAACAGTCAACACAAGACTTATGTCTTGAATTTTTTCATTAGCTTCACCTATGTTTTCTTTTCACCTATTTTTCTTTACAATACACTTGTAGGATCACCTGGATGAAGCAGGTAATCTATTAATTGTTGTATTCATTTACTTAAATGTAATGCCAAGAGGATGCAGGGCACATAAGGCAGCAGAACATCACTAGGTTGGCAGCATTTGCAAATCATTCTGTGTAGAGTAATAAACTGGCTCTGTTTCTTACAGCCTTTAAAGATTGCAGCTTTCTACTTTAGACAGTAAAAAAAAAAAAAAAAATCAGCCCTTCAGTTGTGAATAGCTGCCATCCTTCCATGGAGGGCAGCCGGCACCTACTGGAACATGGAGTTTTACAGCAGGATTTACATGTGCACTTTGGCAATCACAGAAGCACTAGAAAGGAACTGCTGGGATTAAAGCTATGAATACAAAGAAGGCAGATGTGAAGCAGATGAGAAGAAAATATCATGTAAATGTATGACGGGTCAAGATGTAAAAACATGCTGCTAGGAATAAAAAGGTGGTATAGGAGAAGAGAAATAATGTACCGTGTGCCTAAATTACACACACTGTGGTGAATTAATCATGCTGCAAGAGCAAGGATGCTTCATGGAACTTGCTTGGCTCTGAATTCTGGATTCCATTTTGGCATGGAAGTTTGAAATTAATATTTACAAGGTGATTTATATGGACAAGATTGAGTCCCTTTCACCTCAAAAAAAAAACCAAAACAAAAAACCCACCACAAAAACCGAACACAAAAAGCAGGACCTCCTATATATAGGTTTTACTGTCTGAAAACATGAACAGGAATCCAAAGAATTCAAAACTTCAAGTTCTTCAGGTTGGACCTAGTTTGGATGCCTTATATTTAACTCAATAAACAAGAAATGGTCATACCACTTCAGTCACTGAAAGATAATTAACTGCTAAAATGTTTATGCTTCTGGGTTGATGATGTATTCAACATGATAGCAAAAGAAGACAGCTCTTGCACAGCTGCTTAATGTTCAAAGTACTCGAGTGTCTGAAAATGGTCAGTGTAATCTATTTCTAGTAGTTTGCAGTCTGAGCTGAGCACTACGAATTCTGAGCTCTCTTAAACTACTCAACCTCCTGGATGAAAACTTGTTGTCCTTTTTTCTCTCTGTGCCGTTCTTTCCCCATCCTTAAAAAAGAGACAGCTCATCTGTACCTATGAATAGAAGGGTCTATTCCATCTAATTTCTAACAGAGATTAGTAGTACCTCTCTGGAAGAGAAGTGAAATGCTTGGAGAAATGAAATGTTTGTTGAGGGTAAAGGCTCTATATTTAAATTTTCTATGACTTCTCAGTATGTTATTTATACTGCTACATCAATGCTACTTTAAAAGTTACAAATTTCAGTATTGCTTTAGCTTACCCAGTCCAACACCCTCCTCAGGGTGTAATGAGAGTGTCATTAACGTATGGTTTGCAACTCAGTGCTAATATTTCATATGACATTTTTCTAGCTTTTATTTAGTGTTTGAAGACTGTAGGAAAATTAGGTTTGGTTTCATCAGTAAAAATAAAAATTTAAAAAAATCATAGGTATTCCTCTTAGTTATATATTTATATATTTTATCTTTGCAAGTTGAAAATTTTAGAGGTCTGTCAATATGTCTTTTTTTTTCCTAGAGAACAAAATAAAAACAGTAGAGAAATTAGAGAAACAAAGTATAAAGTTAATTTATGCTTAAATTATTAAAAATATGTGTTTTACTGAATGCAACAACCAGCCAAATGGCAACACAGAGCAGTAAGATTCCAAAAAGCATGACCTAGCAAAAATGAAATCAAGACTTGAGAGGGGGAAAGCAGGAGTGTGATCATAACTACAAAAGTGGATGAATAGTAGCCATTTAGCCCACCGATATATCACTTCTCCCCTGACCTGGAGGTACCCTTTGCCAAATACACTGAGAAAACTATCCCCACCTTAACTAAATGTCGATTTCTGTCTGATATTTACAGTATTCCAGAGTATTTGAACGTCAGTTATCTATGTAACTCCTACTGTTTGGTCTTCATTAACAAGGTAGGTTAACCTATCAACAGCTTCATGTGCAAACTAGTATGTGGTTGGAGAAAAACTGAAGATGCTGGATGCCTTTTCTAATACACAGACCTCAGTTTCAAGTACTGTGCTGGTTTTTTCTCCATTGACAGTTTTGCTGCAATAGCAACATAAATTTGAAATTTTCAGATTTGCAACACTGTGCGAGCAATAGTGTGGAATGTAATCAGAAGTGAGCTGGAAGTTCAACACTACATTAATGATATTTACTGAAAATTGATGAATTACCCTTGAGTTGAACTACAATTACATTTTTTTTTAATCACCTCCAAATCTGTCAGATTTTATTAAATTACTGCCAGCACATTCATGAAGCATCAAGAGAGACTTCTATAGTACAAATGGATTGAATGGACTGCATCATGATTCTCACGTCTGTCAGCCATGAGAAGAATCCAAGAAAATGACTTGTTGAATCCAGGCCAATAACCCAGGGGAATCTGTTGTGGAAGCAAAAATATCAATATATGATAGGTTAATGGAGAACATGCTGACAAACTAAGGTTAGTGGAGGAGAAGGAGAAGAAAATCCCCACTGTTATTATTTATTTAAATTGCAGAGACACATGGATGGATTAACTATAGGAAAGAGAGGAATATCAAAGGTTTGTTTAAAATATACTGGAGATAAGTTATCATATAACCAAATGAGATAAGGCTTGGAATTTGAAAGCAAAAGATAACTAAGAAAGGCAAAAGCAATTAACATAGTAATTTATATATGAAAAAAAATCTTTTAGTAGCTGCACTGTGCTAAAAAATCATTAGAAATCTCTGGGTTTGGGACAGCTCTTTGAGAGGAGTTAAGCAGAAAGTCCTACTAAGCTACTTACCAAAAACTTTCACACCTGATTTTATTATTAAAAGCTGGCAAGCATTTGGAGTTACAGGGAAAATACCGTAGCTTACAGAAAACTCTGTCTCAGAAGTTTGTGAATATAATGGTTCAGATAAAGTGATACAGTCTTTCTCATATATAGTTGTTGAAACTAAACTCTTACGTGTAATCAGTTACATTCAGATCAAGAGTTTTTCCTGGCATGACCATATTAGTAATAATCAACCAATTTTATATTAACTTCATATGAATTACTTTTCTATTATATTTATGCTCTAAGATTTATTTATATAAAATAAGGAATGAGTGTACCACTCAGGGCCAATCTTTGTTTTCAGCTCTCTTACAACATACAAATCCATACCACTACTTGTTAACACTAGCTGTTACTCTACACATGTGAGTTGGTAGTGCTCATAGTCACCTTCTGAAAAATGTAATTATTTATTATACTGTTCTTTTATTGGTGTTTTTTTTCCCCCCATTGTCAAACAGTTCTGGTTGAAATACACAACCTAAAAGAAAGGAGGAACAATTAATATCTCTTTCCACAACTCCTACTCTTTTCAAGTAGTGTTAAATAAATGATGATATAGTCCAAGGTTTAAAGGCCAGCAGGAATCCAAAACTTTCTATGGTACTTATGATGTTGCAGTTTAAAGACAAACTGCTCTGACTCTGTAGGCAGCCATTTTGAAGCTTCTCATCTCAAAGAGAAATTAGCCTTTTAATTGAAGAGGAAATTTTTATTAAAAGGTGTTTTTAATCAAACTGAAGTAAATGCAGAGATTTTTCTAAGCGTGTGCATGTATTTGTGTATGTTTATACTTCAGTAACTGAAAATACATGCTAAAAGCAACAGCTTTATGAAAGGCTACCATTTTATCTGAAGCATATAAACAAAAAACCTATGACCTATATAATGAGGCTATCCTGTAGGTTCTTTGCTAATTGAGTAAAGGTTTTTTCTTGAGGGTTGTAGGGGGAGGATGTTTTAGTTTTTGGGTTATTTTTACAGTTTTAGGACTCTAAAACAGAAGCTCATACTATCATCTCCCAGAGGATACAAAACTGTATTCTTATAAAATAACAGTTTGTACAATGGAATCTTGTTTTACATAGCACTTTCAAACAAAGTCTTTAACACATTGTTATTAAGCCTGAAAATACCCTCTGGAATAAAACAAGTATTAGTTCATTTTTTAAATGGAAAACAAACAAACAAACAAAAAGAAAGCCAAACAAACAAAACAAAACAAAACAAAAAAAAAAACCCCACAACAAAACCAGCCAAACAAAAAAAAACTAAAACCAAACAAAAAAACTCAAACAGAAGAAGAAGATTTCCCAAAATCATAACAGGCGAGAAAGCTGAAAATACAATCTGGGAATTTTGACTAAATATCTGACCATTGGATGCACCGTATCAGGCATTTTAAAGGAAGTTTTCTCTGTGGTAGTCTGTTAAATATATATTTACAGTTACAATTCTGAATTTGCTACTGCTTTCAAAGAACCAACTTAACAGTCAACTAAGATCTAAATATATCTTAGGTATTTTAAGTGAATAACATTCTGAAGGAAAGCTAAATATGTAGCTTCTACATCAAGGAAAAGTGCCTTACCTACAGCCTTTTCTGGGCTGGGGTCTACATTAGACATAATTATGTTTTCCAGAGGAAAATTTCAACACTTGACAAGAACAAGTAAAGGGAAGAAATAAATTGAAGAACAAAGACACAATAAATTATGGGGCAGAATCATAGATGGTTGGAAGTCCAATAATGTAAAGGAGATTAAAACTTGAAAAGACCATGAATAGGGAATAATACGAATAGAAACAAAATCATAGTTCAATATATCATCTTTACTATATGCCTACCTCATTTCAGTTTTTTATCTCAATACCATATGTAAAGGAGAACATAGGGAAATACAGAAAAAAAAAAATGGCCCACTTTAAGAACAGCTGCAGATTCCTTGTAACTTGCCTTATTTATTAATACCCCAAAATGTATTTTGTTTTCTATTCCAGTGATTCTTTTCTCCACATGCTCCAGAAGCCAGTATAATAAATGTAATCTTTTCTTCTTCATGGAGTGACAGCACCAGCTGCATAAAATACAGAATAGTTGTGGGAAAGATCTGTGTCCACAATCTTTTCTTAACTCATAGGTAGAACATAGTTGAAACAGTTCCAAGAAGTCCATAATAATTTATAATATTATACCAAATGAAGAACTGGAACATTGTCAATGGGGAAAATGAGAACACTATTATGCACGCGAGGCAGTGTTTAAGGAGAGACAATTACTTGCAAAGTCACTAATTAGATCTGAGTCTTATTTCAATCCTACTTTAGGCAACCCTTGGAGTCTTAAGTATATTGGATGAAAATGCCCTTTCTACAATCAAATTACTATGAGAACAATTATTTTATGAATACTCTTCCTCTCAATTTTTAATATGCTTTTTCCTTCATACCACTTGTACCAGGATTTATGGAGGAGGAGGTTATGGGATAAGCATTTTTCTTTTCTCTGGATTTTTTCCTCTGACAGAGAGTCTGTAGCTGAGGAGTTCAAGACTAATTCTATATTCTTAGAGTAGAATAGAGAGCCAGAGAGTCAGATCTTCTGAGCTTGTGACAACTGTAAAATACTGTATGGGTTATGTGTGGCAACAAGGCACTGGATTTTATAATTTCCAAATGTTCACTCTGGTCTTATGTCCTTACATTACTTACTACACAATTAGTGTAATCACAGCTCCTAATTTAGTACTTCTTGAGTGAATCTTTTAACAGCTGAGCTGACTTCCCAAATTTCTCTGGGTATAGACCCTCAAGGCCTAATCAATACTATTTTGATATAGCTGAAAAAATGGCTTCCCAACCATTTTAATGATATATACCTATCCCAGTTTTGGTCCTTGATTCAGCAGAGATTTACCATGACATGCTGCAAAGATGACTTGTTAATTTCTGAAAGATTCTAAGAATATAAAAAAACCAACAAACACAACGTTTTTCATGTACATATGTCCCTGGCAGGTTCCATTCAGCTCAGCAACATCATGTTTTGGCCATGATCACTTGCCTCTGTTGCTTTGTACCTTAGTCTGCCACAATCTCACTGACACCTTGAGCTATGCCAGGTCCTTAATATCCTCTTTCATTCCAAACATGAGTTTTCAGAACAATGAATTATGACATAGAAGAGGGAGTTAAAGAACAATTTTGCCTCTCCCATATTGATGGTCCAGCATCTTTTTCCTTGGGGAGCCTTGCATCTGACAGTTTATCACACTTCCTTTTAAAAGGTTCACCCTGATTTAATTGTTGAAAGTCAAGTAATTCAACATGATGCAACTTCAGGATGTGTATTAAGGAAAGAAAAGGGGATGGGGAAAAAGCAGGGGAGAGTAAAACTCAGAATCTATGTAAATGTTTCTGCTTGGAGTAATAATCGTATGAAGCCTTAGAACAGCTTTGTGAATATGTCAGGTTTATGATATGTGCAGTTCACTGTTTAACTACTAAACCAATGGATATTAACTTACTGATGCTGGTTATCTAATAGATATTATTTTATAATCTAACTATAGTATAGAATTTTTAACATATATCTGTACAGCTGTACACTGAATAAAGACCGTGATCAAAATTACAATTTTAACACAACTAATAATGATGCTGATATATTTAATGGACTGTCAAATGGGGAAGAGACTCTTATTTCTGTGGGATGTTATTATCACATTACTGTGGACACCTGGAAAAGTAATAATGGTATGTTAATCCTACAGATCTGTTTCACTATTAAACACAGCTCTATAAATTCTAACTACAATTTTAAATAATGGGCTTAATAAAACATAAATTTATTTTTATAAACAGAGAGCATCCTAGGTTCATTAAAGACAGATAACTGACAGACAGTATACAGAGAGTGTTAGAGCACTCCAGCAGCTCACAAAATAAATCCTTGGCAATTTAATCTCAAAAAAGAGAGAAGGTACTTAATAAATTCCAAGGGGATGGTTTTGAGCTAATAGGGCATAGACCCATAATTTATGAAAAATAAGAAAACTGTTTGCTGCAAAGTGTAGTATGAATGAAAGACTAGATCCAAGCCATTTGCACTCCTGTACCCTTTGTACTTCTCTGGAATACAAGTCTGCCTCCACAAATGGTCATGAAAGCAGAGTAGCCACACTCTTAGATAATGCCTTATCACTGCACCTGCGAGAATGACAAGCAAAAGGTAAAAGGGTTATTGTTATGGCTATAAGGCAGTAAACACTTAACATACCATTAAAACTGTTGAATTTTACTAGTCAATTAAAAAAAATTGTGGATTAAGTATCATATGTTCAATTAAACACAACTTTAAATGATTTCAAATTTATTTTTTTACTTTTTAAGCATTTCTTTCACAAAAAGCTGTTGAATTTTCTTTTATTTTGATAAAAAAGTAATTCTTTGGTAATTTAGACATGTCAGCAAGTGTGTTGTACAAGCTGCTGAGCTGTTATGCAGTTTGCTGAGAACTCTTCTGTTCTAAAACCCTAGCTTTGATTTTCCACATTTTCAAACAGTATGATCAGTAAATAAAGATTATTACTCAGTCTTGCAATGACATTTTTAAAATTCTAAAACTTGAAATAATACAGAAAAACAATTCTAAACTTTTCTGGAAAACCAGAATTACTCTAAATTCAGCAGTTTATAAACATCCTTATACCTGTGCTGAGAGTTTTAGCTTTTGTGAAAAGATTTTTATAGCAAAAGAAAAGTAAATATATAGAAATAACAAAAAACATCTGAAAGGGAAATAGAAAATGTTAAATATTATGCCTTTTGGTTGTGACAGATAAAATACTCAATATAAATAACCTGCTTCCAAAACCAAGTGTCAGTTAAAATAAATCTGTAGCTAAAATGACCCACTATTCTCTGATTTGCAGAATTCCTGGAAAAGCTCAGTTCTGTGGACTCTGTCCTCTGCATCCATGTGATATGACTAAGTCCTCACCAGGGATGCATTTGTTGGCCAAGAAAGAAGTATATAAAACAGGATAGTGTGGTTTGTTGAAGCATGTAGTATCTTTCAAGTACAATGTTATTGTACGGTAACTTTTGGTATAAATTGACAGAAGCAGGAGATCAGCTTTCCTAATTCAATCCTGTATGACCGCAGTGATCATCAACGACATTTTTCCTTTGTGACAACCTAAAAGAAAAATCTTTAAAGAACATTTTGGATTTGTTTGTGATTTTTCTGGCTCTGTCCACAAATCTGTCACCACCCAAAAAAAATGAAATATATTCCATAGCAAGGGAAGATGTGCCTTAGCCTTAGAGGTGCATCACTTATCTCTGTTCTTCTGTGTATGGAAGTACAAAAGTTCCTTTCCTTTCAGCAGCTACCTTCCAGCAATATAGGACCAGAGAGATCAAGGTGGAGGTCAATAAATTTCAGGTTTTCCTACTTTTACAGGGATATTTACTCATGTAAATAATGCCATATTCCAGTCCTATTCCTTCTTTCACAAAGTAGCCTAGAAGAATCTACAGAGGAACATGCTTTAAAAGCTGCAGCATTTTAGGAGTTTTCTTTGGTTCTAAAGCATGCATCTTCACATGGCATAGAGGTATTGTGCCAAACACGGATATTAACCCACTTTTGTCAAGAAACCCATATTCCAATACACGGGGCTGGAGCTGTAAGTCTACCCTATCATTTGGTTCTCAACAAACAATCAGGAAACAGAATGAACATAAACTGGTTCAACTATAGCAAAGGAAGAGTTAAAAAATGCTAGCAGAGATTTGTTTGCTTATCAGGTGAATAGCACAGTGTAAGGATTCTGCCTTTAAATGTCATTTTTATGTCTGAAAGGATAAAAATAAAACTGCTTATATTTCTTATTTTTTATCTGCATTAATTTATTTGACCATTGGGTTATTGCAGTGATCTGTTGCTCTTGGACTTGCATTGTGGTGTGGTGCTAACATATTGCTGAGAAAATCTCTCCCATACGCTTACGATGAACAAGCTCAAATTGCCCTGTAATGTGACACTTGTCATTATTTCACCCTTTACCAACTGAAAATGGTAATGTTAATATATTTAAGGCAGACTGAGGAGAACTGCTCGTAACACAAATGCCTTTAGATCAAACCCTTCCCCCACATTTCCCCATATCAAATATTATTACTGCAGCTGAGTAAAATGAAGAACTATTCTTTCTCTTATTACATGGATATCTAGCGGTATTGAGTTCAAGGCCTACTGCGCTACCCCTGTGAGATTTACAGACTAGGAAAGAAACACATCTCAAGAAACAGTGGCTGAAGCTAGATCGATTCAAACTGGAAACGAGACATATATTTTTAAACAAAAGCTGTCAGGGAAGATAGACTCCATGTCCTACAGTTTTCCAAAAAAGCTCATACCCTTTACAGACAAGGCTACTGTCAATTATTAGGCTAAATACAGGAATAATGGATGAAATTTTATTCATCCCAATTTATCAGAGATGATGTACTATTTGAGCCTCTGGCCTTAGAATCTCAGAATGTGTATCTCACTGCACAGATAGTGGGCAGCAGGGTGAGATTATTATTCCTATTTAACAGATAAGGAGAAAAGAGTAAGGAGGCAATGTGTTACAGGTATTTTGTTTGAGACCAACAAATTCAATTTTTTTGCTGCTCTGTAGCAAAACTTCAGCTCACTCTTTAAAAATACATATATACAGCACTGGGTGTATAGAGGTCAACAGCATGTCTCCTTTTACAGCTTTTCATCTCTCTGATACTTGAGCATGACACTTGATATGTAATGTATAAGAAAGGAAGCTGAACTGCCATATCTGTGAGTTAACCCTTGTTCTTTTTCTTCCCAGATATCTTGTGATTGGTGCTTACTGTCACATTATTACTGCCCGAATTTTCCTTCCTGTAGCAATAAGATCTCATTCATTTACCCATTTCAGCTACACTGTAGTCAACAGACTCCCTGTGCTCATTCCTTTTTTATAAGAACTAGTGTCAACATTCCTCCTGGAAAAGAATCATAATGCTCACGCAGAATTGTTCCTGCTGTGTTGAAGTTATGTTTACAATATTTGTTGGAGGGTTCAGTTTAGGAATTTAAGTCACGTGCATAAGTTCTGGCCATAATCTCCATAGTCCCTGCCAATATTTTAAGTGCAGTCAGCATTTGCAGACATACAGCTGTCCAGCAGATAAGGTAACACTCTTTGCATAGCTATTACTGCTAGGATATTACAAGTCGTAACCAGCAATTCCACGCAGGCCAGGAAGCTAAAATATTACAAACTCATTCATGCACTTTCCTCCACAAAATTTTTTAAATTAATACTAAGATCCAAGGCATTCTTATTGTTCCTGCTACCATACTCTCTGCCGCTTCTCTGAATCATCTAGTGTATGACTACGACTACTCCCTACAGGTGTAAAACTGATCTACATTGACCCTAATTGGCTTAGAAGGTCGTCCAGGATCACAGCATAATATCAACTAGCTGTTTTCTTACCTTGTGCTACAATATTAGATTATAGCATGGAGCAAAAAACAATCAAGTGTAAGATTTTAATGTTCAGCTACTGTAAAAAGCATAAAGAAAGAGAGCAGCAATGCTTATCCTAATTTAAGACAATGCCTCAAATGGATCCTGATTGACCCAATTAACTAAAGGACCTAATTTGGGACCATGATTGCTTTAGGCACTGGCTGTTGTCAAAGGACAGAGACAAGCATCTCTATTGTGGGTTGAGACTATTTTAATTTTGAATTATCCTGTAGAGATGCCTTTCTCCCTCCTTAACTGGTTAAGTATACTTACACTTCCAACTTAAATACCTCTGCTAGGTGCATAAACATAGGTGAGATGAATCAGGCGTTAAGCAGAGGACACAAATGGTATGGCAATAATAAAACAAGAATAACAGCAGTACCACTGTGGTTTCTGTTTTACATATAGCTGTTCTTGGTTCTATTGATGATGCCTATGTGAGTTATTAATTTTCCAATGGCCTCCTCCCTGAGCTCAATTTAACCATCCATGAGACTGACTTTCTAGGTATTTCCACAAAACCAAGTCTTCAGCTAGACAGATTTTCCAACAAAAGTTTTTATTCCTTTGGTCTGAAAATGTCCATCCATTAGAACTGAAAATTATGGGTTTAAGGTTATTTTTGTTATGTACATCAGTTCTTTGGCTATCCAGACTGGGAAGACACAGAATGGGAATAAGTCTCAAATTTTCACTCTTATGTAGGTTTTCAGGCCACAGCATTTTTGTGCAAGACAGAAACATCTACATAAGCATTGACTTTGGTTTATGAAATCAGACATGATTTGAACAAAAGGTCCTATCATGCCCCAGAAGCTCAGATGTTAATGGTGGCTAACCCATGCACAGACTTCCATGAAGAGCATGAACAAAGGCACAGTCTGATAAAGAAGCCAGCTGAAGGCCATACTGTTTGGGTATGGCAAATAGGAATCCTGATAATTACGAAGACAAGAGAGGAAATTCAAAGAAAACAGAACAAAGTTTCTCGGTGAGTAGGAAGACTGAAGTTATCTGAACGACAAATACCTATAACATAATATAATAGAATTTATACTGGTTATGCTACTAATCTGGATTACCTATGCTGTGCTCATAAAAATGGAGTAACTGTGCTAAAAATGTTAATGGTCTAAAGGTGCAAGTTCTGCTTATGCTCCTGCCTATAAAACTGCTCTCACTTAATTATGGACTTACGTTACTTAAACAGTTTAATTTTAAGTCTGTTTGAACACTTTTAGGACCAGTTTCATTTAACTGAAAACAACTTTGCATCTACAGAAATTCAAATGGGGTAAATGACAACAATGTAAAATTGTTGGAAATTGTTTCCTTTAAGAGCATATTTTCATCTTTTTCAAGTTCACCCTGATCCATCAACTAACACTAGCAAGAAGTTTGAGAAATGACTCATTCTGAGTTACAGTACTGAGAGTTGTTTTATGTACTAACTGCACATTATGGCAAAATGCATTATTTTTAACCCAGTGCTGGGATAAGATCCAGGCAGCTTTATCTCACATCCTTTCCTTCTTCTACCTTGGTCTGCAGAAGAAAACTCATAACCATAAGGTAGCCCAGATCTAGGCCAGAAGAAGCAGGGTTCGTCTGAAAGCCTGTACACAGCTATTTTTATACGTTACACTGAGAGTCCTCTCTAGCTATGGGGAGAACCTCACCACTTATGTTAGGCAAAAGATGATTCTGGGTGTCTACACAGTGGGTGGGAAGGTGCTGAGAAGCAGCCATCCCAGCACATGTGACATGGCGAATGTGTCTGAATAGGTGCCATATTCAAGGATTTCTAGTAGATTCTTCTGAGCTTTCACACTGCAGTTTTCAAGGTTAGTGTCTGTTGGTAAAGTGAGGAAATCAAAGTTTTTCTGAGACCATTTTGGCTGCCATTAGCTACAGACATCATTTGCTTTCCCTTTTCATTACAAGGAAACAAATCCTTCTCTACAGTTTGCATGTGGTTTGCCAAGCTTATTTATGTCAGCTAATAGCACCTCCAAAACCACACTCAAGAGCAGAGCCTATAAACACAAAGAATAGTATGAGACTGTGCAATCAAACACTGCCTGATGACGTTCACCTAGCAGATGGTTTAAAAAAAACCAAAACAAAACAAATAACAACACAAAACCAACAAAACCAACCCCAAACCCTAAAACAAACAAAAACCCCCAACCCACAGGATTTCAGCACTGTGATTTGGTGAGATGAAACGTTTGACTTTATAACTTCAAAGTTCTTTCAGTGTGTGCATGTGTAGTGTGTGTAGTGGGAAAGAAAGATGTTACGTAAATATAGATTATTCTATAAACACACTGAATACAGTAAAACAAATGCAAGTTTATGCAAAATCATCTTTAACAGAATGCTTTTCCAGTTCACACAAAACATGAAACCCTATATTTGGATAGAAAGCGTGTTCTACTGCAAGTTACACTGTAATTTAGGCAGAACATAATTTTGAGATTTACAATTAGGAAATCTATTATAGCCTCAAGTACTGAATCTCAAAAATAAATTTTCAGCAATGAAATGCAAGTGATTTAACACCACTGATCATGTGGTACAAAATGCATTCAGTTGACTTTTAATAGGCAAAGTTATAATTAAAGGAAATTATATACAATCTTTCTGTTTAATACGTCTATATATGCATACACACAATAGGCAGCTTGATAACTCTCTAACTTCTAGCTATTGCTGGAAAATTATGGCACAAATAACTTCTTATTTGATACATAATGAGAAAACTTTGTGCTTATACAGTGATTGCATTCCAAAACCTTTCTAAACTGTGCCAGGCAGTGCATCTATTTTAAATACTGTGGAAGATGTTAAGAATTTCATAAAATGCTGTAAGGCTTGAGGTAAGAAGCAAGCAAGTGACCGCCGCAAAGTAATGTCAGAAGCTGTGACAGAGCCAAGGAGAAAGAAAGAAGTGAAGAGATCACAGAGGCATAAGAAACATCAAACATCTGTCTAATCAAATCTATCCATCAAACTTATAAAAACCTACTCCCAACATACAGTAGTCAAACTCACTCCTAAATGCCTCCAATGACAAGGATTCAGCTGACTCCCTAGAAAGCCTTCCTTGTGCTATCAATTAATTAACTATTCAATCAATTTGTTATACTGGTACTGGCTTTTGCTACTCATTTAGTAATTGGTATTACATTGTTGTTAATGATGTTGTTTAATTTTACTGGAAAATCCTGCAGATTTGATGTTGTCCATCGGGTAGTGACTGAGTTCAGCTTTACAAATCATTGTGCACCCTCCACGTGACAATTACTGCTAGACTGTTCTGTACTTTGTTTATGACAGTGCCAAATGGGACTGTGTGAAAATGCTTACTAATGTCAAGATATATCAAATCTATAGCTTCTCCCTTGTCCACTAGGCAATTACCCTGCCACAGAAAGAACTTGGATTGATTTGATATGACTTTTTTTCTTGACAAATCCATGTCAGCTGCTGCCTATCACCTTATCCGCAGGGTGCATCCAAACTAATTAACAAGCTGTTCCAGAATGTTTCTGGTATTGAGGCTAAGCTGATGGACCTAGGTCTTCCCTCTAACCTCTTTTTAAAAATAGTTACAATGTCTGTCCTTCCTCATTCTTTAGGGAATTCACCTGTTTTCCATGTGTTTTTTAATCACCAATGTCTACCAGATTTTTTCTGCTTCTTTGAGTATATAATATGAATACAGCTAACCTTAATATTAAATGTTTTAAGCCTTTGTCTCTAATTAATGTCTAAATAAAGATTTTTTAAAATCTGACTTTAGATTTAAAAATCCACATGTAAATTCTGTATGCTTTTAACAGCCAGAGCACATATCTTTCACAAATCATTGAATGCTCTGAATGTTGCATATAGATGACAATCAGTTTTCTAACTGTTAAGGGAAGTAAAATCTAGAGGATTCGAAGACTCAGGGGATTTCTCCTCTCTAGTGTTTTTGCTCCTGATCCCAGGCATATGTGCTGCCAGCAGCAAGGCTAAGTGCGTATTGTCAGCATTCAGATACACACACAGCGCACAAACACCTGAATACACTTGCAAACATGCATCCAGCCATACAGACTGACAGAGAGAAAGAGAGTAGTGCCTTTACTGGCAGCCATAAATGAACCAGCAGAACTTTAACAGTACTGAGGGCTGATCCTCTGTCTCCTCTTCAGAATTAAAGCTCGCTCACAAACATACTTCACTCTCTCAACCCATGGGCACAGGCACATCTGCAGGCCCCTTGAGCCCTGGGTCTGTGGGCGTTTCCAGAATAAACACCTAGGCACAGCCCCAGCCTTTGGGTCCAGCTAGAGGTTCATTAGCAAACCACACACACACATTAGAGAGCAGTGTTACACAGAGAGGAGACAGGGAGAGTTTAACAAGACAGAAGAGACTGCAGCAACTAAGTACATGCCTTGACCAATGTATGGGATTTGCATGGCAAGGTTTTGGCAGCACAGGGGCTACAGAGTTGGCTTCTGCAAGAAGCTGCTAGAAGCCTCCTCTATGTCTGACAGAGCCAAAGCCAGATGGCTCCGAGATGGACCTGCTGCTGGCCAAGGCTGAGCCCATCAGTGATGGTGGTAGTGCTGCTGGGATAGCAGGTTTAAGGGGGGGAAGGAGGGGGGGAGGAAGCAGAAAAAAACTGTGCAACTGGAGACAGGAGAGAGAATATGTGACAGAAACAGTTCAGCAGACACCCAGGTGAGTGGAGAAGGAGGGGGAGGAGGTGCTCCAGGCACTGGAGCAGAGATTCCCTGGCAGCCTGTGGTGCAGACCACGGTGAGGCTGGCTGTGTCCTGCAGCCATGGAGGGTCACAGGGGAGCAGAGACACACCTGCAGCCCGGGGAGGAACCCCACACCAGAGGAGGGGGATGCCTGAAGGAGACTGTGACCCTGTGGGCAGCCCGCACTGGAGGAGGCTCTTGGCAGGATCTGTGGCCCCATGGAGAGAGTTGCCCAGGCTGGAGCAGGTTTGCTGGCAGGACTTGTGACCTGGAGGGGGACCCAGGCTGGAGCAGTTCATGAAGAACAGTAGCCCATGGGAAGGACTCATGATAGAAAAGATCATGGAGGACTGTCTCCCATGGGAGGGACCACATGCTGGAGCAGGGGCAGAATGTGAGGAGGAAGGAGTGGCAGAGACAATGTGTGATGGACTGACCACAAGCCCCATTCCCCATCCCCATGTGCTGCTCGTGGGGAGGAAGTAGAGAAACTGGGAGTAAATCTGAGGGAAGGTGGTGTAAGTTTGGGGTTTATTTCTCATTACCTACTTGGATTTGGTTGGTAAAAAATTAAATTAATTTACCTAAGTTGAGTCTGGTTTTCCCATGATGGTTACTGGTGAGTGAACCCTCCCTGTCCTTGCCTCAACTCACAAGCTTTACATTATACTTTCTCTCCCCTGCCCAGCTGAGCAGGGGACTGATAGAGCAGCTTTGATAGGCACCTGGTCTGCAGTCAAGGTCAACCCACTACAACCAGATGGATATATGGACCAAGACCCTGCTTACATAGGACTGGTCTCTTTCATCCCCTCCTTCCAATTTTCCCACACCCGCCTTGATCTTCCTCTTTCCCCAACTTCAGCTCCTTCCCTAAGCCTCCCACAAAAAGTTTCATATTTCCATAATTCCCTTTGAATATCCCACATTTTTTTTTCCCTATGAGACCCATGATGATCCTGCTTCATCCCTGTTATCAGTTTCTAAGCTTTCTGAGGCCATGCTCCAGTGATTCATTCACTGATCTGTAAGCTCTGGCCTTTGGTATTGTTCTGTTATTTCCTATTCATTAATGTTTCTGCATTTAGGCATATTTCATTTGTTGTTTTTCCTCTGTCTTACAAAGGTTTCGTTTGTCTGTTGGTTTATGTTGAATAGCTGTTAATGAGATATCCGCATAAGCCAGATGTTCTTCAATTCCAGGTATCAAGGGGTCTTTACATTTGTACTAATGTAATGACAGAGATACTAATTCTTCAGGATCTTATTGTTTGATTCCTGGCTCTGTGATGGTTGTATGATCGACTTTCTTTCTACAAGGACATAATTAGTTCTAGTAATTAAGGCTTGTTATATTTTTAATGTGATGTTATTAAATATTAAAAATCAGAAATAATTTAAAAACTATATTTGGAAGATTTGATAGAAGACAACTTGTCTTTTTTATTAAAATTGCCTATCTACCTAATTTTATTTATTTATTTAAAGTTTTTTTCTGTTATTGGAATAAACGTCTAGGCTGCATGACACCTTTAAGACCTTTAAAATAACTTGAAGATCTTGACGTGGATCACCTTTTCATTCTTTTCTATTTGTTTCACACTGAGTCATATTGCTTCAATAAGTAGCAGATTTCCATTTTGAGTAACTCTGCTAGATAAATGGAAAGATTTCAAGCACATGAAATTAATAGAATAAACAGAGATAGCAACATGTCAGAGCAGAGCTGTGAGAAATATTATTTATCATTAGGATATATTTTTTTAGACTGGAAGCACACTAACAAGCAGATCTAGACTATATAACTTCAACCACCACTAGTCAACTAAACAGACTCTATGCATGTCTCTTCAGCACCCTGTTCTCTGAAACTTGCCAAAATGGAGCTTTCATTATTTTTGTTCTATTTGCTGAATATTTTGGGTGGTAATAAAAACATTATATGAAGAAATTCTAAGGCCATGTGAAGCCCTATATAGGAGAGAGAATGTATATAGGAGAGTTCAGCACAGCTGAGGTGCAGCCCACACTGGAGAGTTAATGAGGTGCCATAGAAGGCTATAATGTCTTCTTAGGCATCTTCTTTAGCATCTCATTAGTCACCTTTGAGTCACATCTCTGGAGGTATTTAAAAGACATCTGGACATGGCACTTAGGGATGTCTTTATTGGTAGACTTGGTAGTGTTAGGTTAGCAGCTGGGCTCAATGATCTTAAGGTTCTCTTCCAACCTAAATGATTCTACAATTCTATTCTTCCACTCTGTAAACCTTTTCAGAATATAGTAGCTTTCTTCTAGATGAAAAATGATTTTCCTGTCAAAACGTATAAGAAATGAGGATTCACTAAAAAGAAAATAGCAATGGACTTGTGATTACTGAAATTCAAACGTGACAACTTCTCTGATTCATTATATACTGGAAATGTGACAGGACCTGAAATGAAAGTCATCATAAAGTCAGAGGACAGTTTAGGTTGGAAGGGACCTTAGAGATCACCTAGTTCCAACCCCCCTGCCATGGGCAGGGACACCCTCCACTAGACCAGGTTGCTCAAAACCTCATCCAACCTGACCTTGAACACTTCCAGGAATGGGACATCCACAGCTTCTCTGGGCAATCTGTTCCAGTGTTTCACCACCCTCTCCAGGAAGAATTTCTTCCTTACATCTGATCTAAATCTACCCACTTTCAATTTAAGCCATTACCCCTTGTCCTGTCACTACATGTCTCTGTAAAAAGTCCATTTCCAGCCTTCTTGTAGGCCTATTCAGTTATTGGAAAGTGTTATAAGATCTACCCAGAGCCTTCTCGTCTCCAGACTGGACAAGCCCAACTCTTTCAGCCTGTCCACATAGGAGAGGTGCTCCAGCCTTCTGAGCATCTTCGTGGCCTCCACTGGACTAGTTTCAACTGGTTGACATCCTTCTTATGCTGAGGGCCCCAGAGCTGGACACAGTACTCCAGGTAGGGTCTCACAAGATCAGAGTAGAGGGGGAGAATCCCCTCCCTCGACCTGCTGGCCACACTTCTCTGGATACAGCCCAGGATACGGTTGGCTTTCTTGGCTGCCACTGTGTATTGCTGGCTCATGTCCAGCTTTTCATCCACCGGTACCCCCAAGTCCTTCTCCTCAGGGCTGCTCTCAAGCTAATGAGCTGTTCTCAAGCTATTAAGTCTTATAGGAATATTTGGAACTTCTGATGTCATGTTCTTGATAGTTATCCTTTCTAAAATAATATTAATTATTTTTACATATCCGTAGTGAGTGGTTCACCCTTTCTATCCAACAGAATTCTCAGTTTAGAGTCAGTATGAAAACCCTGCAGGCCTTTATGACGCAAAACAAGCTGGGTAATTTAGGGCAGGATTCATCTTACCTTAAATTAACCATCCAGACATGAGGCATCACACCAAAGAGATTTGTGCAATCTTTCTCAATTGCCAAGGGAAAGGGACAGGTACACCCTGAGGACATCTTGTCCTATCTATCTCAGACAGAATCTTAGCAGTTGATAAATTACTTTCTGGAGGTGTCTCTCTCCCTGCATGGGCTATAGATGGAGTTTTATCAACTAGCCTAGACAAGTTGCTTAACTTTCAGAAGGTTAAACAAAATCAATGCAGTCTGTGACTAACAACAAAAAATTTTTATTTACTGGATTACTTAATTCATTGTGAAATTTCAGGCAGCAGATAAGCTCATTTTTAAAAATTATAAATGGTAGAGCTAATTAGTTTTTTAATGTATCAATATGAATGTTTTATCTAGTTCAGATTTTGGTGATTAATAATTACTTTTCAAATTTGAAATGCAAATTTTACTCAAGTTTATGTTGTTTTCAGAGTTGGGTGCATCATGCTATTAATTTTAGTAGTGCTACTGAAAGTGTAAATGAGAGTATAAATTTGTAATTTCAGTATCAGGGACATTCAAGGTACTTTTATTCTTGCTTCTTATACTGTCAACTTTGACACCTATTTCCTTACCCTCATTCTTTCCTCCTCTTCATGTTTGTCTTTCTCGTTTGAAGAAACTTACATTTTTATCCTATCACATCATAAAAAAGAGAAAAAAAGGATTTTGAAGGGAAAAAAAAGTTCATTGATTTCTATCAAGATCTACTCGTCTGTAGTAACTACAAGCTCATACTCAGTTTTATATTCTTCTTCATCTCCTTCCTGATGCCTAACTTGGTTCAACCTAACACTTTGATATTACCATGTCCTCATTATTGGCATTTATTGAAGAAAAACCTGTAAGTCAAGTTTCATTCCTCTGTCTGTGTGGGCTTGTTTAAAATAAGATCAACATTGTCAATGTTCATTCAGTTTTCAACTGCTTCTGGGGACTCATAGGTTGATTTGAAGACACAAATGACAGATTGAAACACTTATTAAAAAGTTTTCATGATTCATATCCTCACATAAATTTGATATAAATATGATTTTCATGTTTCTATTTCTTAGAAAAAAATACGCAAAATCAGCTTCATAACAATTGTATGAATTTTCCTGATAAAAAACAAAAATCACATCACTGGATTCTAAATCCATCTTATTTGATTACTCACTGTGTGTTTAGGGTTGGAAATACCACCCAGTTATCATTCTTACCCTGTTAAGAGTATGCAGCCTGCTGCCGCTGTCATTTTTCTACACATCTTTCCATTCTGCCTCACTTCCACTTGCAAATAATGAACCAAATCATCTTACGCTGTAAATGAGAGCAGCTGCACTGAAGTATAAGCATCATTTATAAGCTTTAATAAGCATTTAAAGAGAGTTTATGGACTTACAAGGCTGGAATGTAGTCTTAGAGTCGACAAGGTGACTTTAAAAATCTGTTAATTTTCTGTTTCAAGATGGTGAAATGCATTATTTTGATGTCATTAAATGATGGTGAAAGAAGATATTATGTATGGACAGTGGACACATCCAGCCATTGATGGGTACTGGGATATGAATCAGAACTACACGTTATAAATTCTTGAATATTTATTACCAAATGGTCCTTTGGAAATCCTCCTGGGGCTGTCTCACAGCAGTGGTCACACTCTTCAAAATGAATAATTAATAACTCCCCTGCTAGAAACCCTGCAGGACTGATAGCTTTGTGAAGTTTTTATTTGGGAAGAAAACCAGCCCAAAATTACAGGCACAGGAAGTAGTACAAGAAATTCTAATAAGGGGGGAAAAGCATCAATTTAGTAAGTATTTTGCAAAATAAACAGTATACAAAAAATGTTGAAATAGTTGGCTATTTTTTACTGCAGATACTTAGAGGATGCTTACCTCTAAAAAAAAAAACCATCAGCCTGAGCAGAATCATGGTAAGCCTGAGCTGCTCCAAGCCTAATTCATGCTTCAGTCATGTCCCAGTTCATAACCTAAATCTCTGCCTAGGTTACCAACATAGCTAGTTTCTGTTGGCTTTCTCAGAGCATACTCAACATAGTTTTGTTCCACAAAAAAACAAAGCTGGGAACATCCCCTAAACCTTTCTTGATTGCTTTTATTTAAGAACACATGGCACAAGCATTCACTTGTTTTATGAGGTTTAGCTGTTCTGGTCCTAGAAAGGAAGTGCTTTTGCCTTTTTTT
Organism: Rhynochetos jubatus; assembly: GCA_027574665.1. Lineage (NCBI taxonomy): Eukaryota > Metazoa > Chordata > Aves > Eurypygiformes > Rhynochetidae > Rhynochetos > Rhynochetos jubatus. The sequence goes on along the minus strand of CM050649.1, from coordinate 121,747,576 downwards.
TTTTTTTTTTTTAGTTAAGGTAAAATCATTCCACTTTACATGGGATCAATGAACACTCATTTGGCACAGAAGACTGAAGGAGTGTGATTGCAAAGGTTGATGCATTTATCTGGGAGACAAGAAGGTCCAGGTTCTCTACTTTGTGAATACTTTAATATTCAGTATTGATTAGATTAATGAAGGGCCTCCAGGTCTCTCTTTTCCTTCCCAAAGTCTTTAACTGCTAGGCTCTAGAATAAGGTTTAACTTTCTAGTTTATAAGTTGAAACAAGAAACCATCTTAACTACACGGATTGAGATGATTTCTGCTTCAACCCTCCGAACTGAAAAGAGTCTCATGAAAAGAGTCCTGCTTCCAACCAAAGATGTAGCATCCCACTTGCAGGTGGGATTAAGGACATAGTGCTGTTTTTAGTGCTAGCTATGATCTAGGTGATGAACCTGTTGGTTCCCCCAACATTCAGATGACTGATTCACAGTATGAACTACCTGTAAGCTAGAGAGGTAGCCAAAACACCTAAATCTGTGTGGTCACTAGGCACTTGGGTTTAAAATTAAGCACGGCAATAATCAGAACTGTCTTTTTGTTGATCTACTCTAATTTGAACTTTGCAAAATGGGAGAGTGAATAGTCTTTTGGATTTGACTGCAGAAACAACTTTTTTTTTCACCTTTTTTTAAATATTAAACAATTTAATTTATAGACTAATCCACCTGAAGTCTGTTTTCTGATTATCCCTGGTGTTTTTAAGGTGCTCTTAACACAAATCATCACAAAGAAAGTATATCTGACACGATATAGAAATCTCAAAGCAGGTCACAATCAACAGCTTTTTGTTTCCTGAACAAGACAGAAAAAGTTATTCCATTAAAAGTAAGTTGACAGATATAAATTTTAGCTGTGGCATCTAGCAGATAGATAACTTAATGAAAAAGGATAACAGCCTTAACAATTTGATTTACGCACAGGAAAACAAAAATGCTCAGCTTGTGCCCTGAAATAATTGACTGCAATGATACAAAAGAACCACAAGGCGGAGAGAGACAGAGCAGGATTATATAGATGAGTCCTGATATGAAAGTGAATTTAAAATTATACAGTATTCCCCACTGGATTTTTGTTCTGAAGGAGAAGACATTGGCTTAGTCAACAATTGTTGCATGATGGTTATTGATTTGACTGGATGATTTTGTCTTAAGGCCAACCTCTGTCAAAAACAAATGCATGGGCTGCTTAAAGAAACTGCTAGGAGCATGCAATGGCAGCTAGAAATATGCTAACAGGCAGATTTAGCTAAAGAAATGATTAATGGAGACTGCAAAGACCTTGGAAGAAAATAACTTTTAGTTTTAGAAATACTACAGTTCTGCAAAGAACAAAACAAGTCCCTGTCCTTTACTCTTTAGTGGTTTTATTTTCTCTTTATTATATTCATGACACAAAAAATATGCCAGAGACAAAGGGCAAAAGGCACAAGCTATATAGCTGACTCGGGACAACCTAGATCTCCCTACATACTGGGGGATTTCAAATTCTGTAGGAAAAATAATCATCATTAAAGTGCAAAGTTGTTTTAATGCAGCTACACCAAGGGATTTTCTGTGTTCAGCCCTAATGAAGAAATAAAAGTGCCTGGGGAATTGTTGTAAATCCACCAAAGAATATGTTTACTTGTCATATATTTTTATATAATTTTCCAGACTTGGGATACAATTCATTTGAGATGTTGGATATGTAAACTTTAGTACATTTATTGCTTTGCAACATACTGTGTATTAAGGTGGTTGTCAAACTCCATATATTATTTAGTCCACGAATAACATGAATGTCCCAAGTAAAAGCAGAATCATCTAATCTCTACTTTAACAAAACTAGTTAATAAATACTTCCACGATCTACATGCATATTCATTTCTAATAGATACAAGCCAGTATCTTGCATAGGTGGTTGTTATTTCATTTAAAAACACAATATTTTTTTCAATTTTGATTCCTGTGGGAATATGGGTCACATGATCATGATATTTTGGTATGTATATCTGTATGCCTGTAAGTTCTTAGCAGTTTTTGAAGCTGTTGATGAATTCACCTGAGTCAATGTTCAAATGCGTTGTGTGCCTATACAGCTCATGAAAATGTGTACACAAGTAAAAACGTCTCCATGGAAAGAAAGGATCTGGCATGAGCACAATACATAAGATATTGGAGAATCAATACAAGAAAGCTCTATTACAAATGACCTAGATTTGAAGAAAGATACACGTAGACCTCAGATCTTATTAGAAATGAATCTATTCCTCAGTCCAGGTTCTTCTGTCATGTGCAATTTCTACTGTCTGCTGACATTTATAAAGCCGTTCCATCCCCCTTTGTCCCACCATTCTCTGAAACTTAAGAACATGCGTATTCCAGTGGCAGTTGTAATTTCATTCATTTATAAAAGTAGTCAACCATGAGATAAAAATCCATAGCATGCAATGCTTAATCAGTTGATAACAGCACTTTTTGTTTAGTGCACAAGTCTGCTTTTCATTGCATATCACTTCTTTGTGCTACCTCAGTGGCAGCGACCATCTAAGATGACTTCTTCAAAACTATGGGAAAATTGTCATAGATTTTGCTAAATACACTAAAAGCATATAGAACCATCATGTCAAAACTAGCAGCTCACAGACCAGCAAAGAAGGGAAAGCATTGGAAACACATTTTTAACACTGAGAAAAACCCTTCATATGTCATATGAAGGAACGTATAGAACATACTAAACATCATCATATGTGTGATGTGATATGTAGAAGAACAGCCACATCTGTGTCCTGCACTGACTTTGTTATCCTTTTCAGTAGGAAGCTCTTTATCAGCCATTATTACAATAATAAATCTTTCCAATGTTTTTCATATACCTAAACCTCAGATGAATGGTCTCTAAACTACACCCTTGGAAGGATCTAGATCTTAGATTTTTTTTTTTTTCCTAATCAGCTAACACTTTCAATTACTTCTTTTCTTCAAAAATAAGATCTTAAATGTTATTTATGTTATTGCACTAATAGACAAGAAATTTGAAAAATATTCATCCCCTCAGTTATACTCAGTTTAGGATATTTTTGGTATTTTCCTTGATAGCATTTGTTATTTAATTTTAGTGTGGTGTGTTTTCTACATATTAGTGAATTATGTCTGTCAGAAATACAAAAAGGTCCTAAGACCTTTTCAACTGTCTCTGTGTCAAGTGAATTTCACTAATTCCCCTTAAGAGCACTTTGTACAGTCCAGATTTACAAATTAGACAGTCTTTGATACTTAGTTCAGCATTCACTGATTCTAATTGACAACCCATGAAATATTCTTTGAATGTCTTTGTCTAATCTCATCCTGGTTGGTACCTGTTTCTACCCAAAAGATATATACAATCATTCCCTTACAGCAAAATATGAGTGAGAAAGGGAAAATTAAAAGTTCTAGCATAGACGTTCTCAAATATTTTAGTCCACCTCTACTGACCTCTAGGATGTTCCCATCACTGTTCTGTTTTCCTCTCATCTCCCATGTGTGGGAAGAACTGTCTGGAAAACCAACTGGCATCCAAATATTTAAATGCCTGCCTTGCCACAGAGAAAAATCTATTGTGGCAGATGTTTCCTTACACCCTTCTGTATCAGCTCCATATGAAATCATGGTTTGGGTTGGAAGGGACCTTAAAGATCATCTAGTTGCAACCCCCCTGCCATAGGCAGGGACACCTTCCACTAGACCAGGTTGCTCAAAGCCTCATCCAGCCTGGCATGAGCACTTCCATGGATGGGGCATCCACAACTTCTCTGGGCAATCTCTTCCAATGCCACACCACTCTCTCCGGGAAGAATTTCTTTGTATAGGGTGGGACTCAAGGAACGAGACAAGAAGCATGTTGCTCTCTAACATGTGGACAAAGCACAGTCCAGGTGGAAAAATGGCCTTTCTCTGCCTTGAAAAACATTATGCTCTTCACATTATTGTCAGAGAGAAAAGACAGAAGGAGGTGGGCAAGCAAAAAAGAGATAAAGGAAAAGACAAAGGACTCAAAAGTTTTCTGTGATTCTTCATGGTGCTATACCTAAGTACCCATCTGGGTCCACCACCAAACTAAGTACTAATATTCTCAGAAAAAAACTTTGCTATAAAAGGTCTAGAGAAAGTTAGAGCTAGTAACTAATGGAAGTCACAGTTTTCTTAGTCTAGGCAAGTCTAGGCTTAGCTTTTCATTGTAGAGATTATACTCTTAAAAATGTCATGGACTTTACAAAGACTTTACTATAGAGCGGATTCCTGTTCTTCAGAAAAAAACAGGTGTCTTTTTCCTAAACAAATGCAAATATATTTTAATCTCTCCACATGTGCTCTTATCAACTCACCTTCCAAACACACAGTCAAATAAATAAACATCCCTTTTTCTGAGATCTACTAAGCAAAGAGGTACTACTTAATCTCCAACTAAATGTGGCATCCTTCCTAGGTATATTTATGCTTAACCACTCACACTTGGAGGTATTTACTATAAATTTTTTTGTGTATTAATGTGCAGTCTCATGTGGTGTAGGATCCATAGAAGTTATTAATTTTGTACTGCTCTAGAAACAGGGAAAGAAGATTAGCACCATGGTGGAGACACTGCAAAAAAGTGGTTGAATACAATAACTTGCAGGTATACACATGCATTGCTATAGCATTTTTTATATATTCAGGAGAATTTGCAACCAGCTGGCTTGTGTCCTGGCAGCAAGAAGATGCTGGAGCAACAGCAGATGAAAGCAGGTTTCAAATGAGTACAGGGAGCAACACAAATTATTCCACTCTAATCTTCCTTTGGCTGCACCTGACTTTCTAGTCCTATGCTCGTGTAAAGCTCTCTGGTGAATTTGTTTTCCTTTACCTTGTTTTAAATCACATACCTTAAGTATTTACTGCTTGAGTCTATTGAAACTGAAGCTGTGATGATTACGTCAAGTAGGATCTGATTTTATTATTATAATTTTTGTGGTTCAAGTGTGCCAGAACCATGTGGACTGTGTGCTTGCTCCTCTTTTTACCCTCAGGAAAAAGTGAAATTACAACAGTAAGATATTATTATTAGAGATTCTAGATTTTTTAAATTGATCATAATTGTAAATTGTTCATAAGTTGTAAAGATAAACAGCAATTTAATTGATATTTCAAGCAAGATGTTTAGGTATGAAGCAGCTGAATAACTACTTTTTTTATTTTATTGGTATTTATTAACCTGGATGGCAGGAAAATTCAGTTTCCAATGGCCTTTCTCATGTGTAGCCTTTACAGAGATTGAAGTCCATAAAGAAGAAATTATAGAGCAATTTGGAAATTCAGCTGCAATAAACCAACAGAACTGGATGATATTTACCAGACAGTCTAGAAGAAATAAAGTGTGAAGTAGTAGTGAAACTGGCATTTACACGATATAGCTTAGAAAGACCTTTCTATTTCTGGGAGTACTCCTCATTTTTAAGGGTCTCTCTTTCCTAGGAAAGACAGGTGAGGATGGACCACCAGAACATGTGCATTTTGGTGTTGTGTTTCCTAGTTTTCTTATTTCTGTAGATGTTGTGGGTTGAGTAATAGCCTGTATTTGCAAAGCCTGGATTCCAGCTCCTGTTTTAATCCATATTCTCTTGATGTGCCCTCTAAATACAGAAAAACATCCAAAACAGACAGTCACATGCAACTAGATATTTCAGGAAAAAAGACAAAGCAAAATTTCACTGCCTAGCTCATGTCTCTGTACTTCTAGAAAATTTGATGATGGGATATGGAAATGAAAGTCAGTGAAGAGGATATATTTACTGCTTTGCTCTGCACAGAGCTGGTATGTGAAAATCTATGAAAAACCAGTAACTAAAGTCCCACCAGTATTTCCAACAGTTGGGATTTTTTTAGGTTAAGTACACGAGCATAATAGTAGAAATGCAGAGACAAGTCATTCCACACTCATGCTTCACAACTCATGGAGGTTTATCAGAGGCATGTTTCCGGAGGTACCCCTGGAAATGCTGGAGTATCCCAGAGTGGAGCAGACTTGACTGCTGTAAGCACAATCTATATGGTCCACTAAAAAGGTAAGATACTCTGTATCACAAGGGAAATTTTTACCTTTGGGAGTTGCATTTTTATTGACCTTTTTGATATAATTTCACTGGCAAGTATTTCTTAATATTGAAGGAATGAAGTTTTTCAAGTTGTTGTACTAAATTTTGAAAGCTTTCAATCCACTCTCCTACTTCTTGTGAAGCATAGTCCTAATTGGCATAATTGTTGGCACAACTTATCAATGGAGATGTCAGAGACAGAAAGCTTGTTCTTAAAAAAAGTTGATGCTTCAAAGCATTTATATACCTGCTTAATTTTAACTACTGTAATTTTAACCCTATCTATGAGTCAAGGGCTGTATAAGGAGAAGCTTTGCTGGACCAAAGGTAGTTTACTAGTATCCTGAAGAACCTAGAAAGCTAAAAGATTTCAGAGATTTCTCTCTCAGAAAAAAAACTATATCCACATCCTGCTGGGCCATATGTACCTGTAGGAAAATATAAACAAATCAAATCCGTATGTGTGATTTTTTTCTTTTAATAATTATTAAAAAGTAGGGTGGTTTCACACCTTAAGAACTCTCTTTTCTTGAGTTCAATGGTATTCAGTGTATTTTCTGAAAACTGGTTATTCACATTCCTAAAAGTGTCTGGTTAATAACAGCACAGGTTTGGAGGATTTGTAGAGTAAAGAGAATTTTTTTCTTGCCTCCTTTACACCATGCAGCATGACATTGGTACATTACTCTCTCAGGTTGCCATTGAACTCCTCAGACATCTCTGTCTGTGTCATTGCAGTATGAACCAAGGCCAGAATTTAAGTTTCTGATGTTTTATTTATAATTCTGGTGCCCTGTCAATGGTAAGATTCTTAAAGACAAAAAGCTCTTGTTCCGTGCTACAAGATGTACCTATTGTTCAATTCCATTAGAATGTGTGAGCACAGGTATCTTTGGAATATTACTACACTGAAAACATTCAAAAATAGTCTGATTTTGAGAAGTCTAACATTAAGGATAGTCTAAGACTTACAAGTTCATCTAAACCATAGGAATCTCCAGGATTTTTGGAAAAACATGGCTAAAATTACGGTCACACTTTTAACACTATTAAAGCAAAAATGCAAGCCTCATGCCAGGTATATTTAAATCCTAATGCTAAATTCTAGTTTAAATCTAATTCAGACTTTCCTGGTTCATCCATTCTAACATAACCCCTAGAAAGTAAAGCAACAACATACATTAGAGGATTAATGTTGAAAGCCTATTAAGAGAGCTGTCTCCCACTTAAAAAACAATTTAGTATTTCATAACCGGAATTGGAGTTAGTAACATTCGCCATTGGGAATGAGGTTATGTTTCTATAAATCTAATTTCAACATACAGAATATGCATCTCTTTTTATCTGAAATGCAAATAAGTTACACAATGCAAGCTCTGAATATAACGAAAAAGATGTTTTGAAGTCTTAATTATAATTATATTCCAGAGCTTCAAACAAAGCTTTCTGTGTGCAGCTTTGTGCAAAACTTAACTCAAACTGATTCAGATTTCTTTCTGGTCATCAATACTGCTGTTTTCCATGGGGGAGGACTTCTCTTTTCCTTTGTTTTGGTTCAATATGAAACTCAACCATTTGTTATTTGATGTGCACTCGAAAGCCACTTGAAACTAAAACTTGTTGTTTCCATTCAAATCAACCTCAAGTTTATGAGCTTAGCCTTCTTTCAGATGAGACATTTTTGGAAACAAAGATAGTTATTAATATAAATGCCTAGCTAGATCCAGAGATTCATAATAAAAAGACATTGTGAACTGGTAGTTTAAACATTTTTGACCTCTGTAATTCCATGAACTCACACACTCTATTCATAAAATATTAAGGCTGTTTAGTAGAGTCCATACCAGTGAGGTTAAAGCTTTTTCAGGCATTATGTGCTGGTTTTGGCTGGTGCAGGGTTAAATTTCTTCATAGTAGCTGGTACGAGGCTAGGTTTTGGATTTGTGCTGAAAGCACTGTTGATAATACAGAGACATTTTCATTACTGCTGAGCAGTGCTTACACAGAGTCAAGGCATTTTTGCTCCTCACACCACCCCACCAGCGAGTAGGCTTGAGGTGCACAAGAAGTTGGGAGGGGACACAGCCAGGACAGCTGACCTCAAATGACCAAAGTGATATTCCTTACTATATGACATCATGCTTAACACATAAAGCTGGGGGAAGCAAGAGGAAGGGGGGAACATTTTGGAGTTGTAACATTTTGTCTTCCCACGTAACTGTTACACATGGAGCCCTACTTTCACGGAGATGGCTGAACACCTGCCTGCCAAAGGGAAGTGGTGAATGAATCCCTTGTTGTGCTTTGCTTGCATGCACAGCTTTCGTTTTACCTATTGAACTGTCTTCTCAACCCATGAGTTTTACTCTTCTGACTCTCTCCTCCATCCTGATGCAGTGGGAGTGTGCAAGCAGCTGTGTGGTCCTTATTTGCTGGCTGGGGTTAAACCATGACATACTGAAGGGAGTCCTAGACAGATGGTAGGAAAGCAAGCAGGTACTAACTTTTCCTGGTAATTCTGTCCAAAGCACAGTCTACAAATAAATTCCTGGAGACAAAAATCTTAGAACTGTAGAATAAAATCAATAACACCCCAAACCAAAACAAATCTATTTTGACTCTTCCCTATTTCTATGTATCTTCAGTCTAATAGTTCAGAACTATGCACTGGGACTACTCATTTCTACCTGCAAATATTGGGATTTCAAGGAGAGTTTCACTCATTCTTTATCATTGTTCCTGTACATGCTATGTACTATACTGGGTTCAAGGCAATGGAAAATTAGTGCTTGTATGATTTATGCCTGTACAGGGACAGATTGTCCTCTGGTGTAGCTCTTTGGCTACTGAAGGAGAGATGCCAATTTAGCCTGCTGAGGATGTGACTTCCTGCAGTCATCAAGGAGGTAACCGTAAGCAGGATGACTTTCAGGAAGAACTGTAACCATTCATCATTCAAGAATGCCTTTGCAAGATTAAAACAGGAAGAATGCATCATTTTAACTTCTATGTTTTTTCCAGTCTCTAATATCAGTACTTTTCAGTCTCTCTGCATACACATATACATACCTACATATCCAATATACTTATAAACAAATATCATGCCTGCAATGATTTCAAAATACTGACATGAGTGACAGTTCCAGAGGGAAAATAACAAAGAAAGAGACTGAAGAAGTCTGTAACCTGAATCCCCATATAAGGTTATTATAGTAAAATAGAAAACAGTAAGGGAGATTCTCTGGAGAATAACAGCAGAATATAGAAGTGAAAAACTTATTGTATAACCTGCCCATTCCATAATGTGCTACACTGTCTTAGCATCTACATAATATTTTTCTTCTTATGTGTTTCCTCAAGCGAGTGATTATTCAAAGAATTTATTTAAAAATAACAACAAACATTGCAGACTATTAGGAACACTAACACAAAACAACTCATCATTTCACATTACCTTTTACATAAGCAAGAAAAACAAGATAGACCTAAAAACTTGTTTTTTTCTTAATTGTGATTTTAGTTTTTCTTTTTTTTATGCAAATATTATACACTATGAGGCCTAAACAATTAATCAAAGGAGTGTCTGATGGCAAAAGAAAGATCAGTCACTAGAAAAAGAAAGGTATGAAGGAAAAAGAGCTTGATAAAGAGAGGCCAGCTCTTAAACTTTTTCTTTTTGGTCCCCATATGAAATAAATAGAAAAAAATGAATCATTTCACTTAAGAGTTTATATGAATCAGTATGTGACCAAAGGTTAAAATGACAAAGTCTCAAAGCAAATTACAGTAATTATAAAATGTTAAACAGATTCACTCTTTTCCTTGGTGAAAAAAAGAGACAAAAAAATAAATTTCCAAGTCTTTGAGGTATATATGCAAAGGCCCATACTCAGATTTAATCACAGGACCATGTGGAAAAAGTGTGCAATCATTTTAAACAAGTTTGGTTTAATCCTCAGTAGTCATGTGCCCCCTTCTCAAACAGCACACAATAGCTGGCATCCCTAGGGGATTCCTGCTCTGCTGAGAATGAGAACAGATTGAATGCAGATGAAGATCAAACCAGGTTCACATCTCTAGAAGTGGTGGGTGAAGGTTAGAAAATGTAGACAGAGCAGTGCAGGAGAGCAACAAAGCTGTTGTACATGCTGCCAGGCAAAGGTTTTATACGCTCGGTGTGAGACTTATTGGTATTTACTTCACAAGCAGAGCTGTGAATTGCAAAACAAAGCATGCCCCAGAGACAGTGTAGAGGAAAACTTTCAAACTTCAATATGCCTGGAAAAGAAAAGGAAGAATGATTCAATGGGGAAAGCACTAAGCTTGATATATCTGATCCCAGTTCTATGCTCAGTCATAGACTTTGTGCTTCATCAGATCAAATATAAGGAATGGATTCTTGAGACAGGCATGTCTAGATACAAAGGATATGGAATCTGCATATGAAACTTGCAGTATCAACATTTGTCTCACTGGATGAATATAAAAGTGTCTAAATCCTTAGAAAAACTTCTGCATGTCTTTCAGTAGTTTTTCCAAACTGTTGCCCAGCTAATAATAATCACGGATTGTCTATGTGTTCTTTCTCTGCTACCTCCACCCACTCCAAAACACCACCACAGGACACATCACCTTCATTGACTCCTTGGAGGTCAGAGTCCACTTACACGTTCCTTCCCTTCCTGAAGGGATGCTCTTCCAAGTCTGAGCTGAATGCTGTAGCTACCTGCCTTTTTGTTACTGTAATGAGAAACCAACATTTCTCGTGCAGGAGATTCTAGGAATTAAAATGCTTGTTTTACAAGGGAGAATGAGGGAAGATGTGAGATTCTGTATGTGACACAGATGTATTTGGGGTTTGTCCTCCACTTTTCCTGCTGAACCTTTTCCACTTTTCACACACATCCCTAGAACCAGATGAAAACTCACAAAGAATGTTATGTTCATTCATTGAACCTACTTACCTCTAGAAGTATCACATAGAACTCAATATGCTTACATTTCAGTTTCATCACATTTTCACTCAGGACGTTCAAGCCCTACCTCTCTTATGTGTTTTTTTCTCTGCTGTATCTAGTAATTAATGTTATTTTACAATGAAAATTTAAAAAAAATAGTGTTTTATAATGAATTTTTTGTGGGGTTTTTTGTGTTGGGTTTTTTTAGTAGGCCTATTGCTGAGATCTATAGAAACAGACATTGTTATTTAACTTTACTATATTAATTACTTGATTAGCATCCTTCTCTGTTTTCCTCAAATTTCCATCACCATGATTGGCTTTGATCTCAACTGATATTGTTTGCATTGGTGAATTTCTGGGATCCTCAAAACAATTGACATCCTGAAATGCCTGTGATAAAGGAACACTTCAAGCCAGTTTTTACACACATATTTCCTGGTAATTGCTAAGGGGCACTGGCAGTGCCTTTCTGTAACAACTGGATACACACTATATTTCAAGTTTGAGCTATCCAGTTGTGGAAATATATTCCAAACTAATTCATGTGCACATGCTCCCACTCCAGCACTGTAATTCGTACATGTTAAACTGGTACACTGGAACACTGGAAGTCTTTTCTTAAAGCATACACCTGAACTCTGTGTATACACATAATATTTATAGCCTTGTCTTTCAATATATGACAGTGTTATGCATTAGATCTACACCTGGGTCTGCACGGCATTTGGTTTTCTACAGTACTGAGAAGTTTTGATGTTCCATTGTGTTTCCGTTTCATTTTTGTACCATTTTTTCAATCACAGGGCTTTGTTCAGTGTGTCAATCTGTCAGTTCACACATAAAGTTCATTTTGTGAACCTGCAAAATTGTGAAGTAATCTTCTGAAGTTTTCCAAATAATTACAGGCACTGTCTCTTTTTTCTGCTTTGTATTAGCTCTGGTTTGCTTTTTATTTGTCACTTTTCCTTTCAGTATTAGGACACAAAGTTCCAACGTACATTGCAGTTTCTACTCTGCAGTAATTCAATGCGTCAGTTCCCATATCATAAAAATTTTAAGCATCCAAGGAGATGCAGTAATTATATAAAGATAGTATTATTTATTAAAGGCCTTTATAGAACACAGAACTCTTCTAAATCCAGAGGGCAGATATTTTCCATTCATGGAAAGGGTTTCCAACTCTGTTACAAAAGGTACCACTTTTGGCAAGGTACCTACATCAGTGCCAGTCTTAATGTAGAATTTCTGTGTCCTCATTTTTAGTATATTTCAGAATTCACACATTTTGAGGTATGGTTCAGTGATAGCTCTCATGATATTCTGTCATAAAAGGACGGCCTAACCAAGGGAATATAATCATATAAGCAACTAGCCAGGCTGATTTCAGATAAGCGGTTGCTCCTCACTCTAAGCTGATTATAATATTTTTTTTAATATGTTTATCTCAGTTAAACAATTTTATTCTGATTGTGAACAGAAATTTTTGTTATAACTGCTTCCAATGCTTACAACTCCCATTTGGTATCTGAATATACTTTGCACTGTGTAATTCAAGAAATTTGACTTACTGTATTTGTTCCCGTGTTATGAGAAGGAGGGGTGCTTTTCAACTGGGAAAAACCTTCTCACAAAAAAAAAAAAACAACACAACACACCAACAAAAAGCACAAACACACACCAAGAACTGCTTGTTCTGGTATAGAAAGCTACCTGTAAGGTAATGCTGTAATGCATACGAGCTTGCTATGACTGGAAACCAAAATCTCAAATGAAGGTTCTTAGTAAAGAAAGGCAGAAAAAAAGACAGCACAGCCAACAGCAAGCTGGGTTAGCAGTGGTGCCTACATGGAAGCATCCAACCAAAGGGAGAGAGACTCGCAGGACACAACTGGAAGTGTTTGACCATGCCATCAGTGCACAGTAACACCATTATGCCAGCTTGTGAACAACTTCACTGTCAAAAATTTCTACTATAAGTATTTCATGTAGAGGTTCATCTTACAAAGATTACTTAAAATTAAGAGAAGCTGGATGAAGCAAACCTGCCAGCCTCTTCAGTTCTGAGTGATGTTTAATAACTGAAGTTGTTTATTCCTTTGCGTATATCTGTAGTTTTCTTATGCTGTCTCACAACAAAATAAATGATTTTATAATACCTTCATAAACTCTTGGCTTTTTAAGTTTTTCTTGCTTCATGGTGCTCAAATAATTAAACTATGAATCATACTATTTACAGCCATCTGCGATTCTGGGAGGCAACTAATGAAAAACTGAGCAGAGACTTGGGAGGGTCTTCAGTTCACTTGGTCTCCAAAACAATTAGTCTGTCAACCATAGATTGTAGCCCAAGATGATATGAATTTTCCCATGCCAAAAAAAGATAAGATTTTTACAATGTTGGTAAGTCAAAAAAGTGGATCCACTTGAACTATCACAGATTCACAGATTGACAGTGTGTTAGGGGTTGGAAGGGACCTCTAGAGATCATCTAGTCCAACCCAACTGCCAGAGCAGGATCATCTAGAGCAGATCACACAGGAACAAGTCCAGGCAGCTTTGGAAAGTCTCCAGGGAAGGAGACTCCCCCACCTCTCTGGGTGGCCTGTCCCAGTGCTCTCACCCTCACAGGGAAGAAGGGTTTCCTCATGTTCGGGTTGAGCCTTCTGTTTTCCAGTTTATGGCCATTGCCCCTAGTCCTGTCACTGGACACCACTGAGAAGAGCCTGGCCCCATCCTCCTGACACCCCCCCTTTAGATATTGATAGGCATTGATAAGATCCCCCCTCAGCCTCCTCTTCTCCAAGCTAAACCGACCCAGCTCTCTCAGCCTTTCCTCACATGGAAGGTGCTCCAGGCCCTTCATCATCTCAGTGGCCCTGTGCTGGACCCTCTCCAGTAGCTCCTTGTCCTTCTGGAACTGAGGAGCTCAGAACTGGACACAGCACTCCATGGGAGGCCTCACCAGCTCAGAGTAGAGGGAGAAGATAACTTCCCTCCACCTGCTGGCCACACTCTTCTTAATGCATCCCAGGATGCCATTGGCCTTCTTGGCCACGAGGGCACACTGTTGGCTCATGGTCATCCTGTTGTCCACTAAGACTCCAAGGCCCTTTTCCCCAGAGCTGCCCTCCAACAGAACACCTCCCAACCTGTACTGGAACATGGGGTTGTTCTTCCCCAGATGTAGCACTTTACACTTGCCCTTACTGAATTGCATTCAACTTCTCCCTGCCCAGCTCTCCAGCCTGTCCAGGTCACGCTGGATGGCAGCACAGCCTTCTGGCGTGGCAGCCACTCCTACCAGGTTGGTATCTTCAGCAAACTTGCTGAGAGGACATTCTATCCCGTCGTCCAGGTCATCAATGAATATACTGAATAGGGCTGGACCCAGCACTGACCCCTGGGGGATGCCACTAGCCACAGGTTTTGTTCAGTAATAAATTAAGGAGGACTACTATTTCCACTTATCTTTTTCATATTTTATTTTTCTTTCAATATTTTGGACTTAACAATATAGGAATTGGGCATTAGTTAATAACATTAAATCAGATTGGTATTCCTTAACATCTTATCAAAATTGACTACATTGGAAAGGTGGGATTTTTTGCCTTTCAAGAAAACGTGCTTCACTGAAAAAACACCACAAATGAAATATGTTGACCCGTTTTGAAAGGCATTGTTTTTTAACTGAACACAAATTCTATTAATGCAGACCAGGAGGTATGAAGACTTAAAAAGCGGGGGGGGGGGGGGGGGGAGAAACCATGAAAATGATAGCTGCTATCACAGCATCAATATGCATTGTAATTTGTGAAATCTGAAAGTTTGATTTTATTGACAACATAGAACTTAAATAAAATAAAATTATTTGGGGCAATCTGTGGAGTTATAAACAAAGTTGAAGAAACAATAACATATGAGTAACATACCAGCAACTTTGTAGAAATTTCAGGAGAACATGCTTCTAATTAAAACCATATCTACTCTCTTAACAGAAACAGCGAAATCTCTAATTGCAAGTAGTTAAATGGGAAAAAATCTCTGCAATTGTTTCTATTTTAGATACCTGATCAGTCATGAAAGCAGGAATAAACTTGCATGGGTAGGTGGTATTTCAAAGTTTTCTTTTTTGTTAATGAAGGGAAAGGCATCACATATTCTAGACGTTTTGATTATGCAAGTGGAAAAATCCTTGTGATAAACAGCCATCTCAGATGCCATTCTTCTTTTTTTAGTACATAATTAACAAAACCAATATTAGAATATGTATTTCATTAAGATAAGTGTGTTGTTCATATTTTAACACCAACAAGACAGGAAGATCTTAGATTATTTAGATTTCTTTAAAACTGTAACAGTACATGTCACAGCAAATTCAGGAATTAAGGTTCACCAATTCAGTTAAACTGAATATAACACATGTATTCTGGGCCCTAAAAATAGCTATCAGTGTCCAACTTGGGGTTAAAATATAATGGCGTTTATTTTTGGATGTCAAAGTTCTAAAAGACACAACTTCCTTGATCTACAGACTGCTGCTTCCTGGGTTAAACATGATAAACTGTTTTGGAAGCAGAGAGTTCTATTTGTGACTATCAACAAATAGAGCAGTATTACTTTAAGTTTTCAGGTGTTCTGAAGGGACTAACATGCTGTGCATGATTGGTAAATGCTTTGCAATAGTTTTCTTGATTATTCTGCATGTATTATAACTAATGTCAGCACTGTATCTTGTACTCCTAAACAGCTGTCATGAGAACATCAGTTCAAACGCTTCCCAACTGCTTTGTATTCAGCCTGCCTGGACAGGGAGCACAGCAGAGCAGAAATGAATGCTTGCATTAGTCTGACTAGACTACACGGCAAAGCATGACAAAACAAGTAGAGGCTTGGGTTCTCTTTATTACGGGCAAAAATTCAAAGTACTGATTTCAGGGGTCATGTGGATATTAAAAACAATAATACACATGTAAATCTGCCAATTTTAAAATGCTGCATTCAGCATAAGTTTTTTGGCCCTTTGGATTATATAGATTTTTTTTTTTTCCTAAAGCCTAGGTTTGGCAAGTTTTAAAAACATGGACAAAAGTACCTGCTTCAAACAATTTGGTTTTTTGGTTTATTTTTGGAGCAACTAAACAGTAGATACACAGCTCTGGAGGTTATTTAATACACACAAAAAAAGAAAAAGTATTAGTTTTCAGAGAAAAAACCTGTGTATAAGTATTGTTTCTCAAATGATTATAATTGTCACTTGTTTCCTTTCCTGCAAGTTATACTTCAGAATTTAAATAATGCCATCACACAGTTATTCTGTCCATGGTAGCAATCTCCATACTGAATGCTAAATCAAGAACAAACCATTAGATTATTATTATTAATCTAAAAATGGTGCACAGAGAAATTGAACACACAGTTCAATTGATATTTCACACATTCCTGTTTGTAAAAAAAAAAAAAAAAAATCCTTTTTCTCACCATATCTGCTTATTTCTCCTAGTTTGCTGAAAAAAAAACCAAACAAAACCCCACCTTTTTAAAGGTTTATTTTTTTATCATAGATTAAAGAATATTATTTCTGAAAAATAACCAGAAAAAAATCACAAAATTGTGTGAATCTTAACATTCAAGTGCCTTTCATGGACTTATATTTGCTTTATGTCAATCTCACTGATTTGTTTTGTGGGGTACCTTGGAGTAAGCATGATATTCAACAATCAGGACTAGATAATTAGATAAAGTAAGAGTGGTGAGGTATAGGAAGACGCTGTCCAGAGAAGCTGTGGATGCCCCATCCCTGGAAGTGTTCAAGGCCAGGCTGGATGAGGCTTTGAGCAAACTGGTCTAGTGGAGGGTGTCCCTGCCCATGGCAGGGGGGTTGGAACTAGATGATCTTTAAGGTCCCTTCCAACCCAAACTACTCTGTGATTCTATGGTAACTTCAGGAAACACTAGAGGGATAAAACTATATTTTTCCTTCATGCATTTCTACAGATAAAACCACATTCTGTGGAGACAAAGACCACCCTCAAGTCATGATACCTTCTAGTATCCAGCTAATTACAACATAAGAATCAAATGGAAAGCAAAATTTAGCCCATAGTGAACCAAAATAATCCTCAGATACACAAATGTCTGAGTAAGGTGGTAAGTAGCCCTGTTGCACTGTTACTGAAATCAAATCACTAGTCTCGTCTGTGTTAATAAGCACTTAACTGAGCACATATTAGACCACAGTTTGATACTGGTTTGGGTCCCTGGTATAGGAAAGACATTGATAAAGTAGGAGTTCAGAGGAGACCACTGAGATCGGGGGGGTCTAGAGCACTTTTCCTGTGAGAAGAGGCTGGAGGAGATGGGCTTGGTCAGGAAGGATCAGGATGGCTTCAGGGGACCTAACAGCTGCCGCTAGTACCTACAATGAGTAATCAAGAAGTTGGATCTGTGCTTTTCATAAAAGACAATGGACTCACGTATAAACATCAGAGGTTCAGACTGGCTATATGGAGAACCTTGTTCCCCATGCAGTATGTCAGGCCAAGACACTGATTACAGAGAGATCTAGTACAGTCTCTACTGTGAGGTTTTCAAGACATAATTGGATACAAACTGGTCCAACACCATAGCCAACCCTGCTGTGAGCAGAAGATTGGACCAGAAACCTCCTGAGATCCCTTCCAGCCTGAATTACACTATGAGTCTACTGATCACACAGATATCTTTTGAATGTTTAAAATACACTGAAATGTAGGAGAAATACTGTAAATTAAATGTCAGGGCCAGTAATAACTGCAATTCATGCAACAAAATACAATAAAATATGTAGTGAATCCCTGCTTTTCTTGATCAAATCCACAGACTCTGAAAGACATTTGTCTTAACAGATTTCAAAGCAAATCACGTTTCCATCTTCAAAAAGAAAGAAGAGGTGGCCTTGAAAGGAGTACACAATAGCCCTATATATGCCCCTTAGTCTATTCAAATGAATAGCTCCCTGGAGCTATTGCTTTGCACAAGAATTTCCTGATCTCATTAACCACTATCTCTATGGAACTAATTGAACAAGAGGACTTATGGCCTTGTTCAAAGCTGATTTTTTTTAAATTTTTTTTTTTACAGAATTATATGCTATCAGTATCAAGAGTAATGTAATACCAATTGATTGATCTTTGCAGCTGAAGAAAGAATTATGCGGGAATTCAGGAAAAAAAAAAAATAATGCTGTGCTGTTCTTATTAAGTAAAGCATGAAATGGAGCCTGAAAAAGAGATGAACTTATGCTGCTGCTATCTGAAAGCAATGACTTTTATAAAACTAACAGCATGTATAACAGGTGTTATTTAGAAGAGGGAACAGGAAGTGAAGAATGCTAATTAGTCTCAGTGGAGTTCAAATATATATATTTTAAGTCCCTTTCTTATCTTGAACGGAAAAGTTTTAAAAAATATCTTAAACATGTTACTCAGATAAGTTATCTATTTAAGCACTAGTCTTTCTGTTGCCTTTTTATTTTGTTCCATTCAGCTTTCATCCTAATGAATTTAGTTCAGAAAACACTTCAACATATGATAGAACCATAGAATACCCAGAGCTGGAAGAGACCTAGGAGGATGAATGAGTTTAACTCCTGAACCCACACAGGGCAACCTAAATGTAAACCATACATCTAAAGCGTTGTCCAAATGTTACTTCAACACCATAGTGTGGTACCATGGATCACTTCCCTGGTGAGATTTTTCCATTGCTAGACCACCCTCTTACTGAAGAAGTTTTTCACAATATCCAATCTGAACTTCCCCTGACACAGCTTTAAGCTATCCTTTCGCATCCTATCACCAGACACCAGAGAGAAGGGATGGCACCTCCCATCATGAGGAAGCTGTAGACAGAAATGTGGTGTCCTCTCTGTCTCTTTTTCTCTAAGATGAACAAACCTTGTATCATCAGCCACTCCTCATAAGTCATGCCCTCTAGTCCTTTCACTATCTTCCTTGCCCCCTTTTGGAGGCTTCCTAATATCCTTATATTATGAAGTCCCAAACTGAACACAGTACTTGAGGTGAGGCTGCACCAATGCCAAGTACAGTGGGACAATCACTTCTTTCCACCAGTTAGCTTTACTGTTGTGGTTTAAGTCCAGCCAGCAGCTCAGCACCACACAGCTGCTCATTCATTCCTCCCAAGGTGGGATGGGGAGAAGAAGATATAACAAAAAGCTCACAGTTCAAGACAAGCACAGGGAGGGAATCACCCACCAGTTATGATCATGGGCATAACAGACTCAACTTGGGGAAGAAAAATCAATGTAATTTGTTACCAATCAAGTCAGAGTAGATAAAACTAGGTGTTAAAAACCTTCCTCCCATCCCACCAGGACTCAGCTTTGCTCCTGGTTTCTCCACCTTTTCCCCCTGGCAGCACAGGGGTTCCAATCAGTTCATCACACATTGTCTCTGCTGCTCTTTCCTCCTCAGGCGGAGGACTCCTCACACTCTGTCCTTGCTCCAGCATGGGTCCCCCCCATGGGGCACGGTTTCCCACCTACCTCCCCAGCATGAGTCCTTCCCATGGGCTGCAGTTCTTCACTAATTACTCCATCATGGGTTCCTTCCATGGCATATAGTCTTTCAGGAACAGACTGCTACAGCATGGGCTTCCTAAAGAGTCACAGGCTTATTCAGGCACTGCTGCCTGCTCTGGCATGGGTCCCTCCCCAGACTGCAGGCAGGTCTTTTCTTCCTCTTGACACTCCATGACTGCAGGGGCACAGCCAGCTCTCTCACTAAGGGCTACAGGAGAACCTCTGCTGCAGACATCTCCTACCCTGACATTCTTCACTGACCTTGCTGTCTGCCTTGTTGCGTCTCTCACATCCCTCCACACTCATTGCTACAGGTTGTCTGTGTTTTCCATCTTAAATATGTTAATCACAGAGGTGCTAATTGTCTGTCTTGACCAGGGGTAAGTTCAACTTGGAGACAGGGAAGCTTGTAGCAGCTTCTCCCAGGAGCCATCCCTGTAGCCCCTTCCTCACTACCAAAACTCCGCTACACAAACCCAACACAACTGTGCCTAATGTTCCCCAGGACACAGCTGGGCCTTTTGGCGGCTAGGGCTCATTGTTGACTCATATTGAGCTCATCATCAACCAAAACCCCCACATCTCTGCAGGGCTGCACACCAGCCTCTTTTCCCCCTGTCTATATGTACATCCCAGATTACACCATCCCACATTCAGCATCTGGCATTTGTCCTTAATTTATATAATTGAAAGTAGAGATGTGCTAACATATAACCTTAAACACGTCTGTAAAGACTTTGTGGTGGTGTGTACCAATAAAAATTTGGTCAGTTCCATTAAAGTCTTAAAATCTTAACATCCAGATCTTGCTCAGCATCCTTTTCCACAGCTCATCCCACTATGTTTTTGGCCATTTTGCAAGCCTAGTTTTCAGTAGCAGCTGAAAGGCAAACAGAACACTACTATTACTAAGGAACAGGGATAGGAAATAATACTAAAAATATTGCATTCCAATTACACAAAAGAATGATGTGTAAGGACTAGTATTTTCTGTTATAACATTCTACTGCCAACAGAGGAATGCGAGAAAAGCATTACAGCTTCTGCATGGACAGATTGAAGAGTCTTGGACTATATATTCAAGGAAGACAAAAAATAAAAGAGGACATGATGAAGGTATACAAAACTGCACATAGTCTATCAGTAGTGGTACAAATATTTTTATTTTTTTCTTATGATGAAAAAGAAAGATTTGCAATTAGTACAACTATCTTTTTTTTTCCTTGTCTTAATCCAGCCATTAATTATCAGGAAGTATAATTTCTACAACCCAAACAGTTTTGTAGTAATGAAAAACAAAATCTTAATTCTTATAAATTATTTATACATCACAATTTCAACCACATAGTCGTAACTCACAAGAAGCAGGAAAAATTGGAGTCTTCAAAGTACTGTAACACCAGACAGCCTCCTGGATAAGCTCAGTGGTTTATTGCTGTCCATTAGCTTGCTATGTCACTGAGCAATTTCAGAAAAACCCTGTTATAGACAGTTAGAAGCTAATCACCACCTGAAAGGTTTCCTTTCTAACTTCAGTTCAATTTTAACTCCTGAATAATTAGGGTTCTGCTCATTTCAAAAATGTCAATTACTGATATAATTTTTCTTTTTCTAGTTTATGTACATTTCTCACCTTTTTTTGAATCCCACAGATCTCTTCTCCTGTTGACATTCTGTGGTAATGAGCTCCACAGTCACATCTTAGATAAAGAAAATAATATTTCAATTTTTAATTATTTTTTTCCTATTTTTTCTATTTTAGAATGAAAATTACAAAAAAACTATTTTTCATTAAATATGTTTATTTTTTTCACAATAGTATAACTCAGAGTACTTGCTCAGGCTCAGTGGAGTAGCCTCAGAAGGTTGGCTGTGAAAAGTCTTTAGATTTCAACTTACTGATGTTTATCTGCAACAGCTTGACAAAGAAAACAAAGAGGGAAGTACATTTTGTGGGATCAAATATGTCTGATCACAAGTTTCTCAGCTTTTCCCAAAAAAGAATTACAGTGTTATAGGACAAGGGGTAATGGGTTTAAATTGAAAGTGGGGAGATTTAGATTAGATATCAGGAAGAAGTTCTTCACAGAGAAGGTGGTGAGGCACTGGAACAGGTTGCCCAGAGAAGCTGCGGATGTCCCATCCCTGGAAGTGTTCAAGGCCAGACTGGATGAGGCTTTGAGCAACCTGGGAATTAGGTGATCTTTAAGGTTCCTTCCAACCTAAACCATTCCATGATCCTATAATTATTCTAAATCAGAGTCTAACAGGTTTGGTTTGGGTTTGGTTTTGGGGTATTTTGTTTTGTTTTGTTTTGTTTTGGGTTGTTGTTTTTAAATATAAATTTCTTTCTTACAGAGTTTCATTCTTTGGATTATTATCTCATGTTTTCAAACTCCAGCTAAATCAGAAACTTACCAAATACATTTTCAAGTATTAGCATAATGGGCCTACTAAAAGTTTCTAGATACTTCAAAAATAGTAATTACCTGTTGCTCTGCTTGGTCCCAGATCTTCACACTGGAAAACTAAAAATCTGAGAATGTCATAAAATATTATAATCTTTCACAGTTTTGCTGTACCATAACAGAGGTTATGGAGAACTCTGTTATAGAGAAGAATGTGGCATTTGTTGTAAAATCTTCAAGAAATGGTGATAAAAAACCCACAGAAAACAATTCAAAGATATTTGTGAAAAAAAAAAAAAAAAAAGAAGTTATGTGAATGATATTGATGGAGAGCTTATTTCTACCCAATAAATTGTAAAAATTGTTCAAGAACAGTTCATCTTTGAAAAACTATGGCCTCCTGTAATGCTGCCTCAGTCAAATAGACTTTTAGTGAAATTCTGAGCAAATAATCATCATGTGAGTTGAAACTGCCTAAGGTCATTTTTAACTGAAGCACCAAATTTCTCTAGGATTTCAAGTGAGGTTAGAAGAATAAATTCAAAATACAAATACTGTAACTGACATAGATCATCTCATTCCTATCCTTTATTTTTTCCCACCTTCTCTGTCTCTTCATTCTTTTCCTTATTTTGAATATACATATTTAGGTTGCATAGTGGCAAGTTTCTAGACACAGAAGAAACTCTGGAGGGGGGGGAGAATGTATTCAGCAATTAATTGAAGTAGGAATACTACAAGGTAGCTCTTCTTAAATTGAAAGGCAACATAGTCGTTATCTATGAAGAAAAAAAGTAAAAATATGCTGAGCGTGCCTCTCCATGTTAATTATCTTGGTTACATCTACAACCTTGCACATTTGTATGCTCACCTTGTCATTCTGTAGACTCTGAACCCCTAATATTGAACAGCAGGTGCATGGGGAAAGTATAAAAGAAAGTTAAATCAAAGGTAGAAATGAAGGTCTTGTGGTGATGGCACTAGAACAGGAAATCTGAAGTCAGTTCTTGATTTGGCTGCATGTGCACTGAGAAACAAGACACATTTCCTTCTGCTAACTTTTCTCCCTATCCATAAAACACAGAAGATATTTTATTCAACTTATATTTTTCTCAGTTTGTTATTTAGTCTAGGAACTTTTAGGTGGGGAGATGTGTCTTACTGGAGGCTTATGTGGAACTGAGCACCATGGGACTTGTCAGTTGAGAATTCTCAGCTCTACCAGAATACCGGAAAGCAATAAGAGGCAAGTAGAACAAAGATTTTCTTATTTCAAGTAGTAAGTACAGACAGGTATAATATTATGGGATTTAAATGGGAAGAGGAAGGGGAATAGCAATCAACACAACGGTAGCCATTTTCCATCATTCAGAGACCTTTAAAACAGAGAAAGTGAAAGATCTTACAGTTATTATATATTTCTGACTTTATTTCCTAAAACTGCAAGTTAGTCATTAATGAAATACACTTTGCTTGCATTTATGTGATGTGCTTCATATTTTTAAGTTTCTTAATTTCACTTTCCTATATGTGTGTGTATACACATACACATACAAATTAATACAACAGCCTTCTGTCTAGAATAAGACTTTTTTCCTTTTAATTCCTTAATGAGGACTCGTTAGATGTAATGGGATTAAAGTGGCTGATTTGGACAGCCTGCCTTCAGTTCCTCAATGTGTTAAAGAGTCAGCAAATTCACAACAGCATGTGAGCTTCAGTTTTGAGGTCCATTCAAAAATTTCAGTACTACAAGGCTTTAGCTTTAGCCTGACTCATTATGAAAGACAGCCATGATGCTGTGTTGTTTACAGCTAATAAAACTTAAAAGATGGATGAAATTATCCAGGCCTTACTTAGTAAAGGAGAAAACAGGACACCACAATACTGCTGAATTACAAATTGTTATGCAGTAGACAGCTTGATGAGGGCAGCTTCATGGACAGTTTAGGGTTAATGATGTTTATTTTTTATATGACTATAAATGCCGCTAAATTTTTCAAGGTATCTAAAAGCTAATTTTTACATAAAAATAAGTAAGTCATATAAAAACAATCTGTAAAAAAGGGATACATTTAATTCCATGCTGAACTTATTGGCACAGAACCCTGTCAGATGAAAAGTGCACCTAAGTTTTGTTTTTTGTAATTTAACAGTTACAAGTAACAGGAGAATGACCTTATCAAGTTCTGATTGCCTTGTTACAGTTTCTTTTTCCACTTCTTTTCTGTTTCTAGGAAGCTCAGGACTAAGTCTGAGGTACACCCAAGACTGAGCACAGAGAAACCCCAACTATTTCTAACTGAAGCCAGTAGCAGTGTCAGGAATGAGTTTGTATTTTCCAGCTGTGAACTCTGATTGACCTTGGTCAGTCACTTCAGCAAGTACAGCTAATAATATCATCATCTTGTAAACACTGGTCTACGTGCTTAATGTAGCACATGAAAATTCATTTTTATGACAACTTAGTCTTATTCAGGTCTGTAAGAGTAAACACATGAACAGCACCTGAAGGAGAAAAAAATATGAACCATAAAGCACCTAAAGTTAATTAACATTTAGATCATAGAAGTATAGAATGGTTTGGGTTGGAAGGGACCTTAAAGACCTTCTAGTTCCAACCCCCTGCCATGTCCAGGGAAACCTTCCACTAGACCAGGTCGCTCAAAGCCACGTCCAACCTTGCCTTGAAAACTTACAGGGATGAGGCACTCACAGCTTCTCTGGGCAACCTGCTCTAGTGCCTTGCCACCCTCAACATGAAGAACTTCATCCTGATATCTCATTTAAATCTCCCTGCTTTCCATTTAAACCTGTTACCCCTTGTCCTATCACTATAGGCCCTTGTAAAAAGTCTCCCCAGCTTTCTTGTAAGCCCCTTCAGGTACTGGAAGGTGCCACAAGGTCTCCCCGGAGCCTTCTCTTCTCCAGGCTGAACAAGCCCAATTCTCTCAGCCTTTCTTCATAGGAGAGGTGTTCGAGCCCTCTGATCATCTTCGTGGCCTCCTCTGGACTCGTTCCAAGTGGTCGATACACTTCTTGAGGGCTCCACAGCTGGACAGAGTACTCCAGGTGGGATCTCACAAGAGCAGAGTAGAGGGGGAGAATCCCCATCCTTGACCTGCTGGCCACGCTTCTCCTGATACAGCTCAGGATACAGTTGATTTTTGGGCTGCCAGCGCACACTGCTGGCTCATGTTCAGCTTTTCGTCCACCAGTACCCCCAGGTCCTTCTCCTCAGGGCTTCTCTCGATCCATTCTCCGCCCAGCCTGTACTTGTGCTTGGGATTGCCCCAACCCAGGTGCAGGACCTTGCATTTGGCCTTGTTGAACTTCATGAGGTTGGCAGAGGTCCAACTCTCCAGCCTGTCCAGGTCCCTCTCGATGGCATCCCTTCCCTCCAGTGTGTCGACCGCACCACACAGCTTGGTTTCATCAGCAAACTTGTTGAGGGTGCACTCAATGCCATCATTCATGTCACTGTCGAAGGATGTTGAACAGTGCCGGTCCCAACACCGACCCCTGAGGGACGCTGCTTGCCACTGGCCTCCACTCAGACATCGAGCCATTGACCGCAGCTCTCTAAGTGCAACCGTTCTGCCAAGTTTTATCCACCGAGTGGTCCACCTGTCAAATCCATGCCTCTCAATTTAGAGGATGTTGTGTTGGACAATGTCAAACACCTTTCACAATTCCAGCTAGATTACATTGGTTGTTCTTCCCTTACCTACCAACACCATTAACTCAGTTGTAGAGGGCCACCAAATTTGCCGGGCATGATTTGCCCTTGGTGAAGCCGTCTATCTGGAGAAAAAATAAACAGTTTGCTATAGTACTGTATTCTGCCAAAGCCTGCTCACTGGGGTTTAAGCAGGTTTTATTGCTTTTCTACTGTGTCTCAGTATCCTTAACAAGGTATCCTGAGTATCAGAATTACTGACAGAAAATTAACTGTATGTCCACAAAATTTGTCTTCCCTATTGCTATCTGTTTAAAAAAAAAAAAAATCCTTCTCAATTTGGTCTGTGTTTTTTCAGTAAATCATGTGAAATCCCAAAGTAGACCTGTTTTTGAAGTACAATCCACCGTACTGAGTTGTGAATAATGCATTTAGCTCTGCACAGGCAGGTCCATAAAACCCTGCTTTGAACAAGTAAATCATTCAGGTAAACCAAACCAAAATATTCCATTTTTTCCGTACTTTTTGCTTTATATAAAAATGGAAGAAAAAATTGAAATAAGGGTGATGTCTGAAAATTTGCAACATTTTTATCTTTTTGAGTTTTTGGTTTTTTCCTGATTTAAACAGTTCTGGAGGCTCAGATGCTTATTATTAATTTTGTTGTTGTTGTTGCCAAAACACTGATTTTCACTGGATATTTTCTTCAACTTTAAATTTTTTCCTTAACCAATTTGAAATTCTCCTTCTGTTTCTCTTCTCACCTGCCTTAGTGTGCTTCTATACTCAAAAATTAAACTTTATTAGAAATACTCTATGATAATTATTACAAAAAATATCAAAGTATATTTACCCCCATAGTACTTTTGTCTTCCCAATATTCTTTACAGAAGTATCCACTTTTACCTGTAAAAGACAGTGAGGGGTAGATAAAATAAGGGTTACGACACCCACCTCAGCTCAGGTGTTATTCTGGACTCTCCCATTGCAATCCCTAGTTCCAGTCTCCATCCACAGCTTTTTCCTGCTTTCTCCTAAATTATAGGACTTCAGCTCCAGCTACCTCTCTTCAGAATTCTGACCCAAATAAAACATTAGCCAACCCCAACAGAGTAAGGTGGAGACATTTAAGGATTCCACAGAAGAGCTAATTTCTAATCAGAATTGTGTAATAAGTCTATAGTTCAACACAGTTGATGGTGCAGAAGTTGTAATAAATTGCAGAAACTGTCCCAACCCTTTCTGCAAGCTGTGTAGCACCTGGAACAAAAGTTCCATGACTGGAACAACACTTGATGTAGGTCTATGCTGTCATCACTCAGAAATCTCTGAGACCGCAGAACTTAGTGTCTGTCACTGAAAACTAGAGATTTTACGTGGTGAACTCCAGCAATGTGTCGTGGTTTTTATCACAACCAGCTGCTCTACCACCAGTGAGGAAGGGTTGGAGGAACAAACTGAGCAAAAGCCCGTAGGAGTTGAGATAAGAACTATTTAATTATATAAATGAAACTTAGGGAGTTACTAACAATGCTACTGCTAATGAGTAATTTAAGGAACGGAGGAAAAAGGTAGAACAAATAGTACAGGGTCTCACCCTGAGAAGGGAAAAGGAAAAGGAAAAGGAAAAGAAAACCAACCCGAAGGGAGCAACCCCCCCAAGAAATCGCCTGGGGGCCAAGAGAGTAAGAGAGAGAAAAAAAAAAAAACTTTCAAACCCCGACTCCCAGACCGATCTGCCCAGCAAGACGCTGGCTCTGACCAGAGCACCAACCACT
Source organism: Rhynochetos jubatus (assembly GCA_027574665.1). NCBI lineage: Eukaryota > Metazoa > Chordata > Aves > Eurypygiformes > Rhynochetidae > Rhynochetos > Rhynochetos jubatus. Next base: position 121,720,029 of record CM050649.1, on the reverse strand, counting down.
CGCCACGAGGTCCCCACAACAAACAAACCCCCAGCCCCCTTGGCCAGAAGACCCCTCAGACCCTTCTGCTTTCCAGGGTCATACCCAACCACAAGCCTTTCCACCCACATCCCCAGTCCCTCCCTGCCGGTCCTGCCGTGCCGCAGGTCCTGGGCTGGCACCACCTATGCAGCTTGATGTGTTATGGGGTGAAGCAAAATATAGACTAGCTGGCACAAACATATAGATTAACTGGTGCAAAGCTAAGACACAAGGTTACAATTTGAGATCCTCCTATCATACAAGTAGGTTTGCATTGTACTCTCAAAGGTTTTTTATTTTTTTTCATTTTCTTTTTTTAAATGTTGATCATCCCTTCCTTTCACACATAAAAAGCATTGAGTTGAAATAGGAAGATAGAAAGTCTAAAAAGAGTTTGACAGTTTAACAGAAGCCTTGGAAGAAAGTCACAGGATAATATAATAGTTGTTTTCTTTAAAAGACAATGTATGAAATGTCTGTTACTTTATTTATATTTTAAACACTGAATGAGCTTTTTTCTGTCTTGAAAGGCTCTGTCTGAGAACTTCCAAGGTTGAAATATTACAAGGAGGAAAAGAATGCAGCTAATAGTAAAACTCAAAACTTCAGCATCTATCAAGGATACCTGATCTGGAAGACAAAGGTCCAAAAAATTATATCCTGTTGAGCAGTTAAGTTCAAATCTGTCAATCCCAAAACTAACCAGAGGAAAACTCCTGTACAATTTTTGATGAAATATTAACACAAAGCCTGTTTGTGTTCACAAAGGAAGTTTGTGAACTTCCTTAATAATGCCTAACAGGGGGAAAAAAAAAAAAAAAGTAAAAAAAAAGGTAAATTCTCAAATTTAAAACCACCTTAACAGTCAGTGACCACAAGAGCAAAGTATAAAAATATTTATATTAGAACTAGGTATGATATGTATTTCCATGTATTTGAAATCACTATGGTCATGAGATATTTGGCTATTGTGCAGAAGGGTAATGTGCAGGGGAGGGGAAGGATAGAGAATTGCAGATAAATGAGGAGAGATGAAGGAGGAGATGAGGAGACAAACACCATCCTATGATCCAAACATCACCTGTAACATGGGAGATACATGTATCCAGCCTGCTTCAGAACAGAGAAGGAGTCATACATGGGGTTTCTACACCTTAACAGCTCAAGCACCTAGATACCTCCAAAGGTAAGGTAAGTAAACCACTGTACTAGGTTTGAATGTCAAGGTTGTGATAGCGGGGAGGTTTACAGGGGTGGCTTCTGTGAAAAGCTGATAGATAGATAGATAGATAGATAGATAGATAGATAGATAGATTAGATAGATAGATAGATAGATAGATAGATGATAGATAGATAGATAGATAGATAGATAGATAGATAGATAGATAGATAGATAGATAGATAGATAGATAGATAGATAGATTTTCCCCTATTTTGGATAGAGACAATGCCAAGCCAAACAACAACAATGGTAGTGCTTCTGTGATAACATAAATTCGTAGTATCATAGAATGGTTTGAGTTGAAAAGGACCTTAAAGATCATCTATTTCCAACCTCCTTTCCATGGGCAGGGACAGCTTCCACTAGAACAGGTGGCTCAAAACCCCATCCAGCCTGGCCTTAAACACTTCAAGGGATGGGGCATGAACACCTTCTCTGGGCAACCTGTTCCAGTGCCTCACCACCCTCGACATGAAGAATTTCTTCCTCATGTCCAACCTAAACCTATCCTCTTTCAGTTTAAATCCATTACCCTTCACCCTATCACTATGTGGTCTTGTCAATCATCCCCCCAGCTTTCTTGTAGGCCCCTTCAGGTATTGGAAGGCTGCTATAAGGTCTCCCTGGAGACTTGTCTTCTCCAGCCTGAAAAGCCCAACTCTCTCTTCTCTTTTCTTCATAGGAGAGGTCCTCCAGCCCTCTGATAATCTTTGTGGCCTCCTCGGGACTCACTCCAAATGGTCAATATCCTTCTTGTTTTGTGGGCCCCAGAACTGGATGTAGTACTCCAGGCGGGGTCTCATGAGAACAGAGTAGAGAGGGAGAATCACCTCCCTCGACCTGCTGGCCACATTTTTTAGTGCTCCAAGCACTGGAGCAGAGATTCCCCAGCAGCCTGTGGTGAAGACCATGGTGAGGCAGGCTGTGCCCTGTAGCCATGGAGGGTCACAGTGGAACAGAGACTCACCTGCAGCCTGGAGCGGACCCACATTGTATCAGGGGGATGCCTGAAGGAGGCTGTGACCCTGTGGGCTGCCCACGCTGGAGCAGGCTCCTGGCAGGACCTGTGGATCCATACAGAGAGTAGCCCAGGCTGGAGCAGGTTTGCTGGCAGGACTTGTGACCCTGCTGGGGACCCAGGCTGGAGCAGGCTGTTTCTGGAAGACTGCACCCTGTGGGAGGGACCCACGCTGGAACAGGGACAGAGTGTGAGGAGTTCTCCCCCTGAGAAGGAAGGAGCGACAAAAATGTGTGATGAACAGACCACAACTCCCATTCCCTGTCCCTCTGTGTTACTTGGGGGGCAGAGGTAGAGAAAAATAGGAGTGACACTGAGCCTGGGAAGAAGGGAGGGGTGGGGGGAAAGTGCTTTAAGGATTGGTTTTATTTCTCTTCTACTCTGATTTGATTGGTAGTAAGGTAAATTAATCTTCCCCAAGCTGCATTTTTTTTGCCTGTGATAGTAATTGCTGAGTGATCTCTCCCTGTCCTTATCTCGACCCACAAGTTTTTGTTATATTTTCTCTCCCCTGCCCTGCTAAGGAGGGCAGTGACAGAGCAGTTTTAGTGGGCACCTGGCCTCCAGCCTTGGTCAACCCAGACACATTGGGTTGATACTATAATCTTTCTCAAATGGCCTATTGTCTGTCCATGTTTTAAGTCTCCATGTCTGAAAATATTACGAAAGGATGGTGGTTGGGTTTGAGAATGGGGATGGGTTTGTTTGGGTTTTTTAATTTCATTTTCTGAGCATTGATCAAAGACAATTCTCTGCCAAGAAGGAGAATAAAGTAACTCCTGAAAGACCTAAGAACACACTGAGAAAAAGGAAGACATATAAGCACTGGGAAAAAATTAAGCTTATGTTTACCCTCATTCCTAAGGTAATCATGATGGTAGAAAGGAATCACAGATACAGACAAGCTGTCTCAGCTTTTTGTAAAGAATATAGCAGTAACACTAATTTAGGTAGTACTGCTCCCCTTAGACACAGCTGGTTTGTGCTGGGTTGAAAAGGGAGCTTTTGTCCCAGTTGTGACACGGCTGTGAGGGTAGGGAACAGCAGAGAGCTACAGAAATCAAGAGTGAGCTGAGGAGTGGAATAGGGCAGAACCAGAGACAAGTGTGCTGTAGTGATCATTAAATAAATAAAACCCAAATAGTTTGCTAAACTTTCTCCCCAGCAATGAATGTATGTTGCTGTATGAAATGGAAGGGGAAAGGGATAGAGTGGGAGGGAGGAAGGCAGGAAGGAAAAGAGAAAGTCTCCTTTTTCTGTCTTTCCTGGGGCCCTTGTGGAGTCTCCTCTGCCGCCAATGCTGTAGGGACATGGCATTTACTACATCAGCACAAGGATCAGTCCTACATCCTACGTTAGGAAGGGATCAGTTCTAAATGCTTTGTAGAAAGGGAGTAGGGGATTAGATTATATCTCCAAAGGTCTCATTTTATCGCTACATATCTCTGAGGCAATGTTATTTTCATCACCTAAAGCCAACATCATCTCAGAACAGTAAAGAGGTTAAAAACTAAGATGGTAATATAAACTGGATTTTTATGCTCTCTCACCATGAATGCTGAGATTATAACATGCATTTGAAGCATATTATCAGGCTCTTCCTTTTTTTAAAGAATGCTAATAATTTTAAGTAAGCGTGCAACCACATCAACTGTACCTAGAAAAAGAAATTGTACCTCAAAATTCGTAATATGACTGCTGATCACACTGAATTTACAGAATACCTCGGTCATACTGTAAAAGGGACATGTCTCTTCTTGGAATCCATACCTGTGAGCAAGTGAAGTGGGCAAAAACGTCCCTGCCTCATCATTCTATTCAAACTCACTATAATTTTCTGACATGCCATGGGAGTATTCCATGATGTCTTGGACACAGACCTGGTACAGTAATAACTTTATTCAGACAGCATGTAAAAAATCTGTCTAAAGCTCTATTGTAATTTTTCAGTATATACTTTTCTCTGGAAATATGCTTATGTCTTTTAGAGTAGAAGACATAAGCATTATCAGGTACCCAAAAGGCATGGTTTCAGAAAGCCAAAATTAAAGAGGTAGTCCAAAAACCTGTAATAAAAGCCGCTTTCCATTCAGCAAGGGGAAGAGAATGCAAGACCTGCTGGACAATTTGATGTTTTCCAAGGAAAAGATTCTTAGAGAAGCTCACTGACATTTGTACAACATCTGATATCTTTACAACAAAGGTGCTATGTCAGCATCAAGTATCATTAACAGCATTTTATATGCTTTAACTTCAGTGATGGAGCTGTTCCTCTCAGAGCAGAGGGTCCTTTATACAACTATCACCTGGGAGTCATTCAGCACAGATAACCTGCGACAGCACAAGTTCAGAAGAGCCACGGCTGTATTCTTAAGCTTACACCCTTAAAACCACACATTTCATGTTCCACTGATGTTTGCAACAATGCCACATTCCCTACAGGTAACATCATGGCCTTGACAAAAACTCATAGGAGAAGGATGTTTCAATCTGATGATGATGTTCAGCTGCAGAAAAAAAAATGCCATGACAAAGCTTCAGGGTTCTTTCCCAAGTGTCTCCTAAGGCTAGCTTCCATGTAAAGCTGGGAAAGAGAGAAAACTTCTAGATTCTGAACATCTTAAATATAGTTACTTTTTAATTTCTCAGTTCAGCTTTATCCAAGAGCTTCCTTATGGCCATTATCAGTCAGGGGGAGAAGCATGGCGAGAAAGGAAGGAAATCTTAATCATTTTCCCCAGGCATTCAATATTCTAAATGTGGTTGTCTCATCAGAGAATGTGAGGTGCAATGGTTTCGTTCTCTCAGATAAATTTAAATGCCATGACTGTCTGCAATTCCCTGAATTCTCTTTTTTGGACTATTGCATCAAGTTTTTCTTTCCTTATTCTCCTGTTCATAATGCATCTGGTTCTACCTCTACCTTATATCTTTGAATTTGTCCCTACTTCATTGTAAGTTAGAACCCCACACTGTCCACTAACCAGAGACTGGAAGAAAGGTGGTATTATTTAATACCTGATTTTTAACTCAGTTTAAAAAATAAACAAATATTACAGATTATGTTTGGCTGGTTGAAAAACAGACAGGTGCACTGAGAATAGTCCTAGACCAATGTTTTGTGCAACCATGGCTGTCTGTGAGCCTTTTGTATTTCAGTTCAAATTAGAAAACCCCCAGACTCCTGGTTTGGCTCCTGGACTGATCCACCTATCTGCATAAATCTCCTTTATATTCGTACAACTTATGAGATATTTTGTTTGCATGCAATTTTGTCTTTTCAACAAGATAAGTCAAAGCATATCTTAAAGTCTGCCCTTACACACTTAGCACACAGAGATGTTAAAATCTCATTTACTGTTAATGCTGGGGTGCTAAATAACATCTGACACTACACTTTCAAGTAAGACAGGAGTGGGTAAGGGATTTTTCATCATCTGAAAGATTGTGAAATTTCAAAACCTTGAGTAGTGTGCAGTGGGATGACCCACAGACTACACGAAGTTTTCATGAAAAATGAAACTTTACAGAACAAATTATCTAATTCCAGAATTTGACTTTCCTATGTATGATATATATACATATGTATATGCATAAGAGTCTATGCAGGTATGAATTCTAAAGAACTATTGAGGTGAAAGAGAAGAATGCTGAAACAAGTGACACTTCCCACTTCTCTCCTATCTGTAAGTTTTGGTTTCTTGCTTTTTGTGCTAATGTTGAAAACTCTCGGACTGAAATCAGCTGAAATAAACCCAACCAACCACAAAAAAAAAAAAAAAAAAAAAAAAAAAAAAAGGGGGCACAAAGTTCTGCATTGTAAAGCAAGAAGGTTTTCCTTTGTTTAAAATCTGAGAGAGAAAACTAAATGAACCAAAATGTATTTTTAGTGCTTTAAGCTTTTGATTTAGAGCACAAATCTTTTTGAAAATGGCCTATATTGCAGGTGAAAAAAATATTTTAATAAATCATATTTTGAGGGAAAATGTAAGTGACCTCTGGAGTCTTAGTCAGCACCAAGCCATTTGCCACGGCAAGGACAAGCCTGGACCTGCAGTTCTCTGCTCCTGTAAAACGCCCTCAGAACTGTCAGTGCTCCTCTTGGCCACTTCTAAACTGACCCGCAGGTGTAGGCTGGAGTGTCTTCTCATCCCCAAAACATAGAGTTGCAAGATATGATCAGCACCTACCTAACCTACATGTCTGGATTTTCCTTTCTATGAAAATCAGATTATGAGAGGAAGGGAGAAGGCGGCAACTACTGACATAGCAGGCCAATGCTCAGCAGCACTCCTGGAGCCCCAGGTTATTTACTCTTTCTGTACTCCTGGGAAGAACCATCACAAATGCATAACAGGTGTCATAAATACAGATAGTGAATGCATGTAAAAGGAAAGAATTTTTTGATTGTGAATCATATCTCTCATCTTTGACCAAACATTAATATTATATTGCAGTATTAAGTCTTTAACTTAATTCATACCAAAAAAAAAAAAAAAAAAGGCAAGCAAAAAAAGAAGTAAACAGACTTTATTTTACTGTGAGGGTGGTTAAACAGTAGAACATGTTCCCAGAGATACTGTAAAGCCTTCGTCCTTGGACATTTTCAAAACACAACTGGACATAACCCTGGGCAACCTGCACTAGATGACCCTGCTTCGAGCAGGGCATTGGACTACATAATCTTCAGAGATGCCTTCCAGCCTCAACCCATGATTTTGTGGTTCTGTAAATATTCTGCTTTCATCTACTGAACAGAATGAACACCATCTTTTTCAGATCCTCAGTGATTCAAAGATATGAATGCAGAATAATTTCCGTGTATGAATCCATTAGCTGAAACAGATACTTCAGGTAGTCAGTATCATGTAGGATTGGGTCTTCTTATCTTCATTTTGCAATTGTGCTTCTTAAAATAAAAACAGGAGCTAGACCCATTTTCTTTCTCTATTATTTTCTTTGCTGATAACTGTAAGTTCTCAAAAAGAAGTCCTTTTGACAAACCTGGATGGAAAATATACATGTTGTGCCCAAGGGTCTATCATCAGAAATTCAAACATGTATTTTTGTAATACAGGAGGATAATTTGAGAACACATAATGCCTTTCTTTTGCTTTATGAGGGGAAAAAAAAGTGAAATGTTCTAACAGACTATTGACTAAAGGCTTCCTTTTTTGAGACAGCTTTCGTATGTATGACTCTCTCTTCCACTGAAAGCAGGGGTCAAATAAAAGAATGCAGTTGAGTGACAAATTGAAGTGTTATGTGTCTCAGGTTAATAACTGGACCACTAACAGTTAACTCCACCTGCCTCATTAGGGATAACATAGTGGTCTTTGTGTTTTAATTATTTGTTTGTTGTTTTAATTTTTTGCACTCTGTTATTCTCATACTCACTAGGAGGGTGAGATCCCTCCTGAAGAATATTGCTGATTTTTCACTAAAAGTTCAATAAAGTCAAATTGGAGGAAACAGAATGTGCCAAATGTGTACACCCTTGTACAGCCTATTCCTGACGAAAAATGATACCAACATGTAAGACTCTAGCTCATTTTTATAATGCGCATTCCAAGTTTTCTCATATGGACTTGCAACTGTTGGAAAGACATTTGGCACACATCCAAGTACCTATAGATCTGTCATGTATTATGTTTCTCCAGTTTTTTTCCCCACATTATGTTAAAGCAACATTTGTTTTCACTAAATTTCAAATAATTCACTGCAAGTTTTGTATCTTCCACAAGTCTTTTTTTTTATTTGGAATAGTGGAGTGGTTGTTACCCTTTCAGTTTTCCAGATAACTCCTGTCTTCTCCGGGAAGACGCAGAATGATCCTAGTAATAACTACATGGTTTATCTCCCTAACAGGTACAACAGAAGTGTCAGTGATCTTCAACCCCCTGCATACCTCTGATCATTGAGCAAATGGTAAAACCTGTTCTTCTTTACCCCTATAACGCTGGATAACTTACTGTTACATGAATGAAACTTGAAGTAGTACTGTGTTCTTCAGAAAGCCAAAGCTTTTTCCTGGAAGTGTAATAGAAATTCTTTGTAATTGAAGTCAGGGGGAAAATGAGGAAAACTTCAGGTCTAGGTTTCCCAGAACCTTTTACTTGTAAACAGTGGGACAAACTCCTTGGCAACAGATACAGGTGCTGAAATCAGATGTTGTCTTTTACACAGAGGCACAGAATTGAAGCTTGTCCAGAGACCTAATTTACACTGTTTTGATATGTTGAGCCTGAAAAACACTTTTTCTCAGATGAGACACTTTTTTTCTTGAAGGAATGTAATATTTTCTCTTATTGGTGGGAAACAGAAAGGAGAAAGGATAAGACTCATTCCAGAAGCTTTCCCTTACTCTGCTAACCTATTAACTGAAATCAAAAGATGGATAGCTAAATTCCCCCTGTCCTTTCTCACCCGAAACAGATACTTTCAGAAGACATGAGGGCACCAAAGAGGTACCATTTTCACATGTTTAAATTTAGATGTGTAAGTCTGATACTAAGAGTGTCTCACAGTGGTGATGGATTTATTCTTGTTTTCTTGTGTTTATCAACTTTGTGAGAAGGTCTTTTCACCTCAGAAAAGAGTGGTAGGTGGTGTCCATAATCTCTCTGTATAATTGCTAGAGAAAAATGGAGTTGTCCAGGGCATTTTGTCATTTTGTGGAATTCCTCACTCTCTATCCTCTATGCAGAGAGCCAAAGGAGATGTAAGATCTAACTGACACCTAAATTCGGAGGACTTACTGGAATAGCTCCATCTCACATATATACTCTGAGTAAGCAAAGACCAGCTAAAATAAGTAAAGCAGTGAAGACTATATGGAGTGGAGTCCTGAAGGAAAGAAGAAAATCTTTAGCAAGGGCAGGTCATTGCCAACAACAAAACAGTCTGTCACACCTACAGCACTGAATTCTTCCTATGACAGAATGAATGTCATCAAAATATCATGGGTAATGATGGGCAAACCTCTCCATGTAGTAGTTACAAAGTAAACTGGGTATTTTGAGAGGGTCTCTCTCATTCTGGAGAATGCAACCCTAGCAAACATATAGAAATACAAAAATAAAGAAAAAGCATGCACAATAATTTCAAAGGGATATGTAAATCCCCATGATGGCTTTGTTTGACAATTGATACCTTGCATGGTTTTGCAGAAATCTGTCAGTACATGTAGCCTCATGACTGTATATTAGATTACTATAACAGTTAATCATCACATCCCCTACCTAAAGCCATAATCCTGTATTTGTGATTGCACAATTATTTAAGATGGTAACAAATCATATTGTCACAGTGTATTATGATTGTAAGTCAGAAATAAGTGGCAAGAGATGGGATTTTTTAGAGGAAGAAATCACAGTCTTTAAAGATAAGGAGCAAGGGAGAAGATGCATGTAGCAGAGCAGAGAGCGTGTAACCAGAATTATCAGCTTTCTTCCACAAGTGTCACTGATGAATTTTCCTTGTACGATTCTCTGGAATTCATGTATTTGTCTTGTTCTTAATCCCTCAAAAGGCTGAGATTCCTACCGATTTTTCAGTTTTGCCCCTTCTACACTTATCTGCAAGTGGGGGAAGCTTGTTCTGTTGGAAAGAATATGCTATTGCAGAACTGTGTGTTGGACGATTTTGTATGGGATTCCTCTTTGTTTTGTGAATACTTTTACTCCTGAAAGCACTAATAAGCAGGGATGAAATACAATCTCCACTGAAGTCAATGGCAAAACTCATATTGACTTTGGTGAAGCCAAACTTTCCAGTCTTTGGCTTACAGTCTTTCCTCCATGCAGCAAATTTAGTCTGAATAATCACCATGTAAGCTTCAAACTTTATTTTTCCATGTGTCAGAATCCAACCTAATGACAATAAGAGGGATAAGCAATGTCATCTCAGACCTTTTTGTCTCAGTGACTTGAATAGCTAGAGGCTCTCCATTAATAAGCAGCGATGGTGCTGTGAGCACTTGATTGAAACATTCCTATTCATTTTGCCTAAGTCACAACAAAGCTTTGGAGTCAGGTCCCTGTACTCATATTCATTTGCTTACTCAGGTGGTCCCACAGAAGATTATGACACCATTTCCACCTCATAAACATAAAAATAGAGAGAGAAGCAAATAATCAATTTATTTAATATATGATAGAATTTGTCACCTGTTGACATCAAGTCTCACAGCTGAAAATTTAAAAAAAAAAAACTTGTAGAGATCAATTGACCAAAGACAATGGTCCTGAGTTGGGGACTTTACCTAACTGGTTCTTTTTCATGTGTGTCTTTCAATTGTGTTGTAACTCGTGGGCTCATTATGAGATCTTTGTTGGTGCAACCAGATTCTGCAGGTCCATTATTCTCAAGGTTGTGTTTTGGTTTAATTTTTATTTTATTTTGTGAGAGTAGGACCTTACTATAAAGGATGGGTTTGAAAACTGCTAAATCCAAGTTGTGCACTGAATTGATAAATAACATTTTTTCAAAAAAAAACATCAATGTAAAATCTGTTTAAAAAGATGACAAGCTAAGTCTAAGAAAGGAGAGAGAAGGGGAATCAGCTCCTAGTGCAACACCTGCTTCAGGCTAAAACAGTAAAATTCAATTCATTTTCGTACAGCATCTTTCATACAAAGTCTCTCAAAACGCTTTATAGCAAGAGATAAAATGACAAGATAACTTGTTACAGAAGAGGTTATTGCAACTCTCACACAGACAGCAAATGAAGGAAACTGTGCAGAAACAGACTGGGCTAGGGGAAAAAAAAGTATGTAAATTCAAAGGAGGGAAAAAGTAATATCCTTGCACAGTGTAACAGAAAGGTGAATAATAATCATATGAATGAGGACGAGGATGAGCATAATGGTGGGGATGGGGATGAGGATAAGAAGGTTTCCTCCTTGTATAAAAACTCACATCTACTATTTTCATATAGAATTTAAATTTCATAACCCTGCAGCATAGGTAAATTCATTTTCCAGATGGAAAAACCTAGGCATAAACACACGTGTTAAAAAGACTGTCCTAGGGACAGAGACAGCTTCCTATTCACCACAGCTGCAAGGAGGATGAGAACTGAGACTGTCAATAATTACTGAGACACTAATACAAAATCTGGCTCTGTCACTTTAATCAAATACTGGACTTTCACTTTTTTTTGGTGGAATTTTGTATGTGGTATTTTTAAGCAGGTCCACTCCAGCCTGAATGCTTGAATTATTTATTGAGAGAACAATTTTTGACTGTTCTATCATCTCTAAAGATCACAAAACAAGTCATTGTCAGGGACATGCATGTGATTCAGGAGCCGTCCCCAGTGCTGAGCTCCAGGTGCCAGGCAGATGGCACCAATACACAGAAGGGGACAAGAATGGAGGCTGGTCTGGGAAAGCCAACTCCCATCCAGTTTTGATCACACCATAGCATACAAGGACTGTTTGATGGTGTGACAGTATATGGAAGTAGGACGCATATTCTGTGGAAATGAAAGCAAGGGAAAGGAATGCCAGTTTTAGCCGACGTTTTATGGAGAAGAGAAAGAGTATAAAACAGCAAAGCAGTTGCAAAGGGTAGATTAGAGAAGTAAACTGTGGAAAAGAAAAAGAATACAAAATGCTGGAAACAAAGCATGATATTTTCTTTCAATTGTTGACATGGTAAATATTTTTGACAGACAGACACCCAGTGTCTGACAAGCTGACAAGAGATTAGCACTGTGCCTGTGTACTGTCTGCCTTTGGAGGACAAGGAGAGTACAGATTCTTCACTTTTAATCAGTGTATTTTCCCTGGTATTCAGCTTCCATGTTTTTACTCTATTTTTTTTCCCCCAGTCATTCATCTTTCTTTGTACCATAAATAATGCATACATGGCTTGCCATCAGTAATTCATTGGCATCAGATACATTCCTGCAAGAGTGTTAACTTCCACACATAGTTGTGCATTTTGGATAATATGGATATTTCCTGGTGATTGAGAAATATGGCAGTACTGACAATTTATTCCCAGAACACTGTATACATGGCAGGGTGCTTGGATCACACTTGCCAAGGAAGCAGGCTTAGTGCCAACATACTGTATACAGTCCCAACTTACTGAACTAATATAAACCACTGTCGCCATCCTGCAATTGGCAGGCCTGGGGCGCTCTGATGCACCCAGTTACAATTCAGCAGTTTGCTCATATGCTATCCGTTATGTGACAGACCTATGACAGTAGGAATGAGACTGATGAGAACACAAATGTGTTATCATCAAAATATTGTCTTTATATATATTAATATAAAAACATTGAAGGTACAAGATTATAAGTAAAGAGTTCTTCTCAGTGTATTAAAATTAGAACAAAAGTAAGCACAGATACATAAAAAGTAAGATTTATGATTTGGTTTATATCTGTATTCTTTAATATTCTTTGCATATTTAAAAAAAATAACAATAGATATTGTAAAATGTTACATCTTATTACACCATAATGTTTTCAGATATCAGAACAGGCTATAGCTATGTAGAACATAAAAGTAACATACTTTAGACTTTTCCATGTGAAGTCACTACTTTGCCTGTTAGAAATGTAGCATTAATTATAAAATTACATAATTATCCCATAAAAGTAGCAAAAATATTTCAGTACCCTACTTTTTTTCTGCAGTTTCCACCTGTAAGAATACATTTATTTAATCTGAAATGTATTCTTTCTTTAGAAGGCATATTTTAGACAGGCTGTAATTATTTCAGACCTGCTCTCCATATTGTAAAGTAGTGATAGATCAGTGAGGATATTTTTTTTTTAATCTGGTATGTTTGTTTTATTATTAAATTAACTCCAAGGTGACTTTAAATGCACTGTTTAAACTTTCTTGTGGGATAAAAATGGGATTACCTAATGCCTTATCATTTTGCATTTTTAAGTTCAGTAGTAAGTTAACATGATTTAATTGAAACATCCTCTAGAAATGCCCACTACACCATGTGGTTTGTGTTATTAATCTGTGGGAGCAGTAATAAAATAAACTACAGGTCAATGTGAATGAGAGCAACAGTAGGTATCCCTCAACATAGTTTGTCTGCAGGCTACAGACAACAGGTATCACACAGGTAGCACTATTCCAAACCTAAGCTTTATAGACTATATCATGACTAACCCTCTCATGCCTCACAAAGGAGTTAGGGAAACGAAGCCTTGGGCAAAGTATATCCAGATTCCTCAGAAAAATAGTATATACAGAGGAAGATTTAATCTTCCAGATCCGGTTATCTGGAAGATAACCACTCATCTATTGCTCCTCACAATGCTCTGGGCAGTATACTCTCTGCGGGTCATGTATGAAGGACCATTTCTGCTGTATTCTCTTACGTTCTCAGACACTGTGTTCCATAAGGAATTGATATTGCTACAAACGTCTGTCATTATGAGACTCCAACCAAGACTTGTGCTTCAGTTGAATCTGAGCTTTCCTGTTCAAATTCTCAGGTTAGTTTTTACTTTCCTGGTTGTAGACGTGAGGATTTTTGAACAGTTAAGCCATGTACTAAACCCTGGGAATGCAATAAGTTCCTGAAAGGAAGTGTACATCTAAGCTATTATTCCTCCACTAGCAGATTTTTGAAATGGCACTGACAGGATTTCCTTGGTATCTACTGAAAGTAAGTCATAGCGACTGCATCTGAGGAGGTGAAAAAGGAAAAGAGCTGGGAGTCTGTACGTTGTATATAAAATTTAGAAAAAAAATAATTTTTCACATTTTTCCATCTGGCACCACATTCAATGGCTTCACTTTAAACCCTATGTCAGTTCACTTCATGTCTAAGTATCACACTCTCTTCCATCCCCTACATGTTTTGTTGCTGATTTTTAATATTATTTTACCAAAGACAGCTGGATGCCCCTGCAAAACTGTTTTATGGCATACATACAGAACAGCATCTTCTGAAATTCCCAATATTGGGAGACACTTCTCCAAGTACTGTCAACCTGTGTAACACTCAACTGTCCTAAATGCATGCTGGCCAGGTTAGAATCATGTTTTAAATTTAAATGTAAAAGACTTGTCATCATCATCATCCATTGTCCTTCCAGGAGTACAACACTCAGGCATATAAAGGCACATTGATAATATATATAAATTTCAGTAATTTCAATATTAATTCTAGTTTTCTCTTTGTGTTAGCATAGTCCCTGCCTAACATTGACTTTAATCAGTCAACATGCTCCGTCAGTCCAAGGTGACCATTCGTGTAATATAATGCCATGTTTAGCATCCTTAATCACATACACCTAATTTTTCCAGCATTGATTTTTACTCCAGATTATCCACCGGAAGGTTTATACAGCACATATCTCCTACATCTTTCTGCTTACAATATGATAACCAAGATAATTCAACATCATTGAAATAATACCACACTATTTACATTATTAAAAATAAGCAGCTAAATTTCGAGGAGTCTTTTGGACCTGTAGTCTGAGTGCAGGATTTGGCAGTCAGGCTTGCTAAACTGTAAATTGTCTCACACAGAGTGTAACACCTCTGGGGAAACCTTTTAACTCTCTTGTCATGGCATTGCCCTCTGTAAACTTATTTACTATATCTGTCTCAGAGAAGTGTCAGGAGAATTAATCCTTGTAAAATTGTAGTCAGGATATCACTAAAAGAGAATAGAAAGACTGGGATTTGTATGGGTTTTGGTGTGTTTGCCCTGTACTCTGGATGGACAGGACTATGGGTTACAATCCCCCAGTGTATGTAACAGAGGAAACCATGGCA
The DNA here is from genome assembly GCA_027574665.1 of Rhynochetos jubatus. Classification (NCBI taxonomy): domain Eukaryota; kingdom Metazoa; phylum Chordata; class Aves; order Eurypygiformes; family Rhynochetidae; genus Rhynochetos; species Rhynochetos jubatus. The sequence continues at coordinate 121,704,998 of CM050649.1, read as the reverse complement.
TCTTAGGAACATTCGCAGCCAGCAAAGTCCCTCACTCCTTCCCCAACACAAAAGGGGCAGAGAAGGGATACAGAATTCATTTAATTTATTGTTAGCTTCACTTAATCCTTGGGATTAAAAGCACCAGAGAAGCAATAATTTCACAGCAACACACTTCCATATACATTAATTTACTTTCTGTCATGCAAAACACAGTCAGGTCATGACTGCCACCCAAAAATGCCCAAACATATTGACAGTCATACACAATTTAAAAAACATATATAGTGGGTGTCTCTATCAAGTCCTCAATCACCAAATCTATTTAGTGGTTCTAAAGTGGTGTTATATTGATTTAATGATGCTATTAGTAATATCTGCAGAGAATATATGAATATAACCAATTACTGTTTGGAACATTCTTCCTTGTTAGAAAAAAACACCTAATTCCACTAATTACCTCCACTTCTGTTTCTGTTAACTGTACACTATATACATGTTAATGTTATTATCAGCAGCAATGAATTTTAATTAACATTCATATGTAGAAATATAATTCAAAACAAACATATTCTGATCAGTTCATTTTATTAAATTAATTGCATAGTTATTTTCAGAGTAAAGCAGTATTCCTACGTATCAATTAACAAAGAAATTTGCAACTCACCGTAAAAGAAAGTTAAAAAACCCCATACATGAAACAGGTATCTAGAGACCCTGTCTCTAACTAATATGCAAAATCAGACCGTTACATTAAATACTCCCATGAATACATAATAGGAATTATTAGTCTTCCAGCTCAGAAAATAAGCTCGATGTTCTGATAAAGTTAGGAAGAGTAAGTATGAAGAACTGAAAAAACCAAATATCTGGTCCAGGGTCAACCAAGGGGTTTATAACAACCAAGGGGTTATAGCAATTGAATCCAGATCTCATGAAAACTGGTCCAGCGCTTTAACCACAAGGCATTAGAGAAATGACTGATCAGTCATTGAGATCTTATAGAGACCTGAAATACACAGCAGTTTCACAGTATAATTTCAGCTTCCTCCCTGCATAAAACTACAGAAATTGAAGGAAGTGATTCATGGAATTGGGGGAAGTAAAGCTATCCTGGAAACCAGCAGTTCCTCTTGATTATTTTAATCTTAAGAGCATGTTGTAGAGACCAATACTGATAAAAGGATATCAATAAACAATGTCTCATACAGCAAGTATAAATGTTTGACAATATACCTGAATTTTACCAACTGATTTGTAAGACCATTAGAGGCCTTTAAAAGCTAGTAAAATGAATGTGAGCCATTTTTGACTCTAAGGAAATTCTGATAAGGTCTTTGATAGGTGAATAAGCCATGGCTGTGTGCCATCACTGACTTCCACGATACCTCACACGTTTTCCTGATACACCAATTAGACACACACAATACTATGGATCTTGATGGGACCACCCAAGGGTGTTGAGGGTGCTTGATGAGTGGCACTCATCAAGCCACTTTCCATCATCTATCAGCAGTCCTGACTAACCAGGGAAGTCCCAGTTGACTGGAGGTTAACAAATGTGACAACTATCTATAAGAACGTCCAGAAGACGGATCCAGGGAACTACAGGCCTGTCAGTCTGACCTCAGTGCTGCGGAAGGTTATGGGGCAGATCATCTTCAGTGCCATCATGCGGCACATGCAGGACTACCAGATGGTCAGGCCCAGTCAATATGGGTTAATCAAAGGCATGTCCAGCTTGACCAACCTCATCTCCTTTTCTGACAAGGTGACCCACTTAGCGGCACAGGGCAAGGCTGTGGATCTTGTCTACCTGGACTTTACTAAAGCCTGTAACACTGTTTCCCACAGCATTCTCCTGGAGAAACTGGCTGCTCATGGCTTGGATGAGTGCAAACTTCACTGGGTAGAAAACTGTCTGGATGGCCATGCCCAAAGAGTTGTGGTGGATGGGGTTAAATACAGTTGGTGGCTGGCCACATGTGGTGTTCCCCAGGGCTCAGTACTGGGGCCAGTTCAGCTTAATCTCTTTATCAATGACCTGGATAAGGGGATGAGGTGCACCCTTGGTAAGTTTGTAGATGACACCAGGTTGGGCGGGAGTGTTGATCTGCCTGAGAGTAGGAAGGTTCTACAAAGGGATCTGAACAGGTTGGGTTGATGTGCCAAGGCCAACTGTATGAGGTTCAACAAGGCACAGTACCAGGTCCTGCACTTGGGTCACAACAACCCCCTGCAACGCTGCAGGCTTGAAGACGAGAGGCTGAAAAGCTGCCCGGTGGAAAAGGACCTGGGGGTGTTGGTCGACAGTGGGTGAATATGAGCCAGCAGTGCGCCCAGGTGGCCGAGAAGGCCAATGGCATCCTGGTGTGCATCAGAAACAGTGTGGCCAGCAGGAGTAGGGCAGTGATTGTCCTCCTTTACTTGGCACTGGTGAGGCTACAGTGTTCAGTTCTGGGCCCCTCACTACAAGAAAGATACTGAGGTGCTGGACTGTGTCCAGAGAAGGGCAACAGAGCTGGGGAAGGGTCTGGAGCACAAGTCCTGCAAGGAGCAGCTGAGAGAGCTGGAGTTGTTTAGCCCAGAGAAGAGGAGGTTCAGGGGAGATCTTATCACTCTCTTCAGCTACCTAAAAGGAGGTTGCAGAGAGGTGGGGGTTGGTCTCTTCTCCCAAGTGACAAGTAATGGGACAAGAGGAAATGGCCTCAAGTTGTGCCAGGGGAGGTTTAGAATCAAAATAAGGAAAAATTCCTTCACCAAAAGAGCTGTCAATTGTTGGAACAGGCTGCCCAGGGAAGAAGTTGAGTCACCATCCCTGGAGGTATTTAAGAAATGTGTAGATGTGGTGCTTAGGGACATGGTTTAGTTTAGGCTTGGCAGTGCAGGGTTGATGGCTGGACTTAATGATCTTAAAGGTCTTTTGCAACCTAAATGATTTTATCATTCTATGACATTTTATATATTCCAGACTACATTTATTATGATTGATTTAACAATATAATCAAACTAGATTCAGCATTCACTATTTACAAAAAAAAAGAATTTAATGTTTCAGGTGTGACTAATTCCTCACTGTCTACCAGGAGTTTGCTTTTTATTGACACCCTAGTAATCCTGATCAATGCTATTTAATTCCTGGCATGCACACAGCAAACACAATTAGCAATCCTATACATTACACTGTTCTTATTACACATATGTGGGTATAAATGTGGACAATGTGGACCTGCTGCTGGAACCACGAACCTTCACATTGACACTGAGAAATTCATTATGAACGGACATATGTAGAAAATATGGCTCTTCTCAAGGTACAAGAGAAGACACAAAATGGCACACTGTTATGAAGTACATTTAACAGCCAAGACACCTTCTAGTCACTGCCAGTGTTGCAGAGTCATTCTAAGTGGGCAACGGCAGCTCTCACGTATCATCAAGGAAATTGTCAGCAATCCCTATAATTGGCACTGGTGGAGGAGGAGAATGTGTCAGGTAGAAAGCTATTCCCATACCATCCTGAGACGGCAATAGTGGCAGTTAACACTCCTTCAGACTTTCAAAACTGCTATGGAAGCCTCTGATGGGGACATAAATACGAAGCATCAAGATGGCATTTTTTTACAGCTGCTTCTCACAGTATCATGACATTTAAAGTGCACATTAAAATCTATCAAGTACAGTGAAAACATAATTATGCCATTTATGTAACATGTGTTATGTACCTAATATGAGCAGGATTAATCTACCAGTGTTTTGAGTCTGTTATGGAGACAATAGACCAGAATGCTTTGAAAAATGCTATTTCTGAATTTATTATTCAATTAGCATGTATACTCTCCCAAAGAAAATAAAACCTTTTGAGTGGCACAAAACATTTTTACTGCACATGCAGAGTATGCAATTTAATTCTTAACAAATTGGTTCTTTTTTTAAATTGTTATTAGTATGCTAAAAAAGATTCTTACATGTTGTCATCACTCTTTGAATTTCACTAAATGGTAGTTGGCTATACATCTGCCATAATGTCTTTCACATGTAAACAGTTTTGTTTTCAGTCTGTTCAATTAAAACCAGAAATGTATTTGTCAAAACCTTAATTCTATGCTAATACAAGTTCTATAGAACAGATTTTAGTTAATTTTATAACATTATTTCCAATCTATGGTAGAGGTGGTTTATACTAATTAACTTGTGTTTCAGAACAATAACTGAAATCCTACTAAATATTTAATGCATCCTCTACCTATTCATTCAAAAGTAGTTCAGTGTGGAGTAAAATATCTTCTTTATTCTTTTTTAATAAATTTTTTGAGGTGGAACCTTACGATAGAGCTCTGAGGTGGTTCTGTCTCATCAGTTCCTTACAGCAAGAGACACTCCAAAAGCACCAACGCACTCTGAAGCTCAAAAGCTGGTGTTTGTTGAAACATAAACGAGAAAGTAGCCTGTTTAAAATAATGAAAGCTGAGAACAAGTTTAAAAAAGCCACCACCACCACCACCAACCGCCGCATATCCTGTTATGTCCTTGCGGAGTGCTGCCTTGTCAGCAACAAATCCCACACTGGCTATATGAGCTGGTTTCTGTCCCCGAGGCCCCATTGTGAGCTTGCTCTCAGAAGCCTCTACCACACTGCAGTTTCCACGCTGTCTGTCTGCCCGTCCATCCATCCTTTGACTTGGAGAGACAAATGAAACTTTCTAAAATGTTCTCCTCTGTGGCATTTTTGAACGCTTCTGCAATTTCCCTCTTCAGAGGATGTCACCTAACTCAGCCTTTAGCCTCCAGGGAGAAGCAGCAAAGCAGCTATATATCCAACTGTGTGGCCATTCCTGGTTAAAGGAACATAAGCTGTGCATGAAAAAAGTAAACTGTTATCCAGCATGACACATCTTTTACAAAGACTAACATAAGACAACATTTTAAAAGCCCTTACATCCTTTATGTTAACACTTTGAAAGGAAAACAGACAGATGTTTAATATTCACTTTCATTACTAATAACATAGCTGATAATTTAATACAGAAAGATGTTATTATAGATGGAGCTGGTAATGTCTTTGGAGTTATTCTTGCTTGATGCTGTTCATCAGAAGATTCTGATTGAAGCTGTTTTGAACTTTGCCAAAATTTTACATTTGGATTGAAATTTTCTCCACTGGGTGTCTGTCAGGAAGATGATTTATTTTATTATTTTTACAAATGTCTTAGCAAAAATAATTCAGCCACTCATGAACAAAAGCTAACAGAAAAATGCTCTTTTCACTGATGTTAATTTATAACAAATTCAGCAGTTACTGTAGGAAAACTTTGGAACAAAATCTTGACCTTTTCGCAGAATTTGTTTTTAAGCTAGAGGTGTGTCTGATGCTGTCCCAGTGATAAAACTGCTATTTCACATGCTGGAAATCTCTGAAAAATATCCCTCCACAATAGCTTGAAAAGTTCTGAAGTTTGACAAATAAGTTCCTCACAGTTTCTGCCTTCCAACTCAAGAGCTTTGACTTCTCCGAGCATGTTTCACACCTGGACAGTGACTGAGCACAGTCCAGACCACAAAGACCAAGGAAGACTTCCTGAATTTCAGTGCCATTTAATGTGGGCTATGGATTATGAACTTGTGAACTAACAGATTATTTTCCCAGAACTTTAAGGTATTTCTTTGTTGGTGCTCAAGTGACATGGAAGTGTGGGAAATATGAAAAAAGCATCATGACACTGGAAGCAAGGACAAAAAACGAGTGGCAAGAGACAACCATTAAGGAAAGGAGTAGGTTGAGATGAGGAACCTAAGTGCTGTGTAAGAAGGTTGCAGATGTGGAAGAGACTGTAACTGAGCAAGGAAATGGACTCTGGAAAAGGAACATAAGGAACAAAAGAGTTAGAGCTCTGTAAGCTACATGAGTCAGAAATTGAGACCAAAAAGACAAGAAGGGTGTGGAAGAACAGAAATAAGGAAGCAAGGAAGGAAAAGTAATAGTGGAAAAGTAGGATTTGTACTGGAAATCTGGAAGAATTACAGAGACAGAAATACGAATTCAGAGGCTCAGATAAGAGGGATTCAGTACACACTCCAAACCAGGACCTAGAGGAGAACCTGCCACTGAAGACACACTGCTGCATAAATTTAATGGAATCTTGCTTTATTGTGGTATGATTTTATAATAGAATCATAGAATACTTTAGGTTGGAAGGGACCTTTTCAGCTTTTCATCCACCAGTACCCACAAGTTGTTCTCCTCAGGGCTGCTCTCAATCCATACTCTGCTCAACCTGTCCTTGTGCTTGGGATTGCCCTGACCCATGTGCATGTCTCTTGTTATCTGTTGCTGCTTTCATATTTGTTAAGCAGATTTAAAAATCTGAAATTTTTCTTGAATGTCTTCATGATTCTGTATGATGGCAGTTCTGAGTTTTGTGTGTGTGTGGTTGTTTCTTTTTCTGTTTTTAAGGCTGGAAATTACACTTTGAAATATGGGTTAAAAGGACAGAGTTGCAATGTCAAAATATTGACAAGTAATTGTTAGCATAAAAGTTTCTTATGTTACTTCAGTCTTCTCCACAGTTTTTGTTCTAAAATCGAAGTTTTGTCTGTTTGGACACATGAGAAATTAATGTTTGAGCACATGAGAATTGGAAAGAAGCCACCAGGAATTTCTGTTTCTGACTTTCTTGCAAACACACTTATGTTTAAGAAATTGTCTTGTAGCACATAAACCTTAAGTTCCCTTGAAATAGATCAATTCACTTTAGTAGCACATGTAAGCATATTGTGGTAGCTGTGATCACAATACTAGTAAGACATCATCCACTTTAAAACCCAGTAGTTTTGATTGTTGCAGATGGTATCAAGACATTAACAAAGTAGGGTATGTTCCTTGGTATTGGTTATTGGTGCAGCTGTTAAGTTAATGAAGTCAGTATATATTCAGTTTTAATTGTAGACTCATTTTATTTGAGCTTTCATAGAACAGCTGCTGTGAAATAAGTGCTATAATTAATGTTCTGTGTGTTACACTGAAATCTATGTATGTATTTTATAAATAATATGTTATAACCTCAATTCAATTTATTTAGTCTTTGGTTCTTAAGATGAAAGATAATGAGATAATTGTACTTTCTTCAGAAAACATTTAAGTTTTCAAAGTCATTTTCATTTGTGCTTTCACCTGACAAGTCACTAATGAAATTTATTACTAGATTAAATCAATTTATTTTATTAAATTAATGGCATCTTTACATACCTATATTTACCAGGTACTCAGTGTGTTAATATTGGAGACAAGCAGGTTCTTCCAGCTGTACTTGAACAAATAACCTCATTCCAGCTTTCTTCTGTATTATTTTCATGTAAGTGTTCAAATTTTTCCATTCCTAGGAAACTGTCATATAAAGGATAAAACATCAAAAGGAAAAGTCAAACATTAAATCTAATCCCCTTGGACAGGCAGGTAGGTAAACTAGGGAATGTTGATTTGTGCTGTTTTAATTGTAGCTTATACAAACTCCTCAGTTTCAGACATTCTCCATCAGATTCTATATTCTATAGGGTGACATGATGGTAGGAAACTCAGCAAAGTAGAATTGTCAACTCTTCTGGAAAAGTGAGATTAACAGAATAATCTGACAATAATCAGGATTTTCTCAGGCTCAACGAAGTGATTTATAGATACAGTCTTTCTTCGTCTCTCCTTCCTCCCTTTTCCTTTTCTCATGATTGCATTTGGAAAAGGGGTTATTTGGTTTGCATGTTTTTTTGTTTTCAAATGAGTTCACAAATTCAGTTATACACACTTCACAAAATAAGGACTTTCTAATAGTGTCACTTAAGTTTCTTGGGGAAAACTTTACCCAGCTTTACTTATGTATTACATTATTTATTGCATTTTCTTTTACATTGTGTTATATTCCAGAATTTCCCCTTTTCTTTGTGTGACCCTGAAATGCTCAAGTGACTATTCCAGAATGCAATGGGGGTCCATAAACTACAGGAACTTTGTCCTTCTAATTGGGACTCCTTCACAGAGTCCCAAATGTTCTGGAACAAAAGATAATGGCATATCTGGTGGGTACATAAAATACAAAGTTCCAAGTTTTTGTTGTTTTCCTCAACAAGAAAATCACCTATGACTGAAGGCTCATTATTTGAATGTAATGAAAAGTTTAATTCACTCTTAGTGTAGTTACAGGTGTACTATTCTCCTAAGAAGGGTTTTAGTGACAAGGATGCTTCCCACATCAACACCCTCGTTCAGTGTATTTCTGTTGTATTCCAAGGGAGGAAGGGGGAAAAAAATGCATTTGTTGCTGCACACAGGACCTTGGGAATTCTGATCTTCATTGAGAGGATGACACAGGGAAATAATTTTCTTTTGTAGCATCCTCCATCCTTGGGAGACACAATGGTATCTTCACAAGTTTTACAAAGTAGACTGTAATGCCCTGGTTTACAAGGGCAGAATTCTGAGTATCATTGTTAGAGACAAAAAAAAATCTGGGTTCTTTTTGCTTTTTTCTTAAGTACCAACAAAAATTAGTGGAATATGTAGCTGTTCACCGTTGAAAAAATCAGGCCACTTATATTTAATTATTGAAATATGGGTTAAGAACCTAAATTTAATATCTACCTCTGTCTGCATTCAAAAGTCATGGCCTCTGACTGTTCCATAATTGAGTGGAGGGAAGTCTGTTCATCCTTCATGCTCTTGACTCTTCTGAGATGTGGGTTAGGAAGATTCTGGAATTTATCTTTGTTATTATCCAGTTTGCTGCTGGAACATTCAAGTATAATTATGGATTGTTCTGTGGAGCTCAGAGATCTTCTCATTTCCCTTTTTGTTCTTCCCTACTTTGAGGATTATGACTCACCACATGACCTCACTAGTTCTCATCTGAAGAGCTCATGTTACCATGGGATGGTTGCAGTGGTAAACAGATCTGTTCTTTCTCCAGTCTTTACGCTGTCGTGAACTTGCTCCTATGTGCACTAGAAGCTTTGCTTCATGACTGTAGAAGGTAAAATCAGTCTCCAGGGGACACTAGATCCTTCCTGTGTATATGGTGAAGATCAAACTGGAAGCCATGAGGAAAATTATGGTTTTGCTTTTCCCAGCATACTAACCAGTACAGTTGTATCACAGTATCAAAGGCAAAACACTCTATCTCATAACATATGTTCCAGGTATATCTCTCACAAAGTTAGGAAAGCCAGGAGAGAATATGAATCTGCAAATCCCTTCTGATCTTTATTTTGCCTCTGAAACTACAAAATTTTATTTCACTTGCACAAAGCACAAACAGAAAAGAGGAACCCGCTCTGATGGTCACTTTATCCTGCTTCTGCCAGTAGTCAGGAGACTGATTTTTAAGAACCTGTTCCTCTGGTTTTCTTTGGATCAGTTCCTCCAAAATTAAGTAACACTTAGTGGAGAATCAGTATATAAATAAGTTTGGTATAAGGTTAAGATAGTCACGTCTGTCACTTCCCTACGGTTTTCCCAGTGGCAGAGACAAGGGAACTCCCAGCCTGTCCCCTTTGGTTAATAACTGAATACCACAGCATTGCTAGTCTGTTCTTTGATGACCATTGTTTTGGTAGTAATATACTGCCTATACCTGAATATTTTCTCTCTAACCAGGCAGCAGCGGAAGTTTACACCAGAGTTTTCCACCAAGGAACAGAATGGCCTTACCATCCTTGAGGTCTTGGTTGACTGCAGTACATCTGTCATCGCTCTCACTTAGACCATGGTTCAATGAAACAATACATTGTTTACATTTTCTCTGGCAGAATAAAAAAGACCATTGTGGCATGATATAAGGCTGTGATATGGGACATTCTTCATTCTGTTGCTTCAAAAGTTTTCCAAGTAGGTTAACTTTCTCCCAGACTTTATGTTGGACCAGCTGTCATCTGTCTGCAGTTCTGAAGATTTAGGAGGTTCAGGTCCCTAGAGGTTGGTGTTTTTTGTTTATTTTATGCAGCAACTTCTTCCCATTGCTAGCATCTTCAGTTTGTTAATTACCTGCTGTAACTGAAAGCTTGTATGGTAGGCTCTGAATCTTCTGCTGTTTGCCAAAGGCCTGAAGAATTATGTGTCACATTTACACATAATTCTGCTTATCTCCCTACAAAAATTTCTTATAACTCTAATTATGCAGCCATGAGGAACTCAATGAGTCTATCCAGATGTTCTAGGGGAGGACAAAATATAGTGGTTGAAACTAAAAATATACAGTTACGCACTAGAACATGGCCAATGCATGCCTTTCAAAAACTAGTATTTTGTACCTGAAGGAGCATCTCATTATAAATGAGGAGGAAAAGAGAGAGAGAAGCTACTCCAAAGCTACACCCTCAGTGTTGTTGCAGACACAGATGTGGGAGAGAAATTTGTGCAGCTCATTACTTTCTTTAAAATGAAAAAAATTATATATTTTACTTACATTCTGCAATTGGTTAAGAAAGAACAGTGAAATATCTTGATAATAATGGTATTGCTCAGATAGCTCTCCACATGGCAAACAAAATAATACATTATGCTCAGCTTAAAAGAAAGAAGAGAGACTGAATGAAAAGATATACAAAACAAATAAAAGAAGACTTCAGACACAAATCAGACACTGCAGATGCGCTGCATCTGTTTGCTTTCCCACTGGGGACACTGAGATAAAGAGATTAAGGCATTCATACAGAGATGGTTATAGACAACAAGATCAGATATACAAAATGCAGCTAGGTTGACTTAAAGCCTACAACAGTAATGTTATTGTAACAAAAGGGTGAATATAATTTGCTGTCAATGCATTAAACATTGAGCATATAGGTTGTAAACCAGCTCATGATGTAGTAAAACCTGAACTGACCTTGAAACGGATACACACTATCAAATGAAATTTTAACCTGTTTAAAAGCTGCATGGCACTTCACTTTCACAGAAAGATAAAACTGACACTCATACATACACAGTCCATTCCTGATTATATTAAATGAAGAGGTAGAAATAAGTCCTTGTGGAAATCTTGCTGATGAGAAGTTAAAAAGAAGGAAGCAAACATAAAAAGTTGCCATTCAAGTAAAAGTGAGCTAAAAACCCAATGGGTATGACATGTGTGTCCTATAGTAGTCCTTAAAAATAACCTTGATCTATAAACTTCTCAAGGGAAGATAAAGGCCATAAAGTTGAGTCTTGATGACTTAAAAAAAAAAAAAAATAAATAAAAATCTGTATTTCTTTTAATTCCATCTCTATCTGTAAAAACAAGTAACCAATGAAAGTCACCTCTTCACAACTAATTCCTCACTGTTGTAATAAATAACCACAGTATATAAAACCCCCACATTTATTAGCAAAAATGCTTCTGGCTTCAACATTCACTTTGGAAATATTGAGAAATGGAGTCTTAAGTTATTCATAAGATCAGAATTAATGCAGTCACTATTCGTGGCTTCTAATTAAATGCTGTCTTGTAACCTAGTAACACTGGAAATAATGACCAGATGATAATATTCTGCAAACTGAGTCAATGAAAGGAAGCTTTGATATGTCAAGTTGCTAGAGACACACCCACACTTGTGGAGACAATTTTCTTCTGTGTTTGTATGGGATAGTGTACGGAGACAAAGTGCATTTCTAAAGATGTGTTCACTCTTACTCTTTCGCTATGATAGTGAAATACTACAGACAGTGGTAGATGATGATGAAGAAATGGAAATTTATAATCTTAGAATAATGAAAAAAGAAATCAAAAGTGAAGGGTTTTTTTCAGGATGTCCTCACTGATAGTCATGGACAGAGTTCACTCAACATGACGTTGAGCTGTAAATCCTCTGACAGACTTCCATATAGTATAGAAAACCACAAAAGTGTATAAAACTGTGTCACTCATCACCGATAACTTATCTTGCTAGAGGCTTCAATATAGAAGACAAGCAAAAGACATAAAGAAAAAAACTCATATTAGTATTGCTGAGATTTTTTCTTACACAACTAGGGTTGTATAAGAACCTCCAGCCAGTTCCAGAATTAAAGAACTCCTCCATTAATCTAAACCAAATAAAGGTCAGTTTCTAAAAAAGTAAGCAGCAAATACTTGGGACAGGAAAAATAAATAAATAAAAATAGAAATCAGTAAAGAAAGATGCACACACATGTATCTGTGCACAACACAGTTTTATAAAGCATAAACCATTGAAATGGAGTAACTGGAGAAAAATATTGAAGAATAGGAACTAAACAACAGTTACTCAGTTAATGTGTGAATTAAAAAGAGACCTAATTACTTGCAGAAGGGAAAAAAAAAAAAAAGGAAAAAAAGCAAAGAAATGAAAGTATAAAAGGTCAAAGAAGTATTAAATCTTAAAGCAGAAAGTTGTCATTGCCACAGGTGAAAGAAGAGAAGAGAAGAGAAGAGAAGAGAAGAGAAGAGAAGAGAAGAGAAGAGAAGAGAAGAGAAGAGAAGAGAAGAGAAGAGAAGAGAAGAGAAGAGAAGAGAAGAGAAGAGAAGAGAAGAGAATAAGCCTAGACCCGGAGGGCAGCCATTGAAGGCATCGAGTGGGAGCGCGCACGACATACACGGATGGGCACGAAGCGGCCGTGAACACGGGAGAGGCGCATTCGAACGACGGGTGCCAGCTGCGGACAGCGCCGCCAGCCCGGCCGCGGGCTCCGAAGCCGCGGCACCTGCGCGGGGCCAGGCGGGCAGCGGCCGCGGGTCTATGGGGGTTGGGAGGGTGAGAAGGGGGCGGCTGCGCGGCCCGCGCAGTGCTGGCGCGGAGGCGGGGGGGAAAGGAGGGCGCAGCTGCGCGGAGCGTACTGCCAGAGATGGGGCGAGGCGCGGCGCTGCGATCTGTTGAAGAGGATGGATGATGGGGAAGGGAGTAGGGAGGGAGGGGGCTGCCGGCTCCGCGGGCTACAGCTGCCGGCTCTGGGCTTGCTGCCGCTGGTGTTTTTCTCCAGTTGCAGCCGCCGCGGTATAAAACCGGAGATCGCGCGGTGCGGTGCAGGCGGCAGCCGTGGCTCCCGGCTCTGGACTGCAGGGCGCGGGGGGGGACTGAGGGTCATCACCGCTGGAGGCGAATAAAATACATTTAAGGGGAAAAAAAATAATAATCTCCCTGGCAGGCGGGTGGGGAAGGGCTGGGAAGGAGAGGATGGGGCAGAAAGTGGGGAAAGCTTGGGGCATGGAGGAGTAGCAGCCGAAGGGAGCCAAGTCTTGCCTTCACGCTCCGGGGCAGGGGAGTGGAGGAGAGGAGAAAATCAAGGAGGAGGGCGGCGAGGAGCAGGAGGCGGAGGAAAGGCGGGGGGGGGTCCTTGTGCGCTTAGGGGTAGGGGCGAGCCGCGGGCGGCGGTGAGAGATGGCACACACATAAACACACGTCCACGTCCACATACACACACACACACGTCCAGCCAGGGGCGGGCAGAGCCTCCGCCGCCCCCCGGGAGCAGCCGGGGGAGGTGCCTCGGTCCCCCCGCCGGGGAGGGGGCACGGCGGGGCCGGGAGGGGCTCGCGGGAGCTGCCGGCGCGGATGCCTTCACCTGGGTCTGTGCATCAGTGAGCGAGGCGAGGAGGAGAGGCGGTCGGGTCTGGAGAACTACCACTGGATGGTTTAAAAAAAAAAAAAAAACCAAGGAAAAATCCCCAACTCTGCAATCCTCTGCTCCCCACAGGCTCAGCACCATAAGGGACTGCTATATTTGAGGCTGTCAGGAGGATGGGAGAGAGAGACTGAGAGTCAGGGCGAGAGGGAGACGGTGCCACCGCAGCGGTAAGTGTCTTTGCCATTCCCCGGCCAGGCACTGATTTCCCTGGTTAGACTTTGGAGTGTGTGCAGCTTATTTGTGGCAATATCCATCGCGGCATCTCTGCGAGCAGTCTGCTGTGAAGTCAGCAATGGTGAGAGATCCTGGTTTTGGGCTGCTACTCCAGGTTTATGTGTTTTGCTTTTTTGTTTTGAATCTCGTGTTGAAATTGTTGTCATAATTGAGCAGAAAAGTTAAAGTGGAAATTACTGTGATCTACCGTATGGTTTCCTGTCTTTTAGCTAGCTAGCAAACTACTGCAGTGAATGGGTTGTGGAGATGTGAGGCTTTTAGAAAAAATACATACTCCAGAGAAAGAATGCCTATTTTAATGTGCTAATTTTTTATGTTTGGGAGAGCTACTCTGCTAATGCTCGAGGCTGAACCAGAAAATAACCTAGCGTGTTGAGTTTATAGTGATGCACTCAAAGTTGTGTTGTTACAAAGTTCAGAATGGTGCTTGGCTTTGGGATAAACAATTGTCTCCTGAATTAGAAAAGTACGGTGCCCAGACTGTTCTCCTTTGCTGTCAGGCAGAGGGGATGGAATTGTATAAAGATGCACTGATTTTTCCTCTCTGATGTGAGGATAGTGGTTAAGACTGTGTGGAATGTCTGTGAGCTGGCTAGAAGATGAACTGAGTTATTTCTGTAACACAGAGCATGAAACTGTGTTTTTAAGATTTTTATCTCAGGCAAAAAAATCGGCATCCATTACTGTATCTGTACAGATTCTTAGTTTCATTACTGTGGAGCACAGAAACTTAATGAAACAGAAGTTACACAAGATGATAGTGTGATGTGACTACTTAGGACTAAAGTTTTATGTGTGTTGCAGTGTTTCAGAAATTTAACATAATGGTCAAAAAGTTGAAAAGTTGGCCTTTCTTAATTAAAAAAGATATAATTTGCTTGAATGACACTTTTTCAGTAATGTTTTATAATGAAGGACCTGATGCCAATTTTTTCTACGGAGTTACAGGATTCCCCTACTCTTCAGTGAGCTTTAGGTCAGACCCTAAAGTTTGTAACTACAAATAAATTACATGATGACTGTTAGCCAAAAGCTAAGGGGGATTCCTGATAATTAAAATTTGCATGACATTTTCCAATTAATAAAAGTGCAATTAATTATTACTGAATTATAAAACTCCTTCAGAAGTACTTTATGGCAATCAATATTAATGCAAAATCAGTTCATCATGATTAATATTGTTACAGTGGATATCAAAAGAATTAGCGATAATTGGGCCATTACTTTAAAGTGCTATAAAAATAGGTATTAGAATTTTTTAAATTATA
Source organism: Rhynochetos jubatus (assembly GCA_027574665.1). Lineage (NCBI taxonomy): Eukaryota > Metazoa > Chordata > Aves > Eurypygiformes > Rhynochetidae > Rhynochetos > Rhynochetos jubatus. The sequence goes on along the minus strand of CM050649.1, from coordinate 121,689,911 downwards.
TTTCCATAAATTGTCTTTAATTAGTATAGCATTTATCTCTAAAGTTTCAAACAATAATAATAAAAAAAAAAAAAAAGCAAAACTCTTTCAGTGTCTGTCTTCTTGTGAGGGAAGATGCTTGTTTACTATTGTGAGGTATACTAAAAGTATGACCGAAAACTAAAGATGTGAACTATGTTAATTACAGAGTATTTCATGTACAGTGGCCCTATGTGGCAATATACTTTTAACTATGTGAATGAGTAAGAGATGTGCTAAGAAGACAAAGTCTTGGAAGACAGCAAATATATCAGGGAAGGAGGATGAAGCATCAAGCGATGTTGAAGGTGAAACCAGATAAATAGTTTCAAAAGTGGACTATTCAACATGCAGTTCTTCTGTTTCATACACTCACACAGCAAATGCCCATGCAGAAAGTCAGAACTAGCAGAGCATGACATAAAAGTGTGAAGATAGCTATGGATGCTCTACAGACTAAGTGTAGATTTTACTTTTCGTGGTCAATATGAAGCTGAAGGTCATACTTTGAATTTTAGGTTAAAATGTCAGGGGAAAGGATCTTAATTTCATTTTATAATGAGGGTAGATGTACTAAGGATTAAATCAGAAAATACAAAACAATCTGACTGGCTGAATTACAGCTAAGAACTTGGAAGAAAACAGCTTTGACAACAGATCTTGAGGAAAAATACCCTAGCAGCTAAGATAAAAGCTATGATTAAAAACTCTGATGTTAGGAAATAATAAAGGGCAACTTTAAGAAATGTATAACTTAGAGGACTGTCAGCACAGATTCAATGCAGGAAGGTCATGACTGGCAAATTTGCCTGAGTTCCCTGTGTAAGTTGCTAACATGGTAAGCTTTTTGGGAATCAGTGATATGATTTATGGGGGTTTCAGAAAATGTCCAGTTCTGTGCTCCACAAAATATTGATTTGGAAAGTAAATTTTGGAATGAGTGCTGGAATTAATTCGAACCTGACTTAGAGATAGGGACCAGAGGGTGTCAGTAAAGGTAAAGAGCTTTGGGTGAAAGGAGAAGGCTAAAAGTATGATGCTCTAACTGGCAGTCTGAGATACAGTTTTCTATCTATCTGCCTTGTTACAAAGCTGTCATGTTAAACAAAACCCCAAAACCAAACCAGTGATTTGCTAGCAATACAGACATATCTGTTCCACTGAACAAATTCAGCACACTGAAAGTTTTCTGGTTAGGTTAATGATAGGAATATTTATTTTAAGTAATTAATGCAAGTATTTAGTGAAGGCATTGGAAACTATGTGTTAAGAATGTACATGCCCAGGGGCTGGCATTGAGCCATCTGAGGTGATTGGTTCAGTGGCATTGAAAAAAAGTGTTTCTTCTGAATGATTCTGTCTTTCTGCATGTAGCCCGCAACACTGATTTTTGTTCCTCTGAATTCACTGCATATGCTCCTGCTAACAGCTTCTGTGTTGCACTTTCTCTCGGTTTCAGAACCACCTCGATCATTTGAACAATTTTTTGTACTTTAAAATATTGAACTGAAATCTGCCACAGTTTTTACTGGATTTTTAATTCCTGAGAATCAATGTCAAATAGACATTTGCTTGCTAATACTGTATTGGTAGCCGTTTCTTCAGAATTTATTTTCCTCCTTCTGTGTATAGCTTCTCTGATGCTTTTTTTCAGGGTCTGTTACACCCTGTATTAACAACTTCTTAGCACTTTACAGAGAAAAGTACTCTGTCTGGAAGTGATGGAGTCCCTGCAGAGTTTTATCTTCTGAGCAGTTCTGATCAATAACACTACATTAAGGGGCTGGTGCCTTTTAAAAAATTATGAAACTGTTAAAACTTGGTAAGATAAATATATTCTGATTTTACTTGAATTTAAGGTTTCAAAGCCTCATAATGTGTGTATATACATGTATAGCTGTGTTTATGCACACATATACTATATATTAATAATTCTTTGTCTTTGCAAGCTGGAATGGAAGCAACAATAACATATTCTGGTTAGTGGAAGGAAATGTAATCTGTTTTTATAATTAATTTCACATCTGATTTATAAAAATATCCAAAAATATATGAATCATAAGAAAATCTAGTCTTTGCTTGTATACTGCTTTCTAAAAGGGAGCTCAGGTTGATTTCTCACTGTACTTCACAAAGGCCACAAATCAAGTTTTAGGTGTTGCATGAGGATGTGTAACAAGGGAGCATCATGTCAGGTTTTATATGCTGTGAATATAATAAAACATTAGAATTACCATCCATATTACAGCTGATCTTCTTGATCACACATGCCCATACTTACTGTGTGTAGTCATCCACTCAAACCTGCTCCTGAGCTTACAGAGCCATGAGGTTATGTCAGAATGACAGAGTAATTCGTTCTGTCATGTAGTAGTTACCAACACCACAGTTCACCTTTTTACATCTCCTTCAGGACCAAACTTACATGTCAGTGTCGGGGAAAAATTGATAACTCCTCTCCATTCCCATATCTAGAAATAGAAAATGCATCAAACTCTTTCCATCCATCAGAAACCTCTTTTGGGAGTTTCCTTTTTCAGTATGCTCTTAAAGGTTTTATTGTAAATGGTGTTAAAACATGATGGTATCTTTGGAGAACCTTCCGCTGCTGGAACTAAAAGCAGACAAACATTGAAGGTAGTTCATCGCAGTTACTGGGAGGGGTAAAGGATGAAAACTTTCAGCATACAGGGAGCATGGCTTCAGCCTCCTTGTGAGTGAAAAATGCTCAGTTTTTAATAGCCAGAAGTTTAAGGTTCACTGTATATCCAATGGGACTCCTAGTCTGCAAATAATTTTGATCAAGACTAAATATACAGCTTTGTAATTGATGTAGACGTAGTATCAGCTCAGTGTTTTGGGTGCCTTCCCTTAAAACCAGTGACTAGTTATTTCTTGTTCTAGTACACATGGATTATTTTTTCTGAAAGATGATCAGTTGTCCCCATTAGCTTACTCCACAGACTTTCATATGTTAGCAACTCTCAGTGATTTCCAGGTCTACACATGGACCTGGAGTATAATGAACAAAACACATGAAAGTGAGTCAACAAAATCACAGTATATATTTTACCTCTTTTTCTGAGACAGTTTTCACAGAGAACATTTTCCAAAAGTTAAGTATTATAGTCCTTATATATATATATATATATATTCTGGATATGCTGGAACACTTTTGTGACATTCAGTACTATTGGTCTGGCAGTCAGTGAGCTTAGTTGTGTTTATATTACTGTGATGTAATCAAGATTATTCATTTATCTTTACATTTATTCTTCTGATGGCTTGAGCAGGGGACAAGATGGACGGATTGTGAAATGGATGGAATAGCAAATACTGAAAATTTCATGAGCTGTCTTGTTCCTGTATAGAAATTTCAGTATGCCTAACACACAAAAACGTAGTTGCATTCTGAACAAGCATTTGAAGTTCTGGACATAGAGACAAATTAGGATTCCATTCACTTAGTTTTTTCTGTGCTCACTACTTTTTTTTCCACAAGCACTCACTTCCTGGAATATTATACAGCTCATTTTCTGGACCAAAGTAATGATATTAAACTTTGTATCTAAGGTTGCACATACACACTTTCAAAGCTGAAGAAAAAATCAGATACAGTTCCGTACCTGTTATTTAAGTTACTTTGATGTACAGTTTACCAATTTCATATACAAATTGTAGACTTTTCTATTATGGCATAACTCACTGGTATCTCTATTAACATATGTTTACAAAAATGCAGATGCCACTTTAAAATGCAGTTGCCCCAACTGTCTAATTCACATCAGAAGTCCATACTAAATAGTATATAGATGAGAACTGTGCCTTGAAGATTTGTTGTTTTATTAGCAAGGTCCTCTGACTCCATTATAAACCTTACCATTATTATCATCATCGTAACAACTAGGCACTATAATCATAAATCAAGATTGCATTTTAGTAGGAGCTGTAAATGCAAAATGGTCCCTGCGTCAAAGACCGTATGGCTTAACTCAGGAGCTCTTCCCGTTGTGCTGTTGTTTGTGACCTTTGAAAAACTTAGGTCTAAGGGAAGACATCTGTGTTTCACAGCCATGCTACCATGATCATGTACAGATTTCTTCAAGATCACCTCCCACACCTAAAAAAGCCCCAGTAGATGATCTGCAACACTGTGACGTGTAATGATCACACAGATGTGCTATAAAATGTCTTGCAAATTTGTCTGAAGACTGTACTTGCAGTCGACAATTACTTCTGAAATGTGTACTTTGCAGACCTCTTTTCCAAATTAATTCATTCTTCAGCTTTCCAAAATCTTATGCAGGTCAAATCGCCTTAAAAACAAATATATGGACTTTCACCTGAGATTCTATTAGAAGATAAGTTCCCCTTATTAAAACTTTTTATTTGTTTTTGTCAGTCCAAAAATCAGGGTGTAAAGAATCTAATCTACTCACTCCTGTGCCATGAGCTTATTCTTTGTTTGGTTTTTGACTTCTGCACATCTGAGGTGATACAAGCTCTTGATTTTTTAGTCTCATACTATGCAAGATGCTCAAAATGTTCTTACTCCACTGTAACATATGCAGTGTCATGTATTATTGCTTACATAAAACTCAGCTCAAGGAATCTGGGAATAAAGCCATGACTTCTGTGATGCCATAACATCTCTTTGATGTGTGTGTGTGCACAGCTTTTCAACTCAAAACCAGTTGTGTAATATTTCCTCCATCTGGACTTTGAGGGTGAAGGTTGGGCATTGAAATAGCTTCAGGCTGAGACTGACTGTTACATGATTTTTGTGAAGAAGCATAATTGAAAACTTAGAACAGATCAGATAACGAGGGAGGATAATTTATTAAGAGGACCATCAGCACACAAAGAGATAATTTAGAAAACATGATCTATAGCTGAAATGTCTGCAGTCTTGTTTTCTCCCTTGCATATCACAACTGACTGATTGCTAACACCTAAGTATTTATTTGCCTTATCAATCACTTTGTGCCTGAGTCATTCACTGATGGGCATAATCCTCTGTTTGTGACTTCACAAGGCATCTCTGGAGGAAATTTGAATGTCATCAGCAACGAATTGAGACATAACTGCAGGCATCAGGTAGGAGGAGGATGTTTGCACAAGGGGCATATTAATCAACAACAGGAGAAAAAATGCTCCATCAAAGTAGCATAATTCAGTTGAATTTGGATTAAATTCTTGCATATTTTCTGCAAAGTAGAAGCAACACAGACTGGCTGATCATGCCCTGCAAAAAGCAAAGCCTTTTTAGAGAAAATAAATAAGAAAGGTTGAGCGAGTTGAGAAGCATTAAGTATATGGGAGTAGTAAAGATTGTACCCTTAAAAGGTCATTTATCAGCAGAAGTTACTTGTTCAAAATTTCTGTTACATCTGTAAGTTTTCATTAAAAATCCATGTTACTACCAAGATGCCTTCTCTGTGAAGCTTTGCAAAATAGTTCTTTTGAAACAGCATGACTTTAGTTGTAAAGGCCATTGATAAAGAAATTTGCTAAGGATTTCTTTTAAAGCTTACAAAAATATGTTGAAATTATAAACAGTGTGTGCATGATTATATAGGATTATAGGATCTGTAAACAATCAAGTATGAGAGAAAAACAGATGCATCATAGTTTTTTGTTATTATGCTTTAACAGAAAATGGTGACAAAACTTCATATGTGTCATTCTGTGTCAGCTTATGTAAGACAGTATGACCAGTTGGACAATGTTAATAACAACTAAAAATATTGTCTGCTTGAACAATCGCGTGCTAGTTTCATCTGTAATCTAAGATTTCAGAAAAGACAGCAGGCTGTTTTGTGGGGACTGTTATGAAGCCAAAAAAATGTGGGTTGAACCTCTCCAAAAAACAGTAGACACACTTGCTTTTTGCAACCTACAGGAGTGTAACTAAGCTGCCTAGTGGATCCCAAGTATTTCTCTAAAAACTACCTGTAGGTGGTATAATAAGATCTGGAATATTTTGTCAGTGGAAGAAACAGACTGCAGACAGCTATATGCAAGGCAGTGATTTTGGACTTGTAGTTATTATTTGTGCTTTTATTGTGGTATTGTGATAAGGTAACACAGCATAGCAATACAAAGGTTTACCTTTTATTGAGCTTAATCTTGTTCTTCGAAGTGACTGAAAAAAACTCCATCATTAACTTGAAAATAAAAATTAAACCAAAGAAGACTAACTTCCAGGATCAAGCACACTGTACACAGAGTTATTTTACTTCTTTATACTATGTGACAGATTTTAAGACACCTCAGCAACATAGGAAGAAATCCTATTTCCTTGTGCAAGAAAACAGTCCAGCAGTTCAGTCAGTAGAAGCTTTGGCAGACTGTGGGCAGAAGGTGCTATCACAGGAGACTTTTGTTGCTTTGTACTAATTTTTATTTTGAATTTATCAGTTAGTAGTGTAGAAAAAATGTGGTGGGATTTTGTGACTGTAGTTGTAATTTTTTTTCCTCTAATGCAGTCTATTGCATTTTCCTTTGGTTTCCTCATCACCTGAGATTTTCCTACATGTTGGCTGGCATGAAATTAGTTTTCTTAATTTGTATGCTTGATTTGCCTTTTCTGTAATTTGGATTTTATTACCAGTGTCAGACAAAGAAGAAGATGAGAGAAGTGTTGAGGACACAACCCTTCATCACTCCCATTGCCATGTATAAAGGCAGCAGATAAATATATTTTGTTAATGCAGTGAAGTCAGAGTCCTTGTGGCTTTAGATACATTAAAGAGACTCTCTAGCATTCTAAGGACTGCCAAATAAGATGATGCCAAGGGAAAAGAAAGAAAAAAGAAATAAGAAAAAACCACTTTCACATAAAATTCACACCACATTTAACAAGCTTAAGAGAAGAACACTTATCCAAAGCTGAAAGCACAGGTCACTACAGCTTGAGTTTAAGAGTCAGGCTTTCCACTGAGAGGCTGTAAACACAGGTTGGGTAGTACAGAAATGGTGGGGACTGTGGAGTGATGAATCCCCCTTTATCTGCTCAGTACTAAGTAAGGGGAAGAAGGAGAGAGTCCACATAAATTATTCCTCTTCTGTGTCAAGGACCTGACCCTGCAAATGGGCAATCCCTCTGTTGGGAATGTGTAGGGTCACACAACACACTCAGAGAGTACTGATCTGGGTTATTGAGGTTTTTTGACATACTGGGTAGAGGCTGTCACCTGAGCACCATTGGGAATCAGAGGTATTGGGCCTACAATCCTGTCAAGTTATATTTCACTTAAAAATACCTTAGTGATCCTTATGACATGTTCTGGGTATAGAGTAGCTCTTTTATAGGCATATTTATTCTCACCCAAAGCATGTGTTTAAAGAGTATGTCCCTTAAAAATAGCAAAAGCAGGCAGTTGAAGTCCATTGGCCACTAGCAACTGCTGACTGCTGTTTTCTGTAACAGTTTGTATGTATCTCTTAAGCTGCTTCTGGTTCTCTTTCCTTACTGATGTGAGATGGAAACATCCCCACGTTTTCCCTTGTAATTGCGATCAGGCTTTTGTGGCTAATCCTTACTCAGAAGGACCCAAAACAATCCAGAACCAAGTTCCATGATGGCACGAGCAAGTGCAGGAACACTAAATTCAGTGGAGTGCTGTCTGCTCATATTAGGATGGCTCCCCCAGCTTGAATTTACCTGCAACCCTCAACCCCTACTACCTTATGAAGCATAGTTTGCCACTCATAGCAACTGAGGAATTCTCAGCTGGATTTTAAATCTGCTACCCAATGTATTCCGGCTATGCTAGCAACAAGCAGAGCTGCACAAAAATTACCCATTTTTGTTCTGTAAGTGTCCATCTGCAGCAGTGATGATTTTCTGCCTAAATATTTTATTCTTCTGTGAATGTGTAAAACTGGATTTTTTTCCTCCTGCCGGTTCTGCTGACAGGCAGAACTTTTTTATACAGCTCTATAATTAGGCTCCAGAGCCCTGTGGAGACACACAGCAGCGTGGTAGGCTTTAACACTCAAAAGTTGCAGTCCACAGACGTGTGTGCTTACATCTATCCCACCTCTTTGCATTCTCTAACTAGTCTTTTCCATTCTCTTTGGATCTGTCCCCCGGTGTCTAGCAAAAATGAGAATTTTGAGTGTTTCTGGTCCCAAACTGCAAATCAGCACTTGACCACTGTGTGAAACTTCGGAGAGGTGGAACAGAGTTTCTGGTCATCATTGAAAATCCCAGCTCAGGAATCATAGAATCATAGAATCTTGCATTGTGTCAGGTTGTGCAATGAAACTATCTAACTTTGGTATCGAAACATGTAACTCAGGGATTTTTCTACAGTTCTTTTCAACATGAATGTGGTTTTTCTGTGGTGATTTCCATCATTGTACAGCGTTCCTGATCACAAAGCCCAGTGATGAGTATTTATATAATGTTCCTAGCAAATATAGTTGTAAAGAAATAGATCACTGGTAGAAGTTGTATGTGGATTGTTATATATTACTGCTGCATGCCCTATGGGGAAACCTTCCATATTCCTTTAAGATAACATTCAAACTAACGTGTTCTGTAGCACGCTAATTTAGAGACTGAGTCTTTGCTACTTGAGTACACAGGTCGCCTCAAACAAGAGTAAAGTAGTAACAGTAGTTATACCTCCTAAAGATGGTTAACATCCGAGGTTTCATGACTAGTAAGCTTCTGTCCAAACCATTTGGAAATGTGGACTGATATGTTTTGTTTCTATTTGTATTGGCACAGTTTGGGTGAAAAGGTTTTCATGTTACTGTATGGCTAAGGAGAGTTACGGCTTATTGTTTAGCACCGTTACCAGCAGAGAAGAACATTTCCTATCCTTAACTCCTTTTTAGAGGTTTAATTAATAATGTAGACAGTTGAGTCTGCCTGCTTGGACTAAAATAATTAGCAGAGAGTAAACAAACACTTTACGTTTCACTTTATGAATGGTGTGGTGCCACTTTAAATATTTAATGTTTTGAGATGCGTGTCCAATCAATTCTTGCAGGGTGCCAGGTTACAGCTACATTCTGGGCAAGAAAGCTGAGCTGTGAGCAAAGGTAGGCTCCCGTAACCACTTCTGACCGGCAAGGACTGCTGGAGATGGAAGAAGACATAAAAACATTGTTAAAAAGGAGGGTGTGAAAATGTAGAAGCTGTCAGAAGATAAATGGTGAAAAAAACAGGCAGGAGGGGGAGTTGATAGAAAAGACTTTAATGTGGTTCAATGACTGATTAATGTAGATGTCCATATGAGGTCCTAGAGGAGACAAGTGTCTCATGCACATTTAAATCTCAGGTGGTGACTTATTCATTTGTATATTCAGGGCAAGAAAAACTAAAAGCTATGCCTCTTAGTCAAATTTACTGTTCTTTTCTCATAAATGTCAGTGGTCTGGGGAAAAGAGAACCTCGACCCTGTGCACAGAGCAGACAAAGCTTGTGTGTTGAGCATGCGGAAAACCAGCAGTGAGTACAGTTTTGGCTTCAGGAGCCACGTGCGCATGTTCTGAGCAACTTCATGCACAATCTTAAACTGAACATAAACAGCCTTGACTGCAATTTAGTTAATCTTTGGTGAAGTCCTGGATAAGTACCTTTAAGAAGACAGTGCTAATTACACCTAATCTTTATTTTATGGCATGGAATAGTACTTTTGGAATTATAGCTGGTTTGTATTTCTATCTGAAACATTCACAAAACATACTCCATAACATTAAAAACCTCTTCACTTTTGTGGTTTGTGTCTTGTAAAGCCAAATACTTCTATCAGGTTTTGTCTTTCTTAATTTCAAAATCTAAAAAAAAAAAAAAAAAAAAAAAATTCTGGTAAAGACATCATAAAAGAATTTTAAACACACGGTTTGATTCTGTTAAGTGTAGTTCACCCTCAATAGTTTAAAATATTCAGAAAATCACATTCCCATCTATATTTTTTATGGAGACTAGATGAAGATGCAACCAGTCCGTGTGAGTCTGGTGAATAATGTTATTTTCTGGCTGGTTCACCACTCAAAAAAGAAAATGTCCACAACGTTCACTCCCTGTGCCCACTTCGATGAATTAGCTGTATTACTGCAGTCCATGATGAGTCTCCTGAAGTGTAGCTCAGGGCAGTTTTCACCTCCAACTCTTTTATTAATCAAGATCATACTTAGGAGACAGCCTTGCCCCATTTTCGTATTTCACACTGAATTTGCAGGGTTGAGAGAAAACCCACAAAACTCTCTGCTAACCTGTTGTGTTTGGTACAAAAGCCATTGTGCAGTGATTAATAGGGATCCCCACGGTGCCGTTTCTGTATGGTTGTTCTCCAAACATCAAACTTCAGTAGTATTTCTCAGCAGAGCCTGCTGCCTTCAACGTTTCAGAGACTGTGCTGCAAGTCCCTTGCCATTTGAATAGGAGAAGTTTCCTGCAAGTGTGCTCTTGAGTGACGAGAGGCTTTGTCTGGGCAGGGATGGATACGGGCTCTGGCATGTAGGAATCTGACTCCATCTCATCCTCGTGCTGGGGTGGGTGGCTTTTCACCTGTTAGCAATACACACCAGTGTGACAGCACTGAAACATTAGATGCATGTGTCACTGTCAATATGTTTTTTGTCTTATTTGGAAACAACCAAACACCACCATAATTTGAGAAAAATGGAGTTACAGGAGCTTCCATATCAGGTGATTTTATTTTTTTGTTATTTATAAGAATCTTTGATGACAGTATTTGGATGCGTATTTGTTAATGAAAAAAACAAAGATTGTTGTGAAAAAATAAACATTTTATTTTGTTCAAATATTTTATTTCTTTCCCACTGTTTTTCTTCTCCAGATTAAAAATATTCTCTTGATATATTGAAAATAAAATTCCACCTCCAAATGCGACTTTATTACTCATTGTCACAAAGCTGAAAATCTATTTTTAATCCAGTTCATCTATTAAGTACCATTGGTTCTGAGCAACTGGTGGCCTAATTTTCACAATATGTCCATTCTCTCATCTGTGAAAACTGATGCAAGCATAAGGGAAGGGGGTCAGTTACCTATTCATCCTCTCTTCATGGCTTTTTCTGTGACACAGAAACCTCTAAAACTGGCAGCCAAAAGCAGTTTGAACAGATCACTTTGTTACCAAGGTAATAAAACCCACAAGCTTTCAAAATAAGCAGATTTCTTGTATGATATTTAATGTTCGTGGCTGACTAAGAAAAAGAAGGTAACAGCTTTTTGTAACAGACAAGGTGCTCATCTTTTGGAATGGCACTTCTCAACATTTGGACAATTTGCAGAGCCTGTACTAGATGAGGTGTGAACCAAGGAAGGGAGAAAATGATCTTTAAGTACACAGGATACTTAAGCCCAATGCATTTGTATCCCAAACAATAACTTCAAATATATGTATGTGTGAGTGCACAGGCAAAGCTGATGATTTTTTCAGAATTGTGATTAAAATTCAAAAGACTTTGAACTGTGACTGTCACCTGTGATTTCTGAGATATGTCTTACTGTCCTCGTTAAGGGAGGCTGAGCAGCTAGGAAGCAGTCAGTTTGCATTCAATCTCAATTGGGATTTTGTTTGTGCTATTTGTAACCTCTGTGCCAGTGTATGAAAATCTGACTTGAACTTTTGATTAATATGTTTTTTACTGCACCATTAAGCTTGTCTAGTTTACTAGCATCATGGGGAAATTCACAAATACAACACTTTTCCACTCTCCAAATACAAATGCACTAGTCTGAGCAGGCATCCTGAAGGACTTGCATCCTGCAATACATTTATGGATGTTAAGGTCCAGGGGATATTTCTGGGGAAATTGAAGTAAGTCATGTCAGGGCTCATATTGCCTAGGTGCTGAATTTGGGGGAAAAGAGTTGATTTTGGGGGACACAACCCTCCAGCCAGCGGAAGAAGATACCCCAGAGCTTTGGGCAGAGTCTGCACTCCTTGCCACTGAAACCTCTGTGGGCTGCATCCTGTCCACTGTGGGGCTGTGAATGAGATTTCCCCTTGGAACTGAAGTTTTATAAGAGGAATTCACAGCACAGTAAATAGTGATGGTCTTTGTTAACTCTCATCTAATTAATTTGTCAAGATGATGAATCTGTATATGCTTAAGGTTTTAAAAGATAATGTGGTTTGCTATTGGCTCTAATGGGGATTTTTTTTTTTTTAATAACACAGAATTTTGCTGTTCAGTGTCATTTTATTTTATTATGCTCATTTTTTGTGTAAACAGTGGTCTGTTGCCATTTGGTCACACAAACACTGTTTTGCTACAGAAGCTGTTCATCAAAGTTGTGACATTTCATTTTAGGACACATTTGGAAAACAGATATTGTTGTTGTTGTGGCGCTCTGACTTGGGAAATGCCATAGAGTGTATGTGAAAGCTCTGTGCAGTCACAGGAGTGGCAGAAGTAAGTTTGCCTGAGCTCAAATTCCCAGGCATTCTACAGTGAAAATTAGTAACTTTGCCTCAACTTCCTCTCACACCGAAATGAGGCTGCATAATTCAGGCAAAGTTAAAACAAATTAAAGGGAGCACTTCCTCACGCAGCGTGAAGTCAGCCTGAGGAGTACAGCCACATAGTTCATAGATTTGATTTTCAAAAGGGCTGGATAATTTTATGACCAATAATAACATTTTTAGTTATGCATGCTAAGTGAGGTATAATTGGATTTCCTGCTTCACAGCATCAGCTACAGGGCCACTACATCACTACAGGGTCGAGGAAGGGATTTATTTACACACTGGTGCACATATTCACACCCATGTGCACCCCTCCTGCACACAGCAATGAATTTTGATCATGTGTACTAGGGAATTTTTTGAATTATTGTGCCTAAGCCACTGGCTCTGAATAGTTAAGGCCAACATGCCAACAAGAGCCATGCAGAGTAACTGTAATAATTACAGTTTGTGCGGAACATGTGAAAACTGTGGGCACTTTGTCCATTTTGCAAATGTCAGCAAGTCTGGACCCAGCTGCAGGAGGAAGAAAATGTGTCAAAACATAATCTCTTAATATTCAAAAGGCTTCTGGGAATATGAAAGGCTGTGGAAGCTTCAGCCAGTACCACAGTGCCAGATGTTGGCTGCAGACAGAGTCACTAAAACGTGATTTCTAGTTTAGTTATCACATCCTTCACCTTCTCATCATGGTCATTTCAGAAATCAACAGGAATAAAAAGTAGGAGACCATAGCATGGTTGCTACTTTTTTAGTATTTGCTTTTAGTGAAAGTATAGGTGAAAATTAAAAATTGATTTGAAAATTCAGGGATAATTACTGCAGAGAAAATCCAGGATATGAGTATGCTGAAGTAGCACACTGGGCCTTTTTTATTTTATTATTTTTCCTAGCACGCTGTATGCTATCTACACTGGAACATGAACCTATGGAAGAATGGGCTAATTCATAAGTTTATTAAAGACATTATGTATCACTATCAGCACTTTCAGCTACTAGAATAGGATCTGGAAACCTTTTCTAGCACTTAGACTCACTGTGTAGAGTGTGAGGGGAGTTAGGCACCAGAAAGAAGCAAATTAAAATCTCTGTGTTCAACGTGCACATGTCTAGGACATGACAAAGGCAAACAGTGATGACAGGGATGAGCCCTGTATCCCACCAGCAGCACCAGAATTAGACCCAGTCATTCAAAATGTGTATCATGGGTCTACTTCTTTAGAGAGTTATGTTTTCAGAATTAAAGTATAATACTCATTCTGTTAAAATTCAAGAGGATGATTTTCATTACCGGACTATCTCCATGGTTAGAGCCATTCCCCAAGTCTGAATTTTGGGTTCAGTTTCGTGAAAAGTCAGGGGAGATGCAAATGCAGAGGTACATTGGTGTAGCATGGTTAGTCCTCCCTGACTGTGCAGTAAGGAATTAGATACTCACTGCTGGATGGAGACAGAGCTAGAGGAAACTTCATTGCTGCTAATAATTAAATCACTAAGAAGGACTCCTCAGTTCTGCTGCCAGTGCCACATCTGCTAAATAGAAAATAATGAAACAGCCAGCAGTGAATCAAAACACTCCATCCTGAACCTTAAACCTCTATGGTCTCACCCTATTTGATCCAGTTTATGTGCAATTCCTGCACCATTCACTTTTGAACTAATAAAGAAAGATGTGAAAAACTGCAGTTTTGTCCTCTAACAAATTAGCCCCTTGCAGATCACCTCGTCCCTAGCCAGCGTGCCTACACATTGTTGTACAGCGTGATTGTTGGTGTCAGAGTCATAACTGGAAAACTGCAGCTAGAAGCATCCCCTTTCAGTGAGTCTATCCATCCCCCTTACACAGTGGGCAATTTGTTCAGAATTACATGATAAACACTAACTACACCAGGAAGTTCAAATATATAAAGTATACATGATCTTGCTTAACACTATTAAAGCAAATATAAATTATAAACTGGAGCATGATGGTGATATTTAAATAGTTGTAGACAAGGAGGCAGAAGTATAATTATAGAAGAGCCAAAGAGAATTTTATATTGGTGAAAAGCAACACTGATAGACTTGACATCAAGAAATATTTGACTCTACATAATGAAACTATTAAAAATGTGTTAAATGGAAAGAAGTAGGTCAGCCTATTATATAGCAAGAGAATACCAAGTGAATCCAGAGGGAAGAGGAAAAAGAGAAAAAAAAAAAAGAGATATTGAAAAGATCTGTATAATTTTCTCTGGTCAAGTTTCTGACTAGTCACACAGAGTATTGGGAAAGGTAAAGGGCCAAGGCCTCCCTTGTCAAGGCATGTTCTGTGGAAGGATAAGACAAAATTGGTCACTGTGTAGATGTTTTTCCTTGGAGAGTAGAAGTAATGACCCTAAAGAGCATGTGGAGAAGAAAAATGTAGCCAGAGTCCCATGCTGCGTGAATACTGGCTTTGTAACCTCGCTGGCTAAGGTGATGAGGTAGTATTTGACCCCACTTCTTTGGGATGCAGTGGTTCATCTGTTCCCATGTTGCCACCTCTGGGTGGTTATGAAAAGACTGATAGCAAATAAAATAATCAGTTAAGGTGAAAAGGAAATGTTCCTCCATTTCTCCACAAATCTGAGATGTCAAAACTACATTCTTACCCTTGGGCATTCTTGCCCTTTCATATATGAAAGACTATACTTTGAATAGTCACTAGTGATTTACATCTAAACATTCATGTCTCAAGTCAGTCAAGAAAGATGGTTTGGGTTTTAATTAAGTTTTTAAAATACAATTATGAAGAAGAAAAAAAACCTTTCAAATTTTATTCTTAGGATATAAAATATCCTAACTTTTCTGGAAAAAAAAATTCCTTTTTTTTCTGAACCAACATTTGCTACCAACAAATATTTTAGTCACTACTAATTCTGAGTTGTCATAGAAAATAGTGAAGAACTGGGTGATGGGGGATGGCTGAAGAGTAAGTGTTTTTAATAAAGAACCCCACAGTTTTGTGTGTCCCTAAAGATTAAATTATAGGTACTGTATGGAAAAGAAGGCTATCTGTAGGATAATCCAGAAAAAATTGCATGAGTAGTGGGTCTTTTCCAGCAGAAGATTTAATTTACACAGAGGTGTTAAATGTAATCCTTTTGTAGGTTTCTGCATCTGAAAGTATGTTGAGGACAGCCATCACCATACTCAAAAAACCCAAACAGATTGGAAAATACATTAAGAGAATCACTGTGAGAAGATAAAAAGATTTGATGAGGCTTTTTTTTACAAAAGAAGACCAAGGGAAGTGATATGATATTTCAGACTATGCAGCCTGAATTCTGTTGAATTCTGTTCTGTGTAATCCAAGACTCTTTATTCTTTGTAAAAACTTGGGCTTCCAAATTCAAGGCTCAATTTTCCCTAATTATTACTGAGTGCCAAAGATAAAACCAAGCATCTGGAACGGTACTATGCAGATTCAAACAAGACCATAAGTTTTCATTTTGTTTTAATTTCTGGAAAGATATTATTTAAATAGGAATAATGAGAGTGAAAAAAGCAACAACATGGAGAAGGTGACAGAGCAGTCTAATTCCATTACGTTCCTTCAGTTATAGATATGTACTAGTTCATACCATTCAACCTTCTCATTTATGGGCACGTGATAGATAACTGGGAAATGGGTTGTGTATTTTTTACTGGATGTCATAATAGCAATATTGTTTTTTGTGTATTGCTGGTCCAGAAGATGCTGGCCAATATGTTACAGGAAGGTTCTGCAGTCCATCAAAAGGGAAGGAGGAATTGTGTTGATTTTGGAGACTTTCCTAAATGTTTTTTTTCCTTCCTTCCTTGCTTTGTTGTAGCACTCTGAAAACAAAGGTCATACCAAGTAAAAAATAAAAGTTTGTTCTTTGTGTATGGAAAGCATAATTAAATTACTGATGCTTTAAAAGATTGAGTTTAGATCCTGTTAAGCAGATTTTTATTTGTATTGATGAATTCATTTGACATCTGTTTACTACCTAAAATATTGCTGCTATCATCTAATGCCCAGACATTCTGGCTCCATTCGCCAGAAGTGTCATTCAATAGCTGCTCTTTAGCACTAAATGTTGCATTACACAGAATGATGGAGTATTATGAATTTAATATATTTTAATTAATTTTCTAATGTCATGTTTGAGCATTATGAAGCAGGTGTTCCAGTAAGAGTTAAATATAGTGCATTATCTACAAAGCCAGTGTGCTAAAATGGTTATAACTGCAGGTCTGTGAAAGCTTTAAAGTTCGTGTAGGGATATTATCCTCTGCCCAGTCATTTCTATTGAATACAAGTGCATGCAAATCTTCTTTTCCACACACAGAGGAATATTGCAATAGAAGATGAGTGTTCTTTGAGTTTTTCCATTTAATTTGCAAACACTCTACTTTAGCACCCTCTCTGCCATTGCCGCATGTTGAAAATATCCTGTAAGTCAATGGAAACACTGCCAGAAGTTGGAGTGGCATAAAGCGCCGCATCTTGCTCAATGCTACATTATTTTTATGAGGTGTTGGATACATTTGCTATGCACTGATTCCACACTAACTGAATTGGACTGTAAGTAAAAACCTTCCAGTTTTGGGCTAAGGAGAAAAATGTTCAACAAGAGTAAGAGCCATAAATTACTCTTCTAAAGGTGAGGTATGCTCACTGTGTGACTCACTAAGTAATACTATTTGATCTGGGTGATCTAGTTTTTCTTTACAGCAGTGTGAGAATGTTCCCCTCAAACCTTTGCTCAGAAATGATGGGCATTATCTTTTATGAAAGAAGGAGGGAAAATTATAATAACCCTACCCTTGAATTGAGGTTAAAGGCCTTCTTCAATCTGCATGTGAATAGTGAATTGTTAGGACAGGGTAGGAAGGAGTAACTTGGACAGGGAAAGAAAGTGGGTGGTGCTACTCTTTAATAAAGATGCTGCCAGAGAGGTGTCGGAAAAGGCAAGGGGCCTGAGGAGTGACAGAAGATTTCTTTGCAGGTCCCCTCTTGTTATGTAGGTAGTTTCTGAGCTGTAGATTCAGCATTGAGATCCATCATCCAAGTCTCTGGGTAGTCCATGGGACATGGCATCACACTTGGTGGCAAACAAGGTTATATACACTTGTTATAAATCATGTGGTAACATTATGGTAAATTATATAAATTGTTGAAGGAATTGGGAGGCATGTATTTTTCAATTTAATTTGCTTGGTATAGAATCATAGAATCATAGAATGGTTTGGGTTGGAAGGGACCTTAAAGCCCATCTAGTTCCAACCCCCCTGCTGTGGGCAGGGACACCCTCCACTAGACCAGGTTGCTGAAAGCCTCATCCAGCCTGGCCTTGAACACTTCCAGGGATGGGGCATCCACAGCTTCTCTGGGCAACCTGTTCCAGTGCCTCACCACCCTCTCTGGGAAGAACTTCCTGATATCTAATCTAAATCTCCCCTCTTTCAATTTAAAGTCATTACCTCTTGTCCAGTCACTACAGGCCCTTGTAAAAAATCCCCTCCAGCTTCCTTGTTGGCCCCTTCAGGTACTGGAAAGTGCTATAAGATCTCCCTGAAGCCTTCTCTTCTCCAGGCTGAACAAGCCCAACTCTCTCAGCCTGTCCACATAGGAGAGGTGCTTCAGCCCTCTGGTCATCTTCGTGGCCTCCTCTGGACTCATTCCAACTGGTCGATATCCTTCTTATGCTGAGGGCTCCATAGCTGGATGCAGTACTCCAGATGGGGTCTTACAAGAGCGGAGTAGGGGGGGAGAATCCCCTCCCTCAACCTGCTGGCCACAATTCTCCTGAAACAGCTCAGGATATGGTTGACTTTCTGGGCTGCCAGCACATGCTGCCGGCTCATGTTCAGCTTCTCATCCACCAGTACCCCCGGGTCCTTCTCCTCAGGGCTGCTCTCGATCCACTCTCCACCCAGCCTGTATTTGTGTTTGGGATTGCCCTGACCCAGGTGCATGACCTTGCATTTGGCCTTGTTGAACTTCATGAGGTTGGCAGTGGCCCAACTCTCCAGCCTGTCCAGGCCCCTCTGGATAGCATCCCTTCTCTCTAACATGTCGACCACACCACACGGCTTGGTGTCGTCAGCAAACTTGCTGAGGGTGCACTTGATGCCATCATCCATGTCACTGGTGAAGATGTTAAACAGGACTGGCCCCAACACCGACCCCTGTGGCACGTCGCTGGTTACTGGTCTCCACTCAGACATTGACCCATTGACCACAACTCTCTGAGTATGACCATCCAACCAGGCAATTACTAATGCTAATTAGTAATTGCCAATAGGCAGTTACTATGTTAGTTTTGTTTGATATTTCACCACAACACCTATAATAATTTGCAAAGGAATGTGGTCCATTCTAGATGTCTTACGTTCATCTGTGTTTTTCTACTGGTGCTTGCCTTCAATACATTGTATACACATGGTAAACCCCAACATCTCTATGTACTTGGTAGCCATCTCTATCAGCCCACCTGTGTGATCCCACCTTCAGAGACACCTCATACCTTATGTTAATTATTAAAAATTAATCAAGGGGAAGTTATACTTTTACAGAATATCTGTGGAAAGCAATTGCACATGTCTCTTCATTCTATCTTGATTTCCACAGAGGTTTTACTGACAAAGACATGAGATGCTTTGCTCTAAGGTCACAATAATTAAACACTTTTCAGCAGTTCTGTGGCCACTCATTGTATCCTCAAACAGGATTTTTTTTTTTAAATTGCATATGATTTTGTTAATTTTCCGGTGTTACAGGGGAAACCCTGTAGAAAGGGAAGAAGCTCAGACCAAGGAGAGATGTAGTCCATAAGGCACTTTCTGTGGGAGTTTGGAGAGCCTGTGAGCCTTAGCCTTACTGCCTGTGAAACAGATATGATAGTTATCTATCTTTAAAAACTTCAATGACTATAGCTAGAGAAAAGTTGTGTTTGCATTACTAGGCTGAGCTGGTGATGTTCAAATGCAGGTAAAGTCACATCGCCTGCTCTCAGTCATAGGTAATGCAAAGCCTCGTGAGAAACATACTAAGATGGACAGCATGGTCTTGACCCACAGGTCGCTAAACTCAGAAACATTCCCAATGGGTTCATTAGGCTTTAATTCAAGATATTACTGCTGAGTGTTAGCATGTGCGGCGTTGCGAATGTTGGCACTAGCACTACTTTCTATTCATGAATTCATGTCAAGTCTTGCTTTGCTGAGGCAGTGCGGTGTTTTGTGTACAGATCTATTTTCTCAAAAGCAGCAGAGAAGTGTTTGACAAAAGAAGAGAATGTTGTTGTTAAAGGTGGTAAACCTTTTTCAATATATTGTGCACTATATTTGTTTTGAAATTTTATTACATGGATTACTGTGTTGACTCTAAAGGGTTGAATTCAGTATTTGAAAAGTGACCCATTCAAAAAAGAATATGGCTTTTTCTTTTTTTTTCTGTCCTATTGTATTTGATTTTGTATTTTACATTTTCAAGTGAATACTTCAACATTGCAGATCCTAACTGAAATCTCATGTGTTCTTAGATGTTTGCAGAGAAAGTACCCCTGTAAGCAAACAAAAGGCAAATTAAAGATTTCACATCTTATTAAATGAAGTGGAAACACTTCCTTCTAAAAATATTTTCCTCAGGTTTTATTAGTAACTGCCCAAGGATTTATTACTGAAATGTAAATAAAAAAGTTGAGGAAAAAAATAATCATCTTTAAGTCACCAGATAACCGCTCTTGGTTCTCAATTTACTTGTCATATGCAATAGAACTAAATCAGCATAGTATTTATAATTTTGTATTTAGATTTTAAAAATGTGTATTTTGGAAGAAGTCCTGTTCACGTTTGAATAACTGTCTGTGTGTGTATACATCTATATGCACACAGTGTTTTAATATACATAAAACCATATTCCTTATTTTTGCCCACAGTGTCAGGCTCATGAATGACACAGGAATGGGCTGCCATATCTATAATTCAGACGCATAATAAAATTGTGCATGTACAGTTATTTTCAGGATAAATCTCATCAAGTCTTTCATTTTGCCCAAAGAATTTTACAGTCAGTGCACAGCTACAGCCTGTACTTCCTGTGATGCCAAACTGTTTATATTGGTTCATAGGTTGAATGGAAGATGACCTAAACTAAAAGGAGGACCAGATGCTGAAATGAGTTCCACATATATAATTTCTATTGAAGTCAGATGTATTTAGCTAGGCAAGCTTAATTTCAGAATCATGACTCTGTGTCTGATATTTGGCCAAATACCAATTCAATGTCTGAGACTGAAACAGAATTTCATATTGATGTTTAAACTAGCATAGTGTTGGTCACTGGACATTATTTGTGCAACTCTAGAATATATCTTATTTCATCAAGGACCTTAATAAATCACAATTTAAATTATATTTTCTGAGACTTTGAACTGACATGTAAGTTACTGTATCTAGAAAATATTTTGCATTGCAGTAAAGGATTTGAAGATTCTCATTATTTTGCTTTGTTGACTGAAGAAGTAAGCATAACATTTCTCAGTAATACTAAAGCTTTGAAGTCTTCTATTAGATCAGCTTCTTTCATAAAAGAGAGAGCATGGAGTTGCTTATACCCAGAAACATCTTTTCCTTTGTTATATATTATTCAGCTATTTTCAGTACTTCCATAATGTAACAGTGCATTTTAGGTACTGAGTTTTAAGACTGCAGTATATGACTTCAAAAAGTTCCCTTTGTATAGAATGTTCATCAATTGCCTGTAAGAAGAAGAAAAGAGATGAGCACGTCACTTACACCAAAAATATTAAAAAAAAATCATACTTTAAATATTTAACTAAACTTATCTTAATAAATAAATATTTCTGTGAGTTCAACAGTACAGAATCTTAGAGAAATGCACATACACTTAGGAATAAATTAATTCATATATTTTTTATTTATAAACCACTGAGTTCAGGAGTATAACTTCATTTAAATTAAGAATAGGAACAAAGAAAAACACTTAAGTAAATCCATATTAAAATACATATAAAGTCTGCAAAATGCCTCCTAACAATATTACAAACTTTTTTGTTCTTCCATTGCAAACTGTGCAGCAAAGTCCAACTCTACTGACTTCAACTAAGTACCTAAATACTATAAAGGTGAACACTACCAACAAATTAGAAAAAGACCAACAGTTTTGTAATTCCCAACAGACCGTCTGTGGACAATGGTCTCTACTTGTGTTGCTCTTTCAGCTTTGCAGTCGTATACACATGGATAAAATCAATACTGCCCATTTTTCAGTAGTAGTATTTTCATAGAATCACAGGATGGTTTGGGTTGGAAGCAACCTTAAAACATCATCAAGTTTAAACCCCCTGCCATGGGCAGGGACACCCTCCACTAGCCAAGGTTGTTCCAAGCCTCATCCAGCCTGGCCTTGAAGACAGCCAGGAATGGGGCATCCACAACTTCTTTGGGCAACCTGTTGCAGTGCCTCACCACCCTCTCCATGCCAATTTTTTCCTGATATCTAATATAAACCTACTCTCTTTCAATTTAAACCTATTACCCCTTGTCCTGTCACTGCAGGCCATTGTAAAAAGCACAACTCCCCCCCCCCCCCCCCCCCCCCCCAGCTTTCTTGTAGACCCCCTTCAGGTACTGGAAGGTGCTATAAGGTCTCCCTGGAGCCTTCTCTTCTCCAGGCTGAACAAGCCCAATTCTCTCAGCCTGTCCTCATAGGAGAGGTGCTCCAACCCCCTGAGCATCTTTGTGGCCCGTTTTCTATTTAAAAGCTTTAATATCTCATCCTGTACCCTAGCTTTAGTATTTATTTAATTTTAATAATTGAAAAATTTGGCAGAAATAAAACAGCAAAGCAGGTAACATTTGAGTGAAGTGTCTATTTTGCTCATTTGTAAGTTTTGTAATTTCAAGTACTATCTGTGTATGCACTGGGCATTTACAGCTATCTTCAACTGGGAATCTTTTTCTGTTTCAGAAGCCTACCTCAGTGTTTCTGAACAGTCACTGTTACTCCCCTCCTCTTAAATCTGAGACAGCACTGCAAGCTGAAAAAACACCAGGTAGATAATAGTTTCTTTACTAGGTGGATTTTCTTCTCCTGGTAGGTTATTTACACTGTGTATTCTATTTACAATTAGCCTGGTAAGATTCCAGTGACCAAAGACCAGATCTTAACTTTTTTGAAGAATGAAGATACTCAAATTTTTCATATACTAAGAAGTAAAAGTGATTAAATGTATGTTGAAGGATATTTATTCTGTGCTATGTTGAAGAGCAGGCAACATCATTCAGTCTGAACTTCCCTTAAATTCTGAAGGCAGTGCTGAACACGCAATGTAAATGAAATTACTGGTGAATGAAATCCACATTATATTAAAAATTTAGACTGTTGGTGCTTAAAAGTCCTTCCCTCACTTTCTCCCAATTTTCTTTTTTCTAATCAGTTTCAGATGACAAATATATTCTTTGAAGTGTTTTAAATGATATGGTGAAACACACCTTTTCAAAGACCTGGTTTAGGTACTCTAAATGTTTCCTTATATCTGACAGATACATGCTTATTGTAATTGCTTATTTTGTGTCCTGTACATGGTAAGACTGTGATTCTCAGAAATAAAATACTGTGTAATGAATTAGCTCCAGTGATAACTACCCTTTTTATTATACAGCAGAGTAAACAGTCATTAATTTAAAACATGTAAATTGGAAATCTGAGAACCATATCACTAGCTGTAGTGGGACGTATTCCTACAGAGCGTGATTACTTCCATAATTCTTGAATATGTAAGAATTGCTGTGAAGCAGAACAGTCAGACGTTCCCAATAACTGCTGCCTCATTAAAAGAAGAAAGAGAATTTGTGGACATAGGAAGAATCTACAAGACATCCAATTTCTAAATTAAAACCTAAAATAGTTTGAGGATCATGAGAATAAAGGTTTGAAAGCTTATTACTTCCTATGAAGAAATAGCACACTCAGTATACATTTGAAATTGTTGAAATATTATGAAAAAATCCTGTAGAACTTAAAACCAGTTGCAATTGGCCTTTGAAAAGTAGACATGATTTTAATTGAAGGTATTTTTTAAGAAAGAAAAAAAGAACACAGAAATGAAGCCTGATTCAGTATGCAGTAGAAGGATAGAGGCAGTGAAAGTAATTATGTGTTTAAAGAGATATCATTCCATTTTGCAGTTCTTTAGGTTTATTCCAAAGCTTATGCTCTGGTTATCTGTAGCTATCAGTGGGTGTTTGCGACATTAGGTTCTAATAGGCTGAACACTGAGGGGCTTTCAGGGAGCGCAACTCTAGAATCTCCTTTCTTAAACTGAATCCTCAGAGCAGTTGATCACTGTTGGGGCTCTGAGCTGCCCCCTGGAGACCTCCAGAGCTCCTTTCCCACTCAACTGCCCTTGTGTATGAATTTTAGGATCCTGATTTAGGAAGTCTGGATTGCGCAATGGGGAAGAAATATCTCTCTT
This sequence comes from Rhynochetos jubatus, assembly GCA_027574665.1. Taxonomy (NCBI): domain Eukaryota; kingdom Metazoa; phylum Chordata; class Aves; order Eurypygiformes; family Rhynochetidae; genus Rhynochetos; species Rhynochetos jubatus. The sequence goes on along the minus strand of CM050649.1, from coordinate 121,665,943 downwards.
TTAGACACCGCAATATCTAAGTTAGGTGGTCTGTATATGCCCCTGAAGGCTTCATTTGTAGGTTTCAAAGTACACTACTTTTCAGAAAGAAGGAACACTTACAAAGATTTACTAAAAAAAAAAAAAAAAAATCCCTTTGCAAAACTACAGCTTTACAAAACTCTTTTCCATTTTTGTTTTAGATGAAAATATTTTATTTCATTTTTTTCCTTAAAATTAAAGAGTGTCAATCACTATATAATATGTACTAGTAAGACAAAGCTGATGTATTGTGTAGAGAAACTCACTTTTGTTCTTTTACTGAAGATTTTGAGTATCCTGAAAAAAGATAACGCCATTTGATTACACGTCTGACATGCGACAAGCTCTTTGACCGGTCAGTTTTCTTTATATAAAGTGATAGCAGCTTGGATTTGTACAATGAAGGCTGTAGCAGCATTCTTGGGCTAGCTGTGTTGCCTCTCTTATTTTTCCCCTCCTTCATTCTAATTCCAGACCCTTTAGTATGCAGTGCAATGCATTCATTCAAATTCAGTGTTAGGTCATGTTTAGAATACAGGAGAGGTTCAGTGACGCTCATTATCAGAGGCTGTAGGATGCACACATCCTCTGCTAACTCATTACCCTTCCAGGCTCACATCTTGAGTGGGGGCTGTCCTGAAGATCTGTCCATCCCAGCTCATTGCTAAGGCCTGAGCAATTCCTGGCCTAAAGTTCTCTCCTTTCAAATATAATGCCAGGGTCTGAATGTTTTTTGCCCTCAGGCTCCATTCTTTCAGACTGATCATCAGGGTTTGAATGAATGTTGCCTCTGGGTTGTCTCTTTTCAGTTTCAATTTCAGAGCTGGAGGTCTTGCTGCCCTCAGATTTTCACCTTTCAGTTTCAATATTGTGGTTTAAAGACCTACTGGCTTTAAATCACTTTCTGTATTAATATTTTTTTGTGTCACACTTCAGTTAGACACAGTTGCATTGCTGTCATTGATGACACATCCCTTCATACATTTCACAATATTCATTGAGTGGTTTGATCAGGATTTTTTTAATTATTTACACTTCTGTGCTATTCTGGGCTGCAACGTGGTAAGACAGTATTACATTTAAAGGTGGCTCTGAATTGCCAGTCATTGATAGCATGTGTGGAAATGTCTGTGATGTTGCCTTTATAATTTATATGTAGTTCCATACAGCACTGCTCACTTCTCATATGTTGCTTTGAGTGTGCTTGTCTGATTTATCCTAGAGATTTTCTAGAAAAAAAGAGCTCTTTTCTTCCACCATCTCCTTGTCCTTCAAAATTTCATGCATGCTGTACTTCCATCAAGGCCAAGGTAAGATTACGTGTGACTGCTTCAGAGAACCACAGATTCACAGATGGGCTAAATGGGGAAGGTGTCTCTGGAGATCGCCTCGTCCAACACCTGACTCAGAGCAGGGTCACCTGCAGCAGGTTGTTCAGGCTGTGGCCAGTTGTGTTTTGAATATCTCCAAGGATAAAGACTCCATAGACCTTTTGGAGAACCTGTTTCAGTGTTTGGCCACCATTAACAGTAAAAAAAGTAGTTTTTTAGGTTTAAAGGAATTTGATGTATTTTATTTTGTGCCCATTGCCTCCTATCCTTTCACTAGGCTTTACAGCATATTTTTTTATGTTTAAAACACAGATAGTTCAGTCCATTGCATCTGCTGTTCAGCTGCAACATGCAAAGAGAGTACAAACGATATACTGTGCTAAAGCCTTTCCCTGTTAGACATGCACAAGCTTCATACTAAACCAGACCAAAACACTCTCTTAGAGATAAACTACTGTAAAAGTGAATATGGACACGTGCAACCTTTCAGAAGGAGGATTTTTTGGTTAGTTGGTTGGGTTTTCCCCCAGAAGTAATTTACATGTCTGAATGCTTGTCATTCAGAATGTAAAGGCATATGTCTTTCTTCCCCTCAACAAAGAGCTGCTATTTAGACCCTTGAATGCAGGTATATATCATCAGGCAATTAAACTCAGGCCCTGAGTATCATAACTATCAACACATGTTACAAGAAGCCCACTGAAAGTTAAATGGGCAGATTTACCAAGTCGATAAAGATGCAAATAGGAACCTAAACCAATTTGTAGAAATACTTATCACTTGCATAGCTTTGATCCTTCAAGCTGGGGTTCAGTAGCTATAAGGACTGCATGAGGCCAAGACAAGAGGTTCAGAATCCAGTGCAGGGTCCAGAGCATAAGTCTTGATTATTATTTGAAATGAATGCATCTATATTGTGTGTGCCAAACACATAAGGTCTTTTGGACTGTTCCTCCAAAGTTTTTTAAAATCCAGTGATAGCTTCCAACAGGAGACAAGCGCTAGAGTGTACCTGGCCATCTCCAGAATGTAACTTTCCATCCCCCTCTACACTTGTTTGACAAAGTATCCCAAACTCTTTAAACCTAATACTACATTCACTTCTACTCTACAATAATAGAAGGGTTGTTTCTTACGAGTTTAAGACCATTCCTAGTAGCCCCTTGGTGCGTTCATGATTAATTGGACTCTGCTGCTTTGATTTCCCTTTTTTTTAATCAGTTTGTTATACTTACATTGAAGTAAGGAGGAGTGGAGCTTTTAACTTCCTGATATGTTTACAAAAAATAGTTAATCTAGCCTTGTATTTACGAATTGTACTGTGGGTCCTTTAGAAAGGCTGTGGGATGTGGTCATTTAGGAACCTAAGAGTTTTGACCAATCAGTAAATACCAGACAGTAAGTAATCATCTGTTCCACACTAAGTTTTCATGGAAATGATTTAATATTGCCCATTAAAAGCTCAGTGTCATTGCTCTTCTGTTAAAGTAGGCTATGTCACCTTACATCACATATTCTGTGGGGTGCTGTAGGACAAGGAAAGGCACATGGAAAGTAACACTGAGCTGCTGAGGTGCAGTTATTTGTTACCTTACAGTATTCTGTAACAGTCTCTTTTCATTCTTGAAAACAGATTTCAGATTCCTAATCTTGTATGTGTAGAAAGAATTATATCCCAAGGTGTTGTTTATCCTCATTTTCAACGGGAGTGACTGCTGCAAAACCATAGGAAAAAAAACAACCTTGATGTATCCCTTAAATAAATAATTAAATAAATGTATGTATTTGCTGACATATTAACCATGGAATGTGATTTTCCTGATTGAGTACACAGCAAAATGCAAGTCATATTTTCCAAAAGTATCTTTTGTGAGAAATCTTGTGAAACAAGGTCATATGAATCTCTTCCAAATTAAAGTAAGACTTCTCTTTTGAGCAATGCTTAATCTCATTCGAAAGAACAGCTAGCGTGCATTCAGAAGCATAATTTCATCAGTATATGAAAAGATGAATGTGAAAAGATTTAGTTGATTTGTTTCATAGGTAAGCTAATTTTACAAAAGATGTTTGAAAAAGGAGGACATCTGAAATGCTAATGGGTATTTGAAAGTTTTATTTTGTCCTGTTCAGGATCTGGGATTTGAGAATTCTATGTGTTTAACCTTTATTCATTTTTTTCCACACCGGGGTATTCTTGAGGCTTACGCATGTCAGACTAGGTTCTGTTTTTCCAGGACACTCTTTTATTATATTCTTTGAAAGTATCTAAGTGACTGATGCCTCCTGACTTTGATCTTTCATCGAAACCTCAGACCACTGTGCTAGTTTGTGGTATTTTTTGTTTCTCAGATAGTCCTGTCCTAATGATCTCTATTTGGTCTTATTATCCAACCTTTTGAATTCAAAACCCTCTCAGCTAACATATTTTATATCTAGTCCATGCTAATAAAAAATACTGTTTTGAAACCACGTCTTGAACTCATGGCAAATTTTGAGCATCTAATATGGGTTATCGGTAAACCTTTTTTTATCTGTCATCACAGAAGAGGTACAATGGACTGAATTACTGTGATATACTGCTATTACACCCCTGATCAGATTTGTTTTTGCAGTGTTAGGGCACCAGTTTGCTTTAAAAATTATTTTAAGTTACTGGCTCAAGATGAGTCCTTCTTTGTGTTACAGTACAACTGTAACTGGGCAGTTCTTCATTTGATGAAAACCAACAAAGCTTTATCGAAGACAATTAAAATAAATTTTGCCTCTGAGACAACTAAAATAAATTTTGCTGACAGCCAGCATAATTATCCACATCTGTCTTTAATAAATAAGAAAGTGAAGCTAGGTAAAGGCACTACTAACAACATTTATAATATAATATACACAAAAACTGATGAATCAAATAAAGAAAAAGAAGAAAACTCACTCTTGCTGAAGTCCCTTACTACTGTTAATCCACTCCTAAAATTCATGTGTATGACTGCAGATAAATTAAATTACTTTGTAAGGAAGTAACACATACAGATTTTGACCTGTCAGATTTAATAATTTATATGGAATTATTATTTATTTATTTTTACACTAGGAACTGCAACAGAAATACAACCTTTAATATCTTGTTGCTATTTAGATATGGCTCACTTAAGGGTACCCTGTGATGGGATGGTATTCAATATTGTGAAGCAGTAAGATGGGGATATAACTTCAGTTATGCTTTTAATGTACTATTGCTCCAGTAAGAAGTCTGCAAAATAATTGTTTTCTTGATGCATAAACTTACAAAGGTGACAATCAAAGCCAGTCTCTAACAACAATGTACTTTCTTGTAATCTATTATTTACTGTTATTTTATACTTCTGAAAAATAAATCTTTTTATGCTTTTTATGATTTAGTCTTATTCTTACAATAAAGTTGAACAAATTTGAAAATGCTGCCTTCGTAGACTTCTTTGAATCACACTGTTAAATTCATCCATTCCAAGATAAATTATAAGGTCTGACAGTCTGTTACACATCTCTGGGAAATATTTACAAGTATTGTCTAGTAATAATCCAAACTAAGAATAAAATTCTTTGGTTGTTCAACACAAACCCAGTATAATTAATTGTTCCAATGAGCATAAATAATGAGGGATAAATTGAAATAAGAATCTCTAAGGCAGGTAATTTGAAGATCATTAATCTGTAATAGGGAGAAAGGTCTTAGAGGAGACACTAGCAGAGTTTCTAATAGAACTGTAAATGACTGCTACAATAAAATAATCATTTTACCTGTACTGTTGTGTAATGTTTCAAAAATAATAACACTGGGACCAACAATATGGAATGCATTTAGGACACACTAGAAAAGGACATATTTTACCTTGATTAATATTCAGTAGAAATTCATCATTTGAACCGGATAGCATACATTCTTCTTACCACAATGCTATGGGTATATCAGAATTAATTAATTTGTGTCATATAAGAATCAGGAATGATGTCTTAAAACACCATTACTGCATTTGAATGTATTCTAGTTAGTAAAATTTTTCACTGATAATATTAAATCTCTCAAAATACAATAGCTGATTCAAGATTGAATAGGTGAATAACAGATCCGTAGAACACCAAAAGTAAGGTTAAAATCTTGTATTAGCTCAGGCTAAACCTATCCACCCTGACCTCATTGGCAGGCTCATACTGTGGCTTGAATATCAAGTAAGTCAGCATGTGTGGTCAGTGCAGAAAAACTGGAGCAAGAGCCCTCAGTGTGATGTCGATGAGATGCATGCCTACCAAAGCAGTACAGGTATCGCTAGATATTATGTCTTTGCTTTAGAAAGATGAAATCCTTCCTTTTTTTTTTTTTTCTTTTCAGGAATGTCATATAATTTCACTCCATTCTTCTCAAATAGTTCAGTCTTTTTACTGTTGTAAATGATAATAGAACATGACATATTGCAGTCAGAAACAGGATCATAGGTTTACTTCTGCACCATCTCCAAACAGAAGAAGTTATTTTTTTTTTTATAAAGGCAATTTTTCTTTAGGAATAGGTACTGAAACAAAGCATAGACTCTTCTCTAGCAGAGGAACCTGGAGGTAAAAATAGTAAATTTTGGTTACACACACACACACTGAGGTCTAGGAGTGAACTTCGGCATAATAAGTAAACAATATGAAACCCAAATACATTCTTTACTCAGTACCATATAAGAAAACAGCAGTCTTTCTAAAACAAAATTCATGTGCATTATATTTACAAATGCTACCTGTGATGGTATAGTAATAGAAAACTGAGGGAAAGACAAGTCCTGAATTAAAAAGTCATTTAATTGTGGCCATTCATTGCATGAGACCAAAGTATAAAGCTCAAGTGATAAACACATGGACTCAAAACTAGTTGGTCTACTTTGTTTCAAAGTGTTATTGATTTTACGTCATAGCAATTCTGTTTTGTCTAACACTTGCAAGGAAAAGATAAACTGTGTATTTTTGTCTTTTTTGCGAAGACCCAACACATTTCTTGCTATATTAATATCAAACATTTCAATTGTATAGTAATATATCTAGAGAAAAAAAATAAAATAAGACATGCACAGTGTGGATGTTTTCATCTAATCTGGTCATCCTAGACCTCTCATATGTATTTCTAGAACATCATCAATCTCACCGTAAGGTATTGAAACAAAATTTGATTGTATCCTAAAACTGACTGGTTTTTCTGTTGTCTATAGAGGAAGCCTAGGGTGAACTGCATGGATACAGATGAATAAGGTTAAATGTATGCAGTTAGGTGAGATGAATATCTGCATTACTTGTGTGAAGTGCTTATTAAAAGACTTTTAGAAAAAAATACTGTAAATTAAAATAGCTCTATTGACCAGAATAAAGCAAAGCGGTGAGTTTCACAAATCAAAAAGGAAGGGAAGCTATGATTTTTCACTGAAAGGCAAAAAATTTCACAATCCTTAGATGACCATGGACAAATAAACTGAAAGGGTAGCATGGCACATTTTTACCATCTAGTCTTCTTAAACAGAAATTGTAATGATTAGGAAGTGCAAGCATGGATATTAAGAATAGAGGTGAACTGGAATTGAGATAAATTCCTGACTAGACCATTCCCTTTCAGACCTTACCAGAAGACTTCAGTAGGGGAAGCAAGGATTTCTGTTGTGTCTTTCCTAATCCACCACTAGTTTGAGCTGATTCTCTCATTTCTGTGTTGAATGTACACTGCCATTCTCAGAGGGCAGACTTGCCACACTGTATATTATATATCCCAAGCATCCTTCTCTTCTCTTCTTGAAAAGTGTCTAAAACTTTCTTCCCCTGCCATGCCTTCATCTGCAAAATAGAACATTATTTTTGTCTTTTACCTCCTTTTACCGTAGGAGTTTATGGTGTAATGCCTCTGGGGGAAGGGCTTTGCTATATATTAATCTAATTCCACTGTAATTTATCTTTGAGGTGCTGGTCTCTGTATTGAACTAGGAAAAAATAATGCTTATCTTCTGAAAATGTTGAGGATTAAAGAAACCATTTGAGTACCAACTTAAAATGATTAGTCATAACAAAAGACATGAATAAAAATAAAAATGAGGTTTCAATGCATTTTTAAAGTTCAACTTTAATAGAAAATATTATAACTTAAACTTTTAGAATGTGCTTTACCACACATGAGTTTTGAAACAAAAAAAAAAACATTCTGAAACAAGAAAAAACTTAATATTATCAATAAAATAATAAAAATATGCTTCTTGGACAGTTTCCTTTTTAAAAGTTAAATTTTCAAGACAATTTATTAATCTCTTATCACAAAGATTTATTTTCATAATTAATACATTTCTGAGGAAACAAATGAAATTTTCAGTTCCAAGATTAAATAATATAGGTGACCATTGTAGGATTATATCACTGTGTATCAACATTAATGTAAGAATGGCATAATAAATTTTTGATATATCTTCCTGTCTATCTAACTATGAAGTTTTACCCAAAAATTTCTTTTCCACATCTGTCTCCATGATCTCTTATCTGTGAAAGTGGCAGAAGCACTACTTTTTCCTTCTTAATCTAGTCAAACTTTTTCTTTATGAAAAACACTTACATATTCTCCTACACCAAGTTTAGCATCATAGGCAACTTACTGTTCAAAAATATGATTCCTGGTAATGTCATGCTGAAATGCGAACACCTCAAAACTATCTGCTTTGACTAGATAGCCCCTCAGGTATTTAAAGTTAACTTCTGACAGTTCTGGGTTATGAATAATTCACATTCTGAACAGCATCTCCAGTAACACATCAATAAGCTGAAGAAATTTAAGTTTCCCCTAAACTTTCTTGAAAATCTTTCATTCTTTATGGCAATTGAGCGATCTCTGAAATATGCATATGTATATAGTTACATATTTTTGTTACTTACGTGTATGCATATATGTCTGTCATTAAAAAATGAAAGTTTTGGTAGTCTTTACCAGATGGTGCAGCCTTAGAGAAAGATATTTGTAAAACATGCTTGAATTAATGTGCATGTTTCAAAATGTTGATATGCATTCTTTGCAGACTAGAAGAAAGTCAAGATTTAACTACTCAATTCCTGTGATACAATTTTTCAGTGAATGATCAGCAACTGTTTACTAATTGTTAATACAACTGGAAGGAAAATATATACTAAATTATCATCTGGACTACTGAAATCTTAGTAAGTCAGGCAGCATAACAACAAGAAAAAAGGTTAAGATCTGCCATGAGGAAAATGGATACTGCTAATTATTTTTTATTTAACACAGCCAAGCTTTTTTATATTTCAGATACCTGCTGTATATAGACCTAAAACTTTTCTTTATGCCAAACCTGTCTGGATTAGATAGAACAAGAAATACAGCAAACACTCTCATCTCAGGGTGTTTTATGATGGAGGCACCTCATGGCTATTCCTAAAATCACAGAATTGTGGGAATCAGCCAATTCAGGGCTCTGTCAATTGCTGATAGATTTTCTGTTATTGCTGTGCCTTTTCTCACTATACTCAATTCTGTTGTTTTGCTCTGAGAAACATGTAGTAAAAGATTAGTCAAGCAGAGAGAAGTATAGAAAAATTTTTATACGCTCAGAGCCCAGTGTTACATATGCAGAAAAGCTGAGGTGTTTTTTTTCTGGTAGCATCTAAGCTTAACTCACCTTTTCTACAAGCTATGCAGCCCTGTCACTCTTTCTGTGTGTATGCTGAGAGACACAAAACATTGCCGTAGCTCAAACTTCTTTGCAAATCATTGCTGAGCTTTCTCTGTGTGGATTGTATCTGGCCTAGAGGTGGAGGATGCACCTACAGCAGCATTCATTCAAATCAAGAGTGCACTTTTGACCTACATCTCCTTATCATCCCCTCTAACTCTGATTTGGTTCACACCCCAGAGCAGGCTCGGAGAATATGAACTGTGTTCCTCTTGGATGAACTGAAGTTGTGCTTCAGGAGCACACCTAATGCAGCGTAACACCTGGTAGGCATTCATGAATATGGATTTTTTCCCATATGTAACCTAATTTGTAAGAGGCTTTTAAAATTTCTTTCAAACAATGACTGAGCATTTGTGATTTGTTATGCAGAGAGCAATACAAAAGCCGTACCTTGACTAGAAGTTATGCTGCTGCTACCTACTAGATCACCTCCATTTTTTAATCCAATGCAGTTGTCTTCACTAAGAATGGAAAATTCTCAAGAATTGCTTAAAATAAGCATCCTCATGGCCAGTTATTTTAAACCACTGGTTGTGGTGTTTACCTTGGGTCCTTATCCTTCCTCATATGCTTATGCATTTCTCCAGTATGCATGTAATCTCACTGATTAATACCTTAAGAACATGTCACTTTGTTCAAGAGCAACACAATGTGTCACTTCGTCAAATCCTTTAAATTTTTTTTACATTTAAAAGAATCACAGAAGCATGCTGTGAACTCAGTCATATAACGAATTTTCTGGAAGCTCTACCAAGATTCACGGTGTTCGGAATTTTAATTTTATGGGGAAATGTGACATTTTGATATGAGATAAAGTTCTTCACCAAAATGAAAAAAGATTTTTTCACAATTTCTTTCTAATATGGAACATTTTATTTTTAATATTTCAGTATGGTCAACTATTCTGGGTTAGTATCAGAACACATTCTAGTATTTATGTAAACTGTATAATACTGTAACATTTAATCACCAAAAAAGTAATACATTCGTTTAGAAGTTGAAATGCCGCAAAACAATAAAAATGAAATGTAATTGTTAATCTAACAATGTTTTTCAGTATTTGAAGAACAAACCAGAAAACCTTAACTGATTCTTTTTAACTTTTCCCCAGATTAACACTGTATTACAATCAACGTTATTCAGTTTCATTTTTAACATAACTACACTTTGAAACAAAGCTGCAACACTGATTTTTTTGACCATCTGTATTGGAGAGCAAAACTAACAACACTGTGAAAGGGGGTATTATTTTCTGATTTATGACATAAATGTGAATTAATTCATTTACCCATAAACAATTCTTACATTTATACCATAGCCTTGGGTATCCTACAGGATCAGTTACCTTAAGTGTTTCTTGTTATCAGTTGTTAGTAATAACCTTATACATTGTTATGAAATTACAAGGTATATCCACTGAGTTGTTGGGCACAAAAAACACAAAAAAGGGCAGAGTTTCCTCATCCCTGATAATATTTTTAAGGGCTAATTTACCTGTAATATCTTGATTGGAATATCATGGAAACACAGGTACTTTATAAATGAAAACTGAAATCTGTTTGACATGCACAGATGCAGTGCAACCAGCTGTGCATTTTAGAAGCTCAAGAAGTCTTTTATCCTCTAATACTGTTCTTTACCCTTATAAACCTTTGTTTTTTGTGTTTTTTGTAGTAGTATTTTCTCTGCATTCTCAGGAGAGAGTTCTCTCTTTTATTCTTCTATTCTACAGATCCAAGATTTTTTTTATTTTTTTTTTAACAGATGTTGCCAGTAAGAATTGAATGCTGCCTAGGCAGTTACAGAGCTCCTAGTAATTTACTTTTGTTTCACGCTCAGGAGACTTGAGCATGCGTATCAGTAGTTTTTATCATATGAAACAAAGAGCTTGGATTTTACTCAGCTTCGACTATCTGTGGTGTGCCTAAAGGTATATGTTAACATTTTTAGAGACACCAAGATGGTGCAGGTTGCTTTTTTAGAATTAAAATGTTTCAACTCAACAAAGGGTGTGGAATTGTAATAGGAAGTTGCATGACGATGCACCGTGGACGTGATCCGTATCCCACTGAAGCTAGCAGACTTGTCGATTTCATTAGAAAGTGGAGCTGGTCTTATCTGTGATCCACAAGCAGGAGGATTGTACAAGCGTTTTGATAGCAGTGCTGATACATTTGATGCCAAGTTGTTTTGCATGTTAATGAAAATACGCTGATGGTGCCATATCTGCAGGTAATTTAGTATCCATATATTTATGTAAAAGGCTATGATTGTGAAACCTCCAACCCTTCTATTTCTGCTGCCAGTCTGAAGAAATAATCTGTAGTCATCCTGCATAAATTCTTGCATTTATTGGAAATTACACAATAACCTTTTCTGAGGATCTTGACTTCTACAAAAACCGCATTTTCATTGCATAGACCACTTTCCCTTTTTCTGTTTTAGAAGAGAGAATCCACTTCTGATACACCTTGCTTCTAGTATCACATGGTATCATCAGAGCTGGTAGATTCAATAATAATAAGTCTAGTATGCCCTATGTGTACATGGAATCACAACACAGCAGATTTGCCAGGTTGTTTGAAAATCAGAAGTAGATTGCTACTAAACAAAGTCATGTGCCGTACAAAGAGGTGTAAGCTGTAATACCTACATCAAGAGCTGTCTGGAGCCTAACCCTGCCACTGAAGTCCAAGATAATGAACCTCTGCTGGAGCTGGAGCTGGAGCTCAGGTGAGCAGTCTTTGAGCTTGATGGAGGAGGTGGTACAACGCTTCACCCCACCTGGATTTCATGGTATCTATCACTGCTGCATTAAGAATATTTGGAAAATTTCACAAAGAGAAGATGATTTGTCTTTCATCTCCATCACTTCCTGCTGGTGGCTGCGCAAACACACTGGCTGTTGTATATGTATGCTGGAGGGAAAGAGTTGGGATAAGAGAAAAGTATATAGACAGAAAACAGCACTGAATTCTATCTTATGTCATTAACTACAAATATCCAATGACCAAATTACAGATGGAAAAAATATAGAATCATAGAATTGCTTTTGTTGGAAAAGACCTTTAAGATCGTCAAGTCCAACCGTCATATGTTCCTACCTACATTTTTTTATAATGTTTTCATAATATTAATGGATGGACTTGTATATTTTTGCTATCCATATTGAATGGAAGGGAAAAAAAAAGCTGTCCTGTCAAGAAAATAAATCCCTCCACTGTCCATAATGTTTTTCACCCATTTAGTGTTTCTCATGAAGTGTAATGCTCTAGAATTAACTGTGAAACAATAAACACAGTAATGTAACTGAAGGGTATCCTATTTCAATTAATGAAAACTACAGTCTGCTATAATAGTGAGGATTTCTCAGATTTCATCTACTGGTTTACTGTCACATTCTGTGTGACAAAATCGCTCCACAGACCTGAGAACATTAATCTAAAAAGATGTTGCTCTTCTCTAATAAATGAGACAAAAATGTCATCAAGAAAAGGTGCTGGGTTTTCAATAAGTTTTTTTTTTATTTTGAGGTGGAAGACACAGTCTTGAAAGGTATTGGGTATTTCTGATAAGAAAAAAAAATTAAAAAAGCATTTAGTAAAATCAGTTGTTGGTGATGTGGCACAGTATTTCTCTATGTGCTCATATTTAAAAATAGAATCATAGGATAATTAAGACTGGAAGGCGCCTCAGATTGTCACCTATTCCAACTTCCATGTAGGTATATATGTATATTTCAGGATCATTATTGTCACCACCATCATCACCAGTTTCTATATCACTAATGTATGAAAAATCCCATCTGTGGCTGCCTCTGATACACCCTAAGAAAAGCATAGCCAGCATCATTTGAATATGTTTTGGGTGTGGAGTACACGATCACATGTGCTTTATTATGCTGCACTGAGAAGGAAAGCATTTGAACATTTGCTTCAGATTTGGAATCAGAGAAAAATCCAAATTTGACTGTGAATTGTAATAAGCTGGCCAGTTATTCTTCCAGTCTGTCAAAATAAAACCAACCTCAAAAAATATAAAGCATTTAGGAGAGTCTGGACACTTGGACACAAGTTGAATTATCTATTAGAAATTTCTACTAATAAGAGATTCTTCTCTTAGGCCTTCATTCAGGACAGTTAGAAAATGTAGAAGATGAGGTAAAAATTCAAGATAGATTCTAAAAAAAAGTGTGCTTTATATGAGACCACTTACAGATAGTCCAGTGATTATTATACTTGTCCTTGATCAGGGATATCTATTACAAAGGAAAGGAGATGTTCTTAACCAAATGCAAGTATTTTTTGAACCCTTGCCCTTTAGCAAAAATGTTTCCTGTTAAAATTTTTCAGATGTGACAGTTCTCTCCATTTTCTTTCATTCCCCAGTGAACACAATTCCCTTTACTATGTAAAATTATGTTGCTGTCATGGATTATGTCAACTTTAACCTTTATTACACAATTTTGGTTATAAGTTTTCATGAATGGAATAGAAAACAAGAGGGAGAAAATCTCTGAGTAAGTGTGGTAACAGCCTAGTTATTAAAATTGTTCCTTCTATTCTGGTGAAGTCTGACTTTATTACGTTTTTCTCTTTCCTTATTACATTCTACATCTATATTCTTTAATGGCATTTTCCAGCAGGCAAGTTTTTATTTCTCAAATTTTAGATTGCATAGAAAGAATCTTAAACATGTTTGGTTTTTCTTTTTTTTTTCTTCATGAGTACGTCTTCATGGTCATGAGTCGAAATATTAAAGATGTGTGACTGCAGGCTTTAGCACTACTGACATTTATTGTGAATTTCCAACAAGGAAGTACAGATGAAACTATTGTACAGTGGCACTTCTTTTGACATATGTCTTACAAGCACAGATACGTTCCTGTAAAATGTAATTCAGACAGAACCACAAGCATTTTGCACTTTTAAAACTATAAATCTTAGATCTGCATACACTTCTATGGATTAAAATTCTTTTAGCAATTGCAATGAATTAAAATTCTTAATTTATGTAAGTTTTATCACAGAAAACTGGTCTGTCTCTCATGGTTGCTGACAATATGCACAAGTCTGATTAGCTGACATCTTTGTTGAACTGCAGTTGTTTATTAAAATAGTTTTATTGATAGACAAATGTATCTATTTCTGAAAACAGACAAGAGTTCTATCTAGCTTTAGTGGAAAAAAGTAATCATAAAGGAACTCAATTTTTCTTGCATTTTAGATTACTTTTTCAGATTAAACTTTGAAATATTTGATATTAAATTAGTTACTTCCCTGTTTTCCTGAAAATATAAAGAGTCTCTGTTTGCACTTTGGTTAAAGTACCAGAATGAGAATAAAGAAATCACAGTGAATCACTGAACTTTCTTTTAAGTCCAGAAAACCCACTCTCCATTTCTTCATTTTTCCATACATGAAATTAATCCAGGATTCATTCTTGATCTCCAGTTTATCAGGGAAGGCTATCATATAATATTAGTGAAATCAGTCTGCACTGCATGACAGCATCAATCTAATTTAGTAATATTTTTTAATGTAGGAATGACAATAAAAAGTGCACTGAGGAATTTAATTCCTTTTTCAACAAATGTGGGCATGCTAAATATTACACAATGGTGCTAGAAGAGAAGGATTTTCTACCAAGATAAAAACCCAATCAACCAACCAACCAAAAACCCAACCAAAAAAAAAAAAAAAACCCACCACCCTATAATAGAACATAAGAGCTGGAATCTGAAACTTAATTGATATAAATAAGAAATAAAGAACACATTTTTCTGTGTAATGCTTTTTTTAGGTTTTACCTACCATAAGTAGTGCAAGACTGTTTTCAGTAGCAAGCAGCATATTTCAATATGCAGCAATAGCTGCTTCTATAAAACTGTGCTGATGACCTGGTGTCATACACTATGGCCATTCTGGGGTGTGTTACTTTGGACGAGATGTAGTGTAGTCCTATGAACTGAGTACCACCTAGTGGCTGTAGCTCCTCAGATTCACTCCTAGTATTTATCTCCTTATTTTCTTTCATTTAAAAAAAAAATACAGTTTTGAAACTGAGGTCACTCTGCAATGCAAATCAAATCCAGATAAATTGGAACAATCAAGAGATTTGCTTAAAAATTGCATTCTGATCCAAGCTAGGATGCTAAGGTAGGTTCAGTCCAAATTTCACATAAACTCCAAAGGATATGATCTGATTTGCAAGTTTTGGGAGTTAGAGAGAAAAATGGGATAGGCGGAGTAAAAGTAACCAAACAGCATTGGTACCTACCATTCTAAGCCTCCTCCCCTGTAGAGAAAGTATCTGCTTGATATGTACATCTTCAGGTGATGATTTTTGGTCTGTGTAATGCAAGAGGTCAGGTGATGCTATAATTACCTTCTGGCTCTGAAACCTGAAAATATCATTCACGTGAATAGTTCCTTTGAGTACGATCAGAATACTCAGATGGGGAAAGCTGCGGCCATGCTGAAGTGTCTGCAGGATCAAGACACAGATAATAATTGTAAAGAATGATGTCTTCACTGTAGCCATACATGTTTAAAATATTGTTTAGCTTTACTGCCATTGTAATATGCATACAAGGAATTATCAGAACAACCTGGAAGGCTACATTTGAATTATCATTTGGTGAATTGGTTAATAAAAACAGACTAATATGAAAGTGGTTTTAAAATCCGCAGTAATTATGTAATTCCTTCCACTTTAATTGAGATATTCCTATGTGACTGATGTACACAAGTGTGCAATGTATTTAAAATTTTACTTCTTCTACTACTTTTTAGGAGCTCTGTTTTCATATAAAAAAATAAGTATGAATTGAGCTTCAGGAATGTAGTTGTATTGACAGCATACCATTGCCTCATAAACTTAAAATACGGAGGTGGAAGAGGAGGATACCAGACAGATTGAAAAGACAGTTGTGACCAGTAGATAACTAACTGGTCAGAAATATGAAGAAATTTACATTTTCACGGTCTGAAGGAAGTAGCTAGAAGGTGGAGGAGAGGAGAGGAGAGGAGAGGAGAGGAGAGGAGAGGAGAGGAGAGGAGAGGAGAGGAGAGGAGAGGAGAGGAGAGGAGAGGAGAGGAGAGGAGAGGAGGGAATAGTTCAGTTGGAAGAGGCCTACAACGATCAACTAGCCCAACTCTTTACAGGACCTAAACCAGGAAAACTATAAATGGTAAGAACTAAGGACAGATAATTTTTGGACAAATCAAAATTTACATCCTAGAAAGATTTTAATGCTTGGATGCAAAGTATACATCTGTATAATTTGAAATACAAAGTGCAAGTGGTACGATTGCAGTTCCTTGGCTTAGCAGTAGAGATGTTAATAATAATCTTACAAAGGTGTGCAAATGAGTAGAGATTGGTTCTGTATTACATTCCTGGTCTCAGCTAAATGCAGTAAAGCAAAATAAATGAAGGTTAAAAATGTCACTGGCAAACATAATAGCAGACAGCTGTGACAAATCTAAGTACAAAAACGGTGTTGCAGGGAAGGTAATGTAAAACAGTCTCAAACACAAATGTAAAAAATCTGAAAATTAGGAGATACTGTCAGAGCAGATGTGGGGTTTGCAGAAAGTGAGAAGATGAGATGGGCCTGCTGGGAGGGAGGGCAGGAGCAGGATCCTGCTGCGCTGCTCTGCAAAGAGAAATGGTCAGGGAACATATCAAAAACGTTCAAGGAGGAGGTCAAAAAGAGGAAGGAAGAGCAGATGGTTATATTAAAGCTGAGTACAGACAATTATATACTCAACAATGTCAAAATAAACACAGAGATAAAAATGGACAGCTTTGCATCTGTAGCTGTGCAATACGGAAAGTGGGTGAGCTTCTTGCAGACTTAGCCAGGAGTATAAGAGCAGAAAATCAAAACAAAATTGCAGGGGTCGGAGCACTTGCCCTGTGAGGAGAGGCTGGGGGAGCTGGGTTTGTTCAGCCTGGAGCAGAGATGGCTTAAAAATGACCCAATGTCTTTTGAGAATAAGACATTACTGTAATTCTAAGACATATCAAAATTATCCTTAATTTACATAATTTGTTAAAAGAAATTGCATAAATTTACATTAACTTTCAGTGGTTTTAATGCAAATTCATTTGTTTGTACAAATAATACCTGCTAGTTTAGTTGAACATATCAGACTGTGAAACAAAAAATGTGATTAAAGCATCTTGGTATAAAGTAAAGCGCATTGGTTTTGAAAAATAATTGGGTTTGGATGAAAGCTATTGGAATTAGCAAAAAACTGCTGTTTTAAATGAAAATCTGTTATTTCCATGTAAATATGTTGCTTATTATACAAATCATCTGATTTCAGTGGCAGTGATGCTTATTCAGTGAAGGTATATGAAGTGTCTATTTCAGGCAAAAATTATCCCTAAATATTTCCTTTTGAAGTAAAAAGTTAAGAAAAATATTTAAAACTTTTTTTTTTTTCTACTGTAGTTGATTGATATTCTACAGTAAAATAGTATTCTGTTGGAAAACACAGCCTGTGAGAAATGAAAACATTTTTTGTAAATGTATCACTTTAACTGAAAATTCAAAATTAAAAAAAATAATTTAACTGATTACAACATTATTGTTCATTTCCATTAGTTGCTCCTCACTTTTCATGTTATGTTTGCATTAAGAAAGGGTATTCAAAATATACTGAATGTATCTTTTAGTATTTACAGAATACTTATATAATAGCAAATATATGATTGGGCTAAATAGGAAAAATGCAGTTAAAATAGAAATTTTAGTTCCTTTAAAATAGAGTTTATTGATTTGACACATATTCTGAATTCTTGTAATATTAAATGAGAATTAATTTCTCTAAAGACTGTAGATTTGGGCAGGTGTAAAATGTTAGAGCATCAAACAAGATGGTTTGATACCATTCCCAGAACAGATGATTCATAGACCAACTGGTGAACCCCAAATCCTATAGACCAGATGGTTTTATTTTCCTTCTCATTTTCTGGAAATACAACAAAAGTTCTCTGGGGGTATCTGATGTATAACATCAGATGGGAAAAGACCGGAGATACTGTACCTTCTAAGAGGGAATTCTCAGGGAATCTGGAGCATGGGAATAAACAAAACCCCATGTTGGATTATAGGTACATGATTACTGTTTAATGTAATACTTGTATTGTTTTAAAATAGTCTAAAAATAGTCCATTCCACAGGCAGCTGTGAAGTGAAAGATAGAAATGTTTCCTCCTTACTAGATGACCATTGTGGATTCTTAATGAACATCAGTGGATTCTTAATGAACATCAGTGACTGAAGCCATGATATTTAAGAGGTACAGATAATTTCAATTATTTAACTACTTTCAAGGCACACAATGAAAGAAGATTCAGAGTGTTGTTTGCAAAGTATTACTGATTGTATACAAACCATTTAAAAATGGAAATCAGAAAATTCATTATATTGCTTCAATCTCAATATTGTAATAACCCAAGCAGTCTATAGTTCGTAAACAGAAAGTGAGAACAGGATATAATACGATTGTTGGAACAGTGAGATGTATCCTACAACATCAGATTGGAGAATTCGGTTTTGAAGATGATGGTGTGTAGCATGTAAGTGGTAGAGGAAAAGTGGAAAATGCAGTATGGAAATATCAAACCCAGTCCTTCCAGGGATGTTGACACTGTCAGAGTCAGTTGAATCCAGCTTGTAGGGTACACTAGCCTTCGCACAAGTTATCCTGGCTATTGATTTTTGTTGGCACTTCTGAAATTTCAAAGGTACTGATATCATAGAATTGTTGAATAAAATCATACAACAATTTAGGTTAGCAGAGACCTTTGGAGACAATCCAGTCCAAACCAAACTGAAAGCTGGAATGTTTCCCCACTATGCTGTGAGACAGTGTGTTCCTCCTCACCTTTTATCAGGGTCTTAAATATACCCTATAAATGCACAGCTGCAAAGTGGGGAAGGAGGTTTCCTCTTGTGACCAAACTTGCAAGCTTCTGGCTTTCCCATTCCTGGCATTCTGCATTCTGTACTTACTCAGGTGCAGCTTCTACCTGTCCCTCCTTCCACGCAATGTGGGGTTTAGGTTCTGCCAAAGGACCCATCGATCCCATGTCAATCTCTTTTTGATGGTGTGCAGTCTTCTCGCCTTCTCCTTCAGCTCCTTTAGCTGTTGACTCAGTGTTTCAACCACACTCATCAAAGCACATCTCCCACAGGTAAGGCTGCTTTTACCTCTGCCTCTGGGAGTTTCACCAGGCACTGAGAACTTGGAAGATGTGCCAGGAGCCGTCACTCAAACTGGCCCTGCAAAGTTGTCCCTGATGTGTCCTGGCTGCTGTTGAACCCACTATGGCTGTCCCATGCAAGCTTTGGACATTTTACCTTCTCTTCTGCTCTAACTGTTGGTCCCACTTTGCCATCCTTGTTCACTGCAATCTCTGGTTGCTCTTGCTTCAGATTATAAGGTGAATGGTCAAAGATTAAAATACTGAAATGAAGTAAAAAAAATATTGTTGGCCAGAAGAGGATGTGTTCAAGGAACCACAGAGATACAGTCCATCAGTCCTACAAAAGTAGGAGCTGCTGCTATTGCCATTTGAGTCAGTGATAGAGCTACTTCAGCCACTATGAACGCTGGCACCTAAAAAACTTTAAATTAAAACATTTGAAAACCTGACAAATCACTAGAGGCAATTGTTGAGTCTACAAGGATATCTCTTAAGTAAACCCAAGCTAGTGCCAGAAATACCAAATCCCATTTTCATTTGTATATGATATAGATAAATGTCTATATTTATAACAGGAGATTGCACCAGAGACCAAATTATTTAACTATCTAAATCTTGTATTGGGCATCTTTCCCTGAAGCTCTTTGGTAAAATGTGAGCATGGCTCCAAGCCCATAAGCATTTCCCCAAATGGGGAATTTGAACATTAAATTTGAACATTGATACATTTGATCCAAAATTACTACATACAATAGATTATTAATTCTGTGTAAACCTTGTAAACTCCTTGTAAAAAGAAGAAACAAACAAACAAACAAAAAAGACGAAAGAGAGAGGGAGGATATTCCTGTTGTCACAGCTCCTACAAACTGTGAATGTGAGCATTCAGAAATATCTAAACATGTGTGTTAAGATCAGCATTTTTCTCCTTTCTTTGATACTGGAGTTCTTTTTTTTATCTTCTGCTTTAAAAAAAAAAAAAATTAACATAAGGCATTGGTTTCTGTTTGATTTGTAACTTGTTTTGAAGTATCTAGTCTCTCCTTAGGGTAATGTTTCTGCTCACTATATTTAATGCTTATCCTTCTCAAGAGAAATGGAACTTCTAGCTTTTTTAAACTAGAATATATCTATATATATCTATATCTATTATATCTTCAATACTAAACTCTGATATACAGAGTTGACTTTTGTTTTTACATGTGTTTTTTAAGATTTGTGTCATTGTTAGCACACAAAACAAATAATTATTTTGTTAAATAGGTCTTCAACAGTAACAGTACGTACATTCTTCTGTTCTCAGATCTTATGGGTATATATGGGTGTATATTTATCTGTTGGACTTTTCCAAAGAGTAGGTGCAGTGCTGTGTAATATGTTCTGTTCCTACCTGCTGATGTTGGTGTCCAGTTTTTTTCTAGATCTAAGCAAGGGTAGGAAGAAAAAAGAGGAATTGCTAACTTTGATTTAAAAGAGTGCCATAAATCAGTTCAAATGTTTTTGAAAACAGGCTTAAATCTGAGTATTAACTACAAATATCTGAACAGAATTTCAGTAAGATATCGGTAGAACCTGGCATTTTGAATACCAGAGTAGTAAAATGAAATTCCAAACAATACATCTAAGATTCATCATGTTCCTTTTAAGATCTTTAAATTTACTACTCTTTCCTCAGACTCAGTATTGTAACATTCTATTAATCAAGTAATAGTAGGGTCTTGCTTTTCCACAGTTTCTTTCTTTTTTCTTCTTTTATTTTTCCAATTTGAGTTTTAACTTTTTTGGCACCAGAAGCCCCTGCCATGCTAAAAAGCACTGGCAATATAAGTACTGAAGGTTTTCCTGATGAGGGGTTTGACTCAGAAGATGCCAGAGTTCTGATGCATGATTGGAGAGACTACACTGCCTAGCTTTGTGTCCGGGCATAGTTTGATTTAAAAAACATGGATTTTAACCATGTGATGTTGTCCAGATGAGAGAGTTCTCCCACTTATTCAAACTTCAGGTTTCTGGGCCAGATGCCCTTGTTCAGGTGATAAACTATAGTAGCATCCCTACTCCCCACACACTATTCCCACTGAGCATGTTGTGTAGCTGCTGTTACATCACTTGGTCCACTGCTATCTGGATAAATGGTAGGACAGCAAACAATGTCAACAATTCCAAAGAAAAGCTTTTTTAAACTTAACCACATCAATTGGTTTTCCTTCTGCTCAGTTTTCTTTTTTTTTTTTTTTTTTTCTTTATTTTGGGGGTTGGGGGTGTGTGTTTGGGGTTTTTTTTGTCTGTTTCCCAAATGGGAAATAAAAACTGCATGTCTGAAAGCTGATTATGAGGAGGGAGTGAGTTTTTCTTCTGTTTTCACAAGGCCAGACATGGTCTGCAGCTATTTGTATACCCTAACAGAAGCTCTGAAATTCATACTTCTTCTCTCAAACTGCATCACTTTAGCTCTCATCTGGTTTGCCTCCAGTACCATTTCCTCTCAAACAAAAGTGAGTTGCTTCTTCTCTTTTACTGAGCTGAAGGTGAGCTGTTGGCTTTCCTTTAAGTTTTTCAGGAAAACCACGTAACTCTGTAAACTCTTGAAACCCTGGGTTACAAACATGGAAACACAGCAATCTATTAAGTGGCCATTAGAAATAAGGCTTATTGAGCTTTCAGCTTGACCCAGATCTTGGCAGAGAGCAGAAGAGCATCTCTTCAGTGAACTCAGTGGTGCTATGGTGATACACACCAGCTGAAGTTGCTTACTGTGGCTTTCTATATGCATTACTCAGTGAGTGATCATTGTGAAGAGCCCAAACACTAAATTAGTCATGTTTTTAGTAGGTCAGCTCCAATACATCTTTCTCTTAGAAAGAAAATTACCTTGCTAATACACCAAATTTTCTATTTTTTTTTCTGTCAAGAGACCTTTCTATGAAATTTGTCTACAATTAAGTAACAGCCAGAAAAAAACATGATGATAATTTTTAAATTAGAACTTCACAGTCTTGTAAATCTTAAAACAGATGCTGATAGTCTCAAATAAAATTTCAGCAAAGCTAATCTAAACTCACAGAATCAATCTTTCCCTGGTCGTATATAAACTGCTAACACCTTGCATCTTGTCCCCCGATGCCACAGAGAAGATAATTTCAAATACTTCCTGATAAAGTAGAATTTGAACTGCTTCTCTGTTGTTAAAATAATAATAAAAAAAAAAAAAATTGGTTCAAAGACTCCATCAGTGCTGAAGACACTTTTTAAATAGCCTGGCTTTGCTTGGGAATATCCTGGCATTGTCTCATAACTATCTGATCTTTTATCATGGTACTGAACACTCTTTCTAAAAGATCGTGAAGAGCGAGGGAGGGGAATATTACCCCTTCTGATTAAATTCCTTTCCACAGCTCTAACAGAGTCAGCGTTGGCCAAGTTTGCTTTTTAAGGCTTTCTCTGTAAACCATTCCCACAACGGACAGAAGTAGCCCTTTCAGTCTTATATTTTAGAGGGAAAATGACCCTATTTGTGCTGCTGCATATCAGCTGGTTCTCATGGTCATCTTGCATAAGAAAACTGTGATGCAATTCCCAAACTGTGGCATAATCAAAATAGCACTCATATTTTTATGCTGAATTAAAAATCTTTAACTTGTATTATTGTAATCAAGCTTCAATCAAACCACATACTGGGCATGATGCAGGTTCTCCCAGCCCTAGTCTGTGCTTGACAGTTAATTTGAATTTTCTAATTGCATTCTTATGATCTTGCTTCCTGCCAGACTGACAGCTACATAACATGTAGGAGGAAAGCTAGATGGGAAGGCTAATTATGAACTAAGGCAGTCAGGAGGGAAAGAGAGAGAGGGATTATTTTATTTTTTAATCAATATTATATTTTATCTTGCACCACCCCCAGTAGATTGTGTCTTAATGAGATTCAGTCCTAATCAATGCACATCTAGCCAAATTAAAGGTCAGATCCTGCCTGTCTAGGGCGTGCAAATGATGGGAAAGTCTTTGAGATGCCTTCTGTTCCTTTCCTCCTTTTCCACAGTACCTCAAAGGCCCAAAAGAAGTAAGTTCCTTTACTAGAAAAGGGTTTGCTTTTTTCCTGATTTCCTGCAATATACTATTCAAAGAAGTGTAAAGGCCAGCCATATTCCGTCTTCTGATTTTACTATGGTTTGCTGACTACCATTTTATTCTTTTCTAGGTAACTATTCCATGTGATTCTGCTCTTAGCCATGCTCCATGCATGTTGATCTTCCAACACAATTCAACACTAATCACACTGCCCTTTTATTTTCATATATTGTTGCATAACCTCCTTTCCTCCCCCAAAGCATGCAACATATATTTAGTATCATAGTATAGAAGCAATATTTTGTGGGTCACAACTCAGCCTTTGCTGTTTCTCAGACACTTTGAAAACATACACATACAAAAATATAGTTACATCCACAGGCCTTAGGAATAACATATGTGGTAGCAGAGCCTACCCAGGCCGAGTTCTATGCTGTGTAGATAGACCATCTGTTCTATTGATACAATCCTTAAAAGAGTAATAAACACATTTTCCATGCAAACTGGATTACTCTGAGAATCTAATGATACCTTACTTCAAGATCTATATTAACCGCAATATAGTAGTATTTCACAAGTTTTTTCTGTTATAAAATTTCAGAAATGTTGAGTTGAACAGCATAATAAAAAATGAATTAATAGTACATAGTATTATTTCTGGATTTGCAATCACTTGCTTTGTATGGTTTCTTCTCCTGATTTATCATTGTACAGAATAATGTGGTCATATCAGATTCATCTTACTGGAAACCTGCACAATTGGTCCTGATCGTTACAATGAGACTAAACCAGAGGTGGAGACATGGATTGACAAGTCATGAGACAGAGGCATTTATGAACTTTCCCATGCTATGAAACTGTGTAGAAAATGTGATCAGAAGCAAGAGAGGTTTATAGCTGAAAACAAATGGTAACAGGGACAAGAAGACAGAAACAGGTGCCAGAAACTGCAGCTAAGCAGCCAAGAGACAGAACAAAAGAAGCCACAGTGGCACACAAAGTAGCTAAGAATAATGTAGCAAGGGACTCATATATGCTGCTAAAGGATCCTAATAAATATCTGTGAAAAATACACTATTTCTGCTGGATCTATCAGCATCTGATTATCTCAGGTCAGCAGGAGTTTGAATAACATGTGGTCCATTGCAGAGCCCCATTACAGAACCCGTACCTAAAAAAGAGAATCTTTTCACTACTGACATCCGTTGTGTGAATTTAATAATCTTTCCCAGTTCCTTTTTAAGTCAGTAGTAATTGATATTAATAAGGGTAAGATGAAATCCCAAAACAACAAACTAACCCTAAACCAATATAAATCAGTTTGTAGATTTTGGTCATTCAGAAGTGGCTCCTTAACCACTTTATATCTCAGACCAGAATTAATTTAAATGAGCTGCGGTCAAATCTTTCCCTTCAGAATATTAAATGATTAGTAGATAATGCAAAATAATTCTGCTAATATCAATAATAATAAAAAAAGGACAGTGTGGAGGAGGTTTTTTTTAAAGTTTTACTAATGACAGCTCTTGACTACTACTAAAGAGAGTGTGTTGGAGCTGTTTACTAAAATTTCGCCTAAAGATGAAGTTCAGGTCTTGCTCAGGAGATCCTGGAAATGTCATAGCATTAGTTGTGTATAACACACGTAGTTCCGAGCACAGGGTTCTGTTTTAGTTTCCTGCATTTAACAACTCCATTTGTTCACATTTCACTTAGATTCATTGCCACCTTCTCATCTCCTGAGAATATTTGGCATCACAGTTTTGGTGAGACGACAGGGATCAAGCAAGTCACAGAAATGAAAGGATGCTTCTCTCCAGCCTGCTTCACTTGATTCTCGGTTGTTCCTGGTTTCACCAGCCGGATAGCCATATGCCCAGACAGGAGCTAATTTACTGGGATCTAAAAGTAGAAAGTAACCATCATTATTTCAGAGTCCTATTTAGAAACTGCAACTACAATGATAAGGAAGCGTTACTCCAGACTGGGCAGTGTTACAGATCTCTTCTTCTGAGCAGATGGACTGCAAAACAGCAAACTTTGCATGGACAAGCTGCAGGCTTTCATAACGAGTACAAGCTGCTGATAGCAGTCTAGACAGGCACAACGGCTAGAAAACACATTTCCATAATATAATAGCCTGTTGTAGAAATGAAGCTTGCTCCTTGGCATTCCTACTAAAATTTATGTTCTTATTAATAGAGCTAGATTGTTATATACTTACATACACTCCTCTGCCAGCCTGTGGTAGTTAACACAAAATATGTAAGTAAAATGCTAGCAAGGTAACTAACTAGGAATCAAATATCGCAAACATGTAGGGTTTTTTTGATTGTTTGTTTACCCAAAGAATGCTGCAGTTTTCTCAAAATCAAATTGTTATTGAGGAAAAAAGCCTGAGAAAAATCCAAATGTCACATGCTGATCAGTTAAACCCTAGAACATTTCATGTTTTTTTAACTAGTGCAAAGTATTTTTTTAACTAGTGCAAAGTATTTAGCTTTGGAACATCACAAATTTTAAGACTGAATTTTCTTATGAGTGCTCTGCCTTATGAAAGCTTTGAGTCACTTGCATTTTTGGGGCGTTTTCCGACTTCTTCTTCATGGTGTTCTTTTATCCCATATGGCCAGCAGAATAGCATAAATTCTGTACCTCTCAGCAGTGTGTTGTAGATCTCCCACTGACAGAAATAAAACTTCAATGCCATTTCATGAGAAATACAACTCTGGATGTATTAGAGAACATAAAAAGTAGGGATATCACAAACGTCAGTAGAGATATTTGTCTTAGCAGTGTGACACTCAAAATGCAGCTTAATATTATAGCTTATTGTAAATGAAACCTAGGAGGAAAGTTTTGTTTCAGAGAATTATGAAACATTTCAAGGTATCTCTATGAAATGCTTTACTTATTTTGAAGCAAATTTATTCAGATTTATAATTTCTGGGAAAAAAAAATATTTTTTTAAAAAACTTAACAGAGATTTGGAATGAAAACTGACCTTGACATTTTGGAGTCTGAATTTCACTGCATTCTTGCTACATCAGTCTGATTTAGCAGGTTTTTTTCACTATCTTTGCAAATCTTTCATCATGTATAACTTATAACTAAAGGGACAGCTTACAAGAAGTTTGGAGCTCTCTTACAAGCAATTTTTTTATGCAGAGGAAAAGTCAACAGAGATAACGCTTAACCTGAATATTGTCCAGATTTTCCAGAGCGGAAAAGAGATGTCATGGCTGAAAGAAATCCTACCACAGGTTAATTGCTCTGTGGAAACATGGGTCCTGTTTTCTCCACCTCTAGATATATTCAGATAGCATCTTACCTCCTAATTTGTATTTATTTGGTGGCTTTTCAGTTAGTTGAGTTAATTATTTAAGTAATGCAGAATAACTAAATTATAACGTCCACATACTCCATGTTTCTTGCATGTAGAAACTTCTCTCCCAGCTGCTCATGCCTTCATCTTTGTGCAGTGTGCTGGCTGTCATGTGCCTCCCCTTCATGCAGAGATTTTGATGTGAATGATGTGAGGTCAGGCATTTTGGCTAGCACTCTACAGCACTTCACCCTGTGTGCTCTCTGCTCTCTCATCTCTGAGAGCTATCAGAGCAATCTAGACCAAATTTAATGTGTATTGTCTACCTTTGCTTAAGCTAACATGGTATCTGTGTGTACTAGATACCACACTCATTAATACAACTTATTTGTAGTCCAAAGACTACAAAATAAATGAAAAATCCAAGGCATTGAATCAAACCTTTAACTCCTGTTGTTAAACTTCAAAGAATTAACTATTAATTTTAAGAACTAAGCGTTGAAAAGGCCTCTATACATATTTAGTGATAATATATTGTTGTATTAATGAACCAGTTAATTTAGCTTCTTGGCACCTTTTTCAGTCAAGTGTCAGGTAGTTGTCTAAAACAAAAAAGGGAGATCATTAGAAAATAAACGTTCCTCAAGTAGTAACACTAGAATCTAGATTTCCTCCAGGTCCTATGATACCCAGACTTAGGATACTTAAAAGTGTATTATACAAAAATATTCAAACTTTTGCTCCAGTTACCTTTTCAAACCAGAAGAGACAAAAGACTGCTCAGAAAAATATTGTGTGAAACACTTAATAATGCCAGATGAGAAGATTATTGTTGGGCATTCAGAAAGACTTGGCAATTTCGTAAAAAGAGGATAATGAAATGTGACCAAAACCTCCTCAGACTGCATTAAAAACAAACAAAACTCCCACCCCTATCATAAAGCATAAGCAATTCAGTTCTTTGGTCAGTAAGTGATAGTTCTAAACAATTTTGCTTTAAAAATTCTTAGGTGTCTTTATTTTTGTGCATATAATATTGAACAAATATGTGACTACATGGTTAACATGGAGAAAAGAAAAAAAGATACTGTCCTGATTAATAAATAAAAGTTCTAGTCTCTTTGGAAGTAAATTAACTGCTAAAAGATCACACAAACAACTTTACATGTCAATAGCATGCTAATGTCCTATTAACATAAATTCTTGTGTTTAGGCTAAACTAAAAATAATTCACAGTCTGAATTCCACATTATTATTATTAAGCTTTCCTGTAACAAAGTAAGCATAGTCATCTAGTACTTCCTAGTTACATAATCAGGGATGAAGATTTAATTAGGATATAAGCACTTGCCATCATTCAGATTTATATAAGAAATCTAATAATGTTAAATATGCTTCTGGAATGTTTTAGAGCATCAGTCAGAGAGGAAAAAAAGGATGGGAATATTACATATTTTAATTTTTTAAGAATGAAAATAAATAATGCAATGAAAAGATTCCAGATGGTAACAATCACAAGTTCTCTGCCTCTTCCCTCTGTCTCCTGTATTTTTTATGCATACCTAAAAGGGGGGTACTGTCACAAAGAGGAAGATTCTTACTTGTTTGGAGGCTTATTGAAGTCAATGGAGAGACTCCACTGTTCCACAGTGAGTCAGATTCTTACGTGCTATGAGACTGATTTCTGACTTGCAGGAGTTTGCATCAATGTACCTGTGAGGAAGGAAACCCAGAAGTGTAAAGGAAAGGAGAATGAAAACCTGAACAGTGAATTTTCTACTTTCAAAGCATGACTTGAACTTTATCATACTCTCAGTTGGATATACTATGATACTGTAGTCCTTGTCCCATTTTAGAGGAAACAACTTTTAGTGAAAAAGACCAAGCAGCAGGATTTGGGGCAAATAATGTCTTTTTCCTATTCTAGTCTGAGCTTCTGTGCTAAAAGCACAGCAATAACCAGAGCTGGCTCTCCAGGAAGGGCTTAAATGCCTTTGTTTCAAGGCATTCTGCTTTTAAGCATCCCATAGTTGCCTTGCTATTATCAAAGCATGGAAAAATGCCTGGGAGTTATGTGACAAACACAGTTAACCTGCCTGAAGTGAATTATTCCTAAAACTCAGTGTAATAATAAATGTGCTTACAGTTGCTTTGTTTCCTAACAGATGCTGTTGTTTGAATTGTATGTTTGACTCTACTTACTTTAATTAGGCATAACTCTCCATCTGAGTCCCTCAGGTCAGTGTTTTATATCTAACATTTTTTCTGTCATATTCTTGGTTTTCAGCCACGGATGTACCACAGTCAGTTTATTCACATGCGGTACTCATTTGCCATAAGCCAGCAATTCAGTTTCATTAACAGACCTTCCCCCTGACAAACTAACAGCTGTGGCACTCCTAGTCCTCAGAGCACCTGTGACTAGGTTCTACATGCCTGGAGAAGATTGTACATGTTTTTCCTTTTTATCAGTAGAAATACAGATCTGGCTGCCTGTGAGAGTAGTAACACTGACACATGCGTGAATTCACTTGTTTGTAGGACAAATGCACCATTCTAGGAATGTTTTTCTTGGAAATATGATTAAGTTACTACGCATAACTGTGTATCTTCCCACTTTGAAAGAGTGCCTGAAAACTTACAACTGAATATTTATTCATTGTTTTTTGTACCTTACAAACAAAAAAAATACTTTGTTACGCACTGTTTCCTGATGGATTACATGTGAAATCATTACAGAAGTGTTTGAGAGAGAGTGATAGTAGAGTAAATCAGAGGATATGAGTCAAGCTGTTATGAGAATATAGAGCGATGTCTCCGAATCCTGGTCTTTTGGGGGTAGGCTAGAGCCTCGTTGTCTACTGGAAGAGCCAGTAGGTAGAATAGTACGGAAAAGAGAGGAACATATCTGTGATTCAGGGAATGAATTAACATAGTATTAACACTAGAAAGACTTGTCTCAGAAAATATGAAAGAGGAGAGAAATAAAAGCTTCTGGAAGATACCTAAGAAAGAACAGAATTGGTATTTTTTGCCTGATTCAAGTTTAACTGATAAATAAAGGTTTTACACAAGACAACACAAGTGGCTTAAAATGTGTCTTTGGAGGTGCAAATTACATTTGTGGGTTTACTATAATAATAAAAGCTATTAAAAATATATAAAATTACTATCATAAAAACCATGTACTGTAATAATATAAACATGGAAAGGATGTGAAGAACCCAGTAGCTACCAAATTGAAGCTATTCTGGGGTCAGTGGATACTAGTTTGTGATATATCTTAGTTAATACTTTTGTATTTATGATGTCTGTCTGATGTTTAGTACAGGAGAGAAAAGTCAATATCCTTCACCAGCAATGATCTGAGTCATACTCTTTATTGAAGGAGTCAGTGCTGTGTGGGAGTGAAACTTAAATTAATGTTTATATTTTGAAAAACAATTTTGTTCTTCAAACCTGAAATATGTGGTCTTTCAGAAGCCAGTTAGAGGTGGCATTTTAAAGTATTTTTGTTTTCTATACAAAGCCTCTATGAATGACATTTATGTGTCAGAGATCATCAAATGGTACCAGTTCATTGCAAACTTTTTTTCACAACCATAAAAGCAAAGACCTTTTAGATCAAAGCTTTTAAGAGACACTGTGACAGATAGAGAACAATCTTTCTCCCTAATGTTCTGTATTTAATGACACTCACTGTACAACTTCCTAGAAAGCTGTGATTTCTAGAGAAAAGTGATTAACTTAATCTTGTTTACATCAACATCTAAAGTTACACAGTTGATGTTATAAAGTGAATGTGAAATATATAAAGAAAATGAAGTATGCTGACAAAATGGGCACCCTCCTCACTACTCATTTGTCCGCCACAAATACAAAATGACACAATGGTTTGGGTTGGAAGGGATCTTAAAGATCATCCAGTTCCAACCCCCCTGCCATGGGCAGGGACACCCTCCACTAGACCAGGTTGCTCAAAGCCTCATCCAGCCTGGCCTTGAACACTTCCAGGGAAGGGGCATCCACAACTTCTCTGGGCCCCAGTTCTGGTGCCTCACCACCCTCTCTGTGAAGAACTTCTTCCTGATGTCCAATCTAAACCCACCTACTTTCAGTTTAAAGCCATTGCCCCTTGTCCTGTCACTAAATGACCTTGAAAAATCACCCCCCTCAGCTTTCTTGGAACAGGTTCCTTAGAAAAGTTACAGAATTGCTATCATTGGAGACACTCAACACTCAAATGGTTGTGACACTGAGAAACCTGCTTAAACATTGAGGTTGGCCCTTCTCTGAGTGGAAGTGTTGGATCAGGTGATTTCCAGAGGTCCCTTTCAAACAGAATTATTATATGAATTTAAATTATTAAGTCTGGGCTATTAGAGACAAATTTCACCAGAGAGATTTCCAGTCCTCTCACTGCTAGAGAGGATTTACATTTATTATCTGATTCAGCCAACAAAGCCACACTTGATTCCTCACTCTCACAACCCAGTGTGCAGGACTCCAGACTCTTAGGACCCACAACAACCACTGGTGTAGGCCAGCTTTTTCCATCCAAGAAACTTGACTGTAAACGATGTAGTGAGGAAACTGCTATCACAGTCAAATCAGCATTTCCAGCCATGCTTATGGCTCTTGTGACCATGGCTTCTGACATCAGCCGTGGCAGTGTTGTGCTGGTGTGTCTCACCTGTTGTGGGGTCAGTGGGGCCATGGACTGTGCTGCTGGAGAGCCGCTGGGCAGGAAGCAGTGTGTGCCACAGTTACTTACTGCAGCGATACCATACTACGACTCTACCTCTCCAGGGAGCACTGCCTGTGTAAGCAGTGATTGCTCTCTTTCCAGAATCCACTGAAGATTACTTCTTCCTCTTTTTGCAGAGTCTTCTTCACTGAATTCACTTCTTCACTGCATTCGTATTCACGCAGCCCTTCTCCTCTGCTAAGTTTTTCCAGTTAGTTTCTAAAAATAGATCTTTTTCTGCTTCATTTATTAAACTGAAGTGTACTAACAGCCTGATATCAATAACTTTGCCTTACATATTGCATTTGCAATGAAGGGTTATTTATCCAGCAAGCAACAAAATAACTTTTCAGCATGGGTTTTTGTCAGGTCTGATTGCTTAGAACTAGCAAGAGGTAGGAAACACATATGGTGAAAATGGTAATTTCCTGAGAAAACACTACCTTTTTTGTGTGTTGAATTCTTCAAGAAACAAAAACCCAAACACCTTATTGAAATTAGAACATAATTTTATATAATATATTTGAATTTAGGCAGAAACAATTCCCTGACTTTCAGACAGACTGCATGTAAGAACTGTGAAGGCATCCTTTGTCCTGGAAGGCTTCATGTCAAGTTGAAATTTGGATTAAACACTGCAATTTGTTTTGCAGTCTAGTTTAACTGTATCCATCTGGCCCTGTTTGGCATTCTGCTACTGCACTAGTTAAGTAATAGACATGCACAAGAACTCTGTCTTGGCATTTTATAGTTCACCATAGAGTTAGTCTTAATTGTTCATGAGATTTATTCTGTCCTTGCAAACTTAATTTTCTCTGGCACCTTCTGGAGACAGCACAGAGAAAAGTGCCTATTCTGACATACTCTGGAGGAGCTTTTCTCTCCACTCATTACAGTAAGAGCTTGTGGAGAATACGCAACCTTGGCTATCTCAGCCTTCACAAACCTTCGCCTCTATTTAGATTCACAAACTAAATTATTCACAGACATTAGTTAAAAAAAAAAAAAGAAGCCAACACATTTAATAAGCCATTGTGTCACTGAATTACACGTACTCTGACAGACATAAGGAGTTGGCCTTTACATGGTTAGCACAGAATTTTCTTATGCATGACATAGAGGTTCTTTGCAAATAGTGGACATGGTCCGGGCTGGATTAAAGAAATGTTTAGTTAGAAGATATCCAGCAAGTGGCACCAGGTGTTTGACTAGGACTGTGAAGGGCAAGTTTAATTCTCTGTCCCAGGCTTCCTGTGAAAAATGGTGAGACCCAGAATATCAAGTTCCTTGTTACCATTCAAGTCTTGTAGTATTGAACAGCTTAGGCTCCTAAGACTTATTTTCTTTGATGGTTCAGAAACATATAAGCTTATTTCTCATTAATTTTTTTTTAATATAGTTTGGAGGGCTTTTAATAAAATTTTAGAGCTAAAGGTATTGCTTCTTAAATAGCAAAACAGTAAAATTATCTGATAAAATACTGCAAAAATTCTAGTCCACTTAGTAATAGCAAGAGGAATTTCCTGTTTCTGCTGATTAAAGATGACTTACACTGCTAAGGATGGCAGCCTGAATTAGGACAAACATGCTAAGAAAAAAAAACTCTCAGAGTTTATCAACAAGAAATACTTGGTTGTTCAGTTCTGTACACAAACATTCACAACCTTGAAAACTCTTTATGGTTCCTATGGGGAACGCTGTTTGCAGAGTTAGGTTTGTCTCTGGCCTATTGAGATGGAACTGACCTTAGTTGTGAAGTTAATGTACTGCAATTAATAAAACAGGAGAAAAAACAAATACAAGGAAAGATAGGGAGGATCAGAGGCAATAAACCAGCAAAATAAGTGGTAGAATAGAAAACAATAGAAGAGCTGGGGAGGAAGAAATGCCCAGTTTTGGAAGCAGGGCATCCTTCTCAATTTCCTAGGTCATCGCATTTTACTATATAAACATTCAACCAACAGTGCACAACTAAATTTTTCATGAATTTGTAATTATTTTATGCTGAGAACTTGCAGGGAGAAATTCAAACACTGCATAATGGCAAATCAGATAAAAACAACCATCTTCCAGTGAGGTTTCTCCTTACTGTTAGAACTGCCGTACACATGTAACTGCTGGCAATAAAATGTCAAGAATGAGAGAGAAACTTGAAAGATCTTAGATTCAACAGGGACAAAAAAGGGTTTTTTTCTAGAAAAAACTCAATGTTCTGCACTTCTGTAGATCCTAATTATGAACAAACCAGACCTTGACTGAAAGCTGTGACTTTCATCTCCTGTTAGCAGAAGGCATGAGACTACATTTGTTTTCAGAGATAATGAGTTTGACACTGAAAGCTCAGCCTAGTTACCTTTGAGCTTGGCAGCATATGGCCTAAAACTCCACTAATCATGTGAAAACTTGAACTTCCTGTTTTATGAAATCTATGTTCCACTCTTGGAAGGGGCTTTCTTATCCGGCTATACATGAACACAATACTGTTACACATTTCATGTCCAACCTCATGAAGTTCAACAAGGTCAAGTACAAGGTCCTGCACCTGGGTTGGGGCAATCCCAAACACAAGTACAGGCTGGGCGGAGAATGGATTGAGAGCAGCCCTGAGGGGAAGGACCTGGGGGTACTGGTGGATGAGAAGCTGAACATGAGCCGGCAGTGTGTGCTGGCAGCCCAGAAAGCCAACTGTATCCTGAGCTGTTTCAGGAGAAGTTTGGCCAGCAGGGTGAGAGAGGGGATTCTCCCCCTCTACTCTGCTCTTGTAAGACCCCATCTGGAGTACTGTGTCCAGCTATGGAGCCGTCAACATAAGAAGGATATCGACCAGTTGGAGTGACTCCAGAGGAGGTCCACAAAGATGATCAGAGGGCTGGAGCACCTCTGCTATGGAGACAGGCTGAGAGAGTTGGATTTATTTAGCCTGGAGAAGAGAAGGCTCCGGGGAGACGTTATAGGACTTTCCAGTGCCTGAAGGCATCTACAAGAAAGCTGGGGGGGGGACTTTTTACAAGGGCCTGTAGTGACAGAACATGGGGTAATGGGTTTAAATTGAAAGTGGGGAGATTTAGATTGGATATCAGGAACAAGTTCTTCATGGAGATGGTGGTGAAGCACTGGAACAGGTTGCCCAGAGAAGCTGTGGATGCCCTTTCCCTGGAAGTGTTCAAGGCCAGGCTGGATGAGGCTTTGAGCAACCTGGTCTAGTGGAGGGTGTCCCTGCCCATAGCAGGGGGGTTGGAACTAGATGATCTTTAAGATCCCTTCCAACCCTAACCATTCTATGATTCTATGTCATTAACAGAGTGGTAGAATCACTAAACTGAATTTTGAATAAAAGACAACTACTAGTATGTTGCCTGTGTATGAGAGATGTAAACATTCAAGTATTTATACAGGGGCTTTTTTTTCCTCTCAAATTACTCTTCATTTTCTAGTCTTCCTCACATATCAACTTACATATCATAGAATCACAGAGTAGTTTAAGTTGGAAGGGATCCTAAAGATCATCTAGTTCCAACCCCCCTGTCCTGGAACTCCACTTTCCATTAGACCAGGTTGCTCAAACCACATCCAACCAGGATGGAGCATACACAGCTTCTCTGGACAACCTGTTCCAGTGCCTCACGACACTCTCCATGAAGAACCTGTTCCTGATGTCTAATCTAAATCTCCTGGTTTTCAATTTAAAGCCATTGCCTATTGTCCTGACACTAAATGCCCCTAAAAAATCCACCCCCACACCCCCCAGCTTCCTTGTAGGCTCCCTTCAGGTACTGGAAGGTGCTATAAGGTCTCCCTGAGCCTTCTCTTCTCCAGGCTGAACAAGCCCGACTCTCTCAGCCTGTCCCCACAGGAGAGGTGCTCCTGCCCTCTGATCATCTTTGTGGCCTCCTCTGGACTGACTCCAAAAGTTGCATATTTTTCTTATTGTTATCCTTCCTTACATGCCTACTAAATATCAAAGAGAAATTGGATGAATAATGGACTCAAAAATAAAAAAAAAAATCAAGTTCTGAATCATAATCATTCCAGTGGAAGAAGTACTGTTATGGTCAGGTGTAAAGGTTGGGGTTATAAAATCACTTTTTGTTTGTTTGTTTGTTTGTTTTTTTGTTTGTTTGTTTGGTTTTTTTAAGTTATTTCAAGCTAATCCTCCAATAATTATTTTTAACATTGCAAGAGCACCTAATGAGAAAAACCATTGGCTTATTCTGTGCCATGGTTAGGGTATGAAATAATTTTCTGGAGTAACACGACTGATTCAAATGGAAGCATACCACAAAAACCCCTAAAAATTGGCATATTTTATTTTATAGTCTCTTTCAGTCCTTTGGAGCCTGCACAGGGATTTGGTGTGAGCTACACTGTAATCTCCGTGAGAGCCTCCTGGGTTTCCAACATATGGTAGCAATGTGACTCTGTCAAGTCAGTTTAACCAAATCAGAAAATTTAAGATTGCCTCATTATCTAGCTAGAAAGGATTTAATAGTGATTGATTTCTGTCATAGTGGAATAATTAACCTTACCACTTACCATATGTAGTTATTCATTAAGAGTATCTCACACCAATTGCCAGAAATTATTAAGCTAAACCTCATGATACTTGTAAAGAAAGAATAATTATCCCCACTTTGCAGGTGAAGAAGATGATTACATTCATACACAAATACCTGCACATTCTCACAAATACATTATATACATGACAGTATAGATACAGATATATAAAGGCAGAGGTCTATATTTTCCTAATTGATTTTCTAATATTTGGTATTAGGCCCATTCCTAAGTGTATAGCTTAATTTTCTAAGGTGAAGAAAATCTTTTATGCCATAATCCAATGAATATGGAGATGAATCTTAAATACAAATGAGAAGCAAATTTCTGAGCAACTTCATAAATTCAAGTTTGTTTTTGAAAGCATGAGAAAATGTGTAAAAAAGGCACAAGAAAATTTAACAACTCTGAATCAAATATTAGACCTCTATTTTAATATTGTGGTTGTGAATTTCAGTTTCTCTGTGTTAAAGATGTATGTTAAGGGACTTTTTGGTTATACATAGATTTCAATGAGAGTTTGATATTGCCTGTCTTTGAGGCTGTCACATTTATCTTGAGTTTATTTTATTTCATTAAAATACTACATTTTATTTTGTTAAAAGAAAATCTGTGGTAGGTAATTTCACATCTGTTAACTCATGCAGGTTTACAGTGATATATGACATTACCAGTACAAGACAGAGAAGTGGAATTCATAGCTGTGCTGTCCACTAGCACACTGGGTTCTCCAGGAACTGTTAGGGAGAGGGAGAATAGCCATATACCGTCCAAGAAAATCCATGCCTAATGAATAGTCCTCATCCTGATTTGTAAGCCTTTACAAAGCCTTTGTGTTTGAAAAACTCAAAGTTTAACATGCAAAATTGCTACTCACTGATTGCTACTATCCTAGTTTATATAGGTATAACTAGGAGAAAAGCAGGGAATCAAACTACCCATTCTTCATTGACTGTACATTTTAACCAGTTTTTAAAATTGTTATGGTTCTTTATGGTTCTCAGCATTTGGGGGGACACTTAGGCAAACAAGCAACAGATAAACAAGGAATTACCAGGGATGTGTGGCTCAGGGCAACCATGCGGATGGAACATCTTTCTAGCAATATAGAAAAGGTTTTGATTTTCTTTTCAATATTTTTCAATATTTCTCTTATTTTCAATGTTTTTCAATGTATTTCTTCTCTGGTTAACTTTATGTATTGTTTTGTCCAATTATTTGAATTAGACAGGTACTGTATACAAAATATGCCCATTGTGGCAAGGTACAGGTTGTATCTCTTTATTTACTTTAAAAATCATTAAGAGGGCTCAAAAGCTGAAGAAAAGGAACTTGTGAAGAAAATATGTCTTGAGAATATACCCATCAAGGAATGGTCTACTTGCTTTAATATTTTAATGATGTAGTGTATCAAATAGGATAGAAACCTTACAGAATCTCAGGTCTTAAGCATTTCTTCAGGTTCTGTTTGAAACAGTGAGGCATAGTGTGAAAACAAAATTCTATGAAGGTTATAGACCATAAAACTGGTGATGTAAAGAAAGGAAAATGGTCAGATACAGCCATTCTTGCTTTTGCTGAGTAACTAGTATCTTACTTGTCCTGCTGGCATTGTTTGCAGAGTGCAGTTTCTCAGTAAGTGTGAGAATCAGCTGTACTGTGAGTGAAAAAGTGTCCTGAATGTGTCTGTGGAAATCAAACTGTATTTGTCCTGTCCAGTTGTTTTTTACAGGCCACAAAATAAATGTTAAAAAGGACTTTTTATTTTATTTGTGGGCATTTTGGTGCAAGCCATTGTAATATCTGATGAATAACAGATACATTATAATCACTGATTTCCTTCTCCATAAGATAATTAACAGCACCATTAATAAGCAAGCTGTCTGCTATGTCTTCAAGGTACTTAAAGTCAGAGCAGTGCCACACAGCCTCCTCCCAGCTAATTGATATCACACTCCCTTGTAAGACCTTGCTTGTTTTAGTGAACCACTCCTACCTTAGCAAAGGGATGGCTGTGAGCAGGTGAGAACATTAACCTCTTCCACCATTCCAGCTGTGTCTGGGTCTGCAGTGATGCACTGAGTGCTGAAATCTGGGCTAACCTCTGCCTTGAGCAATAAGCATTAGACTAACAACGTTGGGATCAGGAGCAGGACTTAGCTTACCTGAACCTGGAAAGCAGGCTGAGTTCATGTTTGGATTCAGGTTTGACTCAGTATTTATTTTATCAATATCTGTTTGTTCCCATCCTAAAACATTAGCTCTTTCTCTGTGC
Source organism: Rhynochetos jubatus (assembly GCA_027574665.1). NCBI lineage: Eukaryota > Metazoa > Chordata > Aves > Eurypygiformes > Rhynochetidae > Rhynochetos > Rhynochetos jubatus. The sequence goes on along the minus strand of CM050649.1, from coordinate 121,627,668 downwards.
TTGTGATAAAGTCAGTGTTACCCTGGTGATTTCAGAGGAAAAGAGCAAAGCCATCAGAGGAGAGAAATGGTTTCATTAATTGAGTCTGCTACCTTCTAGACCTTGTGTCAATATGAATTCAGTGTTTTGCCAAGATTTTCTAAGGAGATTAATGATTTTGGATGCCTAATTTAAGAAACCTTTAAAGCCTCTTGAACTTTAAGAAGTGAAAGTTATGTTCCATTAAAGTGCTTTAGGCTGGCTATGTAAAAGCCAAAGCTCTGAGGCGTGTCTGCCCAAATATGCACATATATACTTGTACATGCTCTTTGCTATAGTTGTGCATTTGGCAGAGCATGCGATTGCTTATTCCTTTCCTCCTTTTGCTAAAACTGACAGTCAGAATTGCTAGGCAAATGTATATCTGCTCACAGCTGGAGCCTTTTTGATTGAAATTAACTATGTTCATTTTTACACTGTAATAGAAAGATTCAAGAGCTATTGCCCGTGGTAAAACTAATGAATCAATAATCCATCTGTAGAAATTCATTTGGGAAGTGAATTATCTGCTCACCTAATTTCACAGCTATGGAAATGTGTAGCTTTTTCAGAATTTTCCCTCCATGAAATTTTTCCAAGTTAAGGAAATTCTGAAATTCCAGAATTCAACTTTGAGGGTTTTACTTGCTCTGAAAGTTTTATCCTGACTATAAAGTTTTATGACAATTTTTGTTGGGTTTTTCTCAAAAGATTTATGAAGAAATGGAGGTGTTTTAATTAAAAACTCATATGAAAATTTGTATTAATAATTGCTTTTCAAAGCACTAAAAATGTTTTGTGCTAGATATTTGTACGTGTAAGTTTTCATGATGTATTCTGATGAGACTGAAAAATAGGTTCCACGCCATAATTTATCCTTGTAATTAGAATTTTTATTAATACCATGCTGGCTGCAAACAGGTCATTAAGTCAAAATAATTCAAAATTAGAATTTAAGTTCTCTATTAAGTTGTTTGCAGACAAAAATTGACCACTGTTTTGTCTCAAGTATTTTTAATTTAAATTCATTTAATTGAATTTAAAATTTCTGCTTTTTTATTCTTATAAATGTGTCATAGTAGAATTATTCTATTTTGAGTCTATGAACACTTTCTGTTTAATTCTAGGTTTGCGTTAAGTCCAATTTATTGTGACAGAACTATTAATGTGCAGTTATCTAAGCACATAAGTAAGTGCTTGCAGTCAAAGGTCTCTGTAAATCACTTAGATAAATATATTAATTAGTTAGAAGACACTCCATAAGAGAGCAAAATCAATGGCATATGGAAGCTAACAAAGTATCAGCTTTCAACCATATGAGTGACTATGCAAGTCGAAATTTTTCTCATTCACTACTTGGGCCTTAAAGATGAGCACTTTCTTTCTATTAACATGTCCATCTAAACTTTAAATACCTAAACAGCTATAGAACAGAAAGTATAAAGGGTATGATTTTACGGCTAAAATCAAAATACATTTTAAATTATGCTCTTTACATTTTTCCACGTACTATCTCATTTCTGATTATCACTATCTGAATTTGGAGTGACCGTTGTGAAAACATCCCACTCACTGGGTTCAAGAAACTGACATAAAACAGAAACATGACTGTGTCTGAAAGTTAGTATTTAAGCTTAGTTCTATGACCTTAGTTCTATGTTAGGGCAGCAAAATGCAAGTTTATTCCAATACTATCATTCTTCTAATCTAATATTCCAGTTTTTGGCAATGCATTATTTTGTACTTTGGTGGCTACATTTTTGAGATATCAGTGAGTCTTTTGATTTTTCAGACTCTTTAACAATGTCTTATTTTTAATCTATTTTCTTTAGCCTTCTCAACCTAATTTACTTCTTAATTGGCAATCACCTGAATTTCATGGCTTGCACTAATGTCACAATGCCTTATTTCAACCACTGATTATACAATTGATTTAACATTTCAGCTAGCATGCATTTTTTGAGGTTGAAGTGGAACTAAGAGTCAACTGATCATCCATCAAGTTGCACAGTTATTGCCTTATAATACAGAATAACCTCGAAAGAAAGAGATAAAATTCAGAATCATCTATGCAGAACATGCTTATGGGAGATTAATAGATAGGACTTCAGAGATACATGTTCTGTCAGCAGAGAGATTAGGAGGTTGGTTGTTTGAGTGTGCTAGTTTGGCCAAAAAAGAAAAAAACAAACCAAAACATTTGTCTTGCAAAGGCAAGATCATTAAAAGAATCCCCAAGCTTGCTGCTCCTCCCACCTGTACCGAAGGCAAAAACATAAATCTTGGGGGTGATGGAATAAACCAAAAGAAAACCAAAACCTACTCTTTTCTGAAGATAAATGTTTTGTCCCTTTAATCATTAATAGAAGTGGTGAGAGTATGTGCTCTGCATCACTTTTTGCACTTGTGTTTCCAGCCTCCCAAATCTCTTTTTCACTTCTATGAAAAAATGGCTAAAGACAATGCAAATCTGGGTCTTTCTGTGTTGTAAACCTTATATCAAGGAAACTGTCCTAGGTCCTTCTGTTTATATATAGCTTGATTAACATCTCTGGGGCTAAAGTACCATACTTTCTGCTTTGGTCTCCAGTGAGGAAGGGAATGATGGTCCTCTATCTCTGCTAAAGTAAGGATCTAGCTTTCATCTCTCAGTGGCTTACACGTACCTTGGCTTCTGGTATTAACATTTTGCTGTGGACACAAAGGAATGGTGAGGTGGCCCCTATGAATGGGTGCTTGGGCAGTGTCTGTTTGTGATATATCGTTTTAATGTACTAAAATGGAAGATTATATATAGTGATGTATATGTGTATGTATAATGGACTGAGAGGCTTGATGGTTTTTGCTAAAAAAGAGATGGTAGGATCAACATACAGATATCTGTTTGCTGAGAAATTTCTACATTGCAAAAATATATTAGTCTATCATGTTGAAAGAATAATTTTAACTAAATACTTTCTTTAATGGTATCACAATGGGGCCTTGCCTTAAGGGACTCAGAAACCAAAGAAATTGGTTGTGCATGAATTAGTCCTAGTGGACAACAGGATGACCATGAGCCAACAGTACTCTCATGGCCAAGAAGGCCAATGGCATCCTGGGATGCATCAAGAAGAGCATGGCCAGCAGGTCGAGGGAAGTTATCCTACCCCTCTATTCTGCACTGGTAAGGCCTCCCCTGGAGTGCTGTGTCCAGTTCTGGGCTCCTCAGTTCCAGAAGGACAAGGAGCAACTGGAGAGGGTCCAGCACAGGGCCACTGAGATGATGAAGGGCCTGGAGCACCTTCCGTCTGAGGAAAGGCTGAGAGAGCTGGGTTGGTTTAGCTTGGAGAAGAGGAGGCTGAGGGGGGATCTTATCAATGCCTATCAATATCTAAAGGGGGGGTGTCAGGAGGATGGGGCCAGGCTCTTCTCAGTGGTGTCCAGTGACAGGACGAGGGGCAATGGCCATAAACTGGAAAACAGAAGGTTCAACCTGAATGTGAGGAAACACTTGTTCCCTGTGAGGGTGAGAGAGCACTGGGACAGGCTGCCCAGAGAGGTGGTGGAGTCTCCTTCCCTGGAGACTTTCCAAAGCTGCCTGGCCTTGTTCCTGTGTGATCTAGTCTAGGTGATTCTGTTCTGGCAGGGGGGTTGAACTAGATGGTCTGTAGAGGTCTCTTCCAACCCCTACCATTCTGTGAATCTGTGAATGCACTAATTTGTAATTGCTTTTCATGTTTTCAGACAGTACTTTGTAGTATAATTCTAATCTGTGTCATTTCAGCATAAGCTTAATTTTAAGCATGAGATTAAATCCAGTTACGAGTGGACTGTCATGTGCCTTAGTACTTCATGGACAAATTCTGTAATCTTAGGAGACACAAATCTCCCAAGAATTCAATTAATTGTCAATAAACTGCTGAAAACTCAAACCTGTGTAAGCAGCTTGGGATCTGGACATAAGGGCTGAAGAAGACCTACGCGATCTGGTTTCCTCAGGCAGTGTTCAGAATAGATTTGCTGTGAAAACTTTAAATACAAGTCTTTCTATTGAGATTGCTGTTCAGCGAGATTATTTCTCATACTCTGCACACCAAATATGAAAGTGTCTTTTTGGTTAATTTTAAAATATTATTATACAGGAACAACACTCTAACTGTTTTCTATAGATGTTGAAAGTAAAATTCAGAATGTCTGTTAACCAGGTGCGAATATGTAAAAACATCCAAGTGCACCTACTTTCCTCAAAGATACGAAATTACCTGAATCCTCAGCTGGGTACTGAAGCCACATGTGTCTGGGACAAAGGGTAAAAGGAATGATTCTGGTATTAGTCGTGTGGGCTGAAGCAGTATTTGGCATCTCTGCATCATGCTACTGCCTTTATCTAATCTGGATCTGTTGTGCCCTCCACAGTTCATACCAGTCACAGTTATTACAGCTTCACAGGCAGCCACAAAGCAATCTCATCATTCCATGTGAATCACTGTTGAATATTTTATGTACTATCATATGCAAAGTGACTTTGTTCAAGATATTTCTGTTGCTGATTGAGCTCTTCTGCTCAACACCTCTGGCAGAGCTGTGTGGATGGATGAGCAGCTCCATAAGGTACTAGTCACCAGCAGGGTTTTCTGGGAACCTTTTGTGAAATTGTTTTCTTAGCATGAAATATTTTGTAAGAATGAGCAGGTTTCGGTGCAGCTTTTGAAAAGATGCATGTCCACAAGAGACGTGCAAGGAAATGAGAAACCTGGTCTAGTCTAGTGGAGAGTGTCCATGCCCATGGCAGGGGTCTTGGAACTAGGTGATCTTTAAGGTCCCTTCCAACCCAAACCATTCTGTGATTCTATGAAATTGCAGACCATGGGAACACAGTGTCTTTAACTTGGTTCTTCTACACCATACTTGTTACTTAAGGCATGTAACTATTTTCTGTGTGGAGACTTAGAAGATGTGAGGGGTTAAACTTTGCCCCTGTGTAGCTAAAGTGGGGTTAGTAATGAATCTTTGGTTATTTCTATTTTTTTCTCCCTCTCTCTCCCTGTCGAAATGTGTTCCCCACCAACCACCCTGGTTAACTTTGAGAAAGCACCAAAAAAATTTCACTGAAGCAATGAAAACAAATTTGACTTTTCAAAAATAGGAAAAATATTTCCTGTTCTTTCTTTGCAATTCTGGCCTCAACACTGTTTCCTCTTGTGACTCCTGCCAAACTTTCTTGTCTCTGGCATTCCAAGCATGAAATAATGATCAAAAATTGTTTAGCGTTTTTGGTTTTTTTTTCATAGGAGAGATGTAATGATAGGCGAGATAACGTGTCAGCCTTTCAAGACAGTCAGGGATTTCATGGCTGTAGTATAAGGCTTAGGAAAAAAATATTTATTCCGAGTTCAGTGCATGGTTTGGATGATGTATATAAGGTAAAGGTCATACAGTGAGTGATGGGCATAAGAGGATATACAGAAAAAATGAACAGCTGGTCATTCCCTACATCCCATGGAATCCCTCCGTTGAATGAAACAAGGTCTTGTGGAAAAAGGGGGGAAAAAACCCGACTGCACCAGCATGTTTTTTAAAGAGGCAAGCATGTACTTTATTCATCCTAAAAAATTTGCCATTGCAACATGAAAAAAAGGTATGTTCAATGATGACTGTCTTAGTCCTGCGAAGTAGCAAAATAAATGTTTTATGTGCCTTTTAAACACTATTCATTGACCCCAGTGATTAAAATTCCCTCAAAAAAACCTTAATGCTTTGCCAATGCCGGTCAAAAGGAAAGATGAATAATGAATGAGCTGGTCCTACAGATGAAGATCCTTGTGCAGTCCTCTCCCTCCCCTGGCTCTGCCTATGTTGTCAGCTCCTGGCAGTCACAACACAAGACGTCTGCCATAATGTGAACCTGCTTTTCAACAGACTGGTTGTGATTATCTGCTACTTTTGTCCCATGTGCAAAATATGGCTGAAAATGGAGCAATGAACAAGAAAGGGCAAAGTTTAAATAGACTGTAATAGAGCTGGAGGAGAAATGCATCAGCCAGGAGAACCCATTTCTGTAATCTAAGGGCCAGATTTGAGTATTCAGTTATTAGGCATCTTGGAACTTAACAAAAAGATTGCACAGATCTCCTGCAGCTACAAAAGTTGTTTCCTAGCTTTCTCTGCAAGTACTGCAGCTTTAGCCACAATCCCTACGGCAATTAACACATTAGCTCATTTTGTCCATTTTTAGTTTGTTGTTTCTTTAGAGTCTTTGAAGCAGTCTCAGCAAACCCTGATTGACAGGCAGTTACACCTTTATGAGAATGTTACAATTTGTCCTTCTGTCTCTGCAGGTTTAGCTCCTCTGTCATCCTTAGTTCTGTGCACATCTGGCTTTTTCACTTTTCCAGCTTCCATGCTCTGCTGAGTTGGTGGCTCTGTCTAGATCATCCTTTTGATCATATGCCTCACAGAGCCCATAGACATACATTTCCACTGGTGATTCACTCTGTGCATGTCTGATTTCATGCATTTTATGGTTATTTTATTCAGAAGACTGCAGTGATGATTGCCATGTTAATGTTCTCATCCAGATAATAATACAGCAGGTGACTACTGGTAATTAATCATCAAAACCTTTATTCTTTTTATAACAGAGGAGCTTTTTAACACTGTGCAGGAGTCATAACCTGCAAAACTCAGAAGTGTTGGGAGAATCTGACAAAAATAGCTAAGCTTTTACAGAAAATGGTGTCAAATGTTGAAACTCTAATCTTAAGAATTTATAGATTCCAACTGTGTGTGCACGTATGCACTTGCTAATTGCAGTGAAGACATTTTTTCCTATCACAGGTTTTATAGATGTAATTCCCATTAAAAAATACAGAAAATGTCATGTCATAGCTCCCAATATAACAGTGGTGTGTTCATAACCCTTACTCTCCCTTGCAGATAAATTACAATCAGCTGTATAAATACATTTTCTATTGGAAGAACAGTGTACAAGCAGCCATTTTTTTCATCTGCATCTTTAAAGGCCATTAATGCCCATTCAACCAACCTTTCAGAGCACTTAATAAGAATATTAATGACACACAGCTGACAGTAATGTCAAGCAGTCAATGTTTGGACATTAGTTAATATTTTCCATTACACACTATATGATTAATTTACTATGACTGCAGTTAGAAGAATGAGCAGAACAATATCACATTTACAAATTTATTTTGAACTTTAAGTAGTACAAAACATATTTAAAATGGCATTGTACTATGAGTCAAATGATTATGACCGTGTGTTATGGTCAATAGAGACATCTAGAATAGCCCTTTACTGTGTCTTCCAATCATCATATTGGTCGATTAACATTGGCAAGGGAGTCTGAAAGTCTACATCATCTAAGGAGCTTCCAGAGAATCCATCATTAAAAAAAGTACAGGGTAGTCACTTGACGTATCTGTTTACTTGTTTGATAGAGATACTACAGAAAAAAAAATGTCTTTCTGGAATACTGCTGAAATATTTTCCTGGGTTCAGTGGTGTTGGATGTTTTCCTAGTAAGACAACAAGAGGTTTCAGTCTTTAAAAAAACCCAAACCAAACAAAAATGTATTGTAATTGACAGAAGAACATGTTTGCAGCTGATTGTATAGCATTTGTGTGCTACTGTTCAATAGGTATTGATATGTGTTTGCAAGCTGTTTTTTCTATCATCTGAAACATATTGTTTGAAATACACAATCTGTTTATTTTTTAACTAACTAAAGTAGATAAACTTTTAGTTTATTTGGTTTTCTGTGCAATATTAGAAAAGATAAGTGTGTTATCATATGGATAAAATAATATTGCCCTTGTCCCACTTCTTCCAGATTTTTAGAACTAGTTTTGGTTTCTTGTAGGATTAGGAAATTGTTCACACAAAAAATGTTCATGGAAAAACTTTTTGTTCTGGGAGCACATTTCTCAGTTTGCCTTAAGGAAGATTGTAATTAAAAAGAAACCCACAGTTTTTAGATTTTTGAATAACCATTTGGTCATAACAGGTGCTGAGTGTCTTGTGGTGTGGATAGGATTGGAATCCCAACTCTTAAGACTTTGTCTTTTTGTGTGTCTCTGTGTGATGGTGGTGTTTGGTTTTTTGTTTTGGGGTGGGTTTTTTTGCTTTGTTTCTAGGGATAATCAGCTTCCTTTAACTTTCTGTGAGAATACTTCCATGGGAAATTTCCACAGGGAAACTTGGTAGAAGCCTCTAAGTACCTAAGATTGCTGATAGACAGCTAGTGAGGTTTCCAAAAGTGCAAAATCATCTAAATATATTGGAAAATCACACTATGATGCCTGTCTACATTGTAAACCACTTATATACTTTTAAAGCTAATTTTCAGCCTTTGTGTGTAACATTAATCTCACCTAACTTGAAACATCCTTCCTTAATATGGATGTATTTGTCTGAGCTAGGCAGCACGGTGACATTTTATAGCTGAGGAAGAGTAACAGCCACTTGTGGCACACAATTAATCTCCTTGTGGCTTAGAAATCTCTAATAGTTCAGATTAATTGAACCCTAAAAATGACTATTTGTCTCCACTGTACTGAAGGATTCTAGGGTGACAGTCTGAGATATCCCTGGCTATATCAGTGACCTATAAAGTCAGATAGCTGAATGAACTACCTTGGTTTAGATTAATTTCGTAGAACTAAATAACTTAAGCGAGTTATGACCAAATCTTCTGTCAAGGCAAAAATCAGGTGTGAATCTCTCCCCTCTGTTCCTGGGTTTTTCTGGCTGGAGTTGATTCCTTCCAGGTTGCAATGAGAGCATGGAGGAAGACATCGAGTATAGACACACATATAGGATCATGGTTTACAATGTGAATCCAAAGCAATGTGCTTTCCATGCTTCAGTCCTAATTGGTGAACTAGATAACGTAACTTATTGCCTACTGTCAGGGGTAGTATGGAAATGTGCTAGGAGTTATGATTCACGTGCTACGGAAAAAAGCTCTACTTCATCAGAGTAAGGCCCTGGGAGTCCGCTGGCATTATGCAGAATTGTGCCATGAACATACCAGTGGTTTTTTTCATGACGTTTTCACTGTATAGCTTGGAAAAGTAAGAATTCAGATTTCTAGTAGTCTTTTTTTTCTAACTTCTACATCCAGTAACTCTTTATGAAATAGGGAAAAGTTGGCTTTTAATGCATGAGATGCTGAATTCCTTTTACCCTGCTCAGCTTTGTAAGGAATGGTATTTTATTTGCCAATTACCTTAGGCTTTGAGCTGGGATTCTGATGAGTCTTTTCACATCCTTATTTTCTCAGAGACAGTTTTGTAAGTAAAATTAGAAAGCATCAGTATCTAATTAGTAGAAAGATGATTTTCTTCAAAGTTTTGTGAGATATAGAACAGAGGATTTGTTTGAAAGTACAAAATGTGGTGGGTTTTTTGTGTTGTCTTGTTTTTGGTTCATTTGGGTTTTTTTCTTCTAGATAAGCTGGTTATTTTTGTATATTTTTTTATTGATTTAAATCATCAGCTGACCTCTTTGCCAAGAAGACTAGTGGTGAATTTGTCAGTCCCATTAGACATCCTCTCTTGGGCCATTTAGTACTAATGCAGTTGTCAGGAAGAATCTGTTACAATCTGTGATGTTGTTCCAAAGTGCTCCTCTGGCTAAAGAAGCAAAAATAGAGATGGTTACCAAAAGAATGAGGGGAGGGAGGGGAAAGTAGAAGGGGACAACATATATCTGAAAGCATAGAAAAATAAGTGAGGTCTTAGGGTTGCAGATATCTACTTTGTACCAATGCCTCAAGACATCACCTTAAGACAAATTCTAAGCACTGGCTCTACTTATTATCTCCCCTCAGTGTAGGCTGTGTGCTCTGTGTTTGAAAGCTTTAAAGGCAAGGTTAAAATTTGCAGAAAAGCAGCCTTGCAATTTAAGGGTGATTAATGGCATAAAAAGAAAAGGCTTGTTATTTCTTATTCCCTCAGCCCTTCTGAACTGCTGACATCTTTTTATGTATCTTTCCAAAGCTTTTACTTTCAGCTCATGCCTAACCTACCATCTACAGACCATGGAATCTCTTGCATCCGCAGTTCTAAGAACTACTGCTTGTATAATTGTCCTTGAAGATACCACCTCAAATCTTCTTCATAATTAGCTCCATCTAAAACAGAGATTTTGCTGAGCCACCTGTCTTCCAGTAGTGCTTCACGATCAGTGGCATGGTGGCTAGAGGTATAGTCAGCAACTCCAGTTTCTACTTTTTCCTAAGATGTCTTATAGTATGAAGAAATCAGTTAATGATATTAAAACTGTTGGAAGACCCCAGTCTATAATAATGCGTGAACAAGATGCATTATTTTCTTGCTCCTACATTATTTCAAATATGCCTTCTCAGCTGTTTCCTCTATCTAGAGGAAACTTGCTCAGATCTACAGTGATCTTCAGAATCTGTCAAATTTCTAATCCTCTTCCTTATTTTTACTATTCCCAGTCTTTCTGGGCTCATCAATACTTCTCCCTTAACACCCTGCTCTTTCCTGACTCTCATGACACTGCCATTCCTGGTTTTTCCTTTTTTCTTCCAGAGAGGACATTTTTATATCTCCCAAGTTGCTGATCTTTCCTCTAAAACTTACGCTGCTGTGTTTTCCACATACAGTATTTCCATTCCCTTATAGCTCGGTTCTTGGTTGGGTCTGTTGTTGTTTTTTTTTTTTTTTTCCTTTGTTTCTTTCTCATCTCCTGTGATCCAAGCTGCAGTGATATTCTGCTATATCTTTTTCTCTTGATATCTTTCTATTCACAACTATCTCAATTGTCTCAGCTTAAATCAGGTCAAGATTTGATTTCTGCAATCTCAGTCTTGCAAACTCCCACATTTTCATGACAAGTCTTGTGCCATTTAATGTTTTACTTAAAGCTGCAGTTCCTGAAGGCAACTGAGAACAAAAAGCTCTAAGCTTTTATCAAAATTACTAAAAGCTTACCCTTCAGGATTACACAAAAACCTGAACACACAAAGGAGCATATTAAGGACTCAGATACAAAAAGGCAAATAAAAACCCAGGCTATCCCTCTTTTAACATTTTGCCTCTATTTCCATTACCAAGCAAACTAGTGTCACATTTGAGAAAATAGAATTCCTTTTGCAGCAATATTTCTACATCAAAGTTAGAGATATACACACCTGTGAAAAAAAACCGGAAACTAATACAAGTTTTCACTAATGTGAGCAACTCTTTGCAACCACTATTGCTATAAAAATAAACCACAGCAATAAAATGTGGTTCTTTTCATATGGATCAGAGAGCATAGTGAGTATGAAACAGCTTACTGTAAAATCAAATGAAGACTATTCTTAAATGAGAATGGGCATCCAGATCACACAGGGTAGTTTTACTGAAGTGTGTGAAGCTGCTGAGCCAGCCACCTCCAGCTCCATGTAGCAACTTGGGAAAAATATGTGGACATTGCCAGGCAGCAAAGAAGTTAATGGTATTTCTGCAGATTTTTAAGAGCTGTGTAAGCTGGAATCCATTTGTGTCTTTAACTTTATTGATCCTACAAACTTGTGAACACTGCTACATATTTTCTTCTGCCAGTAGATGGTGATATTTATGTTAACTATTTAAGTAAACTGGAAAATATATACGATTCTTTATTTTGGTATACATTCTGCATATCCCAGATACAATTCAACAGCATGAGCTGCTGTTAAGTACTTCAGGAGTTTATATTAAGTGTAATGTATTGGACAAACATATAATTACACAGCTGACTGTCATCATTGTGCCCACTTCATTGCTCACAACGTCACGTTTTGAGCCAGCAACATTTAACTAGTTTGTATATTTGGGTTGGCTGAATATTTGTCAGGGCTGTGTGTGAAACTGAAAAGATAAAACAGGATTTTTAAGAGGATCCATTTGCTGTACCAGAGACATTTGCAAATGGAAGCTAACTCCTCACATATTCAGTAGAATTAGTCAAGTTTTCTTTCCTGCAACTATGCCTGTCTGTTTACTGCTAATGAAACTCTAAAAGCATTCTTGAAAGTATTGCAGTTAGACTTCAAGGATAATGTAGAGTATACTAATGCATGCTTTAAATTAAATTGCCTCAGTAAACCCTAGCACTTTCCAAAGATGAACTATACATAATTTGCTTTAATACTTGCAAGCCTATCATAAAATATTTCAAAGACTATGGCAGCAGATTTGTTTTTTCGATTAATTATATCAGGAAGACTGTATTGTGAGGTGGTATATTTGGTAAAGTGTTAAAACTTTTTAGTACGTAAAAGGAGCCCTACATATGTATAAGCCTTCATTTAACAAGATATTTTAGTACATACCTAAATTTTAGCATATATATGTCTCACTGACTTCATGGTAATCATCCACCTGATAACAGTGTAGCATGTGCTTGTGTCCCTTACTTGACTGTGATTTGCAACTAAGGTTGAATTCAGTATGTCTGTCATTTCAGGTTTTGTTCCTTACTAGATAGATGACAGTGGTAGATATAAAATACTCCCAACTAAGACTGCAGTAATTTGAATTTCCCAAGACACAGCAGCATTGCAAGAATGCAACCCTTCAGGTTTTTGACTGAAATTTAAACCTGGAATTTTTTTGGAAGTAAGAATAACAAAATTCAGAGCATAAGAAATAATTATCTTGGGTATGAGTTCCCTAAAAAATGTGCTAGGATAGAAAGCAACAACAAAAACCCTGCTTTCATTTCTATCTCGCTAGTCTGTATTTTGCTTAAATATAAAATGAGAATTAGGTATCCAGTTTCCACAAACTTCTTTTTATCACGATGTCCATTTTGTTCAAATATGAAGGTTTTTTTTTTAAAATGCAATGAATAAAGCTTATTTTTTTTATATTTTTACATCATTGCAGATAGTGTACATAAAAAACATATAGTTGCTGCATACAATTCCATGAAAACTTAGTTGTTGAGAAGGAAAGCTTCAAATAAATGTCTGAATCTTTATTTATTACATAGGGCCAACAAAGGACTGCATTTTAGATTGACCAATATATTGATTAAGAAAAGACTGAAGTTCTTAAAGTTAGAAGGCTTAAAAGGAAGAAGACAGAGAATTGCATAAAGAGAAGGATTTATTTATTTGTATTTTCTAGGAAGCTTCCTCTAAGTTTTCCATCATAATGTCTCTTGGGTTTTTTTGGGTATCAGTAATATCAAGTGAAAGGCATAAAGAACTGCTGTCTCTGTGAGGATAATTGAAGAAATTTGGGGTTGAATTAAAGAAACATAACTAAAAGAGATCTCCTTGAGAATTTTATTTAAAACATAAGTTCTTAATATATGCAGAGTATTCAAATGACACCTCTTTTTGTCTACAATGTTATGTATACTCACATAGCACTGAGATGTACTGATGGAGGTCGGGATCCTGTTTTATCAAAATATTCATAGTGAATTAAGATTACTCCCTGCCCTGGAGAATTTAAATTCCAATTAGGTAAGATAAATACTAATGAGAATGCAAAGTAATAAGGCATCTCTTTAAAGTCCCTGGGTAATTTTGTCCATGACTCGCTGGCATGACTTTGGAGAGGGTCTAGGTCTCTAGCCTCCCACTTAGATTGTCGCTTACTGCATGGTCAGGTAACTATATTTTTCATAATCACCTGTTTTTATTTATAATTATATTATAATATCATAATACAGGACTTTTCCCCAAAGTGTTAAAAGAAGTACCTGGCTGTCATATTTAAAAAAATAACCTTAGCAAAGTGGAAGATGTATAAGTTCCATGTTTGAATGGCTTCCCCTGACTTCGAAGCCTCTGCTTTATTGCTTCTTCCATTAAAGATCCCTGTATGAAAAGATGTAGAGATATCTTCCTGGTTCACCCTTTCCCCATTCCTAATGAGGATTTCTGACCACTAGTATTAGTAATATTAATACTTATTCTTCAATCTTTATGAGACTTTGCATTATAGACACAACAAATGTATCTTCAACCCGAAGGTAATCATATGTTAATTTTAGCAGAAAATATTACACAATATAATTTATGCAAAATAAATGCATAAAATAAATTTGCAGGCATAGCATTCTAATTATTAATGTCAAAGTAAACAAAATTCTGAGCTTAATATTGTTAAATATAATCTACATAATTTGTATTTCTCAGTGTGAAAATGGTGAAATAATATTTTATATCACAACCTTGGTCTTTCAAAAATCACCCGTATGTTTTAGACTATACAGGCCAAAGTAAATAGTGAAAAAAATGTTGTTTTAATTGTTCTCAAACTTGTGCTTCTATGTTTTACTTTTGTATAATATGGGACACTGAGCAGGCATGAATATTTACGTGCAGTTTCTGAGACACCAGTCAATGTTAGCATTGGTTTTTGTGGGATGCTGTAACCATACATGTTGACTGGCAGTTTTGCATAGATAAATTATACAGGACAAAGAAAAGAAAGAGGGGAATATTGTCATCCCATTTCACAGAAAACCAAACCAAAATAAAATCTTAAAATGGAATGTATCTCTTGCCTCTTTATACCTATAATATAGGAATGAGTATTGAGGTTCTCACTATTGGCCATTTTTGTTCTAGATAAACTGACTATAGCTGTGTGAAAGGCATGATTCAGATGCCCATATTTAACACTCTCCATTAGAATGAGCTGATTTTCTTACTAAAAATGCCTATTCACCTCTAGTAACTGTAGTCCAAGGGTTTCTACATCTGAACAGATGAAATCCACTATTGTCTCGGGTCACATTTTAGCTGAGGTCATATGAGAAAACTGAACACCCATGTCTCTTATTTTCTAGACCAATATTGTAACCTTAGAGCCCCCCTTTTTGAAAAGGGAGATTGGTAAGGACTGTTCCTCATGAATCAGAAAACTCATTTATTTAGATATATAATATGATCTTAGGCAAAGCATTAAGCATAAACCTCTAGGGTTTTGAGTTTGCAGGCAGATCCTGCCTTTTATATCTCATGGTCCCACCAAGGGTAACAGGTCCTGGAAAAGACTGGTTGCACCTTCCGATAAGGATATCTTGAAGAGGGGTACAGTAAGGTGAATGATTTACATACAAATTGTGCCAATTGCTATGTCTAATTTCCCAGGTAAAAGGCTTTCATAAATGGTTTCCCTAAAACACTGATTACAGTCAATTTTTCCTTATGTTATTTATAGTTTTCTCTGCTATGATAATCACTCTCTGCTACGAGAATGTATTAATTGGTAACTTTATAACCATAAGCTTTTTATTTTCAACATCTAAGAAACATAGATTATAATGACTAAAGCATATAAAAATATTTTTAAAACATTTTACAAATATCCCGACTTAACGCATCTTAGTATTATTCAAATTTTCGTCCCACATTTTAAATACATTCTGCCTTTCCCTGCTCTGTTTCAGTGACTAAGTATTTCACTTCCTATAAAGCAATGTCTATGTGTGTGTGCATATATACGTGTATATCATTATCATGTATAATGAATGAAATACAGTATTAGGAATCTTATCTATACAGAAATAGGTAAGAAGGATCACTTACATGATCATCAGAGATGACTAAACAGAATCAAGACACAGGTATAATGTAATGTTTTAAAATGAAAAAAAAAAAGAAAATAGCAAAAATGTTTTGAATTCTACTTAATTTTATATTTCTTGCTAATTTCAATCTGAAAAGTCAAATAAACCAAAAGGCGCTGTTATGACAGTGTTTCCTGAAAAATAAGCAGCAGCAACATTTTATGTTGATTTTTTAAAACAAAGATATACATGTGAAATCTGAATACATCCTTTAAATTATTGACCATAACAATCTGTTTGAATGTTAAGAATTTGCATTAATATATTAATCAGATAATCACAGGGGTGATATCTATCAGATAATCACAGGAATTATTATCTGAGATTAGTTCAGAAAAGCATTATTGTTACCTGTAGTGCACTTCCAAGTAGTGATATTATAGAGCGATCGCTGTATTTACTTAGCATGCCTTAAAATATGTTGCCTTATTCTTCACCATCTATATTACAGGACTTTTGGGAAGTGACCTAGCAGAAATACCTGTGCTAGTACATGTTTTCCCTTTGATATGATTATATGCTAAAATTGCTTATCAAATTATTTAAAGATATCAATGTTGATAGAAAACCAGATATCCCTGAATCTACATGTCCTTCAAATAAGGCTGAAGTTCTAGTGTTAAAACTAATACATTAGTTAGATTAATTTCCTGTGCAATTTTTCATCACAACCACATTAAAAGTGAAGTGGTTTCATTACATAATGATGGAAAATGTCAGGAAAACCGAATAGGATTCTGACAGATGCAGCAAAGCTGTAATGTGAGAAGCATGGAAATGTGATGAAGTGAGTAGCACAAGATAAATACCTTTTTGGAATAAGATTGAACTGTAAAAGTGTTTTCATCATAATAATTGAAAGGACCGAATGAGCATGAATATAGGCACTAACACTCTGTATTCAACCACGATACCTCCTTTGCTGCAAGGAATTCTTTATTTAGTATGTTAAACTCTACAGCTGCATAGTTTGGCTACAGGTTTGACTACTGATGGTGCAGCCTGCAATGCACGTGCCACTGTTCAGTGTCGCCATGATACAGCCCTCTCCACAGCATTTGCAAGCAAAGATCTTGGAGTTTGTCACTTCAGGCATGGGAGACAAGAATCTGTAAAATAACAAGATGCACCATAAATTGTATCCGATTCCAATCACTTTGATATCTGCAACACAGGAAGATGTCACAAGCATGACAACAGCGTGACCGAGTAACCAAGGTCAATCCTTGAAGGTGAAGTATGTAATAAGGACACATGCCCTTTGGGCTACAGTCACAGGAGGACGCTATTAATAGTCACTAGGGGTCAGTACGAGCCCACAGAATTTTCTGGGCCCATCAATTTCTCCTGGACATGGGTGTGGCACCTATGCAAGCCAGAGGCAATGATGTGCTACTGCCTCCGGACAGAGTTCCTGTAAAAACTTCCCAATGTGAATAGGAAGGGGCTTCAAAATAATGAAGTCCTATGAGAAAACTGGAATTCACCAGAACATTTTTGGTTTGGTTCCACACACACACACCACACACCCCCTCTTTGTACTGCTTCATTTTGTACTTTCTTTACTCATCCTCAGTATTTTATTCTGACTCCTTTCCTGATGCAGTTCTTCAGAAATTTTTCTGTCTTTTCTCTGTCTTAGATAAGTAGGGAGGTCTCCTTATTATATTTCATCCCCTTCGATCCTTTTTTAGGGCTAATCTCACAGCAGTTTCTTATTCTTAATGGAAGTTCACATTAATATTTGTTATTATTTATTTATCAGCTCATTTCAAGTGCTGAGCTAAGGTTCATACTTGTTTTGCTAACTCCTTCATTTGTTCATTGCTATAGACTTAAGATGAATAAAGTCTAGGAGCAGAAAAAATATCTTGAGTTCTGCAGGACTCTGGGGGATGAGGGCTCATGGTTTTGGTTGGATAGAGTGAGGTTTTTTTCCAGCAGGAAGCTGTCTTCCAGCAGAAAATGGTGTATCAGGGTTGGCAACTATGATCTATAGTTCCCAATCCCAGGTTTTCTATCGACCAACTCTACTACCTCAGGCAGGCTTTTAACCTTTCTGATCCTCACTCTTTCCACCTTTAAGATGTGAATATCAATCCCTACCTTGGAGAAGTGTTACTGAGATCTCCAGAGTATAATATCTAAAACAGCAAGCAGTTTGAAAATATTCACTTAACTAAGCTATGTTCAACTAACCTTGCATACAGATTTTCATTGTAAAGATCAGGAGAGATGATTAAATGTCAGTGTTTATGCACACACACATGTATTTATAAGTTTTAAAAGTATGATGCTATATTTTTGCTATATTTAGTCTTTCTCCAAGGGGATTATTCAGTTATCACACTCAATAGTTCCAGTGGTACAGACTTCCAGATTTCATACATTTTTCTGTCTTAAGTATCCATGATAGTTATAGCTTTTAAATTGTTTATACTGATCTGTGTGTATGTGAATATTCTTATTGACAAAATAAGTGTAGTCCAAAAAGAAAGAATTATTATGGTATTATTAATTTCCTAAGAGTTAAAGATTTATAGCAAATATTAATTAAAATATTCAAACTATTTACTGTTATATTTCACAATGATAATAAGATGAAAAATCCATGAAATTTATAGAATAAATCATATAAGACCCTATAACGCACCAATGAAAAAAGGCAGATGTCAGCATTGTGTTTCAATTATTCTGACGCCAGGTAATAAGGCAGAAGTGATAGAGCAACTTGAACACTCAGTATAAAGGCATTTAGGCAACCTCTTTCCTTGATACTGGAGCATATTTTCAAGTTGCTTAGTGTCGTGGTTTAACTCCGGCTAGCAAAATACCACGAAGCCGCTCTCACAAATCCCCCTCCCTTCCTCCAGTGGAGGGGAAGAATCGGAGGAAAAAGAAATAAGGAAGCTCGTAAAATTGAGATAAGAACTATTTACTAATTAAATCTAAATCAATATATACAGATACTACTGCTAATAATTAATTAAAATAGTAGCAAATGAAACATATAGTACAATATATACAATATGATACAATATGATACAATTTCCCACCATCCACTGACCAATGCACACCCAGATGTTGAGGAATGAAAATCAGACCCCGAGAGCCCGAGACCCACAGCCCGAGAGCGATCGCAGCCCGAGAGCCGCGGCCTGAAGGCCGGAGACCGGGAGCCTACGCAGCAGATTCCGAGCAAACCTTATCACTGATAACACGGCCAGAAAAGTCAAAACAATCCACCAGCTCCCACACGCATGAGCCAGCACAGGAGCTGGCAAAGCAGCTAATGCAGGAGGGTTAGCAAGTGCCCGGAGAGACGAGCAAGGGAGTAAGGGAAAGAGAGAGAAGGGAAGAGTAATGGCTACCGGACCCTCTTCCCCACCCAAAGAGACCGGAACATGACGGACTATGGGATGAAATACTTCCTTGGTTAGTCTGGGTCTGCTACAGTATCCGAAGCGGACAAAAGACCTTGAGTTTAGTACAGGCCATCCCCAGCACCAGCTGAGGCCTTATCAATGTTTTCACTTACTGTCCAGCAACAGAGTTCCCTGGCAACCAGAGTAAAGGGAGTTAGCCCTTTCCTGACTGAACCCAGCACACTCAGCAATATAGTGTAAGTTTTGAAAATTAAAAGGAAGTCACTGGAAAAATGAACACTAACAAGACAGAACGTCAGCACTAGAGTAAGACAGACTAGTCTTGTACAAAGTTTGTGGGCAAGTGATAGGCTGCCCTGGAGAGAAACTAGGGAATATGTCTGCATGATTGAAAGATGTAAGGATGCCAGTAGCAACACTAATATAAATTCTCAGCATCAGGAAGAAAGTAAGGAAGTAAGAAATGTCACGTTCATTTACTTAAAAGCTGAAGCAAACACATTCTTGGTATCATAGAACTATGAAATGAGTTGTTTAAAAGTACGTAAAAATACTTCCAATGTGGTTATTATCTATGGTTTAACTATAAAGGAAAAACCAAAATGTTCATTCACTTACAATATTTTAACCATTCAAGGAAAATAAACTGGTGTAAGGATTGTCATCCTGAAAATAATATCAGCAGGACTGAAAAGGTTTGCTGGAAATAAATTAGGGCAGGATTAAATTAGTTTTTTTCTGATTAAGACAGAAATGCAGAATTTTATAATATGCGGGTAGCATTTTCTACACTGAGCATGTAATGTACTTTGGATTAACTTCAGAGTCAAAATCATGGATGTTAGTAATGGTTGTTTTTTCCATTATTATGTACAAGTCAGACTATGCTTCAATTTCTGAAATAGAAGACTATTACTGATTAAAGAAATGTGCAAATCTAACTTCTGATATTGTTTTGTGTGGTGAAATTCTCTAAGGAACATTTACTTGTCTAGTAGTTTTATTATTTAATAGCCTTGTCATATTTAGTCTCCCCAAATGGCAATTTTTTGTATGGAAATATAAACTAGAATTGTAATACTCTTCCTTTTTTAATAGATCTCTCAGTAAAAATCAATATTTCTATTTCCTCTTTTCATTCATGACAATGAAGAGTGTATTGAAATTCCTACACTAAATCTTTATTGTCTCATTTTGGTAGCCGAAGCCCTCTTCAATGGATTAATGTCTCTAGATTACCTAAAATCATTCTCAGTAGTATTAATATTTAACATACTTCAGTTTCACACAAATAGGCACTACTTATTTATGACGAGAAAGGTATATGCCCTTGAATGGGAAAAGGATTATAGAAAATTTGTAATGAAGAAAAAATATTAGATAGAAGCTAAACAAAGTGCTACTGATGTAATCTTTAGCGAGGTCCTTCCACAGTCGAATTTCCTTACTGTCATTTTATTCCTAAAGTTGGGGGGTGGTGCTGCTGGTGATTTGTTTGTTTGGGGATGAGTTTTTAAGTGTTTATTGTTCCTTTGTATTTTGCTCATAAACAGAATTTTGGACTGTTTTTTTAATTTGAGATTGGGTCCTTGAGGATCAGATCCAAACAATCATCTTGCAGGTGTCAGGATCCTATGCCAGGACCTACCTGAGGTATTTTAGATAACGTTATCTGAACAATTCCTGTAGCTTCACAGTGCTGTCTTTCTGTAATAGCTATGCAGGACTGGAATTTTAAGAAAATCATCAAGTGTAATTTGGAAAGAAAAGTTAACTTTGGAATATCTGTACAGCAGAAACTAAGGTCTTCTGCTCACACAGTGAAACTTTTCTTCTTCATGAAGCTAAACCTATCTTGGCCTCAAGGTATTCAGGGAGTTATCTAGGAATGCAGAGCTATATTTTAGACTTGGAATATTTGACATCTTAGTTGAATCAGGATATTTTCATTAAAGTTGCTATTCTTATTTTCATGTGGTATTATAACTAGTTTTATCCATTATTTACACTGCAGTGTGTTGCTTTGACCCTTGATTAAGCAAAGCATTGAAGTATATGCATAAACATGATTGACTTCATTGCAATCAGTTCTGGTATCATAATTTACTCTGGGGCTTGATATATTTCTTTACTTTGCCTCTTCAATTCACTGTGCCTGTATGAAACATTTTCTTCAAACTGTACCGTTACAAGTGTTAATGAAAAATGGGTGGCCTATGACATAACTTATAGTATGAAATATTTTAGAGTTTATATAACTCAGTTTTCAGAATAGCCTATTTTTCTCTTTGATTTGGCTGATGAGGATCAATACTTTTTACTCATCCTCACTGTCACCTAAGTATTTATCTGTTTCTTGTGCAGGCAGTCTATCAAGCAATATTTAATACTGAGCGTGTTACAAACCTATCCCTTCCAAAAAAGCATCCAAGCTTGGTTTACTTTTTTAAATCCAGTAGCTGCTTTACATCGTGCTAATAAAAAGATTTCTAACAATTCTTGAATAGCACAAGGTTTTGCTTAAATTGCCAGATTCTATTCATACGGGGATTTCTGGAAACTTTCTTTAAATTCTGTACTTAATACATGGTAGCAGGTTAGATTAATCTTCATTCTAAGTCAGTGTTGGAATTCTTATGTTTGTTTAAACCCTTCAAAACATCCAGGGATTTGGCTAGCAACCTGAGGACTGGGAGAACTGTGCAAGGTCACTCAAGGCTATAGTAAAAAAACACAATTTAGAGCCAACTTTCTATATTCAAAAAAATCTGCTGTTATCTAATCTCTAAATTATCCCAGACTAATTGATGTTTGATGAAGATATTAAACAGCACTGGTCCCAGTATGGAGCCCTGAGGGACACCACTCATCATTAATCTTCACCTGGATATTGAACTGTTGTCCACTACCCTCTGGAGACAACCATCCAACCGATTCCACCCAACATTCCATTCATCAAATCTGTATTTTCCCAGTTTAGAGAGAAGGATGTTGTGGGGGACTGTGTCAAAGACCTTACAGTAAGTTCTTTGTCAAATTTGAAGTATATAAATTCAAACAACTGCTTAAAATTAAGGCTGACTTTTACACATAGCTGGTAAACATCACACGGTTACACCATTTAGTTCTTGCTTTTTCAGGATATTTATTATGCACGTAAATCTAAGTCTTACTGAGTCAGATTGAATCTCTTTCATGCTTAGGTAGATTCTTGACTTCTTTGCTGAACAGATTTAAAACTGAACAACAAACAAGCTATGTACAGCAAGCAGAATGTATTCTGTTATTCTATAAGGCTGGAAAGCCGACTTTGGCATGAAGACCTGTTTGCTTAATTAAATTGTTTAATAAGTAGACCTCCTTTATGACTTTTACATAACTAACATGCTTAAGTACTACAGATTATTTTTCTTCAATATTATTGAGTAATTAACATTTAATTCTAATCAAATCCCATAATTTCCTGTTACGGTTAGCAGAGACCCAGTTCCAGAATGCTCAGAGCAAGCTGTCGTGCTTTGCTAAACAGGTACTACAGAACAGTAACGCTGCCCCAGAAGACTTCTCTGTGTATTCAATTATAACACAAAGTTGCTGCCTAATTTAGGCCTGTAGATGTGTTTCATTTGAATAAATGGTTTTTGCTTGGATTAGTACCTATTTCAACATTTTTATTGAAACACAGAAAGACTAAATGGAGCTGGGGATGTAATTCCTCTTTCTTCCCCTTCCCAGACATTTTAAAGAGGAGCCAAATGTAGTACATGTACATAGCAATAACTGCATCTGGAATAAAATACTGCATGCACAACAATAAGCAGAAGGTCTGTTTCTTTTTCATCTGGGTTCTTTCATGGTAAAAATGCAGATATCTTTTTTAAAACCTAAATTTATACAAGTATTGCTGCATAAGCTATAACATACACAGATATTTCTGTTTTCACTGAAAGCAACATCTACACTTCTGTTTAGTTGATAAAGTGATTAACTGTCACCACAGTAATTAGAAACTAATGAATGTTTAAAGCAATATTTATAATGACTTATCAGGAATTGAATAAGATCTTGTTTTTCTTGTATCTTTAGGTTTTGTGCAGAACTGGTGGTACTTGGGCATTTCTGATATCCTGATAAGTATTTTGTAAGCTTGGATAAAAGTAAACAATCCAAGCACTCAGAAGTAGATAGGATTGCTTGAAAAAGTCTGAGGCTGGAATGCCTGGAAGTTCTGGCTCTGCAGAAGCAGAGGAAGTCCCTCCACCAAGTGTGATACCAAAATATTGAAAGCCTCAATCTCATTCTTTTTCATGAGTACCTGAAGTATAAAAATGTATCTGTCAGTGGGGAAGTCCAATGGCTGCTGTGGTAGAACTCCAGAGCAGCTTGGTCTAGAGCATATTGCATTTCTTGTCATGTAGAAGTAAACTTTGAAGCCACTGGAAGCAGGTTCAAAATAGATCCAACTTCTTTTTTTCACAGCAGGAAATGCAAGTGCTCTGAGGAAATTGCACATCTTGAAGCTTCCAGATTCATAGGAGTAATTTCTGTCAGGAGCCATAGGGATTTTTGTCTGAGGACAGTCGTCAGCCTTGCCCCAGCGATTTCAGAGCTGGAGTTAATGGCTAAGGAATCAACACATGTAGCAATGGCACAGCACAGCCATTGCTACGCTGTCTGGAGGCTATACTTAATTTCAGAAAGATTTGCCTCCATTCTTTCTTGTTAGTGAGACTGGGCACAGGGGAAAGGTACATGTGCTTACTTTGGCTGAGATAGAGTGATTTTTTTCACAGTAGCTAGCATAAAGCTATGTTTTGGGTTTGTGTTGAGAAGAATGTTGACAACATACTGATGTTTTTATTTGTTGCCAAGCAATGTTTATATTAAACTAAGGACATTTTCACTCTCTCATACTGTCCCTGTCTTCTTCACAAGAAGCTGGGAGAAGACACAGTCTGGGCAACTGACCAAACTGATCAAAGGGACATTTCATGCCAGCAAATGTCATGCTTGGTATAGAAGTTGGGGAAGTTGGCTAAGAGGTACAATCACTGCTTGGGATCTGGCTGGGCATTGGTTGGCAAATGATGAGCGGTTGTATATTTTTTTTTTTTAATCCTTCTATTGTGTTCCTTTTTCTGGTTTTCATTAAATATCATTATTATCAGTAGTAGTAGTATCATTATTTTATTTCATTTATTTTCAATTATTAAACTCTTCCTATCACAAACCTTGAGTTCTTTTATCTTTTTCCTCTGATTCTCTCCCCCATCCTGCTGGAGCTGGGGGGAAGTGAGTGAGCGGCTGTGTGGTGCTTAGTTGCTGACTGGGGCTAAACCACAATACTGAGAGATACATGCCAGCACTGATCTGCCCTGTTAGCCACGTGTGCTGCTTGTCACAACACCCCTACAGTGCAGCAGAGCTGCGAGTGTAGATATAATTGCTTCTGCCTCAGCAATGTCTTTATATAACTGTGTGGATGATATTCTATAAGAACTCATTAGCAAATACTTAATTAGTGTCCTCTTCTTTGCCTAACCATCCTATTTCACTCTTTTTCTTCTTTTTTTTCCCCTGACATTACCTCAACTGTTTTCTGAACAGTTGTTCTTGATATCTCTTTTATTTCCATTGCAAATTCTTTGAGACAGGCATTAGTCATTCAGCGTGTTTTGTAAAGTGATGTGTACACTTACAGTTCTATCTAAGCAAAAAACAATAAAAACAACATCTTGAAAGATTTACTGAACAAAGCAATAACATAAGAACATTTTCTTCAAAGAGAATAAAATAGTTCACAGCAAAATTCTCATTTAATCTTACTAGATCATGGGATAATTCCCATAACTGGGAGATTACTGACACCACTGTGTATATTGTTGTTTTAATTGTTTGCTAATTAGCAGTTCATGGAGCAGACCAAATGGCTGCTTGGCATGCCGCACTGTGGCACAGCTTTGTCTCCCCCTATCTCCTACACCCCATCTGTTCTTCCCCTGTCTCCTTCCATCAGCTGTGAGCAGGGACTGTGCTTGCTCATGGACTCAGATGAGAAAGCAAATTTTCCCCAGAAGAAATCTGATATGGCTATTCTGGAAATCTAAAGTATAACTGAAGAAGGTGGGGTGTTTTGTCTTCCCTAAATTAATATTACACTAAAATAATAACTATAACACCCCACTGCCACTCCCCACCTTCAAAGCTTCATAGAAACGAAAAATAAATGAGCAATGAAGTAACATCTGGGTGAGGTGGGGAGGAAAAAAAGATAAGATTAAAACATCTGAATAGTAGGTTTCAAAGTAACAGGCTAGTTTTGTTTGCATTTTCTATAGCCATGAAGCAGTATGCACATGAGCAAAAGTAAAAACGACAAAATGCAAAGAGTAGCAACTTCTCTGAATAAACTTGAAAGATCACTGACATGAAACATGTCCCTGCTCGCATTTCATGTCATGTAACGCATTGTTTGAAATGCAAGCATTTTATTTTGAGCTCACAAGTCCGATGATTATTTTCCATAATCATACAAAAGTCTGGCATAAAAGGTGTGCATTGTGTCTTATGCCTGACTTGAAGTGTACTTTTATTTCAAAGCTGTAAATAACATGGCCTGTTAGAGGTGGAGGTATGTGTTGCAGACTTCAAAATTGTTTTAAAAATTCTCTCCTTTGTGCACTCTTAAATTAATGTGAGTTTTGTGTCCTGTTCTTCACTGTGGTTTGGAAGTTCTAGACTTGAATGAATTCAACAATGTGAATGCCATATTGATATGCCAGAACAGAGTTTATATATACATAGTATATATAAACAGTTCTCTCTAACTTTGCTGCTTTCTGCTCTTTGTAAACCTCAAGATGTCACATAAAAAACGGAGCACATCTCCACCTAAGAGGTTAAAGAGAAACTGGGCATGAGGAATGCTTTTTCCAGCACCTTGAATTCTGCAGGCATAACTAGCTAGCCACGACAAGTTTTGTTCCTCAGATGAATTGACTTTCAGAGTTATTTCAAGGAAACAGAACATAGCAGCGTTAGCACTTCTCTTTTTACAACTGCATTATAATTCAGTACTGTGAATTGCACATTTATTTCTGTCCTGCCACCTATCTCAAGCAGAACTTTAGGATTATGATCACAGCTGCATACATGCAGGTGTTAAACACCTTTAATATGATACGTTGTACAGCTCCAATTTTAAGATCATACTTTGTATTGCTGTAACTTTTCTAGACCCTAGTACGAAATGAAATTATAAGAAAAAAAAGATAAATCATGACATCCAACTACAGCTTCTAAAAATGCTTCTTTGTTAATTTCTTCCCGCTTTTCAGTTTTATTCTTATTGTTTCAGAAGCAGCAATGTACGGGTTCTGGCCACATGCTCGCACTCATCGTGGCTACTGGCAGCACTGTAGCTGTTATTTCTCCTTAATATTACAAAGCTTCTATCTTTTCACTTCTGGTGATCAAACTTTAAAATTAAATGTGTAGAAAGTATGAAATTCAAGTCAATCGCCTTTTCATTAGTCTGACATGAATCTTCTGCTTTGTGAAGGGTTGTAGAGAAAGAGCTGCAGAAAGACAGGCGGCCACCACTTGCCTTTGTACAGTGAGCCTCTCAACTAGAGGCATCACTCTTATGAGCCATGGGAGCCTCAGGTGAGGCTCATCTCTGCAAAGCAAGGTAGCTTAATGCCTCAGGAACACAATGGAAATAATTCTGGGTGTCTCTGGGCTCCTGGATATGAAAGAAAAAAAAAAGATGAACTGTTCAAAACATCCATTATATGTAGAATACAGTTATTGCATTTTCATCCTTTAATATGGCCAGAAAAGTTGTAAAGTTGTTTTAATAGTTGCTCTACTGTTCTCTTTTACTTCATAACTATAAAAACAAGTTACATCATGGGATCAAAACAAACACGGTTAAAGGTATAAAACAACATAGCTGACGCATATAAGAAGGACGACTTTAGCATTTTGTTGTGTTGTTGACTTTGGAAGATTTCATGTTTTACACAAAATGAAATATACTTCAGGTCCTCCAGAGAGAGTCAAGTATCTGTGACACTGTCACTAATAAATTCAGGCTGCTGAATGACAAAGGTATAACTTGGGAAGATTTATTCTTTTTGTTAGGGGGCAGGGGGTTGTTTTAGATTGGATTATAATTTTTTTTGAGAATGCCTGCAGTTTGTCAGGAAACTGAAAATAAATTAGCAGACGCTGCATTTAGAAGATATTTTAGCATGCTCTGAGTGCCAGCACAGACATTTTTCACTCACTGGAAGTGATGATTAGGTGTCCTTCTACTTTCATCTTCAGTCCCGCCTAAGTGTCTTGAAAATAGTTGCTACTTATCTCGTGTAGCATTTGTCTTACAGCACTTTCCCACATTCAAAATCAGGTTTTCTATTTAACTTTTGCTACAGAGAAAGAGCCATTCTTCCTGAGAGATCCTCTCTTCCTAGCCAAAGGCATAGTAAAGGCATCCACGCTGTTCCTTATATACATTGTTTGTAACAATGTCTTCCATGGAATACTGCAATATTATCTCAAATATTTAGTAGGAATCTAAAGAATAGGTTTTCTGTGATTATACTCTTAGATAAATCTCAGGTGTGACAGTACTGTCAATGATGAGAAACCCTTTTTTCCCTACAGGTTCAAAAAGATAGATCTTTTACCTGTTCAACATATGTCCTAAACCAGTCAGCAATATTATAAAATGCTACAGGCTTAAATGCCTGCCATATGCTGATGGTGCACAGCTGTACACATCAGGAAGCAGAAAACACTGTCATCCAGATTCCCATTGGCTGTAAAAATAAAGCATCAGACAAATATCAGTGACTTAAGCTGGAGAAGGAGGTAGATAAGGATGAAATGAGCAGGAAATTTCTGGAAAGTTTTCATTGGTATAATGGCCCTCTAAGGGATGCATACTTTGCATCAGGTAGCAACTAGACATGCATTAGCAGTTGGAGGAAAAATGACATTTGATCACTTCTACTGCACAGGAAACATTAACTGCAGAGATGATACATGAAGAAATACTTAGCATTGCTTCTCCAAATTTTTGACCACTTAACTCTTTCTGAAGCAGGGACAAAGGGGTAAGCAAGACAAATCCAAAGTGTTGCTCTGATCAGAGATTTTCTAATCTCTGTTCCATTTTGACCCCTAACAAGGAGAAATGCCAAACACACACCTCTGTTTTAGTGTTTTACCAGATTACTGATGCTTGACCACTGAAAGGGGTGCCAAAATTAGTAGAGATTTAGGCTGCTCCAAGTAACAGTGATCCACAACACTTTAAAAAATGAAAGAAAAAAACCCCTAACTTCTACTGATTTTATATAAAATTTCAGATCTTCTAGATATAGAAGTAACAAAAGTCCTAAACGTTTCTTAGGATAGGTTGGCAGAACGACAGAAGCACTTTGCACCAAAAGCCCATTTACAGTGCTGAAAACTGAGTATGGATTTATTCAAGCAGAAATACAACAAAGGTTCTGCACCATTTCCCTCAGACTATACAGATCTCTACTCACATTAACCTTTTCATATGACAAGACAAACACACTTCATGAAACTCAAATAAGACCTTTACATTTATCAGAGAATTTATTTCTAACCATTTACCATGGATTAAGAATTGGATTAAGAATGTATTACTAACAATATCCATCTGGAAGGATATAAGTGCAAAACTGGGTCATATCAACAGATTTGGCCAACGATTATGTAGATAACTGCAATAATCTAAACTGAGTATCAGTGTTTAGTTATTTTCCTAAAAGCTATATTTGGAATTATTTTAGTATTGTTGTCTATTTAATCAACTATTGTAGTCACCCTACTAACCATCTGTCCTGAACACATGCTGGATATCTGGTGGTTGGATTACAGGATCTTTGTAGGCTCCAGATTTTGCTAGTCTGGCAATACAATGCCTACATGAAGGCTTTATTAGCAGTTGAAAGCCAGAATCTTGCTGTGTTTTCCTTACTTTCTAAAGTTTGTAGTATTCAGGTCTTCTGAGCTGTGTATGTATCTCAAAAAGAAATGATAATTCTGGTTAGATTCAACTAACATAAGACAAAACAATCTTGACAATGGCAAATGTGTTTACTCCATGTAATTGCTGTGTAACCAAAGTGTTTTGAATTAATTTAGAACTGGTCATATTCCTCAAAGATATTTTTCCTTGTTAATGACAAATTTCTGATGAAGACCAACTTCTTCTGAATACTAAGAGATATGGAAAAAAAATGCCTGTCCTGTCTCAAAACAAAGTTGGTGTCTGAGTGGAAGACTTCTGTCCAGAATATAGAAATATAGAATAGTTGTCTCCATCAGAGGTCTGAGTGCCAAGTAGTCAGGAAATGCAAAATAATATTTTGATTTAGTAAAATAAATTCAACTGTCAAATGTGGTAAATAAGTCACACTGTCAAATGAAAATGTCCAAGCAATGTGCCAATCTGCTTAATCCATTGATAATGTCCCTTTTATCTGGAGTTATTTTAAAATTGTTATAGCCATAATAACCTTTATAGAATCAGCATAACTTAGTAGAAGAAAAAATAAATTGGCAATACCATAGGAAATGAAATATTGGTCAATACTGAATAGTTTCTTCTCACTACTCAGCTTTTAAGACTGGTCCTTAGAAATTTACTGTACATGCTAATAATACAGTCATTCAGAGCATCGTTTAAAATGCTCTTTTCCATCTTTGTCTTCCAGAATTCATTGTTAAGAGTGTATGCACACCTTAAACAGAATCTAAAGTGTTTACTGACTGCACAATGGAAGATAATTGCTCTAAATCAATTCTTGGATCCAAATTACAGTCAATTGTCAAGATTATTTAGGAAATAAAAAGTTAAAAGAAATTTCATAATGAGTTATTCAAGGTTTTTAAATACTCCATCAAGAGCTCTAGTTTCATTACCATAAATCAGAAGATAAATTCCATTGCAAATGAAGAAAAGATCACTGATTTTCTGAAAGAGGAAAAGTAGAGCAGGGCAGAATAAAAAATATCTTCAGTGATGATTATATAGTAATTGAATCCAGTTTTCTCATTTTGCTCACCTCTGCACCCTTTTCTTTTAAACTTTTCCAAGCCTCTCCCAGTTCTAGGCAGGAAGGCTTCCTCACTTCCACATAAAGTGAGTGTGTCTGTGGTTTAGAGTCCTTGACTTTTTTCGTAGAAAGTCCTAACTGCCTGGCTACATTTTCAGTGCTGTATGGAACAGCCCCCACCATGTGTTTACAGCCCTAGATGTGGGAACATGTGAACTGTTTCTGGGATGACCCTATTACATTTAGCAGAGTGAAAAACTCAGTTTCATGTGGAACAGAATGTTCCCAAGGATCAAATATGTTTTCTTCTTTTTTTGTGGTTTTGATGTCATCGAACTGGGAAAAGCAAGGTTCTGTCCTAAAGGCATCTGAAGTTACTCATTGGAATGTTAGGATGCTGTGAGTTAAAAGATCAGGTAGGCTTAGCAGCAAGAGTTCAGGATGAGTTCATGTTGGCTAGAAGACCAAACATGCTGAGCTTGTCCACAATGTGGACAACTTTAGACTCAAGACATCCTTAAATAGTGCCATTTTCAGTGTAACGATATGAACAGTGTAGACATAATTTAGATGTCTGGCTTTGGTGTATAAGTGGAATGAAAATAAAATCAGTTTTAGTGACCAAAAAAAAAAAAAAAAGCCAGGAAGATTGTATGGTAGTTCTGCAATTACCTGTCTGTAAGCCTCTTGATAATTTCCTTTCTTTGCCAATGACCAACAGAATCTTAATCACTTTAATACTATTGTCTTGCCTTCCTTTTCCCTTTTTTAAGGGGAACTGAATAATCTGAAATCCATTTAACTGACACAATTACTAGTATTTTATATCTCTGAGAATCTGGAAAGTATAGGATTGTCTTACTTTCCGACCAGATGCAAACATATACATGAGATCTATTTACAGAAGGTTTAACGTCTGTACCCAATCTAAAAATTGTTTCTTTCCCTAATGGTCACTTATAAGAAATAATCATTTGCACATTGCAATTCATCTCAGTCTAGATGAAGACAAATTGTTTCCAGAAGTGATTATATCCCTCTCTTGACTGTAAGGGAAGCCCAGCTGAGTAGCCCTGGTGTAGACAACTAACCTGGGTATGTCTAGGATAAGCTGATATAAATTTGTCCCACAGCAATTGAAACAGACAATACCTCAGTATCTAATGCTTGGAGGAACTCCAACACCTTTCATAATTACACCTGCTAATTAAAAAAGTGAATGGAAACCTTGTGGGGAGGGAGCAATATCTGAACAGAGAGGAAAATGTGGGGATTTAGAAGTATGTGGGGTCAGAAATGATTACTCTGAATAAATCAGAAGAGAAAGTAATAGAGGAAATTAGTTAGAGGTCATGCTGGAGAAGTGGTAACACTGTACCCCAGACAATTGAGTAGTCATTTGCAGGACTCATTCATCATTTCTATTTAATCACAGCACCTAAAGCATAAAAGTAAATGTCAAAGCAAACTTTTAAAAGTGAGTTAAATGCAGATGCCTGCGTGACCTGTCCCACCACGCAGCCAGCAAGGCTAACTAGCACAGACCAATATAAGCTTAATAGATCAATTGATTTAAATGTCTCTAATTAACATAATTCATTGAAGATAATAAGGAAACCATAAAATTCCATATTTTTCATTTTACCTTACAAAATCCTTGCTATCACTGATTTCCATGCAGCGTAACATGAGATACATTTGTATTAATAGGAAAAATATAATCTATAGAAGACAGGACAGAAGCTTTTCTGTATTTTTATTTTTGACTGATGGGGCATTCAAGACAATATCCTTTATTTCACTTCTTTTCCATCCAGATGTTGGCATTCATAGGTGGGTAGGGAAAAGCCATCTCTATGATACCAAGCAGTCTTCCAGCCTTTTAGGTTAACTCTTAATCAACAACAGACATTTAAGGTTTATGAATTCATATTCAGAACTACATAGGTCTTTGTAGAAATATTGTGCCATGCTGGAATCAACTCATGAAATAACTTCTTAACCAGTATTCTGGAGCAACAAATATGGAAATAAAAAATGTTCAATAGTTTACATCACTCGTAGGCTGACATTTCTGAAGGAGTTTGCCTATAAATTAATTGTAATAACTTTAGTCTAGAATGCAGCTAGAAAGTGCAAACATGAGGAAAAAAAGTAACTTTCCAGAGACAGAAAATGAAGCAATCAGACAACAAAACTTGGGGCCATACTCATAACTCCTGGTATTAAGTGAAATTCAGTGACTTAAGTATTCAGGTCTGCCAAATGTATTAAAAAGAGAAAAGCACATAAAAAGCCCTTCCAAAGCACTAATTTATAAAATTATATATAGGAACAGGAATTTAAGATATTCAAAGCCAGTCAAATTAGAAATGGAGAATGTGGTTACCCATTGCATTATCCTTAGTGGGAGAGCTTTGGCACTCCTTTACACTCACCACATGTACAGCACTCACCTCCTGACAAGCAGTCATTTCAATGCAATTATGTTGTCAGCTTGGGATGTTCCCTACGCAGTAACCATTGAATGAAACCTGGGTTAATAGGCCCTCTCACCCTTACTCTTGGACCACAATCCCTTCAGAGATACACAGGCTGTGGCACAGACGTGGACACAGATGCTTCAAGACGTACCTCATCTGGCATGGGTTTATATATGGTCATAGGTGCTTTGGGATGTCCTCCTCTTTCTAGAAAAGTTCACATCTCAGACATGACTGAAGTCTGTCACATGGTCAAAATCGTAGTAGCTATCATGGTTACCATTTATTTAGATTTGCATGCCAAAAGCATTTATGATCATAATATTAATTTTGTCTGCAGTCCATTGATTGATATTTATATCATCTGATAATCTTACTATTTAAGACTTCTATAGGGTTTTAATTTCTTTACACCTCAGAAAGGTGTATCAGTGTGAAATATAATCGCCTTGTAAACACTGCATCATCTTAAACATTTCCTCTGTTCTTCAAGTCTTGGACATGTTCTCCTTTTTTTGCTTAAGAAAAGATGTTTGTATTTCCCTTCCTGTGAATATGACAGCTTTAGTAGTCATGCTGGCCAGCAGCATACTCTGTGTGTGTATATTCAGGACTTAGTATATTGGGATCTTGGTCTACAGCTTCTAGAAAGTATAAATAATTCTTAAGTATTTGTGGGTGTATTAGAGAACAATACCTTAGCTATTAGCTACATGTAACAGAGATACTAACACATAGGGTAGAAAAAGCCCATTATTTCTCTTTTGTCCTTGAAATAATGAAAACTACTTTTGTTGCTTTGAAATTGAGATATCCTAAGCTGCCAAAAATGGTAGCAATGGATTCAGCATTAACAAGGATTGGAAAAAATGCATCTTTAGTATAAGCTAATAAAATAAATCTGGTTTAAAAGTTCTGATTTTTTTTTTTTTAATTAATATCTAGTCCTTTTTTACTAGAATGTGTTGGTGCCAGAACTTGAATGTGCTATTGGTGACCAATAAACTTCAGTAAGAATATTGTCCCTCATTACCCTATAGTTTTGAAAGGTGCATCATGTTTATTAACAATTAGTTTGCAAGACTGTGCTGGAATATTAGTGTATAAGCAACTGGGGGTCGTTTCACAATAACCTGAGAAAACATATAGTCTAAATATTTCCTGGCTTTGCTTCTTTTCCCCACTCCAGTCTGTCTGGCTGTACGTTAAGGAAGAAAGGAGGAAATCACTGGAAATGTAAAACTGATTCTACTTTTAAGTAGTTAGATATTGTGGGGTTTTTTTTTATTTTCTTTTGTTTACTGAATTGAAACTCAATTAGATGTAGTTATTAAAATGCATTTGTGTATGTGTGAAGTAAGCATTCAGCTTTGTAGATTACAATGTTACTTTTAAAAAAATGATTGAAGAATACATCTCTTATTAACACTTGTATTAACACGTAAGATATGCTTTTTATCAAGTAAGGTACTTGTAAAATCAGTGTCAGTCACAGTGTTGCATTTTACAATATGTATTAAAAAAATTCACAATCTTGAAAGAAAAATCCCTTGATGCTGTGAGATCTGAAAAGGGGCAGTTCATCTTACTGGCTCTTCCATCCACAGACATCTACTACAGAATTTAGTTAATGGCAATATAGAAGTGCATCTGTTTCAAGCAGATGTATGTTTTTTGTCATCAGCACAAAAAAGCAAACACCAACACAAATGACCATATCCATATGCTACTGACACTTATTTTTGTCACTTGTGTAACATAAATTATATTTAGCTAACAGCATATTTTAAAAACAAATGGATTTCTGTTCATGTATCTTTTTCTTAGTGTTATTTTTTGTTTCATCTCCCACTAATGGGAGTTCATTGCTCTCAAGTGGTAACAGAATTGGAAAAATATAGTAAGCTTTTAAAAATTGTGCATTCTTGCAGAAAGATACATTTCTGTGTTTCTTTTAGAAGGCTTAGTTTGCAGGATATCAGATACTGGCCAACCTTATATTCACAGCCCGGACAGTCTGCCTTCTCGCTATGAGTCCTGTCTGTAGTAATGAGTTTGATCAGATTGTAAATTAGGTTTCTACAGTTTTATGCTGATTGAATTATTCCCTTGTGTGTGATTCATGATTTAATAAAACAAGGACTGAGGAAAATATGCCAATAATTTCTGCTATCAGTATCATTTCCAAAGTACCAATTGCATCCAAAAATAACATCAGAAGTTAGTGATAGCAATATTTCTCCCAATCTCTGTTTTGCTTCACTTGGCTTTGGATACTGTTGTAGAGTCTGTTTCTGTAGGGTTTTGTACATATGCTCGTTTAAGAGTACTAACACAAGAATAGCTTGCCTAAGGAGGTTGCAGGATCCCCATTGCTGGTAGTTTTTAAGAACAGTTTAGATAAACTAATGATAGAAAGCATACAGTTATAGTTTATTCTGCTGTGAAATGAACATTTTTTTCAGCTACCAGCCAGCCCTATTTTCCTCTGGTCCTGTAATTTGTAGATTATTCATGGAAACCAGTTTATTCTGGTCCTGTCCCTAGAGAATGTGGAAAAAAATTGCTCACTGATAAAGGCCTCTTTATATACGCTTAAGACAAAATAATAAAACATAGTGGCTAACAGAGTCCACCTGCTGCCTGTAGAGATCTTTCCAGTGAAGTCTTGCTTGCAGTGAAAGTCTGGTAAGGTGGGAGTCTGAAGATTTCATATATCTGGACAACTACTGCTGGTATTATCAGAGGCTGATAATACTGTAGTGATTACTTTGAGTTAGTCATCTTTGAGGTTTTGGGCGGGGATTTTTGTAATTTGCTCTTGCTCCCACAGAGCTCGTGCTGATAAGATATTGGTATATATCTTTCATATAGATATATCATAAATATATGCAGTAATTTCCAGCTTTCTAAAATTAAGCTGTTTATTGTTATATTGACTTTATGTGTATTGGCTGTCTTAATCAAATAGGGAAGGAAAACATGTTTTCAAAATATACTCACACCTTAAAAATCATTAAGAGATTTAGTAAGATGTATGTAAGAGTCCTGTTCAAGTATTCAAGTCACTGCAGAATTTTCTCCCATACAATAATTGTTAACCTTTGCTGAAAATGTAAACAGCATTGTCTTCCAATATTTGTTCACCCTGGGTAAAATGGAGAGTTCTTTTTCATTATCCTTTTCTTGACAGAATTTTATGACTTGGAAGACTGTCTTTATGTCTCCTTGAATTTTTTGCTTAAAAAACCATCAGTTTCTTCAAGCTTTTCTACTAGACACATTTCCTAAGCCTTGTCTATTTTTTACATCTAGTGTGGTGTCCCCACAATCTAAAATAGTCCTAAATCTGGGGCATCACAAAAGTAAACCAAAATTTACATTATTATGTCTCTGCTCTATTATATAAGCAATGTCTGTTAAGAAAAATCAGATTGAGTTCCTTTTTTTCTGTAACTCTGGGGCATTACTGACTCATATTCAATTTATGATCCATCATAACTCCCACATCCTTTTGTATCATATCACTGCTAACCAGTTATTCTTCATTTTGTATCTGTGCATTTTTTCTCCTTTCTAGCAGCAGTACTTTGCATTTTTCTTTATTGAATTTTGTCTTCTTGTTTTTGAGCCATTTCTTCCATTTATCAAAATCATGTTGAAATCCTATCCTGTCCTACAGACTACTTACAAACTCCTATAGCTCATATAATCTACAAATGCTTTTAGTGTACTTTAATCATCGTAGTCAATATTTTTTTAAAAGGTGTCTAGAACAGACAGTTAATATGGTTTCTCAATAAAACATGGATAATAATTCTTTGAAAACAGCAGCCTTTGAAGGCAAGTAATTTTTTCCAAGTCTCAAAAAGGGACTGAGACTGAATAAAAGAATATCTGGTGTTATCAAAACTCTATATAAGTTTCAGGAGGAATTTATAATTCATACTTCCAGATTTCAGCTGATTTCTATTTATATCAGCTCAGGATGAGAGCTATAATGTCACATCATCCCCTATCAAAGTCAGGAGTTTTTTCACTTTCTAGAGCATTTACTACTCTGTGCTGTGGAAGGAAGGGTATTAATCTTGATGACTCTTCTATCTGATACAATACTGCAAAAATCTAAATTCTTATCTGCAGTGAGAAAACAGAGCACCTCTGAGTGAGAGCACAGCCTGAAAAAGATGGCAATATAGCGCTGTAGGATACTACTTGATATCAAGTAACTTTTTTAGGGAATGTTGTTTGTTGAGGTGATGTATTTTTGGTGTTTTTTTTCTTTTTTTGGGGGGGGTTGATTTGGTTTGGGGTTTGTTTGGTTTTTTTTTTTTTTTTGAGAGAGATCACTTTGCTTGTAAATGGAGCAGAGCTGATGGGTATGTCATCAAGGGACAAGGGTGGGATACTGAGATGCTTTTTGCTGGAATCCCTTTTCAGAGAATAACTAGTCTTCAAAGCTTTTAAAGCTTTTGCTTTTGCAGAATCTAGATGGTTTTGGAAGGCAAAAAGTAAAGCATGCCAACAGTAAGTTAATGCATGTGCACATGGCAATAGTGTCAAGAGAAGTCATGTCGCAGAGGCAGAGAAAGTCTTAAAAACACAGGCAACATAACCACTCAAATTAATTCCTGCAGGGCATTGATGTAACTGGGAATTGAAGAGGAAGCTCTTTGCCTTCTCTTCTCCAGCAAATTTTCAATTTTTCAACTGCTAGTTTGCTCCTTTTGACCTCATTTAAGCTGCTAGAGGTAAAAGCTGTCCCCACCTCCATGGCCCTATGGAAGGTACATCAAAGAGTGGAAAGAGGAATTTGTTTTCAAGATGCAGAAATGTTCTGCTAAACTCTAATGAACAAATCACGTCTACCATTGTGTTTCGTTGTGGGTTTTTTTTGTGTGGAAGATGAGGGAAGGGTGGAAATTAATTCCTTCTCAGCCCTTTGCCCCTTGAAAATGAGCCCTGTTGGCAAAACTGGAACTGGTGTTCTCAATTCAGTTATACTGTAGATGGCAGAAACACTTGCACTAAGAAGCACAGGCTTTACTAAGGAAGCTAAAACATGACTCCACTGTAAAGAAAAAGAAACACTGCAGAAGAGGTCATTTTTCTTTGTTGATTTGCTTTAGTTTTGCTTGAGATCACCCAGTTTACCCATCACGCTGCTGCAGTATTTTCCATAGACTTAGGAACCAGAAATTACTAATAATACTGACACTTAAAGAGAAATGTGGATGTAATATACCAATGTCTCAAGCTAACAAACTGCTATGTGGTGATCTTAGTTAGGTTACCAGACCCGAGTTGTTAATTCCTGAGGAAAGTCAGGTTATATTATCTGGAACTTAATGTTCCACTAGCCTAGTAATGCAGTTTCTGTAATGGAGCTGTCTCATGGCCAGCACAAAATACAAGCAATGCAGTGGTACCTTAGTAAAGACATACC
The DNA here is from genome assembly GCA_027574665.1 of Rhynochetos jubatus. Lineage (NCBI taxonomy): Eukaryota > Metazoa > Chordata > Aves > Eurypygiformes > Rhynochetidae > Rhynochetos > Rhynochetos jubatus. Next base: position 121,589,644 of record CM050649.1, on the reverse strand, counting down.
ATAACTCATTCCAGGTTGGGCACTGAAATAACCCTGTTTTGTTAAACCCTACTCATCACTATAACCATCAGTAGCTGCAAATCTTCCTACTGAAGATTTCTGCGCTGGCTTTTTTGCATAAGATAAGGAATAGTAACCTGACAGTAATTGAGATGAATGACACTCTGTTTGCAAAAGTAATTTGTAAAAGCGATATATAAATAGACACAAGTTGTCTGTATTAAGTGGTCTTATGGAAAGTGACAAAAACAGTATTACAGAAACTATCTGTACACACACTTCACAGCCATCCATAGCAGTAAGTGCATGCATTGTACATGCTGTCCAGTAAATCTGTTCAGAATGGACATACATTGAAGATTAAGTTGGGTATTGAAGATTGAATAGGAGAAAAGCATTTTGTACACTTTTTCTTTGCTTATCAATTAAGTAACACATATTTTAAATTATTTGTCATGAGATTTTTTTTAAATCACAGTACCTAGGGATCAAATACCTATAACAGTGCATTTCTTGTTTTCCTCAAAGTTCCAGTATTTCCCTCACATGTTGTGCACATATGTCTGTGATTCTGTTGACCTCAGGCTTGAAATGTGTATTTAAGTGATTATTAGTTTTTAATATAAAAGAAATTGCCTAAAACATTTTGCATCTTCAGAACGGTTTCAGATTTTGTTTATTGGTGAATTATGCTGCAATTCTTATAAATGTTTTTCATATACTTTCTACTCCCCTTCTTGCCCATTCTTCCATCCTTGCTATTTTTAATCCAACCACTGTAGTAAGGTCATGAACATTTGCAAAGCCTGTACCTGGCATTTTTATGGGAAACATTCTTAGACCTCCCTAGAACCAGTTAAGGAACAGGCTGTCCTGGTGTAAGCAATACTCTGTTCCAGAACATGAATGTAATTCAAATTATCCTGAAAATACTTTCTAAAACAGGCGCAGTTTTTCAGTTCTGGCCAGGTAATTTTTGTCAGTATCAAGAAATTCTAGTGTAGTACATTTCTATTGTTGGAGTTGCAAAGAGTCAGGTGATTGCAGACAAGACTCAACAGCATTTGACTCATTTATTATGAAAAGGTTATCCTATATGAATCAATCTGTCTGTTAGTGCATGGTAGTAAAGATAGTGTATTCCCATTCTCAATGGATTAGCCTTATATTCACTTTTTCCATGAATTTTAAACAAATAAATGTTTAAAACTTTTAGAGAGTGATAAGCATAAGACTACTTTGTTCACATTGAGTATCACTGAGACCACAAATTGAAGACGATTCAAAGAGAAGTAATTGTATAGATATAAAAGTATCTAACTGTGCTGGGTTCAGTCAGGAAAGGGTTAACTCCCTTTACTCTGGTTGCCAGGGAACTATGTTGCTGGACAGTAAGTGAAAACATTGATAAGGCCTCAGCTGGTGCTGGGGATGGCCTGTACTGAACTCAAGGTCTTTTGTCCGCTTCGGATACTGTAGCTGACCCAGACTAACCAAGGAAGTATTTCATCCCATAGTATGTCATGTTCTGGTCTCTTGGGCGGGGAAGGGGGTCCGGTAGCCATTGCTCTGCCCTTCTCTCTCCCTCCCTTACTCCCTTGCTCGTCTCTCCTGAGCACTTGCTGACCCTCCTGTGTTAGCTGCTTTGCTAACTCCTGTGCTGGCTCATTCGTGTGGGAGCTGGTGGGTTGTTTTGAGTTTTCTGGCCGTGGTATCAGTGATAGGGTTCGCTCAGAATCTGCTGCGTAGGCTCCCGGGCTCCGTCCTTCAGGCCGCGGCTCTCGGGCTGCGATCGCTCTTGGGCTGTGGTTCTCGGGCTCTCTGGGTCTGATTTTCATCCCTCAACATCTGGTCAGTGGATGGTGGGAAATTGTATCATATTGTACATATTGTACTATATATTTCATTTTCTACTATTTTAATTATTTAGTATTAGTAGTACCCGTACATATTGATTTAGATTTAATTAGTAAATAGTTCTTATCTCAATTTTGTGAGCTTCCTTACTTCTTTTTCCTTCGATTCTTCCCCTCCACTGGAGGAGGAGAGGGGGATTTGTGAGAGAGGCTTCGTGGTATTTTGCTAGCCGGAGTTAAACCACAGCACTAACAATTACCATAATTATCATAACTTTCAAAGGTATGTTAAGTTCTGTATTTTAGTGCTTAAGGTAAGCCCTTACAGAGATCAAGAATATATGCACTGAGGAACAGACTACCACAGTCTGGTTATTTTTCTTATGTTCCTTCCTGCAGCTAATGGTACATAGTAGATATTGGAATTTGCCAAAGAGTGAATCTGGAGATTTGTTTTCCTGTGAAACTAATAATAATATTTGTTCTTGCCTATTTTCTCATCTGAGCACCTCACAAAGCTCTGGAATATACAGCATTCCTGAGTGTGACTGAATGCACTTAAGCTACAGATCGCATCTATAATGTATCTATACCTATTACACTCCTATCTATAATAAAAATTATCTTGATACCTGTTGAGGCTTCAATTTATGCATGCAGAAAGAGAAAATTAGAACCTAATTATTGAGTGGATTGAAGTAAAGTTTCTATACTACAGTAACAAATTAATATACTTTCTAGTGTATGCCTCTCTTCAGTCCCCTTAAGAAAATCAAATGGCCTGTGGTATGTTCTGTAGACATGTAAGTGGTAGCATACACAGACCTTTTGCATCTAGCAGAATGGTGTTTTGCTTTGGCCTCATTTTGCTTCAGATATAAAGCCTACTTCATTTTACAATTATCACATTAGGATATTTGAGCAATGCTCAGCTTGTTTTGTCTAAGTAGTGCATTCACTTATTTTAAACTCCGAGTTTGATGATTACTGAACTAACAGTTGATTGTGTTTGCATCTGGGTAGATGACTGACATACAGTAGTGTATTTAAGTGTATTTAGTGTATTTTAAGATTAATTTCCTTGAATGGAATAATCACATACTTGTTATTATCACTTTGCTTTTAAATTTTGGTTGGTTGGTTGGTTGGTTTTGTTTTTTTTTTTTTTTTTTTTTATTCAGCATCTGTAAGCATTATAAATTCCGATTACAATCATAAGTTGAAGGTATTGAGAACTTCCTTTTTTCTTTTGAAGAACTTGAAGGGCAAATGCAGCAAAATAATGTCACTCGGGCATGAAAATTTTTTTCTGATTACTAAAGCTCCAACTTAATGTATTGTAAGAGGCAGCTCATGGGTGACCAGGGAGCCCTGCATTGTTTCTATCACATAAGAGATCAGAATTTGGACTTGGCATTCATTTTCTTCAGTGAATATTGAGAGGGAATTATTTTTGATTCCTTAAGGTCAAAGTTGCTTTTTAGCAGTTTCTTAAACTAGTTATTGAAATGGCAGTAATATGAAATTCAGGGAGGAATATGAAGGGTTTGGAATATTTCCTGAGGTACAGGCAATGTATTGAAAAGAAAAAACCCAGAGGTGAAGTGAATGCAGAAGCCAGGGATTTATCTCACCTCATCTTAGACATGTACAGTGTAGACATCAATGTTTGACCCAAGCAGTCATTGCTAATGAGATTCCCTTTATAGTCAAGGGAGAGAAACAGCTGCTTTTATAGCTGGATGCATTTAACGGAAACTGGATGTCTTCTTTGGCATGATATAATTCCCACCTGAGAAGCGTCTTTTCCTCTTCCTTGACAACAAAGAGAGACAAAAATGACTAGATTAATGGAGACATGTAGAGAGCTATGTTTGCTTAAATAAATGCCACTTTGGAACACTGCAAACAATAGCAAGAACAAATCGCTTTGCAGGTATATTCATGACTTTTTAAAAATAACAGTCTAATTCTGTGGGAAACACACAATGACAATGTTAAGGTGCATCTGTAAATTGTAATCAAACCCAAAAGTCTGGAGAGTTTATTTCTGTAAAACACTGCTTTTCTTGTAAAGGAGAAAAATTAAAAAAAAGAATTACTAGTTAACACTTATTAATTTGCTGCTCTGCATTCTTTGACTGATTGCTTTAAAAAATGTCCACAGATCAAAGGGGATGCTTGCACTCATCAACACAACGATGTTCTGATGTGTAAAAGGAAGGAACAGCTCAAATGAGCCACAAAGAACAAATGAGAAATATTATCAAAAGCTTGTCAGCAGTGGGTAAACCTGAAGGAGATAGATTGCAGCCTGAAAAGAAAGCTGCACAAGTCTTTCAAAGTGATCAGACAAGAAGCTGTGAAATTCCATGCAGGCTTACATATGGGTAATCATAAAGTGACTTTCACGAACTCCATTCAGTGGTAATAACAGTAATAAGCACAGCTGTGTAATTCAACCAATGTAATAATATTTATATGCTTAAAAAAAACCCACAACAATATAAGTACTCTGTATTGTCACAGTTCTTATCATGTTGGTCCTTCTTGTGCAAGAGCTCCATGCCTTCAGTCAGCCTCACCACTCTTCTCTGTATTCCTCTCTTTCTTCTCTAAGAAGACGGTCTTATGGCTACACTACTTCAGGTAACATAACCAAATAAGTGTGAAGTATTGATTCATATGGAGGCATTAACATATGCTCCAGATGGCTCATTATCTTATTTATTTTCTGAACATCCTGTTTAGGTATCTTATTATTACTTTTTCATAATTTGCAAAGAGACCTTAACTACCTTTACTAAAATGATGCTCAGTTCAGTTTCTTCAGTTGAACATTTAGTCTGAAACATTTAGTTTCCCTATTTGCCAATTTTTAGATGTGAAATCTTTACCAGTTCTCCCAAAATCTAAGTAATGCTGTCTCATTGCAAAATTTTGATTCTTTGCTCGCTTTTAAGATGGTATAAATAAATTAATATACTTTTCCTGAGACTTTAAGTTGCATACTATTGACCTTTACTGTAGGTAAAAATGCTTGTTCAATTGCAGACTTTGACGTTTTGCTCCTAGACAGCCTTTAATCCATGACAATACTGCCCTGTCTCCCAAGCTTAATTAGCTCATTTAGGACTCTCTCAGGAAAGACCTTGACAAAGACCTCTTGAAAGTGTTTCTTCTCTGTTCTTCACATTTCCCTTACACACAAAGAAACGTAGCACTGAAATAAGACCCTGTAACAGAGAAGCGAATAGAATAAATGTGTAATATTCAAGGTTAATTACATAGTCAGTAGGTATCATTGCCATGGAGTTTCCAGCTTTGGAGATTAAATTTCTTAAGTTGATTGTTTTCACTCCTGATTGATAGTATTTTTTCACTTTTTCAACTGTGTTGCAATTAAATCCAAGTAGATGTCAATTGTTATGAAAAGGTTTGACCTAGAACTTTGATATAGAACTGTGCTGGAATGAGTACACTTTATTTACCAAAGTGGGATTTTTTTTTTTTTTTTTTCAATTTTAATTTCAAAAAATAATATTGGAGCATTCAGTCTTGTTGAAATAGCCTGGTTTGGTATTTTTGAATATAATGCTTTCAATTTTCTTTTTCTTCATAACCCATGCTGATAAACCTGTATCTATATCAGTAATCAGTACATAGAAAATGAGAATTCTGTATGATCAGAATAATATTTTAGGACTTTATTCAGAAAGACTTTTTGAAATAAGGAAGGTAGTTCCTATTTGAAACATAGCAAGACTTTGAAATCATTATATTCTTCTCAAAAGAGGATAGCTGAATTCGTGATGCTCTGAAGAAGCATAGCTTTTGTCTGTTTGTTAGCTGACTGTCTCAAAAATATCCTAAAATCTGTTTACTGGGAAAGGCGCACAGGAAAACTTCACTAGTGGCACCATATGGAATAATTACAGTGACAGCCCTCAAAGGGGTAAAGCACTAGGATCTGTTTTGTACAGTCAGAGCAGTAAATTAATACCCTAAGGATTAACTCGCCAAAGTCTGAAGTAATCAGTAGCGCAATAATTGTATCGTAGACACTGAATTTTACCCAGCTAAGCTGCCACTGTCCTTCTGTCGTACTGGATTGCTAATGGGGGCTTTATCTGCTAAGGAGGAGCTGGGACGGGTGTAGCATTTCACTGTATTCCAAGTGACCCCATTAACACAGGTAACATCATGATATCAGCATAGCATCTCGTCTATTTATTTGTCATTTTGTACCGGTCTTGTTGTGGACATGTTGATGAAAAGCCCAAGAAGCCTGTGAATGCTTAATAATAGGTAATGACAAAATGAGCCTGTTTGTCATGTGATAGTTTTCCATATAAACACTGACATTTTTTTAGCTATTCGTTCAGTGTTCTATGGTGATTTCAGGAAATGTTTCCAGCGAGTCTGAGGAAAGTGACATGACTTTGATCACGCTGTGTATGTTTACACCTTCTAATAAAGCATTGTAGCATATGGCTGTGTAAATTCGCACTTTTGCAATGAGCAATCTGTGTTGAAACATATTTAAACAAGGACATGCAATGTTCTGCATTGCTAAATTCATGACTAAAAATAAGGACTATTTTAGAAGGTTGGCTAGTTCTTTTATATTTTTATTTTTAATAAGAGGAATGGTGTTTTTAAAATTGTAGAATGATCTTAATTACCACTGAGAAAATGTTTTCAGTTAGTTAAGTAGATACGGGTTTTTTTTAAATTTAATATGCTGTGTAAAAATTTATGCTTTAACATGATATTTGATTGCAGTTTTTAAAAGACTATCAGAGGCTATTTGAGTACAAAACCGAACTTTCTGTGTGTCAACAGAAAATTGCAGAATATATGATGTATAAATAAACAGCAGAGCTGGAGATCCTTTACTCTTCAAATGATTCAGATTATTCACTGTCTTTAAGTACTAAATGCACATTCTTGTGTTGTGTAGTTAAGCAGTTGTAATAAACACTGCATTTACTTTTGCATCAGCCAAGTTTCACTGTTTTGCAATAAAGCTATTTTTTGCCTATAGAGACCTTGATTTTGGTAATATGTTAAATGCAGTGAGATGAATACAGACTCTCTGTTTGTTTTGTGATAAAGCTAAATTAATATCCAAAGGATTAACCTTCAGCACGAAGTGTACTGATTATTATTTTAGAAATTACTATTAAATATTCTTTAAAACATGACTCCACCGAACAGGTTGCCAGTTGTGGAGAGCAGGGAGAAAGTGAAACACTTCCAGTCCAACATGAATGAAATAAGGATTAAAACTCAGCATATTTTTACCTATGTCATATCTGCTTTAACAATTTCAATGAAGTCCTTGGGGTTTTTTTGGCTTATTTGTTATTTTTATTCTCATTTTCTGAAAGGTCTTAGTTTCTGTTCCATAACTTTTATATTCTTCTCTGTAAGTGCTTAATGTTAACAAAAGCAGAACTCAAATTCTGATAAAAACTGTACACCAACAAAGTGCTGTTCTGAAAAGCATCTTTTCTTCCATACAGAATTATAGTGTTTCAAAACAATCCTTAGTTCACAGAAGTCCTTTCTTCTTTGTTAATTGCTGTAGGAGGTGTTGGCTTCTGCTGTGGTTATGAGCCCACTGAAGTCAAGATGACATTGGGTATGTTGTATGAGTATGTTGATGACACTGTATATTTAAGCAAGTAGAAGACTATTGGATTTGAGTAGTTTTCCCTGTAAACATATGACATGTTACCTGAAGATGGTTAATAAATCACCAAGACCTCATTATTTATAACAACTATTGAGCGAATAATATAAGAAGCTCATGAACTGTGCTGCAGACAGTTCCAGGAAAGCTGTTCTGATCCATCATTGAGAAACATTGGCCTAAAATTTATATCAAAATGTTTTTAGTGACAGGTAAGTGACTGCACTTAAAAAAAAAATTGGAAAAAATAGTCCAACCACCTCTAAAGTTACAGAGAAAACATCACAATCATATGCCTTCAAATGTAGAGCTTATGAGGCATAGCAAAAATAATTAAATGTTGCATTCTCATTACTTAAAATAGGAAATATTGCTAGATTTTTGAATTGATTAGTGAAAAAGACAAAGATGACTGTATTTCCACCAAAGACTATTTTTACTGAAGGTCTGTATGCAGTTTTGAAACATGTATTTGAAGTCCTGTTATATACAGTCTGATTCATATCAATTATTTCACTTCCATACAAAAAATTCAGGAAGTAATTAAAGTGTATTAGCACATAGAATTTATTCAAAATACTTTGTCTCTTAAATTGAATCATACTTCAGAAATCTAAGAAATGCAATCTATTAGTTCTAAAATTTTGGCATGCTAAAGTATATTTGCCTTATGCTTTTAGTCTCAAATGAGACTGGTGTAATTTCATCCTCCTATATGGCTTAATGCTTTTTCCATCATAAAGAATCTAGTTGCATTTTAAGCCCATTATGTACTTTGGTAATCATGGCCTAAATTTAAAGAAGCCTTTCTTTTGGGTTGGTCTGCACATCTTATTGAAATATTTGTATGGAATTGTTCGTCTTATCTCATATACTCAAATCCAACACTCTTTTTGAGATATAGGATCATAAAATCACAGAATCATAGAACGGTTTGTGTTGGAAGGAACCTTGAAGATCATCTAGTTCCAACCCCCCTGCCATGGCCAGGGACACCCTCCACTAGACCAGGTTGCTCCAAGCCTCATTCAGCCTGGCCTTGAACACTTCCAGGGATGGGCCATCCACAGCTTCTCTGGGCAACCTGTTCCAGTGCCTCACCACCCTCTCCAGGAAGAATTTCTTCCTGATGTCCAATCTAAACCTCCCTGCTTTCAATTTAAACCCATTCCCCCTTGTCCTGTCACTACAGGCCCTTGTAAAAAGTCCCCCCCAAGCTTTCTTGCAGGCACTTCAGGTGCTGGAAGGTGCTATAACATCTCCCCAGAGCCTTCTTTTCTTCCTTGCCCGCCCTCTGATCATCTTCGTGGCGTCCTCTGGACTCATTCCAACTGGTCGATATCCTTCTTATGCTGGACACAGTACTCCAGGCGGGGTCTCCCAAGAGCAGAGTAGAGGGGGATAATTTCCACCCTTGACCTGCTGGCCACGCTTCTCCTGATACAGCTCAGGAGACAGTTGGCTTTCTGGGCTGCCAGTGCACACTGCTGGCTCATGTTCAGCTTCTCATCCACCAGTACTCCCAGGTCCTTCCCCTCAGGGCTGCTCTCGATCCATTCTCCGCCCAGTCTGTACTTGTGTTTGGGATTGCCCTGACCCTGGTGCAGGACCTTGCACTTGACCTTGTTGAACTTCATGCGGTTCTTGTTCTTTGAAAATTTTTGACCTTCAGAAGCAGCATATGTCCATTTGTGGATTAAATTCTTTTATGAGGAAAGAGTACTTTGAAAATTTGGGTATGTTGTCAATACGTATTTCTATATTTTACATGAGTTATTTTCTCTTTTCAGAATATATTGGTTGTACAAAGTTGTATTGTGGAATCATTTTTGTCAGAGATATTTGGTCCTAATATTGTGAAAACTCTGCTTATTGCCATGACAAACAACATTATTTTTGCCTAATTTATTAAAACCATGAGTTTGACACTTCTGTCAGAGAAGCTGGTGCCCAGACCCTCCAGGGACTGACAGTATGTCCCAGCTGTGGAGCCGCTGTGGCACTGCTCTTTCCTTTCTCTTTGCCTGCTACAGCACGCAGTGCCTAGGTAAGTTTGCACTGACTTTCTGTGGAAATAATTTTTAAGTGTCTCAAAGGCAGTATGTGCAGAAGACTTTGTACATGTTTAGAGGAAAGCATGTGATTGCATTCTTGACTGGCTCAATTCTAGAGTGCCTTATGAAATGCAGGCAAATCATGAGAATTAAAAATAGAAAGGAAATTAACCAAACTCACAATAATCTACACATATGTAGTGGGTTGCTTTTTTTCCCCAAAATTCAGAGTTAAAGTAGGGATTATATTTCTTTTTTCCATTTTCTGCTGAGAACAATTTTATAAAAAAGTAAAAAAAACCTAAATATTTTACTAGAAGATTCTCCGAATTATTTTTTATATATTAGCAGTGGGATAAATACCATGTAACAGTACGTAAACATTTGTGAATGCAGTAAATTTTCTATATAACACATGTAAATTATTCGCAAGCATGAACACAGTACCTCATGGCTGAATTAATTTATTTGACATGTACCCTCCTTTCACATGTGCATGTTTTTTGAGTGTTGCTCAGTATTTACAAACATGAACACATACATCTTTATAGCCAAATGTCTTTTACTCCATTTTTCAAAATGTCCAGTACTATATACGTTAAGAGTGTCCAAAATCAAATAGCGACACTTTAATGACAATGTAGTAATTCATGAAACCCCATATTTCTCCCTAACCCTTCAGGTAACTGACAATGGCTTTAACTCAGTGTACCATATACTGCTTATATAAAGATTCTCTAAAGTGATCCAGATTTTTTGATAATCACTGTCATGAGTGCATATATAGACCATCCAACAGAAAAATAAAACTCAGAAACACAGAGGATTTGCCAGGGTGGTAATGGAGAGACAGACAGGGAGCTGATCTGCCTTCACTACTGTAAACATTATTTGCTTTATTTTTATAAGGTTACCTCAGTTGATGAGTATCCATATTTACATGATGTAATTTTCTTTAACTGACACCCATCTGAGGCTGAGTTTATGAAAAAACAGTAACCTTCATTGAAAAAAAAAAAGAAAATTATAAGAAATAGTGTCATAGAGGATGGCCATTTTTAAAACAGGATGAAAGGAGGATAGGGGTGAAAATATACTGGATGGTTAAAACCAGTAAGTTGTCTATTTTTACAGCCTTGTTTAGCTTTGTAGTTGCACTGGTACACACAAAATGACTAAAAATCAAAAGAAACTAGGTAAGATATTGATGACATAATATTAGTTCAATCTATGGTATCATGCAAGTTTCTTTCTGTATATAACGTTGAAACTATGTTAAGGTTGAAAACTGCAGTGCTCAAGCATTAGGAAGTTGAGCACAAAGGATCCTATATGCAAAAAATAACAGTTTATCATATGACTAATGACTACCATAATGCTTAGTAGAAAGAGATCCAATAAATCTCTTGGATAAAAATAACATTCAAGAAATATTCTTTATACATTTCCTCTCTCTGTAATTAGGAACTTAAATCTCTCTCTATACACATACCCACTGCTGTCTGACTGTTACCGTGCACCCCAAAACCTTACAGTCTAAATGAACAGAGGAGTTTTCAAAACAAAAAATGCAGGTGGATAAAACACTAAAGTTAGATTTGGTCCTCAGACATAGAACAGGTGGAGTATGTGGAGTGCTCTCTGGAGAAGCTGGCTAATGATCAAGACTCAAACAGGAGAAGTCAGAGGTTGGAATTATGCCAATAAACCCGCCCCAAAAATTCTTACTTGAAAGATTTTAGATTGCATTTCTTCTGAGGTTGAGACCACACCATACTGAAATAACTTGTGACACCTATTGAGGAATTATAGTTTTACAAAGTGTTAATTAGGTAAAACCTATACATTTGGCTTTCACCTGTAAGACACAGAGATCTTTTAAAGCTATTCTAAAAGTTTTCTGAAGAATCATTTCATTTGAAGTAATTAGGGAACCTAACAACTATGGATGAGGGTTGTTTGTTTTTCTTTTTTTTCCCTGCCATTTCTGAGTAAAGCATAAAAACTTGGTGCAATGGATAAAAATAAAAGCGTTTCAGCACTAGGATCACAGAAATGGCTAGCACATACCGTAGTATACGGTTGAGATAGTTCTGAAGTGACTGTTTCAGGTATGATAGCCATCCCCGAGGCCACAAGGATTGCAGCCTGAGATATGACTCACTTTGGGCAAATTTGCCCACTGTCAGCTCTGTCATTTCAGGACTGCCTTAATCCAATGCAAGGCAAAAGGCAAGGTTGATGTCGAATCTGCATGTTCTCAGGAACCTCATAGCCGTCTCAAAATGCTCATGCCTCTCCTGGGACTGACATCCCTGTAGTACTGAACATTGCTGAGCTGAATTCTGTGGACACTCACTTTCCCAGAAGGTAGAACAAAGGAATTTTAAATGTTTTGTAGGTGTTTCCATGCACATGTTTCCAAATCATTGAGCAGGTATGTCTGTACTCATTTAATTTTCAAAAACTCAACTAGATGTATGCTGTTTAAGTACCTTAATATTTCCAAGGAGACAAAAGATCTGACCGTGATCTCTACAATAATTTATTTTCATATACTAAAATAGGCAAGTGATGGGTTTGGATTTTTAATTTTTCCATAAACCCTAGTTTTCCATAAAACCACAGTGGGGTTGGGATATTATTATCATCATCATCATTATTTTATATGGGAGATTAAATATTTTACAGATATCATTATTAGTAAAATGTCTAGTTTGTCTAAGAGCAAATTCAAAGTATATGGAGGATCTAAGAGACTTAAAAACACTCTCATCAAAAGATAACTTACATGTGTGCTGTAGCATTACGACTATCTTCAGAGTATATGGTGAAGGTACAGCTAATCACTGCTTTTGCTGTGCTTTTGTGTGAGGTTGGACAACAGGAAAATATTCCAATACTGCCTTCCATTCTTGTGATTATCTTTGTAATGCACACACTGTATCAGTATTTCAGTAGCCAATCTATTATTGTTCCTGCAGCAAAAGAAAAATTGTAAATTTCTATGTCCAGTAAACAAGAAACAAACAAGATGAGCTCACTTTTTGATTAAAAAATCCCCACTGTAGCAGGATCCCTTATGATCAGTTTTTCAGGTTATCTGTATTTTGAAGTAACAAAATATTACACAGCACTTGTGGAATATCTGAAATACACTGTATCATGTTCCCAAACTTTACAGCAGATGGTACATGCCTTTAAAAGCTAATGTCAGGGGCAGTGTTTCAGAATGTCTATTATTATCTCACTTTGTCGATGTAAGCTGTTCATCTTAGTAGCAAATGCTTTCTTGGAATAAACAGGACCACATACTTCTCTTCATGGTGCAACTCCACATATTGCTGCAATCTTTCCTGATTCACACAAATGTAACTTAGGAAAGAATTACATCCTCTAGTAAATAAAGGAAGGCGGACAGCTCTGATCTCTTGAGCAGCACATTGAGGTTTGAGAATGCAAAGGTGGTAAAGAAACTGCTGGAAGAACAGTAGCATTTTTACTTCACAAATGAATGTATAATCTCCATGAAATATGAAGCTAAAACTAATTTGGAGATAGCAGACTGGTGCATAAAGCCTGAAAGCTGAAAACAAAATTTACTACCTAGCTAGCACTAGTAATAGTACAGGATCTACTAAAACTTTATGATATTCTTTTAAAGATGAATAAAGTCATTTTACATTCTGCTTATTTATTAGCTATTTGCATCAGTACAATAGTGAGTAGTTCAGTACTTTGAAGGAGAATAGTGTAGGTGAATCAATAATTCATGGCTCTGAATGATAGAACTAATATAGCAACCTCCTGAAATGTCAGCATGCTGTGTGAAGCCTATTAGTAAAAGGTCCTCTTTTTCACAGAGAAGTTAAATAGTTATTACTCAGAACAACAGAGTACAAATCTAAACCTTTAGAGACAGTCAGGAGTTCTTGAAAGGTTTTTCTGTTGGTACATCTTAGATAAATTCATGTTTCCAATGCAGTAAATGTTTATCTTTACTCCAGACAATGAGGGGGTGAGCTGTGAATCATGATGTCGGTTGTTTGTGTTCTCATGTGGAAACCAAAGATAGTTGCTGGTCATGGATTCTCTGTTTCAACTTGTGTTATTAAATAGGACTCAGCAAACTTGGTTTTTATCTCATACTTTCTGCTTACCTGTGCCCAGAAATGACAAAGCATGTTGGTGCTCATGTCCATATGCTAGATGCAGTTTAAAAGAGAACATTTAATTCTGAAAGGATTATAGAATTATAGAACCATAGAATGGTTTGGGTTGGAAGGGACCTTAAAGATCATCTAGTTCCAACCCCCTGCCATCGGCAGGGACACCCTCCACTAGACCAGGTTGCTCAGAGCCTCATCCAGCCTGGCCTTGAACACTTCCAGGAATGGGACATCCACAACTTCTCTGGGCAAAGTGTTTCAGTGCTTCACCACCCTCTCCGTGAAGAATTTCTTCCTGACATCTAATCTAAATCTCCCTGCTTTCAGTTTAAACCCATTACCCCTTGTCCTGTCACTACAGACAGGTGTAAAAAGCCGCCCCCTCAACTTCCTTCTAAGCCCCCTTCAGGTACTGGAAGGCTGCGATAAGGTCTCCCCAAAGCCTTCTCTTCTCCAGGCTGAACAAGCCCAACTCTCTCAGCCTTTCTTCATAGCAGAGGTGCTCCAGCCCTCTGAGCATCTTTGTGGCCTTCTCTGGACTTGGTCCAACTGGTCTATATCCTTCTTAAGCTGAGGGCTCCACAGCTGGACACAGTACTCCAGGTGGGGTCTCACGAGAGCAGAGTATTTTATTATAATAGTAATGGCCACATGCAGTGTTGATATAAATAGACTTGCAAAGTGGGCAACAGCTATCATGTAGCAATGGAAGAAATAACAAATAGGCATCTAATCAAGGTGTCGAGGTTTAACCCCAGGCAGCAACTAAGCACCATACAGCTGCTTGCTCACTCCTCCTACAGCAGGATGAGGGGGACAGTATTGGAAGAGTAAAAATGAGAGAACTCGTGGGTTGAGATAAAGACAGTTTAATAGGTAAAGCAAAAGCTGTGCATGCAAAGAAAGCAGAACAAGGAATTCATTCAACACTTCCCATTGGCAGGCAGGTGTTTATCCATCTTCAGGAAAGCAGGGCTCCATCACACATAACGGTTACGTGGGGAGACAAACACCATAACTCCAAAGGTCTTCCCCTTCCTTCTTCCCTCCAGTTTTATATGGGATCTCCATTTGGTCAGTTGGGGTTAGTTGTCCTGGCTGTGTCCCCTCCCAGTTTCTTGTGCAGCCCCAGGCTACTTGCTGGGGGGGTGGGGTGAGGAGCAGAAAAGGCCTTGACTCTGTGTAAGCACTGCTCAGCAGTAACAAAAACATCCCTGTGCTGTCAACACGGGTTTTGATATAAATCCAAAACATACCCCATACAAACTACTGTGAAGAAAATGAACTACCCCAGCTAAAACCAGCATACAAGGTTTCTCCCTTGATACTTTCTCTGGAGCATTCACATTACCAGTCACGAGATACGGAAACATTCCTTCATGAGAAAAATTTTATCAACTGCTTTGTGCTGTACTCTTAAAAGTGTTGAGGTATAAGTGAACTATTTTGTTTCTCATGTTGTCTTTGCATTTTTATTAAGCAAACAAGGCATCAGGTGTCTTTGGTGTTCCTACTACACACTTGTAGCTGTAGATCAAAATAAAGCCAATACCAATTCAAGTGAAGAAAATTGCAAATTACACTAAATGCTAAAATTTCTAACAAACAAGTTTAAATAGCAAATAGACATGCAGCACTTTCATAATTAAAAAGGTCAGATTCCCTGGTATGTTCAGGCTGATGAATACATATGTGAGGTTTATGACTGCTCTGAGTCACCAAAGCAGTGCTTTGCTGCTCAAACCCCTCAATATCCCTGTCCTGCTGCATAGGAAGTGCTGTTTATTGCATTCTCTTGCTACTTGCACCTCATCATAAGCATTTTTTCCATGTGGATTATGCATCCATTTAGATCACAACTGCTTTTAACATATTGAATACCTTCAGATACCCGATTATTCTAGGCTGAGTTTGACTGAATGTGGTTCCTAAGTTTCCTGAGCAAATTTAATTTTTTATATCCTTTTTTTCATAGCTTTTCAGTTTAGAAACTTGTCTTGGGTTTGGTTTTTTTTGGTATAAATAAATGCAGGTACACTACCTTTGTGTAATGGCCTTATCTTGCCTCTTAAATGCTACGGTAACCAATATAAAATATCTGGATCAGAAGCAGTGATGTGGAGTTCTGAAGATACACAGCGTAAGAGTGTCAGGAACACTTTCTAATAGCTGCTTAAGCAGTGGGAACACAAAAACTATGTAGGCAGAATAAGATACTTGATGTTACTTGAAGCACAGCAATGTTCTTTAAATTGCTATCCATTAACTCCCTGCAAAGTCTAAATCATGATTTAATTGATTTCTCATAAACTACAAAAAATAGTACTGTGCAAACTAAATGTCAATTTCGTGAATTTGAGAACGCCAAGTAAATAAAAAATAAACAAGCGTCAACTGAAAAAAACCCAAGCCTTACATAGTATAAAATACAGGTTTTGGTTAACTCTTCAGAATAATTTTATTTGTTGCTCA
This sequence comes from Rhynochetos jubatus, assembly GCA_027574665.1. NCBI lineage: Eukaryota > Metazoa > Chordata > Aves > Eurypygiformes > Rhynochetidae > Rhynochetos > Rhynochetos jubatus. The sequence continues at coordinate 121,573,395 of CM050649.1, read as the reverse complement.
GCCAATACTCTGCAAATCCATCTGGATGTGTTTGGAGAATGTGGATACTTGAGTGTTCCTTTTGAAAATATACTGCAACATCACATATAATACATTTACACATGACGCATTTTCCATTGTTAATATTTTCAAAGTATTTTTAAAATGTTATTATTCTAAAAAAAGTATTTTAAAAGTTATTCTATTATTCTTCTACCTCAGATCATAATATCTATCTCTTCTTGGTTCTATTACCTGAATTTAAAAATTTCAGGTTTAATGCTAATTAAAATTAACATTTTACTTCTAGTACCAGGGAGTTTTGGGTTATTCCTAGCCTAATAAATATAATGGCCAAGACACATTGCCACAAACACCTCTGACCTAACTCTCCTCCAGTATGTGATAGACCAAGAATGGACATTGGGACTGGGTGTTATCTTGTAGTGTACTAATTGTGATGGGCCAAAATTGTCTCAGGAGGCTGCTCAGAAACAGTATGAATACATGAGAACTCATGTATATGAGTAGCTAACATTACACTAATGTTTCACTACTACAGATACACTTCTTGTGTCTATTTCCATGCCTTACTAAGGAGTGGAAGTGGCACTGTAAATACAGCCACTAGCTGGAAAATGGATAGATAAGCCAGCACTGCTAGCTCTAATAGTGTTTTTCCTAGGGGTGGGAGGTAATTACCCCTCCCTTCTGGTTCACTCAACTTGATGCTGTGGATTTGATCAAAGACCTCAAAGACCACTCCTGGAAAACAGTAAACAGGAAATGAATACACAGAATGTGTAGTATCTGAAGATTTCTGCAACTTCTGGTCTCAGCCCTGAAGATCACCAAAAGTGTACTGGATGGTAAATTTTTCCTCTCAATGGCTTCCAAAGGTTGATGGGCTTTCTGAAGTCTCTGTGAAGAGTCAGAATCATGTTCAGGAAGCCATGAAAAGCCTAAGAGTGAGTTTTACAACTTGGTTTTTGACTGTGGTGATATTGTCTGACACAATTAAAGATGAAAATTACATTAACATTTTGAGAACTACAATACATTTTTTAATACGATTATGTAATATATAATCTGCCACCTAGACATCTCTAAACTCTCAGAATCTTCTCAGATGCTTGAGGTGCATCATTTATCTCACCTAATATTAGATATTGGGAGTGTAGAAATCTGAGTAGCTCTAGACTTTTTTTTTTTGAGTTGAAGAGAATGAGAGTAGTACTTCCAGGAGGCAAGGTATCTGACTTTAGACTTTGAAATAAGGATGAAATGTGTCACTAGATAGATATAAACTAAAGGAATATATATCCTAGCAGAGATATCATTATGAAGGGATTTTTTTTTTTTTTTTTTTTTTTTTTTATGCTGGACTGTTTCTCTGTTCAGTTAAAAGGTTTAAAAGTTGGAAGGTAGAATCTATATTTTTCTTAATGTGTTTAGAATTTTAGCTGGTACAATATAAATTATTCTCATTTTGGATCAGAAAATTTTAATATTGCATTTGGTTTACTTTGACATAAAATAAGGCCAAGTTAATAGCTAAGAGTCATGATTTAACCCCAGTCAGCAACTAGACACCACACAGCTGCTCACTCACCTCCTCTCTCCTACAGTGAGAGGAGAAGGAAAAAATGAAGAGAAAAAGGTTAAGAAAACTCATGGGTTGAGATAAGAACAGTTTAATAATTGAAGTAAAATAATGATACCATTATTAATAATAATAACAATAACATGTAATTAAAAGGAAAACAACAAAAAAAGAGAGACAAAACCCAAAGAAAAAAAAAAACCAAACAAGTGATGCAACCGCTCATCACCTGTTGACAGTGCCCAGCCACACCCTGAGCACCAATCCCCTCCCCTGCCCAAATTCCCACAGCTTATATACTGAGCATGGCATTTCATGGCATGAAATAACCCTTTAGTCAGTTGGGGTCAGCTGTCCTCGCTGACTCCTCTCAGATTCTTGTAGAGAAGAAGCTGGGAGAACAGGAGCTGTATGAGAAACTGGAAGAGTCCTTGTCTTAATGTAAACATTGCTTGGCACTAACTAAAACACCGCTGTTATCAACATTCTCCTCAGCACAAATCCAAAACGTAACCTCATATTAGGTGAAGAAAATTAACTTTATCCCAGCTAAAATAGGCACACTAAATCAAAGACTTAGAACCTGCATGATTTAATACATGACAGAAGATAATTCTTCATGATTTAATGGTTATGATCATGTTTGGGGTTTTTTTTACTTCTCAAAGTTTGAGTCTTATCGTCCTGGGCTTTCCTATGATCTTTGAATTTCTCTGTTTTACATGTATTTTTTACTCTGTGCTACTAAGGCTTTTGCAGTCTTGTTTTTGGCAAAATTTGATTAAACGGATTGCATATAAAAAAGTAAGAGCCAAACTCCGCTCTGACACTTCAGAGTTAAGCAGTTGAATGTTCCTCTGGTGCAGTGAATTATGAATTCTTCTGTTTTCTAAACAGATTTTTTTTCCTAATTCATAAACAGAAACTATAATTAACACTACTATTGTCTTGGGAAAAAACCTCAACAGCGCACTAATGATCGCATTTTTGCTGAACAGTGGCCTAATACACATACGACTTTTGCTCCAGAGGACCCTAACATCCAAAATCAGAACACCACCGCAAGGCAACTTCCAGCTTAATTTTTTGGTTGCAGTAGATTTTCTCCAAAATGGTTCTGATGCACAGTTTTGTGTCATACAGAATGAAGGATTGAGTGGGTTTAGATATCAATGCCTTTTACAAAGAGTTATTCTGTGATTCACAAAAAAGGCTAGTCCATATGGTTCTAATACTTTAGTGTATCTTTCATTATTCAGTCCACAGTATGGGCCCAGCAGATATTTTTCTTATGAAGAAAACCCAGTTTCTAATTTTATTTTAAGAAAAAACAGCAATGTCTATTATGTAGTGTTATCCACCAGTGCCACAAATCATTTTAAACAATGTAATACAAGCAGGAAACCTGCAATTAAGACAATTGCAGCTGCAAATGTTTAATTGTTGTTTTTTGTGGCTTTTTTTTGGTTGGTTGATGGTTTTGGTGTTTTGTTTGTTTGGTTTTATTTTTCTGTTATTTATTTATTTACAATTTGTATTACAGGAAGGTAACAGAAGAACAAAGTTGTTTTTTCTGTTTGTCCTGGAGTGTAAGAATTCAAGTAACTATTGCATCCATTAACACATTTACATTACCTTAACATCATGTGCAACGCTCAGCTATAAGAGCAATTCATATTTCAAACAAAAGTAATGAAAACATGAGCCAGGATTAATTTGTAAGTAATTTTTTAACATGTTATAAAGTTTCTGCAATATGAGACCATTTAAAGCAATGATATATGCTGTTCCTTCTGAAACTGTAACTACACATTTATTCATTCCTTGAACTGAAATAATATAGAAATCTTTTAGTCTTTAAAAACACCAACATTAAACTGTTGATCTTAAGAAGTTTATCACTAATGGCTGCTATGTATATATATTCATAAATATGTATATATACATGAAGGTATACATCGATATATACATTATATGGATACGACACTTCCACGTTTAGTAGAAGCCTGCATTAAATACAATAAGGCTGTGTATAGGTTCTTAAGTTTTTATTGTAGTTTTCACTGAGCTACTATTTCACAGAGGAACAGTAGAGAACAGTTTTCATAAGAAAACTTAGTCTTAGCTGACTAAGCAAGGAAAATTTTAGATAGCATTTCATTATCTAAGTTGAATTTTGTTCTAAAGGTACCACACACGTTTTTGTGACCGAGGAGCTTTAAACACTGGTGTGTTTTTATTATTTAGATGTTTGAATAAGTCTTAATGCATATATTGTTCAAGAAAGTTTCACCCACTGAGGAGTTACATTAAAGGAATTAGTGCCATGGCTCTGTACTATTTTGCAAAAATAAAATCTACTTATTTCACAGCATTACAGAAATGATGCATCATAATATAAACAACTACCTTCTTTTTGCTTTTCAGTGTGTTTTTCTCCATAAAATCTTTACTAAAGTGTGCCTTTAAATTCTAAATTTGGCTCTGTGAGATACAAGTTGTGAGTTCCTCTCAATATGTTGATTTGATGTGGTCTAACATCTTCTACCAAATTTGTACTACAAAAGAAGCCACCCTCTGGCCCCATACAGTGAAATCCACCAGCTTTAATGATCCAGACTAGGTATAAATGATGTGCTGCATTCTAGATAACAGAACTATACCTTAAGCTTAGTTCAGAAAGTTAATTATTTGTGACCAAAGGGTTGTGTGTAAACATCTCTGATGCAGGATGGCTATTTGTTGTATTAATCCTCACCGGTCACTCCTGGGAACTGGTCCTGAGTGGAATTAGAGAGAACAGCTGTTGCTTTTGTTTTTATAGCTATGGTTAGATCTGTAGTATGAACTCTGACTTAACCAGAATGAGGCAACACTGAACTAAGCTAGTAGGAGGCTTTAGAAGTAATGAAATTCATTTAACAGTATTAAAAATTCCCTGATTCAAAATCATATCCCTGGTTGAAATTCAATGATGTGATTTTTTTTTTTTTTTTTAGAGTTATCAGTAGCAATTTGACAGGTGCAAACTAAAAACCAGGGCTATTACAGTGTGATAGAGTACTGGAAGTGAAGATAAACAGGCAGGCTCAGGCACTGTATGTTTTCCATTTAGGTGTACCCTGTGAGTAGCACTCAGTTTTGGCATTACCAAGTTCAGCTATTTCTGTTCTATACCTATACAGAATAACATTTCTCATTGATTTAAATAGTAACAAAGAAAGAACAAGAAGCTTCTCAATAATAGATATGTTTTAATATAATAATTGGTCACTTGGCTAATAAATCTGTGGATTATGATCCTGTCTGTTTGCAAAAATACGGCATGTTTGCTTGTTATCCAGTTAACAAGACTCATATTAGTAAGTGTGGTTATTCTAAAATTATTATGTCCTACATTTGTAAGCCAGTGCTTTCTTCAACTCTCATTTTAGCCGTTGCAAAAATCAGGTGGGAGATTCCTATGTAAATCCAGAATGCACAACTGGCAAATTTGGTCCGTAACGTGTGCCACAGCCCAGTTTGTGAATTTAATGTCATGCACAGTGAGTATCTAGTGAGTAAAGTTATCTTTGCACTCACATTGAGCCAGTCTACAAGAGTACTGCTTTCATATTCAGTATTAGAGCAAAGACAGCCCCGTTCTAAGCTGTACTCCTCACTAGTGTCTCCAGGCTAAGGCTAGCAAGGAATTCTGCTTTAGTAAGGAATCCTCATAACGTTAACCACCCACTTTCTTTCCAAAGTGACACCACCATTAACAGCAATGAGTATGTGCGATCTCAGTGGAGCTTATGACATGTTTTATGACATCAGAGAGCTATGGAGAGATGATTTTGCTTGTATTTTATACAAGAACTATCCACTAGTAAGATATGACAAAACAACTGTATTTTGTTGAGCACTAGACCACCCGTTTTGCAATTTGTTGCAACAGAAAGTTTGTTTCCTTAACAACTCAGTATTTCAGTGCCTTGTACGATGTCTCAGTTAGAAATACCAGGCAACTGAAAGGTTCTCCTCTTATTTAAAGGCTGGACACTTTAGCTGACAGGCATGGTCAAAATGAAGCTTCTTCTGTGAGTCACTGAGTCATGCAAATATGATGAAATAACGCCAGGACTTACTTTCAAATCTTGGTCTTGCCTCTAACATGCAATACATAGTCTCTACTTACCCTAAAGTGTAACGAAATGGGGACAAAATATTTACCAGAGTGGAAATAGATCCATGACAGAGCTTTTTATAAACTCAACCTTTCCACCACTTACCTCTTTCATAATTTCAAAATCATAGCATAGTTAATAACCTGTCTAGTAAGTCCTTATATTAATAACATGATGTAGGATTCACCTAAGAAAGGGAGACATCTACACCGCTTAAGCCAAAGAAAAGAAACCTGTTCATGTACTCGAGTGGGCCTGTCCCTATTATTTAAAGTCTAATTCAAGGAGATAATAGAACAGTTTTCTTCCTTATATCTAGTCTGAATCTACCTTCTTTTAGTTTAAAAGAGTTAGCTTATGCTTTTTTTATTTGTAAGAGATAAGATATACTTAATTTGGAATACTTTGCATTGTCTTCTTACTTCTGAAGGATCAGTAGGTAGAAAATAACTTATAGAATGAAAACAATTAAATATATTTTTCAGAAAAAGGGCATATTTTTCTCCAAAGAAAATGATATAGTGCTTCTAGTGTAACATGTCTATTACACAAGGAAGCAAATGTAATAACACTTAAAAAAAAAAAAAAAAAAAAGGAACTATCTTCAGGATGTTTTCTACATAGAATATTTCTAAATGAAGAAATTTCTGCTGACAGGATTGAAATTCTCACTACAAAGTCAGAATGTATGATGCCCCATTTCTTTTCTCAGTGTCTATAATCAGTTTTACTCTGTCTGCAAAACACGTTTTTAGGCAGACATTTCTATTTTTTTAATAAACATCTTAATGTTTATTAAAAATATGTTGATAACATTTTGAAAAATATTCCTTAGTGAAATTTTATGTTTGTGTTTTTCTGTTTGTTGGTTTTGTTTAAATTTTCTGAACAGAATAAAATGCTCCGTTAACCACACTTTGAGGAAAGGTTCTAGCCGTAGCAGTATGTAAAATTATGAGTCAGTCAAATGAGTCTCCCTCTAATCTTGTTTCAAATTCAGAATTTTAGGAAGCTGCAAGGATACTTTATTCTTCAAACACAGGCTCAATCTCTCCTCCTCTCTTTTTTATTAGCTTTAATTGATTTTTTCTGGACTACTGGGAAAGCTCTAGTCTCTAGTAATTAAAAAGCTATTACAAACAAACAAACAAACCAAACCAGAAGCCTTGCTTGGCATTTTTTCCAGAGTCATAATTTTACTATGTAGCAACTACCAATGTTGCAGAACTATTGAAATTAAGGGAATTTGTTAAAGACGTGTTCAACACACATCCTTTCAGCACAAAATTTCTTTGTTTTGTATCCTGGCTGTCCTGGACTTCAGAAGAGAAAACTGAAAGTCTTTGGGGATAGAGGAGTAAGAGAAATAATTATTATTTTTAAAATAAAACAACTTATGGTTTTTTTTCAGTTTGATTTCCCAAATACACATGGTTCCCTAATCTCCACTAATGCACTTACTGCACCTAGAATCCTGTGATTTTTAAAGGAATCTTTGCTTTACCTACTTTTAAAGAAATTGTTGCTGTTTCCAGAAATGTAAATGTCTGTCAGACACTATTTGCTGAGGTTGCACAGGATTCTTCTTACTCAGAACACAGTAACTGAGGAATAACTGCCCCTGGAACTGGCTGTTCCAAAACTGGCTGTACCCTTCACAAAATTAAGGGTATGAGAGAGACAGAGAGAACCTAGCCATACTCAGGCAGAGACAAGAATTTTGATGAATGTTTATTATTCAATCTTTATTGTGCTTGTTTGACGAGTAGTAGTAATAATAAATTGTAGATGATAGTTGCTTTGACTGCAGCTGTAAACTGCTTCTTTTCTGTTTCCTAGAGGAACTGAAAGATATCTATATGTTCTAAGTGAAAATTGAACTTGTCTAACACTAAGCAAAATCACATATCTTCAATTATTGGTTTTTTTACAATTTCAGAAAAGATTTTTAAAATAACATCAGTGATAAGAAAAATAATAAACATTGTAAGTTAAAGCAAAAATGAAATCTCTTTTGATTGGAATAAAATAATACATAAATTTTAGATTTTTTTATCTCTGTATAAACAAAGGTATTCCTGATATGTTGGATGGGAGGATAGGCAGATACCACTGTGAAGAATTTATACCTTTAGGACTCAATATTGATTTTTTTGGCTAATAGAGCCTAAAGTATTTTCTCATATGTAAAATTATTGATACTGAAAAACTAGGAAAAGCAGTGTTTCTTGGAAATATCAGCATACATACTTGCTCATAAATTAATTGATGATCACCTTACCTAACACAAATCTAGTGCAATGACTGTTTCTTTCTTCTCAGAATAAGCTTGGGCAGTCAGAAGGAAAGTCAAAAGGCACACCGAACATGAACTTGTCCATTGCTTTTACCTTGATCTTGTACATGTTGAAGGTGAAAAAGCAAAGGAAATCAAATTAAAGTTGTAGTGCTTCAGCAATGCTTTGCTGTAACCATGGTCATCTCAACGCTTACACAGAACCGTGTTTGTAGAAGGAGGTAATACTTTTACTACATCAGCCAGTATTGTTTGTCACAATTAAATATCATTTGAGTCACAGGTGGTTATCTTCAGGTCTGAAATAAAAGCAAAAGTTTCTGAAACTAAATGCTATTTGGAAACATTTTCTCATTATTTATTCGGATATTAAGAACCTTAATATACAATGCCAGATACGTAGTGCTTAGATTTCTCTGATGTGTTTGGTCTTAACCACTTGAACTAAAATTTCACAGCATTTCTGTCAGTATGGGTAGTCTGACATTAAACTACGAACAGACAATAATGAGTTATGAGGGTATGGATTTAATGGGTGGAGGAGGGAAAGAAGTCTGAGGTTTCATATTCTTTATTTCTTTCCTCTGTGTGAATGCATCCAAAGACATCTCTTCAGCAAAGACTTATCTGTGAGCACTTTCTGAATTCAGCTTGTGAGCAATGTCTCACAAGAAACAAGGGTGTGGGCTTTGGACAGAAGTTCATCCTACCCGGCTATCAGCTTTAAGCTATTTACAGAGTTCCTTAAGTGAGAAGAGCAGTTCCCTTGGACTTCATAATGAATAATAGGAGAGAATTCCAGTTCTGTCTCCCTAACTGGAGTACCTCTAGAGGTGCCAGATTCCATCCAGGGATGCAACTGAAGTAAAAGAAATTATTCACATTTTTGAAAGATTGCCCAAAGAAAATTCATGCAGAAGTTTCAGTAACAACAGCAGGTCTATTCACTGGAGGAAGAACAGGTCATGTTAATTGAAATCTGAGCTGTACCAAGGACAGCTATTCACCTTTAGGGGACTAGCTGCAGGAACAAATAGAAAACATGTTCAAAGATGGAATATGGGCTTTGATAGTGTATGGAATTAGATTTTGATACGTATATTTTTGAAAACAATTTCTAAATAATTCATTCACATAGATTAGAAGAATGTTGTCATGTAAATCTATAAATATTGGCAAGATGTTTGCCTTGCCAGAACTTAAAATTGCTACCACCTATCTGGACTCAATAAAGCAAGGAAATAAGGGTAATTATGTTACTCCTTAACTTATCAAGTACCTTTAAAGTTTTGAACTGAACACAGGGATTAAAGGTTGGAACACAGATGAAAAAACAACAACAAAAAAGTGACAGGAAGCTCTACCTAAAAAAATTATTCAGTGTATTCTATTTATTGTCTTCAAAGCCAGATATAGTAAGAGAAACTCAGTTGCTCATATTGCCACATGCCAGGCAAGACAAAAGCACTTTAGTATACATGAGAACCAGGTATGAGTCAATTATGATTATTAAGGCAAACAGAAGAAGTAAAGAGAAGTTTAAATATAAATTTAAAGGTAAAAGCATATGAATGTCATTGCACAAGAAAAAGGAGAAAGGTAGGCATATAAAAAAGTAAAGTACTTTCCTGTGGAGAGAAGATAAAGAGTACGCACTTGAAATGGAGATGAGCTATATAACACAGTTAAGTGTGGAATATATGCACAGCTATTTAAGGACAGGTAAGTTCTGCTGAAGGAATAATAAAGTGCCTATATATAACCATATGATATTTAGCAAAAAAAATATTTTAAAAAATAATAGTCATTCACAGAATAAAAAATGCAAAAATACAGGCTTAAATGAAATCTACTGTGACAGCTAAACCTGGGATATTCATGTTAAAGGGTAAGAAGGAATCGTATTTTTGAAGATGAACTGCAAGAAAAAATTATTTAACAAGAAAAACCCAACCTAAAAGCAGGCTTAAATCTTGTCAGTCATCACCAAAAATGTTTATAGACTCTAGTTTTACCTGTCCTCTAGCATTTATAACACATCAGCAATTAGCTGAATGTGTTTGCCTTGCAATATTCCTGCATATGTAACATAAATTCACTGCAGGGAGCAGGAATTCAGTTGTACTTCTACTATTTATTACTCAATAAATACTGTTTCATCACCAGGAACAGAGCAGATGTTAATATCTGCCTTTGGTTTAACAAATTATAGCTGCTTACAAAACCCAGATCTCATACTTACCAAACTTTAATGCCATTTAGATTCAACATAGTATTTTAATACTCCCTGGGACAAGTGTCTGCTTCTCATACATGCATAAATATAGGCATAGATATGTGAATTCCAAATCTGCTAACACTTCTAATTTATTCAAAAACTATCAACTCTTAAAATAACTTTCAAAGAAAAAGCACTTCGAGAAGCACTTGAGATAGCAATCAAAATCTATTTATGAAAATAAGAGTGAAGGGACATTATAGACTGAGGTTATAGCTTTGTAGGATAAATAGCTCTATCAACGTTATGCAGGAGGTCATCTTGCCACAGATAGCAGTTGGACTGTGAAATGATGGAACATTTAAAAAAATGTTGAGATGTCCTGAGTGGTATTAATGGAAGTTTAACTATCCAAGCTGAGTTTTAAATATTAAGGGGAGGAAATAAGACTGAGGGTATGTTTGCGGATGTGGCACACAATTGATTTTTAACTGAATATGTGCATCAGCTGAAAAGGAAGGAAATAATAATGGCTCTGACATTAAGTAATACAGTTAAAGAGGTACACTTAAATAACCTTGTACTGCAAATGCATAAAGGCAGACAATTTCAAAGAGGAGGTGATTTGTTCCTAAATTTAGTCATTTGAAAGGTAAGAAAACCATCACAGTTTTAGCAAAAAAGGAGCACATTCATTATTTGGATGTGTAAAATGTCAAGGCAGAGAGACTCTAGAGACAAAGGGGAAGGAGGGAGGAAAATTAGTGACACTTAGCCCAAAATACCTTTTTGCAAATGTCTGCAGAGTAGAAAACTTTCTTAAAAGCAATGGTCCTCCATTACACTGGGGAAATTATGGATTCGTGAGGAGAAGGATCCCTTTTTTGAAAGACCAGAGATTAACAGTGCATCCTTCAAAAGTCTCCATGTTTGTCTTTCTAAGGCAGGAAACTTCCAGCATCTTATTTGCAGAGAGCATATTCTTTGGTTTTGAGTGTGGGAATAAACACTGACCAGTAAAGACTGTAGCAATTTACAATGAGTGATTATTTGTTTGTTTGCAGTCTAGTATGTGCTAGTGTATGCCCTATTTTATTCTATCAGTAGAGGATGGTCTGTGGAGGTGAAGGCAGCCTGCTACAAGTCAGATGAAACCAAACTGAAGCAGGCAGGGATTGCTCCTTCCCTGAAAGCATGTAGAAATTTGTAAATGACTGGGGGACTTCTCAAGTGCAAGGTGAGATGTACAGGAGGAAGAAAAGAGTGCAGTGAAAATACAGAGTGAATACAGACAGACTGCATAGGCAGCCACAGGGTAACTCTGGAGAAGACCAGGGGACAGATATGCACTAACATCTTAGTGAGTGTGCTGGGTTCAGTCAGGAAAAAAGTTAACTCCCTTTACTGTGGTTGCTAGGAAGCTGTGTTCCTGGATGCTGAGAAAAGCACTGATAAGGTCTCAGTTGGCACTGGGCCTGTACCGAATTCAAGGTCTTTCTCCACTTCTGATACTGCAGCTAACCCAAACTGACCAAGGAAGTATTTAATTCCATAGTACATCATGTTCCGGGTCTTGGGCAGGGAGGGGGCCTGGTAGCCATTACTCTCTCCCTTATTCCCTTGCTCACTGACTCCTGGCCACTTTCTAACACTCCCTCTGACTCCTGCATTAGCTGCTTTCCTAACTCCTGTGCTGGCTCATTCATGAGGGAGTTGGTAGGTTGTTTTGTGTTCCTGGTCATGCTATCGCTGATTGGGTTCGCTTGAAATCTGCTGTGTTAGATCCTGGGCTTTGGCCCTCAGACTGCAGCTCTCGGGCTGCGATCACTCTTGGGCTGTGGTTCTTGGGCTGTCTGGGTCTGACTCTCACTACTCAACTCCTGGTTGTGCATTGGTGAGTGAGTGGTAAGAAATTGTATCATATTGTATCATATGGTTTATCTTCTATTATTTTAATTATTTATTATTAGTAGTATCTGTATATATTGGTTTAGATGCAATTAGTAAATAGTTCTTATGTCAATTTTATGAGCTTCCTTATTTATTTTTCCTCCAATTCTTCCCCTCCACTGGAGGAGGGGAGGGGGATTTGTGAGACTGGCTTCGTGGTATTTTGCTAGCCGGAGTAAACCACGACAGTGAGGAAGGAAAAAAAAGACGTCTCCTAGGGATCTAGATGAATACAGGGTTGAGATTTGCTCAACCACCTTTTTTATTATTGTGTCACCCTGGAGATCTATTCAGGAACTTTGTACTCAGTTGTGTCACATTTTTTTAATGGCAACATGTAGTCAGTTTCACCTTAACACTTTTTTCAACTGAAGTTCCCATTGAACTGATCCTCATGGCATTTCAGGATAAGAGTCTAACTAGTATGAACTGGCATATGAACTGAATTATTGAGGTTGCCTTTATTCATATCTCACTTGTCTGACAAGGGATTGTAGTTGTTTCCATACATTGAAATGTTCCATACAATGCTCCATTCAGAGGGCTGGAGCACCTCTCATAGGAAGGCATTGGGCTTGTTCAGCCTTGAGAAGAGAAGGCTCCAGGGAGAGCTTATTGCAGCCTTCTAGTGCCTGAAGGGGGCCTACAAGAAAGCTGGAACAGGTCTTTTTACAAGGGCAGGGAGTGACAGGACAAGGCGTAACGGGTTTAAATTGAAAGCAGGGAGATTTTGATTAGATATCAGGAGGAAGTTCTTCCAGGAGAGGGTGGTGAAGCACTGGAACAGGTTGCCCAGAGAAGTTGTGGATGCCCCATCCCTGGAAGTGTTCAAGGCCAGGCTGGATGAGGCTTGGAGCAACCTGGTCTAGTGGAAGGTGTCCCTGCCCACGGCAGGGGAGTTGGAACTGGATGATCTTTAAGGTCCCTTCCAACCCAACCAAAACCATTCTGCGATTCTGTGAAGTGCTCCAAAATATTATTTGTCTAAAATATATGAACTGAAACCTGTAGGGAGAATTGGGCCATCACTCAGTCAGAAATTGACAGTCCCTTGTTGCTTTGCCTGTAATTCCTGATTCTACAGAAGTAACATTGAAGTTCTGTTTCTGTTCCAAAATTCGGGTCTAGCTGAGCATGGCAGGTTGTCTTATTTATCGAAGATGAACTCCCAGCTGGAACAGACTACCCCAACTGTTGACCAGAACTGTTTTCTGAGCTTTGACCATACAAATAGGCTGGACTCATGACTTTTATTAATGGCTCTGAAAAGATTGAAGAACTATCTTGGTAATGGATCCAGAAAATAGTTATTTTTTACTTCCACAGAAAGATCTTATCCATTCTTCTCTCTGATCCACTTGGAAGAATTATGCCAAGTATTTTATATATTAAGTCTGGATAATCAAATCAGGTGTAATTAAGTCCAAATTGATTCTTCAAATCTTGAGGACCAGTGTGCAGCTTAGGTGGCCCGTGACAATTACACAGGTGTATATTGTCCTGTAATGCCAGACCACCTGTCCTCAAAGAAGGGGTGAAAGCAGCCCAAACACAGTAATGTAGCTAAAAATTTAGTTCAAGATTATATCTACCCAGCCAAAGATAATTGAAAAGCTCACAAGGACTAAGTTTTCAATACAGACACGGAGTTTAAGACTGGGAGTTACAGAAAAATACTTCTGCTGATATATCCCAGAATACAATTGGCTTTCTGGGTTACCAATGCACACTGCCTGCTAATGTTCAGCTTCTCATCCACCAGTATCCCCAAGTCCTGCTCCTCAGGGCTGCTCTCAAGCCATTCTCCACTCAGCCAGTACTTGTATTTGGGATTGCCCTGACCCATGTGCAGGACCTTGCACTTGGCCTTGTTGAACTCCATGAGTTTGACAGAGGCCCACCTCTCCAACTTGTCAAGGTCCCTCTGGATGGCATCCCTGCTCAGTTACTTAAAGTAACTAATTTGCTTAGTTACTCAAAGTTCTCCTACTGTAGATATTCAAGAATCTGTCAAGCTAACTATTCTGTACATTATTTCCTTCAAAGGTTATTCACAAATATCTCAGATTTTAAGTCCTTTGATGGATGCAGTGTTTATTACAAGGCCTTTGTGTAAAGGGTTTTGATAGGCTTTACATGTCAATCTCATACTGGCATAATTAAGTTCACTCTCTAATACAATATCACCATCACTTTTATTTAAAAGCACCAGAAAAAGAGGACACATTGATGTCAATGTTTACTTTTCCTTAAAGTCCATAGATAAAATCTCTGAACTACAAAGTAGAAGACTTGAGACTTCAGGATTTCTTAAACTGAAAGGTGAAATAGAGTCTTGAATCTTACTACTCCTAGGCTTAGGCAGCTGTTTCATCTTTTCTTCAATCTAAACCTCTGTATGAGAGGCAGCAGAAGATCCTGGAGGACAAAAGGAGGACAAACAGCTGGAAACATTACTCTGGTTAAGTGGTGAAGGCAGCCAGCTAGCAGACAGCAGACCAAAACATTGGTGTCAACATCAGCTCTTATTTTACCCAGTAATCTAATATAAAATGCACAAACAGTCCATGGAAATGATGCCAGAACTCAGACTGACTCCTATCAGACGCAAACCCTAATAGTGTCAGGAACTATAAGAAGAAATATAACTCATACTGGTTTTGGTGTTTCATACTCATGTGTCTGTCTGTCTTTTTAAAGACACAAAAATACAACAGAGAAAAGCACAGACAGAAGGCAGTACTGACAATTACTATATAATAAAGGAGTTTGTACACTCTGCAGCAAAGCTGAACAGGGATTTTTTTCCTTTTCCAATCTCATGCAGTTCTAGCAATGGAAAAAGCTGTTTGTAACAATAGGAGACACTAAAAACTCCCACAGAAGAGACTTAAATTGACAGTGCTCCTTCACATTGACACACTACAAACTAATATCACTGTATGATACTTATCTATGACAGCACTTCACAGTCATCATCAGAATTTCACAGAATATGTGGAAATAATAATTTGATTTGAATAGACGAAGCTTGAACTTTCTGCTCCTTTGTGTAACTACCTATTACGTAGGTAGTTACTATGTCTTGCTTAGAGATAAGACTAATGGTTGCAACCTAACGTCCCAGCTCACCCATACATGTTTAAAAAAGATTATTTCCAAGAGTGATGCAAGAGAATTTTGGCCTTTGTACTGTAGCCATGTTAATTGTATGCAAGTAACACAGGGAACTATCTGTTGCTGGGATCTTGGGAAGGGACCTACCTGTACTGGCAAAATGGCTATTTCTAATCCATCATCCTTGAATTGGGAAAAGCCCTGTTTACAAGTGATGCAGGTTGTGATGTTGGTGGAAGATGACAATAAAGATATCAAAAGGCTGTGTCATGCTGTTGGTGTAAATTACAGCTAAAATCCTCCTATGTAAGCAGATCATATTTAAAACTGGAAAAGAGTTTGACTACACTTTGAAATGCAGCTGTCTATTATTGTTGGCCAGTTTTAGGATTTTTGAGGGATGTTTTTCCAAGATGGCTACTTAAGAGTGAGAAAAATATACTGGGGTATATATACCAGGTAATCTGTACTTCATTATCTGAGCAAAGGGAGTCTGAGATAGCCCTATGAAAGGAAAAATGTTCATAACGGAGTATGAGAAGATAATCAAGCATGTGACTATATCGCTGCCACCAAGCATCGGCAAAAAAAACACACCAAAGGTATGATCTCCTGATTAACATTTGACCTTGGCAAGTTACATGACTGTGTTCATCTGCCATCACACATTATCTCATGAGCTAATATTCCCTGCTGTCCTCTTTATCCATGGTATAGCTAAACAGTAATCCAGACAAAGTCATGGTGGACAACTTGGAGTTACTGATGGCAAGGGGGTTGGAACTAGATGATCTTTAAGGTTCCTTTCAAACTAAAACATTCCATGATTCTATGATTCTGAGTGAAGAATGAACTATACAACTCCCTTAAATCCTTCTTCCTATAACTATATTAATTCTACCAATGTTCCTTATCTATTCATCCTACCCCTCCAGTTCTGCACTCTAATGTTCCCTATGTTCATATTACGTTTGCTTTATTTCTTTATGTTCCTGACCCCTCATTCCAGGCCTCCATTTGCCCTAAAGTTCCCCCAACCTATCTACTCAAAAAGTAAGCCTATTAATATATATGCTTTCCACCAACTTGTCGTAGCCAGACCAGTTCTCGTCATTTGGCCCTCTTCCTAATGGTGAAATCCTTAACATGCCCCATTACAATTTCTCCTGTTTTTAATCACACAAGTATAATGTCACTGTAATTCTCCATTGACCTCTGGAGTTCCTGTACTGTCACAGTGCCCTGTGACCCTTCTACCATGTCTTATCTCTTCTCTTGCTTTCTTCTTCCTTGGGCAGTTTCAACAGGGTACAACAGATATCTTCTGCTTTAACCAGCAAGTTTTGCTCTTCTGTTTCGGGACATAGGTTAACTCATCCCCTGGGCCAGATCTAGACTGCTACTTGGCCAGCATCACTGTGTAGTCAGGTTGCATGAGTAGAACTTGGCTGAATGAGCAGAACGAAATTATTAGTTTCAGCACCCCAGGAATTGTAATTTCAGCTTCTGCCTTTCACCGCAGCACTAAAGATTCAACCCAGCTCCCATAATAGTCAAGCTAACATAAATTGCAGCTATTATGGAATTCAAGCTAGCATTTTGGGGTGTGTTCAAGAGCCAGATTAAGGGCACTCCTGAGCAAAACTTTTAGCTGAAACTGCACGGAAGACAGAACTTTAAAAAGAATAGATGGTAGACAGAAAAGAATTTACAAGTAAACAAGGAGAAATTATCACAGTTGACCATACCTTAATCATACAAAGGTGATGGGACATTTATTGAACTGTAAATAATCACTGTGCCTTCAAAGTATCGTCATAAAATTAAATATTCCATTTCATACAGATATTTCTAATATCATAGCTGAGATTTCAGAATCCAGTTCCATAAGAGATAAATGAAGACTGTTTAAATTTAAGCAGCCTTGAGATATTTATTCTTGTACTTTATACTATGACATATAAGAATGTTGTTAGTTAATTAAATGTGCCCAACAGGTTTTGGAGCATTAAACTAAGTCTGAATGGTCATTAGCTATAATGGGATCATCAACCCAATAACCTTTGAAGAACTTGTTTGCTGCTTAGCAACTATGTTTTACATTGAGTATGTGCTGATCAGTAATGTACAAGAAATAACCAATTTATTTCTTTCATTAATATGCCTTTCATATCAGCAATAATAGAGCCCAGAAAAACCCTTTTCAAGGGATGAATTGTCTCTATAACTAAGGTGGTTAAAATATTTCTGTCATTTCCTTGGTGCTTCACAGTGCACATCCCAGATACAATGTTTTTCTTTGAAAATGGGCTACTTTATGTTTTGTTATGCTGTATCAGAGGGCCAAGTAACCATGGTGGAACTTGGAATAAGCAGGTTTTCTGTTATTGACTTAAGCTAATGGTTTGGGTTTTTTTCCATTCTGGCTCGAAAGACGTTATTTTTCTCCTTCAGGTCTGGGGAGAGAAAACAATATGGAAGCAGTAGAGCAGAAGTAACAGATGCCATTAATTGTACAGAAAGGTTTCTGTTCCTCAGGAAATAGCTGTGTCTGGTTCTTCACAGAGTTCTTATTCCACTGGTATCTATTATTTTAAACGTATCCTGTGAAACAGTCTCCAACATTAAACTGCCTAACCTGAATATTTGTGGCTCTTTTCTGTCCTTGATTGTTTCTACACAATGCAAAGCACATTCTCAGCAGGAATTCCAATGGGATATGGTGTATTGTATATATAATTGCTGAATATTGCAGTTGCCCTCCAGCCATTGGTACCTTATCTAAATATTCTCTACTATTCAGTCAAGCGTATTTGTCCTCATGGACAGGTTTGTCATTGGGTATATAAATCAAATGAAATGAAGAAGAGCATAGGTGAAATGTCTATGTAAGCAGTAATGGCACAAAATTATTATTCATTCAAATAATAATAATAAAAAAAAAAACAACCTTAATTGTATTAATCCAGTAATTTTTATCCTCAAAGCGACTAAGTTAGAGGAGTTTTTCTTCTAGCAAAAAGGTTATAGATTCACTTTTGGCTCATACTATTGAAAATTTCTGCTCATGTCAAAGCGTGTTTACAGAATATTCATGTCAGAATTTGAAATGTGGATGCAATAGTTCTTTTCTCATTCTGGCGTGATATTGTCTCTGTACATTTATACCCATTGCACTGCCTTCAGACTTTATTGTAGAAATTTATTAAAAGACCAGAGGGAAAAAATAAAAGCCTGGCAGTAGACTTGTTTTTCAGTATCCTATGACTTCAGAACAGACAGGTAAAAAGATACAGTCAGTACAACTTGTACAGGCACAGTCTGGATGTGGAGACCTGTAGAATTTACAAGTAAATGTCATATAAGTCCAGAAAATTATCATTTATTACAGGCTCTGAAACAATCAACTTAAACCACTATTTTTTAACTGCATTAACCAGATTTCAAAATCCCTCACAGCTCGGTTATAATGTCAATTAATTATTTATTTGAAAACCTTCGGTTTACTTTGAATCCTTTGGCCCGGGAGAGCTGAACGACCATCTGCAACCCTGCAACTCAGCATACAAACCTGACTGCAAGTCTTGCAGGTTTCTCTGTAAGAGATAATCAGTCGTTATTAAATTCCAAATTAAAAAAAGCATGTGATAAATGTTTAACATGGGCTTTTTAAAGTTAGGGACCTAGCACAACAATTCATCATGTGCATTAAAAAAATCATATGCTTTTCCCATGGTTTGAGGCATCTTTCATAATCACTAAGGCAAGTACCCGGAAGTTATGAATCTAGGCTGCTTTCGCAAAGGCATTACACTTTGATCTCTGAAACTAGAAAATGTTTTGGCCAGAAGTAAAATAAATATATAAAAGCAGATCAGTTTGCTAAATCATCAGATGTTAGCATAGTAGCTTGCCTGGGGCATGTATGTAATCATCCAATTAAAAGAACATCATGATGCAATCTAGTAAGCAATCAAACTCAGTGCTAATGATGGGGAAAATCATATGTCATATTGCATCTGAGAAAAAGGAGAAACCTAAGATTTGGTCTTCGTGAAATCAGTGCTTGAACAGGGAGCAGTGGGATGAGCATGTTATGTTCTAGCTGATGTTGGAGGGAAAATAAATAGGGGATTTTTGTGTTAGATTGTTATTTTAATTTGAATGTGATATGCTGCAGTGCTCTTTTCTTACTGAAGATCTGTGGCTAACCTTCCCAACCCCAGCAATGATACCCTGTAAACTGGTTAAAAAAGGCCTTACTTATGGAAATGCAGATACAGATTCCTGCCCAGTATCAGTTACTTACAATAGAAAATCCTACTACTAGTCAGGAAACACTGACAAATACACCAAGTGTTTATGACAGAAAGCCAAAACCCCAGGATCTTCAAATATTAAAAAATAGCTTCAAAAAGGGTATAGGTGGTTGACAAGCTAATTTTTGTGTAACATTTAAATCATGATTTTTTCCCATGTACATAAGGTTCAACTGGGCTGAAGCAGCACTCTGTGGTTTAAGTTAACCTTGAAACTGAAAGTATTTAGGTTGATTCCACAGCCTCCTTTCTGAGAAAGAAAGTTCATGTTTTCTTCAGCCCTATGCTTATTGTTCTAGAAGGTTTATAGACATCTATCAAAATAATTAAATCATAGCAAAACAATATATAAACTGGGGAACAGAACTCACACTGTGTCCCCGTGAAGTTGGAATAGGCTTTCTCAGTAAGAATTTGTCTTCACTGCTAGGTCTATACTTGAAAATGTCTGCATGTGGTAATACTGCACAAATCTCTAGTAGACTGAGTTAGACAGAAAGGCATGTACGCAATGGATAATTTTTGCAAAGGCTTGTATTCCCATGCACCACTGCCTGAAGGTCCCAGGAAATCTGACTTTTACAGTTCCTCAGTTCTCTGAGATCTCTCTCATACATGAGGAGAGCAGACCCTTGGCCCGTCTAATGCTTGTAAATGTTGTGATATTATCCATGCCGTAATGAAAGTGTTTACAGTCTCCCTGACTGGCTTTGTTTAATATGGCTGTCAACTTATTTATATGTCACTTATTGAAATGGAAGTAGCAGTCAAATGAAAGCATGAAATCTTGATCCTCTAATTACTAAAATAAATTATGACTGCTCCAGAATAAATGTAACATGATGTTAATTAAATACAATATCACAGAGCATATACTATCCAAACAGGGCTTTTTCCTGTGGATGAAGGTCTGAGCAACCTGATCTAGTTGAAGATGTCCTTGCTTATTGTGGCACAGTTGGATTAGATAACCTTTAAAGGTCCCTTACAACCCAAACCATTCTGTGATTCTATGATTCTTTACAAAGTTGTTTGGAGAACTGCTGTTATTAAACAGCAGTTGGAGTGTAGTTGGAGGCCTGCGGCTAGTGGCATCCCACAGGGGTCAGTGCTGGGTCCAGCACCATTCAATATATTCATCAATGACCTGGACAAAGGGATAGAATGTCCTCTCAGCAAGGTTGCTGATGATACCAACTTGGTAGGAGTGGCTGCCATGCCAGAAGGCTGTGCTGCCATCCAGCGTGACCTGGACAGGCTGGAGAGCTGGGCAGGGAGAAATCGAATACAGTTCAGTAAGGGCAAGTGTAAAGTGCTGCATCTGGGGAAGAACAACCCCATGTTTCAGTACAGGTTGGGGGCTGTTGTCTTGGAGGGCAGCTCTGGGGAAAAGGGCCTTGGAGTCCTAGTGGACAACAGGATGACCATGAGCCAACAGTGTGCCCTCGTGGCCAAGAAGGCCAACGGCATCCTGGGATGCATTAAGAAGAGTGTGGCCAGCAGGTGGAGGGAAGTTATCCTCTCCCTCTACTCTGCACTGGTGAAGCCTCCCCTGGAGTTCTGTGTCCAGTTCTGGGCTCCTCAGTTCCAGAAGGACAAGGAGCTACTGGAGAGGGTCCAGCACACGGCCACTGAGATGGTGAAGGGCCTGGAACACCTTCCATGTGAGGAAAGGCTGAGAGAGCTGGGTTGGTTTAGCTTGGAGAAGAGGAGGCTGAGGGGGGATCTTATCAGTGCTTATCAATATCTAAAGGGGGGGTGTCAGGAGGATGGGGCCAGGCTCTTCTCAGTGGTGTCCAGTGACAGGACTAGGGACAATGGCTATAAACTGGAAAACAGAAGGTTCAACCTGAATGTGAGGAAACACTTGTTCCCTGTGAGGGTGAGAGAGCACTGGGACAGGCTGCCCAGAGAGGTGGGGGAGTCTCCTTCCCTGGAGGCTTTCAAAAATCGCCTGGGCTTGTTCCTGTGTGATCTAGTCTAGATGATCGTGTTCTGGCAAGGGGGTTGGAGTAGATGATCTCTCAAGGTCCCTTCCAACCCCTAATGCTCTGTGAATCTGTAAACAGATGCAAGAAGAAAAAAAATCTGTACTCACTTGTACTGTGCTCACAACCCAGAACTATCCATACAACTGTGTTATGGATGTGGCAGGAAAAAAAAAATGTCCTTTAACAAGAGACTAAAGACCATAAACTATATATTGCAGGTTGTTGTTGGAGAGGCAGGTAGCAAAAGCTGATGATCCTCCTATGAATTTTGTATATGAGGAAACCAAAGGAATTTTCTTCTGCATGATACTGAAAACTTACTGATATCTTTGCGAGAAAAAAAGCGTGTTGAAAAGCTGATGGACAATATCATAATACTTTCAAAAAAATTTATTTCATGATAAGTACCAATTGCTGCATGAAGGAAGCAATTTTCTATAAAGTAAAAGGAATACAGAAATGTTGGAACACAAGTCAATAATTATGTGAAAATAGCTACAGTTTTGGAATGTTTTGTTCTTAGATAAAACTCAAATACAACTTTTACCTTTCCTATAAAGCAAAATTATGAAAAGCATATTTGGTAACATGATCAAAACAGTAATTGTTTGAAAATGAAATTAAAAAAAACCCCTTCTTTATTCAGTTTTTAATTCTTAAAGAGATAACTGTATGTCCAAAACAATTTACTTTTTAAAAAATGTCCAAAAATGTGGGAAGCAGCTTCTGTAGTACTTTTTAAACACTTTGTTGCAGTTTTGTTGGAATAGGTTTGTTTTTATACCACACTTAAGATTGCAAAATCTAGCATTTTTGTTAAAAAATGTTATCTCTCTTGCATGAGCTATATAATATATGCTCATCAGCACTTCCTTTTGTCCATTATCTAGAAAATAGGCTAGAAAATGGAGACACAGGAGAACACTCCATCTGCTATTAGCACTGACTTTTTGTTTTGTTTGAGCACTCTTGGGAAATTTAATTAAAGTACTAAATAGAAGTTCAGTTCTGCATAAATCTATAAATGCCACATTTTCCAAAACAGCTTATGATCTGTGTACAGCAAATCATTCATAAAATCAGAAAATCTTTCAAAAGGTGCCGAAGAAGCTGTTACCTTGTCAGTACAAAGCTGCTGTAGACAGAATTGCTTCATCGTGGCTATTATCCAATGCTTGGAAAAGTAACTGGCAATTTATCAGTTCAGAACTAGGTATGCAAAGGTTGGCCAGAATGACCAAATCTGCCTAGGGAATGACAGATCATTCCACCTGCAAATATATTACAGGCTACTTTATGTAATGACTTATTCTGGGTTTAAAACCCATGCCATGGCCATTATGATAAATGACAAAGTATTTAACTCTTCATAAGAAAGTCAGTAACTCAGTGGGGTCTGTGCAGTGGTTCATGATGATTTTGTGGAGTGTGGCCTTTTATATCACTGTGATTTAGTAGCAGTTTGAACTTCTGTACCAATTAGAAGTAGATAGCATGAGCTCTGCTCTTACATCACATTCAGACAGTTACAGAAAGAAAGTGAGAAGCTTAGTATTTGCAAATTTTATGAAAAACTGTATCAAAACTGTTCAGGCGTAAAAAAACGTTTTATTTTCGTAGCCATGGCAAAAAATCAGGAGTGTTCCCAAATTTAAAATTAATTTTGAAAGGGAATTTCACAAGTTTAACATTACCACACAGCATGAATACTGTACCCAGTCCCATCAGTATTATGTTGCTGTAACTTTGTGAACAGAGCTGAGGTAAGCATGAAGACCGTTTTTGCTGTCTTCCCACCCCCCCTCCCCACCCCCTACCCCCCGCTTCATATTTTTCCAGATTATTTGTTGTTTTGAAAGCACAGAAGGATTATAACTTGACCATAAATACCAGCATAATTTGAACAATTAACCACAGCAGTTACAGACACTTAAAGTTGCTCAGTAAATGTCATTTCTCTGTGGGAAATGTCGACATTTTAGAATTTGTAGATGCTGTAAAGCAGAATAAAAAGTGACAGTTTCAACTCAACTATGAAACAAATTAAAAATCATGTTTATAACATTTTTGGTTCAGTTTAAATCATTTGCGTATATGAAATAGCATATTGTATATTGTGATATCGTATAACTATTAGGTATAATACACACTTGCTTATATAGGGTGTTTTATCCAACCAATTATTTAATGTCTTGATTTAAAAAAAAATACATTTAGAAGTAGAAAAATCTCTTACGCTGGAAAACACTGAACTAGTTTTTCAGGATTGTTATTTCCATCATACTTTGAGGAAAAAAGAAAAATACAATTTATATATATATATATATGTTTCCTTCTTTTTCTGATGTGCCCAGCACATAAAGAATAACCAGCTAATGTTTGAAAACTATTAATGTCAAAAGAAAACTTGCTGCCATGTCACAAGTTGGAGACAATTAATGACATGATGCTGTAGGTGAAACGCATGTGGGCTGAACCACTGAGCAATTAAGAATATCTAACCAGAGGAATCTGCTAATCACTTCGTATCCTATGTAGTTTGCACAAAAAGGGTATATTTTAGAACAAGATAGCTGATGATGATTTTTACTAAATCATTTATTTTAATAGCTGTTTAGCAAGAAGGTATATAGATTTACCAGTGTTAGCATTGCTTTAGCCACTAGCAACAAGATGATAATATTGAAAGTTAATTTGGGACTCTGGCTCTATTATTTGCTACTCTAATTACTTGCCTTAGTGAGCAATGCAGCCTGAGGAAAATAAACTACAATAGTACCACATCAGGAGACTGAAATGATAGAACCTTTAGGCTAAGTGATCTGAGCTGTTGCCATTTGCAGAAAGACTTTGCATTTTAGGTCCTTTGCTTAAAGTGTATTTTCTCTTCTGAAGATTTTTTTTATACCAAAGTGCTGTTTGATTTCATGACATCATTTTCAATAATTTCCCAGGAATTAAGCTTTTTTTTCATCCTCTTGGCCTCCCTTCTCACCCAGTGATTCAGATTTGAAGAGGTAATAAGAAAAAAGGAAAATTCCCTTTGAAAATATCACTTGAAATGCTTTAATAACTCCTTTGCCTCAGAGTGAATATTGAGTTGTGCTGCTGATAGGCAGGGGGAAGGGTTGCACCAATTAAATGGAACCCATTGTTATTCTGCAGTGTCTCATTTTTGTGCAGTGATCTAAAGAAATGGGTAGAGTCTGTTTAGTACTAATGACGGTTTCTGAGGAAATAGAAGAAGGATGCCCTTTTACATACCGTGCCACTGTAATATAAAAGACCATGCAGAGTGTTTCACTTTGTGCTAATTCAAAATAGAAATACATATTGTAATAGATGAGACCAGTACATTCCTGTGGATTTCTTTTGATATATAGTATGATATAAAGTAAAATGTTAATGTAACTGCAGTTTCATTTATGGGTTGGTCCTAAAACCATGCCACAAATACACACACCAAATAGAAGGCAGCCTTTACATGCTCCTTCTCCTCCTATGCCTAGCTTAAACTATAGAATGGAATTTAATTAAAGACCCTACTTACTTCAATAAGAAAAGCCTTGTCAGTTTAATTGATCCTTGGTCAAAGTAATATTGATTTGATAAAAGCAAATCCATTTCTTTACCAACAATTAAAATATTTAAATAGGCTCTGTCTCCCTTTTGATGAAAGGACATGAAACTGCTGGCAGCTGTCCCTATGGCTGATGTTGATCATTAGCAAATGAGTTAATGTACATTTATATTAGTACCCATCTTCTTTATTATAATATTCCGCTACATTAAAGTCTCTAATGTCCATCTATTAAAACCTGGACAGTCATAAGAGGAGAGTCATATAGAGAGTCTGGTGTAAAAACTGTTTCAAATAAGTGTTTTTATTTCTGAATCTGAGCCTGTTCTCATAGTAGATATCAGAGTCTGTTAATGGTGTTGAGCACTTCAGAGTTACCGCTTACTTAAACAGGTTAAAAATTATTTAAATGGCAGCTTTCAGAAATCAAATCTAATTTACTTGCGGATAACTATTTTAGCAGTTCTTATAGACAAAAATCTTTTTCCCAAACCTTCCACAGAGTGCATCCCAAAGAAGCTTGCATGGAAATTTCTAACTTTAGCTTATCACTTCTGTTGGAGATTTAATAAGTCTTTCTAAGACTTTTGAACACTTCTAAGACTTCTGAGAACTCACTTTCCCTAGCAGACTAAGATCAAAAGTGAACACCCTGTTACACCTAAGGTGCATGTAAGTCTGTATGCTGTCTCCAGTAGAAGCCAATAAATGTTCAGAAGCGCAATGTAAGAAGCAGCATGTGTAGAGTGATACTTGCCACGGCAACATTTTCTCAGCGGTTTCTGATTTGGTCCTCCATGGGCTGCAGTGGTACAAACTGCTTCCCGATCATCTTCTCCACTGGCTGCATAAGAGTCTGCTAGAGCACCTCCTCCCCATCCTTCCTCACTAACCTTGGTGTACTCAGGGCTGTTTCTCACATTTTCCCACTCCTCTCTCACAGCTGCTGCACAGTGGTTTTGACCCTTTCTTAAGCATGTTGTCACAGAGGTGTTGTGGAGCTTCACAAAACCAAAACAGGTCAGCTAACAAACTACAAACAGGATTTATTTATAAAATTAAGTTTTGCTCTAAGCAAAATTGCTTTGAGACTTAAACAAACATTAGCAATCCACAGCTTCAGGATGTTGGTAGGGAATTAGTACTACACACCTGACTTAAGTATTCTTAAGCTTTATGGCTGATGACTCAAAATGTGCAGTCACTCACCTCATAAAGGGAAGGGCTATCCACCTTGAAGAATTTCTTAGGTGGTGTCCCAACTTAAGGGGAGAGACCCCAGCTGCAGACCTGCCACTCTGAGAAGGACTGACTCAAAATGGTTCTCTGGCAGGGTCCCATTTATACCATAGCTGAATATGATTTGTGGTCATATATGGTCAAGTAGACCCCCCAGTAGCTGAAGACCCCAACTTCCTCACTTTTGTCTTAAATACCTGACCACCACTCTGTGGGTGTAACCAGATCTGTGGGGGACGTGTGGTGGGCTTTTTTCATGTAGCTGTCGGTTTGGTGTCAGGATGGGTTGTAAATCATGTGATTTATTTTCTATTATTTTAATTACTTAGTAGTAGTAGTTTGTATATGTTCGTTTATATATATACATTATTCACTTACATTCAATTCATAAATGGTTCTTATCTCAGTTTTAGAAGATTCCTTGTCTTTTTCCTCTGATTCTTCTCCTCCTCTGGAGGAAGGGAGTGAGGAGTTGTGAGAGCAGATTAGTGGCATTTTGCTGGCCGGAGTTAAACCACGACAGTCCTTAAATCATAATGAGTGCATCTGCAAGGAGAGGCACCCGAAGCATCGCTGGTTGGCTCAGATTTGGGGTCAGTGGTGGGTCTGTCGGAGCTGGCTGGAACTAGCTGCAGCTGACATGGGAGGAGTTCCCAGCGTCTTCTCACAGAGGCTACCCCTGTGAATGCCCCATTACCAAAACACTGCCATGTCAACCCAATACAGAAAAATCAAACATCCATAGTTTTCTAAAATCTACATGTATTTGGAAAACTCTTTCAAGGTAGTGGAACAGGGAGAGGAATGCCACTGAAATACATCTAGTCCTGGCGCTACTGCTTCTGGATGTGGAAGAAAAAAAGTACTTACAAAGAATAAACATGAGAGAAACGGGACCAGAAGCTCTGTAAATTTTGAGCCTTATTGGCAGTAGCTTCAGAACTGAGACTGGAAGCTCTGGCAAAGCAGAGTTCTCTTTTTGCTATAAGTTATACTTTTATTTACTCCTATGTCTGTCTGTAATTAAGTTAGTTTTTAAAACTATTACATGAAAATAGTGGAATGAGTAAATACTATAAGAAATAACATGTATTTATTATTGAGCAAGTTTGCTGATGACAGCAAGCTGTGTGGTGTGGTCAACATGCTGGAGGGAAGAGATGCCATCCAGAGGGACCTTGACAGGCTGGAGAGGTGGGCCTGTGACGACCTCATGGAGTTCAACAAGGCCAGGTGCAAGGTCCTGCACCTGGGTTGGGGCAATCCCTACTACAAGTACAGGCTGGATGGAAAGTGGATTGAGAAGAGCTCTAAGCAGAAAGATTTGAGGATGTTGGTTGATGGTCAACATGGACCAGCAGTGTGCACATGATTCCCAGAAAACCAACTGTATCCTGGGCTGTATCCAGAGAACTGTGGACAGCAGGTCGAGAGAGGGGATTCTGCACCTCTACTCTGCTCTCATGAGACTCCACTTGCAGTACTGCATCCAGCTCTGGGGTCCCCAACATAAAAAAGGTATCAACTGCTTGGAGCGAGTCCAGAGGAGGCCATGAAGATGCTCAGAGGGCTGGAGCACCTCTGCTGTGGGGACAGGCTGAGATTGCTGGGCTTGTTCAGCCTGGAAAAGAGAAGGCTTCAGGGAGATGTTATAGCACCTTCCAGTGCCTGAAGAGGGCCTACAAGAAAGCTTGGGGGGGGATTTTTTACAAGGGCTTGTAGTGACAGAACTAGGGGTAATGGGTTTTAGTTGAAAGTGGGGACATTTAGATTAGATATCAGGAAGAAATTCTTCATGGAGACTGTGGTGAGTCGCTGGAACAGGTTGCCCAGAGAAGCTGTGGGTGCCCCATCCCTGGCAGTGTTCAAGGCCAGGCTGGATGAGGCTTGGAGCAACCTGGTGTAGTGGAAGGTGTCCCTGCCCATGGCAGGGGGGTCGGAACTGGATGATCTTTAAGGTCCCCTCCAACACAAATCATTCTATGAATCTATGATTATACCTTTGAGTTTCAATAAATTCTTTCTTTTAGTTGAGAATTTGTGTCATATATTTTACCTGCTGAAATACACTGCAGTCAGTTTATTATGGACTACTGGAGTAAATACGTCTTTTTCACATAGATTGTATTAGAGAAAAAAACAGAACCTAATACTTATGTTTTTTCAATGCAGTGTTTGCTTATGTCTATGTTTATCATACTTTGAGTTTGTCCACACAAGAAATGTGACTGGGGATGGCCATAGCTGTGTGTAATGAAATTTTTATACAAGAGCATCATATTAGCAATCATATAGAAAATCATTCTACTATGCTGTATTAGTAGCTAATCTTATTGGTAGTCACTTGTCTGATTTTTAGTACATAATAACATAAGCATAGGGTTTGTGTAAAATAATTCTGGAAGCTATGGGATAAAGCATGGGCTGATATTTTAAGTTTACTCTGTATGTTCTAGTTACAATTGTCCAGATGTAAAATATGTGTTATGCTTTGAGAAAAGTAACCAGCCACATTTTTCAACATGAATAGTGGTGTGTTAATCTTCTAGGCTTTTAGAAATAGAAACCTTCTGAGCTACTTGAGTAAACTATTTTCTCTCCCTAAGCAGTTACCTCATCCCATTTGCCTGATTGGCATTGACCTCATATCCCCATTTGGAATTCTAGAAAAATGAACGCTCAAGCATGATCATTTTATTTGCTTTTTCTGGTTTTCACAGTACTCAAGATGATTATAGAAATTTAAAAAAAAAAAAATCTTAGCTTTAATTTTGTTAATGATGTACAAGTGCTTCTTTTTAGTGCCTGTAAAATTACAGCATTTCGAATATTCCACAAATTCTGCACTACTTTTTCAGCAGAAGAGATTAAACTGCCAAAAGCTTGGGTAAAGTGGACTTTTGTTTTCCATTGTTCTACTGAGTAAGTACAGACAAGTCACAAGAATGTAGTTGCGCCAAACTAATTTTTCTTAGAATAATTTTATTAAACCCTCTTAATATATTTGAGTTGTCTATATTTTCGTTACTATTAATGTACACAAATGAAGGTTAAACAGGCCAAATAAATACTGCATAGTAAGGTTTCCTAAATATGCCTGGACTCTTTTAATTGAATCTTTGTTTTGTTTTTTTATTTCTCTCAGTATTATCAGATTATAATTATTTTTTTAAATGCAAATATGCTGAGGCTCAGTAGAAAGCAATAAAAAGCCATTGTTCTTTGATAGGCAAGGAGTACGTGCTAATAAGCGTGGTGGGAGGTGACTTCATATCTTTTTCCTACAAAAGTATCTGGTGATACTTGTCCATGTGCCTAGCAGTATCTCATCTGCTTTTCTTTCTTCCAGGTGTGGGCTGGCAGGGCAGGATTCTTGTTAGTAGGGTGCATTACTTTATACAGTCTTATAATTTCCTTTTAACTAAGGGTTTAACAAGGTTAGAATTTGACTAAAATAATCATAGATATTTGTGGCACTATTTTTTTGAAAAAGACTCAACAGGGGGGAAAAAATGATAAAAAGTAGTAATTATCTGTGAGTTATAATTCCCTTTGCTGCTTTTCCTGCAAATCATGACTGCCTTCAAACCCCATAAAATCATTCTTCTCCATCTTCTCCATCCCAGGACTCCTGCCATAATCAGCAGTATGCCTTTCCTGGCGTTAAACTACTTGAAAAACCTTTTTCTTTCGTCTTTGGTGTATCATACCTTTATCCTGCTGAAACTTCTAGTCCCTATACATACCAAATGGCCTACTATCTTTTTTTCCAATTAAAAGTAACTTCTTTCTCCTCCACACCAGGTCTTCTCTCCCCATCCGCAGCCCAGCAGTGATGTCTTGGCAGCAGAAGTGTGCTTATCTCCTATATCACCATGGGGATGTGATAATTTTCATGAGGGGATACAGGCAGGATCATGCTGGCAATATTATCACTGGAGCAGCAAAACCTTGTAGTTGCCCTAAGTAGGATTTTTTGGGCACAATGAAGATTGCAGTCCAAATAACTGGACCATTAACAGTGCTGACAGTTCCAATGGATATTTAAATCGTGAGAGAGCAACCTTTTTTTCTTTCTTCCAATGTAACTTGTCTCCTGAGAGTTAATTTCTTATTTCCTGTGTAGTGTAAGGGGACTGGTGTGTATGTCTGTCTCCTGGGAGAATCTGTCCACCCATCTGCATGTGTCTGTAACAGATACCGCTTTCTGGGAACTCCAGGCACACAGCCATGTGTGGTGATGTGAGAGGAGGTGACAGTCTGCATTTCCCCAGTTTTTGTTAGTGTCAGATTAAAGACAAGGATAAAAGTCTACGGCATGTTCTTTCCTTTCTTACCTTTTAAAACTGTGTTAACCTTCTTATGGAGGAAATAAAAGCTTAGCTGTACCATTACAGTCTGACCTGCCCTTTTAAAATTACACCTGCTGACACTTCCTGAGAAACACCTAAAACTGCTCTATCTACTCAGTTTGGGCTGTATAGTAGGTATTTGATTATAGACATATTCCTCAAAGGAAGGACTAGTTGAAGATGTATTTTATCCCTGCTCTTTATACTTTTTTGTTTGTTCTTGGCACCCTTTCTCGCAGCGATTAGAGTGGTTGCAGCTGGCAGTAACCCCTTCTGCCATGACCATCTCTAATTCCTGCCATCACGTAGCATCTGCTCGGTGGTACCCTGCTCCTCAGTGTCTTAATCTCTAGCTTCATTTATCCTTGGGGTAAGCATCATCCCCAAGAAGGTTGCTTTGTCTGTTCATCTCAGAAAAGTGAATGCTTTTAGTAACTATGATTTGATCTGACACATACAGCCATATCCAAGTGTTGCTCTGTGCAGCAGGCAGTAGTACATTTCTTATTCAAGTGCATTAATTCACTGTGATGGTCGGTTTTATTTCTTTATTGAAGACATTTTGATAATGTCATTATAAATTGTGTGTGCCTAATGAGTTGAATTCAGGGAAATTGCTATATTAAAATAATTCCTTTTAAACCTAAAATTCTTGTTTCATATATGAACGTTTTCAAGAGAAAACAGGTCAGTAATGCTTTGTGTGGACTCTACTGTGTTTTCTAATTTAGTGGCTATCGAGGTTTCGTGTCTGATATGAAATTATGCCAGTCTGGTGAAACAACTAGTTACTCCAGTTCATTCTAACTGAGCATACAGCCCTGGCTTCTGGCTGCATAGTGTCACTGGGCCTTACGTTGCAATGCAGTAAAATTTTAAAAAATTAGTTTTGCCCTTACAAACTTGCAGTAGGGAATAGAGTAGACAGTAAAAGAGAAAACAAGAAACAGCAGCAGCCCTGTGTTTCTTCTGCTTTCAGAAGACTGAGATTAGAATTGTCACTGAGGTTTGTTAGAACAAGAAATGTAGCTCATTAAAACAAAGCTCTGGTAGTTTCACAGCTATACCTTAACAATAATGGTTGAGAAGACTACACGCACTTCTGGCTTTGGGGACGAGGTTCCAATGATTACAGTGATGTGCACAGTTTGAAATCCTAAGTAGACTAAAATACTAAATCTTAAGACTAAATCCTAAAATACTGATCTGAAAAATACAATTAAGAAAAAACTCCAAACAAAGAAACACTGAACACCAGTTTTTGTAACCTAAACCCATTTCCTACAGAAATTGTTAAGACCAATACAGCCCTGAATCCTACACTGTCACAAATCGAAATTGTAGGTCAAAATTGACCAGCACATCCAGATTAGAATCTCTCACAAGGGTAATTTGTTTTATTCTTAGCCTTCAATTTCTGACAACATTCTTCTTGAAATTGTGCAAATGCATTCTCTTTGGCTGTGATGGCTTGGGGATAAAAGCTTGGCTCCTGGATGATGTTTGGTATTAAAAAATTTATATACATATATAAAATAAAGAATAAAATTTCTTTATATAACATAAATACATATAATAAAAATTATATATGTATAAAGAAAAATGTTTAACCCTAATCATTTATTTTGAGTAAAAAGGAAAGGCAAGAAAATGCAGTTTGTAACTATTTTTTCCCTTTCAAAATGTAGCATCTACATTTAATCTGAATGATATTTTCGCCCTGCCAAAACATCCAGCAGTTTCCAGTACTGCTGTGAAAAGTGATTTTGTGTAAGGAAAACCTTGATTTTCCATATGAAGTTTGCTCACCTTCCTTCAGAAAATTAGGAGTTCTGTAACAATATAGATTTGGACAGCCAAGTAACATTATTAGCATGTCCTTCCTTGCAGATGAAGGCCAAATCATGTATGCTGGTAGCACTAATAGATTTGCAATAGTATCATAATATCAAGAATATGATAGAGATGTAGCAGAAGTCATAGTTTACTTTTAGAAATCTACATTATCAGTGAGGCATAGAATGAAACCATGTATTTCTTATAAACTCTCCCTGAAATGTGCATTATTGCCAAACTATATGTTATGAAGATATAATCTAAGCATCAAGCAGTATTCTTTCTCTTTTTTTTCCTTTCTCCCCCATTTTTCTGACCTTTTATACAGTGGGCAGTTGACCTTGGCAATCTGTCAGACCCTCACCCAGACACTCACTCACTCCCCCTCCTGAATTGGATAGGGGGGAGAGAAAAAGAGGGAAAGACTTCGCAGGTCAAGATAAAGACAAGGAAATTACTTATCAGCTACAACTGAGGGAAAAACAATCCAGACTTTGAGAAAGATTGTTTTATTGCCACTTAAAAAATATTTGGATTGTGAGAATTAAAAAAAAAAAAAAAATACAGTACCTTCCTCTCACCCTCATAGTCTTTTCTCAGGCTCAAAGTCACTCCTTCATCTCTGACTCTCTACCTCTCTGCCCTGGGAAGTGCAGGGGCATGGGGAATGGGGGTTGCAGTCATTCCATAACTGTTCCTTCTCCTCACACTTTTCTCCTGCTCCTGTGTGGGTCCTCCATAGTCTGAAGTTCCTGCGGGGAACATCCACCTCCTCTGGTGTGGTGTTCTCTATGGACTGTGGTATGGGTATCTGCTCCACTGTGGTCATCTCCACAGGCTGCAGGGGACATCTTGTCTCTGGCACCTGGACCGCCTTCTCCCCTCCTTCCTCACTCTCCCAGGTGTCTGCAGGATAGTTTCTGACACTTTTTCTTCTTTTCATTCCCCCTTACACTGCTGTGTGGTGGTTTTGTCCTTTCTTAACTGTATTTTCCCAGACGTGCCACCAGCTGGACTGAGAGGATCAGCTGTATTCTGCAGTGTGTCCACTGGAGCTGGCTGGAGCCAGCTGTGTCCCGAATGGGGCAGCCTGGGCCGCTCCTCACAGGCTGCCCCTGCAGGCCCTGCTGCCAACACTTTGGCACATGCACACTTATATCCAGTGGAAGAAGATAAAACTCAGATCAGCCTAGAGTGGGAAAGACTGAAGCAAGGCAGACTAACAGACTTCAAATACAGGTTAGCCATTTGTCTGGGAGGGTTCAGGTTGGTGTGGTTCCTTAGGCACCAGGGTGGTGGGACAACCCTGTTCCCCATGTTAGTTGTGATGTGGCACGACGTGTTGGTTTTGAATCTTAATTGTCATGGGCACTCTGAGATTCACAGCTTCTGAAAATGTGATGTATATCAGCCTAATTTCTGTGAAGTTATGTGAGTTTTGTTGCTCTCTAGGTGAGCCATGAGATACATTTTTTATGGTAAGAAGTATAAACCCCAAGTCTGAACAGATCTGCGTTTGTAACTTATTATTTTATTTAAAATCAATATAATAAATTAGAGGGAAAATAACTTTGAAACTGCATTTTTTTTAATGCCAGCCACTAATCCATTGACCTTAACAAAGAATATTATTTTCTGATTTGTTTAACAGGCTAATGACCTTATTCAATTGCCCGCAGTTTTCTTTATGAGAGAGTTTTGAGATTAATTTTTGCAAACATTCTTTCTAACTTTTGCCAATGCAGTGACTATCTGCATGGTCATCTGGACATCATGACTGTATAAGGCTATCAAAGGGTAAATCACATTTATTGGGAATTTTATTTCTTCCTGAGCAAGATCTCACAGAACAGACTTCATGTTATTTATTCAGGAGCCTTATTTTGACAGGATTTGCTGTCAGATGCATTGTCTCATGAGGCTTGTTGCAGAACTGAATGACAGAAATGTAACAGCATTATATCCTTCCATTTCTCTGACCTGTGTCACTTCTCCCTTTTCAAGAATGCTGCCAGGTTCAGTAGGACGTACTTGATACATCATGTGATAAAGCAAATTAAGAATATGTGAAATTGAAACAGTTATGGGAGATACTGTATAATGTAAAAGCCACCTTTTCCCTTTAATTCAAAAAATGATCTTACCCTGTCTAGAGTCAAAAAGTATTTGAAACTGCCTTTATTTCTACCCATGTCTCCATCCACATCTATGTATTTATGAGGTTTTAATGAGTTTCAGTCAGTGTTCAGTTTTGCTTTTCCCTACTGTTACAAAACCTATGCCAAACCCTACCCCAAATCAGTATTATGTTGGTCATAGCTATCATATGCATCAGTAGCAATAGTGATTACTTGCTTAAATATTAGCTAAGGAGACCAGACAAAGAAGAGGAAGATAATTGGTTTTAATTTTTATCTTTTAATAAATAGAACTACTGAAAAAAAGGAGATGCTTATCCAAGCTGTCACTGTACTCTAAAGCAAAGCCATAAACTTTCATTTATGGGACACTACAAAAAAGTCATGAACTTTCAGTAGCTAGTCACTATGTCACCCACAATTTGAATTTTTCTTTATGATTTCCATCTCTTTACTAGACACCCAGTGGGGACTAAAAAGACATCCTTAAAACTCAGATTTAATCTGAATCTGCTAGAGCCTTGTGGAGTATTTTCCTTAAGTAAGCTAAACCACAGACTTCTTTGAAGTTTTGTCTACTTACTTAATTGTTA
This sequence comes from Rhynochetos jubatus, assembly GCA_027574665.1. NCBI lineage: Eukaryota > Metazoa > Chordata > Aves > Eurypygiformes > Rhynochetidae > Rhynochetos > Rhynochetos jubatus. Next base: position 121,538,018 of record CM050649.1, on the reverse strand, counting down.
ATGTAAATGTTTGTGCTCGTTATAGTCAGGGCAGAGTTAATTTTCTTCACAGTAGCTGGTATGAGCCAATATTTTGGATTTGCACTGAGGACTAACAACACTGAGGTTTTTTAGTCATTACTTGGGAGTTCTTGCATCAATTCAAGGAATTTTTCTGCTTCTGATACTGCACCAGTGTTCCCAACTTTCTCACTACAAGCAGTGTGGGGGGGACATAGTTCAGAGAGACAGCCCAAACTAACCAAAGGAGTATTTCATTACACTGGATATCATACTCAGTATATAAGCCGGGAGTGGGCTATGGGACCATAGTCTGTTAATTAGTCAGTGGTTGGTCAGTTGGCTTTCTCAGTCACTCTCTCACTCATGGGGCTTACTCGGACTCTGCTGTGATCACTCTCGGGCTCTGCCTCTCGGCTGTCTGGCTCTGACTCTCACTTCTCGGGGCCTGGCTCTGTATCAGTCGGCGGGTGGGGAACAATTGTATAGTTTGTTTTATTTTCCATTATTTTAACTACATATTGCTATTGTTAGTGTTATTAGTATTGTTAATATCATTAGTATCATTACAATGCTCATTTATATTAAATTTTTTAATAGTTATCATCTCAATTCGTGAACTTCCTTGTCTTTTCCTCTGATTCTCTTCCTTCACTGGAGGAAGGGCTGAAGTAAATGGGAGGCTGTGTAGTACTTTGTCGCTATCTGGGATTAAACCATGACACTGTTAAAATTATTTATATTTTGAATTTCTCAACATATTTTGAGTGTTAACAAGGAAATTAGGTCTGTGTATGATACATAATTTCTACATTAAAAAATATTCAAAGGAATAAAGTACTTGAAAATAGAACAAAACCCCAGGTAGAATTGTTTGCTTTCTTGTCATGATAGGAGGAGGTTTGTTTCTTGAATGAGACCATTTTTCTTGGATGGTAAATCTATGAATTTTTTTTTCCTATTTTTTTTTTCTCTCTTTATTGTTGTTGCTTGTGGGAAAAGATCACAGTAAGGAAATCCAACTTTCACTGTAGTATTCCAGTACACTAAAATAGTTTGAAAACCCACACTTCTGCCTTACTGTCTCTAAATAATGTTCTGCTTATTTTTTCTGCTTTGCCTGTCCCTACTGTGTGAGAGGAAGGGAATATGCATTCTCTTGTGTTTATTTCCATAAATATCGTGCAGGTTCCAGTGTTACAGCAGAGCAGGTACTCTAAATCACAAATTAATTCTTACATGCCATAATTCCCAGCGTTATAAACAAAACCTCATGTGTGCAATGGATTATAGTCACCTGTTGTGATTTACTTTTTTCTTAGACTTTTCTTAGGCTCTTCAGAAAAAAAAAACCCAAACAAAAAAACCCAGTGAGACATGTATGGACTCTCAATTCTTACCTTCATATAGAAATAATTTTTGGTAAAATTTTCCCCTTCTTTTGTCTGTAGGTAGGACCACTGAATCTGTCTTCCCCTGCATACTTTTCCTCCCCTCCCTCTTCAAAGTTTCAGAGACATAAAGTGTTTGGAGTCACTGCATAAATCTTATATAGATTATTAACCCTGGAATAATCCATACTTTGGACAGTGTCTCGTTCAGATTCTGCTGCAATAGTCTCAGGTTTATTTTTCCATGTAAACTGGTTCAGTATATCAACCATCTCTCCCACAATAACCAAGGACCTTCTAATGATGTGAGGATAACCTGTGTTTACCATCTACATTTCAATTGCCTGAAAATTTTACTTTTTTCAAAAAATCTTCAGAAACCTGATAGTCTCCAGCTTGATGCAGAAGCTGCTTCTTTGACTCTATATCAGTTGAATTGAAATCACCCAAAGTCCACCCCTTTTCATTTCTATAGTTTTCACGTGTTGTTTGTCTCTTCTAGATCTCTACCTGATATCTTAGCAGTCCTGTCAGAGAGATCTGGATAGCTCTCCTGTTACAGTCTGTCTCTACAGTCCATCTTCTTCCTCTTATGTGTCTATCAGCGTTGAAACAACTATGAATAATCAGGGTTCAAAACTGAAAAAAAAAGCAAGCTCACATATTTACAGAAAATAAATTTCTGTGATCAGTGCCAAAAAATTGTATCTTGCATCGTGCATTCACACTTTTAGTTTCAGCAACACCGGTAACCAAACTGTTCACATTATGGCCTGCCTGGAGGCCAAGGCCTGGGAGTTTCAAAAGGCTTTGTATTGAGGCATATTGTTTTTTCCTGTTTTCCCCAGGCTTTCCCAAGTTGACAGGTTCTTTATACATTCTGCAGATTAATAACATAGGCTCATAATGTTCTTTATTTTAAAAGGGCAGTTATAAAAAGACAGTTTTTTGCATATGAAGTGTTGAAGGTCAGCTTTACAGTGCTTCCTAATTTGTTAATAAACTCATAAGATATGTGTTTAGAATATATGATCTCCACATTAAAATAACTAAATCCATATAGGCCATACAGATAGGTAGCTAGATAGAGATCAGTGTATTTCAGGCTAAATAAGGAAATACTTTTTCCTTCAAAATCATTAAATCTTATCTTTCTGTCTGTGATTACTTCAGAATGAAGCTAGGAAGACATTGCCAAGATTAACTGACTGGATTCAGCATTTTGAAATCAGAGACTCTTGTGTGGTCCAGCTAGAAAATCTTTTAAATCATACATATGCTTTTTGATTAATGAGGAGAAAAAATACAACGCACTGAAGATTTTTAGAGGTACTTGAAGTAACATCTTTATTCTATTCTCACCTGAAGTTTAGGAATAAGTTGTTTTTCCAATGAGACTAATTCAAAATTTGCAAACCAACAGGTTACCATGAAGATGTTTATATATTATTTTTACATGCATCTATGTGGTGGAGATTTAATATATTAATATCTTCCTTCCTAGAGAAAAAAGATAGACATGGTCATCTCCATTATAGCTACTAACATCCACCCTGGAACCTGCAATACATAGACTGTAGAAAAAGAACATTGTGAAGACCAGGGACATGGTCCCCTAAATGCACTGACAAAAATAATCTAAAATCACATCTTGGATTTAGAGAATACTTTTGTTGATTCCTTATTCTTTCCCCTAATCTTTATTCCCTGTACTACATAGAAAGAAAAGGTTCTGGAAATCTTCTCTAGGCATAGAAAATTCTTGATTGTTCCCTTTTAAGAATGTCATATTTACAGGCATCAAGGAGTCAATCTCAGTATGAGGCACAGGCTAGTACAAGCTGTCAGTGTATAGAGCTCTGATAGCTACCTCATTGAAAAATTGTTTCTGGGGGACAAAATTAGTGCAATATTTTCCTTGACAAGAAATTAATAAGGACAATCCTTAAACTCCAGGGGTTCAAGTGGATTTTGTAATAATCCCTAAATGATGTTGGTCCACAAGCTCTCCTTATGAGCACTATCTAAGAACAGGTCAAGAAGGAAGAAGTTGATCAGTGTTTGAGAAGAGAATTCATTATCATACCAAGGGGTCTGATAACAGGCAGTGTGCCTGAATTACTGTTGACTTAATTGTTTAAATTCCTTTTATTGAAATAGGCACTTAGAAGCAGCGAGCAAAAATCTGTAGCAGCCCTTATGGGAAGAGAGGTTTTCTTTCACTCAGAGTCATTGTATAAACTCTTTCTTCAGTCTGGTCCTCAAAAATAAGAGACTGAAGAGGTAGTCCCTTGAACTCTTGCAAGAAAGTACTCTCATAATTGCTTTTCTATGCCTTCTTTATCAACACTGTTTTCATCACAAATCCAAAATGTAGGCCCATAATAGCTGCTATGAAGACAATTAACCCTACCCCAGCCAAAACCAGAACATTTTTGTATTTGTATTGTTCACTATTGCTTATGTTTTATTGGTGCTTCAACAGCCTCTATTTCTTTTTCTTGATATGAGCAAATAAATGTTCAGTGAATGTACAAAAGTAATTATAGAAAAAAATGGATTAAAACAAATCCACCCAAATCCTTCTACTTGATTTTAGACACACTTTAAGAATTAGTATATAATCTACAGTCATTTTCTAGGCATTGGCCCTTGGATTATTTTATTTTCTTAAATTATTGTTCTGAAAATTACCATATCTTGATATTTATGTTACACTGGTTGCTTTTAATTCTTTCTTTACCATAGGAATATTTCAGGTGTCTGCTATGGTGTATCATGGAATCATATGGCATACCTTCATCATTATCCTTTTTCTGAAGTAAATTAACTTGGTGGTTTTCTCAGTGGAGCACAGTTTCTTTTGTTGTATTTGTATTTTTGTTGCTCCTCTATTAATTTCCTTGTTAAAATTTGACATTAGCATCTATTTAAGGAATATAAATAAGCCAGTTTTCTTCTAGAGTCAGAAGACAAAAATATGAATTTCTACAGAGTAATTCAGAGAAGGTCCAGAGAAAGTCCACTTTCTGAAGGATCTGACACATTGATCATAGTATGACTAGCTTTCTAAGTCATATTTTGTATCTACAATTTTTCCCTCATAGATATTCTATTAAGATATATAAAAAATAAAATGTAATTTCTTGTTCTTTAATAAAAGAATAATTCGTGGAAACTATTCTTTTCTAATTGAAATCCCAGATGAAACATGACTTTTGATTTTAAAGTTTAATACAAAAAGCTGAAGTATCTCTGTGAGGACACAACTTGAAGGCATGGTACAGAATCCATAGATGATAACTTTCTTGGTTTCAACATTTCAAAAACTGGCAAATAACTGAAAATGGAACAGAAACTGTAACAAATAATGGAATGTATTGAACAAATGATATGGGGCTGTCCAGTGTCCAGCCTGATGACTCTGAATCCTTCACAGATATTTTTATTTGAAAACCAATATTGCCATCATCTAGTCAAAGATAAGTTTTCTACAGACTTCAGTCTGCAGTGGATTAGGCTGCATATCTGCTGTTAAAGTCATGGTAACTATCAGTTTTCTATGACAAGAAATGAAAGGGGATATAAAGGAAGACTGAAATAGTGTAGGTCGATTCACAGGAAATGTTCAAGTCTAGCAGACTCAGCATGGAAATGTGTTTAACAGGTGTTGACAAATTGGTCCTCAATTTTATACTCAATGATAGACTAGAACTAGAAAGTCTGTTTTATTCTTCAACATTCTTCCACTATCTTTACAACTGTATCTTGCATCTTCCAGTGATGTGAAAATCCATATGAGTGATTACACTTATCTCTACTTCAGCTCTTCTTTCCTTCCATCCTTGGTGATATTATAGTACTTCTTGCATGTGTTTTGAATGGGTTAATGTTTGTGCAGTTATTGTGATATTATTATATGCTAATATAAGAGAAAGCAAAGTTGGGGTTATTATTATGTATTAAGCACATAAGCATAGTTGGAAAAATACATCTTTTGTAGACAGACGTATGAAAGTGTGTAGAGGCTTGGGCCAAAAATATTTATTTCTTGCAGAGGACAAGAGGCTAAAGAGCAGATTTAGAACACTGCAGTAGGTAAATGCTTAATATATGAAGAAAGGTGAAAGTAAATTAAATAGAAATTATGGGCAGGATAATACATTACTTGAACTAAAAGGTTTCTCCAAACTTCTGGTTTTGCAGTCTCTGTATTTTAATGGCAAGGAGGACAACAGTACATGAAAATAGAGAATGTTCTGGAAGAAATCTCAAAATTTCTGTTTTGATTTGTTCAGCTGAACTGACCTGGGTCATGCTGAGAGGAGATAACCTCCTTCTCAAAACTCTCCTTATGATGACTTTATCTTCTGTATACCATCCCCATACACATAACAACCATATTCAAAAATTAGTTTCCATTAAGTAACTGAAATATTGGCTCTTTTTAATATTGCCTTCCCATTTAGCAGACAAAAGTTTCAATTCCATATAACAGAGTAGCTGTGCACACACTATATAACAAAAGAGTTCACTAGTATGTAAAGGCTAGATTATGTAATAATTATAGAGGTTCTGTGTTTGAAATATCTATGTATTAATCAATAAATGGGCCAAATTTCTGAACGTTTAATTCTGGATTTATGGAAGTATATGTCAGTTCTTCAAAGTGGTAACAGAACTGAACATTTCTTTCAGTTCTACATTTTCATGTTGAAATTGAGCCTTTGAAGACATGATTTTGTGAATGGCTAGCATGTAATAATGACTTCTAATTGCAATTATGGATGAAGTTGAATAAAATCCCAATTCTTTGTGATGACTCTAATCTTAAGAAACTGTGTTAAAATAAATTAATTGAACAAAGGAATTCCATGTACTTGTAATATATGCAAAACCCTTGGCCAGGTCTTCAGATGGGTTCTCTGCTAACTAATGCCATTTTATGGCCAGATCTTTTATGTTTATTCATTCAGTGTTTATTTATTCACTTGAACTTGCCAAAAATACTCAAAAATTCCATATTCCTGATATGTGGCCTCTGGCCTAATTTTGAAGATCATCTCAGTCTCTCATCAGTCATTATCGATCAAAATATGTCACTATTCCTCATTAGAAGGCAAAACTTTAATTTCAGGAAAAGTGATGAACGTTTGTCATTAATTTTTCTTTTGCATGCAAACAGGTTTTTTTTTTGTTTTTTTTTTTTGTCCCCAGCCTGAATAAAAAAATTACTTATTGCTGCCTGGACTTACAGCCAACACCATAAATTATGTCAATTCATGTTCACCTTATTAGTCTCAGCATTTTAGCTTCAAATCTATTCACTCTTCTAAAGTAGGAATATCTGTCTTTCACGAAGACACAACAATGTGACACTATAAAACACACATGAAGCAGGTTAAAACCTTTAAGCAAAACAATTTTGTATATTCAGGAAACTTACTGTTATCAAGAAGCTTTGTTTTTAAGATTTCAAGTCAAGATATGTGTTTTTACACTTTATTCTTTCTTGTTAGCTAAAATGGGCTTTTTGTCTGTGGCTGCCTAAGAGTTTTGAACATCTAAACAAACAACTGAATAAAAACGGAGAGAAAAGGACTTGACATACCTAGGAGGTTTCATAATTGTGTTCTGCCCTATTTCAATTCAGTTTAATTGAATTTAAATAAGCTTAAGCACAAGTAAGCTGTTTATTTCAGCGTCATTTTTCATATGTTCAGTATATTGTTCACTTGAATTTCTACAGAGTTGAATAAAATCCCAGTTGTAGGTGTTGATGGATGAAAGTGCACATACAAACTATGTATCCATATTTGGAAAATGATTATGACATGCTTTGTATATTGAAATGTAGTTTACATTATTCATTGTTCTTGGTGGAAATATAGAATTATTCAGAACTAAGTAATACAAATAAGTAAATCAAATAAATACTAAGTAAATCAAATAATAAAAATATCAACAAAATATCAAATGGCATTCACTAATTAAAATGAAGTATAAGTTAACATTTTGTGTATATGAAAACCATGTTGTAGGAAAAATACCTTGCATTATGTGGTACCCTTAAGATCAAAATCCATGAGAAGTCCAAAATTTTATTACTTCTACGCTTCTCTTCTGAGGTGGAAAAATTCTGTTTCCATTTTATGACAAAACACATGCATTAAAAAGTCCTTTCAGAGGTATTCATGGAGCAATGTGGAACAGTTAATTGCTGCTGTTATTTTACTAAGAGTTAGACGCTTAAGTTTGACAAGTTTTATTCCTTATATATAAACCTTCCTCACATCTTAAAATTCTTCCATGGACATCCCCCACCCCCACCCTCAGATTTTATTTTGGACTGACATTGTTTTTTCATTGGATAATATGCTATCAATATAACTCTCATTTATTTAAGTCATGGAAGTGCGAGGAAATTATAAAAAAACCAAAACCAACCTTGGCATACAAAGCATGACTTAATGAATAATGGATAACAGTTTGGCTGGAGGCTCAGAGCATGCGTAAACTAGATGGAAGGAATTGAGAAAAATGTAGCCAAACTGAAAAGCAAAAGCCTTAACAGAAATAAACTCCTACCAGAAAAAGGAAATCTGTAATTACTGGCTGCTTTTTTCAGTTATATATACTTTAAAAAACTACCTTTTTAACAAAACTGAGAGCAAATGCACTTTATAGACACAGAAACAGGCAAAATATTGTAAAATTGTGACATAGTCACAATCCGTCTGTGATTTGAAAAAGCAAGAAAACAAATTACCAAAACATTACTTTCTCATCTATAAATTGTAAACCAGCATAGAAAAGGTAATTTGTAAGAGAAGACAACAGATTGACATAGAGGAGAAGCCCTTTGAGAGCGGTTCTGAAATGGGTTTCCATTACAGCAGGATTTCTAATGAAAGGTGGGTGGGGTAGAAGTTAATTGTATTCTACTAATGAAATAATTACTTTCTATTTTTGGAACTTTATAGAATTCTTTATCATTAATGAATTTCATTAATATACATGCTAATCTTCCAGTGTTTTGATCTATGTATTTTTGAATGCATGATGTCAGATACTTTCATGGCAGAGGGTACTTTCATGACATCTAGGTAACACACAGAGCCTGGATATCCTGCTGATTTGGTATGGGCTGAAACAAAGAAAAACATCTTTTATCCCAGATTCTAAATACACAGAAGAATGTGAAACATACAGTGCTGTTTGAAAGGTTTTTTCTGTTAGTTGTTTTCTTTACCGTCTTGCACAAAGGTATCCCTAAGAACATAGTAAATATTTATTGGTAGAAACAGAAATCTCCATTTTTCATTTCAAAAGCATTTAAAGATAATGCTCTGAAAGGATTCATGACTACAACACTGCCAAAAAAACCCAAAAAACCCCACCACCAAACTCAAAACCTATAGAAGTTCACAGCTGCTTTTCTTCATACTTAAAGGTACTTTTTTATATCCGTATCATTATAACCAGCAGTTTTGTGACTTCCTTTTATATTTCTCTTACCAATAATTCCTTTCTTTAGAAACTTTAGAAAGGAACTTTAGAAAGTTCCTTTCTCTGTTATCAATCAGGAGTGTTCTTTCCCCAAAAATTATTGGATTTGTTTATTATATATTCATATTATATAAAATGCTTTCTTTGAACCTGTTCATCAAACCATGTGTTTCATCATGTGTTATTTTCTCCCTCTGCCCTCACTTTTTGTCAGTTGACATTCTACATCAGTCAGAGAGGTTAACAGAAAGAGAAATCTACTGACACTTATTTCATTTAACTTTTCCATCTCCTTCTTACCTGTCTATGACCACTTTTAAATAAGAAACACAAATATTGATCAGTTGGAAATGACAATGAGAGCCTTACAGTGAAACAAATGACAAAAACCACATTCCTACCACAGATTATAAAGCAAAATAACAAAATATTAAAAAATAAGGCAAATGCCACTGCTTCAGGTTGGGTTTCTTTTGTTTTGGTTTTGGTTTCGGGGTTTTTTGTCTGTTTTGGTTTCGGTGTTTTTTGTTTGTTTGTTTTCTTAATATCTTCTCCTGGTCCAAGGAGTGGGTTCAATAGCAGTTTGTTTCCATGATCTTGGTAGTCATTTTATGACTAGTTAGATGAAAGTGCTTGAAGCCATTGGCTTTCTTCCTCCAATCTGCTGAAAAAATCACTTCTGATATTCACAGTCAGCTTGCGGTCTCTTAATCAAAGTCTACCATCAATTTTACCTCATTATATGTAGCACACAGAAATGTGGTTGCTGATTTAGGCTAATCCTAAAATTTCTGGTTTGTAAACATTCCAGTGTGCTCTTTGATTATGAATAATACAGTACACAAAGGTTTAGCCTGCACGTTATATAGAATTTTATAGCTCCTAATGGCAATGGTCAGTAATCATTTGTAGAGATGAGACGCATTTCTTTTCTGGAGAACCTTACCCAGGTCTAATCGTGCAAACTATTTAAATAAGATGATCAATTTCAATATGTGCAGAATCAGGTTAAAAGCCAGCAGCAGCAACAAGAAGCAGTATTTAAGAAAACTGTAATGAAAGCATCCTTTTTTATCTAAATTCAATAATCAATAATTTTTTATTTTGCCTTACAACAATGTTTTGTCATATTTTTCTCCAAAGTGAGTATGAGAGTTTAATTCAAACTCTCTTAAGTGCAGCAGGTATGAGATATAGCCCTTATGCCACATATAACTCTGTCAGAGTGAATCAGGAACAAGAAGCTGCATCTTTGCAGCCCAAGTCTGGACTAAAATACTGTGTTCCACAGTGTAACTGCTTGTATGAGCCTTAGGGACAATAGGACTGAATGGAGATTCCTAGCTCAACATCTGTAGTTCCCAGACACTGCACAAAGCATAATCTCTTTGCTATCTTAGTTTTTGCTGCCTTGGAAAGAAAAACAAAATAAGAAATGTTGAAAAAGCCACTCTTGGTCCAGAATGTAGTGGCTAAAGTGTAGAGTTCAACTAGTAAACCTGATGCTGGTGTAAGTAGTGCTGTCTCCAAATAATCAATCCCTAAGAATATAAATTCAGACCAGGAGTGAAAAGGAAATTCAAAGAAAAAAGTAGTTATTCTTTGAGTAGCAGAAGTGGAAGTCTGTTTTCCCACAGATTTGAGTCCTGTACTTTTCTTGTCCAGTCAAGAAAAAGTTCACACTACACATTTCCTCCATAGTCCTCTCATTGGGTTCACTGACAAAGCCTCTCTTCTCTTTTCACCTAAGTAATTTGAATTTTGACAAAATTTGTGAGTTCTTGGTAACACTGAGATTACTGCTTACCTGTATGCTTGGTAGATATTGACCACGGGATGAGGAGAAGGGGAAACAGGCATATGAACATGAATTAAACAGAGCCCCACACAGAAACACACACACACTCATGAACTAGATCATAGTCATATTTTAGTATGAAAACCATGCTGAGTCACTCCAGGACATTTGATACTCACCTTCAAAGCCTTGCTGTAACGCATCAGAAAAATCATCTGTGGTCAGCTGAAATTTTTCAGTGAAAATCCTTTGCAGTAGTTCTTCCCTTCTGTGTGAATCTGAGTATTTGACATAAAATTCAGGATGTTGTACAGTGTATTTAGGCTTATATTGTTTCAACTACTAATTTAATCAATTTTTAAGCATAGATAAGGTCCTATGACATCTTCTGATAACAGCAAAAATTATGAATAACAAAGACATTTTGATGTGGATACATATTCGGTACACTGTCCAAAGTTCACTTAGACCTTATAAACCCAAATTTTCTTGTATTGTTTTTAACATGATTCCATATTCTGTACTTTGTAAATTCTCATTTTTTATGTTCATAGAATTCTATCCCAAATCTTCTACATAGATAAAGCTGGATATTTGAATGGTTAGAAGTGGATTTAATCTTTTGTCGTTTGATATTACTGCTTGAAATACAAGTATTCCTATGTAACTAAATGAGCCAAATGATTATGGGTAATTAAGTGGTCGGATATCTGCAAGTAATTGTTCGGTACTCATAAGCGTTTTGTGCAAGATTATACTATCATTAAACCATATTTATAGTGTATTAAAAGTCTTAGTGCAATTTAGCCAAGCACATTTTTCTACATTTCCTAGAGTCATACTTTCATGGGAAGAAAATAATGAATACCAAAAGACTTTAATTTTGTGAAGAAAGGTGTAATGAGAGCCAATATCTGGAATTTAAATCCAGAGTAATTCTAAGCAGAAACGTGGCATAACTCTGTAATAATTATTCAGATATTGGGAGTGATAGATTCTTCACCCCTTGAAGGAAAGTCTTGCTTCATAACAATACAAACTATAGCATTCACTGCAAGAGTAACTGGGTTAAATTACACCAGTCGTAATGCCGGTCGTACACCAGTGCCGGTTGTATAGAAGAGGTTAGATTTTATAATTTAATGGTCCTTATTGGTTTTAAGATGAAACCTTCTGTAACATGCAGATACTTTAAAAGCTTTTGAACGGCAAAGTAATACAGAATGTCTGTGGATGTAATAAATAACAACTACCCGTTTAATGTATTAAGATAAGGACTTTCTGGTTTTGTACTCTGGGTTTTTTAGATATTTTCCTCATCAGTGTTTGCTCTGCATAGGAGATACTTATATTTTTTGGCTCCTACAATGTCATTTCACTTAGTAAAATCATAATATTGGTGGCTGTGGAAACACAGTGCCTCAGTCTGTGATTAATGCAACATGCTAATTAGTAATTATTTTTTCAACTTGGTCTCTAGGATTGTCAAATCTCACAATTTGATCTTTACCAAATTCACTTCAAAAGTACTGATAAAACACTTTTAACATTTCAGAAATATGACATTTTTTCAGTAATAACATTAATTCTAGTCAAAATTGGTTTATGCAATTGACAAATTTCAGAAATTATGTCACTTTGAGAAAATGAAATGTCTATTTCATTATAATCTGGCTTGTGAGGGCTCAGAATGGTTAACACTCACCAAGTTTTTTACAATATATTAATCTGCAAATCACAAAGCTCAAATGTTTCACCTCTGCATAACTTCACACTATATCAGATCTAAAAACCCTGAAAGCAAGCTCTTCAGATTTTTTATTCCTTTCCCTTTATTGCAAGGTAGGATTAACGATATATACCCAGGTCCTTTTACTCATGGGTTACTCTTATACTTTTGACTTACAAGTTGTCTGTTAGTATTGTAAAGTGCATTATTGTGCAGGTTGCACATCAGTATAAACCAAAGTCAGTATGTACTGCTTCACTAACATGCTACGATTTCTGGATGATATTCAGCTGGTGACTCGAATGGAGCATAGGAAGACTTAATCGTAAAGAGAAAATTGACTCTAAAAAACCCCCAAACATTCTCCAGGCTAGTGTTTTAACATAATCTGAGAGAAACAGCAATCATAAACAAAGGATGCAAAGGATTAAAATGAAATTAACGGTTCAGAGATCTATTTGGGATAAAGCAACGTCTACTACCACAATCTTTATTTTTGTTTATGATATCCATATATTTTTTCACTTCTTATATTTACATTTTCACACTATATGGGTGGTTACAGTGTGAATGCTAAAAAATTGTGAAAAAACCATATCTTTATTACTCAGATCAATGGTGAAGCTACACCATTCATATTACTTACAGAAATAAAACATTGCAGAAAATACCTCAGTTCACTCTTGACTTTGCTATTCTGACAGGGAGTTTTAACAATTGCAAGATTACCAGTCTGAGCTGTATCTAAACACATTCATAAGCAATCATACATAAGTAAGATCTTTGACTAATAGTCTCACCACATTTCAATAATGTTTCATCTTCAAGATCTGGCTGCTTTTCGGTGAATCTTGTTCTCTCACTGCAGGATATGCAATTGTATGTGGTTTGTGGGTGCATAGTCTTCAAAGAAGTGAACATAATCAGAACAAGCTGTCTGTAATTAACTAAAAAGGATCTAGTTCTGCAGAATGAGTGAATAGTTCCCTTTTTGGCTAATTTTTAAAATAATATGATCAGCAGTTCTAACAGAATACACTCCCTAAACAGAGAGTGATGTTTTTCTTTACCAAATACATGTTGACTGAGTGTGGCGGGCCTATGCTGAGAATGATGGTGTCTTTTATTGATAAGCTTTTGCCATCTGTTCTGATGATTTATTCATACTACAGAAAAGGCAGGTGAAACTACAAAATGAAGATAAATAGTAATGGATATGCACTGAATTGGGCTGTGATTGTGAGTTCGGTGTTAACGTTAATGCTCAGGCAATTACTATCATTCAAATGACATCTTCACATGTTACTATGTGGTCTTGAGGTGCATAATATTGAAGATGTACTGCAGAAGATCTATTTTTAAGTTAAAAATTATTTCCACTTTTTCTTCAGACATTCATCCCTGATTATGGATAATATTATAAAAACATTTGTGGATATTTTGGCCTTTCATATGTAGCAAATTTTAAGGACAAATTCTGGTGAAAAGTCTCTGCATCAAAGATTCTTGGAAGCTGTGAAGTTTTCACAATAGCTTTCGGTTATTTCTAAATCTATCTTATTGCATATTTTTCCTAAAGTTTATTAGGATAGACAGAGCTTTGGAGCTGTATAGCTTTTCCTTTGTAGAACTGAAAGTCCCAAAATCAAGAGCCTGGAATTTTTACTTTCTTTTTTTTTTTTTTTTTTTTTCTTTTCTTTAAATGGTTTGTGCTGGGATAGAGTTAATTTTCTTTATACTAGCTGGTATGGGTCTCTATTTTGGATTTGTGACCAAAACAGTGTTGATAATAGAGAGATGTTTTAGCTATTGTTGAGCAGTGCTTACACAGAGTCAAGGTCTTTTCTACTTCTCATACCACCCTACCTGCGAGTAGGCTGGGGGTGCACAAGAACTTGGGAGATGGTACACCTGGGACAGCAGACACCAGCTGACCAAAGGGATATTCCATACCATATGGCATCATGCTCAGCATATAAAGCTGGGGGAAGAAGAAGGAAGGGGAGGATGTTTGGAGTGATGAAGTTTGTCTTCCCCAGTAAACATTACGTGTGATGGAGCCCTTCTTTCCTGGAGATGGCTGAACACCTGCCTGCCAATGGGAAGTGGTGAATGAATTCCTTGTTTTGCTTTTCTTGCATGCACATCTTTTGCTTTATTAAACTGTCTATCTCAGTTCAGGAGATTTCTCACTTTTAACCTTCCAATTCTCTCCCCCATTGCATTGATGGGGGAGTCAGTGAGCGGCTCTGTGGGCCTTACCTGCCTACTGGGGTTAACCTGTAAGAGGTTACCATTTCATGCTCCAGTAAAAGGAGATACTAACATATCATTAATTAAAATGCTGTGCTAGTCTTTTTATGTCCTTTTAAAGGAATGGTGGTAAAATATTTATTTGATGTAAAGGAACGTGAGAGGTGTAAAAATGAAGGAGATGAGTGTCATTGCATACATGTAACGTAGTTTCCAACTTAAAAATGATAAGAACAGACATGCAAAAGCTACTAGACCATGAGTAACTATTCAGAAAATGTAATAATCATACATGTTTAGACTTAAATCTTTTAATCGTAGAATGGTTTGGGTTGAAAGGGACCTAAATGATCATCTAGTTCCAACCCTCATGCCTTGGGCAGAGACACCTTCCACTAGACCAGGTTGCTCAAAGCCTCATCCAGCCTGACCTTGAACACTTCCAGGGATGGGGGACCCACAAGTACTGGTTGGTTCTCTCTGATTATAACATGTAATAGGTTATATCTGATTCTCAGGTAAGGAAATCAAAACAAAGATTGACATGTTACCTCTACTTCATCATAGGTGTCAAACTATTAATATTAACAGTTTTGTTTAAAAGCTCTAGACAACAGGCTGTGTTTTAAAATAACGTTTTTGTAAATTCATGCTTTTTGCTTAGCACCTGTGAGAGCCAAAAGTAGGGACCTACACAGATGAAAAATGGTGTCCTTTTAAATTGTGATAAACTTTGGTGGTCCCATGAGCTTTGGATTGAGAGTTCTTTATGTAGGTGCAACATGAGGTAGAAATCAGCTCCATGTCTTCACAAGAAAAATTACATGTTTAGCAAATATGTTACAATCAAAACCTTGTTAAGGTGAAAAGGGAACACTCCTTATATATGCAGATTTTATTGCAGAACAATTTAAAGTTTTAACGTTATAATCATAATATAGAAACAGGTATTATTATTTGTTCACTTGCAATGTTAAGCACTTGTAATTAATAGTAAGTTAAGACTAATACACAGAAACTTCCCAGTACCTATCCTTTCTCTGGTATAATGTTCACTCTTCCAATTTTTCACTGCATCCAAAGTTTAACAGCTTCAGTCTTCCTCATAAATGTACTTGTAAGAGCTCATCAGCTCTTGAGTTTCCATCTAAAAGAGCATGACACTGATGAGAAAATCTTCCTACACAGTCTTGAGTCTACTCAGATGTTTTTTTAAATATGGTCTTACAACATAGATTGATAGGCTTGATCTCAATTTATTTCCGTCTTAAGTTTGGTTGTTTTCAACCATTTCCTGCTGAAGTTACATAATAGGCTTCTCCAGTATTGATTAACATCAATGTAATTATGTTTCCCTGGGCTGATGTGTGGGGTTTTTTCACTACACAAGTTTGTTATAGCTTTATGATGTGTGATCTTCACAATTCAAAAAATGTCAGGCAATAGTAACTTAACTACTAGAAAAGTTTTGCCATACCTAAACCAAGGTAATATCAGCTCAGCCAAAACCAAAGATAGACAGCTGCAGACTGCCAGGTCAGAACAAAATCTGTGGGCTTTTATTGTTTGCAATGAAATGGTACTTAATAGGATACAGATGGCTTTGCTAACAAATAATTGACCACTTTGAAGACTAATTAGTACCCATTACAAAAGTAATGGTGATTAAAACTATATTAGCTTTCTCTGGGATTTTATTATGTTGATCCTCACCTATTAATATTAAGCAGTATTTCAGAATATGCTTATATATTTAGATCATGTTATCTGAAACATTTGTAAAATATCTTCCAGTTTTCATCCTGGTGCCCCCAGCATTCAGAATATCATGTTCAAGTTCACTAGAATAAAAAAGTGTTTAATTTCTTATGGTTTTTGATTGAATGACCCATGACTGTAGCATTATTTATGTTGTTTTACAACTCTTCCCTGGAAAATGTAAATGCTTCGAAGAAATATCATCTTTGACTTCCCAGTACGTACTGACTATTCCATATTGGTAAATATTTAATGCTTGAAAAAATGTCTTCCCTGGTATTTAATGTATATTTTTATTTTCTTAATTTATTATCTTTCTACTAGTTTTAGCTTCTCTGATAACATACCAAATTAATTACTTCTGAATGTATATAGTCCTTGAGCATTTTTTTTTTTTTAATTATTATTTCTGGCCTATACCTCAGTTGTAATTTAGCCATGGCATTTAGAACACATGACTTCTCATGAATCTGCCACATGCTGTAAGTAATAAATAAAAGAACATAAGTTGTGAAAGAAAAATCAAGATTAAAGTATTTGTAAATTTTTTCTCCATAGACTTGTTCCATCATCCTTAATAGTTTTTTTGTCTTGTTGACTCATACAATCACAGAATCATAGAATGGTTTAGGTTGAAAGGGACCTAAATGATCATCTAGTTCCAACCCTCCTGCCTTGGGCAGGGAGACCTTCCACTAGACCGGGTTGCTCAAAGCCTCACCCAACCTGGCCTTGAAGACAGCCAGGGATGGGGTATCCACAACTTCTCTGGGAAACATGATCCAGTGCTTCACCATGCTCTCCAGGAAGAACTTCTTCCTGATATCCAATTTAAATCTCCCCACTTTCAATTTAAACTCATTACCCCTTGTCCTGTCACTGCAAGCCCTTGTCAAAAGTCCCCCCCAGCTTTCTTGTGCTCCTAGCAGAAGGAAAAATAGGGTCAGAGTAGCATTTTTTCCCATTTTTCTTTGCCGTATCACAGATTCACACAGATTCACAGAGTGTTAGGGGTTGGAAGGGACCTCTAGAGATCATCTAGTCCAACCCAACTGCCAGAGCAGGATCACCTAGAGCAGGTCACACAGGAATGAACAAGTCCAGGCAGCTTTGGAAAGTCTCCAGAGAAGGAGACTCCACCACCTCTCTGGGCAGCCTGTCCCAGTGCTCTCTCACCCTCACAGGAAACAAGTGCTTCCTCATGTGCAGACTGAACCTTCTGTTTTCCAGTTTATGGCCATTGCCCCTCGTCCTGTCACTGGACACCACTGAGAAGAGCCTGGCCCCATCCTCCTGACACCCACCCTTTAGATATTGATAGGCATTGATAAGATCCCCCCTCAGCCTCCTCTTCTCCAAGCCAAACCAACCCAGCTCTCAGCCTATCCTCACATGGAAGGTGCTCCAGGCCCTTCATCATCTCAGTGGCCCTGTGCTGGACCCTCTCCAGTAGCTCCTTGTCCTTCTGGAACTGAGGAGCCCAGAACCGGACACAACACTCCAGGGGAGGCCTCACCAGTGCAGAGTAGAGGGAGAGGATAACTTCCCTCCACCTGCTGGCCATGCTCTTCTTAATGCATCCCAGGATGCCGTTGGCCTTCTTGGCCGCGAGGGCACACTGTTGGCTCATGGTCATCCTGTTGTCCACTGGGACTCCAAGGCCCTTTTCCCCAGAGCTGCCCTTCAAGAGAACAGCCCCCAACCTGTACTGAAACATGGGGTTGTTCTTCCCCAGATGCAGCACTTTACACTTGCCCTTATTGAATTTCATTAGATTTCTCGCTGCCCAGCTCTCCAGCCTGTCCAGGTTATGCTGGAAGGCAGTACGGCCTTCTGGTGTGGCAGCCACTCCTCCCAGTTTGGTATCTTCAGCAAACTTGCTGAGAGGACATTCTGTCCCTTCATCCAGGTCATTGGTGAATATATTGAATAGGGCTGGACTCAGCACTGACCCCTGGGGGGCGCCACTAGCCACAGGCCTCCAACTAGACTGCCCCATTGACCACAACCCTGAGTTCTTTCCTCCAGCCATTTCTCAATCCACCTCACCACCCAGTGGTCCAGCCCATACTTCCTAAGTTTGTCTATGAGGATGCCATGGGAGACTGTGTCAAAAGCTTTGCTGAAGTCAAGGTAGACCACATCCACTGCCTTCCCCTTGTCTGTCCATCCAGTGATGCCATCATAAAAGCTATCAGATTGGTCAAGCATGACTCCCCCTTGGTGAATCCATGCTGACTACTCGTGATAAGCTTCCTTTCCTCAATATGCTTTGAGATGGCACCAAAACCAAGTTGTTACATCATCTATCCAGGGTTGGAGGTGAGGCTGACCGACGTATAGTTACCTGGGTCCTCCTTCTTGCCTTTTTTGAAGATTGGAGTAACATGGGCTTTCCTCCAGTCCTCAGACACCTCTCCTGTTCTCCAGGACTTTTCAAAGATTGTGGAGAGTGGCCTAGTAATGACTTCCGCCAGCTCCCTCAGCACTTGTGGGTGCATCCCATCAGGGCCCATGGTTTTGTTGACATTCAGTTTGCTTAATTGATCTCTAACCCAGTCCTCTTCAACTGAAACAAAACCTTCCTTCCTCATGACTTTCTTTATGGTTTTCAAGCTCGGGGACTCCTGAGGGCTGGTCTTAGCAGTAAAGACCGAGGCAAAGGTGGCATTCAGTAACTCTGCCTTCTCCATATCCTCAGTCACCAGGTCACCCACTTCATTCAGCGGTGGGCCAGCATTTCCTCTGGTCTTCTTTTATCCTCCAATGTGCTTGAAAAAGCTTTTCTTGTTGTCTTTGACCTCCCTTGCCAGGTTGAGTTCTAAGGAGGCCTTAGCTTTCCTTGTTGCATCCCTACATCCTCTGACAACATTTTTGTATTCCTCCCAAGTGGTTAGCCCCTTCTTCCACTATCTTCCTTCTTCTGCTTAAGTTTATTCATTAACTGCCTGCTCATCCATGCAGGTGTCCTAGCTCTCTTACTTGATTTTTTACCCTTTGGGATGCTCTGGTCTTGAGCTTGGAGGAAATGGTGCTTGAATATTAACCAGCTCTCTTGGGCCCCTCTACCTTCTAGAGCGCTATCCCACAGGACTTCTCCAAGCAGGTCCTTGAAGAGGCCAAAATTAGCCCTTCTGAAGTCTAAGTTAGTGACCCTTCTTGTTGCTCTGTGCCTGCTGCATATGATCCTGAACCCCATCTTGGTCACTACATCCAAGGTTGCCCCCTACCTTCACATCCTTGACAAGTCCCTCCTTGTTCATCAGTACAAGGTCCAGCACTACCCCTGTCCTTGTCAGCTCCTCCACCATCTGCATGTAGAAGTTATTATCGATGCATTGGAGGAATCTCCTGGACTGCGCATCCCTGGCTGTGTAGCTTTTCCAGCAAATGTCAGGGTAATTGAAGTCCCCCATGACAACCAG
Organism: Rhynochetos jubatus; assembly: GCA_027574665.1. Classification (NCBI taxonomy): domain Eukaryota; kingdom Metazoa; phylum Chordata; class Aves; order Eurypygiformes; family Rhynochetidae; genus Rhynochetos; species Rhynochetos jubatus. Next base: position 121,518,155 of record CM050649.1, on the reverse strand, counting down.
AGCCTGTGATTGTGAGGCTACTTCCAGCTGCCTGTAGAAGGCCTCATCAGCTTCCTCATCCTGACCAGGTGGCCTGTAGTAAACACCCACAACAGTGTCTCCCATATTAGTCTGCCCCTTGATCCTTACCCACAAGCATTCAACTAGCCCTTCATCCATCCCCAGGGAAAGCTTGATATATTCCAGCTGCACCCTCACATAAAGAGCAACTCCACCTCCTCACCTTGTTGTCCTATCTTTCCTAAAAAGGACATAGTCATCCATGACAGTGTTCTAGTCATGTGAGCTGTCCCACCATGTCTCAGTAATTGCAATGAGATTGTGGTCCTGAGAGCGCACACAGATCTCTAGTTCCTCCTGCTTGTTCCCCATACTGCATGAGTTAGTGTATAGGCATTTCAGAGAGGTGGCCAAGCGTGCAGGTTTTCCTGAAAGAGAGCGGGAGGATATACCATTGTCATACACGGCCCCAGCATTGTCTGCCTTTTCATCATTGTCTTTGGTGGTAGCTAAGGAGCCTTGGTGCCAAGCCTGGTTGACGCAATTTATTCCCCAGGTGGATGCATCCGCATCCCTCACCTCAACAGAGACAGCAGACTGAACAGCCTTACCAGCACACTGTCCCACAATCACCGGCATACTGTGCACAGGCTCCTCACTGGCCATCCCAGTGCCATTCCCTTCCCCCTTCAAATCTAGTAATTCATACAGTCAGTGGCAAGAAGTGGCAGATGATCATTCCATACATGGTGGGAATGTCAATAGGCTTTTTTTGTATACAGGGTTGATCTCCAACCCTGCACTGGCATTGTCCAGGTTACCAAAGTAGAGCCTGTGATGAGCATCCAAGTCCTGCGGCAGGGGAGGACGAAGCGGAGTGCAGTGCTGTTTAGTCCAGCACTGCTATTAAGTTCTTCATCAAACACCATCCTTACTGGATGAGATAATACTAAGTATAATGAAGGCCTGATTGCTGTTTTGCCCTCCAGGTACATGAGGCAATAATAATACATCTTAAAAGAGTAATAGACATAGAAGTTCGGGAGAGGTAAGTGAAGACCTTGAATTGACAGTCGCATGTCAAAGCAAGAAGTAAACTCCACTAGAAGATCATTGATTCATCAGGGACCCTTAAGCGTCACATTCAGCAGTTGGCTGGAAAATGGTGCTGTTTTTTTCAAGTGTAACTGAAAGGAACAGAGTGAAAGTTGCATTCTTATAATTTTTGCTTTCAATAGGTTTTTTCAGTAAGATTCTTTGTTTAATCAGGTATCCCAAAACTATCTCAATGTGGCTAAATTAAACACAAAATGTTGTTTATAACACATAGGATTCTGAATTCCAGTAAAAGAATATGGATTATTAAACATAGCAAACACTAGAATAATCTAAACAGTCATCAGACATACAGCTGTATTCCCATACCATATCAGCATAATAAAAAATAAGGAAAACCAAAATGACCTCAGCATGGAGCTGAAAGTGTATTGAGGCTGCTTCTAACCATAAACTGTTGGCTAGAACATGAGCTCTGCAACAGTAAAGACTCCCTGTGAGTTCCAACATTGGTCCCAGTCCATACTCTAATGATTAGAGCACTGGAAGGTTTGCAGGACCTTTCCTCTACTGACTGCAGTCTGCATGTAGGGACTGACAGGACTATATGACATGTCTTCCTCTGCCCCCCTGGGCCATAACTTCTGCTGCTCTTGATATTTTATTCTCTGCAGGAGATGAGGGGAAACACATCTGCTTAGAGGTTTTCTGAGAGGGTGGAGAACAGATACAGCAGGTGTGAACCAGTAACACTACATTTCCATCCTCAAGCCCGCTGATATGAGTACATGTCTATCTGTCTGTGTCTTTAAAACAAGAGAAAACTTGGTTGCACAAAATCATTTTCTGAGATGGAAGGATTTTGTCTCTTGAGAAAAAGAATAGGAAAACTCTGGGCTTGGTCTTCTGCTCCTGCTCCTGGCCTCTCTATTTTGGTGAAGAAATTTTCATGTGTCATAGCAGGCCTTCAGCAATATAACTTTTTTTACATTATTTTATAACACAGTTCATGCTTCTATTTGCAATTATTGCAATTGCTAAATTAAAGTATTATACATAGTAATAATTTTTAAAATATATTAACAAAGTATTTCCAAGACTTTAAAAAGTTCCATTTTTCATAGTATAAGGGAAATGAAACTGGAGGAATACATGATCTGTGAAAATAACTGTGATACAAGAAGATGCAGGTTTTTTCCTGTTTCCTTCAGTGAGCTAAAGAGGATCTTCTTTAACTAGTCATTGCTGATGTTAAAGAATTCCTCTTAAAATATTGTCACAAAAAACTTGAAGAATTAATTCCAAATTAAAATAGATCTTAAAAGGCATTTCTGTTTCCTTTGAAGTGCTCTCTGACCCATGGAGGAATTTCTCCCAAGCACTTTTCTAAGCACTAAAGGTAAATGAAGATCTCAGACTTTCCTAGGCTCTGTAAAGAGTTTCATCTTTTACAGAAGTTTCAAACCCAATAGTTTACATTTCCCAGTGTGTAAGAGTAAATGACAGGAATTAATTTGTTTATTTAAGGAGCAGGCATTGAGAGACAGAACTCAGAAACGGTTACTGAGAAAAATGGTGATTTTTTTTTAAATTACCTTCTTTTTGTCAAGATTACATTACATGAGGATAAAAATGTGGGAGAGAACCACCTTCACACCAAAAAAAAAAAAAAAGTTCACATAGTCTTAGAAAAAATAGAGGGTTTTTTCCAGGTTGTCAAAATGAGACATACTTTTTTAAGAGAATGTAAAAATCCTTCCCTTGAGTTGGTTTCAGCAATTTGAATTCTTTCTAATGTGAATCAGATTTAGTGTGTCTGAAACGTTTTCCATGCAAACCACCACACCTCCCAAATGCACGCTTTGGAATCTCTGTAACGAGTCTTACTACAGTGTCTAGGGTACTCGTGTTTTTGTGTTATCCATCTGCCTCTACTGAAATCAATGAAAGAAGATTCTGTTTGTTGGCCAACAGCTGTAACATCATTATTAAATTCTCTACAGTACCCTATTTGAATCAATAAGGGGCCAAGAGGTCTTGACAAGCTATATTTTTTCTAATATTGATCTTGATGACCAGGCTGGTGCCCTCAAGTCTAACCATTGATTCTGAGACAGAACTGTCAAATTGGAGTCCAAATTTGTGCTATTAAACACATCAGAGTTTGTAATTAAAGAAAATGTCACACTGTCATATTTTTCCTCACAATCAAAAGGAATCTTTCTACATATATTAAAAATAAAATTAAGTGCACAGATATACTGAGGATATGTGCACTAAATTTAATTACTCTTTTTATAGACTACATTCAGACTCAAATCAGGGTCACTAACATTCCACTCTATATTGAAACTGATGTCCTCCTATGTTGCCTGAATTTAAAAATTTAATAAATTCTTTTTATGAATTGTTTTTTTCAGTTGCATTCCCTGACCCCATTTGCAAATAATTTTTGGTAATCCCAATCTGAATACACTTTTAAACAAACATACCCATTTTAGCTGGCTTGTGCTTTATCGTTTAAGGATCAGTAATTGTCAATATTCCCTTATTCGCTTCATGATTTAACATGAATTAAAAAAAAATGCAAATAATGTTCAGGGCTGTTGACCAAAGCATGCATATTTGAGAAAGCAGAAGAATGAGTTACCTGAATCTGAAGAACATTTTTTTCTCACATATCTTGGAATGCCACAGCACTTGTTCCCTAAACATGCCAATATGTATGTCTGGGTGCAAAGATGTCTGATGACATTTAGAGAGCTCTTAGCTACATGCAGTTTAAGGTACAATTAAAAATAACTGGTAGAATGTTTAGAAGAAATATATTAATTTCTTGCAGAAGTCTGATGTATAGTCAAGTTCAAAGGCAGAATCTGATTTCAAGTCATTTAATAACATCATAATGATATACCCACCTGATTTTTTTATGTATGTTATGGGATGAGGTTATGTATTATGTCTTCTGTATTACATAATCTAAGAGATACAGTGAAAGACAGCTGTTGGCTCAGCAAACTAGTTGCTCAAAGCAAGGGAGAAAGCAAATAGGGAAAAGAGACACAGGGATGTTTAGCACAGTGTCATATGAAAAATTTGGTTTGAAGGGAGGTCATCTATGCCAATCTCCTGCTCATATGAGGACTAACTTCAGTGTCTCAAAGCTGTTCAGCTCCCATTTAGGAATTATTAGAAATCACCTGGTATTAATACAATAAGTCTTGAAGTCTGAGGAGTTTAGATACAAGCATCACATGTTTTGAACTTGCTATTTTAATACTCTAGCTGGACATGACAGGTCCATAAATACCAGGCCTGTCTTGTTTTGCCCAAGGTCACACAGGGCCTCCTTGACAGCACCAGCAATGTGAGATGTAATTCTTACCCCAAAGGCTTTGATTTCCAAAACTCATCATTTGCATTTCAAATTTCAGCTTTGCTTGGCTTAGCTTTCTTAGTTATTACACTGAAATATCTTTGTTTCAGAATTTAGTAGGGTTCTTTTTTTGAAATATTTCTTAAGTCACATTTTCATACATTGTTTTGCATTATGATCATTCAGTTTATAAGAATATCCTGAAGCTTTTCCTCAACAGTGTTTTTGACTGAAAACACATATTGCAGTGGAATTCTAGATTATTTCTGAAGATAGTAAAAGGAATTAAAATTTATTAGGAATCAGTTCATTAACTGAATCCACAAAAAGTTTATACAGTACTTTCATTTTATTAGACAATGAATCCTGGATCAGAGTCTTACAATACATATAGAAAAAGAGTGAAAGAGGATAAGTTTATGAATAGATACACCTCTAAATAACAGTGTGGAAGGAATATACGTGTTTTGCTATAAAGTTTTAGCATTACTGCAGAAATGCACTGGGTTTTCACAATGGCCATTTTTAAACACCGTTGCTTTCTATTTATACTTGTATTTTCTTTGGTTTTGCAAGTTCCTTTGACCTCAAAACTGGCTCATTTACTGCCATAGGCAAAGTCTTGCAAAGTTTCAAGAAAATTAAAGTATTACAAGCTATTAAGATTTCATCTAATTGAAAAACTGAGCTTAGTTAATGTTCCTACAATTTCCTGAAATTCAGAAGTGATTTTCCTACTTAAATTTTATGTTTTACATGGACTTAAACCTCAGAATTTATATTCTAGATAACTGTCAGCATATAAACATTGAGCCTGCTCTAATTAAGTGCCTTTGCATTTTGGGACTAAAAATGATCATACGATCCATTTCCACATTGGAGCTAAAAAGTGAAAATCTGTCGGGATATAATGCTGTCCCAAACTTTAAATATATATTAATTTCTAAAATCTCTCATAAAAATAATCAAATCTGTTTGCTTTGGTTCACTGGAATATAAATTTTTAAAGACTTACCCTTTTTTTTTGAAGTGTTTTGAGACCAAGTTGGAAAAGCATGAAGCACATATTGCAAACCACCCTTCAACTCGATTAATGTCAGAAAAGAATAATTCAGTGTTTACCTTGATTAGCTGTGACTGAAGGTTCAGATTTTGAGATATTTTAATTTATTTTTCTTTCCTTTTCACTTTCAAAATAAACTGAAGAAATAAATGCATGAGAAGTAATCAAATTTAATGTAGTGGTAAGATTACCTGTCTAAATAGAAGTATGTTTTATTCAAAATCTATAGTCATATAAAATTCCATCTCATATTCTTAGTATTGTGCCATTAATTAAGAATACTGTTACCTAAAAATCAAATCATGTAATGACATTCTGAAAGAGAAAAAAATAAAGGATATATGGTCTACATCTCAAAGTTAAAACGAGACCGACTTTGATGCTACTGTATGTATTTTAACATCTCTCCCCACAATGAGTCAAAGGAGCAAGCAATATTATAAATTCAGAGAATTTCATATGGTGATTGACAAAGTGAGGATGATCAATATATGTGACAAGTCAAAACAAGCCTGCTTTCAAATTAGAACTGTCTCGGTAAAAAAAAAATACATGCTTTGAGTCTTCTAGTTTTTTTCAGTTAGATCCACAGTACTTAGCCAATACTGAATATAGGTAATACTCAAATTCCAGTTAGTTCTATTTATACAAGTACAGCAAGTACTAAAAAGGTGCAATTCTTCACACATTACAAAGGTCACAGTAATCTAAATATAGATTTATGGCAGTAATTTTGAGCAAATCATGTTTTCATCCAAGTATCAGTGCTATTTTGTGTTAAATTCCATACAAAGAGAGTTCTCACACTGCTTCAACTCCAGTCTGATGAGATCATCCTAATTCAGGTAGGGTTAATGGAAAGGAGTAGTACAAAATTTATATTGCTTTTAAAGGAATACCAAAATCAATTTCCGGTTTAGAATACATTTGAAATTCTTAGCTGTTTCCATTTACCTTTATATCTGTGTATTAAATTGTTGTTATTTGCTAAAATCCATAAAATGTTTTCTTAAGAAAAAGATCATCCATTTGTGAACACAGGTTAGATCATTGACTCAGCCCACAGCTATTGTTAGCTACCTTGTAAGCTGTGTTGTACTATAGTTTATGTACTGGTTGTTGCAATAATGTTGCAAACACATGTAATACCATATTTTTGGTTTGTGAGAATTAAAGCATGCTTATTTAAATAATAGTGATTTTAGAAAAATACTCATTAATACAAGACTTTGTGTCTAGAAGAACAATTTGTTTAGATGAAATGTATTCTCAAGAACAGATTCATTTTTATGGTGATTAATAGTTATTCTGGGGTTTGTAGAAAGACCTGTACACAAAATCTTTTATTATGCCTTTTTCCCTTTTTTTTACAATTACTAATTTTCACTTGAGAAATAACTATAGCAATTTTTTAAATTTTGCAACAGCATGAGCAAATATCTAAAAAAACTTCCATATCCACACACTTTATAACTGTTACTATATGTTGTCAACATAACTTTTTTTTCTAATTTTTCACCAAAAAATTGGTTCTTCCCATATATAGAAGAAAAGATATTCGCTCATCCCATGCAACAATGAGGGATCAATATCCTTAACAAAGTTAGGGACAAGTATGCATATAAGGAACACTAATTTGCTAAGGCGGCTTATGGCAATTTTGTCTAGGGGCAGGTGCATTCCCGTTTTACGTGCTGAAATTAATATGCTACAAATATTTAAATTACTTACAGAAATGTTGTGTCTCTAACCCTCCTTTTACACAATTGTAAGTCTTCTTTCCACAGTATTTTCTTCAATGTTCTCATGGCAAACTTAACTAGAAAATTCCCCTAGTCCAATAATAAAATACATTAAATATTATCTTCGCCACCTCACCCTCAATCATATTCAAAACCAAATCTAACTTATTTCTCTATTCTCCTTCCTTATCAAAATTTGGAAAATTTTGAATTCACATATCCAGAGTAAAATGATGACATTGGAAAAAGCCAGTGAGTCTGTCATTCTAAAGGGAAAACCTGGTTACAGACGCAGTTTCTTTCAAGAGGGATGCAACTTGAATTTTAAGCAGATGACCTCCTGCTGCTGCTTCACAACACTTAAAATGTATCTGTGTAGGTTTCATTCCTGTCTGCTAATGTGACTCAACCTTTCGTACCTAAAAGCGTTATAAATACTGTTGATATTTGTTAAGCATGGTACAGTGTCCTGTGTAAGCAGCTCAGCTATTCAGGAGATAATTCTCTTCCTTGGGAAATTTCAATCAATCAGGAGAGGCCCTCTGTTTAGGAGAGGAAAGAGGAAGAATAAAATTTGAGAGGAAACAGAAAAATGAAGAAAGGAGGAAGGGACAGAAACCAAAACACATCAGCATTTAGATTCAAAATCTCTGGTGCAGTTTTGATGTAAATACCATGACCATCCTTCTTCTCTGTGTCTATATTTGATTTACAGTGCAGTTTTCATACATACAAAAGAGATTCCAAGGACGTAAAATGGGAAATTCTGCTCCAAGAGTGCAGCAAAGGCTCTCCAGCCCCTAATGTGGATAAAAGGACCAACAGCCAGTCCTTTGAGGAGTTCCAAAGCACATGCATGGTAGGGAAGTTCACTACAGACTAACCTACCCAATAGTAAAACACATGGGCCATATGTAGCTACTGTGCTGGGTTCAGTCAGGAAAGGGCTAACTCCCTTTACTCTGGTTGCCAGGGAACTCTGTTGCTGGACAGTAAGTGAAAACATTGATAAGGCCTCAGCTGGTGCTGGGGATGGCCTGTACTGAACTCAAGGTCTTTTGTCCGCTTGGGATACTGTAGCTGACCCAGACTAACCAAGGAAGTATTTCATCCCATAGTACGTCATGTTCCGGTCTCTTTGAGTGGGGAAGGGGGTCCGGTAGCCATTACTCTTCCCTTCTCTCTCTCTCCCTTACTCCCTTGCTCATTTAGTCCCGGGCACTTGCTGACCCTCCTGCGTTAGCTGCTTTGCTAACTCCCGTGCTGACTCATTTGTGTGGGAGCTGGTGGATTGTTTTGAGTTTTCTGGCCGTGGTATCAGTGATAAGGTTTGCTCGGAATCTGCTGTGTAGGCTCCCGGGCTCCAGCCTTCAGGCCGCGGCTCTCGGGCTGCGATCGCTCTCGGGCTGTGGTTCTCGGGCTCTCGGGGTCTGATTTTCATCCCTCAACATCTGGGTGTGCATTGATCTGTGGATGGTGGGAAATTGTATCATATTGTATCATTGTATATATTGTACCATATGTTTCATTTTCTACTATTTTAATTATTTATTATTAGTAGTACCTGTATATATTGATTTAGATTTAATTAGTAAATAGTTCTTATCTCAATTTTACGAGCTTCCTTATTTCTTTTTCCTCCGATTCTTCCCCTCTACTGGAGGAGGGGAGGGGGATTTGTGAGAGCAGCTTCGTGGTATTTTGCTAGCCGGAGTTAAACCACAACAGCTATGCATATTCATGTAGCAATCTCAACTAACTCTTCGAAATACTAATCTCGTCCTACATTGCCGATCTACTTCCTAATGTAAATTACTGTGTTAACTACAAGACAACCTAAAAAAAAAACATTTTGGGCTAACTGATAGTACTGGCTTTGGGTTCAGATAGAATTAATTTTCATCATAGTATCTGGTACAGTTCTATAATTTGTGATGAAAACGGGGATGTTTTCGTTACTGCTGAGCAGTGCTTACACAGAGTCAAGGTCTTTTCTGCTCCTCACACCACCCCAACCGTGAGTAGGCTGGGGGTGCACAAGGAGTTAGGAGGGAACACAGCCAGGACAGCTGACCCCAACTGACCAAAGGGGTATTCCACACCAGATATTGATTCAAAACTGAAGGAAAGACTTTGACATAAGTTTTGATTTTGTGAATGTACAGATTTGGAGAAAATAATGAAGCATGGACTACTTCTAAATAAATAATCACAGAATCATCACAGAATGGTTGAGGTTGGAGGGCACCTCTGGGCCACCTGGATCTGATTGGTCAGGGCTGTGTATGCATGACTTTTGAATATCTGCAGGGTGGAAGACTCCACGATGTTTCTGCACAACCTGTTCCAGCGCTTAGTCATCCTCAGAGTAAAAAAGTGTTTCCTGATGTTCAGGGGAAACCTCCTGTGTTTCAGTTTGTGCCCATTGCCCCTGATCCTGCCACTGGGCACCACTGTAGACAGCCTGGCTTCCTCCTCTTTGCACCCTCTCTTTGGGTGTTTTTACACATTAATAAGATCCCTCCTGAGCCTTCTTGTCTCTAGGTTAATAGTCCCAGATCTCTCAGCCCTTCCTTATAGGAGGAAAGTCCCTTCATCATGGTCCATGCTCACGGCTTTTTTCTGGTATGTCCATGTCTCTTAATTGGAGAGCCCAGAACTGGACACAGGTGTGGACTCACAAGTACTGAGTAGAGGGGAATGATCACTTCCCTCCACCTGCTGGCAGTGCTTTGCCTAGTACAGCCCAGGATACCATTGGCCTTCTTTGTGGTAAAAGACCATTGCTGGCTCATGTGTAACCTGGTGTCCCCCAGGACCTACAGGTCCTTTTCCGCAAGGCTGCTTTCCAGCTGGATGGTCCCCAGAATATGTTCCTGGGGTTTTTTCCTCCCTGCATAAAGGACTTTGCACTTCCCCTTGAACTTCATAAAGTTCCTGTCAGCCCATTTCTCCAGCCTGTTGACATCCATCTGGATAACAGCATGACCTCCTGGCATATCAGCTACTCCTCCTGGTATTGTGTCATCTGCAAACTTGCAGAGAATACACTCTACCCCCTCATACAAACCATTAATGAAGGTGTTAAACTGTCTGGACTCAGTATTAACCACCAGGGTACAGAGCTAGGTTTTGGCCTCCAACTAGACGTTCCACCACTGATCACTGCCCTCTGAGCCTGGCCATTCAACCAGTTCTCAATTCACCTCAATGTCTGTTCATCCTGCCTGTATATTAAGAGCTTGTCTATGAGGATCTTATGGCAGACAGTGCCAAAGGTGTTACTGAAGTCCAGGTAGGATATATCCACTGCTCTTCACTTCTCTACTAGGCCAATCATTTCATCACAAAAGTTTACCAAGATGGTCAAGCGTTGACCTCCCATTGGTGAAGCTATGCTGACTATTCCTCACGATTTTCTTGTCATTCGTGGGCCTGGAAATGGTTTCTGATATTAACTGTTCCATTACCTTCCCTGAGACTGAGGTGAGGCTGACTGGCCTGTAGCTCCCAGAGCGATTTATATGTTGTTAGAACAATAACATTATAAATAATTTTATGACTTGTGTTACGGCATGAGCTGGAGAAACCTTGTTACTTGGTAATATTTCTCCAAGCACTTAGCATGAGGACTTTAAACAACATATCAAAGGAAGTCTGAATATTTAAGTGTCCCAGCACTAACAGGAAGATTCAGAAACCACTGAGAGATTAAAAAGAGGATGAAGATGAAGTGTGAAAAGCACAAAGAGTTGCTGGCATGTGCTTAGCTGAGCCAGACACCTTCATCTGAATCTATAAAGAATTCTTTCCAGATATAGCAGTATTCCCCTCTATGTTACTTTAGCATCTGCCAGAGCTGAATTTCTAAGGCTGATGAAGTGAAGCAAGGGCAGGGGAAATGGAGGAAGGGAAGAAGGGCAGAAAGGAAGATATTCAGAACACCAGGAATGAGAAGGAAGAATGATCTACTGGGGTCTCTGGAACAGACATTTGCACTAGCTGCAAGCTACCTGTGATTTGAAGGACAGGATGATGTGGGATGGGGAGCAAGAGGACAGCTGTGGACACAATGTGTCAAGGTGATCAAGGAGGCTTCAGTCATTAGCCCAGTCAGTTGGGCTCCCAGTAAGGGGGCAACAAAAGGAAAGTCTGTGTGCATATATTCATGTGTGTTGAAATAACATTTTTAATACAAATTTATATCTGTGGTGTTTATCCTTTGGTGGTTCTAAACCTGGGATCTGGTCCAAACCAGCACACTCTATCACATTTTAAACATGGCTTTAAATGAACTGATATTTTTAGAAATTAATTTTATTTTGCTTAAAGCATTCAAAGCACATATCTGCCCCCTGAGCATCTTCTTCATAAACAACAAAATTTACTCTGCTGATCTTCCTTAAATCCTCAGGTGATTGGCCCTAAAATGTATCTCTGATTTTATCTTATTTACTCCACCTATATTTAACTCACACAGAACCTTGGCATCTATGTGTCAATTCCCAGTGTAATTTACTCTTGCCATGGCTTGAGTATAAAATTTTCTGAATGACATAGCAAAGACACCGTGGCCACTATTTAGCAGCTAAGGCCTCTTCACTCTGCAGCTATCATGATGCTACACCTCAGCACCTTTATCTGGACTAGAGCACAGTTCAGTTACCTTTCGTCTTTACTGTTTTTCGGTTACAGGCACTAGTACTATCTGATCTTTACTGCTATTCTCTTGTAGTAACTTATTAAATAATGCTATTATTTTCCTTGCAGCTTTAATATACCACTCTAATTGAAGGAACTCTGCTATCTGAGAAGCAGCATGTTTCCAAAGTAAAGGACAGCAACAGGCAGGAAACGCAATTTCTTTTACTGTTTAGACAGTGACACACTGTTTGACTTTGTGCAAATCACTCAGGAGGTCCAAATTTACAAGCTTCTGCACAAAGTTTGGGTGTCTTCATTTAGTTACCTACCACAGAGTTTTGTTCTAAGAGGCGCTCAACACAGAGAACAGCAGTTAAAGGTAGTGAGAGCTGCAGGTGCTTGACATTTTCAAAAATCAAGCTAGTATTAAAGTGATCCAAAGTCAACATCTTAAAACCCCAGGTGATTTCAGGTGCTTTTTTTTTTTTTTTCATGTCACCTTTTAAAACACTGTATATTGATTTCCCTATCTGCAAATAGAAAACAATAATCTTCAGAAGCACTGATAATTGGAAATACTTATAACACTTTTTAGGATTTCTTGTGTTATAGAATGAGACATTTACTCAGACATGTTAGTATCATTAAGTTTCACATCCTGGAAGCATTGCAAACAAGACCAGATGGAAACAACCCAGCTGAAACATAGATTCATTTTGCTAAATTGTGGTTATTTGCCAGGACTTCTGATAAACAAAATTCAGTCAGTCTTTACTGCACACTGGTCCACATTATTGGGTACCTTATGAATCAAAACAAAAAATGAATTAGTCATAATCCTGTCTTTCCTCCTTGAAAATGACATACATCTGTGACAAATCATCTGTGGTTACAAAGGTGAAAGCAAGCATCCCATTAATTAGACTTTGCCACAATTATAAAGAATCTGAGCAAACAGTTTTAACAGAAGTTGAGCTCAGAGGAGTTCATCATGAGATGATTACTTGCATTGGCAACCAGCAATGACAGTGTGCTGTTTTTCAAAAGGTATTATTTTACTGAAAGTGACAGCAGCAGCAGTGCCAGCCGAAACATCACCTCTGGTAAAAACGTGCAGCAACACAGCCCTGTCTGTAAACAGGAAGATGCAGTTGGAGTGCAGTCTGTCAACAGCTTTGGCCAATAAACTTGCTCACAGTTTCCTTCTCCCACCAATGTACCTATGTTTTACTGTGTTGGAGCAAGTCTAGTAGCATGACACGGCACTTAGGGGAGATTATGCTGTGACAAGACAATATGCATGAAAAAAATGTGAGACTAAACTCAGTAGCAAAGTGTCACAACTAAAGAGTTATCCAGCCTGTGTGTGTATAGAGATCGCTACCATGGGTTTGTAGGATTCCATAATACACAAGGAGGTGGAGGCTTTTTATCCTCTAAATTTCTCTACTACAGAGTATCATGAATACCACACAAGTCACCACTAGCAAGAATACTACCACAAAAATCACCACTAACAAGTATATACATGATTAATGAAGTAAGTATATATATGCAGCTATTACAAATTAGTATCAGCAACCAATAATATAGTATCAATCAATAGTATGGCAGCAGTCAATAATATAACAATAATCAATATAACAACCAATAACAGCAACAACCATGTAGGTATATCATATTAGAGATTAGTACAAATTTATCACTAATGAAGCAACTTATCACCAATATAACAGCATATACACTTATGATCGATTACTTAAAATGATATATGATAGTGGTTTCAACTCAATTATATTTCCAAAAGGGCAAATCCATCTCAAAGACCAGGATAAACCTGTCACCAAGATGGACCCAGCCATGCCAGAGGTGTGAGGACAAACTGTACTAACCCCAAAAGTGGGCCCAAAGTGGAGACCAGTGAGGTAAGAGACAGGGTCTCACTTCAAAAATGCCCCACATCAGAGAGTCTATAGTCAGCCAGCTATCACCAGTGAGAGTCCAAGATCTCATAGAAAGTCTTTGCAGAGTTTAACTTCTTTAAGATTCTTTAAGGAAGTAAAAATATGTACAGCATGGGAAGTTCTCTGAGAGAGGTTCCAGTTTGGATAAAAATTATGTCCCTTTCATATTGTAGAGAAATGAGGGCATAGGACACCACCACTTTGAGCAACCAATAAATACTGTTAAAGTCTTCTTATTTTCCATGTGCCTTAGCATAGTTTCCAGGAGGATCTGCTCCATGGTCTTGCTCAGCACATGTGTTCACATGGAAGAGCCAGTAAGTGATGATGTGTCATGGTTTAACCTAAGTCAGCATCTAAGCACCACATAGCCAGTCTGCCACTCTCCCTACAGCAGGACAGGGAAGAGAATCAGAAGAGTAAAAATGAGAGAACTCATGGGCTGACATAAAGACATTTCATAGGCAAAACAAAAACTGCGTATGCAAGCAAAGAACAAGGGATTTATTCACCATTTCCCTTCGGCAGGCAGGTATTCAGTCATCACCAGAAAAGCAGGGCTCCATCACACATAATGGTTACTTGGGAAGATAAATGCCATCACTCTGAATGTCCCCTGTTTCTTCTTCTTCCCCCAGCTTTATATGCTGAGCATGACATCATATGGTATGGAATATCCCTTTGGTCAGTTGGGGTCAGCTGTTCTGGCTGCGTCTCCTTCCAACTCCTTGTGCATGCCCAGCCTACTCACTGGTGGAGTGGTGTGAGAAGCAGAAAAGGCGTTGACTCTGTGTAAGCACTGCTCAGCAGTAACTAGAAAATGTCTGTATTATCAACACTGTTTTCAGCAAAAATTGAAAACATAGCCCCGTACCAGTTACTATGAAGAAAAATAATTTTATCCCATCCAAAACCAGAACATGATGTTTCTGTTCTTTCAGCTCAATTCTACTTTCCCAGTTTGTTTCCATCTTTTCAGACAGTAAGTTCCCATTACTGTTTCTTGGGTTTTGCACTTATTAATAGTATATCAGGATGCCACCTCTTTCTATGTTCCCCACCTGTATTTCAAAGATGCCAGCTGCACTTTTCAAAAATGTTCCTGGCCCCAGGGCTTATTTCCTAAGCTTGCAAATCCCGGACCACAGGCAGGCATTTCCTTTTGTTAGTAATTTCCCCTTTCTAACCAGGGTACCTTTTTGGCTGTTCACATCACAAAGTTATAGAATTTGTTATGATAAGACACTATCCATCGTATTTGAGAAGTTGTGGCAGTCTGGTGGAGTTCACACTGACTGGAAAAAGGGAAACATAACTCCCATCTTTAAAAAAGGAAAAAAGGAGGACCCAGAAAACCATAGGCCAGGCATTCTTACCTCTGTGCTGAGCAAGACCATGGAGCAGATCCTCCTGGAAGCTATGCTAAGGCACATGGAAAATAAGGAGGTCATGGATGAAAGTCAACATGGCTTCACTAAGGGCAGATCACATCTGAAAGTTTTGGTAGACTTCTATGACAGGATTACAACACTGGTGGATAAGGGAAGAGCAATGGACGTCATCTGCCTGGACTCGTGCAAATGATTTGGCACTGTGCCAAATTACATCCTTGTCTCTAAATTGGAAAGGTATGGATTTGACAGGTAGGCCACTCAGTGGGTAAGGAATTAGCTGAATGGTCACATTCAAAGAGCTGTGCTCAATAGCTCGATTCCAAGTGGAGACCAGTGACGAGTGGCGAGTGATTGGTATAGGGACTGGCACAGTTCCACATTTTTGTGACATGGACAGTGGGACTGAGTGCACCCTCAGCAAGTTTGGTGACAAAACTAAGCTACATGGTGCAATCAACACACCAGAAGGAAAGGATGCCATCCAGAAGGACTTTGACAGGCTGAAGAGATGGGCCTGTGCCAACCTCATGAAGTTCAACAGGGCAAAGTGCAAGGTCCTGCACATGGGTCAGGGAAATCCCAAGGACAAATATAGGCTGGGCAAAGAATGGCTTGAGAATAGCCTTAAGGAGAAGGACCTGGGGGTGTTGGTTGATGAGAAGCTCAAAATGAGCTGGCTGTGTGTGCTGGCAGCCCAGAAAGCCAACTGTATACTGAACTGCATCAAAAGCAGCATGACCAGCAGGTAGAGGGATGTGATTCTCCACCTTTCCTGATCTCATGAGACCCCACCTGCAGTACTGCATCTAGGTCTGGGGAGCCTAACACAAGAATGACATATCCTGTTGGAGCAAGTCCAGAGGAGGACACGAAGATGCTCAGAGGGCTGGAGCACCTCTGCTATGAAGAAAGGCTGAGAGAGTTGGGCTTGTTCAGCCTGGAGAAGAGAAGTCTCTGGGGAGACCTTATAGCACCTTCCAGTACCTGAAGAGGCCAACAAGAAATCTGGAGAGAGACTTTTGACAAGGGCATGTAGTGATAGGACAAGGCATAATTGTTTTAAGCTGAAAGAAGGTAGATTTAGTTTAGATATAAGGAAGACATGAGGAAAAAATTTTTCATGGAGAGGGTGGTGAGACACAGGAACAGGTTGCCCAGAGAACTTGTGGATGCCACATCCTTGAAAGTGTTCAAAGCCAGGTTGGACAGGGCTTTGAGCCATCTGACCTAGTGGAAGAAGTAGGGGGGTTGTAACCATATGATTTTTAAGGTCCCTTTCAACACAAACCATTTTATAATTCCATGATTTAGAGTCAAATCCCAAACTAAAGCACCCAGCACTGTGTCATTCACCTTCTACAGGCTTCTCTGCTGATCTTAAAGTAACAGGAGACAGAAGTTAAATATTAAACCATCTGCAAACATTTGCCGACTGGACGAATGATCTTGTTCAGAATTGAATGTGTGGGGTCAAACTTTGATGTACAAGGCTAGGAATTAGCTCTTGCTGTAGAATTTTGCTCTTTCAAAATCTGTATCTAAGCAAGTGTGTTCTTCCATTACTGAACTCTATAGTTACTGGAAATGATCATTATAACCTTCATCTTTACTGGCAGTGGCTGCTGGTGACCTTTCAATTGCTCATTCATCTCTCCACGTCTTTTCATTCTGAAAAATGGACATTTACTTCTATTGAGAAAAAGTCATAATAAACTTCAGAGAACACGATTGCTAGGTGTTACAGATATTACAGTCACCATTATTATTGTTATTATAATGCAGCGAGGGTAGAAGGACTGTTCTGGGATCATGCCTACTGTATCTGAAGCTTATAGAGGGAAGGTGAGTGACATTAGATAGTAAAAAGTTGCTTGTGAATATCAAGATATCAATAAAATTTAATGATGAACCTGTGGCTATATATTTAAGGACTTGAATAACACTCTGTCTACTAGAAAAACAATTAAGAAGAAATTTATTGGTTTTAATTATTTAGCTCCTGACAGTATGCATATATTTGAAAGAGATTTTTAGTAAAAATCTTCCTATAGGTTGAGTTGACTAACTACAGTGAACATGCTAAAAATCACTCTGAAGACCATAACCTTCCACTCACTATGTGATATATATCATTCCCTTGTGCCTCTAAATAACAATTTCTCACCACTACAGGATTTGTCTTTTAGTTACTAAGTAGAACAATTTTCTTAAGTTCAGAACTAGGTTCATCTTCCCTTGAGCTGACCAAATTATTGCCCTTCACAGAAGTACAGAACTGCTTTCACACTTCCAAATAAATTAGTAGAAATCCTTGCTTATGTTCCATTAAGGTATTATAACTTTGATTCCTATATGAATAAATTCAAAGCAGAAATTAAAGGATAATGTGAGATGGGAGAAAAGACTAACTCATGGAGTAGTTGTATGTGTTTCAGCTGTATTTTAAATTATCTTGTCCTTTAAAAGGCTGGGGCTGAAACGTGACATCCTGTGTAATGACTGGTATACTTGAGAAGGAGCCTGAGGAGCAATTTCTTGCTTTGTAATATTTCCTGGTATACCTACCCCCTGTGTCTCTTCTCATACTCTCTTTTAATCTTCAACTGTGAAGACTGTACAGTGCTAGAAATGGATTGTAGCAGAAAAGCAGAAGAAAAAGATGCTAAATGGAAAACATTGCACTAAATTCAAAAGCAGTCTTCAAACATACACACACATTGGAAATAATTGGGTTTTATGGCAAGCATATTCTTCAGTGCAACCTATAGTACAAGGCCTCCCAGGGGACATTTAGGAACACAATTGTCTTTGATTTTAATGGAAACTGTGTTTGCCAAGAATGGTGTTGTCTGTCTTGCAGTCACCAGGTAGCTTGGCTGCACAGCAGGAACCTCTTGCCTGTAGTATAGACACAGCAAGACCTGCTTCAACTGTCTAAAGATGCCTGGAGTTTCCTCTGGTTCAATGTGGGAGGCATTACATTTCTTAGAGAAACTTCTTTCTTCCACATGGCTGAAGTTGCCCTGACATGTTTTCAAATTAGCTGGGAACTGTCGGCCCATTTGACATAATAGGAAAGAGGCTAAATGAAGTGGGAGGAAGATCTGATTTAGCCACTTCAGAAAGAAAAGTGGAATTACTGAATAGACAGGTGAGCAAAAGGCAACTATTTTCCTGAACTGTGCTGCATCAGAAGCAGTAGAATTGTTTAATAAATGCAGAAGGGCAAATCAATTGCCAGGATATTTTAAGGAAAGATGAAGGATATTGTGCTTCTACGCAGACTGAAACTTTAAAAGAGCACAACTTTCCCGTGAGAGGTCAAAAGCAGGAGAAAGATCTATACATGTCTCAAGCTATATTTCTAGCTAACTATAGCAGGTCTCAATCAAATATTGCCCCAAACCTACTACCTCTCTCCCTCTCCTACTCTGACTTTCCACAATATTTAATAACTTTATCACTGCTTCCCCTTCTAACATATAAAAATTCACTGATTCTTAAATGGTCATTAGTGCGTACATAATCTGTCTTGTCTGATGTGCACTGGCAGACTGCATAGCACTACAGTGAGCTATTCTTCACAGCCTTCCTGCACAGCCTTTCTGTGATACTGATTTTACACCTCTCTTCTACTCTAATTTCCTGTTCACTATGTAGTATGGCATCTATTAGTCACAGAAAGTGGGTAAGTATAAGGCTGCAGCTGGAGTACTCTGAGACTTGCAAGTAACCACAGAAAGGTTTTAGACCTTTGGGGGTAATGGGCTGTAAAAGTAAAAGCTGTGATTTATTGTTTCTTCCAGTTACTGAAACCTAATGGCTAGACCACCTTCTGTGGAATTCAGTTATCTGCAGATGTTTCTATCTAACAAGAATTTTGAATAAATTGTGGTTCTTTACCTTTTAATTTATCATACTTAAACATTATTGTGCAACATTTTTTGCACAATTATTTTTTGACATTCCATTCAAAACTGAAAATACAGGTTTATTTCTATTTTAAAAACAAAACATGTTTCACAAAATTAGATCTGTGACGATTAGTAGTAAAACCCCATATTAATAATTAATGTTACTTCATTTTAAATCACTCTAAAAATGAAGAATATTAATATATAGGCATATGGAAATGTAGTAACACACAGTAGTAGTTTATATTGTACACACATTGATCACAGATACATAACTAACTCAAGAGAAAGAAATTCTAGGCAACAGAAAACAGGTGCAAATCATACCCAAGATAAGTGATTTGGTGTTAGTTCAACAGAGATTTTCTATCTTTGTTTCTAATTGAGACTAAAAAAACCCCAAACAACGTATATATGTGCATATGTGTAAGAAAGGCTATAGGATGACATGATTCTTAAGGGCAATGTCTTACTTTCTCAGGTGTTGCTGTAAACCCTGCAGACAAATGATTGATCAGCTTAATCACATCTAGGAATTAGTTCCAAAAGATGCTGTGAGGAAGTGGATATTTTTATGGCTAAAAAGAAACATATCTTATATATTAATTCAATAATTTATTGTTAGAATAATTTAAATCCTGTCTACTTGAAGAATTTGTATTAGTTCTGTTATTATTAGGGGGGGCAGGGTGGGGGGGTAAAGAAAAGAAAGAAATATTATTGCAGGAAAAGCTGAGATTTCCATACACACACTCCTGATATTTATCACTTTTATGGTGTTTTAATTTTGATTTTCCAACATCTTCTGGATCCAAAGTTTGACTTCAGTCTGGGGAGAGGGCACAGCTAGTTGTCAGCATCCCGAGTCCTTCACTGGGACTCACATGGATGATTTATTACTTCTCATCTAAGACTCATATAGGGATATTTTTGTGTGCTTGCCAACATGTTCACAACTTGCTATTTGTTCAGTGGTTTTCAAGTGCACATTTCATCTGGATTTACAGATGATGCAGTTTACGTGTGTTAAGTACATGTCCTTTGTTCTCTTTGGTTCCTGCAAAACTGATTTTGTCAGGTCTGCACCTCCTTAACTGACCATTAGTGTGTCGTTTATAGCCATGAGTCTCCATCATCAGCCTGTGTCCTTTCTCTTACCATTGCATGCTGTCGTGGTTTAACTCCGGCTAGCAAAATACCACGAAGCCGCTCTCACAAATCCCCCTCCCCTCCTCCAGTGGAGGGGAAGAATCGGAGGAAAAAGAAATAAGGAAGCTCGTAAAATTGAGATAAGAACTATTTACTAATTAAATCTAAATCAATATATACAGGTACCACTACTAATAAATACTTAAAATAGTAGAAAATGAAACATATAGTACAATATATACAATATGATACAATATGATACAATTTCCCACCATCCACTGACCAATGCACACCCAGATGTTGAGGAATGAAAATCAGACCCCGAGAGCCCGAGACCCACAGCCTGAGAGCGATCGCAGCCCGAGAGCCGCGGCCTGAAGGCCGGAGCCCGGGAGCCTATGCAGCAGATTCCGAGCAAACCTTATCACTGATACCACGGCCAGAAAAGTCAAAACAATCCACCAGCTCCCCCACGAATGAGCCAGCACAGGAGTTAGCAAAGCAGCTAACGCAGGAGGGTCAGCAAGTGCCCGGAGAGACGAGCAAGGGAGTAAAGGAGAGAGAGAGAAGGGAAGAGTAATGGCTACCGGACCCTCTTCCCCACCCAAAGAGACCGGAACATGATGGACTATGGGATGAAATACTTCCTTGGTTAGTCTGGGTCAGCTACAGTATCCGAAGCGGACAAAAGACCTTGAGTTCAGTACAAGGCATCCCCAGCACCAGCTGAGGCCTTATCAATGTTTTCACTTACTGTCCAGCAACAGAGTTCCCTGGCAACCAGAGTAAAGGGAGTTAGCCCTTTCCTGACTGAACCCAGCACACATGCCTGCCCCTACACTGCATCCTGCGTCCCCATTTTCAAGGTCAGTTTTGTCATATCAAGGCTATATTCCTCTATGCTGTCGCTATGTTAGTCATAATATTAGATTATACACAGAATAACTGATTGTTACTGTTACTGTCATGGTTTAGGCCTAGATGGCATCTCAGCACCATATAGCTGCTCAGACATTCTTCCCACTGTGGAATGGGGAATAAAAAATACAAGGAAAGGCTCATGGATTGAGGCAAGTACAGGAAGGGTTCTCTCATCCATTATGGTCACAGGTGGGTGCAACCAAAACTCCACCACCCAAACTGTGTAGAACTACTTATATGAAAATTGTACTACAGAAGGATAAGCAAAAGCAAAATGGACCCAGTCCCCTGGTTATTTTGAAGATTGCTGTTACAGCCCTATCAGTTACAACAAAGTTTAGCTAAGTAAAACAAGTTCAAAGTAGGCCTGACAAGCTCCAGTCTTGAGGCCTTGAGGAAAACTATGCAAAGACCATGGCCTGTTAACAGCAGTGGCAATATCTTATTCACTGGGCTACAGAATCTGTGCCATTCAGAGAAGTACCTTGTCCCTTTTAGGTAAATGAGATACTTCATGTTCGAGGTCTGCAATATCCAGGTGCTGATTGGAGAATCTTGTATTTTAGTCAAAAGAAATAGATAGTGGTTGTGTGTAAATGCTTCTGCTGCAGGTGGGAGCTGAAGGTGTTCCTCTCAAAGATAAGTAATGGTTCACCCCTTTCAGGGTATGTCTCTAAATGGTTGCTAACAAACAGGTGCTTATAAGACAGGAGGGAAAGATGACATTTCTTACTAAAGGTGCCAAAGGTGTGCCATGAAATACAACTTTGAAGGTTTATTAGATCATGATTTTTTACGACTCGGTGATTTGGGCAACAACTAGACCAGGAGAAGAGTATATCTATAGGTTACTCACATGGATACTTACTCACGTAGACAATTATCATTAGTGATTAAAAACATACAAATACTGTAACGTAACAGGAAGTGAGATCTAATTCTCTCTCTTCCAGTATGGTGGCTTCATCACTGGTTTTCTGTAATCATCCTCTTCATCATCTTTATAAAATTTCACTGTTTTCTACAAGATGAGACAGCTCTAACAGAAAGGTGAACAGTCTGTCTTCTCCCTCGCAAATCTAAATGGTTGATAAATTGCAGATGCAGCTTTGAATCATTCAAGCAATAAGGGATTGACGTGTAATATCACTTAGGTAAATTCTTACACACTAGGCTGGTCTACAAAACGTTAATGAGAACAGCATCAGAATTTCTCACTTATACTGATTTTTAACTATGCAGTGGAAGTCAAAGCTACTCTTCAGTCCCTGAAATCAATGCCTTTCTAATGACAAGGTCTAGGTAAATTCTTCAGTTCAAACTTCAAGGCCAATACAGTGAGAAAAGATTGTTCATAATTCTGAAGGGCATTAGCTTTGAAATTCATAGTTCTACCATAGTGCCTTTGGTAGAAGAACTTCAGACACCTAATATGCTTCCTAGCAATGACATAGACAGGGATGACTAGGGCGCTTAATTGTCTTTTATTAAATTGTTTATTTATTTTTTACAAGGCTCAAATTTATTTAATAGATGTAGTTCCCAACTGTTGTCTGACTCCCAGGAAATATCTTAAGTAGAGAATAATTTGGAACAGGAAGACATTCTTGTGACTACTTCAATCAGGATACTGTATTGTGAAAGTCAAGGGAAGAAGCATCTGAGAACATAACTCAGGTTTGGTACAAGAAAAACTGGAGAAAAGAAAGCTTTAAAAGGATATAATTATATTACTGTTTAGTTAATAAAGACTTCTGCAGGAAAAAGGCTGTTTTTCAGCCTTCGTGTGAAAGTTAATTAATCCAAAAGCTTACACAGCATCACAACAGTGGTGGTTCTTTGTTGATTTGATTGGATGGAGTTTTGTTACTTTTCTAATTAAGGATGCTAAAGATTGTTCAAAGTGATGTGATTTCTCTGTTTTTGCCAATTTAGGAAGTCTTATGCTGTATTATTAAGGATGATACGCGAAATGGTGACACATGCCTTTAACATAATGTCAAATAAGTAATTTGAAAATTGAGTAATCAACAAAGATGGAAGTTATCTGGAAAAGGTCACTTCAATAAAATAAACAGGAGAAAGCATCTTTAGAAAAATGCCCATGAGGTAGTTTAAATTCAAACAACAGGAATTATTTTATATTCCTTCCATTATAGATGAATTTACATAAACACAAAGACTAATAATGTAGATTTGTAACTTTTTCGTTCTTCTCAGTACTATCCTTTCTTTATTGGGTAGCAGATAAAAAAGTAGTCTTCATTCCTGTTTCTTTTTGTTGTTGTTGTTATTGTTGCAATAAACACTATTTTTCCCCCCTAACTACAGAAAACAAAGCACTTTTGAATCCTATATCCATTCTGAGACAAGAAAGGAATCTCAGCTTTAATTCACACAGCCAACCAGTGTTGCTTTGTCAAGCAACATGTGTGGAATGAAACTTGAGACTCAAATGAACAAGTCTCCACATACAAGACCATTTGGGTGATCTAAGGCTTTAAATACAGCTCTACACATACATATAACTTTTTTTTTTTTTTCTTCCACAGATTACCAAGAAGTCCTAGTACATTTTGATTCATTTCAACCCCTGAGCATCATCGCGTTTCACTCATACAAGAACTATTCTGTGGAGGTCATTTCTGTTCTGAAGGACAACTTCTGTACAGTCAATAGGAGAGCTGAGGTAGTGGATATTTAAATTAAACTGCTTTTGGAATATGTTTATGAGCATTATTACTTGCATTTATTAGTTTATAAAATTGAAATCAAACACAGAAGCTCTTACCAACACCAGCAATTATACCTGAATAAGCTTACAAATACAGTATAGATTAAAAATATAAATTCTGGATAATATTGTTCTGTTTCTCATCATGAGTTTGTAGAAGGTTCTGTCTTGAAAGTGTTTACAACTCTTTGTAAACTTTTTAAAGTGATTCTGCAGTATAGTCTTAACCTGGGTGCACTGAATAAGTTCTTAAAAATAATTTTTACCTCATGTTTAATACCACCTGATTAGTCCTGCAGAACTCTGTAGACATTTAAAGACAGTCTATATGACACTTCCAACCTCCCATTTTTTTCTATGGTGCTTGGTCTAGTTCAAGAATATGGTGTTTGTGACAGGAATCTGAAATCACAGGCAAGTTCTCATAAAGGTAAACCTAAAGGCCAAGGATAATGCACCCTGTTAGGCAGAGTTTGTTCACCAACTAGTATTAAGAGGTGTGTGTAACTGAGCGCAAGTTTATTAGAATATTTGAATAAGTACGAATCTGTATTAATGAAGCAGGTGAATGTCAAAAGTGGTGTGCTCTAAGAGCCTCTTGTGATATAACCCAGTGTGATATAGGAGCTGTAGGTACGAGTCATTTGAAACTGATATTCATTATCCAGATGAACAATTCATATTCACTTTAAATTTATCATGAATACAGCCACAGATGGAAATAAGATGGAGCAAACGTCTGTGGTTATCTGTTAACTCGTGTGCTTCATCATCTAATAGCTGAATGACTTATGATCATGTAGTTCAGAACACCTCTAATTAATTTTTGAGTTGAGCATTTATTCTCAACCTCAAAC
Source organism: Rhynochetos jubatus (assembly GCA_027574665.1). Taxonomy (NCBI): domain Eukaryota; kingdom Metazoa; phylum Chordata; class Aves; order Eurypygiformes; family Rhynochetidae; genus Rhynochetos; species Rhynochetos jubatus. The sequence goes on along the minus strand of CM050649.1, from coordinate 121,493,341 downwards.
TATGGTTTATTAATAGGTCAACATAAAAGCTTGCTAAAGTGTAATATGTGGCTGTGCAAACATATTTGGAAGCACATAGTTCATTGCTGGATGTCAGATGTTTTACCTGCCTACCGAACTAATTGAGAATCATATCAGAAAACCAGAAAGCCATTGTAATGAATGAGACTGACAATGACCTCCAGTCCGACTAACTGAATTAGAATTGATGAATTTGATATGAGTAGATTCACAGTGTCATTTTAAATATAACACGGTTTGTTATATACACACTCGTACTGCTTTAGACAATGTATTGCAAGCACTAAAAGCATAGGAAAGATTGACAGGTGAATTTTAACTTGTTTTCTCTGTATGAGCCTTATTAGAGTGGCAGGTTTATAGAAGGATATTCTTTATATGAAAAAGCATTTTATCTCTGAGTGCATGGAAAGCAGGTGTTCTGGTATATAAGAGGTGTCTTTAATGTCCTTGAGGTTAAAGAGGTAGTAGGAGAAAAGAAGAGGGAAGAGTTTTGTCCTAATCTGTAAATGAAAAATCACTCTCTCTTCTCTTTATTGCCAATGAATGGCAAAGATAAATTTAATCCCTAATTTTGTTTGAAAATTTAACTTATTACATATCTGTTTCTCAAAACAATAATTATTTCTAGGCTGAATAATGGTGTATATTGTGTCAGATTTCTGTTAGTGTTTAGGCTGGATGCTTTTGATAGTCAAATTTTGCCAAATATCCCAGGATAATTTATGTAAATATTCTTTCTACATAAATCTATAATATGAGGTAAGAGAACTAACTTCTGGTCTGCATGTCTTTGTGCATGGTTGTTAACTTCATCCTCTCTTACAGTACAGCAGACCTGAGGCTTGTGTCTGTGTCTTAAAACCATGTGGCTCATTCTTAATAAATGTTGAAGTGTTCACTTACAGGAATCCCTCTGTAAAAAAATAACATAAATTGTCATTGAAACACAAATCGCACTGTGTTTTGTTCCACTTCTATAATGAAGAAAGGTGATGTGGCACAATTTTATGCCAAAGCAGGAGCTGCTTATTTACTGGTGAAGAATATGCCCTCAAAATAATATCTTTGGTACACCATGCACTCAAACTCTCAGTAAGTACACAGTGTGAAATAAAACAGATATAGGGAAAACTATCAGCTCCCCTGACTATAACCCCTTGAATATTTTCTCAGCTCTGAAGTCCAGGAATACTTTCATCCTTCCTTTCCCAAAATGCACAAGATCTCTATTTTTTTTTTTTTTTTTCTCCTACGATTCTATTATTTTCCCTGTTTCAGCTCTTTTATGTGGACTTACCTTTGTTGGATTTCCCAGGAATAAGGCATACATGCGCAACCGTTAAATCAGAATAGCTGATGGTGCATGTCAAAGTCTCATTCTTCATTATAAGTTAATCACTCACATAGATGTAGAACAACAGTAGCAAAGCTTACATAAACAAAAGAAATCTCTCTGATGCATATTTTTGAGTGGTCTATGTCAATCCTTTATAGTATCTATCTTTACCATGTGGGCCTTGGCATAGTGACTACATTTAACAGAACTGTTCTTCCTTTCAAATTTTGCTGGGAAAAAAATGGCACCAGTCAGGAAAAACATGCTAAAATGGGCTATATAAGGGGGTTGTATATTGTTATTTTGGATGATCTGAAATTGTGACAGTTGGAACAGTGGTGGAAAAGAACAAAAGTAGCAGTGATTTTCAAAAATACAACACTGCATTGTCTTCCAAATGTGAAGATTTCAATAGATTAACATACTGAGAGAGTGGAAGGACCTGACATGAATTAGTCATTTTCTCTATGTGTGGAATTTAACAATCCTTAAATGGCTCGTGCTGGAAAAAAGAAAAACAGTAAAATGACCTTTATCTTTGTCACCACTGCAAATCATGTTGTTCCACTGTTCCAGTGATGCGTAGAGGTGGAAATAACGGAGATGAGTACAATAGACTTTTCCATAGACTGAGTTTTCCAGGTCATTTAATTCTCTCTAGTGTCTTCAGAACCTTTCCAACAGAGCTAATGATAACAGATTGCCACATTATCCTGTTCGTGGTGACCTGTTTGGGTAGCTGCCAGAAACTCTACTCACTCAAAACAATGAGTGAATAAAGTGTTTACTGAATTAACTTCTAATGGTTACTGTAATGTATTCAGGGCAAATAAAATAATAAATTGTATTATTGAGTACTTCATGTGTTAAGTAATGATTTGATTATTTCAAAAATTCATACTTTAGATTTGTGATGCTTCTCTGCTGCAGCTGCTTTTGAATTTTCCTTAGATATTCTGGACTTCTGCCAGTTCATCATCTGTGGGTATTTCCTCCACTCTAACAAGGTTGTTTTTTCAACGTATAGCCACTTAAAGGTATCCACACTCACTCTATCTTTGCTAAAGGAGAAATAGCTGTGGTTCTGAAGGTGACGAATGTAGCTTTTTCCTGGGAGTTGTGGTGGCTTTTGGGGTACATAAGCTTAGAAAAGTGGAAAGGAGAAAGTCTCACCACCTGTGCATATAGTGACACTCAATCTCAGACACTGATTATTTTAAATTTTACCCAGAGTGTTTGTATGTCTAGCTTTAACATAATTTTCTGAGAACAAGGAATCTCGAAATCGTATACACCATGTGATTTATACCATGAAAAAATTATTCTACATTTAATTATTGATTTTAGTTATATAAATGTATAGAAATCTGCCCATTGGCTACGTCAATATTTAGTGTTTCTTCATACCAATCAGAACAAAAGAATTTTGTAAAAACGATTATTCCTGGGAGTTCTATTGTATAGATACTTTGCTCTTTCTTGTTACTTCTGCCCAATTTTGATCTAAAATTTTAAATTTTTACTGTTTATTCAAACTGATTCCTAATCTTGGTTGTTTGAAAAAGATTTGAGATAAATTTTTGGGTTGTTGTTTTTTTTTTTTTAACTTACATTTAAATTCCTATAGAAATTCTATATACACAATAGTTGGTCCATATCAATACAAACTTCAGGTTGAGAATATTACCAAAGATTACGTACTACACGTCAATTATTCAGTTAGGTTTCCATGTCTAAATCTCTGTTTTCTAATTTAGGATTAATGTTCAAGCTTGTGTTGAACATAGAAGTGTCTGCATAGCTTTCCCTTGCTTATTAAACTAGAACTACTAGAGGTGGAAAATGCCATCAAATCTATTTGCCATATAAATGTTCTAATCAGAAAAGGGATTTTTTTTGGAGTCTGTTTCACACATGAAGGGATCAAATTTCAATTTTACATAAAGAGCTTTGCTTGCTGGATATAAAGTGTAGCAGCTCAGCAGCTGCTTTGCTAGCATATGAATCATCTCACATGAGTAACAACTTGTTCTCAAGGTGAGGAGATCAACATAGGCTGGGGAATCATGAACGTTATCACAGGTGGTAGGGTTAATTGCATCACACTAATTTTAAAAGGAAGGTTTAAAGGGTTTTGGACGTTCATTCCTGATATCTTCTTGCCAGTTGGCATGCTTGTATTCTGAGAAGTTTCATGTTTTCAAGGCCTGAAATGGCTAAAATGATTCCACTCCTTCCTACTTTTCATTTGCAATAGAAATGACTAGAATATCAGAGAGTTTAGACCTTGAACCCATTTACTTTAAAACTTCAATTTTATATTATACCAAATTGCTTGTTTAATTTTGTGATGAACTCTTCTGTTTTGCTGTTGCATAGGTTTGCAAAGGTTAAAATGCTCTAAAATTAAGACTTGATGTTAATATAGGTTTTTTTAAAGGCTCCAGAGAGAAGTCTGAAGTCTTATTAGACCATAGTCCTGAACTATTCAAATATTACTATAATTTTCATTAATACTGATTCCATAAGTTGATGGATTAAATTGTGATATATATGTTTACAGTTCACTACAGGCTAATGAGAATCTGATGTGTAATATATTAATAGCGGTTCACTGCCTTCTGTTACAGCAGAATGGGGAAAGTAGAAATACTATTTTAAATAATTGCATGTATTCAGGTTTCAGATCTGCTATAAAGCTTTCTCCCTACAAGAAGCCTTCTTTTATACATCTCAGTATGACCTAAAGATTTTAACATAACACAGTTACATAGTCTCAGTCTGACAATACAATGAAGACTAATGACAAATCACTGCAAAACATGATTCAGTTCTCCCCTTGCTACCCTCTCTTCCCTGTAGCAGATGTAGAGATTGTATAGCCAATGCATATTTGCAGAAATCTTGTTTTGTTTTGTTTCATTTTGTTTTGTTTCATTTTGTTTTGTGGTTAAACCATCATACTAGATGTGAGGGAAATTTCAAGGCAGCAAGACTTCCATTTTCTGTGTCAGCTCACTATCATACATGCTTTAATTTTTGAAGCAGGGAAGATCCCTGTACTGATAGAGCATCAGAAATCCTAATGTGAACAGAAGCAAACTGCATGTAGATCCACTCCACTGCGGGTGCCACTTGCCACTGCTGAATGATACGTTACTTTTGCAAAACTAAAAGTGGGGTAGGGCCTCACCCACACTTCTGATCTGATTTTGAGGAGGGACCATGCTCTTCAGGAAAGCAGCAATACTTCAAGCCTGTCAAGCCATTAAGGTCCAAGCAGGCTCCAGTGTTTGTTAAAAACAGCTCTAAAATTTTCTTAAAGACAAATATGCCTACTTTCTGCCTAGTGACTGTGAAAGTCCAGACTCAAACCTGGCCATGGCATAGCTGGCTGTGGCCACTGTACCCACATCTCCTAGCAGCCAGTCTGAGTTTAGTCATAAGGCAGCCACTTATCCACAATGGGGATAGATGGAAGGACAGGCAGATGGATGTTGGAGAAGATATTGCACAGGCACCCATCCTTTCCTAGGAAATGAGCAGGAGACAGTCTTATATTGTTAAGAATATGCACTTTGTGAGTACTCAATGAAAATGTTCAGTGACAAGCATCTGAATGTTTAAGACAGCTCATTGACCACGTCTTTTCAGATATTATATAACTATTACAATTTTCTATGGAATTCAGATATTTGGGTGATAGCCAGCTGTAGAAATCCCTGAGCTAGAGGTAGCTTTGGAATATACTCATATTTTTCATGGGGTTTTTTTTCAGTACAGAAAACTGATGGACTGAAACTGATGATAAAGGCCATTGAGAGAGCTTAGGTCTTGTGTGGATATTCCATTATACAGTTTATACAGGCACAGCATTTCAGAAGAACACTTCATATAAACATGCATGTGTCTGATTTTATATTATATTCTTATACATTTCAAGTTTTCAGAAGTACTTGTAAAACATATGTTTATAATTGTTGTTTTGTTTTGTCTCCCTAGACTTGAAAAAATTATGCTAAAATGCCATAAAGATGTTTATACCATGCTGTCTTTTACATGGCTAGAAAGAGAGATAAAAAGGCTGTCAACATGCTTTGATTTTGTCCCAGGTTTTCACACATGAATCCACATTTATGTCTCAAGACTTGTAAATATCCAAATTACTTAAAATAAGGGTTTTTTGCATAAAGTGGATTTTTAAAGAAAGGTTCTAGACCACAAACACCAAAATAAAATGTTTATTTAAAAGATTACTTTTTTGGACTGTAAATTAGAGAAGAGGTCTTGGCAAATGGGTTGTATTTCTGGGTTTTGCAATGCTTTTAAGAAAATAGTAGAAAATCCATAACCTCATCCAAGAATTAAAACATTATGGAGTATAACAGAGGCACTCTGAAAATAAGCATTAAGCATCCCTAATATGCAGCACAAGTCCTTTATCAGCAGTTTCAGGGAAAATATAATTGCTTCTTCTTTGACAGGATGAGAAGAACCAAAGCTCAGTATTACTTGTTGTCATTATACTAATTAATAGTATTTATTTGTTATAGCAGGAGTATTTTTCCTATTTCAAGTCCTCAGAATGAAATCTATTTTTATCCTTTTAAATACATATGCAGTGGCATTTCTAAAGGAGTTTTGTAATTATTTTATTCAAATTCATATGAATATTGTTATTGTCTTAATCTAATGTTCAGCACTGATAAAAATGAGCTGCAAAATATCTAATGACATTTTGCAAGTGCTGTCTTATCAAGTTTGTCATTGCTGTCTGACACAAACAATTTTAGAAGCCAACAGTCTTGTTAGTTCATGTTAATGAATTTGGCAGTCACACATAATTGGGTCTTACCTTGGTTTTCATGTCTGTTTATGGGATTGCGTGGGGGCTATTTGAAAGTATAGACTTCATATTTATTGATTATGCAACTGCATAATCATTCTTGTAACTGATGTTTGCATGGGTTTTCTATCACATACCTACCAAAACTGGTAAAATTAAATAGCTCCTGTTACGGAGGTGAGCAGCTCTGTTGCCAGTAGAATCCACATCAGGATGCTCCATTGGGGTGCACAGGGGGATTCACAAACCTGGAGAACCTCGGAGGAACCCAGGGAGCTACCGGAGCCCACAGCTCACACCACAGTGGCTGAAGGGATATGGGCAGGGCCAGGAGCAATGGTGGCCAGGGCTCACCACACATATAATAGAAGCACCTGGGGGGTACCAGCAACCATGAGCACTGGCAACAGGATGGGCAAACAAGGCATGGCACGGCAGTGTGTGTGGCAGTTTGTCTGGAAGGATGTGCTGGAAGGGTACTGAAGCTCTGCCAGCTCGTCCAGGGAGTAATGGTGTCCACCTGGCAGAAAGCCATGGCCTCTCTGCACCCACCAAGGGTCTGTCCCCCAAGAGACACAGCTTGCCAGGGTCTTGGGATGACTGGTTGAGGGATCAGGAGCAAAAGTAGTGTTTTCTATCTTTCCAGTTGCAGGGAATGATGAGGGAACAAACACAAAGAGCCAGTAGATCAGTACCTGGCTGCAAGCCTGGTGTCACCAGTAGAATTTTTGCATTTTTGGTCATGGGTTGGTTTACATGACACCAAGCCTGCTAGCAACAGATGGAGTACACCTGTCTCAAAAGGACAAAAGGATCTTTGCACAGGAGTTAGCAAGGCTCACTGAAAGAAATTTAAACTAGATTTGAAGGGGGGAACTGAATAAAACGAGTCTCTCGAGATAATCCTGAGGGCAGCAGGACAATGGTAGAGGGATGGTGTGCTAAGTGAGCTCCTTTGGTCTGCCGTCTTCGTGGAGGGAGAGGATGGAGATCCATGCAGCAGCAAAGACACAAGGGTTATTAATGTGTTACAAACCACAAGTGTCTGAGAACGGTTATGCAGGAATTAGGGCTTCTCTCCAAAAAAGTGCGCGGGATTAGTAGCCCAAATGAAATTCACCTACACCACTGTACAGAGCAAAATATACTGTAAGCAGCTGGGAAATGTCTCACAATCACAGATTCACAGAGTGGTAGGGGTTGGAAGGGACCTCTAGAGATCATCTAGTCCAACGTCCCTGCCAGAGCAGGATCACTTAGAGTTCTCATAGGAGACTTCACGTTACCTGATGTCTGCTGGTAATGAATACAGCAGAGAGGAAACGGTTTAGGAGGTTCCTGGAATATGTGGTAGATAACTTCCTGGCATAGCTGGGGAGGGAGCCAGCTAGGGAAGGTGACAGTTGTTAGTGAACAGAGAAAGTCTGGTGAAAGATGTGACAGTTGGCAGCGACTTGGGCATAGCAATCACAAAGTTGAAACATCAAATCAATGATACAGTTTTCAATTCTTGGAGAAATAAGGAATGGGGTCATCCAAACTGCTACCTTGGACTTCCAGAGGGGATAGACATTGGCCTATTTAGGAGCCTGGTTGACAGAGACCCTTGGGAGGAAGTGCTGAAGGGCAGGAGGAGACCAGGAAGACTAAATTTTTCAAGAAGGAAGTCTTAAAGGTGCAGGAGCGGGCTGTCCCTATGTGCTGGAAAATGAGACAATGGGGAAGAAGACCAACCTGGGTGAACGGAGAGTTTCAGCTGGAAGTCAGGAGGAAAAGGAAAGTTTACGACATTTGGAAGAAGGGGCATGCAACTCAGGAAGACTACAAGGGTGTCATGAGGTTTTGAAGGGAGAAAGTTAGAAGGGAGAAAGCCCAACTAGAAATTAACCTGGCCCCCTCTGTAATAGGCAATAAATAAATAAATAAATAAATAAATAAATAAATATAAAAATACATTAGCAAAAAAAGGGGGGCTAAGAAGAATCTCCTTTATGCAATGCAGGGGAAAACATAGTGACAAAGCATGAGGAAAAGGCTGAAGTATTTAATGACTTCTTTGTCTCAGTCTTTAATAGTAAGACCATGTTGTGGTTTACCTCCGGCTAGCAAAATACCACGAAGCCGCTCTCACAAATCCCCCTCCCCTCCTACAGTGGAGGGGAAGAATCAGAGGAAATAGAAGTATGGATGCTCATAAAGTTGAGATAGGAACTATTTACTAATTAAATCTAAATCAATATATACAGATACTACTACTAATAAATAATTAAAATAGTAGAAAATAAAACATATAATACAATATATACAATATGTTACCATTTCCCACCATCCACTGACAAATGCACACCCAGATGTTGAGTGATGAAAATTAGACTCAGAGAGCCCGAGAACCACAGCCCGAGAGCGATCGCAGTCCGAGAGCTGCAGCCTGAAGGCCAGAGCCTGGGAGCTAACACAGCAGATTCCAAACAAACCCTGTCACTGATAACATGGCCAGAAACTCTAAACAATCCATCAGCTCCCACAGGACAGAATGAGCCAGCACAGGAGTTGGCAAAGCAGCTAACGCAGGAGGGTCAGCAAGTGCCTGGAGAGACAAGCAAGGGAGTAAAGGAGAGAGAGAAGGGCAGAGTAATGGCTGCTGGACCCTCTTCCCCACCCAAGAGACCGGAACATGACGTACTATGGGATGAAATACTTCCTTGGTCAGTCTGGGTCAGCTACAGTATCCGAAGCAGACAAAATTGAATTCAGTACAGGCCATCCCCAGCCCCAGCTGAGGCCTTATCAATGTTTTCACTTACTGTCCAGCAACAGAGTTCCCTGGCAACCAGAGTAAAGGGAGTTAACCCTAACCCTGACTGAACCCAGCACAGACCAGTTGTTTTCAGGATACCGAGCCCCCTGAACTGGAAGACAGGGATGTGGAGTAGAATGAAGCCCCCACAATCCAAAGGAAAATGGTTAGCAACCTGTTATACCATTTAGACACAAGTCTATGGGGCCAGATGGGACCCATCCAAGGTTACTGAGTGAGATGCCAAATGTGCTCACCAAGAAACTTTCAATCATTTTTCAGCACTTCTGCCTAACCAGGGAGGTCCCAGTTGGCTGGAAGTTAGCAAATGTGACATCTGTCTATAAGAAGTGCCATAAAAAGGACCTGGAGAACTACAGACCACTCAGTCTGGCCTCAGTACCAGGGAATTCTATGGAGCAGATCGTCTTGAGTGCCATCATGCGGCACATGCAGGACTACCAGGTGATCAGGCCCAGTCAGCATGGGTTTATGAAAGGCAGGTCCAGGTTGACTAACCTGATCTCCTTCTATGACAAGGTGACCTGCTTAGTGGATGAGGGGAAGGCTGTGGATGTTGTCTGTCTAGACTTTAGTAAAACGTTTGACACTCTTTCCCACAGCATTCTCCTGGAGAAACTGGCTGCTCATGGTGTACTTTTTGCTGGGTAAAAAAACTGTCGGGATGGCCGGGAGCAAAGACTTGCGGTGAATTGAGTTAAATCCAGTTGATGGTGGGTCACAAGTGGTGTTCCCCAGGGCTCAGTGTTGGGGCCAGTTCTGTTTAACATCTTTATCAATGATCTGGACAAGGAGATTGTTTATGAGTACTAGGCAATATAAAAATAAATTTAAGTAAACCACTATTTCTAACAAATATAACGCAGCATCTAAATGTCAGAACAGTAATCCTAGTTAGTGCTTGTGATATTTTATGCAGCAAAATTTAATTTCCAGAATTAGATACCAAAAATCCTCCATCCCAAGTTACTTAGTTTAAACTGAAACTCTTGTTTAAACCTTGATTTATGCAAACATATGAAGTTTCAAGACACCTTCTACACTCTTAAGTAGAAGGGGAACAGAATGGCACTGCAAGCGTCAGTGGTTCTAAGGCAAAACTCACTTCAAACTAAGAAAAGTTTTCTTAGTTTTCTGTAGAGAATGTGAGCTAAAGAATTGTTGTTTGTTCAAACTGAAAGAAATCTTCTTATTTTCAAATTTAGGAAAAGAAAGGTGGAAGACATCTATAATTTCTGTTTACACACTGAATGCATCTTCAGTAGCACCATTGTCTGGCCCCTTCAGTGTGGGAAAATAGATTTCTTCAGACTTCCTTACCTGCTCCCCTGCAAAGATAACACCCTATTGTGAAGGAGTTGCTAAAGATACAAATGTGGTGGATATACCTCATTCTTGTTTAGGCCAGTCTTCATTTTTGCTAATAGTTATTCTGGAACTTTTAGTAAAGATAAAATTGGCTATACTAACTTCAGCAAATGGTCTCTGAGCTGAGTTTCAAGGCTACCCTCTGAGCGTTTTACTTGTATCTGCAGTACTTTAATGTAACTGCACAAGTCAAGAATTTATATGTATTTCTACTCAAGATAATTTATAAAATCAGTGATTGCTATTAAATTAAATGCACTTTTAATAACTAACATGTACTTAAGGAGATCTGTTCAGCGTTCAATATATATTGATCCATAGAAGTTAGTTAACTATTTTTGTAATTAAAATTTTCAAATAGATTCCTATCTTACTATCCATAGATTTTGAAAAAAATATGACTTTATTGCCTTATTGACTTTAAAAATGAAAGATATATTGATAATTGGGGTAAAAAATGCTCAGTGCTATTTATTTGGTTTGCCTGGGATGGAATATTACGTTTTCACCATAGGCAGGAGTTGCTCAGTTCACGGACTTAGTGAAAAGTAATTAATAAGATTTATTAAAATAAATGCAACTAGTTTTTTGTGGGTTTTTTTTTTTTTTTTTTTTTTTATCAATCTCTTTTACTCTGTAAGTCACACACAAATGAAATTTAGCTAACTTTGGTGGAGGGAGGGGCAGCAGGGAAAGAATTTAGTCCCTTGATGAGGAGAGTAATCCCTGAGCAGAAACTGTGTAAGCACAAAAGGTATTCAGGGAGTCAGAAACATGTTTCCACTGACTTCTGGAGGTTAAAGTCCCAGCTATCTGGCTAGTCCCAGCTGTGTCCCATGTGTAATAATGATCATTGGAAATTCAGAGTGATTTCTGAGAAGGAACTCTCAGATTGTACACAATGTAGTAAAGTAGTACTATGCTTTTCTCATTACAGTGTAGTTAGAAAACACAATCCTTCACTTTCTTTCTCTTTCTTTTGACAAACCAACTGACCTAATTATCGTAGTTCAAGGACTTACCTGGTAAAATGCTTATGAAGAATCTTAAGTATTTTAAAGACTAATTATATGTTTATTTGTATAAACAGAATCTTTGATCCAACCTTTTGGAATAAAAGGAAATGTAGAATGGGCAATATTGCCGAAAAATCTGAATCATTAGTTTTCATGTTATAAAAGACCTTGAACATATAAAATCTATGAAACAATCAACTAAAAACTTAGTTTAAATTCCACTGTAGTAATAGCAAGGCTTCCAGTAGTGCCAAGGGTTGCATAAGTCCATGAAATCTATAGAAATTTGAAGAACAGCATACAGTCTATCTGGGAAGTAGAATCTTATAAAAAATCTATATATGCATTCTTTTCAAAGAAAAAATATCTATTGATACTACAGGGAGTTTGGAGTGAGCCTATTAAGTTTCACTAAAAAAGTACAAATTATTTCAGACTTAATAGTATAGGAACTGAGTGGAGAGACCGTTTCATGGAAAGCCAGAAAATGTGAGGCAGCATGGATCTAGAAGGTGCAGTATATCCTTTCTTGTGTTGCTGTACCAAATAGATTTAAAACAAACAAACAAACAACAACAACAACAAACCCCTACAACAAATAAACAACTCATTAAAACTGTACAGTGACTAATAGTTAGGTAGCTGTTAGGGAATTTTTATGTTATCCTTTGAGGTGAATTAAACACATACCTGTGCTTAAATATACTAAAAAAACCCAAACAAACAAACAAGAAAACCAACCAAACCCCAAACACCTATGCATTGGGCACAGTCCTACCACAATATGTGGTTCTACATGGGGTCTGCAAAGATGCGTCACAAGCAGATTCCTTATACACCCTTCTGCCAGCACCAACGCCAGTTGCAGTTGCATGGGACACCTCAGGCCGCTCATGAGTCCATACCTCAGCCCAGCTCTGCTGACTAAAGGTGGGCCCTGAGCCCTCCCATTCCAGGATGGCTACAAGATAATGCTGAGGCTGCTGCTTATCACCGAGGAACACTTCACTCCCTGGTAAGAAGTACTTCTGTCTCTGACATTCCTGCTTCCAGCCAATTTAATGCCTTCTTGTAGCTGGGCCTTCTTGCCCTACACTTCCAGATCATTCCTCAGTCCATATTAACACTGCTGAGCAGTTACAATTAGAGTTTCTCCTTCATAGCTAAAACATGGTTTAGGTTTTGGGAATGGAGTAGGAAAAGAAGGTTGGCAGAAAACCCTCAGAAGAGGATCTGACTAAAGCAGTATCACTTGATAAATGAACAATTCATTCTCTGAAGACAAACCCAACAGAGCTCCTAGAATGACTGACAACATCATATCAATGGGGAAACAAATGAGCCATTACCAACACTATGTGAAGATAAAGTGAAAAAAGATGGACAGCTGTGGCAGTCAAATAATCTCTCAAAACATTTAGCAAATAAAAGGCGTACCGCACTTTGCAACCTTTTAACTTAAAAGAATGGTGTGGAGCAGTGTAACTGCTGACTAAATAGCCATCTAAGTGATACAGGAAACATAAAGGGTTGTGTGAGAATCAGATTGGAATATTAGGCACTAGACTTGAATTTCCACTTCTGCCTTTGCTTTTCCTATGGAATATATAATTGAGCAGCAGAAGAATGAGAGATCTTTGAACATTGGGTTTATTACATATTTTTATTTTTGTTTTTTGTAGAAAGGAAAATGAATATATAACATTAGCCTACTGAGTTTCTACCAAGTCATCAGTATTATTAAAACTCCAATACGTAGATCGTAATTTGTACAAAACACTTGTTTGTGAACATAGAGGAGTAATAATTCAACTGGGGATGAAGAATGACTCAATTTTAAACCCAAATGCTTTTCGTTAATATTTTTATGCTTGTATGAAATATATCAATATAATTTCTTTTTTTCTTTATAGATTTTCATGGCAAAACCAAATACAATCTTAATAATTCTTAAGACCTCAGTATAAGCAACTACGAAATGGCCCTATTTGAAAATGTGGTAATTGTCATACATAAGTAATCCATCATGTTGCTAAATTTAAAAATAATTTGGCTGATGAAGAAGAAATGTGTGTTTTTCTTGCATAGTGCATTCATTTTCCATAACAAATTAGTGCCCACATAAATTCAGTCTTCCAGACAAATGAATGTTCAGTTAAATGAGAATCTGGAACTTGCTCATGAAAATAAATGCAACTGTACTGATCTTAGCAACTGAATTAACAGATGCATATGCAGCACTGTCTATTTAGCCAATAACATATACACTGTAAGTTGTAGTTAAAAGACACTTTTTACAAATGTGTGCATTTTTCAATTCCAGTTGTACAAGGTTAGAAATGCATGCATGAATGAGAGCATCATTTCTTCATTTATCTTTAACTTCGTTTCTACAAAACTTGTCATTCATGAAGCAGCCAGCCCAAGATACTAATTTTTAAAAAGATAAACTAAAAAAAGAAGTCACACTTCTTCCATACACTTCACTGCAGGCCTCAGGCACATTGGCTCTGAGCCTCATTGCTGAGTCTCTGTAATCAGTGGAAAGAAATAACAGAACACAATTCATTTTAACCAACTTCTAAATCATCCTCAGGGTGTCTGTCCTTAAAAGGAATCTGGGATGCCTAGTCGAGATGAATCAGTCCATTATTACATGTTAAACTGCATTTGGCAACACTACAGTGTCACATTAAAGAAGTTATTTTGCTAAGGTTTTACAAAATGGGCTGTGCAGAGGATGTGCAACAGGATTTTATGTTGTAACTCTGTAAATCTTAATAAATATAACCTGTGTTTGGTCTGAAAGAGAATTATTCAGAGTATGTGCTGTTTGTATTATGCACTCAACCCTTATCATATAACTATTTTACTATAAAGTGCTGAGTAAATTACATCCTTATGCTTAGCAAAACAGAACTTCACGGTTCTTATTGTAAGAGCATTTTCTCATGATCTGGCTTTTCTTCAAAGTGCAGTTACTTCCAACTGGCATAGCACAACAACTAGCTTAATTTGAATTTTGTTTAACTGTTAGAGCTTTCATATATTTTAAAGGCCTTCACCTATATGGTCAAGACTGGTAATCACCTTCTGACCCATCCATACTATATACGTACTAGTACATAGTTGCATTTCCCAGCTCTATTGCAATATCCTGCTTTCAATACCCTTCATTGTCTTACCACAAGTCAGTCCATTATTGAAAGCTTCTGCTTTACATTAGCGTATGAAATATGTTCCCCTGTTCTGGTTCCTGGATGTTCCTTCTCTACCATATGTTTAGAGCTTGTTTGAAGACATATCCTTTCAGCATGAAGTCTATCTGCAACAACATTGGACAGAAAAGCTGGTCAACTCATGGTGTTTTAAATCAATTCTCATTCCAAGTGGTTTATTAATGACAAATAATTAACTAGAAATCAACGAACTGTATATTCAGGACCAATATCAACAATAGAGAAAATAAACTACAATGCTAGACATATATAACATTTTAAGAAACCCCTATAAATTTCCAAACAACCATTTATAACTAATACCCAGAAGTGTGAATTACAGAAACTCATAGTTCCCTGCATGTTCTGACTTTGCCTGCACCCCTATGAACCACCCACTGGTGAGGCAGCGCCCCTGGGTGTACACCTGAGGTGCGGGTCCTGTGTTGCAACCTGCACTGCTCTGACTGCATGTGGCTCCCAGTTGTTCCGATAGTGACAATGCTCTGCCAACCCTAGGCAGAGATTCCGATGAGAGCAGGGTGATTCTGACATTCTCAAACTGACACGATCTTTTTGCACTTCTTTTCAAACTCCTTTCCTTGTTTCCAAAATCTCTTGGTAATCCCCCATTTACCATTTAATTCATCAGTTTTTGGCATTTTACTTGCTAAGCATGTCAGTGTTTAGGCAAACTGGCTCTCAGACTGCACTGGGTCATCCATTCACATGGCATGCAGTCCCATTGCCACTCTCCCACTGACTCTTATCTTTGGCAAGGGGAACATGTGGGCACCCTGAATGAAAGCAATCCCCCTTCTGCTGCTTCTGTACCAGGCTTCTGTTTCTACCTTTCATGGGAGAGAAGAGCCTAGCAGGTCACTGGGCTGCATGGTGCAGGTGGGTTTGTTGGAGGGCTTTGAGCCTTGCTGAAAGTGAGTGGGGGGATAAATTCTAACACCATAGTCAAGAAATAAGAAGCAGTGCATATAGATTTGGCTGCTACAGGGTCTCTTATAGACACACAGGAGAAGATTAAAAGTCTGTTCTGTAAATATTTTGACTTAAGGTCAGTCGTATGCATCTTTATATATATTCGCTGGTTTAAGAACAAAGTAGGCTGCTGGGGATGATGCTGCTTACATAGGCTAGAGAATTCATTATATCCTATTTACCTTGTGATAACCAATTTGTGTTTGTTTATCTTTCCTCTAATTTTCAAGTTCTTCATGCAATTCAACTAGAGTGATTACCAATATTTGAATAAATGGCAGATTTACTGCATCTTGTGAAACAAATCATTCCTTTAAGTCATTGTGCTAATCAAATGTGTTTACTCTGGGACGGAATTAGTATTTAATGCCATTTGTGCTTTGAGATGTGAGAGATTTTTATTTATTTTTATTTCTTTGTCAGCAATTTATTTTTCTGTCAAATACTGAAACATGCCATACATTCTAAAAGTAATTAGATGTTGCTCAAGAATAGAGTAATAAATATCTAGCCAATGTTTTCTTTTGAATAATAAAAAAAATAATCCTGAACTTGATTTACACTTTCTTTAGTAAGCATGGATAGCACGTTTGAGAAGGTGTTTGGAGATTTGGATCCCACAATATATCAAATACTGTTGACTATACAGCTACCTATGTACAGTTTGAAATTTAAATCCTTATATTTTCAAAGGGGAATTTTAGTTTTATTAAAAAATCCCTAGATAATAGATAGATGGTCAGGTTTACTGACTTTACTAAGTTGAAACAGAATGTTTGTACATTTACATGTCTTTCAGTTTGTGGAATTTATTGGCTTTGTTGAAAAAAATCAAAGTTTTAAAGCAGTTACAAAATTACAGCACCACTAAAACACTTCAGATGACTTTAGAATAACTGTATGTGACTAGTGTCAACCTCCTTATGTCTAAAATTTCCTTTTAAAAATGAATAAAACATTAATTAAGGTTCATCTATTATAATTCTGTTTTGAACTAGAAACTAAAATTGTAACAGGTTAATGTGACTAAGAGCACTGAAGAGCAAGTAATGTGTCCAGAGTTTGTGAAATTAGCAGTTATGTAAAAGCTTTTAATTGGACAGCATTTGGGAAAGGAAACACTTATAATCTTTAGCTTTAACAATCTTTTCCCTTTAGAAACTTTAGAGACTACTTGGATTTGTGGAAAGTATTTTCACTTTATCTCACTGTGGCCTAAATTCAGAGTAAACCAAAGGTAATTCTATGGAAATGATTGCCAATTAACATTTGTAAAACAACATTAGATTTGGTATCAGTTAAATTTCAGCAGAAAATGAAATCACAGTGAGAGAAAAAGAGTAAGAGCTTGCATTCTACACTCCTAATTTCTCTTGGTTTCTGAAAAAATATTTTTGTATGATTTCTTGCACTACACCCTGATCTGTAAAGAAATTGTTCACAAATTTTCTTTGAAAAACTGACACTTTCATTTATTAAAAAGAATAAGCCATTTCTCACTATAGAATAAATTCAAAAAGATAATCTATTATTCTGACCTTATGTCGTGGTTTCACTCTGACCAGTCTTTCCTGACTAAAACCAGCACATCTTAGAAGCTATGAGGATTCCTTATAATGCTAAACTCTCAGTGAAGTTTTACCCTGAGCTTTGGAAAGATCTTGCAGAATGGGAAATATCATTGCCTTCAGAATTTTTATGGAATCAATGATATCTTATTCAAGAGAGCAGAAGTTTATGTATGGAGCCCATAAAAGTTCAGGTACAGCACAACTGTACTTGTAAAGTATGATACAAGCACAGTTGAGAAAAGTAGGTTCAGTTGACTTTCCCACTGAACTTCCACTTAATTATGGAGCTAATTTCACTTAGGTATCTTAGGTAGTTTCCTTTCTTTCTCTAGCATTCTAATTTTAAACAAATACACCACTGCTACTTTCCCTCTCTACTTCTATACACCTCAAAATCCATTCAGGATCTGAGTGTTGCCAAATCCAGAAGTCAAATGTGGATCAATAATAAGACTTATGTCCTGATGAAAAGCTATGGAGCCTCTTTCAGGACGCTAACATTAGGGGCAAAATTAAACATTTCCACAAGCTATTTGAATGCCCTATCTACGAGATGAAGAACAAAGTTCTCTTTACCATGATTGTGTTAGCTACAGCAGCTCTTACAGAGGACTTTTGGCCAGAAACTCCCAGAGGTGTGGCTGTATTCTTATGTGACACATCAAAGGATGTGGCTTTAGAGCTTTGATGCTGTGAAAAGTCTGGATAAGAGTACTGTATTTAAGTTACACTGTTTATTGTTTTAGCCTACATAACAAAATATATGCCTGAGTTCATGAGAGAGATTAGTTCCCAGAAGTTGTTCCTGCAGTCCCTTTCCTTTCCTAGAGTAATCCATACCCTTATTTCACTTGGTAGAATAATCTGTACCTTGATTTATTATTCAGCTTAGGAGAGTTTCAAGGGTAGAACTTACAAGGTATCAATTTATTAGGGTGGTAAAGGGAAATCACTGTCCTACATTAGTTGTAGCTGATATGTTTCCATTTCCTGTAATACAATCGGTACTAACCAGCTTTGTAACCCCTAGAACAAGAGACTGTCTACCCTGAAATTCATGGAAATTATTGATTATTTTGGGTCAGAAGTATAACTGATATGTATTTCATGGTATTTGTTTCCACAGCTGAGGTAGAGATGCAATATGTATCTCTTCTGGGAATCTTCTTTTTAACAAAACTTATTAAAAAATCATGATACTTTTATTCAAGAAGTTCTAGTATTTAGAGCCTTTTGGGAATTTGCTAGAAGTTTAAAAATGAAAGAAGTCTATTTATATAGTTTTCCAAATCATTCACATAGGTAGAATAGAAGTGCTTTGGATAGCTTAAAATTTTAATCAAGGTGACAACACTGTTTATTTTTAAAATTAAATATCTTGTAATTCTGTTTAGTTGCATGTTTCCAAAGATTAGAAAAATCAATATGCTGCATTTACACTCACAAACCAGATTTGGTGTTGTGAGTTACCAAAACTTTATTTTCACTGTTATTTGCATGAAGATAAAGTATTCATATGCTTGAACTGTCATTTGTTCATAACAGTTACAGTTTGTGTGAATCTCAGCAGAAGCTTCTCTTTATGTGTGCATCAGTTATATATGACATGGGTAGACTGGTCTGTGTTTGTGGAAACTTCTTCACACCTTCCTCAAGTTTTGTTTTTATTATTTCCTTATTAAGATAAAATACGAAATTCAAGGTTATTTTCATATTGTGCCATCCCCTCATTTCAAAGCTACAATTACAAACAGAAGTTTCAGAGCATCTCCAGAGGTATATCCAGAGGGTGGCACAAAGCAGCCTTTTATTTTCAATGACTATATGAAGAATGAAATCTAATTTATCTATCTACTGCATGTGCCTTATGAATATTCCTGGGTTTGCTTAGGTCGAGAGATATTTTGCTCTGCAGAAACATCAGAGAGTGAAATTCATAGTCCCTTCTGGTGGTGTGTATTGTCATTTTGTCAATGTTATAAATTATGAAAATCTTTGAGAAATAAAGTTTCTTGCAATTGTTTCTAGTTAATTTGGAAGATCTGGCTTCAACTTTTTCAGTATTAGGTAGTTCCTGTCAAACTCTTGAAAAACCAGCTAAGGCCAGACACTAAGAGCACAGGCTGCTTGGAAAATTCTAGTCTACAAAGATGCCTTTGATTCTTTATTGGACATAAGCACTGGTTTTGTATCATTTAACCTTTATAATAAGGATGCTACCTACGATGACTACAGTAACAAATATTCTGCAGCATATATATTTAATTATTGATAACTAAATGTCTACATTGGCTCCCCTGCAGCTATCAACAATACTTGCTTTACTAAAGCTGCCAACTGGAGAGCTTCAAAGCACCAGAATACCAACAGTAAGCATGAATGCATTGCAGTGAATTTCAAAAGGAGAGATTCACAGCAGGCATCTATTGATAACCCCTATCTCAACTCACTTCCTACCACCCTAGAGGTGACTGCTCAACAAGGACACCCTCCTGCACTGCAGATTCACATGTGCACTGTAAGGGTGGATTCACCTTGAATCCTTGCCAAAGGAATTGTTTGTGAAGCTAATGTAACAAAACTGCAGAATACTAATTAAAAAAAAAAAAAAAAAGACCCCAGGATTACATGCAACTGTCTCCCACATAAAAATTAGCAGTAGTAACCAATCTGTTGTTCCATGATGAATATATACCATAAGTATCTCGTAGAGTTTGATATCCATAAATGAGATATATAAGTCAGACTGTAGAGTATTTTTCATATATATATATATACATATATATATAACAAGGTATGTCTTTTCTATGTTTCTTTTATATATTTATATATTTATTTTGTATGTTAAAATGGTACTTATTCAGTACCATCCCCAAACAGATCATCATCCATGTAACATCCAGTACATTTTGTGCATTTTAGTTTGACTTTCTTGTTGGAGCAAGAATATTTAGACAGAAAATAGAATAATAATTCACAGGGACTCTCTCTTTAAAATGTGGTCTTTCAATAGGTATTTGATTTTACCCCACTTTTATTTTCCTTTCAATGTTATCCTTTCATAACCTTTTGGGACAGGTCTTCCCAAGGGGACTTCATAAGAAGGAGAATACATAGCTAAGAAGAGACTAAGAATAGTCTTAGCTCAAGTAGAGGAAAATCTAATTCTTAGTTCAGAACAAGGTATTAGGGGCAATATAGCATATCAGGCTCTCCTTGGGAAAAGTTTCTTCCTTGAGGATAAAGAAGGCAAAATATGGACCATAGGCAACTCAGTAATGTTTGATATCTGTGCTGAGTTCATTAATAACTTAGAGACTATAATAATTTCATAACTGGACTTCTACATCACATCTTGAAATACCAAGAATGCCTATTGGACAATTATGTCAAGAGTGCTGAAGTTGTTGCTATATGGTTATCTTGACATCTGTAAATAATGCCTGATAAGATGTAAAATAAAATTCAATCTCATATAATCACAAGTATTTTCTATTATTTTAGAAAATTAATAAGAACCACTATGTTAAGTGGAACTAATGAGGGGGATTTATCTCTTCTCCCGATTTATGCTAATATGAGTGCATCTGTAGTTTGAATTAGACTGTCTAATGTGTTTTGGTCAGGATTAGAATTTCTCAAAGGCTTTGCATTCTCACACAGTTACCACTTCCATTCAGCTATTTCCTCACCAGTAGTTTTAGCCTGGATGTTAACACTAATTGTAGAAAATGAAATAGTTCAATTCAATGTTTAATAAGTTTACATCTTTTCAAATTAATACTTGGAATGTGAAATCTCTGTTGTCATTGCAGTTTAAAGTGTTAGCATCTCAGAATAGAAATATGAAATTAAGCTTTTCCCGTTATTGTAGAAGATGATTCAGCAACTACTGATATCAAAAAGCATAATGCCCTTTTCTTGACTTTAAACACAATTAACACTCGTAATTATAAATCCCCTTTATCAGTGTCTATCAGTTCTGACACTGATCTTGGCAAACACCAAGAGCAAACAAAGTCCAATGTAGTTTTGTACATGTCAATGTATGACATCACCATGGGGAGTTGACATCTTTCTGTACTGACAGAACGGAGGCTGCAATTAGAAATGAATGACAAGGTGCTTTTCGTCTTTGATGAGAAAAGATTTTTGTGTCAAAATATCTCACCACAGGAACAATTTTTCTCTAAGCATTTCTTGTCCTGAACACATTTTGCATAATAATAAAGGGTGTGTGTGTGTGTGTGTATGTGTGTGTAGCAAAATTATTGCACTGTGTTGCTAAGTGACAAAATAGCAGATGTTCTGCATTTGCAGATAACAAATGTTTGAATGCTATCATGTTGTGATATTGACAGATACCATTCGGAGGAAAACATAATATACTCAGTATCTGAAAAAAATATAGAGAAATCAAGGTTATTAAAATGTTTGAGGCCTTACGCACAGAGTATTTTAAAATTCCTTGATAAATCATCGGGTTCAGAAATGTGTTTTAAGGATTTAATCGCATGATACATAGTCACTTTAGGAAAATAAATTTCCTGAATTAAGTTTTCTTGGTCTTTTAAATAGCAAAACACCTATCTGGTCAGTCAGTGGAAGTGTTATTAAATACCATCTGAATTTAGAATGTTTAATAATTGGCCTAGTAAATTGATTTATAGTGTTTATATTAAAATTAGTATTTGATCAAATAGCTGTGTTATTTTAAATTAAATATGATCTTTGAAGCATTACAGAAACACTGCAGAATGGCATAATATATTTTTAGTAAAGCTTAACTTTGATAGACAATGAATACCCTAAATTTTTATGAAGTCCTGTAGATTTGCAAGACTACTGGATCAGTTTGCCAAAGCTTAGCAAATATCTTCACTCTTCATAGCAAATATATTTGTTGAAAATTAGATAACATATAGATTGCAACTAGAGCTTTCAAGTTTATAAGTGTATTTCTCCTGCCATTTACTTAAAATTTGTAATTAGATGAATAATTCCTTTGTTAGTCCTGTTCGCCTACCACAGTTCTCACAAATCTCAAAAATATGAAAATAAATTCCAGTTTGAAATATGATGTCTGTAGAATTATATTAAGCTTTCCTTGTATTGAGAAATTTCCAAATTTAACTCTCAAACTGACTCTTCAAAAACCAAAAATTGAACAGGTATGCACAAAGCAAGTCAAGAGGTACTTGCAAGTATTTAGGTCTGATTACAGAACACAACTGTGTATGTGTGCATGTAAACATATAATTTACTAAATGTATTAAAACAGGAAGAAATGGTTTCCCCTTCACATTTCTTTAGTGTGCTGCCAGTGGGATTTTTTACACTGAATTGAATGGAAAAGTCTGAAGTTGTAGTCTTCTACTTGCTTTTTTTGTCTAGGCTCTGAGCTTCATTCTCCTTTCCTCTGAAAAGGCAAAAGTTTCAGAGGAAACTATGGAAGTGAATGGAACTGCATCAATATATAGATGATATAAAAGTAGTTTGAAATTAGAGTGTCTTCTGTCTAGATCTTGGCTGAAGAGACACAATTTAATTCTCATTTATTTGATAATTCTTTTTCACTGATGGAATTTTAATAAACAGTCTTTAATATGAGTATATAAATCATAAATACATGGATGCAGTTTTTAGAACTGTAATATGCTTTTCAAAGTTTTTATTACCTACACAAAAAAATGGGATACGTAGTTATGATCTGTAGTGTTAAACTCTGAACCATCATTAAAAAAAATGCTATAAATTATTTTAAAAACTGCATATTAAGTACTCCACTGAAATGAACATCTAGCCAAATTAATTGTCATTGCTTGAAAAAATACTTGAACTTGTTTTATCTGTGAAAGGAATATCTGTCTGGAAGCCACAGGGAAGTTGTTGATCAGCTGTTAAC
Source organism: Rhynochetos jubatus (assembly GCA_027574665.1). NCBI lineage: Eukaryota > Metazoa > Chordata > Aves > Eurypygiformes > Rhynochetidae > Rhynochetos > Rhynochetos jubatus. The sequence continues at coordinate 121,470,246 of CM050649.1, read as the reverse complement.
ACCATTCTGACACTTTAACAGATGGTGGAAATGACCAAATCACAGGTAGAGAAGGGTGTGCAATAAAAAAAAAAAAAAAAACTTGTGAAAACGAAGGAGAGGCCACTTCATAGCGTGAAGTCTTTCTGCCTCAGGTGGACAAAGAGGAAAGATACTGGCTCTGTGCATTCACCCTCCTTCATTATAATGCTTGCCAAAAACTTTACAAAGCTCATTGTCACTACCCCATCCTCCTTCCCTCCACTGTACTTTTAGGTATTTTTAAAAGTGCTAAAAGTCTGACAGTGTGCTTAAGGCTCAAGAAATTTTTTTTCCCTTGTTGGGCGAAAACTGGCAAAGGCATGGAAGAATTTTAGCTTTTTTTTTTCCCCTCAGATCATCAGGTAGGCAAAATTAATTTGAGTAGTTGAAAAACAGATTTTAATGTTCAGGAGTTTACAGGAGTTTTTAGCTTACTTGAAGTTAGTGCTGCCCTTTCTATGTATAAGCAAGGAAAAACAGACATATGTTACGGCTTATAGAATAGACACCCTGCAGCCCTTGTAGTATGTGTACTGGGAAACAATTTAACAACTATGGTTCACTTTTTCAAATCAGTCTGATGCCTGTTTTATTGCCTATGCTAAACAAAGTTAGAGAAGATTTCTCTGTATCTATATTTGCATAGATCTCTGCAAAAATGGTGCTAAAAATATCCTAAATTTCAGCTTCCTGTGCTGGTTTTCATTGGGATGGAGTTAATCTTCACAGTAGGTAGTATGAGCCAATGTTTATAGTTGTTGCTAAGGAATGTTTATATCAAGCCAAGGACTTTTTCGGTTTCTGATACTGTACCTGCATTCCCAGTTTTTTATCTAAAAGAAGCTGGGAGGGGCCACAGTCTGGACCAATGACCCAAACTGACCAAAGAAATGTTTAATTTCATAAAACTTCATGGTCAGTGTATAAGTTGGGGGTGGGACAGGGGTCCTTTACTTTTGGTTGCTCTTTCTCACTTATTAGAGCTCACTGGCTCTGGAGAACCCTCTCTCTGGCTCTGATGCTCGCTACTCAGGGACAGGCTGTGAGATGGTATGGGAGTGGTGAGCAGTTGTATCATTTGTTTTATTTTCCATTATCTTCATTACATATTATTAGTCGTAGTATTCATATTGTTAGCATTATTAGTTGTGCTAATATTATCATCATTATTTCATACATTTATTGACAATTATTAAAATGTCCTTATCTCAACCCATGAGTTTCCTTGTCTTTTCCTCCAAGTCTTCTCCACTGAAGGAGGCAGAAGGTACGTTGGCAGCTATGTGGTACTTAAATGCTGGCTGGGATTAAACGACACTTCTCTCGAATGCTTGTTGGCTTTTGGATTATTTATTCTGTATTTAGATCACATATAAGTTGAAAACAATGCTCATTTCCCCAAAAACAAAACACAGACATTTGGATTTCATACTGGTGTCAATGAATGACTGTTCTTGTGCAAAATTATAAATAGCAGTTTTGTGGTTTAATGCTTTTATATCTGTATCATCTGAGATGCTACTTGGTGCTGACAGGGCAGATTGGTGCATCGATCTTTTTTTTTTCCCCCTGAAGTAGAACTTTAGGGTTTAGTCCCAAAGGCAAACAGAAAATATCTATTGTAGATAATGCCACTCTGTTCCAAACAATACACACTTTGGAAGGCTGACTCTGCTTAGACTATAAGGCAGGAGAACAACAACATGGTTGAGAAAGAATCTCTTGGTCTAACTGAAACACAAGAGGGACATGCATACGTGGTCAAATCAGGGATGTGCATCCTGAGAATAATATAGGGATATGCACTGGTAGTGTAGGGTTGGGATCAGAAAAGCTAAGGCTGAGCAGGAGCTAAATTGAGGGAAGTATGGAATAGTAAAGAGCGCATCTACAGTTATGTTAGTCAAAAAAGAAAAACAAAATAAATTGTACACCCCATGATAAATGAGACAGGGTATCTGGTGACAACTGATATGGAGAAGGCTGAGGTACTTTTTTTTCCCCTCAACAATTTCTCTTCCGACCTTTCTTGATGCCCTGTGTCTCAAGGTTGAGAATGGAGGAAGTCCCTCCCATTGTAAGAGAAGATCAAGTTCTAGACCATCTGAGGAACCTGAACATACACAAATGCATGGGATAAGGTGCACCCCAGTGCCCTGAGGGAATTGAGTGACACAGTTGCAAAGCCACTCTTTAATGTATTTGAAAAGTCATGGCAGCCCTGTGAAGTCCCCAGTGACTGGAAAAAGTGAAATATCGTGTCCATTTTTAGAAAGGGTAAAAAGGATGATCCTGGGAACTACCAACCTGTCATCCTCATCTCTGTGCCTGGGAACATCATGGAACACATCCTCCTGGTAGACATGTCAACACATTCGCATGACAGAGAAGTGATAGAGACAGTCAACAAGGCTTAACAAAGGATCAAACAAAGGGTTTAAATTGAAAGAGTATAGATTTAGATTGGATATCAGGAAGAAATTCTTCATGGAGAGGGGTGTGAGGCGTTGGAACAGGTTGCCCAGAGAAGCTGTGGATCCCCTATCCCTGGAAGTTTTCAAGGCCAGGCTGGATGAGGCTTTGAGCAAACTGGTCTAGTGGAAGGAGTCCCTGGCCATTACAAGGGTGTTGAACAAGATGATCTTTAAGGTTGCTTCCAACCCAAACCATTGTTTGAGTCTGTGATTCTGTGTTATTGTCTTCTTGTACCTGAACTGTCAATATTATATCTATGGAGAAAATTACAGCTAAGATGGACATATGCTTAGCTCTAAAAAGGTAGTGACGATGTATCATATGAACAGAAGGCAGCTAATGAAACTGCTTAGATGGTTGACTACAGTCCTTTCTGTGTAATGCCAAAACACAGGCATTTAGTGTTTTTCTTAAAAAAAAAAAATATTACTTATTTTCATTATTTGTGAAGGCTTATCTAGTCCTATCTGTTCAATACCAGTCCTATGTAGCCCTGTCTGTTCTGTACCAAGCAAACCCTTAGCAAACAAAGAAATATTAGTTTTCATAAGGGCTTAACTCTGGAGTCCTCACTCAGGATATCTTCACTCTTCCAGGCTGTCAGTGAATTTAGTCTTACAGTGTTTTTCTGAGGTGGCATTATATTATCCTTATTTCACTAGGGAACTTCATCACAAATGATAGGCAGCATCTTCAAAAGTTCTGACCAGTTTTTATGCCTTACTCAAGAAGATGAGGCTGTCTTTTTTCCAAGTTTTCTTAGCACTTTCACAGAACTTTAATTCAGAGCAGAGCTCCCACTGATTTCACTTTCGACTGTCAACACTTAGGACCCCTTCAAGTTGAACTTCAGCTGTCTGAATCATGTAATCCTGTCTATTTTCAGTACATGGTACCTAAATGAGATAGGAATCCTGTGGGAAATACTACATGATCATGCAACTAAAAACTGTGTCAGAATGGCTACATATGCCAGGGTGATTTCAGGTTACATGGAGTCTGGCACAATCTAACTTTTCCTTTATTTTTTTACAGCCTGCCATACTGGTGATGAATTTTTGACTGGTGAGGGGTGGGGGCTAGGAGAGGTGGGAGGGTGTTGTTTTTCATTGATCTTTTTTTTCTTTTAAAGTAATTTCCTGTTTTCTGTGAATTTTCTGTTAATCTTCAGATGGGATTTTCAAAAGTGCTTTACTAAGGGATGCATGTAAGTGATAGCCACTGGAATGCAGTCATTTGTTTTGTACTTACCCCTAGGGAAGCTTTGTAGTTCACTCAGGTTTTCAGGAGGTTTTGACAGGCTGTGAGAAATGCTTTCTTTTTCCTCTATCTGCTACTTGTGTTTGTACCTTTGCTCCATCCTCCTGGTTTTTTTGGGTTTGGGTTTTGGGTTTTTTTTTTTGTTTGTTTGTTTTGGTTTGTTTTTGTTGGTTTTTTTTTTTTTTATCGTTTTCTTGTTCTTTATATTTCAGAAAGTTGTTTCTTCTTTTTTTCTTATTGACTATAGAAAAATACAGTGGTCTTCCTTATTTGTTTTGTGCCAAGTTCCATTATGGTTCTTAGCCCTGGAAGAAGTGTTTGGACAAAAAAATCTTGCTTTCTCCACAAAGACAAGATTCAATATGAGTGTGGATATAGGCTGTGTTAAGGGAAACATGCTGAGTCCCCAGAGCTTTTAGCTGCTGAAACCTAAAAGATCTGATCGTGTGTGGAATGACATTGCAGAGATTTCTAAAAAGTAAAGTTTATAGAGGTTTTTAGAAGAACGAGCAATCAGCACCTATGGCATCTGAATAACTGAATGCTCAGAACTGAGATCCCAGATACATAAGTGTGCTAGTATTTCAGATTTTTGTGATTGTAACAGCTTGGGGTTTAGCACAAGCAGAACAATCTTTTCATTTCAGCTTCATAAATTACTTAGGGTAAACTTCAGAAAAACAAACATAAAGTATGATATAGCAACATCACAAGCATATAGAATTGTGGCCTGAATGGTCAAACACTATGAGTAACTGCAACAAGAGTTTTCATTCAAAGTAAACAGCCACTTCAATAGTAAGTGACACATAAGCCACCTGTATTGTAATTTTGATTATCACAGGAGGAATTAATTCCTTCTGCATATAATTTTACCTGTTAGAAGAATAGGTGAATATTTTTCCCACATAAAAATAACATCTAGTAAATCAGTGGTGCTTTCTTTTTGTCTTTCAATTACTCAGTCGATAGAGATGTCAAATTTAATTTACTTCATCATTCATGTGCCACCTGGGGTTAGCAGAATTCAGTCAACAAAAGTGGGAGAGCTGTTGAAGGTGAAGGTTATTCCATGATATCAAATACATAAAAAACCAGTTATACTTCAAAGATATGATGTAAAACCCTTATATAATTCTTATTATTTTGATGAATTCAGAGAGTGAGAGAGAGGGAGTGCAGTGACAGTTCATTAGAACTGGCCTGAAATAGTTGAGAAATTGATAGTCATCTCAGTCATACAGGATAGCTCTGGCAGAGATGTTTTGTGTACTATATTTTGAGGGTGGATATTTTTGGGGACTCTATATTTGAGGTTTATTTCCTGGGATGCAGAGCCCAAGATCCCTATATTGATTGTCTTGGACTACCATTACCGCTATAGGACAATAGAAGTCAAATGTTTTGCATAAACGTAACTGGCATTGATATTAAATTTAATTTAAATTGCAATGAATTACAGAATAAGCAGCATTGGTGCTAAGTGTGGCTGGACATCATATACCATTGAAGAGATCAGGATACATTGTCAAGGAGCTATTGGGAAGAGGGGGAGTATTTGTTTTGATATGTTCTTTGTCTGATCATTAATAGAGGAATTCAGTGTATTTCAGCAAGTACATATGAATTCAAAGCCTGTTATTTTTTCCTGACTTAAAAACCACCAAGGGAACTAAGTGTAGAGATTGGCTGAATTGAGAGCCAGGAGAAACAATTAGATTCTCTAGACTTCATTTAGGTTTTACTTTGATGGTCCTATATGGAAGGCAGTACCTAGTTATGATAAAATATTTTGGTCCACAGATATGTTCTAGAGATGGAACAAAAGAAAGGTACATTATCCAACCATCATGCTACTTCTTAGTATTTGGGAACATTTAGCTTCAAATTAAAAGAAAAAACACCACACATTTATTGTGAAAAATTAATATATTACCTTCACAGGTGAAACAATAAAAATTAATATCTTTCTTATTTATGCCATGAATAACTCTGTTTTTAAGGGGAATAAAACAAACAATTATAAACTTGTTTTTCTGTTAACAAGAACTTTAGAGTTTAGTCCCAAAGGAAAAGATAAAAAGTTCATATTTTAAATATCTTTGAGCATAATAATAATTATTATGGGGTACAATAAATGTTAAAGTGCTTATAATTCATAACTTCAGTGTACCTCTGAATTTTCAAATGTGATTTCTGTGAAACAGAATTCTTTTTTTTTCAATCTAAAGAATCCACATCCATAATTCCAAGTGTCATTGTCCTTGAATTCTTCTCATAAGGACACAAAGTGCTATATTACACCACATTTTATTAGCATGTTTTTTCTTTTCTTCCACAAAGAAATATGTGCATTTGTGTCACTGAGCCAATGATCTCAATTGGCCAAGTGAAATTGTAATATAAATATAAATAATTGAAAAGTAGTTAGTTTGCAGCTTTATTCATAATTTTACTTATTTTATGAAGATGAAAATACAGCTTTCCACAGATGATCCTACAATGCAGATATGAATGGATAAAAAGAATTTTAATGAGTGTGGCTCAGGGTATGGTACCAGCAAAATATATTTGCCCTTAAAGGACCATGGAAGTAGGAATCAGGTCAACAAGTTTCAGTCTCCTGAGTAGGCTACTGTAGCTTTCTCTGAAGACATACTCAAAAGCAATCTTGAATCGTTACATACAACTATAATAATAATTTATTACTGTAAGTATTCATTCAATATGTCCTTTAAGAAACTCTGTCAATTCAAACACTCTAAGTAGGAGTCTGTGGGGTTTTGTTTCCATGTTAGAGATTTGGCAAGTGACAAACACATATCATGGACCAGATCCTTAAATATATGTCTGATTGAAGTAACTGTCTTCCTGGAACAGCAGGATTTTAGACGAAGTTTAATGCTACCTGTGCACTGAATGAATGGAAAACATTGGCTATATAAGACAGGTTTCCAAACGTGAATTTTTTGATCTCTGTGATGATTTAAGAATCCATATTTAAATATCTTAAAACATTAAGAATATTTTAAAATATATTTTAAAATAATACAGAATATATACTAACATGTGTGTACTCCACAGATTTTTTTGAACTTGGATCTGTAAAAAGCGAAAATTAAAAAACAGCTCTTAAGTGATGCTTGGAACCCTTTAACTTGCACTTCTTCCCAATGCCTAGTGATCAGCAGACTTAGCAAAACTTCAAGCCACTGAGTTGAGGAGTTTGCTTAGTAGAATTTATTACAGTTAAGCAGAATTTGAAAGGTTCTTTCTTTCTCTCAGTGCAGTGAATGGGGCTGTAAGAACATGTAATTTTGGTAAGTAAACTTAAAAGAACCTTAATGGTAACTGCAGATCAGCTGTTCTGTTTACCTCCTAAGTATCTGTATTCCATATTGTAGATCATCAGGGTGACTAACCTATTCTTAAAATGTATGCATCTTTTACTGTTTCAGAGAAGTGATCAATGAGAACTACATTTAAGTAATAAAGTGAGCCAGTATTCTTAAGTAACACCAAAGGAACTATTGCAACTGTCTAGTCTCATCTCTCTAAATCAGGCAATAGACTTTATAAAATCTCTGTAACTACAGTAAATATTTCAGGACAAAAAACAACCAAGTTTTAAACCAAAACACATTTGTTGATAAAGAGACTCCAAAAGCTTGTGGTAAAGTAGATCCAGTGCTAAATCTCTGAGTATATTTGTACTTTTTTCAGCCTAAGAATTTCCAGCTTTAATTTTCAGCTTTGATTTTGTGACATCATGCTGTTAATACACGAAGTGCTCTATTGGCTATTCTGTATTCTAAATGTAGTTTACTCCTGGACAGGCCACTTTTAATGTTTCCATTAGTATAAGGACTTGAATTTTTCTTTAGAAGGCATGATTTCCGCTTTCAAATCAATCATAGTGCTTCTCTGAACCCTCTCCAGCTCCTCGACAACCTCTGTGAATTATAAGCACAGTATTCAAGTAGCAGTTGTGTAAGTGAACTGATATATATACACAATATTTATTATTTCACCCATCAGAGCTGCTGCTTCTTTATTATTATTATTATTATTATTATTATTATTATTATTATTATTATTATTATTATTATTTTTCCAGTGACATTGGCTTGTAATAATATGATTTTGTAGTTATTCTATGTCTTTCATCCTAGAAATATGGTTCACGTTCTTGGTACTTAGTGATGCTATTTTGTCTTTAGTGACACTGAAAAACAAAATAGAAGTGGGGAGGGAGGGTTGTTACTTTTTTACATGAATCATCCAGGATTAGTGCTCTGATTATTGTACAATTTACAAATCTTATTTGTTAGGACCAGAGATTTTTAGGTCAATTTTTAAATTATGTGAAATTTATATTAGTCGTGACTAGGTATCTGGTAGCCCAGTAGACAACCATCTTAACATTAGACAATTCTTTTTACTTGCATTATCAACTAATCAGGGTTTCATTGATTTCAATGTTCAGGGTACTTTCTATTTTGAATAAGAAATGAGAACAACTTAGTGATATCAAAAGAAAAGCCTTTGAAAAAAATCTAAGCATACTGTATCAGCACCATTAATTTTATCAGCCAAATTTAAAGAAGGAAGATCCTTCCAAGATATCTAAGATCTAAGTTAAGGTCTACTTTCCACAAATACATGCTGATTTGGATTAATTGCCTTCCTTTAATTATTAAGTACGCTATCAATGCTTTTATATAATTCATGCCAGTTAACATGGCCTTGTTCTTCTTAACTGAGTCCTACCTGTTGTTTTTCAACAGATTGTCATAGGGTTGACAGATTGGTAATTACTTAGTTAATCCAGATGAAACTTTTTATTGCCACAGGATCAACTGTAGCCCTAGACTATCTACTGTTTCCAGGCTTGAAACAGGACATCAGCACACCTGATTGCTCCTTGTCTAACTCTGTTAAAACTGCTGATTTAAAATGGCTCATCATAACTTTTGTTTATCAATCTCCTTACTTTATATCTGCTGTAGAAAATATTTCTTCATAAACTAAGAAAGGTGATTTTTTTCATCTAACTTTTGTTAACCGAATTAAATTATTTAAATCTTTCAAATGATTCTGATATCTCTGGTATCCCAATTACTTTAATGACATTTTTATGCCTGAACAAACTGTACAGTCTCTACATAGATTTTTCTACTCTCTGAAATGCCTTTTCATGGCTCCCTCCTAGGATTTTCTCTTAATAGAATGTTAGTTGTAACTGGAAACGTACTTTTGCATTTTTGTGTAGCCAAGAGTAATATTATTCTCTGGTATCTTGGTAACTAACATGATGTTTAACCTTGGTCAAGATACAGATCTTGGAAAATTTATTGAAAAATGTACAGGTAAAAATTTCCTTTTCCTTAGGTAGAAATATTCTATTTCTTGATTCCTGTCAGTTGTTTTTTTATATTTTTTGACAGACTGGGTACGTCTATATATTGCCCTTACATCTTAATGTTATACTTACAAATATGGGAATGCTGTACTCAGGTTCCCAATTCAGAAATAATCTATTTATAAGATTCTGAAAAGAACAGAATCTGGCATAGTGCCATCGTACATGACCTCATAGATGTAGATGACTGGAGAGTCACAGGAGAATCTGCAGAAATCAAATTAATAATCTGCAAAGTAGTGGCAACACTGTCATGCTGCTTACAGCTGAGTGCTACATAAATAAGATACTGGGAAGTTCCTGCTCAAAAAATTATAACGTATTTATGTCAGCCTCCTGTGAAAAGAGAATGTGAAAGGTAAAAATTTAACATGAAGGCTTCTTAGTGGATGTATCCTTACTCTGTCACCAGTGCTTTGACACTTTATGAACTATTTTTTCATGCAAAACCTTCTTTGAAAAATGTTTCAGCATCTGCTGCCAAAGGGGTAAGTTTTAGTTTCTGGATCTGCTCTTGAACAAGACTGACAGACAGTTTGGGAGGAGATTTTCCTCTCCCTCTACTTCTCTCAAAGTTGCTCTCAAATGGAAACATGTGCAGTAGCATCTTTTGACAGATCATTTCCAGAGCCATTAGAAAGCATTCAATGGGACATTTTCCAAAATGGAAATACTTCATATGGAAGTATACCTAAACTAAAGTTCTCGCAGGGCACCAGTTCCATCCAATGGGTTTAAAATACACTGACCATATTTTGATTTTTTTATTAAGGTATTATTTCTTGAAAAATTTATGGAAGTGTTAGGATGAAAATCATTAAATTGTGCTTATTCTTGAAACTATGATTTTTTTTAGCAATATAATTGGATCATTAGTCCATTTTTAAGACTCAGTGGGTTGCATACCAAAAACTGTCATATTCCAATTGAGTTAGATAATGCTTTTTGTCACCGCTAACATGTTTAAGAAGTAACCTTTCCATCCTGTTATTGTCATGTCAGTCTATCCTGCCTGAACTGGAATTGGTAATGGTGACCCTTTAAAAGGGCATGTAACACTGCTAATGCTGAAGTGACAGTCAGTATACCAATGGCAATGAAATAATTATAGAAAATTACTTGGTAATCACTGAATGGGAAGGTTTCTTAAAGAAAAAAAGATTGCTTCAAGAGCACCGTGTTTAATGTTGTACAGTTGTGAAACAGTAATCAAATATTATTTTAATTCTCTGTAATTGCTCAAATATTTAATTCAGGTTGTTTTAAAACACTAATTTTAGTCATTCAAGCTTTTTCAGAGGATTTCTTGGCAACAAGGATGTATCTCCAGGGGTGGTTAAGTATGACTCTGGAAACCTCAGAGACCTGCATAAATACCACAGTTCCCAGGTGCTGGCCCTGATCCTTTATCATATATTTTAATTCCCTACATGAAGAAGTGAAATGCTTAAATTAATTCTTCAGGAAACAGTATTAAAAGAACAAGGGAGAACTTGGCTTTATTCTACCAAGTTAATGGGATATTGCTAGATAATAGGATTTTCTAGTCAATCTTTCAGTTCTCATGGCTGACAAAAATTATACATATATTAAAGTGAGACGTCTGTCCTTACTCTCAAAAGAGTAGAGGGTTTTTGTCTGACATTGTTAGATTTATTAAAATCTCTGTTTCAGGAGAGGTACTATATCTTTGAGGTGATTAGGCAATCATTAAATGCAAGCATCCTACTTATTTCTTGGAAAAGGCTGAACAAGCTTGGAGACAATTAGGGTGGAAATCATTCATGCTGGGGCTGAAACCCTACGCTGCCTAATATGCTACACTGGCAATCTTCACCAGAAGCCTGAATATGTTCTGATGGGGTTTAGAGCCAGGAAGTAGGAAAACATGTCCTTCTGCCTCTTGATACCAGCTTTGGTTTGAATTATAACATGCTCTGGAAGCTTATACTTTTGCAGCATTTTGAAGAGAGTTAAAGAGAGAGTAGCAAAGGGGTAATGATCTGATTGCTGTGCATCTTTCTTAGTAGGAAAGTATTTCAAGTGCATTCAACTATTTTGACAGAGCTGATAATGAAACAGAGTTTTACTGAGTGAGAGTAAAGAAGACTGCATCAGTAGAGGCTCAGGGTGCTGCTTCAAATCTTTTGATTATTGAGACCACCTTGCCCCTGATGGACCCCGATGAAGTTGACTTGCAGACTGGAGCAGCTGAAATCCCCTTGTTTTGCTTGCCAGGTGTTCTCCTGGTGACCAGTGATTCTTCTTCAGGCTCTGGGCATATGTTGGTGTCCCTACTGGTTTTGCCCCCTTCCCCCTTCCAGTCTAGTTTAAAGCCCTCTTGATGAGCCCTGCCAATTTATGGGCAAGAATCCTTTTTCCTCTCTGAGACAGCTGGACACCATCTGTTTCCAGCTGTCCTGGTGCCATATAAACCTCCCCATGCTCAGAAAAGCCGAATCTGCATCATCCACACCAGCCTCTGAGCCATGTGTTGATCAGGTGTGCTTTCCTGTTTCTCTCAGTATTCTTCCCTGCTGCTAAAGGGATTGAGAACACTACCTGTGTTTCCAGTCCTGCAACCATTCGCCCCAGTGCCCTGAAGTCTCTTTTGGTGACTTTTGGATCCCTCTTCTCGATCTCATCACTGCCTACCTGCATTACCAATACAGGGTAATAGTCAGAGGGCTTTACCAAACCAGGGAGTTTCCTGGTGATGTCCCTAATGTGGGCCCCAGGGCGGCAGCAGACTTTCCTGTGTGATGGGTCTGGGTGGCATATCAGGCCCTCTGTTCCCCTCAGAAGGGAATCACGACAATGACCCTCCTCTTTTCCTTAGCGGAGGCTGTCGTAATGTGTGGGGCTGACAGGGTCATCCTAGGCATCTCCTTGGGTGGTCCTTCCTCTGCAATTTCCTGGCCCTCAAGTTCCAGAGCCCCATATCTATTCTGCAAGGGCAACTGGGAAGGGGAGGGCAGGAGGGGATGTGCTTACCTTGCCGAGCAGGGACCCGTTTCTATTCTGCTCCCTCTCTTAAGCTCCTTTCACCTGCCTGATGGCAAGAGGATATGGTATCGACTGTGAGCTGTGTGCCCTCCATCTGCTGTCTTTTCCTTTGGGGTGATAGGTTGTTGGAGCGAAGACCACTCTCCTTCTCACACTCCCTCGTATTCCTCAGCCTCTCTGCTTCCTCCTTCAGCTCCACCACCATGCTGAGCACATCATCGACCTGTTCACAATTCACACAGGGGCCATCTCTCCTGCCCTTGGGTACAAGGGACAGGCTCAGGCACTCCCTGCAGCTGGAGACCTGGATGGCAGCATCCCTGAGCAGGAGCACTGTCTGGGTCACCGCGGTCTTCCTAGCAGTGGCTTTCCTCCGAGTGGCCACCGTGGCTGGGCCTTGCCCACACACTTCTCCTGCTCGAATGGCTGCTCACGCTCCTGGGGCAGGGTTTAAATCGCCCTTGGTTGCTCCCAGCACCACCCCAAGTGGCGTTAGCCACTCTCACAGGAGCTGCCTTGACCCTGCCGGTTGCCTGTACCACGTGCTCTGCCCAGCTCCTTCTCTGCTCACGGGGGTCCAGGAACCCCTCTGCTCACCGCAATGGAGCGCTGAGGCTCTGCAGGAGCCGCTGCAACCACTGCAGCCTGTGCTGATATGGTGGTAAATGTTTCTGTACTGCCTATGTTTATGGAATGGCTGGGAAAAGGGAGCAAACCAAAGATAATTTTGCTGATTTTGTAGTTTCAAACTTATGATGCGTTTGGTATGAGCAAGGCACAAGCTGAAATGCCATCACTAAATACTATTATTTTAATATGATTTAATCAACAACATTCTCTTTACACTTCAACATCATCTATCACTTTTATTTTTGTTCTAATTAGTTTAGGCAGTCTGTCCCTTTAAGTATGAGGATAGTATCTGATTTTAAACTAGGAAGACTTAAATCACAGAAAAGTAGGACTGAAAAGGCTGACATAAGGTTATTGCAAATTCCGGTCAGTAGACTGGAAGGTTAGTTCAGAAAGTCTACATAACACTTAATGATGAATTCATTCATAAATAGCAATGGATCAAATACTTTACAAAAATGTAAAGAATAGGGGAGATAAAGAGCATCTTCCAACTGCTAGCACAAAACTTTTTAGATAAAACTGGATATGTGTAGAAACCAAGTTATATATTTCACCTCAGGAAAAGTGGTAACAGTGATGTCAACATATCTGACTGATGTATTGATACTCATGGAAATATTTTACTTTAATTTTTGGTTTTATTTTCTGAGTGGTGGAGTCAAAATCAGCAGGAATTTACCAGCTACGTATTGCTGAGAATGGCCAAGAAAATAAAGTAAGAAAAGTGGTGTTCCAAGATCTTGCCAGCCTTCAGCTTTAATTATTGGCGTTTATCCTTAACAGTCCTTCTTAAGTTGAGGTTTATGGTTATATAATTTGCCTGTTTCCTGGTGTGATAATATCCATCAATGAAAATGAAAAATGACTGTGCACATCCATGACTGCTTCTTTCTTTAAATTCTAGCTTCTCTTTCCTCTGTGGAAGAAACCATAACTGTTTACGCAGAGCATTTGCAAAATTCTACAGAAAAATATCTCTGTGGTAGTCATACAAGAACATAGTATAACTACCTGCTTGTGAAAAAGATCAATATGTTGTCAAAATGTTTGTAATCAATTATGTTTTTCTCAAAAATAAAAAGTTATTTTGCTTGAATATTTTTCTAAGTATTCTAGTATTTTGGCTAATTCTATTGCTGTTATAGATGAAATAATATTTCCAAAGCCACAGTGCAAATCTTCATATACTTTTACATAGTCACATACCACTGGATAATCATCCTATAAGAACCTAGATAAGTTTGGCAGATCTACTCTGGAATTTCCTTACACTTCGCTATTTGCTTTCCTGCTGTAGTCATGAAAACTTGTTGAATTATGTGTCCAATAGCAACTTTCTCTAGTTTTTTAAAAAAGGCTCATGAAATACAAAGTACTCCAGAAGGATAAATTTAGTAATACTCATTAAACACTGCCATCCTTCCTTCAATTAGATTAATTTTCTCCTAGGAACTTCTGAAAGATCAGAAACAGGACATATCTAAAAAGAAGTTAGTAGAAGTGAAATGTTCCTTGATGTTAAAATGCAAAAAAATATAAACCACAAAATACTTTTTGCCCCTAGGAGTTTAAACAGATTATGATTAGAAATTGAAATGACTTTTTGCCACACATGATGTAGGGTTTAATTTAGCAATTCCTTAATGTTTTCTTAATTAATAAAATAACATTTATAAGAACAGTGCCATTCCTTAATCCAGCCCAGAAGTCTGATTAGTTTTGAAATCAAACTAGAGTTTAATTTCAGAAATAGTTTTTATAATGCTTTTTAACCCTCAGTGAGTCAAGTTCAATCTATTATCTTTAATTTCAGAAAGGCTCTGGGTAAAGCTATCACTTGATAATGTAACAGATGAAGAAAAATCTGTAGTCAGTTATAGCAGGAAAATATGAAAATCCTGAGAAAAGGCAAGTAACAGTTTTGTCATTTTGCAAAATAAGAGCCCTTATAATTATAATATTTTGTGATACTGACAAAAACCTAAAAAAAAAAAATCTAAAGTCTTAACAAGAGTTAACATCCATTAATAAAAATTTCAACACAATGCTACATTTAATTTGTGTCATTGTATAATTTGAACGTTGCAGAAATCTGAGAAAGGTAGATTTTATTTAGGTTCAGAGTTGCATTTGTTCAAGTATTTGATGGTTAACCAAACTGTGTAAAACTGTAGAATTATCCAGTGAATCTTTTGCAACCAGTATCTTTTGAGAGCTAGTTTTTATCACTAGATAAAATAGAAATAGAAAGTTCACCGGAAGAGTCTGTTACACTGACGTTTCATAGTTTTTCAACATTCTCTGAATTTGCAAACTATTCAGGGAGAGCCAAAAAAACCCCAAAACAACCCAAATGTCGGAGTCCTCAAAAAATTAAGTTGTTTTTTTCTCTTGCATGTCTTCTTTACTTCTAATTGACGCTTTAAAATGCAATGAAAGACAGAGGTTTCTGTTTGTGGTACAAAGGGCTGAATTTATTCACAACTGTATGCTAAAAACTGTTAACTCTCAGTGCACTATAAAACAAATGGAAAAAGAAATTCTGATACAACCGTTTCTGAGTTATGTTTTCCTTGCTGTATGGTAGTCAAAAATAACTTTCTCACACCTTTTAGCATGTATCCGAAATGTATAATTGATGGGTTTGTTTGGCTGACTTTTTCTGTTGTTCTACTGCGCATTCTTTTCCTAAACCTGTTTCTTAAGCTTGGCATGTTAAAATTCTAGTTAACAAGTATACCCCTGAGAGATTCTAGAGGTATAACATTTGAACACAATCTGATGATAATTAGATGTTGTAAACAGCTGTTTGCATCACTTCCATCTGAGCAGGCGGCTATGCTGAAGGAGAGGACAGTTGAAATAGTATGTTTTGGATGAGTAATTTCAGTAGCATAGTTATTTCTCTGTGTAGCATAATGTCTAAGTGGAACATTCAGGGCAATTTTGTCTTTATTAGAAAGGATTAGTGTCAATAAAGTTCTTCCAAAAAAAGCTGAAAATGTTTAAAATTATCTAAAACCTCATTTTCAGTATTTAAAGAAATATTTTTTATGCAAATTTTCCAATTTGTAACATCTCATCAATTCCCATACTATTTTATTAATTTTTAATTACTTTATTTTATTCTAACTTTTGGTTCTGTAAAAACTAAGTAAATAATACTTTCAGATGATTTTGGGTTTGTTGTGAATTTTAATTTCATTTATTTTATTTGGATTTCTTTAATTTTGACATATTCTATTGGGCCTGTGAACAGAGGAAGGTTATTTCTTTGTTTGTTTTTCTCAAAAAGTACACATAGTCTTAAAATAATTTTTCTTTAAGCATTTATGAGAAGGTGTAGTTGGCAGGTGTCACATTCCCCAGCATGAAAATCCCCCATCTATGAACATACAAAGATCTACATTATTTTTAAAAAAAATAAATTTAGGAAGAAATAACTTTCTAAATTATAATTAAACAATGAATATACATCTGATTGTATGAATAATTGATGATACATAAATCTCTGTAAAATCCTTCCAATGAATGTATAATCTAGTGCCATGTAATAAATAACAAACACAAAACAACTTCAGAAATACAACCTGCATACTAAACCTTATAAATGGGTTTTCTTTTCAGAATTGTCTGTTCCTTGTAACAGCACCAACTAGGTTTCCCTGTCTATTATTTTGATTACCTTTTCTCTTTTCCATTTCTACAATTGCTAAAGAAACTTAAGATACTTTCGCTACATCCCATTCTGTTTAAGTATACAGGCAATTTTCCCCATTTCACTTGAACATGATGCCTTTTCTAAAATTCAGTAACATCAGAGTGTAGACTAGCAGTGAAACAGTTTAGATATCACATTTATAGAGCCATTTTAATTTCTGAAATATTAAAAAATTATAATGGACACAAATCTGCCCATAGTGCTCTGTGTCTTTGGGACAGAATATTGCAACAAGCTCTCTCTAGAGCTGTCCTTGAAAACCCTCAAAGATTTTGTCTAGTAGGGAATGATGAGGCATAACCCCTCAAGGGCATGCCACTAAAAGAGCTGGAGACATCCATACTCCCCAGGCTTTGCTTGTTCAGAATGACTCAACATTATGTAAGTAAGACAAGGAAGGAGTTTGCCTTACAGAACTTGGATTTAGGTATTCTGGTTCTCTTAGGATTATTTTACTATATAATGAGCTTTTTGTACTGATGATGAAATATAATCTTTACATAAGTATTTGGAATTCTGTGTTATGTTGAAAACAAGATTTTTTTTGTTTTTCATCATCATCATTAGGGATAACACTTTCTGTATTTTGATAGAAAACACTGTAAAATCATTAAACTCTAAATCTATGTGCTTTACTGTGCACTAAAAACAACATCAATAACACCTCGTTGGCCTGTGGAAACCCTGACATTTTTCTAAGATGTGGCATGTGATCCTGCCAGCAAAAGGAAAGTGACATTCTCATAATTGTTGGGGTTTCTTATTTGCTTCATAGTGGCATACTGGAGATTAACCCACCTACACCAAATAGAGAAAGGTAGGGTCTCTACCTTGAGGGGCCTTCACACAGCAAATTGAAGTGATGCAATGAATTAGGACATCACATTACTAGAGAGATGCATCAGCAGTCAAAGGCGAAGGCTGCAGAGGGAAGTTCAACTATTCTCTACAGGCATGTTCTTTAATGGTATTTTTGTTATTTTTATTGGCGAGGCAGTATCAGTTGTAGTCATAGACCAGGACTCCTCTGTTGTACTTCACCTTGTACTTCAAAGCTGAAAAAAAGCCAAACCCAAAATAAAATTGTTGTTCTTCTCTACAGTTAATAAACCAACACAGTAACAGAGGGGTGAAAGCAAGGAAAGATTGATAATATGCATTGGTGTGATAATCAAAGAACTCAGTGTATCTGTAATAAAACAGTTTCATTGACAAGTGGAGTCTAAAACAGTGTATTTTTCTCATGTTTCAATATATATGGTGATTTTGAAGGGTAGCTCATTGGAAAGTTGAAAATAGTCCAGAAAAATATATTACAATCCTGCACAATCAGACTTTTGTCTTGAGGTTACTAAATGGCAATTGTCATAATCTCTTAATTAAGGTGTTTCTGTCTTTGAAAAAAATTATAAGGATATGTGGATGGTTAAAGGTATGTGGACACCTGAAATGTAAGGATATCTGGATTATGATGATATCTGGTTGATGGCAATTCAACTTAAAAAAACAGTAAGAAGAATCAGAAGTAGTAAGTTAAACATAGATACAGAAACGTAAATGATTAGGAGGTAGCAGAAACAATAGCAAAGGGCAAGAGCTGCAGGACACTGCAGCGGAGCCTTGGAGAGCTTCCACCAGAGCTTCATAACTGACAAAAGGGAGGAAACAAGATCGCCAGGGGTCTCATGGGTAACGGCAAACTTACTATGGGATATTTCCGAGGTTTGTAGGATTATATAAATCTTGTTATGGGAAATTTTGACAGGATTTTGGAAATACATGAAGCCTGTATGATGTCTGAGGAAGGGCTAAAGGGGGGGACAGAAGGGGATCAAAGTGGGTAGGAAGAAACAGGTTTGGGAAAATAAAGAGGAGGAGGGTAAAAGTGGCCAGTGCAGTGGAGGCACACTGTTTGTCCTTACTCTGTCTGGCCAAACCAGTCGAAATCCTTTGGGTCTTGAAGCCATCCACATCTGGCATCTCTAAATATATATCACTTAAATGATTTGCTTAACAGAGTCTTTTCTGTTATCCCAGTTCCTTTTTATGGCAAGCAGGCTTAGTGCAGATAGAGCATGTTTGTTTTCTCCTCTGTTTTCTCTCTGGTGGGAAGAAATGCAGCCTGATATTTCAGTTCCCAAATGTAATTGAAGGGTGGGAATCAAAAATAAACTTCATTATAGGATGGAAAGGTGTAACAGTAATGTAGAATATGTATGATAATATGCAGAAGGACAAAATGAATGTTGAGCATTGATAGCATTCTTTAGAGAATTTCAACAGGTGAGAAGGATTTGACATTTCATTTGTCTGTTTCTTTCTCTTCCATCCCAGTGATAGCAGAACTCATTAGGCAACTCCAGAGAAAATTGGAGAAATATTTAATATATTTAGTTGTATATTAGTTCATCAAAATCTAGTGGCAAATCTAAGTAGAGGAAAAAACCCACCTCCAAATCTGTCACTGGGAGAAATTTAAGAAGAATGTGGATTTTCTACATTCTGTTAAATACATCTGGTGAGCAAACTGCTACATACAGTGATAGACTGCTTTCTCCTAACCTGCAGTGATACTGTAGGGATGTTGCAAGAAGATGATGATACTGTATTTGTGGATGCATGCTGTAAAGGACAAAAATTTGTAGATAAATAGGCTTTTTTCAATTTTCTTACTGTAGAACTGATTTTATTTTGTAGAGGTTTAATCTTCTTTTTTATAACAATATTTAAATATTCTGTTCTTGAGTAGTCTTTTGGATTAGTGCTATTTGATTATTTTTTTCGTAATTGTATTAATTCCAGAAGATATTTGTGCATTTTTTCTGTGTTGTTATGGTTACAGCTGACATTCTTTAAATCATCTGTCACACGTGAAATAGGTGTGAAATAAGTATCTTTTTGAGTTTGCACACAATTCTGGAGTTACATCAGGCTTTTTTAAAATGGGATTGGATGGAATATTTAGTTCCTTTACCACATCAAGTAAACACATATGTAGAGAGAGAAGATATGATCTTAATTCTGAATATAGCTTCTATGTATGTGGATTTAAACATGATGTGGATTTTTTGTCCATTTTTACATGTTTGTCAAAAGAAAAAAAAAAGTGTCATTACGGTATTTGTAGAAATTCCATTGTCCTTAAATAATGACATCTTTCTACAGAAACCAATTAATGATTTAGGAGACAGTCTACTTTAGGCTATTGAAATGTACACAGTGGATCAGAATTTCTGGTATGGCAGTTCTGTACCTATCCACGATTTCTACTGACTTTTCCACGAAGAAATTCAAAATAAAGATGTGTGTTAAACCTTTATGATGGGAGATGACATCCATGCATTTGTCTTAGAGGCATTATATATATTTTCTTTATCTTATTATAAAACGTGAGAATTATCATGCCCTGATGCTGCATTTTCTGAGGCTGAATGTCCCTGAGTGTGGGTCACCCTGTGCTCAGGGCATGCTGAGTTTTCTAATATAGTAACCCAGCTGTCTCTGCCACTGACATCTAGCATACCCTATATCCATACTTTTGGTGACTGTCGTTGCTACACTAAGGTTATGTGGCAGGGAGTAGTTTTGGGATCTGCATATTTATGAATTCTAGCTGCTAGAGACTAGATCCAGCAGATGGATACTGGAAAGCACAGTTGAGTGTCATAAGGGGAAAGGGACAGCCTAGAGAATATTAGCAGCCATGAGACATTAGCCACCTAAGTCTCTTTAGCCATCTAAGTCTTAAGTTCATTTTCAATGCAGCCACAGGACAGAAAAATGTTTTATCCTACCTGGTCCTCTCCTCTGCAGAAATGTGGCACTGGAGCCTGGAGCTCCCCTGTAGCCTAAGCTCAGCTTCGGACTACCTGCCATCCCTCCTCCTTCCCTGCTTGTGTGCAGTCCTGACACCTCCGTTTCAACTCCTCAGCAATTTTCCTGAGGCATTTTAACACACTAACCTTGCAGAAAACTGCTAACTTTCAAGTTAGTTTTCAGCGAGGCTAGCACAAGGAATAAGGTTGCGGAGAGTCACATCAATACCAGAATTAATGTAACTGGAGAAGGCACAAACTCTGCAGGTCATTCTGAATACATAAAACGTGCATGAAATACGCATTTTTTGAATTACCACACAACTCTGAAGTTATATAATTTTTTTAATAGTGTTTGGTAAAATATTTACTTTGCCTCCAAATGTCTGCTTTTTTTGACCCAGCATACAGAGGACCATGCAGACCAGGATGGTGAGGTAAGAGAGCAGCTTGCTGGGTTCTGTGGTTTAAGCCCAGCCAGTAATAGGACTACTAATAATATGTAATGAGAATAGTGGAAAGGAAAACAAATGATACAAATGTTCGCCACCCACTGACCAACATCCAGCCAGTCCCTGAGTAGTGAGAACCAGAGCTGGAGATCCCCAGAGCCAGACCAAGCCCGAGAGAGAGAGGGACCCCTGGGTACATGTCATGCATACAAGGCAAATGAGACTTGATATCATGAGATAATCTTTTGATCAGTTTGGGTGAGGTCTCCTGCCTGTGTCCCCTCCCAGCTGCTTGTAGAGAAGCTGGGAACATAGGTACAGTATCAGAAACTTTAAAAGACCTTAAGATGATATAAGCATTGCTTAGCAACAACTAAAAACATTAGTGTGTTATCAATATTACTCTCAGAACACTTAAAACGTAGCCTCATGCCAGCTCTATCCCAAGTAAAACCAGCACACAAGGCTATGGTCAGTTGAGCTACGGGCTGCTCTGCAGCTAAAGCCAGGCTTCACTAGCTTTCCTAGTTGGCTTCAGAGGAAAGAAGGAGATTAGTATAAACCATGATCACTATAAACCAGTGAATTATGTCTGCTAGTCAAACTGACTCCCTCCTTCCATTTAGCACTCACTGTCTGTATTAGCCTCTTCAGGGTTAAGATAAGAGAGACTGAATTTGAAGATTAATCTCCTGCTACAGATGGTCTCTCTAGCAAGGAATTAGTATATTCCTAAGAAGTGTGCTTTCTGTACTGTACTCCTCCTTAAGTTCATAAAGGCCATCACTTTCTAATGCAGGAAATAAAGCTATAAAACTATGTTGGTTGGTCTTTTCTTTTTTTTGAAAAGGTTTGCTTGAAATCTGCCTCCCTGGGTAACAATCAGCAAAGTTCTCATTACTGGGAACTTTAAAATCTGTGCTGCTCTGCAAAACAGAGCATGAATGATGTGGGCATTACTTATATAATTGGTTTTGTGCATACTACAATCACATACTGACTTTAAAATATACCCCCTTGGTGTGTTCATTATATCCATCTCTCATCCACTTCTTCAATAGATATTTGCAGTCATTCATCACTGTTTATTATTAGAAAAACAGTGAGTATGGAACAGCATCATGTATTTTAACAGTCTCATGTTACAGTTCCAAAAGAACATACATGTTAATATAAGCAAGGAAGGAATTTCACATTTGTCTTATCAACTTCTACAAATTCAACAGAGCTGACCTGCTGTCATGTTTTTCTTTTTTTTTTTCCCCCATTTATCTCTGCTTAGTTATTATTAATTAAAAACAAAACCCAGGACTCTTAAGATGGTAATTTGTGCTTTGTCTGCTGATAGTGTGATTTATTATTAATTTTTGCTTCTTTTTATATTAATATGTTCTCATTGTCAATGATTTATGAGGTTTTATAATTTCTAGATGTATATCTTTTAAAGGATTTTATATTTTGTATAGTTCTTTAAAGGAATATTTAATTGTATGAACCTTTAAAGCTGCAGATAAATCTCTTGTAAGGCGTATACAATGAGTGGTAATTGCACAATTTAAAGCTGTATATCACAGCATGCCATAAAATTTTCTTATCAGCAGTTATTGGAAATATAAAATTGATATGTTTGGTGCTACGAGGTAATGTACTCTTTCCTGTAAGTCACCTTATTCTGATTTACCCTTAAGCTAGTCTCTGCATGGAGGGGGTTGTATTCTGGACTTTATTAATGAATTTATTGGTGAATCAAAAGTAGTTCATCCATAACCATAATTAGTAGAGGATGACCATGACTAATTCAGTTGTTTAGATTACCCAAGATGCCTTGATTACTGTTCTGCAGCAACAAACTGAATATTCAACTTTATGAATCAGCGCAGTACTGGATGCAGTAGCAGATATATCCAGAGGCCCAGGGCACAATTTGTTTGCTCCAAATTGATAACCTCTTACTGCACTATTTCTCAAAGGGGTTTTTTGCTGCAGCAGCTATTCCTATTACTCTTCTGATTGCAAACTAGCTTGCCTTAGTGCTTAGGCGCGATAAGGAAAGAGGAGCTCCTCACTGACAATCTGCAAGAGCTTAGTAGGGATTTGAACAAAAAGGCAATGTGTTATAACATCCTCCTAGGAGGGATGTTGGGGCTGGGGTTTGATATTCCCAGGCCCATTGTTATGCCAGAAAGGCTAATTACACTCATGTCAGTGTCTTTGTGAAGAACCAGTAATGAACCATATATCCCATTTAGGTATTTGTTTCCACTATATCAATGTAGACATGCAAGACTCCATGGAAAAGTTACCTCACATGACAGCAGTTGTGCTATGAGTGTAACCGGTGTGCATAGTCCAACTGCGCTGCTGCCATGAAGAATCATTCACTCTCTCCCAGACAAACACTGTTGCCTCCTTTCCATCTGATTTAATAATAATTTATTAGCAGGTGAGTAAGTTCAAGTAGCAGATTGTTTGGAAAACAATCCTCTCTACCCAACCTAAAATAAAGGCCTCTGTTTAGGTCACCTTAGGTTTCACTTAGATATGATGCCAGGAATGGAGAGGGAAGAAACAGCTGTACTGCTACCATCAGCCAAAGGCCTGAGTAGTGGTGCAATTTTTGCAATATGTGTAATGTAAGAAGTCACCTCGAGTCACTCAAAGCAAAAGAGGGTAGGGGGTGTTTATACCTCTATTGAGTCAAGGAAAGTGGTGGTTGTGTATAAGAACTGATCTGGTCTAAGGATAAATTTACATTTTCAAGGAAATGAGAGAAAGTGGGAGTTTTCTTATTTATAGGGATAGTCAGACAATTGCTGTAATGAAAGAGAAGTAGGCTCAATTTAGAAAATTAAAGTACATCTACGTAGACTCACTGGAAGGCTCCAAAATAGAAATTAATTCTAAACCCCAGCCTATCTTACTGAGACAAGATTTTCTTTCAGGGAACAAACCTGGAGTACAAGGCATGGAGAAATTTGAATCCACAGATGCTGGAGAAGCCCACATCACACTTGCTAGAGAAAGGGATTTTTATTTATTCATAGTTCAAGTAAATTAAATGCCACTTCCCTCTTTATTTTTTTGTAACTGTGTCAACTATTTTAGGTGTTTTGAATAACTTATTTTGTTTACGTTTTTCTTTAACCTAGCTTAACATCAGAGTGAGCTCAAGATAATCAAAAAATAACATGTTCCTCACTGAAGATTATGGCAAATCCAGAAACCTAGCCACTTGGCCTCTTTAAATGGCCAGTTCCCCCATGTTCTCTGAAATACCTAAAAGGGACTAAAGAAATTTTGGGCAGAAAAATTGTGTGATCCTGATGAGCATCTTGTGTTACATGGGTCAAGACCAAAGACAAATTTGTCTACCAGGAGGCTGTCTGACATCTACTTAAGATAGAGGAAAACATCCCTGAATTCTTAGGATCTTTATGTAGTATATCACAATATCTAAAAGCAATTGTCCATAATTAAATCAGAAACTGACAGTCTTTTAAAAATGTATGGGCTTTAGCAACTTGCAAGAGCTAGGTTTAAACACAGTAATTATGAACCTAGAGATAATTGGAATAAGAGTCATACATATATCAAAAGTACTCCTGGAAGAAAAATACACTTTTGCATTTTCTTTTATCCATATCTGATGCACAAAAACTTAATAAAGTGCTAGTCAATAGAGATTCTAAAATCTGCAGTACATTTCTGCTATTCATTTCTTGGAAAAGAAAAGTTATTTTATGTATGAACTTACACTGATCATAGAGAATTTCGAGATAGAGAATACCACACAGCTGTATGTAGTAATAAAAAAGAAGTCAAGGCAAACCAGGACTTCTGTGTTTAATCAGTGGTGAAATAGGCTTAAGGAAGTGAACTTTGACTGTACTTTAAAATTTCTGTAGTATCTAAAGAAAAAAAAGAGCAGAAAAATGTGTTGCAAGAGCAAAGCCAGTTGAATGGAACAGCTATCGTTTGGAGGCTGGAAATTCAGCTGTGTCTTTCAGTTTAGAAAGTAAAAAAGGAATTTTGAAATAGGCAGGGCAAATACTGTCCCCTTCTGTTCTCAGTTGTTTTTCTGTTGGTTTCCCTGCCCCTCTCTCTCCAACACTTTACTCACTTCTTCTCTCCCTTCCCCTGTCATATTACAGTGAACTACAAAGAGAAAATGAAGATGATGATAGTGAAAAGTTGAAAATGCTGAGAAAAGTATTTGGTTCTTTTGGCCCACCCTTTCAAAGAGAGTGTTGTGTGATACACTTTTGAGATAAGACTACAAGTGGTTTTGGAAATTATAGTGTCCCAGAAGAATGTTACAGAAAAAAATATTAGGATTATTAAGTCAATGGAACTAGATATTATGCTTCCAAGAATGAAAATATGTAAGATTACAATAGAAAATTGCCTGTTTCTAAATTAAATATGCCATGTCCTTACCTAATTAAAACTGCATTACATGAACTTACTGCTGAGATTTATAACAATTTATTAGTATTAGAATAATAAGTTTTGCATATTTTGCCTGAATTAAAATGCAGGATTTACACATACAGTCCATGCAGAAAAATAACCCTGATAAAATGTAACCACCTGTTTATTGGCTGATCATCCATTAGAATTTCTTATAGTTCATCAATAAGTGAGTAAAATCCATTCTTATTCAGCCTTCTATGCTTTATGGCTTTTTGGAGGTAGGCATTGCTAAGAGAAATAGTCCCTTTTAATTGAGGGTAAACAGCAGTTCTAAGGAGGAACAGTTTTACCCACTACAATTCTGAAGCATCTGATCACTTCCAGCTTACTTACACGGTTATATCCAAATATACTGAAATTTAAATCTTTATGTTAGAAATCCCATTTCCTCAATCCTATAACTCTTCCTAAGGAAGACAGAATTTTAGCTTGTGGGGTGATTACACTGATTAGAATCCTTACCCAGAATGTCAAGACAAAGCTCAGCATTTAAGAGTTACAAATTCTCAGCAATCTGAGACCATATAGGTTGTCAGCCTCTTTTAATAATAGGACATTTTTGTAAATATTGAAGTAAAAAACTTTGATAATAACATACAGATTTTATATTCTTTCTCTTCTAGAATTAAACACTTTCCCATCTGGTGTTGAAAGTAAATAGTTTGCGGATATTTATTTTCTTGCTGAATCTTGCCATCTTTCTTTTACTAGTGTCTGTTGTCCTTAGAATTTTGTCCCTACAGCAAAGTTTTTGACCAGCTTAGGTTGAATTATCCATGCTTTTAGCTCTGTCGGTGAATTATAAGGTACATCTCTCTAGACCTTCAATCTCGCTTCGTGGCTTTATGTCATATTCACTGAGCAGATGGTTGCATGCTGACAGTTGACACATATGTACTGAAGTAACTTACAATTGACTGTTGCTCTTGCCATAGAGCAAGTGTTGAGTGAAATGGGAAAAGTAGTTGTCCTGCAAACAAATCAACCTTTTATCATAAACTTGGCATGCAGTGCAAATTAATGGAGGCAATTTCTATAGTAATAATGTAATCCCTGAAAGAACTGCAGCTGTCTATTCAGGTGCATTCAATCTCTCCTTGATGGGAATAATTACCTTCCATCCTCACTGGATAATTGTCTTTTGATTGAGGTCATCAGAGCAATCAAGTCTGCAAGAGGCAGAAATCATTGCTAGGGTGAAGAAAAAAGGGGGAGGAAGGTAGAGACCAGAACAGATACTTTAGAAGGGAGAATTAATAAAGACAATTTGCATGTATTTTACTGCTTCTTTGTTTGTAGTGATATTTCAAATGATGTGATTATGTGAAATTAAGATGGCTGTTAAATATGCTAAAGCCCATGTCCATTTTTTTTCCTCCAAACAAAAGGTGTTATCGTGTCAGTTCTTGAACAGAGAATTTTTCTAATTGTGAAAGTTGAAAATAGTTTCCCTTTGTGTATGTATGCATCAGTCTGGAAATCTGTTTTGTTGTTGTTGTTTGTTTTGTTGGGTTTTTTTGTTTGTTTGTCTTTTTATTATTATTTTCCTTCCTTTGTGACTCTTGATTGTTTAAACCAATTAATTTAGTAGCCTGGACATTTGCCCTGGCTCTTTAGATCTTAGTGTTGGTCAGTATTGGAAATTGCTTTCACCTGGTTAATGAATTGACAGTGATACAGCTTAAAATGCTGTTTATTATTCCAGTATACATCTTTGTATTTGTTCTGTCAATCTGACATTGTCTGCAATGAAGGCAACAGTTGTCTAGCCTATTAGCTGACAGTTTCAACATTGTATCTATCAGTTGTCCTGAAAAGGGATGTTTTGTTTTTGTTTTACAAATTATGAGGAAAGGTCAGAATATATATATATGCAATGTTTTTTCTTGCCTTTATAATAATATTGATGCAGGTAGGGGAGAACCCTGTTACTTTAAAGTCTTTTAATAATTTTCATCAAGGATAAAAACATTCATGATTTCCATCCATAATGAGAAGTTATTTTGCTATCCAGTTGTACACAACTAAATTTTGTCACTGGAGAAAAATTAGCAGGGTGATTCCTGATAATTCCTGGGAATTCCTGGGAAGAAACTGTTGTATTATGTGGTATACAAAATGTAAGCATTTTAAAGGGTAGCCTTTGTATTAGTTTTTAAATCATAAAATACAAATGAGAGATTTACATTTTGTGTAACTTGGTGTCCTTATTTCTGACTGCTGTAGAGGGAAATGCAAATTCTGGCTGTACTGTTTTTTCCCTTGTATATTTAACTGAGAGTGTGTCCACAGACAGTAAATACCATCCATTCTTTGGAAAGTAAAGCTCTGGATATTTTAACTGTCATGTAGAATCATCTTGGATAATCCATGCTCAGACTGGTAAATTTACTTCTGTGGTTCAGTGAAAGTTCAGAGGGTTAAGTATTTTGTGCATAAATGTATTACATTACATTTTAAATTGCAAATATAACTAAATAATTTGTAATGAGGATGGTCTAATGGCAAATATGGAAACAGTTCAGGGAACTTTTTCTTATGTTACTTCAGTATGAGACTGCATGATAAATTTTCATGAGCTTGTTTTGGAGACATACTATGAAGCTTCAGATGACACTACAGTGTTCTTGAACTGGCATTTAATTAACAGGTGATTTACCATTTACCATTTTCATTGGCTTCTCAAAAATAGTTAACTCCCTGAATTTGCTTTTGGGAGAGTCATGAAAAACAGCTTGGGCAGCAGTATTTTCTTTTGTTTTTAAAAATGTGCATATATAATGGATACCTTAAAAATGGAAGCACACAATATTTCAGTTGGTGTAATGATGCATTAAGCTGCTCTGTTATTTGTAGCAATTCTATGACACAACTTTTTCTCTTCTAATAGGAAAGTTTACGGCTGAGACTTTATTTCTATTATTTTTACCAAACAGACGATGTAAAATTAACTCTAAATCTGCAATCTAACATGTTAAGCGTGTTAGAATATGTGCATTTTTTCACAGAAGAGGTTAACAAAGCCTGTCTTAGTATTCATCTGAAAATAGAGCTAAAGGGAACCTCACAGAAATGTAATGAGTTGCTGATAATCCTGCTGTATGAAACTAGAATACATATTTTCATCTGCTAATCCTATTTACAGGAGATAAAGCCCCATGCTTCAGAGAACTGCCAACCATGAACTGCTTGGTGTTTGGCACAATAATAATGCTGCTTGAGCAAGTGAAGCATTGTGTCTTACTCCTTTAAGTAACCCAGTTACATTGTCTCTGCCTACCATGCTTGGAATCATGAGACACTTCATATTTTTTGGGGTCAACATAGAATAATGATGGTGAGCAATTTCCAAGGTACTGCCCAGACTACTCGGAAAGACAAATGTGAACAAGAGAGAGGTTCTTTAGACACACCAAAGTCTGGATTTGTTCTGAGGTAGACAGAGCGAGACTTCTGGAGAAACTATTGGATTTGATGGAAAAAAAACACAGAAGAGATCATGGTGAGTGATAGTGGGAAGAAAAAATGTTTGAAAGTTAATGGTGTGGAAATGAGGTAGGTTCACCAAAGCTCTGCATGTAGCTGAAAGGAAATTGTTGCTGGTAAATGCTAACTGTGGCTGAATGCACAGGAGGCACAGTTGGCTGTTATAAGAGGTTTCTTGCTGCTCCTTCAAGGGAGTTAATGTTAGTCACTCCTCATTCAAGTGGATGAACCACTATTATAAGACCATTGCAGTGTGTACATGGCTGTCATTTACAGGTGAAAAATGTAACAGGTTTAGAAAAATAAAAGGAGAAATGGGTATTTATAGGTGCTTCCATGAGACAGAAGCAAATTTTCTTTATTAGCCTCCTAAGGAAGAAATTACTCCATGCCTCATTCCTATTTTTTACCTTGTCTTCAATAGCTGCCTGAGCTTAATTTATTTGTCTGCATTGATCTCCCTTGTTGCTGTTAAATTTTCTTCCTTGAAATTAAACTGTGAGCTCTTTGGAACAGGGATAGGTATGTCTGAATTGTGCCCAGCACAACTAGGGTGATGTTTCTGTGGGAGTTCTGCTGGAATATTGATCAGAGACTGTACAGTTTTTTGAGAAGACATTGACTTAAGGGCCTTAGTATATCGAAAACATGACTGTAAATTGTACTCGTACTTTTTCCTTTTTCTTTATTAAGAACTTAGGCTTGAAATGTTGTGTGTAGTGATGCATTTTTCTTAAACAAACAAAATGCAACTTTGGTCATGAGAAGAAAATGGGTATGTGAAAACTCTGTTGTCAGCACTTACTCAGAGAAAGAGATTGAAAACCTAAGACATGAACCTGTCTTAACTCTTAATCCCTCACAGGCTGATGTGAATGACTTGATCGTCAGAGTGGCAGAAAATGTTGCTGTCCTTTCTCTTGACTGCAGATAGGAAGTGAATTAAATGACTGAGGACAATGCCATGAGCAACTGAGCTGTACTGTTGTTTTATTTAGGTAAAAAGGTTAATGCTGGACATCTTATTCTAAGTCCTGATTGCTTCATAATACAAGATAGTTAGCCATAGTTGACAGCAATAAAATCTCAGAAATACGAAAAGAAATGTAAATAAAAAAGAATTATTTTCAAAGTGCTGAGCTTTATGAAGATGAATATTTAATAAATCTAGGTCAAACACAGATTTGCTGCTGTCTTTAGACTCTGTGTTCTAAGGGTCAGCCAGCTAAAACAAAGAATGAGAGTGGTAAATGCAAATTACTCCGTGTTTAGGGCAGACAATTTGTATGCAGGTTATGTTCAATGTATTTGTTTGTAAATCAGTATTTCCTGGGTTTGCTTGAAATATCTCATAATCGTGACACTTGCCCTTATCTCGATAGAATCATTGAACTTTTAAATACCTTCCACCTTCTTTTGTGCAAATATTTAGTTTCGGTATAAGACTGAAATATGTTCTTTTTGTTCTCATTTGGAGTATGTGGTAAAATTGGATATGAACAGCAGAGAACATAGGCGTGCTGAAAATAACTCAGTTAATGAGAAGTGTAAAAGGATTCATTATAATTCTGCATAAAATAGGATACATACCAGAGTGCATATTGAAAAAAAAATTAGATTTTTTTTTTTTAATTGAACATAAAAGGAATCAGGGAATGACATTTTTTTAAGACCAGTCTAGGTCTGTAAAACAGAGTAAATTATCTTGCTGACTTTCTCTTTTAAGAAATATATTGGGACAGAACTGGTTAAGGTTTCTAGTCAGTAACTTTGTTTAGCCCAAGAATAAGATGCCTAAGGTAGCCTATGGCTTGTGTGCTTCTGCCTCTGAGACTGAGAAGTTGGAGGTGGGATGGGAAGGGTACTTGGAGCAAATGCTGCTCTGACAGAGGAGTTCTACTTTTGTCTCCTCAGACTCCAGCAAGACCAAAGATGTTCTCCTGTGCACATAAATCTACAGCTGGGAAAAACTCAACTTTGCATGTGCCTGAATGGAATCATTGTTTAACTACAACCTTACATACAGTATAGAGCAGCTTATTAAGTTAAATTCTGCAGTATAGGCCAAAATTTGAACTCTGTTCTTCATATATAATGGTGTTAGGAAGTGTATTTCATATCAGCATCAAATTCCACAGTTTAGGATTTTTTTCACCAAAAAAAAGGTTGTCAGTAAAAGAATTTTATATTGTTGAAATTCCATTCTTTGTCTTTTTTTTCCTCCATTCTTCTGTCTTTGCCAGACACGTAACAATAGAACCAGAGTGGTACCACTGGAGTGGTAAAAGTGTGAAAGAAAAACCTTCTATGCTTCCTAGAATAACATTTGGGAAAACAGATTTGAACTAGCTCTCACCAATCCCAGTTGAATGTCTAAACTTTGAACTACAAAGGACACAATATGAATTCTTTAAAAGGATGTTGTTTAATATAGTTTGGTTTGGGAGGTATTTTTAGAAACTATGAACTCTTCAGAGCTTTCATTCAGCTTCCAGCTGAGATACAGAACTCCAAGTGGGCGATGTCTGTTAATCACACATGGCTGAAGCAGAGCGGATGGAAGGAAGTGCAATCTGAGTTTGTACAAAACTAGATATATTGAGATGAAGTTCAACATCCAGCCAAAGCTTTTGGGGACTACAAAAGGATCAAGAGTCTGTTTCATGTTAATGACTCTTGCACTAATGTAGCTTCTGAATTTTCCTGGGTATGCCAGAGTATTCCTGTGCAGGGATTTTCCTCCAGCATGGTAGATGATAATCTGATAGTCAGCATCAGATGAAAAACTGTTCTTTCCGTGGTAAATGGTAAATATGAAAAGCCAGTAGCAGTATTTGATCTACTTAGGACCTCTGGTAGTGAACCTTTTTGTTGAGAAGCTAACAAACTCCCTTAATTGAGACAGCTCTTGCACACTTATCCAAAACCTTAGACAATTGTCTATGTCAATCTCTATTACCTTTCACTTGCACAGATGCCAACCCCCTTTCAGGCAAGTCTGAAGCCTTGCTAGAAATTTAGAAAGCAGGGAAATAACACTGTGTAATCGTGCTGAAAAACAGATGCACGCTTAAAAACCAACCATTGTCTGGTTGTTAGTCAAGGGAGCTCTTTCCTCCAGCAGTATTTCATAAACAGAGTATAGTGATATTCAAGATCTCCATGGTACAACACTAACATGATTTCTTACTAACAGTGATCTTTAGTCTTGGACAGTTTTTCAACTGTTTGACCGTGTTATGGCACGTTTTATTACTATGAGTTACATCAAAGGCTTTTGGGGGGGAAAGCTAGTTACTAGAACTTTAAGTTAGTAGGGTTTGTTTTGTCAGAGTTGCATTTTCCTGTAACAGAAGTCTTTTTATTGACTCAATAACTATAAAGAACTATTATTCTTTAGTAAGTTAAAAAAAAAAAAAATCCCATATGGAAATTTAGCAAAAACAAGTAAAGAAAGGATCTTATGTTTCTTCAAAAGCAAGCACTTCCTTAGCTTCACTTCATAGCAGTGGTTCAGGATGTTATTGGAGGAAGACAAAGACCAAACATGTTGGGTCATGAAAATACTGTTCTATACGTTGTTTCTAACATTGGACAAAGTACATGCCTAGAGAAGGGTTGGGACCAGGCAGATAGATATTTTTGCCTAAATCTTTTAGCCACCAGTAACTTTCAGCTCAGAAACTAGATTTGTTTCAGGAAATTCGTATGTATGTAGCAACTCTCTGTAGATCTGAATTCCCTACTCTAGTCCAATCTTTCTCTTTTCCCATATATACTTCTGACATCCACAACATCTTCTAGCAAACATGTACACTGACTTTATTTTGGTTTCTGACCTGGCTTCTCATGGTTATATTTCATAAATTCTCACTTATATTTTGAAAGAGATACATAATGCCTCTTCATAGCCTTCATGATTTTATACAGCATAATTTCCCTGCCATATCTTTTTCCAGATTGGATAGTTCTAGCTTATTTAGCCATTGCTCATAGAGAAGTTTTTCCATGCCAGCTTGCTTGTTTTCATTGGACTATTTCCAAGTACACTGTATTCTTTTTAAGATAAAGGGACTATATTTCGAGAATGAATCTTAAATGTCTGAAGATTATGGGGTTCTATGATACATTTATGATATTCTTGGTTCTTGTTCTTTATGCTGTTCCTGTTAGCCAATGTTCGTTTTCCCTTCAGGCTTCTGAATATGGAGCAAATATCCTCAGGGAACTGTCTTAGACTCAAGAGCTTACTCCTGAGTGGTAATATGGCCATCATGTTGTTAGTGTTTATTTTCTTCTTATGCATATATTTGTAATTATCTATGGAATTATTTTATCCTAAAAATATTGACATAATTTGCTGATTCAGACCATGGTTCAGAAGATGCTACCTCAGAAGAGCACAGGAGCCTGTCCATTTTGTCTAATCCTTAGTAGTCCTATGCAGCAGGTAATTTCTGTAGTCCTTTTCTCTGACTGAGCATCCACAGTCATTGCTTTAGTGGTATTACAACATACATTTGTAAACACACATTTTAATATCTGTTCCTGGAGATGATGTCAACAAATTTTTCTATTTGCTACTTGAACCTGCTGGGCATTTTTCAACTCTGGGAGATGCCTCTGCTGACTCTTTTCTACACTGAGAATTGATCAATAATCTTTACCTTCATACCCTTTAATTAGATTTTGGTCTGGAAAGGAGACTTCTACCTAATCCTGTCACAGTTTATATTCTTGAATAGTCTCAATTTTCATGTGGCCAAAAGACAGAAGATTTTGTCAATACCTTTAAAGAAAGCCCTAGACTTATTTTACCTGGGTTTTAAAATCTTTAGGATAAAGGCAACATTGTATGGAGAAGAGAAGTAGAAAAAGTAAATCTTCATGCAAAGAAAATACTGTGGAATAAATAATCACATCTTTTTAAGACCCTGACAGGTAAGAAGAAGAAAAGTGGCTGCCAGTGGGATCAGTGAAGAACAAATTTTGTCATACAAATATAACTGTAGATTTTATAATCTATACAACATTTTTAGGAGTTCTCATGGACAGAGAGGGAGTATATAGTACAGCTTTTGATTTTCTGCTTAGGTTTGGGCTTTCTCAAAGGAATCTAAAATCTGCATAGGACTAGGTATTGAATGCAAAATTAGCTAGAAAACTACACTTCATGAATAGCTGCCCTAGTCACTAGTTAGGTAGGAAGAGTGCACTGTCTATTTAATTAAGCCCCAAAATGCTTATTCTAAGTCTACTTGTTTTTGATGTTTTCGGGGGGGGGGTGGGGGGGTGGGGGGGGTGGGTGTTAATGATGGAACAGAGAGCTCCATATTAAGGTGCAGATCACATCTACCTCGCTCAGACTGCAGCAGATTGGAGGAGGCAGAATCTGAAATTATTCTGACAAACTGGAACAATCACTTAGGAGAAAAAAAGCTACAAATCAGCATGTATAAACTCAAAATACTCTTTTACAAAAGAGCAATTAATTTACAGATTTGGGAGCAACTAATTTGTTAGGGAAAAATAAAGATTTTGTGTGAAGGTGAAAGAGACATAAATGTCATGTTACTGTCAAAACAGTACTATCCTGGCATGTACAATCAAAAGGTTCAGGACAGGGCAGGTATATAGAAAAATATTTAAAATAATCTTTTTGCTAAACTCTACAATAGTAGGTCTCAGTGGAAAAAAATCTAATGTTTCTAATGTGTGACAGATTAAGAAATATCTACAACTCTTGGAGAGTCCAGAGAAAAGCAATGAGAACAATCAGAAATCTAGTGAATTTATCTGTGAAAATAGATTAACCTACTTAACCCTGCTTACCTTGAAGAAGATAGAACTCATGTGGGACATGAAAACCTTTCAAAACATAAAAAGCTACGGCACAGACAAGTAAAGACCATTTTCTCCATATGCCAAGGGGATGAGAGAAGAAGTTGCAGCTCAGGTTGCAGAGCTAAAGATGTAGATAGTTCATTAAGGAAAAGTTTCTAACTGCAGATTGAGCAAATTGCATAAGGCAGTTTTAAAGTTTTGATTGCTAAAAAACAGAGATTAACAACAGATTAGACAAAGGCTTGTCAAAAATGTAGGTGCAATTGATGCTGTAACAAAGCTTGGTAACCAGTTCTAGGGATTCACTCAGCTTTTTGGTACTTTAACCAGAATCTTTAGATCTTAACACAATGTAAACAGGTATTAATAGCCAGAGAATTGAATAAGAAATACTGAATAGCTTTTTTAGAGATAAATGAAGTATTTAAATTTAAAACTATGTGAGAAATTTTTCAATTTCCTGTCCCTTAGTCCAAGGTTAGACAATTTAAAACAATTTGTTCTCTCAGATGGAAGACAGAGGAACAGAAATACTTACATAATATTCCTGTTAATCTTGCAGCCTCACAGCTACAGCTACAAATCAGCTTAAATGTTGGGTAATTACTTCTTATTATTATTTATCTTATTAAACAGCAATTCAGATTGAGGTTGAAACAGTACCTAATGTACCAGGAATGAAAATGAACCTACTTCAGGATGAGAAATGATCTATGGCAATCGATACTGAATAGCTGCAACAGGAGACGTCTTGGCATAGTGCAGAAACCAGTCTGCCTTAGGAACCATGCCAGGTCTAAGGTGTTTGTTCTCTACAGAGACTTTTTGCAACATAGAACTGAATTAGCTAAACAGTGACTCTGTTGAATTTACATGAAATCTTCTCTCAACCATTTTAAGTACGTTGATGAGTTTTCTGATGATGCAGAAACCTTTAACTTGTCAACACTATCTTGATTCTTTAGAATAAGGGAGACAAATATATTATTTATTCTTTCAGTCCTTGCTACTAGAGCAGGAGTTTTCCCTACTCTATGGTTTTGGGGTTTTGTTGTTTGTGGGGTTTGTTTGTTTTCTTGGATAATTTGTAAGCTGTTTTATTCATTTTATCTTCAGATATCTTTATTTTTTTACAAGGTGGCAACTTTTTGGTTAAGGATGTTTGTTCTTCATGACAAGGGATATATTTTCCCCTGCATAAGCGTGGGTTACCCTACCCAAAAATAAATTAGAATCTGAGGAATCCAACCTTAAGCTTTCCTAGGCAAAACCACACCAAAAGTATGTGGAAAGATATTTAGATATTAATATTAGAATTAAAGTTGCTCACTAATCTTCTTAAAGTTCTGAAATCTCTGAGGTACCTTTGTATTAATTCTACATACATTTCACTTTAGGACATACCATTTAACTTCCTTATTTTCAATGTCTAAACTTCCTCCCAAACCGCTAGCATCCTGCTCCTGCATGTATCAAGTGATTGAGAAGTCTGAAAAAGATGAATTCTGGGAGATACCTCTAAAAGGGCATTCACTGAAGTTTAATATTTTTCTGCACAAGTAAGGAGTAGTCAGTATACATTCTGAAGTTTCTATTGATAATTATGTTTCAGCTGTGTGCTGTTGTAGACTAATTTAGAATATGTATTTTCTGGGCTTCACATAGGAGGAAAACTTGTCTTTCCTGAAATATTAGTACTGTCTATTAACCTGCTTGTCTTTTGTCATGAGCTTTCTCTGATTGTTTTTATTCTTGTGACATCATAGCTTTCAGGCTAGTATGCTCTCTAGAGATAAAAGTTACTGAAATCTTATTTTATTTGAAAAGCATGTATTTCTGCATCTAAATAATTGAAGTGACTTTGGTTTGGTGGTTTGTTTTTTTTTGGGTTTGTTTTTTTTTTTTAGGGCTTAATCCCTCATTTCACTAATGTAAATCTTGCACTCAATGAATCATACACTACTGGCTTTATTTTTTTCCTGTACTTTCATAATTTTTAATCTTTAACCTGAACTTCAGAGTATCAGTGTACATTATATGAATTTCAACAGACCTCCTGAAGTAATTTTATTTGCATTCTTTTTTTTAAAAATGGTGCTTTTACCTATACAGCACATTGATCTAAAGATTTACAGGATTTTTAATATTTTGGGACCTGTATAATTTTTAGTCTGTAGTTTTAAAAAATTAGATTGTTTATAATGAGTGACAAGCTCCTACAAATATTCTGAAATGTTTTATTGTTCATTTTTTAGAACTATTTCCTTTGATTGCTATTTTTAATTTAAAGGTGTATCATGATTAAAGTAACATGGGATAACAAGTTCAAAATGTAATTATTTAATCTGGTTTGACATATATTGTTCAACAACCACTGAGAATGTCTATGTTCATAGTTGCGAACTACAAACCATGTGTTAACAGTGATTTTATGATGTGGAACAGTTTTTGCTTATTTATGCTTTTATCTTTATTTCAGTCATTGCCGCACTTTGAGACAATCTACTACTGCAAAATAGTATTTTATTATTTATACTTAAAGTGAGGAATACTTTTACAACTTTCTAAGAAAATATATTGGTTTACTCTCTGCTGTCTTGTCTCTATTTCTGGCAAAGTTTGACTGGGAAGAGATGAGGTGGTATGTCAGTTAGCATCCATATGTCTGTCTTATTTTAGTCAAAGTGAGCATTCTGTACTTATCTCTTCATTATAAAATGAAAAAAATTATTGATGGTCTTCTGAGCCAGCCAATTTCTTGAGCACGGTGAATCTAAAGAGTACATAACATATTAAATCCATTATTTAATGAGGACTTGTACTGGCCTTATCTTATATTTTCCTAGTGAGAAGATTCTGTAAAGAATGAATTTCAGTAATAAGATCTATTTATCTAATGTCTTGCTCCTCAGATGATCACAGAATTGTTCACCGTAACCTTTCGTCTGTTTTAAGTCTTTCATACCACCATCCTTTGTTTTTGTTAATATCTGTTCTGAAGCTTTAGTCCTCTGAAGCAAGTAGCTGGAAATCTGAGTTACATAACACAAAATCTGAATACTGGCTATTCATAGACTGGGTTGAGTCAGAGATGAGTCAAGTTATTTTGTAAGTGCAAAAGTCACATTTGTTTCAATCTTCTGATTTTTGAAATAGGATTTCTGCTGGTTTAAAAACCAGAAACTGTTATAAGGTGAAATAAAAAGGAAAGTCTTTGTAGTATTGGCTAATAAAATCAGATGATCTGCGTCGCATCTTAGACATAGTAGTTGTTCTCATGAACTATTTATTTTTTGGCTTTTGTGAATCATAGACGGAAGTCCAGTTGTGTTTTGAGCATCAGGGACAATTTTGACTAAATCACATAGAATTTCAATTTCCTAATATTATCAAAGTTCAGGAAGGAGAGAACACTCCAGAGAATTAGTAAAAAGATCAGAATAATCTTATAAATTTGGAACTCAGTTCTTGGAAACCAAAGAGGAAATTATCTGTGTTAGCGGTACACTGACTGGGTGCGGGCTACTTATCTGATGTGACTGAAAAAGAAACCAGTATGATTTTATGTATTAAGCAAAATATTTACAGTAGCAATTGTCGTAGTTTAACTCTGGCTAGCAAAATACCACGAAGCCGCTCTCACAAATCCCCCTCCCCTCCTCCAGTGGAGGGGAAGAATCGGAGGAAAAAGAAATAAGGAAGCTCGTAAAATTGAGATAAGAACTATTTACTAATTAAGTCTAAATCAATATATACAGGTACTACTAATAATAAATAATTAAAATAGTAGAAAATGAAACATATAGTACAACATATGCAATATGATACAATATGATACAATTTCCCACCATCCACTGACCAATGCACACCCAGATGCTGAGTGATGAAAATCAGACCCAGAGAGCCCAAGAACCACAGCCCAAGAGCCACAGCCTGAGGGACGGAGCTCAGGAGCCTACGCAGCAGATTCCGAGCAAACCTTATCACCGATAACACGGCCAGAAAACTCAAAACAACCCACCATCTCCCACACGAATGAGCCAGCACAGGAGTTGGCAAAGCAGCTAACGCAGGAGGGTGGGCAAGTTGCCCAGAGAGACGAGCAAGGGAGTAAGGGAGAGAGAGAGAAGGGAAGAGTAATGGCTACCGGACCCCCTTCCCCACCCCAAGAGACCGGAACATGACGTACTATGGGATGAAATACTTCCTTGGTTAGTCTGGGTCAGCTACAGTATCTGAAGTGGACAAAAGACCCTGAGTTCAGTACAGGCCATCCCCAGCACCAGCTGAGGCCTTATCAATGTTTTCACTTAGTGTCCAGCAACATAGTTCCCTGGCAACCAGAGTAAAGGGAGTTAGCCCTTTCCTGACTGAACCCAGCATAGCAATGATGAAATGTTAATGAAGTGTTGCCAGATACTGTTAAAAATTTGTGTGGAATACTATGTAGGAGTAGGTGATTATGTACAGGAATGGAATAAGTACAAAGAACACTTACCAGAGGAAGAAATACGTAACAGTTCCTGAAATAAAAATAAAAAAAAATTTAAAAAAGGATATATCCTATAAAATAACACAAGAAGTGCAGTGGTTCTTAGCCATTAAGGAATGGTAATTCTTTCCAATAAGAATGGTGTGAGCAAAAGGTCGTATTTGAGAACTGGGCCTGTTGAGTGCAGGAAAGTGATACTACGATGTACTTCTCTCCAGTATTGCGGGAATTAACTAGAATTCTTTTTTACTATCATGCATCATGCTTTCCAAACAGAAGGTACAATTAATTCAGTGAAAATGTAAATTAAATTGAAATTGCTTTCTTAAGACCTATTTAAAAGAACAGCTAGCTAATAAAACATTTCTAGAAAGAAAAATCTTCTAACAAAAAGTACCCACTGAAGGCTTTAAATAACCTGATAAAGACAAAATAAATTCAAAAAGCACAAATACCCCTAAATTTATGACTTTTTAACTGTTGTATTTGGTGTATATGTATGTTTAAAATAAAAACCATATTTAATCTTAAATATCAATATTAAAAATTCATTTTAAATATTACAATTGTCTTTGGGGTTAAGCCTAATGAGAAAAGAAAATTATTATATTAACAAATTACTCCCTTATGCACAGAAATGTTGGAATTTATTCAATCTGAAACATTTCTTGTCATGTTTCTAAGTATGGATTTCAAGAGACACATTTAATTTAGCATTGTGATAAAGATCATCTTTCAAAAATTCAGTCAGTTACTGTCCTTAAAACTGACCATATCAACTCTGCTTGTAATCTTGCCCTTTTATGTTTTTGTGTGGAGGAATACAGAGAAAATTGAAAGAAAAAGAGCCATAATTTGAATATTCTCATATAAGAGGGTTTGTTTGGTTTTTGCTTTCATAAAATAATCTTATATTCATATTAGTTATTATCTGCACAGTTTGACAAGGACAGCTGATTTTGGTCAGAACAAGGAGACCATTGAGATGACTGAAGCAATCTGTTAGTATGCCTGTATGTGATGTGTCCTAAATCAAGTTCTTGATCTGAGGTGTGACAATGCAACATTTTCAATTTCTCTTTCTTTATTTTACTAAGTACTATAATAGTGAAATTATTCGCTACTTTAGATAGTGAACTGTTATTACTGTCCTATAGGTTCTGTATATTGACATGAAAAACAAAATTTCTGCGATTTCTAACCTATATTCTAGCCACTGGGGGAGGGAAAAAAATCCCATATTGGAATACTTATGCTGATCTGTGTACTATATAGACTATGTTGATTTGGACAGACTTCTGATCCCCTGAAAGATGAAGCCTCAGGCAGGATTTTGGCTCTAGTGCTAAATACAAAATTTCCAGACAAAAAAATACTTTTTCAAATTTAATTATTTCCCTGCCAATATCTTCTCTCTGTTTACATTTAGTCAATCCTTTCTGTTCTAATAAGTTTCCAAAAAATGTATGATTTCAGTTATTTGAGATTAACCAAGCAAATATATTTTGAGACTTTTGAAATAAATGTGTGGCTTTCATACAACTTATGAAGTGGAATTAAAAATCACATGATATTCCAAATCTAAAGAAACACAGTCTGTATTAGAACAAAACATATGCTTATCATTAGGGGCTTTGAAGAATAACCACCATAAATACCATCCCAGAAAAAAAGTAGATTCTTTTTATTAACTAATGATAGTGAAAAACTTTTTTCATTTTTCCAAGCAAGCATTTCAGTTCAGATGTCTGAAATAATACATTATTCTTAGTCTACTGAATTAATTACTTCAGTTTTGAATCTCTGTTTATTCTTCATCTCATCTGTGTAATGTATCATGTTGTTTAATCCTTCTAGGGTATTTCTATATGTTGTTTATCCCAGAAGTCTTTCACATTAATTTTAATAATATCTCCTCAGTTTTATGTAAAAGGGTAATTTCAAGATAATACCATATAATTATGATGATCTGGCATTATCAATAGCTATTCTTCTGGTTGCAATAATCTGGACAAAATGTGCTAGTCTTGTTTCTTATCAAAGCAGAAACATTCAGTGAAAGCTTACTGTTTTGAAGAGGAAGGTTTATAAGGCTTTTGACATTCTGGTAACCTCAGATGAAATCTTATGTGCCAAAAGTTAAGGACCAAATTTGGTTAATGCATTTGACTTTGATATAGCCAGGATTTAATCTGAAGCTTCTATTCTAGGATTTATTTGGCAAAATTATGCAGTCTACAAAGTGCAAAGATGATAAAGGAAGAAATCTTGTTTTTCATTTTATGAGGAAAAAAATAATCTAAACATTATAACTAACTTGCAGTATGACTGAGTTAATAGAAAAGAAACGTGCTTATGGAACACATGGAAATGGTTTTAATTCTGTAGCCTCAGAAGTACACCAATATTAGGGAAAATGGCATGATGAATGCCTAAATTTTTTAGGAATCATAGAAATTATTATTATTATCTAATTACTAAAAACATTGTGCATAAGGACATACAGGGATCTGTTTTGCAGTTTGGGAGTGGTGCCAGAATACAGTACTTGTATGCAGACAAGGTTTTGTGTTTCTTTCCTGAGAGTTAACAGCTAATAATTTCTCAGCCTCCAAGGAGACTTGAGTTTTGTTTTTTCAGATGTACTAACACATTGATCTGTTTCTTGGTCATCCAGAAAACAGTGTACATTCTTTGCTAAGCATATTAAAAACTTATTTCCATTCCTCTTCCTCATCAGTGCTGGCCACCCCTTTATCACAGACTGCTTTGGGTTTTGTCACATCCTCTAGTGAATCTCGCTAGGCTGATGCAACACGTCTCCTGCAAGTTTACTGCCCCTGTGGAGGGGGAGATGAAAAGAAACATGTTCTAGCATTTTCAGTTGGCGTTCTGATGCATTAATTTAAATGCCTAATGAAAGGATAGGGTTTGTGTGGTCATGCTGGACCAGCACATGAATTTCTCTCTTACAAGGCTGAAAGTTTCTGGTATTAGGCAGGACATACGCATCAGTGGCAGGAATATGCTAAACCACTCCTACAAGAGGACATCGGTCAGAGCAGTTTGATTTTGCTCTGTCCTTTCTTATCTATTTGCATGGGTTCAGTATCTTGGCCCAGCGTGATAGGCTATGACAGTACTTCTGCCATTGATACAGAACTTCATGGTCCTAATAATTGCCAGCACTCCAAAGTAATTTTCTCCTCCTATTAAGCTATTTTAAGCTTTAGTCTATTTTAGTTTTTCAATTTTGTAAGTGCCAAAAATGACATAATAATGAAAAATCCATTGCATGAAATCATGAGAAATTACAAAATTTTTGCCCCCACTTCCAAGTATGTGGAATCTGCACACTCATTTTATTGGATTCCACAGTTCATTCGAAGTGATGATGCATGTCATTGATAGCCCTCTGATTTCCCACAAGACTCTAAGAAAATGCTAAGTCAGCAGCATTTTTGCTTAGAATATGCCTTCCAAATTTCAGCTATAAGGCTAAAGTATTATGAGCAGAAGATGCCATTCATATTTATTTTGTATAAATTACTTTGTTACAGTTGCTGGTCATTTACAGAATTTGTTAACGCTATGGAAGCACACTGAGACTATCTTCACGTTGATCAAGGTGCTGAGATTGGAAAGTGCTAACATTTCTAAGTGTCCTGTCATCATAGATTTCACTATAAAAGAAAACCTTCTGTTGGCAGAAGTAGCAATTATTTGCTATATAATCGAAGTGAGGATACATATTAATTCAATTTCTTTTTCTCTTCACCTGTGTTGATTTTTTTAATAAAATATATTCAAAGCTAGGAAAAGAAACCTATTGGCATAATATTTGGGAATTAATCTGTATTTGGCAAACTACAATAGTTCATATCCAAATAAGACTTTTGGTTGACAATATAATTGAATAAATCATTAAGTACTAGTAAAAGAACTTAATATAAATGAGCTAAATAAGAATAAAGTTAGGATAGCGTTTAATTGTCATCAAAGTTGTTTTGAAAGTTTTAAACTAAGCCATCTGTGAAATATTATGCTCATAATGCGTTATCTATATTTTCTGTAAGCAGTCTAAGCTAAACACAACTGAAGGTTGAAAGCTTGCCATGACTCCGTTAATACTTTTACTTTTCACCAAATTAAATAAGCATTCTCTCTCTCACACACACATACATAGCTATAGTTTTAACAGTGACAGTCCCTGGTTCGTACGCAGCATTTGGCCCACCAGAAAGTGCTGCTGTCCCTCTTTCATGCATTTAACTGTGGCATTGGCTAAAAACTTACAGAATGCAAGTTAAATTTAGAAAAGTAGGCCTCCAATTATAATGAGAATATAAAGTAAATTTATCATACTCGTATCAAGAGAGAAAGAAACCATTATAAGTTCTTTGAAAGACTTTAATAACAGACTTTATTTTCATGTCAGACTTTTTATGATTTACAGACTACTTTTTTACAGAAGAAATAATAATATTAAAAGTGTCTTCTGCAATGTGAGAACTTGTTTGCTATTGTTTACAATTAAAATCAGTGTTCAAGTGTCAAGAGGATTAATCTATATTCTTAGTTCCCATAGATGACTGCTTCCTGGATATTGGCTTTCTTCTCAGGGAGTTTATGCCAGATTTTGTAGTGGAAAAACTCAGCCTTGAATATTCTTGTGTACGCTTAAAGGACAGGGTTGCTTTTTGGTTTTGTTTGCTTTTTTCTTTGGTTTTTTTTTTTGTTGATTATTGGGTGTGGGGTTTTTTTTGTTTGTTTGTTTGTTTTTAAATTGCAGATTTTTCAAATTGATTTAAAACTAGAAAACCTTGTTGGTCTACCAATAGTATAAGGACAGCACTGGTAAAATGTCTACATGGGAATGGCATCAAAATTAGGCAAATGCATGTCATGAAATATCACCATCAGTTATGGTTAGTAAATCATGGCCATGGGCAGAACAGTTGACTTGACAGTTCATTAGGAAAGACAGGAGTCAGAAAGCAAGACACTTTAATAACCAAAATACTTGATATTCTAGACAACTAGTCTTAATATCATAGGAAAGACATAGTTTACTGAAATTAATTTTTATCTATCACTCTTGTAAGAGTTACTACTATAAAAGAATCATTTGGTGCAAAGCTAGCTGTTGGAAAACTTGGGTTTATTTGATTTATTTTTTGTGGAGGGAATAACTGTCTAGATTCATACTGCCAGCACTTAAGAATCCTAAAGATAACAAATGTTGTAAGAAGTCAGAATAAGAAGATAATTTCATTCAGGGGCAGAAAGTGGAGCATAAGACAAGACACACAGATTGGTAGAGGCAGACAGCCATTCCTAGCAGGAGGATTAGATGAGTCCTTTTGGCCCTGTGGCAACCTAACTGTTGTTATGTTTTCAGTAGTAATCATTGTTTAAGAAGTTTGAGGAGCATTCTGAAAAAATTATACAGAGTAGATGTCTGTCAGGCATTTGTCCTAAATACAAGCAACTATGGGAGATAAGGCCACAAACATTAGTGTCTGCTTCTTAAAAGTGCAAGTAACAGATTGTGGGGTGGATCAGGAGTGGTTATGTTTTCAATATTGAGACATGATGCATGGAATGACAGTAATTTGTTTTCTGTAATAAATAAGAGGGAGACACATGAAAGAATAAAAATGTAACGTCAGACTTCAAAAGGAATTTTAATTGCAATATTACCTAGTGCTTTAAAAAAATATAT
Organism: Rhynochetos jubatus; assembly: GCA_027574665.1. Taxonomy (NCBI): domain Eukaryota; kingdom Metazoa; phylum Chordata; class Aves; order Eurypygiformes; family Rhynochetidae; genus Rhynochetos; species Rhynochetos jubatus. The sequence continues at coordinate 121,425,418 of CM050649.1, read as the reverse complement.
ATAGTATAGGGCTAGTAAGACATAGTCATTTCCAGAAAATAAGCTTCAGGGTCTTTTTGAGATGCTTGCAACATACAGAGTAGATGTTTTTCTTGCTTTTGCCACATGACATTCAGGTCTGATTCTTTAATTGTTCACTTAGGAATTGATATTCCATATGAGTATGTGAAGTTGTATCTGTAAAGCAGCCATTATCTTCCAGTTTTCATCACCGAATCTCATCTGCTTTTGTCACCTCAAGATTAGATTATGGAAATAGATTTTATCTAAAACTGTGTTTTAAATCAATACGCAAAGAGCAGCTGACATAGATCTAGATATTCAGTTTATTAGTAAGCACTCTAGCCTACCAGTAACACTGAACAGAGAAAACCAAGTGGAGAACTTGTGATATTCCTGTGGAACTTTAAGGTGAATGATGTAAAGGCTATTAATGCTTGGGGTGGGCTTCATACTACATTGTGCTATGCCTTTCACAGTTTTGTACTGGAGACTATAAAGTTGTAACCTATAAATCAGTATAATTTCAAATAAGATTTCAAAGGTGAGCTTGAAGGGAATCATGACATTTAGGACAATTTCTGATTTTATTTATTTATTTTTTTTAGAAAAATAATTCCTTCCAGTTTGAAGAGAGATTCTCTTGTTGACATCTTGGGTTTAATGGAGTATAGCTGGTTTTGCATTGAGATTTCATACTGCAAGCTTTATGTTAGTTAACAGATCCATACAAACGGAAGGATTAGGAAAAGAATACTACTTGAAATAGTAGTCAAGCTATTTTAATAACAAGATTCTCCCTTTGATATCAACTGAAGCCTCTATCAACCTTTGAAAGAAAAGGACTAACCCCTACTGTGTACTGTCCTTAGACTGACCACAGGGTTCATCTTCACTTTATTGGAAAATCCTCCTTTTTATTAATACTTGTTCTAGTTATTTTAGAACTGCATCAGGAGTAAAATGTTTGATTTTTAAAGAAGGTTAATGAGATTTTTTTTTTCCAAAGATATAAGTGAATGACATTTTAATATCTTTTACTAGCATTCAAATCTCTGACCAAGCAATTTTAGTCATCAAAGTTTCGTGTCTATGTGTCTATCTTAGTAATATTTTGTAAAACAGAAGAAATACTCTGAAACAACACTCTTGTCTTTGTGACTTCACTCTGATGGAGGGCGTCTCTGTTTCTCCTGATAGCCTGCATGAAATAAATGAATGTGCAAGAGTGACCTAGCAGCCATTTTCTTCAGTTATCCAGGACTACAACTCCTGGTATTTGCCAGACCAGTCTGAGTGAAATTTAATAGAAAAGTAAACACTTCTTTATTCTAACAAAATGAGAACTAGAAAGTTGTTACTAATAATGAGCAGAGATGCAAGGAATTGAAATAATTCAGTAACTATTTGTGTTAACGCTACTAGCATTGTTTATTACTAACACACTTGATGATAACATTGTCTACTAGGAGTTCCCCTACCCTCATTGCATGTCACTGTGATTCCCACTGACTGCTACTGCTCACCCAGGGGTTCCTAATATTCTTAGCCTTCATCGTTAGTCAAATAAAATTATAATCTTAGAAGAACTTGCTAATGAAATACAATCAGTGACAATATTGACTTTGGGTGTGCAAAAGTACATTACAAACCTTCTAGCAAGGCATCCACAAACAGTTTTAGTAACTCGTTGATGAGTAAACAAACACCACTGGTTGCCTGTGTAAGTGGAAATAAGAATATTTTCTATAAAGTATAACTCTAATACATTTAAAAAAGCAAACATTTTTTGTGATAATAAGGAGTATGGTATATTAATTAGTGTCATTTGGAGGTTGAACTTCAAAAATAGTAAGGGAAATATTTATAGACTTGGTGTGTCTTGATATCAGCTCACTATAAATACAGCATATGAAAGCTGAAGAAGGCTTTCATACCATAGATGGTATTTTAGGATAAGAGATGGTACCCTGAGGCAAGAGTTAGGGGAAAAGAGCTGGGAAAGAGTGATGGCTAGAGGAAAAAATGTAGAAAGAAAAAGGAATTGGAAATAACAGAGAGAGAAGGTTGAAGGAAAAATAGGCAGAAACTGAAAAAAGCAAAATATTGATGCATGGGAGGAAATGGTCTGAACTAAAATCCTGCACCTGGGTTGGGACAATCCCAAGCACAAGTACAGGCTGGGTGGAGAATGGATCAAGAACGTCCCTGAGGAGAAGGACTTGGGGGTACTGGTGGGTGAGAAGCTGAATATGAGCTGGCAGTGTGTGTTGGCAGCCCAGAAAGTCAACCATATCCTGGGCTGTATCAGAAGAAGTGTGGCCAGCAGGCTGAGGGAGGTGATTCTCCCCCTCTACTCTGCTCTTGTAAGACCCCACCTGGAGTGCTGTGTCCAGCTGTGGAGTCAGCATACAAAGGATATCAGCCAGTTGGAATGAGTCCAGAGGAGCCCATGAAGATACACAGAGGGCTGGAGCACCTCTGCTTTGGGGACAGTCTGAGAGAGTTGGGCTTGTTCAGTCTGGAGAAGAGAAGACTCCGGGGAGATCTTATAGCACCTTCCAGTACTGGAAGGGGCTACAAAGAAGCTGGAGAGGGACATTTTGCAAGCGCAGGGAGTGACAGGACAAGGGGTAATGGGTTTAAACTGAAATCCGGGAGATTCAGATTAGATGTAAGGCAGACATTCTTCCTGGAGAGGGTGGTGAGGCACTGGAACACGTTGCCCAGAGAAGCTTTGGGTGCCCCATCCCTGGCAGTGTTCAAGGCCAGGCTGGATGAGGCTTGGAGCAACCTGGTCTAGTGGAGGGTTTCCCTGCCCATGGCAGGGGGTTGGAACTAGATGATCTTTAGGGTCCCTTCTAACCCTAACCATTCTATGATTCTATGAAATTTTCTTATCTCACTGGGTTATGGCACCATGTAGCTGCACAGCTTCTGCTCTCCCATGTCCAAGTTGAGCCTTCAGTCCTTCACTGGGACTTTTCACATGCTTGCAGAGTGAGATGGAATGATGTGGGTTTTGGCTGGATTTGGCTCCCATGCAGAGTACTCCTTCCTGTATCACTATGCAACTTCAGCACTTGGTTGTTGCTACATCAAGTGTACAAATTTATTTCTGTTTCCAGGGATTAACTTTACCATAAGAAAGTATGCCTTATAAGGTATCATTCCTGAATGGAGGACAGGGAAGAGCCATAGTTTCTTAGCAATGACCGCTGAAGGACAAATTTCCAGAGAAAAGAGGTTTATCACCTTTGTGAGCTAGCAAAAGCTCAGGAAAGCTCTGAGGACAGAAAGAAGCATGTTAACAACTACAAAACACCACAGAAGGAGTAAAAATCCTTTTTATATTCTAGGCTCGACTTTCTCTTCTGCTGATTTCTTAGTGTGGGCCACACAGCCTTTTGTCTCTGCAAAGGGAGAATATAGTGAGTCAATTCAAGGAAGTCAGGGCAAAAGGGAAAACTAAGATCAGTGGGTCACAGGATATTTTGAGAATGACTGAGCCTTGCATGAGGGTGAAGCAGGTAGGAAAAACAAGACCTGTGAGCAAAAAATCAAAACAGTAAATGAGACTGGGTAGGAAACCAGTACCGATCCTGTTAAAATAAAAACATTTCTGCTTTTTTAAGAAAATTAATGACCTAAAAATGTTATCACATCTAAAACTTGGTTTATTAGGATAATGTGAAATCTTTTCTAGCTCCAAGATATTACTAGAGTTTATAGCATTAAGTAAAAGTAATTGTATTTCTTCACAAAACCAAAACAAAGGAAAAAAAATACCCTTCCCCCATTCAAAAATATTCCAAAATCTAATTATTCAAAGCATAAAAACTTTATCAATTAGTCTAAATTTGAATACAAACTGACATGGTTCCATTTTTATAAAAGGTAACAGAACAAAATCTTGCTGAATTTTCACAAAGAATAGATGCCTATAGTTTTATTTCCAAAAGGAAAATGTTAAAAAAAAATAAATTGTCTTTAAGTGACTCTTTAGAAATACACAGTTAAGAAAGCAGCACTGAAACAGTTTTCATTTTGTGGTAGTGCAAAGTGAAATTCATGTTCTACCAGAACAGATGTTGGATAGAACACATTTAACAACCAGATTTCTGTAAGGAATGCTAGAAAAAAGAACTCAGTTTGTATCAATGCTTTTGTGCAAAGGTGTAAAGATATTAAAAAACATACAGAGAGATATTTGGATTGATATTAGTAAATTCATCAAAACAAGTTTATCCATAGAAAGGACTATTTTAACTATAAAATCTGCGAGAGGAGAGAGAAAATAGAATGAGCTCTAGTGTAAGAAGAGATTGTGCTGTAGTGCTATGTGAGTCTTACAGGATTTAAATGACAGTTTACGTGCTTAAATTCAAGAGCAGGTCAGAAAGCTTATTTGAAATTAAAAGACATCACATACTGGACTTTGCTGCTCCTTTGGCATCTACTTTTCACTTTCTATAGAAAATGATCTGAGAAATTAATGTGGTGACCTAAGAAATTTATAAAAGACCTGGTTGCTATGTATATGCCAAGCGTTCTGAAGCTCATGTCCACAATCTTGTTCAAAACAGCCTTTGAGACCACGGTGGTGTCCACTAAATATGTGGACTTTTTTTGTTTGCTTTTAAGCTGCTGCTCTCCTCCTTCATCTTTTTCATCGAAACTAAGACCTGGTCATTATTCTGATGATAGCATCTTGGCATGCTTCCCTTCTGCCATTAAACGCAGAGTCGAACAGGAGCTTCTCCTGTTATGTCTTTTGTAAGTGAGGAGAGTTCATTCCCCATTTTTGCACTGCAGATTACCAAAACATTTTTGTATTAAACAACCATTGAGCTCAACCCAGTTCCTGGTCTATGAATGAAAGTTTGTCAATGATGGAAGAGATCAAAATCTTTCATTTTTTCTTTCTATCCAGTCTGATAATTTTATATTTAAAAACTGTCTTGAGCATGAGGAAGGTGAATCATGTGCTATTTTGTGTTCTAGCATATTAGGAGCCAGAAACTGGGATACATGGCATTGAGTTTTCAAAACTGAACTGAGATAGGAAAGAAGAACCCATTTTCTTTGCTGGTGTTTTCACAATAAATGTAAAACACAGACATTTCCACACCTTGATGCTCCTAAACAGAGTGAGAGTTGGGGTAGGGAGTGTTCTACTTAGACTTCTTTCATTAGGTAAGTAATTAGCATCCTAAATTTGCATGGACAGAGGTATAATCTTGAGTGTTACGCTTAAATATCAGAACAAAATGAGAATTCAGAGATACCTCTCTGCTTGCATGTGGGTTGTGTTGTGTTTTTTTGTTTGTTTTTGGGTTTTGTTTGTTTGTTTGTTTTTGGGGGGGTTGTGTGTTTGTTTGTTTGTTTGTTTATTTTTTGTTAGCTCTGAGTGTGACTGTTTTGAATGGTCCTGGGACTGTGCCTTCTGCAGGACCCTGACCACCTATCTCAACAGGATATCTGAAGAATAAAACCAGCAATTGCTCTTTGCTGGATTACAGCTAATCCAGATATTCGACAGAATAATTCTATCCCTTAAATATAAATTTATAAATAATAGTGATGGAAAAATTACGTACCTCCTTCAAGCTAGACTGAAATATTTCTTTTCTGCTTGGATGCTCTTTAAATATGCTTAAGGGTAACCTCTCTGGCCTCCTAAGTACCTTCCTAAAAGAATGACTTGATTCAGGGTTCTTAAAGATTGTTGAAACCCATTTTACTCAAATCTTCCCTAAATTGGTTTGCCTCAGATAGCCATGAATATAAACATAAGAAGATAAATGAAGAGTCTAAATGCAGAAAGTTGTAGTTTTCAAATATATTTTTTAAAGTAGTAGAGTCAGACGACATTCTGAAATCTAATTTTCATTATATTTAGCTTGCGTATTATACCCTGTCAACAATAATAATGAGCAGTCAGTTTATTAACTCAAGACTTTTATCTACAACTTTTCAATTTTTTGTTATTTAATATATTCTTCTTCAGTTGTCATCTACCTATTCCATAGGTATTTATTTATTTTATTCTTGCCTCATGTCTTTCAAGAGGTTGATACTGCCTCGGAGTAGAATGATAATCAAGCTGTATCACTTTGTTGTTCCCTGAAGTAGGGATACAGGGAAATCATAAATAATGCAGTGACTGCAGCACTAGAGTAGGAAACAATAAGAATGCCAACAAAGTCATGATGAAAGTAGGGACTAAGTTTGGCAATATTATGGAAGTGGCAGTAGGCATACTTGCCAAAACTGGTAGAGCTAGAAGGAAAATTAACTGTGTTCAGAATTCTTACTTTGGAAAAAAGTAAGGATCAGTTAAGAAGCCTAGTGGTAAGAGCAGAAAAAAAATACACTTTTTTTTTTTTCCGAAGGAAGTATTTTATCATGTGTCACTCCAGAGAACATATTTTACCCAAGGAGACACAGCCACCTTTCTAAAGAAATGGGAGGTAAAGTTTAGTGTTATATTTAGTCATGGGTATAGGCACATACAGTGGGGGACCTAGCAGATAATTGACAGATCTAGTATAAATGAATTGGATGATAACTTCAAAAGATGAGGTGTATAAAGCTTGTTGTCAGTTGACCTCAACGATAGGTTCCTTCTATCTAAGGGCAGAGTCATCATTGCTTTGCTGATAGTTATGCAGTTCCAGTGCCTTCAGTTGGGAAATTAAGGCTTCAAATGTATGTGGAACTGAAGCTGACCGCATTGCTATTCTGGAGAAAACTCCTGTAACATTTGATATGGCTGTATAGCTTTTGAGCCTTTGAGATGTGAATGGCAGAGCTCTGAGTAAAGAGCAACAGAGATAGTAAAAGGAACCAGTTAATATGAATTGATGTCAAAGGTTTTTTATACCTAATCAGGATAGATTTTGATGAAAAAAGTCATCCTAAGCATGATTTCCAAACTGACTGTATGATCTATTGTCATGGTTTAGCCTTATCTGGCAATTAAGTACCACTCAGTCACTCGATCACCTCCCTTTCCTCACCCCCAGTGGAGAAGGAGCAGAGGAAAAACAAGAAGAGCTCATAGAATTGAGATAAAAACTAATTAATAATATAAATTAAAATTATAGTTATACTAATACTAACAATACTGCTACTATTAAGTAATTAAACCAGTAGAAAATAGAACATAATGATACAGTAGCTCACCACATGCTGACCGAGACACAGCCAGGTCCCAGAGCAGTGAAACAGTCCCCCAGCCTGAGAGCCCCGGCGCAAGGAGAAATGCCACCAACCCCCCAAACCACTAACAAAAGAACCTGTTTCTCTGCTAATCCTGCTAAGACCTAACAAAAGAGCTAGGACCCAGTTATCAAGCTATCCAAAGCCTTAATGATCCTCCACCCCCAGGCCCAATTTTGCACCTTTAAGAATTTGCATGTGCACACTCAGCCTGAACACTGAGCCTGACATTCCTTGGAATGGACCAAACCCCTTGGCCACTGTGGGCCAGCCAGCTCTGTGTAAGAGAGGAGCTCGTTCCTGCCTGAAACCAGCACATCTGTTTAGGACATGCAGACATGTATGCACACAATATTGAGGTGCACTCTCGTATAAAAATGTTGCTAACTGTCAAGAAAGTGTTCTACAGGCAGATGACAACTACGTAGACTTTTTGGTGTAAGAGCTTCAAGTAAATGTACAAGCAGACAAGAGAAGTCAGGTCTGACTTCTGTCTGAAAATCAGGACCTGGAAATCTAGTGCTAGAGTTGCTTAAAATTTTGCAGATAGTAAGCAGACCAAGCAGATCGTCTGACAAAGTCATACCATTATATTTCATTGGCTTTTGGAATTGATTTATTGTAGTGAAGTAAATATTCATTGTTCTCCTGAGGGCAAATTTGGCTCATTGTGGCCTCAGGCACATCACTTGGGAAGCAATCACTTTAGAGTGACAGCTAACAAGTTTATTTTCTCCTCTGCATAGCCATTATACTGTAACACTTTTCAAGCTTCACACATGCATTGTTATTTTAAAGTATATGCTTCCTACATGTAAAGGCTATTTCAACTACATTAACAAAGGCTGTTCGTGAGCTAAAACTGACTGTGAAAGTAAGCTAAAACTCTGGATCATTTTGGGGAAGAATTAGCCTGAAAACATGAACTGAACTGTCTCTAGATGCCTAGATTTCAAACATAAACCTGGGATGTGGGGGAGTTTGGGTGATTTGTGGGGTTTTTTTTGTTTTTGATAAAATTATTTCTAGCCTGAAATGTCATTCCAGAAATACTGGTGATTCATGATTGTAAACTAATGCTGTCTTTTCTCTCATGTTATTTTGGTCCATCAGAAGACTAGCACAGAAGTCATTTGTTCTAGACAGCTACACTTCCTTCCTGCACATTAAACCAAATGTATGTTGTGGTAAGGAAATCTTATATGTAGTTTAACATCAAAATATGGGAGTTGCTGTTGATACTACGGATGTCCACAACAGAGAATCATAGAATGGTTTGGGTTGGAAGGGACCTTAAAGATCATCTAGTTCCAACCCCCCTGCCATCGGCAGGGACACCCTCCACTAGACCAGGTTGCTCAAAGCCTCATCCAGCCTGGCCTTGAAGACAGACAGGGATGGGGCACCCACAACTTCTTTGGGCAACTTGTTCCAGTGCTTCACCACCCTCTCTGTGAAGAATTTCTTCCTGATGTGAATAAGTATAGCTAGAGAAGTACATCTAGAAAGGAGCAGCTAATACAGCATTTACTCCAGAGATCAGTAGAGATTACCTTTTTTTATTATTTCTGACTATCCTCCAACTTCTTTTGATGCATTTTGTTGTCAGTTCTGTTTTTCACCTGTGCTGTGTTCACGTTAAGTGTATTTTAGAGATTCTTCTTAGTCATTTAGTCTGGTGCTTTGAAACATTATGACTGTTTGTGCTTGCAAAGTCCATTACCTTAATTGTTCAAAACAAGTTTTGGACCACTATTTCCATGCCCTGCTCTAATGACCTTCTTAATCTTCTGCTATTGATTACTCTTTGAGACGAGAAAGTGAACAAAATTTTTGGTTGATACAAAAGTACAAGTCTTCATTCATCATTCACACTTTGATTTATTTATTTACTTATTTTTTAGTTAAAGCAATTGTCATTCATAGGAAAAGTGTTGTTGTAACCAGAATAGAGGAGTAATTTGTAATTTTTTTCTTAGGATCCATACCTATTTTCATACAAATTTCTTTTGTTAGTGTTATGGGTTGACCTTGGCTGGCCACCTGCTGCCTACCCAGCCACACTAACACTCCCTTCCTCAACAAGATGGAGGCGAGAAGATAAAATTAAAAGCTTGTAGGTCAAGATAAGGACAACAGGAAGATCACTCACCAGTTACTGTGATGAGCAAGACAGACTTAACTTAGGGAAAATTAATTTAATTAGTTGTCAGTTAATAAGAGTGTAGAATTATAAGAAATAAGAACAAATCTAAAAACACCGTGGCACCACCCCTTCCTTCTTCTCAGGTTCTACTTTGCTCCCAATTCTTCTACCTGTCCTCTCCAAAGTAAGGCAGGTGGACGTGGAATGGGGGTTGTGGTAATTCATCACACATTGTCTCCGCATTGTCTCTGCTGCTCCTTCCTCCTCATGTTCTTCCCGTGCTCCAGCATGTCCCTTCCACGAGAGACAGTTCTGAATGAACTTCTCCAATGAGAGTCCTTGCCACGCACAGCAGCTATTCACAAACTCCTGCAATGTGGGTCCCTTCCATGGGTGTGTGGTCCTTCAGGAACAGACTGCTCCAGCATGGGCCCCTCTTGGAGTCACAGGTCCTGCCAGGAACCTGCTCCAGCATGGGCTTTCCATGGGGTCACAGCCTCCTTTAGGGATTGTCTCACCTGGTCCAGCAAGCAATCCTTCATGTGTGCAGGTGGAACTCTGCTCCACTGTGGACCTCCATAATGACCATTATTTTAAGCAGAAATCCACTAAGTTAACGAGCTAAATTCAAAGACATTTAGTTCCAATCCATGCTACAAGACTTTCTGTAGTCTCATGAGTGCAAAGTCACCAGATTCATGGAAGCCCAAGTACCACAGTGCTTCATGACAGCAAGAGTTCAGAATATCCCCCTTTTGCCATACCCTTTGGTAAATCCTTGCTAGGATAAATGCATTCCCACTGTTACAGACTATTAATTACTTTCAATTTTTCTGCTGTTCTTTATAGTTATTTACTTCCTTATTTTTTTCCATATGTGAAGAAGCAAGGCTTGTGTACCCTCTGAATTTTACCATTAGGTCTGGTTTCTGTAACACTGCCTGTAGTACACTGGAGGAATTGCAAAAACTTAATTTACAGTTAAAAACTGCTGAGGACTTTGTAAATAAAATATAAACAGGAAAGGGATGAACAATACTGTAGATCTAATTTGTTTTATTGATTTTGTTTTGGTATCGATTTTGTCTTATGTTTCCTCCTCTTCTGAGACTGCCTCCACAAATAAACTTCTTTGTGACACGTGTTTATATTGATAGCATAATATGGTGTGCAATACAAAAAAAAGTCTGTTGGGAAAGTGGCAAGCTTTAACATCTAGATATGGAGACAGTTATGTGGTACTGCCTATCTAAGGAGGGACTTCAGGGTTATTTCATTTTATATAGTATGTCTGTCAGATACACTGGAAAAGAATATTATTAACAGTTTCTGGTTTTATACTTCTGTGTTTAGGCTCTAGACTTAGAGATTCAGGGAACTAAGATGACAATTTCCATTACTATGTTTCCTAGCTGTGATGTATTTCATAAAGATATTGCAGAGTTTTCTACACGTCTTCCACAGCTGTAGTGAGTTACCAATTTCTAAAATGAAAACTTTAAATACAGTAAAACTAGACCAATACAATAAATACCAGTATAATAACCTGAAGAGCTGTGAGCTCATTCATAGGTTTCCTGCATAATAATATAAACTCCCCAGAGCAAGACACACCATTTTACGTGGCTAGTTATAATACCAGTAAAAATGAAATACCTACTCTGATATTAACTTGTAGGTGTCATCTGAAATCCCACTTGTAATATGCCTATGGGTACATTTATAAACACAAGCTCATGAATTAAGTCTATCCTAGAAACCATAAGTTCATGCTACTTTTCTGCTTGGCCTGCATAATTCACTTCCTATCCAGCATCACCTGCCCGTGTAGTGATATTTCATGTACAAGAAGCAATGTTCTTTTTCTAGACAACTGTTTGACAGGTCTCTACCCAAGACAAAATTCCTTAGTTTATGCTTCTAGCACAGATCTCAAGGAAGTTCTTAAACAATAGACACTTGTAGTTTAGCATGGTAATAATATCTTCAATGTGTTAAGTTTAATAATAATAACAATAATATTTTCAATTACATTGAGAAAAAATTTCACTACGAAACATGTATTTGTTATCAAGGATTATAATCCTATTTTCTTTTATTCTAATAATATTTGCATTTGTGTTTATCTGAAAACAATATCATTTTTGTCCTAATCTTGCAGGATTTTAATATCTGACAAGTATCTTTTAGATTATGTTTTAAAGAAAAACATGTGTTACTGCAGAATGACATTTTACCACACATTAGTAGCTCTAGCCAGAATTTCTTATCCTACAATAAAACAAAGATACATTTTGTTATCTTTTATATATCTGTTATAACTATTTATTTTAGAAGTTATTTGTTTTAATTTTTTTATTGCAAAGTTCTCATAGCTAATCCTGTATAATCTGTCTTTCTGAGGCATTCATGATCTAACAGATAGAAATTACTCACTTTAACTGTTGCTTCTTTTGTAATACAGAACAATGCTTTGTTCTATTCATATCTGGAAAATGTCTGGTAGATAATTTGAAGATTTTGTTGATATTCACAGTATAAAACTTTTGTGTTCCTTAAACTAAGTTTTCTCTTGGTATGCACTTCAACCCTGAAAATCTTGTAGTAATAGACCCAAATTTCTTAATTAAGAGTTTTATGATTCTTAGTTCTAGCATGTCGTCTCAGGTAACTAGTTGAAAAGGATATGTTACTGTGGTTGTAAAACAACATACGTATTAACTTGTGTTCTCTCTTACAATGCTGATCTCCTAGGTTTGTGGCTCAAAGAAATTCTGCCTCTTCTTTAAGGAGAATATATACCTTGTTTCCTAAAGTTGTCATCTATGTTTAAGGATAGATTTATTCTCTGAAGCAAGTGTTCTGCAACAGTAAGGCAAGGGAATTAATTTTAAGTATTTAAATAACCATCTGGCAGGTAGGTGAGCCGTTCTTTTTTGACAGGTACTTGATTCTAGAAACTGACAAGTTTGATGTCATCTTTGTAGTCCTAACAGTAATTTCCCATTCCCACAAAGCAAGAATACAAATCCTAAAGCACGCATATAACATGCATTTCATATTGTGCTTTATTTCTTTAAGACAGTTATTAAATAGGTAGACCCTAATGTTTCTTTCAGGTAACTCAAAATGTTAATCTTGATTTTCTTTCAGTTGCTTATTATGAAAATTGCTGTGGGTGATTGTTCTATTTTAGTGATCAAATATTTTGATGAGGTCGACTATCAGTTGATCTTTTATGAAAGCAAATCACTTCAATTTTCAGGAAGATGCTTTGGAAAAACCCCAGAAAGTTCCTTCATTTCCTAGTTGAGCTCTGTTCTCACTAAAATACGCATTGGGTTCCTTTTATAAATAATTTTTGATTAGTAGGAAAATTTTCAAAACACTGTCAACTTCTTGGAAAACCTAAAGATATTTAAGGGCCAAAGTCATGCTTAGAACAGCAGTGGTATGCATACGTTAGTGTGCTTGTAAATTTAGCACTGTCAACTTTCATTTTGGCTTATAAAAAGAAAACTGAAGTCTACAGGAGACGGATGTGAAAAAGAAACAGTTCTTTTATCTTTAGAGATGAAAGCAATAACAGCAGAGTATTAACTCTTCTTAGGTTTGGTTAATAATTTTCTGTTCCTGGAAATGATTCAGTGATTTACTTTTCATCTTTACTATTACAAGGACTTGACATATATATATATATAGCATTAACTCTTTACATGGCAGTTAATTCCATGAGGTAAATATCTACAACTGACTTAGTGGAAGAGGCAGTAAACACATAGATTAACCTAAGCAAATAAAGGAATTTCCTTCCCATTTTGCATTTCTGTTGCACCAGATTGTAAAGTGCAACTGAAAATTATTTTTAGCTCTTAAGCATAGCCATTTGCATAAACCATCTAGTCATGATTGTGTATACTTTGAACTGTTTACCCTTTTGTTTAATTGAAAGAGTAAATTGCTTCAGTCCAAACTAACATTGTTAATATCTCGAGACCTACATTCTAATATGCTGAAGTATCTTAGAGGAGAGTAGGTTTCAGATAGTTTAGTAGGCTGATAGTGCTTGAAACAGAAGTTTATGGGTGTATGGAACTTGCAGTGAGCTGTTTTACACATCTGTATTGCTCAAAAATATTTTTGCTTTTGCTTAATGATGAGTAAAAAAACCTTGAAAAGAGATGATTTGGGGAGAGGTGTGTGTGTATGTTTTATGTACTTGTCCAGACTAAATTCAAGGATCTGGAGATCTGCAAGGCATAGAAAATCCAGATACTCAAGACTATAAAAAGTTGAGATTCAAAACTTTCATGTTTCCAATGTGGAAGTCTAACGTTTAAAGTGACTCCTCAGGCAACTTTTACTGTTATCACTGTATAGTAGCTTTTGAAAAGGATAATCTAATTTTTCTGTCCACAATTTTGCATCTAACAGTCAGTCACCCAAGTACATGATTGACAGAGCAATCTCAAATGTTACCCACTCATCTCTAAGAAGTGTTGATGCCAGACTTATATCTGAGTCCTTAGGCCATTTAGGAAATTCCTACCCAATGTGAATAAAGAAGTGGAGCAGTCAGGCAACAAGTAACCGAAAATGGCTTAGCAAAACTACTTTAGTAACTCTACGAACAGCATATTAGGAGGTGAAAAGTTTGGAGATTTTATGGTCTTTAACTTAAAAGCATCAACCAGCTCAGATTAATGTGTGTGTCTGTGTGTGTGTGTCTGTAAAAACTACATTTTCAGTTTTCGCTGTAAAATGTGTTTATTTCCTGAGGTAGGAAGTTTCACTTCATGTTTGATAGTTTATTAAATACTGACTCGAAGAAATATCAAGCATCATATATGATTATACTTTCAATTCCTTTTAGAGACAAAAAAGGGTAACGTTAAAATTGGCAGTATAGGATAACTAAGATTTTTTTCAATGTACAGGATCAAGTGACAAGATTTGGGGACTGGGTATCAATAGAAATAGGGCGATATCATCACATACATGCTTAAAAAGAGGTTCACATCTCCAGAAACAAGAGTTTCTGAAGCAAATAAGCAAATAAGCAAATAGTTTCTGTAGGTGTTGTTTGACCAACTTTTACCCCAGTACCCTTCTCCCTCCCAGACTCATAAGTTGCAATATAGTTTTTGTGCATTGTACCTGTCACAAGCACAAAGTTTCCTCTGGAAGCATTTAATAATATTTGGGCCAATGCCAGTCAGAAGGAATATTGTTCTCCATCTCCTGCCATGTAGAAGAAAGACTTTTGTGCTCCCACTTTATAAAGCTGCTTGTTACCCATGTGCAACTCAGGAAAACCTCTCAGATACATCAGTGCCAGTTTAATTTAGGCATTGTTCTTATCAACGCTTTTGCAGATGCTGTATGCAGTAAGCCATGTGAGTCACTTACAGAACTTTCCAAATGACTTTCCATGTCTCAGTGATGAGAGTGGAACCATTCCTCATGGCATCTCCAAAGCCCTTTGCTGACACAAGTGCTGTTTGTTTTTAAAGTAGACCTACAGTGTTACTACTTATAAAACTCAAAAAAGTTCTAGAGGACTCAAAGTAATTTGCTTCCCACTGCAGTCTGATGGATGAATAATAAAGACTGGGTCTGATCTTTACTGCTTGTGCATGGAAATTTCAAATCTGTGCCAGTGGATAGTTTCAGGGAAAAGCAGTGAACAGAACTGGATCACCCCACATGTTGCTGTTTGGATTTTACTGTGTAAGAGCCCGAAGAAAGAAGCATGAGGAAATCCTCATTATTTCCTACTCACTGGAATTTTCTTGAGTTAGCTACTTCCATAACCTTTTGCTCTAAGAGCTTTCCATCTTGCCCACTAGTAATGCTTCAGAAAATTAGGGTGTCTCTGCAGAACCTGACATAAGTGCTCACCTCCATTCTTCTGCCCCATCTAAACTCCAGCCTTCCCTGAGCTACTGCAGAAGGGCAGCTGAGAACTGATAACTCCATATATGTAGAGGGAACTGAAAACCACAGGAAGAAGTCTGTCATATCTGTTTTTTTTAATTCTGTCTAATCTAATCAATTTCATTGTGTAGTCTCATTTTGGACAGCAAATTACAATAAAGAATTCAATTTCATACAGTTTGAGGAAAGTTAGCACAATGCTGGGTCTCATTTTAGAAATGGATCAATTGTATCGGTGAAAGTCTTACACTCTAGACAGAAGGGGAGTATTTTGAACACCACATAATGATCTGAGTACTTCTGTGATACATGCAGAAAAATGGAAAGTTAGAAAAAAGGTAACCTTACACAAAAAAACCACCAAACTA
Organism: Rhynochetos jubatus; assembly: GCA_027574665.1. NCBI lineage: Eukaryota > Metazoa > Chordata > Aves > Eurypygiformes > Rhynochetidae > Rhynochetos > Rhynochetos jubatus. Next base: position 121,409,743 of record CM050649.1, on the reverse strand, counting down.
GTATAACCAAGGATGAACAGTTCAAAGAAGGTAATTGTCTGAAATGTTAGAAATTATTAGCGTAATTTAAAGGTATGTTTGCAGGTAGTCACTCTCATACAAGCCCTAAAATAGTCCTAAGGCAAAAAGAGTTATCAACACTACCATAGATTTCAAGGATGATCAAACCTCATTATGAAGTTCTTGCTGTTACATTATGCCAATACCAGTGTTAGAATGATATAGTCTGCAGCACTGTCTTGCAGTGAAAATGAAAAATTATTGGTAGGCTATACAACCCTCCATGAGAGAAGTAATTCGAGCTTTAAAATATCAAGACAAATGTAATAATTCATTCTGATATAATTAGTTTCTTAATTAATCCATTGTGGCTGTTTCTTATGTCCTTTAGAAAGCACCATAAAAATCTTTCTTTATAGAAAGATAAGTTTTTAATTTGAAAGCACCATTGCTTTAAGCTTTTAAAGTTGCACTAGAAAAAAGATCTGAAAGTCAGACTTTATGACATTTAGGGATTTTATATTTTGACTTGCCAGCTTCTTTATATTTTCATTATACCTTTGACTGAACTTTCTACATATATAGAAAATGTCAAGAACAAGAGCTTTTTTCCGGAATTCATTATAATTTGGAATCTCCTCTTTTTGAAACCTGAAATTGGAAATGAATACCTGGAGATGTATTAGTTCATGGTTTTAATTTCCTTAAAGTAGAACATGTAGTTCTAGAAATGGGCAAATACCTTACTCCATTTAAAGTAAATGCATATTTTTCTTTTTCCAAATAGTTAAGGAGAGGAATAGGACATGATGACTATATACAGAAAGGCAAGACCTACCTGTCACATAGTACAGTGAGAATTCAGGAGATTATACTGGAACTCTGAGACCATCTATATGACAAAATAAAGAGAAAAAAATGCAACCTGTCTGGTTGGTTGTAAGAGTTCATTACTCTAAAAGCAATACTAAAATTTCAGTCATGGCTTTTAATATTTTCCCCCTTTTTCCCTCTCATAGTCAAACCATGTTATAATTTAATCTGAGAGCCTGCCCAAAGGGATACTGTGCAGCTCACCCATTGGAGAGTTTCCAGTGGAAAAAATAATCAATGATGTGTTGAAAAGTACTAGTAAACTTTTTCCACCTGTAACTTTCAAGGATTCAAATACTTCTATGCCATTGCATTTCCATTACTCTGCAGAGCTGTTTTTCTGCTATCACAATTTGTAGATGTCTTCTGAAAAAATAAAAGTATAACACTGCTATGTATCAGAATGCATCTTCCACTTGAAAAATTGATACATCATCCTTGGCATGTAAAGGGAAAAGGTGAAGATTGTATTTATATTTCATTTCAGCCTTTCCCCAAGGCATACAAAATACTTCAGAAGATTTTTAAGGTCGGTATGGAACAGAACATGAGTAAAATCTTAGCCAGTGTCCCATATACGTTTCTGTCTATCTTAACAAAAAAAAAACAAACATAAAAGTAAATAAATAAATAAATAAATAAATAAATAAATAAAATCAATAGAAGTCATTAGTTAGGAACTTACCAGTTCCAGAGACAATAGCTGATAACTTTTTTATTACAGAGACACTAAATTCAGTTATATAGAGACTGACTATTCACAACTTTAAATAATGCTGGTGACCATTTGGTGGAAGTAGAAGTGCATAAACTACAGCTGGGACTGCTACCTGGAGTGTCCAGCTCTGGCATTTACATACTTAGAACCTAGCTGCTCCTGATTCCTCCAGAGCCTTTCTGACTTCACAAGTCCTTTTATTCATGGTGATACAATACAGCAAATTAAATTCGCTACTCAGATGATAGGTAGCACGCAGTGGGTCTCATCTTGTAGCAGTTTGAGTCTGTGGTCTCAAATTAGGATTCACCTTTGTATTCTGCATCCTATAGTCCTTATAGGCCTATGTCTTATGTTCTTTTATTAAGTGGCATCTCTTGTGGTGTATTACAAATTAATGATATTACTCTTTTTTGCTAAATGCACATGCACACCCTAATCATGGACTACAATCCATTTAATGCATCTTATGTGCCTTGCAATGCCATGTTCAAAAAATTGCTACACTGCATGCATATAATGCAGGACTTCTGTAGGCATTTGTCAATCTTTTGTTCTAACATAAAGTGCTTGTTAATCCTAGCTTATAGTTTTTCTGTGATTCCAGTTTCTTGCATGGCTACAGTACTTAAATTTCATGTTTCCAGGGCCGTGCCACATCATCTCTGCCTATAGATGAAATAATCTTGAATGACATAAAAGTTATGATTCAGACAATTCATTTTATTGATTGAAATGTAGTTGATATTATTCTAGCTGAAATTTTAAATTCACTTCTTTCTCGAGGAACAAAATGACTTTTGTGTAACATAAGAACAGCGTGAAGGAACTTCAATGAAATGTGATTGTATAATTAGCTCTGTAGCAAAAAGTTAATGCATTTTTAGTAACCACTTTAAAATGCAAACACAATCTAATTTAGAATAATGTAGCATAATAATTCATTTGACTCCAAACTCCTTTTAAAAATTATTATTATGCTGCAAATAAATTCAAAAGGCTAACTATAATTTTCTGTTCAACTGATCTTTTTATCTGACAGTCAATCCAAAAAGAAGTTCTGCACTGTCAAGCTGTCCTTTGGCAGCCCACATTCTTAACATTTGCTGCTGACAATTGTTGGCAAGGAGTATTTGTTATTAATATGGAAGAAATATTTATTTTCCTTAACATTTAACTTTCAGTAGTAACAAAATAACTATTTAGCACTCTCTCTGGGAATTACCACCTCTCAAATAATATTCATAATAAACCCCACAGCCCTTGCAAAGCATGCATAGATCACATACACTGCAGAACTGAATATGTCTTTTTGACAAGAAACAAATGTACTAATAAATGAGGAAAGTTTGGTTATTATCAAACATACACCTCCATGCTCATTCAGAAACTCTAGTCCATAATCTGTTCTGCTGCTTCTACTATCTCCTCTTTCCTTTCCAGGAAAAATATTATTCTGAAAATGTTTAGGTTTACAATATTTAGAAATGGGACAAAATAGCTGACATTTTTAAGACACACTTTTAACCTTGGTAGTTGTGGTTTAACCCCAGCCAGCAACCAAGTACAACAGAGCCACCCATTCACCTCCTCCCTTCCCCAGTGGGATGGGGAGAATAGAAGAAAAAGACAAGGAAACTTGTGAGTTGAAATAAGAACAGTATAATAATTGATAATATATAAAATAACATAATGATACCAATAATACTAACAATACTAACAATGTTAATTGTACTATGAATAATATGTAATGAAAATAATGGAAAAGAAAACAAATTATACAAATGCTGAGCACCCACTAATGGATACCCAGCCAGTCCCTGAGTAGCAAGAACCAGAGCTGGAGATCCCCAGAGCCAGTCCAAGAGGGGGAGAAAGAGGGACTCATGGCCCACCCCCCAAATTATATACTGAGCATGATGTTTTATGGCATGAAATATCTCTTTGGTCAGTCTCAGTCAGCTGTTGTAACTGTGTCCCCTCCTTGCTGCTTATAGAGAATCATCTAGGAACATGGGTACAGTATCAGAAACTGAGAAAGCCCTTGAGTTGATGCAAACATTCCTTAGCAACAACCACAAACATTACTATGTTATCAATATACTCAGCACAACCAAACCACAGCCTCATACTAGCGACTGTGAAGAAAATTAGCTCTATCCCAACTAAAACCAGCACAGTAGTTGACATCATAACAACACAGACACACAACTGCTCATTTTTAAATGTTAGGCATGTAGGTACTTTATTGAGAATGTAGTAAAATGAAATAATACATGAATTGGCAGAAGATGAATAAAGTCCCAAACTTTTATATTAACAATTTCCCTAGTTTCAGTAACTCCAACATTGACATTCTGAGATGTTTTAATTGTTAAAAGTTTTTTCAGGTTTTCTGTGACTGAACTAATTTTCTTTAATGAAAAGTAATATGGAAACCTAAATGTAAAAATATTAATGCCTTCTGGTGACTGTTAACTGTAGCAGACTTTTTGATGTCCCTTGATTTAAACTCCAGTGGTTTATGGATGTTAGTACTGTGCAAGCTTTCATAAAAAACATTAATCTTGTTGATTTTTTGTTTAATTTTTTAGAAATATTTACAAACATTTAATATCAGTCTGTTATTTTGCTAGTTGTCTGTATTATATCCTTGTCAACTGTATCCATAGAAGAGTGGGTTTGTAGGTGACTTTATACATCCCTTGTACTCTATTGTAAAAAGACAGTTCTAGCAATACATTTCTGAGACTGGAGAAAACTCTACTGGTCCAAGTACTGCAGCTTTTCTTCTTCCACCATCATAATCTGGGTATTTCCTATTGCTGATAGGAATTTCATTGGTATGTTGCTCATCTACTTACCGCGAAAAAACTCTGCTAGAAAAATTCTATTTGAACTGTCGTTAAAAAAAGTCTTTACCTCCTTACTTACTAATGGAAATACTACAGCATTCTCCAAAGGAATCTAGAATTTTGGTTTAGAAATCTTATAATTAGCATATTCTATTTTTGTAATTTGTCACTTATTGTTAATATTCAAAAAATCTACTGAAATTAGTTAAATTATTTTTAATTTAAAATATGCATTCAAAACTGCCTACTCCATGGTTTGGCTTTGCTTTCTATATCTTAAATAGTGTTCGTCTTTGACATTACACTCTACTTCTTCGAAAAAATGTGCGTTAGAGCGTGTGCTATCTTGTGCCTCTCTTACTTTACTGGGTGCATGGATTTTCCTGTGTGCAGAATACTGCCTACCCTCATTTTTCCTAGACCTTTATTATGTGCACTTATTTATTTAAAAATATTTTTTAACCCTTTTAATACATTTGACTTTGAAATAGTGGAGTGTTTGCATTTTAAGATACCAGGTGATCCATGTATGTGAATTCTGCCATTCAAATCTGAATATAATGATGACAATATTAAATAACTGAATCTTCCTTGATTGATTAAAAAGGTTCATGAAAATGAACTTTTTACACATATTTGCTGTTATTTTTTTTTAATTACAATTTCATGGCTACGACTTTGCTTGCTTAGGATACAGTATTCAAATTTATTACAAAAATAAAAATATTTTATCTTATAAAGCACTGTTAATTTTTTACATTTTCTTAGGAAAGTAGGAGAAATTTGACTCAGTCTTCTTGCATTTTTCTGCAGACAAATGTTACTACATGAAAGTAAAACCATCTGTTCCTACTTCCTTGAAGAGCTACTTAATTTCTGTAATGTTATAAGGATGACTGTTTAGTTGTCTCTCTTAATAATCAGCAGAATGAAGGCAATTAAATTCCTCCAGAAAGCCCTAATATAATACTTATTTTCCTCAGACTGAGATGTTGACTGGTCTCTTTTCCCACCTCCTTTATTGTTCATTCATAGATCAAATATCAGCTAATGACAGGGGCCTATTACAAATTGGAGATAGTTATAGTTTGCCATATGTAATAGGTCTTTTGCATAAATCTTCAGTTAAATAATATAATGAGATTTCAATTTATCTATTTAAATTTGGGTAAAATATACCCAAAAAGTTAGTGTCACGTGCATTAGCACAGCCATAACTACAAAAATAAGGAATTTCACTTTCTGTTTGTAAAGTTCTTCATTTCAGACAGCTTTCTAAAAAATATTTTCTGATGTGTTATTTGTACAAAGTTATGATAATAGTAGCTAGTTCTGGTGACAGTCAGCTAGCTTTTCTAGCTGACTAATTTTGCCATTTGCAAATTATCTTCACCTGGTAATGTGATTTCAGAGTGAAATTTAATTCCTATGGATGAATACATTGATTAAGAATTAAACAGCACTCATATTCTGGAATGATGCTTTATATCTCCTACTAAACTGAAGATGCAATTCACCCTGTTTTTTCCTACTGTTCTCTCTTTAAGGCTGCTGAACAATATTTTTCATTAAATGTCATGGTTATCAGCAGTTTTTAAGTTATGCATAAATTGATATTGAACTGCAGCTTCTCAACTTGGTATCAAAGACATGTATGTATAGCTTGAAGAAATTCCATACATCTATTTTTGATTATTCAAAGAGAAAAGAATGTGTTTATAATTGAAAGTGTATTAGAGATGTTCAGTTAAAGTATAATCCTGTAAGATGTTCCTGAGTGCACTTCGGCAATGATAATCATGCTAGTAGTGTCCATTTACATAGGTGGTTGCTCAGAATTTTTTCTCACAACTGGATTATAAAATCCAGAATACAGTAGTGCAGGAAATAAATTATTATTCTTGTTCCTCTAATATAGAATATAATACGATGACCGTTTGAGGTAGAGCCCCATAGGAGATTTTCTTGCATTAATTTCACAGAGAGGGTGGTGAGGCACTGGAAAAGGTTGCCCAGAGAAGTTGTGGATGCCATTGTATGACAAATTAAGCCCTTCTCTGGTACTGTGTGAAACAAAGAGTGATCATGGAATCACAGAACAGTTTGGGTTGGAAGGGACCTTAAAGATCATCTAGTTCCAACCCCGCTGCCATGGGCAGGGACACCCTCCACTAGACCAGGTTGCTCAAAGCCTCCTCCAGCCTGGCCTTGAACACTTCCAGGGATGGGGCACCCACAGCTTCTCTGGGCAACCTGTTCCAGTGCCTCACCACCCTCTCTGAATCATCTGCATTTCTGTTAAATGTGGCAGAATAGTTAATGTGGCAGCATCAGAAGGTTTATCAGGGTACAAACACAGCTCCTACCAGCTCCTGCTGTGGGTGTTTGAAGCCCTGCAGTGGAAGGTGTGTCAGAGAGGTATCTATACATAGGCAGTATTATGTATATAGAGCAGTTATGAAAACTCTTGTTGTCTGTGACATGACAGTGGTGGACAGAATAGCTCAAAATTCAGCATGTTTGGTTTTGTTTCCTACCAGAAGCTATGTTTGCAACTGGTTTCCTTCCACTTTTTAGTGGCAAAAGGCTATATAAAACTGTAGCAAAAAGATAAAAAATATATATATATTATGATTTATTTTCTTTTAATATAGTCTTTTCAGAATCTCTTCAGTTTCTCAAGCTTTTCTGATTTAATATGATTTTCATCTCTCTGTAGTTCTTATAATTTATTGATGAAAGATTAACAGAGGAAAAAAATCCAAGATGAGTGTCATGAATTACAGAATCCCTAACACTTCGTGGCTGCCCTCAATTAGGAAAAAAACCTCCAAAACTGTTAGTGTATGAATAAGAAGAGAAGATAGGACAACATTATGATTTCATTTTAATGGCTCATTTATTTTTGTTCCTCTTTAGCTATTCATGTTGATGTACATGGTTTATGAAATGTTTTTCAAACAAAGAGCTTGTGATGGTGCAAAGGGTACCAAGTATCAGTTTTTCTAAGAATTAAGAAAGAGCTTATTATATGTACTGGAGAAAAGGAGGTGGCCAGCTTTGACTTGCTTCTGGTTAAGAATGAGGCGAACTGGCCAAGCAGCCAGAGAATGAGTAAAGTTTATTGCTTGTCTATAACACTCCCTTTCGTAATCAAAAATAAAGCTCAAGTATTTGACAAAATGGAGAAAATCTTAGGGTTTGTAGTCAAGAAGTGGAACAGTTAGAAATCCACCTAAGGAATAACATATTCTAGGAAATAATAATAATTAAAAACACAGTCTGGAATAGTTTTAAGCAAGAGTTTAGTTTGACCCAATGCAAAGAATGGCCTTCTTAACCGAAAAAATGTTTTTCAGACGTGGTTGTGTGAGAGGGTATTTAAGATAGTTAGCATAAAATTAACTCCTCTCACATACTTTTAAACATGTTTTAATGGCAGTTTGGCAACATTATGCGTTAATGAAGATAATCAATATAATACTTACATCAGGATTATTATGATAATTAATGAAGAAGTAAATTTTCTGATATGCCGCTAAGAAGGATTAGGTTTTGGAGCTGGCATCCAGTAAAATATTTTACCTCTCCTCTCTTGTTTCTCTGATTGCTTATTATTTTTCTCTACCACTCAGGAGTCTTTGTATGATTTTTACTGAAACTGACTTAGACTGTTTAGTGAAGTTATTTAGGTCATAATTTGTTTCATTTTAGCTCATAATTTTAACCCTTCTTTTTACCAGCTCCAGTAATTTCATCATCACTCTTTAGAAAGATGAATCTAAAAAAGCCTGAATTCTAACAGAGAAATAAATAATTAGAAGTTCACTAAGTAGTTACAGTCTCTTCATGTTTTATGATAGGAAGAACAAGCCCTGTTCAGCTTCTGGCAAGACTAAACACTATGAAACATTAAATGTTAATTGTGTGAGTTTGAGTGCTAGCATTCAAAACTCTGAAGGTCATTACACTGATCACAAAACTGGACCATGATATGGTCAAGTGACCTCATAGTCCCAATTACATTTAGACTGCGTATATCCTTGATTTCATTAATTTTAGAGCTGTCTTGTATATTCCACTGAGTTAATTACATTGATTTTTAAGCTAGTCAGTTTGAACTAGGTTATATTGCTTTGTGGTTGCTCTTAAATGAACAATTTTAACTTGATTCATGTTCTGTTAATTTCTCTCAACAAGTTACCAAGCTAAACTATCATTTTGTTTTAAAGGGAAGGAATACAAAATTTTTACCAGCTGAAGAAGAAATGATTGTCTTTTGTTTGTTTGTTTGTGTAAGTTCAATTTCTTTATCTGTATGTCACTTAATTTAGTATTAAGCAGATCTTTTTATAGTCCACCTATATTTTCATTAACTTCAAAACAACAAAAAAAAACCCCAACAGTGGAATCAGAGAAAATCTGTGTTTGAACATCTGTCTATTGTTACCAGTGAAAAATAAGATCACGAATATTGATGTATTTCATGGAAAGATCTCTACCTTGTAAACAAGGAGGGAGACAACAACAGTGTTCATATCTTAATAACTCAAGTTTTCATCTATCATGGGGTATACCCAGAGAGTGATAAACATGTCCAGTGACTTTCTATGGACTTTGTTTTGTAGAAAGGAGAAAGACAAATGATACAACATCTTCAACTCAATCTGTCTCACTCATTTTTAAAAAGGCTAAACAGCTAGACAGAGGAATTTACTTAGCTGAAGGTCATGACTGCCCAGTTGAACCCTTATTAAAGGTACACAACATTCAAAGTAAAGTAATGGTGGTTTAAGAACGTTCTTTTATATATATATATATATTTCTTTGGGTTGGTTTTTTTTTTTTCTGCTTATGGTTATGTTTTCATATGCGAAAGCACTGATGTATAACTAAATACTCAAACATACCCTTTATCTCTAAGCTTGTCTTAATCTTTACAATATTTTAAGTTTACATACCCATGCAACAAGTTTATCTGTAAGAGGCAAAATATATGAGTAGTTTGACAATAGAAAAGAAATATTTTTAATTTAACATAATGTTATCTGTTCTTTAATAAACAAACAAACAATTTTGCCTGTTCTCATTCTTGTCCTCAAACTACTATGTAGAATATGTTGCCTTACATACCAATACCACTTATTAATAGATTGATTCTTTTTTTTTAAAAGACTATGCAACTGTTTCCAGAAAGACTTTGTATCATAGAATTTTGAGAAATCAAAAGCAATGTAGTTAAATTTAAAAATGAGTTAAATATAAAAACTATTCTTGCTGTGAATCTCAGAACTATTCTTGATATACCACACAAAAAATAACATCAATAGTTTATTTTCCATAAAAACCTTCTGATGTTGGAAAAAACCCAAACCCAACAGTTTTGTTATCTTTACTGTTTAGGTAAAAAGGGTAAAAGTAGCAAACAAATAAATGTTGCATTTTTAACTCTGTAACAAAATAGTTTTATAATGCTCATATTAGATGGACATCTGGACATTGAAGTGCAATGTTTAAGTTTTATAAAAGTCTTGACAAGTTAAATTTTTCAGTGTGTAAGACACTAAGTTAAGGTTTGAATGGATGTATCTATGTACATCTGTGTGTACATGTGTGTACAAATGTTCACTTCTGTAACCACGACAGAGGCGCTGAAGCATTTTCTTTAGTCTTCCAACTTGCTCAGAGCCAGGCAACTGGCAATCCTGTGACCAGACGTAGAGATGCGTGTCTCAGCCAGAAATGTGGGCGTAATGGCTAGTTGCATTAGAAAAGCTGAAGGGACAAATGATGGTGAAGGGTGGAAGAACCATGGTGGTTTATGTTCATGAGGAGTAGGGGCATGCAGGAAAACATAATGAATATAGGAGAGGGAGAGCCTGGTGCTAAAAATCTCTAGTAGTCTATGGATTTTATTAATCATCTCACCTGATTTTAAACTACTGTAAAGCTGAAAAAAATGGCACATTAGGAATTCGTAATAATTGTGATGCTATATCATTTATCTGAAATAGTGTGTTTACATTTCCTGTTGCTTTCTGAAAGAACTACACCTTACATTTGTATGAACAATGAAATGTCTCCTTGGAGATATTTGACAAAGGTTAAAGAAGGGCATTGTTGTTTTTATAAATATGGTTCAAAATGAAAATTGATTTTGTCAGCTTGGAAGTCACTGTTGCCAGTGGCTCTTTGGAGTTGCTGTGAGTGGGCAGTAGCCAAGGGAAATTGGCTGAAGCAACAGCAGGAAATGGTGCACTGGAGAGAATTTTCAATCCTGTCGATCATCTGAGAGAAACTGGCAAAAATATCCATAGAAAGGAGGTGCGACTGGTTAATTTTTCTTTTTTTGACTTCTTACTCTCTTTTGGGATTTTGAAAAAATCAGACATACTAAATAGTGAGTCAACTCATACTGCATTAACTTCCTACTGTATTATATGCAAATAGGCAAGGGCAAAGATTGCCTAGTAGAGGCCAACAAACAAGGACATCTGAGGGTAAGATGTGCTACAGCAGTGTATGTAGGAATGGGAGACACAGCAGATTTATTTTTGGATTTGTAGCTAATCTGTAATATTTAATCAGCTTGTGCTATAAAAACAAGTTATTTGGGGGCACAATGCCATGATCTGTCTTTATACGTTCACCTCAGTCATCGATGGCGACATACAATTTACATTGTAAAAGAACAGCTAAGGAGAATTGGTAAATTGAAAAGAATTAAGTTAAAACAGCTAATTAAGATCTGAAGTTTGCAAAAAAGAAAAGGTAGCATAGGTTCTCCTCTGGTCTTTTGATTATCTTTTCTGGATAATGTCTTCACTGAATTCAGACTGTGGAGATGTTTTGTTTTCCTCATTTCCCCACACCTTATCAATACTGAATGTAGCAGATGATCCTCCTTAAAACTGTGGCAACATTGCTATGTTTAGCAAGTCCTCAGACTATCAGAAGAGTAATTCCTTCCCTCTGTCCCCATTATAACAGAATAATCAGACTGATTTCTGCTGACACAAAGTGGATGGATGTGAAGGAATGGCCATCTTCTGCCTCCTCAAGGAAGCTGAGAAACCATGCTCTACATTTCTCATCAGCTGCTGCCAACTTTTACTATGTAAACTGTTACCCAACTCCCTCCTCACCCCAATTTGTTTGGAAACAAAGAATATATATATATGAAATTAATTATTTTATTAAATGGGTTAATTATATCATAATTTAATACCTTGCATTTTCAGTGTGCCAGGTCTTTTCTGAAGATAACGAGTTTTCTATGATTCAGGAAACATTCTCCACACTTTTGCTTATTAAAAGAAGCTCAAAACACATAATAATCTTCCCTTTCAGCTCTAGTATTTGTGTTAACTGTTTTTTTTAATGTCTGCATTGCAGTTACAAGTCCTTTGAGTGACTGTAGCCCAGTTTGGTTTAATATCTGCTTCCTTAGTGAATAAATTGTCAGACGAGATCTGCACATCTAAGTGTGAAGTTGAAACTGAAATTCTTTTTCATTGTACTTCTGTGAGCTAAATTTTCTGACATAGTAATAACATGTAAATGGAGATGTGGTAGAACTGGTGGCAGTATTTTCAAATTAGAAGGGTTTTTTTTCCTCTGGATGCATTGAAAAGTCGACTTTACTGAAAATTTTACATAGTGATATAAATGAGATGTTTTGCACCCATTGGGTTTGAACTCTTTCATGTGTTTTTATCTTATCTTTATCTTTCCTTTATTTTCCTTAGCTGGGAGATTAACTTTTATTGTATACTTTCAGTGCTGAAGTGAAGGATCTACAATTAGAAACTTTCTCATTCAAGTTACTGGAATTAGGCCAAGTTAACACATGACTACTTGCCTATATAATAAAACTATGAGGGATTATCATATTTCTAATGTCCCTTTGTCTTTGTTTATGTTTGATCCAATTTATAAAATCAGTTTAATTTCAAATCAGATAAATTTAATTAATGAATTAAAATATTAAAATGTTTAATTTATTTCTTACTTTAATTAATATAAAGCTTTGGTCCTTTAATAGGTAACCTTGTGGGGACAAGGAGTCCCATAAATACAAGTGGGAAGACTGCAAGTAATCCACCACTCACACTTAGAAACAATGTTCAAAACACAGACCATACCTGCGTCTCCATTTCCAGCACTAATCTATATAATAATTTTTAATTATATAATTATTATTTTATTTTTAATAATTTTAAAAGGATTCAACATAATGTGGAAAATATAAAAAAAGAAGAAAAAGGAAATTAACATGCCTGGGATTACTTTCTCTTTCCAATAGCTCAGATATTTTTCTTATGGGTCCAGTCACAGTAGTAATCTTTACAGATAGATAATGTTAATTTTTATGGATAAACTAACAGAACTCAAATCTGAGAGAACACCCAAGATAAGAAGAATAGAAAGCATAACATTACATTTAACAAAAGGCATTACCAGACTATTTTCAAGAGTTTATTTTACATAATCCTGTGTCCTCTTAGCATCTTCTCTCCTGTGCTGTTTTGCATGAAACCTCTAGTGAAGAGCAGAAAGGTGACAAGGTGTCCTGAGACAGTATTCATTTTCAGATATAAGTGTCACTCTGTCTATTAGCCATCCTGCTATTCTTGTTTGGCAGCAGGGGTTAGAAATTGAATTGTAAAACACACACGATTCCAACTAATTACCAGGGAGGGAAGAGAAGCACATTCAATTCTTACCTCAATTCCACCTTGGTTCCCTTATAACCACTAATGGGGACTGTGCTGGGAGGTTTCTGTCTCTTGGAAGGGAATGACTAAACTTTTAATAAAAGCAAGCATCATTCCACATCTCTTCCAGAAACACAAAAATCATCTTAAATAGGTGTAGTGTTAGGCCTGATACTTCACTTCCTGTCAAACAAGTGACTGAAAACTCTGTCCTGATAGAGCCTTCTCTGCGTAATTAATAGGATTTCCCAGTACTTGTCCAGCATGTACCAGAACATCCAGTAGCCCACGGCTTATATTTAACTGGCTGATTTTTGTCTGATAAACTAGCAGAATTTCAGCACACTGTCAACAAAAGATACATTGTTCATTGTGTTTTGTTGCATTTTGCTGAATCGTTGTTCTTAGTTTGCATTTTAGAGACAACATAAATTTGCCAGAAAGTGAAGCAAAGAAAATTCTATGATGAAAATTTTAAGCTGTGTATCTTTTGTTTTCTTGTCTCTAAATTCTAAATTCTCTGTGTTTATGAATGGCAATAAAGAAATTTTTCCTGTGTCAGTGATCACAACCTACGACCAGTTGGAACTCACTAGCTAAAGAAAAGTAACAGATTTGTCCAAGACACATTCTGATAGACATGAATAGAACTTGGGGGGATCAATGGAACCAAGTACTGTCAACACATCAATGACACTGCTCCCTGGAAACCAGTAAGAAGCTTGTGGCTTTTAGTCAAGGAGCATGTCCTCTCCCCAGAAAAACTTTTAAGAAATTATCTCAGAAGCTTTTTCAGAAATAAAAAGCAATGAATGAGGAAAAAATCAGGAGATATCCTTCCAGTTCTCCTGACAGAACTGTGACAACTTCTTGGTGTAATTAAGGAAATGTGGGTACTCTATAGGGAGTACTAAAGCTGTTGATCTTCATGACAGTAAACTACATTTTATAATGCTGCCAATACAAAAATGATGCTAGAAACACTTCAGTCACTTGACATGGTATGCAGAAAGGATAGAAAAAATAGGAAATAACTTGGTCTTTGCAGACTTTTATTCAGATCAGATAGTGCCAGTTTATGCAAAATTAACATTATGCTGAATTAGATATGAATTTTTTGTGGAGGCTGGATAATTCCACAGAAGTATGCTACAATTTGACCTTGCTTATATCTGTGTAGGAATATTGATTAGTGCAGAGGCCTGTCATTAGTTAATGTTTTACTCTACAGCTGGAAATTTCAGGCCTGATTCTGAGCTAGTATTCATTTCACAGCTTAATTCATGGTTCTATTATGACAGCTTACAGAGACAAGGAACTGTCCTAATTGTTGGGGGTTTGCTTTTTGGTTGTTGGTAGGGGTTTTTTTGTTTATTTGTTTTGGTTTGGTTTTAATGTAATGGTGACTTCCAAGGTGATGGTTAGCCCAGTATCCTGGCTAAATTCCATTTGCATGTGCACCCAACCAACCTCTGCACTTTCAGGTTATTGCATTCATAATTTCTGACCCTAAACCTGTCTTTTCTGTTAAGCAAGAAGGAATTCTAGCTGCTTCTTGAAAGTACTATATTCCAATATGTACTCTGAAGTGCATTAAAAGGTCTGCCAACTTGCACCAAAGTCTCTGCAATAAATCTTTAATGTATAAAAGGCTTGCAACCACTATTAGCACACTTTCTTGGGCAACATAAAATTAAATTATCTTCCAAAGAATAGACAAATGAGAAAGTGTCAGCATTACTGGCTACTAAGGGTTATGCTAAGGATTGATCTAAACTCAGAAATGACAGCGTGTCTGGATAGCATTTATGGATGAAATTTATAATAGATCATTTATTGGAATGTATAAAGGCAACTGAATGCTCTAGTTGTGAGCTACTGTGATTCTAAATATTTACTGGAATTTTCTCTTTAAAGATACAGAAAAAAATCCCTATAGAAAATAATTCAGCAGTGGTAATATGCAGAGGACTATTTAAAAGAGGCAGTCAGGATGTTTGCCCTCCTGCTTTATCACTAACACTGCAGACAGTTTTACATTATGGTATCCTGGGCTTCAAATTAAATGTCAAATTCAATTTGCCACTGAAAACATGAAGTGTGTGACTGCCCTTAGAGGGGTAACCTGACAGCATAATTTCATAATTGGTGTCTGCCCTAATACTGAGTTAAAATACAGGAAGAGATGTTATTTGACTGCAGTCATATCTTACTCTTTAAAAATAAACAAACCACCCCCAGATAAACTAAACCACATTTGGTTGAAATCCGAGCCCTTAGTAAAGTACACTGGCTTTATTTTAAATCTTTGGAAAAATAATGTTAAATACAATATAATAATAGATACAAACCTCCCTGATGGGATCATGCCACCAGTTATGTCTTTATGTCTCTGACATTTAGCTCCTCATAAAATGAGATTTGTGAAAGAAAATGAAGAGGTGCTTATTCCATTTAGAGTATTTTTTTTTCCCTTTCTATTCAGACAAGCTTGTGTTTTAATAATGAGATTTCTAATCCACTTTAATATGCTACCATTATATCTTAGTGAACTATCTGCCATATAAGTAATAATAATGAGGTATGTTTAAATATAAAAATGCATCCTTGAGCATCTAGACACTTTTAGTACTGGTTGTAATTAGAAACTTAAGAAACATGTGCAATTAAATATGCTCATAAAAAACCAGATACATCTCTGTAGCACCAGTCAATTTGTTGCATCATTAATATTCTTCAGTATGGAAGTTTAAAATGTATTGCAGTGTTTCAAGTGGAAAATAGCTAAGAAGAAAATTATTAACATTTAAAACACCATAACTGTTTCAAAACAAGAACTGAGTGTTTTAAGTATCTTCTGCAAACTAATTTTGTTTTTACAGATGCATTTTCAAACTCTAAATCTTTATCGACGTCTGTAACAGCTATGCTCCAAAGATAGGATTTTTTACTGTATATTAAATAAATCTTTTGCTACCCTGCAATGTGAAAACTATTAGTTGTAATGAGAGAGTCTGGCTCAACCATTTAAATAAAGCAAAAATATATTTTACTCCTTCTTACTTATTCATCTGAATAGATTGAGACCAAATTAGGAATATATTTATAAAATAAAATCAGTGTTAATGTTTGTTTCCAAAAGTGTCTAAAGTGACTTGTGTCTCTTAAGCTTAGGAAACTTATCCTGTCTTGAACTGAAGATTTAACCCTTTTGACCTGTTCCATTTTTGCAGAGAATCCTCTCATCTGAATATATAAGCCATAAAGCCTTTGTGCTTATGCAAAATCCTTGTAAAATGGTGATGTGCCTTTTTTTATGGAGTCTGTATACACAGATCACCTCAACTTAGAGAACACATTCTTTGGTCTTTCTCAAATAACAGAGAAAAGCAGAATAGTATTTTGCTTAAAACAGGCTGCCCAGGGAAGTGGTAGAGTCACCACCCCTGGAGGTATTATAAGACCTGTGGATGTGGCACTCAGGGGCATGGCTTCATAGCGAATTTGGCAGTATTAGCTTTATGGTTGAACTCAATGACCCTAAAGGACTTTTCCAACCTAAATGATTCCATGACTCGGTAGTTCTTTGTAGCTAAATTTTTGTATTATTTCTTCAATTACAAATTATGTTAAAATAAAATAATTGACTATACCCCATCTTGTTACATAAACCTGAGGACTCAACTAATGTGCAATCTGCCACAGTGACTAACACCTGGCCCTCACAAATGAGATATCAAAGCGAGTTTTCTATGTAGTACTATCGTTTTTCTAATTTATGGATTGACACTGAGTCAGACCTGTAACATATCAGCATTGACAGATCATTCACATACAACTCTTTCCACACAAACCTCTCTTTGTACCTCCCAGCCCCTCAATACATGAAGCAGCCTCCTCCACTCGCTACCTGTAACCTATATCCTTTTTGTACAAATGTCCTTGTGACAGGCTGAGGGCATCATATAAGACACATATGCAGGTGGTAAGCAGGGTATTGAAGGATCTTACTTTTCCTTAACGCACTTTTGGGACCCTGCCCTGCACCTGCTTTATTAAGTGAATAGGATCTCACATCTTAGGCACAGAAAATTTATTGATCTTTTTCATGTGTAGTATTGAACACCCTGGTGCCCAATACACCCTGTTATGCCAGAGCTGATTTGTCTGGAAGTGAGCACAGAAATGAACCGAACTTATGGGTCCACAGAGAGTTTGTGGCCACTACTTCAGAGCGTGATATACACACTATCTGCAGGGTTTATATTCTTGTAGAGAGTTGAGTGGTGATGCTATTTTGTGTTATTAAAATGCATAATATTGTTAGTCTGGCTGTTGCATTAAGTGGAAGGCTTAAGCTATGCGTATTTATACGGGCTGAAATAATACCAGGTGCAACTGGCAGTCAAGAATATTTATTTAACTGCTGTCATCTTCACTCTTGGCACTAGCTGGATGCTGTAGAATAGAGGCCAAGATGAGCTGCTCCTGTTACATGTTAGAGGTAGATCGATCAAGTACAACTGAGACACAAAACAGCAGCAGTATCATGCTGGTCCTATTGTCCTTAATCCCCCCGCTCGGCAGAGAAAAGACAATTTCCAGTTGTGATTATTCTGGCAAATCTTATAATCTCGCAGAGGAATTTGGAAATAAATAAGTGGGTCTGAAAAGAGTACCATAGAATATACTATTTTTCCTGCAATTTTCAGTTTCAAATAAATCAAGTCTAATACAAATAATACAGGTTGAGGGCAGGCCATCAGCATGACCCACAATTCTATATCTGTTCCTTCCTGAACCTCTCAAGTTCTCTGAGGGCATCTCTGGGACTTAATAAAAATGCTCAAATATATTTCCTGAGTAATTAAAGCAAAATATGAGGAAAGTCCATCATAAAGGAAGGGTGATTGTATTACAAGAGAACTGGGATAGGAGATAAAATGACCAGTTCAATTTTTCAGGTCCTATGGAAACTTTCATACAGGCTTGAACAAACAAATGAAGACTGCTATCACTCACTTTTAGCCATCTCAAAGGTAATTGAACTTAGCATAGTTGTCTCAGCTTCTGCTGCAATCAGGTTTCTATCACAATTAGCAAAAGGAGTAAGGTTGTTCATCTCCGAAATATCTGTCAAAAATTGTCTATTTCTCTTCAGTTATTAAGAAGAGAACTTATATACCTAATTTCCAAAGTGTCAAATTATACATCATTTTCCTCTTATTTATTTCCTGCTACTTACATGTAAATAATATTGACACGACTACAAGTAATGTGAGTGTCATAAAGTCTTGTGGGACTTTAAGAAATAACTGTTCATAAAGTTCATACAAGAAACCAGAGAGCATAACTGTGGTAACAGTGAGCAAATCTATGTTACTTCCAGTTCAGGCTCTGAGAAACTGGAAAAGCATGCTGATAAGGTCGATCTCTGCTGCTGTGCTCTTTCACACACATAAGAAAGAGTAGCAAGGATTTTTGAACTGCTTCATCCCCAGCAGCTGCTGGTTCTCTGAAATATGTGTTGAATTTTAGAAACTGTCAGTCTGATTGACAAATGGATGGGGGAAACAAAATCAGTATTAGTTCCACTGCTGTTCTTCTCAGAAGGCCTCATCCCATAGGTATTTATTCACCAGGGAACACGTCCATGCTTTGTAGTGAGAGCAGCATGCTGGAGCTGCCTCAGTGCCTGGGAGCAGCACAGGGGTTCGTGGCTGTACCACTTCTAAGCACCCATTACCTAAAGGTATATCCTGAGTCACTTGATTTCCCTGAGCAGTAACCTCAGTTTTGCATGCTATATTCAAGTGAATGTAGCCAAATAGCAGCACCTCAGTACCGTGAGCTCAGAGAAGCTGAGAACTATTCCCGCCGTCTTCTCCTTCCCCTGAGCGTGCTGATGACATTTGTCTGATTTGCAGTAAGAGTCCTAAAGAGCATCTAGTGCCTCTAGCAACTAACACTGAATGATCCCTGACATAATTCAGCACTAAACCAGCCTTCTTGGTCAAATGATTTTTTTAATCATCTCCACTATAATTAGCAGGGGTTGATTTAGTAAAAAAGTTAGTATTAAACACAATAAAAATGCAGTCAATTGGCTGAACTGTTATAATTTCCTTGCTTTCATCACCAGCTTGATACATGTGTTGGAAAGGGAGACATTCTGCGTCTTACATTCAAAAGCTCTTTTTTTTTAATATCTACATGCAATTATATTCAAATACTAGAAAATAATTGATGTTTAATACAATATTCATTGCTTATGGGTACTGTGCAGTTTTCAAAAAAAGTTTTAGTTCATCTGAATAATTCAGAACCTCTTGGACTCAGACACTTTGGCATTCTTATTCAACATTTATGATCAAATATTTTGTTTTGTTTTTCAGGGCAGTAGTTAGTTCAAATGTTCATCCACCAACACAGAAATTGTGATTGATCCACATTTCAAATATAACCAATTTGCTTCTTTTGTACAGTAGCATTCTATGCTTCTTCCTAGCACTTTCCTGCAATCTTTGAAATCTATATTAACATCATGAATAAAAGAAACTTATAAAATATTAATTTAGATATTGAAAGTCCTGGTTGCTTGCCAGGATGAACCTGACAAGGAAAGGTTCCACCACTGAAGAAACTTTTAATATTGTTAGCAGTAAATTAAGTGCTCATAAAACAACTCAGAAATTGTTTTATGAAACTGCTAAAAATTGTGCTTTATTAAATTTTCTTTACAATAGGTTAATCTTTTATTAAACCTAGAAAATAAGTGATCTTCCCTTGGGTTGATAATCAATCCTACAGGACACCTTGCTGTTTACATTGGCTTAATAACATTTCACTTTCATTTGTCCTATAACAAATTCCACTGACATTTCATTGTAAAAGTGTCTATGGTATGACTTTTATCAAATACTAACTTAATATGTTTTTATTAAATTTGAACCATTTTGTAAATAGTATTGTCAAAAAGATTTTAGACTGAGAAAATTATTTTTTTATTGGAAACAAGCAGGTACATGAACTCAGTAGGGGTTATTTATATTGTGTATAACCAGTGCCTGTCATAATCATGGTCTAGTAGTTAACTTTCTATGTAAATATATCATCAAGGAACTCTCAACAGGCAAGCTGTTTTTAAAAACTTCCAGCCAAGCTAGTTCTTCTGTTCATGATGAGCTTTGTAACATCTGAGTCTTTGGTGTTCTAAAGCCTCTAATTCTCCACAGACTGAGCATTACCAGACCTGATACTCATGGTAGCAAGGAAGACTGAACTGCTGACTGCAGTAATTCATTTCATGTCTTCCAAGCCCTGATTGAAGTAAAGGTTGTGCAGGGAGAGACAGAGACTTTGGTGTTGATTAGAAAGCTTTTTTTTTCAGTGCTTTAAACCAGATCTTCTGTTAGACCTCTGTGTTTTTCCAAGAGTATAATGAACCTTTCTTAGAAAACCTAGTCAGTGATACTTAGCTCATTGCATTTATTGATTTCATAGGTTTGCCATCTCGAGGAATCATATTAGCAGTTTAGTTGCACTACAAAGAAAGGCTGAGAGAATTGGGCTTGTTCAGCCTGGAGAAGAGAAGGCT
This sequence comes from Rhynochetos jubatus, assembly GCA_027574665.1. Taxonomy (NCBI): domain Eukaryota; kingdom Metazoa; phylum Chordata; class Aves; order Eurypygiformes; family Rhynochetidae; genus Rhynochetos; species Rhynochetos jubatus. The sequence continues at coordinate 121,388,983 of CM050649.1, read as the reverse complement.
CAGGGAGACCTTATAGCACCTTCCAGTACCTGAAGGGGACCTACAAGAAAGTTGGGGGGGAGAGAGGACTTTTTACAAGGGCCTGTAGTGACAGGACAAAGAGTAACAGGTTTAAACTGTAAGCGGGTAGATTTAGATTAGATATCAGGAAGAAATTCTTCACAGAGAGAGTGTTGGGGCACTGGAACAGGTTGCCCAGAGAAGCTGTGGATACCCCATCCCTGGAAGTGTTCAAGGCCAGGCTGGATGAGGCTTGGAGCAACCTGGTCTAGTGGAAGGTGTCCCTGCCCATGGAAGGGGGCTTGGAACTGGATGATCTTTAAGGTCCCTTCCAACCCAAACCATTCTGCGATTCTGTGACCATAAGCCAACATTCTCTACCTACTAAATGTGAAGAAAAAGGTTTCCTAAAAGTACTAATTACAACCACATAAGTATATCTGTTCTTCAGAGAATATGCTATTTTTTTAATTTCCGTTCAGACATGTCGGTGGCAATAGCTTAATATCTTACTCTCTTCAGTTCCTGGTCTATGTAGAACTTCAGAATCGTTTATCACTGGTGTTATTTCTTCATTACCTGTGAGCGTGTTCCTTTTTTGAATGGAAAGGGAAAACTAAATAATTTGAAGTACCAGTGACTTGAGCTTTTCTCTAATATATATTGATACAGGGAAATGAAATATTACAGATAAAACAATTTTTTTTTTTTTTTTTTGGTGCTGTCACATCCTTTCTTCTGGGAAGTCAGTGCAGAGAGAAAGAATTCTGTTACACTGCTTTGAGAGATTATGTGGATTTAAGTTATCCTTTTCATGTTGGTACAGATAAATTGATAAATATGCATGTGATGAAAAAGGGAAACAAGGTAGTGATAATGGAATACCAGTATCACAGTATCTATGCTAAAAGCTTCACTTTCTAACTATTTTAATTTAAAAAAAAAATGCAGTTTCATATAAATTTATCTTTATTTATGTTCCAAAAAAGAAACATTAATGATAGCAGGTGCTATTATCATTTAAAAGAACACAGTTTTACTGAATCTAGTTCAAGTCTCTTGCACATTGGCGCTGACAGCCTTGCAAAAGTGGTCATGCTCCCAGTATTTACAAATTCTGATGGGAGTCAGAACCAGGAGACAATATCCACCTTGTCACTCCTAGCCAAAACAATTCATCAATACACACTGAATATTGAATGTTTTAATAAATTATCTACAATCAGTGCAGAGAATTTAAACAAATTACAAAGCAATTTGGCAGAAATTCTGGGGAGAACGAAGTATGGATAATGCCATGTGGAACTTGAAAACATCTGCTAATTCTTTGTGAAGAACAAGAAGTTAAATTTGTTAGATAAATTACGTGTTGCACATTATATACGTCAACTTTATTTTAGATCACTGATTTTTACAAATTGACATCAGGGAAAATTAGTATTTTCTGTACAAAAAAGAAAACAAAGAAATCCACAAAACCCAAACCTCACTGAATTTACATATTTTGTGATTACACCAGACTAAGAACAGTACTGGGTTGGGGGATGTGGGAGGAATGGTCAACAAATGACAGACACTCCACCCTTACTTTTGAAAACTGGACTGTTGAGCTTTGTCAAATCATGCTATGATGCAAAAGAAGTAAGTAGAACATAGCATGTTCTGGACAACTTCATCTTCTTTTCTTGCACTGAATTACCAATGAAGCTAACAAACTGTTCCACACAAGTCAGCTGTATTTTTGTGAAGTTCAAATTTATATTTGGGGGAAAAATATAGACACCGTTCAGCTGAAATTATTTTAAAGTCCTTTTGAGCAGCATCTTCAACTGTATTCTTTTGCAATAGTAAGTGACTGTATACTCTCTTATATATTCTTAGGACTAAACTGTAAATGCTTGTTTTAAAAGATTCCTCATTATGAGATATAGATAGCCAGTTCTGGAAAAAAAGTCCAGAAAATTAACGAGATTTTCAGACCAAGAACAATGGCATACTGCTTGCACATATGCCCTTAAGCTACTTCAAGAATTATTGTTTACTTTTAAGAATGCTAGATTTCTTGTAAGATTTAAGAGAATATTCATTAGCAGTTTTTAAATAAATAACACACTTTTTTTGTTTCAAGAAAGAAGATGCTCTTCTTAATGGATTTATTGCAGCTTTTTTCTTTTTGTTATAAGCATAAAGGGATTCTTCAGTCACCCAAGACTCTCTAGAAGTAAGAGCCTAGTCACCCAAAAGATCAGATGACAGCCATTGATAATAAAGCTGGAAGTGCATCCGTTCATTAGATCTAGAGCAGAAAATTGACTATATTCCTATATTTATTAAATATAGGATTTTCCTGCTCTGGCCTGTACTATTTTATAGAAAGCAACTTTGTGATTATCACACATGCCATGTGGTAGACCCATATATGCAATATCAACGTCTTTGTCACACTGTAAGAATTGTACTCCTCAACTCTTAGCAGTGCAATAACCCTACCATGTTGCTGTGCATTCTGTTTGTCCTTATGGCCAGTAAAGATTTTTCCAGCTATCCTTGAAGAAACAAGAACTATAGAAAAAAATAAGTAAAGATGTGAGATAGTTTCATTATGATAAAAATCAAGATTTTTAGGGATATTTTTAAACTGGTATATAGTGAAATATTTTTCCCTTGCTTTGCTAGTAATTCTCCTACAGAGATAAACCAACATATTTATACAACAAATATCCTAATAGGAAGGTCAGTGTCCAACATTCATGACCTAATTGAGAGCATCTCCTTGTTATTGTCTTTTGCTCTTACATTTTAATGTGCCTGTGTAACAGGAATGAAGTTTGTTTTACATTGATAGGGTCACATTATGTAGGTCACAGTTAAGAGCTGTCACTTAAATGTTATTATAGCTATGTAGCTATAGACTCCTTATGTGGCAGAAGTTCTCATAACTCTGCTGTCATTAATGATACTTTCACTAAAAATATATCCTTTTCCCAAAAAGAAATAAGTTAATTTTTTATTATGATGTTCCTATTCTTTGGCTCCAGTTATTTCTCATCCTGTTTCTGCTCTACCAACCACAACATTTAGTATTATTGTTTACTGTCTGATCTGATAAGCACAGTTATATAAATTATTATAATTAATAATAATTCAATTTGTATTATTATAAATTGTAATGATTTATATAATTATATTAATTATATTATTATTGTACAAATAATAATAATAATAACAACAACAACAATCTCACACTTTAATCCTGGAAACTTTTGTATATTTTTTCCCAAGTTAACATAATTTCTGTGTTGCACCATTATAAAAGCAATTGAAGAGAAGTGAAGAAAAGAGATAGAAGACTGATAAAGTTGAGGGAGGGGGGAAGCTGTGCTCTACTCTCTTTAACAGATATGGCCATAAGGGAAAAAATGAAATATTAATGAAAATACTTATTTCCCAAAGGCCTGGCCAGCAAAGAATGCTGAATGAGATAATTCACTAACTAAAGGAACACAGTGACTGAAAAGCAGATTATCACTGAAGTGAAAAACAAAGGCAGCTGACATTAATAATTAACCGAGTAGGTTTCCTGTGGAGGTTTAGATGAGCCACAGGCAGTATGTGTAAAGTCAGTTGACTAGCAGATTGTTATGTTCACTTTCAGAGACAGTCATACTAAGGTGTACACCCAATACAGTTTGCCTGGTCTGACTTACCTGGAAGGAAGTACGATCCTAAGTGGGGATTTTTATCTGTGTTGAAAGCTGCACCTGACGTGCTGTATAAATGAAAGCTGACAAGTTACACCTTTAGATTGTTGCAGGAATAACTATCAGCACCAAAACAGATGTTGTCATCTCGTGCTTACGCTGTGGGTGTCTCTCTATGTGTATGCAGGCATGTTTGTCCATTTATATGAGGGAAAGACTCTACAAATAAGTTGCAACTAGAGATGCTCAGAGAGCAGTTGAAATGGAACAGTCCAGTGGAATGTACTCTTGCATTATGAATGTTTTGCAACTGTGTTGAGCTTTGCCTTTGCTCTCTAACTCTGAATGATCTGACATACAGAATAGGTCCCCAAAAGAGCAACTGTGGCATGTAACTCGTGTTTATAATCTGAGGGAGTCGTATTGTCCCCAAAAGGGGATGACAGGGGAACCAAGCCAAATTCTCTGTTTTCTCATTGTTTGCCCTATGGGATTGCTCTTGTAGTTGTGGATCACAGCCTATAGGGGTGGAAGATTCCATGAGCTCCAAGAACAGGATCACAAAGGTTCCCTAAACAGATATGACTAATTAGGTGTAGGAAATGAACTTTGTTTGCAGCTTGATGCTTTTCAAGTCAAAGAGCAGAAGTACACTCATGTCCATACATAACTAGTTGAAATATCTCATATTTTGGACTGAGTTTTCAGTCATTGGAACACCAAATGTCTACGTTCAGATAAGGTAATGTTACTGGTATTGTTACAGTAATAGCTAAGAACACAGCAAACAGATATGTAGTGTGCCAAGGCATATGTCTAAGTCATGGGAGAGACAGGAAACAAAAACCTGAGGAGTGGCAAAAGGAGGTATAAAGAATAATCTGTTCTGTATAAATGGTGTTTTTTTCAAATGTATTGGTAGGTACTTTACACAGTGGGTAAATTGGAAGAAATGGAAATTTATTTCAACTCAATCTGCAAGTAGTAAAAATGCCTAAATTTTCATAGCGTGATGTAATAATTTATTTTGGGGCTTCTAAAAATGCTCTATGCCAAATATCAACATTTTGCTTTCAGGAAAAGAACACATCCCAAACTATATGTTTTGAATGTGTTTGCTGTGGAAGATATGTGTACTGTCTTCTGAGATTGTCTTTTTGGAAATTCAAAGCTTCAATACACATACAGCTTTAGGGTGTTATCTCTCTCTATATATATCTCCAAAGCACTGCCACAGACATTTCAGCTATTAACACACAACTGCTGGAACAAGGTCCCTTTGAGTATCTGCCAGGATACCTGCCCTTGTGCATACAGAGGTTTTTGGACTGGAACAAGACTTTTAATTGCATTAGGACCAGCTTTGTCTTTTGAATTGTCTATCATAACATACTACTGCAAGATATTTTTAATTTTCCTAACAAAGGTTTGTCTTTGTCTCACTAGGGTAAGCTTTAATGAAGAAACATCAGTGTTGCTAACAACTGCACAAAGAGGGACTGAAGACCTTTGTGACCAATGATGTGGTTGTCATGGAAACTGTTTCTGTTTCTGTCACTCACTGGCTGTCTTTCAGGTAAATGAAAACAAAACCAAGAAAACTCTGCTTATTGTTTTCAGGCTCTTAACTGCAAACAGAAATAGGAAGATGTAAAAGCATGCCAGAGAAGATCAACGTCATTATTAAAATTATTTGCCTAAGTGGTGAAACTGTAAAAATTTATATTGAAAGATTTGAGTGTTGTCCATCTGCCTGTAATTTGTACATGAATTTGAATAATGAGTAAAAGAGAGGTCAGCAACATATCTTATTTGAAGACAGTGACAATTTTATTATAAAAAGAAAAAAATAGCAAAATTATCAATTAGTATAGTGATTTCCTAAAGACTAACCGCAGTAGAATGTTTCACTTTGCAATCGTGTTCTGGTTTTGGAAACTAGTTATTATGTTGTGGCTTTTTTCCTTAATTCTATGTTTTATTGATCATTACCATTTTTGTCCATGTAGAAAGTGTATTTCTTTCGCAGGTTTTTCTCTTGGCATTAGCTTAGTTGTCTTTACCTTTGCAAGTAATAAAATGAGTTAATCAATAATCATTTAGGCTTCTCACACGAGAATTCTGGTAATTTGATAGCATATTGTCTCTAATTGATCTTTCATGGCTGCATCATTTTCTTAATGCTGTCCCTTATACTGCATCTTAACAGGTGCTAAGCTACTCTTTTCTCAAATTCTTCCAAAACTTCTTGGCTTTGTGTCATAGCAAGATGAAATTTAGTAGAAATCAATGAAGTAAAATATTTTAATTTGCTACAATACCGTGATATGAGACACAGGAATGTAATAGAGGAAAGTGCATGTGGACATCAGCATACATGCTTTGGATGCAGGCAGGAAACATCCTGATCTAATATGGTTTTCCTCATGTAGCTTCATTACCTTTTATTATCTAAGTCCATCACATTTGGAAAGGGGATATTTTTCTTTTTTTGTCTTGTATCATCAGGCACATTATCAATCTTGGTAACATTTGTATTTCAGTGATTCTAGTATTAGTGTCATACAACCACCATCTATTAATGGGGTTTTTTGCTTGTTTGGTTGCGATTTCTTTTTAAGTTGAAAATTACATTTTTATTGTTACAGTTTCCAAGAACTTTGATACAAAACTTGGAAGCAATTCATAAATTCAAATCCAAAATTTCTTCTTAAGAATTATATCTTCTGTCATGAAAATTTTTAAGAGTTAAAAGTCAGCAACCAGCAGAAGGTATTACACAGTAAAATTAAGGTACCTGAGTCTGCAGCTGGTTTCACATAGCTAAAACTAACTGCTGTTAAACATCTTTAAATCCTTCAGTTCACTTCAGATAGAATTATCTAATTCTGTACAACACAATAACAGCTTGCAATATTTCTGAGAAACATTTCGTATGCTGGCTATTCCATATACTAAAATTGCATATACAGGAATGAGTTTCAGCTGTTTACCGAAACAGCCATTCTTTAGGTACTTATATTAAACCATGATCTTGAAAAGGCTTTAGAGCCTTACCAGTGCCTAATTCTGTTATAGAATTAAAACATGTAATTAATTTGGAATTTAAACTGAAAGTCAGTATTTCCTGAAGTATTTTATTTAAATAACATAATACCCTGAAAACTCACTCAGCACCATCATTAAAATTAAGTGACTGTTCCTCTCATGTGTTAATTTGCTACTTATATCTGATGGTTTCTAAAGCGTTCTTCTTTTTACATTTAATTTTGCTTGGGATTCTTTAGAATTCTTCAATGTTTATTCTCTATTACTGGAGTAGATTTAAGAAACTTAAGAAATAATTTTTAACTGCAGTACTTGTTTTCACATGCTTTTGAATATAATGTGATAACACATATGTTTCTTCTCATACACAAAGATAATTTTTAATCATTTCATTAATAATAATCATTCATTAGAAAATGTAATGCTATAAGAGCTGAAATTAACCAGAGATAACAAAATTGGGTTCAAAGTTATTTTAATTAGATCGTCAGTGTAACTGGTAATTTACCGTCTCCATACCTTTCAGGTCTGATTACATCCTTCCATATTTGGAGTTGGTTTTTATATTACAGCACTAACTTGAATGTTTTTACAATGGCAAATAGTTCCTACAGCTGATGCAATTCAACATAGCCTAGTAAGTTAGATGCCTGAATGCACTGTTCTTAATGATAAACCAATAGATATTGATGCTGCTTCAGTAAGATAACGTTCATTCAATTCCTGTTGGTTTTGGCTGTGTTAAAATTCAGTACTTTTAGCCATTAAATCATCAGATCATGGGATCATTCTTCGCAGCAGTTAGTGTTTGGAAGAGAGGACTACATTGTTGTATTGATTTTGCAGTAGCGAGGGAAATCATCCAGGAAGAGAATAGATGGCCTCTCTAGTTTATGTCAACTCTAATTTTATATTATTTTTATCTTAAAGCTGACCCTAGTATTTCAGGTTTTGTTTATGCTTGAATGTATGCAAGTGTGTTTAAGCTATGCGGAAAATAATTTTTGGGTACAGAAAATCCTATTATTTCCTGAATAGAAGATGGGGAACAGAATTATATCTCTTATCTTAGTTTCATTATTTTATTGTAAGCAAAAGCTGCGACTACAGCTCACAGTTACACATTTACATTCAAAGAAAGTTTACATTTATGAAATATTGATAATTAACAGATGCAAAGAAGGTCTCACAATTGATAATATGTTACTGTTCTTTTATGGTATACTATTGCTCTTCAAGCCAAATTGAAGCTGAAAAAGAATTAAGCTGTCATTTTAGACCTAGTGTCTGCCTCACTTCTGAACTGAGAGTTGGGAAACATACGTGCATTTTGAGTTTTTTTCTTCTTCCTATGAGGCTTTCCTGTAAAGAAAGGCCTCAAGCTGTAAGGGAACTGGTTATGAAGAAGAACACTTACCTGAAGTTCAGAGGAACCTTTCATATCTGATTTGGTAACAACAATACCTGAAGTAAGTTCAGAGGTGGCTAGCTGAAATTTAAGTTGCATTGGTAATTTTTAGTTTTCTTGAGATCTTATGTATGTAAATATAGTTGCAAATTACTTGTTCAGGGCACTTTAACATGTGTAATTGTGATTTTTCAGTGAAAAACCAAAGAATGATGCAGGGTATGGTATCGGCTGTTTGGAATGATTTGGTCACCTCTGTGTTCCTCAGGTGTAATCAGGACCTTATGTTCTGGACCACACTGTCCTATGTACAATGGGACTGGGAGTATGTTCCTGAGTTTTCACTGTCCTGGTTCCCGATAACCACTTTGCAGTCTGCTTTTATGTGAACAGTTAAGGTTATTTAATCAATGATTTGCACTAGTAACAGCTAAGCAGAGAACCTAGGGTTGCTCAGGTTTTCTAGCTCTGACTTCTCAGAGAAGTTGGAATTGAATATTGCTGAAAGGCATTGCTTGAAAACACTCCCTAACCTTGGAATGAGGTTCTCTCTGTGTTTCAGTAAGAGCAGAGGTATTTTTTAAACAGAACAGGATCACATCAGATTATCAGCTCATGGTTAATACAAAAAGTCAGACTGTGGCTTTTATTTGCAGATGTTAGACACTTGACAAAAGCCAGCTTGAAAACAGGGCTCCTATAGTTCTTTTTAATAAGTATTGCTGCCTGTGACAAGATGTATGAAAGTTTAAATATATCCTAAAGATTACATAATAGAATGTTGTGGTTTAGGCCCAACCAGCAACTAAGCACCACATGGACGCTTGCTCACTCCTGACCTCAATGGGGTGGAGAGGAGAAAATACAAGGAAAAGCTCATGAGTCGACACAAGGACAGGGAGGAGTCACTCACAAATTATGGTCACGGGCAAAACAGATTCAACTTGAGAAGAAATCAATTTAATATATTATTAATCAAATCAGTGTAAAATAGTGAGAGATAAACTCAGATCTTAAAACACCTTCCACGTTCTTCCCAGTCTCAGCTTTGCTTCCAGTTTCTCTATCCCCTTCCCCCCAAGCAGTGCAGGGGGACGAGGAATGGGAGGTGTGGTCAGTCCATCACACGTTGTCTCTGCCACTCCTTCCTCCTCACATTCTTCCCCTGCTCCAGCGTGGTGTCCCCACAGGAGGCAGTCCTCCATGAACTTCTTTGACTTGAGTCCTTCCCACAGGCTGCAGTTTTCTCCTCTAACTGTTTAAGTGTGCGTCCCTTCCACAGGTATGTGGTCCTTCAGCAAGGGACTGCTTGAGCGCAGGCTTCCCATGGAGTCACAGGCTCTTCTGGCACAGCCACCTGCTCTGCCGTGGGGTCCTCCCCGGGCTGCAGGTGAGTCTCTGCTTCCCTGTGACCCTCCATGGCTGCAGGGCACAGCCTGCCCTCTCACCAGAGGCTGCAGGGGAATCTCTGCTCTGGGTACCTCCTCCCCTCCTTTTCCTCACTGACCTGGGTGTCTGCCTGGTTGTCTCTCCCACATCCCACTCCACTGAAGATTTTCTTTGTTTTCACCTCTCAAATGTGTTAATCACAGAAGCACTAATTGGCTTGACCTTGTACAGAGGCGGGTGCAACTCGGAGCCATGGAAGCTTCTAGCAGCTTCTCATAGAGGCCAACCCTGTAGTCCCTCCTCTGCTACCAAACCCCACCACCACGCAAACCCAATATGTAGAGTGAATGTCATTTATAGAGTTCTGATCATGTTTTAATTTAACCTATATATGTTATGTCTTTTTGTTCCCTTGGCCATTTATCTACTTATTCTATATTATTACCTTCTGCATGTTAATTGGGTCAAAGAGAGACTTTTTTTCTGTAAGACTATATTCATAACATCAACAAAATTATGTGTATATGAGCACAAGTCCTGTGAGGAGCAGCTGAGGGAGCTGGGGGTGTTTAGCCTGGAGAAGAGGAGGTTCAGGGGAAACCTTATCGCTCTCTACAACTACCTGAAAGGAGCTTGCAGAGAGGTGGGGGTTGGTCTTTTTTCCCAAGTGACATATGATAGGACAAGAGGAAACAACCTCCAGTTGCATAAGGGAAGGTTTAGACTGGATATTAGGAAAAAATGTTTTCACCAAAAGGGTTGTCAAACATTGGAACATGCTGCCCAGGGAAGTGGTTATGTCACCATCCCTGGAAGTGTTTAAGAGAGGTGTAGGTGTGGTGCTTAGGGAGATGGTTTAGCGTTGGACTTAGCAGTGTTAGGTTAATGGTTAGACTTGATGATCTTAAAGTTCTTTTCCAGCCTAAAGGATTTTATGATTACATGATTCTTATGAAAGTAGCAAAGGCTTCACAAGAAAGAGTGGCAGTACCTCTGAGACACAATGCCACTGCTCTTAGCGTCCAGTGGGTAAACACTTGCTCTCACACCTCATTTCTATGTACTGTTCATTTCTTTTCACATAAAACAGTCTCACTACCAAGAAAAGACTCAGTAAACAATGCTTTTTTCTGTCTTCCTCAGTGTAGTGCTCAAACTTAAAACCAGCACGACTTTTTCTGAACAGCTTCTTGCTAGAATATGATATGAATGGACACTTACAAGTAACGCTCTTAAGTAAGAGAGCATACATGGAACAAACGTGTTCTGTCTAGTTTTGACCTACAGCTGGCAGCATTCTGAGCTACTTCCTGTCTTTTATTATGTCCATACCTCTCCATCTGGTTATTTGGAGGCTTTTAGGAATTGTCTCTATCATCTGCACTTAACCAGCTTCCAAAATGCATCTCAAACCTGCTCAATATGTGACTTTCAGAATTCCAGCAACCACTGCCAGGATTAAAATTCATAGCCTAAGGTTCATAAACTCATTAACCAAACCATATAACATATGCATAGCCCTCTGAGTGCCAGGATTATTTCTCTGTTCTTTATTCCTCCCCTTTTTAGACAATGTTCTCTCTATGTCAGAGTGGACAGTATGTGAACTGATGCTTCTCTGCCAAATGAATGATGAACATATGAATGACCAGTGTTTATCACTTGTAAGCCCACCTCCCCACCCCCCATCCCCTACCCAGCTTTGCTCTGATGACAGTACAGCAAATACCATGCAATTTTGTCACCTTTGATAACTGAGCATAAAAGACAGAGCTTTAGATAAGTACTAGTGCCTGGGGATGTTCATGTTCTCAGCCTTGCAAGTAAAATAGAAAAGTCAGAACAAACTTAACCTTTCTACTGCCCATCCTGAAACATTGCATTTGCAGATAGTGCAGTACAAAAGAAGAGTGATTTGTCACAGTGCTGAAACCCAAGGTAGTCTGCTCCCCATGTTCTCTATCTGGGATTGAGTGCTTCAATGAATTTGGGAGGAAAGCACTTATCTGCTGAATGTTGTACTTTGTATAATTCTTAATTAAAAAGAAGAATGGAAACATAAAAATTATTTACTGCTTCCAGAATCCTGAAGTGTGTTTAATGTTAAACAAACAGAAGTGTTAAGAACTGGAAAAGTAGTGGTCATGAAAGCATCAGTTTGAGTATGCACATAAGGAAATACTTTTATAAGAAAACTTTGTGCTTGTTCACATAGATTTGTTTGTGTGTATGTATGTTTTCTATTTTTAAGAATTTATGGAATAAACTATGCAAGTTTTCTTACCTGCTTGGAGTTATGATATGCTTATGTGTTGACATGTGATACTTCAGCTTGCAGGGTACAAACAGGCAACCATGAGATAACTCACTTTTAAGCATGGAAGTAGTTGGTGTGCTAGACCTTTTCAGAGCTGTGACCATATTAATTATAAGCAATAATTACAATCAGAATGAAAACATTGTAATGTATATCAAGAATTAAACTAATTATTGATATTTCATGATATAACAGTAAGAATGCATACATTAATATCATTAGCATACTATAAGATATTTTAATTACCTACCTAACTATGCTATCTCAGTTTAGTACACTTAGGTACACTCATTAAACAATTCCTACCTCCTAGCAAGCTGTTATCAATCATACAAACAATTGTCTAGCAAACTGGTACGTAGGTTAACACCGGTTTGAAACCAGGATGACAAATTGTCTTTCTCCAGAAAAATTTTGTGGTACCCACTGAAAAATAGATTTCAGCCATTCCACTATTACCATCAATCTGAAGAAACCTTACCCTGCACATCCTCATTTTTCTGCTTGGTAGATAAGTCTTAATGTTACAAAATGTTTAGTAAGCCTATTGCAATCTGATGTTTTTAAAATATTTTTTATTGCATTAAATATTATAGTAAATCTGATGGTTTTTACTGATAGGATTATAAAAAATATGAAAGCAATGTTTTCCTGTTGAGATAATGATTTTACCTTTCTGTCTGGAAGTTTACAAAGAAAAATATATTGATTTCAAGTTTACACAATAGGTTAATATCTCTACTACATATTTTTGAATGATATTGGAGATGACTTGCTGTTGGGATTCAGTCCTAATGTTGTACTCCTGAAGTCTCATCTTGATTTGGAGTCAAAATGCCAATCAGCATTACCAGTTTATAATGGTTTAGGTTAAAGTGCTTGTTCATCCTTCTCCATCCCTGTGATTAAAATATTAAAGACTAAATCTGTTTTAACTTCAAACCTCCATCATTTGAAGCTAAGGACACCCAACATCTATAGCACTCATATAACCTACAATTTATATCAGTGTATAGTAAGGAATGAGTCGTTCTGTTTTGCTGGATATTTCACCTGGGGTTTTTTTGGTTTGGGTTTTTTGGTTTTGGTTTTTTGGTTTTTTTTTTTTATTATTATTATTACTTCTTAGTCATTTCAGACTCCTTGTTTATTTTTATAGGTTAATAGAAAGGTAATGAGCTAGTAGGATAATAATGGTAATAAAGCTATAAAAGCATCTTTTAAAACTCCTGCTAGAGGGGAGAAGTTTGCTGTTAAGACCTGGACAAACCAGAAACCATGCAGGCCCAGATTATTCTCATTTAACTTCAGTGTTTAAACTGAAATGTCCGAGTTCAGGAATAATTGCTCTGCTTCCCTATACAGTCAATGGACAGAGAAAGTTACTTTTAAAAGGTAGCTAAACCTGTCTGAATCTGAATTACTTTCTGGAATTCTGCACTAAAACCGAATAACTTACAATATTAAGGCTATGAAGTTAGACCTCTTTCAAGTATTAGGGTGATTAAAATGACATAGAGAAAAAGCGTATTTCTGCATAGATGTTAAATACTTGTAACAATGGCAGATATGAAAAAAAATACCATTTGTGCTAAGGTAGTGTATACACTATACCTACAAAACCATCCCATAATAGCAGTGAAAACTTTGACCATGGAAAAATGAACAGTGTTGAGTGTTGCCAACTGTATAATGGGCTTTGCAAACCATATCCTGGGCTGTGTCAAAAGTGAGGTCAAAGGAGGGGATTCTCCCCCTCTACTCTGCTCTTGTGACACCCCTCCTGGAGTACTGCATCCAGCTGTGGAGTCAGCATAAGAAGGATATCAACCGGTTAGAGCGAGTCCAGAGGAGACCACAAAGATGCTCAGAAGGCTGGACCACTTCTCCTATGGGAACAGGCTGAGAGAGTTGGGCTTGTTCAGCCTCGAGAAGAGAAGGCTTCAGGGAGATCTTCTAGCACCTTCCAATACCTGAAGGGGCCTGACAAGAAAGCCAGGGGGGACTTTCTACAAGGGCCTGCAGTGACAGGACAAAGGGTAATGGGTTTAAACTGAAATCAGGGAGATTTAGATTAGATGTAAGGAAGAAATTCTTCCCAGAGAGGGTGGTGAGGCACTGGAACAGGTTGACCAGAGAAGCTGTGGATGCCCCATCCCTGGAAGTGTTCAAGGCCAGGCTGGATGAGGCTTTGAGCAACCTGGTCTAGTGGAGGGTGTCCCTGCCCATGGCAGGGGAGTTGGAACTAGATGATCTTTAAGGTCCCTGCCAACCCAAACCATTCTGTGATTCTATGATTAGGTCAGTGAGAAGTACCCAGACTATGGGTAAGACTATGAATGCGACTTCATCAGGTCCTCTCCTCATCCTGGCTGTGGGATAGCTCAGCATTGTCAGCCACGTGTTAGAGAAAATGGTCCTGCCATGGGTTGTCAGGAAAAGATCCCTGACCCCCAAGCAGCCTCCTGATTTTGAGTGTCTTTAGGTATAACAGTAAGTGGTGAATTGCATTATTTGCTCCTAAGCATATTCAGAAACATTATTATCCTTATACTCAGCACCTCCAGTTCGGTACGATATGGGGGCAAGGCAATACATCTCCCTCCTGTCACTAAAAAGGCTCACCCATTTGTTATTTAACAGAACACTTTGCTTACTAGGACAGTCAATCTGTTCTATTTGACAAATACTTTTTTCACCCCAAAGTAATATGGAATTTGTAGCCACTGTAAACAAAGTCACAGAAATCTGAGTCTAACAGCGTAACCACAAGAACAAACCACGAAACCTGTATTTTGGTTACCATGGAAAATGCCTACCTTTAGCTAAAAATTCAGCTGAACAGAACACTGGAGTACAGCCTGTCAGCTCTATGCAGCAGAATGAAAGATGGCATCTGCCAACTGAAGTCAGCACTCAGGACCCACTGGTTTAATTCATAAAGCCTGATTCCTGCTGCTGGTCAGCAGGATATTCTAAGTAGTTGTTAGTACTCTCCCCCAGTGTTGCATGTCTTACTTTTCTAACTACTGCAACATGTGACACTTTATCAGAAGTCCTCATCCCCAGGAACCTCTGCTGCTTTCATCCATACTACTGGGAATTCACATTTCAACAGTGACAAGGTTTTTGTAGGAATATTTGTAATAGGTTTGCTAGAAAAAGTAATCCATTCTATGAAGTGACTATTATTTTCCGAAAATGTTCTTCTAGAAGACCATTTCCAGTGATCAGATGTAATAAAAACAGTAACACTGGGTCTCAACAAAAAACTGAGCTTTTCCCTCTCTTCTAGTGCCATACATGCACAAGGAATAGTTAGCTCATAATGCAGAATAATTTTCATTTTCAATACAGCACTAACAATATAACAAATACATAATAAAATAAGTCATTAACTTCATTTCAGAAAGTCATTAGAGGCTAGAACAATGTTTCTTAAGCATTGGCCTGGCCTTTCCTAATAGGAATGCAATAAAAAGGCACTGAAACCTTTGAAATTATGACAAATTCAGTTTTGAAATTAGATGCAGTTTTCTAGTAATGAGGTTAAAACAATATTGGAACAGCTCTACTAGGAGAGCTGGCGGATACAACAATGCTTCAAGTCAGAACGCAAAATTAAATATACTTTAAAATTAAATGTTTTATCAAGTTTCTAATAGAAATTCTATGGAGGATATGAATGTGTGTTTATGTGTGTGCCTGTAATGGAACAGAATAATATTGGGTTGCTTTCCAAATTATTTTGTATTGCTTTAATCCCTATGTTCTTTATGTTTAATTTTCTTTTCTTCCCTCCCACCATCTTCCCCCCCCAACTTGAGTGTTCAGTGGGAGCATAGCAAGCTCTGTATTCCTCTCCTCTACAGGGATAGTCAGAATTTTCTCATTGTGATATCAAGTTATCAGGCTAGATGTGTTCATGAATCTTTCTGGTTTTACTGCCATGCCACGAGATAAGCAAGATAGAAGAACACCAGATTGTCGGTTCATGTCCAGCTCCTATTTCAAGCAATAGCACCTGATGCTTTTAACCCTAAGAAATACCAAGCTCAAACATCCTCAGAATCTAATGCCTCTTACCTATAGAAATACAATATAGCACTATGAAAAAATGTATTTCTTCTAGTTGCTGATATTTTTTGTCCTAAATGGCTGAGAAAAATACTACACTTTGCATCAAGATATTTGAAAAAAAGCCAACTGTAAGGGTTTCTTTATGTATTTATTTGTCACTGCTCAATTTCAACATTAGGCAGCAAACATATTATTGGAAAAGTTCCCTGTCTCATTGAGACTTCCAAACTTTACTTTTTTCTGTGTTAAACTTTCCAGTTAAGGTTCTTCAGGTGGCACGCTGCCAAATATGTATGGGGATCACTTCAGTTTTTACTTAGTATGGTCAAATATACTTGGCGACAACAGATGGAACCGACAAACTACAGACCACACGTTTGGGGTAAATAAACCTCCCTGCTTATTCAAACACAAACGACTGTTATAGCAAATAACATCACAAAAAGTATATAGGAGAAATCAAATTGCTACCTTAGACTGAACAAATTTAGATAATAGAAGAAGGACATATTCATTTAACTTCTGTGGGGGGAAAAAAAAAAAAAAACAACTTGTATAAAACACCTTCAGAAATGATCCAGGGAGCTAAACTCACTGCTGTGCTGGAATGAAAAGTCATGTACTTATTAATGTTATAAACTTTCTGCAATGATACGATTTTTCTCCCACAGCTGAAGTCCATAGCTTCTCTATATATCATAATTACCTGTGTTAGAACCTGTCTCCTTGCAACTATTCTCCTCTGCTACGTAGGTGTTAACTACCTTCTTCTTTCAGATTTGCCCATCTGACTGGTAGCAATAGGTTACACTCAGAGCAATCTTACCCAATATGAAGTTAATGTTTGTTGACTGAAGAAATCTTTATGTGCTACAGAAGCTGGTGGGGGGTTAATTTCTTATCAGTTGATCATGTTTTCATCAAATGTTTTTGCTACCCTTTGAAAACACTGCTCCTTTTTAAAGTCACCCCAAAAATGAGCCTGTGTTTTGAGAGCCAGGTTTATATTTGCAAATATTAATAAACTATGTAAGAATAAAATCTGTCAGTTTCTCCGCATTTAGAGGCAAGCTGCTTGTTGTGGACCGGTCACATATCAAATAATGAATAAATACACTTCATACATATGTCAGCACGTGAACATAGGTAGCTATGAGTGAACCACTTGCTGTTCCAAACTTAAAAATGCACTTATCATCTCTATAGTTGCCTTTGCTTAAATTGCTTCTAGCAGTTTAGTAAGAACCATTTCTTAACTGTATAGCAACTGAATCTCTATTCTGAACTGAGTGAAAATAAAATGTGAAAACTAAATACCTCTTCTGTCAAAAACTACGAGATGTGCATATATTGTTCAGTGCTAAGACTGTAGGAGGCAGTTTATTGAGCTCTGTACAGCACCGTGACTGGTAACTGCTTTGCTCACTGGACTGCTTCGATAGGTAGGCTTTTCCCCTATTAAGTGCAGTAGCGTGAAAATGCTGATAATACTGAAGAACATGTCCTGCAATTTTGGAATTTATTCAGCATGGATAGATGTGCTAGGTACTGAGACTGCTTTCAGCAGTGGTTTTAGCTTACTTCATTGGATTTATTAACCTTAATGTTTGGGTATTCCGGTAGAATGGATTTATCTTTTTTTTTTTTTTTTGTTAAATACTCCACCAGACATGATTTTGGTTGGGATTTTTGTGTGGTTCTGTGTTGGGGAGTAAGAGTTGTGTAGTCTTTAATTTTTTTTTTTTTTTTACTTAGCACCACTACAACTAATGCAGCTCATGAGCTCACTGACTAAACTGTTCATGTACCATTGGCATTCACTGGGGTGTGAGCCCTGTGGTGACTGCACCATGGCCCGTGCTTCTAGTGGTTGCCGTTAATACGGTGTGCAACTGTGAAAAGGAGTGTTTTAGTCATGGCACTAGGGGTAGTGTCAATTTAGCTCAGTACAAAGCTATAGGTGGTTTGCTATGGCTCACCACACAACCATTAACAGTATCATCTTTGCTCAGCACAGAATTGCAAGTGATAGTATTTAAACTCCCTATAACACTGTGAATGATAGTGTTCTCATCTTGTCCAGGAAGAAATATGAAGACAGACATTCTGACTGAGCCTGTGATTTAAGCCAGTCAGGTAAGGAAAGAATATAGTCTCATCATCTGCAAGATGATGTGGCATCATTGAAATTTAACATTGATTTTTAAAGTGATTAAAAAAGAACAATGGATCACAGAGTCAGCAAATTTCAGAAAAAAAAGATGAATATATTCATAAATATCTCCTGACATGAGCTTCAGTGCAACTTAGCAGTTCTGAATTCCTCTCTGGATACGATGCTTTTCTCTAAGCCTTGTTGTAGCTACTCTTAAAAGAGGTGCTTGAGCTAGATGACTAAAGCGAGTGGTGTGAATATTCTTCTTTAACTCTCCAACTGTTTTTCACTTGACATTGAAGTACTAACCTGCTCAAAATGTGGAAAATGTGTAAAAAGGATTTTGGAATGCCTAATATACAACAATAAAAGGTAGAATGAAAACGTGCTGAAATGGTTGGGCAGAAAATTTAATGCCTTTTGTCTCAAAAATTATTCGTGTTATTATAAAATGAGGTGTGTGACAATGTGTTCTAAATCTATTTATGTTACAGATGGGGAGGAGAGGAGAAGTGAAATGATCTGCAGGTACATAAATCCACCCTGATGGTGTGTACCTGTGCTCTGATTTAGTGACCTTACTCAGGTGGGAGTATAGGAAACATTACATTTCTGTGGAATTATATCTATGCCTTTAGTTTGCTTTCTATAATCTAGTAGAATAAATAAGTTTCATCTGACATAATTATTGTTCAAAGTAGTATAATTTACTGTTTGCAGTATATTTCTTCTTCACTAAATACTTGGGGTTTGGTGATCATTTTGGATATGTGTGTTTTCTGTTTACCAGACAGTTCTTAGCACTTACTAAAAGCTGATCTGCTGTGTTGGATTTATCACTTTGTCATGGTTTAAGCCCAGACGGCAACAAAAGACCACAGACCCTCACTCACTTTTCCCCCCACGGTGGGATGTGGAGGATAAAATATAAGGCAAGGCTTGTGGATCAAGACAAGGACAGGGAGGGGTCACTCACCATTATGGTTATGGGCAAAACTACTCGACCTGGGAAAAAATAATTTCAATTTGTTACCAATCAAAACAGGGTAAGATAAAATCAATTTTTAAAATCTTTTCCCCCACACCTCCCTTCCTATCTGGGCTCCCGATTTCTCTACCTTCTCCCTTCCAGCAGCTCAGAGGGACAGGGAATGGGGGTTGTGGTCAGTCCAACTCATGTTGTGTCTGCTGCTCCTTCCTCCTCAGGGAAGGATCCTCACACTCTGCCCCTGCTCCAGCATGGGGTCCCTCCCATGAGAGACAGTCCTCCACCACCTTCTCCAACATGAGTCCTTCCCATGGGCTGAGTTTTCTCCTCTAAATACTCCGGCATGGGTCCCTTCCATGGGCATACTGTCCTTCAGACTGCTGCAGTGTGGGCTTCCCACAGAGTCACAAGCTCTTTGAGCGAAGCCACTTGCTCTGATGTGGTGTCCTCCCACGGCTCCCCCGTGACCCTCCATGGCTGCAGGGCACAGCCTGCCCTCTCACCATGGGCTGCAGGGGAACCTCTGCTCCAGGCACCTTCTTCCCGCTTTTCTGATCTGACTTTTGGCATCTGCCTTGTGGTCTCTCTCACATCCCACTTTTCTGTCCATGCTGATTGTCCCCACATTCTGATTTTGTTTTCACTGCAGGTTTCTTTTTGTTTTTCCCCTCTTAATATGTTAATCACAGAGGTGCTGAATGGCTCAGCAGTGGCCAGATGCAGGTCTGACTTGGAGCCAGGGGAGCTTGTCTTGAAACTTGTCGCAGCAGCCATCCCTGTGGCCCTTCCCCCACTACTAAAACTTCCCACCACAGAAACCCAACACACACTTTAATACATTTAACACTCATAATAGAAGTTTAATAGATGATGGTTAGGTCTGTGAGTGTTAGAATTAAGCTAAACTGAAGACAGTGGAAACCATTATTTTCATGATAATTTGTCAAATTCCTTCAATTCAGTGAAACCTTATAAAACTTAAAAAAAACCTAAACAGTGAGACTGGTATTAAAAAGAAAAAGGCGTATATGGAATAAAAAGTTAGATTCTCATAATTTTTCCTTTTATCTCTGTAGTTAAATTAATGGCAATTACAAACCAATAATTCAGGTTATTTTACTTAATCTGGAAGAAACTTTTCAATTAACTGTTGTGTTATTCAATAAAATATTGGAATGTTGCAGAATTTTAGAAAATATTGATTTCACTCTAATTTGTGACTTGCAGAAACACCACACAGACCATTGTGGATGGAGTATAACAACATCTCTATTTTAACATATCAAGAATTTAAAAACTTGACCAATGAACTCAGTTGTAAATTGGTAATCCAGTAAATCTTCACCAGAAAGGATTGTGAAGATCATCTGACTCATTTTATGCATTTTATGGCATCTTAGTGTCTTAGTACTGTAGAGAAAAGAAAAAAAATAAAGTGGATGTGCAATAATACCAAAAGTTAACAAACTTATTCATTAGCTATTATTTTTTTTCATGTGAAATAAATGACGTAGAATCAATGTCTTGGCCATAAATGATGGAAATATTTTTTTTTCTTCGTTAGTTCCTTTTGCTCTTTGTATTTCAAAATTTCATTTGTAGAAGTTGTTTAAGCTTTGTGGAAACATGTCAGGTACTGGTAATCTGAAAGACAAATTCACCTCCCTTATTTGTAAGCTCAGATATTTAAGTACACCAGAACATTGTTCTAAATGTTATAATATTCCCTCTTGGACATTCTAAATATATATATGAATTAAGTCTTCAATTGAGTTACAACAGTTTATTAGAGAGTGCAAGAAACAGTCCGTGATTATGTAAACTTTATCAACAGTACCAATGGACTGAAATAATGAGCAAATTAGGGAACTTGAACAGAAATGTCCATAATGAAAATAACAATAAAATATGTTAGATCTTTCCTTAAGTTACTTTCATCATTGATTTGGGCATTCTTGACCCCATTGGGTGAAATCTAGAATGTGATTTAATTTTTCTAACATCTGATATAGTTTGTGTACATTTAGTTTATCTTGTCTGACATGAAAGAGTGAAAGGCAAACAAAAAAACCTAGAAGCTGACTAGTTTGTACCTGTTTAGTTTTAAGCTTGTATCATCATTAAAGATTTAAGAATGTTCAACTATATGTTGATAGAAAAAGAAGTTACAAATACTCGGTTTGGCAAGATACCTTATGTGTGCTCCATTGCATTCCAGAATTTCTTCTGTTAGAATAGATTTAGGACTGGGAAAAGGTGTGAACCAATGGAAAAAAAAGGAAATAAATTTCCTTTAAAACTCTTTCTCAGTCTTCCACCTTCTGTTCATCATAATCTTAAATAGTTGCTGTAGCTTATACTTTAGTCTCGTAAAGGCTATACATTTGCATGTCTCCCGACTTGCAGAGACGGTTACTGTGTACTGTAATGCAATCTGACAGTATAGTGGACATGCCAGAGCACCTTTCCTTAGCAGCATTTTTAAAGTTTGTGGAATTTTGCCGTGCCTGTCACAACTTCAGTTCTCCAGACAGTGAAAGAAATCCATGGAGCTTAACACAGGATATAATAATTGGAAGTAATTAAAGCACTTTTATTGTAACTTGTATTGTTCCTGTCAATTATTACAGCTGCATAGATTTTTAGAATATCTTCTATAGCATTAAGAAATTTTAACTTTCTTTAAAATAATTGTGGTTTTGTTTTGTTTTGTTTTGTTTTGTTTTGTTTTGTTTTGTTTTGTTTTAATTTAAGAGGAACTAAGTAGAACATCTAAAGGAAAATATTACCCTGTGTGTGATATATGAAAAAAAGTTCATTCAGTTCAATAGCCTTTCCAAGTAACACACAAGGTTTGTTTTACTTTTAGATTTCTTCTGGTGAGGTGTTCTTATATTTGCTTCTAAGGTTTTAAAATATCTATGATAAGAATTTTTATAACAAGCAGAATACTTGAGCAGTGATTAAATGAAATATTTTCTGACTTAGGAAAGCTGTGATGAAAATTATTTCTAATTCTTAACAATACTTTAAAAATGAAATTACTGAGTTTCAGTAAAATAGTTTCCACTTTGATAAAGTATATTTTGTCATAAATTATAGAGTTCTGTAATGAAGTTTTCTTAATTATCCTTATTTTTTCATTACTCATGTCAGTGAAAAAGTTCACTTTGAAATACTAATTAATCTTCCAAATAGAGAAAGCAAATGCCTTTCTACATTTCTGGCCTGAGTCTTCCTGGAACATTTTTATTATATCTGTTCTTGTGAACTATAAAATAAATTCCTCCTTTCATTATTTTTGTTACACACATCCATCAGTTTTACTTCTACTGCAGCTGGTTAGGGGAAGCCCCATCTTATTTCATTCATCAGTGTAGACAGTGCTGCAGAATACTCCAAAAAGTTCTTAGCTCCTACAGTATTTGGAGGTATCAAACAGAGGTATTATTCATCTGTGTAAAATATATAAAGATGTAAGTAATTTATCAGACTGCCTCAGGGAAGATAAGTCTAACTAAAGACAGAATTAATTACAGTGTTTGTGGTATTTTCTTGATGTTTAAGAAATGAGAAATTGTAAAACAAAAAAAGCTAGTACTAGTCTCAGCATGCTGTTAATGAAGATTTTTAGTCATGAAATAAAAGTAAAGGATTAAAAATAGATCTATGTCCTGGTTTTAAATCCACAAAGAATTTTAATGTATCTACAGAGAAATTCATCAAAACTGCTTTCCAGGGCTCTGATCACAATATTCTCATAATTCATTTTGAAGTAAATTTGTCTAGTATTTTGCTTAATTTATCTAAAAGTAACCAACAAAACAAAACAAAAATAAAGCTCCAAACGTAGCAACTGATGAGTTCATTCCTGGTTGGGTGCCTTGAAACTTGCTTTTGCTCTTGCTGTGAAACCGTACCTGCACATGTTATGTTGTCTACTCAGGCTACTACAATGCTGTTGAAAGATTGCTATGTCTTTGAGAGTCTGTATTCTGTTGGCTTGGCATTGCTGGTACAGAGATTGGACATAATTTTAAAAAGTTCTGGCAACTGAACCTAGAGAACATGTTTTATTCCTCTCAGAGATGTTCTTGCTACTGTGGAAGTTGTTTTGTTCTTGTGTCAGTGGAGACACGACCACAGCTGGCAGTGACGCTAGTAGCAGTTTTCCTCCATCCTATATTTAAATTGCAAATGGATAAATACTAACTTTGCTTTTAAGCTTTTATTATGAATTCCAAACATCACACACTTAGAGATAATTAATACTCAAGGCCATACACTGATATAAACAAGTCCCTATGTTCTTGATGTAATAATACAGCAAGATTGTAAGTCAAATTTTAGATTAACAACCTATTATTATGCCAGCAGGCAAAGGTTTCTGTTAATTAGTTCACAATTAGTCCCTCTTATTTCTAATCTCAGAATATTAGATATTGATGGAATTAATAGAAGATTGGTAGCTTCATCTTAATAGTGTCAAACAGGCCAAAATGCAAATAGGGATTGGTTTTAATGGGTTTGATTGATTTATATGCATATGCTATTTAATCAGTTTTGTGCTTCATCTACACAATTGCTTTATATTTTAGTTCATAAAGAAAATGCAGGGACCCTTTTGTCATATTAGGAAATAATTTGTTGTTTAAAAAGATTTGTCCATCATGCAACTTTCAGGATTTGCCAGTAGAGATGTTTTTGCCTGTCCCTCACATGTCATACCCCATTCTCCTAGCAGCAAGTTGTGGTGGTTTGTCTGGGATAGAGTTAGTTTTCATCATAGTAGTCTTATGGGGCTATTTTTTGGATTTGTGATGAAAACAATGTTGATAACACAGAGATGTGTTCATTATTGTTGAGCAGAGCTTACACAGAGTCACGGCCTTTTCTGCTCCTCACCCCACCCGACCAGCGAGTAGGCTGGGGGTGCACAGGAAGTTGGGAGGAGACACAGCTGGGACAGCTGACCCCAACTGATCAAAGGGATATTCCAGACCATATGCCGTCACGCTCAGCATATAGAGCTGATGGAAGAAGAAGTATAGTAATCATTAAGCATCTTGCTTTCCTGTATATGGCTGGATACCTGCCTGCTGCTGGGAAGTGGTGAATGGCTTCCTTGTTTTGCTTTGCTTGTGTGCGCAGCTTTTGCTTTACCTATTAAAAGTCTTTATCTCAACCCTTGAATTTCTTGGTTTTACTATTCTGATTCTCTCCCCCATCCCACCTGGGTGGAGTGAGTCAGTGTCTGTGTGGTGCTGGGGTTAAACCATGATACAAATCTATATTGCCTTCATTCTTGCTTCAAACTTAAGTTAGAAATGATTAATTTCAAGGACTTTGTTAAAGTATTATGCACTAGGAAGAGACGAAAAATTAAACATTTTTCTACTTAGACATGTTGGTATAACCTATTTCAAGATGTTTTCGTGAGCTGCTTAGGAAACATTTAAATGTCACAGATTAATAAATGTAAGATCAAAAAATCTGAAATATTTTTATCTGAACTTTTTACACAAGATAGAGAATTTTGTCTAGTAGCTCCTGCAACTGCAAAAACTGTTAGTCAATTCAACTGTTCTAGTATCCGTATTCCAACACCTGGGCTCAAAGAGCATCCCTGTAATTCACAATTGTGGCCAACCAGTGATATTTTCCTCTTAAATGAGGTAGAATCCTTGTACCAGAATGTTCTACCAAATATTCTTCAATCTTCATTTTGCAGGAATATGAATTTCAGATATCCCTCTTCCCTCTTAAAAAGAAAGAAAAGAAAAAAAGATTAAAAAAAATCCAAGCAACTGTTAAATAGATACTAGTTCTTAAATGGAGGGTGCATCAGACCTTGGATGAGCTGAGTAGACTGATGAAAATGGCTCACTTTTTCTCTTGGTGATAAAGTGAGTTGAGTCTCATCAGTCAGGCATGTCAGTTACACAGTGTTCTTTTTTTGCAAGATTAAATCAAATCTGTCTATTTTATACAAATGCATTAGTGGAGATTTCTGTAGGATCATTCATCCTCATGATAGATCTGTGCCCAATCACTGCTCAAATCTAATTTCTGTTGCCTTTTCTTGAGATTTTTAAAACTCTGACTAATTTACTTTTTTTTTCCTCCCACACTGGCAAGTGAGATTCAGCAAGTAAACTTTATAGCAGTACACTCACAACAACAGGAGGGGTTTTTTCTGTTAATACTGTTGGATTGTACATTCCAAACAGTTAAAATAAAATTTACAACACCCTGCTGTCTTAACAGTAAAGTGGCTAGCAATGAATTTACTTTAATGAAATTAAAGCGATAGAGTATGACAGGAGAGTAAGTCCTTTGGTACTTGCCTGAATTCCTAATAGATACAAATGTAAGAATAAAAATAGATCATGTGGAAATGTAGATTTTTCAAAACCGTATGGAAAGATTTAGAATAGTATATTCTCGGTTAATCATGCAACTATAAAATTCTAATTATTTCATTTATGGAGATACAAAGATTTAATTTCTAAAAGACACTTTGCAGATACTGTATGAAACTGTACCTCTGCTATACTTAACTATAGACTACCAAACAAAATCAAACTTTCTTCCAAACAGAAGCCCTATTCAAAAATTATCCTGAATTCTATAGGGTTTAGGTTTATTTGCTTTCTAATTAAGAACAATTAGTTTTTTGAGATTTATTTTTTAAGCATTATTTTATCTAAAAAATGTTGCAGATCTGTTAAAATATTAGTTGCTTCATAAATCTGGTATGCATATATTTGCTTTGCATATTATTTTAGAATTTTTGAAGTAACTAGACATGTTTTTACTACCTATAGAATCATAGAATCACAGAATGGTTTGGGTTGGAAGGGACCTTAAAGATCATCTAGTTCCAACACCCCTGACATGGGCAGGGACACCCTCCAATAGACCAGGTTGCTCAAAGCCTCATCCAGGCAATTCAGACACATTAAAGTAAGAGTTTATTTATCCTCTCTGTATCATCAACAAAGACAAAAATAACACTTCTGAGAGATTGTTTTAGGATTCAGTCTGAAAGCCTAATTGGTGCCTATTTTGACCAATTGATTGTTTCCAAGCTGTGGCACTAATCTACAAGATAACCATAATTCGATCTCATACATATGATACTCAATTTCCTATATTCCAACCACTTGCCTATCGTGAAAGCAGCCTTTCCAAATAAAAGGGTCTGATAAATTTAAGGGATATGTGTATGCCAAAATTATTTCCTTTTTTTATTGGCCATACTTTTATTAGCCATATTAGCAGATTTTATGAATTAACTGAAGAGTTTAAAAGCAAGAGTATACAGTATTGCCAATGAAAAAAAAAAAAAAGAAAAGAAAAGAAGGCACTTCAAGAAGGTTCTTGAACACAGATTAAGATGCCAAAGTTATCTTGTGGTGATCTATCTTTCTTTGCTCGTTTTCAAGGGTGTGCATGGTATTCACTTGTGTAAATAAGAAATGTGAATTAGAACAATAGATTGAGATAGGCTTATTCCAGGCATTAGCCTATAGGTCCAGTACTTCTAAAGCACAAGTGACTAACAACAGGTGAAGAAATATAGGAATACAGATTGAGACTATTATTGAAGAATATTTTTCTTAATATATCTATAGTCTTAGAAGTCTAATTCCTCAAACACCCAACTCCTCAAAACCAGAAACTAAATTCTTTCTTCGTGTCAGTCTTTACTGGTAAAACCAGCCTTCAGAAATTCAAGAACCCAGAGATGAGAGGGAAAGTCTAGAGTAAGGAAGATGAACCCTGAGTGCAATGGGATCAGATTAGAGAATACTTAAGCAAACTGCTTAATTAAGGTGAGAGAATAATTGAGGAAACAGACTTACATAAATCTATGGGACCTGATAAGATGCATCCACAAGTAGTAAGGGAGCTGTCTGATGTCATTGTGAGGCCACTTTTGATTATGTTTGAATAATCATGGTGACTGGGAGAGGTGCCTGAAGTCTGGTGAAAAGCAAATGTCATTTCCATCTTCAAAAAGCGCAAGGAACTACAGGTCAGTCAGTCTCACCTCGATCCCTGAGTAGAAGGTGGAACAATAAATACTGGCAATGATTTCTGGGCACAAGAAGGACATGAAGGTGATCAGGAGTAGTCAGTATGGATGGACCAAGGGGAACTCATGTGTGAAACAACTTGGTAACCTTCAACGATGAAATCTTAGGAACCTTCTACTGGCTTGGTAGATGAGGGGGAAGCAGTTGATATTGTTTACCTTGACTTCAGTGAGGCTTTCGACACTGTCCCCATAAGAGCCTCAGAGGCAAGCTGTTGACGTAGGGGCTGGAGGAGCAGACAGTCAGATGGATTGAAAACTGGCTGGATGGCCTGGCCCAGAGGACGGTGATCAGCAACACAACATGTAGTTGGAGGCCAGTATCTAGCAGACTACTGCCAGTGGTCAAGACTGGGTCCACTCCTGTTTTACATCTGACTAATGGTTTGGATGATGGCATAGAGTGTACCTTTAGCAAGTTTGCTATTGACACAAAACCAGGAGGAGTGCCTGAGAAAGTCATTCTGCCAGCTAGAGGGACCTCGGCAGGCTGGAAAAATTGTCTGACAGGAACCTCATGAAGTTCAAGAAGTAACGCAAAGTCCTGCACCTGGGGAGGAACAACCCCAGGCACCAACATTTGCTTGGGGCCACCCACCTGGAAACCAGCTAGGCAGAACAGGACCTGCGGGCCCTGGTGTACACCAGGTTGAACATAAGACAGCAATGGGTCTTTGCCACAAAGAAGGCCAATGGTATCCTGCACTGCGCTAGACAAAGCGTTGCCAGTGCTGGTGAGTGCTGTGTCCAGTTCTGGACCCCACGGTACAAGAGACATGGATATACAGAAGGGAGTCCAATGGAGTGCATGGAGTGGAGGAGTGTCTCTCCTATGTGGAAAGGCTGAGAAAGCTGGGACTGGAGAAGAGATGGCTCAAGGGGATCTTATCAATGTCTGTAAATACCTGAAGGGAGGTCCCTTCCAACCTCGGTCATCCTGTGAATTAGTTAATCATTACTGGAGCAGGTTAAGACAGTCAATGTTGTAAAAAGGCAGTATAGGCACCAATGAGTTTGACAATAAACAGCAGTCATATGTCAAAGTTGTCTTTCTTAACAGAAGGATGCATGTAATAGACCTGTTTTCCTATGGTTTAATCTTCCTTATGCCTCATGTCTTCTTTTCTGGATGTTAATTTCTTTCTCTGGGCCTTTCTCTGCTCTCAGAGAAGTCAGCAGATGCTGGGCATTAGGATTGCTAGTTAGAGTGGCACTACTTCTGCCAAGCAAAGTGAGAAAACCTTTTCTCTTTTTGTTAGTTGACCTTTACATATATGATAGATTAAGGGTAGAAAATTACCATTTTCT
This sequence comes from Rhynochetos jubatus, assembly GCA_027574665.1. NCBI lineage: Eukaryota > Metazoa > Chordata > Aves > Eurypygiformes > Rhynochetidae > Rhynochetos > Rhynochetos jubatus. The sequence goes on along the minus strand of CM050649.1, from coordinate 121,360,488 downwards.
TCTCTCTCACTTCTCTTGTGTCTTCTTTTTTCATATATTTTCTTACCATCTCATTATTAGACAAAACATGCTTCCCAATACTACTGTACTAGCCATTATAATACTCTACCCATTTGACTTGTTGGCTTCAATGCTTGTAAAATACCTTGTACTGAGAGTAAAGCAGAATACTAAAAAGCTTAGTAATTCTGCAGGCTAAGGATTTGTAGTTATGTATTTTCTATTGTATGCAGCACTTATTTTTCCCTGTCTTTCTATGGGGTCTCTAGGTGCTTAACTTGAAAAAGCAGAAAGGAACCTTCTATGAATTTAGAAGTACTATTATGTGGAGTGCATTAACTGAGGTTTGCAACAGTTCGCTGTTGTGAAGCAAAAATTCTTTGGAGATTTGTTGGCACTAAATACAACAGCAGAAATATCACCACCAGCATGTTCTTTACATTCCCAGTGGAACCCAAAAGAACTGTTGCTGCTTTCCTTCCTCATTTACATTTATTTTCTACTTGTTTAGCAGAGTTCAGAAAGAAGAACAAAGATTCAATTTACATGGGTATCTACATTGTTCTTGAACTTTTTCTGAAAAGATTGTAAAAATAAATGTTGATGCTTTGGACATGAACAGGAAAGTAAATAAATCCTGTATCTATAAATTAACAATATTAATCACAGAATATAAACGTTTGCAACTTAGGTAATTTTTTCTGCAGCCTATAAGAAGAAAAGTGCATTTCCATTTCTTTGTCATTTTTTAAGTATACTTTTCATTAATAATTTTTTGCTAGAATTTGTATGTGTATATGTGTGTGTATTAATGTGCCTATGATTTACTTTGTTTTTCTTGGGAGTTTGGTGTATATTTTATATATGTTTTTTATTTTTTTGTAAGATTAAAGTAAAATATTTTAACTCCATGTTTCACAGACATGCAAGAATTTCAAATACGTGAAAAAAGGAATTGAGCTGTCTCCTTTGTAATGTGCCCATTATACCTTCAGCCAGACACTTTTCCAGCATAAATGGTGTCACAAAGTTATCAGGAGTTACACAGATTTATGTGGCTGCTTTTGTGTGATGTTGTGTTTCACATCCTTTGTAATGCTATGATCATCCATCAAAAAGAATGTATCAGTATTGTGACATTGTTATGAAGTGTCATAACACCTTGACATAATAATCCTTTGCTGCTGAAAGAATACAGATGGTTTGGCCTTTAATTGATACATTATTCCTAGTCATGAGGACAGCTGGGATCCTTAATTCAGCCCGTCTATACTTGATAATTCCTAATTGTCCTTTTAAAAAATCCCACAACAGTAGGTTTGAAAACTTTATTCAACAGTACTCATACAAAAAGAAGAATGTATTCTGGACTATAGTCAGATGATGGACTGTAATGCCTGCCCTCAGTAGACTATAAAAGACCTGCTAGATTGAATGTTCTTGGTGGTGCAAATAATTTTTTTCTCAGGAACCTAGATAAATAAATTGTAAGTTTGCTTTGAGTTCCACTACTGCTATAACTGTTTTATTCTCTTAGAGTATACTAAAAACTGCATAAAGCACTATTATAACTGTTATGTCAGTGCTGTACTGATTCAGAATAAATATTCAAAGTTTTCCCGTATTTTGGCATGGTAGCAAAAGACCATGTGAAGTTTCATCTTACAGACCCTGGCATTTTCTAGATCTATTGCAAAAGGAATTTCCCCAGGATGAAAAGATACTGTTTTTTAAGTCTCAGTGTAAACCCACTGAACACAGTCTGAGAGAGCACAGAAGCTCTTACCAAACGCTGGTCAGTTGTAAATTACATTGACTGAAAAAAGTAATTATCTCCTTGAGGTTGCATGATTTATTAGAAAAATGTAGTGGAAGGGCTGTGGAGTGAAAATTCAGATGTCCTCTAACCAGATTTCCTCTTCCATTTTTCATTATTTCCAAACCACAGTTTTTCAGAAACAAATTCCCTTTGTTAGGTGATTCTGAAGGGTGGCTGATACATGCATGTCTGTATACAAAGACCTGGAAAACCACCCGCCCAAAGAAAGGCTGTTTTCAAAGTATGGCCCCTGTGTGTTATACATTTTTCTGTGGTTTAATTATTTAAACATAGACACCATTAGCCCAAGGAACAGTACCAAATGGGCCAAAGATGTTTAGTTACTTTGCCATAAAGTATTTTTTCATATTACAGTATATGTTCTTTCCTGTTTTTTTCGGTTTCTTTTAAATTTTTAAAAAAGTCTTGACAGTGAAAATGCAAAGATGGGATGAAAGAGTAGAATAACAGCATTACAGATCTGAAAGGACCACCAGAGGTAATCTAGTCCACCCGACTGCTCAAAGTAGGGATAATTATATCAAGATGCTCAGTCAGGGCTATGTCCATTAGAGTCATGAAGACTTCCAAAAAAAGGCATCCCACAGTATCCCTGGGAGACATATTCCAGTATTTGATGACTCTCATGCCATTTTTTTTTCTTCCTATCCAACTTATTTCTTATGTTTCAACTTGTGTCTGTTGCCTCTTCTCTTATCACTGTGAACCTTTGAGAAGTCTGTCTTCATCTTTTCTGATCAGGTGGTTGTGGATAGCAATAACGTTTCCTTTTCAACTTCTTTTCTCCAGACTGAGCAGTCCCAGCTCTTTCAGCCTCTCCTCATCAAAGAAGTTCTCAAAGCCCGTAACCACCCCCCTGACCCTTGTCTGGAATTGATTCTGTCTATTCATGTCTCTCTTGTACTGGGGAGCCCAGAATTGGGCAGTCTTCCAGGTGAGTCTCACCAGGGCTGAGCAGAGGAGAAGGATCACCTCCTTTGACCTGCTGGCAATGTTCTGCCTATGGCAGCCCAGGAGGCTGTTGGCCTTTGCCATGAGGGCACATTGCTGGCTTGTGGTCAATTTGTCACTCACCAGGAATTCAAAGTCCTTTTCTGCCAACTTGATTTCCAACCAGTTGACCCATGCCCGGCATTATTCCTCACCAGATGCAAGACTACATGACATACGTAATTTAGAAGCCACTGTGTGTCACATACAGATGTACAAACACATACAGATAGGTCTCATCTTCTTTGCTCAATTAGATTCAAACTTGTTCGCAGTCTGCAAACGATGTTGCTGTGTGAGCACCATACAATGTCTTAATTAGAAAGTCCTGCAGCAGTGGGGAGAGATTTAGCAGGTCAGAGGGATGTTCTTGTACTTGCTCATAAGTAATTTTTTTTCTATGGAAGTCATATGAGATTATTGTCCTAAATTAGTTGGGAAATGTGATTTGGGGTTTCAGGTCATTTTGATGTTTTTGGACTCAGGAAAAATGAAGCTCCTGGTTTACTTTTTTGAAGCAATGTCCATAACAGTCTATGTTACTGCTTTCTCCTCATTCTGTTTTTATACTGATTTTTCCTGTGTTTCAAACTGTTTTCCTGTTCTGATGCTTTGGTTACTATATCAAAGTGTTCCTGCTAAATGTTTCTGTCAAGTCCATCAATTCCAATTAGCCAAAAAGATATTGTTACATTATTGATTTCTCTAGCATAGCCACTTGCTATTCCCCTAAAATCATGTTTGTTCATCAAACTTCACCCTGAATTTGTGATAAGATTAACCAGCACAGACAAGGGATGCCCCTCCATATCTGGGTTTTATATGTCTCTTAACATGGTTGTGTTCAGCTCTAAGTTTTGTATAGTGCCAAGCACACTGTCACCATCTGAAAAGAATTAGGGCAACACCCAAGTATGCTCATGTCTACCTCTTTAATAAGTCAAGGCCTGCTGAGAATAATAGTTTTTAACAATTTGTGACCAGTCTTCAGGCATGGCTTAGTGAAATGTGGTCAAAGAATCTCTAGCTTTAAATTAGTCACAGAGCAATACTTGTTCACACAAGAATGTCACTGTGTACTTTGGTATAAAGTGATTAGCAGCTGCTCAAACCTTAAATATTAACAAGGTTGCAACGCACCAGCAGATGTAAATATATGAATACTTTTTAGCCATTGTCTACCTTGTGTAGGTGTAAATATGGTGTACTGTCTCAAGATATAAGGTTAGTGTAATGTCAATTAATGGCTTTATTCATAATTTACATTAAGCTATTTGTAGGTGTGAAGATCTGTAACATGAGTGCAATGGTTAAGGAAATAAGAAAAAAAGGGAAAGGATCATTATCTGGAATGGGTGCAGTAAGAATATTATTTCAAGGTTCCATTTTCATATGGACTAACCTAGTAGAGGTGATTATGCTCTGTTACATATTTTTTATTTAAAAAATATTATTAAATTCAAATAATATTAAACTTACTAAACTTATTAAACTCAAATAATCTCAAAATATTATTTTGCATTTACAATTTAGGGTAACTGACATTGTGAAAATCTGTTTCTGCCTAATGTATGCTACTTCATTTTTATGAAATGTTTTTCATTGATTTTGTGTTTATGATTCATTTCAAATCTAGATAATCCCAGTAAAAAGAAGTAGGGCTCAGGGCAACAATATTGGCATTTTGTACCGAGGACTAGGAACTTGACATTGCTGTTGCAATTGGAGGGAGATATTATTTGACCAAGGTAGAGCAGCACAGGTCTTGGATTGGTAAAAAAATCAAAACCACCTTTAGGGTGGTTTTGGTGAAAATCACCGTAGTGTTTTGGGAATCTAAATCATTCTTGCTCAGGAGTTACTGCAGCTCAGTGAAATAAAAATATTTCAGTATGGGTCTACTGTCTTTAAAATTTAATCAAATGAAAGGAAAGTGTTGACTATTGGTTAGGCAATGGCTTATAGAATACTTAGGTATGGTATCTAATTTTGTCTTTTATGACTTTATTGTTCAATTTAAGAGGTTATCACTGCATACATGACCTATTAATATGCCTCCTTGTGTAGATTATTGTGCTGTTGGTTTTTTAATTTGAATTTATCACTTGAACCATTAACATGTGAAGTCCCCATGATACAGGGCATAAATTAGATCATGTTATAAGGTACACTTCCTTTGGGACTTACTTAATATTTAATATTTAATGTTATTTTGTTGGACTTGGCACTTGAGTCATTTCCTGTGTTACTGTACATTTCCTTTTCTGCAGGAGTGCCCTTGAGGTCTTGTACTTTGCAGGCAGTGGGGACATTCTATCAAGGTTTTGACCAGTCTCTTAATTATTTACCATGTCAAAGATCTCTAATGTTTTTATTGCCCCCTCGTGGGCCATTTACTAAAAAACAATTTGCTGTTTTAGAGATAAATTAGTTTTATTTTGTCTTGTCCTAGTACACAGAAAAGGAACTGTAACTGGGCTTTTTTCAGGCCATCAGGAATCATATTAAATTTTCCTCCCCTCATTTTTCACATTCTTAAAAGGTCTATTTTTGGCCTTGTTAATAACAACAAACATCTTGACATTTTAATACTACAGTTTCTAAAGCCTATAGATAAAACATGAGTCAAACTATTAGAATTTGTTAGGTTGTTTAACACTTATAAATTTAATTGTCTCTCTGAAAGCCAGGTCAGAGCTGGACAAAACTGACTGTTGGGCTGCATGTCGCTAATGGTCAGTACAAGTTTATGTCCTCTGCTTGGTCTGCCACATGAGAGTTTTGTTGTGTTACAGGGAAGAAGGGCTTTTGTTTAGGCTAAATCCACAGATGTGAGAGGAAACAAGCTGGGAAAGATCTTGGCTCATGTCATGAGTCATGTCTTGACATGCCCAATCCAGTTCCTTGCTGAAACAGAGTGGTGAGTTGTCACTTTTATGACTGGGCATCAACTAGGCATCAATTCGCTTAGATGCTTCTCCCTGAAAAATGTAGTACAAATCCTATGAGTGTAGTCATATGAAGATTTGGCTATGAAGGATCAAGTTTGGTTGCCTCAGATTAAGCCTCAGTAAGTACTGCTGCTCCCTAGACTGTTTCCTTCTTGGCCCTGACTTGAAAGAGAAACTGCAGTTATTACATTTTAAAGTGTGTGGCTGATGTCAGGTGAGGTGAATCTGGATGGTAGGACCAGACTTGGTTGGTTCGAGAAGGTCCGTTTGAAAAACTGTCTCTGCATGCACACATTCAAAAAATAATGTTTCTGTTGGTTTTGCTTCCCTTTACCACCCCCAAAATTAATTGCTTTAAAATTAACTGGAGTCTTAAAAAACAGTGCTAGGTTATTCCACTGTATTGTGCTCCTTATCTCCTATGAAATTATGAAGGCATTTATGTTATGAATGAAATGGGGCTGGAACATAGTTTACTTCTTCAGTCAGCTATTTCCAATATACCTGTGTTTCAGTGTCAATATTTGCAGTATGTGCAAATATGTCTGGGTTTGTGTATACATACTGACTCTTTGAATTCACTTGAAACTGCTTTGAAGGGATTTAGGCAGAAAGTAAATACACACAGGTCATTTTGTTTGTTTCAATAAACTTATGATATGATCTATATTTTTGAAAAGTGACAACAATTCTCTCAGCCCCAGTGCTGAAAGTGATGTAGGGAGAGGAATTGCATTTAATTAAAACTACTGGTAACATAGATTTATACGTGCAATAAAGTACTTGAAATGAAGTCTTTATCTTTGTCTCTTTAAGAAATAAGAACTATCATGAGGTTCATCTTTTCATTGCATGGTGATACGAGTACAAGACAGAAAAATAAAGCCTGCAACTGTCCTATTCACTCTAGATGCCCAGTTTCCCTTTTTAATGTCTTTATATAATCAGTGGGTGAATTCTCAATCATGTTATGATTACTCTGCCTTTTCACTTCAAAAACCAAGAATCATTGTATAATACAAATAGACATGAAGGCTACATGGTTTTCAACTGAATTTTTCACTGTTTTCTTTTCCTCAGTTGTTGGGTTTTTTCACTTTAATACAACAGATGTACAACCTTCTATATTGGTTATATCTCTGGATCTATTGTCCCTTTCATTTAGCTGTACAACCTTCATTTCAGTTTCATCCATTTCCAAACATCAAGCTTTTATTAAAAAGCTATCAGTTTGGAAGACATTGGGAGACAATCAGAATGTCTTTATAAAGACTTGGGGGTAAAAGGCAAACATGATCAAGAAAGATAAATGGGAAGCCTTAGATGCAGCTGCCCTGCCTGAGCTGCAGTTCTAGAGGTGTAGGTACATGAGGAAGTGGTATGTTACAAAAGTACTTTACAGTCAGGATTTTAAATATATAGAAATGATGATGAAGGCATGATTATTCCTGATGGAGGTGTTGTTTAAAAGGTGTTTATAAATAGAGATTTTTCCAGTGCTTTGTCCTGTCCAATTTGTTCATTTTGATGGAAGAATCAATTGTGCTACTCACGATAATTGGGAAGGTTAGTGACAACTAATATAACACAATATGCATATCCTCCTTTTTATAACTGGCACTTCGGCATGGCCTTGGCAGGGTGGCAGCTCATATACTGTGGCTGGAGACCCTGCAAACTGACATCTGTTTTGATTTTGATCATTCTTCAGTTTCAAATGCATTCACCTAGCTGTGAAAACAGATGAGGAGGCAGGGAAGCTCCACAAATGACATTGTCCCTGTTAAGGATATGTATCTCATGGCTAATTGAAGGAATATGTGTGTAACTTCTGTGAATGCTAGTTTTGCTGTTTCTCTCAAGCTCTTTCTTAAGGGTTTGGAGATTTAACTTAATGGCAGTCATTTGTACTGAGGCTTTGTAGTTATTTGTACTGAGGCCTTGCAGTCATTTCTACTGAGTACAAAAGCTACAGATGAAAAAATATTTCAAATGAAAATCCGAAACAATTTTTCTCCTTTTTTTGGTGTTTTGTTTTTACTTAACAGAAAGAATTTTGGTTTACTAAAGAATGTGGAAAGAGAGAAATATTCTTAAGAAAGGATGAAGAATTTTAATTAAAAATTATTTTTGCTCTTTCTACTTGTTCCTACTTTTAGAAAATGAATAAATGTTGTGACAGTACTGAACCTGGGAAACATTCGTCTATGTTGGGATTCCCAGACGTGGAAGAACACAAACACACAAACACACCTACACACCTAATCCATTAATCATCCCACTGTACAAAAGACAGAGAGGAACATCTATGAAGATCTTTTCATGTTATTGTTGTGATATAAATGGGTTTTCTGGAGCCATGCACCTCAGCATTTATTAATTCATATTGTGACAACTGCTTTGTTCACAGCCCATCTAATTAATGAATAACTATTTTCCAGTGGCCAATGTAAACTTGAATGAATGGTTTGTCCTAAGTACAGCTTTTACTATGTTTCCATAAGTATTAAGGCCTTAGTTTTTGTTATAAAGGTGTATCAAAGAACAGGCATTTTACCGGTTTCACTTTAAGAGTTGTCCTGGCATTCAGGAAGATGGTATGAGAGAGCAGAGAGGACAGAGAGAGGCAACGTAAGAACTAAAGATATATTTCTATAACACTTGGCCTGTTCTCTGTTAGAAAAAGAAGACACCATCCCAATATTTGGAATTAGATGGCATGTGTTTTTATAGTGCATTGCACTATGAGAGTTCATGACTGGAATCACTGCAGTAGCATATATTAAAAACATCATGGAAGCTGCACTCTGCACTGGGACTGGCCTAGAAAAGTCCTCAGAATACCTGATGGGTAACTTGCCTCTCAGTTGTAGTTCTAGTTATTAACTGGGAAATAAATGGTGTATAGAATCTTTCTAGAATGTTACATATTGGCTGAATTCCATCATAGAACTGATAACAGGTACATGATGTGATTCCACTGAGTAGCAGATTTTGGAAAGGAAATACATTATAAAATACAATGTCTGTATACTTCTAAATTTATATTGAAGTAACAGAGGGCACATAATGCTGCCTAGTTACTGGTAGTATCAATTTACTATATATTTTTAACATCAAAACTAGTACTTCTATTTTTGTTCTCAGTTGCCATTTCTTCTATAACCATGTATGTGATATATATATCTACTCTTCACTTTTCACAAAGGTCTAAGTTCTTAAGTGCATAAGAAATGAATGAAGTGAAAGGTTGTCCTCGGAAGCAGAAGGAATCCTCAGTTCCTTCTATCCATCAACGCTGTTTAGACTTGCAAATAATGTGAAGAAAAATTACCGCCTAGATTTGTGGCCAGGCTGGCATATGTGTAAAAGTTAGGAAGGAAAATAAGTCAGCTGAGATGTCAGTCAGAAGCTGTTTCAGCTGTAATGATAAAGAGGATGAAAGAGTCTGTTCTAATTTTAATTAACGTTAAGGGTACAGAAGGCAAAATTCACATTAACATTCTGAGTAATCTTGAACATTCATTGTTTTCTGGCAGTCTTAGTCAGCAGCCTATTTGAATCAGTCACTCTTAGAAAATTGTATTATGATATATTGGTTTGATCACTTTCCTAAATCTGTTTGGAATGCAGCCATCATTTAGTAAACTGCAGAACAAAAGCACGTAAAGTACTTCATGAGGAAAAAAAAAAAAAAAAGAGTAGATAAGATACAGAAAAAATGTAAATTTCATATTATATACCAGTAAGGCATATGAAATCATGCCTGAGTGAGCAAATGTGATTTTCCTTTGTTGATATTTGAAACAAGTCTTACAAGCACCATATATTCTTTAATCCATCTTTGAACAGAAAGCATCTTTTATCATAGTAATTGGAACCTACCTGGAAAACTTCATATTGAGATTCACCTTGAAAGCTGTGCTAACAAATTGTGCTAAAACATCATAAACAAGCAAATCATAAAACTGCACCTCTTCCCTTACACAGCAATCCTCTTGTATCTTAAAGGGTTAAAAACAGCAGAAGAAAGGTTTGCAGGGCAAGTCCAAGTCACTTGCACAGTTAATTTGCTTTTGCTGAGTCTATTTTTCAGCATTGATTTTTGATCTTGGCAATGCATTGCAAGGAGCTGGATTTTTTTAAGCTAAAAGAAGTTGCTTTGACATTTTGGTTTTGTTTGTTTATTCCAGTGTGGACAGTGCATATTTTCATACAATTAAAATCTGTGAGGTTTTTTTAAAACACAGGAATGAATATGAAATATTTCAGGGTTCATTTCAGGATAGTTTGTGGATACCCAATTAAAAAATATAAACCTCAAAATCGCATGTCAACCTTGGCCTAAACTTTTGAATATTTATACTTTGGCTGCTTATACTTTCTATTAGATGTTTTCATTAGCACCTAAGTTTGTGCCAGTAGATTTTCACTCAACGAGCCACACTGTAAAACAAAGCAGCAAAATAACTCACATCATAGCCCCATGAGGACTCGCCAGGGAGGTATTCCCTGGCTTGCAGAGTCTGTGCTGGAAGCGTTCAGGACTTGCCTCCCAGGTGGAAACAATGCCAGCCTGACATAGTTCAGGAGAATTAAAACTGTAATAATTAAAATTATTTCAAGTTAGCCTAAAGCTGAAGTTTTCCCTGGTCTCCTCCCTCCCCAGAGTGAACCCCAGTGACTAAGCAAGGAAATCTTTCCTTATCCTTTCTGGGATAATAAAATATCCCATGGCAGTTGAAGCATCTTTAGCAACAGATATTGAGATAGGTTCATCCTGAATGTTTTTGTCACACTGTTTAGAGCAGCCCTGTTAAATGGGATAGGAGTTCTTGTGTTCTTAAAGTACAAAAATCAGTTTGAATCTTTCCTAATGAATAAAAGACAGGAATCTATTTCTTGGTCATGGTGTCATTTACCAACAGAGAGCTGATTCAGCATTGCTCTGCAGAGGACAACTTACAGCTCCACCCTGAGGCATAGCCAGATACCTATATCCAGATGCACCAATGAATCTCTTGCACTGAGGATAAGGGCCCCTTCCTCTGTTTGGGATTTCTTATTTCTTATGTTAAAGGATTTTGAGATCTTCTAACTGGCTTTTATAGCTCCTTTTTTTCAAGAAGTATCTCCCCATTCTGTTCATAAAGTTCAGGTCATCATTGTAGTTGTAGTTTTTACAGAAATTTGTGGAAACTCTTTAGTGCCATTTAATCTAAATAAAATATTACAACACTATTTTATTATTCTGTTGTGCTTGAAAGCACAGAAGACTATTCCAAAGAGGTTAAGTGTTCCTTCTTAGCAACCCATTTTTTGGGAGAGGAAACAACAATTTCTGTTGATGAACAACTACAAGGTTTTGCAATGAAAAATATAGATCTGAATGAAAATTAAATTTAAAATGTACAAGCCAGAGAATAAAATAGCAAGTGAAACACTGTTAAATCATTGAGTGATATGTGGGAGGTTAATATGTTTGATTTCAGGTTTCACAAAACTTGGCAAGTAATCTATTCTGTAGTAATCATTCTGGAATATCTCCATCTCGTGCCCCAGTGTAATCTGGTTTAGCCCAAATACAAAACCTTCATCAGGGGAAACTGTGGGATATCAATCCTAAGCTATTTATCTGATAGTCTAGCAGCTGTGAAACTTCCCTGAATATGAGGTACATTTGTTCACAATCTTTCTTTGAATAGCATGGATCAGAGAACTGAAAACAGGTCTGCCCTGTCTAAATACCCTGCATGTAGCAACAGCCATGTCTGTCTGTTTCATCTTAGAGTAAATTGTCGTTGAAAGACCTTCCCAGGAATATTTTTTTTTTTCAAAATTCCAAAGTTGCAGTACAGCATTTCGGTTCTGTTTTGCTGATGGTTTTAGTCACTTGCTGCAACGAATGCCTTACCAATGAAAGTCACAATGTCTGGCAATGACTATCAGTAGCAGGTGCATGGAGCCAACACTTTCTCACAGCTATAAGCTTTTGAATATATAAGGAAATTTTGGGGGAAAAAAACTTACCCATCACTTAAAACAGTGAGGGCAGAACTGCAGAAGGAGCTGTGTAGCAGGCTTGTACAGTGTTTTCAGCACTATATTTATTGGAGTTGTCCCACAGAAAAAAAGTAATTGGAAACTTATAACCTGCTTGCATTAATTCTTAACATTAACTGTATTGATGATGATGGCAAATAACCTTAACATTCATTAGTTTAGACAGGCAAACAGTATTCAGCAATAGTTTCACAACCCATGCCTAAATTGCAAAGCACTAGTCAAACTGTCCAGCTCTGGTTCATAGAGCACCTACTGCTGATATTTAACATTACCAAGTTAAGAGAAACATCATGATGACAAAGAAGAAAACAAATTTGTCCAGCTTTTAGATTTACTGTCTTATTGCTTTGGAGTATTGTTTCATACAACAGTTGTGCTGAAAAAAAACCCAGATTTTGGGGAAAAAAAAGATTCAAACTAGAAAATTATAGAATTAATTTTGTCTTAGAATGCTGAAAGGTAAACTGGAATTGTCAGGAGATGGTGACAATGGTAAAGCAAGTGGGGAGAAAGCATGTACTATGTTGTTTCCCATTTAGAAGGTTATCCATATACAGAGCTGCTTAATTCATCCTGGGCATGGTTATCAAAATGCCACTCTTCAGGACACCAGTAACATATCACCTATCAGCACAAAATGTGCAAACAAATATGCTGCCACTTTTTGACTGAGGCATTTCCAAACACAGGTGAGCACTGTTATATCTATATCTTGTTTCTCTGTGGATTCTTGTTCAGGTGGAATTTAATATTGTTTGCACGCAGAGAACAAGGAAAAGAAGATTATGCAGGAGATGGATGAGCATATTTCAAATTGCTTCCCTCTTGTTTTCTTTCACCAGGATGAGATGCATGAATGAATATTTAGTAGAAGAGAAAAGCAAAAGTATAGGAACACACTTTTTCGCATAGGTCCACAGTATTTCTCTATAACAGTCCCTTTGTTCTGTGCAGTGGGTTGAGACCATTCTTCCTGTGGTTACATAAGTAAAACAGCTATATTCAATAAACATAATTCTCCTCTGAAAAATATACTCTGTTTATAAATTAGATTGTATAGTTCACTGTTTTAGTTCTGTCTTCAAAAAGATTTTTGATGTTAATGTTTGGCAAGATTTTTGCTAGCATCAGGTGAAAGATTTTAAAAAATTTAATATTCAAAGAAGAATCATGTTACTGGGGGGGGGGGGGGGGGCGGGGAATATAATCTATAGCTATGACTTACTGTAGTGTTTCTTGCTGGGAATTATCTAATGAGACCGCAGGAATGAAGAACCACTCATGTTATACTTTGCTTTCCACTGTCTGACTAGAATACTGTTTCTACCCACTGCACAAATGGCCATTTATTATTGTTATAAAAATTTTTTTTTTTGAGAGAGAGAATATGTTGCAATATGTGAATCTCTGTAGTAGATGTTCTCTACAAGTCAAAATTAATTTCCACATCCTATCTTCCTTGGTGCTGGTATTGTGATTACATTTCATGAGCATAAATTTTCCCTTTGATATGTTGCTTGACTTAAGAGGACACCTTCTGAATATTCAGCATGTGATGACAGGTAAATGTTGAATGGACTATGAAGGGGATTGGTCGCTGTTGGCCCCATGCAGGATCTGGTGGGTTCATGCATAAGGCTCTGTAAATATCAGGGGGAAAGCAAATGCTCTTCAATACAGCAGAACTGCTGAAGGGCTTTATGTCACCAACATAAGTTTGGCTTGTTTGGGGATTTATCATACTACCATTTAGATGGCTGTGCACTTGCCCTTCTTTTTTATGAACTTTCTTGGGACTGTTAAAGGTTTAATAAAAATTTCAAGATATGTCTCTTCATTACGGTTTGGACTATGGAAAGAACATTGGAGAAATTTCTTGCTTTCATGGTTTCTTTTGTCAGGATACACTTTTGTAAGAACACAGCACAATTTTCAAGATCTGTAAGACCTTAAGTATACACTTTTTATCTCATGGCCAGGCTCTTCAGGATGCCCAAGACTTTTGATGAGCAATAGTATTGAACTCCAGGGATGCCACCTTCTTTGGTTACTAGTTTGTAAGGCACAGCGAATATAGGGGGAGACCAAAGTCAAGCTGTTAGTGAAAGTATGCTGTGGCCTATCCCTCACACAGGCTGCTACTTCATGATTCTCTATTAGAGATACTACAGATACTTCTAGAATTGGATCCTCAAGGCATAGGTGGCATTATTATCTGTTTTCCCAAATGAAGTTTAAGGCTCCAGAAGGGACAGGGATATCATGGAGGCTAAAGACTAGCTGTGTTAGTGGCATTTCCAGAGTGTGGCTTCCTATAACATATATATATACACTGTACGTCCTATACCAGGGTGAATTTCCATGTACTTGCCAAGCGATAGCTGTCTCATGAAGAAGGATAAAACCAGACAGCCTTTCCATACTGACTTGCTAACTGAAAACTTTAAATTAGGTCATAGCATTATTATTACCTTTTTAATAAACCTGGCAGAAGGGCTGTGAATCAAAGGTGAGAGGATTATTCATACCATATTGAAAGGAGGGAGAAGAAAGCGAGTAGTAAATCAAATTGATGAACATCTTATATGAATATTTATTAATGTAAGAAATGTAAACAGTAGCATCTTATATTATGATTATGATCACATATACGACTTAGTTGGCATAACAGAAATTTGGTGAAGCCACGTGACTGGAACAGCAATACAAATAATACTCCTTGCCTAGGAAGGATTGGCTAGTGACAAAGGAGGCAGGGCACAGTTTATGAGAGATGTAAGCAGTTTCTTTGACTTACCTAAGAAATTGTACCTGCTGAAACTCTGTGTGTGATAATAAAATGGGAGAAGAACATGGGTGCTACAAATGAGGTCATTGCTAAATGAAAACAATCACATGCACAAGGATTTTTTCTAAGCAATTAGTGGTGTTCCTCAAAGCACAGATTTAGATGCAGTGAAAGATTGAAACTACCTGGATGACTACTCAGAAAAAAACACAGTAGAATACAGATTGACAAGGAACTCTTGGAATATGTTGGTCATATTTTTTAAAAAAAGAAGTTAAAGGACAAAATAATTGGAAGGAAGGTGTATCTGGTTTTGTCTATAACCTGATTCTTTTTCTCAAGTATATGTGACTGAAAAAATTTTCATGCAACTTAGATAAACATTAATAAAGAAAATTCACAAAGTTTAATAAAAGAGAGAAGGCATCAAGAGAATAAAAACGTGAAAGAAGTGTATGCGTAACTTCATGCATCTACTTTAAAAACTCTGGCCCATAAGTTAACTTTTTGGAAGTGCCTTAATACCTTTGCTAATGTCACAAAGGGCGTCAGGCTACTGTAATTCCACTAATCAGGGCTGACTTTCAGATGGTTGCTGTACTCTTCCTCCAAAGAAGGGGGGAAGGTGGGTGGGAAGAGGGTGGGAAGTGATATGGGCTGCTCAAAACCAGAATCAGTACATTTGCAAATGTGCAGCTGAGAGGCATCTTGTGCTAGGCTTAACGCCATCCGTCACAGACTCTACAAGAAAACCCACAGCCAACGATGTTATTTAAATTACAAGATTTCTTCACAAAAAGGGTTTGTGGCTGCTCCAAGTTTTATGAGAATAATGATTATAGTTTCTATAGCTACAGTTGTGAATGCTTGCAAGGAACTGGGGGATGTGATCTTTAATAGAGAACAATTTTTAAGTAAAACATTGCTTAAACATTCAATATGAGCAGTTTTCTAGAACTGAAGAGAAAATTTATCACCATTTAAAAACAAAAGGAAATAGAAAAAATCCTAACATCCTGTTTTCAAACTGTGGAAAAGAAGGAAAAGACAAAGTCACAAACCCAGAGCATACATCTGATTTTGTCAAACTTGTGAGAATAAGTATTGTTCATATTATATAAGAAATTACTTTAATGGTGATTTTAGCTGCAGCACAGCCTGCAAAATGTGAGTAATTATCTCCCACAGCTCTAAGAGACTCATTTCCCAAAGGAATAGTGACAATAAAAGTTTGTCCTTATAGCACTTTGCATTTCTGAGTCTAGAAAAGATTTATAAAATTCACTAATTAAGCCTCACAAACCTCAAGAGAACAAGTAAAGCAATAGTTTACTAATTTTTATGGATGTTGCACTCCCTACTAATGTGACTTGCCAAAGGTCACACAAAGTCAGAGACAGAGCTAGGAAGAGATCAGAAGACATCCTTCTTTCCTAAAGGCCAAAGGCATAGGAGTGCCCAGCAAACAATGCTTTTCTGCTCAGCTCACTGCATACCTGTATCCATTAAAATGTCATTGAGCGGTCTCCTGCTATAGTGTTCATCCTCCTTTTTTTGCTCTGCTTTGTATATTAAAATAGAAATTGTAGCTTTCTGTATATTAGGCATAATAAATTAGCCTTTGCAGGGAAGTTAGAATAAGTTTAAAATTCTATAAATATTTGTTCAGTATGTATTTGTAGTGTTCTGAGAGAATGTGTAGCTTATTAACCGTAAGGAGGAAATAAAGGAAGTCTTTGTAAAGGGGAATTTGTGAACTTAAAATGCATGCTATAGTCAGACAGTATAGTAAGGTTCTTTTAAGTAACAGGCATATATGATATTGTAGTAAATGCCTTACCACTCCCTTCCCACAGTCAGGGAAATTTGTATTTTAGTATATCTGTTGGAACAATTTGGGACATCTGTCTCTATATCACTGAAGAATGCTACTTAACTCCTAAAGCACTACATTACTGAATGCCTCAAGGAGTATTAAGTAAGTCCATCACAAACTGACAATTTCTCTAACAAAAATCAATCTGCTTGTCTAGCTGAAGCTGCAGAACAAACAGTATCAGCCATTAACCTGATGGACTGGAGCGTGGCCAAACAACAGCAACGCTTAGATGGCAACATGAACTGGGAAAAACTTTCTGGGTAAAAAGAGAGGTCTGGGGTGGAAAATCCTCAGAAAAACCATGGGATTTAGGTTGCTGGTTCTCAGTTATACCTATATTACACATCTATAGTTTGGTCTCACACATGTGAAAGGACTAGAAGACAGATAGATTATGGCTTTTCTGTGATATCTAATGGAACCTTCTCAGACAAAGAAACATCTGAGACTTAATTGACTTCAGATTCCTATTCCAGAGAAGCAGGCTCAAAAGTTATGCCTAAAATGTTAAATAAAAGTGTAGCAGGGATCAAATCCAGCCTAGAAGGACAAACAGCAGCAGATGGTCATTTGGCCAAACGGAAAAATGGTTAGGGCTAGCTCTTCCGCCATCATATTTGCTGAAAGAGAGTTGGGTTGCCCAAAAGACAGGTAGATTATGAAGTTAAAAGTTGTGAGCCCAGAGCTTTGAAGCTGTAGGCAGTTAAGCAGTGTGGATAATGAAAATGATCAAACTCATTCTTTAATCCCCATTTTTTGGACTACTGACATACCCAACAACAGAACTTGAAAAGAGCTAGCTCAGAGAGGATTGTCAAAGCTGTGGCAATTACCCCAAACATGTTGTGAGAATGTGCAGCAAGTAGAGGTTCAGGAAGAAAACAAACCAAACCAAACCAAACCAAACCAAAACAAAACAAAACCAAGAACAAGAACAAAACCTAAACTAAACTGCACTGTGCATGTTTCAATGAATGCTTTTGAGCATGGGCCAAATTTCTCAGCTTTTTCTCACACAAAGCCATTTTGCCTGAAGTCAAGTTACTCATTTCATGGATTATAGAAACAGAATCCGAAATTAGATATTGACCTTTTAGTCTGATATTGAGAAAGAAGACAGGATATTTAGTGGTAGGAGGAAAATAAAAGCAATTTTCTTTCCCTTAATTCCTCATTCCTCTTTGTATGTGAATACACTCTCAAATAAAGAAATGTGTGTTGGTTTTGGCTGGCGTAGAATTAATTTTCTTTATACTAGCTGGTATAGTGCTGTGTTTTGGATTTGTAATGACAACAGTGTTAGTAACAGAGGTATATTTTTGTTACTGCTGAGCAGTGCTTACACAGAGTCAAGGGCACTTCTGCTTCTCACACCACCCCACTGGCAAGTAGGCTGTGGGTGCACAAGAAGTTGGGAGGGGACACAGCTGGAACAGCTGACCCCAAATGAGTAAGTAAACCATGGAACAAATTACAACACCAAAGGGACCTTCCATACATATGATGTCATGCTCAGCATATAAAGCTGGGGGATAAAAAGAAGGAAGGGAGGGTCTTCCCAAGTAACCATTGCACATGATGGAGCCCTGTTTTCCTGGAGATGGTTGAACACCTGGCTGCTGATGGGAAGTGGTGAATGAATTCCTTCTTTTGCTTTGCCTGTGTGCGGCTTTTACTTTAATTACTAAACTGTCTTTATCTTGACCCATGAGTTTCCTCACTTTTACTCTTCTAATTCTCTCTCCCATCCCACTGGAGGAAAGTGAGTGTCTGTGTGATGCTTAAGTGCCAGTTGGGGTTAAAATATAACACAAGACAAACCAGAATTCCATAGTGTATGCAAAGTAATTAATCTTAGAGTGAAATTAAACTTTCTTAGAGTGAAAGGATGAAAATAAGAAGTACTATCAGTAATTTACTTTGTTGTTAGTAGGTTAGACATTTCCAAGCCTGAAATGCTAACTCAAAGAAAGAGAAGGCAAGAAGTCAGTCACAATTGACATCACCACATTTCTCTGTTCCAGCAAAATTATCTTGACAATTATGCATAAACCAGTGATAAATTATGAATATCTGGGATTGTTTATAAACCTTACTGTCGGGATTTTTTGTTTTAGTTATTCTATTTAATTCTTTAATTTATAGTAAGGTCAAAATATCAGTGCTAAACTATTATGTTATATACAGCAAGGCTCCTGATTTCTAGAGTCAAATGTGTTTTATAATAATTAATGTAGTCTACTGTTCTAAAGCTTTGTTTTGGCTTTCAAATCACAGGTGCACATTACCATTATCTTCTAACATCAGCTCCTTCTTTGCATGTGTTAGTGATTTGCATGTCCTCTAGATGATAGAACAGATACACCTGCATACTGAAGGGCTGAATTAAATCATTACTCAAGGCTTATGTCAGGCTACTTTGGGCCCCGATGCAGCATTTGATTGTAAGCACCTTGTTCTTCAGTTGCTTCTGCACTTCTCTTGCCTGAGTTATTCTGCTTCTTTAAGCAGAACACCTTCCCTGGAGGGAAGCAGTCATGTGCAGTTTGCTAGGTCACCACCAAGTCAGACAGCAGTCATAAATACCTGTAGAGAAATGAGTATTTATTCAGTAACAGAGGCTTCTTCAGGAAATTGACTTATCTTGAGCACTTAAATTCATTCTCAAACTCGGATCTTCTCTTACATGTAGTTATAACCCAGTGCTTCATTTGTGCAGAATAATGTGTATTTATTACACAGGGATGATGAATTCTGGTGAATATTTGTAGTAAGAATATCTGTAATCCCAAAAGAGACTTCAGAGGAAATACTACTGTACTGGGTGTGTGTGGCAAGGTTTTGGCAATGGGGAGGTTGCAAGGTGGCTTTTGTGAGAAGCTGCTGGAAGCTTCCCCTATGTCCAACAGAGACAATGCCAGCTGGCTCCAAGAATGACCCGCTGCTGGCCACAGCCGAACCCATCAGCAGCAGTGGAAGTGCCTTTGGGATAACATATCTAATAAGGGGGGGAGGTGGGGGGAAGGCCTAAATAGCAAATTGCAGTCAGAGAGCAGAGTGAGACTATGTGAGAGAAACAGCTCTGCAGACACTAAGGCTAGTGAAGATGGAGAGGGAGGAGGTGCTCCGTGTGCCAGAGCAGAGATTCCCCGGCAGCCTGTGGTGCAGACCATGGTGAGGTCAACTGTGCCCTGCAGCCATGGAGGGTCACAGGGGAGCAGAGACCCACCTGCAGCCCAGGGAGGACCCTACACAAGAGCAGGGGGATGCCCAAGGGATGCTGTGATCCCATTGGAAGCCCACGCTGGAAGCAGGCTCCTGGCTGGAGCTGTGGCTCAATGGAGACAGCAGCCCAGGCTAGAGTAGGTTTGCTGGCAGGACTTGTGACCCCATGGGGACCCAGGCTGGAGCAGGCTGCTCCTGAAGGACAGCACACCATGGGAGGGACCCACTCTGGAACAGTTCATGAAGAACTGCAGACCCTGGGAAGGACTGAGATTGGAGAAGTTCATGGAGGACTGTCTCCTGTTGGAGGGATGCAAGGCTGGAGCAGCCAAAGAGTGTGGGGTGGAAGGAGCAGCAGAAACAATGTGTGATGAACTGACCACAGCTCCCATTCCCCAATCCCTCTGCACTGCTCATCAGGAGGGGGTAGAGAAATCGTGAGTGAAGTTGAGCCTAGGTAGATGGGAAGGGTGGGAGAAGGTGTTTAAGATTTAGTTTTTATTTCTCATTATCCTATGATTTGATTGGTAATAAATCAAATTAATTTTTTCCCCAAAGCTGAGTCTGTTTTGCCTGTGACAGTATCTGGTAAGTGATCTCTCCCTGTCCTTGTCTTGAGTGTAACTGAGCTTCAGCTCCAGATAGCTATTTTTACTCTGATGAATATTTTTTCATTTAATTTATATTTGTACTTCCAAATATAGCACAAGTTGTTAACCCATAAATAGCTATGCTTACTATACATTTTGCCCTAGGAAGTGATGGTCTTTCTTGGGTATCTCTATTTGTTTTAACTTAATTTGATGTCTAGGATTTATAACCTGGGTCTTGCAGCTGGGTTAGTATTTTTAATAATCTAAAGTTAGAGCAAAGAAAGCTGATTTGTTTGTCATACTTACTTTAAATGTAGGATTTCCATGAATTATCCAAGTGCATATTACAGCTACCTAAACTGCTCTCCAGGGGTTCAAGCATTGCTTTCAAGTGTGGGAGGGATTCAGAAAACATTTTATACATAAAAATTTCCCTGAAATCCACACAACCATCTCTGTTTCATGGCTTTATCTTTACAGCTGTGAAGTGAATGACACAAATCTATTTTACTTGCACATGTAGGCCCTCAACAAGCCCTCAAATATGTGGTTCTTTTTTATTAAGTGTTGTTCCAAGTAATAGGGAAGGGAAAGACCTCCTTTTATGAATATAATGTAAAATAATGGTCCCAATTGTCAGACATGAGCAGTTCTTTGGTGTTTAATGGTATATCCTCTGGATTCTTGTGTTTCTGCCCTATCTCAAAGATCACTGTAGGACCTAGTTTTATATCCTCATTTCTGCTTAAATTCTAGTTGCCTGTGGAACATATGCTGATTATACCACACAGACATGATGCTTTTACTAAACCTGTAGCCTTTCTGAATGCCAAGTCCGCAGGAGAATAGAAAAATTGTTTTCTAATAATTTTGTCTTATTTCCATCATAAAAAAAGCACGTAGCTTGTGGTAATTTATGACAGTACATCTGCTGAGCTACAGGAGCTTGGAAAATACATCCTGCTAATGGTGTCCTAAACTAAAATTATTATGCATTCATTAAGTTGCAATAAATAGAAGAAGAGTGAATGCATTAAAGTTAATAGGGCTGCTGGAGATATTTACAGTGAATAACAGTATGAATAGCACTCAGATAGATATGAATCTCACTGGGAATCCATTTCAGTGCAAAGCTTGTAAAAAGTGAAGGAAGAATGCAATGGATTGGTGCTTATGGCAGGCTATGGAAAAAATGTGTCACTTGACTATGAACCCTATCTGGGTGCATCCATTACGTCTTAAAACTATTTCTAGATATATCATTACATATATAATTACAGTACATATTCCTCTGATTCTTCAGGTGTTGCTATTTCTATCACTTTTGAAAAATCTAGCTAAATACAGTATGCCCAGTGTCAAAAAGGTTTTGATGACACTGAAAAAATTAGACATAAAATGAAAGTAGTTAAGGATGTCCATATTTTGTAACCAAGCTGTAGACTGTAATTGCTGTGAGTAATTAACTGAAAAAGGTAATAAAACCAAATTCCCAAATCATGTGTCATTAGGACTATTAAATGCATTTTAGATTCTCTTTCCTATGTAGTACTGAATGAGCATTTAACACTTAACTTTCTCATAAATCTAAAGTAGAATTAATTGACAGCCCTATGTTTCAGTTGTTTTGCAGAAAGGGTTCACTAAGGACATATAGCTCATTAATTGTTTGCACATATATCTTATTTGCCTAGCCAGTCCTCTATTTTAAGAAATCTCTACTCATGTATATTTATCTGCTTTGGTTCTGTAAATTATTCTCTCTCTCTCTCTAAGTACTATTAATATTTCCATTATATTTTCAGTACAAAACAGTGTTTGATTAAAGAGCAATGCACCTTTTCCCTGACTTTCCCACTTTTAAACTTGGTGTCCCTGTAATTTACAGTACTATGTGTTTTTCTGAACTTTGTACAAAAAACTTAAAATTTGGGATTTAAGTCAAACATTCTCTTTTAAATTTCAAGATTGAAGTAGGCCAGGTAATGTGTGTAAAGGTTAATGCAACGGTCCAATGTACTGATGTAACAGACAGGAATACTGCCTGTTGGAGAAAGTTGATAGGCAAGGGAAATAAAGATGAAAATAACAGTAAGACAAAAAGCTTGAAGATACCAGACAAGATTCAATGCTAGATAAAACAGGTTAATTTGTAAACTTTTGGAAAAATAATTGTATGGTTCTAATTACCTTCTTCAGCTGTATTCAGACTCCAGTGTTTTCCTGAAAAGAACCACACATCTCTGTGATAGGTTTTTTTTCTGTGCCTCCACCGTCAGTACACCTGTGATGTACAATTGACTTACAAATGCCTCTATAATATGTCATACAATGAAGACTTTGAATATGTATTTATTTCTGGTAGTATTACATCGTTCCTTGTTAAATTATTATTATTTTATGAAAACAGTTTATTTTAAATATATTACACAACACCACCAAGAAAGAATTGCATAAAGAAGTGTGGATTGTTCATGTTCACACTGCTCAGAAATATCACCCAGTTGAGTAGCTATTGGAAGTTCTTAACCACAAGTTACAAACAATGCATATGTTACTAAAGCATAAAACATTTTTTAGTCAGGACACCCTGTTATGTGCTAATCATATTACTCCAAGCACCTTACTAATATCATTTCATCTATTAAAATCTAGTGTAGCACTCAAAATTTGGAAGGAAATAGAAAACAAATTTCATATGTAAAATCAATAATTTATTGTAATATAACTGAAATTTGAACAATCTAATATAAAAAAATATTATTAGTCCAGGTCTCATGGTTGTGGAAAAAGAAAGAAGCAAAATGCAGTAAATAATGTTGTTGCAGAAAAGGTCTCAATTGTGACACAGTGGAGATTTAACACTTCCTACCTCTTTCCCCATGCACTGCTGTTGTGCTCACCCTACAGTTTCCAGTGTCAGTGGGAGCAGCACATTACAGCGAGTCACCTGTGTCTTGCCCTGAAGGAGTGTGATGCAGATGGTCTCTTTCTCCATCTCTAAGGTCTACTTTAGACTAATCTTTTTTTTATGTTTTCTACCCTGCTCTTAGACTTTGCTCTTTGCTGATCTTCAGATTGCATGCAAATTTTTAAATAAGAAGCATCTCACTACATTGGGTACTTGATCTTTGTTACACATAAAATTGGTTTTGCCCATTTCTCAGGTCTTCATTTCCTTAGCTGAGTATAGCTCAATTGTTTAATGCTCTGAGGTCTCCCATGTCATCCTTTGTCCCTTTTCTTATCACCCCATGCCAGCATTGCTCTTCATTGCATCCTCTGTCCCCACTTTTGAGGCCTCTGCTACCACACAGTGCCTGTACTCCTCTATTCTATACCATTAGGCTAGGGTCATAAGCAATTAATTCTTCACGGGGAAACTACTTTTTGCTATCTATATTTAAAATATGGTTATATCTCATACATCATTAAAGACAAGAAAAAGTAAAACAAATTAATTAAAAATTCCTCCTTCTTTTTTCTATTGCAGCTCAGACAACTAAAACAAGGCTTTAGCCAGGCCAAGACAAATTTAGACAAAATCGGGCAACTTCACAGGCCTTGCAAAGTATGACAACTGTGATATACATTCATCACATGATCTTCATATATTTCTTCATGTTAAATTTTTACTTTAAACTGTATTTCATGTCTGCAACATTGTACTTCTTCAGATACAGCTTTTTTTTCCTTTTATGAAGTAAAGAAGACATAAATGTACTTACTCTTTCGCAACCAAAAGAAAAAAGTTTGTAAATAATATTATACTGGCTGGCAAAAATTTCTATTTGTATAAATTATAAAAATAGTTTCATATTAGCCTTTGATGCTGCAGCAATTTATATTAGGATAGGCATCACTGTTTATAAGATCTGACATTTGTTAAGGGCCATAGAGTAAATAATTGTTCACAGTATATGTATGCAGGGTACACATTGTCCCTGTTCACATGTGTACATACTGGAATTACCTAAGAAATTGGATGAATGGAAAATTTACCTTACAAGATGTTATGATCTATGTGTCAAAATCTCTTTCATCAATGTAAGGAATAGCTAAATAATTGTCTCATTTTCTAAAAGGAAGTACTGAGTTATCAAGGACTTGGTGAACAATTTAAAACATAACACATAAAACAGGGTTTAAAATTTGCCTAGTTGTAATTTCAGTTAACTAATAAGATATATAATTACTAGAGCCATGTAACTGTGATGTTGCTGAAAGTCCTCTAAATATCTGTTTTCACACATAAATATTTGGAAAATTTATTTTAGAAAGTAGAATCATAGAATGATTTCTGTTGGAAGGCATCACGAAAGTTTGTCTAGTCTAATGCCCCTGCCATGAACAGGAATATCTTCCACTAGACCAGGTTGCTCAAAGTCTTGACCAACTTGACCTTGCCAGGGAAGGGGAATCTACCACCTCTCTTGGTCACCTGTTCCAGAGCTTCACCACACTCACTGTAAAAAATTCTTCCTTATACCTGTCTGAGTCTACCCTCTTTTAGTTTAAAGCCGTTACTCTTTGTCCTACTTGGGCCTCTCTGTCATATTTCTGATGATTTGTTGCCCTGGACTTTCAGCCAATGTTACCAGTTTGTTACTTGGAGTTGAAGGCCACATTTTTTTTTTCCCTTTAGATGAGGTGTCTCGGTATTTTGCAACTGGAGCAGTGTGCTTTAACCCCGTGAAGTTTACCTTTTTACTGATCTCACCATCTACATTTATAAAAGATTTTTTGCAACACATTAATTTCCAATATCCTGATAAAACCCACTTGTTAACTCAAACTGTGAATGAAAAAACAGTTGTAAGACAGATAATAGTAGCCTCCATTGCATGATGCTCAAAACATCAACAGCAGGTACTGTAGTTACTTATAACCCTTGTTTATAATTAGATCACAGGAGAATCACCTTGCTCTGTCCATGAACATGCATACTTTTCAGAAACTCATTTATTCAGTAAATAATGCAAAACTGGTTGAACCTTGTTCTTTCTCTTTTTTCTCCCTACCAAAAAGAAAACAAACAAACAAAAAAATCCGAACTTTTATTTTAATGTGAAAGTTACCTCTAAGAAACTGACATATTCAATGAAAAGTACTGCCATCATGAAACTATTTCAACAGGTTACTGTCAAGCAGCCTAGGCAAATATTTATCTCCCAAATTATTTCCTTTATAATAAGTAGGATACCTCTCAACTGTGCATAACTCCATTTAAAGAAAAATTAAATATAGCCTATTTAAAAATAACATAAATTAGACTTAATATTACAGTACAGATCACTCTCTTTAACACTTTAGCTCCTCTCTTTGGGGAAGTAGAAGTGCATCCATAGCAATCCCCAAATCTGTCCCCTAAACAGTGGCTTGCAGCTTTCCTCTCTTCTATCTTGTCTATGGCACCTCTTGAGGGAAAGTCCATTGTTCTGCTTTTTGTCTTTGGTCCCAGCCAGATCTACCAATTCCTTTGTGAGGCTGAACTGAGGTCTGCTCAACATACAGGCACTCATGTTCCCCGTAGTGCATGTCCCTGGGAACACCGTTAGCCCACCAGGTGCAAAATTTCTCCGTCCTTTCTGTTGCACAATGTCCGTCAGGCCATTTGTCGTCAAGTTTGGGTGAGCAATACCCAACCGAATGAAACAACTTCATCACAGCAGTGTGTGCCTCTCCCTTCACGGAAGGGGGCACCAAGGGGGTACTGCTGTACTTCGCAGGCGTTGCGGCTGGGCTGCACCCGCAGCTGGCTGAGCTGATGGTCACAGGATTGCAGCACACCTGGGACATAGAACCCAAAATTTTTTCCCACCTTTTTTTGTTTTTTTCTCAATGTTCTGTTGCTAATAAAGAAAAATACGCATTTCCATCATAAATTGTGATGGTTCTGATAGAGTGCAGTGACAGGTGCTTTGATTACTGAATTTATAAACTGTATATCAGTAACCAGCAGGAAATCAAACTCTAATGAAGTGGCCTGTGTATTTTTCTTTCTCTTTTAAATTTAATTTAGCTTCCTTATTAAAGTTGCATTAGCCAGAGACCAAATATTGTATGTAACTTTGATTTTTGCCTTTTAAAAATTTGTTTCACCAACTTAACATAGGCACATGAGTTAAATATTTAATTTTTAAGTCTTGACTGTTAAAGTTGTGTGCAGAACCTCCTTACTAATATATTACTCTTCCTGTTTTTCATCCAAACCTGCATTGAATTTATGTAGGTTTTTTTATTAATCTTTACATTTTCACTGGTATGTAAGACCACACTTCCTTTCCTCCCTTATTATTTTGTGCTATAAGAAAAACCTGAAGCAAGCATTATAAATTCATTGAATCCTCAGGAGCCAAGCATATTTCAAATTAAATACCTGCAGTGTCATAATTTTCTATAGCTTGTTACTTTTAATTCAAATCCTTTCCCTTCTTTTGACCTAATCCAGAAAGTTCTAAAATTCTCATCGTTTCAACTAAGTTTCAGCCAGGGGGGACACACGTGTGACAACGCAGCAGCGCTTGTGGAGGGAGCTGTATGTGTGCGCATGTGTGCGTATGGGTGTGCATCTGCTGTAAATATGGAGAATAAACTGAGGCTGAGAGTCTTAATATAGTAATTTTACAAGCTTAACTTGTGATTGGCATAACAAAGACTTTTAATTCTTATGGCACTAATACTGAAACTTTTCTTTTTTCAGTGGACATACACAAAAAAAAAAAAGGGGGACGTGTTGCCCAACATGTGAAAGATGCATGTTGCATCTCAAGTTTATGAAATGCACAGGAAATTGTATCTTTTGAAAGATTCTATCCATAATAAAATAGATATAAGCAAAAATTTAAGCATGGTGGACTTTTATGAGAGATACCTACCAGGAAGCTCAATGAGGGATTATTGTAACTAGTTAATAGGGTTGTTAGAAGCAAGACACTCAGCAGCAAGGGGGAACATCTGATGAAGAACATGTGCTTTAGCTCCAGCTGGCACAGAAGTACCACACAGCCACTCGCTTGCTTCTTGTTGAGAAGCTGAAAACATCCTTGGTTTCATAAAGCATTACCTGGCAACAACTAAAACATCAGTGTTATCAACATTCTTCTCAGCACAAATCCAAAACACAGCCTCATACTAGCTACTGTGAAGAAAATTAGCTCGTTCAGCCAAAGCCAGTAAACCTGTTTTGTAGAAATTTAATTATTTTAAACTTGTGAAATCTTTACAGCAACAACTTGAATTTTGGTGTGAAGAAAGTGGTCATTGGGAAAGGGCTTCTAGACTTTATAATCACAGAGAAGAATTTGAGGGTAGAAGGCAACTTGGGTAAGGTGACCCTGAATTGGGTAAGTTCATGACTATTATGGAAAAAAGGAGGAAGAGCAACAAAGTAATGACACTGAACACTATGGAATCCTTCATTAAATCCAGAGTCCAGATATTACTGGAAGAAAGTCTAAAGTACTAAAGTAGTGAAGCAAGTCCACAAAACTAAAATTATTCTTATGCAAAGAAATAGTAGAATGTGCAGTAAAAAACAACTTGCTGGTCCATGAACTTTTCTTCATTGATCTCAAACACAAAAATGTGCAGAATGTGGAAATGAGCATTAGTATATGCACTAGAATAAGCATAAAAATGTATATGTGGACAGAATCAGTAAGAATACAGCATAAAATCAGAAACAACAAGCAAGGTATAGTGTAAAAAGAAATAATTCCACATGTATATAAGCATTAAGAGAAGGAACAAAGAAAATGGTAGTCTGCAATTCAGCAGACAGAAAAAGCAATAACAAATTGCTCTGTAAAATCTTAAATATTTAATACCTTTTTTCATTCAAATTGAAACAGAGAGGTTTCAGAGGATGGCAAGTAACTAACACAATCTGAAAATAAAGAGGTTGGGAGTGGGAATAGTCAGAGTGAGAAGCAGCATGTACTTTTACCTCAATTTTACTCATCCCTAGGAGTCCATTTATGGCCACTGTTGGAGTTACTGGGTTAAATGAACATTTGTCCTGTCCCAGTGTGGCCCTTCCTCTAGTAAAGTAGATGCAGAGGTAGGTGCAGTAGTCCTTCAGGAAGAACTAGAAGGATCAAAAGCCAAATGGAGTTAACTGTTGTCATACATGCAAAAGCAGATAGACCCTACCATGCCTTGTGTGAACATTAACACTGTTCACTAAGTGGGAGCTAAACCTTTGTTTCCAGTGTGATGGATCAGCCTGGAGTATTGTGACATGTTCAGCTGAAAAAGGGTCGGAAAATCACAACAACAGAAACAAACAAGCAAGTGAGCATATGAAGAATGCCTTTTGGGCTGCTTATTCTAAAGCAGATGATAAAACTTTAAGAAGGAAGGACAAAGCAGTTTGGTTTGACTGGTTTTTCTTTGTAAGTAAATAAAAGGTAATTGTAAAGAA
This sequence comes from Rhynochetos jubatus, assembly GCA_027574665.1. NCBI lineage: Eukaryota > Metazoa > Chordata > Aves > Eurypygiformes > Rhynochetidae > Rhynochetos > Rhynochetos jubatus. The sequence continues at coordinate 121,331,731 of CM050649.1, read as the reverse complement.
GAAATCAAATAAGATGTCCACTGAGAACAACATAAGAAATGGGAGGAATAAATGGCAACAGAAGAGATTTAGGATAGACAATAAGCATTTTTTTTTAATTTTATATGGACAGTTACACGTTAGAAAAATTGCTGTGGGACACTGTACAATATATATTGTTGCCAAACACTGTCAGAAGGAATGAGAAGCAGTTGGACTTGCTGCAGACATGCATTGTAGATGTCCCTTCTAGGCTTTTTTTCTGATTTTCTAATCATCTTCCTTTGATGTAATAGCATAATTTGTTGACAATGTAAAGACAGAGGAGGGGGGGGTGTCTACAAAAACTGTTGTACCTGTATAGTATGAAGTACAGCATATGCATGCTGACAAGCCCTTACTACAGAAATTATATGCAGATAGTATCAGCTCATTTTATATAGTACTCTGACATGAAAAAATACAAGCAACAAACTGCTTAGATCAAATAAAGTTATGATACGATCCATTACTGTTTTCACAGTAATACTATTTCACAGTAATACTATTTCACGCACAGAAATCTAGCCCTGACCTGTTGTGTGTTAATTCTTTACACAACTGTCTAAATAACATCTGCATTGTAAGTATTTATAGTTTCAATGTACCTATTGTTAATGAAAGGTGCAAGACACAGAGCTGTTCTGAAAAAACTTTAAGAATGATTCCACTCCACATGTGGTGTATTTTAATATTATTTGATGTAGATTTATTGTTTTGCTATGATATGTACACAGACATTAAGAAGTACTTAGTAGAAGCATTATCCTTGTGTTATTAGCAATGTATGTCTACCCTCAAATGAACTGCTAAAGAAGAAAACACAATGATGTGATTTCTCAAACACTGAATGTAGTTAATTCTCAAGTCCTAAATTCAAATCAGAACTAAAGGTATGGGTCAAATGGATATGATTTTTCACCTTTGGTAAATGAAAGAGAAAGTAATTACATTCTCTTTTAGTGATATTTTTAAGCATGTCCTAAAAATCAAATGGTCAGGCAGAAACAGAAGGCTCCTCCATATAGGATGAAATCAAAACAAACCCATCATAGCAATAAAAACCCCAAAATTAATAAAGAGCAAGTATTACTTATTCTTCCCCTTTCATTATTAATAGAATTAATAACTTCCTTCTTTTCTAATTTCACAGTTTATTGTTCAGAAACCAGACCTATTATGTTTAATACATGTTGTAATTCATCTTGGTCATATAATTAAGCATTTGCTCTATGAATTAAATTGTAATTACACATAAGGGAAAACATAGGTGTAATTGCATTATGAACTCTGTGTACCTTGTTCAGTTACTGTCAATAAACTATAAAGGCTTAGGAAATCAAACTAAAAATATCATGAAGCAGTCAATAAATTAGGCAATTATTTTGCAAAGCATATTAGAACCTGATATATTTATTTTGTTTTAAATAATTGTCTTCATTATTTCCAATATACCTTCTCTAAAATTTAAAATAAATCTGTGTTTACATGTATGTTCTTGGGAACATGCACTTTTGTATATTACATGCTTGAAAACATATTTTTTCCTGTTATTAAATATCACTTTTATTCTAAAGAAAACAGAGATTAGAACTTGTACTCTCATACCACTTTAAAAGGAATGGGTGGGAGAAAAGATTTGATTTAGATATAAGAGGGAAATAAACCAAACACTTAGCTACTGTTTCATCATTATTTTTGCTGTATTTATGCAGTTCTTATGTCAGCAATATCAAAATCCATAATTGGGAAGGCACTCCCATCAGAATCCCAAGGAGGTTACTTCATGGGCAACACATCACCTTTGTTATTCAAATCACATAGTGGTTGTATTTGCATTGGCTTACTTTTACTGTGTAAACTGGTTCTACATTCAGATAGTTTCAAAGATAGTGGGTTTGTTATAGGCATCACTAAGAGCACAAGATTTAGACTAGATACACATGGAAAAATACAAATAAGCAAAACACTCATGGGAAAGCTGTCATACTTCAGAATATTTGTGAATTTCCTTTAAAAATTTGTGCAGATAACTACATCTGTTTTATTTGCCTGGGAAGAAGAAATTTAAAAAAAAAAACCGCATTATTAAGAGGAAAAGGATTTTATTATTTATTGTTAAGAAGTCTATCTCTAGCATAATTTCTCACATACTAAGCACTGAATGCCACATAGCTGCTGCTAAGGAGTTCCGAATGTTTCTTTAGATTGATGTCTGTATTAATGGAAAAAAAGATTATGAAGTAGGCTATCCAGAACACATAATTTATTTCATTAATTACACATTTTTATATATGTATATTAATTTCTGATATAGCATCTTTCTTCTGCAACAAATGCCTGCTAAACCCAGGCACAATTTAAATTCTATTTGACTCAAAGTATAAAACACTGACTATTATACAATTATTTTCTACAGACTATCTAGAAATAAGAAAGGAAATATAAATGGAAGTGAAGGATAAAATGGAAGTGAAGGATAAATGGAAGTGAAGGATAAGTCATTTGGTCCTGCAGATCTAAAGCTCATGTTAACATTGGTCAGATATTCGAGTAATACTTATAAAGGCTGCAATGCAAACCAACATTATTTTTCTTTGTTTAAATGTAGTAATGTGAACATCATGCTTGTGAACTGTAAGAGCTCTTTCATTGACTGAAGTTTTATGGCACAGTAATATTGAAGCCTACATTTTTCTTATTTCTCACATAAAATTTCCAAACTTGGCTGATTTTTCAAAGTATTCAGCTAAATATCACTAAAAGGTACTTTTACTGACTGTATATGATTTGGTGATGAGTGAACTACTTGGTTTTAAACATCCAGCTTTAAAAAATTGTAGTGATCTATGAAAAAAAGAAAAATTACTTCAGCTGACTTTTTTTAATAGAAGCCAAAAGCAAGCTCTTCCATGGAGTGTTAGAATCTACCTCATCAATACAGCAGCTATTACTTTGATTAAAGGAGTCATACTCGTACTCATGACTTTCTTCAAGTAATAGTAAGAACTTCACAAAATCACAGAAGAGTTGAGTATGGAAGGGACCATACTGGAGGTTTTCCGGACCAAACCGCCTTCTACAGCAGGGCCATCTAGAGCTGGTTGCCCAACACCATGTCCAGGCGGCTTTTGAATATCTCCAAGGGTGGAGACTCCACAATGTCTCTGGGCAACCTGTGCAAGTGCTCAGTCGCTCTCACAGTTAAAAAGTGTTTCCTAATGTGCAGGGGGGAACCTCCTGTGTTTCAGATTTTGCCCATTGCCTCTTCCTCTGCCATTGGGCACCACTAGGGAGAGCCTCTTTCCATCCTCTTTGCACCCCTCCTTCAGGAATTTATAGACACTGCTGAGTTCCCTTCCCTGAGCCTTCTCTTCTCCAGGTTAAACAGTCCCAGCTCTCTCAGCCTTTTCTCACAGGAGAGATGCTCCAGTCCCTTCATCATCTTTGTGGTACTTTATATGCCTTTCCCTCCACTATGACCATGCCTCTCTTGTACTGAGGAGCCCAGCACTGGACACAGACTTTCAGCCGTGGCCTCAACAGTGCTGAGCAGAGAGGAAGGGTCACCTCCCTTGACCCCCAGGCAATGTTTTTCCTAACACAGCCCAGGATTCCATGGGCTTTCTCTGCAGCAAGGGCCCATTGCTGGCTCATGTGCAATGTGGTGTCCACCAGGACCCACAGGGCCTTTTCCTCCAAGCTGCTTTCCAGCTGGGTGCTCCTCAGCATATAGGATAATGGTACCTTAATGAATGTCTACATTTCTCAGGTATTGTGAGAATTCACTAAAAACATTCAGATAGAATGTTAAAATGATAAACTTAAGCCTAGAATGTATACAGAATACAAAGGGCATACACAGGGCAGAAAGGAGTTTTTCACCATGGCAATAATATTAAAGTTTCTACCCTGATTCTACTGCACACTTTTTTCCCCTCTCAGTTGTAACAAGAAACAAAGATTATATTCATTCTTAATTCTTTTTTTTCTAAACAGTGCAATTTCCTGCACATCAAACAAACTAATAAGTGATTTTGCTGGAAAATCTATGGTAGTAACAGAATCCCTAAAGGACTTTGAGTTGGACTTGATGATCCTTATGTGTGCCCTCCAACTTGAGATATTCTATGATTCTATGAGTCTCTGATGCAATATATTGTGAGCGTTACAGCCTTACCACCACTGGCGTAGTCTAATCCCATTTTACTGGGATGCCCTTCTCCACTATGTGTTGTTGTGCAACTGTTTCTGCGTGTTTCAGGGTTCTGCATTTTCCTCCTGGTGGCCAGTCATCAGCTGGAAATCAAACGGCAAGATCTGAATTTTGATCATTCTCCTTCATCCTTCCCTCAATGTTATCGCTTCCCTTGGTTTTCCTTATGTCATCTAATTTAGTGACCTTAGGTGAAGAGAAAGTATCCTGAAGAGCTTCAGGGGACATAGCTTGAGGAAAGCAAAACCAATAAAGAGGTACTGGAACCTTTGCTGGAGCACTGAATATCAGACTGTGACACTACAGAGGATTGCTAAATCTAAGGTTGGCATGACGTGTTGGTGAACTGGAGCGAGTGAAGTGTCCATTTACTCTGCATGGTTTTGATGGAGTATTTCCCTGGGACATGTACATACACATACAAGTTTTTTCTTATTCAGGAAATTCTTTAGTAGCAAAGTTATTGGCTGATGCTCACGTTGCTAAAAGCTGAGTATTTTTACATATAAGATACAACATCTACTAGTAAGTGCAAAGTATTCCCATGAATAATTTAAGCTAAACCATACCTGTCAAAGTAAACAAATGGGGTACAATTCACAATGCCTTATTCTGGCTTTTCTTACTGAGTGTGTTTACTTCATCTCTAATTCAGAAGACTGATCTGTGCTAGGCTCACTGTGGTTTGAGAGAATGAACAAAAATATCTGTCAAATGACTCCAGAAGTTACTAGTTTTGCAGGTAGCAGCCCATGTACCAGTTAGAAAAATTACTGGCATGTAAAGAAAATCTACACTTCTATATGAATGATTTAAGTGTTTATTTCAGGACTTTGGTCCTCTGAAATTATTACCAGGCATAACAATGAATTTTTGCTGAAAGCACTCTCCATATTTGGTACTTGTATGTCTTTAAAAGTAGAACAATAGCAACTGAATACCCTTCAGTGTCTCTCAGTTAGCAATGAGTTCACAGACAGGAAAACTGAGGCAAGGAGTGAATAGGTAACTATCCAAATTCCTGATAGCCTATAGAGAAAGGCATTGAGCCCAGGCTGCACTGGTTTTTGCAAGTACTGCCCAGTCCTTTTTGCTTCTGTATTACAAATTGGTCTTTTCAGCAATGCAGTGGGTTGGAAGATACACTCATTATGGAAAAATCATGGTACTGGATTAAAACTACTTGAAGTTTTCCTGATAGTGCCATTCTGAAGCTATCTAATCCTTCAAGCTGATATCTCATGTAGTGCTGATCCTGATGCAATTTCAGACTCTGCTGTAAACTAAAAAGAAAATTACCATTTTAAAACAGTACTCTACTGAATGAGTATCACCATGTTAAAACAAAAAGTAAATTTCATGCCATCAATTTGAAATAATGATGTTGGCAGACATTTTAAATGTCATACCTTGTATGTTTTCTCTCTGTATGAACTACGTAGGATATTTTTTTATTCTTGGTGTTTTACTTTTCTTGCTTACAATATATCCAGATATTTCACTTTGATGATCTGTTCACTGGGCTCACTGACTTAAACAGTCTCCATTCTGACTTTCCTGTCACAGTAGAGTTTGTGATTTATCTGTTTTTATATCTGTAAAGATACAGTCTTAACTAAGTGGTCTCTTGCATAATCAGGCTGGCTTGGAGTTCACTAAATGTAATCTTGCACTGTGTATCTCAATTAATCTTGCAGACTGTGGCTAATCACATCCCCACCAGGCAGGCTCACATATCTCACCAAGCTGGATTATTAAAATCCATATTTCACGTTAACAGCCATGTGTGTGAGATTAGTTTCTAAGTAGTAATGCACCTGCCATAAATACCTCATATCTGGTATCTTCTGAAATACTGCTGCTGTCAAAGATGGAAAAGCATGATGTGCATTCAAAACTAGTTTACATTTCTTTTTTATGGGCAAGTGATTTTTTCTGGGGTCCTTTTCTTTGTTCTGATATACCTGAAAATCTATAGAGCACAGAATGTAATGAAGACAGAACTTGGTAAATGATATATTCTGGAAGGATTGATAGAAGAATATGATTATATTAACTTTCTTCATTTTTTACTATTCCTAGTAAAAGCTTAAGTGGGGAAACCTGCATAAATTTAGGTTCATACCATTAGTCATACATTAAGGGCTAAATTCCATTTTACAGAGAAACTTTTTAAATCTTCAGTAACTCCAGTAAGCTCTCAGTTGTCCTAGAAATTGCCTTAGCATTTTCATTTTACTAATTACATCCTAGGATAAAACACTTTCCAACCAGTCAGTAGACTATTAGCAGAAGATCCAGATGCTGAATCTTGGAGTTTCATGTCTTGAGTCTGTAAAGGAAACTAATGCTATACTTCATGCCCCATAATTTTAAATGGCAGAATTTCTGTTTATCTCCCTGTAGCCCTGCAGTAATATCTGAGATTTTCAGTAAAGACCAAGCAGACTTTTTTTTCCCAGAACCTGACTTAAAAGATGTCTCTGGTTTAACGGGCCATCAAAAGAGTTAAAGAAGTGTATCACTGCACGCAAATAGGCTTTGCACAGAGTTGTTAAATGTGACAATAATTTACTAAAAGGAAGTACAAGAGATCAGTATGTGGTTATTTCCCTAAGGCATTGCTCCTTAATCTGCCTCCTCATTCCTATGGGAGTGTGCCCAGTTTTATCTACATTCAGACAAGCAGTGTTTCTCATTTTGTCTGATAGGGGCAGCTCCGCCTGACTGGTGGCATTGATGGGCAAAGTCCCTGCCCTTTCACAACTTTTCAGACTTTCTGTTGGGTGAATGCCTGAAAAGCCCCTGCTTGGTGCTCACAGATTCTTGACAGATTAAACTTCTGCTGATTTTCAGCCTGATTTCTCAATCCTTTCTAATGATCAAAATGTGTGTTTTAGAGCAGCTACATTTCAGTGGCATCTTCATTGACCTTTTAGTGCTGGTGTGGGGTTCTTGAAATTTTGGTGCGCAAAGGAGGTAGGGGGGCAATGGAGAAGGAGAGGGGCTGGATGCTCCAAGCATAATCTGGAAATTTGTTAATGAACATACAGTGAATTCATAATTTTACATAAAAAACATAGGCTGCATTAATAGACTCTTCAAACCATCATATTTATACACAATTTTCCTTTAAAAATCTTTCTCATATTCAAATGTATACGCAAACTGACAGAAAATGTAGTCAGAATGATTCTGCTTTCAGAGCTTCTGATTGTCCTTCAGGTCTATCTGTTACTCAATAATTATGTTAAAATAAATTTGGTTTAAGGGTTTAAAATTATAGGAATAAGAATGAGATTATTGCAAGAAAGCAGAAAAATAAATGAATGTTTAAAAATTTAGTGCCAGTTGATGATTATGTATATATTCAGCAGCATATTTCAAGGTTACAATCTAAATTTACAGAAATGATGCACAAAAAGAAAAAAATCTATTGGGAAATGGCACTTGCTTATGTGCTACATATGCCCTAGTCCAAAAAAACAGCTGACTGTGTCATATATTGCGAATGTGACCGATATAATTTTCAAGTTGCATTTTGTAATGTGTGCTCCCTGGTACATTGAATTCACATAACAGTAGTGGTCCATTTTTAAATTTTCCTAAATACTATTTTATTTTTACATTACAAGTTCATCACAATCTGAGTTGTTTAGATTTATTGTTGGTGATTTTTTCCAAACCTTCATATGAAATATATCCCATTACCAGTCACAAATTGCTGCTAATGTTTTAAAGTATATCACAGAAAGAGGCAAAATGCATCAAGACAAATCAGACACCATACAGCTGGGTAACTGCTGAACACCCTCCAGAGACACACAAACGAGAGTAAGAAATATGCTTTACCTAAGAAGTACATTAATCCCCTAGAGAAGTGCTGCTTTGAGAGTTTAATTTCTCTTAGGCAATAGAAATAAGGAAAACAAAAAACTGCAAAAGCCATCCAACCCTACACATTCAGTGACATAAAATACCGGGGGGGTATAATATTGTGGGTTTTTGTCAATAGTATAGCAGTGCCTGGGAGCCTGTTGTGTAGGGCATTTTACAAATTTAGAACAAATAACTCTTGCAAGGAATTTATCACCCCAAACCCCACAATCACCAGAAAAGCAGGCCAGATGCCTAATTGGGAATGATAACTACACAGGGTCCTCAGACCTGGTCATAGGTAAGTGCAACCACAACTTGATACGTTTTATACGAATTATTATGAAATACATATTTTATGTCCCTCCCAGTCAGATAGCCAGACCTCTCCTTTCATCCATGCTATGTCCATCCAATTTTAATGTGATTACTTTTTGGTCTTTAAAAACTTAAATAATCCATGTTGATGTGAAGAGCTGTCAGGTCTCTGATCAGTGTTAAGTTTCAGACTGAGTAGATCACAGAAAAGTAAATAGGCACCCCTAACTAGTTAGGTGTATGCAGTGATATTTGCATAAACAGCTAGACTATTTTTGCATCTAAACACATTCTTAACTTTAACTGTCTTTACTGACGTTGTTTAATTGCACATAAAGGTGATTTTGTTATCTTCTCTAATCTCTTTTGACTGGTTACTATGAGCTGACAACAGAAATCCTTCCTCTGGTTTGTCATCATTCTACCTGCAGAGCATGATAAATTATGTTATTAGTATCAAATCAGTGTTAACCACTGTTGGAAGCAGGGAAAAAAGTGTTTTAAAGTTTTAAATTTGAAGACTCTTAATTATTAAAGGCCATTTCATACATTGACTGCCTTAATTTGCATGAAAAATGTGAAGACTCCTAACACTTGCTTCAATTTATTGCATTCATTTGCTTCAAATTACATACAAAGCAGCTTAACCAAACTAAGCAATCTACAGAACAATTATAATTCTAAATATATACTATTTAATTGTCAAGCAAGCACAGTGACACATAAGAGGGGATGCTATTGCCTGTGGAAAATCTTTGGAATGAAAGGGCACAATTCAAAGACTCTTTCTTCAGCTGCAAAATGTTTTTACCCACAGTATCTTTGTCCTGTCATGTAAACCACTTTCAGCTAACAATTTTAGCTTGGACTTTCAAAATACAGGCCATGTGGCTTTAGCTGGAGATAGAGGAAAGAGGATTTGTTTTACTAAAGGATTCTGAAGTTTTGCAACATGCAAAACTTTAGATCCACAAACCACACAGTATCCTGTAGACTGCCCATCATCAGAGGATTTGCAGAGGGAATAAAGGAGTGATAAATTTGCTCTTAAACTGTTAATCTTTATGAAAAACATTATGTGAATACGTGAAAATGCAAATGATTTTGGAATGCCCTGAGTAACTGAGTTGCTTGACAATATCTTTGTATTTAACCAGATATTGAAAAAAATCTATTCTCCTGCATTTCCTCATTAGTACCATTATCATGAAGCTCTCTTGTATTCTTTCCTCTGCCTGAAAAATTCTCAGTTAAGTAGCTAGGGGAGACTTGACCAGCAAACCTGATGAACCAGTCCCAAGAACAGTACTGGCCTCGTGTTTAGGCTGTCTCACCAAACAGGAGGATTAATTTCCTGAATTGAATCTGAATCAGAAAGCCAAGAAATTTGAATCTATTCATAATATTTACAGGTAGATTTGGCTTCTCTTCAGCCCCAAATACTGCCTGCCTAAAAATTTTGACTCAAGCATGCCACCAGCTTTGTGCTTTACATCACAGCAAAACAAAAGGTAATGCAGTGTTTTCTGTAATCATGTTATCTGTTGTCCTTTTTGTGTCAGCCTGCTAACCACTAATGCTTTTAAAAAAGCTGAGTCCACAGAACACACACCTGCATCATTCCTCCTTTTGATCTGCTGTGCCAATTGTTCTCCTGTCCTGGGATTAAAATATCCAATGCTATGTTCTTTTAATAAAAGCTGAGGTGACAAAGCACGCACCTGTATCTTTGTTCACTCCACCTGCTTGTCCTAGTACTCTGCTGTCTTTTCTCACTGCAGTAGCAAAATCCGTGTGGCCACCATTAGTGAAAGTACTATCATCTGCTACATACAGCTTTAAATGTAATGGTTTAGTTTAGGAGAAAATATCAAATATTCCAAGGCAGTGAATCCAGACAGCTTTTTTTACAATTTATTGTTGTATCATAAACAATTTTATACTTGATCCTACTGTTTCAGATCATGAAAGGATTACCTACTGATCTCGGTGAGGGTCAACTTCGGACATGTCAGCAGAAATAACAGACTATATTAAAAAAAAAAAAAACAAAACCACAAAACTTTGGAAGAAACAAAACCAAAACACAAAAAAAATCCCTGTACAAAGTAGAATAAGTATTTTTTCCAAAACCTGTAATCAACTTGATGACTTAAAAAATAGTTTGGAATAATTGCTTAAGTAATGTCCATGTGTAATTTCCTCAATGGCTGTAAATGAACGTGCAGAGTAAGCAGGTATGGTACTTATCTGGTTAAAAGCATACTTTATGTTTGGTGCTAAAAAAAATAGACAGTTAAACATCATCACAGAACCACAGAATCACAGAATCATTCAGGCTGGAAAGGATCTCAGAAGGTGTCCAGTCCAACCTCCTCCTTACAGCAAGGTCAGTTATAAGGATGAACCAGGTTACTCAGGACATTTGAGGTCTTGACAACCTCCAAGGTCTTTACAACTTCCAAGGACAGAGACTGCACAGCATTTCTGGGCAACCTGCGTCACTGCTGGACCTTCCTCTTTGGGAAAATTTTTTTCCTTATATTCAGTCTGAACTTCTGTCTTACCAATTTGAGTCCACTATCTCTTGCCCTCTCATCCAGCAGCACTGTGAAAAGCCGGGCTCCATTTCCTCAAGGACCTGACATAGACACTGGAGGTGTTGTCAGGTTCCCCAAAAGCTTTGTCTGCTCCAGGCTGAACAGCCCCATCTACCTTGGCCCCTCCTCACAGAGCAAGTGTTTCAGCCATCACCATCTCGGTGGCGTACCCTGATATCACTCCAGTTGGTTGCTGTCTTTTTGTAGTGGAGGGTCCAATACTGGACACAGTATCTAGACAAGTTCTTACAGATTCTGAGTAGAGAGGAAAACCCACTTCCTGGGTCTCCTGGCTCTGTCCCTATTCCTAGAGCCCGTGGTGCTTTTGGCCTCTTTACTGCTGGGGCACAGTGTGGGCTCATGGTTATTTGAGGGCTTTAACTGCAGAGCTGCTCCTCAGTCGGTAGGTCTGCAGCAGCAGCATTCATAACCGAATCATTTCAGTGGAGAATTTAAAAACCAAACAAAACCTGACTATTCTTCATCTTCACTTAGCTCTTTGTCATAAAGGCAAACAAGATCAAATAATAGACTAATGCACAGTCTTAACTAAAACAGGCAAAAAATGCAATCCATTTTTGTAACAATTGTGATAAAAGAATTACATGATCTTGCTGTTTCTGAAACAGCTCTAACCTCAGACCATTTTTCTAAACCCATTAAATTTAAATGTTAGTCTCACAATTATGCACTCTAACAGAACAAGAGCCTGCAGAAACAGAGCTACATGACAATTTAATACAGGATTGTTAAGGCATGTAAAGGGGTATGTGCATTTAGCCCAATATGACCTAAAGGTGTTATACAGATATGCAGGAATAATAATCTAAACTCAGCAACCTTTAATAGAAGTATATGCACAAAGATGTCATCCATTTCCATGCCACCCTATGTCATCCTTGCTGCACTCCAACTTCATAGGCTTCTGTCGTACCTGCTTAGTGAAATAAAGTTGGCATCTTTTCTCTCTCTGTGCTACCACTGCCACTCAGAACAATATTGTTCTCTAAATTGGTCTTTGAGTTTTGTACATTTGAAAAATAAACCACTCCAGAAAGGTACATCAACAGGGTACAACTGACCTGTGATTGAGTGGAACCTCTCAGGACACTACAACCTTCTCCATGTCTAAGTGTACAATAGCTGTTATGTCAAAGGCTATACTTAGAAGGGACTGCAGTTTCACTTAACTAAAGGAGACCTGTCGTCTTCACTGACAGCATTATATATTTTTAAAATAGATTCACTACAGAGTCACTTATTTTTCTGGCATATCTTTTTTAAGGTACCTTTTTTTCCAGGCAGACTGTTGAAAAATTTGGATCATACAGTACTGTGATCCCCTGTGTTAAGGGATGTTACAAGCTGTCATGGTCTCTGTCATCTCTGGAGCCAGGAGGATTCCCCCTGCCTGGCAGCTGGAGCCCAGCCTGGTTCACCCAGGGACCCAGGGGTTGCTGTCCCAGGGCCATGGACATAGCTTCCCCCTTTGCAGGTTCAGCCCATAGCACGGCTGAATTTGTATCACAGAGGCACACACACACGCACAGGGGATGCTGACACAGACGGTTACACAGGCTGCCATGCAGAAGGCACTGCCTTGAACTGCACCTTCTGCAGCACTACCAGGACTTGCAGGAGATGTGAGCACACCTAGCCAAGCACCCTTCCTTCTCTTCAGCTGGTCAGGATTGAAATCCAATGGTGAAAGCGCACACATGACACTGTAGATTCACAAGCACGCACACATTTGTGGATCCCCAAGTACCGGCATGGCCCTTCTGTCTGTCAAATACCACTGCCGACACCCTGAGCCCTGTTACCTGCCACACTGAGTGGGCCTCCTGCTCACCTACGAGTCCAGCTTGGGGCTTACCAGCAAACAAGACCTCGTGTTCCTCTTGTTTACCCCTTCTTATCAGCTACAGGGACTAGCTGAGCCTCTCCAAAGTTGTGCCTGGAACTTCTTAATGGCCCATCAGTTACTGACTGGAGACTTTGTTTTTCGTCATCATCTTTGTTATCCTGTGTCTATTAACCTTGCTTCTCCAACTGATCTTGTTCATTGCTTCCCCCTTTACATATTATCCCCTTCTGCATTGCAAAGGTCCTTGATTGGATGACCTTAATGAAACAGTTGTTTTCAACTTCCGAGTACCCTTACAGTCCATATTTTACGACGAATATTAAATAGATTATTTGGCTTTATGTATATTACATATATATTAATCAAAGAAGTATGAACTAACACAGCTTATATACTTGGTACTGATGGAGAAACAAGATCTGCTGTGTGCCTTAAGGCATTACATTTTGCAAGTGTTATGCTATAGACATTTCTGAACCCCCAAAGACCATCTTTAAATATTTTTCTATGTAGATTTTTCTTTGTCTTTTAGGACTTGTCAAAATGATGTAGTATTACATTAGTCTTGCTGTTCCATTGGCTTTAATAAAATTCACATTACATGCTAAGCTCTCCTTTTGTTTTTAAAAAGAACACAAAGTATACCAAGAGTATTTTAACAAGTTATTTCAACACTATTTTAATTTTTTTCCATTGTTATATGCATTATATCAGTACTTACTAGGTTATATTACCATCCTAATGCTATATTCTCTGGAAACATCAAAAAGTGAGAACATCTTTTACTCTAAAATGATCTGGTCTGATGAATACTTCTAAAGTGTTTTTGAATCTGATTGAGGGGCAACTTCAGAACAGGTTTCCATTAATTGCTAAAATCCTATAATCAGAACTCTATAAACCTGACACTGGCCAGAATCCCTTTATTAAATTAAACATAATCTGATGCTAGTTAATAAAGGATTAAGAACTCAAAATTTTTAGAAAGAATTTACGATAAACACAATCTTAGCTTAGATACTGTTTTTAAGCACAATTCAAAAAAAGACAAAACTCATGTTTTGCTTCTGATTTCAGAACTAGATAAATGATGTGGGATTTGTTTTACCCACCTGTAGGTTTCCACTTCTGGACTAGTCAGCTTCAGTTCTGCTCATAATCTTGGGAAAGGAAGGCAATTTAAGACAACAATTCATCCACTTTGGTAGGAGATTAATTATGCTCTTCACCCGAGATATTTTTATTCACTCACTAAAAAACATCTCTGAATGACTTGCATAATGCATCCACCTGCATTTGGATGTGTGAATCCCATCCTATTACTGCTTTACTATAGGAGTAATGTGTTGTCAGTTCAAGTGTTTTTAACATTACAGGGAATGTACTGTTTAACATGAAATGTAGTTTTCTGAATTCCACGCTTATCTATAATTCCCACATTGCAGGTTGTATTTACAGTCCCCTCAAAAGTAAACAGAGATATGAAGATGCATTTGGGGGTAGAATTTTGATCAAAGAAAATGGAAATGCAAAACAGTTTTCACATCCTATTTTGAAGTCCTTTAATGGGTTTAAAATTAAAATACCTAATTATCTATGAGATTTTTTCAGTTGATCAGCTCATTTTAGCTATCTGATTTCTGACCATGACTGTAAGAAAGCCTGATGGCATAACCCTGTTTTAGAGAGGGTTTGTTTTCTTTCCTCCATGAATTTTTGCAAGGCGAAATTTGAGTTTTGTATTTTTCTCTGGTATTTGTATAAGTGGGACAATATTTACCAGTACCCAATCTGTCATAATGCCACAGGAAATCCCAAATCTGTCCACTATGCATTGTATGATAGCACATTACTGATGCAGAAGCATCACATTTCTGTTCAAACTCTGGTGTGCCAGCTAGTTACACTGTCACAGCAGCATGACCTGGAATAAAAGAATAAGTTTATATTTTGATTTCTGAATATTATTGTATCGTTTCACTTATACATATGTATGCAAAACTTTTAACAGACATTACAAATAACATTACTTGAACTCAGTATTTATTACCCATTCAGTTCATCATTGTTACCAGCAAAAATAAATTAATTAAGCTGTAGGGTACTGGGGGTTTTGCCCCATTTGTTGTTTCTAAATATTTTCTGAGATGGTAATTATATAGAGTTTATTGTTATTTGAAGATGATTAATTTGAAGGTGAAATCTGGGACATACTTACATAAATGGGAGGAAGAGTGAAATGAAAAGAAGAGCATTTCCAGCCTACAGTAGGAGAAAAAAATTACTTTTAGAAAAATGGCAATATGCCAGCTTCACTGATAATGGTTGGTAATTAACTTCAACAGCAGGCTGCACACCTGCTTTAGGAGGTCTGATTGTGTAAATCTTTATCCCCTGAACTCCCAAGATTTTAATTTTAATTTTCCTGTTTGGACTCCCAAACTCAGCACCACAGGGACAGATGGCTGAGCGTGACTATAGTTTAACAGAACAGAGTTCTACGATTTCTTTGTGAGAGGAAAACGTTCCACAGTGGGATGAGGCCAGACTCTTCCCATAGTCTGTAAGTTATTCTAATGCCTATAATAATTTTACTGATGAGCTCTTTAAAACTGATGCCATGAAAGTAAACATACTTCCACAACAAACCCCATTATAACTCTTGGATATCTACAGCATTTGGAACTTGGGTTCACAAAGGGAAAGTCCTGTTTAACTAATTTTATAGCCTTGTGTGTTAAGGTCACTTGCCTAATGGTTGAAGAGAAGGTGATGGATGAAGGATTTCTGCATTTTAGTAAGGCTTTTGATACTATCCCTCACAGCATCCTTCTAGAAGGTTTGTCCAACTGTGGGATGAGCGGGTTTACAGCACACTGGGTGAAGGACTGGCTGAATGGCATAGCTCAAAGGGGCTACATCTGGCTGGTGACCAGTCACCAGCGGTGTTCCTCGGGGTTCAATTCTAGGGTCAGTTCTGTTCAATATATTCATGAACAATCTGGATGCAGAAGTTGAATGCACCATTAGCAAGTTTGCTGATGATACCAAATTGGGAGAGGCAGTTGACTTTCCTGAGAGGGATCTAGATAGATTGGAGCATTAAGCTAAGATTAGTTGGATAAAATTTAACAAGTCCAAATGACGTGACTGTGTCCAGAGGAGGGCAACAAAGCTGGTGAAAGAGCAGGAAGGAATGTCCTATGATGAGCATCTGAAGACTCTAGGTTTGTCTAGTTTGGAGAAAAGGAGTGTGAGGGGCAACCTCATTGCTCTGTACAGCTTCCTGAGTAGGGGATGTGGAAAGGGAATCGCTGATCACTTCTCCCTGGAATCCTGCAATAAGAGGAAGGGGAATGGTTCAAAGCTGTGCCACGTAGGTTTAGACTGGACATTAGGAAACGTTTCTGTACTGAATGGGTGCTTAAACACTGGAACAGGCTTCCTAGAGATGTGGTTGATGCCCCAATCCTGTCAGTGTTCAGTAGTCATTTGGGCAGTTCCCTTAATAACATCCTTCAACTTTTGGTCAGCCCTGAAGTCCTCACGCAGTTGGAGTAGATGATCATTGTATGCCTCTTCCAACAGAAATATTCTATTCTAAAACATATACAGTGGGTCAAAACCAATATTAAAAACCTCTCCCATTGAAACAGATGACAACCTTAGCACCTAATTTAGACTGGTCTGTCAGTTACCATAAAGATTCGTGAAGCTAAAAATGGAGAAATAGATATTTAAGAATTCTGTATTTATAGTTGAAATAAAAAGATTTTATTTCACTCAGTGTTTAAACTGGTCTCAGCAGACCCCACACCAGACTAATTTACATTGGTCTGTTTGTGACATTTGATATGAGGATGAAGCATACATTTACTCTCAAAGTGGAAAACAGATTTTATTTGTTTATCCTTGGAGACTAATGGAGGTTAACACATTTTCTTGTGAAAAATTTGAAGATTATCCAAATATTGCAAATGATGAAGCTGAAACAGAGAGGCACTAATGGATTTTCCTGTCTCTAGAATTAGCCATAAAAACTAGTCATTATTTCATTATTCAGTGCTGATCATAGAATGCATTTAAACACTTTTTTAACAGAAACTCTTGGTGCTGAAAATTGGAAAAAAAGCCATGAAAATTTCTACAAGGCAAAGCTAGGACAATGTTTTTATAGTAATAGTGTGTAAGTCTTCAGAACAAGTGCAATAGAACTCTGAAATTTACTACACTTTCTTCTTTTTAGTTCCTCCAGTAAGTGAGGTTACAGTCTTTTATGCTGTTTCTTGTCCCTACTCAGATAGTTTAGTAATATTGAGCTAGTATGTTGCCCCACCCCCCCCCCCCCCCCCAAAAAAAAAACAACAAACCTAAAGAAAGAAGACATTTATGTATCGTGACTAATCTTGGGAATTTTGAAACTTTTTTTTTTTTAATAACTGTTAGATCTGTGCTCTTTCTTACTTGATTGTTGGATTAGTGTTGCTTTTGATCCTTTCCCAAGCTTTCCTTTCAATAGTCACTGAAAGTATGCAAATTTGGCACTAGTAGTGGCCTCTGGTCTCATTGAGGTCCGTGGACATTCAAATCATTGAATATGGAGAAATGCATGAATATTTCAAAGACAATTTATACTGCTTCATCACTAAAACTAATCTAGTAAGATTTATCCATCTTGCTGAATGTTTCAAATTTGAGGTAAAAGGGGTGCATGTTTAGAAAAGAAAGTGGTATGTTTGGAGTTAAGCCTCTCTTCTTTTTGATTAAGCAGTGCAGGTTACTACATCTTTGTAAACCAGAAATGTGATTTCATGCATAACATTAAAAGACTACAGCACATAGTGATGCTAATTTAATAAGACATATATGCTTGAAATATTCAGTAAAATTCTTCATTATTCAATAAAAAATTATATTGAAAAATTGAAGGTCAGCTATAAAGGTAATTTAAAAGAATCAACACCTCTATACACACATACTTTAAATTACCAGCTTTAAATGTAGAAAGCTATTTGTTGACTGAACAAAATTTTAGATAGTAGGAAATTTATGCCCATAAGTACTGATGACAGGCATTTGAATAAACTTTTAATCATAGTTGTAGTCAGTGTAACATTTTGAATAATTGGGATGACATTAGCCAGATAAAAAAGGCTTTCTCATGGCAAGTCTACCCTTAAAAACATAAAAGTATTTCAAAGAAAAGACCTTGAAAAAGTTACATAACTTAAAAGTGTAGTTGCTGCTGTTACTTCCTCTAAAATACAAAACTACTGCTTTCGCTTGGCAATTGGCAGTAGTTGAAACAAACGCATGAAGTGATAAAGTTGGGTCACATATACTGTATGAGCTTGTGTTTAATGACATTCTCACTTCTCTTGTCCAGTATCTTTTATTAGCACTAAAAATCCAGATAAGTTGTTTATTTGCGACGAGATCTTTTGAAGATCATGGGAGACAGTGGGGGAAAGCGCTTTCTGAACTGTATTCCTCCAGAAATTTCTACACTATTCATGACTGAATCACACCTCAAAACAAACCTACCGTACGCTTATTCTACACAGAGATTTAATGAGATTTTCTAGATATTTTAAAACTGTTTCCCTGCATAGTACATAACTCAAAAGTCATAGTCAGCAGTGAACTGCTTATAAAACACTGAATTCCTAAGAATTTACATGGATCTCTAGGTTGCAATCATAGTAAAATAATAGGAAAGAATAGCTATTTTATAAATGTACCTGCACAGCCGCAGGATGCATAGTTGTGTAATACAAGAACTACCCAAACTTTTCACTTCAAATATAATGATAATGACTTCTATCGTTACTTCAAAAGACCATTTTTTTTTTAAAATGTGACCATATCCAATGAATAATACTTGAACTCAGCCAACCCTTATTATCTAAATGAAATACTGAAGTGTCATCCTGGATTCCATGAATACTCTGCTTTTTTTAGTGTTGAAAAACTCATTCTTTGTATACTCTTCATTTCACCTGTCCTACACACAAGAAAGAATATATATTCAACTTGAAATTATTACTTCTCTATTGTATAAAATGTGCAGCCTAAATACTCACATAGTCTTGAGGTATGCATTTGGGCAGTGAGGATAGCAATGCCTTCCTCCTTTCCTCTGCCCACCACAATATAGCACTGCCATCACTGAAGGAAAGTAGATTCACTGCAACTTTTTTCCTGAAACTGAAGTCCATAATAATTTTTCTCCAAACATAGAAGGTTCAGGGAGCTTGTGAATACTAGTACGAACAATTTTCATGTTTTTCCAGGTGAGACATTTGTGTTATTGTTGTCTTATTTCTTTTCCCTCTGAAGTTCCTTTGTCTTCTGCAAGATGCCTTCATTCAGGTGTTTCGTACAAGGGCCATTTACTCCTTATTAAAGGGAGATGTACTTCTTTTTACTCATTTACATGGGGGCTTATGTATTATATTAGAAGTCATCTTTACTCCTGCTAAGGTATCAGCACTCATTTTCTGAACCCAAGCTCTATAACATCACAGAAATCCATTCTACTTCTCTGTATTTCCTTCCACAGATCATCCTATATTACAGTATGAACCTTTCAGCTGTCTTATAGTTCCTCTCAAGACAAGGAGCATATTTTAATAAATACAATTATAACTAACTTTCACAGAAAAAAAGTAAAAGAACTGGCATACAGGATTATGAAAGAAATGTCAATTTGCTAAACACATGGGTCACCTTTTCTTCAGGAGGATTATTAGAGAGATGACTGGTAATCTACAACATTGAAAATTTGCTGTATTTCTAACATAATCTTACAGAGTGGAGCTCTTGCTATATAAAGAGAGTGGAAAGGCAAGACAGATGTTTTGTACTGTTTTATTTATATAGCTGTAAAGTTAGAGCTTTTATTCCAAATTGCTCATTGTATTTGGTTTGTGTGTCAGGGTTTTAATAGTGAGAGAGGGGCTACAGAGATGGCTTCTGTGAGAAGCTGCTGGAAGCTCCCCCAGATCCGTCACACCCACCTGTGGCCAAGGTCAAGCCAATTAGTGCCTCTTTTTAGTTTCCTCTAAACAAAGAAGCTAAAGAAAACTAAAGAAACTAAAGAAAACCTGCATCAGAGAGGGTTGTGGGATGAGAGAAAGACAACCAAGCAGACACCCAGATCAGTGAAGAAAGGAGGGGAGAAGGTGCCCAAAGCAGAGGTTCCCCTGCAGCCTCGGGTGAGAGGGCAGGCTGTGCCCTGCAGCCACGGAGGGTCACGGGGAAGGAGAGACTCACCTGCAGCTTGGGGAGGGCCGATGGTAGAGCAGGTGGCTGCACCCAAAGAACCTGTGACTCTGGTCAGCACACACTGGAGCAGTCCACTCCTGAAGGATGCTGCAGAAGGGACCTAGAAGGAGCAGTTTGTGAAGAATTGCAGCCTGTGGAAGGACTCATGTTGGATAAGTTCATGGAGGAGTGTCTCCCGTGGAAGGGACCCCACATGGGAGCAGGGGCAGAGTGTGAGGAGTCCTTCCCTGAGGAGGATGGAGTGGCAGAGACAACACATGATGAACTGACCACAAGCTCCATTCCCCGTCACCCTGCACTGCTTGGAGGGAGGAGGCAGAGAAAATGGGAGCAAAGCTGAGCCTGGGAAGAAGGGAGGGGTGGGGGAAAGGTTTTTAAGATCTGGCTTTATCTCTCATTATCCCACTCTGATCTGATTGGTTACAAATTAAATTGATTTTTCCCCAAGTCAAGTCTGTTTTGCCCATGACCGTATGATTGGATGATAAAGTTTCTTGAGCCCCCTCTTTGATCTTTATTACATCTTGTTTCTATAATTTATAGGAGGCAATTTAATAAATATTCCTAAATTTTTGTGTGTTATTACTGAGCATATGACCTTCACAAGAATAAATAATTTCTTATTTTACCTGCTTTCTGTCAATGTGGAAAATGTTCAATTTATTCAAATTGCTTAGTACTTAGATTATAGACTGTCTCACTCTAAACTTTTCGTTCACCTCATACATGTCATGACAAAGTAATACGGAACCTCCAGGTGATGTAAACAGAAGAAAGATTCCCTTTAAAGCAGATTTTAAAGCAAATTTAAAAATTGAAAAAATAGCTGTAGCAAGTTCATAATCATAATATCTTTTCTTTCTTTTTTAAAAGAAGGGTTACCTCTTCTAGAGTCGTGTGTTGTGAAAGGCCAGTGTGCCCCTGCTGGAAGCAAAATGGTGTGTAGATTTAAGGCATGGCCCCCTAACGAAAAAAGGCAGAGAAATAGTTTGGTCACAGTTTCCTTTTTCATTATTTGGTGATTTATTTTATCATCATTTTACCCCTTTGCATAATAGCACATTTGCCAATTGACTGATTTCTGCCAGGTTGGACAGAGAAAAATTGTCTCAAAGACCACTGAGTTTGTCTAAGCTCTGTGACATAAGTGTCCACTGATCGATTTTTAACTGACAATGAGTAAACTATCATCTGATGAACAGCTGCAATGGTTTAAAATCATCATATTTTAAACTTCCATATCTCTTTACTTCCCTGTCTAGCTAAGATATTCTTTCTGGCATAATGAAGTGCCCTGAAAATAGTTATGATTTTTTTTTTTTTTCTGGAAAGCTGCTTCTCTGAAATGCCAGCCTTTTGTGAAATTTACATGAGGAATTTTCTTTCAGGGACGAAAAGTCGGTCTCTGGAAGGTTGCCCATCTCTGTGCAATGTTTTCAATACAGAAGACCATGCTTAGGCAAAGGACCAATACGTCTTTTTCTTCCTGCCCTAACATTTTGACATTAGTCTTGGTTTATGCTGCTTGGCTGTCGTCACATTTTACTTCAGAGACGACCTCTGTTCAGCACTTTTGAAACAAGATTTTTCTTTCTATGTCTCAGAAATGTTACAGGATCTTCTAATATGAGGGAAACAGCTATAAAAGAGCAATAATTTCTAACACAGACAATTTGAATCATGACCTGAAAACCACACATGATGTAAAACCACACATGATGTAAACCCACCAATAGACAACTGCTCCGTATTACAAGCTGGCATGCAGAGCAAGAAGTTATCTCCCCTCTTCCCTTCCTCCTTGAGGAAGAATTACTACACAGAAATTTACATTTCAGTGTGAATAGAAGAGCTGGTTCAGATGAACTAGCATTCATTCATCAACACAGGAGCCATTGGAAGTATCATACTCCCTCCTCAGAGAGTTTAGGCTGCACAGGCTGAGGGCAGTGTATAATTTTGCATCCAGTCATTGTATAAGCACAACTTTTGAGACGCAGAAACAGAATGGGTAACAGAGAACACATGCCAGTATATTGAAGTGTGTTAGAAGGGGGTTTTGGTGGCATTCTAGGTTCTCTCGGAAACTTTCTGTATGCATCTTGTGTGGACCCTTTTGAAATAGTCAAAATCAGAAAACAGTAATAGGCTTTCTAGCCTGAGGAAAGAAGGGATTTTTTGATGGTGGCCTGTTTGTCTCTGTGTGAAAGGTGTCTGGAGGAAGTGTCTATGTGTTTGTGTGTGTGAGATATATCACCTGGGTTAAAAAAGTGGCAAAAAATGAGTCTTCTATGTTTTAAAAAGAGTTTACTCTAGGACAACTCCTTTTCCTGTTCCTTCATTTTTCATTGATATTACGCTTGTAAATTTTGATGTCCAGGAGCCATGAAGTTCCTAGCTTAACAAGTAGGGTGATATGAAAAAATTAATAAAAAAACCTTTCCCTGTGTAAATCAGCAGACATTAGGCCTTCCTGGAGAGCTCTGGGAGCTTGCAGACCATTACCTACGCCAGTGAATGTGAATGACTGTTAGGCCAGTCTCTCATGACAGGTTGCAGAAAGTAACTAAGAGTAAGATAGAGGAATTGCTAGGGGAAATACAGGGGGAAATGGAAGGGGAATACATGTTTTTCTTGTTCCATTTTGCCTCTCAGTGTTCTCCCTTGGGATGCCATTCAATGCTGTTGACTATTGTCTCTCTACATAGACCATACCCTTTTACTGTGCAAAACACAGATGCAATACCTCTAAGTGCTTAACCAAAGATAAACCATTAGCCAGTCCTTCAGATTCTTGCCTCTAGCATTATCTTCAGTTAATGCTACCCTGTCTCCTGCACTATGAACATACCTGGGAATGACTTGCACTTACGTTAAGAATACTATAAATACACTCTGATATCTTGGTTGAGTCAAAAAACATATAGTTAACAAAACCCCAAACCCAAATCCATCTTTCTACTTCAAAATTTTGTTCAGACCATGATTATCTTATCGTCTGCTACTTCCGTAAGGCAGCAGCTGCGCCATACTTTTTCTGACGGTTCTCTGGCTTACTTTTCACACCTTGCTCTACCTCTACACCTTCTCTCAGTTAACCTGATTTACTCTTTTCAGGAGTCCATATTCATGGAGTGTATATTCTCAAATAAACATCCACTTTTTACAGTTCTAATATCACTAGCTACTGCAAAAGTGTAACAAAAGACTGTTTGGGCTCTTTGGAAGAGAGTAGTAAGTGGGCCTTTCTGCACTGGGCAAAATCACAAACTCAAAGAGAAGTCCAAACTGGAAAAGATTAAGTATTGGTCCTGTTTTCTCACAATTATTCATACTCTTACAGTAGTTTCCAATGTTCATGAGCTCAAGCAGGACTTGTTCAGTGATGGACTTTGATGGAAATTCTTCGTTAAGTCAGGCCAGAGTGTGATCATTTCCCTTAGTCTTAACATTTATAAATGTGTACTATATTAACTCATATAAGGATATTTTGAGGATACATAGGAAGGGTGGGTCTGTAAATGTATAAAGAGCAGTAGCATGCCATGTCTTATAAGCTTTTAAAAACCTAATTTACAGCTTTAATACTGGCTATTAGCTTCATAATGTTGAATATGGATTCAGCCATAAATATCTTTCACAAGGCGCTCACCAGGAGGCAGTACAGGTGTGGTCTTCTGCAGCCTGTCTAGCAGCAGAAAAAATGTGCAGTGTAAAAGTTACAAGAAAAAAAATTGCATTTTAACCACACATTATTATACATAGAACCACCGTGGTTCTGCAAAGCCTGTTATCACAGATCTATTTTCTTGGTTAATCTAGATACATGATCCATCTTCTGTCTCTGGGTATTTGTATTGTACTTTTTACCATGGTACCCACAGGAGAAAGCATTTACAAGTAAAACACTGGAGCTTGAACAGTCAGCTCAATTTCCTATTCACTCTTTCATTTATTTTCCTTTATGTTTACTTCTAATAAATAGATTTCATTCTTTCCAAGTAGTTCTACTGCTCTTCTGTGAGGAGCGAAAAAAAAAGCTTTTACAGTGAATTTTCTTCATTAAGTACTTATGTAGGCAGACTGGAGTGTATGGTCTAGGCTGGAGCTAAACTTGGATTATAGGTCTTTCTAATGGAAATTAATACTAATAATACTGCTAAAACAGAGAAAAAGTTTATGAAATGAAATAATTGGAAGTCACAAAAGCTAGAAGAAATGTATTCTCCCTTGGAGTAAATAAATGCTGTTAAGTGCAATGGATTACTGTCTGTTTATATTGTTTAAAAATTCAACCCACCATCAAATTGCTATTTTATATAGTGCCTTGTGATTTTTATGTATAAGATAATGAGCCCACTGATATTGGTCTAGGGTATTATTTTCTATTAAACTTAACTTTAAATATGAGTATTTCTTTAAAATGAAGCATATTGCCAAATTTTATCGTGGAATGGTTCTGGAGTGCCTAGTACATGTTTAGATTTGGGAGGAGCAATCATGCTAATTCAGTTGACATTAGAAGGACAGTTTCAGTGTTGGAGGATCCCTAGTAAGGCAGAAAAAGACCATGTGCCTGGAAGATCTCTGCAATAGACGCAGATGCCACATGATCTAAGCAGAGTGAAGGCTGCTGTAGACTTGACCCAAAGAGCTGCAGCAGGCAAAGTTCAGGGACAACTAGGCTTTGTTTCACTGGCTTTAAAAAGGATTTACATTTGCAATAGCAAACACTATTACTCAGCCTTCTACTTATAAAGCCTTTCATCAGTTTACACTTTGGATTACTGTTGGCTAGTGAAAGGTCAATTTCTGTCCTACTGAAACAAACCCCATTTGGAAAAGTTGGATGTATTTCACTGTTTCAATAGTATCATGACATCTAATATTTTATCAAAAAAATGACACAGTAAAACCTCAATACTGTTACGCATCCAGGAAAAGCAGTTTCAATTAATTTTGTGTCTGACAAGGTCTCATAATTGCACTAGTGAAACAGGCCTGCAATAAATCTTTCAGAAAGCCCTTTCTGTGTAGTTTGTCCACTTACAACAGTTAAAATAGCCTGCAATGACTTCAGTACTATTTCTTTGACTTCATACTGCGGAACTGAATGAGTCATAAGTTGCCTCTGGTTCTGATTTTGGAAAATAAGAGAAGTAAATATTTTTCTTTTTTCTTTTTCTTTCCAAGGACTGTACAAATCTTGTGCTCAAAGAAACACAAACATGTTCTTTATTTTACTTGTTGTGGTTTTAAAGTTGGTTGTAAGTATTAGTTATTCTCAAATCCATTAAAAATCATTAGAGACTGAAGTGCAACTGTGATGTGAAAAGTGTTATGCAGGCACATAGAATAATATGATGTGTTTAATTGGGAAATAAGCATTATCTGAGACATTGAACAAAATGCAGTTTTATACAGTGAGCTGAACAAGAAATAGAGAAAAAAACACCCTTAAATTCTATATTTTGCACTTACTACAGGACTGGAAAAGGATGGTTTGGTCGTTATACTTATTTAGCAGTTAGATGCTATTATCCCTGTTGCAACATGCTCTTATATTGCCATTGTTTCACAAAACTATATATTTAAGGTATCTACATATGTGTATAAGATCAAAATTTAGAAAGATATAGTAAGTAGTGTTCTTTATACACGAAGAATATTTGCTTAGTTACATTATATTTTTATTTATTTATGTTGCTTAAATACAATAACTTTATACCTAACTAGATTTTTCGAAATGTTCCTTTAAGACAAGAGTTTTCAAATGCCTCAGCTTATGTTTAAGGTCCTTGGTGACCTTAGTTTCTGGTCCTTGGTGACTGCTTTTGGTCCTTGGTGGCTGAAGATTCCTCTTTGTCCTTCAGGGAACCGTATCAACGCATGAGTCAGAAACACATTGGAGTGAATCAGCCCCTTCCAGAGCAGTGCCATAACCCAGCAGTCTATTACATGAGCTGCAGGCAGAAAAAACCTGTTATATTCCAAAAGCTCTGAAGAGGTTCAGAGGTTCACAGCAAGTACAAATCAGTCCCACAAGGAGGAAGTCTCTTCTCCAAAAGGAAGATACAATTCGAGTATACACTAGGTTGGTACTCACTGGGTGTGAATTCAACGTCATCTATCACTCTCTACAAAATCCTGTAACATGTTTTTTTTGTTAATATTTATCATAGTTCTTTGAAATATGATTATTTTCATCTTAAAGCAAGTGTATGAGTGAAATGAATGATTTAGAGGTTCTCATCCTAGAACTAAAAGAATTAAGCATTTCTTAGATATTTTAATATTAAGGTCAGGATGTGCACTGCCTGACTGTGTCTATGAGAAGCAATCTGAGAACAAAACCAAGCAGGAAGTCAGCCCTGGTAATATTTGGTAACGAAGTGTTTAAAATACTTATCGAGAAAGTATCACTCAGATTCGTTTTTTGCTTTTCCAGAGTCTGATCCTCAATCTTCCCAATCACAGATAAGTTTTCTGAACACCAGGGCAGTTTACAAGTGAAGTCTCAGTAGTCTTGGTGTTCCCATTACTGCTTCCACCTCTGTAAATAACAAAACACCAATTGAAGTGGGACCTTTAACCAGTGACAAGGCTAAAAAACAGCGCAAGGGAGTGTTCTCACTACTGACTTTTAGAAGACTTCTTCACTCTTTCTTTTACTCTTAGTAAATATTTTTCTGGAAAATGAAAAGAACAAGGCCATGAATATGTATCTCCCACATCTTATGTGAATCCCACATATAGCTAAGCTTCTGGGTGTTCTAGGATGATTTCCACTCTCTAATTATATAAGTATTTAAGATCGTTCAGTAAAATATCTGTCCAAATGGATATATTCTTAATTTTTTTTAACTTTGATTAATAGATATTTTTCTCACACAACAATATTTTTAAAGAAAACAAACCAAAAAACCCAGCAGTGTAAAAAGGTGAACTTTTAGTGGAAATCGGAGTAATATTATACAAAAGGAAGCCTGTGTCTTCTACATGGAGTCTGTTATATCCTTTCTTAGGAACATTTTCTACAGAACTGTTGACCTCAGGTTTGTATGAACAGCTCCTTACATGATGATAGCACTACCTGCTACAATTCATACCCTGAAAGGGAAAGTTTGAAGATTTATTTATTTCAAACTATTTTTTAAAATTTTATCTTTTCAAGCTTGAACATTTATTGCCACAGCAAGTTCTTAACATTCTCTTCATAGCATCTAAAACCTGACTTGCAGGAACAGTGCAGAGGAAATGAAAAACCATGTCCTGTGATCTACTGGGCTGCTACTCTACACAAACATTGGTGCTACTGACAAACGCATAAATTACTAAACCATGAGCAATATGGATTGCTACAGATAGAACTGAAGACCTACAGCATAATTGTAGAAGACAATCTCTGATTGTGTGTGAACAGTTTAAAACAAAAAATCTCTTTCCTATAGCTATGGAAAATGAAGGTAGAATAAACTAACACTAGCAGTGTAAATATTTTAGTTATGCTATTGTTTTCAGCAGAAAGTTTTTCCCATAGCCCATGCAATCTTGAAGAACTCTCAACTGGTATTAATGAACTCAAAAGCTTGTTATTTCAGAATAATTAATTATGCCTTTGGCTACCTTTGGTTAAAAATGGGATGGGTTTCTATAGACTCCCTCCATGTCCTCCTGGCCCTCAGTGTGCTAGTTTTAGTCAGGAAGGAGTTAACTCTCTTTACAGTGGCTGCTATGAAGCTAGGTTTCTGGATTTATGCTGAGAAAAGTCCTGATAAGGTGTCTTTTTAGCTGGTGCTGGGGAGTGACTGCACCAAATTCAAGGTCTCTCTCAACTTCTGATACTGCAGCTGCGTTCCCAACTCTCTCGCTATAGGCAGTGTGGGGGACACACAATTCAGACAGCTGACCCAAACTGACCGAAGGAGTATTTCAATCCATAGCCCATCATGCTCAGTACATAGGTGGGGAGTGGGTTTGGGGAGCCATTACTTTTTCACTTTCTTACACTGGCTAACATTCTCTCTAACTTCTTTGTTAGCTCCTTTTCTAACTCTCGTGTTGTCTCGTTCATGAGCCGAGTTCTGTTAGTTTTCCCTGTTGTGCTGTTGCTGATAGGGTTCACTTGGAATCTCCTGTGATAGCTTTTGGGCTCCAGCCTTCAGTCTGTGGCTCTCGGGCTCCAGCTCTTGGGCTCTCTGGCTTTGACTCTCACTTTTCAGGACCTGGTTGTGCATCGGTTGGCAGGTGGTGAACAATTGTATCATAATTGTATCATATTGTATCATATGTTTTATTTTCTACTATTTTAATTACTTATTATTAGTAGTATTTATATATATTCCTTTAGATTCAATTAGCAGATAGTTGTTATCTTAATTTTACAAGCTTCCTTGTCTTTTTCCTCTGATTTGTCCCCTCTGCTGGGCTTCATGTTATTTTGCTAGCTGGTGTTAAACCACAACACTCAGCTTGTCTGGGATCAGTGTAGTCTCTAGAAGATATTATTATATCTGCCAAAATATCCAACAAAATTATTGGTTGTTCTGGAAGTCTGAGAAAGTAAATAGTGTCCTGTGTAATATTTCTTTGAGCAGAAATCGGACCAGAAATCCTTAAATCTTTTTTGACCATCTTCTGCTTCTAGAATCATAGATGGTTTGAGTTGGGAGGGACCTTTAAAGATCATCTAGTTCCAACCCCCCTGCCATGGGGTTTCACAGATAGTAATTAAGTGTGGAGCAAGGAGATAGCTGAGCAAGAAGCGAAGAAATGATCAGAGATTTGTTCTATAGGTTCTGCAGAAGTAAGTTCCCACAGCCAGTAAAGGTCATCATTGGGCATTTGTGTACTCAATCAACTCAGTAGTCATGTGGTGGACAAAATCACGGCTATGTCAGTGTAAATGTATAAACAACCTGGTGCAGAAATCTTTACAAAGACGGTTGCCAAAGTGATGGAAAATCCTACTGCAAACATAGCAGAGTACATAAGTAAGAGACCTTTATTTTCCTTTGCAATCTCTATACTGAGGAATTGGTGTTGTCTTCCAAACAGAGAGAGATTTCTGTTTTGAGACCTTTGAACATTTACACAGCCCATAGGTAAATTTCAGAATTGTCACCATCTCTCTGTGTATTCAGATATCAAAATTTTGCAAATTCTCCTAGAGCAAGATTTTCACTCAAAGGTCAAGCAATGTTTTAAATGACTAAGCACAAGAGAGTTGGTGCTATTTTTTTAGTCTGAACCTTCTCTTTTTAGAGGTTAAAGTAATACCAGCAGCTGATATTTGTTTTTGCTGTGTTAGTGAGTGCTCATCAATAACATAATGGGTAGTTCTGATTCTACAGAAAAAATAGGTGTTTTGGCCAAATACCATGAAATCTACCTGCTGGTATAGAGCTTTGATCATTTTTAGAATTCTTCATCTCACCTCTATTTTTGGTCTGAGTGCAATCTTGTCAATATTATGCTGGTGACTGTATTTTTTTCCTGTTTTTGTTGTTACTAGTGACAGCAAAATTACAAAAGAAACCAGACAGATTTTAATCCTTATTGCTACTATCAGCAATGTACTGTGATTCTTTTAACATCCCTGCTTTCACTATATCAGACTTTGTGGTTCTCTTTGCACCTTCCATATTCTCTTTTGCTCTACCACATTGCAGGAATAAAGCATTCATGAAGAGCAGAGGGAAGAGACACAACAGAATCACTTTTCCTTTTTTGTCCTAAGTCTATATATCTTTCATAATCTAAAATTTGACAGTTTCTCTTCTGTGTTTATTTATTCTCTTTCTTTTCTTGGTTCCAAATCTGTTTGTTGTGAGTCATTTATGGGGAAGGCATGTGGATTAAAAAAAATTAAAGTAATTCTGAAGTTTAAAATTCCACTCTGCAGAGAATCTGCCTTCTAATGTGGTTCTACTGGTTAATAATGAGCATAAATGTAAGAAATACTCCCATTTAAAAGCTGAATTTTCAAACCTCAGAACTTAGGCAGAGTCAAGAAGCAACAGAGATAGTAAAAGCTGGACCAATGTAAATCTCATTAAAAAGCACATGACATTGATTAGCCTCCTTGATTCTGCTGCCCACATCATCAGTCCACAAAGTTTATTCCTTTTTCTTCAGTTTGTGTTCCATACTGACAGCTAAAAGCAGAAGCATAGATCCACACAGATCTATACAGCAACAAGGATCAGAGCTTTTGAGAAGTCCCTTCCTCTTTTGAGAGATTCTCTTGGTGCTAAGATGGAAGAAGGGAGACAAAAAATGTTAATCCTTGGGAACAGTGAGAGAACCACATGCTCTAAATATTTTTAGAGGCATTTCTCTGCTCAAGATTGCTACATCTAGAGGAGATTATAAAAATATAAGCAAATTTATCATAAAAATTTCAATGTTTTTGTTGTTCATCCTCATGGAAGTCTGTAGGGAGATAATACCCAGTTACTAGCTCGGCTCATGTATGCTGAAGGGATGTGAAATTAATACAAAAGAAACCAGGCCAAAAATATATGCTAATCCTTCCAGATGTGCCTTTATGGTATTTCCCTGTAGGATAGGAGGGCCAGCAGCTCAAACAGAGTTCAAAATAGAGGTCAAATAGAGTCAAAACTGTAAACTTCCTTCAGATGAGTAAAAATTTTGAAGTATGCCTAGGAAGTCTCTGTATGCCTTATACAAGCCAGTTTAGTAATTTAAAACAATCCTTGACCTTTGAGTTAAAACCTTGCTCTAGGAGAGTTTGCAAAATTTTGAAATCTGAATACACAGAATGATGGTGGCAATTCTGAAATTTGTCTATGAGATGAGTAAACATTCAAAGATCTCAAAACAGAAGTCTCTCTCTCTCTTAGAAGACAACACCAATTCTACATTACACACACTCAAGAAGTATGTAATAGAAACATGGAGTTTTCTTGATAAAATTGAGAGGCTAAAAAGTCAGAAAGGTGCCCTTAGGTGACCAGTGTATGCAGTTCGGTGGAGGTTCCATCGTCACAGATCTGTGAACTCCAGTCTGAAGGCAAGTAAAATAGAGCTACATGAAGCTGACTTTCTTGACTAATGAAGACAACAAATCCAACCTGCTTTGGAAACAAAGAAAGATGGGCACTGGTGCAAAAAGATTTTGGTACATTATTGCAAAGTTGATTTCCCATATGCTTCATTAGTAGATATTGTAGTCTTTTTCCCTCAAGATATTTTTTATCAAAACTGGATATAAACATTTTGGCTCTGGAAGCCATGTGCCTAGTAGACTACCCCAAAATATGCCCTTCCTACTAGTGACTGATTGGTCTTGTCTTATTCTGTATTACACTGACTAAAACCTCCCAGAATTAACAGTTCTATGGACTTTATTATTTCAAAGTAAGGGAAATTTCAGCAAAGATATTTTCTCTATTATCATGATAGACATTCATTGTCATTTAGTAATGCAAAACCATAGATGGGAACACAAAACACACAGAATGCAAATTCCCTTGAAACGACAAGGCTTATTGATTCCATATCTTTTCTTTGTAGAGAGGTTTTTGAAATGAACGTTCTAACCTCAAGCTTCAAAACAGTCACTAACTACATTTGCAGTGGTGTTCTATATACCAACCAGATGACTTAGAATAAATCTTTCTGTTCTGTGCTATTCATACTTTAAAATTTACTTATGTGACACCACTAATTTACATTGTAGGAAAAAAAAATCTCCTGGAAGTTTATTTACATTTTCGATATCCTTGATTGATTCAAAAATCCTCCTTACTTAAAAATTCTTGCTATATTCCATATCTATAAAATAGCAACTACTTTTTGAAATGGAAATCCACAATAAACCCAAAACAATTCCAGACGTGACAACTCCTTTCTTATTATTGCCCATGTGTACTCCCCTAAGTGCCTGGCAAACTAATGCTACTCTGAAATGTAATAGATGTTTTTGATTGCCTTAGAAAAGTCCTTTGTGGTGTCTTCTAAAATCAATTGTGCTGATTTTTCTCTGCTGTATTTAAGATTTTGATTGCTTATTCACTTGATATACATATGGGGACTAAGTTCGTCTGTCATGGCGTTTCAGTGCTGGCTCCAGAAGTAATCCCATTACATCTGTTACGGTGCCAATGCTTACAGATGATTTGTTTCCCACATAGATGGCTCTAATGCATTTATACATTTTATTAGAATGCTGCATGCAAATTTATAGTAATATTACTTGCTGGTATAATTTTGTCTTCAGACTTTTTGTTGCTGTTAGTAATAAGAAAGCATGCTTTGGCTCTAGCTTTATGATTATCATATCATGTATTTCTTCTTGTTAATTCCTAATAGGAATTCTTCCTGATGACTTTAAGAAAAGACTGTGTAAAACATTCATCATAATTTCTTTGCGTCTGTAGTACCTCCTTGACTACTGTAAAAAGAGTAGTTTCCCACTGCTGGATGGGATGATGTTATAGGGCATTTTATTGGGCTGCACTATGATATTAATTGTCAGATATTTTTTACCTTTTTCTCTTTATTTGAGACTTTAGACATACTCCTTCAAACATCCTGTAGGATAAAATTGTGAGGACTTATTGTAATGCTGAAATCTTTTAACTGTATGTATACTATTTAAAACAGTTATTATCTGCCAACATTATTGTGTAACTTATTTAATTTTTTCCTTTTTGTCTGCTATTCTCAGTCACTGGAAAGCTGTACAATACCTTGTCCAGTTTGCTCAAAGCAGCTAACCTTTTTATGCTGCCAATATCTATATATGTAATAAAAATAATGATGACAAATTAGCATAAATGTATATGGCACCTATATGCTATTGACATTTATGACATCAATAAAATGGATATTTCAGTTTTCTCAAAGTTATTGGAAAGGTAAAATGATTATAAATAGCCTGAGGCTGATCTAGGTCCTACTTCTAAAACTGAGGTACGTGTGCTATTGACTTTCACAATGAACAAAGGTAATATTCCCAAAAGTTACATTTAGGAATCCTAGTCTCCCTAGGCCTCACTATAGTGAATGACAAAGAGAAACCCATCCAGAAAAGAAATCAGAAAAACATTGGTTGAGCTTTTAATCGCAGCTGCTTTCCAGGGAAATACACTACACTTACATCAGCTGTAATGATACTTGGAACATAAGGCTATCTGGCATATCCTTAAAACACTGGAAAAGAGGCAGGAAAAGTGCAAAATTAAACACCTAAATATACAAATGTTAATGGAAAGGAGACAACAGAAGCAATGTGAAAGACGCACGGTCTCAGGTCACAGACTGATGGGCTGTGGAAGAAACGTCTCAGGTGTATTGATGGAGACGCTCAGAGAGAACACTGTAACTGGTATGGAGTAAAACAAGATCATCATGGGTCTCATAAAAAAGAACAAATCTATGGGATGTTTGATGGGGATTGGAGATGTGTTACAAGATGTTTGTGATAAGGGCCAAATGCAGAGAAAGGAAGGGTTAGAGGTAGGTCAGGGAGGAAAAAACCTGGGAAAATAAAGAGGACATGAGATAATGCCAGCGATCATGGCTGATAGATAAGAGGGGAGCATTGGATATGTCTACCTGGACTTCAGGAAGCCTGTGACACTGTGTCCCATAAGATGTTCCTAGAGAAGTTGTCGATGTATGAGCTGGATGAACAGAGAGTGAGGATTGAAAACTGGCTGAATGGCTGGGCCCAGAGGCTGGTGATCAGCAGTGCAAAGGGGCCAGTAACTAGCGGTGTGGCCCAGGGTTCAATACTGCATCTGGTATTGTTTAACATCTTCATTAATTATCTGGATTGTGTGTCAGAGTTTACCTTCAGCAAGTTTCAATACAACACAGAATGAGAAGTAGTGGCTGATAATTTTGGAGGGGGACTTTCTACAAGAGCTTGCAGGGACAGGACAAGGGGTAATGGGTTTAAATTGGAAGTGGGGAGATTTATATTAGATATCAGGAAGAAGTTCTTCAGGGAGAGGGTAGTGAGGCACTGGAACAGGTTGCCCAGAGAAGCTATGGATGCCCCATCCCTGGCTGTCTTCAAGGCCAGGCTGGATGGGGCTTTGAGCAACCTGGTCTATTGGAAGGTGTCCCTGCCCATGACAGGGGGGTTGGAACTAGATGATCCTTAAGGTCCATTCCAACCCAAACCATTCTATGATTCTATGATAATGCCAGAGGGTTATGCTGCCATTCAGAGAGACCTGGACAGGTTGAAGAAACAAGCTGGCAGGAACCTTAACAAGGGGAAATGGAAAGTCCTGCACTTGGAGAGGAACAACCTCAGGAACCAGTATATGTTGGGTACCACCCAGCTGTAAAGCAGCTAATATTGATTAAACAGCTGATTAAGCTTCCATTAGTTAATATTACTACCATGGTGAAAAAAATCCTTTCTGCCCTATGATAAATTCCATTACACAAAACACTGATGCTTTTCATCTTTGGTATTGAAGTATTCTTTGTATGTGCTTACCCTAAGATTAAGTTCTATTATCCATGTGAACAATCTGGGAAATGTAGACATTCAGTTAAGATACCATTATTCTGTATGCTGGGGGGCACCCAGCTGGAAAGCAGCTTGGAGGAAAAGGCGCTGTGGGTCCTGGTGGACACCACATTGCACATGAGCCAGCAATGGGCCCTTGCTGCAGAGAAGGCCCATGGTATCCTGGGCTGTGTTAGGAAAAACATTGCCTGGGGGTCAAGGGAGGTGACCCTTCCTCTCTGCTCAGCACTGTTGAGGCCACGGCTGAAAGTCTGTGTCCAGTGCTGGGCTCCTCAGTACAAGAGAGAAATGGTCATAGTGGACAGAAGGGCTTATAAAGGACCACAAAGATGATGGAGTGAAACATCTCTCCTGTGAGAAAAGGCTGAGAGAGCTGGGACTGTGTAGACTGGAGAAGAGAAGGACATGAGAGATGATCTCATCAATGTCTATAAATACCTAAAGGGAGGATGCAAACAGAAGGAAGCCAGTCCATCTTCAGTGGTGCCCACTGGCACAATCAGAGGCAATGGGCACAATATGAAACACAGGAGTTTCCCTCTGATCAGGAAACACTTTTATACTGTGAAAGTGACCAAGAGCAGGTTCCCCATAGTCTGCACCCTTGGAGACATTCAAAGGCCATCAGGACACAGTCCTGAGCAACTTGTTCCAGGTGGCAGAGGGGTTGGCCCAGATGACTTCCAGAGATCTCTTCCAACACCAAACATTCTGTGTTTTTGAGATAAAAGGTGCATTTGGGTACAGATGAGCTGCTGGCCAGTAGAGTCATCTTGCCATGCCGTGTCCCTGCTTGTCTCATTTTGTATTGCCTTCCATTAGACTTCATTTCAAATAGTTTACCTAGGTGGGGACAATGTCTGTTCTGCTGGTGTTACCTGTAAAGGCACTGCCCTGCCTGTGGTATACACTGATGACCAGCATTGACTGTGTAGTTTGCATGTGTAGGTGTGTCTGTATCACGGATAAATGTTCAGCCTTGCTAGTGCATGGACCTGGTGTCAGAAGACAACAGCAGCCTCGCTCCAGGGGAGTGGGACTGAGAAATCCGTTGAGTCCAAAACCCTCTATATGCAGCAGCACTTAAGATGAGAGTCCGTGTGCTTAAATAAATTTTTGCAAATAGGTCTAAATTCTGGACATCTATATTCCTTTAAAAATATTATCAAATATTTTAAAGCTTTGTTTTGTCTTTATAGTCAATTTCTGCTGGTTTTTACCTATTGTAATAATCAAACTTGGAAAGTTCTCTCTCTGCGTGCAAACCGAAACATATGTGTTTCCTTAATATTTCTTAGGAAAATAGTGTGCAGATGTGTTTGGTTTATGGATTTACTCTAGGCAAATACAAATCCCTGCACTGTGCATTCTATTTCATTGAAAATAATTTTGGATGTTTTGGAATGTTTGTGTATTCACATCTACTAGTACATCTCAGACAAAGGTGAGAGACAAGCTTCAGCATGAACCTCTTCAAGAACCTTTTGTTTCCGTGCAGGAGGACAGTGGAATACTGCCCATCATGAGAAGTTTGGGGGTTTTTAAATTTGCTTTACTATTTTTTAAAGCACTTCAGAAGCAACATAACTAGGACAAGAGCAAATGGCCTCAAGTTGTGCCAGGGGAGGTTTAGATTGGCTACTAGGAAAAATTTCTTCACCAAAAGGATTATCAAGCATTAAACAGTCTGCCTGGAAATGTAAATCCACCCGCTCTCAGTTTAAACCCATTACCCCTTGTCCTATCACTACAGGCCCTTGTAAAAAGTGTACCCCCACCTTTCTTGTAGGCCCCTTCAGGTACTGGAAGGTGCTATAAGGTCTCCCCAGAGACTTCTCTTCTCCAGGCTGAACAAGCCCAACTCTCTCAGCCTTTCTTCATAGCAGAGGTGCTCCAGCCTCTGAGCATCTTCATGGACTCCTCTGGACTTGCTCCAACCAGTCAACATCCTTCTTATGTTGAGGTCTCCAGAGCTGGACACAGTACTGCAGGTGGGATCTCATGAGAGCAGAGCAGAGAGGGAGACAATCCCCTCCCTCGACCTGCTGGCCACACTTCTCCTGATACAGCCCAGGATATGGTTCGCTTTCTGGGCTGCCAGCACACACTGCTGGCTCATGTCCAGCTTTTCGTCCACCAGTACCCGCAAGTCCTTCTCCTCAGGGCTGCTCTCGATCCACTCTCCACCCAGCCTGTATTTGTGTTTGGGATTGCCCCGACCCAGGTGCAGGACCTTGCACTTGGCCTTGTTGAACTTCATGAAGTTGGCAGTGGCCCAACTCTCCAGCCTGTCAAGGTCCCTCTGGATGGCTAGCAATAATTGTTTACAGTAATTGCTAGCAATAGTTGTTTACACTAACGGTACATTCAATTATTAATTCATAGGATTCCTAAGGGAAGACAATCCCACACAGTCTCAAAAATGCAAGCCAAGGTGGAGAGTGCACTGTAAAATATTTAGCAAATACTAAGGCAAACCAGAGAGAACTAGAGAAGTATCAAAGTGTAGGGAAGAATACATTAGCTGCCACAAAAAGAAAAAAATGCTTTGAACCAGGAGATAGATATTTTAAAGGAATGAATGACTGTCCTCTTCCATTGGACACATAAACACACATAATTGGGATACGATGTAGGATCATGTATCACAGGAAACAGAAAAACTTACATTATCCTAGGTAACCTTTAATTAACTTTGCAATTTAAATAAATCTTTAACTGTGAACAATAAATGCCTCTGTGCTAATCAAAAGCTTATCCACAAATTTCTATGTCAAAGTAAAATTGATCCTTCTCAAAAATTAAATGTAAATTGACAAAGTTTTAGTGGGTTATTTTATTATTTTAATTAAGAACTTTAGAATTTATTCCTCTGGTACTCTTTGCAGTGAATGTTAATTTGATCTCTGTTTACTTGCACAGCTTCCAAACTCTGGACACTCCTTTAAAATAAAAGGGAATTTTGAAAAATCCTTTAAACAAGTCATACATTGTACAACTGTTATCTCTCAAACTAATCTTAATTTGTAGATTACATAAACCTCTCAGATTCTAGTTTTTCTGTTTTATTAATCATACGCTCTTCTCAGAAAGCTATATTCATCATTCATTACTTCAGGAAACCCTTACAACTTAATTGTTCATGATACTTCCATACTTTGATGAAAAATACCACATATTCTTTCATCCAAAGATGAAAAGGTATCTGCACTTGTTACTATGTTTAAGAAGTAATAACATGCTCTTAAAATAAGTAGTTTCTCTTAAAGAAGTGGTTAATTTCCTTTAAGTTTCTTCCATGCATGTAGGTTTGAAGACAGGCGAGGTGTTTAAATAGTGAAGTGTGCCTATGCCTTCACGAAAGGTCTGCCTGGTGACCTGAGCCTGAAGCAGTAGCCTCCTTTTCAAATGAACATAGTTTTCATTCATACACATATTCTCTAATAACTTATGTTGCTTTCAGTATTTTGTTGGTAAATCTGCATTTTAATGGCAAATATCATAGGCGGAATTGTGCTTCCGTTTATAATGTAAACCACAGGAGGAGTCATTGTCAGGCTTGGACCGAGCTTCACCATCCTCCCCACACAGCCTGTCAGAACTCCTCATGGGTGGCCTGAATTCCCCCCACAGCCCCAAACCTTTCATGCCTTGTCCTCGAATGAGTTCTTGTCCCTGCCCTTGCTCTGTGTGCGTGAAAAGAGCTCTGTGCCATCCCACATCAACTAAACCACCAATCCACAGCAGGTCACTTCAGAGCCCGTGTCTCACACCTTGCTGGCAAGGGAGGCGGCTGTCACGGCACTGAGGGGTCTGCTAGGCTTGACTGACCCTGCTCAGCCTCCCCAGTGCTTCTGCCCACCCTGCCCACGGTCCCAGGCCCCATGTCAGCCCAGTCACTGCCCTGTGACACCATAGGACACCAGTCTGGACTCCGTGCTGCTTCTCTTGGGATGTGTTCCATGGGGGTCCTGTTTTACTGAGAGGTAAAAGTGCATTCAAAGATATATTCCTCACTAGCAAGGTGGAAGACTCTGTAAGAGTCTATAAGACACCAAAGAAGTCATCTGATGAGCACATGAGAAATACGAAGCAATATCAACTCTCACACCAGTTATCCAGCCGGTCTGGATGCACTAGCATCACCAGAGAAACAAGTTTTCAGGTGTAGTTTTGGTAGAATATAAGAAGATAGGAATAAAGATGTTTATGGGAAGCTAATTCCTTGTTTGAAGGACACAGGAGAAAACACCAATGTGGCTTTAAAAAGTAACATCTAATAGCTTTAAAGCAGCACCAGAGCTTGTGTTTGAGCAGCAGTTTACAAACTGGTATTTTCAAGTTAGTTCAGGATGTGTTTCAAAACCTTTCTGAAAAGTGAGCAACATCTGAGATTGTGATTTTCTGACCAAATAGCTATTTGATCTCCTAAAGACCCCACTGTTTTAAAATGTAAACAAATTTCCAATGCCAAGAAAATCAGCAGGTAGTTTCCTTTGCACACCGGTTATTATGATTTTGACTTCTTCTTTTTTCATGGTGGTATTAATAATTTAATTATTTTATATTAACAGTGTCAATTACAAATTTCTCCTTTGCTCAGGATTGATTTATTGCTGTCCATCTAACACTGATATGCACATTGCTAAAGGAAGGCAGGCTATAAATAAGTATTCCTATCCATCTAATTACTTTAATTGATTTGTACTGAAATAGTTGACCTTTGGTACTTGGTTCTCCCTTCACATTTAGAATTGACAGCTCACTCTGATGATCATCAGCCACGGGGAAAATAAGTTAAGGTTTCAATTAAAAGCATGCAGTGTAGGCTAATCTATGGATCTCACATTAGGAATGCTCCATACTTTCCTGCTGGAGAATACATGCCACGTTTGAGGTGAAAAACATTGTATGAAAAGTACCTGAAGAAGTAGGACAATGAAATTTATATATATAAATTGACAAACAAAAAATAACTTAGGAATCTTGGGGCACTTCTTCACATATACCTACAAATTACACCTAGTAATGAGCGCTACTCCTTCAGGCCAAAGATCACAAAATACATAGATGAAGCTAATTTCTACATTCTCTTTCTTGAGTGATGTCCTCTGCTATCTACATTGCCCCACTCTAAGCATTATTTTTCACACAAAGCTGGCCAAAAATTCTTTTTAATTAGAGAAACAGACAGAAAAAATCCACACATTGGTAAAGTGTCAGACACATTTGTGGTCTTAAGGTGTGCACAAAACACTAAGTAATAAATATTGAGGTAGATGGAATATGTTTAGTTATAAAGTTTTGCTTTATATTAGAGTTAAATTTTCTTCTAGTAAGTTCATAAAAGAATTTTCAAAGGTTTTTTCTTTTACCTCTGAAAATTACTTTTCATTACATGACTGCAATGAATCTGAAAAAGGTGCAAAACACTTACTGAACATAATCACTGAGTTTGAAGCTTAAGCTATGACAGAAACATACCCTAACTAATTGTAATCTGTATATTATATGAGTATGTTTTGAAAGAGAAAACAGTGTTTTGTTAGAAAAAATTGACGATAATCTCAAAGTACTTTTCTAAGTTTAAAATTGTTTTAATTTTGATGAATATTCTTCCTTAATTGGAATATATTATTACTTCTATTATTTTTGTTACTGAAGTTATACGTATTCTCTAGCTAAAAGTGTTCTATTTTAAAGTACCTTTTGCTTGATGTGGTGGATGTTATATGTTGGATGCAAAGTGGAAATAATTGGGCGTATATTGAGTCATCTATTTCCAGCATTATGAGTATGAAGTGGAAGTAAGATGGAAAATAGATTGTTTTTTCAGTAGGAAGGGAAACAATGACTAACTCTACAAAAGCATCTTTATATTATTCAAAATAATTCCTCATAACAATTCATGAAATTTAAATTAACTCTAACAGTGTAATATCCCAAAGATGCTGATTCATTTGCTAATAGCCACTGGAAAT
Source organism: Rhynochetos jubatus (assembly GCA_027574665.1). Classification (NCBI taxonomy): domain Eukaryota; kingdom Metazoa; phylum Chordata; class Aves; order Eurypygiformes; family Rhynochetidae; genus Rhynochetos; species Rhynochetos jubatus. Next base: position 121,291,053 of record CM050649.1, on the reverse strand, counting down.
ATTCTTTATTATCCTTCAGTCAATGCTTTAAGTCTTCAAAGCACTTTCCCTTTGTTACTCTAAAGGAAAATAAAATATATCTTTTTTTTTTTTTTCCATATCCATTCACAGTATTCTATGTTCTCAGATTGTCTGTCTTGTATTAGCAGATTTCCAAGAGAAAAACAAGTACTGTAAAGTGAGAGGCTATTTTGGAATTTCAAATTAAATTATTCTGTATCTTCCATGAACACTGGACCACTGAAAAGTTCAAGAGAACAATTTTGGATTGAAGGTTTACTTATTTTGCTTGTTTTGGCCAAAGTCCTGGCAAGAATCAGGGTTTTTTTCCCCAAAGAAAGACCATCTTTAAGAGATTAATTTTTCTCCCTTTCCCATATTAACAAATCTCTAGTGGAAAAGGTTGATGAAGACCTTTTTTCAAGGAAAATCATATTTTCCTTTAGAATTTCCAGCTTCCATAATCATCCCCTGCAGTTTTGGCAAGCAATTTAAATCTCTTGATCTTCACTCCCCTTCAGAACAACTGGACATTTTGAGGAAAACACACAAAAGGAGCTGAGCTGTTTTATGATGAGAAGACTAATAGAATGGACATTTGAACAAGCTGAAATGTCATCTTAGCTACTCATGTTACTTTCCTTTCCAAGTCTGTGGTGAAAAGAAGCCGTTTACTGAGCATGTTCATCACATGCCATGTTCTTCTTCCTATTCACTACCTTTAAAGTGAACCCAGCCTCACAAACTCACATGTAGACATTAAGATTCCAGATGTTGAAACTGAGGCTCCCAGAGAAGGTTTCAGTCTTTGTTTTTGTTTGGATGACTGCCTGCATATGTTGTTGCTTTGTCTGTTGTTTTGAGTAATTGTTAGGTTATAATAGCATTTTTAAAATGAAATCTTTGACACATAAACTAAACCACACACAGTGGGAAGTGTGCAGAAGAGAATCAGATGCACTAACCAGTCTTTGAGAAAATTTGCTGGCTTCCACATTTTATTCTTTATTTTATTCTGAGGCTTTGTTGTGGGGGGGTTTTTTGTTGCACTTAATCTCATTTCATCAGGAAAACATAATTTATTGACATTTTGCTGTATTTTAGTGGTAATCCTAGTTCTTATAAGGAGATAACCTGGATGAGCATCTTATCAATACAGTTTCATATTGTTCTTCTTCCCTCTCTCAGGTTATTGACAATATATATGTCATTGAGCATTCTTAAAGGAAACCTATGTGCAGATAGATACAGAACAAGACAATAAATAAATTTCTATTTAAAAAATTGAGTAGCAACAGTGATACAATCTAGTAAAAAGAATGAAGGCATATATTTTTATAAGCTTAGAAGCCTGAACACTTCTGCTGAAACAATGTAATTAGGAGTTACAATGAAAGAAGTGGGTTAGCATTCTTACTGACATTTGGTTAAACATGCTGGATAGCAAAAATACACAAATGAAGGTCACATTTGCAAGTATTATAAGATAGACTACATTTTAATTAGATAATTGAGAAATGTCAATGAGTTAGTAACTGACCTGAAGTGACTTAAAAAAAAGGCAAAACAAAAAAACCAAACCCAAACCCAAGGAACAAAGGAAAAGAAAGCATCATCATAAAAGTCAGAATCCTTTACTCTCCATAGATTTCAAACACCACGAAGACAGTTTTCAATGAAGTTTTGGGAATGGATTCAGTGAATTTGCTTTGTCATCTTTCTCTGTTTGAAGAAAGAATGTATTTTAGTCAAATGACAGAGTACCACTGTTGGAACTGTATTGAAATAGATTGTCCCTTTTGAAACAAAAATGTACAATAAAATATAACAGCATATTGTTTGTGGTTTATATTTGCAGCCATGTACAGTACCTAAGGAATGCCTATAAGTACGTGCCATCCTGTGGGAAAAGTTTGCCGTTCTCTAACTCAGCTTAGTTCTTCCACAGCACATATGAAATGAAGTTGAATTTAACCTAACATAGGTATTACAAATTATGGGAGTAAACTTTTTAAAAATGATCTTGAAATTCATATTTTTTATTTTTCTAGAAGAAAAGACTCTGTAATCATTAGAAGACAGTTCCTGTATTACCTGTGGTGCTTTGTTCATTGCGTTGAATCTGACCTAAGAAAGGCTGAACAGCAGCATGTGCTTGAAATAATAAAAGATGCATGAATAATTAAATGAGTTGACATAGATTCATTAAAAAGTTACCAAAACTAATTCAGAACATAGTTTGCTGTTGGAAACTACATTTAAGAAAATGTGCACTTGAAATAAAATATATAGTCTGTCCTAAAAACTGTCATACTCTTGTTAAGTTGACTATAAATCTGGTAGTTCTAGCACAAAGAGCTATGAAGGCTAATCCAAGCCACTGATTTTATTGTGTCTGGTTTCTAGCTGCTTAATAACTTTGTCATTTGGGCCCATATATTCATTATCTGTCTTTGCTTGCTGCTGAAAAACCTTTGGAAGTTTTATCCCAAATACTTATTTCTAAGAATGAGGTTAGGGAAAATATAATCTCATTGTGAAGTTGCAGTGCAGCATAGTTTTGAGAACTACCCATAGGTCTTCGATGGAGTTTCTTAAGGATTTAAAGGGTAGAATGATAAAGCTAAAAAACACAGTAGAGTATAACATCTATTCTCCAGAAATTTAAATATGTACTTAAATAATGGAAAATAAATTTATTCTCCCAAGTCTCAGAAGTCTAATCCAAACAAAATTAAAGGAATAATTTTATTGTAAATAGTACTCCAATAAAAATACATTCTAATTAAGCCACTGTAACAAGGCAGTTCAGAAATCTAAATCTCTGGAGGGGAATGTTTGGATTAGGAAGTGGGTTTTGCTTTCAGGTAAGTGTGATTTCTGCTCTAGTTGTCAGTGATGATCACAAGCTACAGGCTTTCAGTAAACAAAACAAGAAATATTTGCTTATGTATAATTTATTAACCATTTCCAGTAATGTCTTACAAGACGAGCTTTTGTCGGAGTATCCCCATAAGCATGACAGCACAACCAGAGTCAGGGTGAAATTTCACATTGATCACTAATCCCAGCCAAACAAAACAATTATACCATGAAAGGTCAGAAACCAGCTTGAGTAATACTGCCATTACTGCAGGACCTTTTCAGCATATAGAGTGACTTTTGTATCCTACTCTTTATTCCCATGGTACTGTCAGTTCATGCCACCTGAGATCATGTTAATTCTGCTGTTGTTTCAAGACTTGAATTTGCCACTGAGGAGCAAATGTTCCCCATTTCACTATAAAACAAAGAATTTGAAACATATTTCTTTTTAAGTGGGAAAATAATTACGGTCTTCTTCAGTTGATGAGACAGCCCGGAACAAGTTAATTTCACTAAGCTGACTGCACATGCTATTTCAGAAAAAAGAATTTGTTAAAACTATTTTAGGGTTGTTGAATTCTGTTTACTGAAGTAGCTTATTGCATTGTGTATGCAGAGAAACAGGAGAGTAATAGCCTAAAAATGAGAAACATGGCATTAGCAAAAACTGCACTTTGATTCCAAGTTCTGCACCAAGGGACACTGCATACCACTGGGGATTTCAGTATGGTTTCTGTTCACTTTTGTCTAGCAATGTGATCTGTTGGCAAAACTTAGGCAGCCTGGAGCAAGTCTCACTATTGTTCTTTCTCCTTTTTCCAGTCCGACTTGCTACTTAGCCCTGCACATTTGTTTGGCTCCTCCAACTCCTCAAACCTCCTTCCCCTCCAGAGATGTTCCTGTGCCTGGAAGCTGTTCCAGGCACTCAATCTAATGACATAACTTCTGATCCCAAACTAATTAGGTCAGCAGTACTTGTTAGCTGAAGTCTACCATGAACTGAAGATTCCTTATCTCATAAGTCGGCATGCCTTTCCAATTAAAGAGACTAAAAGTATTTCATAGTACAGTCTTGAAAGGATTAATGTCTATTTTGCTCTCCTGTGTGTGGATAATCTGCAATTTGGCCTGATGGTAAACAAATTGAATTTAATTGAGGATAGAATTTTTGGTGTGTTTGTTTATAACTTTATATATACACACTACTTTTTTTTCTTGTGTGCCAGGGCAGCAGGGAGGAAGGCTGTTTATTTTTCTTAACCTGTTTGCTAGGTGATGTATCTGGCAGAACCCAGTAGAAGGATGTTCCTCTCCTGTGAGCAAGGTAATCTGAGAGACTTCTATGGAAACAGGTGGAAATGGCAAGGAATGAGTGACACAGTAAAGAGAGCTAAGTGAAAGACTTGCTAGAGGAGCACGGGCCTGCCTGCATTTTATTCTCAGCATGTCATTCAAATGAAAAACTTAATACTGAAAACAAAAGGAAGAATTATAAAATAGTATTTTTATGTAGAAACTTGCAGAATTGTATGTTTGCTCCACCCACTTTCCAAGCTGACAGTACAGGGCAATAGGAACATAGGAGCTATATGTCTTAGAATCAGGATTACTAGTGTTAGTATTTAATTTCTGATTGCTAATGTCCATTTTGTTTGCAAAAGAAGCAACATACAGCTCAGACTTTCTAGTTTCCACAGGAAGCCTTCCTGTCTACTCATCAGACTGTTTCATTATTTTCCCAATGAGATAAGAACACTTATTTTAATCTCAAGCTAGAACAGATGATGAACTCAGGAACATCGTCAAAGGAACAATCTTCTGTTGTCAACCAATGCACTACATAGTTTAAAATGTCTTTGGACATTACACTTTTACTATTGATACGTGTATGCCATATGGTACATTTAGCAGCCTAATAATACCGTATTTCAGTCACACAATGTATTTATTATTTGCTGAAAAATTACTGACATAAAGTTTTCCCGAATCCACGTCCTTTGCCATAGGGCAAATAACATAGAGCTAAAATACCATGCTGAAAGTAGAAAAGTGCCTGTATCTGCAGAAAATACTCAAGGAAGGTAGATTCATTATATATGTGATCGCAGTCATGTTTCCTTTGGAAATCTTATTAAGGTTTATTATGCTGTGTTGTAAAGTTTGGACCAAAGGCAGGTCTGCATTTTTTTTGTTATAAAATATATTTCCTTCCAGTGTGTGTTTCTTCTATGTCTGTGTGCACACTGAAGTAATGTCTTCCCAACACCAAACACCTCTGTTTCTCTTTTTTTTTTTTTTTAAATCTGTAGAAGTGGATCCTGTAAACCAGAATATGTATCATTGTTAGAATAACTTAATAGTTTTCTTACGTATAACAATATATCTAGGAATCATTCTGTGACTCTACAATTTTTAATTTAGCATTTTCTTTCTGCTTCCTTGTCCATGTAGATTACAGATCATTTGTGCACTTTGAGTTAGAAGAAAAGGATATGTGTGAGTTGAAAAGACAGAGAGATGTGTCCTTTGAATCCTTGTTGCCAGGTACAATCTGGTCAGCTCCATGTGAAAAAAGCTGGATTGCCTCCCAACCTGCCCACTTCCACATTTCCTGCAGCATTTCCAGGGAAGGTATCAGAAACCCTAGGGGTATAAGAGGTTCTGAGCAGTGAGGATCTGAGGAACTCCACAGTGCCCAACTCATTAGCTCTCCTGACACCAGGATTGCTACATTCACCACCAAACATTTCCATTCTCCGATGCAGGCTGTGTTAAGAGCCTTGTCCCTTTCCTCTATCGGTGTTCTCCAGGGAATGTCTTCCTTCTCTGCTCATGAGGAAGATGTCCATTCTGCATTGTGTTTAATGTGCTAAGTTCAAACATGGGCATTTCTACTGCAACTCATTTATCTTAAATAATTTCAACTTGTGAGGCAAAAAATAGTTTCGTATTGATAAATTAGCATTTGGTGAGACCAAAATAAGTAAAAAATATAAGAATTTCTTCAAGAAAACTCGATGACCTTGAGATTCCAGTCACAGAGAAATCAGAATGAAAATAAGTTATTTTAATGGGGATAGATTTTAATATGAAATTAAACATTTTTTTCAATATTCACCTGGATTTGGAAAGATTGTATTTTACTTTCACCCTATGGAAATATTCTACTTTAAAAGAACTAAAATACATCAATACTGAAAAATGCTGAAGGAATGTACTGAAAGACAAAGTTATTTTTTGTGAAATCATATTTATATATCAATGATAGTATTTCAAGAGGTCCTATAAGATATATTTTTATACCACATATTAATTTATCATGATGTTCTATTTCCCCTCTCTCTGTGGGCCAGGAAAGATGATAGTATGTATATGATGCACACAGGATGCAGGATGATGCAGAATATAAAGTAGATGGTTTTGGAAACCAGGATGAAAAAAAGCCTTAAAGCAGAGTTCTTATTCGTGCCTTTCCCACCTGATTGCCAAAGCTTGTATTTAAATCCAAATTTAAATTAAATAAAGCATCTTCACATAATCTGTATATTTAAAGTTTGCTTAGATGAAAATGTTAATTTTAAAATACGGGTCATCTGCTTTTGACAAATTCCAATTTGTTCTAATAGGTAGAAGAGGTGCATATTTAACATCTGATCAGACATAATAAGTACTGCACAGAAATAACCTTTTCCAAAACGTGAAGGACTCTAAGCATTCACCATAGTAATCTTCATGAATTAAACGCATTTTTCTCTGATTTTAAACCATTTAAAATATAAAATAGTCCAAATTGTATTTATGCTTCAACTATTTTTCTAAAATAGTTGAAGCAAGGCCATGACCTAATATTTTAAAGAGATTTTATTTCAATTGGGTGTGCTGCTATTCAAAGCCTTTGAACACTCGTAGGTTTTCATTGCTCATGTTACGTCAGTATGAAGAATGTCCAATTTGTAAATATTTTTCATCAGTGGAGATGACAGAAAAATTATCTTTTTTTTCTATAGCCACCTCCACTGTTCCCCAAAAGATCATTTTCTTCATAAGCATTTGATATTCAGACTGAGTCCCTTTGCTCATCTATATGAATGTATTTTTAGATGTTCTTCTCACCTCCTAAAGACTGTTGCATGCTAAGAACCATTGATTTCAATAGCTCTGCTTGCTTTGTTCCTGCATCTCCTGAGTGATATTTTTAATATATTGTAATAATACAATTTATTTATTTCTCTTATATTTGACATTATACAGGGACTAAAACCTTGGGTATTATTCTTTATTTGTAGAAACTGAAACTTTAAGTACAGGCAGAAAATGAAAAAAAAGGGAACTTGCAGAGACAGAAAAGGAGGTGACTTTGGCATGTGCATGTTTTTGGGAGACATACGTGTGCATATATGGGCTGTTGGGCTTTTTACCTAGCCCACCTGATTTGCAGAGTAGTGTTGAAATGAGAAACATACTGAACTTCAGTCAGTGTTTCTGCATTTCATATACAAAGCAATGTAAGGCAGTGAAGGAATGATGGTGGCTTGGCAAACATTTTTCTACTAGGGACTTAGGGTCATAGAAATAGAATTAAAAATATTGAAAACTCATATTACCATAAATAAGAAATTTAATAACTGTGTGATTTTTATATTGTGTTGAAAGCACAGGGGAATTTTCTGACTTAGAGTTCTATGCTACTACCCAGTTCGCTCTGGAAGCTGAGTCCCTTGTGGAGTCTGGGGTGTCTGATATCCTTTTTACAGAAAACTTTTCTACTTTTCTACTGCATAACTAAATATTCTTTTGAAAAGTGATAGATTTTATTTTTATTCAGTGTTTACTTTCTGGGGTTTTTTTCAGAATATTCAGAAGCTGTTCCTGGTCTCCCCACTTCATATGCTGCTATCCTAAGAATCAAATCTGGTAGCTCATCTTTAGCCTCATTTAATTCAAAGAACAGACCACGACTGAGCAGTCCTTCATTAGGAAATGTACCTTCACCAGGCTGGAGAGGAGCTGCACAACATTATCACTCACCAACAAACCTCTACCATTTTTCAGAGACCTTCAAACATGATGGTAAGTCTGTTTCCCTCTCTGAATCTTTGAAATATGTTTCAAGAGCAATACATTTTTATGAGCTTACTTCAAGATTTCTCAGACTCAATTTTGAATTTTATTAAACATCACAAAGTAGAAGCAGGCCTCTTTCCTCTTAGATTATTCAGAGTAGCCTTGAAGTCACTAGTTAAAACATTCTTTCTTAAAGATTCCTATGAAGAAGGGTTTCTTCTGCATGAAAACAGCAAACCAGTCGTTTGAAACTCCATTACAGCACAATTTCACTTACTCAAATAATTTTTGTATATTTCAAAAGCAAAGTAGTAAAATGGCAGTCCCTCTTTACATATTTTTTTCCTTTGGATTTTTTCTAATTTAAACATATATTATAGTAATGTAAATTAAACATTAATAGTAAATCTTATTAAACTACTTTTTCTCTAAATTGCCTGCTCTGTATAGTCAATTCTATCATGCATGCACACATGCATACATGGGTAGACCCACCAGTGTGATGGTGTCACCTTTAAATGCAGCAATTCATAGTAACAAGATGTATTTTCTCATGTTTGCCTACATTTACAAAAGCTGCGTTTCTGAACCATTTCTTTAGTGATAACATTAATCTGAATTACGTTCAAAGAAAGATAGAAAGATAATCACAAAGAAAGCAAAGAAAGATGGAATGAAAGGGAGGGAGGAAGGGGTTAGAGGATATTCAAACCTAATAGTCTAAGGACGTAATACAGGAAAGAATTGTGATTAATACCTTACAGTTCAACATTCATGCAGTACAATGACAGTGATTGCAGGATTACCGCTCCTCTCAGGAAAGTCTTTTTTATCTTTCCCCTGGAAAGTACCTTACAGGTATTGAAAGTTACTGGTGTATGCATGTGCTTTTGTGAACATAAATGGCTTGTATGCAGCCATAAATATGATCCCTGAATTAAGTTTGATCTAGAACACAAACAATTTGAACCATGCAAGCAGATAAGTTGTGTTTGATAACAATTCTGGAACTGGGGCATGTTTCTACATTTGCCCTTCCTCTGAAATATTCTTTGTAAGCAGTAACTAGACTAAACTCAGTTATTGCCCATGCACCACACACTGATAACTCCACCCAGGTATATGTGTGGGTGAAAAATCAAAGTTCAGTATTAGAATTAGATAATTAGATTGGAATTAGAATTAGAGTGTATTATTCTGGTATTCAACAGCATGCATGCCTAGATACTGAAGGAAAAATGATTTGTCACTGCAGGGCAAAAAAAATACAGTTTTTATGAATAATATAGTACAAGCTGTAACTCTAAAGTGTCTTCTCCCTCAATTACCCTGATTTTTCCATCGTCTTTTCTTGGGGAAAAAAAAAAAAAAAAGCTGGAAAAAAGGTACCTTATTGTGTTTAAATTTTATGTGAAGTTTGACTGTTATGCTTAGATCCTTACTTTGAGAGGGCTGCGAAAACTTTTTTCCAGTCTCATTCTAAGAAAATGGGATATGGAATGGGGATCTTCATGGTAAGCATTCCACCACCTAAATCCTTGGCATTTCCAGGAGTTATGCTGAGATCATACCTGATATAGGTCAGCAATTATAGGTTTTCCCAAAACATGTGGGCCACATTCCACTCTACAACTGAGCTGCTTCTATTTTGCAGCATGAAGTCTCCATTGACTGGAGACAAAATTTAAAAGGGGCCATAATTCATAATCCACAATGGAAAGAGCACATGACTCAGAAGAGAGGGTCCTCAACAATTTTTTCCAAGGAATGCACAAAACAGTCATAGGAGAGTTACTCCACCACTTACAGGTATTTGTATATCCAGCAGTGTAGACAGTTGCAGAAACAGGTAAATCTGAGGCATCTGAGAAATATTTTAGAAGCCCTGGATTGTTTGGAGCACATGCATGGCACAAGCACAGGGATGAACAAGACTTAGAAAAGACCAGCATACTTCTGGTGTGGCAGGATTGAGGATTCTATAGCAGGAGACCGGGTAGGATAATCTGCACCATCCAAGAGAGCAGGAGCACAACTGCTATGGCAGTTGAATGCAACTTATTCTGTGAAACTCTCTCAGTTCTTTCAATAACTTTATGTTTGAGATAATATCTTTAATATTTAAAAACCAGAAATTTGTTCACTATCTCAATCATCTGGCATTCCAGTTACTTAAATTAGTAAGTATCTTAATTCTGATTTGAATTTTTTTCAGTTTTTAGAGCTCTTGAAGGAAAGATATTTTAGTTATTTAACTACAACTAGTATGTGATAAGTGATTGATTTAACTCATCATGTTTATTAGCCAAGGCCTCCTAAACGAGGAGATGCTACAGCAGCCTGTGCTCGTTTGTGGTCATGAGGGACCACTGCTACAAGTGAGAGGATACTCACATATTTTATGTTATTTTGATTGACAACTTGCATAATTCCAACATCTAATATATGGCATACATTCAGGAGACAGGCTTGCTTTTGCTGTAAGACAAAAGCAGAATATTTTTAATAGCTGCCTAAGTATACAGGTTCTCAAGCAACTTGCCAGTTGATTTCCCAGCAGACATGCTCAGAGGCCTGACATGGCTTCTAATAAAGGTCCTCTTATACTGACTTTGTGCCATTTAATTTGCATTCTCAATTCAGCATGTGTTTCCTCATATCTCAAATTAAAAGAACCACGCTGTAGCTCACTGCTGCATTTCAACTATATGAAATTACTTAGCGTAAACATGCAGATAAGGCAATACAGTCCTCTTCAAGCTATGTATCAATGTGTAAAGTCACGACTAAAGAAGGTGCATAGCAAGTGTGAATTATTCATGAAATCCTCTTGAAGAATCATAAAACTGCAAACTTATACTTTCTTACTGTTACAAAAACTTTTGGAAAGGTTGCAGTAAATTGAACTTAACCTTGAATAAAGACTCTTTTTATCCTTCCATCTTTGGTTTCATATCTGTTAGAAGAACATAAAGAGCAGATTCCAGTTCAGAACTGAAAGCATATGAATCAATGAACCTGAAGATGTGCAAGATCTGAACTTAATTTCTGTTGAATGAGAATTCTTGATTCCACACCATCTGCTAGATTCAACATTTACCAGTCTGATTAAAACCAGCACACAGTCTGAATTAAAGACACAAAATACTACCATTTTTTTCATTGTTAAAAAATATTGGGCAATATTGATTAATTTGGCATGCAGTTTGGGTAGTATAAACTATTTCAGTTTAGAACAGGTATGTTTGTTTCAGGTCACAGAACAGAGAAAAAACTCTCCAGCAAGAGGAAAACTTTATCCTATCTTGCCTAAAAAGCAAATAAATATATCTGCCTCAGAAAAGATAAATCTGAAAATATAAGAAAATAATTTTATCTCTTCTGCAGTGTAAACTCAATCATGCATGTACTGTACACTGTTTCAGCATGCAGCATACCAGAATCAATGTACATACCCTGGGGCATGTATATCTGACCGAATTTACCTGTCAAAAGGAAAGCCTTCTCAAAGTCTTTTGACTTCTAAGTTAACTCAAACATAGTTTAAAATTAAATGTACTTTATAAATGCATGTGTGTATAAATATGCATATATATGTGTGTGTGTCAGCTTCTATATATGCAAAATAATTATAGTAAATTGCAGACCCTTTTGTTAATGATGTTAATATCTGTTGCACACAGATTTAATAATTGGAACATATTTTGCTGTAATGAATTTGTGGTCTTTTTTTTTCATTATATTAAAGGAAATTTTATATTTTGACAGAATACAGGGATATTCAAATGGATAATCATACTTTATTCATAGGTGTTAAGGGAAAAGTTATATTATAGATCCTACTTGTAAAATCAATATTAGTACTGAAGTTATATTTTCTCAGTGTTTAAGATGAAAGAGGGTATTTAGCTTTCAGTTGAAGAAAAAAATCTGTTTTCTTTGAAAGTGGGGTGATTATTTATACATCTAAAACATTTTCTGAATATACTGAACAGGTTAAACTGTTTGTTTCCATGGCAACAAAGTTTAATCATAAGATTCTTTAGCGTCATCACCTCAACTGCATACAACAAACAGAAACTGAAAACAAACCAGGAAAGAAAGAAATTCAAGAGTTTGATAATGTGTAGCATTAAGATTGATCTACCTTTACTAAATATCTCTTTCACTTTGTAGAACCAATTTGAAATGAAACACCTTTGTTTTATTTTAATAAAGTCTGATGATATGCCCATTTCAGTAACATATGTAACTTAACAACTCCTGCAACTTAGTGTATCCTGAACATATTAATTTTATACCCAAGACTGACCTGGGATATGATTTGGTCCATGATATGTCAAGTAGGTACATTGCTGGGTAGGGTCTGTATACAGAGCCCAGTGTGCATTTTAGGATGGAAGATCTATCAGTGACACTTCCTTTTAGGCTGCTTTAGATGTTCTATCATTTTACAGTAGCTTGTAGATTTTCTTCAGAAAATTCTTCCATCTTCACATGGGTTCAAAAAGGCTTTGAAAAGTGGGCGAAAAAATAGAGAGATAAGAAAACATAATTTTCCCTGTCCTGTAAAAACTTCTAGGTTTTACATTTTGCTCAGTCACTCTGCTTTCAAAGGAGAAATGCCATCACCCGGTTCCATTTGGACATATTTTATCAGTGTCACAGAATAACAGCTGAAAACATTCTGAAATCTCTCTAGTCCACAATATTGGGTTTATGTGCCAAGTTTCTGGTAGCAATGAGGATGCAGGGATGGCTTCTGTGAGAAGCTGTTAGAAGCTTCTGGTAGAGTCAATGCCAACCAGCTCTAAGACAGACCCACCACTGACTGTATCCTAGTCCATCAGTGATGTTGGTAGTGCCTCTGGGGCAACGTGTTTGAGAAGGTAAAAAAAAAAAAAAACAAACCCACAGAAGAAGAGATTTTGCAGCAGAGAGCAAAATGTGAGGTAAACAGCTCTGCACACCTGAAGGCCAGTGGAGAAGGAGGTGGAGGAGATGCTCCAGGTGCCAGAGCAGAGATTCCCGGCAGCCTGTGGTCCAGCCCATGGAGGGTCGTGTGGCAGCAGAGACCACCCTGCAGCCTGGGGAGGATCCCATGCCAGAACAGGGGGATGCCTGAAGGGTCTGTAACCCTGTGCAGGAGTTGTGGCCCTGTGGAGAGAAGAGTCCAGGCTGAAACAGGTTTGGTGGCAGGACCTGTGACCCCGGTGGAATGCGGGCTGGAGCAGGCTGCTCCTGAAGGACTGCATCCCATGGGAGGGACCCACACTGGAGCAGTTCATGAAGAACTGCACCCCGTGGAAGGACACACATTGGAAGAGTTAATGGAGGACTGTCTCCCATGGGAGGGACCCCACACTGGAGCAGGGGCAGTGTGTGGGGAGTCCTCCCCTGAGGAGGAAGGAGCAGCAGAAATACTGTGTGATGAACTGACCACAACACCCATTCTCTGTCCACCTGTACCACTTGGGGCTGGGAGGTAGAGAAAAGTAGGAGTGAATCTGAGCATAGAAAGAAGCACCAGGAGGAGGAAGGTGATTTGGGTTTAATTCTCTTTTATGCTTATTTGATGGCTGATAAATTAAACTATTTTTTTCCTAAGCTCTGTCTGTTTTTCCCGTGACTGTAATTGCTGAATGATCCCTCCCTGTCCTTACCTCAACCCATGAGCCTTTCATCATATTTTCTCTCCCAGCCCAGCTGAGGAGGGGATTGATAAACTGGGTTTGGTGGACATCTGGCATCCAGCCAGTCAACCAACTACATCCACCATCACAGGTATTCGCAAAGCCATCCACCAGTACTACCTGCAGTAAGAAATTGCTCCTAAAGAAATATGAGCAGTTTAAATGGAGAAGACCTGAAGGAATACCCCCTTCCCCCATATTCACATGTTGCCTGAGCATATCCCCTCAGACATCTTGTCTGCTGGGTGAAAAATACCAGAGTGAAAACAGCTGTGTTTCCCCCCACCAGTACGTTAGACTGAGAACACAGCACCAAGCAGACTGTTTATGCCAGTCATATAGCTTGAATGGTACTGTAACGTTACAGACAGTGGTTAAAATACAGTAATGATATTTGATGCAAGTGACCAGTGCAGTGTAGAATTTGCTACACCTTCTCCTTCTGTAGACAATTATATTTTAAAAATATTATTTAAAAACACATTTAAAAGAACATTATTTCTTATATTCCTTAGAAGTACAGCACACAGAATTATCAGACCCTAAGAATAATATTATCAATGCAGCTTCAATGCCAATTTTGAACGGGGTCATATTTCCTTCCTACCCACCTCTGTGTTCCCAGGGTTCCAAGAATTCATTCTTTTTCACAGTGTATTTATTGACCTGGAATTATATCAAGGATGGCAGAAAGAAATCTTAATGTTGAGGAATGACACTATTTCAGTTACTTCAGAACTGAGAGTACAGGAGACTTTATTCTCATCTGCAGTTTGTTCTCATGGTATTTGCATTGCTCAGCAAAAACACCTAAAGAACATCTCAATCTTTTTTCATCAGTAATTGAGGGAGAGAATAAAAGTGTCTCTGTATGAGAGAGAAATCACATTTTGGCTACTGTCTGAGGTGCAGGATACACAGATGCCAGTTTCTATTCCCGTGAGGATTTAAACACTTGTTACTAAGAAGTTATATACTCCAGCAATTTGTAAGTTCAAATGTGCTGCAAGGACAATCTTCGAATTCAAAGAATATTTGAGTACTGTTCCCAAGAATATTCAAGAATTTTAAAAGAGGGATATTACTAATATTTGGAAGTTTTCCATGTCCTTGCCTTCCTGAGCAATACCAATTTAAGTAGTAAATTCTTATGAGAGTGCTTAGTGCTTTTAATTGCCCAGATTGAAAACAGCAACTTAAAATTTATAAAGGGATCACAAACTAGCTGTTACTTTGCTTGGTTGCAATGCATACCTTTAATCCCAAGACATATGTGTCACTCTATAAAAAATCTCTAGTCTTACAGCACTGAAATAAGATACGGAAATCTGGTTGTTTAATAAAAGCCTGTGTGAGAAACAGAAATATTTCCCTTGAGAAATTAAAATAGTAAATTGAAATATACATATGCTTAATATGGATGTTAAATATTTCTTTTTATGCAAGTTAGAAAGAAAAAACATAAGGTGTGGAAGTCAAATACTCCAGTGCACACTCACACTGTCCTGATTAAGAGCAGGGGTCACATGAGGGCATGTCACATTGCATTACATGCTCATTTTAATCCCAGTTGCACAGAGCAGGTTCAGGTATCTGGGAACAGGTTCTGCAGTGTCACCCAGTTGCTGCGAGGAGCCTCACCTGGCCTGTAGCCACTACACTACACCACGCAGAGTTTACACAAAGATGGTGTCAGTAGATGACCTGCTGTTTTCTTACATATTACATATCACAACCTATTGTATTTTATTTAATCATTCTTTTATTAAGGGTATTAATTTATAAATATGTAGTGTTTTCAGCGAGTGCTGGTCTCATTAGAATAGACCTCTTCAGATATTTGATTGCAGTCCAGGTGATCAAATAATTCATTCAGTCAATTTAGCTACAAACTGATGAACATCTCATTCATTATTATGTTGTTTCTGAGCCTCTAAGTAATCTCTGCTGGTATTCCACACTACACCTGAAATGCAGATAAGCAGCTAACTACATCTTTTCATCTTTTAGCAACATGAATTGCATGCACTGAACTTTTACTGTTACCTTTGTCTTCACTTTAGGCCCAGTCATAGAATGGTTTGGGTTGGAAGGGACCTTAAAGATCATGGTTTCACATGTTTCTCATCCTTTTTCAGACTCCAAGACATTCTTCATTGTGCCAAGACTTGTAGCCCTATGCACCTTTTCCTGTCCACCCAAACTTTCTGAAGCTATTAGTATTAAAAAACTCTGGACTTGGTAACACAATGCAGTAAATAATTTTTGTAAGAAGTCAATGACCAGACCCCCAAAGTCCTCAGGTGCATCTTTCTTACTTCAAGCTGGTGTGGATAGGGCAAATGTATCAGGATCTTATAATCTGCTTAAGGTGCCATGCTGTCCTCAGTACCAGTTAGAGGACTTTTATGAAGTGAACATATGAAACCATAAAACTGACTGACAAACCCTGCAACCCTGCTCCTACATGTTTCATTGCAAGTAGTAGGAAAATGTAACTACCATCTCCCCTCATCCAAATCATTACACTCATGCTCTAAATTTGAAGAGCATTATGGGACTAAATAATTCAAAATTGTTTGGAACAATTCTAAACTGATTAAAATTCCACAGTCGTTTAGTGTATTCAACAGGTCTATCCAGCTTTTCTTCTTCAGAAATGTAAATTCATATGAAGATACAGATACATGCCAAAATTAGAGAAGACAGTGATGGAAATGAAATGTCAGATTTCGCTATATATTATTTAATAGTACTCACCAGTTGCTGCCATTAATTTTACAAGTGATTTTTCTTAACAACCTCTTGACATAAAGGGGAAAACTGTCTTAGTTCTTTGTGAGATAAGCTGCTGCAAGCCACGGGAAAAATTTTGTTTATCCTGCTTTCTATAAGCAGATTTAACATCTCTTGCTAGCTTAATAGTCTTAAACTGGTAATTAAACTGCAGGACAAAATACATCTGATGACAAAGCCATTTTAAGGCATGATGTACATTTACACCATACAATGTTTTTATTGTTAACTTATATTAAATGATATTTTTAATATAGCATCTGAAGGAATGTGATATAAACCTCTGGAAAACAAACATAATTTGCCATACTTTAATCTCACTTTATAAAAGCAATAATACATTTATATTTATCCAGACTTTCTAAACTATAACATTTCTATTTCCACAGAAAGTGTTGATTATGGGCCAGTGTTTGTACAAGAGCCAGATGATGTGATTTTTCCAACTGATTCTGAGGAGAAGAAAGTATCTCTGAACTGTCAAGCTCGTGGAAATCCTACTCCCACATACAGGTACCTGTCTCAGAAATTCTTTTCTTACATTTTAGAATATTAGCCGTTGCAATCCCACTCTGAGAATCATTGTGCTTTGGAGAACAACATAACAGAAACAGGTTCATAACACAAGTGGCTTTTCTGATTCTGAATAAGCAAGGAGAATAAGTGGCAGTGAATAAAGGCAAAGTGATATTTAAAGTTTTAATTTATGTACTCTGTTCCTCATATCTATCCATGTGGAGGGACTCCTTTTGCACAGTTTTTTGATTTGTGTCTGTAACAGCTGAGAAGATCAAAATCTTTTTTTTTTTTTGTTTTGTTTTGTTTTAACATCTATAAAGCTACAAATCCTAGAATCACAGAATGGTTTGAGTTGGAAGGGACCTTAAAGATCATCCAGTTCCAACCCCCCTGCCATGGGCAGGGACACCCTCCATGAGACCAGGTTGCTCCAAGCCTCAACCAGCCTGGCCTTGAACACTGGCAGGGATGGGGCATCCACAGCTTCTCTGGGCAACCTGTTGCAGTGCCTCACCACCCTCTCCATGAAGGATTTCTTCATGATACCTAATTTAAATCCACCTGCTTTCATTTGAAACCTATTACCCCTTGTTCTGTCCCTACAGGTCCTTGTAAAAAGTCCCCCTTCAACATTCTTGTCGGACCCTTCAGGAACCTTCTGTTCTCCAGGTCGAACAAGCCCAACTCTCCAGCTCTCTGATCAATCTTGTGGTCCTCTATCCCATTTACAAGGAAAGCAGTGAAAAATGGGTACATTAAATGGCATAACTATGCAATACAGGAGACTTCATTTGATCCAAATCTGGTGTCTTTTCACTCACAACTCCAGCATTTTACTCCTTTGCAAGCACTGTTGTCTATTTTCTCATACAGACTATTATGCCACAGTTATCTATTTTACAGATCTGTTAGGACACACCATGAGTCTGAGAGTTCAGTTTATTAATGGAGCTGACTTACAGGTGGAAACAGTATGCTGCAGTCACCTTATCCATTTGCTGTATCTCACCCTGCTCATACATTATACAAATTACAAGTGCTGCAGGAGGGCTTGGGGAACATATGGTTGATTATTTTTTCCATACACCCTTTATCTTCTCTCATAAAATCATTCTTCACTTACAAAAGGACCATAAGTTCCCTTACCATTGTGTTTTGTCATAGGTGACAATCATCAATTCTGCATTTTAGTTTTTACCTCTTACATTTATTTCACTTGTGCATTTGTTAGCATTCTGGATGAATCCATTGTAAGCTTATTTGAACCACAAAACTTGCCTTTCCATGGACAGAAGAAATTCAGAGGCGGTACCATCTTTAGAGAATTCCGTGAGATATACTGATTCCATTTGTTCAGCATTTCTGCAAATCATACTTTAGTATCACAGCTCAGGACCCATACAATGAACAACATAACTGAGACACCTTCCATGAGTAATACATTCACAAGCTTCGTGTGAGATCTCACAGGTCACCACAGGTCACCAGTGTTAGTTAAAGACAGGTGCAGAATTCCTTGAGATGTCGCTTTACTACCCTGCTTTCATTGTTTGTGAAACACTGCATTTCTTATTTTATTTAGAACACATATAAGCTGGTTAGAATTTTTTTTTTTTTTGGTCAGTATCATTTCCTGATAGAAAAGGTAGGGTTTTTTAAATTACTTTATGTCTGTTTAAACCAAGTTAGAATACTTCGAAAAATTATGTCACTTGTCTTCAAGAAGAAAATTTAGCTGATTTTTCCTATTCTTTACTTCCTTCAAAGTAGTATATTTGGGTTTCTGTCCTCTTAGACCAGTCAAGGTATGTAGAAGAAAGCATTTCACACAGTTCAGTGTTACTTTTCCTCTAATGTGCTTGGATTATATGAGGGGAATACAGTCATTCAGGATGGACCCCAGAATATTCAGGCAGCCAGCCATCAAGATCCAAAGTTTTGGAGTAACATTACAAAGACTTTTTTTTTTTTCATCAAATTTAACTGCAAATGAAACTAAGTGAAGAAAGCTAATTAAAGAAAACCAAATTTTGTGTCAGTTCCCACTTAGAAATGCCAAAACATGTAATTTGACCTTTTCCTCATCTAAATCTCCCATCATTTCTGGATTAATTAATTTTGAATTTTTGTTTCATGAATATATATGTAAAAGTTAACTTTCATTATGATTTCATTAAAAATCTTAAATCATTCACAAATTATTCGAGATGAGAAGTTCCTTTTCTTTTTAGCTGTGCTGCATATAAATCTCTTTAAAAATGATGTGAATTCTACAGACATTTCCCTCAGATCTTTGCAATACAAAGATATTGTCAATAGCGTTTCGTTTCTTACATTAAATGAGGCAGGGTTCCCCTGCAATCAAAAGTCCAACCATGAAAAAAAGAGTGGCAAATAATAGTTTCACAGTTCATCTTAATTCTGGCAATTCTGACCTTTCAATTAAGAAAAATTCAGAGTTACTTCAGCTGAATTCTACTGTCTGTGCCTCATTCACCATGAATGTTAACAAGACAGGGTGAACTGACAGTAATTTTTCTTCACTGAAGTTGCCTTTGGATTCTAGGTGTTGCCAAGGTTTTCCAGTCTTTGCTGACCTCCGGCAAAGCTTGGAAGTACTTGGCAGTTTCCTGAGGCAACTTTGCAATTACAGAATGACTGTGAACTAGTAATGAATTATCTGTGCATCATAATAGCTGTGCCATACCTGGTTACACTGCTTATCTCTTTGCATTCTTTGAACAGTTTCATTTTCTATAGAGTTTCACAAAAAACCATACCTAAGAAGTCTTGTTATGTGGAGCATTATGCTTTAACTGAGATATTGCACCTCCCTCACAAGGATTATTCCAGAGTGCTGGAGTCTGTCAATCTACCATGCAAAATCTTTTATCTTGCAGCCAGTGTGTTATTGCAGGGCTTGTTGTTTCAGTCTTTGGAGATGAATGAGAGAGGTGAGGCTTTTTGGCCGAGAATATACAGAGGGAAAAATAAAACAACCCCAAAGCCCACTCACAGAGCAGGAAAATTATGAGACTCTTAGGTTACTTCTGACATCCCTGAAAAAGAAGTGTTCATTTGGGAATTATTCAGTGCTTCGGCTCAGGTGTGATACTTTCTAATATGTTTCTGGCAGCCTGGCTTTTTCCACCTTATCTTCACTCTCATTTCTGTCTTTACTGTTCAGGCTTCTCATTTCACTCCCAAACACCTCCCAGATCTAGCATTTACCTGGTATCTGCCAGGCAGTACTTTTTTACCAGCTGCCAGCTGATTCCAGTCTCCCCTGGACCAATGTCCTCTGAATGTCACATCCCGGCCCAGCTGATGTTATTTTGCCTTTGTCCATCGTGAACATCCTTTGTTTCATAACAGCCTAGGTACATCAGTCTATCTCTCTGCTCTTCACAGGTCTTGCTCTTCTGCTTTCTGTATTTAAATCGCGTGTCTCCATTTCTTGGGCCCAGAGACCAAATGCTGAAAGAATGGAAAAGAAAGGTTCCTTGCTCACCTGCAGTACAGACTCAGCTCTGCTTACTCTCTTATCTGGGTCTAAGGCTTTAATAACACTACATGAATTGAAACTTTTATTAAGCTTTTTAAAAGTCCTATTTTTTACAAAAAGAATGCATCTGCTATGCAGATTTAAGTCTGAGCCTTTTTGGACAATATTTTTTTGGGGGAAAATAAAAACAAAAAAGGGTTTACTAATTAGATTCAGCATAAGAAAACCAAAGAATATGCTTTCACTTCAGAGGTTGAAGATCAGTTTTTACTTGTGGGTTTTTTTCAGAAAAACTTAGCTTTTATCAGGCACACATTG
The DNA here is from genome assembly GCA_027574665.1 of Rhynochetos jubatus. Lineage (NCBI taxonomy): Eukaryota > Metazoa > Chordata > Aves > Eurypygiformes > Rhynochetidae > Rhynochetos > Rhynochetos jubatus. The sequence goes on along the minus strand of CM050649.1, from coordinate 121,270,293 downwards.
TGGAATGTCTCCATCCAAAGTTTTGCCAAAGTAAAGTGTTCCTGCACAGGTTAGCTTTGAGTAGCTGCCCTCCTCATAACAGCCAGGCTGTCAGGTTCTGTATACTACAGCTCGATGCCTTCATTTGGCCATAAAATGCTCAAGTAGTTTCTTTCTTTTTTCCTAAGATGGCTTCGAAATGGAACTGAAATCGACATTGAAAGTGATTATCGCTTCAATTTAATAGAAGGAAGTCTCATCATCAACAACCCCAGTGAAATGAAGGATTCTGGACAGTATCAATGTTTAACCACCAATATGTTTGGCAGTATTTTAAGCAGAGAGGCTGTTCTTCAGTTTGCATGTGAGTAACAATTTTTTAACATGGTTAAATCAGATCTTTACATTGCTTGATAAGGCTCTAAGTTGTAATTTGTATACATTACGCAAAAGTTACACTGTCCACTGACTTTGTTGGCCTAGGAACACATTATTAGAAATGAAAGGCTTTAGTGGGAAATCGTAGTTTTCTGTGGACTTTTTACTTTAAAAATAGAACCAACTATCAGGAAAAAGAACTCTAGCACATGATCCCAAATACTATCCTTTAATGATGTACTTGAATATTGCACAAGGATATATTTCACTCATTGCTACTTTCCTGAAACATTTATGATTTTGCCACACTGAGCAGTAGGGAAAGAACTGTAAATTTAGGAATAGAGTGGGATAAACTGCATCTATATCTGCAGGCTAGTCTGCAACTATAACCATGTGAGTGTGAGCATATTTTTGTACATATGTGCATAAATATACATGTTTTATGTCCATGTTTATGCATACATATCAATCATACACTCATACATTCTAAGACTGAGAACTGTTTTGGCAGTTGTTAATGCAAATGTAAAATATAGCTTTCGATATAATTTTCTACAATATACTTTTCAGAAGCCAGTTACAATTTATGTTCCTGAGGAAATGTATGTGGTCTATCTATAGCATGCTCTTTTCCAGGCGTAGTAACAGGAGACACAGGCTCAGAATTTCAGATATTCTACCTCCAACACTGACTTCCCTTCAGCACTGTACAGGAAAGCAACCAAATTTTTAGTGCTTTATCTAGGTAAACCCTACCATTATGGGGTTTTAAGAATCACGGATGCAAAAATAGCTCTATCCTAACTTCTCAGATCCTGCTGAAAATAGTAAGTAGCCATGAAACATAAGCCAGATCTTCATATAGTCACAACTGGAAAACTGGGGTTAAGGACAAGCTGCCTACCTGTATGGCAACTGACACATCTATTGGCATGAAGAACTCAGAAGTTCTAACAGTGTGGGATCTGAGATTCTCCCTTATTCCAACTCACCCTGTTAAAGCCAGACCTCCCAAATCCATAGCTCTAGCCTTTTACGCTCCAAGATATTTATTAGCAAGATCATGGCACTGTCCACCTACTGAGCTGTGGGCAGTACTGACATTTGTCAGCTTCCTCATCCAAAGGCAATATGCTTAAAACTCCAAACATCACAACAGTGGTCTTACCACAGTATTATTGTACCTCAGTCTTAAACATAGCTCTGAGATAATTCTGCTACATTTTGTCTTTTACACAAGAAAACTATCATAAAATAAATCACTTGGTTAGAGAACCTGGCAAGGGCTCTGAACCTCAGATTTCTGTTTCCATTTCAGGAGCATGGCTGACCTCCAGCTGAAAACAATTACAGAGAAAGTGAGAGCTGGAGGTCAAAAAAACAGTAGGCCAACAGGTTTCAGTACCTACATCCACAATTCATTCAGGACCCAATCTACTTCTAGTATATTATCTCCTCAAATAAAACAAATTTAGAGAAGGTTGTAAAAAACAAACAAAAAAAAAAGAATGACACTTTCTTGTGCTCTTGATTTAATGTTTCTTCAAATCCCTAATCTTAAACAGCTGACATGTTCCTATTGAAACAATATTTGCATCATACAGCAACTCACAGTATACATTGGTGTCACCATACTGTAAACTCATAGCAGGGTATCAGAAGCTTCTGTCACAGAAACATTTTAGTAAGTCAGATCCAAATTAAATCTTAAATAAGGATTTTCATTGTGATTTCAGCTTTAAAATATCTAAGACATTGTCTTGAATTTCACCAGGAGGTTCAGATAACTTTTCTTGAAGCAAAGAATAGAATACTTTCATCCTGATATTTTGTGTGATAAAAAGTCTACACTGTTTTCCCAACTGCTAATACACTTTATTTCCTTTACGGAAACTGAAATGTGCTTTTGAGGTACTTAAAGGGAAGACCTTTACTTCACAACATGAATGATGGTTTTATAATTTAAAATCTAATATTTTGGAGATGCCTTAATATTTAGAAAATCTTCTGCAGTGACCACTAGGAAATTTGTCATATTTAGATATATAAAAAGGTAATATGTAACGTAATCTTTTTTTCTTGCTTTTAAATTGGTTAGTTACTTGAAAACAACCTTGGGTGAGGTAGTATAAAATTAAATGATCTTTAGATTAGACAATGTTTATTTAGTAATTAACATCAAGCTGTAAAACATTATATAGGTAGGCAGAGATGGACTAGGCAAAGATTAGCTTTCATTACCCTGAAACAAATGTGAGACTTTAAAAAATGACATGTTTGTGATGAAATATTGTAAACTAATATTTCAATGTAGTTGAAGCAGGTCATTTTGTAGTATTGCTTGTTAACAGCAGGCTTGCATGTCTCCAGTTATTTTCAGTAAGACAGAAAGTAAAGCACTGAAAAAGATTTAAATAAGGAAAGGTCTTAAGCTTAAAGTAACTTAAGTAATTGATGCCCTGCAATTTTACTGGGCCCTAATGGCTTGAAGGGTAATTTATAATGCAAAGGATAAACCAAAGCATTTCTGATAATAAGATACAGAGATACATATAATGGTATTCACTATCCCTTCTTTCACTGAAATTCATGGATTCCAGAAGCTTAGAAATTTATCATTTTTGCAGAAAAAAAATAAAAATAAAAATTAAAAATTCAGTTCACGGGCTTGCTTGAATGCATGGACTTACTGCTAGAAATATAGTTACATCTTTGAAACTTGAAGAGTTGTTCTTCTAATTAAAGAGCAAAATGGCATCTGGCTCAAAAGGAAATAGCAGGGACCATTAAACAAAGCCTTTGACACTTTTACAGGAAAAAGCATGAGCTTTAATGTGCCTATGCAAAATATCATGAAACTTGAAAAAGGAGAGCATGTTTTTTACATTGGCTCTTAGTTTTCTCACAATTGCATGGCCAAAAGCCTAGTTGGTATGGTTATTATCATGCAATACAGCACTGGTGATGTATTACAAATAGAAATGTTTATGTAATATATCCTTTGCGTATGTGTACATGAAATAGGAATTTGAAATACTTATATGATGTCTTTGTCAGAGAAAGAGATATAAAATGAACATTATTTTATGTATGTTCAGAGATCTATCATTTGAAACAACCTCCTGTATCACTGATTGTTTTTGTGGAGCAAAGTAGAAAGACCAGTTATGTGCATTTTAAAGGACTGCTCGAAAATTTGAACTATTATAGCAAGTATTTATGAAGATTTAAACACAGAAAAAGATGTATTTTTTTGTCTTCTTTGCATTTCCTATGATCTCTCATGCCCAAGGTCATGCTGCTTTATGCTATTTCCAGAAAGTAAAGGGAAAACAAACAAACAAACAAGCAAAGATCCCTATGCTCTAACAGAAATTAAGGAGAGATATATTTTTCAATAAAAGCAAATATTTTCCAGGAATTTCTTTTGTCTTCAATATAATTTTATGCAGAAAAATTGTGAAAAAAAGACCAAAGATAACACTGAAAAGATGTCAAGCAAATCAGATTCTGTGATCACAACAATTATATGTTTATAGTCAAGTTTCAGAAGTTTGCTCATAGCGTGTTGTTAAAAAGATAATAAGCTATCAGATTTTTACCACTTCAAATGTCATTTATACTTCAAAATCACAAGGAATAGTTCATATACAAAGTAGAATGTGTACTTAACAAGATTATAAACAGATCACTGAAATGTAAGAGCACTAGAGAAATAATTACTGAATTCCTTTGTCCATTTTAACATTAATTAATTTTGTAGTTCTGAGTGTGACTAACTCTATGGAAGAGTTATTCAAATCCCAAACACATCTTTAAAAATTCTGCAATCAATGCAAATGGAAAAGGGAAAGATAGTTATTCTAGCTTAAGTTTTTACTGCATGAAGTAAAAATGTGTATATATGAAGACAAGAGCATCAGCCAAATAAAACAACCATAGCAAACTTATAGTTGCTGCAAGCAGAAACCCAACTTTGTTGAACACCTAGTAATTTAAAAGAACTGCATCAAAAGTGTTTGAGAATATGCAACTTAATAACCAGGTGTAAATGTTTTATGAAGTAACTTATGTACAAAGCACACATACATTGTTAGACAGTTTTAGTTTGGTCTCTTATCTCCTCTCATTTCTGTTAGAAATTCGTGTAACCTAAAGGGAGGATTTAAAAATTAAACTTTAATATTAATTTCTCAGTGCTGGCTACTTCCAGCATCCATACATGAATTGAAAAAGACTAGGTGTCTTGAATCTGGTGGGATATTATTAAAAACAAACAAACAAACAAAAAAAACAGCAACAGAGATTCCAGATCAACTGAATCTACCTGCCTTACTGCACAACAGCTGCATATTTTTGTGCTGGGTTCCACAGCCTCTCATTGGAACAGTGTGCTACAAGTTTAGCTACAACAGAGTATGTATTTTGTGCTTACCTTTGCCACATGTACAACCTCTCTATTCCATTAGGTCACAGAACAAAATTGCTTTTCTCTATCTGTGGATTATTCAATCTTTCAAAAGCCTACCATTTCCGTGATATTTACAGTCTGGGCTAAAAAAATAGAGAAGCAGTAGAGGGAAATAACTTCTCACCTGTCATTTATAGAAGTCCTCACTGCAGTTTTATTAATCTGATTGTCACTAGCTTCTTTGTATTTTTTTAATTAAATCTGTTTTCTCATTTAATCTAGAGAGAAAAGTATTGATCAGATAAAATTTAAATGTCATTTTCCAATTGATGAGCTACCATGACTGTAAAGTGTTGTACAGAATAAGAAGTCAGCCATGATGAAGCCATATAAATCGATAGTTTTCTGGGGAGACAGCCTGTGCACTGCCCATTGCATCACAGCACACTTCTGACCACCTGTTACCGAGTTCACCTCCCAAGAAATGAGCTCAGTGATCCATGTTTTCTTTCTTGCCATCATGCTCCCTGGACATCATTCTGGGTTTACTCCATAATTTCCTAATATTAATTTGTAAAGAGTTGATTTAATTACAACCTTCTAGACATGAGAAAAATCTTGATTCCTTATATTAATTCCAGAATATGCAATGTAACAAAATGCTGGATCACATTACAATATCAGCATTTTCATCTAAACCATACAAAGCTAACAATATTAAATATTATTTTAAAATATATGATAACAGGCTGAATTGGGAAAATAAATCAGAATGCATTTAGTCATACTTTCATTTTTAAAACCATCCCAAATCAACAAGTGATACAGCCTAAGCTGAGCATTGTCCTGTTCTGAAACCATCACAGTAATGTGAAGAATGTTACTATGTTGGTTAAGAACACTGACAGCTAAAATAGTGATTTGCAGTATAAAACTCTGAGATTTTTTTCTTCATTATTTCAAGTTGCTGATTTTAGGAAACAGATGCTTAAGGTACGCCTGCAAACCAGGTATACATGACAGAAAAAGATAATCGTGTATAGGACTGCTTACATTTTACCCAAAATAGTTTATTAACTGAAAAATATAATTTAGTGAACCTGAATTTAATATGAATTTGTGTCAGGCTCCATGAAGTTTTTCAGCTGAATGAAGACTGGAGAAATTGTGTTATCTTACTGAAGGTAGGGCTTAGACTTCTAGTTCAGATGTGAAGACTTGTCTTCCTATCTCCTACATTATTTATCTGTGCAAGGCGGGACAATTTCACAGGGAAAGGCTGTGAGACCTTTCTTACAAAACCAGATTTCAAGGCTAAGGTCTCCAGTGAACATTGGACCAAATGAAACCTCTGGGCCACAGCTTCCCACATAAAGTTCCAAACCATTTGTATATGTCTACTTTAGAATTGTGCAAATCTAGCCCTTTCTGTTAAGAAAAACAAATAATTTTAAACTGAAATATATTTATTATTTCTTATAAAAATGGTGGGGAACTGAAGCTTTGAGTCAAATTAGAAATTTTGTTTAATTTCAACTTTGGAAAGCCAAGTTATTTCAACTTTAGCTGTAGGGATACTTTGTTGTTTAAGGAAACATTCTGCTTATATAACTAAGGTCAATGAAGCAAGATGTTAAGAACTTTGAACCTAGTCTAAAAAAGCATGTAATTGTAAAATATGTGCATAATTTTTTTGAAGTCGATGGGATGATGTACATGCTGAAAATTAAGCACATGCTTAAACTCTTTGTTGCTAAACATGAGAATTTTCAAAGCAAGAATTGAAATAGTTTGTATGGATTTGTTACCATACTGTCATCACAACAGACACATAATAGGTTTAATTAAGCCTTCTGCCATTCATTTCTTGATCCTTTCTTTCTTAAAGTGAATAAATAGTTTAGAATAATAAACTTCATGCCTTAAAAATAGAAGAACTCATTACAACTCCTTTTATCCAGCAGTTCCCAAAGAAGCTTTCCTGGTGGAAAAAATCTGGGTTCATCGTTGTGGCTATAGTGAATCTGTGATCAAAAACTACCTGTGACCTTGTTTTGCACAGGTGAATCTTTCATCTAAGTCCAAAAGCAAGTCTGGAGAAATAAATAAAATCAGCACCTGAGAGGTCACCTAAAAGTGTGAAGGCAGCATCCGCTCTTTCTGACAGGAATGGGAAAATTAATGAATATATTTACCTGTTGTTCAAATTTCCCAACCATTAATGAGTATCATCAGACAGTAAACCTTATGGGAGTTCAACTGTTTCCAGGAGTGATAGCCACTGAAAGTGTCAGGAAAAAAAATACACACCTTGTATCCTGGAACTCCCCTTCCACACAAAGTATGCATCATGTCTTCATAAATGGTCTCCTGAACCTGTCTACAGTGACTTCTCTATAATAGCACAAAACCAGCTAAGAGCTCTGGTGGCCTTCTATATGTATTTCTGGCCCTGTAGTTCTGCTTTTGAAGCTTTCTGAGAATTACAGTAGATTCTATTTTCCATTGCTACATCAGCATTTAAAAATCAACTTACTTTCTCCTGTATTAGATCACTTTAAAGAGCAGAGGAAACCCAGTTCTTTCCTATCTAGAAAGCAAATGTTTTCTTTCCTTGAAGACAAGTAGATGGTGGGAAATTCCCTTTTATATTCTCTCTGTTGCCTTGAATCTGTATCTTATCGTTTCGAAAAGGCATTCTGTGTCTGTGCTAGTAAACATTTCCTAGCACTGAGAACAAAACATATGGAAAGGTCCACATCCATACTTCTAAATTATTTTATCTTCCAAGACATAAAATACTCCTAAACTGTCTTTTGGGGATGGCCCCTAGTCACTCCTGCTAACACCCAAAATGTGAAAAGAATTGTCTTGGAGAAGACTGTGGTCCTGTGTGGTTCCCAAAGAATTCCATTGACACTTCCAACACTGTGACAGTTCCTGTGATGGTAGTTTAGTGTAGGAGAGTGTTTCTTGATACTGTTCACTATACCAGTATAGACAAAGTCTGACTATCTTGAATCAACTCTTCAGCACACTAGGGGAAATGCATGCACTGCATCTTTAATATATGAATCAGCCATGCCATAGTTGTATAAAAATGTAATTTTAAGAAAGACATTTATTATCTGAAGAAAATTATGAAAAGTTTTAATGTTAAAAAGGCGTAAACAAAGCTACTGAAATTTTGGTCTAGTCTGTTCATCCTTCCCTAATTCTCAGACTGCATCTTGGTGTTTCAGTTATAAAATTCTTGAGACAGACATCTTAAGGTAGGAGAGTAAGTCTTAAGAATCCCAGCTACACGTGAAGTCTTTCTGTAGGGTGACACTCAGAAGTATGAGAAGACCGTTCTAACCAGCACTGTGTTCCAGATATAATCCGTAAGGCAAAAATATTAGGCTTTCCTTGTTCTCAGGAAAGAAGCTGGTTACTCTGCATGTGTCCTTACAAAGAACCAGTTCATTCCTTCACTTCATCCATTTGACTTTTGTGTGGTGAAATCACACACTACCTCAGCCTCAGAGGCAAAATTTGACAAAATTGAGAGTCAAAGTCAGGAAACTCTAAAGCAGCCACCCAAAAGGGTTTTGTTGTGCATAGTAGCATTAGTATGAAGGCAGCTTGAAAAATTGAGGTTTGTATAATCCCTATAATTAGGGATTATACATCAACACAGTGCAAATTCGATTCTCATTATAATAGGTTACTAGTTTGAGAAAAGGGTATCAATTCTGGATGTACTCTATTGAGCAACATTTATTATCTCATTACATTTGAATTCTACATAGGCGTAACTTCAACCTCACTGATCCTTGTATCAATCAAATACCAAAAAAGTTATGATTATTTCAAAGTATTCAAATGGCAATGAGATTTATTAATCTTGTCAAGTTCATTTATAACTACATAGTTCTGATGTCAAAAAATGTATTCTGATGTTTAAGTTCTGCTCAGTCTTTAACTCTGAATATATACTTTGAACAATAAATTTTACATTTTGTGTTCTGTGGAAGCATTAATAGGAATCAGTCATGTAGGGAGACACAGTTTGAAATGTAATTACAGCAATCATTTAAAGATGCATAGCACATCTACTGGCTTCTCATTTTAACATTGTGCATTTCTCTGCAGGACTGGAAGGCTGATGTTTAACCTGCCTCTAACCTACTTACCTGTCTTTCACAATCTAATCTATCATGCTAATGAACCATTAGTCTTGGCATTTAAATATAGATGACAATAATTAAGAGTGGCTTCACTAAATAGGAGAAATTTTAAAGGCTGAAGGAGAATTCTGTGCCAAGACCAGAAAACACTTTCTAAATTTGCTTTGCAAGTTCTAACTCAGAGTGACTTTTGGCAATTATCATGTCACTTCTCTACTTACAGCCTTCCAGGTGTTATAGGTTGTGGTAAGCAGTACTCTACCTTCTTTCAAATGAAAGACTCACAGAATCAGAGAATGGTTAGGGTTGGAAGGGACCTTAAAGATCATCTAGTTCCAACCCTCCTGCCATGAGCAGGGACACCTTCCACTAGACCAGGTTGCTCAAAGCCTCATCCAGCCTGGTCTTGAAGACAGCCAGGGATGGGGCACCCACAGCTTCTCTGGGCAACCTGTTCCAGTGTCTCACCACCCTCTCCATAAAGAATTTGGTAGTGTAGGTGTAGATTTACTTGAAATGTCTTGCATGGTATTTGTAGTGCTACCACATCATTCCTGCTCTCATTATGCTCCATCCGCTATTCTGACACAGCTGTATTGTGGCTTTCCTGAGAAGCAGATTAGTCTCCTGATATGGTTGAGAAATAAACATGTCTGACAGGTTATGGGTGCACAGGTACTTGTGACAGCATGGTGGAGAGAGCAGCACAAGGCTGGGAGGGAAGAAGAGAGAAGTGGACAGGGCATTTAAGCTGACCTCCCCAGGAGCAACACTGAATATAAAAGCAATGGGGTCACTTTGGATAATACTTCTGGACCTCAGGGGAGAAAACTTCTAGGAAAGAGTTGACTTCTATCTGAGTTAATAACCCTGCAGAGAAGTTATTAAATTTAAGAAAAGCCTACAATGAATGAAGGAGATGATTGATCATCAAAGAAAACATCTGGAAGGTTGTGAAACATATGGATAAGTGAAAATTAGCAGAAGTCCAGCTGAGTTAGACTGACAAAGGAAATTAAAAGAAATACAGATAAGTTTTTTAGTTAGATTAATAAAAATTAATAAGAAAAGAACAATTTATGATGAAAGATAATTGAAGTTAATCTACATATTAACCCCAAATTCAATGGTTTCCTTTCTTTGGTTTTCAATAAGGGCAGAATAGCTTATATAGCTGATGCCATATGAAGAATGAGATACGAGAAAGAGAAGGATATGCCGTATTCAGTTTGGGGATGGCAGAAGACAAGAATATTTAAAGTAAATGCACAGTTAAAACATAGTGGTTGTTAAAAGCTCATACAACATCCATGAGTTCTATTAATAAAATGTAGTTCTTCAATGATAAAACTTCTGAATAGTCTGTAGTTCCAAGGCCAATTTGTCCTTAAGTCACAACATTCCCAGGCAGCGCTACAGGCTTGGGAATGAGTGGCTGGAAAGCTGTCAGACAGAAAAGGACCTGGGGGTGTTTGTTGACTGCTGGCTGAATATGAGCCGGCAGTGTGCCCAGGTGGCCAAGAAGGCCAGTTGCATCCTGGTCTGTATCAGGAACAGTGTGGTCAGCAGGAGTAGGAGGGAAGTGATTGTTCCCCTGTACTTGACACTGATGAGACCGCACCTTGAGCACTGTGTTCTTTTCTGGGCCCCTCACTACGAGAAGGACATAGAGATGTTGGAGCGTGTCCAGAGAAGGGTGACAAAGCCGGTGAAGGGTCTGGAGAACAAGTCTTACGAGGAGCGGCTGAGGGAGCTGGGAGTGTTTAGCCTGAAGAAAAGGAGGCTGAGGGGAGACCTGATTGCTCTCTACAGCTACCTGAAAAGAGGTTGTAGGGAGGTGGGTGCTGGTCTGTTCTCCTGGGTAACTGGTGATAGGACAAGAGGAAAGGGCCTCGAGGTGCATCAGGGGAAGTTTACATTAGATATTAGGAAAAACTTCTTCACTGAAAGAGTGGACAGGCATTGAAACAGGCTGCTCAGGGAAGTGGTGGAGTCACCATGCCTGGAGGTGTTCAAGGAACGTGTTGGTGTGGTGCTTGAGGACATGTTCTAGTGGGTATGGTAGTGTTGGTTTGATGGTTGGACTAGATGATCTTCTAGGTATTTTCCAACCGTAGTGATTCTGTGATTCTGTGATATTTTCCCTGGTGATCAGAGCACAGTGATAAAACAAGTTAAATTATCTAATACTACAAGATCAGAAATATTGTCAATATAGAAGATGTATTCTTAACTCTAATGATTATACATTTTATTGGTAATATTTTGAGCTCAAAGTAATGAACATGGTAATATCACTGTCATTTTGCATAGTATTTCTTGTAATTGTTATAAGGATAAAATCAAAACATGTTCCAAGAATAATTTCTCATGAGTGACAAGGATAACAACAAAAACATCCTCTGATGACCACCAAGTGGTTATAAATGCCAAGCAGTATCAAAACCACCATGTCATGGTAATAGCCAAGTCCTCAAACATTATAGTCTTATTATAGTCTGTTCATAAAAATTGGGTAGGTGTATTACATCTGCACACACGAACCAAGAAGTTCATAATTTCTTCTGTACTGGTTTTGAGTCAGATACCAGAAGTTGTTTTCATAGAACATTGTGCATATATAAAAAAGAGAAAATCCTCTTTATAAAACATATTGTAAAGTGTCTCCATATAGAAACACACACAGAGCACTAAACAATAAAAAAAAAAACCAAACCCTTTAATTAGGTTTCAGTCCTATATCTCATCAAGCATGGAAATATATAAAAATGCCCTCAGGTTCCTATAAATATGTAAATCCTGAACCCACCCACCTACCCACTCCATACACCACACTAATTAAAAGACTGCATTAAGTCAGAAACTTTTATACTCTGCGTCTAACTACACATTAAATATTACACTGAATTTTATTAGAGTTGCAAGGTCAAACATCCAAGCTACAGAATGAGGGATTTATCATAGTGTATGCAGTCTGAATTTTGCCTTGTATGCAGAAGCCCTACAATATAGATTTGTCATGTAATCTTTTTTTTTTTTTTTTGCATTAGACCCCCTAGACTCTCAGATCACAGAAATATTACTGCTCACTTACTGAACAGAGTTCTGTTTTCTATTGTTCAGTGCACAGCCCCCCATCTTCATTAATTCAGACTATTCAAAACCTACTCTGAAGACAAAATTAATTTCCTCAGAAGCTTTTTATGGTGCTCATCATTACAGCATCCAAGTGCTTCATGAACATTAATACATTTATTTTTACAATGTCCCTGTGAAGTGAGTAGTTATTACTATCACCTTTTTATAAGTGGAAAACTAAGACATGAGAGATTAATGTAAAATATCCAGTTATTTGGGAGGTTATACGTGAGCACATGAGGAGCTGCTTTTCCCAAGCGCTTAGCAGAGCCAGAACTGATCATTTACCTATTCATCACTCGGACCAATCTTTTTTCTCAGCCTTTGTGTCAGTCATATCTCAATCCTGCACCTGGTTTCTGATCTCTCTCCTACTATCAATCCCATTTCTGGTTTCCTTACTTACTAAAAGCATGGTAACATCTTTCTAGCTCTCTTTTAGTCTCCGTATGCTTATTTTGTTTAATTTCCTTCAGTTCCTCTTTCTCACATTTCCCACTTCCAGGCTCCTAAGCTCAATTTCCTTCCTGGTCCTTATTCAATACGTTCTATAGCATGTTTTTTTTTTCCTTCCATAACCTGGATCCTTAAGAGGATAAATGAACATTTAGTTATTTTTTTATCTAAAACTGAGAGTAACTGAAACAGGACCTTCTAATGGAAAGTGTTGGCCATCTTAGTCAAAGTAGTTTCTACCTGTTGTGCTTATAATAATGGATGCAGTTCTTGACAGTACAAATATCTGTTGACAGAATAGATTTTTTTTTTTTTAATTGGAAAAATTCTGTCTATCTTCAGGCTAAATAACTTAAATTGCTACTCCATTAGCTCTCATAAGCAAAGTGGGTCAAGGTTTTTAATGGCAAACTGTTACAGTTGAGTAGGAAGTTCTACTGACAATTCAGTAGCTGGTACTTTCTCTTTTAAATTATTAAATCATTATTGCAGAACACACTACAGTGAAGCAAGTGCACCTTAGATAGATTTCTGCCTGGAAATGGATTTATACTTAAATACTTGCCATTTAACAACATTTTCCTTTACTATGAGGTCTCAACCATCTCCTTCACTCTTATTATATAACAGCAATTAACTGTGACCTGTGTTTTCATTGATGACTACCAAGATTTTGAGATTTTCTCTGAAAATTCTCCGAATTTCACTGTCATTTTACTGTGCCACTGACTTCTCTGTTTCCTGTCTTTGACTACTATGTTCCTTTAAAGTTTGCAAATAAAAGGTTATTGCTCCATCTTAATTGGAGCATAAGAAATACAGAAAATATTGATTTATGACCATCACTATCCATGACAAACAACACATATGGATAAAAGCTCTTTTAAGATTTTTCTTTGTTTTACTACTGGTTATATAAGGTCTGGTAATGTGTACTAGTGGGATTTTGGGAAGTGACACCTCTTTTAATATTTGGTTAATGTTGTTACCTCATTAAAATCATATCTGCTAAAAAAGTGGAAGCTTCATAGGTAAAATTTGTCAGTGAATTTAAAAGTTGGACTGGAATATTGGAAAGAAAATTATTGCTAGCTGAACAAAAGACACTAAGTATTCTCAATTCAAGATTGCCTTATGGCAATCGCAACAGAGGAACCAATCATTTAAGTGCTTTTTCCTGCAAAACACTACCATCAGCAGTTCACTCTAAGTCGCTGGGACTGCATTCAGGATAAAGATCTTTCTTTGCTGAATATTTTGGTTACAGTTCTCTGAAGTGCACATTGTTGTGTACTATGTGAACAAAGAATATTTAAAAACTGATTCCACAGAAGATTTAAGCGTTTCACTTTGTTTAATGAACAATTGATCCCTTTCATTATTTCTTTCACAACAAAATTCCAAAGCAATATGTTATGGAGTCAACAAAATATGGTATTTTAGTAATGTCAAATAGTTTTGTATACCTTGATTATAAAAATCTTAAGTATGCTCATTTTTACCCCATCATTTTGAGAAACTCAAGTCTGGCTTTGCATTATACTAAAAATATTATATGCAACTCCTATGTATAGGTAATACGTACTTAGACATTGTAAAATTTGACTCAGCATTGTCAAAACCAAAAGCTTAAAAGACGATTTTTATGCATAAGACTATTCTTAAAAAATATTTCTGTAATTATACATTTCCAAAATTACAAAACACAGTACTGAGACTGAAATACCTTTATAATGTTCTATTTTTTTAATGAAAGCAATGTCACTTTGGATTATTTGCTATTCTGTTGTTCAACTGCTGAAGTGGAGTTATAAGAAATAATCTGATAAGAAAGGAAAGGCAACAGGTGAAGTTGTAGTGCAGCTGTCACTGTTGCAGTGCTGTTTTGTTTAACTCCCTCCCTTTCTTCCAACCCAACCGCTTCCATACATCTTAATCTACCTGATCCACAGCCAATAAATCATCCTTGTTCAGTGTATCTATCTGATGACAAAGGCATGCATATTCTTCTTAGTCAGAATATGAGACTTACTCGCAGCCCAGAAGCTTGTGTTTATTTGCTGTTCTGTCATGTACACTCGTAAATTCGTGACCATAGCATATATACATATTTTCGCCTGGGGACAATATTTACATAAATGAGGGCAGAGTAGAAGAGACTAGAAGTGACAGAGAAAATGGAAAACCTATCCAGACCTAACATCTGTGGATTGTCTGATTGTTTTAAAAGAAGTTTATATCAGACCAATAGAATGAAAGAAATATGCTCTACAATGGCCATTTAAGAAGGACAGTATATTAAGATATAAAATCATTCCCACATTTTTGGGGAGCAAACTCAACTGAGTCTTTTTAAATGACACAGATATAAAGCATGTATAAAATTCATTCAAACTTGAAGGAAAGGGAATGAAATTAAAATGTTTACTTTCATTGTATCAGAGGTACCATATATGGGTTAAATAAAATGTTTACTGAAATAAATATAAATAAAATAAAATCTAAGAGTGATCCTTATGGGTACCTTCCAACTCAAGATATTCTATGATCCTATGAATTGATCTAATAAGAAGAATTACAATTGCATATTTCAAAACCTTGACACAATCATATCATAAGATCATTGAATGGTTTGGGTTGGAAGGGACCTTAAAGATCATCTCGTTTCAAGCCCCTGCCATGGGCAGGGACACCCTCCACTAGACCAGGTGGCTCAAAGCCTCATCCAGCCTGGCCTTGAACACTTCCAGGGATGGGGCATCCACAACATCCACGTCTCTGGGCAACCTGTTCCTATGCCTCTCTGTGAAGAATTTCTTTTAAACATCTAATCTAAGTCTACCGTATACTCCCTGATAAATACTCCCTCACCGTCTTACCTTTAGGCCCCTTATCATTCATTTTTCAAAGCACTCATATATTATCTTCTAAAGTAACATAAAGTTTGTGTAAAGAAATTACATGGTATACAGAGAAAGTTGGAGAGACCCCTATCAGACAGATTATTTTTTGGAAAGTACTCGTGTTTTTCTAGGTAATACATTTAGACATATACCAGTGCCTACAAGTGCTCATCTCATCTTTTTAGGAGACAGTTATTTGAAAATAATAACAAATCCTCTTACTAGTTTTTTTGTGCATCCAATTAATTGTTCACAACCCTATCTAATAAGCTTGCTTTACACTACTTTTGCTTCCTACAAAAGTGATTGGAGATCAGTAAAATGCCTTATGGTTTTTATTTTTAATAGCAAAGCTTTCCAAATCAGTTAGAAAGAATTGTCTTCAGACTTTATTAATTTCAAGCCTAGCACTCTGTGACAGTGCATTGTAATGTAGACAGTGTTCAGCAGTCTACTTCAGTTAGTCAGTGCTGCCAAGTTTTATTCCTTTTTTTAAATTTTAATGTTAATGGGTATCCTGAAATATGATGGGTTTTCTAGTCCGTTGCATATATGTTCTTGTTTATTCTTATCTCTGTTAATGAAAAACAATCAAGGCAAGTGAATCAGTCACTGATGTAAACAATGCAAACCAAATGCTTTCTAAAACCAGGGAACACTGTGATTTAGCAACTGAAAAATCTGTAAATTATGTCTGTCATATAGCTCTGTGCTTTCACTATTAAGAGTCTTAAAATGCTTTCACCCACTTTAGCTGATACTATTTCTAGCTTGCAATTATGATTGATATCTTTTAAGCAAAGACTAATGATATGTCTGTTGTCGCTATGAAAATGAATACCAAGTAGGTCAGTGTTGCAATATGCTGGAAGATAACCATTCATTTTGTAAATGATTTACATTCCAGAGGATTCTGCTTCTGATTTTGCTCAAATCTTCCATAATACTGAGATGAAATATTTGTACTGGGGTTAGTTCAATCAGGTGGACATTTTGTTTGACAAATTGGGTCATCTTATGCAGAATTAAGAGTTTGTGGGCTGCAAACTTGTGTGAGGTTTTAGTATACTGCTCATTGTGAGTACCACGATATTTGCACACATGGACTAATACCGTAACTATGTCACCAAGTATATGGAAAGCACATTTTCATAAATCAGTGAGGGTAAAATACTGTTATCAGACTTTGATACTGAACTGAAAAAAAACCCAACCCTGTGGTAGAGCCCAAGAAGGGGGCAACAGATATCACAGAAACTATTTTCCATTAGTGTCTTGGCTTTTTGAAAAAGCTTTTCCAAATATCTTCTCATGGAGTTTACCTGTACATCCATATTCTCTTAATTTGACTCTTTTTTTTTCTTTGAAGTCCTTTGCTGACACATATTTGTGGCAATACTCTGGTAAAAATAAATAAATAGGTGGAGATGTAAACACAAGTAATTTATATATTAAAGACATTTCACTCTCCTCAGCAATAATAATTGTTGTCTCTGTGCAAAAGAGAGAGCTCAAACAAGTGACAGATTTTCAGGATGGAAGGTAACAGTCAGGCAACATCTTGACACTTGGTTCCTAAACTAAACAGTCAGCATTTCACATCTCAATGTGGTCTGGGTTGCCACATCGGTGGGATATGCAATCTGCAGTTTGTATCCAGGGGTTGTTTTGCCATGAATAGGCTCTCATTTGCTGACTTATCTGAGGTGCCCATCAGTTTGTGAATAAACAATTAGTCTGGGAAAGATTTATGTGATATCATACCTGAAAGGACGTTTGACATAATTATAAAAATGGTATTTTTTCTGTATTTTATAGGCATAGCCTACAAATAAAATTCCTACAGTGAGAAACTTTATATTCACTGTTTGTGCCTCTCTGATAGCACAAATTACCAGAGGTAGAAATATCTTTCTTACATTAAGCATAGGCATTTTGAAAATGCGCTATAATAAAAGGTTTACAAGTTTCAGTGTTTGAATTATAATGGCTGCAGACGATGTTTCTGCTTCAACTCTTTAAATTACTGCTTGAAATGGGAATGCATTTAGGCACTTAAGGTTTGATTTATAAAACTGCTATTTATTTTTATGCAGATTTCTTGCATAGTTTACTTGGTAAAAGTAGAACACTTAGTTTACATAATTTTTTTTTTTTTTCCTTTTTCATGGAAACTTTTGGGGATGTTACCTCATCATTCTCATCTCAAGAATGTACATTAAGACAAAAAGGGGTCAAAGGTGTGAAAGAACTGTGGTAATTTCAGACTTAATAAGTAGATTACACTGCAACATATTTTATTTAAAGGAAAATAGTGGAAACATTTTAGAATGAAGCGCAGAAGATAGAGTTGCCTGGAGGAATGTCAGGCTGATAAAAAATAGTTGTTCCTCTTTGAAACAGTGTGTTTGGTCTGATCTGCCACTTTGAGGATAGTCACACTGAACTTCTAGCCAGGTGATTTTTCTATCTTACCTTCTCTATATACATTGTTAAATGAAACAGTGCTAAAGTACTACCTAGGACAGCTGCTTAGCTGTAATCTAGATTTCCAGTGATTGTTACCCACGGGAACTTTGAGTAAACTCAGAAAAACTGATTACCAGTTTTACAAGTGTTCCCCAAATTCTAGCATATTCTAGATTTGGGGGAGAGGGGAGAATAATATTTTATACTACTACCTTTTCTATAATAATGAAGAGGCCAAGCACAACAAACATAAGGTCCATACTGCATAAACAAGATAAATGAGACAGGGGATCTGATGACAATTGACATGGTGAAAGCTGAACTACTCAACAGCTTTTTTTCCTTTGTTTTACAGTGGAAAATTGCTCTCCCCACGTTTCTTATGTCCCTGAATCTCAAGGCAGGCACTGGGATAGTGACGTCCCATGTATCACAGGAGGTGAGGTGAGGCGAGGAGAGGTGAGGTGAGGCAAGGAGAGGAGACTACTTCAGTTGGAAAGGACATACAGTGATCATCTAGTCCAACTGCCTGACCAAAAATACAAAGGGCTTTTTATAAATGCTTCTTAAACACTGACAGGCTCAGGGCATCTATCACCTCCCTAGGAAGCCTGTTTGAGTGTCTCCGTTCAGAAATGCTTCCTAATGTCCAGTCTAAACCTTCCTGATGCAGATTTGGTCCATTCCTCTGTTTTCTATCATGGGATACCAGGGTGAAGACATCAGCAGCTCCCTTTCCACTTCGCCTCCTCAGGAAGCTGTGGGAGCAATGAGGTCACCACTCAGCCTCTTTTTCTCCAAACTAGATAAAACCAGATTCCTCAGCCTCTTCTCATAGGACATTCCTTCCTGCTATTCGCAAGCTTTGTTGCCCTCCTCTGGACACTTTCAAGGTCCTTCACATCCTTCTTAAGTTTTATGGGGTCCAGAACTACACACAGTACAAGTAAGTCTACACCAATACTGAATACAATGGGATAATCAACCCATTTGACCAGCTGGTTATACTGTGTTTGATGCACCCCAGGATGCAGTTTGCCCTCTTGGCTGCCAGGGCATGCTGCTGACTCATACTGAGCCAGCTGTTGACCAGCACCCCCAGTTGCCTTTCTACAAAGCTGACTGACAGCCACTCCACTCCCAGTTTATACCTGTGCCCAGCATTACTTCATCATAGGTACAGAATGCAGCATTTGGACTTGTTAAATTTCATCCCATCAATCTTATCCCAATGCCCAAATCTATCTAGATACCTCTGCAAGTCCTCTTGTCCCACAAGAGAGTCAACAGCACTTCCCTGTTTGGTATCATCAGGAAACTTGGTTGGTGGATGCAAAACTTGACATGAGATGTCAATCTGCACTTCCAGCACAGAAAGCCATTTGTATTGTGGGCTGCATAAAAATAAGTGTGGTGAAGAGGTTGAAGGAGGTGGTTCTCCCCCTCCACCCCACTCTCAGGAGGCTCTATCTGGAGTACTGCACATCTGTGGCCCTGAGCACAAGAAAGACATGGATCTGTTAGAGAGAGGCCAGAGGAAATGCCATGAAAGTGGTCAAGGGGATGGATTTCTTTTCTCCTATAAAGAAAGGCTGAGAGATGGGTTTGTTCAGCCTGGAGAAGAGAATGGTCCCGGGAGACCTTGTTACCACCTTTCAGTATAAGGGGGCTTATAGGAAAGGTTGAGAGAAACTTTTACCAGGGCCCATAGTGATAGGACAAGGGGAAATGGAAAAGAGGGTAGATTTAGATTGGATATAAAGAAGAAATTCTTTACTCTGAGGGTGGCGAGATATTGGAACAAGTTGCCCAGAGAAGTTGTGGACGTCCCACCCTGGAAAGTGTTCAAGGTCAGGTTTGATGGGGCTTTAAGCAACCTGGTCTAGTGAAAGATGACCCTTTCCATGGCAGGAGGATTGGACAAGATGATCTTTAAAAGTCCCTTCTAAACCATTCTATGATTCTGTGAGTCTGTTACTCTATGATTCTATGAAATCACGGTTAACAACTGAAAGATCTTCAAAACAAATCAAAGCTAAGAGATAATAGTGCAATAAAAATCTCAGAAGACAGCATGCATAGATTAGGATTGATGCATTAGTTGATAAGTATCCTAGAGCACTATGGAGTGTTTTGAAAAAAAGAACAAAACAACAGAAATGGACAGTAAGCCAAAATGTGAAAAAGGGCAAGATAATGGGGAGTGGAATTTGGGCTTTTCTAATCCCTAAGGTTTGTCTGAGAAAACATGCAAAAATAACCTTGCAAGCAGAAAAGATCTGCACAGTCTGCAGAGGCTTCTAAGTAGATGGTCACATTCCTTAATTTACATACAGAGTATGTGCAAAACATCCCACATTCAAAGTGTTTCTATGCTGTAGAAGAGGTACTGTGGGAGCAAATAGCTCAGTGGAAAGTACTGACCAATATTTATCCATCATCTTGAACATGGTCTGCAGCGTGCGTGAACTCTGAGCTATTTGAACCAGCCTGACAGTGATACGATACCAGCGTTCTGCTTTGTAGCCATAGCAAACACGGGTAAGAGAAGTGATTGCTTCCTTGATCATTCTGGCTTCTTATAAAAACTGATACCTTCATTAGTATCATAAAATGTTTTAGTCACTGCTAAAAAAAAAAGTATCTTTTTAAATCAGGACTGGATAATATCTAATTGCTTGGAAAATTATCTCTTGGAAAACTCTGGTCGAATTTTATTTGCAAAGCTAAGGCACATTTAAAAGAGTATTCTGATCATATTTGTGCTCTCCCAACATTTAATCTACTTGACTTCTGCTTAAATTATTACCCAACCTCTCATTCCAAAGAGTTAAAAGCTAAAATCTTTTTATGCAAAAATGCAATCAAACCTATTTTTTGCATCAAAAGTAGGAATAACGAATAGTGTTAAGAGATGTTAAGAATGGGCCCACCTCCTTCAGCTGCTCAAGCCACTCCAGCCCAGGACGTTCCTGCCTGGCCACTGTAGCCCAGCCTGTTGCCCAGACACACAGGACACTGCCATAGTGGTCACACAAGGTACTGCCTGCAACAGCACCTACACACCACCACTCACGTATAACAAACACAGGCAGGCAAGTGTCCTCTCCTCCTCTTTAGCTCGTAGAGGTAGAAGTTCACTAGTGCAGGCACACACAGTACATTCTCCAGGTTCAAAGTACACACACATTTTGAGATCCTTTAAGCATCAGCATGGCCCCTCTGTCCACCCACCATCCCTACCATGATCCCAGGTCTCCTTACTTTCTTAGCCCGTGTCCAGACCCCACTAGTCCAGCTTGAATTTTGCTGGTGAATACACATGCACACCTCAGGCACACCAGACTTGGGGAAGATACAGACATCTGCCCCACCAGCAGCCAGCACCAGGGACATGGGCTGTTGCCCATGGTCCCACTTCAGCCACTGGCACACAGCCCCTCACCTCACTCATCCTGGTCCCCCCCAGCAGCTGGTTTTGGGAACACACACCATTTCCACCCCAGTGGCTGGAGGTTAAAGACCCGATTGGCTGCAGTAGCTGGCACCGGGTTTCATTCACTCACACAGAGGTCTCACCAGCAGCTGGCATTAGTCTTTGCAGCACACATACGCAGGAGATAGGGAGATTATGCAGAGAAATAGTTAAGAAAACGTTTATAAGAAGCTACGAGAAGATCAGAGACTGCAGTGATCCAGCACAAGGCTCAGCCAGACAAATGAATTGACCAACCCCTTTTTTACCCTTTTGTGTCTACCCTCTCTTTTGTCCCTCCCTGTTCCCCGTTTCCCTGCACACTCCCCATGGGTTTGTACAGCTCATTCCATGCCCACTCCTCTCCCCATGGTTTACAATTTTAACAGTTGCAAAGTCCAAGTTGATCTTCCCAGAAGCGATGGCTGCGATTGCTTGATAGCCCATCAATCAGTGTGACTGGGGTCATTGTCTCCATATTTGTTTGGTTAGGTCTGTGTCTCTGTATATGTGAGTGACCAGGTTTGGATCTTATCACTGCCCTGTAGGGTTTTTTTAATGGCTTATTCCTTTCCTTATTATTCTTTTTTGCACTGAAAAACGTCCTTGACCAGATACCCTTAAAGAAACACTCTTCTTCCACATACCCTTATAATATGACTAGAGAGAAAAAGTTGTATCATTTCCTCACCACATTATTATTCTCTCCCATGTCTTCTATCACTTTTCCCATTCTTATTCAGAAGCACCAGAAAACATTAAAGGAAGCTTGAGGCAAAAATATTTCTAATAACCCCAATTAATAACAAAGCCCTATTATATACTTTTCAGCTGTTCGTTCTTTCAAGCAATGTCAGTTCATACTGCTCTTTTCCCTAAGTATTAAATAAGTATAGCAGTATTGGGAGCATTAAAGTAACACTAGGCAGCCTCTTAATGTATTTTGCAATTGTTTTCTTTTCATCTTGAACTGCTATGTGTTGTTGTCATAACCATCATAAGAAAGAAAGCTCTGCTACTCATAAAGAGTGTGAGCCCACTTTCCATTTGCATGAATTTGCACAACTCGATGTTTCCTGGGTTTGTATCAGTGGATTTTTTTTTTCCCCTGATCTTGAGCTGCATTCTTCCTTAAAAGAATGCAAGTAGCTGATAATTCACCTCTCTGTAGTAACCGTAGCGTATGTGTCATTTTATTCTCTTCCCTGCAGCTCCACAGAGTCTGAACTCAGATTTTTCAGACTGTCTGTAACAGATATTTGGGCAATGGTGTAACACCACTTTTTCAGTTCTGCTTTAATTTATTAAATAGCCTAAAATTGGCAGTTTACTGACTTCCTTTTCTACATTGTATTGTATGCACATAGGTGTGGATCTCTAAGTGTGAGCTCAGATTATTGTGAATAGTGTCCCTGTTGAATTTGTTGCGACTCAAACCATTGCATGTCACAAAAGCTACATATATGCATACATCTGTATTTAAAATACGTTCGTATACTTTATATTTATCTAGATGATAAATATGAATGTGTATAGACATACACATAAATATATACACACATCTACATATATGTATAGATTTTAGACTTCTGACTCAATCGTTTTTCCTGATCTTTTGTACTTAATGCCAGTCTATATGGGACTGGTTGTTTTGCCATCTCTGTATGCTAGTGGCTGTTTCTCTGTCTATTGAACCTTGTTCGCCCAAGTTTTCCAAAACAGCAGCTGAGACAGATTATAGGAGTGGATTCCAGAGCTGAGACACCGTGGTGGGTTGACCCTGGCTGGGTGCCAGGCACCCACCAAGCAGCTCTATCACTGCCCTCATAAGCAGAACAGGAGAGAGTCAATATATCAAATAGTGGGACGAGATAAGGGCAGAGATCATTCACCAAATACTGTCATGGGCAAAATAGTCTTGGCTGGGGAAAAATTTAATTTAATTTATCACCAATCAAATCAGAATAAAAAGAGAAATAAAATCAAATCTTAACACACTCATCCCTCCCTTCTTCCTTGGCTCAACTCATGATTTTTCTACCTCCTCCCCCCAAGTGGTGCAGAGAGATGGGGAATGAGGGTTATGGTCATTTCATCACAGATTGTCTCTTCCTATCAGAGGGAGGAACTGTCACATTCTTTCCCTGTTCCAGTGTGGGGTCCATCCCATGGGAGACAGTTATCCACAAACTTCTCCAATGTGAGTCTTTCCCACGGGCTCCAGTTCTTCATGAATGGCTCCAGTGTGGGCCCCTCCCGTGGGGTGCAGTCCTTCAGGAGCAGCCTGCTCCAGCCTGGGTCCCTTCCATGGGTTAACGAGTCCTGCCAGCAAACCTGCTCCAGCCTGGGCTCCTCTTTCCAAGGGGCCACAGCCCTGCCAGGACCCCGCTTCAGCTGCCCACGGGGTCACAGCCTCCTTTGGGCACACCCGTGCTCTGGCATGGAGTCCTCCCTGGGCTGCAGGTGGGTCTCTGCTCCCCCGTGACCCTCCATAGCTGCAGGGCACAGATGGCCTCACCATGGTCTGCACCAAAGGCTGACAGGGAATCTCTGCTCCAGTGTCTGGGGCACCTCCTCCTTCTCCACTGACCTTGGGGTCTGCAGAGTTGACTATCATCACATCTGTCTCTTTCACTCTGCTGCAAATTCCTTTCTCTTCAGGGTATTTTCCCCATCTCAAATATGTTACCCCAGAGGCTCTACCACTGTCGTTGATGGGCTCAGCCTTGGCCAGCGCATGTACATCTCAGAGCCAGCTGGCACTGGCTCTGTCGGACATAGGGGAAGCTTCTAGAAGCTTCTCCCAGAAGCTACCCCTGTAGCCCCCTTCACTACCAAAACCTTGCTATGCAAACCCAATACAGAAGCACATCAATAACTTTTGATAGAAAAAAGTGTAATATGTGAGAGATTATACCACAGAATGTGCAAAGTCTTGTAACAGTCATTGCCAACTCTTAGCCTCTAAATTAGCTTTTATGAACTTATATCCTGAATGATTTAGCTTCCTCAAGAGATTCACAAGCAAAACTCATAAGAAATCATTTGCAATTGCATCTTGAGGTCACTCTGAACTTCCAAAGCACTTGTTCTTCCTACACAAATTTTACCACAAACTTCTTTACTATCAGAATATAAAACATTGATTTTCAGTAGAAGGGGTTTTTTTTCTTTTCTGTGTCTAGCTGTAGGATTCCCCATCTGAGACTTAGCAGGGTCAGGACTTTTGAGTTCCTTCGACTAACAGGATGAAAGATATCTGGTATTACCTGCACTTATAAGCTCCATGATGTAGTAGGTTTCCTGGGGTGATGTTCTCTGTTGCTCCTTCTGGCTCACATTACCCTATGGATCACCCCCTACTGGCAGGCTGTCTGTCCTTGGCCACAGCACTTCTTATCTAAGGGAATGACTATGTTGAGTTATTTCAGCTTCCATTTTATTGGCACTCAATCAAAAATCATTGTTATGTTTTCCGTACCTATATTATGAATATTCCTGACATTCTCCACCCTGTCACTTCTGAGGCCTACCCTCTCTCTCTACCTTTTGTAACCTGCAAGTTACAAAGGATGTTGATGAGTAGGAGAAAATTTGGAGGATTGGGCAGAAACCAAGGTGTTTTTCTTAAGTATTAGAATTTGTTTAGTTTTTTAAAGGAATGCTACTGATGCACTGATACGTAGGCAACAAAAATACAATCACAGTGGCCTTGGCAATCTAGCAGGTGAAGCAGTTACAAAATTCAGTATTTGAAACATAAAGCTAAATTTTTTATTCGGAATAAGCTCCAACTTCACAGGGAGAAGATAAAACCACTGGAAGAACTTGGCTAAGAAAGTAGGGCTAGGGCAAATCTTCCTTTTCTTTCTTTTTGTTTTGTTTTGTTTTGTTTTGTTTTGTTTTGTTTTTTTACCCTGGAAGAAATATCTATTTTAAACAGCAGTTAACTTAGAGAAATCCTGTAGTTCCTGTTACACAGGAGTTACAGTATTTGATTGTAATGGTCATTTCAGTATTTATCACTTCTTAGTGTATAAGAAGTGTTTTAAAATTACTTTATTTTTAACTCTCTTGCATATTCTATTGGGAACAATATGACGGTTATTCACTTGCTGAAGACTAGCTGAAAACGCTAATGGTAAAATTTTCACAAATGGTCCTTGATTAGGAGCACTCATGAAAACTTGATTTAATGGTATACATTAAGGTATGCACTCTGATTAGCTGCTTGACTTTGACATATGATCTTTTTACTCATGGGACCTCTGAAATTTACTTTCTCTCTTTTTCTCTTCTCCAGTCAACTACATATGGGATACCTGATTTATTCTTTGTGACAATCATTATACTAAGCTTTCCATGTCTAACCATATATAACAAATTCAGACATTTACACATGAAGTAAATGGCCATTACTGTAACCAAAATTATTAGAAGTATGGTTTTATTTTCCCTATATTTTAGTCCTAAATTGTCTGGCCCCCAGAAGTAGTTTGCTAACTCTGCTCTTCAGGCAGAGAGCTTCCTTGGAGAGATTCAAAACTTGATGAGTCAGGGCAGCCTGACCAAAGCTTATCCTGCCTTTAGCATTGGGTTGTAATGATCTACAGAGGTACCTTCCAATGTAAATTATTCTATGACAGTTCTATGGAGTAGAAAGGAAAAGTTTCTTGTCCAAAGCCAAACTCCAGTTCCAACAGTCTGAATTTATATTCATTTGCTATGAATAGTAGGCTGGGTACCTGTAACTCAAATTTGGCCACTTAGTGTACTCCAAGCAGAAGAACAATGCAAAATATCTGGCTGCAGCATAAGGTGGCATTTTTCTCTTCTATGAGGATGGAACAATAAAAGATGGAAATGGTTTGAGTTCCTTCTGATGAATGTATACATACGTATAGTGGTCAAATCCAGGGAAGAATGTGCATGTAATTCCTTTTTCCAAGGTGAATGGAAGACACTGCTTGGTGGTATATTATTTCCGTAAGTAAAATATGCAGGTATGGAAGGAGCTATTGTATGCAGAGAGAACCTGGAGTGATACCACTGTACAAAGTTGTCATGGCTTAACTTCATCTAGCAATTAAGTACAACACAGTAACTCGCTCACCTTTCCCCCCCCCCCCCCCCCCCCCCAGTGCAGGAGAATGGGAGGAAAAGACAAAGAAAGCTCATAAAGTTGAGATAAGAACTATTTAATAATATAAATGAAAATTATAGTGATACTAAGACTAACAATACTACTAATAAGTAATTAAAATAATAGAAAATAGAACATATGATACAATTGCTCACCATCCCCCAACCAACAATCAGGTCCCAAGCAGCAGGAAGTCTGAGAGCAGAGAGAAAACCTGCCAACCCCCCAATCCAGTAACAAATGAACTGACCCCACCGCTAACAACTGCACCAAGATGTAACACAAGAGCTAATGACCCAGCTGTCAAGCTAGCCCAAATCCTAGTGACTCCCCCAGGCCACTTCCCACCTCAGAACTGCGCATGTGCTCTGAATCTGATGTACCATGGAATGAAACAACTCTCTTGGCCCCTCTGGGCAAGCCAGTGGCACTGTGACATAAAGGAGCTCATTCCTGCCTGAAAACAGCACTAAAGTAAAGCTATTCTGCATTTCCAGCTTTTGAGGGGGGTGAAAACCTGGAGCTGCTGTGTCCCACAGGTACATACTGTGCAGAGCAGCAGGTCCTGAGCTGTTTTCCTCTGTAGTGCTAATGCTGATTGCATATCTTTACATACCTACATATTTTAAACACTCTTTTTTGTGAGTGTTATTTCACAAAATGACTTATGTTCTTGTCAATGTATCTTTACCCAACAGAAAATGCAGAACTGTCCTCCAGCCAGGATGCCCATAGGAAACCTTTTAAGCCCCTTGCACAAAACCTGTGTATGTTATAGGCTGACTTGTTCTGTAAATTGCATACTATAAAATGTAAGGTTAGCTATATGTCTGTTTAAGAACAGTAGCTGACCTTGGACAGACTTCAGATACTGGTCCCTTTATAGTAACATGTCCGGCTGGAACTTGATTTGAAACACATGTGAATTATTAGTGTCTGACAATATTTCTCCCCATATAAGCTCTTGCTGCTCTTCATTAATACTGATTCTAACACAAAAGTAGAGTGACAAAGGGATAAATTAGGTATCGTTCAGCTCTAACCTGAATATACAATTGTTAAATTTACCCTTTGTGATACTCTGTGAAGCCAATGGAATAATATAAGGGATTAATTTGACCTCTTTCATCTAGAGGTTCAACAGAATAATAATTGTAGTTCATTATTTTCTTTATCGCCTGCAATTTTCATTAAATACTTTTTTCTCTATCTTGTACACTGTGCTTTACACCGCATTAGACTGTTGGAAAGTATTATATCCCATGCTGACCTTCATTGCCTCTGGGCTTCGCCTATTTAGATAACAAAGGCACAAGAAAACTGATCTGCATGTGGGGTTATATTTGCATAACTCCATTTATTTCAGTGACACAAAGTATATGAGAGAATCAGCTCATAGAGATCTGGTACATAAAGGACTTCATGGAATAACCTACTGAACTGTCAGAACCATTTTAGAAAGACAGTCCATGTGGATGGCCTATGTCATTCTGGTATTACTGTACCTGGGGTTTTAATTTCTTAGTATTAATTCAGTAAAAAGAGCTGAATGCACAGAAGGGATTTAGACAAAAGCATGACAATAAAAAGAATGGACTACTCAAAACATGGTTTCTGAGGAGATAATATTGATAAAATCCCCATAGATGTAAATGAGAGAAAAATCTAATCTTACAAAGCTAGACAGTGTCTTCCTGCTTCTAGCAGGGACCATACAGGGACTATATTGGATAATTTGTCTGATGAAAATGAAACTTGTCACCAGGGTGCATTGAATGTCACAGCTGTCACCTGAGTTCCTTATATTTGTCAACTTTAAAAGGTCCTCATTTGTTCAAGTTGTAGAGGCTCATGATTTTAGCACTAAGAGATTCTGACTGGTTCTGTCACAGTACCTAATTTGCAGCCTATTTATAATTACTGAGACAAGGAAGTACTTATATTTCAATTATTTTAATAATAATTTCAAAATTATTTTAAAGATGCTTTAAGTAATTCCAGCAGTAATAGGGTAAAGTTTAAGATATGAAAATTAAGGACTTGAACACTTAGCAGAAAACAATCCCTGTGATGTCCATTTATTCCATGAGATAGCAAATCGATTCTCCATCCAATTTTGGGTCCACCAGTAGAGAAAAAACATTGATAAACTATAGGGAGTTTAAGGATAATCCAGAAGTATGGTGGGGTTTGGAGCACTTGCTCTAAGAGGAGAGCCTGTGGGAGCTGGGGTTGTTCCACGTGGAGCAGAGATGGCTTCATGAAATCTAACAGCAACTCCCCAGTGCCTACAGGGAGTGTATCATGGAGATGGATCCAGGCTTTTCATAGTAGTGATTGCCAGGAGGAAAAGAGAAATGGACACAAGCTAGAGTAAGAGTTATAAGGAGAAACTTTTCCTGTGAGGTCAGCTAAGCAGTAGCACAGGTTCCCCAAAGAGGTTGCAGAGTGTTTATCCTTGGAGGTTTTCAAGACCCAACTGGATGGTTCTCCAGTCAACCTGGTCTGACTCTGTGGATGACCTTGCTTATACAGAAGATTAGACCAGAAACCTCTGGAGTTCCCTCAATGCTGAATTTTCTTGTGATCCTATGATCCTGCTGACTTTCAGCTTCTATATGTCCCTCCACCTGTTAAATAACTTTGACTTTGGCATTGCAATAAGCACCATGTTTCTATATTCTTGAACTCAAGTGAAATTTACTGCAGGGTAGGGCTCTGAAGAGCAGTATTTTCAGTTTATTCAGTAGACATATGTTGCCATGTTTTGAGAAACAGGAATTATGGAAGGCCCTTTGACCCCAGTTTGGATTACACAGAGAAACTGAAAGGGTAAAAAAAGATACCTCTTTGTATTGTTTTGAATATAGAAAATTCATTTAAGAATTACTTGAGTCCCACACTGTATGAAGAACATAAAAGTGAATATTAAACATGTAGCTTTAGATATCTGAACTTATTACTAAGAGGATTTTACTGCTACTTTAGGAATTTCAGTTATTGATATTTGTTTAGGGGAAAAAGTCAAAATAAAGCATGAGAACAGTAAGAGATTTTTCCCCCAGTACTATGAGCTTGTTGATATGACAGAGTATGTAAATGACAAGCTGTCTCTTCGGGTTCACAGAATTTGGCTAAATATATCGTTAACGGGTAGAAGACGTAAAGTATCCTCAAGAAATATCAGCTTTAGTTTTAAAATTGTGGTTTTATATGTGACCCGAAAAAATGAAAGACAGATTTATAAGCTTATATGATGCAAGAGTAAAGAAACAGCTACAAATTGGAACTTGTGTCATCTGGTTGTGTGTCCCTGTGGTATTTGAAGGTCAAATTGCAGTGAAAGCTGTGGCTCCATCAGCCAGAATTCCATGTAGGAGGACAAAAGATAAAAGCAGCTACCCCACTCTATCCAGGGATCTGGCACAAATGCTCTGCTTACTAATAGAGATACTGAAGGACACCCAAGTACAAATGAAAAGCAGTCAGATTCCTCCTGATGTTCCCCTGCTAAACCTTGATGTCTGTAATCTGGGGATAGTATGCTCTCCCCTGCTTAGAACCTGACCATTGCTCCATACCATCTGGATCATAGATTCAGGTCTATCTCCTCCTATACCTGCCATCCTTTGCTTATGAAAGAACAGATTAATGCCACAGACAAGGTTTGAGGTATAGGAGTACATACAGGGGAACTTGATAAATATTATTTGTCAATTGCATTGGTTAATTTCTGTGATTCAGCCAGTAAGTATAAGCAAAACTTGTAACCACACATTATACAGAAAGTGTGGACAAATTTCTTTACTGTAAGATACAATATTGAGAAAATGGAAATTATTTTAATCGTCAGTGGTTAAACTGCATGTCAAATTTTCATCTGTATGTTAACCAAGAGGTTGCGGGTTGCACCTACACAGAATGTCCTGCTCTTCCTTCTGGAGAGGAATGCCTTACATTGTTCCACCATTTTTTTCTGTTGTGAGCTATACCTGAAACCTTACTCTCTGTTGTGAAGACCTATTAAGCTGGACCCTCCCCATCAGGCTATGCATTTCAAGGGCATATATGGACTAAAATTTATCTGTAGAAAATTGACATTTTTAAGACTGTTGTGAAAGCTTGTTGACATCAGCTGCCACATGGAAATATTCATATTGCATAACCAAATGAGAAAGAACCTGGGTTCAGAGTTGGCCTCAATGGCAACTCCTGAAAGGTTGTTTGGCTCTGTGCTTTCTGAATGACAAGCCATCATTACATAATAAAGATGTGTGCCGACCACTAAAGCACTGCAAGTGTACCAGATCTCTTCTCAGAATGCTTGCCAAAACTGCATGCATTTTCTCATTGTTGATATAATTAACTAGTGTAGACAGTGCAAAGCAACTTTGGAACATATTCTCAAATACATACATATCTATATCCTTGAGCACATCAATTTTTTTCTTTTTCTTATTTACCCATGGAGATAAAAGCAAGGACATGATAAGATCTGTGAACCTTCATGAGACTTTTCATAGCTGAGGTACATTAAGGTGTAAGCTTAAGATGAGGCCAGCTGAGCAATAGAGACTTGACTTTAACCAAAATCTATTTAAGCATTAAATACTTTCTCCCACTTTTTTTCTTTTTCCCCAGAGATTACATAAAGTTAATGATTCTATAGATTACATTTCACATTACATAAGAAAATTACAGGACAACAGCTATTTTACCAAACAGCGACTGAGCAGTCTCCTGGAGGCAAGCAGAATTTGCATCCCTTTGTTAGCTGATGCACTGGAGATGCTTTTTCTACAGGCACTGTGCCATGAGCATCTATGCCAGGTCTACTGAAAGGCAGTGTCTGTAAGATCTAACAAGACTGCCCAGTCATTGTCTTTGGCTACAAAATGCTTCAGAAAAAGTTCATAACTCTTCTGGAGAATTTCAGTGCAGTAATGTCAGAAGACGAAATAACATTTAAGAAAAACCGTAGAGAAAATGAATCTGGAATTTCATTTATTTTCCCAGTGATCCCAAAGACCAAGAACATAAGTGTTAACTAGAAACAATGCACCTTAATCAAGGCTGGGATAAACAGAAGTAATGTCAATCTAATGAATAAAAAAAAAATATTTTTTTAGCATAGATGTGTATAGTTTTATTTCCAGTGAATGTGTTCTGTTTGATGTGCTGATGAACTTAAACTTATTGATGTTGTACTGAGATTAATCATTTTCAAACTAAACATTTTGAAAGAACTGATTCCTCTTCAATGATGAGAGGTCACTGTATTACATTATTTTCCACTGTCACATTATTTTACATTGCACCTACTTCCTTTGTCTGTGGCCTCTTGAATCCATAATTATACATGTGTGGTTTATTGCTATAAAAGTTATTTAGAACCTTCAGTACATAAAGTTTTGCTATCTCTCAGAGATTCCTATAGAGCACCTTGCATCTTCAGCTTCAAGTGTTTAATTCAAATCCTTGTAAAAGTAACAGAATTCTATTGACCAGATACATATTTTTGTAACAGATTTTCATGACCCACTGAGGATTCGGGGACTGTCGGTCAGAAATCAGTTTTACTGCTTTACTTGCCAAATGTGTAAATATTTTTTCAACTGTTTGGATTTTCTTTATCATATTGATTATATCATAGTCCCATTCGCCTATTATTTTAAAGGACAAGTGCAGACATGGGAGCAAAACCGTTTCTTTCTAACAGACCAGTAATAGGAGTGTGTTCAAAGGACTACAGATTTAATACTGTCTAACAAGACACTGGGGACATAAATATACTGTGGTGCTACATCATGTATTAAATAAAAAGATCGTTGGGTTAAGTGAAGTGATGAAACACAAATGAGATCCTTTCACATGCAATAGATTTCCCATTATTTTTTCATGATAGGTCTGTATATCAGAAGCTGTTATTTGTGTAGTTTGATTATAGACACTAAAATATATGAGTGTATTTAAATTTTCTATGGTATGAGAGAATATGACCAAAAATTACTGACAGAATTGCAGTTCAATAAAGCATGACTATGAAAAATCATTTTGAGAATTTAGGGCTTGCTTGTTTCTTCCATCACTGTTGCCATTTGTACACTAGAAATTAGTATTGCAAGAAAAAATTTATTTCAATTAAGAAGGTTTTCTAACCTTTGTACATATATCCCATCACATATATCTATAAAGTTACTTTTCAACTCTGACTTAGGAGAACTAAGAAACACTCAAAAATCTCGGAAGTGTTTAAATAATGGTGACGCTTAAAATGAAGGATTTAACAGGCAGAAACACTCAAGCTGCATTTGTGAGGCTGAGGAGCAGGTTTACATGATAGCAATTGTCTTTTGTGGTGTTTACTTAAAATCAGCACCTACCCAAAGGTATTGATTCTCTCACATTACAGGTTTCCAGAGAGGGAAAGTTTCCTATACTCTTTATAAAGCCAATGCAGTAAAGCAGGTGCATAACAAAGGCACTCCCATTCCTCCCTTTCTATTCTGACAGCCTTTTGCTTCCACTGAAAGTACGAGCGATAAATATGAAATGCTAGCTGCTTTTACACACGCTGGATTCAGACTGCTGGTCATCTGAAGCTGCTGGGCTTTTAATGCAGTATTATAGCGGTGCACTTCTGCTGCCCTCTTTTCTCCAATAAGTGCCTCAGTGTCACTCAGGCTCAGCACACTGAGCTGGAGGTTTTCCTGCATATGTACATTACCATCAAACAAGTAGGCAAAAGATGGGGTTCACCGCATTGTTTTTAAAAGTCAATTTAAAATCCCTTAATACATGTAACTTTTAGATGTCCTATACTGAAGAACAATATGAAACACGTTAGGTGCAAAATTAAATGTGTATATCCAAATTGCTTTAAATCTAAAGCCATTATTTTTGTCCTTCAGGAACAGTATCTCACAGTACAATTGGTGCCACAATAAGAATGTCTATGAGGTTAAAGGCTGAATTTGCCTTCATTTGAAAATTCTTTGGAAAAGTACTACACACATATCCTCATCTCCTCTGTACCTTTAAAAAAAATAATTAACTTCTGTACTTATAAGAGTGAAAAACTGTTGTTCCAGTTTTACTAATGAAGAACCAACAAATTTAAGGGATTTAATACTTGCTTTTTTAAAAATTTTTCTTGCATATATCAGAGGAATCCTTTGTCATTTTCTACATTGTTTTATCAGGGCATTGTAGCCAAAATAATGATATTGAGAAGAAGAATAAGGAGAAGAAGGAAATAGTAAAGTTCCTCTAAATGCACTTTATTTATTCTCCTTTAATATCAGATATCTACACTATCAGCAGCTGCAGCTTATCTGATTGTTTAGATTCCCTACTTAATCTCTTGCACTATTAGGATGCAATTCATTCATGCCAATTTGATGTCTTAAATAGGTCAAATGAATCAGGCCTTTGAAGTGTCTGTTTCTTCACATCGTCTTTGAAGGAAGGTTAGGGTAACTGTCTCAGATATACCAATCAGGCCACACAACAAAATTTAGCACACAAATATCGTTTTTCTGGCAAGATGTTAGAAGGAAAGCACTCATCTATATTCAAGCAAAAAAATCCCAAATAATAGGAACAATTATTTAAAATGTTGTTCTATTACACTCCAAAATATTTGCATAAAAATCAGTTCTAAAAACCCCTTTCTCAGCATTAACATTATGTTGTTACCTTAAAGTATAATCACACATGAATATCCTCAATGACTAGTCACCATTACTTTTTCATACTATCATTCATTTTAATTTTGTTTATATTTGATTTATATTTGGTAGGCCATAGACATTTGTGATACGGTTTTATGTGAATCATTACGTATAAATACTCTAACATGAAGTTTTTACTTGGAATGAGCTTAATCACAGTTCATTTTAACCTACAATCCATATTTGTATTGTTAACTGGAAACATGTAATATTTAGTAGTAATTGACTTGGGGAAAATAAATGTACACTACCGCTGTAGTTGTTCTTTTCAATAATTTGTAATTATTCTGATAAAAATCCCCTTTCATCTCCTTAGAGTGTAAAACATGTAAAATGGATTACAGTGATTTAAACAAAATGGTTTATATTAAATTAGATTGATAGCATGGATGCAATTCTCCTCAGGTACTTAGGTAGCGTCTCTTTAAGCATCACTCCTTCGAATGAGATTTCTTCAATCATTATTAAGGTGATAACACCACAGTAATCTTTTATCATTTTCTTACTCTTTCCCACACCTCACTGAAAAGGATTCACCTTTTTTTCTTCTTTAGCTTTGGTAAGACATGTCTTGGTTTGCTATTATTTTTAGCATAAAAAATCTATGCACGAAATCTATCTTTAAAATGATATTCCAATGTATACAAACATTTATGCACATACTTACATCAATTGAGGATACCCATTGAGT
Organism: Rhynochetos jubatus; assembly: GCA_027574665.1. Taxonomy (NCBI): domain Eukaryota; kingdom Metazoa; phylum Chordata; class Aves; order Eurypygiformes; family Rhynochetidae; genus Rhynochetos; species Rhynochetos jubatus. The sequence goes on along the minus strand of CM050649.1, from coordinate 121,235,345 downwards.
TCAAGGGGACCTTTTCTAGGAGTCAACTTAAACACATAATGTTTATTTGTAGGATCAGCAAGACTCACTAGGAGATTGATTCTGAAGCTCAGATATTTTCTTTTAAGCAAATGAAATGATGGAAAAATCTTTTTACTTTTCTCACCTTTAACTTCATCAGAATATTTTTTCTTAGGCTTAGGTATTTATCACTGTATGATGTTTTCTGTAATGCAAATGAATCCCATAACTTTTCTCTAAAGCCTTGTGGATTTGTCAACCTTTTTTACAAGTATGGCATCAGAACAACATATCCATACTTATGTGACAGAAATTTTCAAAAGAACTGATTTTCAGATAACAAACACTGAGCACTTTTTGGTAAAAACAACTATAACTCTCAGTGGAGTTGAGGAAAACAAACTACTTCTATCTACTACTATGAATAAGATATTCCCCCTGAAATGTTGCACACTCACATATGCAGAAGATCACCCATTATTTTTTGTTAGTAAGATTCTTCAGCTGTGTCAGGTCCTTTGTAAATTAATACCTTATATTCAGGAACAATACATTCCGTACCTCTGAGGTTACTGCCCTGCTTCTTCTAAGCCCTTTGGTGATCATCTAGCAATATTGCTGCAGAAATTGTTGTTTTGTAAGTATTTAATATGTGGATTTTTTTTCCAATTTTCCCTTTGATATTCATTAATATTGAAATCGTTCTTCACATCATTTCATAATGTTAAAATCTGACCAGCCACCTTTCATTTAACATTGTCTAATTATTTTGTCCAGAATAAAAACCAGATACTATTTTCAAAACATTGTTCCTTTTGTTTTTCTGAAGTGAATTTTAGTTCTTTCATACAGCATATTCGCTACAGAAGCTTGGATTCTGTCTTTGCTGGTAAAAACCATACTGTTTAATCTGCTCTGCCAAATGCACACCACATGATTGAAATTGCTGGACTTCTTTTTAACTTTTTTCCCCCATGTCCTCTTTTGTGTCTGTCTCTGAATAACTGTTGCAACTGCTTTATGGTACCTTACTAGAAAAACAGTCCCTAACAGGTCTGATTCCTCTAACAGAAGTTTCCCCATAACATGGAGTATTCATATGTTCAGGGCTCAAAACTTCTCCAGTCTGACTTTTTCTTTTTTCTTTTTTCTTTTTTTTTTAAGTCTCGGTGGTGTATTTTGCCCACACTACTCAGTATCTGTATCATGGAGCCCATCGTCGCCTTGTGGCAAAGCATTGGTCTAAATACAGGCCTTTGATTATGGTCAATCATGGTTTCAAGGCTTGCAATTCATTAGTAGTAATTTAGGAGGAAGTATGGACCCATCCTGAGAGCAAGTTCAGTTGACTTGAATGGAAATACCTGCCTTTCAGTTTTTGTTTAGGATTTTTTTTAGGATCACATACGACTATGTAAGGTATGGCTGCAGTCTTAGCTAGCAAGGTCTAACATTTGATTCTGTCTTGTATGTTATGCCGTCTGCAGTCTGTATGAGAAGAGCTGTCCTGGTATTCTTCCTTGCTGTGTTAGTAATACTATTACCTGTAACTTGGAAACAAATCTTGCAGAGCTGTGATTGTACTTAGTGTCAGTATCAGAAGTGTGTGTCGCTGTTACACCTGGGACATACTTGGTGGTAATTTGCTTTGCCCTAGGAAGTTGAGTTTAGAAGAGATGCAATTATTAGATTGCTTAAAGAAATCAATCCATATTGTGGAGCATCTAACTGAGTTCAGGAAGCATATTTTCCTTTTACTTCTATTGATCAGTGGTCAATAATACATAATTGTGACAAATGATAAAGGAGTTTAAATGATCAGATGAACTGCTGAGAGATTGCTGCCTGATGTACATTCCTAAAATAAAAAGTCATTATTTCTTTGTGCAACCTTATCATTACAGGGCAGTCAGTGTAGTACTACTGATGTATCTGTGTCTTACAGCTTCTTATACAGGCATCTTAGGTAGGTTATCATTGTGAAAACAATCAATACAGCCTTGAGAAAAAAAGGGAGAGGAGAGGAGAGGAGAGGAGAGGAGAGGAGAGGAGAGGAGAGGAGAGGAGAGGAGAGAGGAGAGGAGAGGAGAGGAGAGGAGAGGAGAGGAGAGGAGAGGAGAGGAGAGGAGAGGAGAGGAGAGGAGAGGAGAGGAGAGGAGAGGAGAGGAGAGGAGAGGAGAGGAGAGGAGAGGAGAGGAGAGGAGAGGAGAGGAGAGGAGAGGAGAGGAGAGGAGAGGAGAGGAGAGGAGAGGAGAGGAGAGGAGAGGAGAGGAGAGGAGATAGTGCGTGCTAAACAATCTCTCTGCCATTAGCTTGTGGCAGAACTAGAAAATAAGTGACATAGAAGAATAACATTAGAATACAGAGAAAGAGGTGGGAGAAATAAATGTCATTTATAGAGCTGCTGAAACAGCTTTAGCCAAGATCTCATGAAATTATGAAACCTTCTATAAAGGCTTAAGTTTACTGATAGGACAAATGAATAGTGTGCCATTCACTGGCCATGCATTCAATCATTAAATGAATGGTCAAACTACCTTCACAGGGCTTTTAATCAATGTGTTCCAGTTCACAGATAGAAAATATTTAAGTATATAGACAGTAATTTATGAGAGCTCAGCTGACTGGTGGCAATTTATTTATCTTCAATGACTCTTACTGTTCAATTACATGCTCATATCCTAAACTGTGTTTTGCAGTGACTTGTATCACCTTGATATTAAGCAGAATAACATGTTCCAATACAAACTGCCTTACCAAAAACATTACCCGGGATCATATGTAATAACCAACGGATACCTGGGAAACACTTTGTTTGCAAGGCCTTCATTTCCAGTTGGGCTATTCAGCTAAGACCAAGGTCTTCCAGATTTACTCCTGAGATGTGTCCAAGCACTTAGTTATCTTGCCACAATTGACTTGTAGGTCATATCGGTCACCACAACTCTAAGAGAAGAGCAACTAAATAATTTCTGGGAGATTATGACCTCCTCCTTTTCTTTATGTCAGACCAGAATTGACTTATAGGGACATTTATACACATTAGTCTAGTGAAAAGTCAGCACTGTGAAATGACTGGTCTAGAATGGAGTCAGAATTGGATATGTCATACTTTACACAAGTGGTGTCTGCAAGACTCTAACTGTTACTGGAATCTGGAGAGTCATGTCATTCTCCAAGACTTACATTGATCAGCAGTTCTCAGATATTATATTTGTCCTAGTTCACACACATATAACTTGCAATTCTAAATCAAAATCTCCATTTCTGCAAAATATAATTTAGTCAATAAAAGCAGCATAACAACCAAAACATTATCAAACATCTCTACCTTCTTATCTTCAGAACAGGAACCCTGGTAGGGCAGGCTTTTGTTTAATTTCCTGCAGATATTTTGTCTGTACCAACTTTGCTAGATTTATGCCACTAAAGAAAAATATCTATGAAGTTAAAAATGTCTTCGCCTAAATTTGTAAATCTAGGTCCCCTTTGTAGTCAGCAAAGCGAAACAATCAATTCTTGGGTAGGATTAATCTCTTCTTAAATTAGAGTTCTAAACTAGGTCAGATGAAAAAAGTAAAGGAAATACTGTGTTATTCAGACAGTGTAGTATAAAAGAAGCAAAATAGCCTTGAATGCAGAAGCTGTGGAAGTTGTGAAGATTTTAATTCAGGTGAGCTCCACGCCATCTCTTCTGAATCTGGGAAAGCTTACTTCTGTTGACACCTTTCCCTGATGAGAATAATTTCATGTAACTGTTTCTTCTGTAACTTTCTTCTGATAAATTCCAGCTGTTACAAAGCTAGATTTGTAATTTAAGAGGTGTAGGAGAAAGGATCTCTAAGGTTAAAGATTTGCAATGTTATCCTATACATATGGAAGTGACACCATTGTGTTATCCTTGGGACCAAAACCCATGAATTAAAACTATTTTATATGTAACTGTACTATTTTATGTGTAACACCAATGTTTTCCTGTCTAATATGAATTAGCACAATGAAATACAGAATATCTTAATGACTTGTTCACACAGAGTGGTCAGAAAACATTTTTTTCTCTGTATTATGAACACAACCTCCTATGAACCACACCACTTATAGAGTGATTTTCCAATAAATGATAAGGAGGAGATCAGTCACTGTCTCTTCCATATGACATCATATGATAAGAAACTGTACTGTGTTAGTCATTCCATGTTTCACCCAAGCAAAATGCTAATTGGTATTTCTATATTTAGTCACAAGTTAAAGGAAGGAAAAGTCCCATCTAGTTGAAGAAAATTACAACAAACAAAATAGTGTTTGCAATATATCCTTGGATGTTTGGAATTAATTGAAAAACGTGACTAAAAGTGCGAAGAGGCAAAAGGGAAGAAGCACTCATTAGTACAAAGTAAAAAAGTAAAAAAGTAGACTTATCAACATCATGTATACAGTATATATACAGGTTAGTATACCTCTCCATTTCAGGAAGGTGTATTAAAAAGGATGCAAATAGAAATGTGTGTTTCTCAAGAAACAGATAACATTATGTAACACAATGTGTTTACAAAACAATACATTGAATATATTACTCAAGTGAAAATCAATTTGCTCAGAAGCTCTGAAAATACTACCTTTTATTGACCCACTTTATTTTGGTGATTAAATGTTGGCAACTGTATTTTAAAATCTTTCCTATCATTTGCCACTTAAGGGTGGTTGTTTATTTGTTTGGGTTTAGCTGTTGCTTCTAAATGACAGATCATGAATGGAATGAAAGTATCAAAAAGTCTTAACTATATTTTCACTTGATTCAGAATTTTGCCTTGATATTGCATTACGCAGATATAGAATCATGAAAGCATCAAATGGCTTATGTTGGAAGGGACCTTAAAGATCATCTAGTTCCAACTCCCCTGCCATGGGCAGGGACACCCTCCATGAGACCAGGTGGCTCAAAGCCTCATCCAGCCTGGCCTTGAACACTTCCAGGGATGGGGCATCCACAGCTTCTCTGGGCAACCTGTCCCTGTGCCTCACCACCCTCTCCAGGAAGAATTTTTTCCTGATATCTAATCTAAATCTACCTCTTTCTGTTTAAACCCATTCCCACTTGTCCTGTCACTACAGGCCCTTGTAAAAAGTCCCCCCCACATCTTTCTTGTCAGCCCCCTTCATGTACTGGAAGGGTGCAATAAGGTCTCCTCAGAACCTTCTCTTCTCCAGGATGAACAAGACCAACTCTCTCAGCCTGTCCCCACAGGAGAGGTGCTCCAGCCCTCTGATCATCTTTGTGACCCTGCTCTGGACTCGATCCAACAGGTCCATGTCCTTCTTATGTTGAGGGCTCCCGAAGAGCACAGGTGGGGTCTCATGAGAGCAGAGTAGAGGGGGAGAATCCCTTCCCTCGACCTGCTGGCCATGCTTCTCCTGGTACAGCCCAGGATGTATCATGGTGATACAGCACCCCCTTGGCTTTCTCTTTCTGGGCTGCCAGCACACACTGCCCAGTCATGTTGAGCTTCTCATCCACCAGTACTCCCAAGTCCTTCTCCTCAGGGCTGCTCTCAATTCATTCTCCACTCACCTTCTACTTGTGCTTGGGATTGCCCCTACCCAGGTGCAGGACCTTGCACTTGGCCTTGTGGAACTCTATGAGGTTGGCACAGGCCCACCTCTCCAGCCTGTCCAGGTCCCTCTGGATGGCATCCCTTCCCTCCAGTGTGTTGACCACACCACACAGCCCAGTGTTGTCGGCAAACTTCTTGAGGGTGCACTCAATACCACCATCCATGTCACTGACAAATATGTTCACAGATTCACAGAATGGTAGGGGTTGGAAGTGGCCTCTAGAGAGATCATCTAGTCCAACCCCCCTGCCAGAGCAGGATCACCCAGAATAGATCACAGTTAAACAGTACCGGTCTCAACACCAACCCCTTAGGAACACCACTTGTCACTGGTCTCCAGTGACTCTTTGAGTGTGGCCATCCAGCCAAGTCCATATCCATGGAGTGGTTCAGCCATCAAATCCGTGCCTCTCCCAGTATAGAGACAAGGATGTCATGTAGGACGGTGTCAAATGTCATATGAAAGACAGCTGAGAAGCATGCTGAAATAATTCTTGTGAGAATAGAAGAAAAATTACAGACACAGAATAATTTCATTATGTAAGCATAACCACCACCACCTGTAACTGCAAACATCCCAGATATCCTGCAATTAACGTGGCAAGTTGAACCATGTAGGAGCACTGTAGTTTTCGTAACAATTTTGTTACTTTATTCTGCATGCAAATATTTCTTCTTCAAATTCGCTTTGCTGCAGTACTTCAGGATTTATGAGTGCAGAAATCCCACTGAAGTTCAGGGAGATTTCAGTATCTACAAATTCCCTTGCTGCTTCTGGGTGCTGGAAAGAATTAAGTTTTATTGATGATGGTGGTATTCATGAATGCTATTGAAACTGACTGTAACAACAAAAAAACCCCAAACAAACAAAAAAAATTCTTCATAGCTCCCAATACACATAAAAATCCTGCCTTGAACAGTTCCTACCCTCCCATTAGCAGTTAGATTATATCCAAAAAATTAGTAGGTTATGAAGACAAAATTGTGGAAGAAGCATAACAATTTATATATTATATAAATATCTGTGTAGTATGACAGGTAGTCAATATTTTAATTGAAAAGTAGTATTCCCTTTTAACAAGTATGGCATAGTAAACAGAGATATTTTTTCCTTTTATAAAAATTCTTATTTCCAATTAGTATTAATATTAATTATTTAAAGATAATAAACTAATTTTTGAAAGAAATTAAAAAGAGAAAAAATATTATACTATATTTCATACAAGAATCAATAAATCATTTTTTGGCAATAGTTCTATATATTTATTGTCTTTATTAGAATAGTCAATTATTACTACAATAAATTGTATGGTAATAGCATGTATTAGCCACATTTATGGATTCATGAGATCTCTGTGATAGGAAATGTAGAAAGTACAGAAAGATGGTCTACACTTATAAGATAAAACAGCTAGACATAGACACCTAGATGAAGAGGGACAATAAACAGCATAATACTACTGACTGTAGTAGATTGTGTATTTTGTAATTGTTATATAAACATTATATATGTAAAAATATGACGTTAAGGAGAGAAAAAAACCAATGTTCCTTTAGTTAAATACTCCACTGCATTTCCTAGGGAAAATTTATTTCATGACTAATGAATCGATAGTATATACATTAGAGTATGCTGACAACATGATAAAAAGAAAATTCTTCTCTTTTTACAAGAACATTCTCAAGGACCATCAGTGTTCAAAGGTCCCTTAATGACTTCTATTTTTTTCTGAGAAAAGAACCCCTTCATTTTGGTATCCAAGAAAGATTCTGGAAGTTCTTGATCTAAATATAAGAAAACACAATATCGTGGGGTTTTTTCTTCATCTTCTACATTTTCAGACAGGAGTCTTTAAGCTTTCTCACATCATCATCTTCTGTTGACAATCCCTGATAATATCTATATAACCACCCTTTTTCCTTAAAACTCTTAAATAGGCATGCAGATGTACAGAGACGGAGGGTGGTTGGTGTATAGGCTTAAATACATCGTTGCTTCTCTGTACTCTCTGTTGTGTCTCATTATATACTTGAATAGTAACTTCTTTGAGAAAAAAAAGAAAACCAACTTGTTTCAGGTCATGTCAGACTCATGATCCATGAAGTATTCAAAAGCTTTCTGGTAATAAATAATAACAGCATCAATGATAATAAGCAGGATACATTCTAAAGTGCTTGAATCTTGCCCTTATTTTGTAACCTAAAAGTCATATGGTAATGTGATTTTTAAAAGTTCAGTATGTATGCTTTTCCCATTAACCATGGTGAAATGATGTTTCTGTCATGGCAGCAATCTTTTTGTCTGAGTTTCCTTTCACACCTTTTCTAGTTAATGTCTTCAGCATTAGAAGCTACTTAGGTCCAATGAGTAACTCCAGTAATACGGCTCCACCTATTTAATCTGGTATTCCTAAAAAATAGGCGTATGTCAATACAAAGTTATCAATTAATTTATTTCAAAATTACCAATTAATTTCTTTGGATATCTTGATACCCTGTGAGTACTGTATTTAATTCATCCAATTGAAGTTCCCTATACAATCACATGCCATTTATTTTTAATACTTACTTTTCATTCTTCTATAGCCTGTGCTTATGGGCTATTAAACACAACATTTATATTTCCCATCGTTTAGAGTGTACAGTGAAACCATGTATTTGATTTAGGTTATAATGGAATTTTGAAAAACATGTTTTTAATGGAATACTTTTCTGTGTATATCTTACCTTTTATAAAGTGCTACAATTCCAGCTCAAGGTCTATTTCTGAGTCCTGTTGTTCCAATACAAGGAGAGGAAGGCCATCGTCTATAGTGATAAAGAAATGAATAAGTTTGTCCTTGGCCTGTCAGAAGAATTTTGCCTTGTATAGGGCTATTTTTACCTCATTGGAAAGAATATTTCCTGCTTCATAATTATCTTTCAATATCTTCAGCATACGTCTTTAAACATTTTAATACATATCATACGATACCCATTTTAAGATCCGTAATAAATTTGCACTTAAAATAGTTTAAACTCACAGAATTGTGTTGGAAGAGGACATTGTGCTGCACCAATTTAATTTCTACTTAAAAAGTGAATTGACTGGTTCAAGTCACTGATAATAAAATACAGTATTCCACAGCTTCTGTGCTAGATAACCAAGCAGTAATTGCCTAAAATAATAACAAGGTCTGGTTTTTATTTTTAATTTGACCCTAATTTCATAGCAATCATCAGTGGCCCATTGTCTGGGTCACAAAAACCTGGTCCTGCACTGTTGCCCCCATCAACTGCAGCCACCTGATGAACAAAGTGATTCAGTGATCCCTTCTGTGCATGCTTAGAAGGCAAATCACAGTGAAGGTGAACTGGAAGGCTATTTATTAAGTGGTAAAACTGCTCCAACTTTTGAACAAGCACTTCTGTCCATGGCAGAATATTTCCCTCTTTATTTAATTGTTTATTGGGCAGCTAATCCAGCAAAAGTTTTTTGTTGCTTTGACTGCCTTGGTTTGAACAAACAGAAACCTGAGTCATAAATAGTACTTTTATTTTGAACTAAACAAAATATATTTGTTTTTCATTTTGAAAAAAAAAAAAAAAATTGTCCATCACAGTGCACATACATACAAAACAAGAAATTGGGGAAAAAAAAAATCCTGCTATAGCTAATTGGAAAATAACATTTATTCACCTGAGGAAGAAAATAACAAGAACTATAGAACTTTTACTTCTGCCTATAGAGGTTACAATTTGATGTCACAGATTTCCCTTATTTTGTGTTAACATGTTTCATGGTTGTTCATCACAGTTATGAAAAGCTTAATTTCAAGGATAAAATCATAAATCCTAGGTGACATAGGATTCTACATTAAAATTAAAATATTCTACCCTCCAGGAGAGATACATAAATTATAAGTTTTTTCAATATAATAAAATATATTTTCCAAAATGAAAGATTTTTAAAAATATAATTTAATATTTTAAATTGAGTGTGGAATTGAAATCAAAAGACTGGAGTTCTTATTAAAAAAAAAAAAAAGAATATTCTGATTGTTTCTTTTCACATTTACAAGAAATTGAAGAAACAGTCCATGAAAACAAATCTCAGAGTCATTTTTAGAAGTAGAAAAGATTGCTTCCTTGTTCTGCTCTCTTTTCAATTTGCAGAGAATCCCTCTTCACAGAATTATGAATTTTTACTATTAGAATTACAAATTTTCATTTATTCAGACATATAAATCCCTGATCCAAATGTTTCATAAAAAAAATAAAAATTAAATATCTCATTTTATAAAGCACATAGCAGACTTCAATTGTTGGTTCCAGATGCCGGAAGTACTTCCATAGCTGGTCAGGAAGTACAGCTATGATAATAGTAGATATCCAAGACAGGGGAATGGCCTTTGTATTTCTCACAGAGAAACATCTTCTCAAAACATGTTGAAGACATGGCACATGAGTTCAAGTTCTGTCCACATTTTAAATTCCTTGAAGTTTGTTCGTGCATACAGTCTGGAGCTTTGAAGACATTTGAGGAATAAATCAAACTGCATGTTTTAGGATACCCATACAGAGAAAATTCATCATGTTTTCTAGAGAAGACAGGCTACAAGAACAATTTTATGGAAATTTATTGTCATTCTTGCCTAAAGAGTTGACCTTGAAAAAAGTCCTTAAGGACACAGACTGTTTTTTCAAGGGCTCAACACTAATACACTAAAAAAGATGATTGCATTAAAATGAAAGCTAAATAATGGTTTCTTAATAGACTGCAGACAATATTAGTTAATTTCCTTTTAGAAAAATACAGGACTTAATACAAATATACATAAAGTTGTAGACCAAAAGCTGCGTGCAAGTGAAATCCATTCTTAACTAAGAAAACTTTTAATTTCAAGGTTTTTTTCCCATCCAAAGCAACTGATTATGGAGCGATACACCAGCCTGCTACTTTGTAGACATAAAATGATAATAATTTCATTGTTGCAGAATATACTATCAGGTAACATCCATTAAATTACACTTTTAAGTGAAATTACACCAGGTTGTACTATAACCCCTGGTGGACTTACTATAAAATGCAGTATCATATTTTATTAACTATTGTCTAGCAAAATTTTGTATAATTGAGGAATATTGTCCTATTATGTGTTAAAATTCTACTGAAGCTCATCCATCTTTTCTCTATTCGAATATGGTATCTATTGTAGAAATGTGTTCAGTGATTAATTTTGGCAAAAGGCAGTGAACATTTAGATACATTTAAATTTTAGGCCTCTGCCTATGCCCAAGACATCTTTTAGGAATGTGCAAAAACATTTAGAAGGATTCTAAGTCTCTATTTAAAAAATGTGTCTAAACCCATTATGAAATCCATCAAAGATCAACACAAATTATTTTTGGAAAACATTGAACTTCAGTTTTATGCACTACGAGGCATGGAATAAGACGTGAAGCTTCAGCATCTGACAGAGTACAGGGCTGAGTGCAGTTAAGAAAGTAACAATTCTAATCAATTTATTCAAACTGGTACTGTCTGGCTCATACTGACACATTGGTCTGTACGCAGAAATGAACACTTACAATTATATGTCATTGAATGCCAATGAAAGTTGATCCCTTTGGCACCATATTTCATCTTTTGGGTCCTCATTTAATATCTGTTGAAGTTTCAGTCTATTTTTCAAAGATATCTTTGGGTACCCTCATTGCAGCCATCTTCGCCTTGATCCACATCAGAAAAATCTCTCTAGAAAAGTCCTGAGCGAACAGAGGCTTTAGATGGTATCGCTGGTGCTGAGGAATAGATGAAGACACCAGTCTATTGTCAGAACTGAGCTGTCACATCTATTCTGCTACAGACACGCATGCTAGAGCACAGCTATCCACTGCAAATATGAATTTAGGTCCAGTCTTCCCTGGGGCAAACTGAGTAATCACGTCTTCTGGTTGAGAGGCTTTAAATAAACACAATGAACTATTCATAGCAGCACCCTACAGCCTCATTCAAAAGTTTTTGTACAGAAAGTTAAATGTTCCTTATTGAGCTACTAGAAGGAATCCTTTGGAGGGAAAAAATATTTACTAGCAACTGGGTTGTGTTTCTAACACCATAGAAATCATAAGGAAAGTATTCAAAAAGAGCAATTGTGCTATAGACCAGATTTGGTTTTAGAACCAAAGCAGCTGATTTTCCTGCCTTCTCATCACAATGTGCTGTGCACTGTCCAGATGATGTTAGCAACATCATCAGTCTGGATGTTAAATAGGGTGTTGTCTCCAGTTTTACTTGTTTTTGTTTGTTTGTTTTACTTCTGCTGATGAAAAAAGCCCACCCCAAACAGAATATGGAAAAAGAAATAAAAGCACTATTAAATGTTTTTGTAAACTGTATATATTGTCTGTTGCTTTTCCTTTGATACTGTATCCAAGTGCACTAAAAAGAGTAATAAAGTGCTGATGCAACATAAAATTCTTTATAATGGAAATATATATTTATTTTTAAAGACCCTCCACTTATAGATTAAGACGTGAAAAAAGGAACTGTCAGCTTTACAAGAGGAAATAAAACGTAAATCACAGTAGCCACAAAGTTTAAAATCTTTGCTGTAACTAAAATGTTGTATTCTTTTGACAGATCTGGGGAATTTTAGTGGCCGGACAAGAAGTGCTGTCTCTGTACGTGAAGGTCAAGGAGTTGTTCTGATGTGCTCCCCTCCTCTTCATTCGCCAGGTACAGTAGGCTGCAGCTTGCATACACACTGGTCCTTTACAGTTTGCTCATTACTGAGTGCTCAGTGTTGTAGATACAACATGAATTTGACTATGGAACTTCACAAATGAAATATTCACCATTCTGCTGACAGTTTTTGGAGCACCAAAGGAGTAATTAGCACTCATATACTGCAAATCCCACTGAACGGTGGCAGCATTTCTGTTACAAGATTGTCTTTATTCCCAGCACAAAACTCAAATGTAACAGTTATCTCCATGCCACCAGTGCTGAATATGATGCCTTGAGGTCACAGAAGATTTCTTTTAGAGTTTAGGAGCCTTCAGAAGTTGTTCCAAATGTCAGTGTTAAGACACTGTTGTTGAATACAAATTGTCTTTTGTTTTCAGTAGTACAGCCATGATTTTGGTTGTTTTCTCTTGCTGTACAGCTTAGTTTCCCATGCAACTGCTTCATTGCTATGTCAGAAATATCATAAATCCCATGAAATGCCTGTGGATTCCTAAATGAAAGTGTAGATATTCCAGAGAGGTTACATTTTTACTTTTCAAATAGGCACTCCTGCAATGTCTGCAGATAGCTAAGTACATTTATATTTGCATATCACATAACACCTGCAGACATGATGCTAGGCAGAATATCTTGTTTTTCAACACATGCAGTATAGCTTATCCTTTTCCTCTTTGCGAAATGAGGTCTCTACTGAGGGGAATTTTTCTTCCTCCAAATTTGAGACCAGGGAAAAAAAGTCATATTGCAGATAATGAAAATACAATCTCCTCTGAGTTTCTGTTAGAGAAATGTATTCAGTTTCTATTTATTCTGTATTACAATTATCAATGTAATTAATGCTTGTTAATTTTTCTGTCCACCTCTCTGCTTTTCTCTCTTCTAGGTAAATTCTTTTTTCATGGTTGCCTTTATAATCTAATAATTCTGAGTTTGACACTACATTCTCTATGTGATATAACTGAGGGCATGATGTTAAGGCTTGATTATGATGAGTAAACAGAGGGAAAAGACATAAGCAGAAAAAGTGAGAGACAGTTTCAACACCCCAGCTGAATCTGATTTCCAAAAAACCCTGAGAGTTTAAGCATAGATGTGTGTCAGTAGTGAAGTAGTTGTAAACGTTTCAACAGCTGTCATTCCACTACATTCATCTTACATGGCATAAAACTGTTTATAAATTTTTCCCTAAAATTATGCTTTTAAATGTGTGTTTATACAAGTTCCAGTGCAATGTTCTACAGTAATCCACACATTGACTTTGATGGTGAAAAAATAAATCTTTCATTTTCATCATCCAGAAAAGTACTGTGAGCCCCTGTTGGCAGATGTAAGCACAACCTCATGTGAATGGGAAGGGGACTTGGTCTACCTCTCTTTTGTTAGTCATGTAGTGCAGAATCACATACAATTTCCCGCCAGCTCCTTACTAGCAAAATACTGAGGGGGTCTAAGTATTTGTGGTACGGGAATGGGACCGCAAGTGGTGTTAGTACCGTGGTTGAAGTCTCCTGGGAAAGGGGAGAGCTACCTCCATCACCTTCCAAAAAATTCCATACCTGGTGATGCTTCAAAAATAAATCATTTCATGAAGCTCTGGCAATAAGCTACAAGACATTAATGAAAGATGACTGCCAGATCAGAGTCAGTTTATGAATAATAGTTTCGGACAAAAGCAGGACTCAAGGGGCAAATGTATGTTTTCAGATCTGAAATTAAGCAGTGAATATGAAACTTCTCTTCCAGCTACAAAACTCTTTTGCAGAGCCGAGGAAATTCAAGTATTTGTGTGCAGGAACATCTAAAATACATTTTTAATTTTTTTTTAAACATTCCGTTTCTGGATATTCCATTATAGTTTCTTTGTTTGATTTGCGAAGATGATATTGTCTTCTAAATAGCCTAAGAAATTTTGACCATTCAGGTCACCTGGGAGACAAACTTTCAAGGGAATACTAAGCTACTGTAGTAGATATATCTAAGATAAATCCTATTTAAAGCATGTTTGAAGTGTGTGAACATCTAACATTAACAAGACCGTGAGTTGTGGGGGGTTTTTTTGATGATAGAGAAGTTTTGGTAGATGAACACTGCAAGCTCCGCTATATTGATTTATTCACATTGATTAGCAACTTTAAAAAGAATTTTCACTTACTTATCCCAGGAGATAAATCCATGATACAATATCAAACCTAATCATTCTCCACAACCTCATAAGCAATTCGTCCTTCAACAGAATCCCATTCCTCAATCTCTGAAGTTAATAAGTACTTATAAACTTGACTAAGAATTTCAGGATTGGCCTTTTTAGAAAATGACAATAGAAATCATTGGAAAAGAAAGATGACAGTGAAAGAACACTATATTAGAAGAGGTATAGGTTTATTAACATGTTTTCAAATAGAAGATAAAATATATCTGTTTGATTAATACCTGCATTCCATTCTTACAGAACACAATTCTAGAAAAACCTGAGTCTTTACAAAACGCCATTGACTAAAAAATACTGCACTAATTTCTTTTGGCAAGAATTTAATCAAAAAACAAGTTTCATATGTATACAGACTTGATTTCTGAATATTAATGCTGTGATATATTATGAAGAGGTAATGCAATAAACAAACAAGCACAAACTTGTCATTTATATAGATTATGTAGTTTTTCATTAGATTTTTGTCCAAATATTTTAAAGAGGAAATAAGAAAAGAAAAAAAGGAACACCTGAAATATGTTCAGAATATTTGCAGTGCAGTTTCAAATGAGATAATTATTTCTTGGGTTTAATAAATGGATTTGTTAAGTTATTGTCATCCTTGGTGAGTAATAGCTGAGCAGCAAAATTAGGGAGGTTTTTGAGAGAGACAGTATCACCTCTTTCAGAATGGTGAAGGAAAATAAGTTCAACAAAAAGGATTTTGTGCAGATTCCTTGTAACAAACAGCTGCCAGCAGATTCTCATCTCATACTTTTCCTGGACCATTGCTCCAAAAAACATGCTGTCTCTGACTTTATTGGGATTTCTGCATCATTTTAATGTGTGTACTCTAGTAGCTTTTCCACTAATACTTTATGTTGTTGTTGCAAATCCTTAAGTTATCCCATGTGAAAGGTATTAATCATGTATGACTTGATCATCCATAAATATGACATTTTATCCTTTTTTTTTTTCTTCTTCTCCATAAGTATAACTTGATTATTCCTCATCCTCCATTAGTTTGTTTTTCTCCAATATGGGTTTTCTAGACAGTTAACTCTTAGGTACCCTTGATAAGTGAGAGGTTCATTAATTACCAACTCCTTAATTAACAAGCTTTGTTTGATGTCTCCATTTTAAAAGGTCTCTACCGCTTTTTTTCCATAAACAGGATTATGGCTTTTCATTGTGGTATTCTAAAGAATGTAAATATAGGGTTTTATTCAGTCATTTAATCATCTTAATTACAAGGTTTACCATAGCGAGATTAAAAATGAATGGAAGATTTCATCCAGATTTACATGTTTCCCTCAGAATTAATACTTTCAGCTGAGCTTTTTAAGGCTTTTATTCAAAGTTTTCAGTATGAGCTTAATGGAGAACAACGATTCCCATTGCTAGAATTAGAACAGCGCTGATGTGCGCAGTGGAAGGCAGATGTGCGCTCACTCCCGCCTCAAAGGGACGCTGTCGTCTGGAGGGAGCATTGCTATGCAATATTTCCACAGCATTTAACATCAGTACAAATGTTAAACTATAACTTTTTAAATCTCTTTCTAAAAGGACAAAGCTATTCTTACCCAGTTTGGCAACCGTGTTACAGGCTGCATCTTTTATGCCTCCCCTTTAGTGCTGTAAAAGTGTAGTTTTCATGAGAAATGCTTCACCACAGATGATTAATGCCAATGCTATGGGGATCACAATCCTTCCCATGCATCTTCTGGATGTCTGCATAGAGTATTGCTACACTGGCAGGCTGCTAAAAATATCCTTTTTCTACCAAAGTCCATGAGGTTTTGGCTTGTTCTTCTCTTTTCTACACAGCTGTCCTAATCCTCATATTACTTTGGTAAAGTCAGGTCAAATAATGGGGTTTTTGAAGTTGTTCTGAGCTCCTGTTTGTCTGCACAGTGGACATACACAGAAAACTACTTTGGAAGTAAACACAAACCAAGCATTTCTCACCGCTTAGGGGCTGCAAAAGGAATCTGAAAGCTGCATTTGCACTAAAACTGCATCTTTGAACTGCAGCAAGACTACAAGTAGGAAGCCAAGTCCAACTGAAGTTCAGTAGCTCTCTAGTTAGAACTCCCCTGGTTAGTCCCATACTGCACAAATTATACATAAAAATAACATCATTTACCCCATTCAGGTACAGAGTTGTGAGGCATAAACTTCTCCAGGCAAATTAGTTATGATAACAAGATAGTTACTTTTGGGCTGGACTGCCCTCAGTATGCTCATTAGCTTGTTTGCAGACAATTGGCACAGGTATGTGCATGCAGGACAGCAAATCCCATTTCAAAGGCATCCATCCACCCTCTGGCTATCTGTTTACTAAGCTGGCTTTTGTGAACGCAGTTCACAGATGTCTAACTTTATTTATATGAAGGTCACAAGGTTGTTTAAAGCTGTGGATTCAGCCCTAGGATTAAGGCACCTAACTGAAACATTTCATAGAATTATAGAATCATAGAATTATTTAGGTTGGAAAAGACCTTTAAGATCATCAAGTCCAACTGCTAACCTAACACTGTCAGGTCCACCACTAAAACATGTCCTTCAGCACCTCATCCACACATCTCTTAAACACCTCCAAGAGTGGTTACTCAACTGCTTTTCTGGGCAGGCCCTTCCAACGCCTGACAACCCTTTCAGTGAAGAATTTTTTCCTAATACCCAATCTAAACCTCCCCCGGTGCAACTTGAGGCCTTTTCCTTTTGTCCTGACACTTGTCACTTGCAGAAAAGACCAACCCTCACCTTGCTACAAGCTCCTTTCAGGTAGTTGTGGGGAGGCAGTGCACAACATTAGAGAACTTTCCTATTTATGTGTATCTCATCATTACGAGTTTCTTCAAAATCATAGGAAGCCTACATAAACTATGATCTCTGAATCTCCATCTCTCCCTAGACATGACTAGATGCTACTTCATCATGCTAACCTGTCACTACTGGTGACATTTCTTCCCGACCGTGATTTGTGGTATCAATAGAGTTCTGTATGTATTAAACAGTAAAGTAACATCTAGTTTCTTTCTATGATTTTTTTTTTTTTCAAATCTGACTTTTCAAATCAACTTTAGCATAGGAAGCTATATAATTTGCTTCCAGGAGAGGTCAATGTGTAGGTGAAAATCACATTTCTCCTCTCACCTTGAATACAAGGAGGAAAGTTTTGCTGGTTCCTATCAAAGTACTGGCCACTCGCAGTATTCACAAGAGCTGGACAGGTCAAGCCTTCAACTATGACTCCCCCTTAAGCCAAGCATAACCTATTTATCAGTCAATACCTTCTGTTAGTTGTTTGTAGAGGTGAATATGTATGAAACTGGAGATGGCAAATAGAACATTTCACATTCACTGGACATAACTATCATCTCCTACTAACTGCTAGACCTGTTGGAAAGGTTGACCTGTCCAGCACCCTGATGTGTTTCTTTCTACTAGCAAAAGTGAGATTTATAGGAACACTGAAGTTTGAGGTGGTTTGTTTGTTTGCTTTTTCTTTAAGACTTATATTAATGTTATAATGGAAGCCAAATGTGTCCTAGACTTTATGAACAATTGGCCTGTAGTAATGGGATGTAAATGAAGACATACAGAAAAAACAACTTGTCTGGGTTTTTTCCTTTCATAATTGCATGCCATAGTTTGCTGTTCACCCTTTTTAATTCATTGTGGGAGCATGATGCTGAGCAACAGAAACAGGCTGCTTAATTAACAGTATTAGGAAATGATTGCTAACTTTACAGGACAGAAAAGTTTCTTTAATAAACCCTCAATATGTCATATACAAAAGAGAAGATGGCACACCTTCTCTAGTACTTCTTTACATGCCCATAACATGTGCATGATCATAATATACATATAAAATGTTCTTGAAACACTGTTTTGAGAGCCACACATATGAACTGCCTGACTAGCTATCATGAGTTCCTGAACTTCCCTCTTAGGCTTTACAATATTTGTCTGTTTATTTAACTGAATGCTAACATATCTTGAACTTTGTTTTTCAATAATGGGAGAAAAAAGAAGTGTTAGAAGACAGGTTCACAGTCCTTTACACTCTATATTCCTGTCCTAAGTCTGGGTTAATACCATAGGGTCTTCTCATCTCTTCACCCCCATTTTTACCTGGAAGAATCATAAAGGTGTTTCCTTCTTGCATGCCCTACTTTATCAGTTTTACTAGACTGCTTTTGAAACTTCCTTGTCTAGTAATGCTAATTCCCATGTGTTATCATTAAAGTGACTGTCCATGGCCCCTGACATGGCTCAATATATATTCTTTATCTGTGCAACTGATTGATGACTGTGCCTGCAGTTTTCATTACGGAATGAACAAACACAATTAACTACTTTTTTTTTTTTTTCCTATGGTCTTTTCATTACTCAATACATGACCAGTAATTTTGTGCTGACTTCCCTGGAGCCCTTTATAGGGTTTCATTCCTCAATCTTGTTGAAGGCATGCATCTGAAGATATAAAATGTAAGAGTTTGGAAATGATAGAATTTTCTGTAGAGTAGCATTATAACAAACTCTGTTTGCCAATGAAGAGTTACTCCCAGTCTGCTGGCAATGTGTTGTTATTAGATTTTAATTACATTTTAATGATCTGCATGTGCCCCAAATTCTAGGCAATATCTGTATAGTATGCACATGGATAAATAATTATCAATTTAAACTTTCTTGAAATAGAATTCTAGATTTTTTTTAATAATTTTAAAAGTAATAAATGAACACAAAGCCATTATTGGTCCAGCTGTAGTAACTCTCTAAAAGAACTTGTAATTTAGTATTTTTTAAAAAAAACCTTTCCAAATGTTATCACTGTTGATAAATCATGCCCACCCCCTTAAAAAACCTAATAATTCTTTCAAAATGTACACTAAGCTACAGTAGAAACTGAAATTTTATTGTCCCTAGACCCACTGGATCACTCACTGGAGCTGTTCTTCCCCTCAGGGACTATGAAAATGTCGTGAGAGAAAGACAGTTGACCTTGGCCAATTAAGCCAGCACACAATGTTGGATGCAGGGGCAGCTGTGACAGGTCTCTGCTTAAGGGACGTGTGCTGTAGTTTCACAGCCACACTATTGTCAACAAATATTACCCCAGCTGCCAATTCAGGAGAATCAAAGTGCAACAAGATACCAAGAGAAGAGGAAGGAAACAAGGGAGATTTAATTAATTTAAAAAATGCATTGAGTATGTTGGCCCTCAGGCTTGTGCTCTATTACCATTCAGGTGACAGCCATATGTGGCTATTTGTCTACAGTTTGACAAATGGGCCAATAATGATGAAAAGTTTCTGTAGTGGGTAATCTCCTCTTCCCTAGAGACAAGTTACTAGACTGTTACTGAGATGTCCCAACAAATTAGATGCAACTATCAGGAACCCATCAGTCTAGTGATTAATCAAGACAACATTGTCCTGCCAGGTTTAAGAGAAGTATATGTTTATGGTATTACAACCACTTTTCTGCAACTAGTATTGCAAAAGTACCAATTAAATCAGGAAATGGTGTTGCAAAAACTTTTTCTGTGGCGCAGGCTATATAACTTCTACCATAGCAGGAGACCAACATTAATAGAGTTAAGACTGGAATAGCGTACAGCAGTTACAGTCACAGTGGTACAGGGCTCTCGCAAACCTGACCGCTTCATAATAACCTATTAGAATCCATTCACTATTTAGTTCTGATGCTTTACTAAGCTGATGGCTGGAACAATACCATTTTGCAAACTTGTCATTTAGTTAAATATCAAGAAGTCCATTTTGTTTAAGACAGATAATTCCTAATTAATCCCAATTGCCTCTCCTTTTCATACCATGGAAAAGAATAGAATGAAAGAGTACACATGTTAAACAGTGTAACTAAGGAGAAGACAGAAATATAATGCTGAAACAAGAGGAGGAAATAAGAAGGAGGAAGAGATGAGAAATTAACTTCTAAGGGTCTGGAGTCTAGCTTTTTCTCTCCATTAGCACTGTGAGGAAATGTTAAAGGATTAGAAAAATTATGAAAACTGTGGAGCTTTCAGAAAATGCAACTCTCCAGACTAGGCATGATTAACAGAATTCAGTGATAGGTCTGGTAGAGATGACTACTGAAAATGTTAGGAGACAAGTCTTGATTCAGAAGGAGAAAGCTTTGGACTTAACTGATCTGAGTTCTATAAGATGCCATTATGAAGTTTCCCTATATCATTAAGTCACTTATTCCTTATTTTGCAAGTACAATACGAAAGTGAACTTACAATCATTTCAGGTGATACAATGCTTAATGAGACATAGATTTTCATACGACCTTATTTAATCAGTTCAGAAAGATTATTTCAAACAAATGAAGTGGTATGAAAACAATTCTAGTTGGGATATCTAGTTTTTATGTTTCTTTTGCAAAGGAGAACTAGAAACTAGAAATTGTTTGGAAATATATGAATAGGTGCATTTATGTTCTTTTTTTTTTAGCCAATAAAAATGTAACTGTAATGAAGGTATTTATAACTTATCAGTAAATACATTAAAGGTAATTTCTTGGATTTTACAAGGAGAGAATGACTGAAAAATATAAGCATAATATCATAGACTTCAGCCAAAAATCTGAATGATTGTACCAAAATCCAAATCCATGTGCAGCAGCACATGTGCATTCCTTATCTTCTGACAATAAAAGATGTTTTCCAGAGCAATAGAATTGGAAAAGTGACCTCTTACTGGTCATGATGCCATCTTTTTAACAATGTAATTACATTTAACAGTGTAATAATTAATACCACATTTAATTCAGATAATTTGGTTGCCCACTTCTATGTCCTATGTTTTCATGCTATGTTCCAATATTGTTAAAATCATTGCTGATGACTCCATTAGCCAGCTAATATAATTCCTGTTGTGTTGATGTTATTACCCTAGAGTGGAGAATCTGTAACTGGAAAAATTCACTTCATTTATGGGTTTATTGAAGCATTAATTTTCATGGTATTTTCCTCTTTCAATAGTTAAGAAAGTTTTCCATTGGAGACTGCAGGGCTAAAAATTCAGGAAGAAGAAAGGAGAATGGAAAAAAGGATATAGATAATACTGATGAAGGATTTGTCTCAGTTCAGTTTTTCCTGCAGAACCACAAAAGTCCTAAAGGAGTTTAGCAAACTACCATGTAGTTTCAATTCTGCAGTCTGTTTTCAATTCTGGCAAATGGAGAATGGAAGTAAGGATTACTACTTATTTTACAGAGGGCAACAGAGGATGATCAACAAAGAAAATTTCAAGAAAACACTAAAATTGCAGCGATTAAGGTCCAGATCTTATGAATTTACAACATCATGCTTCATGCTTAAAAGGAAAAGGGCTTTGTAAAACTTAATTTGTCTTCTGAAAACTATGCACATACTCAACACAGGATGGAGCAGAATTGACTGTTTTTTTCATAACTTCAACATTGACTTTTTTTTTTTTTAATTAGAGAGAGTTGGACAAAAAAAGTTGGACCTTCTTTTTCCATGTACTGTGTATATGTAATGTGACATGTCAGGTGTCACTTTGACTGCTTTTGCTAAGGGATTGAGGAGGAGAGATTATAATCATGCGACACTGCCCTAGGCTGAAAGTAGGACAACAGAAGGCTATGTTTTATCTCTAAATAACAATTATGTGACAAGTAGAAGACAAACGGAAGCAGTTCACTGGGTTCCCAGTAGTGCAGAACAGTATGCACAGGGACTCAACATTCTGTTGTCTTTATGTAGAAACAGGTAAGAATTACAGTCTCTACTTTGTTAAATTTAAAATGATTGATTGTTGCTGAAGTTATTTGTAGTGATTTATTCATACAATATGGTTGAACAGCATTATCATCATTCTAGGGCATTTTGCTAATGTGACATGTATCTTCCTCTTCATCAACACTTTGAGTTATTTTTAATTAAGGTGAAAAAATCTGTCACTGTCATTCTTAATACTTAACAATTGTCTATTTGGGGCTATAAATTTGGTTTTATATAATTATTTGAAGCATCTGTTCACATGTCCTATTGTGTTCAGAAAGGTGTCATGAGGGATCCATTTCTTGGTGCATTTAAGCCTCATCTTAAACATCTAAGGGATTATGCGATTTATACTGTGATTATTTTTTTTCTTAACATTTGAAAATCCAATTGAGAGGCAGAATGAGGGGGTAGCTCCCCATCTTTGATGTTCATCTGCACAGCTTCTAAGGATTCATTTCTTGCAGATGTACAAGGAGCTGGTGAGGAGAGGAAAGAATAGTAGAAATTAAAACAATTATGTGTTAGTGGAGATTTGACTTTGACTATGGTCTGATCAATGAGTTCTGGGAAGTCACTTCACTACCTTCTTCAGTTTTCCCACATAAAAGTGATGCTGATGTTACTGCCCTTGATTTGAGATCTTAGGATAATAAATACCATAGGAGCAAGCCCAAGGAAGTCATATCATGCCACAGCCATGGTGGAATTCGCCAAACACTGACCTGCAGACAGACCAAGAAAAAGCCTTTAAATTTATATTAAACCAACTAGCACCAGGAGAATATAATGCAGAGGTGCTGTGGGGTGTATCTTAAGTTCAATGTGTGCAGCCATACAAAGGCAACTCTAAGGAGTCCAAGTACTCAGTTTTTGTCAATGCAATTCCAATGACAGCTGCAAGTAAAGAATGGTGAAGGTTGTTAGAAACAATTATGTTTCTAGTATAGAAGTATAGAACTGCAGTAGTATTTTCATTTTTACCTCAGAAGACCAAAATTAGATCTTGTTAAATAAATCTTTCTGGTACCGTTAATCCTTCCTAGCATTAGGAAACAAGGAGATTGAGGGATAAAGTGACAAATTTAAGATGCTTTCTTTATTGGAAGAACAAAAAGCCAGACTGAAACATACATATTAACTCCTTGAGAGACTGATACTCTATCAACTGGAGTACTTGTGAGTATTTTGAGGCAAATTACAGAATATGTTATACAGAGCTTTCTGTTGCTAAATGATGAATAGAGGAAACCTAGGACTGCAGAGAGTTTGCATCTGTTAGCATCTTTCAGCTAAAAAGGAGAAAATGTCACTCTTGCTCTTGACAGAGCGATATTCCACACATTTGGATGATCATCATTGTCCTGTTTTTCTTCTGGGACAGAGTTAATTTTCTTCCTAATAGTTGGTATGGTGCTGTATTTTGCACTTAGTATGAGAATAATGTTGATAGCATATTGAGGTCTTTAGTTGTTGCTTAGGAGTTTTAGTGTTTATACTAAGTCAGGGACTTTTCAGCTTCCCATGCTTTGCCAGCAGGGAGGTGCACAAGGAGCTGGGAGGGGGCAGAGCCAGGACAGCTGACCCAGAGGACACTCCCTACCATATAACATATGCTCAATACATAAAACTGCAGGTGGCTGGGCGGGTTGAATTGTTGCTCAGGGACAGGCTATTGATCACCAGGTGGTAATTGTTGCATTATGTATGACGTGTTTTTATACATTACGTTGTTGTTGTTGTTGTTGTGGTAGTAGTAGTAGTAATTCCTCTTCTTGTGCTCTCCTGTTAAACTGTTTTTATCTCAGCCAATGAGGTGTTTTTCTGAATCTCTCCTCCATCGCACCTAGGGAGGGAGGAGGAGAGCAAACAGCTGCGTGGTGCTTGGTTTCTGGTTGGGGTTAAACTACGACAATCATCCTATCATTACTTTGTTATTTTTTAGTTTTGATGAATGTCCTAGTTATGCCTTTGAAGTGCATTAGTGTATTGGTATCATTGCAGTAGTCATAAAATGAAATTTCCATATAATGCAGCAGCCCACTTGGGTGCAGCATTCTGGGGTTCACTGTAGGTAACACTGCTCTGGAGTATGACTCTTCATTGTGCTTGCCTCTGCAGAAGACCTAGATAAGAAGTAGACCATGCTGGAGGAACTATCACATCAGTGCCATTAAAGTGTAGAGAAAATCAAGTATCATGGCATGACCAGAGAAAAAGAGAGATGTAAGATGTGAAACAGAAAAAAGGAGAAGAAAAAAACCCCAAACTTTAAATTCTGTTGAATGTTTTGCCAGAGAAAATTATTTCCTTATATAAATATTCTATATCCCATATTCATTCTATACAGTGATGTTTTCCTGAGCATTAAACAATATCCTCATTATTTTCCAATTATAGGTTTTTCATATGAGTACAATAGTCATTACCACAGAATTGTTGTTCATTTAAATCATTAATAAATAATCAACTTGTGCTACTGTACATTCAACACATTTCCATCATAAAAAAGTTTCCAATAATAATAAGCTATCCAAACCAGAGTTCACCAGTGACTTGATCTGTACATTTGTCACTGCCAACTTTTATATCTCCTGTAGATCAGTGATTACAACTGTGTTTGTTTTTAACTCTTAAGTTGTACAGCAGAAGAGGACTAAGAACTCAGAATCTGGTCCTTTTGATCATGCTTTGCAGTCAGTTTTTAATCCTTTCAATGCACAATAAGTTAATTTTGCAGTTATTCCAATTCTTTTTAATTAGCATGTTCTTTTATAGAACATGAATTCTGGGTACATTGCAGAAGCTTTGCTGCCTTTGAAAAAAAAAAAAAAAAGAGAACAATAAAAATATACTGAGCTAGTTTGATTAGATTTATTTTCTTCCAATGTTGCTAATTATGTCTCACTTTTTAAACTGGATACTAATCAAGTCTCATATCATTCACTGAATTATTTCACCTAAGATTGAAGTTGGTGAACTTACAATGTTGTAAGTATTCCTGATGCTGGAACAAAATTCTCTTATATTTGGAAATTACTAATCATAGAATCATTTTGGTTGCAAAAGACCCTTAAGATTGAATCCAACTGTTAAGTTTACACTATCAAGTCCACCACTAAACTATGTTCCTCAGCACTACATCTACACATCTTTTAAATATCTCCAGTGGAGGTGTCTCAACCCCTTCCCTGAGCAGGCTATTCAGGACATTATAAGACTGCTACCTATAGAGCATGTGAGACTCATTGCAATTATCAAAGGTGTTAATGTCTCCCAATACCATATCCAGCTTTGGGTCCTACGTTATAATACATAGAAAAGTACTACAGGTGACAACAATAAAACTAAGTAGAGATTTAAAACCACGACTTCCAAACATAAGTTGAAGAGAATTGGTTGATCTAGCCTCAAGAACAGAAGCCTGATACACACCAGGATAATGGCGTTCCATTGCAACTATAAAAGTTTAATATAGGTATTCAATAAATTGTTCTCCATACTTTCAGTATGGTAAACTGAATAAGTAAAAAAACTGAATTAAAAAAAAAAAAAACGGCAAAAGACATATACACAAATATTAAGGGAAACTGCTTAATTGTTAACTAAACAATGAAATAAGCTATTTGAAGATCTAAATTTAGGAATTTAACTCACTGGACATTTTTAAAGACTGGGCTGATAATATCTGATCTTGCCTGAGAGCAATAGAAGAGCCTGCAGGACACGTGTTCTTCAGTTCCTTTTGATCACAATATTTTTATTCTTTCTGGAAGATATTTTTTTTTTTAATGAAAATCATGTCAGTGACTATCAAATGCATATAATAACCTAACATCCTTTCCTAGAGCTCATATTTTAGCTGTATGCTATGTGGTCACTTTCAAGAGGAAAGAAAGAGATTTCATCAGTCTTTACATTTTTCAATGACTGGCTACATTTCAAACATGTCAAAGGTACAAATGAGACTATATTGGCTATGTACGCTGGTAATGACAGTGTGATCCTCCAGTACTAGATCAGTCCTGACAATACCCTTACCTTTTCTACCATACTTTTAGTTATTGGCTGTGTGAATGGTTATAAGAAAGAAAATATTTGAAGATATATCACTGTAATTAAATCTGAACAAAGACAAATATGTGATTGGTAGAACGGTGTTTCAGGTAAGTGAGCAGTAGATACAGAGCCCCCAGAGCAGAGAAGAAGCAATTTCATTGCTAGCTGATAAATCGAAAATATCTGTTTGCTCTATGTGGGTGCATTACAATGCAACAAATAAATTACATTCATTAAATATTTTCTTGGAGGATTAATGAGCACTGATAATAAGCAGCACAACAGCACAAAGAAATACACCAAAATTATTTATCTGGTTGTGGTGGAAGTTTGGAGAAACAACCCGTTATTATCTTTCATCTTAACTAAAAAGAAGTTTCTTCTGAATTTGAAGTGTTCTCCATCATTACAGAATGTCGCATATTGCACCCTTATTCTGTGGTTGGTACACAGAATATCCAACCAGCAAGTGGGATGATAAAGGTTAAAAATGGGATTGAGATAAAATACTACTTCATATTTTCAGCAGGGGAGACTTAGGTATGTATTTTTCCTGATAATTTCTTTTGCTTAAATGAAGTATTTCTGAATTGTAAAGCAAAGACATCATGCAAATTTCATGGTTGAAAGCTATGGGTAGTAAATTCTGCTTGTAATCTTGAGTGCACTTCTTTCTGTTTTTCTTAGAGAAAAGTGCACTTTTCTCTGAGAGAGAAAAACAACTTCTTCAGAGTTGCTACAACTCCTAGATTATCTCAGATTTTGGCTGTCATATGGCATCAGTACCATTTATTCATCAAGTACTGCCACCTTGTGGAACTAGAGTAATCAGAGGAAATCCTAAACACAGGAAGAGAATCATTTTCCCAGCAGGATACTGGAGGAGATTAAGTACTGTACCTCCCACCTCATCACAGAAAGAAGACACAAACCAGACTTATTTCTTGTACAAACACCCTATCTCCACAAATGTGCAATTATGGGGTGTGTGTTCATATGCTTGGCTCTTGAAGATGCAATATTGGACTATTGTATGGACTGTACATTTAGGCTGTAGGTGGTCTTCAAGGAGTTTGGATGGAGATTTTCTTCTTTTGTCCTCACTTTTCCACCCAAAATACCATTTAGCCGACATAGCTGATGAAAAGGCTATGCAGAAACTGCATGTTCAAAGGATGAAACAAACAATTCCTCAGCAGAAAAGACTTGTAAAAAAGCTGGGAAACAGACACTGACAAATACAGGAGTTAATATGTGTAGGTCTTAGAATGCCTATAGCACAGCTCTTGTTATAATACCTAAGGGGTTATTTCTTACTGACCCACAACAACAGGAGGACTTTTACATTACCGTAGTACTGACATTTCCTGCATCAGAATGATATTTCCAAAAGCACAATACACCACTAACAAAAATGCTTATATGTCAGTATTCCAGCATCATCTATTATGGGAAGTACATCACATTGTGACAGTTTAGGAATTAGTGTTGTGAAATGGAGAAAATAGATCTACAAAAATCATTTAAGAAATTATAGTAAGCAAAATTTCACACCATAAATTCCTTTTGTCAGGAGATAGATGCTCTCTTCTCACTATATCACCGAGTGACCCAGATTTTCACCTACATAGGTCACTGAAAAGTACTTAATAAGACACAGAAACAAATTGGTTATTTGGAAGGCTTTCCAAATTACTTTCAGAAAACAGCTACAAAAGTCCTTGGAGACATTTTTCTATAAACAAGGCTGGTCATTCAAAACAGGAAATAACAGTTTTACAGTTACTAAAATTACTTAAATAATTTTCACACCAAGACTTTGTATATAACAGAACATAGCAGCAGAAGAGTCCTCCAGGCCAAGCCACAGAAGAATGTTAATTTATTACTACCTCTAGAAGTCATAATTTCTCTATCTTTTTACTCTCTGATTGTATTTTTGTTGATGAACAGTATCTATGTAAAAGTTTCTTTTGTGTTGGCAGTCAGTTGTAATTTCCAGGAACAGCTCTGCATCATCTCTGGGCTTTTGGCAGAGGTGTCACATTAAAAATAAAATAGAGGGTCATAAAAATAAAAAATAAACTCAGCATATGCTCTGTAAAAATACTCTAAACTTTTGTATACTGCAGTATTCACAGTTTCCTATTTTCACTTAAACTTTTTGGGTTATGGAAAGCAAAATAAGTACAGCATGGAGAAGCCATTTACTCAGTCATTTACTCATCTCAAAAGGAGATGACTTCAGAAGGTTCATATCTAGAGTAATTACCTCCTGATTTGACAGTCGTATTTTAGTTTATTTAGATTTTGGTAGCACTGGCTTTTAGCTTTAAAATCTCTTCAAGATCATTGTTATTTACCTGTCAGTCTTGAGATACATCTCTACAGTTTAGTCTCCTATAAAAAAGTTAATACAATGACAGTTGTGCTTTCTGCTTATCCACATAACATTGGTTCTAAAATCTTTTAACCTAAACCATTATAGGTTAATATAGTTCACTAACAACTGCAGTGAGCTGTGGACAAATAGGGCCAATGTCATGTTTGGTCTTAGGCTTCTTGTTTTGAAATTCAGAAAGTTAACTGAGCAGTTTACCATTTTCTAAGAGTTGGATTTCAGAAAATATTTAAATGTAACCCTCTCTTCTTGTAGTTTACATGTGCTCCTGTGATGAACTGCTGTGGGACTTGTGGCATGTAACTATATTCACTGTTCTTTAAAATATTTTACTGTGTGCGGTATATAACCAACAGACATCTATAAATAGACAGCAAAATTATGCATGTTATTATCCATCATTCTTTCGTCATTACTTATTTTTATATGTTATTGCTATCATGTGGGTATTTTCTAATGCATGATACAGTCAGAGGAAAAAATCAAACCAAAACAGAAACAAAAAACCCACCAGGTTTTGTACTTGAACAGCCTTCATCAGCAATTTGGTGACTTAAGAACCCTAAATTTTAAATTTCTTGGCATACAGACTGGGAACATTCAGAGCCCCAGAAATTCAGAACCCCAGATTATGAACAGCAATCCATGTTTCATCCTCTACCATGGCTGCAAATTTAAAAATGTGAGACATTTGTACAATGGATCGATGTCAAGGTACACCCATATTCCCATAATTGCAGGCATTGTCTTAACACCCTTTACTAAAATCACTTCTGCAGATCATCCATCTATTTCTGTCAGCTAAAAACTGCTGGATCCCCAGATCCCAAGCCAGCTGTGGCTGTTTCTGACTGTTCTGCATAGCATGCATTGGAAATTGCAGATTTTCCTTTAGATATTTCCACTGAAGCCTATGCATATTATATGGACATAACCCTCAAAATTATATTTAAGAATCTGCTGAACTCACTAATCAGGTCCAATAGGAGAGAAAATTCATAATTGGATAAGAGGCTTTTCACCCACAAGGAAGGTTCAGAATTTCAGATCAATTCCACATCTGAGGATTCAGATGTAAAGTCTTCAGGCATCTGAAAGTGCTTTCCAAGGCTATTCCATTTTAGAAACAAAAAATAGGAGTAATGCCTTCAATGTCAATGGGACTCCCAACGAATTAGAAGTAAACTGTTAGCACTTTCTTCTGTGCTTTGGAGTTTGGGCTCCTGGCTGGAATACAGATGCTGTAGGTATGCAGAAACAAAAGCATTAACTGCCGCTTAATAGCATGAATGGCTTGAGCTTTAGATTTGGCAGAAGTCCTATTACTTTTTTTCTCAGGACTCTCTCCCAGTACCCATTCATCCATCACTCCATTTTTAACAGCACAAATCATTTAGAAGGTGAAAAAATGTCAGTATTGTCACACCCACACACACACCCTTCACCCCAGAATAAGCACCAGCAAAGTCTAAGTATGCTGTTTCCTTAAAGGCACAAAAATGTATTGCCTTAAATTTGTTCCTTAGGAGTAGCTCTAATTAATAAATGAATAATTAACTGTCTGTTTTAAGGGTAGAAATGGAGAAAACTCTGTTCTACATGAACTACCAATGAACCCACAATGATGACTGCTTTACGTTTGGTTTGAACTACTTTTAAGCCAGAGCAATTAGTGAGACTGATTGCTTTCCATTTGAATTGACAACAGGTGTCTTCAATTAAAGCCTGTGCATTTTCCTTGAACTTGGACGTTCATCATGAATTTGTAAAATTTTATGCTGCCATGGATCATATCTGGCAGATAAGACATCGTAACAAAATGTGGCAATGACATTTCCAGAGAGAAATATTTTGGGCAATTAGTATTTTGCCTGAAACATAACTGAAGAGGAAGGAAATTTTGAACACTCGGAGAGCTTTCTCTGAGCCCTGAATTCCTCAGGGTCCTGTGTAACCACTCAGAATTACAATTAGATCTGAAAAAGGTTTTAAGCAAAAAGTCAATGTGTGCAGCTTAATTCCCTGTTTTTGAGAAGTCTTCCCCTGCTGTCAGGTAAATATATGCTTAGTCTTTTAACATATAATTTTTGTACTAATACCATTGGTTTTTCAAAAGAAAATTTTCATCTGCATCTAAAGTAGGCTGATGTTCTTCAAAATTAATCCAGAACATTCTGCATCTCTATATCACTGCTGGCACTGTTGGCTTATATTGGTTAAAAGAGTATTAATTGTGCTTTTCTATTCTTTTCTGACTACCATGTCATGGAACAGTACAACACAGACATAGAAAGGACGGATCAGTTGGAATTTCTAATGCTTTCTATACTGTCAGTGTCAAACTGAACACCTGGCTAGGGCATACACTTAGCTAGGATGATAATGTGTTTCACACCTCTTGTATCATGAACAGCTATACCAGCTCCTCTCCTACCATTAGCAGGAAAGCACACAGAAAAATTCAAATTTTGAGGTGTGTCCTCTCACCTCTTTGACCCTTTCCTTTTCCAAATAACTTTATATCAAGAAAAAATTTTAAGTGTAGTGAGGATAAAAGTATGAGAGAACCAGACTGACATGCCTGCAAT
The DNA here is from genome assembly GCA_027574665.1 of Rhynochetos jubatus. Lineage (NCBI taxonomy): Eukaryota > Metazoa > Chordata > Aves > Eurypygiformes > Rhynochetidae > Rhynochetos > Rhynochetos jubatus. Next base: position 121,203,984 of record CM050649.1, on the reverse strand, counting down.
TACTGTTCTCATACCACTGCTGAAACTGAGAAGAGTCACCTAAGAAATTTGAGTCTAAAATCTTGGAACTTGTTATACCACTGGAGCAGTTCGCGTCTTGAGCAATAGTAAGGACTTTATATACCTGAACTAGCTTTGCCTTTTCTGATTTTGGAGTCAGTTCTTTAAAGACTGTCATGGGGGGAGATTATAGAAGACATTGACTTACAGCTAATATGTCAGTTTAGTGAAGAATATTTTTTCAAAGACTGAAGACGGCATGAAACTGTGGCAGATAAGATTAAAAGGAGAACAACATGTAAAAAAGCATACATAAGGTTAAGGCTTTAAAATCTGAATTGGTAGAACTCCACATGAATAATTCCCTGCAAGACATTCCTTGCTAAATCAGAACTTTATTAACTTTATTGATGCTTCTAATGCAGAGACATTAATGCTTCTAGAGTTTTAAAAAATCATGATATAATATCATACAGAATAATAGGATTATTTTTTTTCTTTGAACCAATTATTATGAGCATAAAGGGAAAAGTACATACTTTTCAGGTGAACAGACTGATTTGTATGATAAAAATGAGAACCAAGGTACTGGCTTTTATTACCTTTTTTAAAAATGACTTTGATTAGTTTTGATCTATCAGATTATGAGGCAAAGTTGTTGGTAGCTTTGGTTTAAGGAATTATTCATTGATCATAGGGATTTAAGACACAGGTAGGCAGGGTTCTGATGTCCTTCACTGAAGCAGATGTAGAAGAAGATAGAAGTGTAGTACAGTACTACTACCTGCAAAATAGGTTGAACAGTTATTAGAAACCGCTGATTATAAAAACGGATTGCCCAGAGTGGTGGTGGAGTCTCCTTCTCTGGAGACTTTCAAAAGCCACCTGGATTTGTTCCTGTGTGATCTAGTCTAGGTGATCCTGCTCTGGCAGAGGGGTTGGACTAGATGATCTCTAGAGGTCCCTTCCAACCCCTACCATTCTGTGAAATCTGTGAATCTGTGGATGTTCAGTATTAAAAACTGTTAATACACACAAATGGAAAAGTCATCCCTAGCACTGTAGTATGCATCTTGCTACATTTAACTGAAATTTTGAACAAGTGGAGAAAGGAATGCTTTATGCTTTGTTTCTGGCTTGACCTGAAACATTAGAAAAGGGAATTATTTAATACTATATCAGTGAATTCTGAGTCTTATGAATAGTTTCATTAATTTCCTTGAATTAAATCTGTCCTGTGGACTCAATGCTTATGTGGTTTCCAAAATTTCAAGGAGAGAAAAAAAAAATCTTCTCTTCAGTTCTAGAACAAACAAACAAACAAATAAAAAAAGTTTTAAGTCTTTAACTTTTTTTTCTCCTAGGTTATTTAAATAACATGAACATGTATTGAGTGTAACCATTAACATTACTCAATATTATTTCCATAATTACTTTCTCTTATTTTTCCTGTTTTCTTTTAGAAATCATCTATAGCTGGGTATTTAATGAATTTCCATCTTTTGTGGCAGAAGATAGCAGACGTTTCATCTCTCAGGAGACAGGCAATCTCTACATCTCCAAGGTGCAAACATCTGATGTTGGCAGCTATATATGCCTGGTAAAAAACACGGTGACAAATGCCAGAGTTTTGAGTCCTCCTACACCTCTGACACTGAGAAATGATGGTAAGAGAGACAGTATTTCTGGGTACCACATGGATGCAAAAATTCTAAGCCAAAAATACTCTAGTTAATTCAAGAACTGGTTTTCAATATATGCATGCATTTACTGAAGCAATCAGCAAAGGAAGGGTGTTCAAGGAGACCATTTCTTTTGTAATACCTAAGTTGTGAGAATATTTAGGCCTAGGAAGGCTGAGGTGCAATCTGACACTTGATGTATTTTGTTTAGAAGAGTTACTCCTTGCTATTCTGCCCCATCACTGACAGAGAGAAGCAAATCTCCATTCTCAGTAATGTCTGCTTCTTTAGGGTTCAGTTCAACTGACCAACCCAAATGGCCACTGCCACACTGAGATGGCATCTGAGTCATCCTCAGGGGATGGGCAAATACCACACAGGGCAGACAGACCAGCAGCAGGATGCCAGGAGATAGACTTTCATGCATCTCAGGCGACAGAAGGCACACAGGGTTACACGACAGAATGGAGGCTGTAGTGCTTAAAACTTTAACTTTTTTGAACTGTTGCTGTACTAAAGCCCTGTTACCCTTTCAGGCACCAATTCAGTGCACTGATCACGTACCACCGAGAACATTACTATAGCTTTGATTACAGTGATTGTTACACAGGTAGTTTTGAATTTCATCAGGGTGTATAACTGCAGTATTTTTTCTGTAAATTAGTATCTAAATCTCATCAAAAAGTGACTTAGGATTTTTTTGCCAGAAATCAAAAGGAACAACCTTCCAATAATAATTCTTTTGGCGAAACATGACATCTCAATATAAATTATATTTAACTCTGATTCTATTGGAATATCTGCCTATTGAGGCAATTGTGTTATTTCCTCTTTTGCAGCAAAAAGTTTCATATTTATGACATTATATTTGTGTTTTGGTTTTGGTCAAAATAAGATTGTTTTTTAGAATGATTCCATAAGTGCCTATATTTCCTTGATTTCCAGTATGTTTCACAGTTAATGATGCTTTCTAGTTCTTCAGAAATATATTTCTGCAGTTCAACATATGTAAATCCATTATTAATAAATCAGAGAGAAAGAGACTTAGGCTGTTGTCTCAAAAAGCTTATAGCTATTTCTAGAACTAAGACTAGTCCTGTACTGCAGAAGCATTACAAAAGCTGGACTTAAACACAGATGACAGTTTAACAGAGTAAGTAAAAATGTGTTCACAGATTACAATGAAATTAAGTTAGGGTTTATTCAGTGAAACAAGTGGAAATTTCTGTCGGCACAGCATGTAGCCTCTACAGCAAAAAGCTGAATGTTTTATCATACCATTCCCTGTTTTCTTTTTCTGTTTTAGTGCCTATGCTAATTATTGAGTTTCAGGTGTTCAGTTTTACTGAATTAACATGTCAGACCTGATCTTTTTAATGTCAACCATTGAAAATTAAAAAAACCCAAACATTGACTGTCTTTTTAAGCAGTTTGAACTATAACAAAAAAAATATAGTTTTACTGTCATATTTATTATTCATATCTTGTTCTACTGTTCATTCCTTCATGCTTTTATTGGCTTCCAGTTTTATGTAAAAATTCAACAGATTAATTATCCATATCATACATAGGCACACAATACAGTATAAGAAATGGAAAAAGTAAATGAGGATAAATGCAGCAGTCTACATCACTGAGCTAAGAAACAAAATCTGTGAAGGAAAACTGCACAGATTTTCTTAAATGTCAAGTGGGTAGTATACATGAGCCTCAAGCAAATTTGTGTTTCACGGCTGGCTGTCATACAACTGTGATAATCCAACCTTCTGAACTGTACTGGAGGATTGGAGAGGCACTTGCACATAAGTGAACTACTCCTCAACAATTTCCCAATTCATTTTTTCACACACATGAATTTCTACCACACTTCCACACCTTAGTTTTTATCTGTTGGCAATTCTGAAAACCCCCTTTATTGTAATGGAGTTCTTTAGTATTTCTTACTAAATTGCTTTCCTGTATGACTCAGCAAGTTTCTCCGTGAAAAGACCCAGATTTTCTACCTAACATTGCAGCATCTATAAACCTACCTTGAAAAAATTCTGGTTGCTAAATATTAATACATATGACAGCTCTCTTGTTCTACCTCCTCCTGCAATAATATGGGCCTTTTACAAACTACCTGGGACCATAGTTAAAATATTCTGTTTCTGCTACTGCACATTTTCTATTTGATAGAAATTGCTTTAAATTATACTGTCTTGTTCACTGACAAATATTAAAGGGCAATGACAAAATTTTAAACACATATATACTATACTCCAAAATATAGGATAATGTATGTGCTGAAAAAAGGTGTTCATTTGAGTTAAAGAAAATTAGACTATTTTGTGGAGAAAGAAACTGTGGAGGATGGAGTCTAATGAGGAAGTGAGAAATTTAGAATGGCATCAAAAGAAATGTCCAATTACCTGAAAATTTCCTTGACATTATGTTGCTGAGTTCTGTTATATGATTTTGAATATGGCTTTTTAAGCTTTTTTTATTATAAAATTATTTAAATAACTTCCAACTTTTCAAATATTCATGTAAGTTTAAAAGTTGGCTTCCTGAGTTCTAATGGTTGGCAACACAACTGACATTTATCCTATGTAGTCAGCACATTAATCAGAAACCACTGAAAAAGCTTGTGGTTTTAAACAGTTTCTACAAACGGCATTATGTAAATAAAACAAATTATATAGTCTATTCTCAGGACATATGTATTATTAAATCAAAAATATTCTACTTCACATATTTATCATTGTTCGCAGATGTTGATCTATAAACAGTAATTGTACCCAGGGGACTGGACAGTTCGTGACAAAAACCACTCCTGTGACAATATTGGTCTCTATTTATCTGTGAGGAAGAAGCCAAATAATATTAAGGCTTTCTGTCAAACTGCAAGAACGTAGGAACTTTGTAAGATTTTATTAATCTTTCATTTTCTTCTTGATGTGTCTCAAAGGGGAACTTAGCTCCTTGATATGAAGGAAATTAAATAAAAACATCAAGAAATCCTTCAATGGATTCTGAATAAAATGAATACCTCATTTGTTCACATGTCCTTGACAATCAGTCATTTTATACAATTCAATTTCACTTCAAGCTGGGTTATAAAAACACTCTAAAATTCTATCTCAGAAGATAAAAAGTTTTAGCAGGAAAAAAAATTATGCATGATTTCATTAACTGCTTTTATAATGCATTAGAAACTTTGAGGAATTATTTCATAACTGTTTACAAATAATAAACAGGGTTGTTAAAATGTATCTTTGCAGGCTTGGCTGCTGATTGAGAGCAGTAAATTATCTTGACTAATAAAAATAACAGAAAGCCTCTTTAAATTTAGGAAATAGAAACCTAGGGAGTATAAAACATTTGATGCTTGATAGCATAAGGCAGTTATTTCAAGTTCGTACATTTTCATTCCAAGTTTTCTTCCTTTTTTAATCTTTTTTATTTCTCTTGAAAAGATGTTAACTTTAACATTATTACTGTACAGAGAGACTTAAGTAATTCTTCATTTTATCTCTGTGTAGATGCTGTCTAGTGGCTTTACTATGGTGAAATTTCCAGAAAAAAAAAGAGAACCTGTACAATTTCAGACATCAGAGGATACTTTCTACTGTGTCCATTAGAGCAAATTAGTTTATACCTCAACAGAGGTCAGTGTATCTGATCAAGCATATTCTCAACTAACTGAATGCAGACCTTGACTTCCAAAATTTTTTTCCATTTTGTCGTAGTTCTGTGAACTGAATGTAGTCAGTCCTAATTCTATTGATTAACTATATGTGATTAATAGTATCACATAATGATAGAATGTAGAGTTATCAAGCTATCAAGGATGTTCATTTCTAGTCTTCCATAACAGAATGTATTCTGTATTTGTAGGGGTTTGTTGTTCGAACATCACTTGGTTATCTAAACGTCTTTTTCCTTACAGTAAGAAAAGTTTGGAAGAAGTCACAATAATTTCAACAGTGGTGGAAATTAAGCACTAAAAAGGGCCGGTATAGGATAATAAAGAAATAAATAATACAAAAAATAAAAATAGAGCAAAAGAAACAGTTTCACAGACATAGATTATTTCCATCACTGAAGAATGATGATAGTTGTTAATTAAATGATAATTAACATTAAAAAATATTTTCTTAAATATTAACCCCTAATATTTATGATATGTCAGTGTTCCCCTTCCAGAAATCCACAGATTTATTTTTCCTACTTTCATTACCAGTTTTGTTTCTTAACAATTCTGAATTCTGGAAGACATAAAGCATACCTGGATTGTAATAGGAGTTGCAAATACTTATCCAACTGTGAACTGTCACAGAATTCAACCTCATAGGTATCATATTTCAAGTGGGTTATATTACAAAATCATGAACTTACACTTTTAAGTGTCTAGTCACATCTCATATTTGAATTGTGCAAGTCCATAAGAACTGTGCAAGACTGTCTGGAAAGTGTGGGAATTCCTCCTAATACTTTAGGACAAAACTCAAAACTGAAGTAATTCTACATGGATTTTTTTTTTTTTTTCAAGCAGAGACAAAATCATGTTTGCTGTCTAGCAGTATACAAAGACTGATAGCACTGACGGAGACATCAAAGTATGCAAGGACTGCTCCAGGGGAAGGTTGATAAAATGCAAGTGTCCCTGGACAGCCATTACACCTGTAGTAGACATGTTGTTCCTCTCCTAAAATTGTAGTGAGATAATTTAATGATGGGTGATTGTAAATCTGAAAATAAAAGATTTCCCACAATCTCTGCTTTTCTCTAATAAAATTACCTCTTTCATGGATTACAGGTACTTTGAAGAAGCATTTTTTGTGTTTGTTTCATTCTGGCTCTTTTACCTAGATTCCACTGCAAGGTTGTCAAAAATAATGGAATGAAAGTCAGGATTAAAAATACACCAGTGTAATCTTATTTTGATTTAAAAAGAAAGTACAGACCTGTTGCAATAGGACAAGGTGTAATTGTTTTAACTAAAAGAGGAAAGATTTAGACTACATGCAAGGAAGAAATTTTTTATTATGAGGGTGGTGAAACATTGGAAAAAGTTACTGAGAGAGGTGGTAGATGCTGATCCCCAGAAACATTCAAGGATAGGTTGACTGGGACTCTTAGCAACCAGATCTAGTGGAAGATGTCCCTGTCCTTTGCAGAGGGTCTGGACTAGATGATCTTTAAAAGTCCCTTCCAACCCAAACTCTATGATTCTGTATATAATAGGACAGGTTTGTTGGTTTGGGTTTTTTTCCCTCCAAAAATAGTAATATTAGTAATATTTATTTCCATTTACTAAATCTGTTACAGTCAGCACCAGTGGTCCTTCCACCTAAATTTCTCAGTGCGAATCTACAGGTAGGCAGGAATTTTTATGGAAGGCTTGTATAAAACCACCCTTTACAGAGTGTTTCATAGAGATTTTAGTGAATTATTGAACAGCACACAAAAGTTCAAAGACACTATTTGTAAAAGATGTAGCCTAAACAGATTATAGACACAACATCCTGGGATGGTCTCTAGACAGTATAAAAGAGTTGAACCCAGGGGACTATTTCAGGAGGAAAAATGGGAAAGGTTTGGAAAATACTAAGTTCTAACATTAAATGTAGAACAAGAACTTTTAGCCTGTGGAAGAGTTTGCATTGAGTTTAGTTTGGGCTCTGTTAAGAGAAACTGTCAAAGATGTGGTAAGTTTTCCCACGAGTTTATAGAAACATTACCTGCTGGAAATGAAGTTGTTTCTTTTAGTTAGCTAAAGTAATTTAAACTTCTAGATAGGTATGATTTTGCACATCTGCTGCACTCGTGTTTTCGTGGTTTGCTTCTCCTCCTGATAATTTGTGAAACTATTACACAAAGGAATAGGTCAACTGATCCATATACAGAGTATACAGGGTATAAAATAAAGGAACTGGAGAAAAATTGTTTCTCTAAATTCAACTCAGGATTTGGAATTATGTTGCAGCAAAATGTAGCTATTAAGATGTCAGACAGAAGTGTGTTAGTAATAATATAATTAATATGGACAAAATTAAAAAATATGCAAATTGACAATGAAAATAACATTTATCGCTGCAATAATAATAACATAAATAATAAATAATAACATTTATTTCAGATCATTAAGAATGGTAATATCTGATGTAATGCATCTTACTGTCACAGGATCTTAGAAATTCATGAGTGACTGCTTGCTTTGCAATCATAGGGTATAGCATAATGTTTAAATAAGAATGATTTATCAGTTTGGTGTTCTTGTCAACATAGTGAAATAATTTGATTGTGAACAGCAGTAATTTTTCTTGAGGTTAGGACTGCAGTAAGTTTATAACAAAGATGATTTGTTGTTATTGAACCTAAAAAAATGGGTATTTCAATAGCTGTTGCTAATGGTGAAGAAATGCTAGTGTTAGTTTGGTCTTTCTTACTAAGGAAATAATAGTTGCTCAGATTTCCATGCTTATATGAGTATTAACTGAAAAACATTTCCCATTTAGGAAGCTTCTTCCAGTTAATTAGACAACAATGAATTTTAGAACAACATTATTTGTGTCCTAATTGATCAGAACCAAATGAAAAATTCCTCACTGAATGCTGCAACAATTTTGACCTTTTTTCTACCTTACTAGAAAAGGAATATGTTGGTTTCATCCTGTAAAAGGGCAGTGCATGTTGCAAGAAAAATTGAGCTTAAGGTCATATTTGAAGTGCAAACAATTATGCCGTTTACTACAGGAGAAATTAGGTTCTTCGAGGACTGTGAACATGTCATCAGGAATATAATTAGAAACCCCATGAAAACTACCTCCCCCTCCTAATCATTTAGATTAAATAATATTTTCCAGGTTTCTGAATGGCTTTTATGAGCCTGACCTGGATAAACAGCAGGCAATTGGAAAGGAGGAACAATAAACATTGGCCAGAGAGGCCTAAAAGAAATCTGCCACAGATTTCTTGTGCCAAATTTAGCACAATCTTCTCCCCATAAAAACAAAATGGAACAAAAAAACTGATGATGGTTCTTTTGACTTTTCTTTGACTCATATTTCTAGGCCTCTCAAGTAAGACAGCATGTTGTCTAGTGTAGTGAGTCCTAATTTTTCTTGATGTGTATGGCTGCGCAGAAAAATTATATATACACATAGTCAGTGATAATGTTCAGGTAATCATGTTTTCATACAACTATATATGCACAAATGTTTGTACTGAAGTATTGTACACAAGCCACTCAGATGCCCTGTCTCATCTCTGAATGTCCAAAGGGTGAAGTTTGGTTACATCAAATCACAGATGCTGGGCTTAGCAGAAGAACTTAGATACTAAATTACATGTATGTGAGAAATGTGATGGATTGAAGTTAGATTATGATTCAGTGAAGACTTATTTACATAGAGAGACAGCAATCATGATTATAGTTATTGCTTGATGTTTTCAGTCCCAGGTAGACAGAGACCTCTGCAGCCCACATCATAGACTAGAGATTTTGGGGTTTTGTTTGAAGACCTAGGAAAAATACCATTGCTACCATCATTGTTTATTCTGACCTTACCTCATTGTTTTTGTGTCCTTAGGATTTGGCTCCTGTTCCCTTCACTTCAGTCATAACACACCCACTTACAGCTGAAAATGAAGTGCCTTTAGTTGTACTTGCTGTGTAAGAGAGGTAGAAATCTCTCATGTATGACATATACATGGCATTTATTAGTTGTAAAACCTATTCTTTTTGATACTTCAAGATACAAATACTATTTCTAGAAAGTGCTTTCTAGACTGAGTTCAGAGAGTAACTGCTGGACTATTGAAATGGAATATAATATAAAGATGGATTTTTTGTTGAACCTTTAGTTAAATATTTTGTTTTGGTTGAAAGTGACCTTCTACATTTATACCTCTGTAACTGGAAATACATGAACACCTTATCCTCTAGTTGTAAACGAAAGAAGAGTTTGTTCTCTTCTTGTGCTGTATTCATTAAAGTATTTTTTTCCTGAGAAACTGAATTACTAAATTTTCTTTGAAACTAGGATAGATTCTACTTAAGGCTTCTTTCCAATCAGTGATATGTGATAGGATTTGCTCTCTGAGTAACATATGAAAGCATTGGTGGTACTTCAGTGTTCAGTGCATTGCAGAATGCAATTTCACAAGAGCATTTTTAGAGCTTCTTGAAGAATAAATTAATAGCCCCAAACTTGTCTAAGAGATCTCTAAGTGCAAGGAATATTGTGGACAGTTATCATAAAACAACCATTTCCACAGTAAAGTTTTAGAGACTTACAGCAGGTGCTAGTCCTTCCATTTAGAATAAGATTAATGGCAGGTGAGTCAATGAATTCTTCCGAATGCATTGAATATTTGTGCTGCAGTCAGGATGTAATGGTGGGTATCGTCATTATATTTGAATTAATTTGGCTTGTGCTGTGAATTTGCCACCACTGTAAATGTGTGCATCCAGGGACCTCTCTTCCAAATAAATATTTGGGGACATTTAATGGTGCAGGTCAGCAGAGAAAATGCTAAATATTTATTTGTTGCAAAAAAACCATACACAATAAACAACCCTAGTTTGTATTACAGACTTCTGATAGGAGAAGAAATTATCCATGAACATTTTCTTGGATTTGGATACATATTCACGCAACAGATCATAGTTACAGTGTGGTAGAAAATTCGGTTTCTGGTCTGTAAAATTATTAGAATGTTCTTATGCAGCAGGATAAGTTCATCACTCCTCAGGCTTCCCAGAAATTGAGAGGAACATCCAAACCAATAAGAATCCCCAATAATTTTGTGATTAGAGCACTATGCCAGCTGAGAACCAGATTAACACTCCTACACCATCTGATTAAGATCAGGGACGTCACCCAAACCTCTCAGGCAAACACTCTTAATCACTGAAATATGGGGGTTGTATCTTTTACTAATAAAATAATGACAAGTATAAATCTGTGCCTCATCTTTCTCCTGAGTGTAAGAAATTTTGGCTTTCATTTTCTCTCTAACACTCTTAGGATGTTTAGCCAGGAACCTTATATGGTTTTCTAGCTACTGTCTTAATAGCTTATTAGTCACCTATTCAAGTACTTCCTGTAACCTGCCCCATTCAAAATTAGTTTCTGAAGTTACAGACCTATTACTTAAACAGATTGAAACAAACCCAGTTCATTTTAGCTGAAAGGGTTTAAGGAGCCATCATGGAAGCTTATGTTCTGGGAGATTCAAGAGGGTAGTTAATATTTGGAAGACTAATGAAACAGAAGCATTGGGCTCTACACAGCAGAAGTAAGATGATATTTCATGATTTCTCAGCAGTCTCATTTTTTTCCTGCATGAAGGCAAAAAGCATTCTTGTATGGATACAGTCACAGACTTACAAATTGTATATACTCATCATTTGAGGTTGTAAAAGTCATGGAGTGGCAGGGTAAATGAAAAGATAGAGCAGTCCTTTTCAAAGTGATAATGACTGATATCGTGTCAGTTGGTATTTCATCATGCTTAGTTGAAAGGACTGACAATCAGAAACTGATCTTGCTACTTCATACCATTCTCCATTTACATTAAATAGCCCACAGGGGATAATGTAAACATTTTTATCTGTAGTAAGATCTGTAAATGTTAGGAATTCTATTACATCTATTCCTGTGGTATGTGAGGACCTCACAATCAGTGTTTATCCCATAATTTAGCGAATTGTGTCACCTCTATTTTTTGATGGAAAACCAAAATGCAGACAACAGTGTAGGTAAGGGTTTATAGGACACTTTGGGTAGCAGAGATTTCAATTCAAGTCACAGATTTTCAGCCAAGTCAGAACAACTTGTTAAATGAAACCATTTACTAAAATTAAACTTGTTTTTATGAAGATTTTTCCTTAACTGAGTTGGATGATATGTAATAACTGTTCTGTAATAATTGCCTTGTGGTGAAAAAGTATCTGCAGGGGGGGGAATAGGGAAAGCATATATTCTATAAATATTGAGCTACATTTCATAGAATCATAGAATCATAAAATCTTTTAAGTTGGAAAAGACCATTAACATCATCAAGTCCAACTGCTAACCTAACACTGACAAATCCACCACTAAACCACATCTTTTAAATACCTCCAGGGATGGTGACTCAACCACTTCCCTGGGCAGCCTGTTCCAACACCTGACAAACCTTTTGGTGAAGAAATTCTTGTTAATATCCAATCTGAACCTCCCCTGGTGCTAATCCAATCTAAACCTTCTAGTCATTTGAGTCAATGCCTTTTTCAGTAATCAGACTGATAACAGAAGGGTTATGTGTTTCATCTCAGTTCAACTTCACCCAGCCAGGCTGGCTGGACAGTAATGTGGACGGTTCTTATACACTCTGAAAGAGCATAGACCTAGAGACTGGGAAATGTAAGATGTAATGACTTGTTTCAGAATAAAACCCAGGAGTAAGATTTACTTAAACAAACAGAAAAGCTTGGCTTTTAATCCCCTTTTTAATGCCAGACAAAATGTCAAGATCTGGCAAGTTAGATTTATTTTGAAGCGGTGTGTTTCACACCAATCACAAATTCAGCACTTTCATACTCAGATCTGAACTCAGCTGAAAGATACATCTGGTGAAGTAGTAAGAGTAGTAAACTAAATAATTAACCTAAGGAAGACGATATTATGGGGTCATCTCTGGGAAGGCAAAGGATTGTCCAAAAGGAGGTATTTTCATGGGAATGCAGAGCATGGGAGCTTTGAGAATGGCTCTCCTTCCTCTGTAGGGCTCAGGCCACATGAGCTGTGTGATTTGTTAGCTGCTTGAAAGTCATTTATTAGGGGTTTTTTTCTGTGCTGATCAATTTTATGTATTGTTATATTTCAAGTTTGATAACTGGAAATAAAAAATGACTGAGAGAATTTTTTATTACCTAAACCAAACCTCTGAAAGAGAGTCATGTACATAAGTCTGAGAGAGATTGATTCTAATGTACATAACTTAAGGCTTCAATATTTCTTAAAAGTTCCTTTAGCACCTGATATAAATGAACAAAAATCTTGATGGAAATGCAGATGGCAGTCATTTTGCCATTACTGACTCATAGTGACAAAAACAGAAGCTGGGAAAGGTAAAAAGCCTAGAGGTACAACAGCCATAACACCCAAATTAGAGGATAATGTAGGAAGGTAAGGCCTTCATGATTCCCTTATGTCTATGCAACTCTAATGGCCTCCTTGGTCCCAAATATCATAAATAATAATGGTGAAAAATATCCCTTAGCAATAATAGAGGGTTTCTTCCTAATTTTCATATGGACACCAAGCAACTGCTCAGTAATTTTCGTACAATTTTCTGTCAGTTGCTGTAGGCATGTCACTTGCTAGTGTAGCAATAACCGTGAAAAACAGGATGTGGTACAAAACATGAATAGACCAGTATTTCATTAGGAATATGAAATAATGGCATGACTCATAAAAAACATTCAATACTTGTACTGATTGCACCTGCTAAAAGGGCTTAATATAAGTAAAAACCATAAGATCTAAAAGATAGTATTATCCCTCTGATGTGTTTATAAGTACTATATTATTATAAAGGTTAGAATAATTATATCCTATTTTAAGTTGCATTTTGGGGGGGAGGGGAGAGGAGGGGAGGGAGCTAAAAAAGGCAAATGTTTAATAGTATATGACAATTCAACACAATGATTTTCAGGAACAGTCTTAAACAAAAGAAAAAAAAAGGGGTTTAAATTTATTGATTCACAAAAACTGTCAGCAAGTATACAAAATCAACAGATGCCAGAGATTTAAAAGGAACAGCTCAGGAGTATCAGACTGCATTATAAAACCTAAACTAACTGTTTTCAGTATTATTCACTATGAAGGAACTTAGAGAGGTTCCCTTATCAAGAATGAAGTTCTCATAATTGAAGTTTCAATAAAATAAATTTTAGAAGAATTATTACTTTACAAATACTAACAACTTCCAAAGGCCAAACACATAGGGAAGGAAGCGGGATGTACCATTTTCCTTTCCTAGACCTCAGACCTAGAAGGAGTATAGGTATAAAAGGTGTTTTTTATAAAAAAACGGGCTCCTACGAACATCTGAGAAACTACAAAACCAGTAAGTCTGACTTCTGTGTCAAGTGTTTTGATAGAAAATGCATAGGAAAATTACAATTAGTAGGACTGTATTTATCACATTACCATACTGTAATCTTAGTATGCAGTCGTATACCATAAACACAGCTTTTAAAGGGGGAAGCCATGCTTCAGTCTGTATACAATTTTCTTGAAGAGTCAAGGAGAATATGAATAAGAATGGTCAAGGTAACACTGTACTTTCATTTTAAATAGCTCTTGACAAGGTCACTCATCAAAAGCTGTCAAAGAAATTAAATTCTCGGAGAGGTTGAAGGTCAGCCCTATTTTGAATTAACAGCACATAACCCCCCCCACCACCTATTGTAGAATTATCTGATCAGTATAAAGAACAGGGAGATTATCAGTGAAGACACAACAATTTTCTGGGACTTCACAATTCATCACATAAGTGATCTGGAAAGGAGATGAACATGGAGGTGTAATGATGGTTGATATAAAATTATTAAGGATATTTAAAACTGAAAATAACTGTGAAGAGCTGCAAAAGGATATCATAGAATCATAAAAATTCTGGGGTTGGAAGGGACCTTAAAGATCATCTACTTCCAACGCCCCTGCCATGGGCAGGGATACCCTTCACTAGATCAGGTTGCCCAAAGCCCCATCCAGCCTGACCTTGAAAATATCCAGGGATGGGCCATCCACAGCTTCTCTGGGCAACCTGTTCCAGTGCTTTACCACCCTCTCCATGAAGAATTTTTTCCTGATACCTAATCTAAATATCCCTGCTTTCAATTTAAACCTGTTAACACTTGCCTATCCCTGCAGGCCCTTGTAAAATGTCCCCCTCCATCTTTCTTGTAAGCCCCCTTAAGGCATTGGAAAGCTGCTATAAGGTCTTCCCAGAGTCTTCTCTTCTCTAGGCTAAACAAGCCCAATTCTCTCAGCCTGTCCCCATAGCAGAGGTGCTCCAGCCCTCTAATCATTTTCATGACCCTCCTCTATACTTGCTTCAACCAGTCAATATCTTTCTTATCTTGAAGGCTCCATAGCTGGATGCCATACTCCAGGTGAGGTCTCATGAGAGCAGAGGGGGAGAATCCCCTCCCTCCACCTGCTGGCCACGCTTCTCCCGAGAGAGCCCAGGATAGGGTTTGCCTTCTGGGCTGCCAGTACACACTATGCGCTTCACACGTGCTTCACACATACTTCACATGTGTTCCCAACCTTCTCGCTGAAAGCAGGGACATGGAGGGGAACACAGTTGAGACAACCAACCCAAACTAATCAAAGGAGTATTTCATTCTATAGCACATCCTGCTCAGTATATAAGCTGGGAGTGGGCCACGGCCCATAACTTTGTTGTTTATTTAGCCGGTCTTTTTTGTTGGCTAGCTTGTTCATTTAGCTCACTTGCTTGTTAGCTAGTTCGTTCATGCATTAGCTTGTTCATTTGCTAGTGAGTTTGTGGGTCTGTTGACATTCTCAGTCATGCTCTCACTTGTGGGGCTCATTTAGACTCCAGTGTGATCTCTCTCTCAGACTTGCTCAGACTCTGCTGCAATCGGTCTCGGACTCTGGCTCTCAGGCTCTCTGGCTCTGGCTTTTGCTACTTGGGAAATGACTGTGTATTGGTCGGCAGGTGATGAGCAGTTGTATAATTTTATTTTCATTAGATGTTATTAGTAATATTGTTCATATTATTAATATCACTATAAAAGTCATTTATATTCAATTATTAAATACTTCTTATCTTAATCCACAAGCCTCCTTGTCTTTTCCTCTGATGCTTCTCCTCCACTGGAAGGGAGAGGGGGGGAGTGGGCAGCTGTGTGGTACTCTATTTGTTAGCCGAGGTTAAACCACAACAACAGGGAACCTCTAGAAAGAGTACAGCAGAGGGCTACGAAGATGATCTAGGGAATGAAGCACCTCTCACAAGGAAAGGCTGAGAGAGCCGGGTCTGTTTAGCTTGGAGAAGATCTCCTGAGAGGGTATTTTTTCAGTGCTTGTAAATATCTAAAGGGGGGGTGTCAAGAAGATGCATCCAGACTCTTTTCAGTGGTGCCTAGCGACAGGACAGGGGTCAATGGGCACAAACTGCAGCACAAGAAATTCCACCTCTACATGAGGAAAAACTTCTTCACTTTGAGGGTTTCAGAGCACTGGAACAGGCTGCCCAGAGAGGTTGTGGAGTGTCTTTCTCTGGTGATCTTCAAAACCCACCTGCATGAGTTCGGTCCAACCTGCTCTAGATGAACTTGATTTGGCAGTGGGGGTTGGACTAGATGATCACCCAGGGTCTCTTCCAACTGCTAGCATGCTGTGATTCTTTGAAATAGAACTGTATAGTGAGGAAGGCAGTAGGGAAAAAATAAAAATAAACCCCAAACAACAACACCAAAGAAAAAAACCTGTGATGAAAAGTTCTACAGCTTCAGTATTGCTGTGCTGTTATCATCTTTCCATGATTAAATGGAATTTGAAATGGTGCAACATGGACAGTAAGAATGATTACAAGTTTATTAAAGAGTTACTGTACGGAAGAATTAATAGTCTGGGGTTTGTCTGTAAGAGACACATCTAAAAAGGAATATGACAGGTATCTTAGAAGCTCATGAATGACTCAACTGAAATTAATCAGAAACTGGTATTCATAATAAAAATAAAAAAAATAAAAACAACATAATAAAGCCAGAAATAGTAAAAAGAGTTGCAAGGAATGTAATTAAATTATGAAATTATTGACACACAATGCAAGCCACTGGGAATATATTTTTCATGACAGATTAATCTAGGAAATATTTCATTTTAGTCTAGGGAAAATTCTAATTGGCTACAACTTGGTTGATGCCCTGACTATATTTTAATACACAGGACATAGATGGTTTTTTTTTCTACAAATAAAAATATTTTAATCTTTAAAGACAGAACTGATTCAGAACTTGTCTTTTCATACAAGGGGCAGCATTTCTCCACAAGTTCATAAAGTGATGTCAAAATATTGATTTAATCATGCTTTTGAGGACAAAGGGGTCACTACCACTATTACATGTGTGGTGGGTTGACCCAGGCTTGAGGCCAGTTGCCCACCAAAGCTTCTCTGTCACTGCCTTCAGCTGAGCAGGGGAGAAAAAATATAACAAAAAAACACTGAGACAAGGACAGGGAGAAATCACTCAGCAATTACCATCATGGACAAAAGAGATTCAACTCGGCAAAAAAACCTGTAATTTATCACCGGTCAATCAGATTAAGAAGAGAACTAAAACCAGATCTTAAAAACACCTTCCTCCCACCCTTCCCTTCTTCCCAGGCTCAACTTCACTCCTGATTACCTCCTCGCCCTGAGCAGCACAAGAGGATGGAGAATGGGGATTGTGGTCAATTCATCACACGTTGTCTCTGCCGCTTCTTCTTCTGCAGGAGGAGGACTCCTCACCCTCTGCCCCTACTCCAGTGTGGGGTCCCTCCCACAGGAGACAGTCTTCCACCAACTTCTCCAACATGAGATATATCCCATGGGCTGCAATTCTTCACTAACTGCTCCAGCATGGGTCCCCCCCACGGAGTGCAGTCCTTCAGCAGCAGCCTGTTCCAGCCTGGGTCCCCCTGGCTCACTAGTCCTACCAGTAAACCTGCTCCAGCCTGGGCTTCCCTCTCCATGGGACCACATGTTCTGCCAGGAGCCTTCTCCAGTGTGGGCTTCCCATGGGGTCACAGCCTTCTTTGGGCATCTCTCTGCTTCAGTGTGGGGTTCCTCCCCAGGCTGCAGGTGGTCTCTGCTCCCCTGTGACCCTCCATGGCTGCAGGGCACAGTCAGCCTCACCATGGTCTGCACCACAGACTGACAGGGAATCTCTGCTCCAGTGCCTGGAGCACCTCCTCCCCCTCCTTCTCCTCTTACCTTGGGGACAGCAGAGCTGTTTCTGCCACATATTCTCACTCCTTTCTCCAGACGCAGTTTCTGTTGCACAGGAAGTTTTTCCCTTTCTTAACCACGTTATCCCAGAGTCTCTACCACCATCACTGATAGGCTTGGCCTTGAGAAGAGACAGGTCTGTCTTGGAGCTGGCTGACATTGGCTTTGTTGGACATGGGGGAATATTCCAGTGGCTTTTCACAGAAACCACCCTGTTGTCCACCTGCTACCCAAATCTTGCCATACAAACCAAATACGACATGTAATAGTTACATAATTATGTTTTTTTTAAAAGACATTTACTTCTTAAAAAGCCACATCATTAATGTAATGATACTGTGTGAATTAAAAGCTTCTTATGCATTCTACTTCTTTTATTTGATTCATATCAGACACATTCATATTTTCTAACTAAACTTAAACCCCCAAATACATGTTTTAATGCATATATCTTCCTCCCAGAACAAACCCGCCGGAGCTTGTGGGACAACAGGAGGAAGAGATCCCAGTAGCCCATCTTCTGTCTATCTGAAAACACCTCTTAGAGTCATATTATTGTTCTGCCATGCATATGATGACATTTCCTCTAAGTTGCATCAAATACAAACCTCTGACCTCGCTTTATAAAACCCGTCTCCTTTGCCTGCTTATTTCTCATTTTCTAAATTCTTGTGATTCTCCAAAGTTGTCAGTCACTCCACAGCAAATTCCAGATAACTCTATTGATTACAATATTTTTCACATTTCTGAATGTTTTTCTACTTGTTTCTTACACTACTAAATGTGTTGTCCTGATAAAATTAATAATTTCCCAAATTAAATGGGTCATAGAAAAAGAAATAACGGAACTTTTTATGTCTTCATATTTGCATTTGTATCTGTGTACACAAATGCCCTTACATCATTTGAGTTTTTCTTGCTGAGTTTAGAAAATTCTCAGTCAATCACAGCAGGTTGTGTTTGTTTATTTGTCATAATTGTCACTGCACTGGTAAACAAAGCTTTGGTCTATGAAAATTCAACCTCTTCTAAAACTGATTGCCTGCTTTAATCTTTTAAAATGTAAATATTAATGCTTATTTGAGAAAATAAATCCTTTTTTTAAGAACACTGTTGTGCTGTTGGTAACCCTGAAGAGTATTATAGAATATGTACTGGACCTGAACAGACCACATCAGATCAAAAGAAGCTCTCTCCATCATTTACTAGCATTAATTCTGAGCAGATTCAAAAAGCAAACCACAGTGTTTTTTCTGTGAAAATATCAACAAATGGAAAACTGATGATACTTCATGTTTTAAACATTCCTTATTTTCCAGGTGTGATGGGGGAATATGAACCAAAAATTGAAGTCCACTTTCCTTACACAGTTACAGCTGCAAGGGGAACTACTGTTAAGATGGAGTGTTTTGCACTTGGCAAGTAAGTACAGATTCTTTCGTAATTAGACATCATTGTTTAGTAAGATGTGACATGCTTAATTTGTTGTTTCAGTATTTTGCTGGATTTCATTTCCACAGACAGTCTTTACTGCACACTCAAAGTAAACAACTAAGTAGCAGTTATGAATTCCCTGTCCACCCATTTCTGTGGACAGTAATACATTCAAGTCAAAAGACTCCTTGTCAAAATGAAAAGTAACATACTTATAAACAGAAAGAAGAAAGATTTTAATTAAAATTTTTACCAGATTCACTCATTTATGCACTATGATATTCTAAATCAGTAAATTAGATTTTATTCTGCCAAATATCATAGTTGGAGAAGAAACAAGATTAATAGCTTTTTTCCCCAAAATGCATTGTTTATATATGCAGCGAAGAACACAATGCTTTAAGCACGTCCTGACACATGTTGTGGCAGTGCCAATTCTTTAATTTCTACCTGACCTCATAGCACTACTAGAGAACAGGTTAAGTATTTGTGTCAAGGTGTTTTTTAATATGTTTATTGATAAATTAGTTTTGGAAATACTGCTTTTCTATTTCATAAAAATCAAATACATGAAATTACTTTTATACACTACTTGATAACATGTCAATTTTGTGTGAGAGTTACTATTCTTATTGCTGTCAAGAATAAGGGTGTATACAGTCAGACAGAACTAAGAAGCAATTCTAATGATTCAAGGAAACTATTCTTTCTTCTGTACCTGTCTGTAGCTAAAAACAGGTGTTCCAACAGTGATATTTCACTAGAGACATATAAGTGAATATGAAGGACAGGGGTTTTATCAAAATAGCCCATCAAATTCATGTGTGTGTGTGTGTGTTAAAAATCTCATTGTATAGAATTTCTTTTGGTTCCTTTTTATGGTAGTGTTCCTTTTGGATATCTCCCCCTACTCCTGATGTCATGGGGCTCTATATCAGAAATCCTGCTTTGTTTTCTAGGTCATAGCTTATCAAGGCACATACAGGTTCCTTATGGCCCCTCTTTGATAAAGAAATAGCTAAGGATTTGTAACTCCTGTGGAGGAACTCTACAAATCACTTAGTCTGAGGGGTACCATATACTCCATACCAATTCTTACTTATTTACCTAAGTTGGAACAAACAAAAGAGGAAGGGAGTTTTGAAGAAATTATTCATTTTCCTGAGAATCACCATTTTCCAGAACAACCTTTCAAAGCCTGCCTCTACTACCTGAGAGGGCTTTTAAAATGGTTTTATAGTCATTTTGATCTTCATGTGTCACTGATTTTTTTGGTTCAGATTTCTTTCATAACGGTTGCTATTTAGAGTGTGGATGAGATACATCTTAAACTTGCCTCCCTTCCTGTCTGTTTTTCCTTTTTGACCAACATCCAGATAATATCAGTGAGCAGAAAGTATTCATAAATAATTACAGAGGAATTCTGACAAAGTAGTTTAATTGTATATCTTTAGGCCCAGTAAAGTTGCAGAGGAGGCAGGGCACAGCCAAACCAGTCCAAATAAAATGTGGGAGACCCATGTACTGGGCGCCATGAAACTGTGACAACAGCTTTTGCAAATTCATTCCCCGCTTCAATGTAATCTATAGTTTAGAAAGCAAATGTGAGGGGAGAGCTTCTGTAGGAGAAAACGTCTTATGTTTTATACAGTAAAGATAAAAAAGGTACATGAGAGAGGACAGAAAAGCAATGAATGGAGAGATTCTATGAAATGCTGAAACATAGGAGGAAAAGAGCTGTTCTGTAGAGGCTGGTGGCTCCAAACTCTCTCCTGTCAGCAGCAGGTACCAGTTTTCTGCCAGGTCAATAGTTGGCAACCAGGCCCTTTTAGACTCTTGGTTATGACTGAAGCAGTAACCAATATGTTAGTTTCCATTTTCCTCATTTTGCTGGAATGAAATTGCAGTTGCTGACAGATTACAAGTCAGCTGTCACATTCCAGTGAAGAGGAGGTATGCCACATGTTGTCCTTCACAACCATCACTGACAGGCAAGAAACACAGCTACTGATACCTTCCATCATCGGCACCGTGGGATTTAGTAAACCCTCTCAAAAGACTCTGTCACTATTCAGACAGCCACACAAGAAAGGCAAAGGTTGGCAGGAAAGGCTTCAATTAGCTTATTTCCACATTCATATTTGTTGTTAACCTTTAATAAATAAAAAATAAAAACATCTGAACCATCAAGGAGTTTAAGGTTATTGAATAAGTTGACCCCATTTGCTACTATTGTAATGGGCAGCTATTTTTACCATGCACATTCCTTATCTTCCTTTTGCAGCCATTAATGCACAATCAAATCAGCTGAGTTGAAATTGCTTTCAACCTGATATGGTAATAATTACATGAATGACATTTCAGACCTCGTTTGAAACCTGGAGGATGAGGTGGGAGGTAGAAATGCATCAGATTTCCTATTCATTTTCATCACTTTCATTTTTAATCCCCATTTCTTATTCCAGATAGCTTGTAAGGGTCTTTTCTTGTTACACTGCCATAGGTCCCTGATACCAAACTGAACTTTGCTCTTTCTTTATTTAGCATTTTGAGATTCGACATTTTGAATTGTTATTGTAAATAACACAGAAGTTACTACAGTTTCAAAGTCAATGCGCTGCTGTATTCCTCATGCTTTAATTTAGTTCTCTGAAACACTCACTTGTCCCTCTCCACTGTAATTGTGAGAATGACAGACGTTCCAGAGAGATTTCCTGAAGTAGGCATTTGGCAACTATTCCAGACAGACCCTAGTCTTTAGTTACAGATTAATGATTTATTAATAGTGTTTATTTATAACTGCCAGTCACTATGGCTGTAGGAATTAAATAAATTGGAGCTGTGCAGTTTTTGTCTCCAAATTAAAATCAAATGTCTTAATTGCTTGACAGACAGAAATTCTCTGAGAAGGCTTTTATTCTGACCCAAGCAATAGGTAGCTGATCTAATTACAACTGAAAATATTATGCTACTGATGCTACTTACAAATAGATTTGATGTTGTTAAAGAATCCAAAATAATGTAGAAGTGAAGTAACTGAAAATGATGTTATTTGTATGATGTTATTTGTATTATTAGATAATGCTGCTTATAATGAGCACCAGCCATTACCTAGGAAATCACTGCATAGATCCATGATGTACTGCTGAGGTATAACAGAAGACATGACAGACAGAGGAGTCAAATAAAATTTACTGTGTTATATATCAGAGCAGATGTTTTGCAGTTAGTGCCGTATTTGTAAATTTTGTTTGATATTTAGGATGGCCCAAGTTTTTTGAAAAGTTGCTTTTAAAGTCAGATTCACTGCCAAATCCACATGAAAACTTGTGTTTCAATTACATCAATTTTTCATATATACCTGTATATATAACATACGGATATTTTCTGCCACTCATTTAATTATGTAATTTTTATTAGGAACACCTGAGTGTTTTTGTTTGTTTCCTATCAAGACAGAGGATTGTATTTTTTTAAGGAATATTAAAAAAAAAAAAAAAAGTGGGCAATAACAAAGTATTGCCATTTTGACTGGTTGGAGCAAGTCCAGAGGGGGGCCATGAAGATTATCTGAGGACTGGAGCACTCTGATATGAAGAAAGGCTCAGAGAGTTGGGGTTGTTCAGCCTGGAGAAGAGAAGGCTCCAGAGAGACGTTATAGCACCTTTCAGTACCTGAAGGGGCCTACAAAGAAGCTGGAGGGGGAACTTTTTACAAGGGCCTGTGGTGACAGGACAAGGGGTAATGGGTTTAAACCGAAAGTGGGGAGATTTAGATTAGACATAAGGAAGAAAATCTTCTCGAAGAGGTTGGTGAGGCACTGGAACAGGTTGCCCAAAGAAGTTGTGGATGCCCCATCCCTGACTGTCTTCACGGTCAGGCTGGATGAGGCTTTAAGCAACCTGCTCTAGTGGAGGGTGTCCCTGCCCATGGCAGGGGGGTTAGAACTGGATGATCTTTAAGGTCCCTTCCAACCTAAACTATTCTGTGATTCTATGATTCTATGAACGTCTCCTATTTTTTGACATTTTCCTAAGAACAGAACTACACCTTTTTTAATTTACACAATTGATCCTGATTAAGATTTACATTAAGTATTGTTAAAGAAATAAAATAATAATTAAGAAAAAAAAAAAACTCCTTTAAAACTTACTGAATGGAAGAATTTGAAACAGTGACAAATCTCTAACCAGCAGTATGTTAATGTTTGCTTTCGAGTAACACAATTTAGCACCGCTTGTGTCTTCTGCTATCTAGAAAGACAAGCTAATTTTTTTGGTAGAACAAGTAAATGAGTTTATTGGTAATGAGTTGATAGTTTGTAATCCAGATAATCCTGGGTTTCCAACACATCCATAATTTCAATGTCAGAATTTAATTTTATTATTTAAATCAAGGACAAAGATGACCTTGTTTTTGGGTAAGTTCTGGTGAAGAAGCCATGATTTTCCCAGCTGACACCCTTCCACAGATTCAGCATTCCCGGCTTTTCATGCTCAAAAAATGTAATTTCTCGGGCACTGCTTTCTGTCACCACAGTTTATCATTTCCATTTTCTCTCAAATATTACTGACTCTTCTTCCAAGAACAACTGGAAGTAACTGGTTAATTCTTTCATTTCTTTTTTCACTTATTTTTTTAAAAGGAATAATTCTGATGTCTTCATTCAGCTCCCATTAAAATAATACGAAAGTAATCATGCTGGTATGTAAGAGGACTAAGTTCTGTCCCCACCCCATGACATATTTATTAATGGAGCATTTCCAGTGACTGCCATCCAAGCATACTTTAAAACTACCTGAATTTGGTGTATAGTTATAAGTGATTTTAATACTATTATTTAAACATGGAACTTAAATGCAGGCATAGATGAAAATATATGGGATTTTTTAAAGCCTCAAAATGGACAAGTTTTTATAGTTAAAAAAACAACATAGGACTGGTTTGTCCGAGCTTGCTTGAAAAGTCGTAAGTTACAACCCTCCTCAATGAGCACAGACTCTTACCCTCAGAGGAAACCAAGAAAAAAGAAGTGTCAGAAATATACCGCTTTTTTTTCCTTTTTTTTTTTTTTTTCTTTTTTTTTTTTTTTTTTCCTGGCATATACCTTTATGTTGACTTCTATTTCCCCTTTCAAATAATTCTTCTACACTCACTGTTTCACAGAGACTATTTATGTCAAATTGTGTATAATGCACACACCCTACCTGACCCTCACGCTTCAGCCTTTTCCTCACTGCGTTTTCGGTTGTGCATCACACCATACAGTTGTTTCTATTTTATTCTCCATATAAACCTCATACTTCATCCATTTTCTGGCTCCAGCCAGTAAAACAAACAAACAAACAAAATACAGTTTGTATTATGATTGTGCCAACAGCCAATTTGGAGTGAGTAATCATATATTTCTCATTAAAACAAATTAGAGAATGTGGGCTATTGCTGTACTTGTAGGTTACCAAAGTTTTAAATTTTTGCTTTTAAAATAGGATCCCTGGGCCATGTAGACTGCCAAAAGGATAAAAAATTAAATTTATGAATCCCTTTTTTCACTATGGCTATTTTTTAACCACATAGATCAACACATAAAGATTTTAATCAAAAGAATCAATAGAGAGTAGTGCTGAAAGACAATTTTTCTTACAACTCATATGCTTGTTTTTCTGTATTTTTGAGAGAATGTTTTATGCTTGTGCTGTTTCTATACAATAGTAACATCTACATAGTATATCAATATTATTTCTAAATGCTAGCTTACTTCACTTTAGTAATGTCAAGACTATGTTTTTATTGTGAAATATTCTTACTTAAAGATAAGAATAAAATAGAGATATTGACTTCCTTCTATTATTGAATTATGATGAGGCTGTTAAGATAGAAGCTTTGTTCATGCTGTTATACTTAATGTTGCTTTAATAATTCTATTACAAACTTCGTTTTGAAGAGATTTATAGCTCAGACATAAACATTCTTCCCATCTGCAATATGGCTTTCAATATCTCAGGGGATAGTCCATTTTAAACCTTGATTCATAAATGAAATAGAAAAAGTAAGGTGAAGTTACATATATTTAAATCACAAAGGTGAATGAAATTTGATGACTTGTAATCTAGGAAATGTTGTAAACTGTTTTGTTGAAACAATGAACTCTGAATAAATTCTGATTAATAAATATTTCAAAGTATTAAATACATGGAATATAGGTTGTTATTTTATCTCCTTGACCTGATTTATTTAAAAGACTTTTCTAATTGTTCTTCAAATTTTTATTAAAAATTATATTACTTATGTCAATACTAATATTTTCATTTCAGACTATGTACATGTAGAGAGAGCTTACTGAAGATATTTCAATATGCGGAAGTAAAAGCAAAAAAGTGCTTGGAGAAATGAATATGATATTAGGCAAAGTTTAGGATGGCAAAACAAAACGTCTTTATGATCTGGTGAAGGGCATTTGACTGTAACTGTGGAAAACTGCATGAAGTATCTGAAGTTATTTTTGCTGGTGTCGTTCATTAAGACAATGACATAGGGTAATGCCTATAAAGAAAGCTTCTAGATACTTCAAACCTTTTGCAGGTGTAATAGTCTTCATTTCTAAATGTTTTTCTGTGAATATGGTCAGTGTTTGGTAAACAATATAAAGAGGAAGTGGGTAATTTAAGAAAAGAGCGAAGGTTAAAAGTACCCAAGAAGTGCCTCTTTGGTCAAAGGTTTCATAGTACCTGATTCTTTCGTTTTCTCCTTCTAAAGGTAGCTATATGTGATTCTTGCCAGGAACACAAAATTCACAAACAATAATCCTATAATAAGTCACAGATACAGGTTGCACACTTCTCTAACACATGCATTTTTCCATCTGGTCCCTCAGTACAGGTGAACATAAGTTTCAAGCATTTCACCGTATTGTTTCTTTAATTGTTTCTTAAGGGCAAAACTTAACCCTCTGTGCTCTTTAAATTTGTAAAATACGTCGTTTCCTTTCAGCCTACTATCTAGAACTATACCTCAGGTCTTCCACTTCTTTCTCCATGACTTTTATTGGCTGATCTTGGCAAATCCAGGAGGCACCTCCTGCTGTAAAGTGTCAAGAGAAGCAGACAAGACCTTCCTATAACCTGACCTCATCCCACCAATCAACTGCTAAAAAAGGACTCATAAGGATTTCTATTTTGAAACCAAATTCTTTTCTAACATAAATCTCCTTAACACAAATCTATGAATCCACCTCTCACTCCAGCCCTGGTATTATGCTAGAGTAGCAGACCTAATGCACTGATCACAGGTTAAAACAGACATGAAGTTAACCTCTGTTAAGTGCACTACAGTGCATCCCAGGACCATCGAGATGAGTGAGGGGTCAGGGTGGCAAGCAGCAGCTGAGTATTATTGAGTATAAACACGGGAATAAAACATGACTGTAAAAAACAGCATCTGTGATATAAAACAGGATTCAGTTGTTTTAGGGCCAAGTATGACAGGTCTGTTGGCCATTTCTTTGGGATATATCAGCAGGTCTTTAGAGTCAAGAGACATAGCTCATGGAATGGCCAATCAGCCTCAGCAGCTGCTCCTTTCTAAGTATTGTCTTTCAGAAATTATTAAGCCTTCTTGTAATTTTCCATGAAGATAAACCAGTTTTTGTCTCTTCCCACAATAATGGTGACACACAGAAACACCTTTGGTATTAACCTGATTCTATAATAAGGACATTCAGACACATTAACAGCCCTCATTTCCACTGAATCCTGTGACAGTAGGACATACATTGTTATCCACGGCATGGGAACTGCTGATCAAAACGAAATATGAAAGGACATGATGAATCACTGCATTGATAAATGAAGGTTGGAGGTTTGAGGAATTCTAACCAGAATTAATATACAATTTTCAGGCAAGAAGGAAGCTAATTTTGACTTGTCTTTTAAATGTATTATGGTACTCAGAATTTAATGACATGCCAAGATCGCTGGCTTTCATTAAATGGAGCAAATCATTCTAGATGCTATACATCCAATTCATTGTTGGAACTAGGGATTTAAATATTCAGTGATTTTCTGACATACAGGAGAATTACTAGGGGAACAAGTAGTGCTAGCAGCTTAGCATTGCCAAGTATTAAGTAAATTCAGACTGTAGAAGTCCACAGGTTGTAATTTGTCTTCACCCTCTTATCATTGCCTTCACAATCCTTATCATGGTGTTTTATTTTTCATCTGCAGGACACAGACACATAAAATGGATCTTTTCTCTTTTTAAAACAGGGAAAACATGGCATAGGGTATTCAAATAGAATTAGTTGCCCAAAATCAAACTGCAGGTTAGACACAAAAGCTGGTACCAAAATATATGTTTCTAAGTCCCACAGAACAAACAGCCATGTTCCTCCAATTACCTTCACACCACTTCTTACTTTAGAAAACAGATTTTGTTAATTCTATCAGATGCCAAACTTGGAAGCTGTGGAAATTACTCTTAAGATTTCCTGATTACAAAACAGTCCCAAGAGGGGAATGAACACTCTCAGTAGAACAGCATCTGACAGTGTTGTAAGTAGGGATGTCCTTTCCCCTGAAAATAAACTTATGATGAGAGGAAGGAGCCTTTTAAACATGAACATGACATCTTCAAGCTGAGTTTGTTCATATAAGACAGGAATAGATCCAGCATTTTTTTCCTTGGATAGCACATATTGTTTATGTCAAATAAATCTTTCTAAGAAAGACTTTCATCAATCTAAAGTTCATTTTTAGCTTACACTGAATAAGAATTTATGTCATAAGTTGCTAGACCAGGATTGGATTTTGTTTCTATTTTTCAGGATGGATTGATTTCTGCTTTCCTTTAAGTGGACTTGTTCTTGGACAGGCTTTATAATGCTGTTACAAATATTGCAATCATTCATAGTAATGTAATAAAGATTCCTTGGTAAATCTCAAGCAGCAGTCCCAGGTCTCATTCTGCTTCAGTCTGACTAAATGATTCATACTTACATCTAAAAATTTAGAGTTAATTTCTTTTACTATATGGATACGGAAATTGGGAAAAAAACCCCTGCAAGTCCCCATTAGTGAGACGTCATTTTTGAAGAAGCAATGCTACCAATTCCTTCCCTTTCTTTTTCATGATCATCAAAGAAAACTTCTAAATGCTACTAAAAACTTTGTTCAGTAATTTACACAGCTTTTCTATAGGTTTAAAGACAGAAGAACATATTTTTGCACTCCAAACTTTCTGTCCAGAAACATCTAAGTAGGCTTTCTCTCTGTGTCAGAGGTTGAGAGGATCAGAAGGTAAAAAAAATCTGGGAAATGTCAATAGTAGGTCCCCAGTGTTACCATTGTTGTATTTCACTTCATGTTTTCCCACAAATAAGTAAATGCATATGATACTGTGTAGTACAAGAGCCTGAAATCCAGCACTTCCAGAAATCATCATGCTCATCGTCTTTAAACGCTGTAGATGGTCAGCAGATTCACAGCATCTTGCACACCCGAGACACACTGGATTTACATTTACTTTTGCATCATGATTGGCATTAGAGCTGTTGTTTCTGAAAGTCCTGGTCCCATTGTAACTGGTCTTCTGGAACTGATCTGTACGTAATACAGTGGCCATGTCTGTACAGCAGTTAGGAAATCCTAGATTAATGTGCCAGTTACAGAAATTCTGCCCCGACAAAGTTTGGAACAAAGCAAAATTACAACAGAGAAAATCCAGTTAAGAATAGCTTTACACAGGGTAAGTAAACACAGTGGTATTGTAGTGCTGTGGTCCCGAGAATCTGTATGAACACCTGCCAAACACATGTAACCTTTTGCAGTAAATTGTTTGCTTCAAGGCATTTGTCTCCTCTAACTTAGATTTGTGGATTTTTCATGTATTACCCCACACACTAACACAACAGGTATCATATGTGTCTTTTGCTTTTCAAGTTACTTTAGATTCTTTTCTCAAAACCTTGATCAAGTCACTGGCAGGTGACAATTTACCTGTCATTATGTCTTTAATACTTCTTAGAAGAATGTCTACTTATAACAAAGTGGCTCCAGTCAGCAAGCTGAGGTAGGGTTTGATACAAAGACTAGACAAAAAAGGGTCACTGGATGGCTGAAATAAAAACATCTGTCCTTATTTAACAGCTGTAGTAGCTGAACACCGTCTCCATCCCACAATATAGTGTCTGCTATTATAATGAAAAAAATATAATACAGAATTCTGCTTTGTGGCTAATGCTAAATCCACAGGAGGAGATGTTCAGCTCTTTTCTATTAACTTTTTCATCATCTAGCTGTGGTGTTGTAATTTCATTAAGA
Organism: Rhynochetos jubatus; assembly: GCA_027574665.1. Classification (NCBI taxonomy): domain Eukaryota; kingdom Metazoa; phylum Chordata; class Aves; order Eurypygiformes; family Rhynochetidae; genus Rhynochetos; species Rhynochetos jubatus. The sequence continues at coordinate 121,174,541 of CM050649.1, read as the reverse complement.
CTAAATACCATTATCTAACTTTCAAATGGAGGAGCAAAAGGTTGTGGAATAGCTTTTCCCCTTAACTCGTTAGTTGTAAAACCAATTCCTCACCTCTTGTTTAGTTACACCTTGATCAGATGACTCCTGTTCATGATGAATTTGAATTTAAGTATTTGGAAAAACCTCTGCATGTTTCAGTTCTGTTACCTAACCTTAGCTATTGAACAGTTAAGGATCAAGTTTGAGCTAACAGTTTAGGCTCTGATGAATCAGTAGAGAAAAAGCTCTGGAGTATAATTCTCTATGAATAATGAATCATTACAGATAATGAATCATTATCCACAGCACTATTTTAGATGTTAGAGATGCTCTAACTTGTTAGGACTTAAAGTGTGAAAAAAAAATATGTGGAGGCACACATGTAGCCAAGAAGGCACATTGTCCTTTCTCTCTGCCATAAAGAGCAAGCCAGCAGTCATGGGAAAGCACATCCACATTAGTGTATGACACTGACAAGTGCATCACACCTTTACAGTCCAGTCATGGATGTGTGCTGATGTGACTTGCAGACCTGGACTTGTTCCTGCACACAGGTTTCAAACTCATCACCATTTCCTTCTGTTCTATTTCTATTCTTAAATCACCAGTACTTACCGCTGCTATATTTCAGGAATACTATCTTTTAATAACCAAATGAAAGGAAAATTTATTATCTTGTCTCTTAAATCTCTGCATCTGACCTGAACAGATTTATATGGGACATTCTAAAGGTAGAATTGTGTGAATGGGTGATGGGCGTTTCTGGGAAGTGTCTGATGGAGAGAATTTCATGATACTCCATGACATTTTAATCCTACATAATTATCCTGTAATAATTAGAAGATATTTAACACAGTTGCAAAGCTGGAGGACATAAGGAGAAAGGTTTTATTCTAGTCTCAAATGCACAGGCATGCAGGGGGTTTCAATATATATTATGATGTGAACCTGTGGGTTTGAAGGCAAAGCTCAGAACAATGATGTATGGTAAAAAGAAATAGTGTGGAGAGGAATTGAAATTACCATAGAAGGTAAAATATTTCAAAGCAGCACATCAATTTGTGTCAACCAAATATAGAAAAGGCAACCTATGCATTCCTATTTATAAAATTGCTGAAAAACTAGAAGCTTGTATCCAAGGAAAAGGTATTTTAAAATTCAGACATTACTCTTATTTCTACCTTACCCCTTTCCTGAAATAAACATAATCTTTATAGATCTGATTAAAATATTTTTCAGATGAAATTGTAAAACAAAAAAGTATAAAATTCTCCTAACAATTTTTTCAAAACATTTTTATTTGCAATAAAACTTGTGAAGAATTCCCAATAAATACAATAGTACATTTCCCAAATAAAATAGTGCTGAAAATTGACTCTATAATTTCTTCAAGAAGAAAATATAAAACCATAACTCATATTTTCTTCAAGTTCATAGTGAACAAACCCAGAGTAACATCTATCACAGTCACCTCTTAGAAATGTTATCTCAGCTCAGATGAATAAGAAATTTATTAATTGCACTTCTGAAAATAAATTGGATTTTTCCTCAGTGATGCTAAAATTTACAAGTAGTTTTCAACAGATTATTTCCAAAAGTGGGGAGAAATCTTATTTTTTAACTCCATTGAAACTTGGATAAAGTTACTCATAGGAGTTGAATGTGAATATGGTTATAATAAACAAGGAAACTATATTCCCATAGATGTCTGCTGAGACCAAAATAAAAATGGATTATAATGATTATAAGATTTAACCATTATGCATATTACATTACATTCATATTAATGTTAGAGATGCTTCTGCTATTGCGCTATTTTTTAAAAGCTGTGGATCATTTGAAAAGATGAAAATACGTGCATATGCTGGTTAGCTTTTATGGTGGATTTTATGAGTTTTCTAGAACAGTCACACAATTTTATTCTTTCACATCCTCACTCAGATATATTTCATTTCATTCTCCCACAAGTCACAGAGGAGAAATAGATATATTTTTATTTCAGATGTAAAATTCATACCTCACTTGTAAGTTATGCAAGGAAAATAAGCTTCATTAAACAGAACTACATGTTGTCTGCAAATAGTGATTTGCAGTTTGGGAGTACTTTCCTTTGAAATCATTAAATCTACACAGTTAAAGTAACTTTATTTCCTTGAAAAACTCCACTTACTACCTCATCCTAATGAATCAAAAATTGAGGTTTTAAAAGTATGTTTCTTAATGACCCAGAGAACAAGTTTTCTCTGTATTATTTGCCATGTTAACACATTTTATTTCTATAGGAGGCCTGAAAGCAAATTAAAAAAAAAAAAAAATACAATTTAAAGGAAATTTTCTAAATACAAGAAATTCAGAATAATCTCATAGCAGTTAAATGAGTCAACTTTCATAGTTTATGATGTCTTCATTGTTTCTCAGAAATATACACTATGATAGAAATCCACAGTTCTGTTCAGCAGAACCAGTTTTCTTTCACAACAGAGCAAAAATGTTTTTATCACTGATTTTACTGGAAGTAGGACTGAAAGGCAAATAAGCAGCAACAATGAACAACAAGCATGGCCTCCTTATGGTGCCAAAGAAACTGTACCTGCACACCCACCTCATTCATAAAACAGCAGTTGCTGAGTAGTATTGCACTGTACCAGAATAAAGTATCCCGACTGTAGACCTGTGTTGTCACTACTAATTAATGAAATACTTGCCTGGTCATGGAGCCTGTTTTGAAGCCAAAAAAACATGACATATTTATATTACGTATACAAAGAAGACAAACATATCCGTTTACACTTAAAGCTGCATGAAAAACAGCAGGAGTGTTAGAAGATCTCCAGAAAGTCACTCAAGAAGGAGTATAAATTTGAATACGAAGGTGAAGTGTGCAATTAAAAATAAAATATGAGGGCTAGTATGTGGGGAAAAAGAAAATAATATTGTTATTTGTACCACTTCTAGTATATGCAAACAGGTATCAAATATAGCAAATTAAAATATGTAGCTAAGGACGTTGAGGTAATATCATAAGTGGTAGGGCTAAAGCCATTCAGTTTTATTAGTGCATCAGAGACATAAATATCGGATTTATTCTTTGTATTTTGAACTGAACAGGTGCTTGTGTTAGATAAGAATGGGAAGTTCTTTTAATCCTTCTAATTGAAAAGTATATGAAATAACTTCTAATAGGAAGCATACTTTGCAAATTAGACCCATATAAGTTGCAAGAACAGTCCTCAAACCAAAGCTACAGGACACCAAAATTTGAAATCAGCCAGATTTAAAAAATATTTAAGATTAATAATGAGCAAACTATCAGGATTCTGTGGCCACATAGTAGGACAGAAAAGAGCTTATATGACATACACTTATTATATGATCCACAATGATGTATAAAAGAAAAGGTTATACAATATTGGAGTGCTGAAGAAAAAGATATGTCTGTTTTGTTCACTAAGAAAAAAAAAAAAGAGTGAACCGGTTTCCACACATGCATTTCTTCTGACCATTTCGCAACACTAGAGAAGTATTGTAGGGCCTATGCTTCAGAGATGAATCCACACACACTCAAAATAAAGTATCTTTTGTCAGGTTAAGTAATCAATGCAGCATACTGATAAGGGAAACAATGACTGAACCTTTCTAATACATTCAAATATATAGTAGATAGTATTCTGTATGTCATTTTTGTGAGGGTAATTATGTTAATGGGCTCAATGAAATTCAATGACTTGTGACATTTAGGAGATAAAATTAGAGAAACCTTCTGAGCCCCAATTACAAGTCTGGGAATTTTCTGAATCTCTATAAAGTACTAGAATGTGGAGCATGTTGTCTAGAAATTTGAGTACAACTGTAGTAGCTCACAGCCTGATTTTAACTGGGTGAAGAATAGCTAGAGCTCTGTCCATTGTTGGTTTCCATGTCTGTATTTGTTTTGTCTCAAACTGAACACCCTGAAATACTGAAAGGTGATTTTTAATGCAACTTCATCTAGTTACAACAAGTGGAAATTAGCGAATTATAGCAGAAATTAATAAAACCTTTGAATTTGAATCTATGCTTTGAAGTATTTTTCCCCATCTAAACTGCCACAAGATCCAACTGTGTTTATATCTTAACTTAGACCTGACAGCAATTCAAATAAATAATTTAAAAAAAGGTATCAGTATGTAACAGTTGCATTTCTTTTAAGTTGTCCTCCAAGCTCCTTTCTTTTGGAATACCTGAAGCAGTCTAGTTTTCAGCTCACAATCAAATATTTTATAACTACTGTACTTTTTTTTTTTTTTTTCATTTTTAATTTTCTTCTCCCTTAAGCATCTGTCATATTTAGACAAATATATGTCTAAAAAGCCCAATGGGTTCACAGTGACTGATATGTGTTTGGGCTGAAAAGAAAATTGAATGAGTGCAAACATTGTCTAATCCATTTTTTCCCTCAGTATGAATGTAAATGACATGATTTCCACATGGACCTGTGTGCAATAGCAAGCCACTCCTGCGAGCAGGCATGTAATGCTGTGAGTCAGAAGCAGTAGAGCCATTAATGGCTTCTTATACAACCAGTTTTGTGACTTAAAGAATATTGCAACAGAAAAGGTCTCCAAACCTTTGGGCACCTTAATTTATCTAAGGTAGAGTGGTACTGAAATCCCCCACCTAGATGGATGTTATCACTTACTGATCTCTGAACTGCAGTTTCATTGCAGGAAAATTGGGATGTGTTGAAATATGCTAAATTCATCCAGGTTTTGAAGTTATTATTTTCTTTTACCTATCGAGTGGAAGTGTTCAGGAGTAAAGCATAGAGTGCTAAAGAAGCTCTGGAGAGAGTATTTCAAGTGATTTACTTGATCTCAATAAAAATTTGGCCTCCCTTGTGGATGAGGGACACATTTCATGTAGCAAAGCATTCATTAAAGATTCCCTACAGAAAGTGATGTATATCAAGCATTGTATGAAACTTCATTGTGGTTATATTTTATTGCTACTTAGATTATTAAGTATTTAAACTACCAGATAACAGAACCTATATTCTTAATAGTGGATAAGTGCTAACAGCAATTTTACTAAATATTTCAGCCCTGTTCCAACAATCTCTTGGAGGAAAGTTAATGGTCATAATCCAAGTAAAGCCCGCCTGAGAAAATCCCAAGCTGTGCTTGAAATACCTAACGTGCAGCTAGAAGATGCAGGAATGTACGAATGTAAAGCTGAAAACTCTCGTGGAAGAAATGTCTTCAGGGGACAACTACAAGTGTACAGTAAGTGTAACTGCACACAGTATCATCCAGCAGTGCTTTGTCCACACTTAAGTTTTTAACTACACAGAAGGATGCTAAGGTCCAGTAGAAATAAAATATCTTTCTTCTGAAATAATAATACTAGGTTTGAATTAAGCTATACATAGTTATTCCTTAGTAATTCATTGGACTCTGAAATATAAAGTTGCCTCCCTCAAAGAACTGGCTTAAATACAATTTAATGTTTGATGTTTATGGAGTTTGGTTTATTTTTTTTAGATTATCACTATAATTTAAAGTTTCTTTTCTTTAGTCCTGATATGTTATATAACAATGACATACAACCTAGCCATGATGAATCTGTCAGAAAACAATATTAGAAATATCTTTGGATTTTTATCACATTTTTATTAATGTTTCACTCTTGCCATTCCTAGATGTTGAGTTTTGTTAAATTCATTGTATAGCAATCAGAGCTGGAGAAGTGCTTCTGTTTTTGTAGAAAATTCTCAAATCCAGATATGCACAATTCCGGCAGGTGCTTATTTTCAGAAAGTTCTGAATGTTTTGTCTCTAATATTTATCTTTCTAAAAGTTTTTTAAAGAGAACATTAAAAAAAATGCATCATACATCACATTGAAAAGAAACAAAAGTACCTGAAATTTAAAATATTTAGTAAAAATCATGAATTTTATATAATATTGTTGCTGCATCCTAGAGGCTAGAAGCAAAAGCCTATATAAGACATGGTTTGAATATGTACAAGTCAAAGTACTCCTTATATTGAATGTATGCTTGAGTCCCACCTATTTCTTATCAATTAATGCTACATCACTTGCTATCATTCGATGAATCCTACAACCTTAAATACTTAGGAAAAGTCTACTGCAAGAGCAACGAATCTTGTAGACTCTGAATTCTTTTCTGTCTTCAAATATCACAGTCGGTGGGATTCCACCTGCTGTAGTTTAGGCAAGTCCCCAGGCTAACAGACACCTTTAAGAAGCAGTCTCTCCTGCTAATCAATTTTATTTTTATTTTCTTGATTTCAGCCCATGGCTCACAGTGTTTTCTCCCCATCAGTAACTATGCACAGTTCTCTGTCTTTGTTACAATTTCATCAAATAAATGTAGACTGGCATCATATATTTAGTTTATTTTCCTCATATGTCCATATATCCAGGTCCATTATCAATTTTCCTCTCTCCTCCAGCTTTCCAATGTCTTTATCTTAGGACCCTGTTTTTAGTGAGTATCAGCATATCTCTGGATGATGCTTCTCTCCTTGCTTTTCATTGTCATTCATCTAGAGCCAAGGGCAGGGTTTTGTCTTCAATTTTTTTGATATATGCTGGGAAAAATGTGTGATGACAAAGACAGTATTTTGTACCTTTCATTTAGGATATGCCATTGATACTGTACTTACAGCAAAAGTTTAATAAGGCTGTTACTGAAAACTGCAGTCAAAGCCCAGGAACCACTTGATGCTTCCTACTATGCCAATACTCCAGTGATATTTTTCCAATATTACTTATTCTTACCATCAATTACTTCCATGAAAGTATAGTGGCTCCTGCTAGGGACCTGGGCATCAGGGACATTTAACAGCATGCCTGGTCATTTTTGACATTTCTTAAAATGTCTGAAATTATAAATAAATAAAAATTGAGTTATAAGGTGTACCCCCAGCTCATACACTTACTAGCTGTTTTCTAGACCTGTGAAACTACTAGATACCAATGCAACGTAAAAAGGTGTTACAATTATGTCTGCCTCCCTCTTTCAGAGTTAAAGGAATATAAAGGGTGCCCTTCAAGAGGGAAACTAAGATGCTGGAAAATGAAATTATTTTCTCAAGAGCACCCTGGAGACCTGTGGCATAAAATCATTGGAAACATGCTGTAGTGTTCTACACAACTCTGCCTCTCTCATTAGCCTGGGCACATTTTTGTTTTGAGTAGGAATAAGGGTGGTACTCAAATCTACAAGTCCATAGAAAACAATGTCTATATCAGTTTTCTTCTGCTCTGTCCAGATAGAAATATGAATCTTTAGTTCTCCACCATTTCAAAATTTCCTGTCTTATAGTGACAGTGTTATGGACAGTGAACAACTTGTGCTAATCAGCATTTTTTTCAATAATATTCGAACAAACTCTTTAACATTATGGAAATGGTGTCCATGCCAGATTGTCACATTCATAGAAGATATCTTGAGACTAGTATATTACTCATTTTCTCTTAAATCTATTATTACACTTCAGACTATCTTATAGTTATGTCAAATCCAGATCTGAGTCAGTTTCACTTATCTGCATTAGCAAGAAGCAAAGTTAGAGCAGGTAACAGAGGGCTTCCAGATGGATGAGGCTGGCAGTGACCTCCAGTACAGCAGAGCAAGAAACACAAACTGTTCCTAGCCCCCTACAAGCGATTTTTCTTGGCCTCAAGATGAAATACTCCCAGTATGCCTCTTGCAACCTTCAGTGCCCCTGGAGACAGCATTAGTGCCTCACTGGCCTGCAAACCTTGACAACCCTTTCCAGGGGTATAAGACGGTTTGGATAAGAAGGTATTTAGCAGTGCAAATTTTAGCCAAATGTCAACAGAATTCTCAGCTTCCTTTGCCGACAGCTGCTATGGTAGAATGTGGGGAGATGACTTGAAACAGCATTTTCTGCTGTACTTCTTATAACAACAGTCAACATAAATTATTTACCTTTAAGCTCATTGTCTTTTCACTGACATCTTATTCCTCCAGGAGACAAAGATTATTTTGGCTCAGGAATTCAGATGTAGGCCATCATTCCTTACCAGGAGTTTCTTGTAAAATTTCTGAACAGGCTGTAGGACCAGCTGTGTCATACTGTGGTCTCATAATTTGCATATCTCTGTAGGACCCACTCACTGTCTGTTTGAATGTTCTTCATTTTGTCAGTTGCATCTGATGTGGGTCACCACAGAGTATTTTGGAGAAAGCCCAGGATGCCCAGTCTGCCTGTCTCATCACATTTAATCACAAACTAGTGATTTTTCATTTCTTACCTGGTGCTGCGATTCAGATATACCATGACTGCTTAATGCAGCTGACACCTTGGATGTTGTTCAGAAAACAGTATTCCAGATGCTGACCATTTGAGACTGTTGTAGTCGCAGCACTTAGTTGAAATTCAGCTGTAGAAGTGACAAAGGCATTAAAACCACAATTTTGATAATGAATGTCATCCTCATATGTGCTGCAACCTATTCTGAGAGGTGTGATTTTTGTCCAGATTATCTACTCATCCTGTAAGTATCCATTAAATTTTATTCAAGGTCAAATTGATTAATAGAAGAGAGCACAAAAATTAAAATTTGAGTGGAGAAAACCTGGTTAGCAGCATTTTCCCAGTAGTAAGCACTGGCTTATGAAATTTCTGCTCCTCTCTCATTCTAAAACTTTTTGATTTTCTTCTGTTACCTACACACTAGTGCTAGTTCAGCAGAGAGAGGTGATGTGAGGCAGACTACAAAACCACTTTCTTGGCCATTTTTCTTTTGGCTGCATAAGTTCCCTGACCCTGCTCACAGCAATGCCCCATGAGCAGCACTGCTACTGCAGCAGGAGGGAAGCTATGCCACAACACAGGAGTGGAACAAGCAGTTGAGGGCAGAAATATTCTGTAATGCAATGCAACGGACCACCCTGAATTTAATAAAACATTGTAATCTCTTTCTTATCAAAATTGTATGGAAGAAAATCCACTGGTGCCACTATAGGTTCAACCCATGTACTAAACCTGTCTAGAGAGAAAGAGATTTTTGTGGTCAGAATTGCACCTTTAGTTTAAATTTGCTGTCTTATCTTTCTCACTGTGATAGCTACTTATTCTTCTCCTACTCTACATTTCCCAATTGGCCTGATGTCCAGAAAATTAACTTTTTACCCCAAACTCTGTGCTCACTCACATTTTAGGACACTATCTGAAGTAACTTGTCTGTGCAAAATTTTATCCTTAGTTTTCTTTCAGTCAAAAAGTTGCTTAATAATTTGAGAAAGTAAGCTGAGTTTTCTGCATCTGAATTTCATTTTGCACAGAGGATATTACTGGCATGTAAGCTTGCAGATTTATTGCCAATTTGTGTTTGTAAAACATTCTGACATCCTTGAATAAACAGGTGCGGAAATGCAGTGCAAAATAAATCAGGGATTGGACGGTGATTTTAAAATCTCAGGAGCACTGTATAAAGCCATGGCACAATATCCATAAAGAATACTGAATAATAAAACACATCCTTTTATTCTTATATACACCCCAAAACTTTTCACTAGTCAGATTAAAAACCAGGCAGAAACCCATTTTTCCCAGAGATGAATATTGCATTTATAAGAGCAAAAAAAGAACCTGTTACTTTTGAAATATTTTCAAATGCTCCTTAGAATTTATATTTTCTAATTAAAATTAAGTACAATTATGGAATAAAGGTTTTTTTGCCCACATGTATATCAGGATGATGTTAACACATCTATTTTGTTAACAAAAGAGAAAAGAATTCATTAAATCAGAGGTTGTAGATCCAGTTAAAAGTTTCACTTTTGAAGTTATTGACAGGGTTTAAGAACAAGTGCTACGATATTGTGGAGACTGACCCTTAATAATGAGCAGAGAGGGAATTCTCTATGACAAAATGAGTAGACAGAGACAGGAAAGGAAGCCAAAAAGTGATTTATTTCCCTCAATCATGCATTTAGCTCTATTCCTTCTACATCTACTTACTGCTTTGCTACCTTGTTCTCAAAGGGGTGGGAATCTGAGTCAACGCCTTGGCTGCCAGCAAGTTCAACAGCTTGAAAATTATGAATCCAAAGTCCGTTTAGGCTATGAGGAGAAAGTTTAGGGTAGTGTCATGGTTTAATACTAGCTGCTCACCCACATCCCCCATCCTCAAGTGGAGGAGGAGAATTGAAGTAAAAGACAAGGAAGCTCTTGGATTGAGATAAGAACTATTTAATAATTGAATATAAAGGAATATTATAGTGTTACTAATAATATTAACAATTCTACTAGTAACATGTAATGAAAATAAAACATTCGATACAATAGCTCACCACCTGCTGACCGATACACAGCCAGGTCCCAAGTAGCAAGAGTCAGAGCCAGAGAGCCTGAGAGCCAGAGCCCAGGAGCCGGAGCCCGAGAGCAACCACAGCAGAGTCTGAGTGAGCCCCACGACCAACAACACAACCAGGAAAGCCAACCGCCCCACCAACTAACAACAGCTATGGCCCCCTGGCCCACCCCTGGCTTATATACTGAGCATGACATTCTATGGAATAGAATACCCCTTTGGCCAGTTTGGGTTAGCTGCCTGAACTGTGTTCCCGCTGCTTGTAGTAAGAAAGCTGGGAACACAGCTGCAGTATCAGAAACACCAAAATACAGCCTCCTACCGGTTACTGTGAGAAATTAACTCTGTAATAATACCTCAACTAATGAAAAAAAGATTAATTGATCATAACACTGTGATCTGAAGGTTTGTGGTTACAGAGGAAAACCCATGGCATGACTATACTATCAAGACAGCCGCAGATAGAGGGTAGGGAAGGGCAGCTGTGTGCTGAGGAAATGACCACTGCAGTCAGGCTTGGGGAGACAGTTTTATTCCAGTTTAAGCAGCTGCACACTCTAATTCTGAACACTCTGGTTTATGAGGGCATCATATTTAACACAGAAAAATATGACTAGGTATGCTTTGGTTCATATAGTAGAATTTTCAGAAAAGTAATATAATAAAAAGAATGAAATATAAATAGAAACAGTTTAACACCACTTTGAAACTGCATGAATTTATGGCACCATTGGCTAACTTGTATGAATTTTTAGTTACACATTTAACTATCACATCTTCCAAGATTATATTAGTGTACTCATTTTCAAAGGAAACAAATGTTTCTCAGCATGCTTCCTTTGTGAATACCAAAACACTCAAAAAAGAAAGCAACAGCAGCAAGTCTACAATGCAGTCAAATTATATTTTTAGGACAATTAGTAGACAAGTGAGTAGGGACTCCTGCAAACTGCTTCTGAGGATTTCATCGACCCTTTAATGTAACTTAAGAATCAAGTGATTCAGCACTTCAGAGCACATATGGAGCATGTCATGCATTGCCTTGACTATAATAAGCAGAATAAGAGAGAAGAGGTTTTTGGTTTTGGGTTAGGGAGAGAGGTTGGGTCAATCTTATCTCTGTTTTCCTCTACTAAAAGGGAAATGAGTGATTCTTTTTCTAATATGTTTCCAGCTTCTGACAACTGTCTGGTCAGGGACTCTGAAGCAGACTGTTCTCTGCTTAGGAATGATAGACACCTCATTCACTTTCTTTATCATCCATGCATGAGATGTAAGCTAGAAGCAGTTAGTCACCTGTCATGCCTTTTCATATCTTCTCACATCTTTGATTGGTGACCTGTCAAATGCCAGCTAGATTCAAAGATTTATTTTTAAACGCAGTTCCCCATGTTTAAGTACGTTATCAATTATCCGATGTTTGAAGCAGAGACTTTGTTATGACAGATCTGGAAGTCTATCCATACCAAGCAGAGGAATTTTACATTCCTTTAAAAATGAAGACCTTTCAGCTACTTATTCCCTACTATTCGGAAAAAAACAACCAAACAAAAAAAAAAACAACCAAACAAAACCCTCTAACATTTTATATCATTAAATAATCAATTTCATCTATCATCCTCTTTGCTATATAACTTTATTTGGCTACAGTATGAAAACCCAAAAGCTGGGGTTTAATGATACATTTTTATTTCTGCATAGTTCCTCACTAAGTCATACAAAGTTTTCAAAAGTACAAGATCTTACATATAGCTACCTCACTGACTGCTGCATTAAAGATATGCTTCTCTGCAAAAAATATTCCCTGCTTTTCAACTGATAATTACATGAAACCAACAATTACATGAAACATAAACACCTAATAGCTGGTTATCTTTAAAACAGACTGTTTAAACATAGACTTACTGTGTAATTTATGTTCCAGGAAACCTTGTAGGTTCTATACTTATAAACATGAAATATGAATTAAACTCAAGACACTTTCACAAAAATATGTGCAAATATGTTACTAAATGCCCAGTTGTTCCTAGCTGAATTAATCATGATTTCATAGTAAACTGAGAAAACTACATGAAACAGAGTCTATGATGATTGACATCCTTAACAAATTTAAATAGCTTAGGTCTTGAAAACTTTTTAAATATTCTATTGTAACTACTTAGCAAATTCTCTTAAATTCAGTAATAATTAATGCATTAATATATAGTATTGCAATTTAATCCATTGGAATTTAATAAATCAGGCAAATTTCTATTCCTGGTCCTCATACCATGCACTGCCTGATGCCATTGCAGCATTTCTTTTAATGTTATGGAATTTTGTTAATTTTACTTTCTCTTTCAGTTTCTTGTTTAAATGTGCTTATTTTTGAGAGTAAACTAAGATTTTTAAAGGCCATAATTTAAGCTCTTTAATTGATTAGGTCTTTGAATATGAGCAAAGTTTATACACATTGTACACAGCATGGTATTTTTGTCTTGCAGCCTACCCACATTGGGTGGAGAAGCTTAATGATAGTCAATTAGACAGTGGAGATCAGCTCCGATGGGAATGTAAAGCCACTGGAAAGCCAAGGCCCACATATCGTTGGCTGAAAAACGGAGGTCCTCTCTGGCCACAGGTACATTAGACAAGAAGTCACCAGTATGTTACATGTTTCTTCTTCCATTCCAAATCAGTTAAAGAAAGTACTGAAAAGTGCTTTAGAAATAACTACTTTCTATGTTAGTTTCTTAAGTTTCAGTACACAGACAGGTTTTCTGTTCATGTCCCCTCTGAACCATATCAAGCAATGTAAAATTTAATTCATCAGTAATTCTTTATTGTGCAGAAATATTTGGGAGATGGGACCTTCTGAGCTGTTTCTGCAACAGCATTTGCTATTGTACTATAACATACATCTTAGCAATCTCCAGTTTGCTTGCTTTTTATTTTTTTTTCCTTTTAGCTAGCAGTACTATGCCATTTGTGTCTTTTTTTTTAATTCTGTATAAAAAGATAGTAATGACACAGAGAAGTGTGTTTGCTGAATCAAATTCTTTGAATCGATGTCCTCTTTTGTTCTGTTCTTTACCACATTTTGTTTCTACATAATCATATTCTTCAAACATTAGAAGGCTAATGTAAGATGTACAGTGACTATTATATTTTCACCAGTTTCCCACTCCATTAATTCTCTGCAAGTAACAGAACTCACTGTGAAGACCATTAAAATACTTCATGTAAGACTCCTAGAATTTAAAGTCTTTAACTACAGTCACATATATGTTAGAGTTAGATCTAGATAAAATTATCTTTTCCTTTTAACAGACCACTCATGGAATGGCCTGACTTTTATTTTCCTTTGTTCTGTTTCTCTCACTGAATGGTCAACACATACACCCATATCACGTGGGGTTTTAGCTAGTACCTTTCCATTTTTATAGTCTCAAATTATTTAGACTAAAGAAGAGTTTTTAAATTTATTTAATGCATTTTTCCAGATTAAAATAAAGCTGTTTAATTCTAGGAGAAAATGTTTCCATTTGTAAATGAATTCACAGAATACAGTTATGAATATAGAAGATGTAATGTCATTCTTTTCAGTGAATGTCATTTCTATCTGAAACTCAACCTATTATGCAAACAACGAGAAAGGAAACATAAACACAGTTTACTTTTGAAGTTATGAGGCATTGAAAATAAGGTTATATGCCTTTACTTTATCTATTTATGCCTTTTTAGATGGAGCTATTAGTCCTGAAATTGAAGCAATTTAAATATCTGTACTTTTTGGTTTTCTGATTTTCCAAACCATTAGTTGTACCAAGCTCTGAAATTTCAAATTAAATTTGAGTTTAAACTGCGTGCTTACAACAGAGAGAACTTTTTTCACAGTTTCCTCTGCATTCCCAAACACTCTATTCGTTATCAATTTCTAATTAAACCTTGAATAACTGTAATAATGAAACTTAGAGATGTTTTATAGCAGTTCATACTATTCATTATTCAGCTCCATGAAGTACATATTTCCATTAACAGCTATTAATGTCCCTTTTCTTCCAGCTGTGGTAATTATTTTCTACTAGTGGACCTTTCAAATAAGAAATTTACACTAATGATGAAGGCGATTAGATCCTTTCTCTCTCTCTTACTCATGCAAGCAATCTTTTATATCTACTTTTATGAAAATAGTACCATGACTGAAAGCAAACATCTGCTAGAGATGTGACAATCATCATATGTGTTACACCAACAACTGACATCCTGCCTCATTAAAGCTCTCAGGATGAACTGCTTTGGAAAATCATGTAAGGTTAATAGCAGACCAACAAGGAAACAGACAAAACCAAGCCTTGGAGACAGTGAACTTGCATTGAAAACTATTTACCTTTAAATATTTTTTTATTTTTTCCTGCCCTCCCCATTATATAAGATTATATAATCTTGTCATTGCTTTTACAACAAGAAAAAGTAAGCCTGAGGAAATGTTACTCACTTTTATTTTAGCTTAATAATGTCTTTTGTCCCTTTGCCTTAAGCTAATACCATGCAAAAATCCAGTTCCTCTTTGCTTTTATAGAATTATTTTTTTTAATTCCATTACAGAGCAGGATTGAGATGGCTAATGGTGTTCTGATGATCCACAGCGTGAATCTATCAGATGCTGGAATGTATCAGTGCTTAGCAGAAAATAAGTATGGCACCATTTATGCCAGT
This sequence comes from Rhynochetos jubatus, assembly GCA_027574665.1. Classification (NCBI taxonomy): domain Eukaryota; kingdom Metazoa; phylum Chordata; class Aves; order Eurypygiformes; family Rhynochetidae; genus Rhynochetos; species Rhynochetos jubatus. The sequence continues at coordinate 121,159,473 of CM050649.1, read as the reverse complement.
GCTGAGCTGAAGATTTTAGGTAAGTATTGGTGGAAAAGAACAGACTGTTCCATTTTTTTCCATTTGATAATTACATTTGTTCTTGGTCTGTATGATAAGTAACAGCTTCTGTCAATCCAAACTTAGCAGAGCAGATAAAAGTGGGGTCTTTTTATTCTTTTATTGATGTGTGAGTGGGTCCTTTGTTCCGAAGAGCTTTCTGTTAACTGAAGATTTTCTTTCATAAATTTCTGACTCAACTACATTTTGTGACTATTTCTCATATAAGGCTCTTTCAGTTTTAATAAATGGAAAAATATTTAGTCCCTCAAAAATAAGTGCAGGAGAAGAAACTTAAGAGAAATTAAATATATTTTAGTCTCTGTTAAAATTAAATTATTGTTTCTACCAAGGCCACTATTCAAAGTTAATTAAGAAAGATCTTAGTTTTAAAGGTGTAAAAAATTCATATGAAGTCACCAGAACTGACTGAAATTACATACTTGAGCTAATTATTCATAGTAAAGCATAAACACTACATAGTGTTACCTGGAAATATAATAAACATTTCATTATTCAAAAGTTGAAGTGGGGAGTTAATGAAAAGACTTGAAGCATGTCTTTCCAACACTCCAGTTTTCCTTAAAGCAAACTGTGGTAACATATAGCAGGATGATAGTGATAAGAGGACTTCCACAGGGTTAAGTGAGACAGAGTTGTAAGAGTCTCATAATCTTTATTAGAGTACGGGACAGCTGGAAGACAGGTGTCTGTCAAAGTAATACAAGGGCCGCATAAGAGATTAGGGATCTCTGCATTGCTCAAACTGCAAATTTCAAAACCTGCACTTGGGAATCATTCTTGTAAATTCCCAGACAAAAGAATAATAAAGCTGAAGTTACCGAAATAGTCTACTAGATTTGAGCTAAGATTTGGTTCTTCAGAAAAATAACCGATGTAGTACATTTCCACTATTTCCTAGCTGGACAGAATTAGAATTTCACTGGTAAGTCTGTAAAACATTTCTGTCTAGCCATAAATTAAAACTCAGAGTCAGTGGTTGCTCTCTTTCCACCACTTATTTTGTAATTTGCAATTCAGTCAGCAGAGATCCCTGTTGGTTACAAAGTTCTCTTGCTCTGTTTTTAATATCTATTATAAAATAGGTATACCTACTTTATCAGGTAGTTGTACGCTTTCTTTGATGTTATCTGATATCAAAAATGGTCGTTATATATTACTGCAAATAAATCAGCCTTTCATTTTGCCACTTGTGAAATTTTACCCCTGTTAAATTTTAACCATAATGTTGCGTTAAAGATGCCGTTGTGTTTAATTTTCTGGATTATTAAAGGGAAAAGAACAGAATAAATTGTCTATATAAACAGCTCTGGTATGAAAATTACCCAAAATAATGATAGGAAATTCCTACATATTTAAGGCAATGCAGTGTAATATATTCCTACCTGTGTATCTGAAGGGGGTCTTTCATTTTGAAAAATTAGTTTAAGTAAAACACAAAAAAATTACACTAGTGTCCTTTCTTGTAGTGAAATTATAGCAATTAGTGTCATTTATTACCTTACCTCCTGATACATTGTAATCAGTGGGACTTCTTGAAAAGTAAAATACTAAGAACAAGACATGGTTAAATATATTATATTAAGAGGTTCTCACTCTTCAATTTCTAGTAATCATATGAATATATAAAGGGAAAGCAAAAAAATTTTTGAGCAGTAGTACTTTTTGTAAGGATTAATTCTGAAGAGTGCATTTTGGATAGTTGCGGAATTTAAACTTCTTTTCATTTTGAACTAGTTACTTCTAACAAGTTATCTATTAAATCAAAAAAGATGGAAAAATTGTAGCTAAATCAACTGCAGTATTTAATTTCTAAAGCTGCTGGATTTCAAAAACCGTCTCACTTTAATATGCTGATGTGAAGGGCCTCTCACTAACTCACAACCGGACTAAATTATACACCTGCCATCTATTTTTGGCTTCTGATTTAAAATATTTTGTAAAATTCCATCTAATTTGTAGTGTAATAATTTCCAAGCCAAAAACGGATATTCTATCCCCAAACCCAAATCTATTATTCTAACCTTTTAGAATGTAATGAAGCAGGAAGTTGTGACTGTTCTCATGTAGAGTTAACGTACTTCTTTTCAATAGCTTCAGCTCCCACTTTCCCACTAAACCAAATGAGGAAAACAATAATTATTACCAAGGGCCAAGAAGTTGTCATTGAATGCAAGCCACAAGCCTCTCCAAAGCCAACTATCACTTGGAAGAAAGGAGACAAAGCGTTGAAGGAGAATAAGAGGTCAGAAGCCTGTTCAGTAAACTATTATGTCTGCATGTTTGATCCTGTGATATGATACGAAAATTCAGCAAGTGACAAGAACATATATTAGCATGGGTATCACATAATTGTTTTGTCAAGATGATTTGTCTGACAGTGGTGACTTCATTGTTTCCACTCTACTGAAATGAAAAATCTTAAAATTGTTTGGAGATGCAGACAAATGAAAAGAAGTTATGGTTTAGGATTTTTCCCTCTATTTTCTCTAATTCCAAAAATGCTTTGGTTACACTGTAGAAATACTACAAATTTAGTGTATGAGGGTGTCAAAAGCATAGAGGTTGAAATAATCAGGACCACATAAAATATCACATGTGCTTATTCATTTGAAATAATTTTAGTAAGGCAGATTTGCAGCTTGATCACAATGGAATTCTTAGAATAACTTTGAAAAGATTCAGAGAAGAAAAATATGATTCCATTATAGGATTTAATTATGCAAGTAATTACTCAACAGTACATTTTTTTAATAGAATAAATTTGATTAAATAGTTTCTGTCCAGCTTCATACATTAAACATAGTTTAAGCACTGCAGGTTAAATGCCAGCTATAATTGCACTTCACAAGATTGCGTGTCTGTATACAAGAACAGTTTTGCCACCCTGCATGTGGTATTTAAGCACACAGACCAGTCTTATCTTTCTGGAAACGTATGTGAATGAACCACTTTAACTACCTTGCATGGCATTAGTCAAAAAGATAAAAGCAAGGCCTTTTTGTTCATTTGTGCAATACTGATGAAAGCAGTAGAGCTCATCTGTCCTCGTTAGCGGCAAAAGCCTTTTCATTTAGGTGAGTTTTATTTTCATTTCATGCCATTTGTTTTGTTCTGAGAAAGAAAAATGGGTAACTTTTCATGCCATATTGGCTCTTGGTGGGGGCAGAGTGGAGCAGCATTACATACCTATATATATATACATTTTACTAACAGGTATGAGTTGTATAGAACATATGGACAAGATAGGACACAACGATACTACAAAGAAGGTGATAGTATCAAATATTCTGAGACCGATGCCTCCGTGCTGCAGCTACACAGTTTATGTTTTCCCTACATGACCTTTTCCTCTCATCTCCACAATACTCATTATGTTTTCTCTGATCACTACATGTAAATCATATTTTAATCCAAGACCAGTAAGCATTTTAAGAATTATTTGATATCTGTAAAAACATAGCCTAAGTTTGAAGTTAAAAGCTCATAAAAATAAGATCTGGAACCTCATTTTTGGTATTTGCAGCTTTTGATACTTGCATATTTTGACAGAGGTTGGAATGGGAAATGTTGAAACATGGAAGATGAAAAACTGGTTGAACAATTTCAAATCTTTGACAAACTTGGTTTGTGTTTAGATTAATTTTTAGACAGGTGTTCAGGGACCATCTTGTGTCATTCAGAGCACTTCCCCTCCATCTACTGTTTATAGAGGAGTGAGGGTGATGGGAATATCAGTTTCTAGTGAACTCAGTTTTGCCTCTGCATACAAGGAGATATGGAAGCCTATTGTGATTTTGGGAAAGAAAGTGTAAATCAATGGACATACTATGTGTGTTTCCATGGTTTGGGTGCCATTGGAAAGGGACTGTGTAAAACATCTTAAAAAGGAATAATCTGGTATCATGAGTACATGTTTATACTTTGAAACTGGGATTTCTTTCTAGAATTCTGATAAAAATCCCAGAAAAAAAAAAAAAAAGGCAATTAGGAACGGTCATGTGATTAGTTTGCACAGAATGTTAAGCAATCTAAAAATTTTTTTAAAAAGGCATGCTGATTAAATAATAAAGGCAAGGATAGAACAACAGGTTTGGGTGGTTTTTTTCTTTTCTGCCAAAAGTTTATTTCTCTTATAGACTGCTTGTACCAAGTGCATGTTGTGCTTTATTTTTGCCAAGTCTGCCAGCCCAGAAAAAAGAAATTTGTTCCATTTAGCCACATCTGTTATAAAAGTCCCAAAACAAAAGAGATCTTCCCCCCCCTACAGAGAAGCAACAATTCTACCTGACTAGTGGGTCTGCTATCATCTACTCCACCTATTCCAAGCTGTGTTGCTTTCTTAGGTGTTCCTCCATACAACCAAAAGCTGATTGACAGAAATACCTCAAGTGACATTTCCATTTGAAACTGAGCAGGAAGCTGAGTTTTTTCCTGTGTGATTCGTGGCTGGATACAGTTCTCACTGCAATCGGACCTGGACTCCAGCTCCTGGAACTTAATGAAGGCTGAAAGCCTCAAATGTTTCAGATTTATTCAAAAGGCTAAAGCCACTCAACTGGCAACAGATCTGTGGAGTCTTCATGAGCTCCATATCTCGGTCTGTTCTCACCTTTGAACAAATTACACGATTCAACTTCCTCATATTCACAGTCTGTCTATGCTGTGTTTGCTCTCTTTGGTGAGCAATCATTATTCAGAGCAGTCAAATAGTTTGATTCTACTTGGAAAACATCTGTATCTTACGACAGCTCTTAAGAATTGAGTTCTGAATGAGTGGCAAGTCTAAAAGATGGAGCAAAAAAGAGTAGGATATTCACAACTATTTGCTGACAAGAAGTATCATTCTAGGTGTTTCAATCTCATTAAAATGTTTTTAATTAGATTAAATTACTCCTATAAAAACATACTTATTTAACAAAGATTCCAAAGTATTCACAATTCATTCTATTAACCACATGTAAAGATTAAGAGCTGATGCAAAAAACACATTTTAATGAAATAAAATATGGTATTGAAGGTCTACTGTGCAGAAGATGAAAACTGCCAAAAACCAAGGCATAATCTGTGAAGTTTAGTGATACAAGACGTTTAATGATCACTATCGGCATTTAAAAGCAACTATATGTTGAATTCAAATCTCTTTCATATATCATTATCTCAGTGAACCATTAATACATTCAAACAAACATAATTTAATCAGCATTTTCACCTAAAGGTTAAGAGGAGGAGGTAAAAAGTCTATTGTTATGCTTCGGTTTTGGAATTATAACACACCTGAGCACAACAACAATGGGAGTTGTGTAGGTAGCGGCACATTTAACCTGCATATTTTCACCAGTCATCTCACAATAATTAAAATCACTAACTGTCTTTACTAACTACTTTTCTCTGGACAATATTTTCTGACAGGCTGATAGATGACTATGTCATTTATGGTAGCCTTTGATAATGCGGACTCTGGTTATTGATTTGGACATTGAGTTTTGTAGTCAATAATTTGGAATAATTTGGAATCTTTTAGTATATAAATAGTTTTGGTTTTATATGAAAGTGGATTATATTGGGATCCAAGTCTGAAAGATAAGTTTATACTTTGACTTATAATAAAATGTTTGGTTGGAACTTTGATTTAGATACTAATTGGGAAGAATTTGGCATGGGGGCAAGAGTATGGTGATCAACAGTTTTGTGAAGTTTTTGAAATATTCCAATCAGATAGTTCCTAGTTTGTCATCAAACCCTCATTTACTATTTTAACACCAGCTTCTAATCAAAACCCAGTCCCAGACTATTCAGATCAGAACGCTAGACAGGAGCATGTTTCTAATTAAACATTTTTTGAAACTTATGTATCAAGCTAAAACAAGGCAACAAAAGTGATATTTATTAACATTATTTTATGTAGACAGTTAACTTTATAATACACAGTGGAATAGACTGGAATCTGCTCTCAGCTATATAAATATATATATTGAATAATGCTAATAAAGTCAATGATTGATTCCTGGACAAACATTTTTTATTATTTTTTTTTCAGTTCCTGTGTTCAGGTTTCTGTAAATTGCAGGTATTTTCTAATGATATCGTACTGCACAAATTTTTGTGAGCCATTACTCCATGAGTTGTAATAGCTTTTTCATCACTTTCTTAAAGTCACCTACCTTTCTTATTTTGATTGCCTTGTAGCAGTGACTGCAGCTGATGTTTAAACACATATGCTTGAGGAGTTATAGGTATTAAAAATCATTATAAGTCTTTGTTCATATGTTTTTGTTCTTGCTCTTACATCTAAAATACTCTTCTCATTAAACTTATACTGAATTTTTCACTCTAGCTCATTATTTCCATTACATATTCATTAATTAAGGTTAAAATAAAACTGTTCAAAAGCACTCTAGCAGTGCAAAGAGTTCTATTCGGTCCCTATTTTTTTCCTCCATTACACCATCAAGAAATAAAATACAGCACAATTTAGCGAACAAAAGGGCATCTGAAGTTAAGCAGGATTTTTATAGTGCCAATTTTGTGCTGTTTCATTTTGCTTTTCTACCTTTACCTTTCAAAGCTTCTCAAATAATAATGTTTATTTTATCAGTGTTTCTGGTCCATCTCAAATTGTTTGTAGATTAATACTGAATCTAAAAAATATCTAAATACAGTGATGCCTAAACATATGTATGCTCCCTTTCCATATCATGCAGTCTGAGCTCTCTCCTTCACACGACAGAACAAGCTTTGTAGAAAAGCATTAACAGTCTCTGAAGGTCAGATTCACTATAGATCACAATGAGCAGAGCAACAGTGCCAGTCTCTCTGTGGCCATTGTATAATTGCTCATATTCATCCACCTAGGTCCAAGGCTAACTTTGCCTGTGGACCTAAATATATTAAGGATTTCTGTGAGGAATATAAACGGTAACAAAACACCACCTGCCACTTCAATTTAGCCACTTTTCTTATAGAGCAATTAGTTTCCTTCATTCCACTTCTGTTTGAAGGTTTTCTGGAGACAAGGTGAAAAAAAATTTTGGCAGGTTATGCAACAGAGAGAATTTTAGATAATTTGAATGCAACAGCCCTCTTCCTGCAGCAGCCATGATGGTGTTTATTAATTATCAGTTACAAGTGGGTAAAAACTTTTTGGTCCATTTTCTCTGAATGATATCAAGGAATCTCAGAACAGCTGAGAGTGTCAGGAATCTCTGGATATTGCCTGGGCCAAACCCACTGATCAGAGCGGGGTCGGCTAGAGCAGGTTGCTCAAGGTCATGTCCAGTCAGGATTTGAGTATCCCCAAGGATGGGGACACTGCAGCATATCTGGGAAACATTCTTCTGCCAGCTAATGACCGTTACAGTAAAAAGGAAAGATATTCTTATGTTTAAATGGAACTTATGTTTAAATGGAATTGCCTGTATTTCAGAGGCCCATTACCTCTTGTCCTGTCACTGGACACACTGGACAGAGTCAGACTGGCAAGTTTCTGTCTCTGTCGGTTTACTCTCTCATCAGTGTGTATCAGTTAATCAGTGTGTCAGTAATCTGGGAGGCTCTAGTCATAAATATGGCCATATGTGCTGGTTTCTGTATTAATTAATCATTTAATTTCAAGGTTTCTTCCATGACACATGAAAAACTCAATTCAAATCTGCCCCAAAACTGATTGGCCACCAAAATTCATAAAACTACATTGTCACTTATTCATACAAAACCTACCCACTGTGTATTGCCACGTAGCAAAATTACTGTCCACTTGACATGTTCTTCATTTCCCATGTTCCTCACCTGAGGCCATTGGGACTGATTTGCAGCCATAGAGAAGCCTGTAGAAGCTGTGCATTACTGTATATTAATAGCAGGTCTTCTGACAGTCAGACTTTAAATATTACAAATAAAATTGGTGGGTACTGAAAGTAGGGAGACACGAATATTTGAGAAGCTATCAGGCATTAAAAACATGGAAAAATATTAATGAGGAAATTCTGTCTTCACAGTCATGTGGATATAAAGTTTCAAGCCACACACTGACCGATGAAGAACAGGAAATACTAAATAGTACCCATTAACTGAGAATCATCGTCTATAGGTACTAATTGAAGAGTAAATCCACTGGAAGGAAAAAGTGTTCAAGCTGTGTGTAACATAATACATCAGGGAATGAACTGAGGCTGCTGAAATTTTGCCTTTCTCCTACTTTTCATCATTTTGTGTTCTTTCAGTTATGTTTCTCTAACATTCAGCACCTGTGAAAGAAGTCAGAGAAAAGAAAAACAGATCTGGTATGGGGACATTAGATCCCAAATACTAATCCAGGATTTCTACAGTGTTGTTAGACAGAGACACAGGAAAACCTGAGAATAGTGCCTTTTAACTACCTTCAGGTTAATACTGAAATCTTGGAACTACAGAAATAATTGTCCTGTATGCCATGGTATTTCATCTGTCACACATTGCTATGCAATTAGTCAAAACACATAGAGCACTTAAATCTAAAAATATAATAATTCAAAACTTAGAAATGGACATGTTTTTATGTTCTTCTGGTCTCTCAGACGCTTTGCTTTTCAGTTTTGGCAGGTCCTTATTACAGTTTTACTCTTCAGTCTACTATATTTAAAGACCTGTCAGTGCTTCCATTGTAAGTTCCTATTGTAATGGCTTTATAGCTCAATTTCTATGAAAAAAAAAAAAAATCAAAGTAGAAAAGAAAAAGAAGGGTGTTTCAGAACAGAAACAAGAAAATATATTATTTGACTTTGCAGGTGAAATTTGTATTAAATTTTATAAAGTGCTTTGGTTAGTACATGTTATGTTATTTTTTTTAAACATGAGCATGTATTTGAGTGTAATAGAGGTGTGTATTATATGCTTTCTTCATAACCATTGTGGTCACCTTCCAAAAGAGTTTCAGTTCCACCTAACTGCGGTATGTAACGCTTAATTGTTTCATGTTTAAAATGTTTCATTTTAAACTGAAAACTGTGCACTGTGAAGGCCGAAGAAAGTATATATGTAAAATGGATGGAAAATTACTCTGAACTGTAGTTTTTGGTTTGTATATTGGTCTCTAAGTTACACTAGGCCCAACTTGTGTCTGGCACAGCCAGTTCTTCATCTGTGGGATCAGTCACACAGACAGCACAGTAGCTCAGTCTTTGGTGAAAGTACCACTTTTTTGGGGTGGTTTTGGTTTTGTTGGGGTTTTTTCCTGGTAATAAAGATAAATCTTCAGAATTAATGCAACTATAGAAGCAGATTATTAAGCAGCTTGAAGGTTTTATTTTGTGTCCCCAGTTAAATATGCAAAGAAAATAGCCACTTGTGAGTTTCAATTACTTTAACAAATAGCATTTTCCACAGGCTACCAAATGAATTCTGTGGTTATATTCAATGAAATTGTTATCTACAAGATCCTAAATTAATTCTCTGAACTGAAACATCCCAGTCTTTCTTCCCAGGAAGGATATTCAGGACAATATTTTCTATTATTTTTCCTTAATACTGTACTTCATATACTGCTATACAGTTATTTAGGCGTTCACTGACTCTTTTTAGGGAAATAATGCTTGATTCTTATACCGAAGTGTTTGTTTAAGTAACAATGTCTTGAAGTATACTTTATTTTACAAAAACATTCTCTTCTTCACTCATTGCAATGATGTTTGAAGAAGTGTTCCACCATATCTTACCAATTTTCAATTCAGAAAGGATTTAATCGTATAGAAACAGATACACAGTTTGCTATAACACACACACCACCCCGGCCCTCAGCTGCTTTTTCAGCAGAGTGAAAGTCTCACATCATTACTCTGTAGTATCAAGCACATGTAGATGTTTTGGATCTCTTCAGGCACCTGCAGACTTGACACTAATACTCAGGGAGCTGAGCCACACCCTGTATGACCTTGCTTTTTGGTGTTTCCATACAACTGTATTTATTGAATTGTTTCTCAGTGACTGAACTGCAAGTATCCCATATGTACATATCCCATAGCCCTACTGAAAAGAAACAGCTGAAGAGCTCAACCTTTTTAAATTGCTAACAACCACAAGATATTTGATCTGCCATAGATATTTTGAATATCTGCTTATACAACTCAAATAATTATCAGTTGAGCAAACAGTTTATGAATTCTGATTCTACTGATGATTCATTTCTCTGCTGTTGTTATAAATGTCTGCCTGTTTGTGCACCACACAGGCAGAATATGACAAGTCATCAGCTGCCTAAAGGTTTTTCTTTGCTTAAGGCTCTTCAGACTATGACTTTCAGCAGAATTTGTCCTTAATAGAAACTTCATCTAAAATTCTTGGGAATTTAAACACTTAACTTCATGCCACCAGCTGATCCCCAGATTCCCAAGTGGTACTTTAATGATCAAAAAGTAGTGGAGGGAGAAAATGCTGAGGACATTAAGGAAGGGAAACTTTATGGCAGAAACTCTTCTCTTCCTGAGAGAGTTCTGCAAGTCACTTCTTTTCAGTTGTTGCATAAATCATGGTCTAATTTAGCTGTGGCAGGCTCATAATGGGAATTAGAGATCTGCTTATGAAGTAGAGAAGGGAAACAATTATAACCTTGACTAAATAGTAAAAACAAATAACAAGATCACCCCTTCACATAAAAGGATCTTTTTTCAAAAGCAGCACTGTTCTGCTAATTGATTGTATTACACTCCATGAGTTTTGACAACACAATTATTTTGGCCACGCTCCTAAACAACTCTTAATCTCTGTAAGAGAACCTGATTAAAGAAACAGTCCAGTACCCATCATACCTGAGGTGTTTCCTGCTTTGTGGACCTTAGGCAAGAGATTTACTTTTCTGTACCTATGGATGCAGCCAGGTCCGGTTATGCTTATTTATTTTCCTGATGATAGATAAATAATCACTGTTTAATCTGTCCACCACATAAGTCTTACCTCAGCCAGTATGTCTGGGTATTATCACTGAATTAGTCACACTGGAATAGTGACAAGGTAAATAACAATTACTGTGTCTCAGTGACATGTTACCATATAGCAATAAAATGTTTAAAGTCTGTAAGCACCAAGTCTATTTTTAAATTTGGAAGAAACAGAATGTTAAAGAACTCCCCAAGGCAGTGTATGAAATGAACCCACATTGATTGGATTGAGAAATCAGAATCCAAAATACAAGCATATACTTACAGTGTATCTTTTAATTTATAGCAGCATAAAGGGCTAAACTATATTTTAAGTGATCTTTTGTTACATCTGTTAGTCAACATGCATGATCTGTGTGGAGACTATAAAGATCTACACATGGGCTGCTGAAATTCATTTTGTGCTAGAAAGCCACCTTCCCAGGGAATATTCTTTATTATCTGTCATACATCTAATTCAGTTACAGCAGCTTTTCAACAGATTGTCGCCTGTTGCATCAGGATTTAATGATCTTCGTAGCTATGTTATGAAATTTATTATTAATTTTCAAAATTTAAAGGAAATTTGTGATACATTTGGCATCTTCTCTCACATTATATTCTGACATTCTCCAGTCTGTTGATCTGTCAGTATTTACATGCTAATTTCTTCCAGACAATAAGTCTATGCATATTTTGAAAAAGTTAGATATACTTTGCAGAAAATGAAATTGTATACAAGAACTTAAGTGATACGATATCTAGAGAAAAGTTTTTGTGGAAACCAGATTTCTAATGAGATTAATAACAAAAAATAATTACATTAGTCCAGAAAACAACAAGCTACAACTAATCTACCTAGCCATGATAAAAAATATAAATTCCCTCACATTCAATGATTTTTCAGGTCTCTGTCTAACTGTGTCAACAGATTTCAATACATAAATGACCATAAACCTACTATCCAATCAGCAGTCTCAGTGGCATATTTCTAAGCAATATATAGCAATGAAACTACATCTTATCCAGCAAAAAAAGAGACACTTTCAGTCAGAACAAGCAATATCTGTCATATTTGAAGTTTTGCATATTTTCAGGTACCGTAGAACATCAATCTTTGCTGTTGTCAAGGTTCTGATTTGCTTCATTGTGCAGAAGATGGACATTGTATATTCCTCTTGAAATTTTTATACCATTCTATCTACAAGGAAATCCAAGTTATTCTATTATTTAGATAATATGTCAATTAGTATCACAAATCAGTGTCACACTATTACTGATTACAAATTGCATTCCTTGTCTTTAACACTATGAAACTCATGTTCTCCTTTGGTCGAGGAGTTCGTATTAAAAACTTGGAATTAAATGTTTCTCCTTAATAAATGATAGAGAGGAAGCAAGAATTTTAAATATTTATGAAAAACAACAACCATGAATGATCAATCACTGCTTGTAAATTGTAAACCCATTTACCATTGTGAAAGAAACTATTTCTAATATGATCTAGTTGTGTATGAGCCCAATTTTGCTATGGCAAATTACTAGCATCAGTGAGAATCAGATTACTGTAGTGTTAGTGACTTCCATGGAAGCAGTTTTTCTGCATATGTATCTAAGACTCCTGTATGTCTCAATTTCTTTTCAGTGTCTGTATACAGCTACTGTCCCTAGAGCAAATAAATGAAAAGCACATCAGAGGAAACAGAATCACAAGAGTAATGCACATATAGGAAGGCTAAAAATATACCAAAATTTCTGTTTAATATATTAGCCTGGAACAAAGTGAAAAAATTCTAATGAGAGCAAACAATCGAAACATTTGATAGTTGTGAAGACTTCTAGCAAGCATTCCTCAACCTTGTCCTTCTCTTCCACTTACCTCTTGTTAAATACTGTAAAAAAATTATTTATGAAGTTTCTGGTTTTAAACTTTAACAAGTAATAGATTCCAGATTAATTAATATGCCATTTTAATCAGTTAATTTAAAAATATTTAGCAAAAATAGCACCAATATTACTATCTGTAGCACTTCACAGGACCTAATATAATACTATGGGTTTTTTCTTCTCTTGCTGCCACAGCCTGTTGTCTCTGTACACAGTCACTAATATGCTTTTTGTATTATGCTCCTTGGCTATTATCTCTCTCCCTATGTTCACAGCAGACATAATCAGCCTAAAGCTGGGAAATGTATAATTTAAATTTTACCACAGTGTCATTAAATTAACTGTGCTAAAGCCATTGAAATATCCTTAAAGGATTAAAAATTTACAGTTTCTAGTTAAAACCTCAGGAAGACCCATGAGAAAAGTGTGTTATTTTCATATGCATCCGTTCAGGTCACAATGCATAAAATCCCCTAATTACATAGTCTAATATGGTTGGAAAGCGATGGTATTGTAGCAATATAATGAGGTGATATGGTATGATAGAAGTATGGTTATGTAGGAATCAGAAAATACACCTTCAGAAGCTGCTAAGTGTTTTATGTAGCTTCTATATGCCTTTCAGTTTTGCCAAGTTCTCAAATCATAGAGCAGAAAAACCTTCAATTTCCTCTTTTTTGTTACTTTTATAGGAACAACGTCTTTCAACATTCATGTTACTAATCTTGTGGCAAGATCAACTAGCATTATCCAAAGAAATCTCTTAGACTTTTGGCTGTTTAGTGCCTGGGTATTAAACTTAGATTTTTATCACTGTATTTTTCAATTTCATATGATCTTCTCCTTCAAAATTTTCTTTACTTTTCAGTATGTGCAGTAGCTAAAAAACCCCAAGAACATCCCCTGGTGTAGTTCATGTGTCACTACTAGGCCAAGTGACAGATAGACAGACAGACAGACAGACAGACAGACAGATAGATAGACAGACAGATAGATAATATATATATGGTTTTTTAAAGTAACCTTTTTCACCCACAGAAGAGTAGCTCTTCATGTGTTTAAGTTTAGAACTGTAAATGTTTTCTGTAACTTGGCTGGAAAGTTATCATAATCCCAAAACTAATTAATCTTTCCTCAAAGCTTCTTGTCCTTGAGAAATCAAAAGATAGCTCTTCCCCTACCAGAAAATGCAAAAATACGTTCCAAACTAGAAAAAAACCAAATCTACAAATAATCTCAAGCTATCTTGATAATTCCTTGTCTTTCTATATATGAAAATGAATATCCATGAATTTATTAGACTCATCAACAACTCCTATTTTCCTTATATAGTAACAGACAACTTTAAAACACCTTTATTTTTCTACTCTTTATCAGCAATTTTCTCGTTTCCTTTCTACATCTCTGGTACCTCTTTGCTGTGAATGAATCCTTATATCCTTTACTAACCATGCCAAATCCAAGTCTTTCACAGTCATCAGTCCAAAGTAAAATGTGTACCCATGAGGAGCTAGTTAGTAAAGACATATTATAAACAAAATACTACCCTTTTTCATTGATCTTTATTTTCCTTTTCTTTCTTCTGTTTTGTATTGTCTGTTACATTGCAGTGCTTCTGGAAAGCATGACTGTTACAGGATAACTGAGATTGAATGAGATTTATAGAAATCATCTAGTCCAACTGTTCATTCAAAACAGGACTAACTGCACGAGTTCCTCAGGACTTTGTCCAGTCCAGTCTTGGACATCTCCATGGATGGAGATTCTACAACCTCTCTGGTCAAATTTTATTTGGAAACCTTCACAGTATTTTTTTTCTTTATATTTAATCAGATATTCTAATTAGTCTTTTACTTCTTATTCCATGAATCTTCAAGTTCAACTCTGTCTTCCTGATACTCACCAACAGGTGAATATAGACAGAAAAAAACATCTACCCTTAGCTTTCTTTTCTCCAGGCTGAAATAAAAATCATTTCTTATCTTCTACTCACATGTCATGTGCTTCCATCACATGCCCATCTCTGTGGTTGTCTCCTGGACTCACTCCAGTATGTCAGTCTTTCTTGTACTCTATGCCCCAGACACAATCCCAAAACAAAAAGTTCCAAATACAGAGAAAGAATTGCCTCTCTCAACCTGCCAGCTGCATTTTTACTAATACAGCTCAGAAGGTGGTTGACCTTCTTTTCTGCAAGGATACATGGCTGACTAATATTCAGCTTAGTGTTAACCAGGACCCAAGGTCCTTCTCTGCAGACCTGCTATGCTGAGTCTGTGCACAGGGCTATTCTTTACAGATTTAGAACATAAATAAAGATACTGAGGTTTCTCGCAGCCCATTTTTCCATCTGTTGAGATCCATCTGAATAACAACCCTGCTCAACAGCATGTCTATCACCCTCTCAATTTGGTGCCATTGGTGAACCTGCTGGGTGCTCTCCTTCCCATTGTACAAGACATTTATAAGACCAATAAACATCTGTGGCCCCTCTATAAGTCATAGAATCATAGAATTATAGACTCACAGACTGGTTTGGGTTGGAAGAGACTTTAAAGATCATCCAGTTCCAATCCCCCTGACATGAGCAGGGACACCCTCCACTAGACCAGGTTGCTCCAAGCCCATCCAGCCTGGCCTTGAACACTTCCAGGGATGGGGCATCCACAGCTTCTCTGGGCAACCTGTTCCAGTGCCTCACCACCCTGTCCAGGAAGAATTTCTTCCTGATATCTAATCTAAATCTCCCCGCTTTCAGTTTAAACCCGTTACCTCTTGTCCTGTCACTACAGGCCCTTGTAAAAAGACACACACACACACACCTTTCTTGTCAGCCCCCTTCATGTACTGGAAAGCTGCAATAAGGTCTCCCTGGAGCCTTCTCTTCTCCAGGCTGAAGCCCAATCCTCTCAGCCTTTCTTCATAGGAGAGGTGCTCCTATGAAGTCCGAGAGGGATGGCAAATAGTAGTCAGCTTCCAGCTGAATTTTGGGTTTAATTACAGTCTTTTGAAACAGTGCAGCCAATTCATTTCCCACACACACTCAAAGAAGACCCTAGTGATGGTCACCTACCTTTTCCTTTTTACACAAATGTGTACACAGCGTGGCCAGCAGGTCGAGGGAGGGGATTCTCACCCTCTAATCTGCTCTCATGAGACCCCACCTGCAGTACTGCATCCAGCTCTGGGGCCCTCATAATAAGAAAGTTATCAACTGGTTGGAGCAAATCCAGAGGAGGCCATGAAGATGATCAGAGGACTGGAGCACCCTGTTCACACTCTCTCTCTGGGGTCTCTTGCTCCAGGGAGACCTTATAGCAGCCTTCTAGTACCTAAGGGGGCCTACAAGATGGAGAGAGATATTTTACAAGGGCCTGTAGTGACAAGACAAGGGGTAATGAGTTTAAACTGAAAGAGGCTAGATTTATGCTGGATATCAGAAAGAAGTTCTTCATGGAGAGGTTGGTGAGGCACTGGAACAGGTTGCCCAGAGAAGCTGTGGATGCCCCATCCCTGGAAATATTCAAGGCAAGACCGGATGAGGCTTTGTGCAACCTGGTCTAGTGGAGGGTGTCCCTGCCCATGGCAGGGGGGTTGAAACTAGGTGGTCTTTAAGATCCCTTCTAACCCAAACCATTCTATCATTCTATGAATCTATGACATGAAGTCAGTGACAAACATCAGCCTGGATTTCTGTCTTCATACATGGCATAATAATCTGTGACTCTCTTGTGGTTGGCATGATTTTTTCTTCTCCATCCCAAAATTTTCTTTTCTGCAGAATCTGTATCTTTTGATGAATAGCAGTTTTGATTGTAAAGTCACTGAAGGGAAGTAAACAGGCCGTTTCTTTGAAGGACTCTTTTTTCTCTGCAGCACAAACCACACACTGTGGTTTTCTTAACAATCTAAATAAGCCTAATTTAGAGGTTAAAAGTCTTCTTTTAGAATCTGTAATAAATAATTCTAATTTTCTTTATAAAAGAAAGGCAGCTATGTGCTCACAGAAATGTAAACCAGGTGCCAAAACCGTGTGTTTGTAAGATGTTAACAAATATTGAAAATAACATGCTATTTAACACATACATATGCAGATTTTTTTACAGCTCAGAAATTGAAATTACTTACATTGTAAGAAAAATTTCCAATAAACAAAGCTAAAAATATTATTAACATTAATGTGCCTTTAATTTACTTTAGACCTTAAGTGGATTCAGGAGAAATGGTGCTAAACGGTTCAGACTTTATGACTGACATCTCTATAGTTGCTGATGAATTTTTCTCAGCCTGTCTCCTTGTTCTAGCATTTCTCCTCACACTGATTTCATGCATCAGTCAGCCCTAAACAATCCTTGACTCAGAGTACACCATGCACTAATTTTGCCCTGACAACCTTGTAATGAGAATTGTGATACTTTTACATTTTTTTCTAGGTAAAAACAAGGGGAGTAAAAGATCCTCTGAGTTTACATTGCCTGTTTTATATGACAAGAGAGATGTTGTTTTTCACAGAGTACTTAGTTTTAATTTATGGCAATTAGCCATAAATGGCACCATATACTTTATCCCTGTACTGAATATCCTTCAGATGAAAAGTATTATTTGTGGTGTGTTAAAATTCCTCGTACTTCAGGAGCTAAATACAGCATTCAGAAAAGTATATCAGCTGAAGCTTTCATCACCATATTCCCCTTAGTGGTGATTCATTTTGCTTGAATCAGTTTTTCAACGCTTCCTCACTTTCACATGCAAGGCAGAGAGTATTACTGTAGTTGTGCTGTTGTGTTTTGTTTGGAGTTTTTGTTCTGTGCCCCTTTTCCGGATCAAGGCCAATACAATAGCCCTTTGTTGTCCACTGAATACTCACTGAGGGATATCATACATCCCTTTTGATATTCCATTAATACACAGTGGTTTCTAAACTCTGTCAGCTTAGAAGACTCATGCAATTCAGACAGTTTAATTTAAGCACATGTGCTTTTTCCTTTAAGACATGATTCCCGCTTGATGTTTGCCTTCTGCATTATGGCTCAACTGCACTTTCATGTGACACTCAGATAAAAGCATATACCAGAAAGGATAATCCAGATTTTGTATTGAAGAGAATCCCTTGTGTCTAATACAAACTCCTCTAAAAAGAAATACTTGCAACTACAGCAGTAAATGAATCCTTATTTATTAAAATTCATTTACTCCTTAGCATGGGTCTCCTGTTCTGTTGAATGTAATTTGCCCTATAAGATCAGGGAAAAAATTGTCACTGCATAAACATAATATTGAAACAAACTATTTCAAACACTTCCAACAGGACCCTGGAGTGTAGACAACTGTGTAATAAAACTGACTGTACATAGGTCAGATAATAAAACTGGGAACACTGTTGATTTGCACATCATATCCTCAATTTTCTAACTTTTAATTCTGCAATTGGTCCATTTTAATTTAACCCCTATCTGTCTCTAACTTTCTTCTCATGAGTGTGTGTTGGTTTTGTGAGGTTTTTTAAACTTAGATAATTTGCTTTCAGGAATGGAGTATCATTTTAGGAAATAAGAGATAAAATTATTTTAAAAAAAGACTTGTTCCAAGTCATTGGAACTAAACTCACACATTATAATTATTGTGGCACCTTTTTTTAATGTCAGTTATGTGGCATTTACTGTACTACACATTCACACATTTGTGAACACATAAAAAGCATATTGCCTATATTCAAAAGTCTTGAACTTGTGGCATCATATTCTCACCCTGTCACCCGTTTGGTCTCAAAATGCATGATTGCACCAATGACTTAGCAATAGGTATCTCTGCCTTCCTGGTAGCTCCTCTCCAGGTTACTGCAGAGAAGAAGTCCTATTCCGCTTTCCAGATCATCAGTTTTTTAAAGACACACAGAAAAAAATATTTCTATTTACCTCGATGTATCATCTGATTCCATTTTCAGAGCACCAGTCTTCAGTTGCTTTTTTTTTCATGGACAATATGTTTCTTTTCGGAGCCAGGCATGTTCCTTAGTTGTACATAGCATTAACTTCTCAGTGATGTGAGGTCAGCTCAGAAAAGCCAAAAGATAAGTGGGTATTATCTGCTACACTTTGAGGGGTCTATTATTCAGAGTAACACTCAGTTTTATACTTTGATTTGTTCTATTCAACATGAATTTAAGGGCATTAAGTCAAAAAGTACAGTAGTTTAGAGACTTTGATTTTGTCTTCCTTTCAGATGACCCAGACAGCTCTTCTTTCTCCTTGCTTTAATTCCCTATGCAATACACCATTTGGTTTTTGGTGTGTAGCAAAACATAGTTTACCTTTCTGTATATTCCATTTTCCTTACATCATAGCCTCTTTTCCAATTTATGTCATAATTTTCAAACTTTATTTATGCTATTTAGTTCTGGAGCCCTTTCCCACAAGCAAGTTTGTCACTTTTCTTGAGATACAAATTCCTTACAGTTTTTTCACCTTTGACTTAGTAAAAACCAGTTTTCTCCACATGCGAGTCCTTTATCCAGTGAGTAGCTTCCCAAGGTTTCATCTATAATCAAGTCACTGAGTTTCTGCTTTTGTTCCCAGGTCCTGTACCCACAATGTCCGAGACAGTGTAAAAAAAGGTTGAAAAGGCAGACAGTTCTCTATCATGGTCAGGAATAACTGCATTAACCATGATTAGTATGTATTATTCAGTCCATACTATAGTTTCCAACTCTGAGGCATTTGCTTGTTTGCTAATATTTTGAAGATGTCTGCCCAAAACCAAATCTGATTCTTCCTGCAACTGTTTCCGACTTACAGACTTCCTTAATTGATCAATCTGAAAGAAATGAGCTCTGAGAGGTTTATTATTTATAATATCTAATATTTTTAGTACTTAAGCATTACAAGAATGTAGCATTGCCAATTACATTTCACCCTGTTTGGGGCTTCCCAGTGGTTCTTAAAGTAGCAGTCTGCACTATGTTGTGAGCACAGTAATGAAGAATCAGACCTTACTACAGCATGGAGGCTGCAGGCAGACTGCCTCATCAGCCCATCTGGGAAGTACTTGCGTTAGATAATGGCTGGAGGGTAGACTGGAGAATCACTTGAAGGGAAAGATACTCTGGACACAGATAGTTATGTTAAAGTTCTTCTTAACTTTTATGTGGAAGCCAAAAGAAAATCAGGCAGGTACTTTTCTAAGGTAGAGAAAAGTATCAAACTATATAATAAATTCTGCCTTAAAAACATCTAAAAAATAAGAAATATTTGATGACAAAATTGCTATCATCTATTGAACCAGCTGAGCCTTCACTATAGTACAAAATTAGCAGTTTCATTACAGAAGCAACTGAAGCATTTCACTGGTAATACTGCAGACAGTAAAGTTCACATTCACATTTCCACAATACACATTTCAAGCCAAAAATGGAGGAAAAGGCAAAAGAATGTTGGGATTGATGAAGAATAGTTCATCCAGCAAAAGAAGTGACTCTTTAGTGAACATCAACTGCAGAAAAAAGTACTCTGCTTTAAAGCTTTTGATACTGGTCTTCAGCAGCAGTCTCTTTTCTCCTTAAATGTTGCATACAGGAACTTCTTATTCTGGATTGTGGCATAATGTTCTTTAGTATGATCCTAAACCTTGCTAGGAAAAAAGAAACACCTGCCATGATTTTAATGCCCATTCTGGAAGCTTAAAAATTTTTCTGCAGCTGCTATCAGTCTCATAGCAGTGTGATTGAAAAAATAAGTATCGATGCTTCAGGTTCTTAACAGCACTCCATGGAGCTCTGTGGTAGATTGCTCTGTGGCATTATTATCTATGTACTGTTAAGTTGGATTTTGCACTTAGCGAGTGGAGAATTTTGATCAATAGGAAGGATCCTACACAAGGGACTTTCTGGATAGGCATTAAACTTACTGAAGCAACTAAAAGAAGTCTTAAAGAGTCTTGATAACTTACAAGCTTCTGCTCTTGTCACATTCTTAGCAGTAAACTGACCGTGAGCAAAGAACTGCCATCAGAGAAGGACATAACGAGAAACTGTGAAAGCACTGCAAACTGCCACCTTTTTCATTCTGTAGGGATTATCAGATTCCCATCATAGGCTGATCCCAAAACTTGAAGAAGAAACTGAAATGTCTGATTGGATATTATCAAGCTACTTATTTTTAACACTGAAAACCATCCCAGGGGATTACTATCCTAGGTCTATAGAGAGAAAAGGTGTTATATTTCGATGTATGCAAATTGTTCGAAGTCATGAGAGAAAGATCAAAGAAGGTGAAAAATTGCATTCAGGGAAAATCAGAGGACTGCAAATGTTGAACAGCCTCCTTGCTTGTCACTACATGGGTTCATTAGTTTTTTAGCCAAAATGTATCAGAACGTAACCTGAGTGACCTATATATAGTCCTTTAACTTTGTCTACTAACATCCGAACTGAGTTCAACAAAGGCAGAAAATTAAATAGAAATAAATTAAAATTTATTTTATTCTATTATTAAACAGAAACAAAATTGCATTTTTTCTTTCTGAATGATTTGTTGTTGTTGTTGTTATAAGAATTCAGCTAGCAAAAATGTGCAAATAATACACTTGATATGAATGTTGTCTTGGCATCCGTTGTGCTAGGCACTGCTCAAGCACATGCAGTTCCCAGATGAGGATGCAAGTTGGTACAACAAATGACACTTATGTAAGTATGTTTCAATCTTTGTGGAAGAAATGCAATTCATTTTTTAAATTCAAGAAGTCAAGATGAAAAGCTTATGTTTTCCATGTAGGAAAGTTGGCACTGGCAGTTTGTCCCAGGACACATTGCTTGTCATGAGACATAAATTCGTAACAAAAGACTTTATTAGTTGTATTGGTGAGACTGATACTCCATATGACACATGAGAACAATAGAAATATTTTCTCTGACACATGCTGAAGCTCTCATCAGGTCCTCTTTAAATGCTAAATGCTGTCCATAAAAGTGTAGGGTTTGATATGAGTTTTTCCAGTGAGATAATGTAAATGCATCTCTTGCATACACATATAATACAGAAAAAGTATATCTTAATCTAATTTTAATCTTTCACCTAGACTCTAATTGTCTACTGCTAGAGAAAAAATTTGCATGTTGGTAAGTAGCAGCTTGAAAAACTGCACTTAATTAACCATCCACTGACTGATCTGATCACCCTGGTATATCTTCATAGCTTGTGATTTATAGACAGGAAAAGGGTCATGGTAGCAGTTTACCACATCAATGGTGATATATGAGAACAGTCATTTTAGTCTGCAACATTTTATTAAAAAACTCCAGGCGCAAGTTGTAACTACGATGCAAGTTTATTATCTATCTGCCTCTGTGTGTGTTGCCTCTAAAAAACAATAAGAAGTTTTGATTTGGTGGAGGAGATGTGAGGCCAAATTATGCCCTAAGAAACAGATGGTGTGTGAATGGGAGCTGTGTGAAACAAGGTAGCAGAAAAATGAGGCTGTAACTCAGACTGTGCAGTACCCAAGATTGAGTCATAAAACGTTTCCTCTTTCAAATCAGAAACCTAGAAGCAAATGAAAGTCATAGATGTTTTACAATACACAAACCCCCAGATTGGCCAGAGTCATGTCCCCAGTCACAAGGTTCCTAGTATTTTGTGTCTACACTAGACAGATTCAGTGACACTGTCTACTAGTTGGTGGTTTATAACGTTGAATTCTTAGTCTTCCTTTCCTCATCTCTTTCACAGTTTTCTCACACTCTCAGCTGTCATCCCTTTGTTTCACAAGTGGACGAGGTTTTAGATAAGTTACTTGAAAAGCCAGTTCAAAAGCCGGATTCTTGATTTGTAGTACAGGTAACTGAAGAAGTTCATTGCTAATAGCTTCTTGACTAGACTTAGTACTTTCCGTAGCTCTCTTTTTAGAATCCTTTCTTCTCAACCCTGCTTCTCTTCAAGATAGGTAACTAAATTTATTGACCCTTCTGTCAGGCAGACACTCACACTCCACTTTGGGCAAAACATGTTTAACTTCCCTTTTCTCGGCAGAGACTGAAGGTTTGATTCACACTAGGCTTTAGCAATCCAGAAGATGAGTTTTTTCTAAGGCAGCACCTCATCTTTTGGTAACTAGTAAAGCAGGAGCTGGTCAGAGTACTGCACTCAATCCAAAATACCCATCCAAGACTAGTGATGTGAATTGTCCTGCGATATGCTTATTTCTCTATGCTCACTATAGGGAGAGAGAACCAGATGTGTAGTTTAGACAAGACCCAACATGCTTAAGTAGCTGAGAGTAAGACAAATCCCATGTTCAAGACCTCACCACCAACTGTAGTTTTCTGTGAGAATAAATACACACACTCTTGGGCACAGATCTAAGAGCATTGTATCTGAAAAACATTTCCAACTGTAGTGACTTTTCTGCCCCAATTACTCAAATAGACCTTCACAGCAACAGCCGTAAGCTTACAGAATCATATTTATTCACTCCCTGATAGTATGTTTTTCATCATGCTGTATTTATAACAGACTGTCTACACTTGTCTGGAGTCCTGCTTTTTCTCTCTTTCTCTCTTCTGTCTTCCTAGAATTTTATGTACTTTTCTTTTATCTTTTTTTAGTTACAGTTTAAGTTTTAATTCAGCTTCAGAGAAAGGAAGAAGAAGGGCTCTGATGTATTGAGTGTTCAGACAGAACAGCGGTTTGAACCGCTGGAAACTGACACATTTCACCAACATTTTCATTTTGAAAAGTCTCTCTTTACAGTGAAAATAAGATTGTTGTGACTTGTGTCATGTGCACTGCAACTTCATTGTCCTTCGAACTTTGTGAATGTAGAATATGACTTTGCCCAATTCTTTTTCTGAGATTTAGGAAAACACACCAGATGGTTTTCATTATTGGACTTCTATGGTTTTGTAGGGATCTTTATCGGACAATATTTTTTCTGATGTTTGAACTGTTTGATATGTTTTCACAAACTAACAATTTTTAATGACAAAGAATATTATTGAAAAAATGTTCATACATATATATATAATATCACGTTACTATATATGGCTTCTAACATTTAGAAAACTGGTTTTTCTATGTACTAGTATGTATAAATCAATATTTATTTACCAGCACTGAAATTTCTGTCTGGGCAACCCAGAATTCAGCTTATTTTCAGGTCGGTTAGCTGTATTATTTCTCATCTTAGGCACAGAAAGTATAAAATGCAGATACAACAAAATTATTTAGTATAAATCCCTGTCTAAAAAATGAAACACACTTTAATGTAGTTTAAGAATAGACTTTCAAACAGCTTTTAGATTTTAGAATGAAAACACTGCAAAACACTATAGAAATTTCTTTGTTGTTTGTTTTCTGATATTTTCCAACATTTCACTATAAACAAAATCTTCTTTATTTTTACTTTCTTTTCTGCTTTTCTCCACTCATGGCAGATAGCTAATGCCTGATTTATAGCAATTTATTTTAATTAATTCTGGACACCTGCAACCTGTAATTGATTTGGCACTGATATAAATTTTCTGACTCCAATCCAGCTATTACACTGCTCTCAATCAAATTCAACTTCTCCTTTGGATATGGAGACGTGACTTAGTATGGAATTAATGTTTTTTGTTGTTCTTGGTTTAGCTTTTCTGTTTGTGTTTATATTCCCTTCCTTCTGTTAATACTAAGTACTGAATATAACCCCAAGACAAAATTTTGCTAAAAATTTGCACAATAGTTATCCTAGTTAAGTGGGGATTGAATGCCTATAGACTGCAACAGAGTGTAAATGTTTATTTAAGGGTTCAGAACACCTTTATTCTCGTTTGGTGATTGTTTTTCTTCTAACTACTGAGCCAAGTCCAATGAAGAATCATATATTGCTCGACTTTAAAGAAAAATATCTTTCATCTTATAATGTTGTTGATTTTAATAGGCATTTGTTAAAATTAGAATATTTTGTTGGCACTGCTTTCTTCTTCCAATTGCCTTCAAGTTTCCTCCTATGTTACCAGATTCTGGCTCAATATTTTTAATTTTCTCATTTTTCTAATTAGAATAGAATAGAAATACTACTGAGATGTTGAGCTGTACAGTACTGATCTTTAGTGTAGAAAAACAGTAATGTGACCCCCATTTGGAGTAATGAGGGTAAGGTCTCTGGAAGATCACTGACATCAACAATTATTGAAGGAACACATAGCAGAAATCACCTGGTGCCTCTGTCAACCACAACCAGGAGAATGACCAAAAATATAGAACTAATTAGAAGTGCCAAAAAAATGTCTTCTAAAGATTTTAACCCCTAAACTACCGAGAATCTCGTCTTACACAGTATATATAGGAACACAGGATGCAAAACAGCAATTTGCATTAAAATCTTTAGACATAGAAATCCTCATCCATGTGTATTACAACATGAAATATGTTCAAAAAATATATGTTAATGACAAAGAATTTTTTCTGTAGGCTCTAGGGCAAATACTGGGGTATTTACTATGGGGTACATATTACTCATATGTGTACTATAAATACACTATACTATTTATACTAATAATATCATATTTAAGCAATAACTATTTATAATAAATATGCACATTAATTTATACATGTTTTAATTTTTATATGTTATTATATGAATCTAATCATGGTGGTGGGGGGTTTTTTGCTACTAAAATAAAGGAGATGCATGTACTATTTTTAGTAAATAGTATTAAGATTTGTTTTTTCTTTTTTTTTCTGTGT
Source organism: Rhynochetos jubatus (assembly GCA_027574665.1). Taxonomy (NCBI): domain Eukaryota; kingdom Metazoa; phylum Chordata; class Aves; order Eurypygiformes; family Rhynochetidae; genus Rhynochetos; species Rhynochetos jubatus. The sequence goes on along the minus strand of CM050649.1, from coordinate 121,133,915 downwards.
AGTTGAATGAGCAATACACGGCACATACAGAATAACTACCTAAGTATTTAAGGCAATCCCATGCCACTTCATTTGTCTTCATGGTTTATTTTACAATGGCCATAGAGAACAGCTCTGAAACTGAAACAAAACAATCCCCAGGTATACCTTAGGTTAATTACTGCTGAAATGCCCTGTGCAGTCAGAAAGCATCTTCCTATGGCAAGAATCACTGAGATCATCTCATACGACAGGAGAGGGGATATGTAGCTTTCTACTACTGCCAGGAATTCTGCCACAGAAGGTCAACATAAATTTAGGAGCAGAACTCCAGAAATGGAAATATGTAAACTCATGGTGTTTCCATGTCTCTTTGATTATTTTCAGGTTTGGGGTTTTTTTAAACATTGACCTTGCAAGAATCTTTTGTCACTGGTTCTTGTTCAATACATATTCCAAAGTTTCAGTTCAGTAGAGATCAAAACTTCTGGGTAATCATATGAAACAGTCCATAACACATCCTTAAAGTGTCAGTGTGTGCTGTTGTCTCTCTGAATGACGAGGAACTTTGGGGACTAAAACATGACTTTGACAAGGACAGCTATTACCCTAAGTCACCTAACCTTTGGATTCTTCATCTTGGCTAGTAGGATGGGAATAGTGCTTCTGATTTACTCTGCAGAAGCTTTCATCATTAATCATAGAATCAGAGCATCATTAAGGTTAGAAGAGACCCTGGAACATCACTAGTCCTAATCACTCCTGATCAAAGCGGAATAAACACTGAAACAGACCAGATTGTCCCAGTACTTTGCTGTACTTATAAAAATTGCTTTTTAATACACAGTAAAGTTAATAGCAAACATTTGGTGGAAAAAAGTATGGCTTTGTATTGCCACAATGGAATAAACTGAGTTTGAGAGGGAGCATCATCAAAATAAAAATTAGTCTTGAGATCATATTTTCAGAATTTGGCTAATGTCCCTACATGTACTGCAAACAAGAACTTATAGCTACTTAGCCCAGGATAGATTCATTTTGTTTTGCATTGGAGGAAATACGACGAAAAAGACTATGGCATTATGGTATTTTGAGAGAGAAAAATTATGGAAACTTCATATTTTTCATTACTTAAAAAAAAAATGTTTTAAAAGTATTTATTTCCAACTTGAAGTTATTTATTTTCAGGTGATTCAAGTGTTTCTAGTGCAACCTTATACTAGGATATGTGGCAGAAAAAATATTTTCCTGAACTATAAGACAAATCTGTTTCTGATTATTTTTTGTAAACTGTTGCAGAAAAAAAAAAATATATCTGAGCAGATTTAAAAGTTGTCTATCTTGAAGTCATGTGGGGGATGGAGAGTTTTGTTCTGACAGCTCACTGATTGTGTCATTGGCCCTAATTTGTGAGTTGATGTGCTGGGATTGTTTCTGACTGATTTTATCTATGTTCAAAGCTATAATAGGAACTGTAAATGCAGTAAATAAGCTCAGAATTGGGAAATGTATTAGCCCAAAATCTGTCCACTCATTTATCTTCTAAAAAGGACACAATCTCCTTCTGTAGCTTGTGGACCCTGGACTGTTATGAATTATTACAACAAGCTTATTACAAAACAAAATTGGGCATTCCAAGAAGCAGCATTCTTGAGGCAATAATCCTTACATTTTCTGTTTCGTGTTTTGATGGCAAACCACTGTCATTGCCTTCCAAGTACAATGTTGTGTTGGTTGCAAGTTTATGCTTTTTTTTCCCTGATTATCTTTTCCTGTATTTGCTGTCCTGGAAATAACATGACCAAAAATTCTTGTTTGTTCTCTGACCTGCTCATAAAAGGCCACTGCACAGCATGTTCCAGAGCAGCACACTTGTGCTCCTTCAGCACATCTCTCAGGGCAAGTGAGCAAGTTAAGTCAAGTTTTGTCTGGATGGTTTTCTCATGGTTCATTATCTCCCCTGGTGCCTTTGACTGACGGGGGCTCTCCTGTGTGTGACAAGACTGCAAGCAGTTCTTGCTCTTATAAGCACAGAAACCCACTAATCTTCATGCATTTGATGCTCCACTTCAGTTTATACTGTGAGAAGCCAGATATGTCTGTGAACCTGGCCTCTTCCTTTCTTACAGTCTACAAATGTCTTAATCTCTGCAAAAATATTCTTTCAAGTGTCAAGCAAGATACTTTGTTGCTGAATGGCAGAGTTCTGTGAGAGAGGAGATGCGGTATTCAGTGTGAACTGAACCCACCATGCGCCATCACTTATGATCAAGAGACATTTGTGAATAAGTACTTGTGTTGTCACAAATGACATGAATGCATGATGTATAAAGGCAATAGATTCTTCAATAGCTCTCTGTGCTTCCAAAGAAGTAACAGCATTCATCGACAGTTTTAAGGGGCACTGATCCCAATCAATTTTAAAATATATCATAGAATCATAGAATACTGGGTTGGAAGGAACCTCAAGGATCACCTGGTCAAACTTTTCTTGGCAAAAGCACTGACTAGCCAAGATGGCCCAGCACCCTGTCCAGCCAAATCTGAAGTGTCCAGTGTCAGGGACTCCATCACTTCCCTGGGGAGATTATTCCTGGGCTGACTATTATTGTGAAAAATTTTCCTCTAATGTCCAATTGGAATCTCCCTGGGACTAACTTTTACCCCTTACCCCTTGCCTCTCCCATGTGATTCATTGTAGAAAGGGAATCCCTGTCTTCATTGTAGCCAATCTTTAAATACTGGTACATAGTCTCCCCTAAGCCTTCTTTTCTGAAGGCTGAACAAATTCAGTTATCTCAGCCATGCCTCATATGGCAGGCTTCCCAGTCCTTTGATCTTCTTTGCGGCCTTTCTCTGGACCCTCTCCAGCCTGTCCACAACTTTGTTTGTACAGCAGAGACCAAAACTGAATACAGTATTTCAGGTGTGGCCTGACAAGTGCTGAGTAGAGTAGGATAATGACTTCTTTATCTCTGCTGGTGATGCCCTTGTTAATGAAACGCAGCATCCGGTTGGCTTTCTTTGCTGCAGCAACATGCTGTTTACTCTCATTGATCTTGTTTTGCACCAGGACCCCCAGGTTGCTTTCCAAAGAGCTGCTCCCCAGATGGGCAGATCCCAGCCTGTGCTGCACTCCCAGATTATGTTTCCCAGGTGCAAGACCTTACACTTGTCCTTGTTCAACTTCATAAGGCTCTTGTTCGCCCACTCTTCCAGCCTACCCAGGTCTTCCTGCAGGTTGGCTATCCTTTCCGAAGTGTCTACTTTCCCACACAGTTTGGTATTGGCAAATCAATTTGTTCAGTTATAGATATAATATGATTCAAACTGAAGGTCTGATACACATCATGCTAAATGGAAATTGCACCCTAAATGTTGGAAACTTTCATTGGTTTTATGCCTTTTTAACCCCCAAAAAAGTCGTATCATACCAATACTGGTCATACTGCTGCTATCAATAGAAGTCATACCTCAAAAGAGTTAATACCACAGTGATCTACTATCTTTCTCCTATCTGCATTTTACCTACAATTAAATTCAAAGTGTATATTAATACATAGATTAATTTTACTTTACTTAAAAAATCAAAGTTTACATAAAGTTCTGTGTACAAACGGGGTTTCACTTTGATTATATGCTTTTTACCTTGAAAGATTAGAAATGCTTAGTGTCTTTTTCCTCTTAGTGTTGCTAGTATCTTCCTCATCTAAAGGTATTTTCAAGTCAACAACGGAGAACACAGTATATTATACATTCTAGTTTTCCCTTCCTGCTTTATACTTTCTGCTTTTCCTCTTGTATCAGTGATTATTAGTGCCCAAGATAGATAGCAGGGATTAGAAAAGGTATACATAGCACATGATGGATACTACCAGACAATGGATACAATCAAACTACAAATAATGAATAGATATAATTGGAAAAGAGGTCAGGGGTCAGGTGTATCCTAAAAACTATCAATTTCTCAATAGCTTATGGTTCCTTGTTAAGAAAACAGAAATACTTTACCATTTAGTATCAGACATTAATATCCACGTCCAGGCCTGGTATCTCCAATGTGTTCAGTTCCCTCACTCTAAACAAGGGTAAGGCTCAGTTTAGCCTTCTAGTTAGTTGTGGATTTTGTTATAGTGAAGTAGTTGTGTGTGTTAGACCATTTCTTTTTGTAGTCTTTTTAGTAGATGTATCTGGTTTTTCTGTATAAGAAAATATTAAGTAGGCCAAATTAACATATTCAGCAAATTTTAGCATACTACCCATTTGTGAAAGAAGGCAAACATGCTGACATCAAATACAGTTACGGTGGTGAATAGTGTACTGTGATTTACTGCAAAGAGAAATAGAACAAAGGGCTTTTATCAGCTCGGTCCTGATCTGCTTTTCTGATAATTCAAAACATCACACAAATCTTGCTGTAATATATCAAAGCACCTATTTACTATACAGGTAAATAGCAACTATCTGTTCCAAGGAATTATAATTTCTGCTATGTCAGGATAGGTTCTACAATAGTTTGATGCATTCTGTATCATAAATCCAGTGGCAATAGACAGACAAGAAGGATCTTCTGCATTCAAGGTAACGTGAAAGAAGCAACTTGTCTTTTCACATGCTTCACATCACTTCAGGAGATGATCCATTTTACACAAGAAGCTGCATACTTTGAATCATGTACCCTTAACACTAAATGGCCTTAAGTTTCTTTAGTCATGAAGTGTGCTACTGGATGCTATGTAATGTCGAACGGCAGCCCAGCACGTGCTCCTTTGTCAATGTTAGTGAGAAGAGCCAAAAAGGATATTTCTTGGTTTTACAGAGTTTAAAACTGGAATGGACAGCTAGATAATCTGTCTGAATTGCTTTACACCTCAGATCCTCCTAATTCCCTACCAAATAGCATGTTTGACTACTGCATGTCTTCTTTTAAAAAGGAACCTTTATTTAATACAAATACATAAAAAGATGGGGAACTGGTTCTTCCCTTGGTAGTTTTTGGAATTTTCTTCCAGCAGTTAATCTCTCTCACAGTTTGAAATGTATTCTATTTTTTATATGTTTGCCTGTAGCTTCCTGCTATTTGCACTTTTAATCCCTTTCCTTTGTATCTTATGAAGCCCTTTAGGACCTAGCATTCACTTGCCCCCAAAAGATTTATAAGTCTTTTAAAATAACCAAGCAGATAGAACTCTGATTTTTTTAATGTATAATGCTTTCCCTACTGCTTGATTCACTTGATTGTTTTTCTGAATTATTTAAAAAATTATTTGCCTTCTTACAGTGTAATGCAGAAACATTAAATTTATGCACTACTCCAGTGTCATTCTCATAAGTGTGATCTATCAAAGTAAAGCCACTACTATCTTCTTTCTCTGCTTAAATATCCTCTGAGTCCAAAATGAGTTAGCAAAATTCAGAAGTGAAGCATTAACTATCATTTTCGAGGAGGTCTGCATTCTGCAGCACCATTACTATCCAAATTTGGACTTATTTTGTTGAAGACTGGGAAATGTCTGTATTTCCAACTTCTCTAGGAAACTCCAAGTTACTTTTTGAGGGTTGTAACAATGCCACAGATGATTGCTGTGCAAATGAGAATGGAGGGACATGTAAAGCTGTGCCTTATTGTACAATGTGGGAGAAAACACCATGCCCTGCAGAGAGATATTAACAGATTAGGGTTAAACTGTCCATTCAGAATGATTTAATTGTCTTATTTTATTTTTCTTAAATAATCATGCCATCTTAGGGGAAAAAAAAAAAAAAAAAAAAAAAAAAAAAAAAACCACACAAATGAAGACAAACTCCAAAAACTGCAGCCCATACTTTCAAGTTTTGCACCGTGTTCATATGTTGCTGTTTGTCTCACGCCTTGTCAAATAAGGATGGAATAAGATACCAGTAAAATTAATTAGCCATGCTCAGCCTCTGTACTGAGTGATGCATCTCCAATATCAATCAGAGGTAGCAGGGAAATCTCTCCACTCAGGCTCTAAAAGACAACAGATGCTGCTCTGCCAGTTTTCATTATGCTATAGTAGTGTGGCAACAAGATTGCTTCTGTTTTGATGTTATCACTTTTCTTAGGAATAATAACCATTACAGATTTCTCTTTTGCCGTTGAAGTACAGCGCTTCTCAACAGCCGGCACTTCTGCCGTTCTTACATTTCACAGAGAAACAAACTAAGAAAAACAGTGTAGATGATTGAAATTTTAAGTGATTTAAGGACATTAGGATCTACCATGTAAGCTGATAATAAATTACTATTTACAAAACATCCAATAACAGGGGCTTGATTGAAAAGCAAGCAGTTCTTAAGACTTTTATCTAATGTCCTCAGCTGTGCAGTGTTAATGAAGGTTTGCAATTACCATGAATTTTAACTAATACTCAGCTTTATTTTTAATTGTTTTGTTTACAAAATGTATGCATTAATCACATTTATGTCATATTTTATCACTTTCAAAATTACCTGATGGCAGTTGAGGAGCTCTAGATAGAACAGCCTGTTTCTGTCCATTTGAAATGCATTATAAAAGGTAATAAATGAAAATAAAAAGTCTTATTATTCTTCTGAAGAGAGTTCATAACAGATTTTGGCATTAGATATTTTCTCAGACCCATCTTGTCTCTATAATTGAAATTATAGTCCTATAAACCCTTTCTTTAAATGTTCCTGCAAGGGAGTTTTAGGCAACAAGCAGCCAAATGTGTTATAAAAAATGAAATCCTGGCCCCAAGATATTAAGGGTAATTAAACCACTGATTTCTGTGACTAGAGAAGGTTAGTCTTGAGAACTTTATGGCAAAACTTATACTAATAATACTAATAAATACTAATAAATCTTTTATAATGATAGATATTGAGATTATTATAAGCTTATTTCCAATTGCAACCCTTTTTTATCTCTCCTTGCATAATTACATAAGTGCATAATTACTTTTGACATAATTTATATTGTTTAGATCTCTAACCCTCTGACATTGTGCAGATAAAAAAATGTCAGTGTGGTACTGTATAAATCCTCAGAACTGTAGTCATGTGAAAGAAGGGCAAGATCAGAAAGGGATCCTAAGTTTCTTCCACTTTAAGCCTTACCATGCAAAGCCAAAGATGTACAATTGCTTGCAGAAGTGTTTGCACATGCAGTAGTGGCATTTATTTCCAGAGCTGTAGTGACTGATGCAGAACCCACCATCAGTGCACGACCATATGTGACCTGATTTTGCCATATAGTGCAAGAGCTTGGTGTCACAAGGCAGACTGAGATTGGGCTGCCTGCATGGGCATGATGGACATCAGGTTGGCACTGAGACTAGTTATAAATGAGTCTAGGAAATAACCAGAGGTTCAAAGTTTCACTGGTTCTTCACTACCTGTTAAGCTGATGCAGTGAGTGAGGCTAATGTGCACCGGTACTGGCAGAAGTGGAACATACTACCTCACGCTACTATCTTCAATCTTAACCATTCATTTTTGTTTTCCTTGAACTTACTTGATCGTAAATGCCAAAGTCTATAATTGAGTTCCATTTGAATGTGATTATGTTAATCCTTTTACAAGGTTTGTCCCTTTGTACCTCTGTAAGCAGATGAATTAATTTTGATAAACCAGAAGTGGAGCTGATAGACAGGTAGCTCAGACTATAAAGAAGGCAGTGATTTCTTTCCCATAACATACCTTACTTTTTACCAAGAGGTATTAACTGAAAGCACTGTTCAATTCTCTTCCTCGTAGACTGGAGGGAGACGCTAGTCAAATGTTTCAGCATCTTTGTCAATTACTGTGAATGTGAAAGAGCTGGAGTCAAGTAGCAGTTTCAGACAGCAAGGCAGCACTGAAGCATGCTGCTTTTAAGTCCTCTCAATTCTTTACTTTGATCCAAAGACAAATTCCATTGCAGTCATCTGAGCCTTGGGAGCAGCTGATATCCTTACTAAATGAAGTACATATGCCCTTCCAAAGGTCCGACTCCATGCACCTGTCATTCTTCTGATTTTATTCATCAGACAATTACTGTGTTTCTGAAGCATGACAAACAGCAGCAAAATCCACTCGGTGACCTTGATAACAGAAGTGGGAAAACAGAGAAACCTTGAAAAAGGCTGCTTTTAGCTGTCAGTCTGTTTTAGCAATTTAATAATTTAGTGGCTAGATAGAACTAACTAAATATGTTTCTTTTTTAAGATCTTGCTGAGAAATAAGGAATGTTTCCAGTCCTCAAATCATAAAGTAGATTTTGCCACAGTTTTACTTTTTTTTTTTTTTTCACTATTGTATACATCTTCAATGAAAATTAATTCATTTCCTTAGTGGCTTATAGAACTACTCTTAATATTTTATGTTGAAGGAGGAATCAACTTTATAAATAATAAATCTAAACCTTCTAGGTGGAATACACAGAAATATAATGACTTTCTGTGAAAAATCACAGATTTAATGCAATAATGCAGGGTTTTGTCAGCTATACTCATTAGATACTACTGAACGAGAATAAATTGTCAGTTATTAATGTACGCATTCAAATGAAGATAATTACTATATTCTTCACTGATTTTTGCTACATCACTTAACAGGAATGCAAATCTTAAAGACTAAAAAAACTAACCAGTGTACTGCAGGCATTAGGGTCAAAACAAACAACGCATGATAAAAGATTGTGTTTTATTTCATAGAATCCATTAGGTTATATTTGAAAACTAAGTCATAACCACAGTAAATGAAACGAGGGAAGCAATTAAATAACCAAATAAAAATTATCTCAGAATAAGATATTGGTGAAAAAGGGGAAAAAATCCAATCATAGAGGAACCAAGCTTAGTAGAAGGGTCTCAAAAGGTTTGTGTAGAACTAAAACATAGAGCTGCCTGCACACTCAGGCTGAGTTTCAGAAGACCAGAAACACTCATGTCCTGTGTTTAACAAAGACAAACGAAACAAAAGCAAGAGTTCATCTACACAGCAGATACATTGGGCTGTTCTGCCTGTGATCTCAGTTTCAAGAGCCTAGACTATTTGAGCTGGAAAAATATCATTAGACCCTGTGAGTGTGGGTAGAATTTACTTGGAGGTACCACTTCTAAACTGCCCCACATGGAAGATTTGGAAATCAAGGTTCAACATGAAGTAGAGATTCTGGAACCTACAGAGAAGCTGAGAGGTTTTCTTCACACACTTAACACGATGTTGAGTCTGACATAAGACTCATTGGCTGTTGACATATTGATTTCACAGTCCTGAACAACTTTTTTGCACAGTATATAAAACACGATTTCACCAACTACGAATGCCAGAATTGAAGCTACAGTGTTAACACCCATTTCTTCTGTCCCTTGACTCCCAGGGAAAACTGCAGAGCCAACCAACTCTTTTTTTTTTTCTTTTTTTTTTTTTTTTTACTAGAGTATCACAGTTAGAGAGGTGTCAGAAATATGAGTACCATTAGGGTTAAGCAGGTTTAGAACCAAAACCTTTTCTTTTTGGATGAGTTTATGAACCTAATTGTTAAAAAGGCATCTTCCAGTTTTGTGCCTAACCTCAAAGAAAAATGTTCCTAATACTTTGGCTCTTGAATTTTCGTGTGAATTTAGAAGTTCTAGTATTTTGTTGAATATGAAAATAATAACAATATAGACTTGAGTTAGGTGCCAAGTTTTTGACAATTTTCTAATAAAATTCCCTGGCTAGTATTTTTTATTGGCTATCTGTGGCTCACTGTACTTCTTGTAGACTCTTTTGTTTGCAGACCAAAACCAACTCCACTGATTTAATAAGGTATGATTTCTTACTGTGTAAGTCAAAGCATCAGTCTGAGAGACAAAAATAAAAAGTTTTAGGATTGATGGGATTTTTTTCCTATTCCCTCTCCTACCCTTTATGATATGAAGTGAGGTATTATTGACTTCTTAAAAGATTGACATAAAATATTGGCTAAAAATTTGTTGACACAGTAGTATGGGAAACATAGGTGTCTAACTCTTTCATCTGAAAAAATCAGGATTGAATTTGGGCATATATTTGCAGCATCTAAATTGGACTCTTTAGATATTTTAGGTCTCATCTTTCTTTCTTAAAATTCTGGATGGTCTACCCACCTCCCTCACATGGACAGTACTATGCTGTAACTAAGTTAAAACCACAGGGAGAATTTTGCTGTGGCTTCAACTCAAAAGATGCTGGGAAAAGTTTACTTGACTGAATTAAATAATTAGGTACTCATGAAGTCATTAAACATCTAGCTCAACGTCTATTATATTTCACTTCAGCAGTCCAGTTGGCTGGCTACTGTTGGATGTGCATTTTCTCTGCATGAAATGTCTTGTCAACCATGAATGTGCACTAAATTGTCATGCACAAAAGGATTAAGGGAAGTATAAGCACGACCACCTGACTAATGTCTTTGTCTTTGATTTGTTACCAAAAAGTAATTTTATAAAAAATATACCCATGCACACAAATGTGTCTAGATAAACAGATATAAATTAATTTACTGGCAATGTGATTTTTGAAATTCCTAGAGAGTCAACATTCTTTTTCTCATTCTGGTTGTATGTACAAAAACAGAGTCAAAAGGTTCTGGTCCAAGCCATTCAGCTCTGTTCAGAATGCAATATGGTATAGTTCTCTTTTATGATGAAAAAGCAGTTCATAACCATGCCCATTGTCTTTTTTGGTAGTTCCATTCCAGATATTCACATTGTAGGGTTTATCACAATAGACTATTACAGAAACTACATTTTTAACAAGATTTAGTGAAGGATTGAATATTTAATTGAATAATAATATTTGAATTGTAAGAACATATTATATCCATTAACTTTTAAAAGAGCTTTTGGGGTTGATATCTAATGTGCATTTTAGAAATATAATGTTATATATTTCTTTGCTTTTCTTCTAAAGGTTTTATTGAACAATACCATTAGAGATAAACTATTGCTGTAAACAGCCCTGTGGTCTCAGCTACCGGTTTCTACCTTCTTAAAGCAAGGAGTCAGCAGCGTTGCCTTGTACGTTCCAAGTTCCTCTCCTTCAACCTTTCTGACTGGAATAACAAGGAACTATTGACAGTTAAATAGCACTGAACTTCTTACGATATTATCTGCTGTTCATCAAGGATTTATACATGTCAGAAGTAATTTTTCTCTTGTCAATTGGACTGAGAGGCATATGAGTGCTGAGGGTATCATACTCTCATTGTTTTTACTGATAGAGCCAAATTCTGTGAGTGATTCAGGTTTTTCTGCAAGGAGTGTTTAATTATTTTGCACAAAACTTTTTTCAAAAACTTATCTTAAATAAATACTGTCTACATCTAATACCAGACAAAATATAGATGAGGTCTTCTTTAAGTTACTGCAAATAAGGTAGGCTGAAACTACTTTTGGGGATTTTTTCCCCTATTACATTATATTCTATGTACACGGCTCCAAACTAACTTCAAATTTTTACAGGCTGAGATTCTGATATGTTTCTCTGGAGCCTAAGGCCAGGGTTTTTTCATGTTTTGGTGATTTGTCATTGGGAAAAGATTCCATAAACTTAGTGAAACTCAAAAAGAAGGTATTTTCCCCAAGTTCTCAAGTTAAGAAAAGTTCTTCCCAGTTTGATTTTGAACAGCATGGACTGTTTCTAACAACATTCTATAATGATATCTCTGACAAAGTAACAAACTTCTGCACTATGTAAGCGTAATGTGAAAAGAAAAAGAGCTGAATTCAGTGTTTCATGCAATCTTTTATTTTCTGGGGGGTGGTGAGGGTCAGAAAGTCCAATTCAGGGCTATAGAACAATTTTATTTGTGGTTTTGTTTGGGTTTTAGGAGAGGAATCACACGTAGGTAGTGCAACATTAATACAAACCTCACTGGCTGGTAAGGGAGGTAATAACACCGTGTGTTTTCTTTTTCTCCTTTTTAGTATCAGAAGTCAGAGAAAGTTTCAAGATACGCCAGCACTGAGGCTGGTCGTACTAGTTTCTCACTTCTCACAGAGGGCCTCCAATTTTTTTTTCTTCTTCATATTTACAGGTACATATAGTATAGTAGAAATGCCAGTCTGCCCATCTGTCTGTCTAGATAGCTGTAAGCACTCTTTGGCTTTCTCCAAAATTCTTAATTTCAGCCCACCATTCCTTCCTGAACTTCAAGCTGTCCATTTCTTTCCCATTTCTTTCATTTTTATTTCTAAAAATAAAGTGAAGTATCATAGGATTATTATGGTATCTGTTGTTCTGTGAGTGTAGCCATTACGTACTGGATTTTTGGGTGACCTGTCTTCTGCATGATAGTACATGGCAGAGGTACATTCCCTTGAATTTAGGTGACAGCAAGAGAAAAACAAGTGCCTGTTGGCTATACATAATATTCTTATGTTTTCTGTGGGTCCTTGCCACCTGTGTAGTGTTGAAAAAGTATGGACAACCTGCACTACTGAGAGTGGAACATGAATTCCCAATATTTCAAAAGGAGATAAATAGTTGAAAGCTGATGAAGAACCAAAGGCAACCTTAGTCCTCCAAGTAAGGCTTCCACTGACATTGCCCAGTCTTGTCTAAATTTAGCAACACCCATGACAGTTTATCTTCAGTGATAAATGTGTGGAAATCTGCACTTGAAAATTGCTCCCCCTTTTATTCTTTTTTTCTTTTTTCATTTTCCTTTTCCTTTTTTCCCATTTTTCTTTTACATGGCTGCATGCCAGCTATTAGAAAAAATCCAGCCAAGTCCAGAAGGTTGGGATTTAACTTTATGTATGAGGAGGAATTTAAGTTACTACACAGATTTGTAAAATACATATTCTAATTTCTGAGACTTCAAAACAAGCAATAATATAGGTGATAATGTGCATTTTATAGACAAAAATAAATAATCACATACCCAGCTTTGAGTCTTTGTTTTTGATAATGAATGATAATAGAATTTTCATTAATTTTCAAATTTTGAGAGATATTATCTTTTTTAAGAGATCTGTGATAATCAAATACGTGTCTAAATTTAGAAATTAAAGAAAGTGAGCAAGAGAAGGAGAACAATTCACATTTGCTAATGAATGTAAACATGCACTCTAGAAGCAAAAGGTATCTTTTCCTGATGTTTTTATACCTTTTCATAGCATGTTGTTAACTTTGACCTTGTGGGTTCATAGTCATTTGGTTTGGTTTATTTCAATTATATCTAACATAATCACATCTCATCCGCTTTATTGGATATATTCCTTAATGTGCTATAAGGCTTAGTCCTTTGTTCATTACTGCTCATGATTTATTTGATTTCAGTATGTGACTTATTTGTCACCATTATCTATGCAGTTACAAATACACTGTTCTGCACCCACAGATTTCTCTGTTACTGAGTTAGCTTTATAGAAACGATTTATTCAGTTTACTCAGCTGGATCAGGCAAAATCATCTGTATACCACTGTTGGGAATTTGAAAGTGCACACTTAGTTTCTGAATATTGCTTCTCTTTTATTCAAAATAATAAATGAAGGTGACACTTCTATTTTCATGTTTGAGTATACACTTCAGTTTCTTAGACTGCCTTTTTTTTATTATTATTTCTTGTGCAATACTGCAGCTCTTACTCATCTGTAAAGTGAAGACATTGGAATTCTGGAAAGAACTTTTTCTTTTCTTCTTATTTTGAGCTTGAACTTGACAGCTGCTTTGGAATCAAAATGCTTCAGTGCTTTATAGAGAGAAAACACATATTTAATAAATGTATAAACGTATCTGCATTAAGTATAAATATATCTTCATTAATCACAAATATTTAAAACTAGGAATGACAGTAAACCTCATCTATATCTTCCTCCTCTTTTTAGTGGTAAAATGCATAAGATTTTGTTTGCTGAAATGAAAAAGTGGATGGCTTTATACGTTACATATAATAAATTAATTAAAAGAAAACTAAGATAAAACAATATATTTTTAAGTAATAGTTATGAAAGCATTGTGGGGCATTCTTAGTTATTGCATGACTGAATTCTTAATCTAGAGTTGCTGCACATGAAGGGCTAACAATAGAAATAAGGCAAGGGAAAGGAAAAGGACTATCTTATGATAGTTATGAGATAATTATGCTATACGGTTTCTGTTAAAGGTACAATAAAATTCTGTTTTATCATCAAGAGTTCTGGTTGTGCTTGTGGCAACTTGAAATAGAGCTGTGGAAACAGCATCTGAGATGCTGTAACACTTCCTTGGTTTATAGCAGGAATTTTAGTAAATACTCTTGTTTTGAGGATGGTAAGGCTCCAGCAAATGTGCAACCAACATAGGAAAAGCATGCATAGGTAAGAAATTCACTTTCTTTCACAAGAAAGTAAATCCACTTTTCAATTGCTTGTTCTGAAACCAAACATGATGAAGCTATGTAAGAAAACACAGTAGCCAGAATAAAAGCAATCTTCTGATTCAGAATTGAGTAAAAAAATTTAATGAATGTCTCAGTAAACTTTTTGTGAACAAGTAGTCTGTTCTCCCATACCATTGGAAAGCCAATAAGAACACAAAGCTGTCATAAACTCTTAATATGTAATTTTGGCTAATGGGATGGAAATATCTATCCTTCATCTGGCTCAGATTTATCATAGGGAATGATCCAGAGTGATCGTGGAATGACAAAGATCTAGTGACACTAGGAATTAGACACAGTTGTTTCATCTGTTAAAAAAAAATAAACAGGTCCCCCATAATTTCCAGAGCTAAAAATAGTAAATTTGGATGGAATATTCTTCTCTTTTGTGAGATATTTTTAGTAATCCACCCTTTTTACATTTCAAGCAGATCTGTTTTCAAGTGCATTTTTCAATGTCTTCGATGTCTTCGATCAGGCATATGAACCTTTAAATTGAATTTCTGCATTTGTGAATTTCATTTTAACAGTTTGCTATTAATTAAAGCAAATTAAATGAAATCTTATGGCTAGTGTTCCAACATGAAGATCAAGAACTAGTGTAACAACATACAGCGAAATGCAAGTCATTATTTAATTGCCAAGATACTCATTGTTTAGACATGGTGATTAACTCATTTGGCATTTACAAAGACAAAAATGGTAATTCTATAATAAAGTAATTAGAAAGAAGCATATTGCCTTGAATTAAACAAGACTCAATCTATAAATCTTGATGAATACAGGCTTAATCTAAATGGAATCCTTTAAATTTCTAATACTGGATATTTTCTGATGAAGATGGTGATTTTTGCCCAACAGGCAACCTTTAGCACATGAAAATAACTGTCCAATAGCACTTCAGCATTTATGTTCAAGCATCTCTAGATCAATTAAGCAAATTTTCATACATAGGAATACTGATCTATAAAATAAGATAGAAATGGGACGGTGTAGGGTTTGGCATTATTTATCCGCAAGTTTATTTGGTGACTTCCTGTGAAGCCTGGTCAGATAAAACCTATCAAATTAATTTTTAAAATCCTTATCTTTGATCATAAACTTTTGTTTTCCATTCATGCACTTCTCATACTGAGTACTTTGACTGAATTTTCCAAACTATGCTTTAGGGTTTAGAGTGTTCCAGAATATAGGTATTTTAAATTTTTATATTTCTAGTGATGTAGAAAGTTGAATATTAAATATGGGGATTTTTGGTTCATCATTGGTTCTTTTTGTTTGGGTTTTTTTTCCTCAAAAAAACTACAGAATTCTGGAAATCTGGGGGAAAAAAATAACGTTCTGTAACAAATTTGAACCTTCCACTACTGTGACTAATTCTATGGAGTTAGCTACCAGAATATTATCTCTAGTGTACTTGAATATCATCCTAATTTCTAGTACTAGAACATTTGCTAGAATATTGTTTCTTTTTCTGTCTTGCAAATTGTAACACCCATGGAAAGGAAGCCAGCATAATTTAGATTTTCAATACACGTTTGTACTACCACAGCTAAGAATATGGTGCAAGGCCAGTGTTGCATCCAAGCATTTATTGCCAGTCTACATTTTTTTGTGATAATGAACAAGCAAGTACTGGTTTACTGAATTCTGATTGAGTTTGAAATTTAGGCAAAGCATCAGCCAAAAGTTTCCTTCATAAATTACCTAATCCAAAAGGTGAACATAGAAATGAATGTCTCCAGTGTTCTGTTAGACTTCTGTGCTGCCTACAGCCTCGTTAGTTTTCTATAGTCAATGCAGAATCAAAGGTCTTGTCATTAATGTGTGTCCCAGGAAAGACTAGTCTTCCATAAGTATTCTTAGAAGTAGATGATTTCATCTTTAAAGGGAAAAATTAGAATTGGATTAAAGCCAATCTAAAAAAGAAGAGATAATAAAAAAATTGATTGATCACAGATGGTAAGAATTAAAGCATAGCTGAACCTGACCAAGATCTCAAACACTGTATCTTCAATCTGTCAGATGTGAAACTAGGCCGGAAAAATGTCTAATGGGACTACACCTGTATTTTGACTCAAACCCTCTCACTTTCTGGTGAACTTTGGGCTTTGAGTTTATAGTGATGTATAATATCAACAATATAAACATTCTCATTTTGAGATTAAAATAAGTGTAGATGATGTGATATTAGCTTGCAGCTATAAAGTTCCTTTATAGTCAAAGTGAACATGAACCTTTCATCTCACCCTTTGGTTTTTATTTTTTAGGATAGCATTGCCTAAGGGCTTCAGTGTGTAGTACTTTATTCTTTGATAATTTCAACACTACTTAGGCATTGATACTCTTCTCAGTTTACAACCTGATTGTGACTTTTAAACCACAATACCCAAATTTTAGAGTAGTTCAGAAAAGAGCTAGAATTCCTCCTGAGGTAGCACAGACTGAAAAAGAGCCTCTGTCACCTTCTCCATCCCAAACTGTCTTTCCCCACTCTTTTCTACTATCTGCTGTCCTCCCTATGCAAAACTTATGAAAAGCCTGGTCCTTGGGAAAAACTGCTTAGAAAGTAGTAAGAAAGTTTCCTTGTGCCTTCACTGTTATTTGCATATCTTTGCAAGGATGGCAATAATCTCCCTCTTAATGAATTCCTTTGTTTAACAATCATCAAGCCTTGAGGTAAGAAATGCATAGTAATTTAGACAATCATTACTTTGTTGATTAAATAAATATCAAATGTGTAGAGACAAATTATAAATACAACTAATTCCAGCCTGACCAAAAAATGCTTTTAGATGCAAATCCCAGTTAGGTAGAAACAGTAGTCTGTGAAAGAGCAGCCAGTGGATCACGGTTCATAAATGACTCAGAGGTCTCAAAATCTTCATACAGGTATAGTGATCACTAATGCAAGGGTAATCACTGCAAGCCCATACTTATTTCATGTTTGGTAGTAGGACCAAGTGATTAATAAACTGATTTATCTATGGTTTGTGTCACTGCTGAACAACTGAAGAGGCAGGCTGTCCATTTGTTCTACTACAGACTACAGGAATAGAACGTGTCTTCCCTGCTTGGATTACAGGAGTAGCTGCACTCAAATTACTGAGCATTGATTCTGCATTCGTTGCATCTTCTTTTGCGTGAGATAAAATCCATGGCGCTTTACACTGTCGTTAAGTCTGTTTTCTTCTTTTCCACTAACTGTTCCTATTTTCATAGAATCATAGAACGGTTTGGGTTGGAAGGGGTCTTTAAAGATCATCTAGTTCAACCCTCCTGAAAAAAAAATATTCATTATATCTAGTCTGAATCTACCCTATTTTCATTTAAAACCATTAGCCTTTGTCCTGTCGCTACAGGTCCTATTAAAAAGTCTGTCCCCATCTTCCCCATGGGGGTTGGAACTATATGATCTTTAAGGGCCCTTCCAACACAAACCGTTATATGATTTTATGACCTTGCTTATAAGCTTCCTTTAAGTATTGAAATGCTGCTTTTCGGAGTATAAGGAATAACTGTGGAAGATTAGTGGTAGAGGACTCAAAAATGTAATGTTACTGACATAAAAAGATGCTGAATTGAGCTAATGTATGTTAGCTCAAATATCTCTCAATTCATCCTATAGGTTTGTATTTGAGTAAGAATCTCATTAAATTCAATATTTGAAGTTACAAATCAAAATAACTCCATAATAAAGATAAGCCCAGAGGTTGGGGTGCTTTATGGATGTCCATAAATAAAAGTCTTTATATGATCTTGGAACCTGTGAAGCAGCACTTTGAATATACAGATATTTCTGGGTATCACATGTTAAGCCTTATCAAGGTATATCCTTCCATTTTTTTAGGTTCTAATCTACAGCCCACTCTCAAAGGGGTGTTTTCACCTGATCCTTGTAGCAAAGACTCCATCTTACTGTGTTCCTGTTCCCCAGCCCTCTTGCTAAATGGCAGCTTAGGTTTCCACTTTCAATAAAAGCGGTAAATCCTCTTATAAAAAAGGTCTTTGCTTTCGTGATTGTCCCTGGAAGAAGATATGAAATCTTGAATTTAAAAAAAAAGGTCATTTCCTCTTTACATTCTTCTATGCAGTTCATAAATAATGTTATAATCATATCCAAGCAATTATGTGAAGAGCACTGCAAAGTTTCCAAGTACAAACACTCAAAAATTGGTGAAAAAACGAGGGATGAGGTTACAAATGTAATCCCACTTCAGCAGGAATGCACATAAGCGTGACAGGAGCATGAGTCCACCAGAGTTTTGAGGATTTGTCTGCAACTTTTCATCAAAGTAAGCACCCTTAAAGCACCAAAAAACTTTGAACCACGGAAGCTATGTTTTCTTGGAAGTGAAATAAAATCAAGGAACATTTTTTAAATTAAGTAAACTTGGCGACAGAAAATGAAGCTATAAACAAATTATCGCCATCCACTGTGTCCTTGGAAGGCTCATCCTTCCCTTCAGGTTTGCTTTAGTTCAACAATCTTTCATCAGGTTTCAAGAAACTCTGTATGTAGTCCTCACTGTATCCCTAGGAAAAATATCCTGCTTTTCATTGCCTCTGATGCCTGACTGTGTCTGTTCCTACACCTCAAAAGAGAGGGAGAGACTGATGTAGTGAACTATGAAATGGCAGGCAAAGCTGAGGCCATCTGTGACTATCTGATTCAAGGACACATTCATACTACTGGCTTTAGATACTTAGCTTAGCCTTACCAGGTCCCTGGGAAATAGTCACCTGGTCTAATAGATTCAGAGTGTACAAGTCATTAAAAAGACATCAAAGTACTTTTGAATGGCTATAGAAAATAATCCTATGTGCAAAAGTGAGATGTGGTTATACAGTGAGCAGAGGGGACTCTCTTCATTCACTACTCCTCTCTGCTGTCCTGAGAAGGGAGCTTGCTACACTGATATAAACTTATAAAATGGGTCTTTCTGATTAGTTTATCTGTATATTTATATGACACAACTGCATGTCTGGCAGTGGGTTATCCCCAGTGACACAGTAACTTTCTCATCTTATTCCCTATACTCTATGTTCATGCCAATGTCCTTGGTAATGCACTTTGTAGGTAAGGTTAGGGAAGAAGACAGGTGGGGCAACATTCAAGAAGGCCATATCATGCTGTTTTGTGCATTAAAAGAGATTTAGGGATGAAAGATTGAGCAGGGGAAAAAAAGAAAGACTGAAGAAAGCAAATAAAGTTTATGAAAACAGGGGAGATTATATCACTGAATAAGTATCATGCTCTTGTTTCAGTGCTGGTGAAAGATGCATATTTATTGAGGTTGTTCATATGAAAAGAGCCAGGAAGTCTTGGAGCTGTATGAATGGGCACATGAGTGCCATGAATGCGCAATGCTGCTTTGCCTCTCTCAAACAGCAAAGGAACCAGTGTTGGCATTAGAGTTTTCCATTAGAGTTACAGCAACAGAGACCTTACAATGATTGCACATTGGAAGCTATGCCGCCGGTCTGTAGGTGTGACACAGCTGATGCCCCACAATTCGCTGCTGCTTCTAGACCAGCGTGGGATCGTCTCCAACGCCAGCTGTCAGTTGGTCATGTGGTACCACAAACACGACTGTTTATATCTTGAAATTAGCAGTCTGCAATGGATCACCTGTATCATCTGGGAGTACGTGGGACCAACAGTGGGACATAATTATGTGTATCCAGACTTACCATGATGAATAAATATGAGTTCAGGGGCACTAAATCCCATCCAACAGAGAACCTGTGGCTGGCAGCAGCAAGAGAAATGCAAGAACAATTGCATCTTCTCCCCAAGTGCTTCCCACTGGTTCTCAGTGGCTCCCTAGTCCTCTCCAGGCTGTGGGACTATCACAGTTTTCCATCATTGTAAAAGCAGTTCAGACATCGAGAGACAGGAGGTAGAGGCTGTGCATGGATGGTTGTGCATAAATGAAAGTGGGCTGAGCCTGAGAGCACCCTATTTTTCACACAGAGCTTGTCCCAAAGAGGTCTATGACCATGTCATTGTGCATGATGGGGCACCCCAGTCTAAAACAAGACATGCCTTTGGGAGCAGCATGGCAGAGTAGCACAGATATAGTCACCAAATTCTTTTCCTTGTATCAGTATTATTGTCACTTACGCTCTATTGCACATAACTTATGTCACGGGGGTAAACCCATCTGCTCTCTTTCATGCACCGTGATACAGCTGTAGATAGGTATGTCAGTTTTAAAGAGAAGTACTTCCTACTGAACTGTTATTACAACTTGTAATCAAAATTTTTTGAGTTGTGGCTAAAGTGCAAGGTGTTCCAAAGCGTACTAAAGCTTTTAAGGTTTAAACAAGCCTAATAAAGAGATCATTTGCCAGTAAGAACTTTGTACCCCTTTCACCCTTAGCATTAGTGACAATACAGTTCTCTGGAGAGAACATGTGTCTTTTCAACTGCCATTTCCTAGTTAAAAGGCTGCATTTCACCTTGTGACACTTAAAAGAATAAATCTTGTTTTACCTAGTTTTCCAGCAATAGTATCAGATTCTTTCCAGAATGCAAAATTAATTCAACTTACCTGAAAACTGGTTTCAATAAGATACTAGTTCATTACAGTCAAAATCCCATTTACAATTCCTCCAGTCCAGAAGTATTTTTGTGCTGACCCAATGCTTTTAAACTGTATGGTTTCCAGTCCCTCCTGTTGGTTGCCCATGCTGTGTCCATTGGTGTAAATGCATTTCAGCTGGGCTACTGGTCCTGTCAAGCACTAAAGAGAGGACTAAAAAGTGGAAAACAGCATCAGCAGGGTGTTCTTAAACAATGCATATTAATTTTTTACAAACTACATTTTTATCTTCTCTTTTTTTTTTCTTTGAGAGCAAGGTTCTAATGAAGAAGTGGTCAATTGTTCTCATGTACCCAACTCTTCTATTCACATGAAAGCAGTAACAGTATCTCTAACAAAATAATTTTTCAAGGAGGTGAGAAAGACTAAATTTTATTGTAGTTTTACATGGAAATACCCCTTGCAGTTAATATTCTAGTAGAGTTGCTATAGAACATGAATCAACGTTGGAAAGCAGGTTCCATCTGACTGGACGTTATTACAACGCTTACAATAATAATGCTTTAGCTAGATGACGGCTGCCCTGAGCATATGAAAAGTTCCCATGTAAACATCAAATTAACAGTCTTAAATTTACAAGAATCTCATTTCAATGAAATTAAAGTTTCTGCTGTTCACATTACACTGCTGAAGTTAATTTTAACACTTCAAGCATAACATAGTTTGGCTGGTTTGAGCTGTGTCTTCAGCCAGTATAAATCAAAATAGATCTATGTAGTTGAAGGAAATTGGCATTTTACACTGGATAAAGATCTGCCTCCTTGAGCACCTGGTCCGTTTGAATTTTACCTCTTGTATACCAATTCTGCCTTTGAGTACTAACGTTACTTTTCTAGCTATCAAGTGAAACATGGAAATATCTTAGAGTAACTAAAGTTTACCTATGCATTTTTTTTTCCTGAGGGAATTATGTAGTCCTACGAGCACTTTATTATTTCTAAAGCTTTTGAGGAAAATAGAGTAAGTTAATAATTTATTGCTGTCACCTAGGAACATGGAAAAAATTATTGTGATAAAAATCTTTTCCTTGAAAAGCAGGAACCTTTTCTAAGTAGCACAATATTTCTGACATTGAAATGGTGTGTAAAAAAGAAGAAATAAATTTAATTATTAAAAATATTAAAATATTAAAATATATTTTAATTTTAAATGGCTCAAGAGTACACTGTGAGTTGTAAAACACTATAAAAGTATATTTTCAGCATTTTAGAGTAATTTCAGCATGTGTAGAGACATATTGTACTGAACCAAACACATTTTAGAAAAGCTGTTAAAACAACTTTTGGACTACAATGCAGAGCAGAAAAGAACTTAAATGGCCTTTCCTACCCTCTGGGACACATGCTGAGATATCTTCCAGGGAATTCTTTCAGTGTTATATTCTTTACACAAGATCAAACACATTTTGGAGCAAAATATTTGAACAGAATGGAAAGGTGCCAATTAGCAAAGTGATGTTAAATTTTCAAAATGTTTCAAAATATTCAACCGATCTCTCTTTCTTGAGTGTACCAGTGAAAATATAGAATAATTAAAGAGTCTTCTTGTTTGTTTAATTTCTGTAGGTAATACATTGTTGATTTGAACCTCTATTCCATTTACAGTTAAGATCTCATTCAGTTTAATACATTAGCAGATTTTTAATTTTAGGACCTTTCTATCACACCTGACATTAATGTTATTAAGAGAGTCTTTAAAGCAAACTATGTGCTTAAGTACTGGTCTGAATAAAGTTGTTATTATTATGAAGCACTGTTAAAATCAATAATAACCAGCCTACTTGTGCAAAGGCAAAATCACTCCATGTTAATTCTGACACGGCAGTAGTTTCCAGCCTTTACTGCTCAGCAACACTGCAGAAATCACACCTGTTCCCTGTGCTTAAAACACAAGCTACATTTTTCAACAAAAACTGACTTTTAGTGTCAGCCACTTGAAATTATATTTACATATGTGCACACCATTTGCACCAGCGAGAGCTGTGCATTTTCATGCACAAATGTTACTGTGCAGCAAACAGCAAGGACAAAATGAGAAGCTCGTTTGTGGATCTTTTGAAAAAACTGCCCTAAGACAGTTTGCATAGATTAGCTTAAATAGAGCTGCAAGTAGTTTGCAGTACATTAATGATAAGTCTAGATATTCCTATGACCTAAGATATCACACACAGAAATTGCACCATTATAAATATTTGAAAATCTGATGTGAAGAAAATTCAAATAGTTTTGTGTTTTGCCAAGGGACTGGGCCAAACATAGTCTTGTTTCTATTTAGGACAACAATATTTATATAAAAAGACTCTATCTAAGCTGATAATATAAAAAAATGTATCTAAGGTACATGGCATTCGGCTTACTTAAGTGGTTTTATTATAGCAATAACTCATATCCATTTTCTGTGAGAGTTAGAGAGATGTACATCTATTATGAAGGAGCAAGAGAAAGCAAGGGGAAATGAGAAAGCCCACAGCCGTTCAAGGAGAAATGAAGGTTTCAACTATTTACAAATACTTGTCTTGATTCCTTGTACTCTACGTTAAAGGATACTGACAGATCCCATACCCAAGCTAATGTGAAATGACAGATTGCTCAGATAAGAATACTGTAAGGGGCCACAGGCTAAATGAGTCAGTGCAGCTTCTCTCCATTTGCATCTTTAATGTTCTTGTTTCCAGCATCCACACAAAGCAATTTCATACTCCTGTTTTTTGACCCCATAGAGAAATGCAAGGGAAAAATTTCTAACAATTTCAATAACTTAGTTTTCTTTTACCTGATTACTAGGTGTTAAAGTTTGCAAAGCTTTTAACTAACTGTAATGCTTTCCTGAATTTTGTGATTATTTTTCTAAAGTCCTATAAAAAATTACTTTAATATGAAAAATAGTGTCAAAATACAATTTAAAAAAAAAAAAAAAAGAAAACAGAGAAAAGTGTGTATAGCTTAATCAAACTACTCACTGCTAATTCTTCCTTTCAACCAAAATTGGCCAGACAATTGACTTCAAATTTTCTTACTCTGTAAATGTTATTTTAAGAATATGAAGTTCAAAGTGTAAGCTGTTTGGCATTCATTTTTATTAAGATAAATTCACTGTGTCACTCTCTCTGCTGTAAGTCCTTGGTAAAATCCGGAAGGTTGTGTGGCAATAGTAACTTTTGCTGCCTCAAGTGCTCAGCTCCTTCAGCAGCCACACTCCGGGGTCCATTGCAGAATTTTTTAGACGATTTCTAGCTACAGTTTCAAGACACTGTTTGTGAGAATCTGCTATGAATGATGTAACAGAATGAAACGAACAGTTTCCCCCTCTCATTAACTTAATCTTGATGGAAGTCTCTGCTCACTGATTTTACATGTGATAGGAAGAACAAATGCCAACTCTGGCTCTGGTGGGTCAAGGTAAACCTGTCCCTGGTGATAAAGAGAGCTGAGAATTTCTACCATCTAAACCAGTATGCCCTCTACTGACTGTAAATAATATCTGAGAACTTTCATGGTGGGTAGTAGCAGATATTAATGAATTAATAATTTGTCTGTAAGACAGTGAAGCAGTAGAAGTACTAATACATTTCATTTATCCGTAAGAATTAATCAAAGGGAAAATAATCACAATATGGCAGGCAGAATAGACCTCCGTTTTTATACCAAAATAATGATGACTGTATTTCCTACTTCTTTATCTTTCCCCTCAAAATAAGGCCAAAGATTGATTGTTTTCTGTGTATAAAATAAGAGGAAGGAAAAAGCTAGTAATTTTTTAATCAAAACATTATAAAATATGGGATACTCCTTTAAAATCCTGCCGAACTCACCATATGAGTAACTCTTAAATATCAATCATAGAATCATACAATGGTTTGGGTTGGAAAGAAACCTTAAAGATCATCCAGTTCCAAACCCCCTGCCATGGGCAGGGACACCCTCCACTAGACCAGGTGGCTCAAAGCCTCATCCAGCCTGGCCTTGAAGACAGCCAGGGATGGGGCACCCACAGCTTCTCTGGGCAACCTGTTGCAGTGCCTCCCCACCCTCTCCGTGAAGAATTTTTTCCTGATATCTAGTCTAAAATTACCTGCTTTCAATTTAAACCTGTTACCCCTTGTCCTTTCACTATAGGCTCTTGTAAAAAGACCCCCACATCAGCTTCCCTGTAGGCTCCCTTCAGGTACTGGAAGGTGCTATAAGGTCTCCCCGGAGTCTTCTCTTCTCCAGACTGAACGAGCCCAACTCCCTCAGCCTTTCTTCAATATTATAGTAAAGCTACCGTATGTATTTCCAAACTTGCTGATATTCTAGACAAGAAAAACACAGGCATTGCAAGGTGGGCATCCAACAGCTGCAATATTTCAGATTAAATCATAGTGGAAAAGTGTAATACACACAGATATCAGATATGCTTTGAAATTCATATTCTATTTCAATTTAGCTCTTTTCATAATTTTTTAGGGGTTTAGCTTCATGGGCATACAGTGTGCAGTGAAGCTTATGGTTAACTGATTTCTGAGAGCACGGGTGTTTCAGATCAAAGACCAACATCACACTTGGTGCTCACCACCACCATCATTAGCAAACTTTATATCCCTAATTCATTAGACACTGACATTACACTATAGCTACCCACACACAATCCCCTGCTGTCCTCTGAAAGTCCTACAGTGTCATCCTGGCCTGCATCTAGACTTCAAAAAGACACACATGCTCCTGCTGTAAACCTCTGTGTTTGTGCTATAAACAGTTAAGTCCTCTCATAGGTCTTGTGTCACATTTGTCAGCCCTGAGTAGGTGTCTTGGGTACCTTACAGCTGTTTCTATATGAGCAGGTAGTTTGGATCAATAGGAGCATCACAATGTGGACACTGTCCACACTACCTAGTTCTGAGTTTCTCTTTGGAATACTAGTCCTATTTCATAGACTGGATGAATATTTGTAGCTGAAAAGCAATGCACTCCTCAGGCATCCCTCCCAATTTAGTATCAGCTGCAGTTCATGCACTCAGACTGCTTCATTTTACAAACCAAAGCCACAGCAAGTGGGGACAATGGGGAATTTAATTTCCAAGTCATGCTGTTGATGTGAACAGCATCTGGGATTTTGTCCTTCAGAAGATGTGAGGTCATAACGGGCACTTACATCTGAGGAACTGAATCAAGATTTGAGGATGAGATTCAGTTCTAGGTTGATATCTCTGAGTGTAGATATCTACAATGTGAATTAGACATCTAAACGTTTTTACTGCTTATAGAGGTTCCACTGACTAGTGACAATATCTACGAACTAACATTTAAAATAGGAACTCATCTCACATGCAGACACCTTAGCTTTCATTTTACAAATGTCTAGGACAAAAGTTTTTCTGTCATCCCTGATCATCCTGATGATCCTCCTCAGTCACATGAATTTCAGCATGAAAATCATGCTTGAAACCCATGGAAAATCAAATCTTCATTTATATTTTCTACAAAATATTTCTTATTAATTATTATAAAAATTTAGTTTCATTCAGTCATTCAGATTCAGTTAATTCATGTTGAATTATATTTCATGTCCATTTTCTGTCATATCTTGGTTATTCTTTCCTAATAATTCCTGCTAAAATCTTTGTTGTTATTGATCTTAAGCCAACATGCTTATTGACTCTGAGACATTAACACTCATCTCTTTTTCTCCACGTTATTAGACAAATGAAAACTTTTCTACAGCAACACTAAGGTCATGTACTAATTTTTTCAGAGTCCTTGGATGGACAATATCTATCTCTTTATGGGATTACACTTAGATTTTCTTATAACTAAATACAATAATCTCCAAATTATCACCTTGATCTCTCCATCATTTCTCTTTCTGCTCATCTGTCATCATCTTTCCCTCAGTTTCTATTGAATTAACTATCTAGGGGGTTTTTTTCTAAATTTTCCTTAACTCTACCTCAACCTGAAGCTAAAATCCCTTTTGGTATGGTATTTTCTTATTAAAATATGTAGACATACTACAGAGGTGGTGTCTCCATGACTGAGAGATATTGGCAGGGAAGGAGGAGAAGTCTATGTTCCTGCTGTGTGCAGCAAGTGTTATGTGAGTAAAATGCATTTCAGTTTCCATCATAACCAGCCTCTGGCTTTTTTCCCAAACTCAAAAAAAAGGAAGAACAGATGAATGGTAAGCATTTTAAGGAAAGTATTAATTTCTGAGCCAAATAATTCACCAGCAAATGTGTTTGAAATTCCTTTGATCGAGCAATTACTCTTTTCCTCATGGATACCAAGAGCTTTTAGCTAAATAGAAATGTAGCTGATAATATGTATAACATTCATTAGATAATCTTCCATATGCATCTAACTTTCTTTTCCTCTGAGCTCAGAATGAAAAACAGTTTGGTATCAGGACTTATGTTGAGTATAAGCTTTTATAATTTGTAAACCCTGTAGAAGTGTCCTTTCATTTGTCTCATGCTGACAGTATATTGATGAAAACTATTACTGTTCTGCAAATGCGATTTTCATACTAATGATACAATGTCCTCAGAGCACTGATCACAGAGCATCTTGATAGGAAAACAAAACTTACACCAAGATGAAAGGAAGGAAGCTTACATCCCTGTCAGTTCTTAAAGCAGATTGTTTCTTCAAAGGTGTGACATATCATACTTCAAAGGTGTGACATATCATAACAGAATTTCAGGCCTTCTCATTTGTTGGAAAAAAAACCCAAACCACTATACCCTGGTCAGAGGTATTTGCTTGCTTAATATAATAATGTTTTCTATAAAATTAGCTTTAGACAATAATGTGACGCAAATACTGATACAATTTGTTTAGAGCAAGATGGGAGATACATCATCAGATTGCACTAGGGAATTTGAGAGTTGACATGTCCTTCCTCTGCCCCATTCATTTTTGAGGCTATTATTTTCTTCTTTCTCTCTGCTGAGAGCAGTGAGTGGTTTCACAGTTTAAGTGAATAGAGGTACATTTTTCACTGGAATGAAATTCTGCTTTCTCCACGACAATGTTTATAAACCTCAGATAATAAAACGTCATTTTTCACAAGCAGAGTCAAAGAGTAGGGGGTATTACTTTTTTTCCAGGGAAAAAAAAGTATGCAGTCTCATATTAGTGTTTTAGTTTGAGCACATTATTGAGTCTTAAGCTTTTAGTAAATCACTCCTAGTTTAAATCAAAGGTAACTCAGCTTTGAATTTTAGTACATCCATCCTGGAAAGGGAATTCCTTCCCTTTCTTTGGCTGCTGAAGGCCCCAACATAGACCTGTTAATCAAGATGATCAAAGGACTTTACTCCTGGTTAAATATTTCTCAAGAATTAACCACAACATAGTATCCTTCATGATTTCCGATCATACCTCAGTAGGGGACACCCAGAGAAGGAGTGCTAGTCACTACATTAGCAGATAGAAAGCCCTCTCTGGAGAGGAGTATCTAAAAATCTAATGATCACTGGGGAAGAACAACCCACCTACTTAGGCTTTTTATCATAGAGAGGTGTCTTACCTTACTTTAAAAATACAGGAGAAGCAAGCATTCTTTCATCTTCTCCATTTCTATATGATACCTGAAAGCACTTGCTGATCTGCTTATCCATGCATTCCAGAGGGCTTCCAGCCTATATCTCCCATGTCCTTTGAGAGAGCCATAACCACTACCCAACCTGGGAAAAGATATACAACATCTTCAAGCAGGGCTTGGCTTAAATGCCATCCATTTAGGCTTGTAGTTCTTCTCTGTTGGAAAGGAGGAATGATAATTTACCGCTCCTCCCAGGCTGCAGCTTTAACATATAATAAATTCAGGGGCTTTGTCATTTTAGAACAGCAAAAATGTGTTAATTTTCACCTCTATGTAACTTCATGGACTTTATGATTAATATTTTGTATGCAAAGCTGAAACTTGAAACCCTTAAATGTAAATGGTTGAGCAACATTTCTCACAAGTATAGTTCCAAGGGGTTACTTACCTAGAGATGTAGTGAACCTGCAGTCATACAAGACTCCAGGAGAAAAAATAAAGCTGAGCTACAAACAAGCAGAGATTATTTAAGTCCCTATGCTACACTGTGTAGTGATGCCATAAATCATATTTTGACCAGACACAATTAATTGAACTTCTTTCTATTCCTTTTTTACATATTATTTCCCATTCTTTTCAGATTAGATTTTTGTCATTTTTTTCTAAATGGAATAGCCTGTGCTTGATATTGAAAAGTGATCTGACAATAATATAGCAGTGAAACTTTGAAGACAAATTATGAAGAATCACCTTTTTTACTTTTTTACAAAAGGTTCATTAAAATTCACTACTGATAAGAGTTAAGGATACTAATCCACTGGTGCCTCCCTGAAACTATTTGAATTAAGGAAGGAGAAGTAAAATGGGTTTATTACAACCTCTTTTAAACAGAGAATTCAATTATCATCTTCATCATCCCTTGCTACAGAGGCAGCAGTCCTTAATCCTATTTATTAGGTCTAAAAGATATCATTATGGAATTTGACTGATAGGACAGAAGATATATCTGTATATTTATATATTTATCCTTTTCAGAATAACTATTCTTCCATATGGAAGCCTGCGAATCCTGAATGCTTCCAAGTCTGATGAAGGACGGTACTTATGCCAAGGTGTAAATGTATTTGGATCTGCAGAAATCATTGCAACAGTATCTGTTAAAGGTATGAAAAAATACTTTGATGAATTCTTTTTATGATTTCTCTTTACTATTATTACATTATTGCTTAGAAACCCCAGTCAGCCACGCAACAGCATTGTACAGGCAAAATAAAAAAACATTTCCAACAAGAGGGCTAACCTCCATCTGGTCAGACAATGTATTCTTGCATCATATTGCATATTCCAGCTGTTATAGAATAGATGTATGGCAGAAGAATTAATATATGTATTTAATCACTCATAAATAATTCTATAAGTAAAAGAATCACTATTCCTTTTAACATATTTTAACTTTTGGAACTCACTCACCCCTTTTTTCTGCATGA
Source organism: Rhynochetos jubatus (assembly GCA_027574665.1). Classification (NCBI taxonomy): domain Eukaryota; kingdom Metazoa; phylum Chordata; class Aves; order Eurypygiformes; family Rhynochetidae; genus Rhynochetos; species Rhynochetos jubatus. The sequence goes on along the minus strand of CM050649.1, from coordinate 121,103,963 downwards.
GAAAAATTCTTAGGGTTAAAGTAATAATTGTATCGATATAAAACCTAAGAAAAGTTAGAACAGTAATAAAAATAGAATTATTATTTGTGATTAATTACCGAACCACATTTTTGCCACGTTTCAGCTGAATTCTTATATCATGGGGTTTGGGTTTAGGTATTCATGTCTTTTGACTTCATTTTCAAGCTTTTTCCTACATTTAGTATGACTGAAAACATACTTTTTTTTTTTATTTTAAGTGACAAAATTGAGATTTTCATTGAAGTACAAGATTTCTGGTGCTGCAGTCTTAAAAAAAATTAATAGCTTTTTCTGAGACTAATAAAATTAATTAATCTATCTCAGTAGACATATATTGTTGTTTAGGATCCTGCCTTAGTGATTCCATGCTCCCATGGTCAGTGAGGATCAGGTTCAGGAACAATTCAGGAACCTGAAGGTGCACAAGTCCATGGGACCTGATGGAATACCTCCACGGTTCCTGAAGGAACTGGCAGATGAGGTTGCGAAACCTCCATCCATCATATTTGAAAAGTCGTGGCAGACTGGTGAAGTTCCCACTACCTGGAAAGGGGGAAACATAACCCCCCTCTTTAAAAAGGGAAAAAAGGAGGACCCGGGAAACTACAGGCCAGTCAGTCTTACCTCTGTGCCTGGCAAGATCATGGAGCAGACCCTCCTGGAAATCATGCTAAGGTACATGGAGATTGAGGAGGTGACTGGTGACAGCCAACATGGCTTCACCAGAGGCAGATCATGCCTGACAAATTTGGTAGCCTTCTATGATGGGGTCACGACCTTTGTGGATAGAGGACAGCCAACTGACGTCATCTACCTGGACTCGTGCAAAGCTTTCGATACCATCCCACACAACATCCTTGTCTCTAAACTGGAGAGGCATGATTTGATGGATGGACCGCTCAATGGATAAAGAACTGGCTGGCTGGTTGCAGTCAGAGTTGTGGTCAATGTGTCAGTGTCTGAGTGGAGACCAGCGACGAGTGGCTTTCCACAGGAATTGGTGTTGGGAGTAGTCCTGTTTAACATCTTCATCAGTGACATGGACAATGGCATCAAGTGCACCCTCAGCAAGTTTGTTGATGACAGCGAGCTGTGTGGTGCGGTCGATACCGCATGACATCGAAGGGATGCCATGCAGAGGGACCTTGACAGGCTGGAGAGGTGGGCCTGTGCCAACCTCATGAAGTGCAACAAGGTCAAGTGCAAGGTCCTGCACCTGGGTCGGGACAATCCCAAGCACAGGTACAGGCTGGGTGGAGATCGGATTGGGAGCAGCCCTGAGGAGAAGGACATGGGGGTGATGGTGGATGAAAAGCTGGACATGAGCCAGCAGAGTGTGCTGACAGCCCAGAAAGCCAACCAGATCCTGGGCTGTATCAGGAGAAATGTGGCCAGCAGGCCAAGGGAGAAGATTCTCCCCCTCTACTCATGAGGATGCTCAGAGGGCTGGAGCACCTCTGCTACGAAGAAAGGCTGAGGGAGTTGGGCTTGTTCAGCCTTGAGAAGAGAAGGCTTTGAGGAGACCTTATTGCACATTCCAGTACCTGAAGGGAGCCTACAAGAAAGCTGGGGGGGGGGTGCTTTTTACAAGGGCCTGTAGTGACAGGACAAGGGGTAATGGGTTTAAACTGAAAGCTGGGGGATTTAGATTAGATGTCAGGAAGAAATTCTTCCTGGAGAGGGTGGTGAGGCACTGGAACAGGTTGCCCAGAGAAGCTGTGGATGCCCCATCCCTGGCTGTCTTCAAGGCCAGGCTGGATGAGACTTTGAGCAACCTGGTCCAGTGGAGGGTGTCCCTGCCCATGGCAGGGGGGTTGGAACTAAATGATCTTTAAAGTCCCTTCCAACCCAAACCATTGTATGATTCTATGATTCTATGAAACTGGCTGCACATTCTGTTCACCACTGGCATGTCTTAGTGTGCATTATGAACATATTTCAGTATTTGACACTATGTATTTGAAGCAAACAGTAAATAGAAACTCTGAGTAGACTAATCAGAACTCAGTCATATTATATTCACCTTGCATTATAACTAGACTTACATTTAAATGTTCCTAATGCTTCTATGTTTTAAGAACCTACAAGAATAGAGCTGACTCCCAAGAAGATAGAATTAACGGTTGGAGAAAGCATTGTCCTCAGTTGCAAAGCCCTTCATGACAGCACACTAGATGTCACTTTCTATTGGACACTCAATGGACAGCCAATTGACTTTGAAAAAGAAGGTGGACACTTTGAAAGCATCAAGGCAGTAAGTGACCATGTGTTTGTTGTCTGTGTGCTGCGAACCGATAAAAATATGTATGGGTTTACATGTTTTCCATTTACCAAGTTCTGACCAAATTGGAAGTTACCTGGTTTCAATAGTGTTGGAAAAAAATGCTAGTGGGAGAAGGTGCAAAATACAGGTCACTAGAATTACTGTAAGTAGCTATAATCAAGAATGCATTAAATGTAAAGTTATACATACTATTATTAGTGAGACATCTGATTATCTTGGTAAGTAGTTTGAATCAAATCCTTCCTTCATTTTAATATAGGAAAGATGCTGCTATAAGTATTGATGTCCTTCTCACAGATAGCATGGCTTTTGGAATGGCCTCATCTCCCAGTGCTTCCACTTGCCTAGCGTATCCCTCAAATATCTGAATAGCAAGCAACATACTTTATTTTTCAGCTCCCTTGCATGAGGTAGCTTCTAGCTGTGCAACCATTAAATCAATAAGAATCATATGGACAAATACACATACCAATTTCAAATATTACCCCTTGATTAAAAACAATTTAATATGAACAAACAGTATGATAAAGTAATTTAAACCTGTCCCATGTAAAATGATTTGAACTTTTCTTAGTAGAAAGAAATGTCTTAATGTGAACAAGTTTGGAAATAGAATCTACAGTCATTTAACCTAATCTTACCACTAATAAAATGTAAATCAAATGTCCATGCTATGTTAACAGAGAAAAATGAAGCTCACAAAGGTCAGGAAATTTTAAAAGTTAATGTATCTAATTTGAGTACTATGTAGCCAAGTTAACTTTGCATTAAAAATCTTGTCAGCTACAATCAATTTATTCTTCTGCTTGCCTTTATGGGAGTCAGACTATATACACTTTAGGGTGTGGGGGTTTGGGGTTTGGGTTTGGGTTTTTTTAATTTGGTTTTATTTCAATAACTTCAAGCTTAAACCAATGTTTGATTCAGGAAAATAAACATACTAGGATTACAATTTAACTTCAAGTCAGTCCCGAAAATTTGAAATCTAAAATGTGGTACATGGTTCCTTCAGTGCATTTCAGCATCTTTTGTGCTGAAGGAAATTTTTAAACCCTACGAAAAGTCCTCAGACTAGGAAATTTCCAAAGTAAAGCTAATTTAATGTAATTTCATTTTTTTTTAATGAAAAAAGGATTTTGCAAATTTTTCATGAAGAATTATTCATTCATTTACTTTCTACCAGAGAAAGCTCTGAAACCAATAGAATTAAGGCTCATTCAAATTGAGAAGCTGGGAGATGACACACTGGGACTATTTTCACACAAATATATAACTCACTGAAGTTTCTGATTTCTTTTCTTTGCCTGACATGACTAGAATCACCAAAACTTAGTATATTTAACTAGCTATTTTATTATGAGTTTATGACTTCCTTCTCACTGTGTTGCTAGTCACTGCTACTTTACTGAATGAAAATAGTATTAATCACTCATAATGGAGTCGATGTTCAATGTCTAAATTACTAAATATATTACAAAAAATAGTTTATTGAGTAAAAATCTGACATTTCTTTCCAGAGGCACACAAGTAATTTTTTCTTTTCTAAAACACACTTTTTTACAAACAGCAAACTTCAACTGATCAGTAAATAAAATCAGGCTGAGCAGAAGGTATTACATAGTTTGCAAAATATTACAAAATTAGATCCTACCTTGTCACTGTTGAAGCAGTGTTGAAATAGTGAAATACTATGGAACTTTAAAGAAATGCTAAAATGAAGCATCATACCCTGATATTTTTAGACTTGACTATCTTCTTTTGCCTTTACAAGACAGCACACAAAAAAGATGGCCAGGCCATGCTTCATTTACTTATATTCCTAATTTAAATGTCAAGATGTTTGATTTCTGGTTTTCACTCTAAAGAGAGAATGGAAGGGTATGCTTGGGTCAACTGGAAGAAGGCTGAACATACCTATTACCATGTTACAGGCAGGACAGGACAGGGGAACATTCCTTTTCAGAACAGAGTTACCAATATGTGATCCTGTTAGGAAAATCCTCACTGAAATTTTCTGAATGCTGTTGGAAACATCATATGACACACCCTTCTCCCTCTTTGGAAGTAGTAATTAAAATATCTTTGGATCTCTCCTCACCAAAAGGCATATCTTGATTTTTGCATTACCCCAAAATGAAGATGACCTTTTTGAGAGATGCAAAACTCTGAAGTGGCAGTTGTGGTAATGCAGCAATTTTTTTGTGTTTTGACACGAAAATCTACAATTTACATATGTTGTCAATTCTATCTCATCACCATTTTGGTTAAACACATAACCATGTGACGGTAATCACAAGGATGAAAATGTATTTCTTTACTTTGTTAAAACCTAAAGCATGATCAGGTACTAGGGGAAAGCAAGATAAAATAACACTTTTCTGGTTTTCTTATCATGTAATCTCCTTTATTTTATCCAGTTTCAAAGGAGCAATAAACAATGTGATAAAGACACAGGTTTAAGAATACTGAAAAAGGAATTGAAGAAAACTGGAAATTTGATAGAATTCCAACTATATCTCTTATTTTGAATTTCTGAATGAAGTATTTTTTTTAACTGCCACAGTTGATCCAGAACAAAATGCTTTTCAATACAGTACATTTAAGAAAAGTGATATTCATCCATAATAACCATACAATCATGTTGTTCTGCACACACTGATACTTCATCAGATAAAATATGTTCAGGTTTGTTTGGATTTTGTTTATTTGTTTGAAAGCCTGACAAATTGAACATTATTTGAATGGGCTTTGTTTATAACACAACCATTGTCAACCTCTCAGTATTGGTTGCATTGCTTATACTTTCACTGTAGCAGACCCTAGTGTTAAGTATGATGAACTTTCTGATGCTTAATGCAGTGTTATAAAAGCTATCACCAAAGTAACATTTATTTGGGATGTAGATATATTTCCACTTGCTAAAATTGCATGGTGCCCAGCAATTACAATTAAAAGGAAAAGCTTCTCTGAATAATACATATTGTTTTGCTTGGGTTTAAATTATATCAGTGGCTTTTGTACCAAAAAATCCGTGTTACCGTTTTTCATACTGTGAACTAATTTTTTATACAAATTGAAGGTGTTTTTGTTGTTATTTACTGAGCTATCAAAGATTTAGTACCTATAGCAATTTAGGTACTTCGGGGACTTACCTGGAAAGAGGATAAGCACGGTAAGGATGTTATGTTGGACAAAGCTGTGCATGAGGGGAATATAGAGATCAAACTCCACCCAAGTGACAGCCGCAGACTGTGCTCTAGGAAAGAAAAACATCCCAAATGGTGTGTGTGCATAGCTTCACAGTACACTTGGTAGCAGAACAATAATGCAAAGGATTGCATACACCCAGAACCTTTGGCGTTGGGAGAGTTTTACTTTGTCCACCAAAAAAAATCAATAACATTATTTTAGGGTCCGTGAGGGGTAATCTGTGTAATTTATAGGAACAATTTTCCATGGAAGTCTGAATTATCAAGATTTCCTTCTAGCAACACAAGTGTGCACTTTGAGCACAGAAAATATAGACCTGCTTGCTTTTTTCAGGGTAACTTTGATTTCCTGTTCTTTGTGCCAAATCCAGAAGTCCTGTTCCAAATTCTATTCAGAATTTTCTTTTCTAAAATCTCTACTGACCTAAATTTTGTCCTGGAGGTATCCCTTTTCTAACTAAAAGCATCTGATATGGTGAGTAGATTTTCATCCAGCTATCATCATTCCAACTATGTGTTTGAAAGCTGATGCTATTTTTATGGTAACCAAGCAAAATGATTTACTGTGATTATCCACAGACTGGTAAGCAGTAGCATTGCTCTTAGTAGCCCTCACCTTGACCTGCATCAGCACCTTTTAGATTCAGGAAAGTGATTTAGTCTCAATATATTCTTGGTCTTTGATCTTAACTGAAACTGCCACCATAAGAAGAAATAAGCACGACTTGTTATGTTATATTTTACAGTGGTCATTTTTTTTCACACAGAAGTGAATTAAAATCTACTGTTGCACTTAGAAACGGCTAGTAGATACAGACTGGACAATACATTAGCTAGCACTGGAGACTTCAATCCGATAACCTACAACCTGTGAGAGAGCATAACTTTGCACCTTTCCCTACATTTTCAAGTCTCTTCTTAGTTCATTGTGGTACTTTAATCATATTTTAGAAGATTAAAACTTCCAAAGTGTTTTCTAAATAGGCAGCACTAGGTTCTACACTACATGGAATCAATTAAAACAGCAGGCTGTTAATACTAATGTCTTTCCTTTTTATTGGACATAAACCCAAACAAGGCTAATTAAATAGGGATTTTATTTAACACTCTCCCCCCTCTCCACACTGAGGAAAAAAGCAATAGTTGTAAAAAGTCTTGTAGAAGATAGGTGCTCTATGCACAGAGAATTTCTGTTCAGGGTAATGCTGCTATATCAACCTGAATGCTACCAATTTGTTTCACTGTTTGTCTCAATACTTTCCTGCTGATGGAAGAGGCTGAACACAGCCATTACTGTCAATGCAAATCTCCAGATATTTCAGCCCTATGCTCATTACCAGGTTTTGCCTATTTGTCACAGTACAGCAGTTAAATTCTTGAGGGATCAGAAGCAGTTTCAAAATAAAAAATTTATCTTGTCTTTTGCTAACACAAATTTCTGGTAAACTAGGGAGGGTACAAAATGGAATAAGGAGTTATGGTCAAAAAACTTTGAAATTGTGTGGTTTATGACCAGTAACTACAAACCAAAACCTCAACACAGTGGAGGCCATAGCCTAATAATGCATTTTGCCATGTGTTGCTTTCAGGATATAAGCAGTCCCAGTAAACTGATTGAATTTATAGACATACTTGCATGCTGTATTAGAACAGGACACTCCTAACATTTCCTGGAATTAGACAAGTGTGTAAACTGGTGTGCCCAGGTGCCTGTGGCTTTAGCTATGAAAAAAGGGTAAGGGAGAGAGATGATAAGTAACATCACCTCCATTTAGTTTTACTTTGGAGAAGGGAGATAACTGAGCATTTTGGAAAATGTGAGTCTCTTGAGATTCCTGAATACCAATCACTATAAAAAAATTATTGCGATAAAAAAGTCATTAAATACAGTCAGATAATTCTTACACTATTATTAGTACACTTTTATTCTTTTAATATCTTATTCTATTATTACACTACTCTATTCTATTATTCTATTTATTTTATTATTATTTTATACCTTCCCTTCTTCGCAAGAAACATTCTAAAGAAAAAAGTCTTAGGGTAAATGAAAGATATTTCATGACAGTCTATTCTTTTCCCTGTTTAATTGCAGGTGAAGAATCATTTAACTGCTTGTCACAGTGTTAATCTGGGTTATAAAAGCAGAGCCGATCGTTTGAACACCTGATCAATGTCAGCCTTCCTAATGCTAATGCCTTCCGTTTACAGCTCTGCTGTCTATTTTTTACTTGCAGCCCTACAACCTTTCGCTTGAGCTATTGTGGCAGTGTAGAGCCTTCCTGGCAGTGTTTCCCCCTTTGCAGGTCTTACACTGCTGATCTCATGGTTTCGTTGCCGTGGCCTTGCATCTTCAAACCCCAATTGTATTTTTGTGGAGTCTCATGGGAAGAAGTTCCCACTGGCCTGAATCTCACCACTCCCTCCTGTCCCCTTTCATAGAATCACCAAATAGTTAAGGTTGGAAGGGACCTTATAGATCATCTAGTCCCAACCCCCATGCCATGGGCAGGGACACCTTCCACTAGAAGGCACTTTGCCTCTTGTTTTGTAAACAAAACTGCAGTGTTCAGCGAAGAAGGTAATGGTCATGTACATCTTTAATACATATTATCCAACAATATACATGCTCACAAGCCTTATAATCAATCATTGTGCAACAACTGCTCTTACTTACATATTCCAGTCAACAGTAACATATAGGTTCTTTGAGTAGATCCCAAAGAAATGGGTACAAACTAGGAAAAACAGGCAAAAAGTAATCCTCATCATCTTCCTCATTGCCGCCTATTGCACTGGAGAGAGCCTAAAGAAGAGAATACTTTTTCTGGCTGGCGACCAGGAAGAGTTTTGCATTTTCCTTTTCTCTCTCTCCCCTCACTTCCTTTTTTATTTCGCACCTAGGTAACTTTCCTTGCTACAGTTGATGTGCAACATCATCTATGGACCCTGCTAATAAATCTCTGTTCACATAAGGCTGTCAAAACACTCTTCATGCAGCACACTAATGAAATCCCCATCACGTGCTCTTCATGCTTCCCTCTTGATGTCTACTCACACTTGTCCTAGATGGGTTTTGTTTTGATTTCTGTAGTCTTCCTCCATCACTATCACCACTCAAATCATATGTGGAGCTTGAGGGTCTCCTTTTTCTCCTTTTTGTATCGTTAAACAGGAGTACAGGTATCCAATATTATTTGATCTTTTCTTCCCTTTTTCTCCTGGTAATAACAACTCAGATATGGAACACGAATTTAGCAACACGAGTGCAGTGGGCCTTTCTGTCCTGAAGCTTGCCATTTCATATCTCATCTTTTTTTCTCATTCCTTCCCATTTTCAATACTTTTTCAATGTTTTCTTTAGTCCCTAGATTTCACAAAACTACTCCAGTACATGACATGTGTTACTTGTTTTATTTCATCTCTTCCTTCTCTCAATAAAATGAATCAAAATCATTTGCTGCAAGTCAAGCTGTAAAGTCATCCCTATTTACCCCCAATATCTCAACACTCTCTGACATCTGCTTTCAACCACCCATGCTCATGCAAAACAACTGTTTTCATTATTCTCTCTTTCTCTATGCAAACTGCTCAAAAATAGTGCCACTGGAAGATTCCACACCTCCCCTGAACAATTCTTAAAGCCATCTTTTTTTACTTATAGGTGGGGAAAATGCAATTTAAGTATATCCTTCAGTAGACCTGCATCCGCCTGGATACTTCTATACTACCATTATTATACTACCACATACCATTAATCACAACAAGACCAATAACAATAATTTCATCTTTTTTGTTCCAAATGTGCTTGTGTGATTTAAAGACAGAACTCAGAATATAATTTCCCATTATCACTATATCAACAGAAAAATCTGCTGCTTTTTAACAGATTAAATATTTGCAAATTCTAAACATCATAATCAGTAAACAGGCAAGTGGTTGATATGTTCAAACCTGAGAATTTGCATTAAATGGCACTGAAATTGTCCTAAATGTATTATGAACATAAGTTGGCTTGAAGCCAACAATCCATCATCATGCATGCATAGATTGTTAGCATAATTTAAATGAACATTATTGTAGAGCTATTTTTCACTTACTGTTGATGGCACAAAGCTAGCATTGCCATGAGGTTATTCTGAAAGATCATTAGTTTACTTCAGATAAATTAACTAAAAATAAACTCCACTGATAATCAAATATGACAATCAAGATTCAACTGTGAAATATATTTTTTCAATTTAATTTTACTGAATTTCATTAATAAAGTCTATTTCATTAAAGAAAATAATGTATGAGTCAGGAATTCACTTAACTTGTGTGTTATCTGTAAAAATACCCATATGTTTTAAATGATCATTTACGCTGAATAAGATAACATTTACAAAACAGGTCGTTCTTGTTTACAATCAAATCTCAACCTGATTTAATTATAGACCATTGCTTTGCTGGTCTTAGTTTATACAGAATATTACCTTACAAAATGTTTAGGTACTTTTCAACTTTTTGTACCTCCCAAGCATTCTGTTCTGTATAGAAACCACTTTGTAGGAAAGCATTTTCACATCTCACTGTCAAGAGATTTAGCTGACAGCCAGCAAGCCTTGGTAAACCCCTGTAGTCATAGCAAAGAAATGACTCAAACACCCCTTCGGCTTTCATCATAAAAGTTTTCCTGCAATTGCAGTCAGTGTTTGCCGACTCCTTTTTCCCATTGATTTAAGCTTCTGTTGAATCATGATCGGTTATAATAGCCTCACTACCTTTTTTAGACATATTCTTCCCAAGCAGAGACAATTTTCACTGCATGTTGTCCAGATTGAATTCCCAACCCAAATCCTCAATACAAGTAATAGGCAGCCTTTATAGACCCCAGGCCTTCGTAGTGCAGAAGCTGAGAGCTGCGAGTCACCACATCTTCTCTATTGACTACCCAGTATTTTGAACTTCCTTGCCTTTTTGTCCCTTTTACTAAGACAAAGCAGAGCTACGTTCACAGAACTGCAGTTGGAGTGTGGAAGGGAAGTGTCAGGATCAATGTGAAAAATGAGCAGCATTAGAAGCCAATTAAGTGGAAGCTAGGATTGATATAATGAGAAGAGAATGATTTAAGGTTCCTAAGTCTCATACGTATTTTCCAAATTCGTCTCTGTAGTTTGAACATGTGTGATAAACTGCAATAACCAAACCAATGTCTAATGCTTTGATCAAATAGGTAGGGGGAAGTAAACAATGCACATAACAGATGCTAAAAAAGGGGTCCACTGTGCAACTGTGAGCTCCATTTCAAAGGCAGGCAGATTATAGGTCATTCTTGTGCAAAGCCTTCAAAAGGACAGCTTGGATACTGAATGGCCCACCTTGATATAGAAGCAAAAACTCAGGAAACGAATGGACAGATCAACAGGGAGATTTCCTAACAACTGGCTGAAGATGATGAACTCGCTCTCGGTGTAATTCTCTTCACTTGACAGACCATATGTAAAAGTTCCTTTACTGCAAAGCAGCTCACAACTTCTTAGGATTTTTGAAATCGAAAGGAAAAAATCCACATTCAACTTACCCTCCCTGAGGATGTGGGATGGCTGAAGAGTATTAATTCACCTAAACCTGAGTTCCCTGCAAGCTGGGGTGGTTTTGTTGTTGTTGTTGTTGTTGTTGTTTTCCATTTTTCTCTGCAAATCACCAACATTAGGGCAATAGAAGACTTCTTGAGTTTGGGAAAGTATCTTCACATCAAATTAAAAGCTAGGCACAGGTGGCACCAATTCATGTGAAAAATTACTTCAGGCAATACCTTACAAGAAAAGCTAATTAGAGTTATTGCATATACAATATGACCTCAGATAATATACCATACTGGGGAAGAGAACAATACACTGACATAGCACTGAGCACTGCAGCCGTGCAGAATCTGATGAATGGGATACATGAATTATACAATAATTCGTTGTCCTAGAGAGAATCATTAGTCATGACAGACAGCAGTGCAATCTGTATTATTATTTATTCACTTCTTAATGAAGATCAGGATTGTGTTCAATGTTACAGTAGGTCCATAGCCAATGCTGGTCTTGAACATTGCATGTACCTGTCCTTAAAATCATTACAAGATAACTGTTAAACCTATCTATCTGTTTTGTTCTATTTTGATTTGATCTGATTGGATTTTTAAGCCTTAGATTTGGTAAAGTACAAGGTATGTTTCACAAAGTGATATTTTATATTGAAGAAATATAAATATTTTTGATACTTGCCTAAATGGGTAATGTATGATATTCAGAACACCAAGGAATATAGATTTTTCTAATAAAATGTTGTTTTGAAATACTGCAGTTGTTACAAAAAATGTCCTGTCACAGAAGATCAAAAAATCAGAGGAAATACAAGCAGCTTTTAAAAATATACACTTAATAAATTCACAATTTAGTTGTAGACAAAGAAATTTAAACACCACTAATTTCAGCTTTGAATAATACTGGGACCACATGGTTGCTGATATACCAGGCTCTTCTAAAGCTTGTTGGTCCAGAAGTGAGACTTTTCAACACTGTTTGTATACATCACCCAATTTTTGTCTTCCCCAGAGGGCAGGGTATGTCTCTATTTTTGCTGAAGCATTATGTCTTTTTCCACTAAAAGACTAAAAGTAGAAGACAAAGTTTCTTACTTTAGATGGAGTCTCTGCTGCATTTGTGCTAGCAGTTTTTTTAAACTGGGTTTTAATTGCTCAAATTTAAGCAGCAGCTGCAATGACTTGGTGTGGAGATTTTCTTCAGATTTGAAGGCCAGCTCATGAGTTTGACCATCGCAGGACCTATTGTGACCTTACACTTCCCATTACAGGATAAACAAATGTGTCTTCCAAGACAGGGAAGACTCTAAAATTCATGAAGACCACTTTACACTGAACAAGTAATATGGTAGTTTTTAGAGGTCCTAGTCAAACATAGCTCCTACTTATCTAAATGGAAGCTAAAAAGTCTCATTATCTCCCATGATCAAGAATCTGATTTCTGAGCATATATCCATCAGTATTAAACACAGAGAGTTTAGTTTCTTTCCACTCACACTTCCTAAGCAATGCTGGCTGCACATCCTGTTATGCTGTAATAAATGTGTTTCATGGGGATCTATTGTACTGCACTCTTCCCCACTTATAACAATGATTCTTTCAATTGCTGTTCGGCTGCCCAGTTACACAGGTGTGCAGATGAAAGGCATACATTTTTCCTGAAAAGAATATTAGGATTCACACAGTCATGAACCCCCTGGAATTTAGTGACAGCCAAGATGTTTAACAGCTCCTGAGCAATGAAATCAGACAGTTGCTATCCATTATGCTTTTCCTCCCACTTAACAACAAAACAAACATTAAATGTAAATTACCCTCAACAGAGGACAAATGTGAACTGATTCTGGTCTTATCCTTCTAATACCTAAGGCTTTGTACCAGAATCACTAATCATCTTGGGCAACCCATGTTTCAATGGCTGGTAAATGCTGCTCTGCTAGACAACTTAAAAAAATTGTATCCTGAAGTTGACTCCTGGTAGGAGTGTGCGCTCTTCTTTTGCACTTAGAGCTGCAGAGTACTGAGATAGTCTTTTCCACTGCTGTGATTTCTGATATGTCAGAGCAAGAATACAGGAATTACATTATGGCCTGATTGGTCTGAGTTTCTTCCCTCCAGAAACATTATTAACGAGGCCACTTCAGAAGGTTGAACCCTGCCATTGTATTCACACTCTTAGATCTACAGGGTTATTAAGCTATAGATCATGCCCACATTCACTTTGGTCTCAGTGGCAACCTTGATGTCCCACCTCTCTTTTCCTTGTCGGCATGTGAATATGCTTTGATAAAGATTTTGCCTTGGTGCTACATGGAATATTATGACAAGTTCAGTTCCAAAAATGCAAATGAAGAGAAGATTGATTGAAGATCATGTGCCAAGATGTCTTGAAAAGGAATTCTGCTGCCTAGAAAGTAAAAACTAAATTATAGAAGACTGGATCTTGGAACCAATCCTATTTCATCTTGTCTTTAATGACCTTGGCATAAGACAGAAAAGTATGCAAATTTTAATTGTATGCTATAAAATTGGACATATTACCAATACAGCAGAATATGAAAATAACACATGGGAACAGACAAGAAATGTAATACCTCAAAGCACAAGGTCATGCACATATGGACAAATGGTTACACAGTGAGAGCTCATAACTTGCAAATGATTGAGAACGATCAAGATCTGGGTGCAACTACCTGAGCACAGAAGATGTGCCAAAAAAACAGGCAAATACAAATCTAGGTGAAGTCAGTGACATATTTCCAGTATAAATAGAGAAGTATCAATATGTACACCCCTAGTAAGGTTTTATATTGAATGCACGGTACAATTGTACTCATTCAGGATCAAAATGACTCAAATTAGAACCACTGCACAGGAATATTACGACACAGTGAACATTCCAGTCAAGGAAAGATTGTCAGTCTTTGCTTGGTTAGCAAAGTAAATAAAATGTGAGAAGGGAAACATCTATACTCAATGTTTCCTAAAGGGAAACACAGAGGAGGTGCATATAAACACTGTTATAGAATATACAGTAATATGTATTATATAATACAATTTTATACTCTATTATATGTTAATTGATCCTTAATTTATAATATATAAAATACAAAATACAATATACCTTAGGTATATTTTAAGAGGTATGCAGTGTTATACCGCATGTTGTATTACATTTATCACATTACATTATATCATATTATAATGTATTATTGTATAAGATGTATTATACATCATATATTTTGTATAATTTATATGCAGTATTATATAAAATTTAGATTAAATAATAGTGAATAGCAGAATAATAAAATAGTGCTTTATATAATACAACAATATATTTATTATTATGTATTATACATTAAACAGTATTGCTTGTATAATTAGCATAACTATGCATCATATATTACAGGTTGCTAAAGTGTAATACTTGTATATTGTATATTACATAATTATATCCAAAATATTAATTGTATGTAATATGTAATACAATGTTATAGAAACTCTACATTGATGTTAAAAATGTTAAGTTCATATATCATCCAAAGTAGTGATGATAAGGAATTTTAGAGATATTTGCAGGACATTTTGCCTATCCTTGGTTATTACATTAACATTTTTTCCATTTGACTATTAAAAGAAACAAAAATTCTTTGAAAGATTATGGTAATTTGCTTAAATTCTTGGTGCTTACATGAAACCAAAAAATTGCAAGCATTTTTAGGACACAGAATGAGAAAATAAAACTGCAATTGCTATACCATGTGGTCAGGGTGACTTTTGTCACAAAAGACACTTGCCTGTACTTTTTCTGAGTAGAGACTATATTAACTCAAGAGTATCTATGGACTTGGGCTCACTAAATTTGATGGAGCAACATTTATTGACTCCAGTAAGTTTGGATATAACAATGATTTTGTACATGTAAAATCTAGTATTATTCCTTGAATTTATGAAAAAATACAGATTCTTAACAAAAGCCATTTATCATTCAAAGGGTTGTTCTACTTTCAACTTTCTCTTTTGGCTCATAATTTTGGGTCACTGCAGTTACTGTTGGTTAGAATGCTAAAAAATAAAACATTGAACTGGTTCCCTGTGTACACTCATTTAGGGATTGCACATTTCAAATTTAAATATATACAGGTTTCAACAGGAAAAATTATAATCTGTTCATATTTCCTCAATCATGTTTAGTATTATTTTCCTTTATGTTAGTAAAAATCTATCAATGTTATCTTTCAAGTTATCTCAATTTCGTTAGAGTAACAAGACATTCTGCATGTCACTGCATTGTAGGCAAGAGGAAGAGGAAATGGAAGAAAGACCCCTTAATTTCTAAGAGAACTTTTCTAATACCAAGGATAGCATCCAAAATATTTCTGTTCATCTGCTTAATGAATTTCTTTGTGCTAGTTTGGAGTAATTATCTTTGAGTATGCAAATATGCACAGTGTGCTTTAAGCAAAGTTATTAAAAACCAAAAATCCTCTTCTTTAATCCCTATTAATAATTGTATAAATGTAATGTTCTGATAATCCTCAAAAGAGGGTATTAGGGCATATAAGTGTTGTAAGATGAAAGCTGCAATCATGAATTTCTCACAGTGTACAAAACACCCTCATGCACTGCCTTGAGATTTACGCAATTTTAAACTGGCACTTCATCCATGTTTCAGCAAGCGTCCTCTGCAGATTTAATGATCAGGAACATCCTCCTGATGCACGCCGGGAGATACGGCTGCAGGGTTCAGACCGCAGCGGACACCGTGTCAGACGAGACGGAGCTGCTTGTTAGGGGTGAGTATGCTCATAGTGCCACCTCAGAATGCAGGCACCAGAAAGCATTGTACCAGGAAGTTCAAACATGTGGGCTTCAGGGATATCTGTGCCATGCACCATTTTTCAGATTTTATACTATTGATAACATTTCTGATGAACCTACCTTCTTTGAAACTAGTTTCACCATGAACTGACCTGCAGACATGGCAATGAGAGACAAAAGGTGGTTGGTTAATGGATGTACAGTCTTAAGAGAGGTAATAGCACAAAAGGTAAACCAGAATAGTTAAAATGTACACAGCTAGCATTCACAGGCCTGTGTAAGGTAGGTGTGATGAGTTCTGTCGGTTTTTATGTGATGATTTACATTTCAACTTATGGTCAAGCCATTCTTTCAAGTTCACCAGTTCGGGAATATCCATTCACTTCCTAAGAGGAGGGGCTATGCAGACTTTTGTACAATGAAAGTTATGAACAATGAACCAAAAGCCCCCTAATATGACAGGAATTTGGGTTTTGTTTTCCCACATGGATTTGTCACTACCAAATATTGACTGCATCTTTAGACCCAGACCTGTAATCTGTTGAGTTGTGTTACCTGTCATTTAGCAACCCTGATAATGTGCAGGAACACAGTCATTGTCCTGCAGGATCCCGGATAATACCTGAGAGACTAACTATCTTGGAATAAAGCAGGGTGTTAGCACCATGTGTACATTCCATTAAGCAGAGTATTTCTGCATTCTGTACTACTCGCATGTGGCTGCTTACACACATCTGTTCAAAGCGTGATGGGACTAGAGGATTTACAGTCCACTTACTGGCATTACAACTGGTGAGTCCTGTGATGTCATGATAGATGAATCCCTGCTGGGTAGCATAGCTGGGTAGCCTTACTGTGGTTTAGATATGTTTTTAAAGAATAAATCAAGGTAGATCTTTTATTAACATTAGAAAAACTCCAGATTAAAAACAAAATAATTAAAATAATTTGGAGATCATAATCTTTCAAAATGACTTATTCTACTACATTCCACCACAACTTTAGTTTTCATATGTTCATATCCATCACTTTTAGGACAAATACATGCTCTTTAAAGGATAAAGAATGTTGCTGGCTGACTGCAGGGCTCTTCACATTTTGATGAAACTAGCTGTTAAATATTTCCATAAAGTCACTTTGAGGACCATCACATTTCTGTGAGCTATGGCACTATTGGGATGTTGATATTCAGTTGCCTCAACACTGACATGTAATGCCATTTTAGGTGACTTATGAAATCTGATTCATCTTTGTGGGTTACGCAAGACCTTATGTGTTACCTATACTTCTCTAAGACAAGAGCTGGAGGCTCTATGAATAGACCAGGCAACCTCAACTTTAATGCTGCTGAATTTACTAGTAAAAAAAATTGCTTCGTTTATTATTATCTAGGACACTGCAGGCTGGCTGCAAAATTATTTTTTTTTTAAGAATACTGGTTATATAAATGAGTTTATTGAATTTGACATAGAAAATAAATGGTTCTCTGAAGAAGAGTTTTGAGGTGAAAAAAAAAAGGTGTTGTAAACAGTATCAGAATGTATGTATGTGGCATTACCATGCCACCTTGCTGATGAAATGAAACCCATCACTGCTTTATAATGGATATTAAATTTAAATATACTTTGCTTACAGTTTTCTTCTTTTCTTGTTTCTGAGACTGAATGATTATAGCATACAGAAAGAAATGTTTGCATTGTTTTAAAAAAAATGGTTTGTATTCTGTAACTGCTTTTGTCTCGATGTAATATTCAGTTTTTGTGAAATTATAGGATATGGTTGGTTTCCTGAATTAGTTAATTTCCTTAAGATACCTGTAAAACTTAGGCAAATGAGTGCAATATGATCCTACAGTGTCAGTATTGCTTTCAGCAAAAGATGTAGGATGGTTTATTTTCTATTACAGAAAATGTTTAAAGCATATTCAGTGCAAAGTTGCTAACATTTACTCTTTATAGACTTCAGCATTTCAAAAATCCAAAATATTTAGAAAAATCTAATCTATCTCTCCTTATACTGTTACAGGCATTTCATTTCCATTGCAGTATCTCTAATTCTTTTTTCTCTCCCTCAGTTTATGGACTGAACTCAGTGGTCTGCAATTTGACACTGCCTTATAATCCCAAATTGCACCACCTTTCAAACTTCTTAAGGTTTAGGTTTTGGAGATACCGGACATAGCACAGGAGAAGAGACCAGCAGCAACAGATGTTTCAATACATATTTCAGTAAACTCTGAAGAATTCCACCTGACAGAGGCAGCCATCATCTATGAAGAAAACCCATTATCTCTATGCAGTAAAGTCTGAAATCCAAAGCTATATTTTTCTTTATTTCCAGTATAGTTTCTAGGTAAAATAATTTCATGTTATTCATATTATAAAACATCTTTATGTTTTAAATGTTACAGCCCATGGCCAAACTGATAGCAGAAGCTTTGTTTGAACTCATAGAAGTACCAGCACAAGCAAAGTTCCAGCACATCCTTGTTCTGACCTTACTCTCTCTCCTTTTGCCTCTGCAGAAAATGCCAGTCTTGAATGCTGATAATGTCATACCAGCATACCACAGCATTTCAATCATTAGTTATATTTTAAGGTTCTTCTGGCTTTTTTAATATATGATTGTAGCTTGTACTCAAAAATATGGATCTGCTTACACCATTTCTACAGGAAATAAATTAGACATACAGAATAAATTAAACTAATTTTCCCTCCTTGAGATATTTAGATAATATCAATATTTTTTCTATTAGCAAGCTAAATTTGTACTGAATTATGTATCCAACTGCTGTATTATTTTCAAGTCAAAGGATAGTTTTCTAGAACGTCATTACAAGTGTCTTGGAAGACAACCATACCTTGCTGCAGCCTCTTCAGATGGAAGAAAAAGAAGCAAACTCTTTGCAGATTCCTATCACTCATAACTATCATGCTGATCTTCCACAGACAGACATTCACCACTGCATTTTCAAGAAATTGCAATGCCTCAGTGTCATTTGCTGTGGAGAAAACACGGAGTATCCTTAAAACATATTTATCTTTTTGAAACCATTCTTCCTAGTTGCTCTATTGGAAGATCCCTTGAATATAGCCAGGGAACTGTGTCACTGTTTTTGCCCTTGTTCTTTGCTCTGTATTATACAGTGGAAGTTAAATTCAAAAAATATCATCAGTGAAGGACAATCTGAAGAACCGAGAATGAATAGTGCCAAGTAAATCTCAATTCTTTTGAGTCTAATTACTTACAAGAAGGTAATTAAAGGTGCAAGAAGATTTCTTAATTTACTGCATATGTATGCATATGAACAACAAAAAAATCAAGACACCAGCAAGTTTTTATTCTGCAACTTTCTACAAGGGGTTGTAAATTTTTAAAAACCATTTTCAAACCATTTTCAAATTCACTACCTCCAAGTGCTTCCTTTTAGGTAAATTGAGTGAAAAACGTGCCTAATAGGATTTCCATAATGATTTTTATCTAGTGATCCTCCTTCAGGAACACTTCAAAACATATGAAAAGACATTCTACTTCACGTTTGCATAAAACCAAGATTCAAGTCCTGTCAGAACCTGAATACTTTTCTAAGTGCTTTGAAAATATGACTGTTGTATATATTAAACAGAAAAACCTAACTTTTTATTGGTCCCTGGTAATTTCTCTGCTGCTTAAATGCTGTTTTTCCAGCCCAAGTTATTTCCTTTTCCCTTTCTGGTCAATTTTTGTAATGCTACCAATAATGCGGATTTCATTAGGAAGAGGTGTTCTGCTGGCAGCTGGACCTGTCAGGCAGTACATTAGCTTTCCAGCTTTAGTTTCTTGCATTTTAATCTTGGAACGGGTTGTGAATGAGAAGTATTTTAGTAGTCTCAAGCTAGTCAAGAGTGACCATCAGCGGTCTGCTGTCCATATCTGACATTTTCTGTTTATTTTCAAGTGGGCTACCAACTAACTTTCAAAAGCATTTCCTCTCCAAAATACGGTTCTACAAAATTCTCTGCATTTCATCCTTACAAGTTGTTCTTATTATTAGCACTTAAAATAATAAGTCATAGTCTTTATTCATCTGAGACCCACCACCCCATCTAGATAGACACCTTGACTCTGTGGAAGTCCCCAGAAATGTCCTTTCTGACTATGATTAGGAGGAGAAAGAGGATTCAGCTCAAAGGCCAGGATTGATTTAAAATAGAGGAGGTGATGCCAACAACTTACAGCTTGACTTAGTAACTGCAATGCTTATTTATGAGGTAGGATATCTCTTTTTAGCTGTATCAGATCCACCCTCAAAATCATGCTTGTCTGTCCTGAAGAGCGTGCTATACCTGCAGGCAGTAGATTAGGTGGGGTCAAGATGTGTTCAACCCCCTTTCTGAGGCAGAGTAGCCAGAAGCACAGAAGTCAGGAGACAAGCAAATGAGAGGCTGCCTGCATAGGGCACGATTATGGTATCTCCAGCAACTCACATACTTGCTTCTTTCATAGAGTTGATTACTGTCCACAAAACGAACACAGTCCTCAGGGGACCCATTGTCAACAGCTTAAGCCAAACAGTGAAGTGTGTACTGGGAAAGGGAAAAGCTAAATAACAGTCATGCACCCTCTGCACTGGATTTGCCCTCCTGCAGGGCAATGAAACAGAGAGTGGTAAAGCCTTAAATGCCACTGCAAGATTTTCTGGAAGACAGTCATCAGAGCTCATAGCAGCAGCAGAAGGCATATAGCGCTGGCTGATACAGCTCAAGGACATTCAGAAGAGAAAATAACTTTTCACATAGGGCCCACAAAAATCTGCTGCTTCAGAGGAATCCTGTAGCAGGAATTAAGTATGTTTCATGGTCAAAGAAATAGTTTTACTGGAGTGAACTAATGCAACAACAACCACAGCTATGGACTTACATTTGTGACTCCCAAGTCATTGCCTGATTTCACTTCATTTATGCCTTCTGTTGTTTGCTCACCCAAGGAAAATATGTGCAGAATAGCTGTTTGCCATGCAAACAAGGATGTTTACAGGAGAATATAGATATTCACTACAGTCAACAAATGTTTTCCCCAGCACATGAAGTCATCAACCATTTAAGAAGCAAAAGTGATTTATGATTTATATGAATGTCAATTCCTTACTTGACATCAGTCCAAGAATAGTTTTGTCATGTCACGTGCTTTGTCTGGCTATCAGCCTTTATTTATCCACCCAGATCTTCAACTTTCAGTGAATATTAAATAGCAGAGAAGCAGAACAGCAGAATGTTTCGGCTTGGATGGTTTTCCATCTACCACTCCACACCAGTAGGGGCGCTGTCTCTATGCTGATTTTTTGCAAAGTGGTTACCAAAGCAGAAGGCTCTAATAGAGGATAACTATGCTTGTCATGTTCTGACAGTAACGATATGATCAAAAGCATGGTTACCAAACACCCAACTACCAGTCAGGGGACTTGCATCTCACAGAGTTCTCAGGTGCTCTTGTAGCCTCCAAGTGTCAGGTTTCCTCAAGACAAGGTCTGCTTGGTAAGTTACCTTGGTTTTTAAAGTCTGTCTTCCAAAAAGGGCTTATTATATTCTTATTTCCCCATTATGCTGTAGAGATTAAAAGCAATCTGCGCATTCATATTTTCCTTACAAAGGATATCTTCATGGACCTGTTCTTACACCATATTTCACTGTGAACACATTTAAAACACCAAATACTGACACAAAAAAGATTGACCCTGTGAAGGGAATAACCTTTATTACCTTACATTGGTCCAATCAACTACAAAAAAGTTCAACAGTATTGTTCACTTTGTATTTAATTCATTCATCAATGTATACCTGTTACTCGTAGACAGGGAGGTTTTGAAGAACACCATCAGAACCCATAGGTAAGAGCAGAAGGCTACTTCTTATATTCAGTTTTGACAAAAATCATCTTTCTTCTACAATGTATAACATGTTTTGTAAGACTGTGCACTGAAAGATAACCAAATACACTGTGCGTGCCTACTGTAAGTAAAATGAGCTTTAAGATCGAACAGCTACCTGGAAGATATAAGATCTTGAAATGAAGCAGAGTGCAATCCTGTAGTGTGAAAGGATGAAAGCCTTTGTGACTACAAACTGTGGTTTAAGAGTACACATTTTGTGGTAAAAAAAAAAAAAAAAGGTTAAAGCTATTCATCTTGTAGGGTGGTAAAACTACCAATCTAAGCAAGAAATCCACTCTCATGATATATTTTTGGAAAAGTAATGTTTCCTCTGAACTCCACTGACCTGGAGCAAATATAACGCAGGAACTGCTGGTTAGGTTGACCACACTGCTCCTTTCAGCTGTGATATTGCCAATAAAACTTAAAGACAAGCACTTGGGTTTAAAGGCCATCAAACACAACATTATTAAATGGAACGTAAACAAGGTCAGCAGATTCTTGCTGGTCCTTGAAATTATATTTGAGCTGTAGCAAAGGCCAGGAAGATGCCCTTAGTACAGACCCCATTAATTGGACTCACAGAATATGTCCATAATAGTAAACTGCTCCCTGAGGCCAATGGGTACAGCAGAGTTCCCGTCCATACAGCTACATTCCCCATCCCCCTCCCCTCTCAAAATAGGATAGGCATGACAAACTGCCTTTTGGGATCTGCACCAGCCCATGGTAATCCATTAATAGTGCCAAGGCATTGGATGGGAAACTCATAATTACGCAAGACTGAAATTTCAATAGAGACTGGCTGACAACATCATAACACACAGAATCAATGCTAGAGTTTAAATCTGTGCTTTATCCCTTTTCAGTATATCAGTGCAGCCAAAACATTTACAACATTAGAAGATAGTACCATAGATGGAGCATCAGCCCTTTAACCCACAGATTCCAGACCAAAAGATTTCCAGCAATCTAATCTTGTAGCAGGACCTTTGTTATAATACCTTCAGTAGTATCAAAGGGAAAGAGATTCATATCTTTAAAAAGTATTTCTTTAAGAGTTTAAAAAAATCCATTGTTCTGCCTATGACACTTTTTTTCAAACATCATCTTAATTTATACCTATAACTCCAGTCAAAAAAGGTGCCTAGGAACGAGTACAAAACCACAAATCAGATATGGTGATGTTCACAAACTCAGGGCCTGATCAAGACCCATGTAGTTCTGGGAGTGCTGGTGTTCAAGCTGAGATTGCAGAGTGAAAGAGACAGCACAGACCAGGGCTGGGACAGCTGACAAGTGATGCCTTACAGTGTCAAAGGTAGTCAGCAGGATATCCCAATGAAAGAAGCCCTCAGTCTCTTGCTCAGTTTGAGACCTACTAGCTATGCCATTCACAATGCAATTCATAGGCTACTCTACTACTAGGTGCTATTCCTCCTAAGGTGAAATTTCAGTTCATGTCCCCTGCACTCTCCATACCTTTAGTGTGAAGCTACAACTGCCACTACACAAAGATCCATCTTAGAGGTTCTGGACTGAAGTCTGGCATCTCAGCTCACAACACTCAGCAACTCTCGAGGTTGCTTTTCCCAAATCCAGTTTTTAGGTTTGTACAAGGCAGAGAAGTCATCGGGGCAAAGGAGCACAACATGACATACATACCACCAAAGGTCTCAGGCAGGACACCAGGAATTTGTGCTGACCCTCATCCCTGCAATGAATCAAATCTCTTCAGGCTGAAACCTGAATATCCTCTTCCTTACCTTCCAACCCTGAGTCTAACCTCCCTGTCTATCCTGCTGCTGGCTGGGGTATAAACTTTTCATTTGCCCAGTGCCCTTATGTAGCTACCTTACAGAAACCACTCGAGGACACCACGCGTGGAGGCTGGGGATGCGGATGTATCCACTAAAGCCATAGCGCCCATCGTATTTACTCTACATCCAGCTTCCTCCCTACCATGTGCAAACATCATCTGCCGCAGGCGGGCACTTCAAAAGGTTTTTATGCTACAACAGTCAAGCTCCTGTTTTATCAAGCACCTTTTCTATAATTCTGTAGTTAAAGTATCTTTCTTTTCCTCTTTTTCTTGACCTCTCATCTTGATGACAAGCCAGTACATTTTGTCATTCAGAAAAAAATACCTTCAGGTCAAGAAATCTGTGTGCATGAACTGCTACATATCAGGCTTCTTAGCTGTTTGGTAAAAGTAAGAATTTTCCTGGTCAGGCGGCAGTGGACTAAATCAGCATACATTCTGGGATTCACAGGAAAGGGCACTGCCTCACTAAATGACTACAGCTATTATTGGTAATAGTCTTTCAAGAACTCTCACATTAACATTGTACCATAGTAGGTAATCTAAAGGACCTCTCAGGATGATCATTCCAACAATAAAAAGACACATAAAAGAAGTTTGCCAAAATGCGGTCACTCATGTCCTGAAATGAAGTATCAATCTATGGAATTGCTCTGAAAGAAGATAACTGACTAATATCCTTGACACTGGGTTTCCAGTGCTCCTAGAGCTGCCTCAGAGCCTATTGCAGCCCCAAATGTCTTCTCGATGAAGGTCAACTGCGCTGTAGTGCATTTATGAGCAGTCATTTTCTGTGTAGTTTCCAGAGGAACATTTGAGCAGACTGTGCATTTTTTCCTCAATTGGCTATTCTCAACTAAAAAATTGTTTTAGAGATCCTGAACAATAACACAGCCCTTGGGAGAAAAGCTTCTCTGCATTAGCCATCCAGCTGACACCATGAATGATTACATCCAAGCGTAAAATTTAATGAGATTTCTACAAAAATGAGTGACATCTGCATAGCACTCAGGTCCTGGCTAACTGTCATACATTTGTCATCACTGAGGCTTTTGTCCTTTATTAATCCTCTTTAAAGAAAGCCTGCTGTTGGAAATGGAAATGCTTTTTAGCAGTCATCCTGCAGACTGTGTAAGAGCACACATCTCAGAAAGCATAATGACACATTGTCATGCCTAGGAATGTGTTTAAAAGGTTTAAAAAACATGAAAGAACTCCGACAACAGAATATATTGAGAATTTAGCAGAGACATCTGCATAAATATATTTTACATCCTTTAATATAAGCAAGATGTTTGTTCTTTTGCCTATAATGCAGTGGCTAGAAACTCTTTAACAACATTCGGTGTGCATGGGAGAAATATTGTCATAGAGGAAAAGTACTAAAATATTTTCCTTTAATTTTGTTTGTGCTTGGGACCATGACATAATTCTCAGCCTAGGGCTCCAACCCAGTAAAAGCATATGATTGTATCAAGATTCCAGCTTTCCTTTAAACTTTCCCTCATGGCTACAGATAAAAATTTCACTAGTATTTTCCTACATCAACAGATAGCCTGAAACAATAGATGATGGAGATTGAAGATCACCCTATTTATTAAATTAGCCCCAGGACTTGCTATTCTGAGATGAAGACCTGACCTGGTGCTTCCCATCAAAGAACAGAAAACACTTGGCAAGAAGGCAGGAAAGCAGAGGACAGACTTTTCTGCCATGTTTTCTCCCAGGAAAAAAAAGAACCTTTCAACTGCAAATGAAGATGGGAGTCTAGAAGTCCAAGAGTCACAAGATGTCCAAAGGGTGGCACTCTCTTATCCCAGCACTGTTGGTGACTCCGTGAAAGGCACTGACACAACAAAGTCAAGCCTGCTGAGCAGACAGAGAAGGGGAGAGGAGAGGCTCCCAGCACTGAAGCAGCTCACCACCCACGGCAGTGGAAAACCTTGTTCTTCCTAGAGCCCCAAGCTGCACACTAGGCTCCTGTGAAAGGGACTGCGGTGTGTTGTGGAGACAATCTTCTTCTGTCATACATTCATAGTACTAACCTTTACTGAATTCCTTCTATTTTTGGAATTGAATCCCTTGAATTTCAAATGTTCATTTGCCTTTGTTGTTGTTGTTGTTGTTGTTGCTATTATTTCTAAATGCCACATATTTCCAACATTTTATTGTTAATGTGATGCTTGTAGATCATTGCCAAGCAAACAGAGGCAAGTGAATAGCATAAATTGCTTTCCTATTTAAAGGATTCAATGTTTTTCACTCTGAAGCTATTGAGACCAACTATTACAAATCTCAGATCATACTGTTGTCATAGCTGATGTAAACATGGTTTTGTTGAAGGCATATCAGAGGAAATATAGAGCTGTTTGCAGCTGCAAATGACAAAAAAAATCACAGCAACTAAAAATATTTCTGTTAATGGTTTTTTTAGCCTTTGATATTCAGACAAATTTGTTTCTACCCATGGACTAAGGATTCTAGCTAGCAGATTATTTGATTGCATGAAATAGCACTAAAATATAATAACACTGAGCTCAGTAATGCAGAAATCCTGGCTACAACTGCCATTTCAGGCACCTGACCGGAGTGTTTGCCACCTTGATCCACAGCTGCTATGCTCTGACAGTTCAGCAAGTGGGACTGCACCACTTACCACAGCTCGTGGGAATGGAGATATCCAAAGGACCTGCTTCACTACAGCTAAGGACACAAGCAAACAGCACTGGGGTCCCGCAAAATTGTAGCAGCAATTGCTTTCTATTAAAGTTATTTCCATCATCACCCTTCCTGCAGTTTCATTTTGGGAGAAAGTGTCCAGTAGTGAATTTCTGATTTCACAGTCTTCCATCGGGTTAGGAGGAGCAGGAGCTAAACTTCAACCTTCAAGAACAAGAGGATGGAAAAGGATCAGAAAGGTCTTGGTTGGCAACAAAATCCAGATTTGTCATAAATAATTATAGCTATTAATAATACTAAGATTTTGCAGAAGTATGAAGACCACTCAGGACTTTTATAAGCTTTTAAGTATAAGAAACCACATATATATAAGAGAAATGTTTATTCTGCATCTTCATCTGACAGAGATTTTCCCTAAACATCTAGTTACAATTGTGGAAGAGGATCCTGAACCAGTAGAACCTTGTCTCCAATTTAGTTTGGCAAGTTCAAATGGACAATGTTTTCAAACACCAGGAATATCAATATTAGGAAGAAATAAAGAAGAAAACTGGGGGTGGGACGTTGCAGCCACATTTTTCTTGGCAAAGTCATGTTTGCTACTAGAGACCTCAGTTACTGGATTAGTCACATACATTGACAAATGGTGATTGGCGTATTCTCATTTGGTACAGCTAAGTGGAATAAATAATCCTTTTATTTCTTAGGCAAGAAGTTGTAGGATTTTTGTTTGTTTTTAATGGAGCCATAGTAATTATCAGCCTTCAAAATATTTCGGTTTGGGTTTTGTTTTGGTTTTAATAGCTTTCAATCAAACAGTTAATGGACTTCCAGCAGGATAGTAATCCAGGCAGTTTCCCTGAATGAGTGAATTTGAGAAAAAAGGATAAATGCTGTATTCTTGATTCAGTTACTAATAACATTATTGTGCTTCAAGAAGCACATCCACCTGTGCTTCATTGTGATCATTATGTGCCTTTCCTGCTGACAAGTCTCACACAAAGAGATGATGTGACTGCAGCTTTTCAGTCTAGCCTGCATGCTTCTTAAAGTTGCTCTTTTTTTCCTTTAATTTTAGGTTCTGAACAATTATAATGAAGGATATTTTTTTTTTTAGTCTGTTTCTATTTCTAGTTCTTCTGCTGTCAGTCTGATGAGTTAATTGATATTCACCCACGCAGCATTTAAAGAGTAGAAACAATCAGAATTTACCAGCAGAAATCATGAAAATGAGGTATCTCCATGACGTAGTAGTGTGCATTTTAGCCCTTGTGTTTCATGGATATTGAACTCCGCCTGGTCCATACAGAATGCCTCTCTTGTATTATTGCTGCTCATCCGCGATGATGGTGTGGTCAGTTTGATTATTCCACTTTATTTCTAGGTCCTCCTGGTCCCCCAGGGGTTGTAATAGTGGAGGAAATTACAGACACCACAGCAACACTCTCCTGGAGTCCTGGGGCAGACAATCACAGCCCTATCTCCCTCTACAACCTGCAAGCACGCAGTCCATTTTCTCTTGGCTGGCAGACCGTAAAAACAGGTGAGAAAAACTTTCAAACAGCACAAGTAGACTGTTCAATACTCCTGTTCATCACAATAATAACCACTGGCAACTGCAGGAACAGATACTCTTAAGAGAACAATGATAAATTAAAAACACTGATTATTTTCTTTTCCTTTTTTCATTCCCTTCACGTTACTTAGCAACAGCTCTGAAAGGACAGCACAAAGACACCTGCTATGATGCGTCTTTGAATAAACAGAACGCTCTCCCTTATATCCTTCAATCTGTGTCTTTTCAGGGGTACCACAGTGCCAAAAACCTAGCTGTGATCTTTGACATATTAGGTCTTTGATGTCTATCGTTTTGAATGGCCATATTGTGTCACAAAGTCCATTTGCCATTGACAAAGTGCACATGAGCTTCAGATTCCTGAGTGACCTACACATTTCTTTACCCTCTGCAGTTCCAGATGTGATAAGTGGTGACATGGAGTCTGCTATGGCTGTTGAACTGAACCCTTGGGTGGAGTATGAGTTCAGAGTTGTAGCAACCAACAAAATTGGGACTGGAGACCCAAGTGCACCATCACGAGTGATCAGAACCAATGAAGCAGGTAAGAAGAGGATTAAATGTTATTTTTCCAGGACTACCAGAAACATGAACTATTTCAAAATAATAATAGAATTATTCTTCTCCCTGGTACGCATCTGTGTGTTCAGTCATCACTGTTCCAGTGATGACTATTCTTTGCAATAGGGACCCAGTTTCTTTTAATTACAGGAACATTGTTTAATTTACAGAAATTTCAAATAAACCCATTCCCTGCTGTCTTACTCCATCCAGTCTGCCTTACTCTTCAACTTACATGTAAGCCATTCTGCCTGCCCTCTGGCAGGTTTCCACTGTTCTTCGATTGCAGCCTGCTTCTCAGTCTCTTCACACAACTGTTCCCAAGCAGCTTCTCCCCTCTTATTCTTCATAACTTTCTTCTTGAAGGTGTACAGAAATTTTTTTCAGCAAGACAGGGAAGCCATGGGAAGATGCTTAATTTTAAATACCTTGTGCTCTAAAGTGTTTCTTTGTCATGCACATTCTACCATGAACTGTTAGTGTATTTAAAGAAATTTCATTATATTTCTGACTAGATGGTACTATGGGAGCCCAGGAAAAATGTTCTATATCCTATCTGGGTCTCTTGAAAATTGCAGTGGTCTTGGCAAGTTTGGAATCATTGACAGTAATTTGGGCAGAATGAAGGGAGATAAAGAAGGACTGAGAATCAGAAATGTAACTAGGCAGCTAGAGAGACACATTCTAAGAAGCAGAAGGAGATAAGAGATAAGGTTTGAACAAAGCCTCAGAAGAGAACTGCATCTCAGAACGTTTTCCCATTATTCTTCATTCATCTTTGTTATTTAGGAGGCCTAGAGAGTTTTGATTTCATTTTGATGTTTCTTCAGCTAAATAATTTGTAAGTAAGTAGTTTATTAATCATACAGAATATATTCAAAGATTCCACTTGAATTTGAAAGTATAACTCATCTTGTAGTTGTAAATATTCCGAACGGATACAGCAGTTGTGTTGCACTCTGTCTTCTCATTAAGGGAGATTATAAGAATTACAAGTGGCAATGCCAAAATGTGTCTGCTTCTCTCACGCTGAAATAAAATTCTTATCTTTTAAGATATGTTAATCTTGTGCCTCAGCTCCATAGTTCACTGGTCTGTCTATACATCACCCATAAACATTCACAGCAGAACATTCACCTGATTTTCTTAGACAAAACCACAGAATCAACTGGGGCTGGAGGTGTTCTCGGAAGGTTTCTATTCCAGCCTCCTGCTCAAAGCTGGGTAAACTGGATTCACAAGTTGCTCAGGACTTTGTTCAATTGAGTCTTCGAAACCTTCAAGGAGAGAGATTGAACATCCTCTCTGCTCAACCTGTGCCAGCAGCTAACTAATCTCATTGTGATTTTTCTTTCAATATATCCAACCACAACTCCCCGTTTCAGCTTATGACCACTGTCTCTTGCCCTCCCACCCTGCACCACTAAGAGCCTATGTCTGTCTCCTCAAGGACCTCCCCATAGGCACTGTGGGCTGCTGTTAGTTTCCCCCAAAGCCATCTCTGCTCCAGGCTGAACAAGCCTAGCTCTCCCAGACTCTCCTAACAGGGCAAGTGCTCCGGCCCCATCATGCCAATGGTCTCCCCTGAACTTGCTCTAGTTGATCAATGTCTTTCTTATTGTGGCACCCAAAATTGGATTAACTATTTCAGATGAAGTCTAACAAACCTATCTTTAGTTGTAATAAAACATTTTTTTCTGCTTTAAATAACTGTGTAGTTGTCAGCTGATATTAATCTTCACTGTGCAAATACAGAACTGCACCAAAGTGATTTGATTCCCCTCCACACATGTGGAAGGAAGCTCTTTTCCAACTCTCCCCCTCATCTTCTGCAAGCTCCCCACAGTGTGAAACTCAGTAACTTTATATCAGAAGCTTCAGATGCTACATAAATTATTCCATTATGAAAATGAGGAAAGAAAAATGAAATAAAACACATGAGCTACTTTCATCTCAAATGATTTTAAAAACCCCAAACTTATCTCACTGCCATTATTCTTTCCTTGATTTTGTACCATATTTCATTGGCAGTGAAAATTATGCTGGACCCAAATGTTTGAGTGACTTCTCTATTTATTCAGGTGTCACTTATCAGAGAGGGCATAAACATTCTGGAAAAAGTTTATCCTGAAATAGGTTGCAGTCCCAAGAATATGTTCTTTCAGGTTTATGAATATGTTCACTGGTTTTGAAAGGTTGGTTCAGGATTTTAATTGATGAGATTTATTTAAGCTGTGAAAGAATGTTTTTCTCATAAACAGAAGTTTGAAAATGTAAGATTTCATCTAGCTGTCAATTTTTTTAGGTTGCTCCTTCTTCTATCTCAGCGTTTACTAAACAAAGGCTGTATTTACTAAAACCTATTCCTACAACTCCAGTGAAAGTCTTCTTCATGCACATTAATTTTCAGTATTCCTTTGGAGAACCATAGCAACCTCACCTCTGTACAAATGAATTGATAAATCATAATAATGATCAGTAAAAAAAAAAATAGTTGGAGCAGACATGCAGTGTGCAGTGTATTTTCACATGGTGATTGGTAGTCAGTTCTGAGTAATACTCCACTATTGCTGTCAGAGGAACAAATAGTCTAACTCAAGTAGCAATGATTTGTACTCCAGAACATGGGAGTCCTCCTGATAAACATCACTATATCTGATAATAATGCAGTCCTCCTTGATTAATAAATCTGAAACATATTAGTTCAAATGTGAAAAAAGCCACACTAGATGCCTACTTGTACCTTCAGCTTCCCAGTTTGGAATACCTTTTTGCTATCAGAGTTACAGCTACACAAATGTCATGTTAGAAGTGAGTGTTTTGTAGCACGACATTGAAATCCAGACAGGTGCCAGTAAAACAACTTAACAGCCTTCAGAGCAATTGAAGCTGAATTTCTTTGGTGTGCCTGCTTAACATGGCATGGTACAGCAGAAGTCTGTTGTCATCACTGCAATTTCAAAAGACCTTAAAATTTTGGTTTCTGTTTCAGTTGTGAATAGTTTTGGGGGTTTTATGTGTGATTTTGATTATTTTTTTAATAAGAAAGGTTAATTCAGTCTCATTTCTCTGTTCTATTGAGGGAGTGAAAAGACAGGAGTTATAGTAAGATAATACTTCCCAATTTGTAAGAACCTGCAAAGAGTTGTGAAGTTTTAACAGTAACAAAATGGACTCGACTCTAAACATAGAAAAAAAAAAAAAACCAAAAAAAAACAAAACACCAAAACCGAACCGAAACAAAACAAAAAACTGTTACACATATAATTCTTTGCAAAACACCATGCTGCTTATAACTTTTGTGTCACTCCTGAAATGCCAGAGGCTTCATGTTCTGCTTCACCCAGACAGCCACTGTTTCCTGGTCTACAGATATTCCTAAAGTCCAGAGCCTGTTTAGCTCTGCCCTCTGACACAGCTCTTTCAGTGATTGAATTATCACGCTTGGTATAGTTTTCAGAAGCCAAAGAGACAGGAAAGCTACTAACAGTTTTCTCTGGGTTTCAGGTATGACTTTCCAAATCAGCAGATTAATATCTATCTGAGTGTATTACCCATGGATCTATGCTTTTTCAGAAGCTCCTTATTACTAATCTTTTCTCCGAAAGCTTCAAGTGAAAATCTCTATTAACATGGGCTCCAGTTCTAATATCATAGGTCTCAATTCTTAAAAGACATGTATGTGAAAGGACATGGTATTTCAGGAAGAGCATGGCATCAGCCTCTCTACTCATGACCTAGCAGGGTAACCTGGCTATTTGCAGCGATGTTAGATGTGGCCCCCAGGTGAATACAGTCAGGCTGTCCCTGCACTGGGTAAAACACCAGCGATATTAGCCTCCCAGCAGGGAGAGTGACTGTGGCTCACGCTCAGGTGAGAGCTGAGGCCCGCAAGGCTGAATGATAGCTGTGTAGACAACACACAGAGGCAGCGAACGTGTAATTCTGCTTCCATTATTTTATACTTAAATGGAAATCAGCATCTGTAATTTAATGGCACAAGCTAATTGGACTGGAGACTAAAGTCTTTTTCTCTCCCCACACCTCACTTATTTTATCACTTCTTCCTCAAGATAGTAACAACATTTTATATTAGTCCATTATCTAAAAATACCCACGGAAGCAATACTTGGGATGATGTAAGGAAATCAGCAGAATAATAAACAGGTTTCCACTTGCTTTAATTTTCTAATTAAACTCTAATCTTGTTACTTAGTTCATATTTAGTTAACATGATTGCTTTTCATAGCTACTTTCATTGGAATGGATAATACTGCAATTTTCTGGCACATCTAACTTATAGCCAGCTGCTGCATTTTTGTCAGTTGTAGCCTTGATACATATTTTACAGGTCCACAAGGTGAAAAGAGCCAATAACATGAATTTAAACATGTCTGGCATTCCACTAAGGCAGTCGGGCATCTGAAGCCTGGGGGCAAAGCATCAATTACATTATCTATTCATGGGGAAACATGGGGAGAGAGAAATTGAATAGAATCAAAGTTTAACCTGCTAATCATGCATGCAAACTTGATTTTATGAGGGAACAATGTAATGCACTCTATTAGCAGGAGATTGTACACAGGCTTTCTTTTCAATAAGTCCTTATTTTCCATTAATTCACCCTCATTCTCAGCTAGAATTTTTTCATACCATAAAAAGAGATGCCTCTGTCCCAGGAAAAAAGTTACATGTTTTAGACTGGCTTTGTTTCAGTGTTTGGGGGAGGGGGGGGGGGGTTTTGTGGTGTTGTTTTGTTTGTGACCTTTATAAAGGAAATTTCAGGTTTTCCTATTATCATAACTATTTTTTCCTCTAGAAAAAAAATTTATAATCTCCTGTATCTGTACATTTGGAGATGATTACCTGGGCTAAGACTTTTGTAGAAAATGTGCTTTTCCATAGGGAGAAACAAAAGGAGAAGAGATGTCATGGGTATATTTAGAGCACATAGGCTACTAACACATAATATTGCAGGCTCAAACTAATGTGCTGTATATTGACAAAGAATCCAAATGTGTGTGCTACTAAAAGACATAACAGAAAACGTAAGGAATTGGTTCTCTGATATATATGCCACAGCATTTGGGATTTCAGTCCTGCATGTGGTGATTTGGAGGCTATACAGATTGAGTCCAGCAGCCACGCATGACACTCTTATCACTGAATAAAACTGAATCCTATCTCCTACAAAATCAGAAATATTAAAAGTAAATAAATAATACCAACAGAAATGGACATCCTGAGACCAGTTGGGGCATCCTTGTCTTCCAGTAGTTGAATACAGTGTATAATCTGCTTCTGAAGTGCTGGCACATTTAACATTTCATTCCTGCACAGATGAGATGTGACATGATTTCCTGGGAGGGTGAGAAGTTGAGGGCTGACCTTTCACACAGTGAAAGAGTTTTCATTTAACATCCCTCTGTTTCCCAGATTTGTACTGCAGAAGAGAGAGAGAAGGGTAGGTAGGTATGTAGGTCAGTCGGTAGGTCAGTCAGTCAGTCAATCGATTGATCGATCGATCAATAGAGAAAAACAACTGAGGTGAAAAAAATGCAGAATATGTTGTTTCTTTGGTCCTCACATTAGGAAGTTCCGTCAAGCTGTTGACAAACATTTTTCCCATACCCATTCCCTTACACAGCTAAAAAGGTTTGGTTTTCAAACTCCATCTATATCTTAAAAGATATTAAAAGTTCTAAGAGAAATAAATAGCTGCAACTGTATGTTGAGCAAATATCTTCTTAAGGACTAAAGCCAAATATAATAATTCACCTCCCTAAAAATATAGCAATATCTACCTTTTGTTTAATTTTGATTTAATTGGAAAGATGTTTCAGAATTTATACCAAAACTATCCATGTCAAAAATATCTTCATGAATACAGGATTCAAGCAGAGTAAGAAAGACCTTTTAATTAACATAAGATTTCAGATTTGGGAAAACTAGACTCAATAGCTTATTTAAAAACTCTGTAAATCTGGGCAGCTCACATTAGTATTTCTTACTTTAAGAACAGGTTATTAAGGCTCTTATTTCTATTCATCTTCTCTTTATCTCACATGTTCAGATTGTAAAATTGAAGGATAGGAACTAAATCTTGCTACATATTTCTATAGAAATATTATAATCAATTATAATCTTGACTGCTAATATCTTTATACTGCACAAAAATTAAGACACGTGACAACATAAAGAATCTGTTATTTCTTTTAATAATAAACAGAGCAGAATTAGAACTTAACAAAATGACTCAACATTTCCTTGAACATAAAAGACAAAACAGAAACACTGTAAATGATTAATTTTTTTGATGAAGAATTTTTTCCTGATATCCAATCTAAATCTTCTCACTTTCAATTTAAACCCATTACCCCTTGTCCTGTCACTACAGGCCCCTGTAAAAAGTCCCCCCCAGCTTCCTTGTAGGGTCCCTTCAGGTACTGGAAGGCTGCAATAAGATCTCCCTGAAGCCTTCGCTTCTTCAGGCTGAACAAGCCCAACTCTCTCAGCCTGTCCCCATAGCAGAGGTGCTCCAGCCCTCTGAGCATCTCTGTGGCCTCTGGGCTCACTCCAACCAGTCGATATCCTTCTTATGTTGGGGGCCCCAGAGTTGGACGCTGAACTGCAGGTGGGG
The DNA here is from genome assembly GCA_027574665.1 of Rhynochetos jubatus. Lineage (NCBI taxonomy): Eukaryota > Metazoa > Chordata > Aves > Eurypygiformes > Rhynochetidae > Rhynochetos > Rhynochetos jubatus. The sequence continues at coordinate 121,068,867 of CM050649.1, read as the reverse complement.
TCTCACGAGAGCAGAGTAGAGGGGGAGAATCCCCTCCCTCGACCTGCTGGCCACGCTCCTCTGGATACAGCCCAGGATATGGTTGGGTTACTAGGCTCCCAGTGTACTTGGGAGTCCCCCCACTTTGGAGGGCAACTTTTTAAAATGGCTTGTAGTGACAGGACAAGGGGTAACGGGTTTAAATTGAAAGCAGGGAGATTTAGTTTACATATCAGGAAGAAATTCTTCCCAGACAGGGTGGTGAGGCACAGGAACAGGTTGCCCAGAGAAGCTGTGGATGCCCCATCCCTGGAAGTGTTCAAGGCCAGGCTGGATGAGGCTTTGAGCAACCAGGTCTAGTGGACGGTGTCCCTGCCCATGGCAGGAGGGTTGGAACTAAATGATCTTTAAGGTCCCTTCCAACCCAAACCAGTCTATGATGCTATGAATTAAAATACATAGGTGGCATTGTCAGCACTTTTCAGCATCTTATAACCACTGCTCCCATACACAAAGCCCTCAGCAACATCAATCTTGTGCATAAATTTTGTCCTAAACAAAAAATAAAGCTTTTTATGTATATTTAGCTTTTAATTATAAAATACACATGATTTATTAAACCAGTGGCCATGGCTTCATGTATAAGCTTAACCTTTCTATATCAACTTTTCTTCATTTATATTTTAAGCATATTCTACATTCTTCATGTATGCTCTTAGAGAAAATGTTAAAGGTTTTTTTCTTACTCCAATTTAGGGAGGTTGTTTTAGTAGTGTTTAATTTCACTTGTTTTCAGCATATCACAGTACTTCCATGAAAATGGAAAACTCTAAGAAACAAATTCTGCTGTTTCTTTTCACATCAAATTCCTAGTAATTTCAAGATTTCTGTTTGTTTGCCTTAAGTGGAGGTTTCAACATCAACATGTGCCAGCGCACACCTGTTACTGTGACCCACATGTCACCATGTCTTTCAGAACATATTTTTAGTACTATTTGGTTTTTGCATTGCCAAAATGATGTGGAGAAACCTGTCTTTTAACTCCCAACCTTACCTGTAGCTGAAGAAATGAAAAGAAGAGCTGTCCTGATCCCAAAAAGCTTACAGTCTAAGAATAAATCAGGAGACAAGTGAGAACAGGTAGCTGGCAAAGGGGCTAATGAGAAGGCTTTGATCAGAATTACAGGCATACAAAGTCACATTTTATGATCCTAAGAACCAATTTTAAGCCAAGGAGTGATTCATTTTCCAGTAGGTGACATTCTCTCATCTTCTTGTTGAATGAAACATATTAGCATAGCAAAGAGCTCCTTGCTACTATTTGGGGTGTAGTTATTCAGAAGAAACAATACTGGATTTCTCAGCTTTAATAAACATTAAAGAGGTCCTAATGCCCTTGACCTCCCAGCACATGGATCCTGTATCCAGGAGCTAAGTATAGTCATCATACTTGTGTATTTGATTCAAGTGCATCTCCATGAGTGTCCCTGCTGAGAATTAACAACCTAAAGTTTTGGAAGTCACTAATTGCATGGCAATAAACTCAGTCTATTAGTGAGTATATTAAGATATAACGCTGATACAAAGGTGATGCTGCTGAAAGGGTTACTAATATATAACCTTAATGCCTGGCAAAAAAAAATGTTTTCTTTTAATCGTTTTCTTCACTTAACTGTTACTCATTTCAAATGTCCCACTCTATCTGTGTATACTCTGCTTTGGTGCAGTGCAGAGGAAATTTATTCCTTTGACACATATATTCTTTTAATGGTTATTCATTTGAGAGAGTTTCACTGTGTGAACGTACATTTTAGTTTGGTGCAAAAGAAATTAATCGTCGTGACAGTTTTATTCTTTTAACATTTGTGCATTTAAATAGGGCTTCTATCTGCAAAGCTGTTAACATGAAAACTCTAAAAAGAGGACACTGCAGGTTAAATAAGTCCATCACATGGAATGCTTCAAAGGAGTACAAGACACCATTCTCATCACTAAATTAACCAAGAAATGTCTTAGAAAGGCAAAACAAAAAAGGTGCTAAATAAGGTTTAAATATGTTCCATTAGAGATGACACTGCAATTTTTGCATGTTAATTAACTGGCAGATAATTTTTCATCTACATCTTTTCACCATAAAACATTCATCCCAGTATTGCTCACTGATTGGTTATCTTTTGTTTTGTAGGTTTGTTGGCTTTTTTCTTAATTCAAAGGGAAATTCTCTTTCTGAAAGGGAAATTTTATTAACTTTTTGCCATGTAAAGATTTGGTCAGTTTAAACTAGTTCACATCTCCAGTCAGTTGAATCTAAACAAACCTCTCCATTGTTTAGACCATTCTTTTGAATGGGCTGAACCATGGCAAAGCTCTGCATTCACTGGAAAAGGAGCCTGGACTAGTTCAGAATTAAAAAAAAAAACCACTACACAAATTCTGAAATTTTATGTGAACTTCTCATAAAAAACGCACTTTCATTGAACTTAAGCTGTTAATGATCAACATGGGAAATAGAGGGGACTGTATACATTTATTTAAATGTATTTTTCTTTGTATAGTTCAAAGACACAGTGCTACTCAATAAATAAGCTAAACAGCATGCAATAAGGCCTTAACAGCTAATACCTCACAGCACATTTCTACCAATGACCTAAGTACTTCTGTGAGGAAGAAAAGACACAGTTTATATCTTAGGACATATTTAATCAAATAAAAAATGGAAAGATTACCTGCTCAGAGTAAATAATTTCTAGGCATTAGTGATTTTAAAAGCTTCATTAGAGGCACTAAGTAAGATAAAAATATTACACAATTCCAATGGAACAATTAAGATATTGGAAGTTTTATGATAACCCAATTCACACTGATGATGATATTTATAATTTGTTTTAAAGATATTCATCAGCTGCTCATATGTACTTTTAAAGCCATAATGGTGGTCTCTGTTTTTAAGAACTGTGGGTAGTAACGCTTCCAGAATTTTGCAAGAAATTTTAAGTAGAGTTACTTTAAAAATTTCTGAAAATTTTCTCCCTGGTTCTATTCTATTCTAAAGCATAGAATAATAGATTTTCAAAAACTAAAATATTTTAAATCACTAATGACTGCGAAATACTAGGGATATATTATATATGTCCTAAGATTTTATCTGAAGTCTAGAATGTGTCAGGATCTTGGGTATTTAATTTTGAGTTGTCTATTCAAAAAATACAAATGTTAACAAGATAATTCCTGTTTTATCTCTTAGATTATGTGTACATTAAAATTTTGACCAATCTGCAGAATACATAGTGCTTAAGCAGCCTTTTATTCCAATATTATTTTTCTTCACAGTTTATGCTTTGTTTGAGTTTACCAGCTTGACTGTGAAAATCTCTGAAATGAAAATTGAGAAAATTCTTTACTACAGACTGCTGTGTATGTTATTTCTGTTCTGATTTAACGGACTCATGTCTTCTGCAGCAACATATTACTATGGGGAAAATTTCAATAACTTGGACATTCTGGTTTGTTTGGTTTTTTTTTTTTTTCCTTTTCACTCACAGTTCCAAAGACACCTCCAGCTAATGTAAGTGGCAGAAGTGGAAGGCGACATGAATTAGTAATAGCATGGGAGGTAAGGGACTTTTCTGATTAAAGGTTTTGCTTTATGTTTACTTCTTTGAGGGCAAAGTAAAGAGTGTGTACTGGGGTTTCCTTGCAGCAAATCTTGGCAAGACATGAACATAAAATACTGTTCTTCAAATATGTTCTGAAGTTTCAAAGTAATGTGGCTTTTCATGTGATTTAAGTGGGAGGTATTATGGTGAATCCAACCCACCTAGCACAGCTCCAAAGCTGTGCTAATTCATTAATCTTTTCTTCCTGATCTACTGCTTAGACTGATTTGACTTCTCTGGAACTTCTGTAAATGCTACAGATTAATTAATAACCAGGGGAAGAAACAGATAGCCTTGTAACATTTTTTAAACTTAAATTGAGAAGGATTTGGGTTTTTTTAAGTAATTCATACAAATATAAAACTAAAGACCTGAAGTAGATCTTTATTTTGAGAAGACATTTGCAATGCAAGATAAAACATAGATGAATGACCATGCCAATGGGCAATTGGAGGAGTGGGAGTTGCTTTCTCTGATAACCATAAATAATACAGTAGAACAGATACTTTTCTTGAGATGTTTTCAAAACTTCTAGATTCATCATTAAGAGTTTCAGATTCAGAAGAAATACATATATATACGTATAACACCAAGAAAAATTCCATCCAATAAAGACATGAGGTTTTAATGAAAAACGTCTTAGCCTAGCCAACTTTAGGAGAGATTCAGTTGGTAAAAGCCATACAGAATTCTTAGTAACTGCTTAAAATGGCAAATTTTAGGATATCTAAAGAGGCTATCTTCTCTTGGCATGTTCATCTTCTCCAGTGTCAGCTATCTGAGACACCTGAGACACTTGATTTCTGTTTGCTTTTAACTGTCAAACTATAAACAGCAGCATCTCTTGTGAGAGAATTTGCTGAATCCAAAACAAGACTATTAGGTGGCTAGAACTGTATCTAATGTAAACTGGTCTAAACCTAGTCCCTAATATGATATATTAATATGTAGTATTCACATTAAGTGTGTGTATAGTGTTCCCCAGGGACCTGGTGTGAGGGACTACTGAAGTGTGTTATATCTCTCTCCTGTCAACAGTCAAAGTCTTCTTCCAAAAGAAACCAGAGACCCGTGTGTGTCTCATCCTGCAGTACAGATAAAACAAACAGTAAAGAATTAGCAAGTGCCATAGATAACTTTCAGTGTACATTAAATTTTTTTTCCTCAAAAGACAGCTGATGCTTCTTCAGTTATAGTTAAGGAATGCAAACCACCATCAAGGCAGAAGGTGTCAATCATTCCCCCTTGTTTCTGATTAACTCATATCCATCAACACCCAGTGCTGCTGTTCTTGATGTTAACACTTGCAGCACACTAGTTTCACATGCCTCTTAAACTGCATAAAGTCATTTATGCAATTAAGTTTACAAAAACATGGCATTTCATCTGAGTTGAATATAAATTCTGAAGTGGGAATATTGACATTTTTAATTGTTTGAAAGATTTCTACTATTTCTAGTTATAATCAGTCTCTTCAAGAAATGGTAAAAAGATATAACAAAACACAGAGAAACGTCATTAATACTAAGTGTTGAGATTTCTGCTACAGAACTAATCCTAACATATTGGATAACACTCCAAATCACTGCAGACTACTGTGTTGTCTGGTTTAACCACTGAATTTCCATAAGGCTCGACCACAGTGCAAATTCATATAGCTCTAGAACAGTCAATCTGTGTTTCTCCAGGATCCAAAAAAGTCTTACAAAGCAATAGGAATTCAACAAAGTACTTCAAAATCTGAAGAGATGCTGAGATGGTATATGGATCTCTGGGAATTCAGGAAAAGACTAAGCTACCTGGGCTTCTGAATTATATTCAGCAGGTTCTAACAAAATGTTACTCACACAACATTAATTCACAGACTGTGTCTTTAACATTTGCAGTGAAATCCAAGGGTTCTTCTACTTCTCTTGTATTTCTGGTTGGTTTTTTTGGAGTGTCTACTTCCAACTCCGTAACTATTGCAGAGAATTGCAAGGGTCCTCCTTTCCAACTTGAATTACTCTATTACAAAGTCTATCTTGTTTCATCCTCCACTGCCTTTGAAGTCATGATTTTTTTTTATATTTTTTTATGCAGAGTGCACAGCTTCAGAAGGATGGGTAGAAAAATGGTAGAAAATGGTGTCTGCAAGTGATGTGCTTGTTGATGAAACATTCACTTGCAATGTGGAAGGGAGAGGATTTGGTGACACCAGTGCCCCTGCTCTGATTCATATGTCCATTAACTGCAGATGTAAGATGGGCACTCCAAGGGAGGGAGCTTAGACACCCTTTTTTATGCATTACCCGTTGGCCTAATATGCTGAGAGCTGTTAAACATAACCTAATTCCTAAACTACTCCATTGACTTTATAAGAAATATAGGCAGTAAATTAACATGAAAAAAACCATTCCTTGAGCTGGACACATAAGATTTAGCTTTTGCAGTGCTCAGTCTCTCAACAGATAAATCCCTTTGCTGACTGACTGCTTATGGCAGATGCGTCCCAGTTTAAGTGGCTAATTTCACAGATGCTCTGACAAGAAAAAAGCAACTGAGATTTTTTTTTCCACCAAGAAACAGTTTGAGAGTTAGAACTAGATTTATCACATTATTTCCTAAATCTCAAATAGAAACTGAGACTTTAATCCCGAAGACTTGACACCCCATTTGGATTCCAGAATTAGACAGGTGGGCAGCTAAAACCCAGGAGTGCCACAGTAGTGTCATTCACATCGTATCTTAGGAGCCCTTAACAATATGTTGCTGTGCATTTTTAACGAGTTCACTGGAAGGGACTATTCCTCTAATAGACTGGTGGTTAAAGCATTAGTCACAAAGTGGGTGATAAAGAAGTCTTTCTGAGCCCAAGAGTTTATTCCATCCTAGGACAATGACCTAACCATGGTGATTAGGTAAAGAAACTTAAAAGGTTCCTCTTCAGAAGCAATTGTCCCTATATGTTCCTATGCATGGTAAAAAAACCCTCCTACAATACAACTGGAAGGGATGACCCTCACACAAGAAGCCAGATTATGGTCATCCGCTGAATGACTGCTTTCTAAATTAGTAAAACCATGTATGATGATTAACTGAACTTTATTTTTTAGCCGGTGTCAGAAGAGTTTCAGAATGGAGAAGGATTTGGATATATTGTAGCCTTCAGACCCAATGGAACACGTGGCTGGAAGGAAAAAATGGTCACATCTTCAGATGCCTCAAAATTCATCTACAGAGATGAAAGTGTGCCACCTCTGACCCCTTTTGAGGTGAAAGTTGGGGTTTACAACAACAAAGGAGATGGTCCCTTCAGTCCGATTGTGGTCATCTGCTCAGCTGAAGGAGGTCAGGTCAACAAAGTTAACCCATATATTAAGAACTGTATTAAGCTATTTTTATATAATGTGTCCGTGCTTTTTCAATCTTAAGTTTCAAAGTTATTTGCAGGAGTGCTAAGCAACATTAAATATGTTTTGCAGAGAAGGAGGTGAAGTAGCCAAGGTTATCCAGAAAGCAAGTGACTAAGTTTAGGAAAAGACTTCAAGCCACATCAGTCCTAAACAAAAGGTCTCTTTTAATGAAGGTTAATCCCTAATATAAAATCTGAAGTCTTAACTTTAAGCTGGGCTGCCCTAACAATAAGTAAAGAAGGTCTGATCTTTTCTAATGGTTCTGAGGTTCATGATATTTTATTTTTCTGAGCTAATCAGTCAACAGCTAAAAGACTAAATAAATCCACTTATGAATATTCATTTCCCAGTTAATGGATAACAAAAGTGTATAGAATGCAATGTTGTTCTTATTATTTTTTCTATTATTTTCTCTTTTTTTCAGTTTATTGCAAAATCTCTTTATTTATGTTAATGTCCCAATAGTCAATGTGAATTATATGAATAGATCAACAGAACAAATGAAAAGTATTTCTGGAAAATTGTTATCAACTTGTTGTAACTCTCAACAGTATTGTGTGAAAGACTAATTTGTACTAGTAAAATAAGTTGTTCTATATTCCAGTGTATCAAAATTTTCGTACACACAAAAGGTAAGTAAATGTTATCTACAGGAATATTTTGAGAAGCTGCATAACTGGAAGTCATATACATCAGTTCTTCTTTACTATACGATCTTTAAGTTATCCCACTATCTCCTGTTAAGAGAATAAAATAAGTACAGTCCTACTACAGATGGGAAGATTTTCATGCTGTCTCTACAAAAATGTAGTGTGAAGATAATAGTATTTCATCTGAAGCTGAAAAACATTAAATGTTATTCTATATTAGCACACACTAATATGTAATTTTGGAGCCATGATGTAGCAGACATTATCTACTATTTTCTCACAGTAATTATAGGGGTTGGAAATGCTGGTTTTGCTAAAAGCAGTTCTAGTAATTTGTATTCCACTGTTTGGGTCAACATTACCAAGTATTCATATATTTATTAAAACAATTACATTTTTAAAAGTAAAAATTGCCCAGTACAACTTGGACATTTTTACAGTTAACTTCCATGTTCCTCAATGGAAAACGATATTGTGAGACTTTATTATTTAACAATTTCATACTCTAATCAGAGAGTTCAATAAAAATAGAGTTCCTCAAGGGAAGGGAGGCAAAACCTTAATGGATTTTTTTTTTTTTTTAATAGCAAAAGCTATTTTAACAAAAAGCTGAGTGCTGAAATGTAATAAGTAGTCATTTGCTTGTTATTTGGACAAGACTGGAAATGGAATAATCCGCAATATATGAATCAAGTTTTCTAACATTTCTTTTAAAATAAATATGAACTTTACAAATGCTCTGAATAGAAGTAATAAAAATAATTTTCTCTGCTCCCATTGACTATCTCTAGAAACCAACTTTTCTGATTATAATTCAGTTACTTGAAAGTACCTACCCATCACAGCTTTGATAATTCAGTCTCTGTATCATAGAATCATAGAATAGTTTGGGCTGGCAGGGACCTTGAAGATCATCTAGTTACAACTCCCCTGCCATGGGCAGGGACACCCTCCACTAGACCAGGTTGCTCAAAGCCTCATCCAGCCTGGCCTTGAACACTTCCAGGGATGGGGTATCCACAGCTTCTATGAGCAACCTGTTCCAGTGCCTCACCACTCTCACAGTGAAAAATCTTTTCCTGATATCTAATCTTAATCTCCCCTCGTTCAATTTAAACGTGTTACACATTGTCCTGTCACTACAGGCCCTTGTAAAAAGTCCCCCTTCATCTTTCTTGTCAGCCCCTTCAGCTACTGGAAGGGTGAAATAAGGTCTCCCTGGAGCCTTCTCTTCTCCTGCGTGAACAAGCCCAGTTCTCTGTACATTAGACTTTCCTTTGGTAAAAGGAATTCTATAAAGCTAAATACTTCATAAAACTTATATTTGAGGAAAGAACATGGGATATTTTGACAATATAGTGCAAAATGAAGTTATTAAAAACTTTTATCTGGAAAAAACCTTGGTGATATACTGAAAATTTAAAGGAAGAGCAAAACAGTTTATTGCAGCTCAGTTCTTGGCAATATGGAGACTGAGACCAATAAACATTTTAGCTTGCTATGAAAAAAGGGGGAACTGGTTTTCAAAGAGGCATGGACTTTCACACTTCAGGAGCTAAACAACTGAAGGCACATTTTCTCAAGGATTTCTACTGAAGAGGAGATATTAAATACAGATTGACAGTACAATATATTATGATCCTAGGGCTGATGCAGCAAAACCTTAAATTAGTTGCTTTTCACCACACACTGCTCTGCAAATATCTAGTAGAATAAAGGCCTAAGATAAAAGTATTAAAAGTTAAGGGAATTTGTGTTTCATATTTAAAGGTTTCCCACATTACAAATGGATCTACAATTGTTTACTGGCATAAGAGACTTGTCTAAGAAAGTCTAAATTCTGTTGCCTGTGCTAAGCACACGGGAGAAAAGAAAAGTTTGCATAGGACAGGTTCTGGACAAGGAAGAAATTTCTCATTTATTAAGAATAAATGCGTCTCTCTTCTGTATGATTGTGACTGCATAATGCGTGCTCTCTGATCTACATCCAGAGGCCATTTCGAGGGGCTCTGAATTGAGCCTAAGCAAGTAGCCTGGCAGGAAGTATTAACCTGTTCCCCTCTGTGAACACAACTGGCTGCTCTTTGATTACATAAAATGTCTCTGACTGAGGCAGAATGCTTAAAAAATTACCTTCCAATGAGTAAAGAATCTCAGAAAGCATGAGAAGCACTGTCATGGTTTAATTCCAGCTAGCAAAATACCCTGAAGCCACTCTCACAAATCCCCCCTCGCCTCCTCCAGTGGAGGGGAAGAATTGAAGGAAAAAGAAATAAGGAAGCTCGTAAAATTGAGATAAGAACTATTTACTAATTAAAACTAAATTAATATATACAAATACTACCAATAATAAATAATTAAAATAATAGAAAATAAAACATATGATACAATTATGATACAGTTGCTCATCACCCACTGACCAGTGCACAACCAGTTGCTAAGTGAGAGTCAGAGCCAGACAGCCCAAGAGCCGTAGCCCAAGAGCCGTAGCCCAAGAGCGATCTCAGCCCGAGAGCCACAGCTCGAGGGTCAGAGCCTGAGAGCTGTAGCAGCAGATTCCAAGTGAACCCTATCAGCAATAGCACAGCTGGGAACACTAAACAACCCACCATTTCCCTCAGGAACAAGCCATCACAGGAGTTAGCAAAGCAGCTAATGCAGGAGTCAGAGGGAGTGCTAGCAAGTGTAAGGGAGTAAAGGAGCAAGAGAGTAAGAGAGAGTAATGGCTCCCAGCCCCCCTCCTCACCCAAGCCCCGAGCATGATGTACTATGGAATGCAATACTTCCTTGGTCAGTTTGGGTCAGCTGTCTGAACTGTGTGTCCCCTACGCTGGCTGCAGTGAGACAGTGAGAGCTGGGAATGCAGCTGCAGTGTCAGAAGCAGATAAAGACCTTGAATTCAGTGCAGGCACTCCCCAGAGCCAGCTCAGACCTTATCAGGGCTGCTCTCTGCATCCAGGAATACAGCTCTCTAGCAGCCAGTTAAAAAGAGTTAACTCTTTCCTCACTGAACCCAACACAAGGAGTGAGTGCTTTTTCATAAGTAAATAGAGGGGATAATCATTTTATGTCTATCTCTGAGTCAGATATTTAGAAGATAATATTGTACCAATGGTTCCTGAGGGATCAATGATGGTCATAACCCAGAGCTGAAGTGGGGAAAAAGCCTGACCGTTTATAGATGTTTCATGACATTTCTTCTCCTGCACTGGCTTTTTGATTTCATGGGCAACATCACCAGGACACAGCTCATGGGAGAGACTATACAGGACCTAAAGATGCAGATGAATGTAATGGAGGAATAGAGAAAAGAATGGAGAATCAGATAAAAAGGTTGTACAAAACTGTCTGGATAACCCAGGAGGGAAAAAATCAAATGCGACTCTCTGGAAAAGATGTCTTGATGAAGCAGAAACGTGTGAAGGAGTTGCCTTTCCTGGAGACAATAAGAAAGGAAGAATGCAAACAGTCAATGAGAGAAGAAGTAAAAGAGACATCAGATGTTTTAATGAAGTAAAAGAGATGATGAGATTCAGGGATTCGTTCTGAAGAAGGAATCAGGATGATACACAGAAGATGCAGCATAGAAAAAAGTTGCAAAATTATCTTCAGTAAGAAGGCAGGTCAGAAGGACAGAATAGACTTTTTCCAGCACCAGGGAAAGACAAGCCTGAACATTTCAGAAAGGAACCCTTTAATAAGAGGAACCATTTAATAATCTATATATTCTTTGGATATTTTTGTCAATGACTACATTCCGCTTAAATACTGAGGGTCTAAGAATGCCAGGACTGGTACTTTCAGTATCAGGGAAAAGATATTCAATGTCTACGTGTGGGTTTAATTCACTGGAAGAGGAAAACTGGGAAAATCAGAAATATAGCAATGGAGAAGGAAACATGAAAGTGTAAAGGTACAATTGCAAGAAGATGGAAAAGGCTGTACTGATAAGAGTGATTGTCAGGTAGGCTTGCTTTAGCAAGCATGACTAGACAAAGTATGAGCTACATAGGAAAGGCAAACTAAAAGTAAAAATGATTGGATGTCACAACATGCTGTTGATGTGATAACATAACAGGAAATACAAAACCAGTGTTTGGATAATACAGAATATCCTTGGGTTCCATGTCATTGTGGAAAAGGGCAATTAAAGAAAATGGGAGTCAAAATAGAGGATAGTTGCTGATGGCCGTGATAAATCTGGATGTTGAGAAAGACCATTCTAATTTTAGATAAATATTACAAGATACTTATATTTATGAGAATTTAACTACTCAGTGTAGTTTGGATAGTAAATACAACTAATGACCTTGTGTTCCAGCTGTGCTAATTAGCAGATACTTTATCCAGTACTGACTAACTGAAAAGAAACAATGGTACTATAGTCTGGTTTTAACAAATAATTAAGACACTATAGAAAAGTTGATCATAACAAGTCTGGTTTTAACAAATAATTAAGACACTATAGAAAAGCTGATCATAACAAATAACAGTAAAACAAGTCATTATTAAATAGCAGGAAATTATTTAATAAACTGGAATTAACAGTTGTGACTAGAAACAAAAGTGTTTTGGAATGTCTCTGAGTCAAAGGTGTAAAGTCTACCTGAACTTTATACTACAAGAAAGGGTACATTTTTAAGGCATTACATTACATCTGAGGATCTAGAGCTGTACCCAAGATATACAGAATAAGTAAAAAGTATACTTAATAAAATCCAAATAGTGAAAGGCATAAGAATAACACAAGTATTTCTAAAAGTTAAGGTGGAAAAAGACTTTTTAAAAGTTAGGAAAGTATATAAAGTAGCAAAAAAATATGAAGTAAATAAGATATCGATACTAAAAACCGTCAAGGACTGGACAACAATAATTAGAGAATTTATAATTTATTTTCAATAAATAACATGATAAAGACAGGATAGCTACTAAGAATGTGAAAGTCTGCAAATGTTTACATAGTAGTGAAAACTTTAGGTATTACCAAGTGCTCAGAAATTCAACCCTTTCCAGTTTAAACAGTGCAGAATTTGCTGTTCATATGTACTAGCTCAAATGTACAGTCTGGTGTCTTGTCTCCTTGTCCCTGTTTAGTTTACAAGTTTAGACACAGCCTATCAGCACAAGAGTAAATACAAATTAGAAATGTAGTATAGACGTAGGTGAGAATATAAAAGGACATAGAAATAAACTTGTGGAACTAAGAGGGCATCCAACTGGTTTGAATTATAAAGGATTCTTTTAATGATTACCACAATGGGCAGAACTATTTCTGTTAGTTGCACTATCTATCTTATCCTTCAGGCACCTGACAAGATTATCTTCAGAACAACTTCAAGTTCTATAATTCTGAAAAACAGTGTAGTGAATACTACTAAAAACTTCTAGATATGAAAAGAAAAAAGAGCCCTGAACAATACAAGGTAAAGCCTGAAGACTTTCAGTCTTGCTGTTTAAAACCTTCTGAGGAATCCCAGATGCACTTCTGTAATACATACAAGATGTAATGATACTGCTACAGCTTTTGTTCTTGCTTTGTATGGATTTGTACCAATTCATTGAGCCAAGGGAGAGCCAAAGCTCTCAGTTATCTGAAAGACAGGGACGCATAACAACCTTTGCAATTTTATTACGTCATAACTTTAAATTTTACATCAGGCCAGCCTGTGAATGTTGTGATAATAAACAAGACACTGTAGAGTGAAGGATTGTTCTGGTTTCTGTTTCTTATTTCTACTTTCTGCCAGCTGATCCAGCTGGATTAGATCTGCAAAAGTTCAGCTAGAGCTGTCTCCACTGAATTTTAAAGAACAAAATCACAATCCTGACCTGTGAGAGTTTATTAAGTATTCCTTTGATTAATGCCACTAGCGCCCATGGGAAGTCAGATGTGCAATCAATATAATAGACACATCCCCTCCTCACATGCTGAAGATAACTCCGGCTGCCATGTCACTTGGTTGAAGTGAATCATTTATATTCATGAAGATGGCAACCCTGCTCTGAACCTTTAATCTAGCAAAGCTTGAATTTTATCAGTCAACTTGTCTGACTTCTTGCATGCTAAGGTGAGCGAACTGTCTGTAGGTAACATGTAGGCAAAACATAAGGCAGTTCCTTATTCCCACATGACACTCCACTGTGTCATGAATCCAGGTTGTTCCATGGAGAAGGGAGAGCTGTAGCAGGATGTACACTGTGAGCAAGTGTGCATTACACGAGTAGGCTTCAGCTATTTCCATCAAGACAGCAAATGCTACCACTTTCTCTACCTACAGGCTGACACAAGAGGGACAACTCCTCATGATTTTCCTTCTGATAGATCTCTTTGGGAATTTAGGTTAGATATCAGGAAAAAATTCTTCACTGAGAAGGTGATGAAGCACTGGAACAGGTTGCCCAGAGAAGCTGTGGATGCCCCATTCCTGGAAGCGTTCAAGGCCAGGCTGGAGGAGGGTGTCCCTGCCCATGGCAGGGGGGTTGGAACTAGATGGTCTTTAAGGTCCCTTCCAACCCAAACCATTCTACGATTCTATGATTTTTCCACAGAAATGAATTATCATAGTAAAGGGTCCTGGCTGAAGTCCCAAAATCTCAATTATGTGGAACTGTTTGGAGTCATAATGCAATTACCCAAGTTGAGGTTCTTAGTTTCAAATGAGAGCTCAGGTTTTGAATTAGGGAAGTGTGTAAAAATCCTTGCTGGAGTCAAAATGAGAAGTGAATGGATATTGAGTGGTTGGATGAGGTGTCCAGACTGACGCTCTGTTCTGCTGGAGAGTTAAAGCAACATAAACATGAATGGCCTCTTGGACCTGTTTTTTAATAAGTTACATCATGTGGAAATCTTTAAGGATGAATATTTAAGAAAAACACATCAGTTTTCTGTCATAACGAGGGAAAACACAATGAGTGCTAGGAATTAATTCTTCTTTCTCTTACTTGCCAGTATCAAAATTCAGGATCCCCTCTCTAAACGTCAGATCAATGCAATTAGTGCAATTCCTTGTCCTGCTTTATTATAACCATTCCAAAGACCTACAAATTGAACATGTTTCCTTAAAGTGTGATTGCAGCACATGGAAAGACAGTGTTTCATGGACATTGCACACAGCCTTTTGAGAACTTGCCATGCTGCATCTTTAATTCAATCAGGGAATATTAAAGGGTCCATTAATTACATTAGTCTTTTTTTTTTTTTTTCATCAGTATGACCTCAGGCAGACACCAATAGGTTTAGCATAATAACAAGATATTAGAAAAGAATATGATTATAAGATCAGTGGCCATTATAGAAAAACCTAATGAACCTGTCAAATTTATCATTAGTTTTAGACACACAGAATAAAGCATGACATTGGAGTGAACCACGGACTGTATTATGTCACCAGAAATTATACGGTCTACATCTTATCTGAATCAATAAAAAATGCTATTTAGTCTCCAAAAACTTTCATAAAGTCATAATATACTTTATTCCTAAATATATCATTTCTGGGTTTTGCTGAACATGTACGTTTTCAATGTCTAATATCAGTGAAACTGCAGTGAATTATTTCTGGATATGTAAGAAATGCATTTTCTTCACATAAAAAATACAAACTATTTCTATTCCATTTGTTGAAAACAATTTTTTAAAATATCAGAAAATGTTCTGTGTTTCTATTCTGGGCAATGCATAAACCACCCTAGTGAATGCTATGAAGAGAAAATGATTTCTACATTTATAGAAAGTGCAAAAGCTGCCAACCAACATTTTGTGTACATCTCGAATTATTTATCCCACTGCAATCTTTCCTGACAACAAGGTAATTGCTTCAATAATACAAAACTAGAAAACAGCTTTTGCCACAGAAATCTTAGTAGTACATAAAACAGAAAGCAGGGTATAACTATTGAACAGAAAATCATATTATGAGGAATATATTTCTTCATAGCACAATTCTTTCACTATTGAATTCAAAAGATCATTTCACTTATTCCTGCAGATATTTTCTTTTATTCTTTGTTACTGGAAAAGTTCCATATATATTTTATACATACTAATTCTATATTTTATAAATATAATATAAAATAATATGTAAAATATTATATATAAAAATATGATGTGTACTATATGTTAGTATATAATATATATTAGTGGTACTCATTGTGGACAAACACCATTTTGCATCACACCAGAAATGCTTCTTTTCTTTAGAAGTGTAGAAAAAAGAAGATCAAAAAGAGCAGCAAACATTAAATATCTGACATCAAAAAGCATGAAAAATTTGTACAAGCCATGGTAAAGAAAAAGTGTAGGGAAGCAGTGCCAGAACAATGCCTGTGCTATGATCAGAGAAAGGAGGGTAGATAATGAGTCAAGAGTGATAGTGGGCGTCTTACTAAGGCAGTTTGATCACTAAGAAAAATGTATCATTTTAATTCAGGCTATTCCATAAGGAAATGCCTTTTCTGTAACCCTGTTAAATGAGTCTCAAAAAAACGAGATTTTTTTAGAAAGCTCTTTGATACGCCTCCCTGTGACATAAAAGCCAAGACCTCTGCCTGCCCTTCAAGTGCAGATCAACCCGTTAGAAATGTAATGAGGAATAGTAGGACAAGGAAGAAACTGCAGGGTCTGCGACTGCAGGGGAATGTGAATTCACCTTTTTATTGAGCAGGTGAACTACACCAGAATGGTGGAGAAATGCCGCCAGTGTTTGCTTCACTGTCTGTGTTCAGGCCTTGTCTCCACAGCTTGTCTCAAGCAAGTTTTCAGTAATATTTAGGTATCAAAGCAAATGATCTGAAAGATTTCCTTAACTCATGTCTCAGTTTGATATGTGACAGTTTTTTGACACTCTCAGTGCACTAACTGGTGATACAAATTGGTGGTATGCTCAATGGCCTGTTGTGGCAGATCTCTATGTACATTTACCCGACTTGCCAGCCACTGAAAGAAGCTGGACCTCTGTGAAGTGTTCAATGATATGAAAGCGCAAAGTAAAAGGTGCCTGTGAAACCCTGTGGGGCAGGTGTGATATGTAACACCTCCTGCAGCCATGAGCCTCCAGTGTGCACCCCAGTCTGACCCCAGCAGCACTGAAGGACACCCACCCTGGCTGGGGGGATAGGAGGGTCCAGATAATCAGGAGGGCAGAACTGCAGTGTCCTATGGATAGCGTGGAGATAGAAACACAGAATAGGGTAACAACAGAGGTAATGAGTGGAACAAATCCTATGTCTTAATGACTCCTTTTAAAAAGTGTCCATCCCAGGCATAAAACAACAAATGCTTCAGAACATTTATGCCAAACACTGGTGCCTGTGTCTTCAAGAACACAATAACATAACCCTAAAAAAATTTTTTTATGTAGCATTTCACTACAGCTCTGAGCATCACTTCTTACTCAGTATAACCCTGGAGCAGGACTGACTGAGCACTCTAGCAAGGTATTGCTCATCCTGAGCTGACAGAAAGGCACTAAAAGCCAGGAAGTGAATGAATGCTCCATTTACTGCCGAAGTTAGGCTGATGAAGGTTATGAAAGGAGTGGGGGTAGGGGCCATTTACAAATATTAAGGGTTGGGGTTTTTTTAAATCAAAGACGAGATTCTGTCACAGTTTGCTGCGTCTGTCATCAGTGATGAGATATTGATGTAGCATGACACAAATAAAGAAATACAACAATAATAATCTCTTCAACTTGTTCAGTTTTTCATGTTCCCCATAAGTGTCATACCTACTTGTGAGTATTAAGGTAGAATAAAGGAAGTAAATGACAGTTTGAAATGGAGTGCTTTTGATAAATACAAGTTGTTACAGTGGAGGTTTATTGTTTCAATTTTTCTTAATATAGAACCCACTGCTGCTCCCATTGATGTCAAAGCTACAAGTTTGTCTGTATCGGAGATTCTGGTTGTGTGGAAACATATTAAAGAAAGTCTAGGAAGACCACAGGGATTTGAGGTATGAACACAGAATATCATAATGAGAAGTCTTGTTGCTTTTGCTAGCATTGCATTCTGTTATTATGCACAGTAGTGAAGCTTGTTTTAGTATACATATGACTAGCTGTAGAACAATGGTCACAGCTGTAACACTGGCACATCTTTTATTTATTTGGGCTTGAAAAGTGTTCAACACCAGTTCTTATAACATCTCTTTGACACTTCAAAAAGAGCTGAAAGAACGGCGAGTGACCCAGCATGCCTCCTTCACTGGCTGGGGAAGATTAGGTATTGACTGTTTCCAGCTCTCAGTGACCAGTTCAAACTTGTTATTTGCTGAGAGCAACCAACACAGAGAAAGGAAAGTGTCTCTGCCACCCCTGCGCTCTCATCCTGCGGTGGCTGGGGGACATCTGCTGGGCAGCTCATCAAGGGTCTGATGTCAGGAGGGCAAGCAGCAGCCTCCACAAATAAGACTCTACCTAGAGACAGCCCTTCCTGACTTGGGGAAGAGAACAGGCTCTGGCAACAGACTTTCTCATGCATTTGGATCCCATTACAGCTTTTGATGTAGTTTACAATCCAAACCTCCAGAAATAGATCAGTCTAAGACTAAACCTATCCTCTGGGACTACCATCCTGACCTTGTGGTTAAGGCTATGCTGCTTCTTATGAAACAGCTAAGCTAGACTCAACTTACTAAATTTGGGGTGCGGGTCATTTGACCTGCTTTAGTCCTTTAGGCAGAGAATTCTGACTCTTTCCTGATTCTCTGCACTAACAATGAAAAGAAGATAAACGAGTAGAACTGAGGTAGATATCAATGTTAAAGATTTCTAAAGACATCTTGTGACCTACTAGCACACACTGTCTCCTTGGCAGCATGTCCAGACAAGACCTGGAGGCTGGCGACCATCACTGATGGTCTGGAAGGAAACATAGGTGCCCAGGCAGCGGCAGAGACACCACTCCACACTCTCCAGCACAGCCTCAGGCTGGATGGCCTTGACCAGGATGGCATGGTCACCTCACAGCCTAGATTAATCACTTAGTTTGTTTTTTACCTGATTTGCTGTAGGTTCTTGATACTTTGATACTCCCATATTGCTCTCCAGGGCAGTCCAAGTAGGCTGCGAGCATGTTGTGTCCCCTCAAGTCTCTCATTTGTCCACATCTCCTTCCCATACAGGTCTCCAAGCCAAATTGTCCACATTGTCTTGTACTTTATCCCCACTTCTTCCTTACGTTAAACATGTTTTTGCCTCTCTGTACATGGCTTGCTTCATGCAGCAAAAGTGATCTCTAACTGTTTTACCTTTAGAACTGCTGTATATATAAAGAGAACTGCTACACATAAAGAGAACAAAACTATATCCCATAGAGATGAAATACACCTTGCAAATGCTATCCCTCTCCACACTGAAGTGTTCCACTTGCTACTAACCTATGTTTTCAATTTCCAGGCCAGTCCTTTATCCTCTGAAATAACTTTCTCACTGTACCCTGTCTTTTTCTCTTCAGAAAGGTGGCTGTTTTGTTACACTCTCTCAGATATCTTGGCATCTTTTAAATTACACTTACTATTTTTACCCTTAACCTCATTCCATAGATCATATTGATTTTCAAAATATTCAACATATTCTTTGGGTTTGATATTTTAAAAATATAAATATATAGTTTGTTTCTAAAATTGAAAATTATTTCTCTAGACATTTATTTTTTTCATAACTTGAATGTATTTTGCATTTACCTGCTTGTCACATAACACTTCCCTTAGCTTTATAGATGTGTTCCAGTGGTAAGTGGCTGTTACAGGTAGGACAGTGGGCTCTCTTCATACCAGCAATGGTCTTCCTGTCTTGGGAAGTGTTTAGACCACCAGAACCCAGCATACTCTGACTCAAACAGCAAATGTCACCTGCTCTACTTCTCTCATAGAATTCTTAGGAATTTATTTGAAAATTGTTATTGATACAGCAGGTGTCATTAACATTGACACTCATAAACTGGCTTCTCCAATTACACCAATTCTAGGATTCTAGCATGAAGATTACAGAGTAAATACTTAAAGCCAATAACCTTCACTTGACAGAACAACAAAAAAAAAAAAAAAAAAAATACTTCCCTGTTCTTTTCTACATCAGCTAATGATGAAATAGAGGAGCTTTTGGACATGACTACTTTTCTGTGGGGAGAGGAGGGTGCTTCCCCACCACCTTTTTCCTCTTTGTTCATTTAGCCTGAATTTCCTTTCCTGCTTTCTGACAGACAGATCTTTCAGGAAAAAGTTTGCACTTTTCTGTCCTCATTCCCAGGAAGAATTATGATCAGAGCAGCCCTTACTCAATAAACAGGAGAACAAATGCTGCTCTCCTGCATAATTCAGCAGGGCAGATTGCAATCCAAGAACAGTATTGCTAGATCTTTTTGATTCCATTTTTGGGAAGGATATAATGAAAAAGGAGATAAAGACTGTGGTGGGTTGATCCTGGCTGGAGGCCAGGTGCCCACCAAGCCACTCTGTCATCCACTAAGCTCCCCTCTTCATCAGGACAAGAGAGGGAAAATATAAGGAAATGCTCATGTGTCGAGACAAGGACGGGGGGGTCACTAACCAATTACCAGCATGGGCAAAACAGACTTGACTTGGGAAATTAGTTTAACTTTGTCAATGAAATCAGAGTAGGGTAATGAGAAATAAAACCAAATCTTAAAATGCCTTTCCCCTACCCCTCCCTTCTTCCCAGGCTCAGATTTGCTCCCAATTTCTCTACGTCCTCCCCACCAGCACTGCAGGAGAATGTGGAATGAGGGTTTTGATCATTCCTTTTTCATGTGATTCAGCTCCTTCCTCCTCACAGGGAACTCCTCACGCTCCACACACCCCTGCTCCAGCATGGGATCCCTCCCATGGGAGACAGTCCTCCATGAACTTCTTCAGTGTGGGTCTTTCCCATGGGCTACAGTTCTTTATGATCTGCTCCACCATGGGGTCCCTTCCGTGGGGTGCTGTCCTTCGGGAGCAGCCTGCTCCAGCATGGACTCTCCACAGGGTCACAGCTTCCTTCGGACATCCCCCTGCTCCAGCATTGGGTCCTGCATGGGCTGCAGGCGGGTCTCTGCTCCCCCATGACCCTCCATGGCTGCAGGACACAGCCAGCCTCACCATGGGCTGCACCACAGACTGACAGGGAATCTCTGCTCTGGCACCTGGAGCACCTCCTCCCTGTCCTTATCCACTGACCTCGGTGTCTGTGGGGCTGTTGTATTCTCACTCCTCTCTCTGGCTGCTGTTACACAGCAGTTTTTCCCCTTCTCAAAAATGTTATCCCAGAGCAGCTACCACCATCGCTGGTGGGCTCGACCCTGGCCAGCGGTGGGACCACCTTGGAGACAGCTGGCATTGGTTCTGTTGGACACAGGGGAAGCTTCTAGCAACCTCTGAAAGAAGCCAGCTCTGTAGCCATCTGCTATCAAAACATTGACACACAAACCAAATGCAGTGACTTATAGGACAGGATAGTGAAGCAGTGCATTACCATAACAGAACACTTTTAGGAACACAAAGCCCACACAACCAGCCCAATTTTACTAACATACGGAGAGTTTGCCTTTAAAGTATCCCCTCGGTGCAAAGAGGAAGGTCTTCATGCAGCAAGACACTGGGGATAAACTCCCCTACAAAAACCCCGAAAGCATGGAGCAGCTTTATGCTTTCCACATGGTTCAATTTCTTCAGCTTCTGTGAGCACTATTCTAATTTAGAAACCATGAAAGTTTTATCATATGTACTACAGTGCAGTACACAGCCTGTACTGCTCCCTTAATCTACGAATAGCAAATAGATAATGTACAGAAATCCAGTGATTTTGATAAAAAGATGAATGATTTATCTTTTTTCTTTAACATTTACCTCCTAACCTGGAATTATTGTGGCACACAAGTAAAAGTTTGCCTTCAATTAAAATTTAATGCAAATTAATCTATCTAGCCACTCTGTTTTCATCTCTCAATTTAGATTCTGCCTGCAGGCACCGCAGCAGTGACAACCACCTACATGATCTTCACATTTCCTGGCCTTTCAGTAATAGCATTATAAAAGGGGGGGGCTATTTTTTAGCATGTGAATGCTTGGTCTCTAATCAACAAAAGTGACAGAATATTTACTACATATGGACAAGTTTGCAGTGACCCAGTTTCACTCTAGCCCTGTTTGCACTTTGTACTAAGGAGTAATGAAAGGCAAAGTAACTTGTCCAATTTCACATTGTCATCCTGAAAGGCAGTGTTAACTGTTATGTCACATGAGTTTTATGCAAGGTTTGCTGTACTCATTTGCATCTTCCAAAGCACATATTACTCCTGACTTCAGTACAGATTTGTCAGCTGTCCGCCCGACCTTACTAAATATATGCCAGCTACACTCTGGTAAAGTAAAGTAGCTTGAAAACTTCGTCAGAATGGTAGAAAAATATAGTGTGTGGTTCATACTTATTGTTTAGAATCCGTAACCTGAAGGTTATAAAAACTATTTCAGCCCTAGGCAATATTTTCTTTGTCACACATTAGAGGTAGGGAAGGGAGAGAGAAAGAATTGCTGGCTAGAAGAACAGATAATTTTCTTTTTTATTTTCCAGAAAACCAAGGATAATGCTTACGTATAGATCACAAAGCTCATGTGTTTTTCACTGGAATTCACTCAAGGAATAGGAACTTGACTAACATCAAAAGAGCCATTTGCAACAAAAAAAAAAAAAATAGAATAAAATAAAAAAACCTTTAATGCCATTTTCAGAGAGGATTATTTGACTTACATCAAGTAATCCTCTTGACTTAATATAAACCAAATTAATTAATTAATTATTAACTTAAACTTAGACTATAAGCAATAACTTGTTTATATTATTTCTGTATTTTCAAAGATAAATATTCAAGTTTTTGCTGTTTTTTCATTGTTTTTTGCTGATTTACTTAGGTGTACTAAGATGTACCTAGTTGTACTTTATCAGTTTTTACAGCAGAACAGGAAATTATGTCTACATGATACTGGATTTTGTGGTTTTTTTTAATTTAGTGAAGTATACCTTGAAGTAATTTAGAAAGAATATATGTATGTTACTACTAGAGGCTGGTAAAGCAAGACAGAAAAAGGAGGAATTGGTGTTTCACTAGCCTGAATACTAATTTACCAGATTTCACTTTAGGAATAAAATGAATTTTCCTTAACACAAAATTAGCAATTGGATATATGAGTTAATTTTGCCTACAAAGTTACTCATCTGCTGATTCAAACCCCTCTAAAATCCTGAAGACTGTAAGCAGCATTTATATCAGGGCAGTACTACTGTATTTTGAATCCTTAATGTACGGATCACACGATAGACTTCTCATGAGGGACTCAAGAAAGCTATGTCCCTTGCAATGTCTGTATCACTAATAGTTTGTTACAAGACTAAACTACCTAAAATACGAAACCTAGATAATTATTGATTTTTCATAAGAAAATATTACTAGATATTTGATGATAGTCCTCAAGGTTGAGGTACAATATCAGCTTTCGTCCCATGTGTATGCAAGTCTATGTGGGAGAAGTGAGTACCTGAGGAAAGAGGAGGAGGTTGCAAGCTACTCCAGAGGAGACCCCAGAACCTAGGAGTTCTTAACAGTGTTTTCTTTCTTCTTTTCAGTCAGAAATTGTTTTGATGAGATGGAAGGAACTGAGGTTGATTAACCTTTTTGCAGGAACATCTTGTTCTGAAGTACAGTTGCACAAATATCTTGAGATGATACAAAAGGCCCTGAGTGCTTGGTTCTACTGTTGCACTAGCACTTGCATGACTTCCAAGTGCTAGTTCAAGGCACTCATAGGTTTTCTAATAATGATAATTAAAATATTTTTATGAAATCTGAAGCATAGTGTGTTGTTTTTTGAGGGCTAGCAGCAGTTCATTCAGCTCACTTGTCTACCCTAGCACTTTCTGTACACTGAGATCTCTTCAAGTTCATTTTCAGTTATGCTGGTACTGTTGATATGGGTAAATACTCACCCACAGTGCCCAGGAAAGTTTGTGTGTTTTGTCTGCTTTGATTCATCTTACCTAATTTAGGCTTTTACTTGAAATGCCTAATCGGAGTTTTAATTCTCTGTGGCCAGCAGAAAAAGTGGCCAGGCAATAACTCTGTCTTTACTGAATTTAGAGAAGAGGGCCTGCAATTACATGAGATTAATTAACACCGAAGTATGTAAATGATAAAAACCAATTTGGGAAAAACACTAATATTATTTAAGACACCTTTTAACCTATAACTTCTAGGTGGAGGTCCATAAGTATTAGAGATAGAAAAGTTTTAGATGGAAACAATTTTTTAATGCAATAATTTACTTTTAATGATTGCTTAACTCATAATCAGGACGAAGCAGGTTGCACATTCCTGCATCTCCCCAGTTCAGTTGTTTAAATATCATCATTGCTTTTTCTCCATCTCAACAAGATGGGTTGCTGGGAACAAGGTATCAAAGCTTACAGTTCTTTGGCTAGCCCAGCAAAATTTTAAAATGTCACAAATATTATGCATTAAACAAACCAAATGCTTTTTTCCCCCCTTTTTTCTTCCATTTTTTAAATATGCTCTACTCTTCTGTGATTTATGCTTCATGCTATATCAATATTCAAAATTAGCATTAATGAAAACCTACTCTGTGTGGTAAATCCCTTCTGAGCAGTATAAATTAAGGTTATGAAAAATAGCAAGATTAAAAAAACAAAGAAAAACAAACAAAACAAAAACAAAACAACAACAACAAACTAACCCAGAAAAGTATAAATAAACAAACCCAAAAACCCTCTGTTTTAAGAAATATACCCAGCACTTTTAAACATCAGCAGTATCTCCATTTTGGTTCAAACTGACATATGTTCCCCCACCATCGACCTCAGCCAACAGTTATTGAAGTTCTCTTTTTCTATCAGCAAATGGATGTGTGCGTTACAAAAGAAAGAGAAAAGCATCTTTTGAGATCAAAGTCCAAATGCACATGGCAACACTTTAAGGGGAATTTTAAAAGCAGGGACCAAACACTTAAGGGCTTTGAAGTACAGAAGAAATCGAAATAGAAGCACTGCCAAATTGCATTTCATGTTTTTGGTGCTTAACACAGTATATTCATTCCCCAAAGGATACCCCTTTGCCAGGAGGGAACACCTTTGCCATGTAGTGCAGCAGAACTGGTAGGGAACACACCATGGTTATTTTTACAGACTAAACATGCAGAATATAATTAGTATCCAAAGTGATAATGCCATATAAGCAGCGGTGAAGAGCATTTCCAAACACATGAAAAATATCATAAGGGCTGAGTTATGCTCCTATCTTTCCTCCACACTCATCAGGTTTTAATATCTATGTGGTCTGAGCACCAGTTTTTTGAAAGTCAAGTTTTCACAGCTTCTTTATACTAAAAAAACTTCAGTGCAAAAGCTGGGGGCTATCTACTGTCTTGTACCTTGCATTCATTTAAGACGTGGTGTGTCCTGTGAATAAAATACTACAGTGAGACTTACTGAGCTACTTATAAGTAGCTTTCTTGAAATCCTGGCTTTCTAGAACCTGGGTTTCATTTCTTCAGTTGCATTTTCACCCATGCTGCTGTCTACCTGTGTAACCTTGGGCAAGTCACTTTTCCTTTCTGACCATTTCCCTGTTAGATCCTCAGCAGTATTCACTAATCGGATAACAGAGCCCCCAAGACACGTGCTGTCTCCCACTGCCTGTACGTACAGTCCTTAACACTGTGTAGAACTACTGTAGTGTCAGGTCTGTAAAGATGCATTGCAAGTAAAATGAAAGGAATCTGACTGCCCAAGAGACATTGAGCATTGGAGGTTCAATCACAGTGTGTTAATAAATGGTTGTTGATTCTTCTTTCTCTCCAAGAAAGATGTGACTAGGTATTATTTTGTCAAGCTTGGTCAAGCATTCAGCTAGCAAAGTACCTCAGTGTATCACACATTTCAACAAGTGGTGAGTACAGCTAGATTTGTTATATCTGAGCTGTAATTAATCTAAGAATTAAAGCAAAGGAATTTTAACATGAGGTAATGCAGGCACACAGAAAAGATATTTACATGAATTTTACAATGGGAAGAGTAGACTTTGAATTGGCACAGACTGATAGAACCCCGATCAAAGTTAACAGAGCCACTTTACTCAAATGAATATATGACCTCAAACGTATATTTTTGCAACCAGGTCTTTCTACTTTTTTTTTTTTTTTTAATGGCAGTCCTACTGCAATTATGAAAGGTCAGCATTGTACTCACTGGTCTTATTTTCCTAAGAACCCCTTGTTTTTTTTGGTTCACCATTTTCTGCGGTACATTCACAAGAGTGCTGTATTGTCCATGACCTTTTTCTCCCAGGAAAAGTTATCCAGATATAGTATGAATAACTTATTATGAAATAACAAACTTCACAGAAAAGGTCAAAATGCAGAATAAATGCAAGTAGGTCTCAGCATGAATAGCAGTAAGCTGAATACAGGTCTTTGAATGGCACATCAGTGACAACTCTTGTTAGGGAAAATAGGGTCCCATGAGAATTACCTTACTTGTGTAGGTCACCTAGATACATAAAAAAGAGACAGTACTGTTTTTTTCCCAGTTATGCCCTGCAAATACTTGGTCCCTGAGGGAAGACAATAGTCAAATTTGTAGATCAGATCTATAACCTCCTTAAGATTATGATAAACTCAGTGTAGATAACAGAAATATGGACTAGAAACAACTAAAGGTTACTTAGGGGTTTTATGTCTCACAAGAAAGAGCATAAACACGCTACCAAAATTGCATTTACCAGAAACCTGTTTATATCCAAGAAATAAAACTCAGTCTACTTCCTTCTTTTTCTTCAGATGAGATTTTCCAGATGAATGAAAGATTTCCTTTGGTGTTCTGTTTTATCCTACTCAGTATGCTGATAAGAAATGTTGTGACTCTGAGTTGCAGAGGGCCAGGAAGGAAATATTACTCATACCACTTTCTAACTGATGCAGTCAGAGCCTTCCAGGGTGAAGTTAAATATTCTCGTGACCTACCAGATGATGAGCTCTCCTTGAATTCTGTGAAATACTTTTGACTCCCTGACAATGTTCATCCTCTGCTATTCCAGCTTGTAGTTACACCTTCTTGTGCAATACACAGCAATTAAACGTGCTTCAGGTAATGCTGTAATATTCTGAGCCTCACGATTTTGGAGAAGTGAGCATTGCTTGGCTTCAAGGTTAGGCTGCAATTCCCACATGTTTCAAAGGGCCTGATGATCAAAAGGCAGAAATGACAAACAAGCAGAATGACAAAAGAATGACAAAAGGCAGAAATGTCAAAAAATCCCTCCACAGGATAACAAGCATGAACTTCCCAGATACCTATATTAATCCTTCATTTGGTTGCTTGTTGGCAGGTTGGTTATTGGAAGGACATGGAGCAGGAAGAAGCAGCAGAAAAGGTCAAAACTGAGGGAAATGAATCATCCATCCTCTTGACAGGATTAGAAGGAAATACATTATATCACCTAACGGTGAGGGCGTACAACGCTGCAGGGTATGGACCACCTAGCACTGCTGTGCGTGCAGCAACCAAGAAGTCCCGTAAGTGATCTCAGTACCTTTGCTCAAAAGGAGAAGTCAGGGAGCAGCCTCTGTCCTCTCCGGTTTTCCTTTAATAAGAGTGTATAATAATCAAGAATCATGTATAGTTTTGATTCATGGCTCTGCTTTGATATTTAGACATGAATTCAGATGACTTTGCATTCATAACAAAGGTTATGTTCCTAGAAAATATGGCATTTTTGACAAAGAAGGGAGAGAAGACTTCAAGACCATAAGCTCTATGGAGTTTATGAGGTGGGCTGAGTAAATACACCACAATTTATTAAATTATAATTCTTGGTGAAAAAAAAATCTTTCAAAATTCCAGCTAGAGGTGGGAGCATGCTAAGACAACCAGTTGTACATATAATGAAAGATTTAAATACTTTTCATTTTAAAGAAACTACATATTAAATACATTTACGTACATGTTATTTTTCCTCTTCAGCTCCCAGCCAAGCACCAAGCAATATTATGTGGATACAGGATGGCTCTCATGTGTCTCTTGGGTGGGAGCCAGTCAGACCTCTAGCTAATGAATCTGATGTAATGGGATACAAGGTCAGTGCTTCCCCTTCTTTGCTCACCTTTCTCTCTTCCAAACGACTACTCCTCTGCCTTGTTGGCTTTTCCCCCTTTCTTGTTCTTCTGTGGAATCAGTTTTCACCATGAAAAGCAATAAATAAAATTGAAAAGAGCAAACTATCCCAACATTTTCTGTGTTATGATTTTGAACTACTGATTACAAACTGAGTAAACTCTATCTGAGGGGATCAGTTCATCATATGTGACTCAGAAAAGGCTATTAATAAGGCCAGCCTGCAATGAAATTCCTCCCAACACTTCAATTTAACTGTGTTTGCAGTAGGATTTAGAGAAATGCCAAAGAATGAGGTGTCTTTAAATGACATTAAAATTAATATTTTTTGGAGCATAAGTACAAAAACTTCAGTTTGTTTTGTGAACACATTAGTGATGTTCAGCAATCAGTGATGGTAACATGTGGCATTTAAAGTTTTGGAGTTTAAAAGAATAGAATCCAGATTAACTCTTAAATAACAAGTCATAAAAAGAAGTGGAATTTACTGCAATCTTTTAAATCAAAGCAGAATAACTTCAATGTTTTTACAGAGGTGTGGGTTGGGGTTTTTTGAAGCATATGTATGAGCATTTTTATAGACTACATTCTGATATTCTCTCTGATACATCAGGAAATATCACCAAGAAAGTGTAAAAAGGTTCAGATAAACCTGAAACTGCTCTAACCTTTATCAGAATACTTGAGATTCTGAGAAAGTTGACTACTTCAGTATTTTACACATCTCTGGCCTTTTCAGTTTTGTCTGGGAACAGACACTCTTACACAGAAGTACCAAAAAGACAGCTATGTACTCACTTGCTGTCCTCCCACACACCATAAGCTTCTACTGAGCTTCATAGGAGATGTAAGGGCAGATCTGAACTATTCGCAGTTGCCTTAGCCAGCTAAGGTAAGCACACAAGACATTATTTAGGGTATTTTCTGTATATTTGAAGTTGGGTTCTTGAGCCAAACATGTGAATATCTACACGAATTGGGGGATAAGAATTTGGATCAAATGAAACCCAAAAGACATTTTGAAGAAATTTTGGAGAAAAAATTGTGTAGCACCTAATGATGGAGAGGGCAAATGCTATGTCTTCACTCTGGATCATAATTAATGTTCTTTCACATTCATTAATTGCTAATTGACTTTGCTATTTAGGTTTTGAAGCCATTGAGGGTAGGGAGAGAAGAGCAGATGAATGTTCCAACGTAATGTCAAAAAATTCTTAATGAAAGCATGACACAGTTAAGATTTCAGTGACTGAGTTGCCTACACAAAATGTCTGGTATGTAACTTGAATGACCACTATGACCACTATCTACTTTATTGACCATAGGTATTATTTAGGCAAGAAGGCCAGAGCAACAGTCAAGTTATAGAAACACAGAAAACCTCTGCAGTGGTACTTCTTCCTGACGTTGGTGTCTACATCATTGAGGTCTGTGCAGTCAGTGAAGGAGGGGATGGGACTGCAAGTCCCCAGATCAGAGTTCCATCTTTTTCAGGTAAAGTTACGCTTATCTCTGGAAGAATGGTGATTATAGTAATGCTCATTAACTCTATTGTTCTATACCTAAAAAAAAAGTTCTCACAATTCTCTAGCTACTAGATAAAATCATTAATTAGAGTCTTCCATTCTATGGGGAAATAAAGGTATCTAGTGCCATTTGAGATGCTCAAGAGTATCAGAGGCATCCACGTGGGACTGATGAACAAAGGAGAGGATTTACTGGAAACCAATTCCTTTCTAGGACATCTGGAAGCCTAATTGAGCTGTAGATGTCTACATATGCACTAGGTGTCTCAAACACTATTATAGTCAGCTGAGATGTAATCCATACAGACTGACAGTGGAGTCTAGGCAGCCATTCAGCTGACCTGAATTAAATATTCAGACATAGGCATATAAGGACATCTGAGATGTCCTAAGGTATCTCAAACAGTTGCACAGATTTGACAGATATGATGTGGGACTTAGAGCCTGCACACATCATTCTGGATCATCAGCCAGAGATGTACTCTCTAATACAGCTAAAATTGTATGCATTTACGTAGCTGAACCCTGTGTACATCTCTGCTTTAGAAGAAGCTGAATTTCTCTGTAGGTTCCATTGACTCCCTTGAGTAGGTATTACTTTATTAAATCATTAACATATTCCAGTATTAATATATTATCATGAAGTAAATTATGATGTCTAGCTACTATTTCTTCAGTAAGTGCAATTATGTTCAAATAATTTACAGCATCAATATTACAGGTAAGAAAAGCATGGAAGGAATAGTGGCAAGAACAACCAGAAAATAACCCTGTCTTTTGCCTAAACACAACGAGGCATCTTAATTCTAACTTATTGCTAACACTTGAAAATTCTACTAAGCATTGTTTTTTAGTTCTTAAGGAGCACTCTTCAAAATGTGTGAGCCAGAAAATTCAATGACACGTAAAATTTGAGCTCTAGTCTAGTCACAAACTACAATGATGTCATCAGAATTCAGAAGACAACAACCATTCCTCCATAGAATATTTGTTTCATGGGGGTTTTTGAGCCATAACTCTAGGCCACAAGATCTTTCATTCCCTCTAACCTGATATTTTTGATTAGACTATGCACAACAGATCAGTTTCACTTAGGACAGCTGTGGTCCAAAGAACCCAGTCTGGTTCCATTCCCATCCTGTAATCTGTTGCCGCTGCCAGCCCATAGCATGTTTCCCTTTAGCACAGCTTTGTAAGGAACTGTTGTGATCTGAAAACATCACTGGACTACTGGGCAAAAAGACCACTTTTTCCTCTGGACAATCAGGATCAAGGTGTAGCTTTTATTCCCTCTTCCAGGAAGAACATTTGTGATTGTGACTCAGGCCATCCTCAGCAGCCTAATTGTTTTTGAGGATCAAGGCACAAACCCACATACCCTTTTGGAATTTCCTATTTATTTGCAGACTGACTATGAGGATTCAGCATGTGAGCTGCTGTAGATATCATCATAAAATCCCCAATTTCCTATGTTTCATAGGCAGCCTATTTTGTGATGGAAGCTCTCACAAGGTAACCCATTGCCAGAAGTTAGGTATTTATTGAGCATAACAGAACACAATTTTGAGGCAAAATCTAGTACCTAAATGTATGAAGAACCATTTGCATCGTTTCTTCTTCAAGTACTTTCGTTTTCATTTCAGGAGGGAAAGTAACAAGTGCTCAATCCACCTTACATGTGTTGTCTACCTTCTCGCCCTCTGTAACATTGCTTTTGGCACTGATGGTTCCTTCAACCTCATGGTGAAGACTGCAGACTGTTGTTTGTTTGCTTTAGCTTGATGACACCATGGGATGGAATTTTATGTCCATGGAGAAACTGGAAACACAAGCTAATGCTTAAAGACCCATAGAAATGCCTGTGGTGCACTTAGAGGAGTGTTGGAGACATGGTCAGTAATTCATCAGGTTTTTTTCTCTTCATTTTTTGTAAAAGTCCTCTAGGGTGGGGACACTTCTTGGCCCAAAAATATGCAGATTGTATGTAATAAACTTTTGTAAGCAAACGTAATTTCTGTCAAACGTACTCTACTTTTTTTAATATGTTTGATTTTGGTGACCCCAGTCATGTATCATTAGGTGTTTAAACAGTGGTGTCTAGTACAGTACATCTGTTTGGTTTGGGAGAAAATACTTTTTTAAGTAGAGAACAAAGTTTGATACCGCTTTGTCGAATACTTTTCTTGCATCCCCTATGGCTGGCTGTTCCTAATGACAGGAGAGAAAAATATACTTTAGATACACAGCCCACTGCAAAAGTACAGAGAATTTTTTCTGAAAACACATTAATATTTATTTAAATAGCAGAAAGAATTGTCAATAAAATACTAGACAGCACACTCAGAAAGTGGCAAAATGGAGCAGAAAAGAAGCCATTTATTTTATTGCAAGGTAAACAGAAAATGATTAAACACACACTTAAAAAGAAAAAAGTGTGATTTTCATTATATACCACATGATTTAATGTTAAATTAATTAAATACTTATTTTCCATAGAAAATAAAAAAATCAATTCCTCATGCATATAACAATGAAAACTCCACTGGACATTCAAACATGATATACATTGGGCTGCTAAGTGGACAAATAAAGCAATGCAAGGACATAAACTTACTTTTTCCAACCACTTCTCAGTTTAAACTTTTTTTTTTTCCTCTGGGTCCAACTTTTAGTAACATTCTGTGCTTTATATATTTGGTATTCAAGCTGAAGTATATATAAAAGCATATTATGGAGACAATACTAACATTATTTGGAACATAACCATTCACATATATACAGATTCCAGTAGGATATATTTTGGAGAATGCTGTGTCTGAAAAAAACCCCAACTGTTGGATAAGTGCTACTGAGCATCATTCCAGTTATTTAGCTTATTGACTCTATTTCTATAGCTCACCACAGATTATTCTTGTAGGAACTGTGGGCTATTAGTTTTAATTTCCACTTCTTGCTGTACCAAACCATTTTTTTTTTTCACTCAATAGACAGTTTAGACAATTTTTCTACATTGGAAGGCCTTTCTGCATATTGGCATCTCAAAATGACACCCAGTGTATATGGTGTGTCTGTTTGTGCAAGTATGGTGTGCACAGTGTTATGAGGGAAGGTGTTTTACTAACGTGTCTGGGGATCATGCCGAGGATGAACATTCCCTTGCCTGGGAAAAATCAAGTCAAAAGAGTTTAACAGACAAGTTAAACAAGACAAGATAAAGACAGGCATAGTTCTAGCTGTCCATCCCTCTGAAAGTGTTGATGCAAATCTATTTTGGCTGATGGGTCCTGGATCTAAAATTGTATTATTTTTCCAATTCTCTAGCAAATAATACTTGGTATTTAGCTAGTACACTCTAACTGTGCCCTTCCTTAGCAGCTTTAAAATATCCAAGAAAGTTACACAACATAGATCAAGTGTTTGGCAGGTAAAGAGCTGACAGATGACTAATTTTTTTTTTTTTTAATATTTTATCAGTAACATTTTTCAGAGGTTTTTCAACTGAAATCTTTATTATCCATGAATATGTTAAATAATTTTATAAAAAATAGGTTTTAAATTTACTTAGTCACCATGTTGCTGGGAAAACAAAGGCAGGATAGCTAGCCAAGCACAGACCAGATAGATACAGAGAGAAGGAGGCCTCCTGTGTCACTGCTTCTGGAAAAGCCTTTGAGATCAAAGAAAGAAAGGTTGAATGCAACTTGCTGATAAAGCAAACTCATAGAAAATAACTATGTGCTGTCATTTGTAAAGTAGCAGCATTGCTACTGTGCAGAGAACTTGCACGAGCAAACCATCTTTTTTCAAAAGTTTTCAATAAACCTAGAATAAAGTGATGAAACAAAAAGAAAAATGGCTATTTTATAAATTAGTTAAACATAATTTCCTCTATTTTTTATACAGTTGCTTGCCAATGAAGTTTATTTCAGAGTATTCAAAAAGGCTACAGTCACTGCTGGTGATATTTTGGTTAAACTTTCTCAATACAATAAATGGCTATGCTTTGTAAGAAGAATGAAATTCTGATGAGATAGAGCTGCAACTATATGTATCTTGATCTGTAGTATCAAGATACAGATAGAAGTACTGAACCATCGGGTAATGTAGTTGTATTGTAGGGACACAAAGGGGTATGTTTTATAACAAACATGAACAGAATATGTATTTTGCATCTTAAATATATTAATAAACATGTTTTAAATGTTTAAGTACCTATGTATTACCTATTTGTTCCTTTGTAGACGATGATTCCTTATCATGACATATTTTTTTTTAGTCGCAAAGGAAAGCTTTTCATGTAAAAGATGATTGTCATAGTGCAGTCCAGCGTCACTGAGGAGACTGTATTTTTGTATAATGTCACAAGATCTCTTTGGAAAAAATAATTAGAAAGAAACTTTGTTTTGCAGACCAAAAGAAAGATACTGTCATGGCCCATAACAAAATGTTAGATATATTGTATACAATCTGTATATATGCTATATATAATGGTATATACGATGTGGAAGACACAGTAATATAATAGTTCCTGTGTACTGTTCTTGTAACATTAGATCTTTTTAATAAATACTTCTCTTTTTACTGACTTTTATCTTATGTTTTGTGAGCTCCTGAATTATAGTCATAGAGGACAGGGTGACACAGACATTTTAGATTTCAGCAGCAACAACTTTTTAATTACATGATTTCAAGAAGGAAGTGATGAATCTCCAATAGTGAATGTGGACTATGCAGCCATTAAAATAAAACAATTTTTGGCTTCGTTCTAATTTCATGTATATATTGGTTTCCCTGGGTAGATATTACTTTTATAATTAAATAACTGAAAGGTGCAGAAAGGCTGGAACTCTCAACATGAAACTACACCTAACAAAAACTGTAAAAGAAGACTACAAATTAGCTTCAGAGATAAAAGCTCACTGTATTTTCAAAAAAGAATCATGAAAAAAAAGTGCTTTATAAGAAAGCCACCAAGGGCAATCCTCTGTATAGAGAAGCATCACATAGTTTCTGGAACCTCTTTGCAATGTGTAACGTTCTTTCAAGTGGTACCAATACCCCATGGCTGTGCTGGCACAAAAGGCAGCATGGCCATTTCATGTTCAACTGAAAAGTTTAGTTGCTTTGTCTTATATTTGAAATATTTAGTATGATAACACACCACAAAAAAGCTTTCAAAAATAAACATAACCTTTTGGAGGAAAACATGAAATAATGGATGACTCAGAGCAAATATTTTGCTTTTTTGATAGTTTTATTTGATTTTTTAATAATCTGCAGTTCTTTATGAAACATATATTTATAGGAGCGAATGACTTTGCAACACAGTACAAAGTCAAAAAGTCCGTTTTGGAAATAAAAATAAATTGCCACACACACCATTTGAACTGAGACTTCAATTACAAAATGGGTATGGCTTAAATAGCACATTATATCAGGACTTCCATTAAATTAGTTATGAACGTCACAGAAAACAGTAATGACCTGTTTTTGCTGACAAGGAGAACTCTGCATATTGAAAATCCATATCCTATCAGCCCCCACCCTTGCCCTTTTATGGCCATCATCCAAGTTCCTCTGAAGATGAAAGACATTTTCCTTCTTAATTACTTCCTATGCTTTTGAGCAAAACAATGTCAGGGATAAGAGAAAATGAACAGCATTTTATTATGATAGGTTAGTTGGCTTTAGGCTATTACAGCCTCCTTAAGCATTCCTACACACAGGCTGCTTCCAAAAATACAGGTTTGTTCTAAAACTTTTCTCTCAATTCCAGTGAAGACAGACCTGAGCACTGACTTTGTCTTTATTGTGGTTCATCTTTTTAATACTTTAAACAAGATAATGTTAATATATAAGCCCCACAAGCCTAGAAGAAAAATCTGTAGAAAATTTACACTAGCAATTTCAATATTCTCTTTGCTTATTAGAGGGGTGATCTTCTTAAGCAAACTAACATGGATAGGCAGCTATTCTTCCTTCCTGTGCTTTCTTTCTGCTGTCAGACTATTAACTAAGCATTCCCAGCTTGTACAAGAAACCTACCTTGTCATCAGAAGAAACCGATGAAGAAATCTGTGATGCCTTTTGGTTCATCTTTTATTATGATGAAATAGGTATGTCTGACTAGAGAAAAATACCCTTTTTGGTAGAGGGGGTGGGGGTGGTGTCACTTTTAAGCTCAAAGTCATCGCTTCTAAAAAAATCTAGAATAAAAACCTGAGACAGTCTTCCTGAAAGATACAGTTATCAAGATGAATAGCAAAGGAAGCACTATATGTGTTAATCACAAGTAAAGGTATTCAGCATATTTTGATTTTTGTACAGAAAATAAGATGGGAAAATGCATCATTTTCCTTTCAGTAAAAGAAACATGAATAAAAAGATCCTGAAAGTATTTGAAGCAAATCTGGGTCAAAGCTTTAGCAAGTACAATTTTCCTCTAAGCTGCATTGCTCTGATGCCTGGCTGAGCAAGCATTTCCATTTCATAATGACGCCATCTCTTATCTTCTACAAAAGGGACTTTTTAAGACAGGATAGTAACACAGGGTAGTCCTTCTGATATTCCTTTAAAACTTCACCATGTGGAGCGACTGATTGACTTAGCAAAGAAATATCAATTCAAGTGCTTAGATTTCTGTAACTCAATCCCTTATTCTTGAGTAATATATACACCCATATCTATCACTAATTTGGAGACAGTCATTCTAGAGGATGACATTTCATAGGTATCTTTCTTCAAATGAAGAAGTTTCTCGTACTTTAGGTGAAAACACTTAATGCCCACTCTGCTGTGACTACTCAATTATATTACATGGTCTGTCAGATGACCAGTAGAGGTAATGGGTAAGCCTGGTATTCTTTTCTAAAGTGGGGAAGACTAAAAAGCAAATTGTTGAGGTTTTCTGTTTATACAACATTTATTTTAAGTCCTACTAGGAAAAAAGAAATCACCCATGGTACATCGAGTGACTCTCCTGCCCCCGTTAAGATCAAAATGTAGCAATTCACTCTGCCCTACAAATCCGTGGGCAGACCCTTCTTCCTCCTGTTGCCCTGTCCTGTGACAAAGTGCAAAAGCGGGTGTGTGTCTGTTTGTGTGTGTGTGGGCTGGACGGAGAGGAGACAAAAGGAGGGAGAAATTCACAGGCACAATTCCCCGTAAGGATGACCTGGAGTTCACCAAGCCTCTTGACCTAGCAGCGTTTGCCTTCCAAAAAGCCATTTGAAAAGGTAAGCCTTATCCCTTCCAAACATACAGGAGAGGAAGCATTTTTCCCCATCTGAAAATGATTGCACTAGATTACCCAAAAAACTAAGCTGGGTTTCCACTTTGTTGGGTTGATAACTGGCAACATTTTCTGATTTTCTCAGGGGAATAGAAGCTAATCCCGATGCTTTTGAATGGGAAGTGAAAAGAGTTTCATCACTACAAATTACTCATAAAACGGCATTTGAGTACCTAGAATAGCCCCAAAATAAAATACCAGTCTTTAATGCTCTTCACAAAAGCTTTGGCCATTCAGTGCAGGAGACAAAGCTGGCAGGTTGCTGACAATGTATTACTGCAGCAGGAGAAACAGGCTTCAGTGGCAAAAATTTCATCAGATTCCAGGATCATAAATATCTTGAATATTGCTGGATCCCTGCAAGTTTGCTTTGCAGAATGGTAGAGTCTTTCTTTCTGGATCATTTTTTTATTAGACCCAAACATTTCTTGAAAGTTTCTGATTTACTAAGAGCTACAACATTGAAAATCCTTCAGCACAAGGGATCTGCAGCACCTTAAACCCTGGTATGACAGCCTATTGGCAAACACACTTTGTTTGCTCAAGGCATGGATAACTCCCACAACTCTTCTCTCCACCAAGAAAATACATACTTTCATGAACTACAGTGAGGTGATGAGGCATTTCTGTTCTTAAATGGCTGTTGAACTGTTTTTTACTTCTAGACAGTGTACAGTTGTTAAGATACTGTAAACCTCTAACAAAGGTGACAAAAATATGAGAAAAAAAAAACTGCCCCACCCCCCGCCCCAAAAAAATAAAAACCAAAGCCAGTAGGCCATCTTGTATAGACCAGCAAACAAGCTAAACCCAAAATGAAGCTATGTGACTCACATGACACTATCCATCCAGGTAATGTGAGGGGGTGGGAGGTCTGTTCCACAGCACTCCACATTAAATTGTTGAATTTCAGAGGAGTAGGATCCGTAGTGCCATAATAACTTTTCTTAAGGCTCTAGGAAAGATGCTACAGCAGAGGGATTCCAGCCAGGAAAAGGGAGCAACAAGATTTCTGTCTCTTTTGTGGTTGATGCTGCCAGTTTTACAGAGCTCAGAAGTAAGGCGAGAGACATCTGGCCGCCTTGTATCTCCTTTGGACACCTAAATCTCAAACTTATTATGATAAGACTTTTCAGGTAATTAAATGGCAGATAGTGTTGAAGCACTCCAGAAGGATTACCTGGACTTGTACAAAACATTTGACACTGTCCAGTATTGCATCCTTGTCTCTGAATTGGAGAGACATTGATTTGACATGTGGACCATTTGGTGGATAAAGAATTGGCTGGATGTTCACACTCAAAGTGTTGTGGTCAATCGCCCAATGTCCAATGGAGACCCATGATGAGTGGCGTTCCTCAGGGATTGGTATTGGGACTAGTGCTGTTCAATATCTTTTTCAGTGGCATGGACGATGGAATCAAGTGCACCGTCACCAAGTTTGCTGATGACACCAAGCTGTGTGGTGCGGTCAACACACTGGGGGGAAGGGATGCCATCTAGAGGGACATGGACAGGCTGGAGAGGTGGGCCTGTGCCAACCTCATGGAGTTCAACAAGGCCAAGTGCAAGGTCCTGCACCTCCGTCAGGACAATCCCAAATACAAGTACAGGCTGGGTGGAGGTCTTCACAGCTCAGAAAAGACATAAATTAAACACTTGATCATTTTAATTGTCTGTCTCTTTGCTATCTCTATTAAAACATCTGCTGCCTGTGGGGAGGCTAAAAGGACTAGGAGTCCTCAGTTTAGAGTCAAGTGAGCAATGGACAAGAAGCTCTCTCACCTGTCTTCTCTACTGTTATTTTCTCCTGTGCAATTGTCAAAGCGTTAAAAAGTTCTGCAAAGAACTGACTCCCAAACCTCCTTGTCTTCCTGTTTGTGTATTGTAGAACCCAAGTGCTTGAAATTTAAAGATCCTACTTTATCTGTCCAATGAATATTGAACTTTCCACACAGAAATCTCCAATATTGAAAAGATGCTGTTTCAGAATATCCCCTAGTCCCAGGGCCAGAGCAATCAAATCTACTCCCACCCACGATACAAGGTAGATAGAAAAGCCATTTGAGATCTGTGAAATCCTCAGTGGGATCTTTAAATATTTTGCAGTAGACAAAACAAAAAACAGGTCTGGCCCTGTTTTACAAAGAGTTACTCACAAGTATGCATGAGAAACTTGTGGATGTAGGCAGGATAATGAAACCACCCCTCCCACACAGACATGAAATGTATGGGTCGGAATTGGATCTCCAGAATCAAAGTCCAGCATTTCCACCACTGATTGTCTTTAATCCTAAGTTTTTATCTTTTTAATTATTATTCTTAAGGTTGTAACCTCATGGTAGTGTTTGCAGGTCATCTTTGTTACTTACTAATAACTAATCAACTAAAGACTGTGAAAGAATGAACATAAAACTCTGGTACCCTTGCACCATTTCTTAAGCAAGACACAGAGTCTGGGAGAGTTCTAGGTAAGAGAGCAGAGCAAAAGCAAGTATCTGTTCTTACTCTTTTATGAGTAACAACATCACATCTAGTCCAGACCACCAGAGAATGGGGGAAATGAAAACATAGCATTTTTACCTTCTCTTGCATGCTGAATACACTAAGCGGGATGATTTTGGTATAATATAAAAAAGATGCCTGATTGATGTAGGTTATAATTTTAAAACTTCGTTTTCTGCTTCTGAGTACACACATACTCACTAATTAACTTGAACAGCAGTTTATAAGACCAGTTTTGACTCTGCCCATTTAACGAACAAAATCCAATCAACCACCCTGTTAGCGTAAATGGAAAATACATGTCTGCAAGAATGATAACTAACTGATTGCCATAGTGATTAGCATAAAGTGCCTCCTGGGAAGCTATTTGGCATTCAGCTCTTCCTAGCACTTTTTAAGGATTGATACAAGTCTTGGTGTGCTTTGCATTGGACTTGCAGCTTATTTAAACAGGAAGATGTCTTTCTAGATCTGATGGCTGACATTCTCATTTTAAACTTTTACGTTTCTGCTTATAAGAAAATGAATCATATATTTCAAACTGTTGCGGGTATTTTCGCATAAAACATATGTTTGGCTTATTCCATTAAAGAAAAACAAATTTATTTTTAGTGGTCCCACATGCTCCAAGCATTATAGCTGAGCTAAACTAGCCTCAGTAAAGCTGTTGCTGACTCACGGTTAAGCAACCTAGTGACTTTGGAGGCTGTGTACTCTACTCTACGAGTCTTTAGAGCCATTGTATACTTCAACTAATGGTTCTAGAGCCATCCAGGAATTAAATAAATCAGATGTCCCCCTGGATTAAAAAAATGGATGATAGCTTGACTACAATTGAAGTAACAGGAAATACTACTAACAGAGCACAGAAAATCTACATTTGAAAAACTGGTAATTCATTTTAGTTTCTTAGCTTCTCTTCCAATTAAGACCATGCTTTATTACATTGGCCAGTATTTTTAACATATTAGTTTGTTCAATATCAGACAAAATCCCCTTCAGATGATACAAAATAAATCTGCGAGTCTTCACAGGAGGCTGCCATGCCTGTCACAGAATTGACTGAACTACGGGCAATGTTCCTTCTAGATTGCAGGATCTTGGATAACCATCTTGGACTGGGTCAATAAAGCTGCATCGAGTGTTTCTCCCATCTTGCATCTGTATGGGTTCACTTCAGCCCAAAACAGTTGACTTGCAAATAAATTCTATTTAAATTCTGCAAGTGAATATGAAAATCTTGAATTAACTGATTATGACAAAGAAATTCAGATATTCAATTTACCCTGCTGTCATGGTTTAATCCCAGCCAGCAACAAAGTACCACACAGCCGCTTGCTCGCCTCCCCCATCTTCCAGTGGAGGAGGAGAATCAGAGGAAAAGACAAGGAACTTTGTGGGCTGACATAAGAACAATTTAATAATTGACTATAAATAAATAAAATAGTGATACTAATAATACTAATATCATAGAATCACAGAATGGTTAGGGTTGGAAGGGACCTTAAAGATCATCCAGTTCCAACCCCCCTGCCATGGGCAGGGACACCCTCCACTAGACCAGGTTGCTCAAAGCCTCATCCAGCCTGGCCTTGAACACTTCCAGGGATGGGGCATCCACAGCTTCTCTGGGCAACTTGTTCCAGTGCTTCACCACCCTCTCCGGGAAGAATTTCTTCCTGATATCCAATCTAAATCTTCTCACATTCAATTTAAACCCATTACCCCTTGTCCTGTCACTCCCTGCTCTTGCAAAAAGTCCCTCTCCAGCTTCCTTGTAGCCCCTTCAGGTACTGGAAGGTGCTATAAGGTCTCCCCGGAGTCTTCTCTTCTCCAGACTGAACAAGCCCAACTCTCTCAGCCTGTCCCCAAAGCAGAGGTGCTCCAGCCCTCTGCGTATCTTTGTGGCCTCCTCTGGACTCATTCCAACTGGTTGATATCCTTCTTATGCTGAGGGCTCCACAGCTGGACACAGTACTCCAGGTGGGGTCTTACAAGAGCAGTGTAGAGGGGGAGGATCACCTCCCTCGACCTGCTGGCTATGCTCCTCTGGACACAGTCCAGGATACAGTTGGCTTTCTGGGTTGCCAGCGCACACTGCTGGCTCATGGTCAGCTTCTCATCCACCAGTACCCCCAAGTTCTTCTCCTCAGGGCTGCTCTCGATCCAATCTCCACCCAGCCTGTACTTGTATTTGGGATTGTCCCGACCCAGGTACAGGACCTTGCACTTGGCCTTGTTGAATTTCATGAGGTTGGCAGAGGCCCACCTCTCCAGCCTGTCAAGGTCCCTCTGCATGGCATCCCTTCCCTCCAGCGTGTCGACCGCAGCACACAGCTTGGTGTTGTCAGCAAACTTGCTGAGGGTGCACTCGATGCCATCATCCATGTCACTGATGATGATGTTAAACAGGACCAGTCCCAACACCAACACCTAGTATATTGCAAATAATACTAATATTACTACTAATAATATGTAATGAAAATAATGGAAAATAAAACAAATTATACAATTGCTCACCACTGACAACCAATACAGAGCCAGGTCCTGAGCAGCAAGAGACAGAGAGCCCGAGAGCGATCACAGCAGAGTCCAAGTAAGGCCCACAAGTGAAAGACCAACTGAGAGAAAGCCAACCAAACACCAACATGGCCCCCCAGCCCACCCCCATATTACATACTGAGCATGATGTTCTGCAGAATGAAATACTCCTTCAGTCCGTTTCAGTTAGCTGTCTGAACTGTGTCCCCCCACTGCTTGTTGCAAAGAAGTTGGTAACACAGCTGCAGTATCAGAAGCTGGAAATGTCCTTGAATTGGTACAAACACTCCCCAGCAACCACTAAAAACCCCGGTGTTGTTATCAGCACACTTCCCAGGGCAAATCCAAAACATAGCCTTGTACCAGCCACCGTGAAAAAATTTAACCCTGTCCCAACTAAAACCAGCACACCTATAAACTTAAAAGAAGGCACAGCTTTCAGAGAGGCACAGTGAAAACCAGGAAGGAAGGAAATAACCTCTCAAGAGAGCAGAGATGCAGATGGGCTAAAAATATAAATGTTTGAACTGTCCCCTGAGCTCCTAAGCACAGGCAGTGAGCTATCACTTCCAGGAAGCACCCTATATAAACAAAAATATTGCATTCAATTTTTTCAAAAACCAGACTATCTCCACAGCAGCACCTAAGTATGAATGCAAATTGCCAATTCAAGGAACCCAGACAGGAAACTGGGTTCTCACTGATCACAAATATGGTGGAAACAAGGGTGAGAAATTAATACAGGAAAGTATGAGAAAATAAACTTAAAAAAAATACTCTTCCAAAGCACATAACTTTAAATCTCAGAAACAGTGTACTAGCTGGAGGAAAAAAAGAGTTCCAGCAAAGAAGGAATTAACTTAAATTTCCTATCATCTGGTGAATTTGAAATGTTTCTTGGCCATTCTTCCACTATTAAATATTAATGGAAGACACACAAAGTCCTACGGAATCTTGCCTGCCAGCAATCTTGCCGTTATTGCCTGTACATCTCACTCTTTGATCATAGGATGCAGATAGCAATAAAAGGCTCCTTCTGTTCATGGCCTCTTCCATGACTGAAGGCTGAAGATGTCTTCACTCACCAATAATTCTGAACTGACTGAGGACAAAACCCTGATCTTCATTCTGACCCTCAATAACAGTACTAACCTGAGAAACTGCTGAGGAGCAGCTGCTTACATTTCAGCTGTACAGCTCCCACAAAGACTTGTATGGCCTGCTCTGGGAATAGAACTGCCCACCCTACCATAAAGCACACTGTGGAGGTGGGCTTAAAAAGCTTGTGAATATTGAACCTGTTTTGAAGAGTTCAACTTTC
This sequence comes from Rhynochetos jubatus, assembly GCA_027574665.1. NCBI lineage: Eukaryota > Metazoa > Chordata > Aves > Eurypygiformes > Rhynochetidae > Rhynochetos > Rhynochetos jubatus. Next base: position 121,025,826 of record CM050649.1, on the reverse strand, counting down.
ATAATTGAGAATAAATATCTTAGGTTTTACCTTCATCACAACCCTGGAAAAATCTCTTCAGATGTGTTGCTTGAACAGCAGCTTCCCTGACTCTCCACTGAGTATCTCATAATGGTCCATGTGCAACCTGAATATCTTCATGTTTATGTGTGCAGACGAGAGACGTGGTACACTACTCCTTGCTTAGCCAACATGTATAAAAGTGTCCAAAAGAGTAAAAATCCACCATAAAAAAGCCTCTCCATATGTGCACAAAGCCATCCATTACATTTCAAGTATTAGTATATTTTAAAGAGCTGAATCCACAAAAACTTAAGCAAAGCTTCAAAGCTGAATTGATTCTACAATTTTAGTTATCCACATAAATGATACTTTTTGACTTGAATGCTTGTAATGAAATCAGCAGAAGCAGAGATGGAAAAGAGTTTATTATACCTGGAATGTGTAAGAATCCACCAGTGAGATATAGTTACCTTAAAGTCAGTATACCAGGGACAAAGCCATGAAGAAGGCTACACACCAGAAAATTCTTTCTGACAATTAAATCAATTAGTCATAAAACAGTCTTCCAAAGTGGCCTTCCCATACCAGCAAATATTGGAAATTAAATTTAAAAAATTAATAAACTCTACTGCAACATCACATAAAGCTGACAGTTTGATGTCCATACAGTGGTGTATAAAACCCAACAGATTGAAAAGACAAAAGCAAAGAATAAAAAATTTTAACCACAGTGTTTAAAGAAATATAATTTTCCACTGAAAAAAAAAAAAACAACACTCCTATTCAGGCTTTCCAAAAATATTCTATGCAGTTTTCTGAATAATTTGGCATGTTTCATGTCGAACAAATTTTCAAACGTGAAGTTACAGAATAGAGACTAAAATGCTTGTGACCTCTTTTGGCCTGAGCCTGCATAAACCTGTACCTTTTGTAACACTCATTGACTGAAACATTCAGCTGAAATTATTTCTTTGCTCCAATACTCAGTAATAATGTGAGAATGTCTCACATCTCCTGACTGATGCTTCTCTCTGGTACTGAAGCTCAAACTGGCCACATTTGCTATTGTTTTTTTCAGTGAAGATCTGGACGTAGTCTAGCTAAAAGAAGTTTTCTCGTCAGTTTTGTAGTAGCTGTATTTCAGCCCAAGGGTTCTCTCATTTTTACAGCAGCAAAGAAGTAGAAGCTTAAAACTTCTTTTCTTGTGATGTAGTGGAACACAATTCGCATTCATTGTCAAGCACACATGCAGGCATGCGCACGTGTCTGATGTACCTAAATATATATTGGTTGACATTGTCATTAGGGTTCCTTATCTCTCCTTCAATTCCTTTAAAACAGCATTGTTTAATGCATGATGTTACAGTGCCTAATTAAGCAAGAAGTGACTAGGATAGATGGTGACCTTTTCCAAGTGATTTCCATACATAACATGCTGCATGAAATGTGAAACTCCAGCTCATGAATGAAACCTATCAAAAAGAAAGACTGTTCTCTTTTATGCTACCATTCTACAGTGCTGTGTAAGCGACTAGGATCTTTAAGGCAAAATCATAGTGTGTGACATTTCATTTTCATAACCTTTTCATTCCATGAAAGTAGGTTTTTAATGGTATAATCTTCGTAAAATATTAATGATTTTGCTGAATGTGACAAAATTTATAAAGCAATATACTCAGCATCATTTATAAGAATACCTATTATAAGTGTGCTCCAGGTAAAGAGAGACAATTCTACAGGAAAAGTGAAATATTCAAAAAGATATGTAAAATAAGCTGTGATTTGTGTACCACTGCATTGTGTTATTAACTTGAAAAATAGTTCTACTTCAAAGGAAATGTCAGTGAGCTCTGTAAAGTTTTCAAGTAAGGCCCAATTCTAAGTAATAATGAATCCATTTTAAGTAGAGATGGTTTTTCACACAGAAGAAAATTTTAAATTATCTATCTTATACTTTGACAACCTTTCACATTGACCTTACAAAGATCCTACGCAGATATCCTATAACTGGGTGCAATGACTTCTGATGTATGGGTAAGAGCAAATAGGTTTCTAGAATATAAAATCGCTTTATAGAATCACAGAATGGTTTGGGTTGTAAGGGACCTTAAAGATCATCCAGTTCCAACCCTCCTGCCATGGGCAGGGACACCCTCCACTAGACCAGGTTGCTCCAAGCCTCATCCAGCCTGGCCTTGAACACTTCCAGGGATGGGGCACCCACAGCTTCTCTGGGCAACCTGTTCCAGTGTTTCACCACCCTTTCCATGAAGAACTTCTTTCTTACATCTAATCTAAATCTCCCTGCTTTCAATTTAAACCCATTACCCCTTGTCCTGTCACTATAGGCCCTTGTAAAAAGTCCCCCTCCAGCTTCCTTGTTGGCCCCTTCAGGTATTGGAAGGTGCTATAAAGTCTCCCCAGAGCCTTCTCTTCTCCAGGCTGAACAAGCCCAACTCAGCCTTTCTTCACTGGAGAGGTGCTCCAACCCTTTGTTCATCTGCATGTCCCTCCTCTGGACTCACTCCAACAGGTCCTTGTTCTTCTTATGCGGAGGGCTCCAGAGCTGGATGCAGAACCCCAGGTGGGGTCTCAGGAGAGCAGAGTAGAGCGGGAGAATCCCCTCCCTCGACCTGCTGGCCACGCTTGTCTGGATACAGCCCAGGATCCGGTTGCCTTTCTGGGCTGCCAGCACACACTGTCGGCTCATGTCCAGCTTTTCATCCACCACCACCCCCAAGTCCTCCTCAGGGCTGCTTTCTATACACTCTCCACCCAGCCTGTCCTTGTATCTGAGATTGCCCCAACCCAGGTGCAGGACCTTGCACTTGACCTTGTTGAACTTCACGAGGTTGGCACAGGCCCACCTCTCCAGCCTGTCAAGGTCCCTCTGGATGGCATCCCTTCCCTCCAGCTGTATTTTGCAACACACAGCTTGCTGTCACTGGCAAACTTGCTGAGGGTGCACTCAAGCCCACCATCCATAACAGTGACAAAGATGTTAAACAGCACTGGTCCCACTACTGAGAATACTTTCTTTTACATATCAGGATAGATTTCATTTCCACTGAAGAAAAAAAAAAAATCCTCTTCTTTTCCAATTATCCAAACTCTATGGCTTTCTTTTATTGCTGGTGGTTTAAGAGTGAGAAAGGAGTTACCTGTAATTATTAGAAAAAAAATTATTATGCTTAAGGTAGCATCCTGAAAGTTCAAGGCACAGGGCTTTATTTCCTGTCCTTTTTGTACCTTTCCACATCTCCCTTGAACATGTAGGTTTCTGTAACATCAAATTTTGGTGCCATATAGAGGAGGCATGGAATGTACAAACTATATTTACTGCATAAAGCATATAACATGGTTGTATATTTTTGAAAGACTATGAGAAATTCATTCTGGGATGTCCTTGGTTGGTATAGCTCCCTATTTCTAAATTAGTATTATAGAATGAAGAACTTATTTCTTCCCCTTAAGTGAAGTAACCAGTGTTGACAGAGAGAGAGATGAGCTTACCTTCAGCTGTTTGGATATAAGACAGAACTGTTATACTAATATTCCCCACAGGAACACACAAGGACAGACGATGGGGGAAGCAAGTATTTCCAGGTAGTGACAGTGGAATATAAAAGCAGTCGTCTAGAATTCTGTCATGAAAAGGGAGAAAAAAAACAGCATCTTATCCAGGAACTAGTCAAATGTGATTATAGCATAGTCTGTGTAAAAGGCAGAATTTTACCTTGCAATACTCTCAGGTATCAGGATCACAATCTATTCTTAGGAATCCCAGAGATAATATTGACTGAATAAATAATAGTCTACTTAAAAGTAGACATAGTATTCTGTGTATCACATTTGCAAAAGAAGAAGTATTTGTAATGCAGTTTGAGAGTTTTAGATTCAAAGTCTAATGTATATTTATTCACTCCCACAAGTATTGTTGAGTTGTTAATATTCACCTCAGAACCTGATGCTCATTAGATCTTAGATGCCTTGAAATGAGTGTGCCGGTTTCAAGCTGGAAAGAGCTCCTTTTCTTCACAGTGCTGTTAGCTGGCCCAGAGCTGTGGCGGGAGTGTTTCATTCCGTAGTACGTCAGGCTCAGGGCACCTGAGCAGTTCTGAGGTGGGAAGTGGCCTGGGGCAGGGCAGGGATGTTAAGACTTTGGCTAGCTTGATAGCTGGGTCGTTAGCTCCTTTGCTAACTCTGGGAGTGGTTGTTAGTGGATAGGGAGATCAGCTGGCTTTTGTCCTGGTTGGGTTGTCACCCTGGGGCTCTGGATGCCATGGACTTCCCGGGCTTGGACTGTCACCTCCTGGGACCCGTGTATTGGTTGGGGTGGTATCATATGTTCTATTTTGTATTATTTTAATTACTTAGTAGTAGTAGTATTGTTAGTATGAGTATCACTATAATTTTCATTTATATTCACTCATTAAATAGTTCTTAACTTTATGAGCTTCCTTGTCTTTTCCTCCTGCACTGGGGGAGAGGGGTGAGATGAGCAAGAGGCTGAGTGGTACTTAATTGCCAGATAAGGTTAAACCGCGACAATGAGTCATGCCATTCTCATGCTGCTTAATTTAGATGTGCAGTCAGACATTTTTGCAATTTTTTAATTCCATAGCATTTTGCTTATTCAAATATATTATTTCATTTCTGCTGCAATTACTTCCTTTTCAAGTTAAATTATTTAAGTTCGGTTTAATACAAAGACAAGTTTTTTCAAAAATATAACTCTAAAACTTGCAGTTAACTCAATTCACAGTTCAAAGTAAACTAGATTCAACAATGATCCTATTTTAAAGTTAAATTGCATTCCAGACACCTGATGTAACGAATGGAAAGATGTATTATAGTTCTTAAGAAAATAATTGGCAAAATATAGCAGACCAAGGCAAGGTGAGAGCAGTTACTGAGTGTTCACTTGGGTTAGCAGAAGGAGCTGTGAGAGCCAACACTGTTAAAATGATTGTTTATCAGGGCATGAAAAGACAATGGGACAAATCAAAATAATAACAGATGACTAGTTCATTCAACTTAAAATCCATATAAATTGCAGGAGGATGTTAAGTTCATTCTGTTCAGTCCTTTCACATCAAAGTTATCACTAATGTGGAAAGGAAGCTTGCTCTGTTTCAATTATAATACCAGCAGCAGGTTACTAAGACCTCTGTTGTCAGTGCTCATTTTCCAAGAGGTGGCCCTCATTATGTGGTAGAATAGCTTCCTTTCATAATTAAACTCTGCCTTGGGAAGATGACTTCTACTTTCCCCTCTGCTATAAGGTATTTCACAGTTGTAAAATAAGTGCTTGGAATTTTTTGTGTGTGTTTTGGCTTTGGAGTTATGGCACAGTGATATCAGGGAATGCAGACTTTACCATAAGACACTTCCCCAGAAAGTAGTATCCTACCATTTCCCCTGATATGGATGGTAACTGAACTTAGAGACCTTCTGGAAATTTATTGTATTGACTTTCCCTCTCCTCAAACACAAATTCTGATTCTTGTGTTTTCACCTTTTTCTTGTGAATTTCCTCATCTTTGTAAAGTTAACAAATTCCAATCAGGAGATCGAATTTTGCAAGGACTTCTGATCACCTAGGCAGAACAGGCTGGCACTTGCTGAAAAAGCCCCTCTGCATAAAGTGTACTATCCATGACACATTTTTACAAAGGAATTAGGCTATTGTTGCACGATTCTCAATGCTGATAGCTCAGACAGGAAGAATTAAGTCCTGATGTTAGGCCCTACCATTAATCAAAATAAAGTCTTTGCAACAGCAGGAACTTAAACTGAATTCCAGATAATCTAAGCATTTTGACTCACAGTCATTCCTGATCCCTGAAAATTAGGTCATCTTTCTTTGACCTAATGAATTTTTGGTATAACCACTATAACAGAAGAGCCTGACCTCATAGTAGTCATCACACTCATGTGTGAACAAGGATGAGGTCAAAACTGGTTGTATCCTCATTGACACCTTAGTAGGTTACGAACAAGGGGACCTCAGAAGAAATGCAACGTGTGATGTTAGATAAAACAGGCAATAACATAAAAAGGTTCAGTGGTTGAAAGCTGAAGTTAAACAAAATGAGATTATGAGCAAGATACGTATTTCAAACAGCAAGAATGAACACTAGAACAATTGCTGTCTCGTGGACTCTCCACAAGAGAGAGGAAACTTGCTTAGAAGCCTACCAGTAAGTTTTCAGGTACAGTCAGAAGTTAAAGTTTCTGTGCAGGAAATTCTGGATCAAATACCTGTTCTTCTCAAAAAGTTAAGATTAAGTGGCCATGGTATTTTTATCTGTCATGACATTCTTCAATTGCGTAAACCAAGAAAATGTGCAAGAGTCCTATTCCCATGTTCAGAGCTCTGAGGGGAAAGAGAAGCCCAGCATGTCTCACCACAGACAGCCTCACCAGCAAGAACAGCAGAGCTGTACTGCACTAGGCTGAGCTTTGGAAAATACAGCTTCAACAATTTCAGCCTTTAAGACTGACTTTAAACATAGTCAAGTGTTCTAGTTTTTAGAAGCAGTATGTTCTAATTAGGTGGGGGAATATCCCAGAATACTAGAGCGTATGATACATTCAAGGTTCACTATTTAAGGGCTGAAAAAGAGGTTTCTCACTAATTAGAAGAGCAGGGGAATAACACAAAAACTTACCTGAGGGTAGAAAGTAAGAGAAAAATAGCCAGGCATTTTACCCTTCAGAAAGGTTTGCTTAAGCATTTCAAGCCATTTCAGTGCTAACAGGTCTCATTTCCCTGAGGTAATTAGTAAAGGAAACAATAATTACCTGCAGGTTCATTAAATAAATCAGCACTGTTCTCATTGTGAAGTTAATGATCAGTAGTACGGATGATTGTTATGGACATAGTACAGTTGTTGGTGTTCAGCAGCAACACTTTACTAAAAAGAGTATTATTCTGCTTTTAGATTTTGTCATTCAAATAGATGAATGTTTTCTCCTTTTTCATTTAACAACTGAAAATTATTCTAACTGGGAGAGAGTTTTGCAGCCTAATTAAGGTAAAGCTATTTCAGAGTACAATGAATTAACAGTATTATGCTTATTTCTATAAAACAGCTTTTGCTTACATTCATGTCAGGTAACTCAGATCCACCAGCAACATGATACTAGTACTTATTGTTGTGAACGTCCAATGTAATATCACTCAAGGAAATCTGGACCCACCACAGTATTAGCTTTCTTTGTCAGGAGATAGCCTCTCACACAGCAATTTCCATTCTAAGCTGGCTGGGAGCCTCTGTCTCATCCTGGTCTTGGCTGTGTAATATTCAACCTAGACTGCAGTAAAGCAATATACATAGGCATGAAACCCTCACCCCTTTGGAGGACACATCTAAACTGTTCTTACACTTCCATACTATGTTTCCCTAGAATCTCAGGTTGACTTTAATGCTTTTGGTCTTTATTTTCAAGATGATAGACCACCTAGGTCCACTGTGTGCATATACATATTTATATTTTAAAAGTCAACCAACACTTCTGAGGAAAAATAGTAGCGAACAGCTGTATTTCTCAGGACAAAAAAAAAAATCCCAACCCTTCCAAAAATTTCTACCATGAAAGTAGAACTCGTTACTCATGACAGGCATCCTCTGAGGATTTTCTGAGACAAGCATTGAAATTCTACAAGAACTAGAGCACAGGTAACCTCATCATCTTTGTCCTATTTGCACATTTCTTATCTGCTTCCATGAGTATAAAATCAGAGAAGCTTAGTTTAGTATACATCAACTTTTAACAGTCTAAATTATCATCACACCATGTTTTCCTTATTATTCTATTCCCAGGGAATGCGACATATTGATGTATAATAACTACTGGCATCAGTTTTTTAGGACAGTGGTATCACCGTTCTTTTCAGCACTGTGCTGGTTTTAGTCAGGAAAGAGTTAACTCTCTTCACAGTGGCTGGTATGAAGCTGTTCCTGGATTTACACTGAGAGAAGTCCTGATAAAGTGTCTTTTTAGCTGGTGCTGGAGGGGTACCTGCACCAAATTCAAGGTCTCTCTCAGCTTCTGGGCTGTGTTCCCAATTCTCTTGCTACAGGCAGTGTGGGGGACACACAGTTCAGACAGCTGACCCAAACAGACCGAAGGAGTATTTCATTCCATAGTGCGTCATGTTCGGGGCATAGGCTGGGAGTGGGTTCAGGGGCCATCACACATTCTTCACACTTTCACTCTATTACACTTGCTAACACTCTGACTCCCGCATTAGCTGCTTTGCTAACTCCTGTGCTGGCTCGTTCCTGAGGGAGTTGGTGGGTTTTTTAGTTTTACTGGTCGTGCTATTGCTGATAGGGTTTGCTTGGAATCTGCTGCAATTGCTCACAGTCTCCTGCCCTCAGGCTGCAGCTCTCGGGCTGCGATTGCTCTCCGGCTGCAGCTCTCAGGCTCTCTGGCTCTGACTCTCATTTCTCAGCACCTGATCGTGCATCAGTCAGCAGGTGGTGAGCAATTGTATCATATGTTTTATTTTTTATTATATAAATTACTTATTAGTAGTAGTATTTGTATATATTCATATATATACATTATTCATTTCTATTCGATAAGTAAATAGTTCTTACCTTAATTTTACAAGCTTCCTTGTCTTTTTCCTCCAATCCTCCCCCTCCACTGGAGTAGGGGGAGGGAGCTGTGAGAGCAGCTCCGTGGTACTTCTTGCTGGCCAGAGTTAAACCACGCCAAGCAGTCTTTCAGCTGTCCAAGAAAGATACCCCAAGAAGTTCCATCTGTAAGGTTTTTCAAGCATTTTGTAGCTCACACATTTTGTAAAAATTGTTTAATATTAAACATTAATTAGTGGCAGTAATTGTATTGTATCACAATGTTTTGAGCATTTTTTCCCCCAGTCAGAATTTACCACAATTTTGTGACGGAGTAATAAAGATGCCAACCATTGCCTTGACTACATTTAACTAGAACACAGCAAAAGAAAGACTTTATGTTGCCCTTCCAGGAGGCAGAAAGCCAAGCCACATTCAGCTGACCAGCACTCTGGAAGTCAGAGGAAACCTCTCACTTACACTGAAATGTTTCATAATTATTTATTTTCATTGTGTAAGTGTCAAAAACCAGCCCAAACCAAGATTTCATTGTTCAAGGCCCTAGTGCAAACAATAGAGTAAGTTTCTACTAAGTAAGGTTCATATAGTGACAGGATAAAGGGTTTAAATCAAAAGAGCATAGATTTAGATTGGACATCAGGAAAAGAGTTTTCATGTTGAGGGTGCTGAGGCACTGGCACAGGTTGTCCAGAGAAGCTGTGGATGCCCCATCCCTGGAAGTGTTCAATGTCAGGCTGGATGAGGCTTGGAGCAACCTGGTCTAGTGGAGGGTGTCCCTGCCCATGGCAGGAGGGTTGGAACTGGATGATCTTTAAGGTCCCTTACAACCCAAACCATTCTGTGATTCTATGATTCACTACATGTCCAAAGAAATTGGAAAAGAAGTAAGAGTTCACAGTCCAATTACCTTGCTTTGAAATACGGAGGTATTTTCTTTTGAATCTGGCCTCCAAGTAATGTAAATACCATTTTCATGTAAATTAATAGAAAGTGAGGAAAGAGAATGAAGCTAACATATAAGTGTAATATAAGCAGTTATCTCTAAAGTGAATGGCTTCAGGTATAATGAGCTGTTTAAAAAATAAACATAAATCACAGATAAATAGGAGAAAAAATTAAATTGGCTTTCAGAATTATTCTCAGTATACTCAGCTGCAAAGTAGCAGGACATTCCAATCCAAGTAAACAAATTGTGCTGCACATCAAAATAATAACACATCATTTTAAAACCCACCCTGTATTCAGCAGAAGCCCATTTACTAGATTTATGAAAAGGAATATTTCACAACCCCCAGATGTTCGACAAATATTAGTTACTCTATTTATTCCCACTGCATTTTAAGGCTATTCAGCTGGTAGTTGCTAAGGGAACAGCCTTCATTTATTTCAAGTGTTATCAGAACTAGAATACTGCTCTGCAAGAGATAAGTCTGCAAAAAAGTAACATTAGATCTAAATAAATGAGCAAAATATATCTGATGCGTGAGCATACACAAGCTTAGAGGTGAGGGGTAGGTGGCATTATCTCAAATGAGTTTAAACAGCTTGAGTTTTTTAAATACCAAATTTTCTCATCTGTCTCTTACAGAAAATGTATGAGAATATTCTCAAAGAGTTCTCAGCCTTTTCTATAAATATCATCAGCTGCAGTTACATGTTAGGCTAATGCTAGGGAATACAGGTTCATTTTTGTTAAAGAAAGCATTTCAGCTAAACAAGTTTTGCAAATCAGCAGGTGACGATGATGTGTCGCACATTCAAAAGGCAGCCTAGGCTAACAGGAATGCGATGCTTTGGAAAGGTGAACTTACCAGCCATACATCACTGGACCATCTACAAGTTCCACTGTTGTTAAGCAGAAAAGTTACACGTCAAGACAGAAAATACATTTTAAAGAATGTTCAGACAATGTCCTTTTCTTTCTGCTCCTAGCAGGCTGGAAGTCTTGAATTAAATTAGAAAACTTGAAAACTCTTCTCTGGATCCTTTACATCTTCTCCCTGGGACTTGGCATCCCAACAGACAGTGAGGAGTACCCCTTGAAGTAGCTCCTATAAGCATTTTTTCTGATGAGTAACTTAAATAAAAGCATGATTCCTAATGGTTCCCAGAAATCACTCTAGTGGAAAAAGCAACTGCCTGCATCTGCAAGGGACAAGAAGAACCCAGACAAACCATGTGGGTAAACTAAACCCAACTAGGTGAGGACCGTGCTGTCCCCCAGTGCACTGGTGTCTTCTAGTAATTTTATTTCAGGATAGAGTTGTCACAAGCAAAGATGACATCCCTTGCTCTTCTCCCACAGTGTACAGCATACAAAAATGCACTGAAGCTGATTAAAGGCAGCCTGTACTACCCATTTGCTCTCTAAACCCCACTGTCCTTTCCTGAACTCTACCAAGAGAAATTCTGCAGCAGGCCCAAGACAACCTAGTAGCTAAATGAGTCAATATACCTGCAAGTAAGTTATGTTCTTAGAAAGATTTCCTGGCTAAAGTACATAAAGTTGCAAGCTTTGTTTAAGACCATGGACTAAGTCCTGAGACCTTTGCTCACACTGCAGCTTCTCCATTTCCGATAACACTACGTTGGAGTCCCATCCAGGTTTCCAGGGACCACGGTTCTCATATACATAATGCGTGTAAAAAAATTTTCCATTACTTGCCTTTCAGGAAAAACATAAGGATGGAAGTTTTGGGATCCAAAATGAATTCATAAGAAGGATTCTCCAGCAACAATCTCCTGTCAGGACGGATCTTTTTCTACTCATTTGGAACTTCAATTCATTTCTCTTGTAAAAACAAAACAAAATTGATGTTAACGTGTTTCCATCATATTTCACTGCAATTAGTAATCCTTCCCCTTCACTTTCAATGGCATGGAATTCTAAAGGAAAGAAACCCTGCACATCTGTCAGAGCAGACTATTGTGGAACAGGCAGAAGGGAAAATGATTGTAGCATTCCTACACTGTGCTTTGCTTGCACTGTGCAGAATTCTCCATCAGACTTCAATAAATACTTTCAATTTCACTGAAAAATAGGAATGCCACAGCTAGTCCTCAGCTGATGTATTGGAAATGGGTTTGCGTAAGTTTTATAAATCCTGCCAGGAATTTTAAGACCTCTGTCTCCACACGTAAGACATTAGGAGGAACATTTTGCAGGTACCTCCATATTTACAGTTCATTTTGAGATATTTCTATGAAGTAGGTTGGAGTGAGGAACACAATGTAAAAAAAAAATCAATAAAAGATCACAAAAAACACAATATGGGGAATATTCTGTGTATACATAAATATAGCAAGTTTAAGAATGGGGGGGGAGGGGAAAGAATTTCATTAAGTCTGATGTGTCTAAACCAAATCAGCCTGAAGAAATTTACACTGTTTTGTACAATACTAGTGCATTATTCATTAAATGGTAGCATCAAATTAACAACTTGAAGCATCATGGGACCTCCGTGTGCACATGCAATTACTACACTAGTGACAGCAGAATAAAAGTCCTGAATTCTCTATGTTCAAATTGAGCTACCCCCTCACTTTTTATGATTGTGATTTATTGGATGATTGCCAATGCACAGACACTTTGCTTGTTTTGCCTTCCGTGCTTCATTAGGAAATCCTCTATAGGCAAGACAGGTTATATTATCACTGACAAGGAACTTGATAGTGCATAGATTGCTAGATAAATTCTAGAGTGTTGCAGGCACAGAAGATGCTGTGCACTACACTGTACACTTGAACTGCACCTTCGAGAGAGCTGGCAGGTGTTGTTCAGCAGGCACCTGTCCCATTAACCCTGTTTACATTGTCTTTAAGTTAAGGTTGGCCAGCCCATGGCTTTCTAATGCAACCATGGAAAAGAGTTGCTTCCTGTTCTATTCTATCCCATCAGTCACTTCTATTGCTGAAGCTTCTAGGAACACAGTGACAGGGCCATAGGTCCAATGATACAAACTGGTTTTAGGTGCTTTAGGGATAGGGATTGGAGAAACGCACCTAAGGACAATCACAAAGACTTGAGCATAGTGAAAAATGACTGTTGTGCCTACGGTACTGGTTTTGGCTGGGATAGAGTTAATTTCTTTCATAGTAGCTAGTATGGTGCTATGTTATGGATTTGTGCTGAAAACAGTGTTGATAACAGAGGGATGTTTTCGTTACTGCTGAGCAATGCTTACACAGAGTCAAGGACTTTTCTGCTCCCTCACACCACCCCACCAGCGAGTGGCCTGGGGGTGCACAAGAAGCTGGGAGGAGACATGGATGGGACCAGCTGACCCCAACTGGCCAAAGGGATATTCTATACCGTATGACGTTATGCTCAGCATACAAAACTTAGGGAAGAAGGAAGGAGGAACATTTGGGGTGATGGCGCTTGTCTTCCCAAGTAACCATTAGGCGTGATGGAACCCTGATTTCCTGGAGATGGCTGAACACCTGCCTGCTGATGGGAAATGGTGAATGAATTTCTTCTTTTGATTTGCTTGCATGTGCAGCTTTTTCTTTACTTATTGAACTGTCTTTATCTCAACCCGTGAATTTCTCACTTTTGTTCTTCTGATTCCCCTATTCCACCAGGGGCAGGGTGTAAGTGAGCAGCTGGGTGGTGCTTAGCTGCCTTACTAGGATTAAACCATGACATCTACAAAAACTTCAGAGATTCAGCAAAATAGAAATATACAACAAAGAATGAAGACATTTAATTTCAGCACTTTTTAGATATAATAGTTCTCTTTTTCATTACAATATTTTGAGAATCACTCTTAATGTTAATATTTATGGAGTTGGGAGAAGATTAAATGGAATTATTTTTCTTCAAACAAAACAGTTCAATCTCTCATTTCATTAAGAAAGGTCAAAAATGAATCCCAAAATATTTTTTATTCAGCTAACAAATATAAAAATCAGTTATTGGCATAACAGCCTCCTTTCCAATCTTAAAATTTATAGCGTTACTGAATATTGTTAAACAGCTGCAGAATGTCATGCCAGAGGCTTTAATTTTAGCAAAGCTGAAATCACATACCAGGAGCCACTTTCAAGGTATAGCATTTTTAATGAATCCTATGAACCCTGTTAATGACACTGCATACTCTAAACTGCTACCTGTTGACATCATTTCCCATATTTATACCTATAAAAATACAATTCTTCTTTCAGTGTAGTCTCCTTACAGAGGATAAGAGATTAGACTATTGCTTCTACACATAAAATACAAATATACATTAAAATAGTATGAAAATATGAAGATATTATGGGCCAATAAATACTAACAATAGGTATTATATGTTTAATTATTGATAATTTAAAATGTTAAATATTTAATCACTTTAAACAACAATTTAAATGTCCCTGTTATGGAGGCATTGTTGCACATACCTTTAGACGTGAAAAATTTTACCAAATAGTTTATTCAAAAAGATTAGAGACAAAATCTCCTTATGTATTTGAATATATGCATTTCCACCCTTCAGCATAAAAATCTGTTTCCTTACAAAATAGTCCCTAAGAGTTAAGGTCAGAAAGGTCACCAAGCAATTATTGACCAAATGGACTCTGCCCCAGGAAAATAACTTAGAATTTATATAAAGCTAAATTAAGGAGATTCCATCTGGAAGACAGTCAAATATATTTAAATAATGGTGAAATATCATTTTCTTAATGTTTCTTTATCTGTGGCTAACTGCAATAAAATAGTTGCCTGTGACCCACCATGCATCAAAAAAATCTGCAGTAATATTATAACTGAGAGTTTTCCATTAATTTGTCTTATTCTGCTTTTACATTACATTATCATTCCTGTCTAAGCTACAGTCAAGTGCTATTGCTCAAATCAAAGTCAAAAGTCTGCGTTCTTATGCTTTGCTCAACGGACACCCCAGCTGTGGCTTCCTGTAGGTAGTTCAGCAAAGAAAGTTCAGTCTGTAGAATAAAAATTCAAAGGAAGAATTGGAAAATGACAATATACTAAAATTCTGTTTCACAGTATTAAGACCTGGCTCGGGAAATATATTGTTCTTGTCCTCCACACTAACCTGTGGTCTATTTGTGTTCAACTTTTTCTATACACTGTAAATGTCTTTGGTGTCAGAGGTTAACTAGGGCTACTGTCCAAGCAGACAATCATCTTTAATCGCTCATACAAGACAAATATGTCCCCTGCAGTAGTAAGGAATAAACAAACCAAGAAATTAAAAAGTAATAATAATAATAACAATAATAATTTTAAATATAGACTAACCCTTTATCACAGGAGCCAGAAATCAACACTGATTATGTAAATTATGCTCATGAAAATGCACGATGCACTTGCATTTTACAGTTCTGGTGTTTCTGATGTTTCCGATGTCAATGAGATGTAGTGCCTGGAGGGTATTTCTGCAAAAAGACAGGTTAGCAGAATTCAAATGTTTTGCTGTATTATGTGTTGTTCTTGTATATACATTTGTACTGTATAATTTAATCCATTGGTCTTCTAGTTCCATTTAAATTGCTCAAATTAATATAATTTTTCTTAATCCAGAGCTTTCAGGACTGAACTGTATAAAAATGTAAAATACTGAAAAAATATGAAAATATTATTTACAACAATTTACGATATGGAAAAAGCTGTTGAGAGCCACTCTTCCAGGTATATGTGGGTTCCCAAATTGGTCTTTTCATCCACACAAATAAAAAATGACAAATCCAAAAATACATTCATAAGGTTATTTCTCTGCTACTTAAAAATGATGGACTGCGGAAATAAGTTGCATTAAAATGGAATTAAAGTTCAAGTTTTGTACCATTTCCAGAGCTAAAGTAGAAAGTGGAGATTTACCTGCTATTCAAATTAACTTCTGTGCTAAGCTCTCTGACGTGACTCCTGTCTTGCTCCATTTGTACTGATGTTCTTTGAGAGGTGGATCTTTATCCACTATTAAAAAGACTGAAAACAACAATTCCAGTTCTTCAGGCAGATGAATAAGCATCGGTTCTTCATGTCTGCTTGGCTAGACCCAATTACATTTCTATTTTTCACACTCTAGATTCTATTTATAACACTGTAATTTAAATAATTCATATCAAAATTGGTTTACTGTCATTATTTAGAACTGACATTACAGCTGCTCTGAGACTTCCTTTGGGATTAGAGTCTTGCTCTGCTTCACAGTATCAAAGCAGAGATAAAGACACATCTTCAGATCCAGACTATCTGTAATCCATGCATAATATGTGCACTATAACCCAGAGAAATTAGCCACCAGCAGGACAGCCCAGACCACCTTATTCAGGAGTCTAAGGGTATATCTACATCAGCATTTTAATCTGGATTGGGAGTGCGCTTCTGAACTGAATCTCCTGATCATGTTAATGTAATGCTCTTCATTTCTCACCCCAGAGCAGTCTCAAAGCTCAAAAATTAAACTCTCTTCAGATGTAACTAAATCAGAATTTGCACTCCACGACTGACCCAAATATACTCCCTCCACTAACCCATATACAGGTCATGTGGCCAGACTAGAGATAGTCCAAAATAAAACATATGTAACCTATTTTTCTACAGACCACTCTTTGCCCTGTGTCGTAGTTTGACGACAAGCCTTCTCTCCCACCCCGGCCCCCCCACACACACCTCCTCCCGGTGAGGAAGGGTCGGAGGAACAAACCAGGAAAAGCCCGTAGGAGTGGAGATAAGAACTATTTAATTATATAAATGAAACTTAGGGAGTTACTAACAATGCTGGTGCTAATGAGTAATGTAAGGAACGGAGGGAGAGGGTAGAACAAATGATACAGGATCCCACCCCAAGGAGGGAAAAGAGGAAAGAAAACCCCACCCAAGGGAGCAAACCCCCCACGAAACCACCCGGGGGCCAAGAGAGTAAGAGAGAGGAAAAAACTTTCAAACCCCGACTCCCAGACCGATCTGCCCGGCAAGACGCTGGCTCTGCCCAGAGCACCAACCACTCACCACAAGGCCCCACCACAAACAAACCCCCAGCCCCCTCGGCCGGAAGCCCCCTCAGCCCCTTCCCCTTCCCAGGGTCGTGTCCAACCACAACCCTTTCCACCCACATCCCCACCCCCTCCCTGCCAGTCCTACAGTGCCGCAGGTCCTGGGCTGGCACCACCTATGCAGCTTGATGTGTTATGGGGTGAAGCAAAACACAGACTAGCTGGTGCAAACCTAAGACACCCTGTGAGCTCTTCCAGGAGAATCAACTTCCCCTTTGCCTGCCTTTTCATCAGGCTTCCAGGACTCTCAGTGCTGATTATACGGCTATTTCAAGGGGCACAAAGAACTGTTTTTTCCTACATCCCATTGAAACAGTGTCAGGTACTTCTCCACAGAGGATGATCCAAAGCCCTTCCCTTTTCCAAGCAAGCCTGCTCAATGTCCATTAGTATCACTTACACCTACAGTCTGACAACTTTTGGGGGGTTTATGGGGTTCAGGTAAACTGTAAGATTGTTCTCACATTTTAAGATGAAGGACTAGAGCTTGTCCGCAGTACAAAGGTTTGGAAAAGAGCAATATAGAATACAGTGAAGTGTAGCATGTTTTGTGGGCGAGGCTGCAGGGCAATAGTTGGTCCATGCTGTATAAGTATTAGCTCCTGTTTCGAAGAGGTATTTAAGTGGATATATAAGTGAAAAGAGAGAAAACGGATATGTCACTAGGCTGTTATTGTACTCATAATAAAGAGAGATCTAATTGTCACACATACGAACAACAAGTACAATTACCTATTGTGCTGGCTTTACTTGGGATAGCATTCATTTTCCTCACAGTAGTTAGTGTGAGGCTGTGTTTTAGGTGTTTTGGATCTGTGCTGAGAATAATATTGATAACATACTAATGTTTCTAGCTGTTGCTAAGAGATGTTTATACCAACTCAAGGACTTCTCCAGTTCCTGGTACTGCACCTGCGTTCCTAGATTCATCTCTATTAGAAGCTGGGAGGAGACAGCCCAGAGAGCTGACCCAAATTGACCAAAGGGACATTTCATGCCATCAAATGTCATGCTCAGTATGTAAGTTGGGATAGTTGGCTGGGAGGGAAATCGTTCCTTTAGAACTGGCTGAGCATTGGTCAGCCGTTGATGAGCAGTTGTATCATTTTGTTTTCCTTCCCTATTTCCTTTTTTTTTTTATTACATACTATTATCATTAGTAGTAGTAGTATTCTGATTACATTTTAGTAGCAGTAGCAGTAGTAGTAGCGGTAGTCATAGTATGATTATTTTATTTAATTTGCTTTCAAATATTAAACTATTCTTATCTCAACCCATAAGCTTTCTTATACTTTTCCTCCAGTTCTCACCCCCATCCAAATAGGGGTGGGGGGAGGGGAGTGAGCGGCTCTGTGGTGCTAAGTTGCTGACTGTGGCTAAACCACAACACCTATAACCACCTTTCAATTAATCTTTCCAACACCAAGAATACAGATCTAAAATTGAGCTGGTCCTGTATTATTCTGATAACCCTCTGCTGTATTTTCCTGTTTTCTATGACAATATTTAGGTTTTTAACACCGTGAAGCCAACTTCCATCGTTGTAAAGAGCATTAAACATTCGGCTTCATTATTGTGCTTTGCGATGATAAATTTCCAAATCCCATATAATAATTCCATGGAAACAATGCCTTATCAGATGTAGCAAATGCCACAAGGACTGGAGTTGATGACTGCAAAGATACTGAGAGAGAGAAAAGAAACTAAACCTCTCTGGGGAGCGGAAAAAGATGAAACAAGAGCTGAAACAGTAAGTCCTGAAATAAAGTCAAAAGGGCATGCAGAAGCATCCAGGAGACTGGCAAGCACAGAGGAGTGTGAAATGAATGACATTGACTTCGCAGGCTCTGGAAGAAAGTATCAAAAAAAGCATTTTCCATGTAGACAGGTATACAGTGTACAGCCTTATATGGCTGAAACATGAAAGAACTGAAAAAGATTAGCTAAAAAAGGATAAACGTGACAGAGAAAGAAGACACAAACACACACACACAAAAGAGCAAATAGCTATTGTTTCATATTTAAAGCCAGGGTGTCCATACAACCCATTGATGTTTGTGAAGTCCAGGTGTGTGTCCTTTGAAAGTGTGATCCCCGTGGGTTACCACCATCTCACAGTAAGTTGGCATTTTTATTCCAGTATTTGAACCTGTAATTTTGAACTGTAGATCTAGGTTCAGTTCTAATTAATAGCTATCACTTGAGTGCTTCAGCTATTCATGGGTAAAATAATTGAATCTTTAACCTTAGTTCTACATCACAGAATTAATCAGCTGCTGAAATCAGGTGAAAATCAGGACAAAATTCTCTGTCACAGTTTTAACAGAGTACATAATGTAATTGTGTTTAAAGCAGAAATTAAGAAAAAACAGTCAACCACACCATACCCAAAACTTCACATAAATCTCAGGCCCAGAGCAAGCAAACATGAGGAAACATGTAAGAAACATGATGGTTTATATGGCATATTGTACTGCACAGAACTGTAACTACATGAACCCCTATCTATTTTTATCTGTGGTAGGGGCAAAATATAGACTGAGCAGAGACTGAACAATTTTACACTCGTGATTCTATGTGTGATTGTAGCATATTTTCACAGCTCCTGCTGGAGTCTGGAAGGAGATGTAACAGAGAAACTTCAGACACATCACATTTATGCTCAACCCCTTATGTTGTGAAAGTGTAGAACTCCAATCTGTTCTTGCTCAGGAAAACTTTAGCAGTTGTGGCAGATAAGATGATCACACACTTTATTTTATTTTATTTTATTTTTTTAATTTCTTCAAACACCAGGAAAAGAGGAGGAAACTCATCAGTCTGGGCCTGGGTTTATCTGTTAATGGTAATCCCAGCATGTGCTGCCTGCCCTAAACACTCGAGTTGTCAGGGAAGTCAGCCAGGGATTTTATCCTTTCCTTGTCTCTCGCAGAAGAGATCCACTCTCTTGGATCAAGAAAAGCCACTTTTTGTTGACTTCTAACATCAGAGACCTGATTTTGGTTATATCATCAGGGCAAACCTAAGTACAGCAAGCATAACACTACACTGCAACTGAGATACTTAGCAACACCGTGCCAGAGAAAATCCTTTTTATGAAATTATCTTAATAACAACTCACAAATTCACAGAGTGGTAGGGGTTGGAAGGGACCTCTAGAGATCATCTAGTCCAACTCCCCTGCCAGAGCAGGATCACCTAGACTAGATCACACAGGAACAAGCCCAGGCAGCTTTTGACAGCCTCCAGGAAAGGACACTCCCCCCCCATCTCTGGGCAGCCTGTCCCAGTGCTCTCTTACCCTCACAGGGAACAAGTGTTTCCTCATGTTCAGTCTGAACCTTCTGTTTTCCAGTTTACGGCCATTGCCCCTAGTCCTGTCACTGGACACCACTGAGCAGAGCCTGGTCCCATCCTCCTGACACCCCCCCTTTAGATATTGATAAGCATTGATAAGACCCTCCCTCAGCCTCCTCTTCTCACTGACTCAGTGTGACAGATTCTCTAATGAATAGATACTGCATCCTGGGTGGGTGTTGCAGGCAAATTGGAGTTTACTAGAGAACCCCAAACCAGCTAGTTAAGATTAACTATTTTCCTGTTTCTGTTGCATTTGCGTATTTTACTGGATTTTTCTGTGTTCTCTTCTGGAAAGGTATGTTCCATGTCCTAGAGCAATATAAACAATTACCAGGCACAATTAATGATGTGATAGCAAAATTTTTTTTCTGAAAGGGGGGAAGGATAGTTCATGTGTAGCCATGGGGCATAAATGGAAGACATAAATGGAGGAGACAACAATGTTACTGTGAAGAGGGAAAGAGGTAGTTGAACCTAAAGGAGACCAGAAAAGATACATCAATTTGGTTATATGAAGAAATTACTGGGGTTGTAGGAGGATATCACCATGACATCAGCTAAACTGGAAACTCAGAGGACATTAGCTGCTGAATGAGAATTACTCACATGAGCTCTGTTGTCTAATATTAGCTGCCAGATAGCTTGTGCATAAATAAAAAGGACTTATGTTACCATAGGTCATATGGTTCTATGCGATAAAACCATGCACAATAGGAGTCAACGTCTAACAGCTGTATCTACTCAAGAGCTTATCTTACAGTGGCTTGTTTCTGTAGCCAAAATTTAAGAGGTTGCAATGTATTTTAATTATTAGTGCCAGAACAAAATGCTTACACCTGGCAGGTTAGAAAGCCCACAATAACATGAGATGAGCATTTATCTCAAATAGGCCTTCCCAGATTGATCTGAATCACCAGAGAAGGTGAATACAGTATCTGTCATTCATTCATCTGACTACTCTTCTCTCCCTGCTTTTCCCCATGAATGAGCATATCGAAGAAATAAATCACCCACTAAGTAAAGCATAGCAGCAAGCATAGTGAGTGATATCACCCCCATATAATTTTAATCTTTTTGTTTATAAAGTATATATGTCCCTTAAACACATTTTATGAATATTCCTCCCCCACTTAACATTTGTGCACATACAAAACTGATCAAGGTTTCTCCTAATCATTCATTATTATCATTAGAAAATTAAATGAAGATGTATATTTCCACAACTTGTAAAGGGTCATTTGAAAACAGTTTACATCATGAGAGCAATTTCCTACTTCTCACTCATAACCAGGCCAATCACTTCCACAGACTGAACAGTGGATCAATAAAATAACCTTCTATGTTTCACAGTGTTTGCACTAAGTAACTAGCAGTTAAAATTATGGACAGAGAAATAAATTTGCACAAGTCAGACTGCAGGAAAAAGGCTAATAGATATTAAAGACATTAACAATAATAAAACGATTTCACAAAAAATGTCAAGGGTTTAATGGAGGTTAAAATTTGGGACCTTTTTCATAAAAACATATATGATGATCTCAACTTCTGTATCTTATTTTCGCATCTGATGAAATTGGATCAGAGTTCTGTGCACTGGGTTTACATGGCAAGGCTTTTGGTAGCAGGGAGGCTTCAGGGGTGGCCTCTATCAGAGGACATCAGAGGCTGCCCACACATTGGACACAGTCAGTTCCAGCCAGCTCCAAGCTGGACCTGCCGCTGCCCAGAGCTAAGGCCATCAGCAATGCTGGTGGTGCTTCTGTGATAACACATTTAAGAAAGGGGAAAAACTGCTGTGCAGCATCTGAGAGAGAGGAATAAGAAAATACTTGAGAAAAATCTATGCAGACACCAAGGTCAGAGAAGAGGGGGGGGGGGGGGAAGTGGGGGGAAGCGGAGTGGGGAGGAGGTGCTCCAGTCACCGGATTAGAGATTTCCCTACAGTAGAAGACCATGGTAATGCAGGTTGTTCCCCTACTGTTATACTAGTACAAAATTGGTGAAACTGAAAAAAAAAAAAATACTGCATTTTTCATTGAAAAACAACCATTTGAAGTTAGATACAGCTCAGTTTTTTACATAGATATTCTATGATTAAAGCTCCAGTGTTCTACAAGTTCTGAAACTCTGCTAACAAGGCACACGCTCTCACACACCTTAGTATCACTGAGGTTGAATGTTTTTCCTCAGTTTTCTTGCATCTGCTAGATCAGGATGCAGAAAGAAACTCTTATTCTGAACAATCTCTAAAGGAGCCTTTACAGAATGATTATGTTCCACAGTTTAAAACATACAGATATACATATAAAGTAGATGCCGTGAACCCATCTGTGTTATTGGAGTGACTCAGCCCTGCAGAAGAGGCAAAGACTCATTACAGCCCAGGCAGAACTGCACAGGGGAGTGGAGTTCTGTGGCTTCAGGACCAGAATATTGCCATGGGAGAGAGAGAGAGGATGATTTATCTTTTTCCCATTAAGTGTAGCAAATTCACCGACAAGGATCAGAATTTTCATCTTTTCCCACAAAGACTATTAGTATTGTGGCTTATAAGAGCCTAATTTGTTGCTTCTGAAGGAAAGCTCTTGAACCACAATTTTGCTGTGTTGTGACTGCAATAGCCACTGAGCACTGTCTCCCACAGTAGATGGGAATGACTGATGACAGCTCTGCAGGAGGAGGAGGTGCTTAAAACCAGAATAGGGAAGAAGTTGTCATACCCTTGCCCTCTGTTTTCTTTTTTTTAAGCTTGGTTAGATTAGGCTCCATCCCACGTATTACACTGATTTAAAGTAGTTCCCTTAATATGCAGCTGACTTTAAACCTCATTTTTCCTACTTTTTATAGAAAGCCCATTTACGCATTATAAATATGTACTGTCTGCTGACACATACCTCTGAATGGAGAACTGAAAAGCTGAAGTCCTTTGAAATGCAAATCCTGGGAAGCCATCAGTGAGGCTGATGCCCTAATTTCAATCACGTTTTGGAGCACTGTAGCTTTTCCAATATTCACTTGCTTCCATTTGTGAGCTCCCAGTCATGTCTGGTCAGCTTAGAATACTTTACTAATCAACTTCTCCTCGCTCTTTACCCCTGTGCTGGTATATGTATGACAGTATTTCTTACATGTTTGATGAAAAATAGTTGCCATTCATTTTAAAGTAGTCCTAACAAGATTTACTCTTTATGACCCAGAACCGCTCATGGGCATTCAGAAAACAGAAAGAAATATACCGTGTTCACAATATACCACACTCACACTGTATGAAGATTTCCCAGGGATACTTTAAGACTAGAAAGAAGACTGAGTAAAACCTGGGAAAGCCAGTAAGAGATAAGCACTTCACACCCACTGTGTTCATCTGAAAATATTTTGAGAATTTCCCACAAAGCTAAATTCAGCCTTGATGAAAATGCCTGAAGGTTTGCCTACACTGTGTCTGTTAACACTGAGGTGAATTTTTTCAGTTTTTTGAAAACTAAACAAACAAAAATCAGCTTCTTCATGTTTAAAATAATACTGTCATTTTTAAACAGCAACCCATATGAAGGTGCAGCAATCCTCTGTCGCCTCAGGGGCTGGAAGAGATTACCCTTCAGGGAAGCACGCTTTTTCTTCAAACTTGTTTGCAAAATAGGTGAAAGTGATCTCTGATATTCTCAACAAGCACTGGTGCCTCCAAGCTCCTCCACATCCTGACACTTAAAAGGAACAGCCTCTCCACCCCACTGAAGAGTGTGAAAGTTGTAACAGGTTTTTTCATGAGACCTCCATCCATATTCTCCACTTCAAAAAAATATGCAAGTACAAATAAAACCTTTGATGTGCCACATCCAGATATATATCTAGGCAGGCATCTCAGTCAGTGATACACATCAATATACACTTCCATCAACTGCAAAATCACCCTTGCAGAAGAAAAATCACTGCCAGAAAAGCACTGTCTATTTTCTAAGAGCCACACAGGCAAACATAGGGGAATCGGCTCACAGATTTCCAAATAAAATTCAATACTCATCTCTCATAACCCTGCCGTTCTCACAGATATGCAGACTGCACTTTGCAAAGAAATATCACCATCTGTGTGAGCATTACCCAACCACCTAGTTTTGCAAAAGTCAAATCTCAAGAGGAAGGTTTTGATTCTTTTCCTGTTGCGTCAGGGCATAATGGCATGATGAGGCAAGACAGTTGTTCTCTGAAGAAAGCTAGTTGCTTTCTGTTCAGTTCTAGGGAGTGCAAGTCTTTTCTGTGATGCTGTTAAAGGCACAGGTGCCCACAAAGGAATGTGCACGCTGGCAGGCCCTGCATTTTTTATTGGGGTAGTAGGAGAAATGTAAGTACAGAAGGAATAATGAAGTATGCCTTACAGCTACGCACACTGTATCTCACACAAAATTTTCCTGCTGTTGGAATTAAGAGCAAGAAAGTAATATTTTCTCTTCCTGACCACGATAAAATCTTTGTATATCAGAAAACAACCTTTAGACTAAACACATTACTCACAGGCTTTTCCAGATGAAATGAAAGCACATGATATGAAAATGTGATCAGGGTTCACATTAGTATAACATTGGCAAAAAGCTGGTTTTACAACGATTTCTGTTACCACTAGGTCATTTCACTGCATTCCTGATATATTCCCTATATTTCGGGATGTCTTGTAAGACTCCACAAACTGCACTGAGTCATCTGCCACATGATAGAAAGCATCCCAGAATAGGAAACCCATATTAACGTGGTATTTTCCAAAATAACTTTCTATTAAAATAGAAATATCACAGCATAAGTTTACTGCAATTAAAACTTGTTATTTAAGGAAGAAATGCCTTAGTAATAACAGGATTTTAAGCTAAACTTGTGACTTTTAATAGTAGAGCAGTCAAAGCTTTAATAAATATTGAATATAAACTTAAATTAATTTATACTGTTGCATGCCCTAGAATACAATTTATACTTCCATCAGAAATGTAATCATAGACCTCAAACTTGAACAGTCCAACAATATTAATAAATATTCCTCCACTATAAAAACCTGATGTTTTTATGGTGAGACATATAAGGAATAAACAGTAATTTTTATTTTATTTTTTACTTTCTCTTTGCCTACTACAGTTAAAAAGAAAGGTTAAGTCATGCAAATGCAAGAATGAGGCACAGGAGTTGTTATCCCTGGATTTTTAAGCATAAATGACTCCATATTAACAATAATTAAGCAACACACTTGGAAATGACCAAGTCATAGCCACTGACTTAAAGAGACTTATTAAATGTTCACACGGTACTAGGCTTCCTTTCTTATGAGTCAAAACTACACAGATTTAAACAAGAAGTTTTGTTCACAACTATACTGAAAATTCAGCCTTCTTAATTTTTAATTGACAGTTAACTGCAGCAAATGAGAATTAGAGAACTGAAAAATCAGGCATAGGGACTATGGATAAGGGAACCCCAGAATTAACTTGTCCTTATAATGCCTTGGCATACTTATGCTGCTGCTGAATGCCAAGATTTTTACTGTTAACTTGCAGGTTGTACATGTGAAATATGTGATAATACTTCCTTTACATTAAAAAATGCTGGCATGGTGTGAGAAATTATGTTGTGAAAAAGATATCAAAAATATATAGCTTTGAGGCAGCAGGATTATATCATGTCTGCCACAGTGTACTACTATATATCACATGCTTAAGTGTATCAGCAGCTTCCCAAATCTGTTTGCATGTTAATCATGTTTTTGAAGTGTGTGGTTTCAACAGAAGTCCATTTTCCTAATCCAGAGCCTTGCTGAAGGAACTGAGGCCTACCCAACAGGCTTGATGCTGTGAGATAGCCAATAGGTCAGTCCAGATTTTCACAGATTTTTGCAATATATGAGAGAAAATCAGTAAAGTATATCAGTCTGCAAGTCATGCAAACATCTGCTGTACCGTCAAAACAAGCAAATTTCACGATTTGGCCACATGCTACGATAGTTCACAGAGAGTTCTCTGTATAGCAAGAGGGCTCTTTGTACTAATCCTGTCAATGTAGTTAATCGTCTTCCTGAACAATCTCCTTGTTCTAAGTAAATCAGCCTGATTAAATAGGAATGACACTGGTTGTCTCCCTGTGAATCTAGCTTTAAACAAAGACAAAAAAGCAAGCACATTATAACTGTTTGATGTAGACCTGCCTATGAACCCACAGCTGCCAGCCTGCAATATCTGATGCAGTTTGACCTGTCAGACAACTCTTTCAGAAATCCAGTTCTTTTTACATTTTATTGCTTGAAAGATATGAATCAATCACACTGTAAAAAATTAGAGTATCCCGAGAGAGATTTAAAGATAATTTGCTTATGTTTGATTTTGGAGGCACTGGCAAAATAATTTATCTTTTAAATACATTTATCTTGGTTTGATTGCCCAGAAATATGAGGGTGCAGTAGCTCATTATTTGCAAAGTTTTTAGAGTTCATTGTAAGCATAGCTACACTGCGGCATGAAATCTAAGATACCATTATTTTTTCGCTATCTATAAATAATTGTTTTACTGTGAGCCTAATTGTCAAACTCAGGTAGTTCAACTACAGTGCTTAGTAGACCTTAAGTACTCACAGTAGAAACAGTAATATTTTAGCAGCCAAAACACAGAAGTGCTCCTGGCGTACTAAATTTATGCCTGCTACATCTCCACTGACATCAGTACATGAGATGACTTCCTGACAGGTTTCCTAGAGGACTGCTTCATGGATAAATTAGGCCTTCATGGTTCATGGGCACCAATCATGTCATTTTTTCACAAAAGCCAAACTAATGTTGATTTTTCTCATGGCATTTGAGGCATGGATCTCATTCTTTGACCAGCAAGCTCTAGCAGGCTTCAGCAGGTAAAGCTGGCCTGTGTTCAGATATAAGACTGTGGACTGGAAAAGCTGAATCCATTCAGTTTGCTGCCCTGCTGTGTAGATAGTCTCATCTAGCAGAAAACCAAGCTGGACAACTGTAGTGACAACATCTTAAATCACCACACCTATATCTGTTCAAGATCAATAATCAGAGATCACATTACAGCCTCAAAAAAACCATTGCTGAGACACCATTGGCACAATGTTCATACAAGCAAGATCTGTGAATTTATGGAGACTTAAGACTATGTCTTAATAAATTATTTCATTTTTGCTTTTGAGGCAGCAGTTCTTTTTTTCATAGCTCTGGTTTTGTCCATTGGATGTTTAATAAATTATTGGGGTTTTTCTTTTATACAGGTATATCACAGTAACCAAAAACGACCGTTTAGTTTGGGAACTGCAGACTTTGGAGCAGACCTCCTTTCCTCCTGAGAACAGAGAATGGCTGGGATTGGGGTGAAAGGATTAGAAACAACACACCCTTTGGACCCCTGAGGAGGACTGCTCAACCTCTTGCTCAGCCTCCTGTAGCATGCTAAGGATCTCTGACTTGCAACAAAATAAGAGGTCTGAAAGAAAGTCTGATGGGCAATTCCTACTAGATAGGGGGCCTACAAAACAGACTGGAAAGCAGAGAGGAGATAATGTTGACCAAGAAGACAAAGACCAGAGTACATGAGTAGTCTTTAGACACTTGAGTTGCTGTAGTTCAATCGCAGCTGTGTGGGAACACGGGAACATACTGAGTTGCAAAGGGTCTGAAACGATGATGAACCCAGGGAGAGATTCTGGATTTTCACAGTCATATCTATCCCCAATTCCTTACATGTTGGACTGCATCATATGCAAGATACAAGCCAATACACTGAGGAGGAAGAGGAAGTCTGCTGTGTATTACCACAGCACAGAAGGGACAGTACAGAGTATCCCTGTAATAGTAACATAATTACTTAATTGCTCCTGGGAAATCATCTGTGTGTAAGAAAGCGGTGTAAGAATGTCATTAAGAACCAAGTGATGATGAGGCTGTAAAGTGTCTTTTAAGACAAGGCTGGTTATCAGATAGCAGCTTACTGAAATAGCATTGCCATTTGGTCTGAAGAACTGCAGCAGATATTTTGCTTTAATAAAAACTTTAAAATAAGAGTTTCATCAGAAGGTCATGTAGATGTATATTATAGTTCCATATAAGTGATTGGAACAGTTCTATACCTGAGATTTATCTTGTGGATGTATTACACACTTTGGGTAACTTCATTGTTCACAGTCCTCTTAGGAGTTTTAATGGAGGTAAACTGATTAATATTCTAAAATTAAAAAATACAAAATTGCTCTTAGAATGATACCCAACTATGTTTCAGTGCACTACATTTTTTCAGGCCTATTCCAGTACTAGTCCATTATTTTGCTCAATAGCCTGTTCCAGAAAAGGCAACCTTGACCAAGTAGGTGGGATAACCAGGCCAGTGTGACAGGGACTAGGGCAGTACCCAGTACCAGGGCAAAGGGATCAGTACGATTTGTGGGATATGGCTCTCTCTTTATCTATTAGAATCACAGAATGGTTTGGGTTGGAAGGGACCTTAAAGATCATCCAGTTCCAAACCCCCTGCCATGGGCAGGGACACCCTCCACTAGACCAGGTTGCTCAAAGCCTCATCCAGCCTGGCCTTGAACACTTCCAGGGATGGGGCATTCACAGCTTCTCTGGGCAACCTGTTACAGTGCTTCACCACCCTCTCCGTGAAGAATTTCTTCCTGATAGCTATTCTAAATCTCCCCGATTTCAGTTTAAATCCATATCTTGTCCTGCCACTACAGGACCTTGTAAAAAGCCACCCCCCCAGCTTCCTTGTAGGCCCCCTTCTGTTTTTAAATACCTGCTCTATATGATTCAAAGTGGTTAGGTAATATTACTGAAAACAAGCTCCATGTGTGTATTGTCCTATAAGTAGTAGTAGCAGTATTCTTATCAGTATGGCATTTTTCAACTACTGAAAGTGAAGCACAACAATATAAAGCTAATCATTTTAAACTGACACATATGCCTATTTAGGCATCATTTGAGCACTCTTTTCATTTATATTTCTGAATCCCCCTGGATTTGGGAGCAACAAGCGTATCTCAAAGACAGCCTTTTATTTAGCTACCTACACCCAAGAATCTGGACCAAAAGTTATTTACCTAAGGTCACCTAGAAAATTCACAGTAGGGCAAAGAGTAAACCTCTGTTTTTAAATGCTGATCTTGAAATAGGAGACAATCTAGTCTGCTGCAGCCCAGGAGGTAAATAACTAGGTCTTACAAATGAAGTCACTGCATAGTCAGCTTTCCACCCACACATAAAAATATATGCATATGCATATATTTGCATTGTAGAAACTTGTCTTTTTCTGCTTCTCTGTAATTACACACAGAAGAGGTGAACATAATAGGCTGTTGTTTCCTTTATTTATAGCCATCAAGAACAGACAAAGTCCAAAACTATCATGTTCATGCCCTATCAATCTTGTTGAGAGGTACAGAGTGTATGGTAGATTTAAGAAAGCAATGATGCAGCATATTGACTGAATTAAGACTAGGTGTCTCGAGAGACTTACACCAGTCCTTTGCAAAGTAAAGATGGATGACTAACAGAAATGAGAAGACAAGTTGAACAATCTCCTGCCAGTTCATTGATTAGAAAGAGATAATTAAAATGTTTTTTTGCCATAGATTTGGCCTTGTAGGAACCAGCAGACCAAGTGTCAAATTGATCTCAGATCAATGGAGGAAAAGACATTGTGAAGGATGGGGAAACAATTTGAAATGAACCTTCTGTGGTAGACTGACAAAAATAAGGTAGCATCAATAGTTTAGAGGACAGCCAGGACTGGTCAGAACTGCTGCTCATACTCAAAAAATCCTGTGATACAAATAAGTTGTTTCAGCTATTTAAAGCAAACAATCTCATTTACAGTATGGCATTATTTTCATCAGAGTCTGTTCTTTTCTGTGAAATTCAGTGCAATTTTATACTTTGGCATTTTCATGGTTGTGTCTTTTCTTCCTTTTTTTGTTAGCTGC
Source organism: Rhynochetos jubatus (assembly GCA_027574665.1). Lineage (NCBI taxonomy): Eukaryota > Metazoa > Chordata > Aves > Eurypygiformes > Rhynochetidae > Rhynochetos > Rhynochetos jubatus. Next base: position 120,995,886 of record CM050649.1, on the reverse strand, counting down.
ATGTGCCGATCCATTATCACATCTTTTGACATAACAATAGAATTAATCTTCTGTTTTGTTACTACCAATATTGTTCTTGTCTCCTGCAGAGTTTTGAACACGTTCAAACCTTAACACAGGTTCTGTGTCTCCTACGCCCAGAATACAACATGAACCTTTCATCATACAGATTGCTTCCTTTGGCTCGTCCACAAAACCTCTCCTGTTTAATTTATATATTCAAAGACACAGTCCTATCTTCTCTGTGGTGGGTTAATCTTGGCTAGGAGCCAAACATCCACCCAGCTGCTCACTCACTCCCCCTCCTCAGAGGACAGGGAGACAAAATGGCTCAGAAGTCAAGACAAAGACAGGGACCTTACTTAGCAGCTACCAACACAGGCAAAACAGATTCAACTTAGGAAAAATTAATGTTATTTATTGCCAGTTAAAACAGATTTGTGTAGTGAGAAATAAAGACAAAAGGAAAACATTACCTTCCCCACCACTTTTTCCCAGGCTCATTACTTTTTCATTCCTGTCTCCTCCACTCCCCCTACCACAAGCAGCATAGGGGTTGGGGAATGGGGGGTTGTGATCAGTCCATAACAGCTCTTCCCTGCTGCTATGTCCCCCTCATACTTTTCCTCTGCTCCAGTGTGGGGTCCCCCAGGCTGCGGTGTGGATCTCTGCCTCACCATGGTCTGCACCACAGGCTGCCAGAGCATCTCTGCCCTGGTGCCTGGAGCACCTCCTCCCCCTCCTTCTCCACTGAACTTGGTGCCTGCTCAGATGTTTCTCTCTCATTTTGTCTCACTCCTCGTACCGCCATGCAGTGTTTTGCCCTTTCTTAAATGTGTTTTCCCAGAGGCACCACCACCTTGGATGAAGGGCTTGGCTGTGTGGGCTCCAACAGTGAGGCTGTTTGAGTCACATGGAGCCAGTTCTCCTCACAGTGGCCCCTGAGCCCCTCAGTGCCAGCACCCTGCCATGGACACCTTGCACAGTTATTCTGAGGAACACCTAGACTGATTTGATGTACCAACCGAGTACTAACTTTTTTGTTCTTAATGAGTCATGCACCTGATTATAGTGGCTCAAAAACTGGTTTGAAATATTTACTATGATACAAAAATATCTGCTACGTTTCAAAATTACTACATCTTAGTTGAAGAGTGTAAGCCAACATTTCCTATGCTTCAGCTTAAAATCACAAATCTACATAGAGGTGTTTAGCTAATAGTTAACTTACTGTCACTGGCTTAGTAAATTGCCTGCTGAGACTCTTTGCTCTCTTCTGTCCATTCTTAAAAATAATGTTTATGCATTTTCTTTCTTTGCCCTCCTAAGCTCTCGATTCTCATTACTCAGAAAAATTAGCAAAGGCATAACTAAGAGCTAGAACAATATTTAGGCACAGAGATGCTCTTTAACAAGAAATACCACACTATTCAATAACGTAGCAAGAAAGTGATGAATATTCATTATCTTCTTTAGTCAAAAAACACTATCAAACAATATTATCATCTATAAGGATCTAATTTTAAAACCCTTTCTGTAAGAAAGGGCTTATATGCATCTGAAAGTACCATTTCTCAGACACAACAATCAAAATTCATGTTACCAAAATTTGTACTTCGATGTTGTCTACATTAAAGCTGTGAGAATACTCCTGTTACAGTAGATGAATAAAATTAAACATGTGGATTTTCTCTTTAAAGATACTCATCTTTCTTCTGAATGTAAAGAGTGTCTGGACAACTAATTCCGATACAGATATTTAGACTTCAGATGCCTAAATATTAGCATTGAGCTTAGTGGTATGAACCCCACTCTGTGACTCTCCCTCCGAAAGCAATACCTCAATTTCAGATTTCACTAACCATTTGTTAAAATTACAGTTCAAGTGAAAGCTAATAAGATTTCCTCTGCAAGGAAACGAATGAATGATTTGTGATTGAATAACAAAAGTAGAAGTTAAAGGTGAAACGGAGGTGAAGATCTGATGTTTGACATTCAGATAAAATCAGAGCATCAGTAATGTATAGTGTAGCTTCCTAATGGAAGCTAATTCATGTCAGTAGATCTTTGCCCTTAGTTTAAGTGTTACTACAGCTGAAATAAATGGGCCATGCTAGTGTTCACTCCCTTAAAATTAGGCTGGTTCCTTGGGTCATGTATGAGTGATGGATTCCTAACACTGAACCTAATATTCCCAGTTTCAAGAAATGCTTTTCACTGTTCATAGGTAAATCAAGTCTATCTCACTTTCAGATTCTCAAGTAATTTTAAGGGATTTGGGAATATTTATCATTAATCTTCCAACAAACTTATTGTAGAATAATACATAATGTTACAGATAGTCTCTCTATAGAAGTCACTGTATAGTGATGTTCAGGATAGCGACACTCAACTACTCTTAGAATGGAACCGGTCACTATAAGTTAAACTGAAACTATTTTCACATCCATTTTAACGCTAAAAAAGTAGGATAGGAGACAGTAAACATGAAATCATCACTATGACAAAAGTACTGGTGCTTTTTTTCCCATAAAGAACTTTCTTTCAAGTAGAGTTACAATAATTCATTTTATATGCATTTCTCTGTGTAAATTTGTCCTTTGTATTTCTAAAACATCATTTAAAATGATACTCTCACATTGTCTAGTGTGACTTCCTGCAGTAGTGTAATATCTCAAACTAAAGGCTGTATCTCAAGCATCAACATTCAGATGTTTAGAAGCTTATATAAAATTAAGTTCTTAATGAATTCATAATTCAAGTTTGCAACAAACTGATATGAAAAGAGTAGAAAAGTTACATTTTTAAAAACTCTCAAATTCACATTTTTATTATATTTCAGAACACACTGTACATGCAAATAGCTGAAAAAGCCCTGCAATGGCTGGCTATCTACAGAGATCAACCAAAGCAACATTTCTTCCTTGGAGTATTTCAGTGCTTAAATTCTGTCACTGAACAGTCACTATGATGGGTTCAGAGCTGATGTCCAAAGGCAGCCATGCACTCAGGCACATCCCATTAGAGTCACTAACATACCGTGCATCCTCTGACTCCATGCAAGCTGCATATGCCCATACAATCAGAGCCTACCCATCATCTGGCCCTCATTACTGCTGCATCTGAGCATGTAACACTCATGTACCAAAGTTCGCTTTACGACCTCAGACAATACTGTTACCTCATTTTACAGATGAGGAACAGGCAGACATATACAAAAGTAGAGTTCAACTCAAAACATGTCACTTACTGGACCACACCTAGTTCAGAGCAGTTTTCACGGATATATTTTTGTTTTGCCTTTGGCTTCATGTTGACATAAAGATGGAGATGCTGTGAGAAGATTGCCACAGGATGATTGCAAGCAAGAAACACTCTTGCTATGACTCATGTTATGAAATGATTTATAAAAATCATGCACATCATTAAATGACAAAAATTACATGTTTAGGGCATAATGTACAAATATTTTCAGTAAAAGGTGGAAGCATAATTTTGTATTTGAAATCATATTGGACAAGATATTAGGTTATATATTCAGAAAAAATATCACAATACAACCAGAGGAATGAAATGATATGATATTGATTGTTCTTTTCCATTTGCAGGTATCTTGTTTACTATCCAATTTTGCCGTCAGTGTCTCATTTATTTTCTTTTTTTTTTCCCCAGATTTGTCTCTCTCTTTTCTATGACTATTTCATAGTAACTTCAGTTGCTTCCTTCCTCCCCCACCATTCAATTTGATAAGACCGCTACAGTGTAGCTATATTTCCCCCTTCCAAACCTGGATGATAAAAAAGATTTCTGTTCTTGTAATAAATGAAGAGTAAATATTACAGACTTAGAAATGAGTGTCACCTGCACAAAAGATAAAAACACCCGAACTTTGCAGATCCTATTAACAACTTGCAAAGGATATCAGAGAATTCCAATGTGGAGGCATTACGCTGTGCTATCCACAGAGAAATCCTGTGTTGAAAGGAGGAGAAAAACAAAACAGTTGTTCTGATGCAAGCCATAAATACACAGTACCAAAACAATAAAAAGAAAGAAAAATTGGAAGCAGCCAGTGTGCATTTCTAGCTGTCTGGTGGATCTATATAAATTGTGTTAAATACATAATTTAAAAACAAATGATAAAATATTGAAAGGAGTAAACTTAGCTAATGGTGGAAAGACTGTGCTGCTAAGCTTTACTGAAATCATGTCTGAGTTTAGCTCTTTTGTAATAAAACTAGCTACAGCTACAGTCCCTGTGTCTGAAAAGCAAAACCAGACAGTTAATAAAGTCAAAAGACAAATCATTAAAGTGCTGGTGATAGTAGTTCCAACACAAATGTATTATTCAAAAGGTTATCTTGGCAATTATACAACAGCATTAAGACAATTATTTGTCTATACCAGAAGAACAAAACTTTATTCAGAAGAACTACTCAAAAATTTATACTTAATTTCTTCTATATCCCCAAAAAATGATACTTGGTCATGCATTTAGCTTTGATTATATCCCTCAAATTCATAAAATTAAGGGAAAAAAGGAAAATAGCCTGAACACTGTTGTACTTCTTGCATCAAGCCCAGATTTTTCAGCTAAATTTAAGCTTTTGTTTTAGAAAGATATCTGATATTGATCTGAAGATTACAAGTGACAGAGTACTCTCTCATCCCTAGGTGTTTCAATGATTAATCGTCCTTACTCATTTCAAATCAGGATTTGTCTGCACCTAGCTTCCAGCTGTGGGATTTTGTTACACTTCTGGTTTACAGATTAAAAAGACTACCACTGACAGAAATCTTGCTTTTTTTTCCCCCCCCCCCACATATTTATTTATAAGCTTTCAAGACACATGTTAACTTTTCCTTCAACAACTTAAAGAGACAAAGGTATAATTTAATGTTAATCAGGCACTTTTAGTCACTTTTTTAAACAATGATGCTTTCCTAGAATGACTGCTGAATTTAGTAAAAAATGTATAAAGAGTGACTCAACCATTATGAACAGAATTATCCATGCCAATCAAAGCATTATAAACATGGAAAGAGAAGATCAGCACCTGTCAGACACAGAGTCACCCATTTCCCTGGGAACTAGGCTATTACCTGTTGTAATAGATAATACTTTCTCCTTTTTTTTTTTCTTTTTTTTACTTCAGGTATTTTGAAAAAGCGTCTTTAATATTTTCAGGAAAACATTATATTTCAGGGAAATCAGGAAAGAGAAGGAAGAAGTCATAACAGAACAGGGCACAGTAAATATGTTTTTTCAGGAAAAGTTTTGAGACCAAATTATGTGTAGTGATTACAATCTGTACCGTAGTTAAGAAAGCAATCAGTAATATGGCTGCTTATTCTGAGAGTTGTGCATACACTCCAGGTGAACACAGATTCCTTCCCAGAACTTAAAAAGTACAAAGCTCAGTATATACTACAGGTTTAATATTCTATCTACAGCTAGACAAGACTGTCAACTCCTGACTGACCAGGCCCCTCAGGGATGCCATGAGGTACTGCCTGACCTTTCAGCAGTGTTAGAGCAGAAGGCATCCATCACCTCTATGTTACAAAGTATCAGAAAGACAGCAAACTATGGAAAGATGAGGAAAAGATATTTTTGAATTTTTCATATACAGAACTGTACTGGCTTTGGCTGGGATGTAGTCAATTGCCTTCATAGCAACTCATTGAACATGGACACAAAATCCAGGAATGTGGTGGTGAGAAGTTGTCTCTTGAAAAGACAGAAAACTGCAGATTCTGATTTTTTCACTTTATACCTCAGGGATAGGAAAACACATTTCAGCTACAAGTAATGATATAACATTTGTATAGAGTGTTTGAGGTTTAACTTAATATAAAAAAGTCATGCATATTCCTGAGGGTAAAAATTGAAGCCCTAAGATTCATTAAAATATTTACAGATGTCACAAAGATGTGTAGGCCTTCTCAAAGAGCAGAAGTGGTAGTATGCTGAACTAAATAAATGATTCATCTAAACTGGTATTCTAACTCCAGCACATAACAGTATTGGAGGAAAGTCCATAACAAAATTTTATTAAGCAATTACTGAATTCTTGAGAAAGCTATCCATCACAGAACTGTCTTTACACCAGATGTAATTAAGAAATGGTACACATATTAAGGGTAACCAATACTTCAGTTCATTGTGGCACTGAGCAGTGACTTTCTGCTGCTACTGCCACTAATTTATGAGTTATGTTTAGCGCTGAATTCTCTATGCAGTTTGTTAGTAGACTCTCTTGCTCTTATTTATGTTTGCAATGATTTCTTAAATCTTACCTTCATTTCCCTGTCACCAAAATGTTAAGAGGGAAAAGCTGTAAATTCAAAAAGTAGTCTTTTGAATTTGTTCCCTTCATGATTTTATCTATTTATTTCAAAATACAGTTTAACAGACTGATCACGACCACATGAATCAACTTTCAAAAATAGCCATCAAAAATGCAACACAGAAACTTGCATAACCAAGAATATAAAGGCAAGAACCGTATACAAATGGCACAATTTCTTCATTTGAGGGTCTGTTTGAACACAAGATAGGAGAAACTTCATGCAATCTAATCATCTATTTCATCCTATGAAATACGAGGGAGGCCAGTTACTGGGAACACTAATACAAGCAAGGACAAAGGTATGTTTCTCTTCTCTGCTCTTAACCATCCTACCATGCTTTGTCTATCTTGTCACCTCCTGGAGGCATTCTAAGTGTTGGATGCACAAAAGAACTTCTCATAATTTGTCCTACAATTCCCTGAAACCCACTGTATTCTTCCTTTCATGCTGCTCCATCCCTTAATAACACAGTTCATTTTACTGTTTGCTCCACATGCCCAAACACTTTTATGAGACCCGATGGTAAGAAGATTGCTTTGTCACTGTTAACCTGAGCTAAGGTTAAGTTAGCCTATAGGATATCTGATTATACAACAGTCATGCAAAACAGCAAGTCAACGGCCCATCTGCGTAGATGGTTAATTGCACCTACACAGAATGTGTTAGAGTGTTGGTACATTACCATTATTATCCTGGTATACGGTCTATTATTAGGAAGCTGAGTGTGCAATCAAGAACACAGCATGCAAAACATATATTTATTCTAACTCTGAGTCACAATGCAAAAAAACCCCAAATACCAACAACAACGAAAAGCAATTCACAAGATGCATGTAAACCCTGGAGCTTATCTTTCCAAAACAAAGCTATTTCTTATTTCTGTTTTAATAGGAGGGTTATGCTACTTTACTATACTCTAATAATAATTTTACATATTGGATCTGGTTAGAAAAAGAACATTTGTATGGCTTTCATTCTAACTTAGGTACTTTTTAGAATGAAAATTTTAATAGGTTTCCCCCAGCAGGGCAATGCAGTCTACTGAAAATAGCTTCAGTGATAGTGCATAAAATCTAAAGATTTTTCTGAAAACAAGTAGGCAGTAATCCAGTCTGCCTGACTGAGATGTTTCTGTTTGGCATCTACTTCTAGACCAACTTCAACCTCCACTGCTTTCATCAGTGTAAAGCCTGCGTCCCAGCTGTAGAGAATGGCAGTAGCATGCCTGCTAGAAAAGCAGCTTAACTACTGCAACTGTGCAGTGGAAATGATGAACCTGAGTAACTTCGTCAGCAGGTAGACAACAGCCCTCTAAGCAGGACTTCTTTTGCCATCAAAGGACTAATGAATGTCCACACAAGACACCCGTAGCATTGCAGGCTTGGAAACATCCAGTTACAGATTCATCAGAATCTATGACATTAATTGAAAATGCAGGTAATGTTGGAATTTGGAGGTACTTTTCATACAGGTAAAGTAATCAGCCCTTAAAAGCAAGCAGTAAAGGTGTGACCGAAGATAGTAACTAAGAGAAAAATGCTAAAGAGGCAGATTAGATAGGTCTTGGATTTGGAGTGTTTTAGTTTGGTTTCCTAAGCGGTGTAGCTCCACAGCATGACAGCACTAATGCTTTAACTACTTGCCATTTACATGTGACACCCATTACAAAGCTAATCTTGAATTCCATGGTTGAAGTTAAGTGAGCACATTTTAATGTTGGAGCAGTCAATATAATATTGAATAGTAGGTAAACTATTCTAGGGCCAACACTGGCATAAGTAGGTTGGAGTGCCAATATCCACACATTCCTGACTTCTTTCAGTGCAGAAGCAGAGTTCAAGACTTCTGCTCTTCAGAGGGGAAACTGGAGAAATATATCCATACTATTGCCTGTACATAAAGACATGAGATCAACAGAGATGCTGAAACACCAGCAAAATTTCACACAAATAATGACAGTAAAGAAACTACTGTGTCCGATCTGGTAGCCAGAAGTTCAGTAAGTTGCTTATTGCACTCCAGCTTTTTCATTTCTCCAGCACTTAGCATATAGCCTGAAAAGTTTGTAAACTGTTATATGGAATGGGAAAACTGGTAGCCTGTTTTATCCACAAAGTTCATGGCATGGTCGTTTTCTGCCTAGCTACTATCTAACAGAAAGGAACTCTCAACTTTCCTGGACTAAATTTGTCTATACCAAAATCTGTGGAATGTTATGCAGACAAAGAAAGTGTTTAACCCCTAAAATGCTCTACATGATTTTGTCCAAACACATTTATCTTGGGTTATTTTAGGGGACAATTGAGGAAGGTTCCGTTAAATATAACTCCTATGCAAATAATCTGTGTATTGATGTCCCCAACATTGTTTTCATTATCAGCTCTGCCATGAGCACTCTTTATGCAAAACTATTTTTGAACTATGCAATAGAACACCATTGAAGTCCACCTTGATGGGAATGTCCTTTTGGCCAGTCTGGGTCAGCTGTCCTGGCTCTGCCCCCTCCCAGTTCCTTGTGCACCTCTCTGCTGGCAGAGCATGGGAAGCTGAAAAGTCCCTGACTTGGTATAAGCACTACAACCACTCGACAACAACTGAAAACGTCAGTGTGCTATCAACACCATTCTCATACTAAATGCAAAACACAGCACTATACTAGCTATGAGGAAGAAAATTAACTCTATCCCAGCTGAAATCAGGATAATAATCAAGGCCTTCTGAGTGAATAATGTGACAAAGTCCATGAATATAATTAGACTGCTTGAAAAAGGCAGAGAAATTAGGATTAGGCATATATAAAACATAACTCCAGTCATTTAGTCACAGATTTAACAGGGAAAATGAATATTTTAAAATAACACTTTAATCTTGATGCTGACAGTAGATAAAATTAAGCAGGTGATTCATTTGTACCTCAGACATGTTTATGTTATAACATCGATAAAATGTACATACTTGAACAGCTATGTAAATCCAAGTACATTCTTATAGTTTACACACAGTAAGACTTGTTTCAGATTTTTACAACTACCTTCAAATAAGAGAACTATTGTCACAGGACCTACAATACACATTTCACAGTCTATTCATGGCATTTCATAGCCAACTATATTTGAGTATATTATATTCTTTTGCATATAAAAGTCATCATCAGCATTTATTACTCTACCTTTTACTTCCACTAGTGTAGGACTATCATTCTTATGAAGCATAGCCTAATAATTATATTCGGTAAGTTGAGCTTTGCACATTCAATGCAATTTATATGATGTTTCTTCTACGCTGAACCTGAGCAATACAAAAAAAAAAAAAAAAGACTATGGAAAAATACCTGTGCTACTCTCCAACAAAAGTAGGAGGCACACAGTATTTATGTTCTCAAAACTACATTTGTAAATGTTATAATGGCTAACAACCTGTATTTAAAAATTAGGATAGGCCACAATTAACATTGTTAGCAGTCCTAATTCAGCCAATTTTTGTGCATGCATTATTTTAGCACAGGCTTCCAGACAGGACTTTTTTTCTCTCAACATTCATCAGTGATTACTTAATAAATAGTTCTTCAATAATTTGGGTATATATACTGCCTTGCCATGTACTGTAGATGATACAAGCCTTGCTCCACAAAAAAAATATTTATTGTCAAATGCTTTTACATTTCTTAATGATACTACCTAGACTTCTTTATTAATAAAACTACATTTTCATAATGTCATTTGAAAAAAGTAAAAGGGTATTATCCCACTTTATAGAGACACTCTGCACAGACAAATGAAGAAGGCCCTGCTTTGGGAAATTTATCACATCTCATCTATCAGCAAAAACCACGTCAGACTGAGTTTAAGATGCTCAAGGAAGAGTTGAGTTCAGGTATGACATTTTTTCAAGTGGTCCTAAGGTAGTCTAGCTGTGCAGCCAGAAAATAAAGAGTGTAATTAGAGAATGAAGTGGATGAAGTAACTTCTAGTATCATGTAGTAGAAAATGCAAGGTCCTGCACCTGGGTCAGGGCAATCTCAAGCACAGGTACAGGCAGGGTGGAGAATGGATTGAGAACAGCCCTGAGGAGGAGGACTTGAGGGTACTGGTGGATGAAAAGCTGGACATGAGCAGGCAGTGTGTGCTGGCAGCCCAGAAAGCCAACTGTATCCTGGGCTGGATAAGGATACACTTCAGGAGAAGTGTGGCCAGCAGGCTGAGGGAGGGGATTCTCCCCCTCTACTCTGCTCTTGTGAGACCCCACCTGGAGTACTGTGTCCAGCTGTGGAGCCCTCAGCATAAGAAGGATATTGACTGGTTGGAGTGAGTCCAGAGGAGACACAAAGATGCTCAGAGGGCTGGAGCACCTCTCCTACGGGGATAGGCTGAAAGAGTTGGAGTTGTTCAGCCTGGAGAAGAGAAGGCTCTGGGGAGACCTTATAGCACCTTCCAGTGCCTAAAGGGGGCCTACAAGAAAGGTGGAAGGGGACTTTTTACCAGGGCCTGCAGTTACCCTTGTAGACAAAGGGTAACAGGTTTAAATTTGAAGACATTTAGATTGGACATCAGGATGAATGTCTTCACGGAGGGTGTGGTGAAGCACTGGAACAGGTTGCCCAGAGAAGTCATGGATGTCCCATCCCTGGAAGTGTTCAAAGGCCAGGCTGGATGGGAGCCGGCTGGCATTGGCTCTGTCAGACACAGGGGAAGCTTCTAGCAACTTCTGAAAGAAGCCACCCCTGTAGCCACCCTCTACCTAAATCTTGCCTTGCAACCCAATATACTCCCAGATGTTTTGTCTACACTGCCCAGGTTGAGTCCAATTTCCATGACCAGGTGGCATGAGCAAGGGTATTTATCAAAATGTACAGTTCCTCACCGACACAAACAATAAGTGTATAAGAACTTTATTGTTATTTATATGCCTAAAGACCAGAATTATTTTTATTAATATCTAGCAGCTCCTGTTATTTTCGAAGGGGATTGTTGAGTATGCATTTATTTACTTCAAACCAGAATTTATTTAATTCTACTCCCAAGTGTATTTGTTCTGAGCATTTTTGAATTTCTGAGAAATTCACGTCTGTTACTCTGTTTGGCAGCTCTTTTGAAAAGGTAGGTGTAAGTTTTGAGATGAAATCACATCTTTCTGAATTTTAAATCCTACTACTTAATGTTGCTTAAAATATGATCTCAGAAACACTGTTAATTAAATGATTCCCACTGTTTCATTCTTTAGTATTCTCTGATATTTGGCTGAATATTTATTATCACAATATAAATGCAAACAGTTGTTATTTTGAAAGTTTAAAGTATAATAGAAAACACTGATTTTTTTCCTCTTATTTCACTATGTTAAAAAAGACTTTTTGTCTTTGTATCATCCCAAAAAGTAAAGAAAAAATATCCTTGTAGATTAAAACTTACTGTCACATTATGCTTAATAGAACAATATATCTATTTGCTTCTAGCACCCTGAATACATTTTTATGTGTTGTGCTGTTATGCATGAAAAATGCTATAACTTCAGACCAGAAAATAGAATACTTATCTCACTGTGCTTTGTGTTATATAATTGATTGGAACACAAAAGCACTGCCTTTATTTTTTTCCAGAAATAGACAAATGATTTAACTTTTTAATTAAACTTTAAAGCTTTTAATTAAATGCCTAAATTGCAAAGAAATATTTCAGTTTAAACTGTCTTTCGATTGCCGGATACGTATTTTCCTATTGCATCTCCTCTGACCTGGAAAGTAACAAAGAGCAATAAATCACATTCCCACTTCTTAATTGGTACCATTAACACTTCTTTAATTATCCAGGCAGACAAACACTGATTGTGCAAATGCTGCAGGTAAAACAGAAACTGATGTTTTTAAACCCAATCCTGTCACTAATGTATTTCAAATGCTTTTAAAGTATCCACTGGCTGAATAACTTCATTTTCCTGTTTCCCACACCACTGTCATACTATGTTTCCAATCCATTTCTAAGGGAAGCAACGTGGCCCAGCAGGTGACGCACAACTTTAACAAATTCTGTAGTCTTTTCATCTGACTTTAATCTGAGGTGACCTTAAGGCAGCAGCTTTCATTCTTTACACACTGGACACTCCTGTACCTTCTATATATAGATTATAAACTGATACATGGAGCATTTCTGTGTCTGTGACCAGAACTTCACGTTCATGACCCAAACGAGGGTTTCTAGACACCACGTCTGTGCTACAAATAAGAAAATAATGATAATTACAGCAACACCTAGATCTCTTCAGTATGTTTCTTTTGTATGGGGGAGACAATATGTTATCAATCAACACAAAGGCATGGACAACCACACCTAACCATAGAAATCAAATATATCAATCATCTAATATCAAAGATATCCAGCCAGTTTCTTTTTTTATTTGAATCTTAACTAGGAAGGACACTACCTTTCTACGGAATATCCATTTTCTGTTTATATCTCATGGTGTTGCACTATGTACTAATGCGGTAGACTAACAGAGCTCTGTTAAAAATACTTCATATTACGTAAACACTATGTGTGTTGTCAGATGTCTGTCCCCCTGATACGGATTTGGTGGATGGTGGTGGCATGAGGAAATGTGAGCAGGGCTCCTCCAGGAAGGAGAGCAGTCCAGGAGCTGAGGGTCAGAGCTGTGCTCTCACTGACCAGGACACAGTCCCACAAGACCTGTGCAGGGTCGTGTTGTGATAATAAGAGGTTTCTTCATCAGTACAGTGAATTTCAGACACTTTCAGCCACTAAATGTGGTCCAGGGTTCATCCAGAAAGTCCACTCAGAAAAAGGAGCAGACTGGTCCAGAGGAAAACCTAGAGACATGGCTATGACATATGTCCAAGTTCTATGCAATAAAGGGGGCTGCAGACAGAATACCCGTGCCACAGGCCTAAGGTCTATGCAGGACACTGGGCATCTTATAGCATCGATCCAAGGCCTCTCCCGAAGACTAGACACTGTCTCTGAGGAAATGCAGTACGTCGCCACCACATCCTCACTTTGCAATTCATAAAATGAAATCTCATTCTTTCCAAAGGGTTTCCAACATAAATGCCTGAAGCAGTTGATGTCCAAGGAAAAGGACTTCAGGAAAATTAAGGAATATATATTAATGCTGTTCTGATTTGGTAAAGACTAGGCAGTGTTGGCTGGACATGCTCCATCTCAGTTACCACAGATGATAGATTTAAGCAGACACTGTAAATTCCGTACCCAGCAGAAGCCTGTTCACCACTGGAAGCCTGAATCAATCATTCAGGTTCTCTTTCTATTTTAAGCAATGGTCTCAACCTTTTAATGAAGTGATAATTAAGACAATCCATCAGATAAAATAAATTGTAGTAAGAATAGAGACATGCTAATACACACCATTGAATTTGGTTTGTTTTCTTTACAGAAAAAAAAATATTACTATAAAGCTAAAAGGAATCTGGTCAGCTTTCTTTATGCACAGCCCCTGATACAACATAAACGTTTTGGATTCAAGTACATCCTTGAGGAAGCTGCCAGAACATGTTACTTGTCAGATTAAGAGTGAATCAAAGGAAATTATTAGAGTTTTTCGTTCTCTTTCTCTGCCAGTTATCTATGGAGATTTAAAGAAGTTCTTTCTTTCATACCCTAATACAAAATCTCACCTAAGTATAAAAGAATAGTATAAATAAGTATAAAATCTCAACATGGTACAGGACCTGCTTCATACTTACTAAATCAATGGAGCTATTTAACTAACTGTTAAATCAGGGTATCACCTAAGAACCTAAAAAACTTAGGAATCCTAAAATTCAAGCTTATGTTACTATAGCATAATAATTATCATACATGTCTTATCACACTCTCAAGTTTGTATTTCTACCTTGATAACAGCTACTTTATGCTATACTACTATTAGTCTGAAACATCAGATGAGACTAAAGCTCATTATAATGTAAAAGAAAATCACTTAGATAAGGAAAAAGTCAATCCAAGATAAAACACACCTTTTTATTCTGGTATTTTAGAGGTATTTTGTATTTCATTAACAATATATATTTCATTAACAATTCTTGAGGGAACTGGCGAATGATATTGCTAAACCTCTATCCATCATATTTGAGAAGTTGTGGTGGTCTGGTGAAGTTCTCACTGAACTGGAAAAAGGAAAATGTAACTCCCATCTTGAAGAATGGAAAAAAGGAAGATCCAGGGAAATACATGACAGTGAGTCTCACCTCTGTGTGTGGCAGTATCATGGACCAGATCCTCTTGGAAACCATGCTAAGGCACATGGAAAACTGAAAAACGAGGAGGTGATTGATGACAGCCAACATGGCTTCACCAAGGGCAGATCACGCCTGATGAATATGGTGGCCTTCTATGATGGGGTCACAACCTTGGTGGATAAAGGACGGACGACCAATGTCATCTACCTTCACTTGTGCAAAGCCTTCAACACCGTCCCACATTAAATCCTCGTCTCTAAATTGGAGAGGCATGGATTTGACTGATGAACCACTGGCTTGATGGTCGCACACAGAGAGTGGTGGTCAACAGCTCAGTGTCTGAGTGGAGACCAGTAATGAGCAGCATTCCTCAGGGGTCGGTGTTGGGACTGCTGCTGTTTAATATCTTTGTCAGTGACATGCATGACTGAGTGCACCCTCAGCAAGTTTGATGATGACACATAGCTGTGTGGTGCGGTCGACACACTGGATACACAGTCAACCTGCCTTTGCTGTACTGGGGGCTGCAGAGCTGGACGCGTGCTCCAAGTGGGGTCTCACCAGAGCAGAGTAGAGGGGGAGAACCCCCCTCGACCCGCTGGCCATGCTTCTCTGTATACAGCTCAGGATACTGTTGGCTTTCTGGGCTGCAAGTGTGCATTTCCGCTACATGTCCAGCCTCTCTTCCACCAGTATCCCCAAGTCCTTCTCTGCAGTGATGCTCTCAGTCAGTTCATTCGTCAGTTTGCACTGATATTGGGGATTGCCTGAACCCTGTTGCAGGCCCTGTTGAACTTCATGGTTCTACTCCTTCTCTCAAGGTTCTGCTGGATGGCATCCCTTTCCTCAAGTATATCAAGCAACTGCACCACTCAGCTTGGTATCATCTGAAAACTTGGTGAAGGGTGCGCTCAAATGTAATAAAGGATGTATTATATAATTAGCAATATATTTTGGAAAACATTCTTCTCAAACTCTATCTTTAGATTTCATTTTTCATATTTTATTTTGTTGCAATTCATGTTTCCATAATTGGACAGACTTTGTGAACCTTCTTAAGAAAAAAACCAGCTGTCTGAATATTTTTCTTAAAGCATTATGGACTTTTAATTTAAACCTGTTCAGTAAATGTTTAAACTTCTTGAGCTTAATCCATTTGTCAAGTATATTACAATGACCAATGTTCTTTCCTTATCAGAAAAGGATCACATCAAGTCCAAAGTATAAAATTAAATTTGCATGAAACCTTGATTGTATTTCCTCTCAAGCACTCAAGCTGATTACAAATTCATTATTATATAAGGCCAGCCATTTTCTAATCTAGAGTAAAAATAATAATTTTTTATATCTAAATTCAAGTATGAATGAATGATAGTCTTCATCAGAAAGTCAATACCAGTAAAGTGTAAATCTTCATTATCTGGTTTTATTTTACAAAGCTTTAAAACATGCCACCTCCTCTTCACACTTAAGACTGGGTAATTTATGTCAGCATTATCACAGAATCATAGAAGGGTTTGGGTTGGAAGGGACCTTAAAGACCATCTAGTTCCAACCCCCCTGCCATGGGCAGGGACACCCTCCACTAGACCAGGTTGCTCCAAGCCTCATCCAGCCTGGCCTTGAACACTCCCAGGGATGGGGCATCCACAGCTTCTCTGGGCAACCTGTTCCAGTGTTTCACCACCCTGTCCGGGAAGAACTTCTTCCTTATATCTAATCTAAATCTACCCATTTTCAATTTAAAACCATTACCCCTTGTCCACTCACTACTTGCGCTTGTCAAAAGCGCCCCCTCTCCAGCTTCCTTGTAGGCCCCTTCGGGTACTGGAAGGTGCTATAAGGTCTCCCCTGAGCCTTCTCTTCTCCAGGCTGAGTAAGTCCAACTTTCTCAGCCTTTCTTCATAGCAGAGGTGCTCCAGCCCTCTGATCATCTTCATGGCCTCCTCTGGACTCACTCCAACCCATCTGGAGTGCCATCATACAACATGTACAGAATAATTGGGCAATCAAGCCCAGACAACATGGGTGTATGAAAGGCAGGTCCTGCTTGACTAACCTGATCTCCTTCCATGACACGGTGATCTGTTTAGTGGATGAGGGCAAGGTTATGGACGCTGTCTACCTGGACTTTAGTAAAGTCTTTGACACTGTTTCCCACAGCACTCGCCTGGAGAAACTGGCTGCTCATGGCTTGGACAGGCACAGTCTTTGCTGGGTAATACCTGGCTGCATGTCTGGGCCCAAAATTGTTGTGGTGAATGGAGTTAAATCCAGTTGGTGGCCAGTCAGAAGTGGTGTTCCCCAGGGATCAATACTGGGGCCAGTTCTGTTTATTATATTTATCAATGATCTAGTTGAGAGGATTGAGCGCACCCTCAGTAAATTTGCAGAGGACACTAAGTTGGGCAGGAATGTTGATCTGCTTGAGGGTAGGAAGGATTTACTGAGGGATCTGGACAGGCTGGATCGATGGGCCGAGGCCAACTGTATGAGGTTCAACAAGGCCAAGTGCTGGGTCCTGCATTTGGGTCACAACAACCCCCTGCAACGCTACAGGTTTGGAGACCAGTGGATGAAAAGTGCCCACCGGAAAAGGATCTGGGGATGTTGGTTGACAGTGGCTGAATATGAGCCAGCAGTGTGCCCAGGTGGCCAAGGCAGCCAATGGCATCCTGGCCTGCATCAGGAACAGTGTGGCCAGCAGGACTAGGGAAGTGATTGTCCCCCTGTACTGGGCACTGGTGAGGCTGCACCTCAAATCCCATTTTGTTTTGGGCCCCTCACTGCAAGAAAGAACTTGAGGTGCTGGAGCGTGTCCAGAGAAGGGCAACGGAGCTGGGGAAGGGTCTGGAGCACAAATCCTGTGAGGAGCTAAAGAGGAAACTGGGATTGTTTAGCCTGGAGAAGAGGGGGCCCAGAGGAGACCTTATTGCTCTCTACAGCTACCTGAAAGGAGGTTGCAGAGGGATGGGTGTTGGTCTCTTGTCCCAAGTGACAAGTGATAGGAGGAGAGGAAATGGCCCTAAGTTGTGCCAGGGGAGGTTTAGTTTGGATATCAGGAAAAATTTCTTCACTGAAAGGGTTGTCAGGCATTGGAAGGAGCTGCCCAGGCAGGTGGATGATTCACCATCCCTGGAGGTATTTTAAAGACATGTGAATGAGGTGCTGAAGGACATGTTTTAGTGGTGGATTTGGCAGCATTAAGTTAACAGTTGGACTTGATGATCTGAATGGTCTTTTCCAACCTAAAAGATTCCATGGTTCTATATTCATATGTTTGAAAACAGCTATTTATAAGCCAGTCAAAAATGTTTACTTCAAATTCAAGGCAACACATACTGGCAAACAGCTCTGGCACACACTGACACTCTTCCTGAGACATGCAAATCTAAAGTACATGGCAAACATATTTGGACAATCCAAATTTTATGTCATCAGAACCCATCCTGAAGGAATTTCTATACCACAGTTTAAAGCAAGTGTGAAGGCTGTAATATTGGAAAAAACAGTGATTGTTATCCAATTAAACATAGGAAAATGAGGTTAACAAAGGCTAACTTAGGATAAATTATTTGTTCTGATTAGTATTGGAAATGAAGGAAAAAAACATTTTCATCAAAAGATAGTCATTTTTAGTGTTCAGAACTTGGCAGGCTGCTAGGCAAAAGGAGAGAGAGGTTAAAATAAGAAACAGGAAACTGATTCATTTGATAAGGACTGTCTTCATATTGTAAGGAATTGGACCATAATATCTGAATTCCCCAATAATGCAATATATGATTATTTAGGACCCTGCTGTGAGTGTTTTGAAATGTTACCTTTGGCAACACTAATAAAAAGTTCACTTCTATTTCTGGTTTGTTGTGGATATTTACACATGTTTGTGCAATGCAGGTACATTCGTTGTCAAATATCTTGGTTATAATCATTCCATGGGTTCTGATACCTTTAACCTTTAATAGAACATGACTGCAGATTGAGAACAATGATTTCCTCTTTACATTTTTTGCTAACTTAACCAAAATAACTAGGAGAAATCTGGACTTCTCTATGAATAACTTTATGTCCAAGCAAGGCACCATGAAGTTACTCCATCCACTACTACACAAACCATAAAATAATTAGGTCATAGCATAATGGCAAAGCTAACAGTAGGAAAATCAGATCCTGAACAATGATTTCAATGGATTTGCTCATTTACCCCATTTCAGGATATTAACACTGATCAGGACCAAATAAGTTCTTAGTGAATCTTGATGGTCCTCGGTCCTGTCTTTGAATATTATATTGCTAAATGAGATCTATCTATCTGAGAAAGAACACAGATTTTTGAAATGAAAAAGCTTTTGAAGGCCTATGCTCTGCAGATCGAACAGTCTGGTTGTTCAGTTTTTGGCAGTTAATACTAACGTTTTTTAATTACAAGTACTTGTTAATTGTGGTCTTTTTTATGAACTATGCCCATTTCACCCGCATTGAATAACTCCTTTTAATCTTAAAAAATAATTAGGCAAATTGTTTTTGCCTAAAAAAATCTATTTTCGTTAATGGTAATTGGAATACCATGCAAGAAATCTGACTGTTAGAAACTGCTGTCCTATGCCTTGCCAATCTAGTTGTTAACATTTGTTTCTTTGAGGGCATCAGAGTCTGCTGAACAAAGAGACAAATTCAGGTCAGCCACTACTTAAACAAAGCTTTCAACACCTATAAACTGGTGAGGAACTTGGGTGTCTACAAGAATCTCTGATGAGATCTGTCTTTTTAATTTGCCTTGTCATGAAGACTTCCACTGTAACATCAGTCTTGTCTTCTTGACATCCAATATGAAACAATTAAACAAGACACAGCAGAGGATCTTTTCAAAACTCTTCCAGCATGGTTAGACTTGAGGAGCCTACCTAGAAGAAGCAGGTCTGCATCACATCAAGGTATGACTTCTCACACCACAACTGTCCTATCTTTTCATAAACAAAACAATTGTTTGGAACGCACACAGATTACTACTACTCTTTCCATGTTTAAATACAATATCCACTTCTCTAGATATATACAATTAAGTCTTCAAGATAGTTACACATGTTAGACACTGCATATGTTAGATTTTATGAGGTAAAGTTCAGCTATATCTGCAAGTAATTACATTATTTAATATTATTAACAAGATAATTAGGAAAACCAACTACTAATGGATTAAAATGGTAAACAGCCTAAGTCAACACCACTCAGAATGTATACACTTTATTCATGGTGCATTTTCTAGCATTGCTAATACACAGTCAAATTAATCATGTCAGTAGATGCCCTGAGATCAGAAGTGATTAACCCATCTAATTGGTGTAGATTGCAAGGTTTTTCAGGAAAGATATAATTTATTATTAAATTGATGGAGAGCTCTCTTCCCAAAAAGGTTCTCTCAATTCTTTTTGCTTGTGTGCAAATGCTACATGCTTAGTCTTTTTGAGTCATATCTTCTTAAGAATTGTTAAATCAATAGTTCATATTTCCATCCTTCATACAATCAGGTCATTAAACTAAAATAACAAATAAGTTGATGAGTGAAACGGGTATTTTTCAAAATAACTTGAACCAACAGAAACCATTAAAAGTTTATCATAAAATAAA
Organism: Rhynochetos jubatus; assembly: GCA_027574665.1. NCBI lineage: Eukaryota > Metazoa > Chordata > Aves > Eurypygiformes > Rhynochetidae > Rhynochetos > Rhynochetos jubatus. The sequence goes on along the minus strand of CM050649.1, from coordinate 120,975,695 downwards.
TAAAAACCTAAAACTAGCTATCCACCTTTTTATGATCTTACCTACTTTGAAGTGGTTTTATAAGTGCTCTCCTTATTGATTTATTTGTCCCCAAGAAGAGAGCAATAAAACTACCTGGTCGGTCTGAACATTTTAGCATCACAAAATATAAACCTATGTATCTCATAAGGACTCAGGCTTTTAAACTGTTGACATTTTTATTTGTTTCACCATTGGGGTTGTCTAATCTGAGACATGAAAAATCGGAATAGAAAATACTTGAGAAACAGGGTTTTAATAAATGCTGGTGGCCAAGAGGAAAAAGCCTTTTGTGAACTCCTATTTTACATTACTTTCAAACTGTCAGGGTATGACTTTGCCCCCACTCAAACACAAAAAAGTGGTAAGTCAAGTCCAATGAAATTAATGATTTTAAGATTTACACTTCCATTTTAGGCTCCTTTTTCCTGGAGTTCAATCCAGAACCTATCTGAGGTTCCCAATGCAACAGGTGGAGTTAGAGAAGTGGGATTGTTATGGGAAGGATTGTTAACTCTGTTAACTGGCAGAACTCAGAGGGCTGTAATCAGCAGCACAGAGCCTAACTGGGAGCCTGTGGCTAGCAGTCTTCCTCAGGGGTCAGTACTGGGTCCAGTCCTGTTTAACATCTTCAACAGTGACCTGGACGAAGGGATGGATGGAAAACTTACCCTCAGCAAGTTTTCTGGTGATACCAAACTAGGAGGAGGGGCTGACAGGCCAGCAGGCTGTGCCACCACACAGTGAGACCTGGACAGGCTGGAGAGTTGGGCAGAGAGGAAGCTAGTGAAGTTCAACAAGGGCAAGTGTAGAGTCCCGCACCTGGGGAGGAATAACCCCAGGCACCAATACCAGGGGGGGGTTGACCTGCTGGAAAGCAGCTCTGCAGAGAAGGACCTGGGAGTGCTGGTGGACAAGAAGTTAAGCACGAGTCAGCATTGGAGGCCAATGGCATCCTGGAGTGCATTAAGAAGAGTGTGGCCAGCAGGTTGAGGGAGGTCATCCTCCCTCTCTCCTGTGCCCTGGTGAGTCCACATCTGGAGTACTGTGCCCAGTTCTGGGCTTCCATTTCAAGAAAGACAGGGAACTACTGGAGAGAGTCCAGAGGAGGGGTAAAAAGATTATTAGAGGACTGGAACATCTCCCTTAAGAGGAAAGGCTGAGAGACCTGGGTCTGTTGAGCTGGAGAAGAGAAGACAGAGAGGATTTCATCAGTGCTTATCAGTGCCCCCTTATCTAAAGGGCAGGTGTCAAGAGGATGGGTCTGGACTCTTCGGTGTTGCCCAGCACCAGGACAAGGGGCAACAGGCACAAACTGGAGCACAGGAAGTTCCACCTATACTAGAGAAAAACCTCCTTTACTATGAGGGTGACAGACCACTGGAACAGGCTGCCCAGAGAGGTGGTGGAGTCTCCTTCTCTGGAGATATTCAAAACCCGCCTGGACACGTTCCTGTGTAATCTGCTGTAGATGAACCTGCCTTGGCAGGGGGGTTGGACTAGATGATCTCCAGAGGCCCCTTCCAACCCTGACCATTCTGTGATTCTGTGAACTCTGTGCTAGACCAGATGATAGATTCATGAGCTTGCAGGCACGTGCATCTCATTATATAAATCTGAATAACTCATGTTAAAGACAAGTGTGTCCCAAGTTATTGTGATTAACATACAGATCCAGCAGGCAAAATGAGACACCAAAGTTGGACAAAATGTTATATATTATATTTCATTTTGATTACTCTAAACCTTTCTGTTGATCTTCTTTTGTCTGCATTTCATTTAAACATACTAATCTTTTGTTTTTTCTTATAGAGCTTCTCAAGAAATGCAAAAATATGACATCATTGGGGAATAGAAGAGATGCAACTTAGAATGAAAGTTAAAGTCTTTGTAACTCACTGTATCTGACAAGTTAATTTTCTTCTAATCCTTCTTAAATAAGACGAGTGAGAAATACTAATTAGAAATGGTATCCAAATATTCAGTTTAGTCAACAGTGAAAAAGTATTTTAGAATTACTAACATCAAAATGGCAAGATAGTAAAGAGAAGAAAAATAAGAAAAGACAAAATCATCATCATCTTTCAAAAAAAAATTCAAAATATAATAGTGCATTTTTTTCTCTGAAAGTACTCTGATGGGACTCCTAATGATACTTAAAGTTATGCCTATAGGAGTTTTATCTCATTCTAGGGCTGAATGGATCTTAAGGAAAAGTAAAAAAAAATTTAATTGGCCATCCAAATTGGAGTCGTGCTAAGGCCAGATGTAAAAATAAATAAATAAATAAATAAATTGAGTTACAGAAATATAACAATGTACCCCTTAAAAATAACGCATACCTAGCAACCTACTCTTGGTAAGTGTTGGTGATTGGAATGCCAGGGCTCCAAAATCTCTTTATTAAGGTGTAACAAACTGTGAAACTAGATTTCTGGAAGAGCAACCTTAGCTGCAACGATACGGTGCTGCTGTTAAAAGAATTGGATAAATGTAATTTTAAATCACTGTAATAAGCACATGTCAATGGCCAGGAGCAGACAAAAAGCAATTTAAGAATAAAAACAGCGTCATAAAACATTCAAGGAGGCCAGAGGACTAGCACTCAAAGCAAGTAGCATTAATTATGACTTCTAAAGCAGAAAAATTTGCTGATAGACCAAACGCCAATTAACAGCAACTGCTCTGAGCCAGGTTTTAAACACACTACATGAAAACAATAATTATACAATGTTATATGGTAAGAGATGACATGAAGTTGAGATCAAAGGTTAATTCTACAACTGCTTACAAACATGAACTGATAAAATTCCCAAGAACATTAAGGTCAGCAGTGAGGGACTTTTGTCAAGATAGATAATCATAAAGAGAAGGAAAAATGGACACACATTTTCAAAATCAAAATAGTAGAGCACTAATGAAAATGTGACTAGCATCAGGCTTACAGTTGGAAGAACATTCTTCTCACACGTTCACCCCAAAATAATCAGGAGTGTCAAGAAAAGTAACAATGCCTTAGACACTCAACAGAAATTTAAATCTGGCCTTCAAAACATCTGGAGGTGATGTTAATTTATATGCAATATGATTAAAAATCTAACTCAATAAATTTTGCACTACGATAGCAAGCTGATATAAAGCAAAAGCAATTTTTAAATAAATTAAAGCATAATCCAGCATTTGGATTTAAAGAAACCACCATTAGCACAATATATATTATTTTCTATGGCATTATCATGTATTACAACAATTTTAATAGTGTTCCCAACAAGAAGATCTAAAATTTGCATAAATAAGAGAAGACAGAAACTCATCAAGCATCTTTTTTTTTTTCTTTTTAACTTAATGTTGATAAATAATAAGGAAATGAAAAAGGTATAAAACCAAAATGATACAAGGATTCATCAAGAAACAAGTTTAAGTCACAGCTCAAAAACTCTTTTCACCAGAACATTGAAAAGGTTTCTTCAACTCATATGAGAGAGAGTAAAGAGAGTAGAAACTGAAGAACTCTTCATAAGTCTTGGAAAGAACAGAGTCACAAGAAAAGCTGAAAAGACACAAACGAATTGCACAAAAATACCCACCATAATATAACATGACAGCATAGTTGTAAACCCTACACAAAGGATATTTGCAGATGAAAATGTGGTCACAGTATATATTAGGCAAAACCCCTCTTAGAAACCATATTTTTCAATAAATTAGGAAAGAAGTTTGACTCAGTAATGAAGAACATATCATTTAATTAAAAAAAAAAACCCACTGAACAGTGATAACCTAATAAACATTAACAACAAGTTTGACGGATAAATTGTACTAACATTTTATCTTACTGAAATAAAAAAAAGGTCAGGATGAAGCTGTGGGAGGTGAAGTAGCAGGCAGTGTTCCTACCCAGAAGACCCTATGCTTAACCAGACACCAATCCTAGGCCAAATTACAAAATAAGCAAATAGCAAAAAGCTCTTACCATAAACTTATTAGATTTTGAAAATGCATGCCATTGCCTTCATTGTAATTCATTGCAGAACACAGTGAAATATAATATGCCAATAAATACTTAACATAATTAAGACTTTAGAACTTACACCCAATTAAGATCACACACTCTAACTAAGCGAAGGCTTAAGCAAACGGTTCACTATAATGCCAAGTGCTGTCAAGAACACATCTTTTCTGCTTGACATTGCCACTCAATTTTAAGAAAAATCCTACTTAGACACAAGAACAACAGAATTGTGTTGCTCCATGGGAGGAGCATAGGATATGTAATTGTGGATAATAAAGAAGCTCTTGAGAGTAACTGCTTAACCAACATGCACAGAAGGAACAAAAATAGTAGGCCATCCCAAAACAAAACTGAAGCACAAAAGTCTATTCAAGTCTTCAAATCAAAACTCAGCATAACCATAGAAGATAAGGAACGTGAGAATTAAGTGAATTTACCTATTTGGGCTGCAACATGCAAGCACGTGGGGACATCAGAAAGGAAGTTGTGGGTAAAGAAGGCAGAAGGCTCTGTTTATCTCCTTCCCCTTCTGTGTCTATTAAAAACAGCATTATGACAACAGGGCTTTGATTTCTAAATAGCTTGTGAACTCCACAGAAAGATTCAGCATCATACTAATGGTAAAGGGTTTAAATTGCAAGAGGGTAGATTTAGATTGGATATGAGGAAGAAATTCTTCCCAGAGAGGGTGGTGAGGCACTGGAACAGGTTGCCCAGAGAAGCTGTGGATGCCCCGTCCCTGGAAGTGTTCAAGTCCAGGCTGGATGAGGCTTTGAGCCACCTGGTCTAGCGCAGGGGGGTTGAACCTAGGCCCCTTCTAACCCAAACCATTCTATGATTCTATGATATTCCTGCAGTGATAGGTAATGTGGAAAGAGATCCATTGACTCTAACTTGGAGGTTTAAGTCTCAGTTAGTCACTGCAGACTACTTTGTAGGCCACAGAAAGAACAGGCACTTCCAGACGGTGATTCAAAACCTAATATGACACTTCTCTCTGGTCTTGATAGACCAGATCAGACGTTTTCTGGCAGCACCTATTAGTTTCCACCGGCTGCAAAACCAAGTAGGGTGGCAAGCTCAGACATTATATTCCACATATTTAAAGCTGGCTGAAGTGAATCCCTACAGTGCTATCACTGAAGCCTTCTAAATACTATTAATAGAACTGTCTGGACTAATGGGGTTTTGATGCTGTCTCTCAACACAATTATAGAAATGCAGATCAAACCCAATTGAAGATGAAATATTTTTTCTCCTAAATGTAAGTAAAGAGAAAAAAATACTTCAGACTGTACATATTTAAAGTCTAAATGCATGCTACAAAGTATTCAACAAAACCACTAGTATCAGTTATGAAAGGTTTATTATTCCTGTCTCCTGCACAGGAAAAAAGCTCTACAAGGCATGCACAGTTTCATTTTGGTGTGTTTCCTCACACTATAGTGTAGCCTTATTACAATACAGTTTAGCAATTTTCTATGGGAAAAAAAATGAAGAACTATCCAGTCCTATTTTCAGTATATTTTATTGATCAATGCTTAAATATATTATTAAAATTACTACAGAAATGAAAAGGAAAAACATTTGCTTATGTGCTATATACAGAATAAAGGAAAGAGAAAAGAAAGAAATATTTGTTACGTCCATGTCAAATACAGAAAAGTGTTTAGAATAGTTATTAGTGGTCTTGCTCTTACCACTGGGTTTATGGAGCACAATACTGAACTCTATGCAGAATACATAACAAGATAATGTAATCTGCTTGCAGTGAGTAATGTGGAAAACAACAAAGCATTAATGCCCCCCACAGACCTCCTGCTTCTGCATGAGTGAAATGATGGAGAGAGAGAACATGATATGAATTATTTCTATACAGTAAAGAACAACATCTTGTGCATAAAACAAAGTTTAGATGAGAATTCACAGAACAGAATTAAGGGTGAAAGTCACAGTACTTGAAGGCCTGGTGAGAGGGCCTTATTATAAGATAAACAGTGATTTTAGACAGATAAATATCCACACTGGTATGTGTTTTTATTAGCAAAGAAACAACTAATGACATGTACTTTGCATAGTTCAAGTTCATCTTCAAAGTGTTCAGCCCACACTTTCTGAAATGGGAAGTGTTCATTGCACTACTACTTTTCCATTCTATTCCTTATTTCCTAAATATTCTGTTATGTTTCCATTACATATTTATTCCCACTGTTTTTCATGAATTGCTGTAATTTTATTTTTGATGTTTTGTTATTGGAGTGCGAAGAAGGAGCCCCTATTGCTGCAATTTTAAAAGCCAGGAAAAAACAAAAATGCAATAACCAGCCCTAACTATATTTTGTTCATTTCAGTTGCTTTCTCTGACTGGTTCTTTCTCTTTTGATTATGAAATGTAAAATAAAGTAATTGCATTCAGAGCCTGGGAGTTATACCAAAGTTAGTCATACATGATGTGTTTTACCAGCTCTGTGATACCAATTTATCAGCAGTCTTTAACTTTACAAATCACCTTGTATTTGAATAAATGATTTAACAACACTTACAGTTTATTTACCTAAAAAATTGCTTGTGAACTCAACAAGGAATTCAAGCAGCTTCCCTGGGGTTTCGCATTTGGAACCTGATATATCCTATTATCTCTGAAATGGAGAAAAATAAAAGCCTCTTGAAGTTCAGAGGTATCAACACATCCTTACTCAATTTTAAAATATAACTTACTCACTAAAGTATCATTATTGAATCACAGAATGGTTTGGGTTGGAAGGGACCTTAAAGATCATCTAGTTCCAATCCCCCTGCCATGGGGGGTATTATAGAGTGGTATAGTGATCTTGACTGCTCGACCACTGTACATGGCCTGACCACATACATGCATGACCAGCACAGCCCTCAGGCCTGTGCTGCACAAATTTTGGCTGGAAGACAAGCAAAACAACTGGCTGATTTTAACAGAGGAGCCTGCAAGCAGCTCCCACTCAGTACCAGCAATTACACTACCTGCCTGGCCCTGCTTTTATCTAACTGTGCAGCAACAAGTTCTCACACAAACATCCCTCCTGTCTGACAGTAGAAATGATTAATACAGTTGTGTCTTTGTAAGAAAACAAGGAGTAGCTCAAAGGACCAAAAGGGGATAATCTCTTCTATGGATGGGGTCTGCACAGCATGCTGTGTGGGGGTCGGAGGCCCATTCAGTGCTATACCCCTTAGGGTTTCAAGCACCTAAAGTGACATAAGATTGCCTATACTATTCTCTTTTTGTAGTGTTAACTCTAATAAATAGCTTTTTAAATTATATCTTAGAGAGTCTGAGTGCCATTCTTACTGGGTTTATAATGGACCAGCCAGCATCTCCAGGCACAAAACAAGGTATTTTCTGTCATTTATCTTGACTTGAAGATATACTTCCTCATTTCCATGAAACATATTTAGCTGATGCAAAGGTTAAAAATTAATACAGATGTCTCATTATCTAATTAAATGTCCATTGTGAAATTCACCTTGAACTAAATTAAAATTTTATTAAATTGAGGCAATTGGTATTTATCTTACGATTAAAATTGAACATTATTTTTTCTGGTCAGTACTTGAAGAATTAAGTAAAGAAGCACACAATAGCATGACTCAGAAAAAATAGAAATGAAAATGACACATGTGGTCCTCCTAGAATGCCAGGTTTAATCCAAGTTTATTTAAATTTATGCACTGAAATACAAGTCTTCAAAATTAATCTTCGAATGAAAATAGAATAAAACAAGCATTTAGGTAAAGGGCAAGGTATATACTTCCTGAATTTTGCCATTTCATTCATTTGCAACTCTTTGACAAGTGAAGGCCTCTAAACCTACATCCATAAAGTTGAAATCTACATCCATAAAATCAAAGAATTGTGGTTTTCATCTTCAAAGGACTTGATTAGCATAAATACATCCCCAGATGACTGCAGCAAATTATAGGTGGAAAAAAACTAATGCTCCGCAGTTCTACGGTGAGCAAGGGAGGAACAATAAGACCCCACAAAAAGTTCACATTGGCAATTTTATTTTGTAAGTGTTCAGTGTAATTTGGATTGGTGACATCTTTAAAGTGTTGGTAAACTAACATTAGGAGACAATGCGAGTGGCCCACAGAAATGCTTCTAAATTTAGTTTTGGTAGAGGCAGTGTGTCCTGTTAGTAACTTGCTGTAGAGGAATGCATAATCTGGAGATCTACTTCGGTTTTCTTTTGCCCATTTGGACAGTGTGTAGAGGATCCCTTAGCAGAAGAAAGACTTGCCATTAGTTTCACAACTGTAGCAAAGGATGTATTTCTAATGGTATTCTAAAAGAATACCTTTGCAAACCAAATATTATGAAGGGAGGGTGGAACAACTGAAATATGTTCATTTTACCATTTTGAAACCTCCTGCTTTATCCCTTTCCTGATCTACTAAGGAAGACTTTTAGCCGAGGCAGCATGCACATTCAGAGCAAAGAACCATGCAGAGGAAAGCAGAGAGAAGTTCATCTTTTCTGTTAAAATGAGTAATACAATTGTAACTAGTTGCTTACACTGGCTAAGCGCCCAGCGTGATTAATGATGTTTTGAAACTGCTTTTAGCGGAGCACTTAAACTTGCCCTTATGAATCTTGTGTCTGTCAGCTTTCCAGGGCTTTGCCCGTTTATTTGACTGCTCTGTTGCCCAGAGCAAAACAGCAGGCTAGCAATGGGGAATTTTCACTTTATAAACTTATATGTTGTTAGATGGAAAAACTTCTGTTAAAACTCATATGAGAATGAAAAATTATGAACCTTGGACTAGGAAACTAGTATCAGCAGTGTTAACATAGGTTTATTTGGTATCTGTTTATTAGCTGCATTGATCCACATGCTCATGGTGAACACAGAATCTGAATGAACCTTCCATCCTTGCTTTCCTCATGTACAGGAAGAACTGGAGATTGTGGAAAGGTGCATAAACTAGGAGATAAGTCAGTGTATGTGCTTACATTTTTCCCTGAATTGGTCCAAACTTTTAAAAAACAGACTGTAGTATTTAGTTTCATTCAAGTTCTTCTGCAACCGATATAGTGCACTGTATTGAGAGTCCCTACAATACTTGGCATTTAAACTTAGGCAGAATTATTCAAAATTATTAATTCTGCATACTAAGAGGAGGTAGCTAAAAGCATACCATAGCTTTTAATTAATTTCTTTTTAAAAGCCCTGTACCTAGGAGGATAGTACCACCAGACGAACTTCGGTGCAGTAAGCAATCAACTTCCACTTCTACCCATCCTCTCCCACGATACTGAGCACTGATTAACAGCTAGATCCCCTAGAGTGCAATCCAGTCTTTGTGTAAGTTGTTTTAGTCTCAGTATATAGAAAATGCTGCGAAATCTGTTTGAAATGCACAAATTTGATTTTAAATTAGGAAACAAGTTTATTCTTGGTCTGTATCTCCATCATTCTTAGTCATTATAATAGCAACTTTTATGCTGTTTTTTTCAATTACATAGGAGAGAGACCTGATACATTCTTGATTATTTCAAATATTGAGACTCAGATCATCAACACAGCATGTTATGCAACAGGTATATTTCAATTACAAGAAGAAATAGATTAATTAATTAAAACATTGCAATTATAGCTCTCCATAAAATCTTCTGTAAAAATAAGTGTTCTAGGCCAGGTTGGACTAGGCCTTGAGCAACCTGGTGTAGTGCAGGGTGTCCCTGCCCACGGCAGGGGGGCTAGAACTGGATGATACTTTAAGGTCCCTTCCAACCCAAACCATTCTATGCTTCTACAATTCCTGACTTCCGCTTGGTCAAATCATATTCTAGCAGGAAAATAAAAATATTTTATTGTTTGCAACTTTGTATACATATAATTCACAAAATAAAATAATTCCAAATGGAAAACCATAACATTCCAGTGTCATAAGGTCCTTACTGGACACTGCCATTTCTTTTTTTACAAAATATTTCAAAATTTTCATTCCTAACTAAAAATTTTAATGTTTGTAAGACAGACCTACAATGTAAAAAGAAAATAATTAAACCTGAAAATCTTCAACTACCTTAGCTGCAATACAAGTACTATTCAGCAACATCATCATTCAGGTTGAACAACTTGTTCCAGTGTGCTCCATAAACTATCAAAGCAAATTATATATATGTTGGCAGAAAAATATTATCACTTAGTAACATCTAATTAGGAAATACCTAATCCCTTATAGTTAATCCCTTCATTTGCTCCACTTCTACTGTGATTTAGCTGAAGTTTTTACGTTGAAAAAAAATCCTGTTTTAGTGATTTATTTTCTGTTCTGAAATTTTCAGAAGCAGTAACTTGATGCTTGGAAAAAAAAAATGGATGCTCTTACCTAATTGACAGGGGAATATCCACTAATCTACCAACACATTTATGGCAGATATTCCAGCATCAAAGAGAGGAAAACATCAACACTGGTCCCCCCAAACACCAAGGAAGAGACTGGAACAAGAGAGAATTTTAGGCCACCATTAAGCCCAGCCTTTTCTTAGCAAGTCAGTAAACAAAAATGAGATCATAAACCAAGAAAACAAACAAAATCTTGGACTCACCACATAAAAACCCAATGAAAAAGTTAATTTTTAAGAATACAAACACAGCACTGATAATGGACCTGGAAAAAAAAGTCAGAGAATTTTCAAATGTATAGGCATAAGAACTGAGAGGAAAAATGCAGAAACAAACAAAGAGCAAAACAACATATCAAAGTATTGATCACTTGTACTTTCACTGAATGGTCAGGCTGAATTTCTTCCTTAACCTCTTGCTTTGGGAGCAAAGTATTAACTTTCTTTGCAACATGCATTATCTTGAAAAAAAAGCACTACTGCTGAAAATGAAAACTTTGCAAGATGAATCCAAGAATACATTGTCTAAAAGAGGCAATGTCCATAAATTCACTACCGTCTGCAAAGCTTATAAATCAATTTGAAAATTAGATGTCTAGGTCTCCACACTTGTGAAAGGCAAGACATAATGGAAGAACTATCTATTGCTTTTAGACCTCCACTGGAGAATGTATATCCAAGGGAAGAGAACTAATTCTGGTATATAGGTATAGAGATTATATTAAAAAGAAAAAAAAGAAGACCATTCAAAAAAAGAAATCAGCTGCCATAATAGACAGAATCCATTCAAAGAATAAAAGTGGGTTTGCCTTTACAGAGGCAAAGACTACTTCTGAAATAATAGGGGGATTGCCTAATTTTACAATCCTTGATTTTTAAAGTTCAAATATGCAAAAAAAGTTGAAAATTGCAGGGGTTTGACCCTGGCTGGAGGCCAGGTGCCCACCAAATTACTCTATCGCTCTCCCTCCTCAGCTGCCCAGGGGAGAGAAAATACAATAAAAGGCTCATGGCTGAGATAGGACAGGAAGAGATCATTCCACAATTATTGTCATGGGCAAAACAGACTCAGTTTGGGGGAAAAAGGATAATTTAATTTATCATCAATCAAAATCAGAGTAAAAAGAGAACAAGAATCAAACCTTGAAACACCTTCCCCCCCCACTCCTCCCTTCTTCCCAGGCTCAAATTCACTCCTGTTTTTTCCATCTCCTCCCCTTCAGCGGCACAGAGGGATGGGGAATGGGGGACTGTGGTCAGTTCATCGAATGTTTACTCTGCCCCCAGAGGGAGGAAATCTCACACTTTTACCCTGCTCCAGCATGGGCTACCCATGGGGTCACAGCCTCTTTTGGGCATCCCCCTGCTCCAGTGTGGGGTCCTCCCCAGGCTGCAGGTGGGTCTCTGCTCCCCCGTGACTCTCCATGGCTGCAAGGCACAGCTGGCGTCACCATGGTCTGCACCACAGGCTGCAGGGGAATCTCTGCTCTGGCGCCTGGAGCACCTCCTCCTCCTGCTCCACTGACCTTGAGGTCTGCAGGGCTGTTTCTATCACAACTTGTCCTCTCTCTGTGCTGCAAAATCTCTTTTGCTTTTTGCTTCCCCCTTCTTAAACCTGTTATCACAGAGGTGTTATGACTGCGATTGACTTGACCATTGCCAGTGGCATGTCCATCTTGGAGCCATCTGGCATTGGCTTTATCATACACAAGGGAAGCTTCCAGCAGCTTTTCACAGAAGCCACTCCTGTAGCACAACCTCCACACCCCCGGCCCCGTTACCAAAACCTTGCCATGCAAATCCAAAACAAAAGTATTAACAGACCTTTTTAAAAAAGGTCAGGAGTTTGCAAAACAACCCCATGTCTCAGACACTTATATGAGAGGTTCTACTTAAAGACAACCCATATAAAGACAGTTTAAAAGGACAACACCTACGGGCTGGAACTTTTCCTGTACTGCACAAGAGGCTGTTGCCATCACAGGGTTTTTATGTGCCAGAGTAAGGCACATCTCCTGATGATGTATCAGCAGGGCAGTATTTTACAAAATCTGTTATTTAAATACATAAGAGTTCCCAGAGTCATCTAAACAAAGGAAAAGGGTGTACAAGCACAGGGTTGTCCCTCTGTTGGTTTATCTGGATTGGTCATGTTGTAGCAAGTCATGGTAATGAGGAGGAAGGGAGAGTCTCCCTCTATTCCCTACAGCAAACTTACTCCTGAAGGACACCAGTTTTCTAGAATGGGCTCATTATTCACCTACATGAAAATTCAGGCAACCAAAAGTAGAATTTATTTGATGAACTCAGGCTGTGAACCGTCATGAATGAACACAATAAAAAGAGAAAAGCATTATGAGATTCTTTTGCTTATATTTCAGGAATAAGGAGTCCCCAGCCAAAGATGGTATCATTCAGAAAACCTAGAAACCACACTGTAAAAGTAACACAACTTCCTAGAGGTCATTGTTTCACATTTGCCACAATCTAAGACTAAAGATAAATTGGCAAACTGGTGAAGTAGGCTAGATAAGTGGATTGAAAACTGGCTGAACTGCTGGACTCACAGGGTTGTGATTAATAGGATGAAGTCCAGATGGAAGCCAATCACTATTGGTGTGACCCAGGGGTCAATACTGGGGCCAATAATGTCTAACACCTTCATCAGTGTCCTGGACGATGAGACAGAATGCAGCCTCAGCACATTTGCAGATGATACAAACCTGTGAGGAGTGATTGACAGACCAGATGGATGTGCTGCCAGTCAGAGGGACTGCAAGAAGCTGGAGAAATGTGCTGAAAGAACCTCACTGAGGTTCAACACAGGGACATGCCAAGTCCTTCCCTGAGGAGAAATAAGCCCAGGTACCAGGATTGACCAGCTGACCGGCTGGAAAGCAGCTTGGAAGAGAAAGACCTGGGAATCCTGTGGACACCAAGTTGACCATAAGCCAGCAATGGGTTCTCATGGCAAAGCCACCAACAGCCTCCTGGGCTGCATTATGACGAGTATTGTAGCAGGTTGAGGGATGTGATCTTTTCCGACTGCTCAGCAGGAGAGACATGTCCTGAGTGCTGTGTCCAGTGCTGGGCTCCCCAGTGCAAGAGAGACTTGGACATATTGGAGAGTCTAGCAAAGGGCCACAAAGGTGACTAAGGGCTTGGACCACCTGGCATACGAGGAGAAGCTGAGAGAGCTGGGACTGTTCAGCCTGGAGAACAGCAGGCTCAAGGCGATCTTATCAGTGTTTATAAACACCTGACTGGGGGAGAGTAAAGAAGACAGATCCAGACTGTTCCCAGTAGTGTTCTATGACAGTCTGTTATATGTGGTGCTATGATAAAGGCATAGTCATGTCAGATTTGTTCTCACAAAGGCATAGTCATTATTACTTTTAAAAAGTCACGAGTCATGGAAATTAGTTTCTTTGCTTCATGTCTTATGGCAGAAGCAAAGAAGCTATTTGTGCTATTAAATAAACTGTATAATAAGGACAGCACAAATTTCAGCTTAATCTCTCTCAGCAAAACATTAGCAACTAAGAAACAAAAGAATAGTGGTATGTAATATACAGGACATGTTTCCATCAGGTTCATTAATGGAATCACTGTTGTAAAATATCCTTCCCTAACAGAAGTGGTCTCATGCTACATCAACTATTTTCTTATTTTGCATACATTAAAGGGGATAAATTGGAGGAAATATTTCATAGAAAGAAGATCAGCATACATCGTCAGTTGTACACTTTCTTCATTTTCCATGTTTCCATACATATTGCTAACTTACAGCTATACAAAACCCAGCAAATTTTCCAAAACATTATTAACATATCAGTCTTTTTTTGCGCATGAAAACAGGAATTTTAGTAACAGGAGAAAGACTTTGCATTCCATTTCCTATGGCTTCTAAACAGCTTCTGCCTCAATGGCAAAACAAGCATTCTTCAAAGAGAGAAATACAGAAAAAAAAATTAATAATAACCTCAGATACAGCATTGATCCCTATACTAAAGATTCCTGTAGTGCTAGTTAAGGAAGGACCCAAAACATTCGCCATTTCAAGTGAAAACAGAAGCTTAACTCAACCTGGAAAAAATATATATTTAGAAGACATAAGAAAAAAATAATTTTAGCACCATTAAGGTGGAGACAAAGTGGTAAAATCAATCCTTTTCAACTAGGAAAAAATTCGTTCTGTCTTATCATTGTTTATGTGACACATATGCTTCTGTCAGTGAAAACAGAAAATATCATCATTAGAAATAGTATTTTGGAGGATAAAATAGCACTTTCTTAAAACAACAGACATCAAAGAAGGATGATACAGCTCTTAAGAAACATTTAGGTCAGTTAAGAAGGAGGGGGAGGAGGTGCTCCAGACACCAGAGCAGAGATTCCACGGCAGCCCATGGTGCAGACCGTGGTGAGGCCAGCTGTGCCCTGCAGCCATGGAGGTCCACATTGGAGCAGAGACCCACCTACATCCCATCGAAAACCTCACACTGGAGCAGGCGGAGATTCCCTGAAGGAAGCTGCAGCCTGCAGAGTCCATACCAGAGCAGGCTCCTGGCAGAAGCTGCAGCCTGTGGAGAGGAGTCCACACAGGAGCAGGTTTTCTGGCAGAACTGCGGCCCATGGGGGACACTCCTGAAGGACCACAACCCATGGAAAGGACCCATGCTGGAGCAGTTCTTGAAGAACTGTAGCCCATGCTAAGGGGATGGAAAAGTTGTTGAAGTTCATGAAAGACTGTATCCTGTGGAATGGACCCCATGCTGGAGCAGAGGAAGACTGTGAGGAAGAAGGAGTGGCAGAGATGGAGTGTTATGGAATGATCACAACCTCCATTCCCCATCCCCCTGCACTGCTCAGCAGGGAGAAGGTGGAAGAAGTGGAAATGGAGTACAGTTGAAGCTGGGAAAAAGGGAAGGGTGAGGGGAAGCTGGTTTTAGCTTTGTCCTTGTTTCTCACTATCCTAATTTCTTTTTAATTGGCCATAAATTGATTTACTTTTCTCTAAGTTGAGTCTGTTTTGCCTGTGATGATAACTGGTCAGCTATCTCCCTGTCTTCATCCTGACCCATATGCTCTTCTATCTTTTATCATCCCTCTGTCCTGTTGAGGAAGGGGAGTGACAGAGCAGCTTGGTGGGCACATGGCAGCCAGCCAAGGTCAACCCACCACACAAGATATAAGATTTCCAAGTCTTTCACCCAATCAGCAAGACAATATTAGATCTGGTGACTAAAGCAGGGATGAGCAGCAAAGCAAGGGGTTTGCATGTCTATTCAGACTTTTTAAAGATGAACAAACAATCTCCTGGTAGCCACGGTGATTTTACTACAAGTATCATAATATTAGATGTTCTAAATCTCAGATATCAAGCTGAAAATGACATTCTTCATTCCGACTGACTACAGGGGTTTTTGTGGGTTTGTTGTTTGGTTGGTTGGTTTGTTTTGTTGGGGTTTTTTTATTATTACTGAGAAGAGAACTGAATTCATGATCTGCCTGTCAAAACTCCAAATATTACATATCACTCCTTCCATGTGGAAGTTTGCCAGTTCTTTTATTTTCTTATCAGAAGAAAACTACACTCTTTGTGAGGTACATGGTGGACTGATGGGCTAGTATAAACATTCTAATGGGAGACAAAAAGAAAATCTTAAGCATTTAGAAACTGTTCTGGTCACAAAAGTTTGACATATACCTTTGCATCTTTCCTCCCTGCAGGTTGTTCTTTTTCCACAAAGTACCACTCAACACTTCAGGCACAGATGGCAGCAGAAAGAGGAACCAGAGACAGCCACATCTTCATTGCCTCAAGCATACCACTGCCCCATAGAACATGGATAGTTGATGGTACCAGTCAAAGGAACAGCTTTACAAAATTAAACACCTCCCACTCTGTACAGACAGTACAGGTAAGTCCCTTCTTCTTTTTTTCTTCATTTTGATGAACTAGGAAGATCAGGAACAGCAGCGGCATGAGGAAAAGATTATGTGCAGGAAGAACATTTGGGGAAACAAGGGAATGCAGGGACTAGTAGGATAGGGTGGAAGGAAAGGGGACATTGACACTGAGACAGAACATGGGGAAAAATCCTTGCCATAACTTTTGAAGCAAAATGATTTAACCATTAAGGGTTTGTAATCAAGAAGTTCAACCTCAAGAATATTTGGTACCTTGGAAAAGAGTCAAATTTCTCATTGTTATGATGGTATGATAGGCCATTCAGCAACATACACAGACAGCTTTCACTGAGAAAAGGACTGGACATATTGTTTAGTTCACTGTATTCCAATGCTTGTCAAAAAATGAGAACTGTCAATTGTTCAAACACTGGGCAGCCTAAAAGCAGCCACTCTCAGCAGCTACATCATCAGATAAAATAATCCTGCTGACCAGAAGCAAAATGAAAAGTTTGATACTCTCCCTGTTTGATTAAAAAGGGAAATCTATATGCCTCTGTTCTTATTGCACATGTCCAGTAAGAACTATGTATTGCCTTGCACGTATGGTTTACAACACAGTGATCATGTATTTTGTGAAATCTCAGTGCTATAAGACAGCTTCCTTGAATTATTTGGGACATTTTTCCCTTGTAATATATAATTACTATATGGCTGTGACCTAATTAAAGTAGAACTAATTGAACTCAGGACCACAACAGCAAAAAAATGCACTAGAAGATTTTATCTGCAAATTTTTTGAGAGACAAATAAAATGTGGAGAGCTAAGGCAGCTAGCAGTACAAAACAAGGAAACATTCCAAAATGAATAAACCCTTGATACTGCACATTAGTAAGTAGAGCAATAAACCTGTGGCATGAGACCTGAGAACCTAATGGAGTTGGACAAGCTGTTAAGAAGTGGAATTATAGTGTCCAAAAAATTGTGAAGATTCTGAAAACAGCATAACAAAGTGTGAGTATTCGCTCTGCAGGAGAAGACTGTTTCGCTAATAGTATTCAAGCAGTCTCTTGACATTTATAAAGCTACAGAATGGTGGAATAGACAATGAAAACATATCTTGAAAGCATGGCTGACTGAGGCAGAATGCAGGAGAGCACGTATGCCCTCTTATTCTTTATAAATGGGTAAGAAGAATAAGCGTGGTATTTGGGGCAGATTTTAGCAGATGAGGAGCTGACTCAAAGGTTTTCCTTATACAATACCAAGACGAATCAGAATAAGATGAAAAATGCAGGTGTCTATTAAGGAACTTTGAGTCTCACCAGCATTCAGCTGTTGAGAGAAGTTTAATTTCCCTCCTTGCCTGCTTTATAAATATAATGATTTTTCTTTTACTATTCTAACATGAAGTAGCATATTGTAGCAAACACAATGTCAAATGCTATAGCGTAAGATGGCGGATTACACAACCATATTTTTTAACACAGATTTCAAAACTTAGGAAAAGGCAAGTACTTTGGACAGGAAAGCTTTGCCACTTCCACAAAAGACATAGAGTATCAGTGGGTCTGCCCTGCTTAATGAGTATAACTTAGGCTGTGCTCTTTGTTGAGTTGTGCTGGTATTTTTCAATTGAGTTCCAGCATTTTATTGTGATTACTTTCATGTGAAATAGCTTGAAATTTCTAGACGGCAGTATCAAGATACGTTGCACAACTGAAGCATTGCACAACTGAGACAGCAGCATGTGCTGGCAGCCCAGAAAGCCAACCTTATCCTGGGCTGTATCCAGAGAAACGGGGCCAGCACGTCGAGGGAAGGGATTCTCCCCCTCTGCTCTGCTCTGGTGAGACCCCACCTGCAGTACTGTGTCCAGCTGTGGGGCATCCAACATAGGAGGGATATAGACCAGTTGGAGTGAGTCCAGAGGAGGCCACGAAGATGCTCAGAGGGCTGGAGCACCTCTGCTATGGGGACAGGCTGAGAGAGTTGGGCTTGTTCAGCCTGGAGAAGAGAAGGCTCCAGGGAGACATTATAGCAGCCTCCAGTACCCGAAGGGGGCCAACAAGGAATCTGGAGGGGAACATTTTACCAGGGCCTGTAGTGACAGGAAAAGGGCTAATCGGTTTCATTTGAAAGAGGGTAGATGTAGAGTGGAATTCAGGAAAAAATTCTTCCCAGCAAGCGTGGTGAGGCACTGGAACAGGTTGCTCAGAGAAGCTGTAGATGCCCCATCCCTGACTGTCTTCAAGGCCGGGCTGGATAAAGCTTTGAGCAACCTGGTCTGGTGGAGGGTGTCCCTGCCCATGGCAGGGTAGTTGGAACTAGATGATCTTTAAAGTCACTTCCAAGACAAACCATTCTATGATTCTATGAAAATAAACACTTTTCCAGCCAAAACCAGCACAGTGCCTTACAGGGACTGTCTAAGTTCAAAAGCATAAATAGTGAAAACAACAGCCCTAGCAAGGGGCATCCCACAATATCCAGGACTATGCAAAAAAATGGAACAGCTATATGTAAATGACAGGCCACTAGACAGCATTTGGGCCCACTGATGGTTTGGAGTGAGCATCTTGTTCCCCCAAGTCCGTGGTGCCAGCCACAGCTGGAACACAGGGGCAAGGACCTGTTATACCCAGACTGCTTTAGAATGTTTTCTGCTTATCATAAAATTTAGATTTTATTTCACTGAATTGTGTGGTTCTTGTGGTTAACTCACTGTAAATTCACCCAAGATTATTCTCTATTTGGTCTCTAAATTGCTGTTTCTATCACTGCTCAAGTTTCCCTCTGAGAAAGAAGATTTTTATGGTCAATGAATTGAAAAATGTTGCTAAGCACTATTTACTTGATGGCCTTGGCTAGGGAATGGTATTAAAGATGCACTATTCCTCCAGCTGGAGTTGGACTTGTGTTTCTTTTCAGATTTTGGGAGGTTTGGTAAGGAGCCTTGCTTTGATTACCTCTGTGGGAGAAGACAGATAACTGTTACAAGTGAGAGGTTAAAATATTAATACATATAACACAAATCCATGCATCTAAAATGCCTAGAATATGTTATTTCTTCCTAACACTGATGTATAAATATACTGACAAGCCTCTTTTTCTTTAACAATGGCATCTTGTGGATAGTAAATTAATTTTTATGTGTGAATAATTTAGGAGAGAAGTCTAGACTATATTTACTATCTATTCAGAAGGTTTAAGAAATACAGGTAACAAAAAATGTAAGCCTGGCACACATCATTCAAGATTAAAGTTTTACCTGCTTTCATTTTACTCACACACAGTTCTAAAGCGAACCTAGAGCTTAATACGGTTTTGGGGACAATATAACAGTATTATCTTACAGATAATTAAAGTATCTTTTAATCATAAATCATCCATATATTCAGATTTATGCCAAGGCAGTTAAAATGAACAATTCAAATGCCCACATTTTAGGATTTTGGAAGGATCTTTCTCAAAAGTTTAAAAAACAGTCTTGAAGTCTCTTAGAGTGGGAATCAATGAGAGTAAAATAAGATACAGCAGTATAAACATTGCTGGAAACAGCATCCCCAGTAGACCTCTCTCTGCATTCACACAAGCTACTGTGAGAATGGAGTTCCCTATTTAAAAGAAATACTTTGACTGAAAATACCTAGAACACTGCTGTTTTCACTTGTTCCCTCTGCCATTTTGTCCTTCCATATACGCAATAATTAGTCACAATTGCTGTCATATATGTCTGATGATGCATAGTGCTTTCTTTAGTAAGGAGTTATGTGCCTCCCCCAGACATTATTTGACTCTGAAAGTGCCACATTAGTATTCCTCTCTTCTCAACTTTACAAAGTAGTATTTCAGCACTCTTGAAGTTCTGGCCCTATTGATTTGCTTCAAATTGAAGCATAAAAGAAGTACGTATTATTTCAAGAAAATACAGTGTGGTAGCAGATCAATAGTTTTGGATCCTGAAAATTCTGGAGATTCAGACAAGGCCAGTGTTTACAACTGAGTGCAGAAATCTGTGCTATTAGTTGTCCACAGTAACAGAACTATAACTTAAGTTTCTTATGTTCCAGTGTTTATAGAAGCTGTCAAAATTAAACGACAGCAGTTATCCCTCCAAAAATGCCTATAACCACACAATAAGCCTATTAGGAGACTACAGTGGAGTGCGTGAGACTGGAATAAATCACTAGAATTCGTATGCTGGAAATAAGACTTAACTGGTGGACAACTTAATGTGAGAATGGAATACAACCTGATACAGTTACATTTTCAGATCCATAACTTTCACCATGTCATTATGGGGCCTAAAAGATGTGGGTTTTGTCATCATGACCACTGTGTCACCATCCTCAAAGATGAGTACTATTGCACAAAAAAAACCCCAACAAAACCCCAAACCAAAATACCAAGAGACTTACTTGGCACTGCCACAGTCGGAAGTTGAAACTAAATCGGTGTTTCATTGCAGTTCAAAGACTAGTTTATAGTTCTACGGACATCCGTAAGCATTACAAAATCGGCATTTAAAAAAGCCAGATGAAGTCATCACACAAATACACTTCCATGAACCAGAAATGTATCTAAAGGCAATATATTAAAAATCTGATGGTAATACAAGTTTGTCAGGTTGCAGTACTGCTGGATAATGTCTATGTTTTCCCAGATCCATGTTTGCTGGTATGAAAAACAGAAATGGGAAATTTCCAAATATGCTATTCATCTGTTTATTTTTTTATTAATTTTGTCTAATCTTACTCCAATGGTAAGAATTACAGAAGTATCTTTAGCCTGGGCCAATATTCTCTTTAACAAGGCAAGTTAGAACCTTCTTCTGACTATCTATAAGACTACCAAGCAAAAGATTCATGTATTTTAAACAGAAGGGCTTTGAGAAAATAAAATTCGTAATATATTACACTTCAAATATATCAATCAGTTTCCATGTCTAAGACCTTAAAAAGTTTAGAAAGATTTTAGTGGGGATGTTTTGTCACACTATCAAGCAGAATACCATCACTGTATGCATACACCAGAACCACACCTAATTGTCTATTGTAAAGTGACTGGATCGCATTAGCATCTTTTACTCTCTAGGCTCATTACTCCATCAGTACAATACAAAGCAATTTAAATCTCCCCCTTCTACTTATACATTATAATAATAACTCTGACAGATCAGTGAACACCAGTGGTGAAACTCTTTCCTCTAGCTACAATTTTATGTTACACATTTTCCTTCTTCTTGCACCATGATTTTAGAGTATCAGTATGTTAGAACTTGTAGTTTTTCCCTAGAACACCTATTAGCTTCAGTACCATGATGTTTGTGTCCTCGAGTGGGGAAAAAAAGAAAAAAAAAAAAAAAAAAAAAAGAGATGCTGTCAACCAAAAGTGTTTCAATTGTAGTACAAGGAAATACATTTTTCTTTAGAAACATCTGTAAGTCTAACTAGCACTAGTTATTTTTTTCCCTTTTGAATTGCTCTCTATTCTATAATCATAAACTTTAAATAACTGTAATAAAGAGTCCGTGCTGGACTCATTATCCCACCGGTTTTCCCAGGCTGACAGTGGCTGCGGTGCGTGCCGAGCGCGGCCAGCAGAGGGCACGGCAGGACTGACCGTGGGCACACACCGCGCCCGAGCAGCGCGGCCGCCGCTCCGCGATCGCTCACCTTGGAGCAGCGCGTCTTGGAGAAGCTTCATAAATGTTGGAGTATAGATCGTAGTGTTCTCAATAGAAATAATCAGATCCGTAGTATTTAAGTAACATGTCACATGCGACATTTATTTCATGAAGAGCTGTGTTTTCAAACTCATACTTATTTATTCCACATGCACTGAAAGACTGTAAAAATGACATTTAGCCTGTTAAATTCACAGACACATTAAAAATTTAGAGAGAACACACTTACAAAGCTGGGGGAAAAAGTCTGCACAGAAGTCAACGGCTGAAAGATTTCATTTTAGCCAGCAAAATGCTTAATTTCTGCAATATTAACAATTGAATTACATGTTCTTTACTTAAATTGTGAGATTATTTATATATCAGGTTAAAACTGGTTTTTCATATTGTCTGATTAAAACCACATCATAAGTTTATATTTTCTTCAGTAATACAGTTCTTCAGGAAAACCCTGTGAGTTTCAGATGTGGTTCTTCAAAATCACCTGAAAATTTGAATTTATTAAATATAATGTTTATTTCCCCAGTTCTTACAAGCTGGCACAAATGGAAACAAGTCCTAAAAGTGCAGCCTTACTGGGTGCCTTTAAGATGTGTACCCCCAAATCTGTTTGTCTAACTGCATGCTCAATTACACAGTTGGGCTTTTCAAATGTGGATATTCAGCTACATGCTTTGATTTCAGCTTATACTTCTACTAATGGTGCTCCTGCAACATTATACAGTCTGTTTGGAGTCTCAAGCTTCAGACTCAGCAGAGTCAGCCACAACTGTGCCCTAATTAACTGCTTCCTCACGTTACAGAGTTCTAGTTTGCAAGGGTGAATGACAGAGCTTCCACAAGCTCACACTGGGGACAGAGGAGGTACTTCACTAGTAAGGTGATATATGTGCTCTCAGTGTACAAGGATGTCGTCTACTACAAGGTCAAGTGCAAGGTCCTGCACCTGGGTTGGGGCAATCCCAAGCACAAGTACAGGCTGGGTGGAGATTGGATTGAGAGCAGACCTGAGGAGGAGGACTTGGGGCTAATGGTGGATTAAAAGCTGAACACGAGCTGGCAGTGTGCGCTGGCAGCCCAGAAAGCCAACTGTATCCTGGGCTGTATCAGAAGTGTGGCCAGCAGGTCGAGGGAGGGGATTCTCCCCCTCTACTCTGCTCTCGTGAGACCCCACCTGGAGTACTGCATCCAGCTGTGGAGCCCTCAGCATAAGAAGGATATAGACCGGTTGGAGCGAGTCCAGAGGAGGCCATGAAGATGATCAGAGGGCTGGAGCACCTCTGCCATGGGGACAGGCTGAGAGAGTTGGGCTTGTTCAGCCTGTAGAAGAGAAGGCTTTGGGGAGACCTTATTGCAGCCTTGCAGTACCTGAAGGGGCCTATAAGGAAGCTGGGGGGGCACTTTTTACAAGGGCCTGTAGTGACAGAACAAGGGGTAATGCGTTTAAATTGAAAGCGGGGAGATTTAGATTAAGTATCAGGAAGAAGCTCTTCACAGAGAGGGTGGTGAGGCACTGGAACAGGTTGCCCAGAGAAGCTGTGGATGTCCCATCCCTGGAAGTGTTCAAGGCCAGGCTGGATGAGGCTTTGAGCCACCTGGTCTAGTGGAGGGTGTCCCTGCCCATGGCAGGGGGGTTGGAATTAGATGTTCTTTAAGGTCCCTTCCAACCCTAACCATTCTATGAACCTACTAGGCCTTGGGACATGGTTTAGCCATGGAAGAAGGTATTCATCATATCCCTTCTTTAGCCATCTAGAAATGTAGAAATTGTAGTACAACCTACTTCTCTGTGGCTGTCATCTCCCAACGCCTGACAAGCCACCCTGCCAGAAGCACATATTCAGTATCAGTCACAGTTTAAGCAATGGTACTAAACGCGAATTTCCACATGCAAACTATTATTTTGGGGAAGAACAGAATTCACGTTGCAAACCTTCCTAACATCAATAAATCCATTGGGTTCCCTCTCACACTCTCCATCTACGTTCTGGAAGAGAAACAAAAAGTACTTCAAGTAATTTGAACAACCATTTAATATCAGAAGTGCAGTCCCTCCAGGGAGATAAAAGGGTCTGGAACCAGTGTATGCTGGCCACACTCCCTGGTTGTACTGCTGGCTGACTATTATTTGGTGAGGTGAAAGTACCTACATACAAGAAGTTTGTGACCTTACTGAGTTTTCTACAGAAAAGTGCACTTTTTCAATCTACATATTTCTATACAGTTTGCAAACAAGAACCTGAAAAACTTGTTCTTATGTAAATCTGTCATGAAATGATACTACTTTTGGCAAGGCATGCTCCTGGGGGAAATTCCCAGTCAAATGAGTCGAGTGATACTGATCTAATGAAAACTATAATAATGGCAAAGGGAAAAAAAAAATTAATGTGGTTACTTGAAGGTATACACGCCTGACGTTGGAGGAGAGGTGAAAAGAGGGGAAAAACACACACACACACAAATAAAATCAATCAGGCTTTTCTCTCAGGGTGATCTGACTAAATGAGGAACCTGCTTAAGGTCACCTCCAAACTCCACCTAAATGTTTGCCAACATTTTAAAAGCTATGCTTACTCTGTGCCCTTAAATCACCATCATAGGAAACTCAGTATGGATTTTCAGTCACTTCAAGTGACAGGAGAGCATGAAGTTCAAAGCAGTGGATGAAATACTGGTTTTCTGAAGCTAAACCCTAGGAAAGTGATTGTGGTGAGAGAAAGATCTCTTGGCTCATCTCACATCCAATGCAGCTTAACTCCTGGCTGCCAGTGAGAGGGACTGTCCCACTCTCCTGCCCACACCAGCTGTGCTTCCTTCACGTCTGGTCTGGTGACTATGATGCCAGAGGGTGAGCTGCAGCCAGCGCTCGCTGGCAGGGAGTACCAAAAACAGACTGCTTCATGAGGGAGTACAAGTAGAAGCCAAGGGTGACTGTAGTACAGGCAGTGTCCTTACCATCCAGGGCATAGTCCTGCTGGGCCTGCATAGTGGTCCCACACACAGGATGGCCCATCCAGGCAGTCCAGACAGAAGCAGCAGAGACAGCACCAGAGTGGAGACAAGACTAAAAGGTAGGGCTGAAGTCCATCCAGAAGACAGCACTGGAGACAATCAACATAGATTGTCACAGACATTACATAGACTTTAAACATAGATCTGAATCCAGGAAATAAGACGATAACCTACAACACAAGGCAGACAAGAAGTGGCTGCCTAGGCATGAGATTAAGATGAGCTCCTAGACCAAAGGGCTGCGACTAGGGCTGAAGGTCCCAGGTGAGGCTGGTCAGGGCATTTAAGGCATATTAGTTCTCTCAAGGCACTGACATTTGTGTTGTGGAAAAGTCAGGTACTAAAGAAGGCTGCACAATGACTAGGTACACTGGCAACTATAAAGACAGATTACTTGGCTCTAGTGTCTTCAGTGTATGCACCAAATACACTTCTGATTTATAAATTAAAATATAATTTGAAAAACTAAATCGATGAACGTATCCTAGCCTCCCATTGCTGAAAACAGCAGCTAATACTGATACCCTGATTCCCTCCCACTCAGGTTTTAGGCAATGATACATCAGGGAAATAATGGCAATATGCACTGATTGATGTCCTCTTATCTGCTGGCAGATCTCGCCAACTGGAATTGTGCATTGGTGTCTCACATCAGTAGTTGGAAGGCATTTACACGACAAGGCATCTACAGCTGTCCTTTAGCCCATGGTTAGTAAAATAATAACAGACCTCTGCTTTGTTAAAACTGAAGAATACAAGACTGCTTGAGAGGACCTGTGTAATTGCCATAAAGGCAGGAGTTCAAACCAATGCAGGCAGAGAACTTTATGGAATAAAGCTCTTCTGGGAGGGTGGGTGCCTCATGTGTGTGCCTGCCTCTGTTCATGTTGAGGGAAGAAAAGTTCTAATCTGGGAAGGGAACAAACAACAGGTGACTGGACTACAGTTAACAATTTTGGATATAAGTTTAGAGGAAGATAGGCTAAAGGTGGAAGAATAGAGGGGTTTGGAAATTCACAGGCAGACTAATGAGCTTACATTGCATTTCACTGTTTCTTAATTTGCAGTCAAACAACTTCAAGAAGGAGATTAGAAAACATGAATCTCCAAGTATTTCCCTCTACCATGCTCCATTCCCTCTATCAATCTCCATTTCCCTCTACCATGCCAAGGAGGAAGAGGAACAAAGCAAATGAGGAATCTCCACTCCTTGCTTGTTGTGGGGAAATAAATAAATTGGAAATCAAAACTGGAAAGTCTGAAGATATTACAGTAACAGAGGCCATAAAAAACAAGCTCAAAAGTCTTGTATGTCTTAAATGAGTCAGATTTCTTGGC
The DNA here is from genome assembly GCA_027574665.1 of Rhynochetos jubatus. Lineage (NCBI taxonomy): Eukaryota > Metazoa > Chordata > Aves > Eurypygiformes > Rhynochetidae > Rhynochetos > Rhynochetos jubatus. The sequence goes on along the minus strand of CM050649.1, from coordinate 120,949,324 downwards.
AGCCTCCCATGTAAGTGGTGCGGCCTAAGACTTTACCTCATAAGATAGCAAGCAGATAAGACTGCGTAAGTGATGACTAAAGACTATAAAATGCCTGACGTGAGGTAGCAGCAAGGGACAGTCAAAACCAGCCAGCCTCAGTGTAACGAAAATATAAGGCAAATAGCCCACACAGACAGCGCGTATAGAGAGGTTCAAGGACTGAGAGTGTCACCAAACTGGCAGTGGTACTCCAGGTCCGTACAAACACACAGAACTCTAGTTGGACCCTGTTTCTCTGTGTGTAGGAATGCTTCTTTATATTAAACACAGAATTGGGATACCAAAGAAAACAGAAGAACTTAAGCATGTAAACCAAAAGCAGCAAAATCATGCCAGCACAGCAGCAATTTTACATACAATTACTGTAGCATATTACAGGTTTGGTAGCTGAATCAGCAGAGCTTTCAGAATGGAAACCCATGAAATGTAAATCTGCATAAAGCTTATTTGCTATCCCACATGGCTTATTTTCTAGAGCTACAAAAATCTGTTAGTGAAGACATCTGAAAGACATGTTAGACCAAGGGTTTTGTTTTACGGTGTGATTTAATTTTATGGTTCTAACTTTTTGGTCTTCCATGGTAAAGATCACAAGAGCAGTACAATAAGAAAACTTCTTTCTTTGTTGTGGTGGCCCCTTTTTCCTGAACCATGTGATATTTTTCAGAAAATGAGAAAAACGTATTTTTCATGTAGGTGGTATGTATCTCCACGGAAAAATTGCAGTTTGCTAACATCCCATGAAGGTGGGACACTCACTGTAATAATGTAGCTCTTGTTGTAGGTAATATTACAAAAACATTTACAAATATCCATAAAAAATGTAAATACTGTAAATTCTTGTTAGAGAAATACTGTAATTCCTTGTTAGGTAAGCAGAGAATGCTTATCAGTAGACAGAGAAAAACTTTCTCTTCAGTGTAAACTATTACTTGTTCTTAAACCACTGAATAAGCCAAAGAATATATGTTCAAATTAATTAACATGAAATTGCAGGGTTTTTAATATAAAGTTAAAAATAAATAATTCAGAAACCAAAGATTCCAGCCTGAAATATTTTTTTTTTAAAAAAAACCAAAACATTAGTAAACCAAAACCCAAATCTGAATTTAGCTATAGCTAAGCAACTTCATATGTTATGGTTCTGCATTCATACCCAAAGAATATCATTGCAGCTGATATATGCAAGGTTCAAATGAACAAGGTTCCTTAATACAGCAGTAGAAATAGTCATGTTTCTAGTTCATCTTGCCCAAGGGTCATCTTCTATACTTCTTTCAGTCAAAAAATAATTATTTTCTTTCCAATTAGTGTGAACTGTTATCTGTACTCACCTGCAACATTTTTCTACTGGTGATCACTGGTTTGATACATGCCGGCCAAAGCTGATTCACTTTCAGAACTCTCTCTCTCGTTTAATTTAAGGAAGTGCGAAAATGCCAACAGCTGTATGAAAGGGATTACCTGAAACAACAAATCTAATTTCACAGAATTGTTTTTCCCTCCTGAATTTCACAGATAACTGTCAAAATAGCAATGACACTAAAACTAGTTTCAAGCACAGCGATTCTTTGTAGTTATGTCTGATTGTTACAGCAAAAGAAGAAGCAAACTCCCAAGAGTTATAAAAAACCACATGATTCTTCAAGAGCAGCCTACAGTTTTTACTAAAGCATTATTTCTTACATAACAGAAGCCAAAACCAGCTTGACTTATTTTCCATGTAATCTATCCATTTTTAACATAGTACATATCATTTTTTTCATGTTGTTTTAAAAACAACAAAAAGCAATATAGATTCATAGTATCATAGAACAGTTTGGGTTTGGGAAGAAGCGAGGGGTGGAAGGTGTTTTAAGATTTGGCTTTAGTTCTATTTTACTCTGATTTGATTGGGAATAAATTAATGTTTTCCCCAAGTTGAATATTGTTTCCCAGTGACAGTGATTGCTGAATGATCTCTCCCTGTCCTTATCTCAACCCACGAGCCTTTTGTTATATTTTCTCTCCCCTGTCCAGCTGAGGAGGGGGAGTGATAGGTTGGCTTTGTGGGCAGCTGGCATCCAGACAGGGTCAACCCATCACATATCTGATCTAAAACCTCTTCCATTACCCCTTGTCCCATCACTACATGCCCCTCCCCCCCCCCCCCAGCTTTCTTGTAGCCCCCTTCAGGTACCTGGAAGGCTGTTATAAGGTCTCCCTGGAGCCTTCTCTTCTCCAGGATGAACAAGCCCAACTCTCTCAGCCTTTCTTCATAGGAGAGGTGCTCCAGCCCTCTGATCATCTTCGTGGCTTCCTCTGGACTCGCTCCAACTGTTCTTTATCCTTCTTATGTTGAGGGCTCCACAGCTGGATGCAGAATCCCAGGTGGGGTCTCACAAGAGCAGAGTAGAGGGGGAGAATCCCCTCCCTCGACCTGCTGGCCACACTTCTCCTGATACAGCCCAGGATACGGTTGGCTTTCTCGGCTGCCAGTGCACACTGCTGGCTCATGTTCAGCTTTTAATCCACCAGTACCCCCAGGTCCTTCTTATGGCTGCTCTCGATCCATTCATCCCTTCCCTCCAGTGTGTTGACCGCACCACACAGCTTGGTGTCGTCGGCAAATTTGCTGAGGGTGCACTCAATCCCACCATCCACACAACCAATAAAGATGTTAAACAATGCCAGTCCCAATACTGACCCCTCAGGAGTGCCACTTGTCACTGGTCTCCACTCAGCTGTTGACTGTAACTCTTTGAGTGCGACCAACCAGCCAGTTCTTTATCCACTGAGTGGTCCATCTGTGAAATCCAGGTCTCTCCAATTTAGAGACAAGGTGTTTTGCACAAGTCCAGGTAGATGACATTGGCTGCTCTTCCCTTATCCAGCAACACCGTAACTCCATCATAGAAGGCCATCAAATTCGTCAGGCACGATTTGCCCTAAGTGAAGCCATGCTGGCTGTCACCAATCACCTCCTCATTTTCCATGTCCCTTAGCAGAGTTTCCAGAAGGATCTGGTCTGTGATATTGCTGGGCACAAAGGTGAGATTCACTGTCCTGTAGTTCCCCAGATCTTCTTTTTTTTCCCTATCTGACCTAAATCACATGGGTTTAGGACACATTAAATGAAGTACAAATATTAAAACATTTTAAGTAGGCTTTTTTAAAGCTGTCTGAAAAATTAGGGCAAAAGATTATGTGATTAGGACAAAAGATTATTGTTGTCACTACAATGAAAGGAGAGCCCAGTACCCTAGCTTAATTTCCAGAAATTGCAAGTAGCAGGATAAAATATGAGGTACCTATATATGCCATTTTAGGAAACATAACCTAAAAGCTTAGATGATTGTTAAAGCAGGAAGCAGCTACCTTTTACCTGAAGTTCCCTATGATCCTGTATTAGAATACACCCAACCCAGTATTTTGCTACACAAGCCCTGTAAGTCAGTCTACAAAAGTCTTGCCTAAATTAGCGTTTAAGTTTCTTTCAGTAACATTTTCTGCAGTTCTCTGGTTTGTTTTCTCCACATACCCAGACTATCAGTTGGCACAGCAAAGCAGACCTATAATTGCTTCTGTGCTAACCCTATGGATATAATCAGTCGTATTTTTTAACAAAACAGATCGATGGTTCAGCTAAGCTAAAGCATTAGAATAGTCTGTTATTTAATTTCCCCCCACTTCCTGGCACTGGTAACATTTTTGAAGGGTTACTTCTGTGCTAGTGTGTCTTACCTGATGCCCTGGGGTCAGACAATGGTGAGGGCGAAGGAAAGGGCAGAATCGTGCAGCATGGAACTGCCCCTTTCCATGGAGCTAGCTGCAGTTGAATACACGTGTATTGCACTGTAGACTTGTGTAACAGATACAGACCAAATCAAGTGCTGTACAAACACAATAAAACTAGTCTTTCATAAAAGAAAATAAGAGAAGACTATATATTTTTTTATATACGTTTCTCAGGCAATGTTAGTTAAAACTGACAGAGCATTTTCTGAAAAGTAAGGGTATCCAAACTTCTGAGCCCTCCTCAACCTAAAAAACCTTTAAACTTATACCCCTCTCTCTCCTTAATCCAACTCTCCCATCTTCCTGAAACTGTGTTACCTCCCCACAGCATGCACACAGCTCCAGACGTCCTGCACAAGGGGATTTGGTTTTGCACTGTGCTCCACTGTGTTCTGTACATTGCTTTCACGGCCACTGCAGCATTTTTTTTTCCTGTATTTAACATGTGATGCATGAAGCATCCTAAAAAGCTGTCTGTAAACTTCATAGAGGATGAATATTTTAATTGTACAGTTGCTTACTTTACCTCAGTAAAGTCTGAGGTCTTTTCTTTAGAAAAGTGGTATAGGGACATTTGTGTCCACTTACTCTTCAGAATTTTTATAGAAAATGCCAACCAGAACACAAGTAGGCATTTCTGAGTTTCAAATGCTAGTTGCACTTTGAATCAAAACCGAATTTGTCCTACATGGTCTGAACACCAGCAGAGTTAAACCAGTTCCAGCAGAATTCATTGTTTTGTAAATATATGATCAAGCAGAAGCGTTAGATCTAGGGTTGTTGTTTGCTCTTACTGTAGCGCTGACAACCATTCTCTTGTAATAAGCATCACACATACATTCCCAACAAGAAGAAAATCCTTCACTGAAACAGTTTATAGCTAATGTTAAACTGAAGAAGTGAGAATAAAGAGATTATAGGCAAGTGACATAAATATGGAAACAGAAGTCTATGTTGTTTAGCGTGCCTAAAGAGAGTTGAAGATCTGCTCTGAAGTAAAATCAGACGCCTTCATTACAAATATTCTAGATGTGAATTAAACTACTATTAAGGCACAAATCCACATGGAAAAAGAGCTAAAGATCCAGTTGCGAAATTAAATTAATAGCAGAGAGGGCAGTGATATATGAAGAAGTGAGAAGAGAAAGGTAATAGCTAGAAAGCAAGAGATTTGCAGGTGTGTGAAAATACCGCTAAGTCAGCATTTTTCTCCCACACACTTGAAGCCTCCAATCCAGAGAGTGAATGCTAACAAAACCTATGACATGATAGAGATCACACCTCAGGCGAAGATGTTTTATTATAACGAAAACAGCTGTTTGTAGGAGTGGAGGAGAAATTTTCAACATGAGGTAAGTTACCTTTAATGACTTTTCTGTTAAATAGGCAGATGATGTGACCTACTTCTGCCTACAAATTTCTCAATCAACATTTTCTGTTCCACATCACATAGCACCAGTAATCAAGACTGGAGTATCTCCTTACAGTTAGAACCCACAGACAGGCCTTCTCTTTAGACTAAGCAAGGAAGACAGCCTGTTGGTAGAAGCACTGAAGATTGCCACATTTTCTCTTGATTTTGGGATGAGAAATATTGTTCCTCTGGCATATGTCCATCTCTGGTTCTGTTTGGTGCTGTCTATCTGCATCAGCAATCTGAAGTCATAAAGCTACCCTTTCTTTTGAGAAGACCTCAATTATGTGATTGGAAGATTCTGCCACTGCCCGGAGGATGTTGTTTCATCATGGGCATTACTGTTTCACTCAGACCTTGAACTGGTTTTCCATGTTTCTGTTATCACAATACTGTATGATTATGGTTCTTTTCATTTGTTTTATGCAATCATGTTTTTCATAAAATAGAACCTGTTCTCCATTAAAAGGGAATTACATCAGTTTATCTGAGCAGATGAGTGATTGTACAATTTATCCCTAATAGTAATCTACAGAGAATCATGTTCACACAATCACTAACTTTAGTAAACTGCCCATCAGAACAAGAGAAAATCACAATCTTGAAGCTGTAGCTCTAAACCTGAACTCAAAAGACGTGAGTTAGCTCCATGCTCTGTCACAAACTTCCAGTAAGACCTTGAATAAGTCACTGGCCTCAGCTCTTTTTGAGAATGGTACATTACTTTCCCACAGCACTCACAAGGCAAAGCTGTGCCTCTGTAGGCTGACTACCTACTACAGTCACTCTGCTTTTTTCTAGTATCCTGCATGACATATTATCAAAGCACAGCGGTCCATCTTTCAAAACAGCATCTCTAAAACTGTATGATCATCATACAAGATGTATGAACTTATTACACAGTAGTTTCTAAGAGATTTTCAGACATGACTCTAGGATAAAAGAATCATTAAAAATGTTTGTGTTGCATAAGTCAAAGACACACTGGTAATGACACTACAAGCTGGCAAGTGTATGGAATAAAAAAATAAATTATTAAAACTATTAAAAAACTTTACCGCTAGATACGTGCACAATAAGGATGAGTTCAGTTACATACGTGACGGTAGCTTTATAATTTCCCAACCTTTTAAATACAAAGATAATGGTAATGCTTCAAAATGTTTTCTTGATAAGAAAGACATAATTTTCTATTGTGAAACTCCCTGGCTGCATGAAATCCTACTACTCTTCTCATGAGCTGTAAACACAAATATAAGCTCTGCAGGTTTTCTCCAAATCAGGCTTCTCTCTCCTTCACATCAGGTTGAGATGAAGAAACTGAGTGAGAAAAACTGATGAGTACTTTTTTCAAGCGCACTGAGTGAGACCGCTCTTTGGAGAGGCAAGGGTGTAGGAAGAGGAAACACACTCGTTTGTTCTAGATACACAAGGTTAAATGTCTGCTTTGAGAAATCAGTGCAAACCTCTCTCTGCCACAGCAACGCCCTTACAGAGTTTCAAGCCATAGAAAATTCTTCATCTACAGCAACTTAAATACTTGGATGAAAGAGTCTGAGGTATTTTCTCAACAGAAACTTAACTGTTTGAAAGAAGTATTGAAAAAAACCTAATATGTGGGGGAAATACACTTTTTGTTCCAGCAACAGAGTGACTTCAGCAAAAAATGCCAAACTAAGTCATCTTTGGACAAAGACAGGTTACTCCATGAGTATTTGGGATTAGAATGACAAGACGTAAGTAACAGATGATGTTTAACAAATCTAAAATGATTAGATCCAAAGCCCGCTGAAAACAGTCAGAACTTCCCTTGATTTCAATAAGCTTTCAATTAGGCCTAATTAAGCTCACCCTTTGACAAGGTAGATAAAAATGTGGATGGCCAAGACCTCACAGCCATGCAACATCAATGTTAGGATTTCAACTACGCTTTCAATTCTCAGGGAATCTGATAAATTCCCTATGGCTAGGATCTATCAGCAGGAGAGAAAATAGGACAATTCAGAGGTGATGTAATCTACAGATATCACAGCCTGAAAAACAGGAGAAAGCCAGAACCTTGAGAGATTTTCTATTTTACACACAATTGATATTACTTCATGACAAGGATGGACTAGACAATTTTCTATGAAAAAAAAATGCAAGGGCTCTATTATTTATAGCTTTTAAGAATAAATGAGACTATTCCAACATTTAAATATCCTTATTACTAGCTATTTTTCCTAGTCTAAACTGAATCTTTCATGCTGCAATTTAAACCAATAAGCTTTTGTCTATCTAAACTGAACATGTAAACCAGATACTGCCTCCTCTTTGAAATAGTCTTGTACTGCCTCTCAGAATTCTCTCTGTATACAACACATTCCACGTTCTTTCAACATTTCCTCGTCTCCTAAATCTCCGATCATTATCACTGCTCCCTGCTTATCCCTCTCCAGTTAGCCCACATCCTTCTGGAAATATAATATCTGAAAAGAGGACAAAGTAGTCCAGCCCAGAGCTTATTGTTATAATGGAGATGCTACAAAATCTGCCTTTTTGCAACAATATAACATTGTTAATTCAAGTTCGGCTTGTGAATCTGTTATAACCTCAAGATTTATGTAAAACTTCTATTTAAAGAGTTGCTCCTTATTCTGTATTTGAATGCAAGTGCAGAATATTGCACTTACATCATTACTTTTTTCAGCCCGTTTTTTCCCCCAGGCCACTTCTTCATTATAACTACAGACCAGTTCTCAATACACCTGCAGAACTTTGCACCTTAGTTTCATCCACAAATTTAATAAGTTTGGGGGTTTTTTTGCTTAAAAGTGTACTTAAAAAGTGGATTAATTTTGTAAACTGTATGATAAATCGGTTAAGTCCTTCGGACATATAAAGTACAAATTTTATTTTAGAGAGTAGTCTCTCCCTTCATAGCAGTACTTCTTTTAGATACAGTTCTGAATCCTGGGAAAGAATAAAGAATTACCTTTAAGGGGTGACCATTAAAGGACAAACAATATTCTAATAAAACAAAGATTGCAAAAGTAGTTGAAAAAAGGCAAGAGTCTTCAGAAAAGCAGATTTCAGCAAACAGGGAGATGGTAAGTAGAAAGAAATTTGAAGAAGAAAGGAGTACAGGTAGGAATACTGAAAGATTATTTTGTAAATCAAACTATTCCACAGCAAAAGACAGATAGGAGGAGTAGCAGAAAACATTATGACTGAATTAAGAGCTCTTCAATAACTTGCAACAGTGAAGAATGAATCATACAAAAATTTAAAGCCAGGATGAACATAAGACACCAAGGATATTGATATAAGCCAAGATGTGAGGGGATGTAATATGGCATAAGGAGTTATATAAAAAAGTTTTAGAAGTAACGGGAAAACAAAGAGAATAGTGAGGACATTACCGCAAAACAAAAGATGCTAATAAAGTGAAAATACATAGAAGATGGAATACTAAACCACTGGCATGGATTTGTCATGCATGGAAGATATTCAGCCTGTTTAGTTTCCTCTTTCAACAGAGTAAGTGGCTTAGTAAATAACAAGGTGCAATAAACTTTGACATGACCATAATTTTTAAATGTTGGCCTGCAGTGGCATCCTAAAGCACAGGGCTAATGAATCTTAGTATCAGAAGGGTATACAAGCAGTTGGAAAAAACCTCTTTCAAAGAACTAGTTTTCAGTAGCTCTCTGTCATGCTGGAAGAACATTGCACAGCTCCCAGAAAAACCTTTCCAAATCCCATTTTTCATTTATTGAAATCATTCATGATGAAATAGGAAATACTGTTGGTGAAAGGATCAGAATTTAAGATTATTTTAAGAAATCAGTAAGATAACTAGCTTCATCTTGCTGGGTTTGGACCAAATAAGATAAAAAAATAATGTGCAATTGTGAGAAAATAAAATACAGAATATACAAAAAAAACCCAACAACCTACCAAACAAAACAAAACAAAAAACCCAGAATAAGAAATACTTAGCTAAATGATGGGGGCAGAAATGAGCTAGGGTTACAATGCTTTATACAGTGATGACCTTTCAAAGAGCCATCTCCTTCTAGGATGCAATAATGGGAATGATAACTAATCCTACAAATTCAGCTTTGGAGAGTCCTCAGAGGAAACTGTATCCAGTATAGGAACTGGATACATATCTAGCAAGAAACCAGACAGAATTCTGATTTTTTTTAATAAAAGAGCAAGAGTTCTTAAAAAGAGCATGAGATCTTGAAAAACAAACAAACAAACAAACAAACAAACAAACAAACAAACAAACAAACAAACCCAGTGATTTTATTTGGTCTAGCAATTAATATGGAGGAGACATGGTAAAAAGGGACCATAGTCAATTGTTCTTCCTGTCCAAGGGAGAAGAAAAAGCATAAATACTATTGACAACTGAATATGAGGTTGGAGAAGCTTTTCAGCAGGGTGGTGAAACACCAGAAGATACTATCTGAAGAAACTAAGAAAATATCCTTATTGTGAACATTAATAGGCAGTTGAGTTCTTTCACAGGGACAGTTTAGGTACATTTGATGGAGCCTTGGAGATGAAGCTCATACTGCATGCCCCCTTTGATCCTCTCTAGCCTTAAACTTCTGTTTTTACAGGAAAACATATAGTATTAAAAATGTGGGGAAGGTGAGTCATTACAATAGACAACTTTTACACAATATTCCTTTTCCAATACTAGGAAGAGAGAGCAACAAAATCCATAATACTTACCAATGTCTAATTTAATTTTACAATTCCAGATTAGGAGCATCTGCTTTCTAAGGCAGCTGTCTTCAGCCAGTATCGTTCGCATAATTGCAATGCTAGACAAGGATCACACGCAAGCGACTCTGTACTGAATAGCAAATTAGACAAGCAGCAACTTCAATTGCAACTTAATTTCCCATGGCTCTGAGTAACATCAGATAGTTTTGTGGGCCATGTGCACAGTAGGTTGAGGACATTTAAACAGGTATCTTCTCTCACTCTTCTCCCAAACACGGGTTTACCATTGAGTAATGCTCCATTTTAAGTTACTGATGTGAAAAATGAAATACAGATTCTTTTACAACATAGCAAACTTAATTTCAGTGTTTCCACGCTGTTTTCCATTATGGGTCTTTATGAGTTACATGAAGAATTACTCAGGTTAACTATAACAGGTTAATTTAATAGTTTTTCAGATGTGTGATTTGTTGATTTTTAAATACATTTGTAATACAGTTGACAACTATCAATACTTTTCTGGTTAAGCACTCTATGAAACTGCTACAAAGAAAAAGCAGTTATAACAAAAAATGTGTAGGTTTTCTTTTAAAGCAAAACCAACAGGACTTTAACTCAATCAAAACAAGTTACCCTGTAGATTATTGTACAAGGAAACATCACTATTCCACTATCTACAGGAGGGCTACCCTGTTGTTCCCTTAATGTAACAAAAACATTATGAATTAAACAAAAAATGAAACACTGATGAGAAGAGGACAGAGTTCAAAGAAAGTGCACACTTCCCTTGTTCACATGAAGATCTATTGTGCATTCATAGATGGAGCCATGAAAAATAGACTTCACATACTAGTTGATTTGGTTTTACATTAAAACAAGAAGCATTTTCCTACTTTTGGCAGTAAACACTTCAATATCTTGGAGATTATAATGTAACTCACATATTTCAGGGGAAGAAGGGAAAAAACCCATGTCATGGCAGTTATCATTATACAGTAAATGGAAAAAAATGTTAAAACCAGAGCTCCCATATAAAGAAAGAGTAAAAATATTCTTGGGGAGCTTAATGTTGCACTATATATCTTTTATGCATTTTGAGATTTACTGAAATAGTCATCCCTAATTTATTCTAGTATGATCATTTTGTTGCAAATCCTCAAGGGGACACTGCTATTCTACGACAGGTATTTTAATAAACTTATAAGGGTAGACAAATTTATGGAAGTAACGTGCTTGTTCATTAATCTGTCTCAGTTTCCCTACCTGTAAGCAGAAAAACATATTTCACTGCATGTATTTTGTTCTAAACCCAACCCTAGACACCCAGAGTCATAGCCTGTGTCCTTCACCCTAGGACTGCTACTCCAATGACTTTCACATAAATTGCAGGACTAGTTTTTAGAGAAGAACGGGATTAGAACACATCCTTGTAGGCTTTAATCACAAGGCACAGAAATTATCCTGCCCTTAGATGCCATAAAGAACACTTTTTTTCCTGGATTCAAGCAGAACTCATAAACTCAAAACTACTTGGCCCTGTCAAGACCTAGGCACTTCTGCACATGCACAAAAGCAGAGCTTTAGGTAACACAGAGAGTGAGAAAGGCATTCAGGTAAATAAATTATTGATTTCGTTTCTGCTTTATCTACCTCCATGAACACATATTTAGATACATCAAAACATCCTTAAAGATTTACTTTCAAATGCCTTTTGTTAGCCATTTTCTTAGTCTGGAATTGCGTCACTTTCCAAGTAAACTTTTCTGTAATTAGTTTTCAGAGGAGAGATCACTTTTGGTAAACCTGTAGTTCATGTGTCATCCAACATTTCTATCACAGTGTTTAACTTTGCCAAGTCCAGATTTATCTTTCAGAACTGAATCCAGCCTTTTACTTGGCAAAATGCTTTCACTGCTTTATGACTGCCAAGAAGCTTGTAAGACTTGCCCTTTGGATGGGCATTTCAACCATGTTCTGTCCGCACAGGGCAGTACTAGCAATGGGCCTACCCTACTTATTACAAGTGCCCACTATCAAGAGCTGTTACTGGCATCAGCTCGTTTCTCACATGCTCTGCTAGGGCAGATCTAGAACATCTTAATGCTCCAGAAAAAAATAGATGACACTATCATAAAAAGATTTCCTGATCTTTTTTCCAGTTATCTGCTGAGCCAATCTAAATGTAAATTACATGCTAGAGAGTACTGAATGCCGAGGACTTAAATCTTCCGGTGAATGGCAACTACAGTGATACATCCAGGAGCTGTTGGCCCTAGTGACATTTGTGTCATATCTTATGCCAGACATAGCAAGGATAAACTAGCCTCTTTTTCCATCGAGCTAAACAAAATGCAGGTTACAATTACTACTGAAAATTTACAAATACCCAGGTATGGAGATTAGTCAGAAATTAATTAAAGAACTTGTATACCTGCAAATCACACTATGAAACTACCAGCTGAAGAAAATGATGCCCTGTATTACAGAATTGTAGAATGGTTTAGGTTGGACTTTTTAAAAATCATCTAGTTCCAACTAGATGTAGGTCTATTTGTAGATATTATTTGTTCCAACTAATAGGAGATCTGGTTCTGCTCCTGAAAACCAGGAAGCATAGCGAAGACTTTATGCATGACCCTCTACCAGTTGCCATCTCCTGATGCCTGTTACCCCTACATGGTATGGCTGCACTTGCTGTCTATCTAGTTTCCACACAATGGAGGGACACCTGATAAGGAAGACAGCAGAGATGTCCGTCCAGTGTCCCTCTCTTGCTACTCTTTCTTTGGCATCCCTTCTACCATGATCTTCCAAAGAGACTGAGTTTCCTTCACGTATCTTCTGTTAATCCTTCTCTCAATCTACTTTGACCCAAACATTGTGTAAAGGTGTCAGCACAGGGCTGAGGTGGATATACCCTGCCATTTAGCTCATCTAGCACCACGTAATCACCCCATTCTTAATCTGGTGCAAACTTTCAGCCAGTTGACTAAAGACAGGATAAAAACCTGCCTACAACCTGTTTCTTCTTTCATGTTGAAAGTGTTCCAAGTGACAAGGCTAGTAAGGGTAGCAATCATCTTATGGATGTGAAAGAGTATTTTTGGATACTGACATTCAAACTGAGTTTCTTGTTTTTCACCTTGATAATGACTGTTAGAGTCCCACTCTTCACTTACTTATATCCAATAAACTACAGTCAATAAAGTATCTAAGTTACTTAAAGGATAAAACAGGCAACAGGCTATACTAGAATTCCAGCAAAGAATATGTGAATCAAATTTCAGTTGTTACATCTACGATCTCTCATATGCTCTGCTTGCAGAGGAAAAATTAAAGGATGGGGGCATTTTCTGAAGTTTCACCCTTCTAGAGATGGATACTGAGAATCAAGACTGCAGGCATCTATAATCTAGCTTTTCCACTTTGTAGACAAATACTTTAGCTAATAAGATATATAAATGAAACTAGGAGTCCTTATTACCTTGCTGTGATTTTTAAGCTCCCACATCTACTGCTTCATGTAGAATGCAGAGTAGCCTTCATCTTCTCAGTCACTTGTAATGCATAAATGCCATCAAGGATGTGGGAGGTGCTTGTCTGTAACTCTCATGGTTTTAGGCACCTACTTCTTCAGGTAAATGCTATTTTCAGCACACCAGAAGGCAGAACCACAGCCAGTTAGGGAAAATTCAGATTCGACAGAGAAGTACCCAAGAGGCTTAAGCAAACACAGCATAAGAGTTACGAAACATGATTTTTAATTTAAGCTTTGAACTTTGCTGTTTGAAGCTTTTCCAAACCACTTGGAGCTAACTCATGTATTAAAAAGACTGCAGTTTTTTCAAGAAATATTATTGATCTGTAATTACTTATTACAATCTGAAACACCGATAGGAGTGCACATATGAGTAGATCTTTGTGCACAGAAACCAATACCTCAGGATAACATGATCTGTACATACTAAATTACATGGTTTTGCTTCTAAACTATGACTTTGGCTAGCTACTCTCCTCCTCTGACAATGTTAACTTGCAGTAAAAAAACCCAAAACAACAAAACAAACAGAACCCATTGGCAGCTATATCATTTCACGATCAGTTAACAACACGGAGATTGTGTTCCAGACAGAGAGTAGTATCACTTTCAGTTTACACATACAAGGAATTATGAAATTTAGACTTACTTCCCTGATTTATTTTTTATTTATTTTCTTTTTTAAAAATATATCACTGTTAGCCAATATAAACTTAGCATCTAGAATCTTAATTTAATAAGGAGAGACTGAAATTTTTTTATAGCATTTAACCTAGTAAGTTACTGGGAATCTTGACAATTCCCATGAAGAAACCAATGGGAAACAAGATCTTTAGAGAAGCTAAAACGAATTCCAATACTCTGTAAGTAATTGCTTGAGTGGGCTTTTTTATGCTGTTACTATTTTCTGTGCTATATAGGTACCCTTGAGCAGTTCTAGTGAACTTACAAGCATCAGTGTCCTTGCATATAACCCCACACCCTCTCAGTGGAGAGCAGCATTTTCCAGAAGACGGAGCAATGTCACACAACTCTATAAGTAATTTTCCCATAATTGTGTACATTGAGGCAGAAGAAATAAGAAGGAAGTTGGCAGAGTCTCTATTCTAAAATATTCCCCTCTAGATAAGAGACAGTCACGGTCCTTGCTTGCATTAACTGCTAAATTAACAGTGTCTAACAGAGCTTGGCAGAGCCATAACGCTGAGTGAGGTCTGCGCGCACAGCCACTTCCTCACTGTAGGAGTAGGGGATGTATGCTGCCGACACACACCTTTCCTCTTCCCAAGCACTCTAGCTAACAGGCCCTTGGCAATATGCCCCAGCATCCTCTAGAGTCAGAGCATGGACATTGCTTGGAAATTATAATTTAGTGTTTGCATTTAAGATGGAGAAATCTACAATAATTGATCGGACCTCATTAACCCTTAAGGTTTTAGGATAAGCTTAAAATAACAAATATAGAAATGGATGAAACAGAACAAACCTCCTCAGGGTTCAGAAGAAAAAAGTACCACACTTTTCATTCATCTCTTCACAGCTAGTGATGACATCAGGCTAATTCATTTACTAGAGCTTTCTACCTACTTAGGTGTCTAAAGGAGGTGTTGTTCAGTATAGTTCACCCTCATCTAGCATACTGTCAGTTTTCAAGAACAACACTTTTTAGTATGCCCAAGCTTCTCCCCAGTTATTCCCATCTTTTGAAGTCCTGAAACCTAGTGTTTCTACTAGAGTCCTGTCCTAGAATCCTCTCAGGGGGTAAAAAAAACCAAAAAAAACCATAAAAAGAAGACACACAAATATGGTAATTTCCTGGTCACCATAAAGCTTGGACTTTTTACACTTTCCAAATTTACTTCAAACACCTTGTTATCTTTAGAGAGCAACAAATTACAGGCTTCTACCTAACTCCAACACAAAACACATATTAAGACTTATCTTTTCATCGAGGGCTTTTTTGCCAGTTAACCTCTCGGCAGGTGTGCCAAATCACTCACTCATCAGATCCTCCTCCAGATGCAGCCATAAATGCTCATTAAGCTCACAGCCTAACTAAGAACCTTTTCTCTGCCAGAGGAATATAACGTAGGCTGGGGTGTACATCTGATCACATATGTAACAAAGATTATTCTTTACAAATCTATTTCCTAAAAATAAAAGTTATTCCTGAAAAAAACAGGAATGGCAGTACATGTGAACTAGCAGGATTTTAATGTGATATTTGGTACACTGTATGCTGAGAAATTCTCAGTTTGGCTAAGATGTGGATTATTCCGAGAAACATATGGAACCAGTTAAATGGATAATGGTAAATTAGTTGGAGGAAGTATGTCAGGCTGGAGGGAAGGTTTTAGTAAATGTTGCTGAGTACACTATTAATATTGGGCTTATTAATATTTCCATTTGTGACCCTGATACCAAAAGCAGCAATGTGGTTATGGAACTTCTGAAGAGGAGAACATTATAGAGTAAGAAATGAGTCATCTGATTACCAGAATAAATGCTCTGAACTAAAATGCTAAGTACATGTATTTGCAGCCAATTGGTATTTCTGCTCTAACTTTGCAATCTGCTGGTTGAAAACAGGGGAAAAGAAAGATCTAAGTGATTTAAGGAAACCACAGAAATAATTTCCCTATGAAATAGTCAAATACAATCTTCATCAAAGGTGTTCAGTGCAGTAGCGCAGCCATTAACATGGCTGAACAAGATTGTGCGTATAATTTCAGTAAGCCACTATCGACTAAGATGAAATGAAACTTAGAGATCTAGACAAGAACTATGAGAATGAGGAAAGAAATTAGTATTTGATTTTATGACAGAAGGCTTTGTCTTATGTAGCTGTCATATGGAAGGCTTGGAGACAACAATAGTGCATTCTAGAACTACAGCAAAGAATAAACATGGTAGAAGACAAAGAATCTTTTCAGCTACAGATGACACTAAAGGAAGACCAAGTGTGCCTAAAATGACTCTGGGAATATATGTAGGCTGAAAATTAGGTTTTTAATAATCAGAAAAACTCTATTTGGAACATCCTTCCAGTACTTCAACTGAATTCTAAATGCAGTTTATTAGTTTACAAGTGAGATTACAAGCTACTGTCTGAAAAAGCAAGGTAATAAACTTGTTAACCCAACAGTCCTTTCCAATCTTCCTGTTATTAGAAAAATAATTTGTCTCAGGCAACATGTTGATGAGCAGAGTTTTGTGCTCGCTGTGAATTAAGAGTCTTCAACAGGTCTATTAATATCAACATTGACAGCTAGCTCAGAGCGTGTCTGTCCTATGGGCAGGAAGTCTGAGTCTTGTAAAAACAGAGAATTATTTTTTTCATTTCAACATATGGTTAGAAATCACAGACTCTTTTCTAAATTTCTGACACTCAGGAAAATCTACTGTAAATACAAAGAGGAGGCTGAGGGGGGAATCTTATCAATGCTTATCAATATCTAAAGGGTGGGTGTCAGGAGGATGGGGTCAGGCTCTTTTCAGTGGTGTCCGGTGACAGAACTAGGGGCAATGGCCATAAACAGCAAAACAGAAGGTTCAGACTGAACATGAGGAAACACTTGTTCCCTGTGAGGGTGAGAGAGCACTGGGACAGGCTGTCCAGAGAGGTGGGGGAGTCTCCTTTCCTGGAGACTGTCAAAAGCTGCCTGGACTTGTTCCTGTGTGATCTACTCCAGGTGATCCTGCTCTGGCAGGGGAGTTGGACTAGATGATCTCCGGAGGTCCCTTCCAACCCCTAACATTCTGAGAATGTGTGTAAAGTGAGTTTTAACGAACAGTTAAGAAGCATAAAGAGCACAAATTGTGTCAAGGAACATGCAGCAAGTTTGAGCCTTCTCTCACTTTCACATTAAACTCTGTGAATATGGAGACTGAATGATTTGGTAGGATTGTGTGCATGGGTAACAGAGAAGCATCACTGTCTACTTGAAAGCTATTTTTGGCAAGCAGTGGGCTGTCCTGAAGTACAATTATTTTTGTGGCCAGTCATGATGGTTGTTTCCAGTGAAGTTATTGCTGACTTGAAGGTGTGTTTACAGACGGCTCTCCTCAAACCCTGTAAGTGTATTTGTATACATACTTGCACACTGACACAGTATGTCTGGAAAAACCACTCCAGATAAACACACAGGAATCATCCAAACTGCTTCAGTTACTGAGATAAGCCCACTCACGTACTTGGAAAAACACAGCTTCGCTGGTAACTGTGCTTGGTTTCCTGATGCTCCTCTTTGGGATGGATTTGACTCAGCAGTATCCCCTCAGAGCGATCAAGTGCTGCGGCAGAACATGGACGTTCCTATCGTTTGTATTTCCTTCCTCCCTCCTCTCACCATCCACCTCCCTTGAAGCGCTGCCCTGGCACAGGCCCGCACAGGCACACCGAGCCGGCCGGCCAGGGCCGTGCCAGGGAAGCTCCCCGGGCAGAGACAGGCACGTTCGGCTGGCTGGCTGCCTCAGGCCGGAGCACGGGCTGCTCCTCCAGCAGTGCCGCACCTGGCTGGCAGCTGCCTCCCCCAGCGAGGGTGGGCTGCTCTCCCCCACATCAGCCTCTGGCACAGCCTGCTCCAAGCGCGGTTTTAAATTCCCCTAGCCCTCCCTGCCCCTCAGGCGGATCCTCCCCGCCTGCCTTCCTCGGGGCCTCTGAAAGCCACTGGTAAAGGACTGGGCGAACGCTGGGCCTGCGGGCCCTCCGCCTTGTCCCGGGCCAGGCCGGGGCGAGGCCGCAGCGACTCCGGCCGCGCCGCCTCCGGAGTGCAGAGCGTGGTGGGGGCGGCGGCGAGCGAGGGGCGGGCACTGCCGGGGCCGCATCCCCGGCGAGCGAGCATGCCGCGCCGGGAGGAGGGCGTCCTCGGCCGGGCCGGGGGAGGTTCACACTGAAGTTAGGGCCGGGGAGAGAGGAAGAGCGATCGCTGCTGGAAGCGGCGGAGGCGCTGGGAGCCCGCGGTGCCCCGCGGGCAGCATGTAGCTGGGTGACAGCGACCGGAGCGCGCCGCCTCCGCCGCCAGCAGCCGCCTGCGGGCGCCGAGGGGGCCGGGGTAGCGGGTCAGGAGCCTCTCCGGAGAGGCGGAGGCAGCCGCGCCTCGCCTCGCCTTCCCTCTCCTTTCCCCCCGCTTTCCCCTCTGCCCTCGGCGCCGTCTCTTGGCCGAGGGGCTGCGGCCGCTGCCATGGGGCTGCCTACTCTGGAGTTCAGCGACTCCTACTTGGACAGCCCGGATTTCAGGGAGCGCCTCAAGTGTCACGAGATCGAGCTGGAGAGGACGAATAAGTTCATCAAGGAGCTGATTAAGGACGGCAGCCTCCTCATTGGAGCCCTGCGGAGTGAGTCGGGCGGCGGTGCCGGGGCGCGGTGGAGCCGGGGGCGGCGGGCAAGAGAAGGGGCTTCTTTTGTTTGAATGGGCGCCGGGAGCGGGCTCCCCTGCCGGCAGCCGCTGGAAAGCGCCGCCTAAACTTTCTTCCCCGCTCCCTCCCCGCCGCTTTGCCTCGCCTCGCCTGGCCTGCGGCGGGGCTTGGGTGGGTTTCCCGAGGGAGCGGGGGCGGTGCGGGCCCAGCCCAGGCCCGCGGGCCCGGCCGCGCCCTCCCCAGCGGGGACCGCGGGCAGCGCGGGGGCGCCGCCGCTGCCGGGGAGAGCGAGCCGGCCGCGGGGTCCCGCCCCAGGGGCGGGGGGCTGAAGCTGCCGTGTAGGTCGCTCTACGGACCAGACGCGGAGTGCAGCCGGCGGATCTTGTTCTGGGACGTTGGCTGCTAATTAGGTGTCTGGGTAATGGAGATGACCGTAATAAATGGGCAAAGCAAGACACTGAAGTGAATTTTATATGAAGCGAGTTTGTAGTTCTCCTTTTCCCTGACTTTATGTAGTAGTTTAACTTCGGTGTACTTTGAAAAATTATGAAAGCAGGGATAAGGATGAACAGTTCTGTGCTTTTAAAGCTCCCTGAAAGCTGCCCGGGGTGTGAAAACCTCCCTCTTTCTTCGAAGAGTGTGAAGTAAAAACCTGGCATTGCCATGTGCGTTAGTAGACTCGCCTTGCTCTCCTCTTCTGTAACTCCTTGCCACCTATGTCTTGTCTCTAAGTCACTTTGGATCTTTCTTACCTGTTGCCCAGAGCTTTCATTCAGCTAAAGCTGAGAAATAACTTACAGCTTCTCATGGTGCAACCTGAGATGTTAAAGGAAAAGAGTCACTTTAGTCTTTAAAAATATCTGCTATGTTTACATGGTATGCTAATTTTTGGGTGAAGCGTAGCAGTATTGGTCTTTGTGTGGACAGGGGACAGGTGTTACTCTGAGCTCCTTGGCTCATAGGAAACGAACCAATGCTAACTCGGAGTCTAAACCCAAAGTTTGTCGCTTTACCTGGGATAGGAGGTGAAATTGTGAAGATTGTGTTTGGCCAGAGTAGGATTGAATGTTAATTGTACTTGCTTATTCATCTACTGTATGTATTTTATTTACAGCATTGCTTTTACATAAGGCAGCTTACTGTCTTTTTGAGACTTTTTTCATATAAATGCATGTATTTCTGGACACATATCAGGTTTAGTGAGTAGCTGGATACAAATCTAGCATCTTACATTAATTTGTATTAAATTCAATAAATTCCTGTATCCATGCTCACAGAATGTGAGATGATAGAATACATAAAAAAAGGTGTGTATATATAGCTAAAATCTGCATGATACGTTTTCCTTCCCCAAACAAAAATGTTTGGTTTTCAGTTGTACTTCAGGTCTTTCTCTTTACTAAAAATCTTCTTCTATGAAATAGGAAGTTTGAACTTGTTTTAAGTAGTAAAAAATGTAAGTTTAATAAAAACTGACTATTACAAACCTGGTCCTGTAAGATGGTGTGCACAAATAGTAATGACAGGTTAGGATACCACATGGGTACTTTTTTGACTTGGACTAGCACTGGAAATCAACTGCATTGTGTTCCACATCAAATATGAACAAATACGACTTTGTCCCTAAGTTGTCGAAGACAGACTGCTGGAGAAGGAATATCGTTCCTGAGAAGTAATGTAGTCCTTGATTCTGAAGTGAGTAATCCCATTGTTTTTTGTGAGGAATACTTTTGGGTCCTTGCTAGATTTAGACCATGTATCTGCATGATTAACAATTCTTTCCCACTTCAAGGAGAAACACTGTTTCTCTCTCAAGTAATGACTGCTTAACTTGGAAGTTCTCCTGATTTTTAAAACGTCTTAGTTCACATGTTATTGTGTTTGACACAATGCTTATTGTATTCTATGTGCAACTTTAAAATGCTGTGTGCTATAGTGTCTTTCAGCCTTAGGAAAATACAGTCTGCTCTGGTGTAGTAAGAAATATTTCTCCTTTTGTTCCATTCACGTCCCTTCGTTTCATTACCATGCCTTCCACAGAATACTGCCTCGGTCCCCGTGTTAGGACAACTGGGGAAATGTCTGGATTTTTCTCAACAAAACAGAAATCTTGACTTTATACTGTACAGACCGGTGTAGGTGCTGCAAGGACAGGGTGCCTGTTAGGGCAAGTATCCCTACTGTATGTTTCCTAGGGTAGAGATCTCTTGACTCCTTAAAGCACATTAGCTGCTCCTACTCAGCTTTCAAATCAATGGAGTGTAAAATGCTTGTGCAAGGTGATATGGTGGCTTGTTTTTTTTAGTTGTGTTTAAAAGCTCATCAAGCAGTGGAGTAAGTAGTTGACTTCAGTGATGAACTCTTATGATGTGGACTTTGAATATTTAATAACCTACAAGTCCTGGAGAACAGCAGGCATTATTATTTACCATGTTTTATCTCTTTAGGTGATCTAGGATTTTTCATTTACATATCATTTTGTAGGATCAGTTCAGACTGGGCTGCAGAGTTTCAGTGGAAATGAGTTTTGGAACGTGTCCTTCCTGCCCATGTTTAGAGAAGAGACAGTGAGGCTGACTTAATGTACTTAGAAAATACTATAATCTTTTGAAGTTGCCTAAATGTAAGATATCATATGAAACTACAGTGTGTGCATGGCTTTTCAGATGGAATTAAACTTCTGTATTACAGAAGTTACAAACCAGTAATTTGTGCACAATCCAGTATGTAAGAAGTTACTGTGAAAATGCAATGTTTATAAATACCTGACAGAAGATTCCACATAAATTGAAGGTAGAACAAATACGCTTAATGTAGCATGCAAACATTTTGCATTTTAATTGTTGGAGTGGTCTCAAGATAAGGTCAGACTTTATTTAAACTGGTTTTGCTATGTTAATTCTGAAGAATGCTGTTTTACAAAGTAGTATGTAGAGCTGCAATAATGTGCTCCATGAAGCAGCAGTTGACTATTGTGAATGCAATGAGAGCTGGTAATTCTAGGATTGGTATCAAATCCTCAGCAGAATTTTCCCAGCATTTTTGGCACTGTTTCCTCCTCTTTCTAAATATCTAAGGCTCTGGGAGTACCCTAGAAGAGCACGGATTATATGGTTGAGTTTATTTAGGTGTTAGCATTACATTTGTATGGTCGCTGTGGCTCCTTCAGCCTTGTCCTACAATTAGTATTTGCAGTGGGAGACTACATTTCCTTTTTCAAATCAACTGAGGTACTAAACACGTTACTATCTCCTGAAAGGCTTAGTTTGTGTGTATAACAGATGTTCCTATTACATTAAAAGGTTATCTTTCAGCAGAGGTTTAACCCTGTGTGTAGGCACAATTAAGTAGTACCATAGTTTTCTTTGGTGCACCTGGAAGAGGGGTTCTTGGTTGTTAACTTACGGATTAGGAAAACAAAGGCAAATAACTTTAGAAAATGTGATCTTCTCTTACAACTAGCCTTCTTGATTATTAGGTAGCTGTTGATTTCATAACTTCTTCAGGCACCTAATTTAATAGATCTTTCAGATGCGTGTTTAAAGTGTATGTGCTTAAATGCTTCACGTAGTGAGGTCCAGCAGAAATGAAATTTTTACTTTTTATTGATTCCAGCTTTTTTGCAGTTAAAACTTCAGGTCTATTCCACCTGTACATTTTGCCAGTACTGTACTTCTTAGTAATTTCTTTAGTGATTCCTTGTGAAAAGGCAACCTAGTCTAGGATGTTGTCATATAGATTACATAGGAAATTTCATTATAGAAATGCTTGTATGCTTTTAATTTCTGTAATGGGCCTACTGTTCTGCCAAAGTTAATGAATATGTTATTAAACAGTCCAAAAAAAGTAATATGCATCTTGTGCAGGTGATCTCGGGGCTTAGTGCTATGCAGAAGCCATCAAATTTTCCCTGTGATTTTTGAGACCTTTTTTCCCCATCTTAAATCCTATTTTAGCAACAAGCTCATGTATTCAAAGATGAGAGCTATACAAGTTTCATGTTAAATGGTTGAACGTTCAGTGGATTTGCAGCTGGTTTAAGTAATGCTATACCTTTTAAACTGTTTTAATATGATACAAACAATAATGCAGAGGTGGGGTGTAATATAATTAAGATTTAACAGATCTCCTTATGAATTTGTAATTAGTAGCAATCATTAGTAGTTTTATTTCACTACTTAGCACATGGAGAAACAGAGAAACAGGCACAAGATGGAAATACCATCTTTTGCAGGGGGTGTGAGGGGGTATTTTTCACTAGGGTTTTATAGAAATTCCACACAGAAAAGACCGTCTTGAAAATGTTTTGATATACAGTTTTCAGGAATGATTTTCCCCTCTCATAAACCTAATTATAAAAATATAGCGATGAACCTGGCTATGTACATGGAAATTTTAGGGGTTAGCTGGCTGGGAAAAAAATAAAGACAAAATTAGAACCTAAGAACCTATGGTCTTGTTATCTCTCTTGGGATTTTTTTTTTTTCATGTAAAAAACCCCACCCCTTTGTATCTTTCCAGAGATGCCTTTTCCCAGATATCTTGGCCTCACATATTTTCATGAGATTATATCTTTACAATGTCTTTTCCAGGTTCTGACTGAAGCAGCACAGAGTTCATTGAATAATAACCGCTGAAGTTTGGTAGCAATCATTATCTTTTATTAATTTAGATTCTGAGAAAAACATCCGATTCTTCATATTCCCTGTGTGCTACTATGATGGCCAACGTGGAGTTAGAACACTATAGCTTCCTAGTGAGAATTTCAGAAATAACGCACATTGCCTTTGAAAATGGATTGCTTTAGTTGTTTTAGTCATATAATACAAAAATGCATAACTTGCCTTTCATGTTAGGGTTGGGTGAGAGGTAGGGCATTCCAGTAGGTTACATTTTTTAGTCTCTAAATAAATGATTCCCTTCCCATGGGGGAAAAAAAGTTTCCCACTGAAAGAAAGTTGCAACTTAATAATTGACATTAATGTTCTGAAGTCATCTGCTGCCTCGCTGTTGTTACTCCTGATAGGGACTTGTACCGGCCTGCTCAGCTTCTGCTGGTGTCTGAGTTATCTATGGAATATGGGCATAATTTTTGAAAACAATTCCAACAGGGTTCAGCCTTTCATGTAAAGATACCAAAGATAAGCTGGTTCTTGGCTAGAGAAGGAGCTTAATTGCTTCCTCTGATGTTTAAAGCAGCTGCAGTCTGTATCATAATATGTTTAGCCAAATATATATGGAGAAAACAAATACTAGTATGTAGTGGACTGTTACAGTATTTTCTGTTCATCACATGATGTTTCATTTTGAACCAAGAATCCCTGCAAGTGAATTCCCATACTGTCACTAATGACTACTGTGTTAATAAAGTCCTTGAATGACTCAGCATGGGTGGTGTTCTACCTTAATATTGAAACAGGTATTCTTTAGAGAAATTCTGTAATTGGATGATGTCAGGTTACCAAAGGAGTGGGTTTGAATTTCAAATGCCATGCGAAATGATGTCTCTGCTTGAAGAAAATATGTTGCAACTTTTAAAATTAGGATTTTCAGACTTTTAAACTCATTTCTGAAAAGTTCAAATTGAATCTGTTTCTTCATGGGCCAGTTGGCTTGTTGTCTACTACATGCTTCATTTGCTATGAATAAGATAAATGACTTCTATTAATAAGAGACCAGCTGCTTCTTGAATATTGTCTTCACTACAATGGAAAATATGATGCTGTGGTCACTGAACTTGTACCAGATCTCTTGGGTTTTCATGGGCAGAAGTGCTACAGCAACTTGCAGTTTCCTGTAATAACTTCATATTTATCCTTTGGAAAAAAACAGATGACAATACTGGCCTTCTTTCTACTGAATGATATGTAAAGCTGTTCTAGGTCTTCACCTTTCTGGTTTTTCCTATAGTCTCCAAACTGTAACTGTAAATAAATTTGGAATATAGGAGAATTGGGTATTTAAGGTTATCATCGATTTCTTTTGTAAAATCCAGTCTCCTGCTAGTGTTACATAATGTAATCCCTACTTGTCAAATTCCATTTTAAAAACAGTTTTTATCCTTACTGTTTCTGCTAGAAGGCCAGTTTAGAACCTTCTCTGAGAGTTGAGTAACTAATTAAAAATTAATTTAATCTGGAAATTCAAACTTGTTTATGCTCATTTTCCTTTCACTCAACATTTCTGCACTGTTGTTTACTTGGGTTTGCTTGGGGAATAATCACGTCCTTTTGCTAGACTGAACAAGCCGTTCTCATCCTCATCTCCTGCTTTATTTGTCGTTTTAGTAGCTCTTTTCTAAGCCTTTTTGAAGTAGAAGCAGGGGAGATGAAAGTAGTGTAACAAAGATCACAAGTTTGATCTTTGCTCATTCTGTTCTGTGAGCACATCAATCATTAAATGAAACAAGTGTTTATGGTCTTCTTTTGACTCTGTGGTGCTCTGGATTCCTCAAGTTTATGATAAAAGGTGAAAAAGTGTCGGGATTGTGTAAGTAGTAGCAATGAAGTAAATACTAAGCTGAAGAAAAGTATCTTAACCTTTTTCCATATTAATATGAGATTGAAGTACTGTTGGGCAGTAATCTAACCTCCCATGGGCACCCTGTGAAGTGCAAATAACTTTCATTAGAAAGATAATACATTTCTCAGTACTTTATGCCCTATGGGCTATGTTGCAGCATAGTTGGAAGTTACCAAGTTCAGTTGCTTTCCTGTCCTGAATTATGCAAACTTGTGTTTCACAGGACACGGAGGGTTTAAACAACATGTTGTTGTTGTGCTGCTGTTTTGCTTAGTATAATTCAGGCATGGGAAAATAGTATTGAAATTTTGTTTCTTCAGAAGTCTTCTTTCAGCTTAATATTCAAAGCAGGACAGAAGGTGCTGCTATGCCTGGGTCATATAGGTGGTTCTGCTCCTGGTGTTACTTGATATTTTGCAGGGTGCTTAGAGAGGTTTGCATATCAGATGTGCATTGTAGTGTCTGTTTGCAAAGGTACTCTTCTGTTAACTGAAAGATACCACAAAAATGAAAGTTGGTATCACCAATAGGATTATTTTTCTTTTATAAAGAGCCTTTAAGTCAAACAAACATCAAGAAAAATAAAACAGGTGATAATAAGAAGAATCAATGTGATTTGATCCTGTAGAATTACAAGGACAAATAAGCTTCTTGTTTTTAATTATTCTTTACCTTCAGTGCTATAGCAATCTTTCTTTCTTCCTTTGGTTTCCTGTAGGAAAGGATACCTCAAATTTATTTTTTTCTCCCCCACGGCCTTCCCCCCCAGGCACACCTTTAGCTCCTTTTCACAGCTGAGAGTCCAATGTTCTGTGTCAGTAATGCCACCCCGCTCTGTGGTAGCAGTCAAGCTCTACCAAAGTCAGCATGGAAATGTTAAATCACATTGGTCTGAACATCAGTCCTTGAGTAATACCAAACAATGACATTCCTCTTTTTGGGTGTTTGCAGCAAAGCCTTTTCCTAGCTGCTTCTTACCTATATAGCTCCTGTAGAAGTTCTCATTCTCTTTTGGCTTTTATAGATGAAAAAGCTGTTTCTCCTTACTTTCTAAATTCTGTTTCAGTTTTTCTTTGACTGCACAAAATGATAGTTTTCTAAGTATTCATGCATTGGTGAAAATATCCTGAATTAGGCTGAATCTACACAGTGTCTGGTGAGAGTGCATAGGATTTACCCACGGCTGCAGCACTGTCAGAGCACCCCCCTGGTAGCTGACCAAGCTCTTGTGCTGTTGGAGTTCCACTAGTTTATGGTACCAAACCTGGTTATCTTAACTTCTAAAAATATATCAGTATAAAAGTATGGTTGGATACTGATACCACCACCCCCTCCCCGCCCAGTCCATGATCTTCTGCTTGCAGGATCATCTCCATATCATTTCTTCAGCTAACCCTGATTTCAGTGTGGATTATGCAGTTGATCTTCTTGCAACTAATATGCAAATTCAAGGTAACTCATGTTGTACCTTTGCAGTTCCTCCATATATGGTCACATCTAAATTCAGGTTCCCTTAATTACTCAGATCTCACTTTGCTGAAATGTGAAACTCTTGTTACAGGCTTCTTTCTTTTTCTTATTATTCTGTTTAAAATTAAAATGAATTAGCATCTGACTACTTATGTTATTTTGTCAGATTTTCATGAAATCATGAAAATTCATATTCATGAAACTTGTCACAGTCTAGGCCAGTCCCTTACTAAACAAACCCATGTAGGAAGAAGGGCTCACTCGCAGTGTATCAGATGAACTGGGATGTGCATTTGCCTTTTTTCCCCTCTGCCTCAGCACTGTGATGGTAGGTGTTGTCTTCT
Source organism: Rhynochetos jubatus (assembly GCA_027574665.1). Taxonomy (NCBI): domain Eukaryota; kingdom Metazoa; phylum Chordata; class Aves; order Eurypygiformes; family Rhynochetidae; genus Rhynochetos; species Rhynochetos jubatus. The sequence goes on along the minus strand of CM050649.1, from coordinate 120,922,137 downwards.
GGATGTTACAGTAACTATGCAGTAATTTTAAATTCTTGGGTCTCCTGTTCTAGCTTCTCCATCTCTGCCATTGCCTGTGAGAGTGGTTCAGATGTCCAGTAGCTCTCCCAGAAGTGCTGATCAAAGGAGGTGACTAGAGAACATCTCTCTGAAGAAGCCTTTTGCTGTGTAGTTTTAAGCCAGGTCTACTCTGAAACAAACAGAAAACCTCCAGGGCCTGCCCCTTCCTCTTTTCCCTCTCTCAGACCTTATTTCCACCCCTTTCTGTCCTGTAAGAGGTATTAGTGTTGCTGTTTGCTACGCTGTGGGCTCTGCCGGATCAGGGAGCTAAACTGCTGATCTTTGCAGAATGATTTTTCACGTGACTCAGTTTCCTGATTTGGTTTGTGAGGCAGTTGTGGAAGTGCTCATTCTGGCAGAACACGGGGCGACCTGGGAAATTTATTGATTGTGGAAGTTGGTGGATAGGAGGAAGAATAAGGACAGGAGATTAAATTATTACTTGACCCTAGTGGCAGCTTAATTGCACAACAAACTATAGCCAAAGCTAATGTTCAAGTTTTCAGTGACAGCTTAGTCACGTTTGTCTTGTCTCCTGTAACACTGTTATTCTTTGGGAACTGAAGAGACACAGGGTACAGTCCTTCAGGAACAAACTGCTGCAGGACGCTACAGCGCCTTCCAGAAAACCTGCTCCTGCATGTGCTCCATTACATAGGCCGCGGTTTCTGCCAGGAGCCTGCTACTGCATCCGCTTTCCATAGGCTGCAGCTTCCTTTGGGGCACATCCATGTGCTGTGGTGTAGGGACCTCTGTGGGCTGCAGTGTGGATATTTGCTCCAGCGTAGTCCTCCATGGGCTGCAGGTGGACAACCTACTTCCCCACCATCTTCTCCGCAGGCTGCAGTGGAATCTCTGCTTTGGTGCCTGGAGCACCTCCTCCCCTCCTCTGACCGTGGTGTCTGCAGGGTTTGCTCTTTCTGATTTTCTCACTCCTTTCCCAGCTGCTGCGCAGTGTTCTTTAACCTTTCTTAAATATGTTATCGAAGAGGTGCCACCCGTTCTACGAAGGACTCAGCTTTGGGCAGTGGTGGGTCTGTCTTGGAGCCAGCTGGAACTGTGTCTGACGTGGAGTCAACTCCTAATGTCTTCTCACAAAAGCCAGCTCTACAGCCCTATTCCCCTGCTACCAAAATCTTGCTGTGTAAACCCAATACAGCTCTTTTCCAAGTACTTCCAGAATTTCTGTCTTTGGAAGCGACTTCTTTTGGTTCTACTTGCATCAAGCATCTGCCATCCAGGTATTTTGGTGGCTGTTTAAGAATTGTTTTGTTGTTATTGATGGTGAGAAGTGAATTTATGAAATGAAAGGAACAGGGGAATGACATATTTAAAAGCTGCTCAGGCTTGTAACTGTCATTATAAATCTTAGGTAAGGTGAGCACTTAGCTGACCTGTTTACTTTTCTATTATGGATATAATTTTTTGATGACCTTGACCTGCTTTCTGCAAAAAATATCAGGGCCAGAACCTGATTGCTTCTAGAAAATTATCAAATATTGAAATACTCTTCACTCGTCTTCCCCAAGTCCTCACCCTTGCCCTATCTCACTGACATGCAAAAAGAGCACAAACCCTTGCTAAAACAAGCAATACATAGGGTAGGGTTTCATAGTAAAGACATTTTCTTTTTGAGTCAGCTAAGTTCCCTGATTGCTAATTGGCAGCGTAAAGTCATAACTGGCTGAATTTTAACTTTCCTTTTTTTTCCTGCTCATTTCAAGAGGTGGCCAAATGTCAGTGTAAACATATGCGAATCAGTTCTTAACAACTGCAGTTCTTAAAAGTGCAGGTCATATTTAAATGAAGAACAGACAGATTTACAGTGGTGTGTTATTGGGGTTCAAAAGCTTTCCTAGATTACTGGTGCAATCAAGGCCTTAGGAACCTTTGGACTGTGCCATTCAGAAGTTTTACATCTCCCTTTGTCCATTCTTTGCATCATCTCACCCTCTTCTGTTGCCTTTAGCCTTTTGCTTGTGAATGAGGAGGAGCCGAGGAGGGAGGGTGAAGCTGAGAACTCTTTTGGGATGTGCTATTTGTATAAACTGCTATTTTGAAGTCATGAGTATTGCAGAGGGAGGGTTTTTCCCTTTAAGGCTAAAATGACTTATAAGTTGCAGGTGGAATTTGCTGCTTTGAACAAGATTGTTCCAAGCCTGAGGTTATCTAGTAAAAAAAATTATTCTCTTCTTGAACCTTTTCATGTCTAGCACAACCACTGCCGTTAAAACAAGCTTTATACTGATACTTGGAAGAAAAAATTGAAATATGCGTCCTTGTCCCTCTTGTGAATTACTAGTTAGCCTACATACAGGGAAGCTAGGGGGCTATGGAGCTTACCTTATGGCAAATTTTGAAATAAGACTCGAGCTTTACTGTAAGAGAGGTAAAATCCCCTTATTCTGGGGAAAGGCAGAAAATGTAAGAGCATTTGAGAGACTGCTACAGCTAAAACCAACATGTGTATCTAAAAATACATGCCTTCATTCACATTGTCAAATTTTTTATCTTTTAATGTAAGTTGTACCAACTTGCATACTTCTATGAATCTGTTTTAGCATAGACAAAGACAGATGAACCAATGGCTCCTTAATAAAAATCATAGTTAATTATAAAGATTATAGAGATTGGATATTAGGATATGTTACCTTAATTTCATAAATTTGTTGGTGTAATTCAGTGCAACTGAAGTAGCAAGGAAGTGAATGCACTTCAGCTTCTCAACGTAGTTTCTCCTTGACAGCTGCCAGTACTTTGCCCTAGTTTTTAGAGGGAATTCTCTTGCTGCTACTTTTTGTTTTCAAAAAGTATGGTGAGACTTCTGTTTTGGAAAAGTTGCTTTTAGAGTTGAAAATAAAATTGTTAAAATCACAGCAAATGTCACTCTTTGTCCTTGCATAATTTGTTTGGGAACATTTTCAGCAAGTCAAGAAATAGCAAATTTGGCGTGCGTACAGGCCAGTTAACATTGACTACGAAAAGCAGCTGGTTGGTAGAGGAGGAAGATGAGTATATTAAATAAGCTAAACATGAGCTTTCAGACTGACAGATGCCAGAAATGTATGGTTTCTGCAAGTATAAGTTGAAGGGTTTTATGGACATTGGGTGTATTTTTTACATTTATGGATGTTGAGTCTTGTCCTGGTGCTTGTTTCCAAGAGAATGATGAAAAATTGTGAAGGGTCAGAGAAGACCCTTTGAATGTATGAAGAGCATATGAAATTTCTCAAGATCCTTGGAAACCACAAACACCATAATGTATGGTTTTTTGCAATTGCTTAATCTGAAGGACTTTGATTTATTTATGTCACAGAAAAGCATTTCAGTGGAAAGTTTCTTTACCTAACAGACCACAGCATATGCAGATCCAAGTGCTGGCAGAAGCTGTACAAATTAAGATTAAAATAAGTGAGATATTCCCTTAAAGCTGTGATGAAATTTTCATTGTTGGAAACTCTTAAATTTATTAGATTCCGCCCCCCCCCGAAGATGTAGTCCTGTTCAGTTATACCCATTGGACTTGGCGTATTTAACCCTTACGCTCCTGTTCAGTGGTAGCTGGGCTTGTTGGTCACATTGGTTCATTCTTAAGAGAGAAATGTTTTCAGTCTACTTTCAACTCTTCAAGTTTCCATTACTTGAATGTATGTGTGTATGTGGAACTTCGAAATCTGGAAAGAATGCATCCTTGGGACATTTTATAGTTTAATGTTTGTTATGTTTTAAAACGCTTTCAAGTGAGGCCTCAGTTCCTTCTGGCTCTCCTTACTTCAGTGTCATCACTGTGATTTGAAATGGAGGTATTGTGCTGTAATAACCATCTTGGGGGAGGGGTTAGTGGTGTGTGGTTTGGTAGTGGTTTTGAATGGGGTTTTGGGTGGTTTTTGTGGTTTGGGTTTTCCCCCCTCCCCTCCTTAGTTTTGAATACTAGACTGGATAGCTTACTTTGTGGTTTATAAACGCATGTGCAAATATGCATCGAAACAAAACCAAACAGTTGAAGATGGTAGTACTACTGTTATTTCCATATATACAGACACTAAATAAATATGTTCAGTTCAAGTTGCAGTGCTACAGGTATGTAAAGCAAACCTAACATTTTTGAAAGATCCTTAATGTTAGGAAAGTGAGGTTACAAGCTTACTTAGCCTCTTGATAGAGGTCTGAAGTACTTAAAACATCTTAAAATTCTTACAGTTCTTGTATTATATACATTGTTTTGTCATCTGCTGCCAGATAAACTGATTTAAAAATGCAGAAGTGTGTCTCCAAGCAAATTCTTGTGGGCATAAATGTAAGGCTTGGCCATAGAGTTGGAGGAGTTTTCTCACAAACGCAGTAGGTACAGTTGTTTTTCTGCTGTGTGAGTTTAGAGCTGCTGCATCTCCATGCTGTTTGGGAGCTTAAGGTCTAGTGAGAAAACCCAACATATTTCATTTTATGAAGAGGGGTGTAGGCACAGCAGTACATTTCCTGTTTATGTAGCCAGATCTTCTTTGTATGCTGAGAGATTGCCTGATGATGCTCATGCAGGATTTGTGAGTTTGCACTTGAAGCTGCAACTTTTGTTGCTTAGCTTGTTGAAAATGCCATTATCTGCACCCTAACCAGTGTGATGTCACTCATTTTCCTGTGGAGAGGGGAGCGGAGTTAATGTTCATCTAAGCCTTACCATCTTTTGTTTGCCCCTAGATTGCAGGATTGAAGATGAAAATGTTAAGGCCATGTTTAGGTCATTTGTTCAGCATTTCTTCAAGTTTCACTGGGAAGTGAAAAAAGTTTGGTAACAGGTACGGTTTCCCAATTCTCTTTCCCCTGCACACCAAGAGACAAATTAGTCTCTGATCGAAGTAAATTTAACCCACAAATTCACAGGATCCACTCGCTTCCTTTGGTTCCACATGAACTGAAGTATTTCTGATTTTTATACGGGATGGTATTGGTAACTGTACACGATAGTACTTTTTCTGTTTAGTGCCTTGTCTATGAAGTTGAGATACAGCAGGATAATAATGTGGTTATTCATATTTTATTTACGTTGCCACAGCACAGCAATGATGTAATAGTTTGTTTTGTTGATTCAGTTCTTTAATGCTTGTCTCTTAATGCAACACATCCCAAATCTCCCTGGGAGCGGTAAGCGTCTTAAATTTACAAAAATAACATTGCAAATCTCATCTCTTTTTCCACCAGCTTTCTGACAGTTTCCAAATCATTTGTCAGTAAAACATCATTGTGCTAACTGCCACAATTCCTGAGCCTCTGATTTGTCTTCTGTGAGAAGCTGCAGTTTTCAATACACCTTGAGATTTTTAAGACTGTTTTACAATAAAAAGTCGCTTCCATGCCTGCTTTTGTCACTTGTCTTGAGGTGTCATTATGAAGTACTGAGTGCTGTGTTGCTGGATTAAGCATCAATCTTGCAATATTTCCGTCAACGTGTAGTGTACCCAAAGGAGTTTCATGATGTTTTGACAAAAACTTCTCTTGTCCCTTTGTAAATTAAAATGGCACTTAACTATGTACAAACGGAATGAAACACAAGACAAGAGTATTATCTTTACCAGTGAACACTGATGTGTGTGTGTGGCAATGTTTTAGTGGCTTGATGGCATTTTTGTTTTGTTTAGGTTGTGGGTTTATTTTCTTAATTGTTAAATATTTAATAAACCCTTTATGAGTTATGCAGGAAAGGCTGAGAGCAGTGAATGGGGACAGGGACTATGAGGTTCTGTGTCAGTTGGAGTTTCTGCGTATTAAATCCCACATCTGTATTCTTGGCAGATAGAAAAATTAGACCAGTTGAATGCCCAGTTCATGCTTTCTTCTTGTTTTAGTTGTCCCACAGTAAAATAAAGACTCTGGTTTTGGGGATTTATCTTCTTCAACTTCTGCCTGTCTTCTCCTGTTTAGGTGGTAATTTCGTATGCCCTTTTACTCTGTATATGCAGGTGTTGAGTAATTTAAGTAGCAATTAAGTATTACAGGGAATTTCACTTCCATCTCAGTTTCTATACATGACTTTAGTTTAAATTAAAGAAACATTAGTATCTGTAAATGGGTTTAATACTGTTTTAAAAAAGTTAATTGAATTTATTTGCGTACTTCTAAAAAAGGCTTTTTTTTTTTTTTAGTGTAGGAGGGGGATCTTAAAAGAGATGATTAGTACTTTAAAATAGTTTAGAATTTCAGCATATTTTCTTGAAGGTAAATAGATTATTTAGATAATACTTATGACAAGTTCTACTGTACTGGTAATACTGCTGTATGTCATACTGTCCAGTAGAAATTTTGTCATGCTGTTTTGTTAAACTTCATTGAAAGTATGTTGGCTCTTTAAATATCAAGTCTGAGAGTCCATTAACTCCTTCTTCATTCCAACCTGAGGACTGAATTTGAGCATCTGAGAAACTTAGGAGGAGGGATTTATGGTGTTTTTACTATTTGAGACATCAGAGCTACTATTGTGAATATGGTCCGTCCTAAAGCTGTTTTCTGCTTCTAAAAGGATGTCAGGTATATGGAAGGTTGCTGTGTTTGTGTGGGGTTTTTTTGGTTTTGTTTGGGTGTTTGTTTGTTTGTTTGTTTTTTAACCAAGCAAAAACTTTACAATGGTAAGGCACTACAACTTTTCCACTTTTGCAAAACCTGATTGCTTCCCCGTGAAACAAATTGATGCAGTTAGTAATTAAGCCCTACTATTACCGAAATACAAGTTTTAGAATTTGTGTTGCTACTTCAGAGATGTGTTTGCATCTCTGCGGTCTCCGCAGAGCCATGTGCTATGCCTTCAGACCTCCACAATAAAACTGACCCGTCAGTGACCCATGCAGAGGTACTTAGTGCCTAAACCATGTCAGACAAGGAGAATCTCTAAACTGAGGTAGCCTTGCCTATATGTGTTGCCTGTCCTGTTCGTGTGAGTTTGGAGATAAATACATATTTTTTTATTTTAAGATCTGTATTTTCTTTCTTGCAGGTTTTGTTCCCCAGCTACTCTGGAAAGTTCTAGTCTAGTTAGTTTCTGATTTTTAAGTAATCAAATCTGTCCCTCTGGTTGCCCTTTATCAACCTTTTATGTGCCATCTTCACAGTAACTGTGCTCTTTGAGATGAATGGCAAGAAACTTCATGGAAGTTTCAAGGTGTGAATGCATCAAATAATATTTTCTGCTTTGTGTTTCTTTCTCTAATAAGCCTCAATATTTTTGACTGTTGCTGAGCATTGAGTTGACATTGTAAAGAGAACTGTCTACAGTAATTCCAAGATCTTTCCAGAGTATTAAAGCTAATATAAACCCCATCAGTATGCGGACGTAATTGAAATTTAGGAAGCACACACTAATGCAGATAGAAGAAACAAAAAATCTCATTTTCCTTTATCTTCTTAACGCCCTGACATTTAGTGTTGTGTCATCATTCTGCTGCTTTTAAAGAAAGGAAAAAATGAAAGCTGATTATAAACATCTGTATCAGCAGCAAAATATGTTACTCAGTGTTAACACCCTTTTCCCAATCTGATCTCCAGATTTTTTGATTGCTCTGATAAATAGGAAGGCTCCTTAGAGATCCAGAAAGGGATTATTTGGCAGGAAAGAGAAATGTCGATAGTGATAATACAGAAAATCTACTGGAATTTGATTCTGTTATAAGACGCTGCAGCTGAGTGAAGTACCTACTGCTGTCTTTGTGCATTAGCAGTTGCGAAACCAGTTTGGTAAGTCCATCCTCTGAGATTCCAGATCATTGAATATTTTACTGGCTTAAAGCCCATATCCTCTTGTCTGTCTTTCGTGAATACTCTCACTCAGCTGGAATATGCACTTTGCTGAGTTCAGTACTTAGCAGAACTGAACCTTTAAGAGAAGAGTCTTCTGCTACCCTCTCTACAGCTCTGCTACTGCCCTTGATCCTTAAATGAAAAGATTTGTTGGGGTTGTAAGATACTGTGAGGATTATGTAGGTTGCTAATGAGATTTTCAGGAATATGGAGGAACAAGAGCTGAGAGTTCTTGAGTTCTTGCTGGAATGTGATTTTTTTTTTTTTTTTTTCACAGAAAAATGTATCTCTTCACTCAAAAAGTTGTTGTGCAAGCAACCCTCAGTATTCCTTTGTCCGTGTGTGTTTTGTGCTTGTTTTTTTTTCTTTTTGAGCTATTTTTTTTTTTTGCAATAGTCATTTACTCATACCCTTGAAAGTTATCAGAGCTTAAAACTGTAAGTTTGAAGAAACCAAAATTCTCTCAAGCCCTTCTGCTTTGCTCATCTGTGGGGAGATGGTGAAAAACAGATTCTGACCATTATTCACACCCAGAAATGTTGCTCTAGTTTTTCATTCAGTAGTACAAACCCATGAATATAAAAGCATTTTCTTAGGTATGGTTTGGAAGCTGTATACCAACTAGTAAAGTTAGTAGCTGCATAATCTCTTAGGCACTGGAGAATTCAGTTCAAGAAGACTTCTTAAGCTGAAAACTTTACTAAATTTTGATGCCAAGGCAGAAATTTTGAGGGTTATTATTGGATTTTGTTTTTCTTTGAGGGAAAGGAAGCTTCATTTTTCATGTCAGAAATAGGAGGACGAAGGAATGGGGGATGAAGGAGGGGAACGGGGGCCACCTGAATGTCATTACTGAGAAGTTGGCACGGTTTTACTTAGTTGGCCCTCTTTTTTTAGTAACTCTGTATGTATCTTGGTGGCCTCCAAAACCAATAGAATAATGCTCAGTGAGAATATTTGTCAAACTTCGTATTAGCTCTCTCATCTATGTTGTTTATGATTACTGCTTCCCACACTAATTTTGAGCACAGTCTTTACCCAGCTTATAATTAATAATCCAGTTAATCTATTTTTTTAAATTTTTCTCTTCCAGCCATTATGAAAATTGACAGCACAACACAGATAATTAATTTATATATTTAGCTTGAGGGTATGATATCAAAGTTAAACTTATTTGGCTGCTGAGTAATGAGCGTGACCAGCTTGCATGGAGGTAGCTCTGATTATATCAGTGTTCTGGGTTCTTGTCTGTGCAGAGTAGATCCTAGGAGTATTGTTTTGTATTGAAAGGTGCTTGTAAAAGGATTTAGAAAGCCTATCTTTGTGAATAATTGGCTTGATAAGATATGTTACGATGCATTGTATGTTTAGGGAGCTAGAGAATCATAGTCCTTAATTAGATGAGCTATTACAACAGTCAGCAGGAGTCATTGTGGTCTCTTGACAATGTGTAGATTGGTGGTCCTCAATTCAGAAACAATTAGCACTAAATAGGTTATTTTTTATTATTATTTTTAATTCTTTTACTTTAAATTACAGCATCCAATAAGCAGATGTTTTTACAGATATTTTTGAGTCTAACATGCAGGGCAATACATAGTTTCTTCAGAGAAGTCAATTTTGTTTTGTTATGTTTTTCTCCGCTTGCAGCTGATATTTTTATATGCTCTGCTTATGTCAAGGAAGCTAACATGAATGTTTGGGAAAGAAGGTGTTTTACTTGGCTACTCACGCAGTCTCTTGAGTAATTCAAAGATCACAGGCTGTTCATTGATTCATGTTTACTTATGTGTTCAACTGGAGATGAAACAGTATTACAGTTAGTACACACTGAGCTCTGAAAGGATCATCCATTGCAGTTAAATATTTTACATGTCCATGAAAATTAAAACTCCTGCGTTTGGAAAGCGGTGTCCAAGATTCAGACTACCATGTTTGTGCTAGGTCAGTTTGGTTCATACTGCTCATTATAAACAACAAATGTTGCCTAGGCTAACTGAAACTTTTTTCCGTACAGAGGATTCCAGTTCTGTTTTAAAAAGAATTGATAGTTTCAGAATGGCATCCAATTACAGAACTTGCTTCGTTTCCTATGTTTTTATGAAAAGTGTAACTTAATGGAAATGTTCCCACTTGTATTAAATGAAAGATAGAAAAGCCAATACGTTAAGTGCTGCTGGGCTTTTGAACAACTCCTTTAAGCCTCTATTCATTGAGAAAAGGGAGAGGAGGGTGTGCTGGAATGTGACTAAGGATATGGAGAAGGCGGAGTTACTGAATGCCACCTTTGCCTCTGTCTTTACTGCTAAGACCAGCCCTCAGGAGTCCCAGACCTTGATGATAGAGGAAGTCATGAGAAAGGAAGGTTTTCCCTCAGTTGAAGAGGATTAGATCAATTAGACAAACTGAACATCCACAAATCCATGGGCCCTGATGCACCCACAGGTGCTGAGGGAGCTGGTGGAAGTCACTGCTAGGCCACTCTCCATAATCTTTGAAAAGTCCTGGAGAACAGGAGAGGTGCGTGAGGACTGGAGGAAAGCCAATGTTACTCCAATATTCAAAAAAGGCAAGAAGGAGGAGCTGGTTAACTCTAGGCAGGTCAGTGTCACCTCCAGCCCTGGAAGGATGACGGAACAGCTTGTTCTTGGTGCCATCTCAAAGCATGTTGAGGAAAGGAAGCTTATCACGAGTAGTCAGCATGGATTCAACAAGGGGAGTCATGATTGACCAATCTGATAGCTTTTTATGATGGCATCACTAGGTGGATAGATGAGGGGAAGGCAGTGGATGTGGTCTACCTTGACTTCAGCAAAGCTTTTGACATGGTCTCTCATGGCATCCTCATAGCCCAGCTTAGGAAGTGCGGACTAGACCATTGGGTGGTGAGGTGGATTGGGAACTGGCTGGAGGAAAGGGCTCAGAGTTGTGGTCAGTGGGGCAGAGTCTTGTTGGAGGCCTGTGGCTAGTGGCATCCCCCAGGAGTCAGTGCTGGGTCCAGCACCATTCAATATATTCACCAATGGCCTGGACAAAGGGATAGAATGTCCTCTCAGCAAGTTTGCTGATTATTCAAAACTGGGAGGAGTGGCTGCCATGCCAGAAGGCTGTGCTGCCATCCAGCGTGACCTGGACAGGCTGGAGAGCTGGGCAGGGAGAAATCAAATGCAATTCAATAAGGGCAAGTGTAAAGTGCTCCATCTGGGGAAGAACAACCCCATGTTCCAGTACAGGTTGGGGGCTGTTCTCTTGGAGGGCAGCTGTGGGGAAAAGGACCTTGGAGTCCTGGTGGACAACAGGATGACCATGAGCCAACAGTGTGCCCTCGTGGCCAAGAAGGCCAATGGCAACCTGGGATGCATTAACAAGAGTGTGGCCAGCAGGTTGAGGGAAGTTATCCTCCCCCTCTACTCTGCACTGGTGAGGCCTCCCCTGGAGTGCTGTGTCCAGTGCTGGGCTCCTCGGTTCCAGAAGGACAAGGAGCTACTGGAGAGGGTCCAGCACAGGGCCACTGAGATGATGAAGGGCCTGGAGCACCTTCCATGTGAGGAAAGGCTGAGAGAGCTGGGTCGGTTTAGCTTGGAGAAGAGGAGGCTGAGGGGGGATCTTATCAATGCCTATCAATATCTAAAGGGTGGGTGTCAGGAGGATGGGGCCAGGCTCTTCTCAGTGGTGTCCAGTGACAGGATGAGGGGCAATGGCCATAAACTGGAAAATAGAAGGCTCAACCAGCACGTGAGGAAACACTTGTTCCCTGTGAGGGTGAGAGAGCACTGGGACAGGCTGCCCAGAGAGGTGGGGGAGTCTCCTTCTCTGGAGACTTTCTAAAGCTGCCTGGACTTGTTCCTGTGTGATCTGCTCTAGGTGATCCTGCTCTGGCCAGGGGGGTTGGACTATATGATCTCTAGAGGTCCCTTCCAATTCCTACCGCTCAGTGAATTGATGAAATCCATCCAGCCAACAAACTGAGCCACACAAAGCTTGTGCTCCAAGTGCAACTTCTTACGGTGTACTGGAGGAAAAATGATGTTATGGTGATGTCAGGAACATTCTATAGTCAGTCTTTGGATAAAAATAGTCGTAGAGATGGACACCAAATTATGCTTTATTAATACCTTAATAACAAATAACTGGTTCGGGCTCAGAGTATTTCTATTTTTTCCTCATCCGCCCAACGAATCATAGACTTACTAAGCTTTTCCACTGTGTGTGGAAACAAGACAGGTGAATATTTTCCAAAAGCATTGTTACCAGCTATTCTGGTGTTGTTTTGTATCTTTCAAGAAGGAACTATTCCCATTTCTCTTGGAGAAAACCTGTTCAGGCTTCCTCTAGAACTTGCATGCAAGCAAAGGACTGTCCATTTTCTGTCTCTTCAATATTCTCTTGAATACTGATTCTAGAGAGCGAGCTGTGATGAGGTTACATTGAAATTTTAGTAGGAATTAATTTTAGTTAGTGGGAATTAACATGATTTTGTGTGAGAGAAAATTCTGCAGCACCTGAAAACTAATTGAAACATTTTATATGCAAAACCCCTGTATTATTCTAGTGTAAACTGCTCCAATTAAGAAACATCAGAGTTTAATCATGCAAATCTTAATTGTCATGTCCTGTTTTTGTTCCAGTCTTCTTTTTTTTTAAAGATGCTTCAACTAAAGAAAGTTTAGCAAGTGACTTTTAAGTGAGCAAGCATGTTTTTGTGTTGTGTTCCTCATTTTCGTGGAGGCTGACTTGAAACAGATGCAGAGCAATCACTGCTGCAGCTGCAGTAACTGGGCATTCTGTAGGGGCTGCATGAAATGGGTCAAAACAAGGTGGTGTTGCTTTGTTTTTCTTTTTTTTTTAATTTTCTTTTTTCCCTTTTTAATAAAATTAGGGTTTTCTTCTCCTTTTAATATAAAACATTATTTTTAAAAATTGTATTCCCTTGGAAGAAAAAGTTGCCGCTTTTGGGAGGACAGTGAAGTGTGAGGAGCTGCATTCTTTCCAGCTCTGGTTAGCATCTCCTGGTCTGAAGGAATGGCATCTGGAATAATGAGCATGAAGCGGGGACCCACAAGGGTCTGCCTAATCACCAGTTCAGTGTGTGGCCTTAGGCACTCTTCCTTTCAGCATCTCCCTCTGTCAAATAGTGTAATGGTGCTGCCTATGACATAGAAATATCCTACTTTTGCTCTCTTTTTAGACTTGGCTTGCATGAAGGCTGAGATAATTCTGTGCTCATTACAGGACATGTATGGTATGCAGTTAGCAATAGTGGGAGGAGAAGGAGAGAGAGCAATACTGAACTCTGAGGAAAAACCAAGTATTGAGTAGCTGTTAACATAGCTTTTAGCATGAAGGTGGCTGCTAAGTTAGGAAAAGTTTTGAAGGAGGAGGGTAAAGATAATGTGTGTGTGCAATCACAGAGTGTGAAAGGAGTAAAGCTGTACAATCAGTCTTCATTTAAACCATTTGGGCTTAGTAGCCTAAATCAACTTTTGTCAGTATTTATGTATTAATGCAGTTATTTTTCCTGTTAAAGTTATGCTTAGCATACCTGAGAGTAGAAATCACTGAAGTCCTTGCTAGAAGACTTACAGCCTTGTAAGATGACTAAAGGCATAGAAGTCTACCTCCTCTGGCTCTGGAGCAGTTAAAGATGATGCAGCCATCAACTATACATCATTGCTCACTCCCTGGAGAACATCTCCCATGGCTCAACCAGCAAGATAGCACATCTTCACGATCCTTAATTTTGCAGAGTTAACTCAGCTCTTCCTCCTTCGTTGCTGTCTGTTGCTAACATAGGTGAGCCTAGATAGGTGGTGAAGGTGCTTATCCATGATGGTGTATTGGCTCATCCATGAGAGTGATAACCTTCTGCTAGCAGATGGTGTTGATCAACTAACTGTCTTGAGTCATTCAAGCTATTGCAAAACGTACATGTCAAAATCTTCCTACAAAGAGCAAAAGCACGACCGTGTTGGGTTGAACCTGAGGCTTATCTGGTGCTATATCCTGCCTCTAGATAAAGTGCTGTGCTGTGAGTTGGGATTTTGCGTGATGTGCAGCACTGACTGCCTAGGTTAGAGAATAAGCAGGCAGAATGTAGTGATGCTTCCGCTGCCTCCGGTGGTTTGGGGCTTAAAGATTTCCTGAGCAAGGGTTATGTCTTTAATAGCTCTCAGTGGATTTTTTTTTTTTTTTTTCTGTGAACTTGTCTAGTCCTTTCTTGAACCCACATAAATTTTTAATATCCACAGCATCCGGTGGCAGGGAGCTTCATGATTTAACTACACATTTTACAAAAAAGCATCTTTGTTTTGAGCTTGCTTCTTGCTATGTGAGATAGCCTTTTGTTTTCACTTTGGAAGAGACAGCCACCATTTCTGTACTGCTTGTGATTTTGTAGAACTCCTGTGCCTCCCCCGTTGTCTTTTTCAGGCTGATGAGTGTGCGTTTCTTTAAACAAGATATTCTTAACGTTATTTACCTTTGCCTCATTTCCCTCTACCTTTCCCAGGTACTTTGGGATGGTGACAAGGAGGAAGACAAAATCTGTACATAGTGTTTAAATGCAGGGGGTCTCATGGATCGATGAAATGGCATTAAAGACATTTCTGTTCCTTTTTTCCTATTTCAAATAATTACTAATATTTGATTCGATTCTTGATTGGACCCAAGTGTTGAGTAATGAAACAACCCAGTTGTTATTTATCTGGTCTAATGACACGGTCTCATTTGTGAGTGATAGTAGTTAGTTCAGAACTCATTACACATGCTGTAATATAAACACTACTGGTACTAATGGATGGTAAGATTATTAATTAAAGTCTATCACTCCCCCAGGAAGATAACAAGAGGACATTGTCATATGTTTCTAAATCTTTTTATGATGGGAAAGTAGAACAAAATTCCAAAGAATTAAAAGCTGAAAGAAACTAGTAAATGAAATATGTAGAAGCTTAGGTGGTCCTTCTTCCAAGTTATTTGACTTACGAAAAACCAGGGAGACTTCAGCAGAATACAAGATCATTAAAGCTTCTTATTTTTGTCTGAGAAGGTAATTAGAATCCAACAAAATGAATGTGAGGGATATTTCTCTTTTTCCTCTAACACGTGAAGAGCCTGTTCTTTGAAATAGTTTGGTACATAAGGAGAAATTCAGTATGCTTAGGGCTTTTTACAGGGTTTATTTCTTACCCTCTTTGTCAGAATGCAGTAAAACTGGAAAGTATGTAAGATACAAAAACTACTTCATAACTGTTAAGGAAATAGTCACATGCAAATTGGAGTTAACTCCAAACTCTTTGGGAACACTTGATTCCTGAGCTGTACAAACAGGAGCTCACCGGGTGAAACAGAATTGTAATTGTGCTTTTTTTTTTTTTTTAATTTACTACAGCATATTTCATTTGGATGATTTTTTCCCCCGTCATTATTAGCATGTATGCATTTTGGTAACAGATTTCTGAGTTTAGGATTCTGCAAGTGATTGAATTTAAACCCTCAAAAATGGAACTTTAAGGCTTTTAAGTGCATTCATGGCTCTCCTCTCCGCATTTTCTGAATTCCTTTCATATTTTAAAGGTAGAAGAACATATTAAGCTAGTTTGCTATAGAAAACTGATGTGTTTGGTATCCATTCTCTCTAAGTAGTGAAAAGTAGTTATGTAGTGCATTGGCTCTGATAGACTATCTGAGCACAAGAAACCCCTTTAGGCCAGATTTGGTAAAAGACATGTAGTGCCATTTAACTTCACTGGACAAAATCCTGCTGTGCATATCCTGGAAGTGCATATCTGACTCTCTAAACAATTGTTACTTACATCTGTTTGTGTCTGTGTGTCTGTTAGGACACACACCGCTACCCCCCTACCCCTGTTATGTGTAATACTGACCTTCATGTGACTGTGATATTAGTTGTCTGATCAAAGGAGTCTAATCAAGTGTTGTATTCCTGAGCTCTAAGAGCCCTAAAGAATTTCATATAGTAAGTGTTTCATTTCCTTTAAAGCAAAGTGGTAGTAAGTTGTTTTTTTTTTTTTTTTAATGAGCTAAATATACACATTTTAATTTTTCTCCCTGTCCTACTCCTCCTGTTCTTACAAAACATTTTACTTTGTTGCCCAAGTGCAGAAAACTTTGCCAGGAAGAAGGGTGAGCAAAGCTTCTGTTTCCCATGACCCTCAACTCTAATGTTGTTCCAAGAGCTCACTACTTACAAATGCCTTGATAACTGCTTTCATTCCTTTCATCCCTCCCCCGCCGTCCAGCACAGGCCAATGTGACCGATCCTCCTTTGAGCAGCTCAATTCACAGAACTGGGGAATCTACTTAATGTAAAAATCATGGCACATAAAAGCATTTAAAGATACACTGCAGAAATTTTTACAGCTAAAGATCTGCATGATAATTTCTGCAGTGATTTATTCTTGGTTTTTCTGGAAGCAGTTTCTTAATAGCTCCCTGTTCATACCAGAACTGACTAACCCCTTTTTTTTTTTTTTTTTTTTTTCCCCCTGGATACACATTTGGGTAGGGGCGGGAGGGAAATTGCATCTCATTCTACACGTACACGTCTGCAGCACAGAACTGGCAGAACTGATCTTGCTCAAATAGTCAAAACTGTGGCTTCTTACAAATGTGTTACAACACATGCTTTAATTATATTGTGAAATTATATTATCGTGTATTCTTTTGTGTTTCACTGTCTGTAAATAGGAACATACATTTTAAAAAAATTTGATCTGAATCCATTGTGAGATTAAGAACAAACAGAGAAAACTGTGTTTTAAAATACTACTGAAAGGCTGTCTGATGCACCAATACCTTACGTTTCACTAGAAATCTGGGAATTCCCATGTTTTTTCTGGCAACTCCTTGCTTGCCAGACAGGAAGTCACTTTGCTTTTTCAACCTCTGGCAGCATCTGCTCTTAGTTTCTCTGTCCTTTTTTTGTGGTGCTTCGCCGCCTGCTTGCTGCTCGTCATCTCTGGGATGTGCCAGCAGGAGTGAGAAATGACGCAGCAAGCCTGATAAACCGTGTTTCAATGGAAGAGACTGCAGGGGGACGAGTGGGCTGTGAACCCAGCTCCCTGGAAAAGGTTGACAGTGTTCTGGGAAATAAACATCCATGGGGAGGGGGAAGAATGTGGAAGATCATAAAAGAGCATTTCAAATCCCCAGAAGGAGCAAGAGGATGTATGTTCAGGGTCAAAGCACAATTGCAAGGAAGAAAGTTTAGGGGATGGGTAACAGTGGTAGAAAACTATGCAGAAGTTAAAGTAAAATTATATAGAAGAAGATACGAAAAACTAACAGTAATAATAGTTTAGGGGGAATGAGTTAACATTCTAGCTTTTCCCAGTCTTCTAGGATGTATATATAATCTCGCAGTGAGGTTGCTCCTTTAAGTTACTTGTCATTCAAATGACTTGAAACAAACCTGAAATTAATTGTATTTGAAAAAGGGAGGAAAACCAGCATATATGGAGTGTTTGATGTTGGCCAAGCAGTTCCATGTGACTGTATATCCTTGAACTGGACACCTTGGTGTGCCATCCACATCATTACTACAGACATCTGACAGATGTATAGTTACGTCTGAGATTTTAGGGCAGCGTTGAGTTATACCAACATAAGATGTTGCCCAAGGCTCTCACCAGTATTAATATCCTTTTGTAATGTGAGAATTAGTGCATGACAAAGACTACGTGAACAAAGGATTCATCATGTGGCTCAGCTACAACATCTCTTAACTGCCACAACCTGGAATCTTTTGGTGTACATAGTAAGTTGGAGACCAGCAAACTGGATCTCTCTGGGAAGTGTAGCAAAACGTACTGAAAGGCAGTAGGCTTGGGAAAGGAATGGTGTACAGCCCTCAACTGAAGTTCGCAACTTGAATGTCCGATACATCTTTAAACAAGGAGGAGGCTGAGGAGTGATTATTTACTCTGTTATGTCAGATATAAACTTAGCTGCTTCTCAGGTATATTTCATGTACTTTACTGAGTGGGGAAAAAGTTAGTAGGCTGAAGAGTTGAGATCTTCCTTGTATAGAGCTATGGAATAGTTTTATCAACAGACACAGTGAAAATGTTGGAATAGCGTGAGTGAGTACTGATTTTGATTATTTGAGAATGGAAAAAACCAGAAAAAGGTACTTGTTTTCAAAGATATATTGTTCTCTGACAGAGAAGAAATATTGGAATATTCCAGTGGAATCCTTACTGTGGATCTTCGCCAAAAACCTTACTGAATGAAAATAAGCATATTTGCAAAACTGGCATTGTATAGAAATGTTTTGGTTGAGTATAATGTAGAAAAATATAATAATATGCTAGAAATAGTTCTGAGTTATACCTTGCAGCCAATCTTTATAATTCGAAAAGTAAAATGAAACCAAATGCCTTCTGAAACTTTTAGCCATATTTGTGGAAAACATTTTAAAAAATCGCAATCCTTAGCAAAGAAAAATTTTCTGTTCTGCTTTTAAACATGTGATTAATCACTTGTAAAGGTTTTATTGTTTCATGAATTCTGTGAACATGGTTTGATGATTGGAAAGTTTAGACCCTAGCAATTTCCTGCAGTCCATTTGTTTTCTGATCATATGGCAGTATTGTTGAACAGTCTTACAAACTAAAATATTGATAAAGAAAGGATTTTGTATGAGAAATAAAATACCAGAATGTAGGAGTATCAAAACAAAAGAAAATGACACCACTTAATATGACAAAGAGCTATGAAGTTATATAGTGCCTTAAGAGAAGCGGATGTGCAGTACATGCTGTGGGGTGTCCTCCACATTGATGGTTGTAGGCCATACGTTTTTACTTGCCTTTTCATTATTTCACAGATTTGTAACTATGCAAAGTCAAAATAAGTTAGTCATTGTCTAGACTTAAGAGTTTTTTGCATACTAAACTGAAATTTACTCCTTTCTGTTCTAGTTATGTTAATAAAGTTAGGTTTCCACATCTACAAAGTGAGTTGGGGTAAGGAACGGAGTAGTGAAAAGTATGTTTGAATATTAACACCATTGTCTTTTGACTGCATAACATTGGCTCAACAGTTGTGTTTCTGGGGAGTTTTAGTCTGATTTTTTTCAAGTAAGCATCCAGATCTGGCCTAAAAAAAATCCCCCTGTCATTAAATATCAATGTTCTGGTTTTGGGGTATCTGCTTCAAGAATGTTTTGGATTTAGTGCTTAACCATAGAGAAATACTGAGAATATCCAAAGGACTGTAGAAACTTCAAACATAAGGAAGTTGTGACTTCAAACTGTTGGTATGAATAACTATGAAGTTTGTAGAAGATACGGATTTTTCAATAGCTTTTGCATCATAGTGGTAAGAAAGTGGGGATTTTGTTGCATTTGGCCACCGGGATTTCTCAGTGCTTACTAGAATGAGAAAGTAAATCGTGTACTTTTCTCATGGAAATATTCATGAGTAAGAAAACGACACTGAAAAATTTCAAACTGCTATAGTGCTTTACTTAACCCCAGAGGAATGCAGCAATGCATGGGCTACGTGTTGACATATTCTGCTGATGTCCTGTCCCTGGAGATTATGGGAAAGAAATGAGCTTCCCTGAAATTAGGAGTAAAACATGGAGCCTAAGGTAGAAAAGTAATGTGGGATTTTTAGGGTAGGAGGCTGTTTATTTTACTTGCTTATTATTGTTCCATGAATAGCAAGTTGGCCAAGAATCTACACCAGTGAAGCTAGCAAATAAAAGGGATAAAGAGTTCATTGATAGCAACAATGAAAGACTCTGTCAATACAGAGCAATGGCCCTTGTGCTGCAGAATCTTTGGCACTGGGCACTGGATTTTGTATTCCCTCGTGGTCTTTTCTTGTGGCTTTAGAAGGCATGATGGCAAGTGGCCAGCACTGGCTTCATCTGCCCCTGCAGATAGCTTCTTCTCTCTGCCAGCTTGCCCTCTGTTTTGCAAAATCAAGTTCTTCTGCAAAAATTTGGAAAAAATGTGATCACTCATGAGGAGAGGTTTTTTTTTTGGGGGCGGGGTGGGGGAACCCACCCCAAAAAACCCTCAACAAAACCAACCTTGAAACCGAAGATGGCGGAAGCTGTATCAGCTGACTCTGCAGATTTGTGTGTGTTTAAATGGCATGTCAACATGAATTTTAAATTGCATTCTAACTGTAGGTGATACAGGCATGCCCTTGTGTTGTGGTGGTGATATTTTTTTTTTTAAGCTGGGGTTCCCCGTTCTGTCAGCAAAACCCAAAATTGTTTCGATGCACAGTTGAGGGAATTAATTGCAGTACTGAGATACTTGCCAACATCTCCATGCTCAGCATTGCTGCTTCGGGCTGCTTTGTAATTCCTTTACGTGTCCCCTTGTTTGTGCTGACCTGCTATCGTGCATGTTATGAAACTGGAAGATTTTTCTGCAGTGACAGTTACCTACAGCTGTTGATTTTAATTTGCGTTCATTTTAAAGCAGTAGTGAGTGATGAAGAGTAGAATGAGGCAGAAAAGGTGAAGAAAATTCATTTTGGTGCTGTTGTCAGAATTAAGACCAACAACTGTGAAGCTGGGATTTTTAATGAGAAAGCCCTTAAGGCAGGGAGCAATTTGAAATATAGTGGTGATATACACAATCTTGTATGATCACTGCTTTTAACTGCTTAATCATTCATACTGCCTAAATATAATTGTACTGGCAGCTGCTGTGTTTACAATCTATGATGTGGAAAAAGATGTCCCACTGTGACATGTTCTAGTTACAATCAAATTGACTGTAGCAAACACAGAAGCTGTTGAAGTTCAGTGCTTCTCAGTGGGGTGTTCTTGTTCCTCCAGCTTATTTCTGGCTGTTGATATAGCTTGCCTCCGTGAATCTCATTCTCATATAAAATAACAAAACCAAGGCAGTTCCCAGTTCATCTTCACAGTAAAGAAGCATGTCATGAAGTATTTAAGGAGACATGTATCTCAAGTATTTTTCTGGATAAATAATGTTTTACAGATTTTTATTTGTAATAGTGAAAGCCCTTTTTTCACTTGTATGAGTTTTTAAATGTTTCCTTGCTTCTGTAATTTGATGCAGTAAGAATGCTGTAAATCATCATAGCTGCTGTTTCACGAAAATGTCTCCATTATAAATCTACTTTTTCAAGTGTTTAGATACCTTAGCCAGAAAAATTGATTATAGGATGAAAGTTTCTTATGAAATAAATCAAGAAAATAAATTTATTTGTAAAGCAATTAAAAAAAAAACACAATAGTGTCTCATTTTTAGGTACCGAGAGGTAAAATTTGGTGAACTAGATAAATGGCTCTCTGCTTTTAGCATGCTGTTTTATCAAACACTCTGGCAATATTGTTCAGTTTCTGCTGTGCTTTATTCACATATTATGGCTCTTTAATGATCAGTTTTGTTGAGTATCTTGGGTTTTAATAAACGTGTATGTGATTGCATGACCAAATGAGATAGCTCATCGAGCATAGCACTGCAGTGCCATCTAGTCATACCTGGTAGGGGAATCAAAGTGCCCAAAGGTTTGAAACACCGAAGGTGATGACACGGTCTCTTGTCCACTCTTCTCTTCAACTGTCCTGAAGTTCAGCTGACTGGAGAATTGCTTCTGATATCCTGCCAGCTCAGCCATGGCCCCTTTGCGTCTGCTGTCTTTGAAGCCGTAGGGTAATAAGTAGCTTTGTGTCAGATCACCAGATATGTTGTTGTTACTATTTTAGTCAGAGCGTCTGTTGTTTGAAGTCCCCATTCACTGCATTCCAGCTGGTGCTCAGGAGTTCATTTAGGCATGTTTAATCTTCTCGCTAGGTTTCAACTGCTGTTTTTCTTTATTAACCTAGTGAATGATACCAAGCTTTTCCAGGATGATTGACATCAGTCAGAGTGTTGTTTATTGGGACTCCATGTGTTAACAAAGTCATCTTTGTAAGTAAACAAGTGGAAAGGCTTAGTCTTTGATGTATTTGCTGAAACACTTCTTTGCAGGCTGTTACTAGGGTCGGGATATGGGTCCTTTGCAAGTGCGTGAGGTGTCTGCTTTTGGAGCTTGTTTGACTCCTGTTGAAAGCTTGGGCTTTCTTCTGTTCTTTCAGCCATCAAACTGGTAAAAAAGCAAACAACCACCTTCCCACCACAAGCAAAAAAATTCTTAGTGCTTACCAGCTTGTAGAAATCTTGTTAAATTTCCTTATCTCTGAAATTTGATCCGTGTGGTGAAGGGCTGTGCCACATCTACTGTACTCGTTCTTTGGTCCTTCAGGTTATAGCATCCCTTGCTTCATCACTTTGTTGCAATGTATTATTTTCTCCTCCTCCTCAAGGCTCTATGTAATAATTTATTTTATCATCTGTTTAAAAAATCTAAGGCAAAAAAGTTGAACAATTCTAGTAATGCAAAGGGACTGCGTCATAACTTTATTATCCTGTATCCAGCATGTAAGGTCCTATCTGAAGCCTAAAATACATTAATATATTACAGTCCAAATTAAATCCTTCTATTTGGCAGTTTGAAACAAAGTAAATCTTAAATAAACCTGACTTATGGGGGAAAAACCTCTGTATTATGCTGCATTTTTATTTGGGTAAATGTGTTAATTTGCTCAAAAATATTAAACTTTAGGAAGAAGTACAATAGAATAGTGTTAATTTAGAATTTCCTGATTCCTCTGTGACTTTCCTGAATGCATGATGACTTATTATTCTTCCTGTAGCATTGTGATACTGATGGTATTATCCATGTGATGGCTTTATGATACTTGATGGTATCATGTGTATCTGTACTTAATACTGCTGTTATATTACTTTTTTGTGGTTAAACTGCAATTGTCCTTTTATTGTTTCTGGTCACGTTGTACTATGCTGCTTTTAGTACTTCCTCTCAGAGCCCCACAGAAAAAATCCTGCTGGCCACTAGACTTGATTTCAGCCCTTACTAAACAGGCAACTCAGTCTGTTATTTCCCTGCACTGAGTGTAAGTAGCGTGTAGAGGGCTACTCTTGGCTGTATGCCTCAATGCAAAACTGAACTGAATATTCCTTTAGAATTAGGGAAAACAGGGAACAAAAGGTGCTTGTGAGTACCATTGGAAAATAAATGTTAACACAGCTGTCAGTTAGAAATTCACCCCTCTGGCAACCGAGGGATAACAGCGTGCGTTTTCACGCTTTCCATGGCAGCCAGGGAGATAGCTCTAAGTGAGTGCCTGCAGAAGAGCAAGGGCAGCAACATTTATGTTACCTATGAGACATTTGAGCGGCCATCCTTCCCTGGATGACAGACTTGTGCTGACAGTCAACAAAGCTGATAAGGTTTTTATAGTAACTTAGAAGATCAGTTGATTCTACTTGAAAGAAAATTTCTGTCCTGGGCTAAGTGAAATATCCTAGTTCACGTCTCTCTTTTTGTGGAGTCCACCTGTCTGTCAAGTTGTGCATGGTAGAAGCTGAGAAGAGCGACTGTTATAATGCCACGTTGTTTGCAGATGATAGAAAGGTGATTTGTTTGGTGTGGTGATTTACCTTCCTGTGTCTGGAAGGAGCAGGATGTTTTGGGGTCTCTCAGCAACATTAAGATTACAGGATATACAGCGATAAATGATGTCTTGTTAAGCTGGACAAGGTCTCTGCTTCATCTCTCCTCTCTTTTTTTTTTTCTTCTGTCCAGATAAGGTAGAAGTGTTATCATTTGCCTTTTCTTGATTTGAAGAGGCAGTTGCTTTTAAATCTGAATTGGTTGAGCTTTGAATCTTCATGTCCCTTAAAGGAGGCCTGCTTATTGCACAGCTGGTCCTTTCTGTGTCCAGGTGAAGTTTGTAATCAACTGAAATGATGACATTCCTAAGAAAGAAGTTGATAAATATAAGTAGTTGCACTGCTTGGTCCAATGTTGTGTACTAATTAGTGCAACTGCTGTGATGAGTTGTGGGTTCTTGCAGAGTAACTCCTAATACAGCCTCTAGGAAGCCGTACAAATAAGCTGGAATTTTCTGTAGAATAATATTTTTCAGGTAAAATTAACTTTGTACAGAACCTGTAAGTTAGTGTTACAGGAAACATCTGACCTTGGAACTTCTCTATATTCTTTGCTGCACTGAACAGCTTTAATCTTTATCTTCTAATACTTTAAAGCTATTGCAATAGCTCTCATATAGGGGCAGAAATCTCCAAATAGTATAATTCTGGAAGATTTTATCGAGTTATCTAATGGGCTGTTTAATTCTTACTGCATTGTTCGTACCCACTGTTTCTGAGTTAGGTTACATATGCCTCCATAAGGTTCAGAACATAAGCATTAACACAGTCTGATTTGTTGCCACAGTGAAAGAGAGGTCAGCATCTGTATATGACTAATGCAGGATATAAAATGGAGACTCCACCTTGGATATTTTTATCATTTGTTTTCCTTTCCCTTGACATTTGTTCCACTGAGCCTTGCACGTGGGGAAGAGTGATAGGGAAGAGTCCATGCCCCTCATTTCCTTTCATGTTCACAGAGATGGTGGTCGATGTGGGTAGCTATTTGATTGTCCGGAGGAAGTAAATCCGCATTCCTGTTCGTGATAGTTAATTTTTACATGCAGGGTACTTACATTATAGAATCTTCTTCATTCAGTCACCTAAGGCCGTATTATTACTTTTGGCATCAGTTGGTATGCGGCACGTTTGTAGAAGGGTTTAGGGCTCGGTGTAGGATCTTGGTGGAAGAGCCAACAATAAAACTGTGGGTTTTTCTCTTTAAACCCAAAGCATCCTGCTCTGAACAAATTCAAGTTTAGCTCTTTCTAACCACTGTAAAACAGTTACAGCATCTTTGTATCTAAGTATTTGCATAAAACAGAATTCTTTAGCTTATGAAGATCTATTTTGTTTTCATCTTTACAAACAGTAGGAAACACTATGTTTAACATCTAATTTGTTAATGCATTTAATAATATAATCTTCATGTACAGCACAGTAGGAAATGTTCAGTAAAGATGAAATATTCTGTGTCTCTTAATGGAAACCACAGTCTGTTTTGATAATGAGAGGATATTTGAGTGTCAGGAAACTACAGATGAATCTGCTTGATAACTAATTTCATTACTAGGGTCAGTATGGTGTGAAGGACAGTCTCTCTCATCGATACACTCAGAATTTATATAGAAAATTACGTGATTTGGTTGTAAGGAAGCTTTATCCTGAAGATTTTTTTTTTTACATCTAAAGAAAATACAGAAAGTTTCGTTTCACTTAGTGTATAAACATGAATAAATCTTCAAAAACAATGTATGGAATATATATTTTACAAGAAAAGATGTAAGAAAATACTTCATATTCTAACTTTTACATATTGTAAATAGTTGCTAAATAATTAATATTGATGGAGTTCACAGCTTTCTTCTGGAGGAATACACTTTCTAAATTTCTGGAAGAAACGGTTAACTAGGGCAGATATTTAAAATCTCCATTGGCAACATTTTATATTTTTTAATGTTAGTACTTTTTAATCTCATAGCAGCATTAAATGGTCAGAGAGGTAGTGGTGGCCAGCAGGTTGAAGTGCAGGGGGCAACTTTCCTCAGGGGAGGGGCAGCAGGGGGAGCAATATTTGTTTTCCGTGCATTTTATCAAAACAGTAAATTTTTTTACCCAATTCTTTACACACTAGTTATTTATCAGACAAGCATATGGAATTCCTTACTAATACAAGAAAAAAATCTATTCATGTCTGTGTTGTCTGAAGACTGGTGGTTCTCCTGTTGGACTGATGTATGATGTAGCTTCCTGTAAAAAAAAATCAAAGGAGCAGGCACTGAGCAAAGTATCTCAGATACTTTGGTTTTTAAATGGTGAGGGGATTAGGTTACTGTCCAAAAAAGATCCTAGAAAGGAAACTTTGTAAACAGAAAAAAAAGTTTTAGGCGGAAGTGCATAAAACTTTGCTCCAGTGAAGTTACAGTGGAGTAATTCTGATTTTCCTTTTTTCTTTTTTTTTCTTGAATTTTAGATTTATCCATGGCAGTGCAAAAATTCTCACAGTCTTTACAAGATTTCCAGTTTGAGTGTATTGGAGATGCTGAAACTGATGATGAAATTAATATTGGTAAGTACATTCTGTGCTCTGGTTGAAGTAACATTTTATATTGTTGCTTATATACTTAATATGATATCACAATTATAATGGGGCAGTTAACAGTTTTTCTTTAACGGAACATATAACAAAATATCAAAATTTTAGTAAGAAATCATGCAAAACTTGTCAGAAATGCATGAGATGTCATGAAGACAGTTTTCTGACATCACTGTAGTGCTAAGTATTCAGCTAAGTATTCAGCAGTACTTCTGTGAATCAACTGTGAGTCAACTGTGAATCTTCTGAATTCTGCTGCTATATTTGCAGCCAGTTTTCATTGGGATACTAAAAGATATACAATTTCCTATGAAATAATGTAGGTCTGCAAAAAACACTTAAGTGCCTTGCAAGGCACAGGAAATATTTAAGGGTCTAAAAACAGGAATATGTTCTTTACAACTTGTGCATTCCTAAGTATATAGTTGTCTGAGGTTTTGCCAGTAAAATTTACTAGCTGCTTAATGTTCCGTCTCTGTGCACGCCCAGAACTTCTGCATTCGCAGAACTGAGCAGCTCAGCTTGCCTTGCATGTAAGCCTCTTTAATATCTCGAAAATGTTCTTCCCTCAGCAGCCTTAATCCTGGAAACATTTCCAGCGTTTAGAACTTCTGCCATTCTTTATTTTTATCTTTTGCTGCAGTTGCAGTGATGCTTTCAGGCAGTAGCGCAGCAGCTGGAGTGCTCCAGCTCCTCTCAGTGAGAAGCCTGGAAGATAATCAATTTTCAGAATGGCCCGGCTTGGTGTCATGAGTCTTATGTACTGCATAGCCTCCGTGTCTCTCCCAAAACTTCGGAGGAAGGAAGGTGGTTTAGAAAGAGTATAAAAATAAATAATTTGGCAGTACAAGAGGGAATGTAGGGCTTGATAGGTTTCTGGGTTTTTTTTAAATAAATCTGTAATGCAGAGAGGAAACTCGACTTTGGGCTTTCCCAAGCATCTCTCTTATAACCTGTTTTCAGGTCTCCTCTCCCTTTAGTACTTTTCCTGTCTGAGTTACCTAATCATTGGGCAAAAGGTCTGACCTGTGTGCTTTCACTGGGAAGGTTTTCCTCATCCTACAACACTGTGACAGTTAGGAGACTGTCATCAAAGATGGTTGGCATTTGGTCACTGTCTTCCGCTAACCTTTGCAGGGGAGGAGGTTTAATTTTACTGACATACAGGAGTGCAGGAGTGAAAACAGAGAGCTGTTTCTACTCAGGTGTAATAAAACCGCACACAATCTTCAGGTTTATCAAGCTTGGGAATAGACAATGAATCGTGTGTAAGCACTCTTTGGCAATCTACATATTATGTCTTGGCTGCTAAAGTTAGCTTGTACATATTTTATACATTTAAACTAAATCTACAGTATCTTAGTTATGTGTCTTATAATTTTTTAAAGACATAAGGTTTTGCATTTAAAATGAGGTGAGTGAGGACAAAGCCAACTTTCGTTTTCCTTTTAACCTAAATGTAGCAACTGAAAGACGTTTTATTGTTTGGACATGAAACAGGCATTTAAAACTATTTAGGAAAGAAACAGGGTTTGTGAAGCTTGACAGATGATTTATTTCACTTGGAGCTTCAAAGAAGGGATTTCTAGCTTCTAAAGCACCCATTGCCTGATGGATTGTCATGTACATCAAAGAAGCTTGTAAGAGTAAAAGGTAAACTGACAGGAATCAAATTCAGGTCTAACACAACTTAAATGATACTGTGTGCTTTTATATAGAGTAAAGCTCAATTTTTGATCTCCCTTGAGCAGTGACCTAGAATTTGTCCATATCTTTAACATGCCCCAACAAGCTAGATCTTTGCTTATCATCAAAGACAGCTTTGTATAGATGAATCCTGCTCTCTGTGCCTCGTTCTGCCTTCACCTCCTTTTTTTAGAATATCTATGACTCCGCAGGCCACTGGGAAGTTTTACTTCAGCCTGCATCATAAGTTGATAAGTTTCGTACAAAACCACCATATAAATAGGGACTTAATGCAGGGACTACATTCTGCAAATTTTAAAATACATTTCTGTTTCAAGCTTAGCATTGGAAACGTGCCCTAATCCACCTTAGTGTTGGTAATTCACCCTTTGAATAAGGCTTTTTCTGTCAGGATGTGATTATTTCTGTTAAAGTTTCAACTTTTTAAAAAATAAATATTTTTTTCCTTCTTTTTCCTTACCTGTAATAATTATTTTTGTTGGGTTGATAGCTCCATGAATTTTTTAGAGGCAATGCTAGAGTTGAAGGGCTCTGTTCAGTAACTGTGACACATATTTTTGCTTTTTTTGCCAACTTGAGCTCTAATAACAGCAGTTTTATTTGCATTTCCTCTAACCTCTGCCCTTTTAGATGGTCTTTATACAACTCATCTATTTCAGTAAGCAGATTACACAAAATACATGAGAAGTAGTTTCACTCAAGCACCATGACACACTCAATATACACAGAATTATGATCATGCTCTTAATATTTATTTTATTCCATTTATTACTGAATCCAGTGATTTATTTGGACATTTTGTTTTCTTTTAATTCACATCTTTGATTTCTAATTTTTTATGATTTCTTACTTTGTATTGACAAATATTTAATTCTTCCATAGAAGTGGTGTTCTTTTTCTGTCAAAAAAAGTATGTGTGTGTCTGTGGCTGTATAAGGCATTTCATATAAGCTCTCCACCTTGCTGCAAGTTACCCAGATTTATCTGCATTGCCACTTTCAGACATACCGTGCATGGGTTGTAAGCTATTCCCCTGACTTTCTTGAATAAGCGGATCAGTTTGTTCCGCAAATAATCTACAACTTGATGTTTTTAAAACTGTGAACATCAAAGGATTCGTGCTATAAAAAGGTTTTTCAGATATTCAGAGTTTTCCCAGCATATTGGGTTTGAGAAACAGTGGTCCCCAGCTTTACTAGCTTTTCTCATTAAAAAACAAACAGCTAGCAATAACTGCCAGTGTTGTCTCTTCCTCTGTTTTGAAATGCATGTGGCAGCATGTGATCTGCAGCAGTGCAAGGGCCATGATATTCGATAGCAACACACCAATTGGTAGTAAAACATGGATATTGGCTCCAGTTGCATGTGATTCAGCCAAGCTGTTGATTTTTTTGTGGAACTGAAAAGGAGAAAGTGGCACCTTTAGAGCAAAAATAACACTGTGAACAACAGTGAGTCATTAATGCTGAAAGGGTGTAGTAACAAAGATGTGATGTAACTTACCCTTATTCTGCGGAGAGGGTTTTGCTTCCACCATTGTACTAACAACGATGCTTTCCTCAGTCTGAAATAGCCAAGCCTTGACAACACTTTGCCATTCGCTCTTTTAGAGGTATCACCCTGTGCACAATTACTCTGTCCCCTTTACAATTGGTATTTTGCACAAAGATTAATTACTTTAAGTTGACAGTGAATGAGTCGTTTGTCATGCCCAGTGAGAGTTTTGTGCAAAATAGATGAATGATTGTTGAACGTTTCAAACTTTAACTTAGAAGGTTACACAGATGGGGTAGGTACAAAAATTCTGTTTTTAATGAACAGGTGTTTCTCTCCCTCAATACACGCTGTGCAGGCATAAATTTTGCAAGGAGAAGGTTTGCCCAGCTCCTGCTTTCCTAGTGTTATCCAGCTTGTGTCACCTGATTCCTTCCCCAGGGATGTCACTGGTTTTTATCCTCTTTTTTTCTGTTTGTGTTATCTGAGTTGTGACTGACACAGATTAAAAAAATAAACTTTACTATTTAACTCAATGGAATTCTGTCTTGTTTCTGTAACAAATTCTTGTCTATTTTATATTATGGCTAATTATAAATCAGTAAGATTTCATACCAGCAGTGTAAGACCATGCTCTTCCAAACTGAAAGAACCCGAGACAAATAAATACATTATGATATTCTGGCATTTTAATTTAGTGTCTGTTTTTTATTACTGTGTGCTATTTAGGAAAAAGCACTGAAAGGCATGTGGATTTCACTCTGTCACTGCTCATGTTGATTTTTTTTTTTCCCCCGCTGAAGAGAATTATATAATGACAGATGCTTCAGGTGGCGTCAGATGCACGATTTAGACTATAATATGGTTATGATAACCTATAAAATCATTATTAATTGAGCCACAAGGAATAGGTCAGAAATTCTAAAATGTGATATCTTTCCTTATGGGAACTGAGTTCTCCTCTTCTGCTAGCAGTTGTGGCTCTTATGATCTTTGCTGACTCATACCTCAAGTTGTTCATGGGACTGTTAAAATTGCTAGCAACTAACCATCTACAGGAATGTTAATTCATACCAGGCAGTTTAGGTGCATAACATCACAGAGTTTGAAGTTGGACTTTGAAAAATCAACTAAGATATACCGGAGGGCAGGGATGAACCCACCCCCAATTCTCCCCTTTAACAGTTGTTGTTTGTTAGACTCCACTGCTGTGTTCTTAAGGCTCTCTTGTTTGAGCTGAGCAACAAGGATGAAGCTCAGTCTTCTTTTTTTCCTTGTGCTGGGTATCCACATGCTCAGTGCTTTTAAGTTAGCAGTTACTCTGCCCTCTTGGAGAGCATGTCAGAGAACAAGTATCCTGTCATTCAAAGCAGCAAATAGATCTGTCTTGGAGAATTTGTATGTGAAACTACAGAAATCAAAGAAAAAATCAGAAAGCTTCCTTCTTCCCACCTCTTACAACAATGTAAAAGGTTAATTGACATTAAAAGATGCCAAATTCCATTATTTTCTTGGTATAAACTGTGCATGCAATGCTGTATTAAAATGAAGAAAGAAAAAAAAGACAAAGTCATAGGAGCTTTATGCCTGCCTGAAGTGCATGGTGGGAAGTCTTGTCAAATCGATCAGTGGACATTGCAGTCTCTTTTGTAGCCATTTGGCTAATGGGGAACCTCAGAAGGTAGCTGTCAGGCCTGTTACAGTTTCAAGCCACTAGATCTCTATTGCTTGTGCTGTGCAATGGCTTCTTGAATTTGCCTGGCTGTTTCTGAATTATTTATTAAATGCCATTGAGCCGCCTATGGTCTGAATCACTCGGATATCTTACAGGCCATCTCCTTAATGACTCGAGGTTAGCTTTGATGTTCATAAAGTTATTTTAGGGTTAATATCCTCTCTACTTTGCAAGAAATTCCCATTTATAACCAGGTTTCTGAATAGGATTACCAAATACCAAAGAATCCTGAAATAAATTCCAGCAGCTCAGATCTGCTACTGCCTTATCCAAACCATGAAAAGAGGAGGATCTTGCTGCTGTCTTGAGGGTGGAGTTCCAGAGGTGGATTTATTTTAGTGCAGGCATCATCCCAGTAACTTTCTTAATGCTTGAGTTTGTTGACCTTGTGGAACATATTAGAGACAAGCATATTTACCAAAGGTGTTGTTTTTTAGGTGGGTGGGGAAGGATTGGGTCCTGAATTAGCATAGAAAGCTATTTGTGACTGAGAGTGATTTTGCATGGAAAGATTGTACGCTGGTTTTCCATAGTAATTACCTACCTAGATTTGCCAGGGTTTTTTTCCACCAGTTGAAAGAATGAATTTTAAGATTAACTTTTTAGGTGACCTTCAAAGCAACTTTGCATAAGCTACTTGTAAGGTCTGAGTCACCGGACAGAGTTCTTTAGTACTCCTATTGGACTACTGTTATCTACAAAAGTTAAACAGTAACAAATTATGGGAGGAATTTAGCACAATCAGGGCATGAAATGCCTGATGTGTTTGTTTAAAGCTTGTTAAATCTATTTCTACCATTAATTTTTATCCCTGTTGCATATTTACACAAATGCCACCTGTTTCCGGAACACTATTGTTTCTTGAGTCCAAGAAATGGCTTATTTTTATGCTGGTCCAAGGATTCTCTAGAAACTTCAAAACAGCATGTACGCCAGAAAGAGAAGTTTGATAGTCTGCTGGTCCAGCCTAGAACTCCTGTCCTTGCTGTTGAAGGTCAAATGAGGCTGACAAAGCAGGAAAGAAAATAATGTTGCAATGAGCCTTTACCTGTGCAGGAGGAAAAAGTAAAAGAAGATCAACAACACAACCTTGTTTTTAATTCTTCTCCAAGATACATATCAGAGGGTTGTTAGGAGAATTTGCATCCTCGATTCCTGGTTACCTTAAGATGCACATTCAAATGACAAAAAATTGGGGTGGCTGATGCAGTTACTGCCCTTCCTGTCTGTCCTACACTTCTGTGGAAGGAGTAGCTGTCCCTGAAGTAGAGGATCTCCTGAGTCACTGCAGGTTACATCCTGGTGTGCTAAGGGAGTCTAAAATTCATGCTAGTTCATTTTAATTTATTGGACTGCAAAATGTGGGGTCTCAGACTGCCACTTGCCTTTGAGCACATGGTGTTTACAGAAAGAGGTTGAGGCAGGTGATGGACAGCAGTGGCTTTGGTTGTCCTGATGCATTTTACTAAGGAGATTAAATGAGTCAACATTTGACCTGAACAGCTGAGTAGAAAAGTCCATGCCACTCATGGATCAAGATGAAGTATCTCTTTTGTCCCTCATTAATAATTTGATTTTCTGGACTTTTGCAGGTGCATTTTAACTTACTGTCCTTATTCCATGCCTTCAACATACCTCTTCTTACCTCCTTCATCACTTAGCTTTGTTATTTCTAGAGTTTGGCATCCCAGTGAAAGTAGGAATGCCTGTGGGGAGAGTGTCTAAGGACTAGAGAATTGCCTTACAGAGTTAGTTTGAAAATAACTTGTGTGGACTGTTGCTTTGTATAATACACTTTGAATAAACAGGCATGTCGTGATTTAGGCCCAATCAGCAATTCAGCACTACACAGCCACTCACGCACTTCTGCCTCTGGTGGGATGGGGAGGAGAAAATAGGAGGAATGGTCATAGCTTGATACAAGGGCTGGGAGAGATCACTAACCCATTATGGTCATGAGCAAACACACTCAACTTGGGGG
The DNA here is from genome assembly GCA_027574665.1 of Rhynochetos jubatus. Lineage (NCBI taxonomy): Eukaryota > Metazoa > Chordata > Aves > Eurypygiformes > Rhynochetidae > Rhynochetos > Rhynochetos jubatus. Next base: position 120,889,267 of record CM050649.1, on the reverse strand, counting down.
AAAAAATAAAAATCAATTAGATTTGTTAACCATCAGATCAGAGTAGGATAATGAGAGATAAAACCAGACCTTAAAATCATGTTCCCCACCCCTCCCTTCTTCCCAGACTCAACTTTGCTCCCAATTTCTCCACCTCCTCCCCTCCATCGGTCCAGGGGGGCAAGGAATGGAGGTTGTGGTCAGTTCTTCACATGTTATCTCTGCTGCTTCTTCCTCGTCAGGGGAGGATCCTCACACTTTGCCCCTGCTCCAGCATGGGGTCCCCTCCCACGGGAGACAGTCCTCCACAAACTTCTCCAGCGTGGGTCCTTCCCATGGACTTCAGTTTTCTCCTTTAACTACTCCAGTGACGGAATATTATATTTGCAGCTTAACCGCTGGGCAACATACAATGTGTTATTTCCCACATTATCTTATTATTCAGCTGTTAAACAAACTTGAGCATGAAGTAGCAATTGTTTTCTCAGTGATAGATTTTTAATCATAGTCAAATTAATATTGCGATTCTTTCTATTGTGTTTTGGGGGATGGAGTTGCAAAGGAAAGTAGGAGAGGATTGAAAGAATCTCTGACTTAACAAGCATCTGCCTTTGATCTTATATATTTCTAAATATTCCATGTTTTTTAAAGCTGTTTTTCCTCTGGCAGGCTGTGGATATCCGTCAACTCTGGAGAAGTCTGATCTATTTGTCAAAGGTTAATGGTTAATTTAGTTAAGGCAAAGATCAGTTGAAGTAAATGGGCTTCTACAGTATAGAACATTACGGTTAGTCTTAATGGGGGCCAATTCAAGGTGCTAGAATTTCAAAGCAGGTCTCCAGAAGCACTTCAAGATCACTTCATACCTGTTGGACAGAACATAATGTATTGAATATTGTTCTCCCATGCCCTGTTGAGTTGTGGAGCCTCAGCCCCAGGACTACTAAGTGTGTGGCCTCATCAGGTGGAAACAGAGGCTGATTTCTCTTTGGCAGATACGGTGATTTTAAACCCTGTTTTTCAGTGGCACAGAGATGCAGTATTTCTTAATGACCACTTGTCTAAAACTGTTCTCTCTTGTGAGAACAAGGTGAAAATAGGTTTGTCATGGCCAGTCCCAAAAGACTCCAATTCTTCACAGTGTTTTACTAATTTATGTGAGGGTCTTGATACAGTGCTCTGTGAGAGCACGTGACTGCCTGGGAGATCCGTTCATTCCCATGTTCCTAACCAAATGGAAGAAGATGCTTAGATAATTTAAAATGTTTCTGCTGTCACTTCAGGATGCCATGTTTTGGGAGGCATGCTATACACTAATCGAGTTTAGAGTTGGCTTTTTCTACCACAGCTTTGCTGGTGTCATGTTGAAGAATTCATGCTGCAGAAGATAGATAAATTGCCACATTGAGTTACATGTTTTCAAAACATTTGCTGCTTTTATAGTCAGTGTAGAACCCTAACACAGAGTAGATACATTGCAGCTGTTTATTAATAAAGTGTTAAAAGTGTGGTGGTGGTAGTTGAACGGTTTGGTGTGGGTTGGTTTTGGTTTTACTAGCATACTGTGGGATAGGCATTATAAGCTTTAAAAATCTTTGAGGACTCTAGGAAACGTTTTGCCCTTGTTTGATCTATCTGGAATTTTCTGCTTGTGTTTCCTTTGAGAGGTTCCGCATGAGCAGGGCATGGCAATTTACTGATATTAAGTAATTGGATATATTTAAGTTGTGTAACATTGTACATCTTAAGTTTATCTCTTCCAGTACTGTGTTTGACAAGTGCTGACAGTGGATCTGGAAATGCTAGATAACCTGACTTTCCTGCGAATCATCTGTTCGTATATAAACGTGTAGCTTTTTTTGTAGACTTGTTGAAAAGGAGTGGAGTGGACAGTGTAAAAGTCTTGGCTCAGAGCATTGTTTTAACTTTTGCACAAGGCTTATATTTGTGTGTTTAAATATTTGGGACACAATAGCTACTTTTTATAGCAAAGAATTCTTGAGTATGATACTGTTTGTAACTGGATTTGGATAGCTATGCTGACAAAGGTTTGTTTCAGTAAAATTCTGTAATGGCAAAAGGATTTTGACTTCTACTAGCAGCCCTACGTTTTATGCTTTACATATGTTTAGGAAAATAAAAAAACTTCATAAAATACCTTGCTATATATGCTCATTAAGTTTTGCAAGATGAAAATACATGTGAGTTAAAATTCAGTTGCCTAATATGGTAGGTACATATTATACTGTCCTTGCAAACATCTAGCAAAGCTTTGCGCATTGACTAAGCTCAGATCTTGATTTGTTGCCTTATACGGTTCACGTACTAGCCTGCATTTCGAGGCACACGTGTATTGTGCTCAGACGGAGCTTCCATTGTTGCTGCGGAACTTGCTGGCCTCTTCTGCTGGTTTGTCTTGCCCTTATAGCGTGACAAAACCCAGAAGACTGGTCAGGGGAAATGCTTGTGACTGGTAAATGGCCAGCAATGGAAGGGCTTTTAAACATCTGCTCATGGGGAACACTCCCTAAAAGACATACAGGAATTGAATGCCATAAACCAGGGGAGGTCAAGTGGAGGGACTGGTACTGAATCAGAGTTTCATTTCTGGTTTTGTCTTCCTGGGGAATTTGGAGCACTTAATACCTTAGCCATCTCTCTGTCCTAATACCGCAAAGAGCCAATATGCTCCGTATTATGATGTACAGGATGAAATACCACCGCATTTACTGTGAGTTTACAGTGCTTTAACTCAAATGAAGTAGAGAAAAGCCTTGGATTTTGTTTGTTTACTTTTAGTTACACGGATGTCAGTAGCTGTGCTCTGCTTGCCAGTGCATGGTGGAAGCTGTGATATTTGGAGAACAATATGTAGTCCCTGAATCATAAATTCGGGCATAAAAGTCTTAGTTTTGTAATTTTTCTTGCTTCCTTGTTTGTGTAGTTTCTTTGCAGAAGTTTCTAACCAGGCATTTTTCACCTCTGTGTCTTTGTCTCTTATCGTACTTTTCCTTCCTGCTGTATGATGGATTTGTTTGGCAAATTTGGTCTTTGTAAGTTAGCACACTTATTTTCAAGAATTGAAAAAAATAGTCAAACCACCGTTTCTTCTTACAGTTCAAGGTAAGAATTGCCACAGGAAATAAATTTACTACTGTAAACTGTGCTCCCTGGGAGGATCCAAGTCTTGCACAATGGTTACTATTTATTTTTCTTATGGCTTATCTGTGTTAGGATAAACCATCCTTGACATTACGTGGATTTGATTTTTTGTTGTTGTAATTCTTAGTTAATCAGATGTGAATGTTCAGAGTCTGGGTTAGGTAGTACCACGATCTTTCAGATTTTGAAGGAATTTCTAATTCATAAAAAAATCACTGGATTAAGCCTTTGCAGAGTTTACTTACCTGATTAGTTATGGGGTAGATAGTATAGAATGTTCATTTATTGAGTCTGAAATTACTTCACTTTGTCTGCTCTAAGTATGTCTTGATTCTGTCACAAGAGCAGTGCAGACCAGACAGACTTGCCTCTACCTTTGTGTACCTTCCCATGATGGAATTCTTCACGGAAGTTTGTGGTTACTGGGGCTGTGAATTTAAACCACTGTCTGCTGGCAGAATTTGCTGTCAATTAGAGAATGTCTGTCGGGGTATTTCCGTATAATTTTAAAGCCTGTACACTTGAGTCTTTGCTTCAGCCTGTGTCTTTTACTATCAGAAGTGTATTTCGTTGTGTTTTTTCCCCCTGTTCTTATGGAGGTTGCAGTAAATGTAAACACAGACTAAAGGAATGCATGAGGTCCTTATTACAGATCTATAAAATCTGATGTCTAGATTAGGGAAGTAAGAGAAACCAAATGGAGGATAAGGTAGCTCATCCAATATTAATTTTTAAAATTCAAACATGAATGAAACCCTATGAAGACATGAACCATTACCTTCCTACTCTAACTTCTTTTTCCAAAATGTAATCTTCTAACATAATGTATCTTTTGACATCAATAATCAGCTCAAAGTTAAAGTGCATCTGACATGCTGTTGACTCACAAAATGGAACTCACATAAATACCTAAGCAATATTGCCTTAAATCTAAAAAAGAGAAAGCAGTTGCTCTGTTTCCTCTAATATTGTGGGAATGAACCTGAGAAGAGAATGACATTGGTAAGAAAAACAACGGTTTCAAATCCTGCACTCCTCTCACTTTCTTTTGTCTTCTTTTCTGTTTTCCCAATGAATTTTACTTATGGTACTGATTTCAGTCTTCCAAACTGAAGCTTCTCCAAAAGCTTTTCCATTTGGAAAGTGAGGGAGGCAGACCTAGGGTAGAAGTGGCAGAGGAATTAGCAGCAGTCAACAAAAAATGAAAAACTTAACAATAATAGGGAAGATTTAGCAAACATGGATGTGTCCAAATACAGTTTTTCTGAAAATCGGTTTAAAAAAGCCCAACTTGTTTTCTGTAGGAATATATTGCCGTTGTCTTACACTACTGTTTTTTAAATGGCATTGAAATGCTACTCAAGCCCAGTCAGCATTGGTTATGAAATGTTTATAAATCACATTCATTGTTCTTTATTACAGTTTGCAGACTAATGCAGCTTCTTCCCCTTGGATGAAAATGTAATTCCATTTAAAGCTGTAGATAATTGTACACTTTTAATATACTATAGTCTTTTTTCGGTAGAAAAGAATTGGTCCACGTTATGACAGTGGTAAAGGAACTCTATGTTGCATAAGATAATGCACATTGGGACTGAGTGCACCCCCAGCAGGTTTGCCAACAACACCAAGCTGTGTGGTGCGATCAACACACTGGAGGGAAGGGATGCCATGCAGAGGGACCCGGAAAGGCTGGAGAGGTGGGCCTCTGCCAGCCTCATGGAATTCAATAAGGTCAAGTGCAAGATCCTGCACCTGGGTCAGGGCAATCCCAAGCACAAGGACAGACTGGGCAGAGAATGGATGGAGGGCAGCCCTGAGGAGAAGGACTTGGGGGTACTGGTAGATGAAAAGCTGGACGTGAGCCGGCAGTGTGCGCTGGCAGCCCAAAAAGTCAACCGTAACCTGGGCTGTATCCAGAGAAGCGTGGCCAGCAGGTTGAGGGAGGGGATTCTCCCCCTCTACTCTGCTCTTGTGAGACCCCACCTGGAGTACTGAGTCTAGCTCCGGGGCCCTCAGCATGAGGAGGAGCAAGTCCACAGGAGGCCATGAAGATGCTCAGAGGGCTGGAGCACCTCTACTGTGGGGACAGGCTGAAAGAATTGGGCTTGTTCAGCCTGGAGAAGAGAAGGCTTTGAGGAGACCTTATAGCACCTTCCAGTACCTGAAGGGGGCCTAGATGAAAGCTGGAGGTGGACCTTTAGAAAGGGCCTGTAGTGACAGGACAAGAGGTAACAGTTTAAATTGAAAGAGAGTAGATTTAGATTGGATATCAGGAAGAAATTCTTCCCAGAGAGGGTGGTGAGGCACTGGAACAGGTTGCCCAGAGAAGCTGTGGGTCCCCCATCCCTGGAAGTGTTCAAGGCCAGGCTGGATGAGGCTTGGAGCAACCTGGTCTAGTGGAGGGTGTCCCTGGCTATGGCAGAGGGGTTGGGACTAGATGGTCTTTAAGATCCCTTCCAAGCCAAGCCATTCTATGATAAGGCTATATTTAGATTCATAGCTAACATTGAAAAGGTAGAGAGAATGGCACGCTTTGGGAGCCTTGTTTCAAGACACTCCTCCTTTGGATTTACATTTTGGCATGTTGAAAACTCACTACAGTGGTGACATTTTGAGACATCCAGTTTAGTGACCTTCAGATATACACTACAGATCCTGTGTGGCTTTTGTGGCATCCACAATTCTTGTGTAGAAGGTACTGACAAAGCAGATAATTGTCTCTATTCCAGGTAGTAGTTGTGGCCTGTCTGTTAATCTGAAGTTAGTGGCTTTTCTGCCTCATCAGGAAACCATCTGTTGCTCCTCTTGTCCTACTTTTTTTTTTTTTTTTCCCCTGTACGTTTTCAATATGGGTAAAAGCCACAGCAAGAAGGATGGAAATTTTATTTGATGTTGTGGTTTTTTGAAAAACTGCTTGAAATAGCATTTGTGGCTGCAACTAATGCTAGTCATTAAAAGCTTTGGAAATACATCTGTGAATTAGTAGCTATTTAATAATATATTTACTTTCATTTTAGAATTGGAAGAGAAAGTCTCTTCTCCCAGCTGTCCCAGCACTCGTGGATTTATTTATCCTCACTTACTCCACTTTGTTACTGAAGTCTAGTAAACAAGTGTTAATCCTTAGGAAATTCCTTTATGGGTCTTAGGTCCATTTTGAATTCTGATTTGGTAATGTAATTTACTGGGAAAAAAAATCCCTTGGAGTCTTTAGCTGAAGTTTGTGCTCAAGCATGAACTCAGTGCCTGCTATAGCACGTCTGTGCTAGATATAACCAGTTCTGGAGAGAGGATGTACTTGACTGACCTTTCTGCCAAAGTGTGTCGGGAGCAATGTACAGCACAGTTGTGGCATTTTCCCGGTCAGGTCAGGAAGATATAAAGAAATATCTGACAGGCTCACATGCTTTTGCCTTTTATACAGCAAGACGTCGTAAGAGCAAATGACATATTTCTGTATGTACATTTTTTCCATGCTGGCATTCATGTAGCTGAAGATAGTGGTGATATCTGCTTAGAGTACTGTAAAATGTTGTTTAATGTGCTTTAAAGTGTTCAAAAGTCACCTATGCATTGTTTAAGACTGTAGGTGTATGTAGAAGCTAGACCAACAGTCCATTTCACAGAAAATAATATTTATTTTTATTCTGTCTTCCCTAGCAACTCTTCATTCAAGCTCAGCTTGAACATTATCTTCCAAACTTGGCTTTATGGTTTGGAATTCACTATTGGTCATATAAAACTACTTCTGGGCTACATACATGTTTCTTTCCTTGTCTCATTAAGTACAGATGTCATCATATCTATTGTATGTAACATTTAGCAATGCGTTGCCAACACTGCACTCTTTACTATTAAGCTAACTATTGACAGAGTAGGTTCAGTAATGTCTAGAGCATGTTTTGTTAAGGTGATACATTCTCTGCACAAGTAGATAACAAAAATTTCATAACGTTTGTTAAGTACGTTTGTTTTTTTTTCTTGTGAACCGCAGAGTTGGGATTTTAATGCAGTAAAGCAGGATTCTAGATAATGAGTGAGGCGTGTTTTTAATAACACATTCTATATATTCACATGAATACATTTTTATTTTCTTTAATTTCTCCCTTATTCACTACACTAAGCTTTAGTTCTTTTATGATTATGTGAGTGTAGCTGTTTTTGCAGCTGTATCATATGTTTGAAGTGATAGGGATAAAAAACGAAATGAAATGCATCTTTTGGGGGGAAAAAAGGATATTGTCGGTCTACACCATTAAGGTTTAAGCTGTTGGTAGGTAGTTTTCTTCCTTATGAAACAAATCAATTAAAAGACTTTTCATTTAAAAATAAAGAGGGTTTCTTTTTTGTTCTTTTTTTTTTTTTTTTAAATAAAGTAGTGGGAGCCATTTGTCCTGAGCAAGGGAAACTTTGCAGCAAATTATTGCTCAGTTGGGAGCTCCAGGGAAAACAGCTGATGACTTGTTTTAGTTGTGATGAATGAGAGCACAAGTGTACAGCCAGGTACATATGCGAATGTTTTTACTTGCTGGGTGTTGCTTTTCACAGGTATCATTTCCATTGTGATGCCAGGTGTGTCTTTGAGCAACCTTTGAATATCCCTTAAATAAAAAGCAGACTGTAAAACTTTTTGGATTTTTTAAAGTAGTATCTCCTAAAGACTTAACGTATTAAGGCAGCGCTTTGTTTAAAATGGCCCACCAATAATGGTTATGCTTTTTGAAAATAATTAAAAATACCCTCATATTTAAGTTAGGTTACATATTGTACTTTGTGTTATTGTTATATTTTCAGAATTTATTTCTTAGCAGCACATTCCCATGACATTTTGTCTTGTAAAATACTTAACCATTCTTCACCCCACTCCCTTTTATATTTACAAAGTTTGCTTTAATTCTTCTGTGTCCATTCTGATTAAAAATTTTGGGGGAGTATAAAACTGTTGCAATGTTGGTAAGAAAAGGTCGTGAGGCCTGGATGTAACTCCCAGGCTTCCTGCAGACAGCAGTGGGCCGCAGCTGACACAAACGGTTCTGCTTTTTACATCTTGTATGTTTCTAACTACACAAAAGCACCTCAGACTATTATCGTGGCAATATTTGTTTCTTTCCCATTGAGAGCTGGGAATCCAGGATTAGGTGCGTGTGCCCTGTGCCTTCGGTTCATGCTGAAATCCTGAGAGAGGCCCGGGCTGCGAAGGGGAGGAGGGCCCTGCCCAGGTCTGCGGGGTGTCCGCGGTCCTGCGGGTGAGCCGGCCCAGGGAGGCCTGATGCGGCACGGGGAGCTTGGTGCTGTGTGTCCCTCTGCCTGCCCCGCTTCATCTGCCTTGTCTGCAGCCAGAGCGGGGCTGTGGGAAAGATGGGAGGAAGAAGGGAAAAGCGCACGCTGGGGAAGGAGGAGCGAGGGCTGTGTTGCCTTCCCTTCACCACTTCCCACTGCAGCTTCCGGCAGAGATGAAGTTCTCTGGGGACAGACCCTGGCTTTTAATGAGGTCAGACTGAGAGGGGGATGTGTGGGAAGAAGGGTGCAGGAACACGAAAGACTCAAGCACATTATGGGCAGCCATTGCAAGGGAAGAAGAAGCAGTGGGGTCACCAGAGATGGCCGTGTTGCTGAGCTCTGTCTGCGTACTTGGCATGCATCCCTCGTGAAAGCCTGAATTACATGATCCACTTGTTCTCCCCATGCACCTCCTGAGCTGGGAAAGGATACTCCATAGCTTCGTGGGTGTGGAGTGGCACAAAAATGATGGATGTGGGTGTTGGGCACCAAACCACGGAGGCATAGGCAGTATTGATGTGAAGGTGTCCCTGTAACAAAGGTGTCGCTACAGTCAGGGGAATGATTTGTCTTAGTGCTGCTGGAGACCATAGGTTCTGTGCTGTGGGTGAAATGTTGGCCTTTATAATGTCCCCGAAGGTGGGGCAACAGGGAAAAGAAGATGGAGACAGCTTCTCAGTCTTTAGCCGAGGCACTGTATAGAGGACATATTAGTACCCATATATTAGTGTGCTTCCTGATGTTCTTCCTTCATTTTACTCCTAAAATCCTGAATATTACCTGACCAGAGGTAATATTTTGCTTCATAACTGTATGGCTTTTACCTGCCTGCCTCCAACCATTTCTATTTGATTTAGGTAAAATCCTGCACAAAGTTTGGGTCTGGAAACTGGCAGTATTTGTGCTTGGCTGTTGAAAGGTGTAAAGTGTTAACTTTCTCTTTGCTAATGATTAAGAAAAATAATGTCATGAGACTTTGTTGTATTAAGGATGTTTTTAATGATATGATCAGAACCTTAAGAGTACCAGAAGGCTTCATGTGGGTAGGAAAAATTTAAATTTCAGTGAGTTCTGGATCTGCTCACAAAGATACAGTGCTTGGTATGATCATTTCTCTTTGAAATAGTTCTGTCATTGTGAGTGACTCCACAGTAAAAAGAGGAAAAAAAGGACAGGGAATGCAGTTTTAACATGTGACTGCAGTAACACATCATCTTGCGGTTAAAAATAACAACTCATTTCACTGAAATAATCTGGAAACAATTGCTGGCTTTACTAGAAAACTGTTTTTCTGAAGTGCATCCTAATTCCCTGAATAGGTAATAAAAGTCAAACAATATGTTTATCTAGTTTATTTGAAGAGATTAATTTTTTATAATGTTAGGTAAAGAATCACTCTGCCACATGCACCAAATATGGACTGGCTCTGTCTTGTTTTCTACAGACAAGGATCATTTCTTGTTAAATTTTCCAGGATATCGGTGTGAAAATAAGAAATAGTTTGGCTATGTGTGTTTGGTTCATTGTTTATTTAGTTTTTAGGTTTTCATAATAGGTATACAGATATTCTTGAATGTAACACCGAACAGGTGACTTAACCAGTCAGTTCATCTGTTTCTTTACCTGGTTTTGACAGTTGGGATATTATGAGCTGACACTAAGAGAGTGAGTTAATGCAGTGGATAGCAAACTTGACATCAAGAACTTAAGACATTACTGATGAAGGCAGAGTGAATAAGTAGCTGAAAGTCTGTAACTGAAAGGCTCATCTGGTAAGCTGGAGCCGAGGAGTTCAGAAGTTTTAGCAGGAGACCTAGAATTTCTTTTATTTAGAAGGTGGCAGAATTTTCTAGTGTTTGTGTTCTCAGAGAAAAAAAATTACAGGCAAAGGCTTGAGACTCAGCTGGATGGACGTTTAACTTACCAGTTGTTTTTGGACTAAACAAAGAGCTTATGAGTAATAATGGGGGAAAATGATTTATCAGCAAAGAATGACTTAGAGGTCAAGATATGCAGGTATAGCATTACAGTTGCAAAAAATGAACTATGTAAGGTCTTGCAGAAGAAATTGGAACAAACAGCGAAGCATTCTTCAGCTGTAAAAGTTAAAAGAGAGCAAGAAGAATGCAAGGGTGACCTCTGCAACATCCAGATGGGATAAAGGATAAAAAAATTATTTGGGTATGGTCCAAAAACTAAGTAGCAGTTCATGAATGCTGACAAGTTAAGGCAAGCTAGATGCTGTCTCCCTTGTAGAAGATACCAGAATATAGCAGAGATTCTAGAAAATGTGCTTATTTCCTTAAATCTTTAAAGGAAGTTGAGAGGGAATGAAGCTGTATTATTGGAGAGTGTCACTTTTTGTAAAAGCACTTAAGAAGATGGTAGAATAGCTGAAAGAACAGGTGTTCTGTTAGCATACCTTCAGCAGTATGTGTGAGTTAACTGTGAAGACTTTTTGAAGCCTGTTCTTTTGAGAAATTCTACAAGTTTTGTTTCCTGGGTTTTTTCCTCTTTAAAATATGATTTAGATTGCTTTATTGTTGTTGTGAGAAGCTGTAGGATTTATGAATCTCCATTCCGAGATCAGAGCTCTAAACCATGAAATTTAGCATCCTGTCATGGACAGCAATTATTTCTAGATGCATCAAGAGAAAGCAAAAAGAGCTACTTAGCTGTCTTCCCATAATTCTCCTCTGGCAATTTTGTCTGTGGAACTGTGATGCTGAATTCTGAACAACCCATATGCCCTTGAGAAAGTAATATAAATGGAAAGATAGATTTTTCTGGAGAGTTTTCCACTACTTGCTTACATGAGAATAAAACCTTAAGAGAATTGAAGTGCTTTCCCATTTCTTGACCTCTTTCATGGGTTAATAGTTCTACTATGTTTCTGTTGACATCCTTTGTAGCCCTTTGACTTATATTTGAGGGCAGTTTTGAGCAACGACACTCACAGTTGTGACAGAATTCAAAGCTTGCTTATAAATCCGTCATCTGTTCTCATCACCTGAGAGCCTTTCCTTGCAAAACATAAAGTCAAAAAGCTGCTAAGCCTAAATGTTTGGTGTAAGTAACGCATTTGTTCTAAAATGTTGACTTTAAAATATTTACCTGAATATTTTTCATAGTTCTTGCAAAAATGTGTTCATCTTTAATAGGAGAAATTTAAGATTTTTTCTTTGCAGTTTCTTTCTGCTCCTCATAAAAAGTAAATTTTGTGGCTGATTGTAGAATGCTTTATTTTGATGAGGGCTGGAGCATCCCTCTTATGAAGAAAGTCTGAGAGAATTGGGCTCGTTCAGCCTGAACAAGAGAACGCTATTGGAAGACCTTATAACAGCCTTCCAGTGCCTGAAGGGGCCAACAAGAAAGCTGAGGGGGGGACTTTTTGCAAGGACCTGTAGTGACAGGACAAGGGGGAATGGGTTTAAATTGAAAGTGGGGAGATTTAGATTGGATATCAGGAAGAAATTCTTCCCAGAGAGAGTGGTGAGGCACTGGAACAGGTTGCCCAGAGAAGCTGTGGATGCCCCATCCCTGGCAGTGTTCAAGGCCAGGCTGGATGAGGCTTGGAGCAACCTGGTGTGGTGCAGGGTGTCCCTGGCTATGTCAGGGGGGTTGGGACTAGATGGTCTTTAAGGTCCCTTCCAACCCAAACCATTTTATGATTTCAGAAAAAAACAGTTCGCTGTATTCCATTTAAAAAATTATTTTTTAATACACGACTCTTAAGACTCAGGGCTTTTTCCTTTGGTTTTTACCGTCTCCTGCTCACTTCATTCTGTGCCTCATTTAGTGACTACTGATTTCAATGAAGTACTATGTAAGGACAATATCTAATCACTACAACTTAAATCCATGTAATGGATTCATCGGGTCTTAAATGTGTTGTTGACCAGGATGTTCTTTTTCTTTGTTGTCTTTTCAGCCCAGTCACTGAAAGAGTTTGCTCGGCTCCTCATTGCTGTTGAAGAGGAGAGGAGACGACTGGTAAGTTTGCTGGCAATAATATGTTTCATTGTGCCTCTTTTTGTATAAAGTAGTACTTTTTTTCTTATTCCCCCTGAAGTGCTGTTTTTGGGGTTTTTTTATTTGTGCAGTAGATGTTAAGTATTTCATAAGAATCACTTGATTCTGCAGAGGCAGTACTGATGTGCTAGTACAGACGGCAGCAATTTTTAATGGAGTGTTCAGCCAAATACTTTTGCATCAATTTAAAAACTGTTTTCTCGCAGTTCCTCCCTTCCCACTCCCTATCCCAAAATAACCTCCGAATGTTGCTGAACCTTTCCTTTCCCCCGTCTTTTTTTACAAGGCACAGTAATGAAGTAAACGGTAAACAAAGATCTTAACAGTGGAAATGTAGATCAGTATTTATATTTAATGAAATACTTTCAGAGAATTGTCCGGTGAATATATACTAGTAATCCAAGAATTTGATAAATATGTGGTAAACAGAGAAACCAAATGCATCACTTCTCTTGCAGAGTACATCAGACTTGTGAGATTTGTCCTTTGTTATGGTATTCTTGTTCCCTTTGTTTTCATACTGCATGATTCTACAGTATGCTTTCATTTATATTTCTATTCAGATGTAGCTTCATCAAAGAAGTTTTAAGTACATCCTTGTACAAGGTTTGTTGGTTTTAAATTCACATAAGCAATGAAACTACTTTTTTTTCCTTACTTGTAAATCAATTGTGAATAAAGAAGTGAGGTAAGGATTAACTGCAGTAGGGGAATTTTTAAATATTGTGAAGGTTTAACTGGCTCATATCTATCCAATGACTATGTCTGCCTTTGTTTTCATTCCTCTTATGAGTACTTAGGTAGGTGAGGAAAAGGATTTTCTGACTCAGATTGGAAGAAAATTATTAATCCAGGAAGAGGAATACAGAAAATTCTCTTACTCCTGGGAGTAAATAACCATAGGATTGGTCTCCTGCTGTTTCTGTTTACATAAATATTTTAAAGTGGCAAAATGGTGAACATTTATAAGGTACAGTTGCATAGTTAATATCACCCTAACCTATGAAAGTGCAAAATTTTGATTCCCTTTTTCAGGGAGTCACTCCCTTTTTCACTTTGAGAAGTTTGTGGCCTCTCTGTGCTTTGTAAGTTGATCTTTCCATGTAATGTTTTACTTTCTATCTTGTAGGAAGGCCATTAGAGTAAAAGGGGGAAAACTCTTCATTTCATTAAGTGAAAAAAAGACCAGTTGGATAGAAAGATACTTTTTGTTCTGTTTCAGCATGACGTGAGTGGGAATGCATGGATTGTATAGCTGAGCTGTTGGATCCCAGTGCAGGGTCAAACACTTGTGTGAGATTTTAGTCTCACAAAAAGTATTTTACAAATGATTCTAAGTTTAGTAGAATGCGATCATCAGATCATTGTAAACAAAGTGGCAAATAGTATTCATGTCTGAAGAAGCTGCTCTTGATGGGAAATTAAGTAAGACCCCACCTGGAGTACTGTGTCCAACTGTGGAGGCCCTCAGCATAAATAAGGGGATATTGACCAGTTGGAACGAGTCCAGAGGAGGCCATGAAGATGCTCCGAGGGCTGGAGCACCTCTGCTATGGGGACAGGCTGAGAGAGTTGGGCTTGTTCAGCCTGGAGAAGAGAAGGCTCTGGGGAGACCTTATAACAGCCTTCCAGTGCTTGAAGGGAGCCTACAAGGAAGCCTGGGGGGAGGCTGTTTATAAGGGCCTGTAGTGACAGGACAAGGGGTAATGGGTTTAAACTGAAAGCGGGGAGATTTGAATTAGGTGTCAGGAAGAAGTTCTTCCCGGAGAGAGTGGTGAGGCACTGGAACAGGTTGCCCAGAGAAGCTGTGGGTGCCCCATCCCTGGCAGTGTTCAAGGCCAGGCTGGATGAGGCTTGGAGCAACCTGGTCTAGTAGAGGGTGTCCCTGCCCATGGCAGGGGGCTTGGAACTAGATGGTCTTTAAGGTCCCTTCCAACCATAACCATTTTATGATTCTATGGAATTATTTGCATCCAGCTTTTGGCTGAGTTTGAAACAGCCCCATTCTGTTTGTTCTTCAAGGTGAATTCTGATGCTGAGATCATCAATGACACACAGTTATCATGGTAGTGATATTTGAGTAAGAAGATTCAGCAAATTTAGAATTCCTCTGGTTTTAAGAAGTTTGTTCTGCCTGTTGGTGGAGTTCATTTAATTGTTATTGTAATTTGACTTCCTAAAATATTTGTTCCTGGTAGAGCCAAAGGCAAAAATGAGAACCTGAGACTTTGAAACAATACATACAGGATAAACCTGTCCCACCTAGATCTCTACATAGTTATGAGCATGCCTATAAGTGCATGAATCAGATTTGCACGTGGAAAGTATATATTCATATGACCAATTTATTTCTCATCAGGTGCCGGTAAAATCCTTCATAAGTAAATTATTTTTCTGTTTTGGTGAGCACAGGTGTGTTGGAGTACTTGCCCACTGAATGTATAAATTTAGTGCCTCCTATCATCAAGGAAATAGTTTGAGAGGCGCTTAGCAAGTCTTTTGACCTCCTTGCATAAAGAACCAAAAGGAACTTGTTTTGTTTAGATGCAGCTAATGAAACAAGATGATATGAACAGTAATACTGGGAAAAACACTGAAGTGTAAGGTTAAATAAAACTGGATCACATAAAGAAATATTCTGTTGTGTAAAGCTTTGAAACCTGTATAATTGACAGCTGTAATAATATAGTTGTTGTTATAAATCAATTTCTTTTATACTTGTCCTTTATTTCCGGATGCTAAAAAACTGACTACTAGTCTAGAAAAAACAGAGGTCACGTACCAGTCATTCCCCTTAAAAAGCAAATAAAGGAAAAAGTAACTTGTAAGACACATTTTATATGATATACTGCTTTATGTTTGATTTCTTTCATTTCATGGTGGTGTGTGTTAGTTTAGTAATGCTGTTGGTAAATGGTGCATTGAAAAAAACCAACAAAACAGCTCTGACTCTTGGGTTTTACAAGTAGCACCAATAGCATAAGAAGTCAGATTCATCCCCATTGCCTTTCCAGTGACTTCAGCAATAAGCCACCAGGGAATGTGAAATAATGACCTCTGTTTCCCAGTGATTATTAGGGAACAATAGAGATGGCATAATTTAATTTCATGTGAATATTTGGATCTATATCAAGGGAACTTACTTAAAATAATTTCCTTCTGCTTATGCTGAATTTACATTGTTTCTGTTAAATAAGATACGCTTTTTTGTTTTAGAGATTCATGCATTATTTATGTTTCCTATTCATTTGATATTGTTATTAAACTTTATAACAAACAGAAATGCAATTATATAAAATACTAATTCCTGTTCGTTTCATAGGATTATGCTGTTCTGACACAAGAATAGATGAATTAGTTCATGCTACTGACTTCCTCTTCCTTGAGATTCTCTATTAGTTTGAAGCATGAAATGTGTCCTCTTCAGTGTTACGTGATCTTGAATGCACCTCCCTGGTTACTTATGAAAGTGTACTAAATCCCAAACTGAAATAGACCTATTAACTGTTAAATCCCTTGCTATTTACCCAAGTTTTTGTGGGTTGCTGGCAAGTGATGAATGGTCCCAGGGCTTTTCTCTCTGGCATCGTGAATCAGTGAGGTGTATGGTTGCTTTGAATTCCTGACCAATATTAAATACTTCAGGGGATAGTACAAAAATTCTGAAGTGGATAGTTGTGTACTGTGCTCTATGAATATTTTTCTTTCTAATGTCTGTTTCTTTGTATCTCATAATCGTCATGCTTCAGAGAGTATCTCATCGTTGTGGACTCTTTTTGTATTAACTGGATGTTCTCATCGTGGTTCTGTATTTGCCCTCACACAAGGGGTTTGATAGTGTCTGCTTCCAGGGAAAGCATAAAAATATTTGGTTTCAAAAGCTGCACTTGAAGAAAAATAAACGAACTATTAAAACCAGCTATCCATGGAATGGTACATAAAATCAGATACCGAAGGACACAGCATGTTGTTGAGCAAAATTAACCTTTTCCCTATAATGTGAAATGGGTTACAGATTCCATTAGAAGAATAAGCAGTTTTCTATCCACAGGTGCTGGTTATTACTCAGTTTATAAAGGGGACAAGTCATAAAATCACATATACTGGCACCCTGAGACTGCAGAGCATACACCTGGTATTTTGTTTCACATGGGCTCCCTCTTAAAATGGCAAAAAATAGTGTGTGATGGTGTTTTGATATACTTAGTAACTTCTTTCAGTGCTCTTGACCTCTCATACCAATTTTGGCATTTAAATTAATCTTTTTGGTAGGAACTTGCCTTCAAGGAGACTGTCTGAAAGCAGTGAAAGCGTATTACTGCAAAGAAAGGAACACCACCACAGATAAGAGGGTTTCTTTTCTTTGCAATTAGGACAGGTTTTGGTGGTGGGGGTTTGGCATTTTTGGGGTTTTTTGTTTGTTTGCTTATGTTAGTTTGTTTTTCCTTTGTGTTGCCCCTCCCCCCTCCCACTCCATTTTTGCTGTTTTAAATTAATTAGAAAGCACCTCAAAGCTGGTTTTGGGGGGTCTAGGGTTTTTTCTTACACTTGAGATGGCCTGTGCATATCCTATTAAGCAATTAAGGTAGCACGTGTTTTTAACTTCTTTGGAAAGACTTTCTGAATTTATGTGTCATACTAGTAATTTGGAAATGCCCACGTGCTAAGTAACTGAGCTTTCTATTGAACAAGGAGCAGTAAATGAGCATGGAATTATTTTCATATAAAAATTATATTTACATTTATTTATTAATTATTTTCTTCCTCCTACCCCAGGTATAGTAGCCTACATATTTGATAGTAATTGCAGACAAAATGCATGCATTTGGTGAATGGAATTCTGCAAGATGGGAAAATACAGATTTGAATGGTTTTGTTCTATGTTTGGTTTTAGACCATCAGCTTACTGTGTACTGGCAGTCAAGCTAAGTTTTAGAAATCAGTGTGGAAATGATTACAAAAAATCATATGCCTTCCTAAACCTTTTTGCTCAACCCCCGTTGTGAATACTTGCTATATGCATTTCTGGTAAGAAAGCATTATATACACTGTAAAAGATACAGAGATGGGCCACAAGAAAGGCCAAACACCTGGCAACTCAGGATGTAAGGATGTGTCAGGATGTGCAAGGAGGACTCTCTGAGTAGCTTTAGTTCAAATAAAGTAGATCAGTGTTATTTGGAGGCCTGGGCTTCATTAATTTCAATGACATATCTCAGCACTCTTTAAAATTTTTGGGAGATCAGACCTACTAGTCCTCATGAGATTTTTCTTTTTTTCTTGCTGATACAATTGTCAGAAATAATTCCATGCTCATTTACTTTACTTCCTAAAGATTAACCAGAACACATTTCAAGTCTTACTTCAAATATAACTTAACATTTCTGTCACTGTTACCCTGCTTGCTACCCATTTCCCCCATTGCCTTTTAGCAGAGACAGTTCTGCTCCACTTCTTCGTCTGAGCTATTTTCAAATACTGTGCAAAATGAGTGAAAATCATAGAATCAACAACAGAAAACCCAACTCATGCTTTGTTCTTCTGTTACTGAGTGCATCACTAGGGAATTTAGTCTGTACGCAGGGTAGAGGTATCAGTGCCAAATCTCTATGTCCCCGCCAGCATACTTTTCTCATGCCTGGAAGTGGACAGGAAAGGTCTGCATAGTAGGGCAGTTCATCAGCAGATGAACTCCTAGTCCTCTTTTGCTTTCTAGGCAAGGGAAGTTGGGATCTACAGGGCTGATATGGAGAAACGTCTACTTGTAAGAGCTCAAAAGGGTAGTTACTTTGCTAGAAGAAAGCCAAATCTGCAACATTTAAGGACAGCTGTGCCTCAGAGTGCAGAGTGGTGGTTACTGCTTCATCCCTTTTCATGGTAAATTGTTCCTGGAAGTCTTTGGACCAGCCATGGATAGTTGCTAGTGTTGGAGAGCTTAGCAGAGTATCTTCAGCCTCACTGACTTCCTGCTTCCTTTTTACCCCCCCTAGAATTTGTCTCAGGTCCCAGACTGTGAGAAAAGTAAGTTTTGTCTGTACAGTTGCAATTTGCTTAACATGGTTGCATGCATGCTGTAGTCATCTACATTTATTCCAGTTCTTCACAGAGAGGGTGGTGAGGCACTGGAAGAGGTTGCCCAGAGAAGCTGTGGATGCCCCATCCCTGGAAGTGTCCAAGGCCAGGCTGGATGAGGCTTGGAGCAACCTGGTCTAGCGGAGGGTGTCCCTGCCCATGGCAGGGGGGTTGGAACTGGATGATCTTTAAGGTCCCTTCCAACCCAAACCATTCTGTGATTCTATGATCTTGGAGTCTGTGAAGAGAAATGGGAACTTCTCAGATATTGTCAACCTTTAGTAGGTGCTTGAAAAGTAATTTGTTGACAGTGTGTGCATATATTTCTCTTCAGGACCATCTGCCTTCTTAGAAGATTAATTTGGGTGAATCATGGAATTTGTGGAAGATGCTAATTTTTGTGGAAGATGCTAATTTATTCAATTTATTTTAGTTTATAGAATAATTTTTGCTTATGTTTTTAATTGTTCTGGAGAAAAATCTGATTTGTCATTACCTTAGATAATATAACATGAATTCTCACTTTTAAATTATGTAATGCTATTTTATTAAGGCTTTTGCCTCTTAGCTTTGGAAATTATTAGAGAGAGGATGTAGTCAGCAGCATTGTAGGGTTTTCTGCTGTGTTTTAGTACTGGAATGGTTGGAGGAACTGTGCTACAGAAAATTTTAAATAATTAATGGTTTTCTGAACAAGCTTTTTGCCTCAAATCTGAGCTTTGTGTCCCAAATACTGTTAGCGTAAAAATTGGGAGGTAACTCAATGGAGTTCAGTGACACCTAGAAGAATGTTTTAATATTCATATGAACTGCATATTTATAGAGTATTTCTTGGACTCTTTAAGAAAATGTCCAGTGTTCCCTGTTGTGTTGGTACAAGTGTTTGTGTGACTGTAGTGAACATGATTGGAGAAGTGATCCAGCTGAAAAAATAATTCCTTTGTCCCTGCCTTTCTGTCAGCTTCTTCCCCTCACTTCACTGTAGACAGGGAAAATGATGACTTTCTGGGCCAGAATTACTATCAAGGAGAAAGTAATTTATTTGATGTAATTGCTGTCAAAAAGATATTAGGACTATACCTTCACTTGCCTACAGATGTTATCTGTGACCACTGTAACTGATAAATGAAATCAGGAAGTGATAGGCATATTTTCCTCGTGCAAGATTCCCAGGGAGCACATCTGCAACATGATCCTTTGGTGTGTTCGTCTCGAGGGAGAACTCTCAGTGCAGCTTGTCCCCTTCCTGTTTCTTGGGCTAGAAGGAATCCTGTTTGCTATCTTGCTCTGCACCACTCAAGTACAAAAATGTATGTGTTCAGTCAATATTTCTTAGCGTTGGTGCTCAATTAAAAAAAAAGAGCAGAGTAATAAAAGTAAACAGCTTGCGCTCTGTTATTATTAACGTGGTGTAACACCTAACATCTGTATGTCTGCAGGGACATTTCTGAACTTTCCCCACAGAAAAACCACATACTAGTCCAGACAATTTGGAGATAAAATTGTGGGTGCTCTTAGTACAGAGCATTAGCTGGCTCTTCCAGATGTGTCAGCTTCCATAATTTTTATGGTAATAATGTCTAGGAAGGCATATGCTCTTAGTCTTAACTTTCAGTTTTACACTTGCAACATTCCTAATTTGTTTAACTTATAGTTCTAACGTCTCTAATAGATTTCAGTCTTTATAATCACTTGTTCCATTTTTTTTGTGGAAATAAGAAAAAAATCTGAAGTTATCCTGTGACATTTCGTAACGATAATATTTCAGTGATCAAACCGATCTCACTAGATACTAGTCGCAACCGGTCCCTCTCACATCAGTGTTACTGCCCACCTGTTGACATTTGGGATTGAAAATACAGGGCCCTGGTTTGGTTAATTTTCTAGAAAGAACTTCTGTAATCAATTTGACATGACAGAGTGGTGCCATTAATACAGAATTTGTTCTGAGTTTGATGATGAAGTCAACAGAGAATCTACTGATAATGTTTTACGCTGTGTTTCTTAGCACTCATTTCTTTTTCCTTTGAAAATGTGAATTGTTTCCTATTGATAGGAATGTCCACAGTGAAGAACCGTAGCTTACGCAAAGCCTTTTGCACCCTGACCTGGTCAGCTTGGTCCTAGAGAATTCCATTGCCTCCTGAACCTACCAGTTGAGGAAGAAAGCAATCCAACTATTTTTAGAGATGGTCGCTGCTTTTTCCGAGGTAGTTGTCATGGAGCTGAATTGTGACAGTTATTTTCTTGTAAACATTCTTGTAAACATTTTTGTCAGAGGTGTAAAAGTGTAGATCTGTATCATTGATCTCTGCTGTTTTGTGTTGGCTGGTTAGCTGGCATCAAACAGGGAGCGCTTGTCTGTCTTGACGGGGCCAAAAGTCTGTTACAATACTTCTTCACATTCATGTACCCATAACATCTTACACAAACAGTATGCAAAGCCTGGAAGAAGGCTTTGATAATTAGTTTCCTTATTGTATTTGCTCTTCAGTTCTCTGCAGAGAAAATGATGAAGAAAATGCATTTATTTTAAAAATACAATGCATGTCACAGGAGTACTGTATTGTAGATTAATGTAATTAATTCTGTTAACTATTACAGTTTTTCCTGCTTTCTCTATATGAGGTGCTTGTATTTGCATTCCACTCCCAATGGATATCTGACTGGGAAGGTGCTAGGATGATTGCTCCTTACTACAGTATGACATGATTACAGGGAGTCTTTAATCTTTGGTCTATGAAGCATTTATTAAAAGATTTAACAGCTTGCTTTAAACAGTCCCATGATTTTTATAGTGTCCTGGTGAGCTGACATGATGCCTTAGTAACATTCTTTGCAGTTCTTAATTGACTAATGGGCAGTGACTGCAATAAGAATAGGAAGTGATTATTGAAAACTGGTCAGTAAAACAGTAGTGCATGGCCAAATTTCTGGTTTACTTTGCAGCATTTTTCAGTTAGGAGAGAACATTCACGGAATGAGATTGCTTGCTATTCCCAGTTTTGAAGACTGTCATTGAGAGACAGAGAAGTGAAATTTTTCCCTCAGTGAAAGTGCAGCGAGGGGTTAGTTGGCAAGCCGCTTGCTACGTCTCATTTTATAAATCTAATTTGTTGACAATTTCATATACTCATTCCATGTTCCCTGTGTTTCAATGCATGTAATCTTGCATTACAGGACAGCAACTTCCCAGGTATTTTGGGAGGCAGTCACTGAGTTGTGTGGCTGGGAGGAGTTCACTTTAATGATGTTTTTAGTCTTCACAGAAATGCACATAGTTACAATTTCAGCTTGTGGATGCTTTGGCTTTCAACACAATCACTGAGTACCTTCTCAGATGACTGCTGACAGAGAAAAGAGAAAGATGTTTGCCCTTCTAAATGAGTATCTTAAAGGAACGGAGTTTTGCTGCATCAGCCAACCTTCCAGCCTTAAAGTTTTATGCATTTATTTTGTGACCGCAGAGGGCAGGGATGGAGTTGTTCATAGCAGAGGGTATGTGTGCTGCCCGTTACCAGCCTGTACTAATGTCAGAACGTGCTCGTACCTGGCAATCGGCCATTTTCTTAATTTTATTTTTAATGGGTTCTGAATTTACCTGCCCTTCTCCCAGTAGTATGAGAAAAGATACTTCGTTCCTACACACGACTTATTTTAAAATTTTTCTTCATTTAGTCTGACCTCGGGAATAGGTTGAAACCCCCATATTTGTTGTTCTTATTCAGTGTCCTGGGAAGTGTGATTAAAAACAGGTAACAGCACAAGCACTTTATCTACCAAAGTGTATGTAGAAACAAAGATGCCTTTATCTAAAACAAACACACAGCAACGAAAAAACCCTGCACCTTTTCACAGGAAAGCAAGATCTTCTCCCTTGGGGACCCTGTGTAATCTGCATGGGCCCATAGCTGTGTTACACACAAAGATGTTTTATTTGAAGTCTTCTCATTAGGATGTTGTCTTAAGGTTTGCAGAACACTTAGGTTGCTTTTATTACTCTTTTCAGATGTCTGTAGAAGCTCTAATTGTTGTTCCTTTGACAAACTTTTAAATGCGCCTCCCTGCAGCAAGTGTTTTTACTTTGAACTGAGGCTGAAACAGATTAACAGTTTTATCTGTTATTTTGGCAGCAGTGCCAGTTTATTTTGTACCTACTTCAGAAAACTGTGCTGGCTAAAAGAAAAACAAAACAAACAAATTTTTTGCTGGTTGTCAACTATGTTGCCACAGACTGTTTCAGCATCACAGCAACAGAGGGCAAAGGAGGAAGTCAAAGAGCATGAGGAAGCAATGGAAGAATAGAAAACTACTTAAACGAGCATCACTGACAAAATAATGCCTGCAAATTTAGCTCTGGGTGCAATGTTTGTTTCAGACCTGCTGTTACAACTAGTTGTGGTTAAAGAAAGAGGTTATTTTTCTGCTGGTAAAAAGAAATTATAGCAGAAATTTGGCAGTGATGTCACATGATTCTGCAGAATGTTTCGAATGATGGGGCCATGGAGTCTGGTAGCCTTAAGGATTAAAATCTTGTGAGAGCTACTTCTTTGGATACCTGTCCTTCAGGAAAAGACTGCCTTTAAAGAAAGCACACTAGACCTTTCTCTCCCCCTAAGCTGGCTCTTAAAAATGTTGAGATCTTTTACAAGCTAAGTGAGAGCTTTCTAAATTGATTTATGTTGCTAGTCATATTTGCAGTACAGCAGAAAAGACTTAAGAAACCTGTATCTGATACCACTTACAGCCCTTTTGCTCTGTCGTCATGACGTCACCCGTGTCCTGCATCCCTTTCTTAATTTTGTGTGCTGTTCCCAACGCACTCATTTAGAACTTTCACCACTGACAAGTGGCAGAACCTTCTAAATTATAATTCTTCCACATCTGAAGCTTAAGTAACCTCTGAACATCTTTCTGTCAGCTGTCAGTAAAGTTTTGCATATATGAGGCTATAAAATTGTATTTCATAGCGTGCAATCAATTTACATTTTTCTATGACTTCATATATTGTATTTTCTTGTTAGTATATTTATCGTTATGCCTGGTTTTTAAAAGAACATCATAAGCATTTCCTGTGGTTGTGTGGAATTATCCTGAACAGCTACATTGCACGTTTCTAATTTACTTTTTAAATTCCGGTTGGGATACCACAGCACTGTACCCAGAGAGTTAATACTATGTCGATAGCATGGGCATATCAAAAGATTTTTCTCTGGATCCTGTATCTATAAATGTTAATTTATCTTTCTGAATAGTTCAAATATATAGCTATCCTTTCCTCAGAAAATATCTTAAATGTTCATACATATGCTTTTGGTCCCTAAAGGATACATTCTGCCAGTCTTGGAGTTAACAGTTCCTGGGCATAGAACCATTACAAACAGCTCGGCTAACTTTGGCTTTATGCCTGGATATGTTCATTCATGAAATAGTTGTTAAAACAAAATACAACGTCCAATTACATTCATCTCTTGAATAGCTAGTTTCCTGAACACCAACTTTTTATTTGTTTTGGGTTTTTTTTTAACAATGATTGGGGGGGGGGGGGCTTGGTTTTGTTGGTACTAGCAGTGGATTGTTTGGATACTGCCATGGCTCTTGTATCAAGAACCAGACACGGCACAGAAGCAAATCATATAACTATCAGACTGCCTTTCTCAGCATTTTATTTCACAGAAGCTGTGCAATATAATGCAAAGTGATTCCTCAGAGTAATAGATAGTAGAGGTTAGTAGCTATTAACCTCACTTTTGGAGTTCTGGAATCGACCCCTGGAGACCTGCAGTGTCTGTGAAGATGAGAATTCGTTTTCGTACAGGAAGGTAGCACAGATTGGTCACAAATAGTGACTGCAGGCTCAGCTGTTCTACCAGCACAACCCCACCTGGCTGCTCAACCAACTCTCAGCTTCACTAAGAGCAGCAGACAGGTATTACGTGACTGCTAATAAACTGGTGCATATATGGTTGCTTAGTCCCCTTAGCCACCACTTAGCTAATGGTAAAGCATTTTTATCTTTTGTGGTTTAACCTCAGCTAGCAATTGTACCACACAGCTGCTCACTCACTCTGTCCTCCAGTGGAGGAGGAGAATGGGAGGAAAAGACAAGGAGGCTTGTGGATTGAGCTAAGAACAATTTAATAACTGAATATAGATGAATAAAACAGTGATACTAATAATATTAACAATACTACTAGTAATAAGTACTTAAATGAATAGAAAATATACAGTTGCTCACCACCTGCTGACTGATACAGAGTCAGGTCCCAGGTAGCAAGAATCAGAGCCAGAGACCCTGAGAACCAGAGCCTGGGAGTGATCGCAGCAGTCTGAGCGAGCTCCATGAGCAAGAAACCAACCAAGAAAGACAATCAACCCACCAACCAATGAACGAACAAAACAAACAAGCTAATGCATGAACAAATGAGCTAGCAAGCAAGCAAACAATCAAGCTAGGCCTGCCCACCCCTAGCTTAGGGTTAGCTGTCTAAACTGTGTGTGTATCCCCCACTTGTAATGAGAAAGTGGAGAATACAGGTGAAGTGTCAGAGGCTGAAAAAAACCCTTGAATTGGTGCAAGTACTCCCCAGCATCAACTGAAAAACACCTTCTCAGTACTATTCTCAGGGCAAATTCAAAGCAGGCTCATACCAGCTACTGTGAAGAAAATTAACTCTTTCCTGACTAAAACCAACACATTACCTTGCATGGAAGTGATTGCATGGACTCCTAAAAAATAAGTAGGTAGATCAATACGTCCAGTCTGAACTGTTCACCTTGCTTGTCAAGCTGTCAGTCTGTAATTTGAACCAGGGCTTCATGAATGGGGGTTGTAAAATAAATAAGAAGGCGTAGGGGACAAATTATAATGTTGTTGGTGACTTTGTAGGCTGACATAGCTGCATATTGTGCTCAGTTATATGTGGGCCTTTCTTTGTCACCTGCTAAAGCTTTTTACTTCACAATATTTGGGAATCAGTTTCGTAACCAGCACAGATTTAACTTAAATCACTTTGGATAGTTACTGAAACCATCTCTAAAGACAGAAGCTACTTGTAAGGTATGAGCTATGGAGTGTTTGTGGATTGGCATGTGTTTACCACATACGTATTCAGGTGCACCCATTTTGTATTTAAGGCAATACTAGTAGTAACTTTCAGTGTGATCCTGGTGAGACTTCCATTAAGGGAGACCTGCTAATATGAAATTAGTTTCTTGTGCCTACGTCAAATATTTGTTTCCAAGGTGCCTGTTCCCAAAAGGAGCAGCCAAGAGTAATACTTACTGTGATAATGACTATCGTGAAAAGGAACAATTTCCACAATTTTTTTTTTTTTTTTTTTATAATTAAAGGATACAGTTGCCATTACCTTTAACATGTTAGAGAAAGTTACATTTGCAACCCAGCTGGTGAAGAAAATTTCAGTAAAGCTTAGTTAAGCACAGTACCCTAAAAATGGCAAAAGCGGTTTTAGGACCGTCAGTCCCAGGCATATGGTGTCTTTTCAAAGTTGTGATAATGTAATTGCACTGTCTGCTGTAATTTGTAAGGTCTAATTTCCAAACAAGTTTATAAAACTGATAGGGCTAGTAGTACCTAAAATGTAATATTGTTTTCCCTCCAATAATAATTAAATAGGTTTGCTGGGTCTAGATACACTAGAATGAAGTTTTGGTAGTTGATAACATTTATATTCAAATGACAGCCATGACAAATGGCTGTGCATTTACACTGACTCTAATTTACACCAGCTATTTTAGTAGTATGTCAGAAGTGTTTTCATAAATTGTATGCAAATAGTTCCTGCGTACTTTACAAGCCTTTTCAGTGTTCTGATAAGCCAAACAAATCACTGTAGCAGAAACATTAATACTTTACTTCTGGTAGCATTTAAAAACAAAAAAATCTTTCTGAATTTTGATTCACAGATTCATAACAAGTCAAGGTTTTTTTATATGTACATAAAAAATTACGCAGTGTATTTATTCTAGATTAAACATTGTCAGAGATTGAATAAATGTTCAAAAGATTGTAGATACATAAGCATATATAGAGAGATAATGTATGTATAGCTTATCTGTTTCATACTATTATTTAGGCATTTTCAGAACCTGTTGAGTGTAAAAGCAATAAGCTGATGAAAGAATGAGCTCAGAATCTGATACAGCTTTTTTCAGATGGTCTCTTGGAATTGTTTCTGCATGAGTTCCTGAAAAGAGGGAATTTTAACTTACTCCATTTGTACGTTATTAGCAGAACTTTTGTTTCATTGTGTGGGAAGTGTGTATGCTGCTTACATCATTTAGCAAAGAAGAGGCAGTCATCTGACAGGAAGAAATTGGGAGAGAATTTAGGCTGAATGTCAGGAAAACTTCCTAATGATGAGTTGCATTGTGAAATACTTTCTTTGCCAAGGAAAGTAGAAGTTAGCTCAACTGAGATTGAGCCAAGTGTTGGAAAGTGTAACGTAGAAACTGAGTAAGTTTTTTGTATTACTCAGTGACCATGCGTCCTTCTTAACCTGAACCATGGTTAATCAGATTGTTGTTAAGTATTGTTTAGTAGCTTTATTTCAAAGATGCCTGTCATGATAATGGGCTAAGAATATGGTGTATTTCTCAAGGAGCCTTCTCTCTCTTTTTCAAGGTAGGGATTATGGGGAACAGGGCAAACAGTTGAAAGTTGAACAACCTGTAACAAATATCTAGTTTTTGCAGTTGAATTTAAGAGGAATCTTCATTAGCCATTTTCCCAAGACCATTTTGTGTGAGACTCTAAATAGATTCATTTTAGTATTTAAGAACATAAATCTCTATGAAGACCTGTAGCTGGCCATATTTGTTTGTTTCTTTCTTTAAAGAAAATAAAACAAATGACAAGTATACCCATTTCTGGTAATTTGGAAAAATTAAAACAAAAATCCTAGGTCTACTAAACATTTCCGCCAACATCTCTAAGCTTTTTGGGTTATCCATTTGATTTTTTTTACACCTCACTGTTAAACTTTAATTGAGGGGGTTTTGTTTCTTTGTTTCAGTTAAAATTTTGGGGTATTTCTTCTTATTTTATACACTGAAGAAGTTGCTGATGACATTGGGGCACTCGAACTCTTGATCTCTTAAAATGCTGTCACTAAAGAACAGCTTGTCTATCTGCCTTAATATCTCCAGCTTCTGTCTAGGAGGAAGCCACCTGCACTCTGGCTTTCTGGCATGTTTTGAGTGAAGTACATTTAAAGTCAGTTTCAGGAATTTTGACAAATGAAGCTTTTTAAAATAAATGCTGTGGTGAGTCTGACAGCTCGACATCACTTAGGGGATAATGTGTGCTAATTAAAAATCATTGTTTTTACTTTTCATAGTTAAGCCAGAAAGTTCTTACTGTGATTAGTTAAGTGTTTACTTATTCTTTTTTTTTGATTTCCGACTTTCCCTTTGCCTGGTAGTGGACCTCACAAGGAGGCCTCTTTGGGGTGCATTCCCTGCACTCAAGAAGTTGCGTTGACATCTGCACAGTGAGGGAAACAGGCCTGGCCACAACACTTACGGATCGGGATTTGGAAAATCACAGAGAAAAGTAATAAACATACAGAACTGATTTGGGTGACTGTTAAATAGGTCTAACAGCCAGAGTGAAAGTGTCTGGGAAGGTTTAAATAGGGACTTTGTAAAGTAAATCTTGTTGCTTATTTGCTAAGGTTTATCTTAATCAGATAATTTCTGTAACTGTTAATGCATTGAATTTTTTGAAAAGTAAAAAGAAAAAAGCCACGCAAACTCTCTAGCACAACAGCTTCCCTCATTTCTTAAAGTGAAGATTTTCCCCCAGAAAAGAAGGTTTGGGTTTGTTGTGTTTACTTTTTCTTCATGGGAAAAAAACCCACTTTTGTTGTGATAAACATTTAAGAAGTGAAAGATACTTGTAACATTGGTGAATGTAGATATTTTACTAAGTACTCTGTAGAATAATTTACCATTAAAAATGCTGTGATCTATTTTTTCTTAATTAGTTCTGTGCTCCAGTTACGCTGTTTCCTGTGTTTACGTAGCCATTTCCCCCTTGATAATATGTAATGTAAGCATTCAAGCTGAGGATTTTTTTTGTTTGTTTGGAAAGCCATAAAGGGAGGAAAAAAACAGAAAAGTTCTGTTCTGCTGGCTATCTGAAATGACATTCTCGATTTCTCTTTTGCTTTCATTATGATTTGAACTCGCTGCCTAGGCAAGAGACATGCACTGTTTGTATTAATGGTAGTGATAAAAAGATAAATACCCAGACTTGTAAGTACACGACTGAACCGTTTTTCCTTCATTGTGGTTGTGCTTGTGATTACTTTTATCTTTTACAGTTTTCACTGAGTTACAATCCATGGAGTAAGCCATAAAAAGCAATGGAATCTCTTACAGGATGATTAGCTACCTACCGTGACCATATCCATTGCTGATTTATGTCTGTCTTCTAAACATTTTCAGGGTGTTGCTGAAGAAAAAAATCAAACTGGGTAGTTTTGGTTTTGTGTTGGGTTTATTTTAATTTAACACCAGGTAGTTATTTTTCCTCAGGTGATATAAACAGTGCTTATGGAGTGTAGATGGAATACATGCAGCAAAGGATTTCTCAAGGTAAAAGTGTTCAAAGTGCTGCATTCAAGTTGCTTCTGTCTTTCGCCTCTGGGTACAGGGTAGTTACTTTTGAACAACCCAATTTATTGGCAGACAGAAACAGTGGTGAGGCACTGGCACAGGTTGCCCAGAGAAGCTGTGGATGCTCCATCCCTGGAAGTGTTGAAGGCCAGGCTGGATGAGGCTTTGAGCAACCTGGTCTAGTGGAGGGTGTCCCTGCCCATGTCAGGGGGGTTGGAACTAGATGATCTTTAAGGTCCTTTCCAACCCAAACCATTCTGTGATTTTATGATTAATTTGGTGAAAAACAGAAAACCAGTAGACATGTGTAGTTCTTTAGTTATGAAACCTACCAACTTCAGTCATTTTTGTAATTCTTTATAGATCAGAAAACTTAAATGCATTCTTTAACATTTTATAAAATGGTCCCATCTACATAGAAAATGATGCTGCTGGCATAACTAAGCAGCAAGACCAGGAGAGACTAAGAGAGAGAGGGCGGCAGGGAGATACACAATGTTTCCAGGAAAGCTCACGTTGTAAGTGACAGTAGCAGTAAAAACCCCACTGTGCCTTGGTCTACTGAAGTGAAAACAAGAATATGAGACACAGAAACAAGAAGTTCTTTGAATTGTGTCCTTGTGCAATGAAGAAATAGGTGGCATGGATGGTCTTTGTTATGTGAAAGGATTATTAGGGGAAAAAAATCACTAGCATATCCTGAAAAGAGGTGAATAAAAGCATAGCAGATACAAAAATGGAGCCCCAGATGTGTGCAGCAAACTTGTCACAGTATATTATCCTCTGGTGGGCTTTTACAACCAATTACAAGGCCCAGCTCAGTTGGGTTTTTTCCCCTTTCCTTTTTAACTTATTGGCCATTAGTTTCTGTTAATCTATTAAAACTCCTATAGGGTTACGGTGTGAATACTTTTCACATAACCAAAAGATATTTGGGGACACACACACACACCCCCCCTTAATGTAAAGTGCTTTCTGCATTTGAATTTTACATTACAATGATCAGTGCATGTAGTGTTCAGTATTCATAAGCAACCAAGTTCTTCATAGTGTCCACTCACTGCTCCTGCTCTTTTGGTGGTCGCTGGGCGTGTGTGCTCACTTCACTGCCTGTTCAGGAAAATGGGTTTGGTAATGGCTAACATTGCATTATATTAAGTCAGAATATTTAAAACCCCAAATCAAGAAAGTGAAGAACCAACAGTTCATGCCTTTTGGCTTCTGGTTTCTGAGCACACTGAAGATGAGACACTTCAGTGCTTCACAAGACTTTTATTATGAGCACCTAGAACAGTTTTTCCTAAACATTCGTGTGAGAGTTTTCAACACATCTTAGAGTCTGATCATGAATGCGTATTACCTTCCTGTTGGCCCAGAACTGTTTTCAAGAGGTCTCTTCCTTCTGTGAAGTATAGGTAACAGTGTTGGAGTCCCTCCTCGCCATTAATCAGAGACAGATTCAAACATCTTACCCTTCAGATTCCTGGCATTAACTCTTTGTAGGTGAGCTGAAGGAGTGATCCTGAGTCCCTCTCTAGGCGTTCCCCAGGCACATTTGGTATTGTCATAATGGGTTCATGTGTCCTAGGTTCAGTATTATTTCATGAATGTTAGGAATCTTGAGTTCTGCTTGTTGCCTTTAGCACGCAACAGTCTCTACGTTAGTTACGAGAAGGGTGGCCCATGCTGTACGAACCCTCTGGCTATTAAAGATTTCTGACTCACAGAAACAGGTTGGTAGTTTGTCCTGTTTGTTTAAAACTCAATTCTTAGAACTGTGCTGTAGTGCATATTTTCTAAAACGGGTCTAGCTGCCCTATTGTGGATGTACAGCTGCAGCCCAAGAACCTGAATTAAAGGTGGCTTAATAATGGTAGTGTTACAGGAATTTAGTTTACAATTCTATTGATCTGTAAGTAGATATGTGTCCTGATTTAGGCCCAGTGGCTGCGTAGGTGTCTCTCTCACATCCCAGGTCTCTCTGTTCTCACCTCTTAAATATGTTAATCACAGAGGCGCTGACTGGCTTGGCCTTGGCCAGTGGTGGGTCCGACTTGGAGCCAGGGAAGCTTCTAGCATCTTCTCACAGCAGCCACCCCTGTAGCCCCTCCGCCACTACCAACCTCCCCTGCCACTCAAACCCAATACATTCTTTCCTGCCCATAACCACAACACTCAAAAATTACTAACACCTTAAATCTTGCTCCGAATCTAACAGGGAGCAAGTAAAAAAGGTTTGAGCATTAATACTTCCTGCATAATCCCATCAGCCTTCACACGGGATCTCTTAGAGCATATTACAGAGCCTGGCTAGGAGTTGAGAAGGTCAGCATAGCCGCTGTGAGCTCCCCAGCTGTAGGGAAGGCTGACATCTTAAGATTTCTCATCAGCGCGTGGATGCTACAAGTTTATGCTTCTGTTGCTGTTTAAGAAGCTGGGAGCAGCAGCTGGCACAGTAGGACTGGCTGGGGCTGGCCTGCGCAAACAGTTAGTCATTCAGCAAAGTGCTTTTCCTTGCATGTACTTCAGCAATGCAGGGTTCAAGCAGCACTTCCGCCCTCCAAACTTTTATTGCTAATGAGGGCCCTTTATACTAATCCATTTCTTGGCAAGGCATACTGTGAGAGGAATGAAGTCAATTTTGTTAAAAGTTACTGTGGGAGGGCAGCAACAGCATTGTTAAAACCCATGTCTGGGCCATTCCCTTGATACCATTCTTTGCATCCTAATTTCGCCATGAAGCCTAATTAAGAACATGCCAGTGTTTACATCTTTATTCAGTACTTGTAATACTTGGGGTGGTGTTTGACATTTGGAATAGAGACTTGACACATGAAAAGAGCGGTGCATTTTGTTTTATTATTATTTTACTCAGGCTACCAAGGGGGAAGGGGAGAAATAAATGAAGATGTAGGCAAAAAGTTAAATTTTTAAAATTAATTATCTTCATATGATAATAATTTTGGAATTTTTTCCCATACCACTTCAACTATATTATGAAGCATAACCTATCTGGATTTGTTTGGGCCCCTTTTGTACACAGATGTTTCTTCTGGGGAGTATCTAATGTTTCAACAAACACAGGACTCCTTTGCCAGTTTGTATGCTGTGAGTCGGAGAGGAAGTTATGTGCTCACTCTGCAGACACTTCCAAATTTAAGATCTGATTTCCTTCAATTTAACACATGTAACTAGTGTGTGTCTATTAATAGTCATAAAACTAGCCATGCCCTTTAATAATTCAGCTGGATTTTTTTGTCTTGATACCAACCTCTGGCATTCAGTTTTTCGAGACCATTATGTATTACTAACACAATCGTATTTTTATTTCTTAAAATTCTTATCAACAGCTGTTTTTCATTTCTTCATTTCCTTGTATTGTAAAATATATTGTGTTGCCTTTCTTGAAGGCTACTTTCATTTGTATTTGTATTATTTGTACATGTTAATATCTAAAAATATACATTATATAAATGTATGTACCTGTTCTGTTATGTAATCTTGTTTTAAAAGATGTTTTGAGTGCAAACTTTTGGCATAATAATTTTATAAAAATATTTTTTGAATTTTTTGAAAGTCTGTAGTAAAAACTTAGACATTTTTAAATGTTACCTTGACGTGGTTTCCCTAATCAGATTTTATAAAACATTATTGAATATGATGGTAGCAGAAAAACATATGGTTTGACCTTATTTTGGTCAAATATTTGAGGTATTGAACCATCTCTTCATTCAGCTGTCTAAAAAGGAAAAGTAGGTCTAGCAGTCTTTCGAGATTTGCAGTAAAAAAAAAAAAAAAATTATAAGAAAATAATAATATTTGACTTCATACATATATACGTTTTTACATAGTTGTGTATGTGTATGGAACATGACTGTTTTCACTAATCTATTTTCTTAAGGCTTTGTTTTGTGCATATTGAAGATGTAAAATAGAATTAAAACAAAGGTGTAGCAATTTCACTTCAGCAGTTCACAATGCTTGAAAGGCGTCTGATATTCATTTGAGAACAAATCTTCTTTCTGTACGCAGATGGCATTGTATTTTGTGGTGTAAATAATTTTTAAGGCTGTCCATAAAATGTATTAGACATTTCATTGCCACTAATGTTATTGGAAGCAGTTTTTTCACTGGGTATGTGGCAGGTTTGTAGCCTCTGACTTTACTGCTGGTTGGAATGACAGATAGTATGCATCTGCTGCACTTTCTCAACTCAGCAGGACAGTTTGAGCATCAGCTAATAAAAAGCTCTTTCACAGAAATTTTGGGTTGTCAAACCAGACTGTTTAGTAGAAGGTGATTATAATAAATGCAGTTACTCATCCACATATAAACAGTGGGAATTGAGTACCTTCTTCTTGATGCTGTTTAAAGTTGTGCTTGAAGTATTAGTGATCTGACAATGCCCAAGAATCTTGTGTTTATGACCAAAACAGATTAGCATACAAACATTAAAACTTAACTACTGTAAAATAACAACAATTCTGGGAGTTTAAATATAATGGTATTTTTCTCCTTAAATATTTATAAGGCAACAAAGACATTTTAAGCTTACTGCAAATTCTCAAATCTGGAATTTAAACCAGATGGAATGAATATTTAGCTTTTCCCTCCAGAGACATCACAGGCAATGGATGCATTGAGTGAACAAGATAGTTAAAGGGAAATAGCATTAAAAAGAAATATTAAATGAACGTGTAGATAATATATCTAGATATGCCAAGCACCGTTTTTCCATCTTTAAAAGCTTTTATTATATGGAAATTTTAGGGCTGCCTTTACTCTCTTTTGCCTGCAATGATAATTTCAGCCAGAAATAATCAGCCTCATTATGCAAAACAAGAATGGTTGAGATGCATGTGAAACTTACTGCCATAACTTCATGGTACAAGTATTCTCACCTACGTGCCGTTTTTTCCCTTCAGTATGTGTCTTGTTATTCACTGAGCAATGTCTGAAATCAGAGTCCAGTTTTGCAGTTATTGTCTGTTATGGTTGTGGTTCATGAAGAGATCAACAACTCATTAAGACAAATAATCATAAACTGCGTGAAGTAATTTGTAAGACCTATTGCTTCCAGTATTGTTCTGTTAAATATTTGTTTTGTTGGGAGCTTGTCCTGTACTTCTGTTAGACCGTGCCATTAGGTAACATAATGATGTTCAGATGTTTCTGGAGCAGCGTTAGGTGAATAGGGTCAGATGGTGGGAGCTTCTGGTTTCTGAAGATCTGCTTTATCTGTTGGTTTCCATACTCAGCTTCCTGAGCTCCCTGGATGACACCAGTTAGCTGCCACGTTCCAGAGGAACTGGTGAATCTGGTGTCTTAATACCCATTAATGACAGAAAGGGTAGTAGTAGAGGCAGCATGCTGCCATGGAACTCTGTGACACAGGGCAGAATGCTTATGTCTGAGACTGAATCACGTTCTGTCTTAAAGACAAGTGATATGCAATTGCAAGTTTGGATTTTAGCAGGCAAAATAGTCTAGATCAGAGGAGCAGTTTTGAATGCACCTGTTTAGGCACTCCACTCATATATCAGTTGGTGATAACTGTAATAAGTATGCTAGAAATTAATTAAAGGAAATAAAGAGGTGTAAAAATATTATTTCATGTGCCTAAGAATAAGCCTTAGTCTGTATTACCTAATATAATAAAATTTAACCTGTGTTCCCTATTTAGCCCCACTTTAGAGTTGAAATGTATTTGATTGCTTTATTCTTTTAAATTCTGAAACAAGTAACTTGTTACCCTATTTCATTAGTTGTAGTACTTTGATAATTCATCATTTTGTGAGTACGATTGCATTGGTTGTTCAGTTCTTCAGTTAAGAGCATCATACACCTTTGAGTGGAACTGTGGACTGTGAAGTTAACTTGCCATAAACTTCAGTGAGTCCCATAATGTCTATAATGTTTATGCTGTCTCTGTTGAATCTGTGTGCTTTCTACTGAATGAGAAGTGACTCTGGTACCCAGTATCAGATTTCTTTGGGTTATCCTATAAAACTTGGAATAGGTTTGCAATATCCCTGAGTGAAGCAGACTTCGGGCCCAGTGGCCCAAACGTTCATTAGCTTTCTTTTGGAAACATCTAAATAATGTTCTATTTAGGTTTTATACATCTACATAGAATTATCTTCATGGAAGCAGAAAAACAAAGCTCAGTTTGATTGCAGAGAACCTGGAAATTTCCTGATGTGGTGCATCTTGTCTGAAAGGTGTCCGAATGGATCACAGGAATTGTATGCTTACTTCTCCCCATTGATTGGGAAGGGAAGCTTATGTGGCATCTCGTTACGGAGATGGTAATATCCTCTCAGATCTTGCTGTTGGCAGTATGTGGACTGATTCATTTGCGAAGACAAAGTTCCCAGTTTCCAAGAGGACCTCCTAGGAGTATTTGATGTTCTCCCAAACTTGAGACAAGGTCGCATCTGATTAGTGATCACAAAGATAGTCACAGTACTCTCTGCAACGTTTGCTTGTTACTGTGCTTAGCAATCTTCTTAGCATGACTGGGTCTGTTTGTTCTTTGATTTTTTTTTATTTCTGCCCCCACCCCCGCCCCCCATAAGTGCAGTCCTGGGAGTAATCCTTGAATTGGCTTCCCTTAGCAAGATACTTGGCTTTTCTTTGTTCCATTGACACAAAAAATGGTACAAGTACATTCCTGGTGCTCATCATGCTTTCAAGAATGATGAAATGTTTCTTTGCCTTCTCAACTTGGGAATGTAATTTCTTTCTGTTAGTACTGGTCTCAGTTACAGTTGGCGTGGTACTCTCTGTCTAACTTGCCCTGTAGCTTACCTGTACTGGAGACTGGTAGAGGAAAAAGCAGACGTAAAATTAACACATTGATGGACTATTAAACATTTTGCCAAAGGACTTACTCTGTCTGAAAGAGAATAGTGTTTTTCACCAAAAAAATGGAAAACTACTATGAAAAAATGTGGAGTCTCTGTACTAAAGAGCAATATCGTTACCTTGATGTGTGTGAAAGATGCACTGTCATGCAATATGCACTGTAATACACATTTCTGCAATAGCTTGCTTGAACTGAAGGGTTTAACAGAACTGAACCTCTGATTTATAAACAGCTTTTAAATCTTTTATTTTCCCTTCTCCTTCAGGCTCTGGTTCAACAGCATGCACCTCTTGGAATTTTCTTTTTTGTCTTTCCTTTTAAATTCCTGCAGTGTCACCATGGTTAAGCATGGAGTCACAGGAAGGGCAGCAGGTCAGATTGAATGCTTGGCTAATTGTTGTGGGATTTGACTATATCGGGGAAATAAACCGTAGACTTGGAGGTCTCCTGCTTGCCATGTGCCTGGAGGAGGAAAGCTGCATGGGCGGAGGGGAAGAATAAAGGCTGGCTGAGTGCAGGCCCCCAGCCAAGGGGGCAATGAGTGGCAATTAAACCAAAACTGACTATGGAAGGGGAGAGCTCTGAGGGTGTCAGGATCCCTCTTTCCTGCAGTCCTCACCTTGAGTTTTTCTGTACCAGAAAGATTCGAGATTTGCAGGAGAATCTGGTTTTGGTCAGGATATGAGATTGTCAAAATTCCATCAAAAGCATCCGAAACTGTCTCTGATCTTAAGGTCTCACCAAAGATCAACTTAAGATCAAATATAGTTTTCCATAAATGAGGTGGTGTGCTTTCTAGTAGCACTTGCCTCTGACTCAGCATCACTCAAAAAAATGGGTACGCCACCAGTTTCTTTTCAGATAAATCTTAAAGGATATCACTTCCCTGATTAAGGGGAAGTTCACAGTCTCCTCCTGGTTCATACAGAAGTGGATACAGTATTTGTGCTTGTCTCTAAGTTTGTCAGTTTTTTGTAGCCTGGAAATAGCAAGGTCCATTGATGGGAACAGAACAGGAGTTGATATTCACGCATTAAAGCACTACAGCATCATTAGAGGGCACGGAGATAAAAGACAGACCATTCTTTCTGTAGGACATTTGTTTCTGAAATAGAGATGTTTCCAATGAAAGCCGTATCTTGCATCATCTCTCCAAAAATCTGTATTTCTGGAATAGTAAATATTTCTGAATGTGAAAAAAAAAAAAAAAACCAAAAAAACCACCAAAAAAACCCAAGACAAAAGCCGGTGGCAAATACTTGGAAAGATAAAGCTTTCAAATGTAGTTTATCCACTCACCCATAATGTTCTGAAGGAAAAATGTATCAGGAAGCCTTTATTTACCAAGACCCCTACCAACCAATTGCAAAGTCAAGATACACAAACCCTGAAGTTATGAGTGCAATGTTAAGTTTAAAATATTATTATACATAGCATTTTTTTTCTGTGTATATATACATTTCATATCAATGTGTACTTTTTAGAATAAAAATTTTCAGGTTTAAAAAGTTGATGGTAGAATCTGAGGCAGGAATATT
Organism: Rhynochetos jubatus; assembly: GCA_027574665.1. NCBI lineage: Eukaryota > Metazoa > Chordata > Aves > Eurypygiformes > Rhynochetidae > Rhynochetos > Rhynochetos jubatus. Next base: position 120,851,689 of record CM050649.1, on the reverse strand, counting down.
CACAGATCTACTTTATCCAAGGGTGGCTGGCTTTTCTTCTGCTTGCTCTGTAAGCAGTAGAAAAGAAAAACTTGTGGAGACCTGACATCTGAAGTTCAATTCCTCTTCCAGATTGTTGTTCAGACTGTTTCTTTAAAGTTTCACGAGAACTCCTTAAGGATAATGGCATTTTTCTGCTAAAGGCAGCCTTTGTGCATATTCTCCTGTGTAATTTTTTGACTATTTGAAGAAGCAGTCATTTCAGGTATGACACCATAGTAATTTATTTTTTAAACATAAGCTATGCAATATAGAAAATTAAAAAATAATGCTCACTTAAAAAACTTAGAGAAAAATAGTTTAGTCAACCATATAGCACTACTCCCAGCTTTGATTTGCATGTGATTTGTAAGCATCCCCTCGTGGCAATGTGTTAAGATCACTTGGTGCAGCACTAGTGTTTTGCTAAGCTAAATTTTGCATTGTACATGAAAGTGTCCGACCTATGTTATTGCTAGTCTGTAGTTAAAACGTTATGATCTTCTGAATCAGCTTTAACATCATCTGAATTTCAACTCTGCTTGAAATAACTAGCCTTGGTAGTGATATTTTTAGAATATTAACACAATCTTGGATATTGTTTGATGTCATCTTTTTTTTTTGTAAATGTGAGAGGGATTAAGATGAATATATTAATATTTTTGTTTTCTAAATATGTGATTTGTATGTGTAGAGTTCTCCATACAAAGGCGTAAAAATACTTGTCCTACTATTGTCATGTAGTTACAGGCACTGAATTTCATGTTATTAACTTTATGTAATATTCACACTTTTTAACTTTTAAAATAGAAACTGAGGACTTAAATACATGCCTGATGCTTTACCATGATATGTTTATTCTTTGTAGCATGTAAACCTTATACATAACTAAGTTACAAACGCCTGGTTGTCTGTATTTGCTCTTGCTGTTGTATTTGAAATGGCATTGATTAGGAACTGTTGATACAGGCCACAGTCTGAAAGAAGTGTTTTTCTGACAGATCAGACGTTAGGAATCGGGGAAAGGATTTCAAATTGAATTATTTCTTTTTGTGTAGCAGAGCAATATGTTTCTACATTAGAAATGCATTACTATGAATATATTAGCTGTGAGATTTGTTGCCGCCTTTGAATAAATTAAATTGGTATTTTCTGGAAGTCTTATACCAACAGGAAGAAAATTAGTGTTTGTCGGCATTCAGAATTCGTGAGTCATTCAGTACTTCAGAGAAATGAGTTATTTCTCATGTGTAAGTGTGGTAATTCTTTGTTGCAGTGAAAAATACTAGTAGCAGATTTGGAGAAAAAAATGTCTTTCCCAGATACAGTATATAAAGCAAAATTTTTCATAGTTAAAAGCATTTTACTATTGTGCAATAAGCTTGATTAATTCCTAATTCTATCACTGCAAAAATGCCTCATTTGATATTGTTGCTGTCTTCTTCTGGCAATTGGAAGTCCTGTTAACTTAATTCTCCCTGTGACCTACCTAGTCCTTAGCCCTACAAATAAAAAAAATATAAAGCTCAAAAGTTATTAACTGTTCTTCTTACTGCAGTTCAGCATTCTAGATTACCAGGTGAAGCTCAAAGCTTGCAAAACACTTCAGGGCTTAAAATTTCTGTGTCCATATTGTTAGTAGTTGTTGATGCAGTTGCTTATTCATTATTATTTTAGTTAAATTTCTGTTTATATCCACTGGTCCTACCTACGTAAAAGAAGAATGATGCATGTACAGTCTGCATATCATACACTGTCCCAATTTCAGGGCTAGAAAACTCATTCCAAAAAATGAACATTGACTTAAAGAAAATCTAGAAACAGAAATGTTTACAAAAATTTTATTATTCCCTTTCTAATATAGTGTAATAATTATGATTTTTATAGGGCTATGTTAGTTGATGTTGAATTTTTTTTCTTCATTCTACTGGTGATTGAAACGTCTAATAATGAAGAAAAGTTTAAAAAAATTGCTAGTCAAAAATGTCTCCAAGTGTAGATGTGGAGTTTCTCTGTGATGTGTGAAACCCACAGTGTAATCTCATTGTTGGTACATTAATTGAATTTCACAGCTAACTTCTGGAAGGAACGGGGATGGGTTGGAAAGGTGGAAGATCATGAATCAGAAAGGACAGATTAAGGTGCTTTTGCCGCATTGGCTGGAAGGCTGTCGGAGTGTATTGAAACGTTGCAGTCATGCAAACAGAGAATGGTGTGAAAGCTGGCGTAGAGGAAGTATTTTCAACTTCTTAACTGTTTCTTTTTCAGGTATTTTCTACACACTCGGTGTGATTTTGGTGGTACTTATTTTAGTGCTATCTTTATTAATACTGCTAAATAGAGTTATACGTACTAACATTAAAAAGTTTACTAAGTTCTTCAGAAAAATCTGATTCTTTTTTACTACATCTAATATAGCGCTCTCAATTGTCAAAGTAACATTTTCCTATTATGTCTGCCTAATACTTTTCTAGCATCTTAATTAAAAAAAGACTGATGAACTGACACAAAGTTAAAACGACATGATACTTTTTTTCCCCTGCTCTTTTTTTTTTTTTCTGGAGGAAGACTGGTGCTTCTGCCAAACGAGAGAAGTGATAGTATTATTTGATTGACCCCCACATACTAGCCATGCTGGGAGCTGGAGCTGTGTAGCATTCAATAACTGTTGAATCAAGATAGTATAACTTCTCTAAAGGTGTGACTAATCTGAATAAGCTTTTAAGGATAAGATCTCTATTATAAACACAACATGGATTTCTGGAGTTGCTGTTTACAGAAACCATTACAGTCTTTCTGACATTGTTTGCCTGTTCCAACTGCCTGTAATTCCAACCTAGCTCAATAACTGAGTAGGAGAGGGATTATCGCATTGGCAGGGAGAAAGTTACTCTGTTAGGACCACACAGTGAAAATTTCAGATTATCTAAAATGATCAGATGTCTGTAGGAATGGTTGTGGGAGGATTAGATTCTTAATTTGGGGGGAACTGTATGCCAATTTGTACCCTTAACAAGGAAACTATAAAGTAATTGCAGTGATAGCAATCACAATGAAAAGAAGTGAATAAACACGTGTAAGGCAAAAATTCTTCTTTATCTATAATTTTCAGCTTCCAAATCTGGGCACACCTTGGTGGAAATCTGCACTAACAGCAGAGCATTCTGTGTCTTCTAACACCGACTGTTGCAATCTTCTGGGTTTCTCTCTGGTACTTCATTGGCATGTTCTCCCTCCCCAAAGCTCATTACTTGCCTAGCTCCTAATTTTGCTGGGAGGTGAATTCCCACATCAGGGCTCATGTCAGTAGAAGCTTTCAGCCCAAGGGTGAGCTTGCAGCATATTCTGTTGATGTGGCTCAGCAGATCATTTCAGAGCACAGACCCTGTCTATCTAGAGTGCGTGACATCTTTTAATTAGCCTTGGTGACACCCACTGTCAATTCCTGGTTGCATATAACTGGGAGTGAATAACGCTGTGCTTCAGCCCAGCAAAGCCTCTTACCTCCCAGGTGATTCCTCGCTGCTGTGTGCTTCCTATGAATATGTATGTTCTTCCACAGTGTTTGAAGCAGGATATTTCCTTTGCAGCAGTGTTGAGTTGTGTTGCAGTCATTTTAAGGCTGTCAAGAGGGCAGTATATGAAGGGAGGTCTCCTGGGGTGGCGTTGAGGCTGCCTAAGCATTCATCTTCATGTGAGCTAGTTTGACTGGCAGTGGCTAGCAGTAACACTAGCAGCCATCACTGATATCAGTAGTAACTACTTCAATAATATCAGTATCTCTTTTAATTGAACTGTGAGGTATTTAATATATTGTTGTGGTATATAGCAATGGCTCTAAAAGGCAGAGAAAAAACTTAGTTTTGTACGTGAAAAAGAAAAAAAAAGATGCATCCACACTCCTGTGGCAGTGACTGCAGTAAGCCTTTGTGATTTCTGTATGTGCCAAAAGCCATGTGTGTGCTCTGTAAGCTATCAAACCTTCCAACTCCTGCTTCCAGATGTATGCACTGCAATTCTGCCCGACTGTGGGCAAATCACTAACAGCTTCGTATCCCTTTCAATTTTAATCTGTCTTGCTTAGTGATCCTTGGAACAGAGATTTTCTTATAAGTGCACGCAGTTTGCCTTGTAGAAAGTGTTGAGCCTCAATTAGATTGCTACACGTTGCCTAAACCTCTAAATATTTTGGGAAAATGTCCGTATGGAGAATAACACAGTTTTGTAGTCTGTTCCAGTGAAACTGATGAAGTATGTTGAATGAAGTGAAAACACTCCTCAACCTTAGTGACTGATTTTTATCTTTAAATGTAGCCCATTTTGTTCAGCATCATCAAACATGCCAAGTATTGCCTTTGTTACATTAGAGTGTCAGAGAGTCTTGACTTTTCCTGAAATGCTGCCCTTTGGAGAGATACATTGTGATTCTGTGGTCTTTTGAACTGTAATATTAGGTTTGGGAGGAAAGAAAATGTGTTTCTGTTTCGATGGGTTTATTCTATAAGTTTATTATTACAGTCCTTTGGGAAGTTTTCGGGCTCAACTGACACTGTAACTTATCAATTATTGTTATGGAAGAGTCACAAGAGCTGTATTCATTCACATTTGGCTTAGGCACATGTTAGATTTGCCCAGACCTTCAAACCTGCCAAAGACCAAATGTGGAATGTGATGAGTATGGTAAAGACTGGACTGGTGAGGAAGAAAAAAAACTATTCACACAGAAACCCTAAAATTTTGCCTGTAGTTACTATAATAGAATATTGTAATGTGGAGTTTTTTTGCTTTATTTATCATAGAATGATAGAATGGTTTGGGTTGGAAGGGATCTTAAAAATCATCCAGTTCCAACCTCCCTGCCATGGGCAGGGACACCCTCCACTAGACCACGTTGCTCAGAGCCTCATCCAGCCTGGCCTTGAACCCTTCCAGGGATGGTGCATCCACAGCTTCTCTGGGCAACCTGTTCCAGTGCTTCACCACCCTCTCCATGAACTTCTTCCTGATACCTAATCTAAATCTCCCCACTTTCAATTTAAACCCAATATCCCTTGTTCTGTCACTACAGACCCTTGTAAAAAGCCCCCCCCCAGCTTTCTTGTTGACCCCTTCAGGTACTGGAAAGCTGCAGCTCCCTGGTGCCTTCACTTCTCCAGGCTGAACAAGCCCAACTCTGTCAGCCTGTCACCATAGGAGAGGGGCTGCAACCCTTGGAGCATCTTTGAGGCCTCCTCTGGACTCACTCCAACCCATTGATATCCTTCTCATGTTGGGGGTCTCAGAGCTGAACTCAGTACTCATTTCTGATGTGTTGAGTTTTCAGTTTATTTTGATTTTTCTGCAGAAAAATCAATTTAATTGTTTATTCTGCCTGCCCCTAAAAGGCACATGGTGAAGTCATGCTACCTTTTTGTGTGAGTGGCACAATGGCATGGCTGGCATTTGTGTTCTGCTGCATCTGTGTTTCCAGCCCAAATGACTAGGGACCTCTTCGGTTGGTTGCTGCTGGGAATGACCTTCAGAGAGGGTTTCCCAGGACTGGATTTACACTAAATAAACAGCAGCAATGAGGGGAAAACTGTGATTCATTAGGAACCCTGGTTTAGGTTAAAGTGACAAAAATAGCTGCAGGACATCTTAAACCAGTTCAAAAACCAGGACAGTTGAGGAATCCAATCTAGAGTATTATTTATGTTATCCAATTTTCTTTATAGAGTTCTTTTCCTCACTGTCCTCTGTCCAGTATACCTAGGTATATAATTCATAGAGATAGCCAAAAAGATTCAGCTGTCAAAGATTCAGATTGTGTCAACACAGGCTTTTTTAGACAGTGCTGTCAGTACTTCTGTGTTTTTCTGTTCTGTCAAAACATGTTTCTGGAAGTTTTTGTTTTCTGTTCTGGTTTTAGGCAGCAAGATGCAAGAAATGGAAGTAAAATGCAAGAAAATCCTTTTTTATATTGCAGATAAACTTTACTACGTCATTTGTTACAGTTGCTGTATTTATTCATTGAAATGTTCCATAATAGACCAGTGAACATGTATATGTTCTATGTAAAGAAGACATAGTTATTAGACTTTTATGCATATGCTCTTACCAGAATGTTATGGACAAGAATTTTACAGTCCTGCACATTGGGAGTTACAGTTACTCTACTTTCTGCAAATACTCTGTATTAAAAAGATATGCTTTATGTTTAACTTTGCAGATCCAGAATGCTAATGATGTGCTAATAGCACCGCTGGAGAAGTTTCGTAAAGAGCAAATAGGAGCAGCAAAAGTAAGTGGCTGTGGAAACAGTTCTTTTCCATTTCATGTTTATTTTTTATCAGTGTGTTTGGAAGGTTGGAATGAAAACAGGTATTTGTGTTCAAATATACTTGATGCCACCCTCATTAATGCATTAGTAAGTTATACTGAAATCTTTGTTTCAGAGAAGGAGATTATTTAGAAATGGAGTTTAAAGACTGATTATGGATAGGGTACAGCTCGTGCTACTATTGCCCATTCTTACCATCTGGAGTTCTGTTCATCTTCTGATGTCTGTGTTTGCATTACACTGCATCATGGGTTAACCCAGAACCCCTCAGAGGGTTCAAACAGTGGCTGTGGGTGCAGTAGCTATTGCATAAAGACCATAAGAAGTGCACTTCATCTCTGCTTTCCCTCTCCACTTTGCACAGTTGATGCAGTGCAGTGATTCATATTCATTTTGCCAGAGTATTCTTCATACTGCCCAGAGATTTTCCCATGGTGGAAGTGCTCCAGTTCGAGAAACAGTGCAGGTTGCCCATACCAGGGTCCGGTAGTCAGCCCAGGAAATCAGATATGTTGGGGAAAAAGATGTTCATGCTGGAATGAACTGTTAGTCTAGATGAGCTATTTTCTGTCTGATCCTGGTGTCTTAAGTGGTTATCAGTGACTGCTTTGATCACAATTTCAGAGAGATGCATAAAGGCTGCAGTGATCAATTTTAAGTATAGTTAGTAACTGTTCCTTCTGTCTACATAAATATGCCAGTTCTGAAGCATTTTGCCTCTGTATTAGCACTCATAAAATTTTCTGGGAGAATTTTCATTTGTAAGGTTAAACGGGTATGAAAAAAGTCTCTCTCTGATGTTGTAGCTGAGGTTGTGCTTGTGCTGTACGCAACCAACCTCAGAACAACAGAGCTATTGGAAAGAGGGATTGGAGGTTTATACTTTTTGTACTGCTGTTGTGAATGCGTAGCAAACAGATAAGACTGCTTTTGCACAGCAACTAAGTAAATGGTTGAGAAGAATTTTTACTGTGAACTTAAGGTCAGATTTCTCTGACATGGATGTTCTTTACCCTCTTTGTTGATACGTTTTTGTGTACAGCTGCATTCTCTTGTCCCACCCTTATGCTGCTGAGAGATCCGGGGCTGGGAGTTTATTTACCGTGCTGCACAAATCAGAATTCAACCCCAGCACAAAAATATTTTTAGTTTTCAGTAGGTTTTAGTTGCATTGTTCAGTTCTTTGTGTTACCGTTTCATTTTGTATTCCTACAGTTTAAGGGATATTGTTCTTCTCTACAGAGATCCCTGTTTCAAAGCCTAACCCACTGTACTGTTGACTGTCCTTGGCACATCAGAGAGACGATCCACAGGCAGTTCACAGGGCTCTCTGCAGAATTGTACTAGATACGCATGTCTCATTTGAATATATCACTCAATAGATGCCAGCACATATTTAATGATCTAATTTAAGATGACTCCTTTTTTTTTTTGAATCAGCAAGTATTTAATATTAAAGGTGGAGCACTTCATGGCAGGAGAAGTTGAGTCTTCCTGTTCAATATATCACAACAGTGTGTTTCTTTTCCATATCCCTTCCAGATAAAATATGGGCGTTTGCCCATCTTATATAATTTGTAGAAACAGTGATCATTTTGACTTGTCCGTGAACACACAGCAATGTACTGAATGGGTTCAGGAGAGACCCTGGCTCAGCTGACACTTATTCCAGTGTCTAATGCGTTTTATTATGCAGCAGTATGTGTGTTTTGGGCAGTCCAGGATACTGGCTTGACACATTGATACTATAGAGTTCTCCCAGCTCACTGGTTTATAAAATGTCAAATAAACTCCTCTTTTCTTGTACTGCTCATGGAGTTCAACTGTCAAGCTCATAAGTGAGAGATTCAGACCGCCTGCATAACCCAGACTGTGATACAAACATTTGCCCCAGAATTGATTTTTATCAGCGGAGGCAATTACAGTTGGCCTTTAACTAAATGGAATCAACACAAAGAAGTGAAAGATTAATTACATTTAATACTGTTTTTCTAGTAATTACAAAATAGCAATGTGTGATCGAGAAATAACAAGACCAGTATGAAACAGAGTAGAAATTCTGAAACTCATTGTTAGTGAAGTGGAGAGCATGGTCAGAGTGCTTACCTCCACTTCTGTTCACTGGTCTCAACCCTTAAGCATTTATGAACTCTTGCAAATATGGGATGAGTTCAGGTGGTAGTTATTTATCTGCAGTTAATGATGTTTGCACAGAGATTTGGCTCCGTGAACTCCCCTGGGGTGATCTGAACTGCTGACCAAATCAAAAACGCTGGCACTTTCTTGTTGCTTGGATTTCAGCAGCAACTTTCATAGGACATTGAGAATGTCACAGGTACCACTGTCAGATTTTGGTGAGGGGCAGATCATGAGAGAGAGGGTGCTTAGAAGTGATTACTGGGCTTCTTTCTTTCTTTTCTGAAACACCAGATAAAATTCAGCTGTTGGTTAAAAACAAGCCATCTCCGTCCCTCCCCTGCCCTGCCACACACATGCAGATAAAAAAGAGAAAATTTTATAAATTAATTACATTTTTTACTATGACAACCACCATTTTATTTTAATAAAAAGTAACTATATAAGATTTTTATTACCATGATGAAGAATGTAAGACTATCCTATTGTTATGTTTAATATGGAGAATGAGAATATCTTTTTCTTCAAAATTGTATCAAGTTTAGGCAAATTATATGATCACAGAAATCAAAGACAATATGGAGGATAAAATATAATCTGTTGGCATTACGAAGCTATATTTCAAATACAAGGACAGCATAAACCCAGAGTGCAAAGTTCAAGTGTTTCTGGAAAGTCACAAGAATAACATTAAAGACCAGTTCTTCACATGCCCTTCAAAAAACCTTAAGGTACCCAACAGATTTGAGAAAAATTCCGCATAATCATTAGTGTTTGTAATCAAACCAGCAGTACACAAATCTACATCACTTGCTCTTCTCGATTTATACTACTCGCTCTTCTGTTTTTATTGCACATATTTCGGTTCTTCCTTTTCTGTACACACTCAGTTTAAATAAAGCTGCATTCTCTCCAGAGACTACACAAACCCAGCTTTGCATTGGATAGCCTGTTGATTTACTCCATCTGAGTTTAAAAAAATGACCCCTGCAATTACTGTAGAAACGCGAGCAAAAGCCGGGTGAGGTAACTGGGAAAGGATTTCAGGCACGAAGCATTTTGCCTTATTTGGTAAATGTGGTTTGCAAGGCCCCAGCTGGTAACTTTGGTGAGATCATTGTGTGATGTGTTATGTACAATAAGGCCAAACTTTCATGTTTCTTTTCATCCATTGAGTACAGCATTTAGCAATATTTGTTCCAATAATCATTAACCTTTAGTACAGCTTAAATCAGATCAAAGACAACAGAAGCAATTTTGGGTTTAAGACTTATAAGGAGAGTTTTGTTTCCTCCTTACAATTCCATCTCTTTCATAAAATTACTTCTTTTGGCCAGGAGTATTGTTTTTTATTATTATTTACGTTCATTCATTCATTCATTCATTCAAAACTGTAAATTCCTTTCTGCTTGGGAAACAAATCCATGTTCACTGCTGGGATTAATCTTCCTGCATCTATTCTCACATGATGTAGGCATGCAGGAGTCAGCACACTCTCTCTGTTTCATGTTGATTGTCCAGATGTTGAGGGGCATAAAACAAACAAAAAAATCCCCATTTTTAAACGTCTGTCAGAAAGCTGTCAAAGCAAAGTTTTAGATAGGTATCTAAGATCAGTTAGAAATGTCAGAATGCCCATTTTGTAAACTAGTTTCCTTGGTATCTAATCAAATTATAGCACTTGTCCTTTAATGGAGAAAAATGAATGACCTTGATCCAGTAGGTACAGTGGAAGGTGTTTTGTTATAAGCAGGGTCTGTTACTCAAGGTTTGGTACTTGTGTCCACTAGTTTGGGGATTTTTTCATGTAAGCCTGAACCAGAGAGGCGAGGGGGCCAGGGGAAGGAAGCAGAAATAGAGGCCAAGCCAGGATAATTGATGACCAAATGTTTTGACTTAAAATGGAACACAGTTTCCCAAAAATGGTTACTACCAGAGTTACCTGATACCTTTTTTGATAAGCTAACATTCTATAGGCAAGGAAATGCAGCAGATCAAAACTGTTTCTATTTCATCAAGGCCTTTAAAGCGTTTTACATGAGACATTATAATTTAGTTTAGCTGAGGGTTAGTATAAGAAACCCGATCTGTGTAAGGAGCTGGCTAATGGGGAAAGAGTTCTGTTTATGGGAGAGGTTGCCTGGTTAGAGAGAAGTTACTAATTAGAAGATCCCAAGGGGCAATTTGAGATGGGTCTGTTGTTTTATTTTCAGTAATGTCCAGGTAAGAAAAAATCTGGTGGTGCTGACACAGCTTAGGGTTGCTGTAGGTTGGGGGCATTGCCAAGAGAGAGGAGGAGGACTGGCGAATTGGGAAGAAAGTGTAAGATGAAATCACTGAGCATGAGGACCTGCGGCTACTCAATGTTTGACACAGCTGCAAACCAAAAAATCTGCTCTACTGATAAAAAGTTCAAGTGGCAATCTCTTTAGGTATTATAGGCTTTTAGGGATCTATGTCTGGTAGATAGAGAAGTACAAATTTTCCTTAGGTTTTCTTTTATTTATATAAACCCTTGGATTTATATACCCTTGGAGTTTTGGATTAAGTGTATGAACTGTGAAAAGCCTATTTTGTGCCAAGGCATTGGTCCTAGATAGTTTTTATCTCAGCAATAATTCAGAATATGTTGTCTAATCTGATATCTTATTTAAGATAGTATTCACACATGCAAGAACTGAAAATCTAGGAGGCCAAGTTTAACAAAAATACTGGTTTTATAATTGTAGGTTTTGTTTGTGACAGTTGTAAGAAAATTTGAAAACTTGAAAACTCCTTCAGATTAAATATTGTTAAAAATGTTTGTTATTTCATCTTGATTTTTGCTGTTTCTCTCTGGATTTCAGTGTCTGTTCTTTGAATTATATCCAGATCCTAAAATTTGGAGTAGCTGGATTGTCTATCAGCCTCAGCTGTCTACTTTTCTCTTTGCAGTTTCCATTTCATGAAAATGTATAGTGTAAGAATTATTTTAAAAATAGATCAAATGTATTTTCATGTTAAAATATGACTACTCAAATAAATGTATGAAAATAGGAAGCTGTGAAAGACCTGCATCAATTTGGTAATCTCTATTAAAATTGTATTTAAGAAGTAGAAAATAACTGTAGTGCTACAGTATGAGTATGCACTGCTCCTCTTCCACTTCTGTTTGTGAAATATGGGAAGTTTCAAACATAGTGGTGAGGAGCCCACTGTGTGCACACGCTTCATCTTTTCAGGCAGTCATCTTTTCCTCTGTGGAAAGCCAGACCATTAAACTGGGAGATATCTCTGGCTGAGCACCTGGACCCAGAGGTTTTTTGAAGTGACTAATGTACTTGGGACAGCTCTTGTCATTCAGCAAATGCAGCAAAATTACTTTCTCATTGCAGTTTACTTCCATTCAATACATGCTTCGTTCAAAGTTGAGGAGCTTTTAGGAATTTAACATGAAAAAAAGAACAATTCTTAAAGCTTGTTTCACTTCTAGTATAATCCTTTGAAAAACAAGAGCAAAAACTCAAATCTCATAACTGAAAGATTATGGACACAGTGATAAAAAATTGTTGGTTCAATCCATTAACTGCAGGTGTTTGTTAGTAAACCAGTTAATCTTATGTGCAAAGACTGTTTTAATAAATTTTGTTAAACGCATTCTTACTGTTAAAAGTTACTATGATTAACTGGCTGATGAACTAAACCCAGTTTCTGAAGCTGTGTTTTTTCTGCACTTTAATAAAATTCTAATTTGCATCCAAAAGAAAACAGATATAAATTAGGAGTAAATAAATTAATCCTCTATAGTAAATAGGAAATGTAATTTACTGTTTTCTGCCATAACATTTAAAAATTAAGGCTTAGAATAAATGTTTTAATTGGTAGAATTGCTTAAATGGGTATGCAGTGTATTTTTGTTGGCAAAAAGAGCCATTTAGTTTTTAAAAGTCTACATTTAGTAAAACAAAAAAATGAGAACTTGGATAGCAAGTATCAGCCCTTCTACTGGAAAATGATGAAAGAACATATAAATGCAAGAAAACATTCACATTTTCTGATTAAATTAAGGCTTTTTTTCTTGCTTATTTAAATCAGCCCACTGTAATCTGTGTCACAGGAAGCATTCAGGAAGGTTGTATCCTGACCCTGCACAGCTGCTACAATCCTTCTGGACTCCTGGGCCATGGTAAAAGTACGAGCAAGGACATTCACCTCCAAACTTGATTTCCAGTTCACGTGGGAACTGAAGTTCTTATTGACTGCTCTGAGGCACAGAGGATTTGGCAAATATTCTCAGGGTGGTTTCTTTTTCTGTTGGTTTTTTGTTTGTTTGTTTTAAAAAAAAAAAATTTATCAGTCTCAGTAGGACCTACTCATCTACTGTTTCCTTTCTAGCCTTGCACTCAGTCACAGCATGGAGAGGATTACATTCCTCACCTGAAAAATAGGTCTCAAGGTTGTTGAGGAGACTCTTCAAGAATCTCAAGAAAGATTTAAGGGAAATATAGAAAGTGGCCAATTGCCCGTGACACAGAGCAGGACAGGACTTGGAGGAAGCAAAATTTAGTATTCTGATCCCTCTACAAGGTCTCGGCTAGCTTCAGCTTGTCAAAGGCACCTACTTCCCCAGCCCTCAAAATAAGACTTCACCCTGAGTTTTGGCATCTTTCATCAAACCAAACTCACCATGTTTTCAGAAAGGCAGCTTCATTCTCTTACCCTACAGGGATTACCTCAGAGTTGTGCTCATGGATGTTGCGTAGTGCCACAGCTGTACCAAACACTTAACACTTAAATCGTGAGGCTTTTTCATGGGTATAAATTAATATGTTAGTCTTATTTTGTTATGTGTTGGGGTTTTCGCAGTCTTGGTGAAAACGAAGGCTTCCCTTCGTCCAGCCTCCAGTATCTTGTTCTATCTGTGCAGCAGGTTCTGCAGGGGCCTGGGAATACACAAACTTGCACTCTCTTACCCTTGTAGCAATTTTGCTTTTGGCAAGGCAAGTAAAAAATATCTATTCCAAAGTCTAGTGGGTCATAGTAGCTGGAAAGTATCACTTCTGTACTCTAACAAAAGATGGACACAATTACTTGAAACCATAATGTGTCTTGGTGTAGATACAGGAGGACCAAGAGCTCCATCTTTCTGCCAAATGAACCAGCTTTGTTATTTCGGCATCTTTCAGGCTACAGTAGCCACCATGGAACCTTTTGTTCCTGCGGAGCCTGCCAAGAAGGGGTGGTCTCAGATGTTTGTTCTGATAAGCAGATCGTCCCTCCCTAAAAAGTAAACTGAGAGCATTTCTTGAGTTTAACAACACTGCTGGGGAAGCATGACTCTTCACCCTAAAGTGATAGTTTGTGTTCGCTTATCAGTGTGGTAAGAGGGACTCTGAAAATAGATGCTTTCAAAACAAAACCAAACCACTTTTGACATTAATCCCAGACTGTTTCCTTTTTTTTTTTCCTAACTGTAAACAGCACAGCTTCCAGTTGTGTGTATTAAACTAAAAACTTTCTCATAACATGCCTCGAGTTCTTCCTCATATCAGCCTTGCGGTCCCATTGCGATGACGTGGAAGGTGGCGTGGGACCGTGAGCTGTGGTGAACGTGCTGCTGAAATCAGCAGTGCCAGCTGATTGGTTGGCATAGATGGGAGAGAGATTCCCAAAGTGTGTTTTTAAAAGAAATTACTACTTAAGAAAGAGATATTTTTGTCTTCTTTTAAAATAAAGCAGTGAGTATGTGACATTATAAGGTAGTCTGTTGTAATTTCTTTATTTGATTGACATTATGTTCTTTGCAGCTTTTTTGAATTTTCTTTGCTTTAAGTGCACAAAGGAAAAGAGACAGTTGTTAACTGTGCAGATGAAAGGACTTCTTCATACATGTTTTGGTTTACTGGTGTACTGGGACATTCCTGAAATACACTTCATTTGTGAGCAAATCTGGCATAGAAAAGGAGGCATAGAGAACCTGAAACGGCAGTGTGCCTCCATGGGCAGGAAAGAAAGCCCGTGCTGATGGGAAGGACACGGGCGAGGAGAGCAGCAACATTGGGTGTGGGAGGCCACCGAGGCAGCTGCTCAGGGAATGGGTGACAAGCACTTAGGGAGGTGGAGGAACGGGCTAAGAGAAGCAGCGATGGCTGGAAAAGGTGCAGTGGTGGAGACCAAGGGAAGTTGTTGGCATTAACATAATACAGTTTTAAAAATGGGATGTTGCTTTTGTAGTTGAGAAGTTCACCGCTCAGACCGTTATGATGAAGGCAAGCCTTACTGTGAGGTGCAAAGATCATGCTTCAAAAGCTGCTGTGCCTGTAGTAGCCCTGTGCTGTGCTTACACTCCACATAGCTGGATACTGTATCTTTAGCATTTCTGTGTACGTATGGTGGAAACTGTAGAGCCAAGTCTATCTTCTCTGTCCTTTGTATGAGACCAAGGGAATCAAGAAAAACCTTTTTTGATTGGGTAACAGGTTGGTATGACTACTGAACTTGAAAGGCCAACTTCTAGCTGTCTAAACATGGGTTAAGCTGAGAGATTCGTCCCTGTTTGTTCCAGGTGTTGATGAGGAAGATGAGGCAAAAATTGGAGCTGCCTGTTCCCCATGGGCAAGACCAGTCCACTTCAGTATGATTGATTGTAAATGTTGCTTGTCTTCTGTCTGCGCAGTCCATGTGTGGCTTTGTTTGCATCGGCGGCAGCAGCCCACCAGGCCTATGCCAGTGGTGTTGGGATTGTCTTTTCCTGTAAACCTTCTTTGTATTCTGTTGTTCCCCCTTTGTCTTCTGAACTGAACTGAATGTGCAGCATATGGAAATGAAGCAGAAACAATAAAAGGCATTGTATATTTGTTTTTAATGAACTTACGAAGCTCTGTAAGCTTGTACTAGAACTAGATAATGAGGAAAAAAGCCCCAACCAAACAACTACTTTCTACTCATGTAGGTCTCCTCTCCAGTCTGCTTTTGCAAGTATTAGTGTCAGCAGGTTTCCATGAATAGTGTTGCCAGCTTAGTGACTTCAGCATTTTGAGTATTCTAAATTACAATGTGTGTTATTGCTGACTGACTTTTATTTTTGAAGAATAGCATGCCCCAAATCTGAGTTGGCTTCTTTCCTTTTATCGTGTCAGTGACAACTTAGGGTTGGGTTGTGTCTTCTGTTGTCATTTACTTTCTACTCAGCATAAATAGCTATATTAATTTCTAACAAATATCTGCATTGCTTATGACATGAGCAATTTATTCTGTGTGACTTCTGATAAGTATACAGAGTTAATTCAAGCTTCTTTCTGAATTCCTGAAGAGCATGGATAACTTCCTTTTTTAAATCATTTTAAGGGCACAAGCTTTTGTACAGGAACAGGAGTCCCTCTTGATGTTATGATAAAGTATTTTCAGCTTCAGAAAACTATCCTAAACCTGCTTCAGAGATGAGTTTAAAAAGTCAGTTTCTGCTGTTCTAGGGAGCTTCTTCATAATATTTAAGCAGTAACATGCTAACATCCTAAGTAAGGTATTCCGGCAAAAATACTGAATATTTAGTGATAGTAAAAACAATAAAACTAGATTACGTGTGCAGACTTACCAGTCCTGCTGTTTGGGCAGGGATTTAACGGATTCCCAGACATCTAGCATCTACTCCTGGAATCAGCAAGTGCCAAATACACTCGAGACAATCCTGCAGCTGAACAACAGGGAGTCTAATGTGTTCTGCCCTGGGACCTGCCAGTACTGGCAGGTGTGCATGTCTCTTCAGGGCATTTCTGTGAACTTTTAATATTCTTTTCCATTTTAAGAGAGATTTTTTTTTGAGAGAAACAAGTGACATCTTACAAACACGTTTTTTGAGTTAATAGTAACTGCTGCTTAATTTGAACAGTATTTTAGACCTCATAAAATTAGTGAAACTTCTCTGCTTTTTTTTTTTTTTTTTTTGTAGTCTCCACTGGTAAGTACCTTCTGTCTGCACATCTGATGGAATTACATAGGGAAGTACTAGGAAATAGCTGTAGGATTCTTCTCTTCCAGGAAACACTTTTGGAGGTACCTGATATTTGGATCTGTCAAGGCATTACAGAGGGAAAGTAATTTCTTTTCAGAAGTTTATGAACCTGAAAGTGAATTATCTCTTGCAGGGTTATTCAGTATTTTACACAGATGTGAACTCCATCCTATACTTAAATTAGTCTTGGGTTGTTTAAAGTATGTTTTAGTTTTCTGCATATCTTACCTGATTTTAATTGAGGTTATTTTTTAAACTGCCAGTTTTTAATATCTATCTTTGCAGCTTTACTGCTGCTAAACACTCTTGTATTCCCAGTTTATTGCCTTGTTATACTTCACAGTTGCAATATGGTTTTTTTATTATAATTATTTGTGTCTTACACCATATTCTTTTCTGGATATTCATGGTTTGCATGTGGTTGTTCTTTTTTAGTAAAGAATTGGTTTAAAGATTTATAGTTGTTAGGACATTTAATTTTCTACATGATGCATTCAGCTTCAATTTGGAAGTGTTTTCACAAGCAGTTATGAGTAACATAAGTCCTAATTTATGACTATATTAACCCTAATATATATTGAGCGGCAATCATTTTTTTATAAACTCTGATGTGACTTTGTTCCACTTCATATTATTTGCCAACAATACCTAAATGATGGCCTTTAACCTCCTAACTTTATCACAGATTTAGAGAAACCCTATAGCCTCACAATATGTTGAATTTTGATTGGGAGGAGGAGGGGAAGGTGTTTTATATCCCCTTCTCAATTTTTCCTTTTGGAAAATCTCTTGGCCTTACCTTGAAGCGTGAGCATTCACATAGCAAATCGAAATCTCTACCAGAAAGGAATCCCCCCTTCCAGACATCTATCAAAATGCATTCTGTAGTCTCAGATGGTGATACTACTTTCAATTTTATTAAAACCAAACAAAACCACCACCCCCCCTGACCCACCAACCAGGTCCATGAGAATTCTAAGCAAAACCTCAGGCTAGAATTCACCTAGTATAGAAGGTGAATTTATTTCTTTTCTCCTCAGAGGAGAAGTTGTGAGACTGAGATCTCACATTTTCCAGGAAATCCATAGGATCTGAGCTCAAATCAGTCTTTCCAAGACTAAGTTTAGTTTATTTTTAATTCTACAGTTTTACTTTTCTTTGTCCTACTAATTAGTAACAGATGATTCCTCAAATTTACAACTCCAAACAAAATTCCAGTAAGTTTGTAGGAATACATTTAGAATTTTTGTTTAGAGGGTAATGAAAAAGGTGTCTTTGAAAAATATATTTGAAATCTAAAATTCCAGCAATGAACCACCTCGAGTATGTTGTTATATCGACATTTCTGCAGTTGTTGTCAAAGAGAAAGGGGATATGGCTTTATTGATCTCAGTGGAGTTCACTGTTGCCTTCAGTTTCTTCCACTGACAAATGTGTCTGACTTGATCTATATTCAAGTCAAGTCTTACTATTGCATTTCTTTGCCAGTTTCCACAGTTTCTGCATCTCAGCTTGAGTTGGTGAGAAAAATATGTACTAATTTTGGGTGGGGGAAAAAAAAGAAATCATCATAGCCATGTTTCACAATGTTCACAATTAAGTAAGGGATTCTCATTGAATTTTTTTTCTCCAAATGGTTTCTTTGCAATGTTTTCTATTCTCATTTCCTTTCCTGATCCTTTTAAATTTACCTCTTACAAAACATGTTTATTTTATGGTTACGCAAGGATATTGTTATTGAAAATGAATCAGAGCTAAATGCACAGGGTGGTTTTGTTTTAAAGATTAGCATGTTAAAGTTTAAATATGAATTCTGGGGGAAAAAAAGAGTAAAAGTATTTTATTTAATGACAGCTGTAAGATTTAGCTAAGCTATGCTAATACATAAATACAGCACCAAAAGTCATTGCAACTAGAATAAATGGAAATAAATGAGAAGGATGGCAAAGGCTCTTTATGAAAAATAAAGGAATAATTTATATAATAATCCAGAAGATACATAGAACAACTTTGACATAAAATACTGAACACACAGTTGCAGCAAACTTCTACCATTCAAAAAAATACCTGATTTCTTGATTTTTTGCACTTGAAAATAAAAGTCAGCTTCAAAATATAATAACTCTTTCTGTTTTACATCCAAAAATACAAATTGTGGTTAAAATTTGTAGGAATCATGACAGCAATTCATTGCATGCACATGATTAGTTACAGCATGGAATCAAAATATTTCTGAACAAGAAAAAAATTATCTGACTCAGTTGAGTCA
The DNA here is from genome assembly GCA_027574665.1 of Rhynochetos jubatus. Taxonomy (NCBI): domain Eukaryota; kingdom Metazoa; phylum Chordata; class Aves; order Eurypygiformes; family Rhynochetidae; genus Rhynochetos; species Rhynochetos jubatus. Next base: position 120,832,957 of record CM050649.1, on the reverse strand, counting down.
CCTTTTTAATAATTGACGTCTGATCTTTTCACAGCCATATGTGGCTGTAAAACAAGAGGGATAGAAGAACATCTTTTGGCTTAAGCTTCTAACTGGCATATCTGTAATTAATGGGATCTTAAACAAAATTTATTTCTGAAAAAACAAAATTATCTTTTTAGAATTTGTCTAATCAGTTTTGAAATATAACTATAGAGGAAAACTAAGCAGAGAGAACAAAAACAGGTATTAAACCTGGATCTGGTATTCATAGAATGATTTGGGTTGGAAGGGACCTTAAAGATCATCTAGTTCCAACCCCCCTGCCATGGGAGGGACACCCTCCACTAGACCAGGTTGCTCCAAGCCTCATCCAGCCTGGCCTTGAACACTTCCAAGGATGGGGCACCCACAGCTTCTCTGGGCAACCTGTCCCTCTGCCTCACCACCCTCCCTGGGAAGGGTGGTATTACATGACTTGACTCTGTCAAGAGGGCACTGGAAGTTCAGTAAGACTCTGTTACATGCTGGAGGCTGAGTGTTTGGGTAAGGGCTTTCCTAATGGGGTTGATAGAAATTTGAAGCATTTGAAACTGTAAATATTTTTTGACTGATTTAAGGCTCAATGACCTGACCCACCTCAGAATGACAAAACAACTCTAGAGAGCCGTTTACAGTGTTTAGAGTCTGCAGAACTTGATCTGTACAAAAGGTGTTGATGACTTACACGTCACTGTAAAATACGTCAAGAATTAGCATTTTATTCTCCTTTTCTGTGTTTAGATTTTTTTTAATTGCACCCTCTTAATTATCTCATGTGGTTTTTCATATGTTCTAGATTATATTCTGACAGAAATTACTAAGTTTATGGAGCAAAGAGGGAGCATGAGGCTTTCTTGCAGGAAGGACGTGCAAGGAAGAAAGGTAGCTGGAGGCTGAAGGGAACAAGAGGTAGTTGAGAGGTCGGAACGGCATCTTCCAATGGCCACATACCTTATGCTTTGTTTCATGGCTGGTGCTGTCCTGGTAACAGTACAGCATGAGCTGTTTTATGCAACCACATCTCTCTTCTCCCTGGGGTTTGAGCCAATGTGGTATGTAGAGACAGAAGCAATCCTCTGTCTCCTAAGCTTTGAGGAGATAGTTTTGCATGGAAACTTTCCTTGTAAACCTCCTGGCATGTGGAAAAGCAGGATTCTCAGTCTCATGGGAACAGATTGCTTGGACCAGGATTCAGATGATTAATTTGGGCAGCGCTGTGTATAAGAGAGTGTTTGGAGGGTTGCAGAAGAAAAGGCTAAAGCTGGAATGAGGTAAGTCTGTGACTCCGTTTAGGATGCGCCTGTGTGCTGTGAGTCACCGGCTGTGTGTGCGAGGTGAGAGTTATCTTGGCATAAACTGAAGTGTTTCTTCTTTTCCAGAAAATGAATCACCTGCTTCTGAGTCTATCTTTTTTTGTTAATTTTTATGAAGTAAACAGTTTTTGGGGCTTCAGTACGTTCGCATATGTGGGTTTTATTGGCATAGCAGAGGAGCTTTCAAGCGAGGGAACTCACTTACCTGTGGGGGCCAGTATTTTTTAGACTTTTCCCAGAAACATGTCTGAGTGATCAGTACGGTGCCAGAAACACTGTCCTGCTGGCACTGCAGCCTTATTCCCAGAAGTATCACTGAGTAGAGACACTAATGCAGTCAAAACTGCCAAGTGATCTTTATTCTCAGTCTGCTTCTGTTTATTCTCCTTTCTTTGTCCACTTCTGTCTTTGAAGGGAGAAATTTTCTTGTGTTAAAACCTGGGAAAAAAGGAAGAAGTTAACAGGCTGTGATGTCCCTGGAAACACTGTGGTTGTGCCAGAAGTTGTCCTGGTATGAAGGAAGCTCCAAGCTGTTAGTTTTCTCTTTAACTTAACCGGTGTAAAAACTGTGAAGGTGGTGGTTGAGCAGATCTCTTACAGAAGAGAGGTGCATTCTGGGAGGGGGCCGGTAGTGCTGGCGTAAGAACAAGAGAGCCATCAGATTCTATATGTCCTCACGGATGGTGCCACAGAGATCTTTGTGAAGTTTCACGTGAGATACAAGGTGCCTTGCAACCACAATTAAGTCCTTTGAATTTTTATTTGTCTTGTTCTTGGGGAAGTTTTATCTGTTTAGATGTGATAATTTACTTTCCGTGTTTTCCTTTTTACATATAAAGAGAACAGCAAATGTGATACATAATTCACACGTTTTGTTGTAGATGTTACCACAAAATATAAACGGCTGGATTTAGCGCGTTGGGAACCCCATTAGTGGTGTAAATGGGTCTCTCTTGGCACTGATGTATGATAGAAGAGGAGCTATTTCAGATGGCCAAGTCCCATTTTCATACGTTTCTCTGATGATCACCAAGCAGCTTAGACTTCAGATTCTTTTCCAGCTCTTGTAATTATCTTTGCATTTTTCATTGCATCAGTGGAGTTTGTCTTTGACTTAAGAATTTCCTCGATGGTGGCTTTGCCACCTGTGTCACTTGGATTTTAAAATAATCCAGGTTTTTTTTTTTAAGTCCAGCACCTTATCATTGTTTTCTCAGAAGATAAGACAGTATGCAACTAACTGCCACTTTTATTCAAAAGATACGTATCTGTGATGTGTGATCAACTGAAATGAATTTCTGTTTGTGCCCAAAGGAGATGCTGAGATAGTTAGGTTGTTCTTGCTTGATCATGAAGACCTGGCACTTCACTATTCCCCAGTAGAACTGTGGTTGTGGAACCAACCTGTGATTTCAGTCACACAGAAGTTGATTTCTTGGCCAGTCAGTCGTTTGGAGAGCCCTGCCTTCTGCCTTCTCTCTCTCTCTCAAGAATGTGTTTGTGAAATATTTTGGAAGATAATTGATAGAGCTTCTTTTCCCTTGGTGGTATTTTGCTAGCCAGAGTTAAACCACGACACCTTGCTAGGCAAAATGCAAATTTTTTTTATTTTTGCCTTTTTTCCCTCATGTCTGCATAGCTGAAATTAAATACGCAAGGCATTGGGAATTTTTCTGTATTGTTAATTAATATTTTGTTGGGTCACGTGCCTTCTTTTCTGTTTGGTGTCTTTTGAAGGTATTTCTGTTGTGAGGTAATGAGAATATTAAATTGTGCATATTTTTCATACCAAATATAATTGAACTTTTTGCAGGATAGAAAGTATATGATGTGTTTTCTAATCTAGTATTATTGCTGTTGTGAACTTCAGTCACTGGAGCTAATCAGTAAGTGGCTTGTCATTACAGCTAGTTGATAATTTTTCATTCATGGCCTTAAATTAGTATTTCTCTTCCTTATTTCTCTGATGACCTGACTTTCCCATGATATGACAAAGAAAAACCGGCTAGTGCTACAATACAGGCTAGTTATTTCTTTTGGTATATAACAGTTTCTAGGGAGAAAAAAGTCAGAAAAAGAATCACTGCGGTTCTGAAGATGACCTGATGTTGCTGCATTATGTCCAATAATTAGTTTTCCACCATTAATAGCTTTTGCATGTATGTAAGTAGGATTGGTCATCTTGAGTATTCTTTGTTTTCTCAAAATATTCAACTTGTTAATCATTAGAAAAATCATTAGGACTTACCTAATATTGTGAAAATCATTGGCAGAGTTGCTCTTAAATGTAAGATAAATAGTTTAATAATTTAAAAATACCATTTTATCTTTAATAATTCTCTGATGGGATATTTACTTCAATTCATTCTTCTATTACCTGAAATTTGGCACTTCTTGAAAGATGGAAAAGCTTTTGAGAAAATTTTTTGTTAAATTTCAGAATAGCTGATTGAAAAATTTTGAAGTATAAATGAGATTACAGAAAATAAGATGTTTCTTCATTTATTCATAACAGTAGCTTTCTTTAGTATTTTCATGTATTAAAGTGGTCTTACAGTATTAATCTGAGGATTGTCTGCACATGATGGGAAAAACTTAGGAGGAGTGGGAAGGGGAAAAGGCAGGATAACACTTTTAAATGAGACAAGCTTAAATATTCAGACACATCAAAATATTATTGGAAACAGACTTTTGGACCAATTTCCTTTCACAGCCACATACATGCTTTTCCATCATCCTCATATTTTGAGAGTGTGGGTGGAAAATAAGCATATTAGCCTTAACGCAAAGGATAAGTCTGTATCATCAAATTTGTTATACATGCTTGCCTTTTCCACAATGTTTTTATTCAGCAAAGACAGAGTGACAGGTAGGTACATTTATAAAATCTGGGGAAGATTATTTTGGGATAAGTATCTGTTTAGCAAGATACCACCTACATAAAACCTCATGTGTATTTATTGTTGGAAACTGTGTGAATCTTTTCATAGGTTTATTAGTTATGGGAAAAATTCTACTTAATATTGCATTTAATAATTGAATCCGTCCACCTAGTATCTTCAGGGCCAGTTCAGAATTAAACCCTAAACCCAACAGAAATGGCTTTATAACCAGTCATATTTTAGCACTTATCTTTCTTTTAACTTCAATTAGCTGTGATGTTTAGTCAAATATTTTACTTGGCAATGTTTTGTTTTTCAGGATGGGAAGAAAAAGTTTGACAAGGAAAGTGAGAAATATTATTCCATCCTAGAGAAGCACTTAAATTTGTCAGCAAAGAAGAAAGAATCTCATTTGCAAGATGTAAGCATAAAACATGCTCTTACCCAGTTTCACATTTTCATAGTGATCATGATAACAACCTGTTTCTCATGCTGTGGTTTTTTTTAATATGACATTGTGGTGATTTCTTGTAGTCATGCTTGTTGTGAATATAAATTCTTGAGTGAGATTAATATGACCCTAATAAGAGTTAAATATTTCAACAAGGCAATGTTCTGCATGTCCAATTTTGTGTACTTTAAGTATAGCTAATGTTTATTGGTTGCAGCAACAGAATTCTTTTACTACAACTAAAATATGGCTTTTATAAGATATGTGTAATTTTTGAAAGTCAAATAATTAATTGGGGTTTTTTTCTTTTTAATTTATTACTTGATGAAATTATGCTCCTGTTCCACATAAATTTTAATCTGGGAGACTGAACTGAGATCACTTTATTGATGCTTTTTAATGCTTCTTTTTTCCTCTTTTTCACTTTATTCTGAGATTACAGCAATGTGCTCTGAAATTGTATCCACAGCTTCAGCTTTGAAGAGTCTCTATGCTTAATTCTTTTCTGTTAAAAAAACAAACGATGGAAAACTTCTAGCTCAACAGGAGGATTCCAATCCTTTTCAGTATGCTGGTAGAAATAATTATGATTTGTCTTTGAGGCAAATTACAGTAAAACCAGAAATTGGATATCGACACTTTGGGATTTGTGCCAAAAGTAGTTAAAAATTATTTTTATGGAATTACTTTTTTCACGGTGACTCTTAAATCATGGGGATTGGTTTGCAGATGGAGTTTTATCAGAAGATGTGACCAGTACTCCATCAGATTTTTTTTTTCATGTTTATCAATAAAACTATAATTAGAATTAAATGAGGCTTAGGAATTCAAAATTTCTCATAATGTTTATGCCTTTGCTGTCTATATAGTAATCAGTCTCTACAAAATATTAGTTATGTAGGATTGCTTAATTGTTCCTCGTGTATTTCAAACTTTTATATGTACAGCTTTCACTTTTCCTAAGTATCCTGTGGACTGATAAAGGAGCAGTTCTGTTAGAGGCTAAACACCAGCCAAGGGGGGAAAAAAAACTTATAAAAATGTGGAAAAGTGAACTTAAGCACCAATTTACTCTAGAATAGTATTAAAGTAAAATAAACAAAATATTTTACTCTTGAGACATGAGAATAATTACTTTCTAAAAACAGCAACTGAAGTGAAAAGTAACAACTGTGAATTTAATAAACTGTGGTACAATAAGAATGAATTTGGCTCATGTGTATAAACTGATGGAAAACCAGAATAATTTTTTCCGCTGTGTCCTTAAGTTACATCTCTGCACTTAAAAGTCTTGTAACTGAGGCTGAGGTTTTTTGCTTTTCTGGATGCCCCACTTGTAAAGCATCTTGGGCATAACTTGTCATTTCTGTCTTCCCGGGTTTTATGCAGCTGTAGGTGTGCTCAATCAGCAGCACAGGCCCACCCTAAGTAGAAGGTACAATAGCAAAGTGAACCAAAAATGGTAACTGGGGAGGAATTTTGGTCTGTATCTGTACCGTAAGTAAAAGGAGGCCAAGCACCAATTCCTCGCCTGACATCCAAGTGATAGCTGTTGACTGACAGCCAGAGTGGTTTGGGTGAGCCCCATTTATAGCCTGTATGGCCAGGTCAGAGTTTGTTGGAGCAGCCCACAGCAGAGTCAGAACACAAGCAATGAACCAAGTGGCGCTGACTGCGGGGGCTTTAGTTCTCAACACAAGTGAAGGGTAGTCCGTGCCTCAAGCCTCACGTCATGCATTTAGTGAGACGGGAATGCTATTTTGTGACTGCTACTGTCACACTGAAAAATATTTCTTCTTTTTTAACCCACTGTTTCTTTGAATGGTTGAGATTTCTTCATACCTCATCACATTATGTGGGTTAAAGGGTACTTGTATGAGCGAGGAGTAGTTCTCACACTGTATTGGGCTGTTTTACATATCTCACTTGAGTGCAATTGAAAGCACCTTAATTAGGCATCTAAAGTTTGATGGCCTGAACATATTCTATAGAGAGTGGTTTGCATATATTCATCTAATTGAAATGTGTTGGATATTTTAAGAGCCTGCAAGACTGTTTCTGCAATTTGCATAGATAATTAGACTCTTTTTTCTTTAGCTTCAAAAAAACCCTTCATAATACTATCTTTTCACTGCCTATGGAAATCCACAGTGGAGCAGAAAATGGTCAGAATTGAGTAATGTGAAAAAGTTAATAAACTCCTGATTTTATTTCTCTGAAATCTGTTCCAGAATCCGGCATAAATATAGAGCAAAGGCGTGTCTCCAAGTTTATGTGAAGTTCTGGTATACATTTTAGTGATATCCTACATCAATGAAAATATAATGCACTATAACTAGATATCATACAAGTAGAGACTCAAAATCATATCCATCAAATCTTTTTATTTTTTACATGCTGTTTGAAGTTGTAGAAAAGTGTGTGAAAATCCTTTCAGCTTTTTAAACTTTAAAATTACTTTCAAAGTGGTTCTTACAAATCTGAATCCTCGGTGTTCACACAAATTCATAAACTTCTACAGAAGATATATTTTGGAAATTATGATTTAGTCCCTATACGCTAGTGGTGATTATGGCCTTAATTTAGGAACCCATCCATATTTGAGATGGCACTTCTCTGTCATAAGTATCATTACAACTACAGTCTGCTTAAATGCTGTTCAGAATAGAGATGGATTTAATTAGGTGTCTAAATACTTTTGCTGAGTTGAAGCCTGAAACAGTTCATTTCTAAACCTAGATTCTATTTTTTGCTTACAATTAAATGTGAGAGCTGAGGTCTGTCTCAAGTGCTTATTGACTGCACTTCTGTGAGCAAGGGCTTGCTGGATCATGTCCCAGAGTGCTGGTACCTGGTTCTGTTCAGCTATGTAGCATTGCCTTAGTGATATATTTTTTGTGAAATAGAATTATTAACACAAAGTATCAAAGAAAACATTACCTGGACACACTACATGAATGGCACATGGCAGAGTGAATTCTGTAGTAAAGCCCTTAATTATTGGAATTTTGACTACTTGATTTCTGCTCCATAATATTAGATTTGTACTTAATTTCCTGATTAATTTTTTATAAGCATGGGAAGGAAATGGTAGGAGTGAATCACTTGAAACACATAGTTGAAGCCCATGCTTTCAAGTAGTGCTGGTGCACTGTGCTGGGGAAGTGGATCAATATTGTTAAGAGGCTGTGTGCCCGAATCACAACAGTGCCATGTCCTTAACTAAATAAGCAATGTTAATTATATGTGGTGCTATTGATGACCAAGTCCTGCCTGAAGGAAAACACTGACTTTCTGCAGTTGTACTGCTTAAAGTACTAAACCTCTTCTAGGATGTGTTCGCTGTTTTAGTGTTTGCTATCAAGCGAAGGCAACATGTAGCTTTTCCAGTTTTTCCGTATTTGTTATTTTATAATGCCAGAATTGAACTAGACAATATACAGAAGTATACTGCTATATTTTAACTGGCATACGTCAAAAACAGCTGAACTGGTTTTACTCATGTTGCCAACACTTGATAGAATTTCTTTTTAACCTAAGACCAAACCCTAACTAATGCAGCCCAAGAGGGATTTGCTTGAGAAAATGATTTGTTACAAAGGAGGATGAATTAAAATGGAATCTGTGTCTCTTCCTTAGGTATTATCCACATACTAGACTGCTTGTCTGTTAGGTGCCTCTCCCATGGGTTGTTTAAACTGAGGATAAAAGCCAATTACTCTTTATCAGCTGATAAGACTTAATTCTTAATTGTTTAGGCAGAAGTCTTTGTTTTGGTACTAGACCTTGATGTCGGTTGTATTATTCAGGCACTTCTGACAACTATTGCCTTGTAGTTCTTGCATTTGAAAAGTAACACGTGAAAAATAATTGATTTATGAGGTTAAGGACTTAAATATGTTTATATTCCGAGAGCGTGTGACTTGCACTGTGAAATAATAAGTTGCAAGATGTCATTGTTAAAGACAGCCTATTTAAGAAAGAAAATACCTTCTTGGGAAGGCACTTGAAGCTGAGAAATAGATATATTTCAGTGCATGTGATACGCAAACATTTCAATAAAAATATTAATATTTTTACCTCTCTTTAATTCCTACCGTACTCTCTTCGATTTCTTTTTCTAAACTTTCCATGTATACCAGGGACAGAGTTCCTACTGCCACTTTTTTTTTTTCCCCTCCAGGCTTTCCTAGAAACTAGAATATTAAAAGTGCAGAAAGGAAGAGGAAATCAAAAAGGCCTGGGGAAAAGGCATGAGGCTAGAATGTGTAATGTTAGCTTCTTAAACTTGCCTTTATCTATTTTAAGTAGGTATTCTAATTTTCAGGAAGAAAACTGAACCCCATGAAGCTTGTAAAGTAATCTTATGAAAGATATGTTTGTTAATTACAAAATTGTTTTCAAAGCAATCATGAGAGTAAATTAATCTTGTCTACACTGATTTTGTCTTTTAGGCAGATACACAGATTGACAGAGAACATCAAAACTTTTATGAAGCATCATTAGAATATGTTTTTAAAATCCAAGAAGTACAAGAGAAAAAGAAATTTGAATTTGTTGAACCTGTAAGTTTTATGTTTTATTTTCTTTAGAATGCAAGCATTTAAAGCTGAAAATTGAATTAGAAATACCTATTTTTTGCTCCCTTTTTAAAATTGTGGTCACTGGTTGTTTGTATGTGGACAGACATTAAGATCTTGGCTTGGGCACTTTCCATGTTTATGAAAGGTTTATGTAAGAGTATCATATCTACTGTGAAGTGAAATGTCTGATGAGTTGGAGTGTATGTAATGTTTTAATGGGACAGCATGTAATGTTGTGTCTGTGCAACATATGGTGGATGTTTCCTAATATCACGATTTCATGGCTGAAATTTTGAGCCAGTTTTTGGTTTTCAGTATTCCATGTAGGCAGTGTACACACACATTTTTCTGAGTTATACATGGAATAAAGTGAAATCAGTTTTTCTGTAGTATAGGTAAGTTTATTTTTTTATTGGTGGAGTCACTTGTCTTTAGTTTACTTTGCACGTAAAAGAAAGTGTATGTTGACATGCCATAAAAGAGGAAGTTAAAGTTGTGTTTCAAAGTCTATATTTAGGACTGTGATTTTTATCACACTGTTTCCACCCCCCACCCCTAACTATCTTCTGGGTCAGTCAGTACCAAAAACTGCTTCAATATGTGCTAGCATATTTCTGTGGCACATTACTACTGTATTACCACTGTGTGCAATACTACTGTATGACTACTGTTCATGTCATACAGGACTAACTTGCCAATTGCCTTGTTTCATTAGTAGCTGTAGCCCTTGACAGAGAACACCCAATGTCTACTGTCCCTTCCCATTAAGTATATGAAGCAGAGCAGAGCATCACTTGAGAAAAAGGAACATGACAAGTGTAACTTTTTCTGTCTCTCCACACCGTCTTCCAGCTTCTGTGTAACTAACCAAAGCAGCACTCTGGACTGTGAAACAGGTTGAATTACATCTCTAACACCCAGTGTCACTATGAAGAGTTTCTCAGATGCCTCCTTTCCATGAGATGAGAATGTGTTGTATAGTGAGTGTTTGACATTGATGCAAACTAATGAACCTGGATTCAGCAAGCAGTACTTACAGAAATCCTATCTTTATGGCATACAGCTGCCAAGTCTTGGAGACTAAAACTTTGCTCGGATTCCTAAATAAGAACATTTTTCTACCTGTCACAGATTAATCAAGAGTGACTCTCTCTGTCTGCTTCTGCAAAACTCTCACATCCTGGAAAAATCTAGCTATCTTGACCTAGCTCTGACCCTGAATAGGAGACTTTATGCTTCTTTAAAGCAGTAGAAACGTCCTGTATGAGAAGACTTTGTACATCAGGAAATATTATTGTGCAATTGTGTATCATTGAAATAGGGCATCTTTCATCCCATGTGCTAGACAGAGAGTAAGAATAAATTTGATTTTATATATCTTAGCTGGAGATACTGAGCTTTATTCTTTTGACGAGGAGCTGTCCCCACATTATGTCAGCCATCACAGCAGCAGCTGTAAATTACCAGAATGAAAGAGCAATTTATTAATTCAGCAGTGCTGATGCTGAACAAGCAAGCAGGGGAGGCTACTGGTAAACTCAGTCTTGTGGACCCCTGGGTATTTTTGTCATCAGGTTTACACATCCAGTAGGTAAAAATTTACTTCTGAGTGGATCAGTTGCCGTCCCGTGTCAGATCAGTAGGCATTTTACTGCGTATGCTGTTTGTTGCAAGCAGGTGTCAAAAACACTGTGGTGACAGGGTAATGGTCACCCGTGCAGGCAGTCTTGTGGCTTCAGGCATGAGTTTTTTATAATCAGTCTGAATATAAATTGAGCTTAAATTATAACATCAGTTACAAGATTTTAAACTTTCAAAATTCTTGATTTTTTGTTTCTAGTCTGTTGCATACAACATGCTGGAATAAAAGCATTTACTAAACCCCATAATGCAAAGTATGCCAAGTAAATTATAATACACATCAGCAATACCTTGGGACGAAGGGAAAAAAGTCTTCAATGTAGGTTTTCTAAAAATGCATAGTATATAAATAGTGATGTTGCTCCTAGATGCAAGTAGATTAGGACAATGGCTAACAATTTAAAATCACATATCGAAAGGATTGCCATATTATTCCTTTTCCTCTGGATGCTCTATGAATGTTCAGATGCTAGAAGATGCCTGATGGTATGTCTATATAGACATTACTTCTCAGGAACTCTACTAATTGTGGGGTCTTCTAGTGTGTGTGCTGCTTGTGTCTCTGTTTTATTAGCTCAGTGTCATGTGTCCATATAATTCTCAGTCTGACATGTTACTAAGAGACTCTTGGAAAGAGAGTTTGACAAAATACAAGAAAGGTAGTGCAGTGAAGGATGAAATTGTGATGCCTATATGGAAGAAGGATAAGTTCATGACATGGGAATAGAACTTGAAATACAAAGGATCTGCTGGAGCTCCTTCCAAGAACTGCAGTTTGTCTAAGCCAACAGATAACGGATGGTCGGGGAACCAGCGTGGCAGAAGTAGCCTAGCAAAAATTGCCAGGTGGGTTATACCTGGGACAGTAGGACAGTAGAAGTTGGTGAGAGTGGAAAATGTTCCTTCCAGGAAGAGAGTGGGGAGAGATTTTAAGGTACAAAATGTTAATGACTCATACTCTGAATAGAGGATTACAATATTTAGACTTTTGCAGCTGCTCCTCAGGCCCTGGATTTCTCTGCTGTTCTCTCGGTCTTGTCTCAAGGAGTTGCTAATGTGTACTAGAGAGTGAGTAACTGAAAGCTACCTGGGATCCTCCTAGATCTTGTTTTTTTTTCCATGGGGGAAAAAAAAACTCCAAAGCTTTTCATACAGATCACGAATTTAAACTTTTTCTCAAGGACAAATTAGAGTTAAAATTTACTTTATAGCAAGTTAAACAACAAAACAAAGTAAGTGACAATTATGTCTGCTCCTAGCTTTGCCCTTGTGGGCCCGGAGAAGATAGTCCAAACCAAAGCAGCTTTCTGAGGATGTTATGGTTGTTAGGACAAATACAAACTCCTTTGCAGAGCTCTACTTTGCCCCTCAGAAATGCCAGGACTTGCTTGGCCTGTAGGGGTCGGGGCACAGGGCTCATAAGCAGTAAGCTATTTGAAATGTGAGGGTGGTCCCTTAAATGTCCTGAAAGCCCAGAAGTGTTTATTTAAAGGGGAAAAAAACCCCAAAACAAACCCCAACCCACAAAGCCTGCCTGTAATTGCATGCAGTTCCAGGAGACTTCACTGTGAACATTAAACTCAATTTCCTCTTCCTTGGATTTTCTTCATTATTAACTACACTCACTTTAATCTGGTGGATAAGTACCTTCTGGTGCTATCTACTTATAAATAAAATGAAACCAGGGAGACAGGGACTTCTGGCTGATGTGCTGCAGGCCAAAGGTTAAATTCCTCCCCTATCCGAAACCTAAGTACAGTCTTCTTCCTGTGAGAATGAAATGACCAAGCAGTCTTGAGGTCACCAACCCTACATAAAAATAAATAAAGTCTCAAGAAGTAGTTGGATTTTGTTTCAGGTTCTGTGTTGAAATCCTCACGGCGCTGGGGTAGTGAGTAGCATTGTATTACGGAGTTCAGACCTCACTTTTTGTTGACGTGACTGATCAGATACTCAGATTGAGGTAACTGTAAGGCACTTGCCAAAATGGAGAATTGTAGGTATGAACACATCAGGCACTGTGCGTGATATTTGATGAAGTAAATCACCTCCTTACATGTGAAGACCACCCCAAAATACATTCTGAAAAATCTTTTTTTAAATAAAAAATGGCTTTTTTTCTTCTATTATTTAATATAAATCTCTAAAATGATGAGCTTGCCTTTAGCAGCAGGGCCAGTTACAATACCAGCCACAAGAAAAGCCCACTGTGAGCATAAGCCTGGGGCAAAAATCCTTGGTTGTCAGATCTCCTTTGTGCCATGCTACAGCTGTACCTGTCCTGATGGAAGTGGTTATGAAGATTCCTTAACAGCACAGGCCCCTTGGGTACTGGGTGTTTTCTGAACCCTGTTCTACCACCACTAGTGACACACACACAGAAGCAAACCCATCCTCAGTGTCAGCTCTTTCAACATATAACTTGAATAAACTGGTCTAGGACTTGCACAAAATAAGTATATTTTTACTTTTATTGCTGTTTTTCCTAAGTGCTCAGTTTTTGTCCAAGAGAACCTGAAGGCCAGATCCTTTGCTGTGCACAACTGCCTGGATACCTCAGCAGTGATTTAACAAAAATGTATTTGGATTGTTCTCAAGGGGTTTTTTCTGCTGTTTTTGTGCTTGCTGATAAATTCAACTTTGCTGCCATCTCGTGTTAAATATTTCTCCATGTACTCTGCAAAAGCATTTTGTATGGTGGAAATTTGTTTTTTTTAAAGTATTGAAGCTAAAATTTAAATGGCTTATAGTATATTCTCCAGAAATGCTCTTTAAACATATTTAAAGTTCAGTCATAAGCTGACATACTCAAACTTTCTGCTATTATTTCCTTTATTTTAATTTTGGTGTGCTCTAACATTCTGCTCTGGCTGCATTTCTGCTAGGCACTCATATTGCTCCTGTAGTGCTGCTTTAGCTGCAAGGGGTGGGTTTAGCAGCAGGCTCCTACTTACAGGTTAAGTTAACCCATGTCCTTTTTACTGAAACAAGTCAGAGTAGATACAGCAGAGAACTACTCCTGTGCTTAAAGGAGCTGGAGTTGAGGATGCGGATGAGTAACTGCATCTAGAGTGTGGGCAGTGGCTTTGCACAGCTGGAGCTGGAGCACAGCCTTGGTTAAAATTTACTTACTTATTTTATACTTTATTCATAAAAAGAGATGAGTTGTCTTTGTAGTGGAAGGTGTCCCTGCACACGGCAGCGGGGTTGGAACTAGATGGTCTTTAAGGTCCCTTCCAACCCAAACCATTCTATCATTCTTTTTGTTATGTAATTTTTTCTAGAATTACATTATAAACCTTAAAATGATAGAACTCTTTCTATCCGTTTACATAATTGGAGATTTAAAGATAAATTGGTGTATTTGGACCTTCCTCAGAACCACTTGAATAACCAGCGAAAGATTTGCAGTGCCAAGGCCTTAGCTGAGGGTATGATTTCAGAGGATCACAGACAGCTGAGACAATTCATACAAGCTGTGGAGCCTTTCCCTTGACTGCTTTGTCTTCATCCTTGGGTTGGTGGTAGGAGGCGGTTCAGGAATTCACACTCATTGGAGAGGCCCCCAAAAAAGTGGCTGTTGCACCCAAGGATCTTCTCAGTTCTTCAAGTTCCATGACTGACCTGTTGGGCAGGCTTTTACCACCACTGCCTGCAGCTGGGGTTTCATCTGGTCCTGCAATGCCCATAAAAACCAGGGGGCGAGTGCCCCCAGCCATGCCTTCATGCTTCTTTTTGTGACAGCACTGCTAGTTTATTACCCTTGAACCTATCAACTCACTAAGGCAGCAGAACAGCAGGCTTCCCAAGGTAGAGCTGCTCCCTGAAGGGCTCCGTGTGCCTGGGCTGGCATAAGGATATCCAGGATGCGTGACAAAGCTGAATGGGGAATGGGAGGAGGAAAGGGAAGCAGAAAGAGACTTCAGTATGGTAGCAGCTAGTCATCAGGTTAGCTCCTCTGCCCAGAGAGCTGTGTCCTTGACCTCTCATCTGTCAAACTGTGGAATTTTGCATGTTATAGGGTGTGGAATGTCTTGCGATGCTGGAATGGATGGGGTTCTGAAATTATCTCTGGTAGCATCTTCTTTTTTTGTTTGCTTTCTTTACTTGGTTTTGTGTAATCTAAATTATGTATACAAAAAACCCCAGTCCATAATAAAAAATTAAATACTTGTTATTTAATAGCAAGTAAGAATACTTCAGCGATGTCAAAACATTTTTTAAATTTAGAACAGAGTAAGTTAGAAGGTTTTTAAAACTAATAGGTGGTAGGATTTCATTAATTTAACAGCTAAAATAAGCATTCAGAAAAATCCAGTTACACTTTTTACTACTTAAACATTATTTTACAGCAAAATTAAAAAGGAATTTTCAGCTGGATACGTACAGGCTTCAACTGTTCTGTTGGAGCCAGCCACAGACATACCAGATAGACTTGGTGTTTTGTTCAGAGCAGGAATAAAGAGTCTGGATTGCTTGTGTTGTATTAAGCTGTCCAAAATATACTTTCAAGAATCTCATTTGCGGAAAATAGGTCATAGCCCAAGCAATTACTATGAAGAAAGCGAAAAAAAATATTTTGAAGGAAAAAAACATTGAACTTGGAAAGTCTGAGCTCGGAAAGTGCACACCATCAAAGGCTCCAGCTGAAATACTGGACAAAATGACTAGGATAGTGAATTAAATGGAAATGACAACTTCATGGCTCAAAAGCCTGTTTCACACCTCTCTTCCTTAAGGTCTGACCATGGATTCCTTGCTGACCAAAGCTTTGCTGTTGTGTATAACGAAAGCTTAGAGTGTTCCAGGAGCTGAGACACGGAATGTGTTTTGCTGATGGTTTGCTGTGTTTTACTGCTGAATGCAAATAGAAAATCAGTTGTTCTTAGGTTTTCTTTCTAATACTCACCTGAACAGAAGGAGTTGCTAAGAATTATTTTTTCACTATGGCAGGCAGTACCTACTCCTTACAAGTTAGCGTATGTTCTGTTTGTGTTATATAGCATTAATAGCGCATGTTAAAAATACGTAATGCTTCTCAATTTTACCTTTTCAGCTCTTGGCCTTTCTTCAAGGATTATTTACATTTTACCATGAAGGATATGAACTGGCCCAGGAGTTTGCACCATACAAGCAACAGCTGCAGTTCAATTTGCAGAATGTAAGGATGATTTTTATTTACACCACTTTGTTTGCTAATTTAATTTCAGGATATTAA
The DNA here is from genome assembly GCA_027574665.1 of Rhynochetos jubatus. Taxonomy (NCBI): domain Eukaryota; kingdom Metazoa; phylum Chordata; class Aves; order Eurypygiformes; family Rhynochetidae; genus Rhynochetos; species Rhynochetos jubatus. Next base: position 120,816,848 of record CM050649.1, on the reverse strand, counting down.
AGTAGACACATAGCACTTTATTGGGACTGTAAATCTTGCAGTATTTTAGTAAGCTGAAATCAAATTAATATATGAATAGCCAAAAGTTATTTTCGGGAATTTAATTTAATTAAGATTTCTGTCAACAAATAACTTTGAAAAATTAATCTTTGGATAGTAATTTTGTGATTTCCTGGTCAAAAATTTGCGATCAAGAACCAGAAAAGCAGGACAGCAGCCAAGTTTTGATTAGAAAACACAGTAGTCCAGATAGGTTTAAACATGTGTAAATGCTTTCTTGAGAGTTTCTTCTGGAGTAAGTGGATGTCCCAAAAATGCTCCAGCTGCTATAGAATGATGCACTTCATTTCTTTAAGATCACAGATTGCCACAAAAACGCTTGTCCTGCTGTCTGCTAGGTTACCACATGGGAAGCCATGCGTGTTCTCTTGAACATGCTGAATATGGCTGTTCTCTCGATTTATTTTGTCCACACCAGAGAACTGGCAGGGCCTTCTTCCATGGTGAGTTGCTCTCACAAGCTTTACGTTCCAACAGAAGAAAGGATCTGTAATTTATGTGGAGAGTTACTCTCAACTGAGCAGATGGATCTTTGACAGGTTGGTCCAAATTTGGTAGTGAGAGCCTTGCAAGATTTAACTGTACCCAAAAATTCCATAGTTTTCAGAAATAACAAATCAGCATTTAATCAACATACTCAGTGTAACTGTTATATACAAGTGTGTATTTATTTCACTGCCTAACTCAGATATTAACACTTCCAAGGACATACAAGTAAGTAGATACAAAACATCTTTACACCTGATTTGCATTAGAACCACTATCACTTGCTTTTAAGTCAATAAGTAAAGTTCAACCTGTTAATATTGGGCCATTTTTCATGACAAGTAACTTCAAAGTAGAGACCAAATTAAAAAAAAAAAAAAAAAAGGAAGGAATTCTATAATTCTGTCATTTACTCCAAATGCTGTATTTTGGGGGTGACTCCATTTTTTTTCCATTTCATTCTTTCAAGAAAAGATACTCAACAGAAATATTTGTAGCTCCACTAGAATCAAAGAAGCTACAACAGTTTAGAAGATCTGATATCAGCTTTTGTGGATAGTGCCTTGGCTACCAAACTTAGGGAGTATGAAACAGGTCAGAGAATACAAGAGCATCTTACCCTGCTCAACTGCTATTCCCTGTAGGTTACTGGAAAATAAAACATTTGACATTTTCCTTGTAATATCTTGCTATTAGAGTCATATGTTGGCCCAAATTTTGAAGATGGCATTGCCTTAGCACTGTTAATGTAGATCTGTATCCTTAGGAATATTGCACTCTTGAGGTTTTGCTGCAGTTAAACATGTGCAGCACACTTCCATATCCTCTTCCCCTTTTATGTCTGTTGTTCATATGTAGATATAGATGCCATCTGGAATGCTACTATGGGAAATAAGGCAAAACCTCCTGGATGATTAACCTTTTTCTTTTGGATCGAAATGCAAATGTCCTGTTGTCTGTAGAGCATCTCAGCCCCTTACCCTTTCAAATTCTGTATTTGTCACTTTTGGTTTGCTGCTAAGACTCTTTCAGAAAAAGGCACAAGGGGTCAGTGTTGTTGCACAGCACAGTTTCAGTGAAAGGGTGAAAAATGTGCTTCAGTCCAGACATTTATTTACTTTAATATGGCCAGTTCTGAGAGGAGCGTGAGCCCACAGCACAGACCAAAACCGGCATTGTAAGTCAGAATATGTTTGTATCTTCTATGGTCATGTCAACAGAAACAGCTATTAAAGGATTTTTTTTTCAATTTCAGTGTTTATTAAGAAATAGGTAAACTGTATCTCTTTTAAGTGGTAAATAGGCTACAGAGATAGAGGGAGATGTAAAGTTAAGCAGGGGGAACAGTGTATTATGATAGGGGTTTTTACTATATTTATATATCAGAGAAACATACATATGAGGATACAGTGGGATACAGTACAGTCATTCACTGCTGTTACACAACAGTTTAAATTCTGGCTCCAGATCTAGATCCACAGCTTCCTTTGGTCAGCTGGCCTGTCTACTGACCTGTCACTTAGAGCATCACGTAACCTCAGACTGAAGTGGAAGGTGTAGGGAAAGACAGGCTGAGGACAGTGTTCAGGGAAAATTGTGTTCCACCTGACTGTTGTAGCTGTCAGAAGTACTCACTCCTCTCCATTGCATTGTGTGTTAAGGTCCTGGAGAATAGTTGATCTGAACTAGATTTAGTTTCTCCTCTTAATAGTTTCTCTTCTGAAAATTGTCCTGCAGGTTAGAGCGGGAGCCGTAACAGCCGTAGGAGCAGCAGAGTAGTGGCAGACTGACAGCTCTTAACAGGTCACCGTGTCCTAACATGACTTGTTGTCACTTCCACTGTTTCAGCTGGCCAGTGGCATACTTTGTATATCCATTTGGCTTTGATTTCTTTACTTTAATTCAAAGGCCTGGCTTTTTTGTAGTAGTAATTAAAAACTTAATAGACAGAGATAAACTCTCAAAATGGGGACATTCCTCCCTTTGGTGGCATGTCCCTCATGAAGGTTTCAAAATGACCTTTGTTCAGTTTGGTCTGAACCAATGCTTCACCCTAAGGATAACATCTGAAAAGTTTAGAGAAGAATTTTACTTCCCTCTCTGATAATAATAATAGTCTTCAAGAAGATGATTTTACCATGTGTATTATTATATGACTGCAAATCCATGAGTGGCCCACAAAAAGGAGAAAGTACTCCTCAGTGCATAAAATCCTGAGACTATCTTTCTGACTAGTCAGGATTAGAGTCCATAAGATGACTTTGCAGAAACACTACAAAAATCTTTTTTCTTTTCTATTACCTGTAGAAACAGTGTTCAGTATCTGATATATTAGTAGCAACCCACCAAAGCTCTGTCTTCTCATAATTCTCCTCTACTATACCATGCCAGGTGTGTGGTGGGAAAACCCTGGCCTCACTGAATTCATTAGGAAAAAGTGTCCGTTTACATGCATGTTAGCAAGTATGAATAACCCACCTTTGTATCTAGTTATTTGCTTGGCCAGACGCATGGTTCCACAGAGATATTTAGGACAGATGTAGTCCTTACATGCTTTTGGCACTGTCCTGCCACTTGCGACCTGTTTCTTACCTAGCATATTTATGATAGGTTTTGCTACCTGTAATGTTTGCATAGTCCTATCAAAAAATGTCCATGACAGTGCCAGTAACCTGACTGTTTGGGTATCAGCACCTGTGGTATTACTGCAGATACAGATACACAGTACATTTGTCTTCTGTGTGTAGAGACACTGCAGCTGCCTAGAGACATTAGCCTGGCGTTAAGCCAAACTCGTGTTTTCTGCACTGTACTTCATGTGGTTCGGTGGGACTTACTACTTCAGGTTCGGGGTTATGCTATCAGCAACTTCTAGTTTAGCCTGGCTTCTGTCTGTGTAACCTAGAGTGCACCGAGAGAAAGCCTGCATCTCCCTGCAAAATACTGTGTAAGCATACCCGGCGATATGAAATGGCATCCTTTCTGAGGTTAGTGACCTGCAGAAAGGGGAACGTTACTATTCTCACCTATGTTTTCTTCACACTTGTGTGCTTAAGTTGAATTTTTTATTACTATGTTATTCCTATGCTCCTAGAGCAATGGAGAGCATTATTCTTTATTGCCTTTGTTTTTGTCCTTTTATGTTTCTGTCAAGTACGTCTGTTGGTCTCTGATATAGTCTCCTTGGCATTATTAGTAATTAATTTTTCATTGTTTTTTAGTATTTACGTGGGATAATGTGGGGTTTTTTTGTTTCTTTCTCTTTTCGGTTATTAGACCCGGAATAACTTTGAAAGCACTAGGCAGGAAGTGGAGAGACTTATGCAGAGAATGAAATCAGCCAACCAGGATTACAGACCACCAAGTCAGTGGACAATGGAAGGCTACCTCTATGTGCAGGAGAAACGTGAGTAAAACACATGTACCTTTTAATTTGATCTGAAAGGCACAGCAACAAACACAACGATGAGAAAACGGTTTAGTTAGCAGGACAACACGACAGCTCGGTGTTTGAATGTTTGCAGACTTCTGCTGTGGATGATTTCCAAATGATTGAGAGCTTCAAAAGAAAATTGTTTAACTTTTCAAAGAGCACTCAGAGTAGCTGCAGTCAGATGGAATGGTGATCAAAAAACTTGTAAGCAACTCAACTCTGAGCCCCTTGTGGGTAGGTCCCTGCTGTTGGCCACACTCCAGCGGCTGACTGGTAGCAAGCTCTGCTCTGGCTGACCACCCTATGCCTTGCTGCAGAAGCTGCAAGCTCCCAGCACTCTGCTTTGGCTCTCCCTGCCAAACCTGGCTGTCTCCTGTACTTTCACTGCATGAACAGGGCCCATAGTTTGCCCTGCAGAAGCAACTTCTACCCTGTACCAGGGATCTCCACTGACTCAGCCACTTTAAGAGTAAATGAACATGCACATAATGGAAAACAAAGGTGTAAGAAGAAGAAAAGTCATTTAAATACAATCTCTCGGCCTCAAAATATCCTATGTTTTATTCACTTCATGAGGCAGGAGAATGAGGTGATGAAGTAAATGAAGGAATAGAAATAAAGTTGTCATAAGTGTCTGAAAATACTTGGAAGAGCCTAGCAATATTTCATGTTATGAATGCAAACAGAATCAGGAATTATGTGAAAAGTCAAATGAGATAATTCAAAACTTTGTCACCTGAAGTATCAGCTGCCACTGTTTTACACTCTGACAAGCCAACCTAGCTGCGTTAAGCAGCATTATGCACAACCCTCAGTAAAATAGTTTTCATTGCATGGATGACCAAGTTTCTATGTTTATTCATTTTTTTGTTTGCTGTGAAATCAGCCTGACACTGGAGAAGTATATAGCAATGTTTAGAGATAGTTTGTATGTGCTTGTGCAAGTTTGACGTTCACGTAAAAATTATTAACGACAACTTTGCACCTGATTTCTCAGTCTAAAAATAAATAGAAGGCATCTGCATGTAGAATTCTTGTGTCAGACTTGACACCAGTCGACCTCAGTTTTGAGGATATCTTCTTCACTGCTTCCCTAGTAGAAAACTCAAGAGGCTGCATGGAGTTACAGATAATTGATTTTACAAGTAACATCATGAAATTAATCTTTATTCCATATGTGAGCCAAAAGAAGGAAACCTCAATGCTTATCATAATTTACCTCAGCTGCTTTTACCCTTAGTAGCCCTAAAAGTTGTAAGAAGACCCTCTATGTTTTAATTGAGTAATAATGATTAAAAAAACTGTGTTAAGTGGAAATTACACTGAGCCCTGCTAATGGGGGAGGGAGAAAAACAGCGAAGCATTGGGCACATGCTGTGCTTTATTAAATAGTGAAAGGTCAACTTGACATCCTCTTACTGAAAAGAAATTTCTTCATTAGTTTACTCTGGAGTAAGAGTAACACCGTCTAATCTCTGTGTTGGGGGGAAGGTACTAGTTGTGTATTTCCTTGTTGTGCAGGTTTACTTTCCTACAACATCATCCCATAGGCTCATGTCAAATTTGGGTCAACTGGGTTAAATACTTGCTATTCTTGAGAGTAACGCTGAATCCTGTATATATTTATTAGTGATACGCATGGTGGTAAATACGTTTTTTTGAAAAATTGGCAGTAGGCTCTAAAGTGTTTTTGTTCAGATGGACAGTTGTGAGAAACAGACTTAAAGTTGCAATGTAGTTTTCTGGCTACAATTTTTAATGAAAACCAGGTGACTTCTGATCTTGTCTAAAACTGCTTTGAAACTGCTCGTTCTCCTTATATATGCTGAAAGAATTAATAAAATACCATCAGAGGAAAGATTGATGTAGCATTATTATAGGTTTTGTTTTGCTAAGGGAAAATAAGTGACAGTATAGGAACAGAACAGCTAACTTCTGAAGCTGGGTATCCAGTTGCCTTGTTAACTCATGACATTACTTTCCAGCAATGGGAAAACTGTTTCCGAATCAGCATGACAAAACATGTAAATTTCCATATCTATGTTTGTAGTTGCCAGATGTCCCACTTACTTAGGAGAGGTTGTATCAGTCAGGTAGATCCACCACCTTTGTGAATGGCTACATTTAGAAGGCAAAGCCATTGTATCTATAGCAAAACTACTAGGCTTGGTTTTACCACCTTCCATTTTTATTTAAATGTTTACATTTTTTTAAAAAAGCAAACACAAAACCCTTTAGATTTTTTTTTTAACTCAGAGCTCTTTCATTTTAAAAAGAATTAAAAATCCACATATACTCAATATATATAATATATACAAAATTCAATATCGTATTTTTCCCTACGAGTAACTTCCATTGAAATGAATTGGAAAATCACATGTGGGTTGAAAGTATCATCTAGTCCTTTCCTATCTGGCTTTACACAGTAGTTGCAGTACTGAGTTATATATATCTGTGTTTTGCTTTGGCACTTACATCTGTGTTGGCTCTGCAGAGAGGAGCCATGTTTGAAAGCCAGGCTCCGAAGCATAATGCTGTCCAAGAGGAAACAAACACTTTTCCTTCTTGGTACCTCTTCACAAACAGCCATTGTGTTTCGTCTCTACGACTGAGTACCCAGAAGCTGTGTCAACGCTAGTAAAATAAATGGGGCTGTACTCTGCTACAGAGACCAGAACATCCCACCCTCAATGTTAAATCTCCTATCCTCAAAAATCAAGAAGCTTTGTCCACGTTACCTATTGAGTAGGTGTTACCTAGTGACCGTGAATGCTGCCAGCACTGTTTGTTAACCAGTGTGGGTATAGCCATAATGTTCTGGCCCAAGGGGGAGCAGTCACACTGCAAAACCCTGAATTATCCCGTCCTCTGCAGCGCACCACCCCTCCAGATGTATCTGTAAGAATCTGGGGAGCTTATCTGTGCTACAGTAAACATTTTCTTTTCCAGAAAATTGTGGGAGGTCTTTGTTGTACTTCTAGGATGTAGAGAGAATTATGGAAATAGTAGGAGGACTTACTTCATGTCCTCACAGCAGAGAACACATTATAAATACCTGTATCTAAGCTAGGTTAGCGACTGAAGTTTAAAATGCCATTAAGCTTAAGCTCAAGAGGGTTTTGTGTTTAGATTAGTGAATAAAAGTTCACAGCAATGCCTGAGCAAAGCTCTGGGTAATCCAGGAGTAAAAACATCTTCTGTATCAGAAATCCTACACTTTGCGGTAAGATTAAATAGTGTGGTGTGACCTCTTTAGAGTAAGGCATATATCCACTTACTTGGGGATCACTGCAGGTCTCATGTATTGCTATCTAAATGAAGACTGGTAAATCCTGAAGTACAATATACTTTGGTCTTGTGCGTGTATGCAATTGTCAATTTGTGGACACTGTCGGTTGTGAGCTACTGTTACAGCCACTTCTTCCCCAGCAGGACCCCTTCCAAGGCATAAAAGACCAATGTTTCTTGCTGAAAGTGCCACCTCTGCCATCCAGCACTTTATCCCTCATCGCTAAACCACTGTTGTTTTATAGTCCGCTGTGCCTTTCCTTCCTTTCTTCTTCCCTAGTGAAATCACTCTCCAGTGTTAACTGTGTAAGATTAAATCTGTCTCTGAGCCAGCCTCACTCTACCTACTCCCTTAAGGTAACAGAATAGTAAAGTTCCTATGATGCTACCGAAACCATTTCTTACCTTTGACAAGAACTCTGAAAGTTAAGGGAAATGCACCCAGACTTCATGACTTCATCCAATTTTGTGGATCTACTACCAGACTTCAAGGTTTCCTTCCCTCAGAGAAACGTTGTAATACTGAATCTTAGTGCTCCACTTGGGTTGATAAAATCTTAAACTCTATTTCCTAGGCAGAAAAATCCTCGGGATCTTGCCTGTGTCCTGCCTAATCCACCCTGGTAAAATGTTGTTACCCATCCAGTTGCCAAAGAAAATCAGTCTGCTGGAACTTTGCTGGGCAACCTCATCAAGCTGCAGTATAGGAAAACTATACTTGTACAACATGTTCAAATTAAAAAACTAGGGGAGATTTTGATTTTGATGCTGCCTGTGGATACTGTTATGTTTCATTTTTCTACACATCTTAACTCCATCTAAAATAGTGATAAAATACCAAAATACTTATTTTTAACACTGTCTTTCTTTAATCTAGGACCTCTTGGATTTACATGGGTAAAACATTACTGCACTTATGATAAAGGAACAAAAACATTTACAATGAGTATAGCTGAAACAAAATCTGGTGGAAAAGTGGTGAGTTACATGTGTATGAATGCATACATGAACTGTATATGTCATCTTTAATATTAAGCATTCAGGAACTGTTACAGAAAAAATGTGATGAACAAAACATAAGGCTGTTTTTGTACATGAAGCAATGCATGTCTTATATAGCAGATAAATATTTAAATTAAAGTATTTCTATTAAAACACATATAAATCATATTAAATAACTGCTCTAATGTGATGGTTGCAAATACATAGGAAATTAATCACATTTGCACAGAGTCACAGAATGGGTGAGGTTTGGAAGGGAGCTCTGCATATAGTTTATACAGATACATAGTTTAATTTATAGTTAATACATATACATAGTTTAATTTCCATGCTCAGTGCAGGGTCCACCAGAGCAGGTCAGTGAGGCCTGTGTCCAGTGAGGTTTTAGATATCTTCAAGGATAGAGACACTGCAAGCTTTGTGAGCAACCTATTTCAGTGTTTGACTGCCATAAAAAAGCTTTCTCTTAAGTTCAAATGGTTTTACATGTGTTTCAGTTTGTTCCCATTGCCTCTTGCCCTTTCACTGGGAACCGCTGAGAAAAATATGACTTGATTGTCTTTAAATACCTAATGGGTAGGAATATAGATAAATCACTGATATGATCCACCTTCTCCAGGCTGAACAGTCCCTGCTCTCTCAGCCTTTCCTCATATGACAGATGCTCCAAAGCCTTAAGCTACCTTAAGCCTTGGTAGCTCTTTGCTGGACTTGCTCCAGTACACCACGGTCTCTCTTGCACTGGGCAGCCCAGCACTGGACACAGCATTTCAGGTACGTCTCACCAGGGCTGAGCAGGGGAAGGATCACCTCCCTTGACCTGCTGGCAGTGCACTACCTGATGCAGCCAGGAGGCTGTTGGCCTTTGTTGCAAGGGCACATTGCTGGCTCATGGTCAACTTGTTGCCCACCAGGACCTTCAGGTCCTTTTCGGCCAAGCTGTTTTCCATCCTGTCAGCCCTAGCCTGTCCTGGTGCCTGCATTTAGTCTTACTCATGCTTAACAATGCTGGCACCAGTATTGACCCCTTGGGCATACCACTAGTGTCTGGCTGCAGCTGGACTTCTCGTGAGAGCTCAGCGGTTCAACCAGTTTACAATCCACATCACCATCTGCTTATCTAGCCTGTACTTCACCAGTTTGCCTGAGGATGTAGTAGGAAACATCCTACTGTAGCAGGATCTAGTGTCAAAAGCCTGGCTAAATTTGAGATAAACAATACTCTGCTTTTCCGTCATCCCACTGAGCCATCCATCACAGTGTAGATGGCTATAAAGTCGATTCTGCATGATTTCCGCTTCATAAAATCCATGCTTACTGTTTCCATTCCCTTTTCTGTCCTTAATATGTTTGGAAATAATTTTTAGGATTATTCACTTCACCTTCCCAGGAATGAAGGTGATGCAGACTGGCCTGCAGTTTCGAAACGGCCTCAAGTTGCTCCAGGGGAGGTTTAGATTGGATATTAGGGAAAATGTCTTCACAAAAGTGTTGTCAAGCACTGGAACAGGCTACCCAGGGAAGTGGTTGAGTCAGCATCCCTGGGGATATTTAAAAGACGTGTAGATGTGGCACTTAGGGACATGGTTTAGTGTTGGACTTGGCAGTGTCAGGATAATGGTTGGACTTGTTGATCTTAAAGGTCTTTTCCAACCTAAATGATTCTATGATTCTATAGCCTTCTCCTTGATCTTCTTGAAGACAGGAGTGACATTTCCTTTCTCCTATTCCTCAGAAACTCCTCTGATTGCGTCAGCCTCTCCAGAATTATAGAGTGGCTTCACAATGATGGTGGCCAGAACTAGGAACTAGTCAGCTTTATTCTTTAGAAATCTTTTTATGTACGTGTGAGAGCTGATGGAATTTTATGATATTCATTGTCGCATGTAACACGTAATCATGTTATATATGCAGATGTTTTCTCAGCTTTGAATTTACGGAGTTTTCTGAAGTATATTGACTAAATAACAAATATGTGACAGAAAGCTTTTAATTCTCGTCTTACTTCATAAACAGAGAAATTATTGTATGTGTTCCTAAATAATTTTAATCCCTGCCTTAAGGCATGTTCTTTGGACTGTTCATACAGTTAAATTTAAGACATGAAGCCAAGGTATATCAGCATACTGTCTGTGCTAATTTTGTTTTGGTTTGTTTTATAGAATGGCCTTGTCACAAGCTCACCAGAAATATTCAAGCTAAAATCTTGCATCAGGAGAAAGACAGATTCAATTGACAAACGTTTCTGTTTTGATATTGAAGTATTTGAAAGGTTTGAATTTTTTTATTCTTAACAAATTGAAAATAATTAAAAATAGAAGCACTTGCAAGCAATATATAATAATTGCTCCTATAGTAGGAACACGTATTTCTCAATATACTTTCAAGACTTAGTATTTATTTGTGAAAACCTGTTTTTCTAACAATATTCGCTACATTGCATATGTGTTGTTTTAACTACATCGTGTTTGCATGCAGATGCAAGATGGATTCTTACAGAACCTGTTGCTAAACTGACTATGGTCTTTTCATAATAAATCATAATTATTTTTATAAATACTTACTAATAAGAATATTCCGTACCAATCTCTATTTCTTTCAGAAGTGTATGATAGCACATCGTTTCGCTTTTTTGAAAATTACTTCTACATTATTTTTTCATTTATTCCTGGATATTTTATATGGTAGATAAAAGCAGCATTTCTGTATTTGAAGTATATGTACATGCTACTTTATAAAAGTATTTTTTTCAAGTTTGGGAACATAAAGAAATATTTAATTTATTTTTCCCTTACATGTTGGGCTATGGGTGTGGTAAATAGACTGACTTTTCTAGTCGTTCGCTTAAGAAATATTTTATGACTCTTGCTGTCATTTTAAATTCCATTCAGAACTGCTGTATGTACATGATAATTTAGAGGCTACTTTGCTACTTTCAAATATAATGCGTTATTTTTCTAAAATAGTCTTCTGAGCGAGTTCAGGTTTAAGAAATAGAAATTTGATATGAACAGATGTTGAGACTAATTAGTCTCTTGAAAACTCTTAAGCTTGCATTGACAGGTTGAGTTTGAAATTGGTAGCTGTTTCTTTGTAAGCAGAATTGCATTTATTAGACACGTCTGTGGCAGTACCACTGCAAGGGGTTCACAAGTGAGTGTTGTCCCTTTTCTCTCCCTTACTCTACTAGAACATCCACAGTTCAACAAAACTGAACAGAATGATTAGTTCTATCTGCAGTTCTTCGAGTTCTCATCATAGATAGTTATAGGCACTTCTTGCATATTATTACTGTTTTGGGACATTTTGATAGATTGCAAATGTGCATGGCCTAGAAGTTAAAGGCATTCTGGTAACTTGGACAGAAGATTGAAAGGGGAGTACAGTACAAAGTTACTTGGTCACTATTGTAAGGATTTTAGGGCACATTTCTTTTGACTGACTTTGGGTGTCTGTTTAGGGTTATGGTGACTTAGATTAAAAGTACCTACTTCTCTTCATTTCCTAAGAAAGGAACATCGATAACCAGCTCAGGCATAGCATATTTAGTCAAATTGAGTTGATGTATCTTGCCCTTAATTTTTCCACCCTAAGCATCTCCCCACTGAAAAGGGTTGTATGGGATCCCTTTTGCAGGTGCATAGCTCATCTTGCAATGTGGAGGTGCTAATACCACTTAGAGGCTTGTAGCATTTAGGACTAGGCATCTAAAATTACATGTTGCTGTACCAGACTTTTAAAAACACAGACCTGTTTTTAAATCTAGCTCAAAGTTATTGTGTTATGTCAGAAGCCAACAGCTTTCTTTGACTCTCCTTTATGTATTCACTTCATGTCAATATGCATTTGGATTCTGACATTGGATATTGTTTGAGAAAAGGAAATTAGTAACTTCAGTATATGTGTGTGTGTTTGACAGACCTGGAATCATCACACTGCAAGCTTTTTCAGAATCCAACCGAAAACTTTGGCTTGAAGCTATGGATGGAAAGGAACCAGTAAGGATATTTTTTCATTTTCTTGTCTGTTTATAGTTTTGTGGCACACATACTAAGGAAAGAAACTACTGTGTGTTTGAGATAGTCTGTTACAATACAGGCAAATACAGTTCTGTTCTTTGTGAGACACTATTGCAAATACACAGTGATGACAGGTACAAAGTATAAAAGCAGAAATATTAGAGAATTTAAGCCTTTATTTATATATTATTATTTTATATTAGGTATTCAATGTTTGAGTAATATGGTAGCATATTGTCTATTAGGATTCATGATTCAGATAGTATTTGTGAAGTGGTAGTTTCTGCACTGGTAAAGACAAACTATCATTTTGGCAGGAGTAAACAATTAGCACCGTTTTGAAAGACACTGCAGAGAGCATGAAGATGTGATGAAAGCTGCTAAGACACAGACTTGTCTGAGGTTTCTTCCCACCATTAACCTGCTCTTAAAATAGTCACTGAATGTTGGTGATGACAGATCTGTGTCCAAGGGGGAAAAAATGGTTGATCGGTTTTATGAGATTGATGAGGTTTTTTACAAACTTCTTGCTTGAATGAAACAGTACAGAAATTAGATAAGTAGTTGTACTGAAATTTAACCCATTTGGAGTATGCAAATCTGACTTGTAACACATTTTAGGTGCTCATAAATTTAATGCTATTAAATCCCTAGTCAATCTAGAATCTCAGGGCCGGCCTGAGTAGGTTTCTGGGACATATCCTGCTGGTCTTTGGCCTTATCCCCAGAGTTGAAGATGATCAGTGGTGTAAAACTGCAAACATAACCAAAACACTGGATTGTTGCCCTCCTGCTCAGTTCCTAGCACAGGGCTGTTAACCTGGGTGAGTGCTGCGGGACTGAATGGCAAGAGAAGGTGGAAGGCAAGGCAAGCTTTCACCTAGCAGCAAGCCAATACGCAGCATGTTGCAGCTAGCTTAAGAGCTACCAGTAAACCTTGTGATAGGGTATTTAAAGCACAAATTTTGACCTGTTGCCATTTTTTTTACAGATCTACACACTGCCGGCCATTATTAGCAAGAAGGAAGAAAGTAAGCTCTTCATTTCTGTACAATTACCAAATATTGCTATATTGGTTTCTATATATGTCTGTAAGAGTATTACTTCATAATTTCTTTCCATTGCTGTGAAATAACTATTTTTTTTGGTTTACATGATTGAATCGCATGAAATCACATCATAAGCTATGTAAACTGTGAGAAAACCTTCAACTTTTGTATTACTGTCAAACAGAAATTTGAAGAAAAATTGATTGGCTCCAAAGCTACAATATATTTAACAAATCTGTAAAAAGTTTCTATCAGTAGTCTGTATACCTAAATGTAAATACATGCCAGTGTGTTTAAATAATATCCCTGTATAGAATCATTTAGTTGGAAAAGACTTTTAAGATCATCAAGTACAGCTGCAAACCTAACACTGCTAATACCACCACTAAACCATGTCCCTAGGTGCCACATCTGCACATCTTTTAAATACCTTCAGGGATGGTGACACCACCACTCTGGGCAACCTGTTCCAATATTTCACAACCCTTTCAGTGAAGAATTTTTTCCTAATATCCAATCTAAACCTCCCCTGGAGCAACTTGAGACCGTTTCCTCTTGTCTGATCACTTGTCACTTGGGAGAAGAGACCAACACCCACCTCTGCACCCTTCTTTCAGGTAGCTCTAAAAAGTGATCAGGTCTCCCCTCAACCTCCTCTTCTCCAGGCTAAGCAACCCTAGTTCCCTCAACCACTCCTCACAGAACTTGTGCTCCAGACCTTTCCCCAGCTCCATTGGCCATCTTTGGAGACACTCCAGCACATCAGTGTCTTTCTTGTAGTGAGGGGCCCAGAACTGAACAAAGAATTCGAGGTGCAGCCTCAGCGGTGCTGAGTACAGGGGGACAATCACTGCCCTAATCCTGCTGGCCACACTGTTCCTGATGCAGGCCAGGATGCCATTTGCCTTCTTGGCCACCTCGGCACACACCGGCTTATATCCAGATGGCTGTCCACCAACACCCCCAGGTCCTTTTCCACCGGGCAGCTTTCCAGCCACTCATCCCCAAGCCTGTAGCATTGCAGGGGGTTGTTGTGACCCAGCTGCAGAACTCAGCACTTGGCCTTGTTGAACCTCATACAGTTGGCCTCAGCCCATCACATCTTTTTGATTTTAGGTGTATATACACCTGTTTCACATACACTGAGTAATAAAATTAATATACTTAAAGATACTATGACATTTATGTGTATAATTGTATTAACATTGTATGAAGACATATGTTATAAACATAAATTATTTTTACATATTTGTGTTAATATATTTAATATATATGTGTGTGTACGTATCACAGAGAGAGAGATGTGTCAGATATGGACATACATGTTCACAGGAGTTATATTCAAGACTCTGGAAATCTAAAATTTAAGCCACTATGTCTGTTTTTTATATGATGGTGCTTATTTTAATGGTGACAAATATGCTGCTTTAAGATCTTCTTTGTTTAGCTAGTTAGAGCAGTGAGATTGAAGATACAAAAATTAATTAGAAATGCATTCACTGGAAATAAGCTCACTAATTGAAGTTAACAACAGATTGGTTCTGTATGTTACCATTTTATGAGCAGTTATGTGTATGTGCAAGGAACAAAGAATGTTGCAGTATTAAAACCAACGAATATATTCTGTGCATAACGTAGGGCCTGAACTCTTAAAAGCGTTTTCCTAAGCAGAGGGAAGGAGTACAAGAATCTCCTATTAAAGCAACAAGCTTGCAGCTGTGTGTGTAAAGGGGCTACTGTTTTCTGCAAAAGACAGTAGAATATTCTCCTCCCAATGATACACTAATGATTAGACAGTTGGATTTTGAGTGCTAAGGATATATCTACAAGAATACCATTGCAAAGTCTCAGATGTCATGGATAGATGTGTCAGTCCTTTTAGACTAACATGTGAATGTAGCCAAACACAGAGATTTTCTGTAGTGATAAGTTAGAAAAGAATTACCTTTTTTCTTCTTTTTCTAGTGTTCTTAAATGAAGCAGGTTTCAACTTCGTGAGGAAATGTATTCATGCTGTAGAAACAAGAGGTGTGTACTAATCACAAATTATGTACTGGATCATTATGAGTATTTTTTCTCAAACATTACTGTGATTAATTCTGGATGTTTTACAGCTGAGCTTTGGAGTGTGTCCATCATTTGGTTTGTACTTTGCACATTTTATCTGTGTGCTTTACACTTAACTTGCCACAATTTCCAACCGCAGTTCTTAACATATCACTGAATTGGGTTTTCATTTCATGTGTTCAGACAGCTTCACACACAGTTGCACACATCTTTAGTCTTTAATCTGTGTGCACCAAATTGTACTTTCTCGTGGTAAAACTGGAGACACCCTCAGCTCCCAACTTTGGTTTCTGGCATGAAACCTTAAGACCAAAAAGTGCCATGAATACTCTCTGCTGGAACATCTTTTTTGCAGAGCATAGCTCCTATTATTGTATTCACTCATTTTGCACATGGTTAATCCTTTTTTTTAAATGTTTAGAAACTCATTTTTGGTAGTGGGAATGTACACAAAGAAGATGATAATCACTCTACTGATGAGGTGGTACAACTCACAGCAAGTTTTTTATTATCCCCTTTCAAATGAAGAGGTATGGCTGTATTGTCTTCCATAAAAAGAGGCAACCTTTTCCTGCCCATGCACTGAACTGTCAGTATGCAACTCTCTTCTAATCCAAAAGCTGTGTGGTCTCTCTGTAAAACATTGACCTCAACATGAATTCAGTTTCTCAGGTAACAATGTTATGTAGCTTTTGAATCACTGCTGACTCAGAGCTTGCATTTTCTTCGCTGTGGGAAAAGAGTTTCAAAACAAAAACCCTACGTTATCTAAGTGAGATCAGACTTTGGAATGTTGTTTTCAAAGGAAAAGTGAACAATTTTTAAATGGCAAGAACTGAACTGAGGAGAAGACTTAAATCCTGCTGATTTTAAAAGGCAGTTAAAACCCAAGAAAATTATCATCACTGGAATCCTGAAATACTGTGTTGTGAATGCCACACTTAAAACATCATTTTTTATTAGTATCTGTGCTATTAAAAACAAACCAACCAACAAACAAACAAGAAACCCAAACAAAAAACTTACAGGTACATTGGAACTTCACTGTCTGTATTTTGCTCAGGGATCCATGCATAATGTAAATTCTCAACTGCAGTGTTGCAACAGTATACAGTATATGTTTTTATTTTGGGTATAACCATTGTTTCTCCTATAAATGTCAAGCAAATCCTTATTGGAAGAGAAGGTGGTCTAAACAATTACAGATGCATATAATTCTGCTGAAGCTGAGCTAAGATAAACTTGTGGACATATAATGTGTTTTAAAACTGCTTTTGGGTCTTATTTTTCGCTTTTCCCAGCCATCTCCTTGTTGTTGGCTAATCTGGGTCATTTCTGTGCATAAGAATTCTGTTGTATAGTATGGCATGGATTCATTGCATTTAACATCCCAGAAGATAATTCAGCAGGGTACAGCAGTACTCACAAATGTGATTGTACAGTTTTCCATAAATACAAGTTTTGAAAACATACACCAAGGATGCATCAGCATATATTGAAATAACCATATTGTCGTTATTTTCATTGTGCTTGTTTTCCCAATGCAGGTATAACGATCCTGGGACTGTACAGAATAGGTGGTGTAAACTCCAAGGTGCAAAAGCTGATGAATACCATATTTTGTAAGTATCTGAAGTGAACCATTGTCAGTGTAAAGTCTGTGTGCTGTGGTCCCTTTTGCCTTAACTGCTGTGCTCAGAAGATTGTGTCATATTATTTACAATTTTGCATGTGCACTTACTGCCCTAAATCGAGTTCGCAATCTTAAAATGAGTGACCCATCTGACTAGTTTCTCGTGTGCATTAATATTCAGTTTCTGCCTGCAGAATATACATGAGCAAATACTGACAAAATTAATTTCTTTTTTTAACTTTAAAGTTCTATTTTTTGGTATTTTTTGGCATATTCCAAAAATGTTCCAAAGCTTAGTTCTGTAACATGGCATAACTCGGTTAGCAGTTGTTGTAGTCTTTCACTTTTCTTGCTAATTGGCTTTCTGATGCCTCTGTTTGAATGTCTAAGACAAATATACTAGCAATTCTTTGACCTGGGCTTCCTGTACCCTACAGTGCATATAGTTAATGTTTACAGGTACTAAATATGAGTGCTAAATTAATTTTTATTAATACTTCAGCAGAGATTACAGGATTCAAATTGATCAGATTGGTTGATTAATTGATTAATCTGGCTAATAAGTAATCACATGAGCTAAATGACCTACCTGTTAGCTTCTGTTTCGCTGCTTTTCTAGTTAGTGTGTTAGTCAAACTGTAACACAATCATAATTTAAATTTCCAGCCCCTAAATCTCCTCCTGATATGGATATTGATATGGAACTTTGGGACAATAAAACAATAACAAGTGGACTAAAAAACTACCTCAGGTAAGTATGATGCTGCACAAATCTCTGTATTCCTTTTCTGGCCTATTAATCTCTCGCTTATTAATACTTTATTATATTTCCTGTATCCATTAGCATGGTTATAATCCAGTATTTTATTATCTTGCCTAATATCCCTGTGATTATGTGTAGTAATACATCTAAAATTTGTCACACACTTTCTGCCTTATTAAGATAGTCATGCCTTACATACATACTCCTAATTTTGCCAGAATTTAATTAATTGTATGTTTTTATTTAAAATCTTTTACATTAACCACAGACCATGATGTTCTCAGTCTTTCTTTTCTGAATCCCTTAAGCTGTGTATCATGAGGTTTCATGGCATCATTGTTGGAGCAGAATAAAAATCTCTGCAAAACCATCATTTCTTATGTACGCTGTTCCTGTGGTCACAAACACAATGTCTCTCCCAAACTAACATTTTCTCTTAAAATTTTTGCTAATAAGAGACAGAATTTTCAAGAATTATGCTACTTCCAAGATAACTTTTGGGGTTCTCAATATATACCATTAGAAGAAACATAATAACAAGCATCAAATCCAGATGGTGGCTCTTCTATGCCTTCTAAAAATCTAGATTTCCTAAACCGGTCACCTGACAAAGAGCAGCATCAGAAATCCCTATTCACTCTGGAAAATATGCCTAGGATTTATTGTGCAGTGTTCATGTGAACTTCATTGAAAAGACTGGCTTTGGTGGAAGAAAATTATAATACATCTTCAGAAGCACAAATCATTGTGAAATAAGAACGTGAGGTAGCAGTAGCTGTATGTAATTGCCTGTAAGGCCATTCACAGTCTGCCTTTTAGAGGGTGTCTCTTCTAGGATCAATCAGATCAGGACTTCAGTCCCAAGTTTTGTCGTGTTTTTGCCTTTCTTGGGCAAAAAATTACTTCTGCAGCTGTATTTATTCAGGTCTACAGTATGGAAGACAGAAAACAGTGAGTCTCTGTGCTGAAATCAGTGCCAGTAGTGTTTCCGTTATTAACTTTAATGTGACACCAGATTCAACTCAAAGAGATTCTCAGACCGTGTAGAAGGTTGAGTTGTATACTGCTTGCAGTCAGTCACCCCTGAATCGGGTTTCCTACACCATGCCAATATACAATATGCAGATGCTGAGGGCTATCATAATCACACCAATAATACTTAAAAAGATTTTGAGTAATGCATTGTTTTGAATTTTCTTGTTAATATTTTTTTATAACCAGGTGTCTTTCAGAACCACTGATGACTTTCAAGCTGCACAAAGATTTCATTGTTGCTGTTAGTAAGTAAAGTAATAAATACATTTTCATGAAAGCAATATTGTTCCTAACCCTTAATCTCCTCAGTTACTATACTGATTTTTCTCTTTGGCCTATTATTAAGGGATCCAGCCATGGATCAGAGTTTTCAATGTCACTAAAGCCCTCAAAACAGGGAAGTCACTAGATGAAGTTGTTCAGTGGTTTGTTCTGGTCTTTTATAGGTTCTGTGTAACTGCCTTCTGCGTGAAATTTTAAACCTTGATTTATATGTTTGTTTGTTTTATACAGGCTGATAATTCTTTCATAGCATTCATCCCTCTCATCCAGGACTCTTTATTTTCCCAGATTGCCTTGAGAAATTGGAGGGAGTGATAATTATCTCCTTTTCACAAAGGGAGTAATTAGATACACAGATAGTAAGATTGTTTATCTTATGACTCCAGTTGAGAATTTGAACTAGTTTCCCTATTTCCCATTGCCTTGATAAGAAAAAAAGACTCAAGAATTTTAGATATTTTAAATATCAAGCGTGAAATCTTGGAATTCCGTGAAGTGGCACATCATGTCAAAATTGCTACAGATTTCATTGATTCCAGTATTGGTGGTAACTGCTTTTCATGAGTTACTTGAAATACAGATCTCAGAATATAATAAATATAATCAAATTGTCCTCATAATTTTAAAGGCTAATTGTGGTTTGCTCCTTGTAATACGTGTGTGTGTTAGCATACATTCATCTCTTCTATTTATAGTCGCATCTTAGCACATTTTCTAATTTATCAACAATATTTATTTTCTGGTTAATAGAGTCAGATGATCAGAACTACAGAGTTGAGGCAGTGCACGCTCTTGTGCATAAGTTACCAGAGAAGAACAGAGAGATGCTGGACATCCTTATCAAGCACTTGGTCAAGTAATTATTTTTTATTTTTTTCTTTGGTATTATTGTAACGTGATTATTTCCACTTTAAATTTGTCAGTGTTGCTTAATTGCTTCTCTGAGTTGAAACAATGGCACTCAAAATTACATTTAATTTCTAAAATGCTGTTCTCAGTGTAGCTGAAGAATACTACTGTAGAAACAAAATTAAAAATAACACCGTAAAGAGTGACCAAGATGACCAACTATGTTTATAAAATAAATCCACTCCATGTTTTCATTCACGTACATACTCACTACAGGAATTGGCACTAGAACAATTTAAGAAATGTGTATAACTATGCTAAGGTTGATAGAAAATGCTGTTTTGAATTTTTTGTTACATGTCCAAACCCACTTTTGAACCTCCCTTGTTTTATCAGCATATATGTGTATTATTTAAATGTCAGATGGAAGAGATTTTGCATTTCTTTGAACTGATGACCTTCTTTCTACACTGAATTACACTTTGCATGTGCTGTGAGACAAAAAAAGACAAGTTTCCATTCTTACGTCTTTCTGTATCACTAGCTATGATTACATACCATTATCACATTACAATTTATCCTGTTCCTGCGTCAAACTTTCTTCACCTAGGTTTTGCTAAATCTTTGGTTGGTTTCCACTGGTATTTGCTGAATACTTTTTAATATGTGTTATTCTTTCTGATTTAGGATGCTGTATACTTTTTATTTCAATTATCAGTGATCTGGGAATGTGAATACTGTGTTCTGATAAGCAGTGTTCAGATAAGGTCCACATGACTGAGATATGTGGAAGACCTAAGAGTGGAATCCATATTGTTTCCATTCTGTTCATTACAACCCAGCTATTTTGCTTTTTTTGATCTCTTTTCCTGGCCTCTTTATTCTCAATATAACCTCAGATGCATTTCCAAAGAAAAGCATGCTTACAGTACTCTCTTCTTTAATTGTTCTCTGTAACTCTTGCCTATCACATCTTTGATGCAATTTTGCATTTCTGATAAATAAGATTTTATGGTTTTATACTGAAAACTTTCAGTTCTTTTCTTGCCAACATCCAATTTGAATTTCTCATATCATTTGCCAGCTGTTGTTTATGCTAGCAATTCTAATGAGACTGAATTAAAAATTAGTCTCTTGAGTGTATTAGTTCTTCCTTCCTCATCTTTTTCCTACCACTGTGTAGAGATATTTCAAGGAACAACTGGCAGATAAAGTGCCTAATGTTATGTAAATGGGAAGATATGAAAAAACCCAACGTCCTGTTGCTTCATTCTTTTGTTTAAAACCCGGTTTCAAAATGTGCATCCTTCCCCTATATTTCTTTTAGCTGTACAGATCCTTTATGTGTGCTTTTGTATCTAGACGAAAATACTGTATTTTTAACTATAGGTTATGAAATTAGGGTAATATTATTTTTCCTTGGTTTCGATCTCAAGATCTTTATGTCTCTGCCTACCTTGACTTCTGTGTCACTGCAAAATTAAATATTATCTAGATGTTGTGGGATGTAGATCATACTAAAACCATTCAACAAACAAAACCAGCAAATCCTGAAAATCACCCTGCAGAGAGGTGATGCTGTATGAGTATATACTCAGCAGCAGCTAGGCTGACACAGGAAGTTTGGTGTTATTTTCAGATAGGTAACTCATTTTTTGGTTTTAAGCCTTCCCAGTCAAATTACATCTCTACTTTAAACAGTAAATCATTCTTTGGTATGATTTAATAAGTCCATACTTTTCTAAGGTAAATAATCATGAGTCTGCAATCTGGCAGTATCAAAAATTTACTGGTGATAAATCAAAGAGATTTTTTTGAGAAGGCAACTGCACCTTAACAAATGACTTACAGCTACCTGAAATGCGTGATTACCTCGGCCTGGATCTGTTCAGTAACCCAGCAACAGTAGGACTAGGTCAGGGGAAATTAGGTATCAAAATGATCCATTTACAGGCCTGAGTTTTTTTCTCTTTTGTGAGAAATTGAACCTTTCAAGTGCTTCATAGAAAGCCCTTTCTGGTTACAATGTTGTTAAATTCACAATTTCTTTTATTAAGCAAGCTACCAAATTTGTAACCAAGGAAACCCAAACAACAGGACAAACACTACTTTCTGCCTTATGCTATAAGACTATAATGTTTGAGACCTGAATAGTTACCATGTAGCACAAAGCAGAGTAACATTGCAAAGGGTTACCTTTTTTAGGTTTTTCAGACAAACCTAGAGCTGAGTAATTCAAAATAACTTTTTCATTAAAATAGTAGTGGACTTCCCAAACACTCCTTAGTCACTTAGTCCTTAGTGCAAACATAAGATCTGTTACAGAGAAAATTAGATTAAGATAATTGGCTAAAAATGTGCTTTACCAACACAGTCATTTTCATGATAGAGCTTCAAATAACAATCTCTCCCAGTGTGTCTGTCTGAAGTAAAATTTTGGAAAGCTTTTTTGGCATAACTTAATGAAGCAACACAGGAGACATGTAAGATAGATGTCTATTTTCCTGCAGTTTATAACCATGTCGTCTCTGATACAAATCCCTTTACTGTATTTCTCCTGCATCTTGATGTAAATGGGATGTTAAAACATTCCTGTTCCAAATAGGAGGGGAGTATTACTTCATTAGAGAACTAATTGTACAGTCTCTCACCTCTGTTCCAAGATAATTGTACTCTTTTACTCATTCTGTGTATCATTAGTGCCTACTTACCAGGGAGACTGAGCGAAAGGCTAATGTGTGAGTCCAGACATGGGTTTGACCCTCATCCTAACAAAATCCCCCATTACCCTTAGGAAAATCTCAGCCTTTTTGTCACTGCCCTTTTAATCTTTGTAAGGGGATAGTACTTCTGTTATTTTCTAACAAACTCTGGCATCAGATAGATAATTTTTCTAGTGTCTGTATAACATTTTAAGAAGAAATCAAGCTATCTGAGATTTTTTGTGGAACAAAAATGTAGCAGATGTCTCCATAAACCTGATTAATGAAGGCTGTTTGAGAAAAGCAGAAGATAAAGTTTGCTCCTACCTACTGTCTTCCAGTATTATATGGATTTTACTGTTTCTTAATTTTAAAAATTATAAGGGTTGTTTTAATTATGTAGGAAATGGCTAAAAATGTTCAGTTTGACAATGGTAGCAAATAGCAGGGAAAAAGAGGAGTAAAATATGAACAGGTGCCTCAATAACTGAATGTATTTGGTAATAGATTCAGTAAAATTAAGCATTAAGGCAATTATCAAATTTATGCTTGGCATGATATTTCTCAGACATGAGGCAACAGGGCAGCTGTGACTGGGGAATCACTGGCAGTTATTTCAAAGGATTTATGACGATACAGTTTTTATTTGGCAAATCTTATTCGTAAGGAGAGAAAGGGGCATTGATGATTACTGATTGATGGTTTTCATTTTACTATCTGATAAATTATTGGAAAAATAAAGTTTCTAAATTCTACACTGTGGAGGAAAATGACAGGAGAGGTACAGTAAGCGGTAACAGAATGCATGGCAATAAAAGGTTAATATCTTTTAAAGCCAGAAGATGTCATTATGATCTAGTGTTATGTGTACCACAGAAACAATGATTTCATTGACCCCATTGATCCCGTGTTTTCAGCCCATTAATAAAATGGTCCTATTGCAATCTAAGTGTTTTCAGTAACTAAGTTTCTTTCCTTTACATGAAAGCTAAGGTATATGGTTGACCTTGTTACTTCATAGTATTTTTAGTCAATCCAGCATCAAATATTTAAGTTCCTGTGTAATCTTTGGAGGGGGATAGGTACCTACCCTAAGACTCTTAAACTTCAGATGGTCTGAATCTCGCTGTGGAGTGACCTTCCAAGATTTTCCCTGTCAATTATATCAGGAACTTAAATACTTACTCTAGGAAGACGTGCTCATTATCCATTAAGTTATTGCAGGATGGGAGCCTTAATGGAAATATAGTAGTTGTAGTACACTGCATTTTGACTCTAGTAAAAGTGAAAGTTTAAAAAATGTTTTCAAAGAGGAGGTGTGAACTTGGAATCCTGTTGAAGAAGTAATTTTGACAGTTTTTTTCCTGTTGGAATTGTAATTTAGCACAACTGTTTAACTGCATATTGTTTGTATTCATTTAAAGGGTATCATTACACAGTCAGCAAAATCTAATGACTGTATCCAACCTTGGTGTTATCTTTGGACCAACTCTGATGAGAGCCCAAGAAGAAACCGTGGCTGCTATGATGAACATTAAGTTTCAGAATATCGTCGTTGAAATTCTGATAGAGCATTATGAAAAGGTAGAAAGACTTTATCTGACTGTTTTGTCATAAAATGGAACTAAGATCTCATTTTCATTACCATCCTTAAGTTCTTAAGAATAAGAAAACTAGCATTTGTAGGTCACTGATAGAAAGAATACCTTCTTCCCACCCCATGCTATGCGTCTGTGTTCCTAGCAAGTCTTTTGTGGCTGTGCAAGGTACAGATCCATGACATAATCTCCCATGCTTTGAAGGATATTCTATATCTAGAATATCTATATCTATATTCTTATATCTAGTCCTCCTTATATCTAGAAACAGAATGAGAAGGTCATAATTTTGCTCCCAGCTCCACCACCTATGTCATGCTGGCAGTGTATGGCAGTTCACTCTGGGTGAATGCATGGATGCTCGTCTGAGTGAATCAAGTCAGAGTCTGTCTGACCGTTGCTGTCCTCTGGGGATATGCCAGCTGCACAGTGGAGGCCTATTCCCACCTAATGTCATGAAACCCAACCATCCTTCGGTTCCTCTTTTCATGAGCAGCTTCAATGTGGATCCCAAGTACAATCCGCCAGTTCTGTGTGCTGTGTCATTTTTCATATGGGTAGGTACTAGAACAAAGGTAAAAAACAAAATCCAAAAATAACATATCTTAGATGAGGTTTTATTCCTACTTACAGGTTTTAAGCCCATCATGTATTTGTGATTTCACAGTTCTTGAATATCCTAGAACATAAAAACTTCTCTAGGTACTACTTCTGCTTTGAAGACAGACACATCTGTGACTGACTGCCTGGACTGTTTTGTTTTCCCCAAAGTGACCAGTGACAGCAAAGGTCCATCTCAGTCTCTTTCCTGGAACATCGAATATGAACTGTTTCAGGACTTGAGAAGGAAAATCCATGAAATCTTAAACACTTACTTTCAGTCACAACCATTGCAGGTATCAGCTTCACTGAAAAGCTTCCTCCGATTTTATTTTGTTTGGAACTATTTGATTTCAGAACTCGGCAGAACAGTCAAGACTTCCTTTACTTGGTCATCAAAAGAAATTTTATTTTTGACATCCTTTGTTGTTATATATCATCTTCTTTGATGACTAACAAAACAAAGTGAAAAGACTTTGGGTTTCTTCAGTTTCACGTGACTCAGCTAAGGGGCAGTTCCTGGTCAATGCCAGGATCCCCTGCACTAGTAAGTGCTGTCAGTAAGTGCTGACAGTACTGCTTGGTATCATCAGTTACACTTCACAGGGGCTTCCCAAAATTGGTATGATACTGTTAGCCTCCTTGCTTGTAACCCCAAATCTCATATGTTACATGTTTCCGACACTGAATTTCACATCCAGAAAATTATAAGCTTATTCAATACAAAGACTATGGCTGCACAACCATAATCACCCCTGCTCTATTTCTCTGTCTACAGACATGTTTTTATATTCATGTGTGAGTCACTAATCTCTAATACAGTATTAATGTCTTTCAAGAGCATCACAAGACATCCACTGAAGTATTTTCTACCGTAGAAGTATATTTGCTTTCCTCCACTTCTGAGTGACATGGAGGTGTCTTTTCATTGTTCACTTCATCCTGTTCTGGGAGTGCCCTTTTGATAGGGGATCCAGAAATCCTTGCAGAAGTGTACTTTGGCGTTGCATGGTATTTAACCTACTTGTCCCTGTCTAGACTATGGAGGTTGAGCACTTCTGATTCCTTTAGTAGTTTAACTGAATAGGTAGTCTTTGTCTGTGAAACCTCTTCTCCATTCCACAGAACTAATTCCACTTCCACAGAATGCCATGAGAGATAGTCAGTAGAGTTTACATTCTGCAATAGGAGAAACAGCTGAGAAAGGACATCTGGAAGAAATAGTCACAAATCTTTTGGTTGTATTTTTTGCTTTGGTCATCCTCCAAGGCAATTATCATTTTTACTAGAAGGATCCAAGAGGGTTTTTAGAGTCTTTCAAGACCTCTACTGCACATGTGTGGATAAAAGATAAAAATCAGAATCAAAAACAGGAGATACTCTGAACATAAAGATGCTCCTCATCAAACTTGATGTGTTTGGCAAAAATAAAGTTGTTTTCTGCAATACAAACTGGATTATAGTAAGTTATGTAACAAATTTCTGTGACATACAAAAGCTTTCACAGAACGACAGAGAAAAAATCCAATCTTTTCATAATCGTTAAAAATCATTGTCTTGGGCAGGAGTTAGTTGTAAGCACATGCAGTATGTTTCACAATCTAGACTGTTAAGCACTTCCTAACAAGGTCCAGAAAATAGAACTTTAAAAATGTATTTTATATAATTAGCATAAATTTTAAGTACAGCTCAGTTCTTGGATTGTAAAATGAGATCAGAGCAAAGCTTATATTCCATGAATTTACTCTTTTGTAATGTGTGAGACTCTTACTGCATTAATTTCAGGTGCAGTGGTGAGAAAAACAAATGGATTAATAATGGAAGTGTAAGAGTACCTCTATTGCTTATGTCAATTATTTTCCCTTTTTTCTTTTTTAATCATGCAGATATTTCACACTGCACCAGACCCCAATATTCCTCTTCCCCAACCTCAGTCTCGATCAGGTTCAAGAAGGACAAGAGCAATTTGTCTCTCCACAGGTTCACGTAAACCCAAAGGAAGATATACACCGTGTCTAGCAGATCCTGACAGTAAGTTTGCCCTTGTTGACTCATTATGTCCCTCTTTATGTCTTGTCTTTTAACTTCCCTGAATAAAATCCATTAAGTATTGTATTCCAGTAATTATAACAGATTGGGTATTGTCAGCTCTTTAACCTTTGTGAGTCACAGCCACACTGTTGAATGACTGCATCCCTTGCTTCTCTCGGATGAGGAAGGATGCTTGGTTTTAGCCAAATCTTGTGTTGCATATAGTGATCAAAAATCTTTTACAGTAACCTTTATACTCTAATCTAAATGCAGTCTGCTTTGAAACTCTGAGGAGCTCATTATATGAAGTTCACCTCCTTTGCTTGAAAGATGATTGTTAAGGTTGGGAAACTGTAAACAGAATCTTTCCTCTCCTCCTGTAATAATGTAATTTAGTCAAGGTCAGGAGATGAAAGCCATTTTTCACATGCATGAAACTGTGGTTATCGGTTCAAAGTCAGCCACTGCCTAGGTTTGCCAAAACCACCAAAACTTTCTTAGCTTTTCTGGCATAGAAACTTATTCTAATATTTTGGGGAGAAACAGTGTACTTATATGGCTTACTGTTTAACTGCAGGGAGTTATGTGTGTAATTAATTGCTTCTTAGAATGCTTATTCATTTTCATGTAATTATGGCTATTAAAAAGTTTCACTTCAGTCATTTTCATCTAGCAAGCCATCACCTTTTTTACTTACTGGCTGTACCATTGAGAAGTATTGAAACCAGCAAAGATTAGGTTGTGAACAGTTCCACTACTTCCACAAATTTCCAAAGGAAATTGTGTCCCTTGGTTCCTCAAGGAGATTTCTATGATTCTATGATTTACTTGAACCTGGTACAGTAAATTAACCCACAGTTAAGATGCATCTGTTCGTGATGATCTGTAGATTCTTACATCTGTAAGGTTAGGAAATGTATCCACAGCCTACTCTTGCACAGGTGCTGCATTTTCCATAGGTTTATGTTATGATTCCTGTCAGGGAGAGCTTAAATGCTAAATGAGCAATAGCTGCCTACACACAGATGGCCAGTGTGAATGGCACAGTAAGAAGTTACGTTCACCATACAAGAAACGGGGGCGAGTTTCAGCTAGTTTTCACTGCGTAACTGCCATGAATGGATGCCAGCATAAAAAAGGGACATTTCTGTGCAAGTATTTTGCAGAGTATGTGCAAGCTCACACTTCTTCATTCAGACACAGGTCTTGTGCTGACAGCTGGATTGAAAGTGGGTCTGACCAGGAGCTCTCCGCTTGTGCTTTGCTCAAGCTCAGCACTTGCTACACAAGTTCAAGTTAGGATCTCACTTGTGCCTGGAAGGCCGAGGCAGAAGCAGCGGTATTCTCCTCGCCAAATATCGCTAGGTGTGGCCAGAGACAGGCAAGAGGGAGTTTTGGCTTCTGGCAACAGCAAATACAGAAGTACTAGATGGTTTTAAGTCATCATTTAAATGAAGCATGGACACTTAACTATATTGCAAGAAATTAAGGAATTTTGTATGGCATGAAAAAATGAGATATAGTTCAAATGGCAGGGAATGGTAGAAAATTATAGAAAATGTATCTGACAAATTTGGGCTTCATCCAATCTTGCAGTTTTCAAGGGACTAATGGTCTGTAAATGGGCAAGATGGGGGACTGTCTAATCTGGAATACCAGAATTCTGGCCAGAAATGGTCAGAATATTTCAGATTATTGTACTTGTAACACTACTGTTGTTAGATCCAGTATACAAGGCACTGGTATTTGTGACCTTATCTGTAGTATTGGTGGTTACTTGTTGCCAAGGATATTGAAACGTGTGGAGGCAAAAGCAGCTGAATCATGTTGGTATCCTGTAACTACTGTGTGGTTGAACAATATATATTCTCTGCTTCTTGTGACATTTGTTAATTATGTGTCCTAACTTTGGGGAACAATTCCTACTAGAAACCAGTGTGTGACTCACAAGGCTGAATCCAGTCTTCAGGATAATTCAGCCCTCACTGAATTACTATAGACCAGTCCTTCCTCAGTTCTGATGAGTGTTCCTGCCTTTATATCATCAGATAATTTCATTAGCATATTCCCACTTTTTGTTGCAAAAGATTATTGGAAATAGGTTCAGTACGAAGATTGTTGTGTAGGTAGATAAATTTCTGTAGTGTCAGTCTAATTAAAGAAATTAATCAAATGTTCAAGTTACAGGGAATGAGTTGTCCTTCTGCAGGATAGATATTTTATGATAGGTATGACAATTCAGAAAATAGGATATCTATAGATAGACTTAGGGACTAGTCTTAGACTGCAGAGATCCTCAGCAGATTGGTAACGGAAGTAAAATTTAATTCTTGTGCCTACAGGCAATACAATCATGCATTTAAGAACATAAATGTGACAAGTATCACATTTGTCTTATCATGGAAATCCAGCACTGTTGAATTTCCTAAGGATATTTATATTGCAAGCAGTTCTTTGAAAATGCAAACTTTCACATGAAATAGTTTAGCCTGTAGCCCATTATGTCCATTGGCTTATCAGAGTTATCCACAGAAAGCAGTGATTCCAGGTTAAAGACAGGAATATGTGTGCAACTCAGAGTAACTAAATAGATGTTTTGTCTTACGAATCAGAATGTCTCTGAAACCACATATATAAATGATAAATGAATTTGATGACAGGTGAGGTACATTGGGCTAAACCTGGCATGAGAGAAATGCACATCATTAGAAAATGTAATTATTTTTTCGGTTTCCCTCTTTCCCCCTTCCTTCACTCCTCCCTAGGTGACTCGTACAGCAGTAGCCCAGACAGCACTCCCATGGGCAGCATTGAGTCTCTCTCTTCTCACTCCTCCGAGCAGAACAGCACTTCTAAATGCACACCCTCGCAGCCCAGGGAGAAATCGGGAGGGATTCCATGGATTGCCTCTCCCCCTTCTTCTAACGGTCAGAAGAGTTCAGGCCTCTGGACTACAAGTCCAGAATCCTCATCAAAGGAGGATGCAACCAAGACAGATGTGGAGTCAGACTGCCAAAGTGTAGCTTCTGTCACTGGACCAGAGAATGCCTCTCCACCAACAGACCTGACCAAAAAGAGTTCTTACAGTCTCTCTGGGCTGAAAAGGTCTTCAGCATCTTCCCTCAGATCAATTCCATCAGCTGAAGGTACTATCCCATGTCTTTTAGGACATCAGTGTTTACTGTGAGAAAATTAGAGCTGCACCCAAAAGCTGGTTATATCCATTAATCTTCTATGTTTATCTCTTAACTTCTGTGACATGTTCTTTCAAACTGCTTCTGACATATTTCCATTGTTCTGTGTACAGTTCACACAGCTTGAAAGCTATCTGTTTCTCAGAATTTAGCGTACGCTATCCTGCTGCGCCTCACCTAGACCACTGACTTGTAAGGAGTTCGCTGGTTTGTAAGAATTGGTAGCTACAGTTTATCACTGTGTCAAAGAAATGATGTGTTGCAACATGACAGATACCGATTAAAGCTAGAATATAAATTTAAAAGGCACTAGGTTTCATATCTAGTAAGTAACAGTTGTCACTCCTTGTCATTGTGTCTGCTTTTTTTTTTTTTGACAACTACATCTGTTGGACTGGCTGAAAAAGGAGATTGAAGGAAAAGTGGGAGTGTTTTGGTTTGGGTTTTTTTCTAGTTATGGATTTTACAGTCCATGCCTTTAGTTAAGACAGGACTGGACAGATGGGATAAAAAGGTAATCCCTGGCATGAAATGTATGTCTGAAGCACTGCTGGTGGAATGGCTCTTCATTCTGCCCTACTTGCATGGTTTGTTATCCCATACTGCAAGCAGATTAGCTTGAACACAAGATTATGGTTGAATGGTCTTGTATATGGACGTGATGTGCAAGAACAACCACAGTTTTGCAAACCCAACTTAAGGAGTCCAGTTTCAGTGCACATGTTAGGACCCCAGTCTTCCTTTTGAGTCAAAGAAGGATGCTGCCTTGAAGAACACCCTCAGAGCACCTAAGTTGAGCCTGTGTTCCAAATAAGCTTGTAGACAAGGCTCCCAAAAGACAAAGAATATTAAAAGCATAGCTTCTTAATTTAGACAGTTCTGCTAAATGCTGTTAGCTAGAATGCCTGTGAACCTCTGAGTTTGTGAGGTGATCCTGCACTATATTGACAGCTGCATGGAAATTACTTGAGAAGAAACACCTTCTTGAAATCAGTATATTTGATATGGTTTGGATTATGAAGGTTAACAGCTGTAACTGAAATAATGAGCTCCAGTGGTCTGAGTGCAAGTGCTGAGTTTGCCACTGAGCAATAGTATAAGTAATACAAGTACAGGTAGGGTAAATATGTGGTTATTTGCAAAGACCTGAAAGTTTAGGAAAGTTCTCTCCCCTCTGCCCCTCATGGAGTGTACAAGGTTTTTCCTAAGACTTCCAGATACAAATTGGTGTTGTATTTACAGTATTAATAATGTAGAATAGTGATTAACAATAATTTATAATCACAGAACCACAGAACCATAGAATGGTTTGGGTTGGAAGGGACCTTAAAGATCATCCAGTTCCAACCCCGCTGCCATGGGCAGGGACACCCTCCACTAGACCAGGTTGCTCCAAGCCTCATCCAGCCTGGCCTTGAAGACAGCCAGGGATGGGGCATCCACAGCTTCTCTGGGCAACCTGTCCCAACTGTCCCAGTGCCTCACCACCCTCCCCATGAAGAATTTCTTCCTGATATCCAATCTAAATCTAGCCACTTACAATGTAAAGGTGTTGCCCCTTGTCCTATATAGGTATTGTTCTTATATTTTGAGATCTCTTTATATTATGGCAGCTTTTAAAGCATTATTAAGTATCTGTTGGTTTTGGGAATAAATGCAGAAGTAGATGAAGTTATTGACATGCACAACATAAATGCAAACAAGGCAGCAGTCCACAGATAGATCAGTTCAAAGCACATGTGGTCACGCCTTGTATTCATTAAAAGGATTTTGTTGTGTGTGCAGTAGTCTTGACAACTATAGATTTGTTTTATCAAGTTACAATAGCAATTGTTTTAGGCAACTCATAATCATTAATTGCTAAATATTTTTTTTTAACTGCGTGAAGCTTCTGTGAATACTGAAATACTAATTCTTACAAAATAACTTGGTCTGATTTCATAGTGGACACTGATTTGATCAGGAATTTGGAGTAGATGACTTCCTGAGATCCCTTCCAACATGATTTTTTTTCTAAAAATCTATGTGGTTTACTACTTTATAAATGTTGGGTTTATTGTCACTTTTTAATGAGTGTACTATCTAGCCATTTAAGTGCAACATAATTTTTTAGCCTTCACAATTTTAATGTCATTTCTTCATTCTTGCTCTTGGTCCTTTTCTCCTGGCTTTCTGCCTAAAGGCTATTTCTTCTCTGTCTTAGTAAGTACTTTCTCTACCTTATTTTGCCTCTTAAAAAATGAAAGACACAACGGAAACTTTGCATGATACACATGTTGTGCAACAACTTCAAATCAGCTTTAATATTCCCTATAATTTGGTTGCTTTCTTTAGGTAACAAAAGCTGCAGTGGATCTATACAGAGCTTATCTTCAACAGATACCAAAGATACACCAAAGGCTCCAACAAACCCTGATTTGCCTCCCAAAATGTGCAGGAGATTAAGATTAGATACTGCTTCAAGTAATGGATATCAAAGACCAGGATCTGTGTAAGTCATCAAGGCCCTTCGGAGATTTGTGTTGTTACAGTATTATCTACTATGAAGTGATCCCAGAGAGATGCCATAAGTAGTTGAAAAAGCATCCATGAGTAGTTGATATGAATATTTCTGTATTTTTTAATTATTTATCTAGCTTCATTAAAATTGTAAACAAAGCAGACACAGCACAAAGTCTGTTAAAGTCAGTTGGAAGACTCCCATTGACTTCATTAGACCACAGGTCTATAATGAGGAAATGTATCTTTGGAAAGTGATTAGTATCATCGTCTCTGGAATTCAGTGTTTCAAAAGGAGCATAAATGCTACTTACTGTCCATGCTGTTATGTCAGAAGATCATCAGATCTTATTTGTGTAAATTGGGGAAAGGAAAAAAAACTAAACTTCTGCTATTGAAATTTCTTCAGTCACTGCATGTTAAATAGTTGATACCTTTTTTATTTTTCCTAACAGTTGGGTTTTCTGAGGGAGTTATGTTGGAAGGAGGGTAGTTCTAATCAATAGAAATTATAATTTAGCATGGTGAGATTTGGGTTAGCAGGGTTCCTCAGTGCTTTTAGTACAAACTGAAGAGTCAGAAGATCTTTTCTTTAACCCTGACTTTGACCCAGAATTTCTCTGCCCCCATGAACAAGTGATTTCCAGATCTGCAGGGCACTAAGAAGTTCTCCAGATACTGTAGGACTCCATTCAGCCTCTCAGCTTTTTAAACTGGAAGGGATCACTGTAGTCATTTCAGACTGTTGTGTCTTAAACAGAGAATCCTGCACAGCTCAGAGTTCCAGCAGGATAGTGACAGACTGGCAGTAAAAGCATTTCCAACATATCTATTGATCATCCAGTACTAGAATTTTAAATATAGGGTGTTGTCATGGTTAACCCTTTGCTGACTGAACCCAGTACAGGTGTGGAGATTTCCCTTGCTGACTCAGCAAGGCAATAGACTGTGGAAGTCAGGCTTCAATTAGGTTATGCCCTTAAGAATTCTGCTGAACTGTGAATTCACTTCAGCTTTTGAATTTCCTGTTTCTCTAAGTGAATAATTAAAACAAATTTTAAAAATGTGTCCATGTCTTAGATGATTAAAAGTGACGTTTGTGTGGTTTGTTAATGGGCAAAGTGTAAAGCAAGGTGGTGCTTTATTTTCAGGGTGGCTGCAAGAGCCCAGTTGTTTGAAAGTGCTGGTTCACTTAGACAAGTTTCATCAGGAAGGTAAGTGCTTCATAGTATTTAACAATTTGTAAAATCTTTTCTGTTTTGCTGGCTTCAAAGACTGAAATGGAAGTGTTGGAGCTTTGTCTATGTCTTTTGAACAGCATCATGGGTATTGTGCTGCCTTTGAGATCAAGTTAATTTTCTTCATAGTAGCTGGTATGAGGCTAAGTTTTGGATTTGTGCTGAGAAGAATGTTGATCTCAAACATCTGGAGACTAACTAAAACATAACACTGATGTTTTAGTTGTTGCCAAGCAGTGTTTACATTAAACCAAGGAGTTACTCAGTTTCTTATACTGCATCTGTGTTCCTAGCTTCTTCTCTGCAAGAAGCTGGGAGGGGACACAGCCCAGAGAGCTGACCCCAATTACGCAAAGGATTTTTCATGCCATAAGATGTCATGCTCAGTATAGAAGCTGGGAGGAGTTGGCCAGGGGGGCTCACGGCTCAGGACTGGCAGCTTGGCAGGTGGTGAGAGGTTATACCATTTTTTCATTGTTGTTTTCCTTTTCATTATATAGTAATAGTAATAGCATTATTTTATTTCATTTATTTTCAATTATTAAAATGTCCTTATCTCAACCCACAAGTTTTTCTTACCTTTTTGCTCTGATTCTGTCCTCCATCCCACTGGGGGAGAGGGGAAGGTGAGTGAGTAGCTATGTGGTGCTTAGTTCTGACTGGGGTTAAACCACGAAAGGCATGCAATACTCTTGTGGTTTATTAAATTCATCCTTGCTCCAGAAGCAAACTAAATCTAATGGAACAATGGAGTATAGCTGTCCTCCCTGACAGATACAGCAGGGGTGAGAAAGAGGAAGCTGACCTACAAAGGCCCACTGATTTTGTTTGAGAGACACAGCTTACATGAATCAAGGCTGTTCTTGTTTAGTACATGAACTGTAAGATGTCTAAAAAAGAGGATTGCAGGGAGGAAAGGGAGATGAAAACAGCAGGGCATTAATTTAAGAAGGAAAAGTATAAATGAAGAGACTGGAATGTTCTTAAGGCAGTGCACTAAGCTGAGAGTGATGACTGCTTCACCAGTCCTGTATCATTTCCCCTTCACCACTGTTCCTTCTCTTATTTTGTATTGCTCCTTTCTTGTAAACTCTCCCCTGTTGTTCTCTCAGTGCCTGTGCTACATGTAGCTGTATATAAAAAGCATGTAAGAAGCAAAAATCTGACAAAGGAAAAATGTAGTTTGATAATGGATATGGAGAGCAGAGAACAAAGCCAAAAATGCTGAAAGCCTTAATAGCTACTCCAGCCTTCCTAAGAAAGAAGAGCAACAGTATCAAGGAGAATGGAAAATGAGCGGTCAGCAGGCAAAATGAGTAAGAAATAAGAAGTAGCTCAGCTGTTCTTTTAGCGTTGCTTAAGTCTGAGTAAGATTCTGCAATTGACAGCCAGCTTTTACTTACCTCTCATGCATGTTGTGAACATGAAGGTGGATTTAGAACTTTAGGATAGCTGTTTTTCCCTGAAATATGTAGAAATCATGGTAATTACATCTTGATCCACCCAGTAGAAAGGCCTTCTGACTCTGTAACTCTACTCTCTGATGAACATATGCAAGACAGTGTAAGACAGAGACTATTTTTAAGCTGGTTTGATACCAGAAATACGTGAGTCAAGATAGTATTGAAATCTGTGCAAGGGTACGTTACCTTTCTAAAAACAATTAGTTTTGAAATTTTAAGCTACTGCTTACCAACACGTTATAGTAACTAAGTAGCTTCATTCCTACTTGAAGTGTCTGTTGCCTGTTGTAGTCATTTGTACAGTAGACAGATCAAAAGCACCTGTATGGCTTTGCAGTTTCACATTATCATCTGCGTGCCAGCAGATAGTTTTGTACTCGATGCTTTACCACCACAGTGGCCTGGTCTTTCTTACTTAATTCCTTCTTCCAAGTAGTTTTTGTGACCCTGCTTTGTGCCTTTGTATAATGCAGTGTCTCTAATATGAGTGTGTGTGTCCCCTTTTATTTTAATGCTGGGACATTATTTGCCCTGGCTGTTTTCTCTCCTGTAAACATATGTACATGCCTCCATAGTGCTACCAGAACGAACAGATTTCTTTTAGCCAGAAAGAGAATGAGAGGCCACAGTACGTGTATTAGGATTGGACAAGGAAGACCAAATGTTATGCTCTCTCCAACCCATGCTCTCTTTTTCCAAAGAATTTTTTTCAAAGAATTACTTTGACTTCTCAGTCTTCCCGTCCCTTCCCTCCTGACTTCAAGTTTATTATCCATCTCTCCAATTGCGTTATTAAACTACTGTGTACACTGAGACCAATCCCTATTGCTAATCTAGTAAGCACTTGAAAGAGGCAAAGGAGTTTTCTTACTGCTTTCACAAATATTGCAGTTATCCAACAGTTTTAGTAGGGCCTGAGGTCTCTTTAGTGCAACTTCTGTACAAAAATGCACCACCACATAATCCCTGACCGTTTTCTTGACTTTGATTTAGAGGTACGCAGAAAGTCAGTAAGTTTCTCATATCAAGTGAGAAACTGCATCATAAGAAGGATTTTCATTAGAAAAGAATTCCTAGAAAAATGGGAAGGAGGAGTTGGTGACAACAGACAGCTCTGGCTTGGCAACAGGATCTCTAGGTGCTGGGCTGGGACTTTCACAGGAGTAGGCTGACAGTATGAAGCCCTGTAGACCCATAATCCCCTCCCAACCATATCACTGAGTATCCTTTCCCAGTCATTCTCCTGGTTTTATTTGCATGCTATATTTTGCCTTTCCTTAAACACCTGAGATACCTTGCCCAGCCCTGCCCAGCGCAGTGTTTCAGTCAAGCTTGGCTGTATATTTGCCATCACCAGGAGTCTGTAAACCTTTCTTCTTCCTTTAGGATATTAACTGATGAGTCATCTGAGAGAGATTCATGTGTTTTCCCTTGGTCGTTTGTCTTCTGTCTGTCTTGCTAGACTGAGAACTCATTCGGGCAGGAGCATAGTTTTAAAGTATATTTACAACTTTAAAAATTGTTGTTGTTATGATTACTTAAAAGGTCTCAGATGTTGTTGACCATGTGTAGTCAAGCAAAATAGTTCATTGAATGGTGACCCTTTACCAGTATAAGTTTATCCTTATGGGCTCAAAACAAATGTAATAAGTAGTGAAAGGGAAGATGTTTTTTTCTCGTCTGGAGTCTATACAGTAAACATGGAAAAAAGGAATTTCTAGGAAATATGGGTACCGTTTTCTGAAGGTTTTTTGTTTGTTTGTTTGTTTTTTCTCTGCACTAAACAGCATGAATCATACTCTTCTCAGATTGTTAGGATCATCTTAAGAGAACTGTAATAGATGGTGGTGGTGTGATCACATGGGTTTTAATAAACAGCCTTGTTTGTAGGGAGGAGAGCATTAACACTGTAAGTAAGAATGTCCATTGTCATAATCAAAAAGAAAAAAAAAATAGCCCAGGAACCTGCACACCCTTTTCACTGCTAATGCTTCTAGCTGAGTAGGGTTGAAGTGAGTAGTAACTAGTACGAGAACCTAAGTAATCAAGTTGAGTGTGGAAGCAATAATGAAGGGCTTGAAAATTGCTCTAGAATGATGAGTAAATAGAGTCTATCTCTCATTGTACCATCCTGTATACCTGTAGATAACATTGGGATGTAATTACTTTGTGTCCAGAGCCCAGTGGTGGGAACAATCCTGCAATTCATGAGATTTCGGGAAACTGACTTATTTGCACCTTGGTTTTGTGTATCTGTCTAAATGTCAAATGCTGGGAGGCATTCTCTTTCCAGAACTGAGCAATTCAGAGCTCATGTTTTCTTCTTTTACTTTTAAGGTTAACATACTTGGATCAGGTAAAATTTGAAGCTGAAAACAGAACAGTTTATAGACATAAGAGAAAATCACATTTATTTTTCTTAACTTTTTCTACAGACACTAAAAAACAATATGTCAAATTTCAAGAATGACTTAAATAATTCTGCCTCACATTGAAATATTGCTGTTCTGTTTTATTATTGCCTTAAATGTCTTTTGTTACAGTATTATTCAGATGACCCATTCTTAACATGGGAAACTGGCTTGATGGTCATGCCACTAAGTCAAGTCAGGTTTGAAATCATCCCTGTGCTTTAGTAAATTCATTACCAATTATCTTACATTCATTGCAAGTATAATCAATATTAACAGTTACTCTGCTGTTCTGTATGTGTAAAATCATAATTAAGCCACACAGGAAATAGCTCTTTTGTGAGGCTGTTGCTGATCTGGGTCAGTATAATCTGTAGTGCTCTTCATTATCGACTTGGAGGAGAACTGATCTTGAGATTAAAGAATTCAATGTGTGACCTTTGGTAAAGTCATCTGATCTCCCTCTGTATGTTTTACTATATATTATGTAGATTATTATGTATAAATTTTTATGTATTACGCAATGAGACTTCACACCAGTCTTACCAACTGTAGATGGCAAGTTCCTCATAACAGCAGGCACCAAGGAGTTGCCTTGGAAAACTGCTAAACAGAGCAGTCTACACCAGCCAGAAAGCAAGCTAACATTTATGTAAAGTTGACAAACAGGGGTCCAGTGCTCATGTTGTTCAAGTTAGTAGTGAGGATGTATCCAGAATAACAGTACTGAGAATTAGAAATATTATCAGCATCCTGAAAATAAGATGCCCTTGGATATCAAGGACATGACTCAAAATTCTTGACCTCCTCTGGAAATCTCAGCCTGAGAGTCTAACCCTTGATGAGTCAGTTGTTCACTTAAAATGAAGGCAAAACACACCACTTCATCTAGTCGTAAATCAGCTTCAGAGCTTTTTCTTCAGGGGGAGAAATAATTTCTGGAAAGCTCACACATGTAAATTTGTAAATACGTCTGTCCGCTCGTACCCTTTAGAGACTGAGACTAATGATGCTGTGCCAGTACTCATTGGCACCAGGATACAAGGCCAGGGTAGAGGGATGCTCTCTGCTCCCCTTAGGAAGTCTGTCCCTGCTTAACCTCACCAGGGGGGTGTGGAACTCCAAAGGTGAAGTGCCATGAGCCCCTTTGGCAGTACACAAAATAAAATAGATTTCTTCTAATGCTTATGATGTGGCACTATTATTAATCTAACATACAACGGTTATCTCACTGTCTGGGGAGGAAAGACAAAATAGATTACGTGTCACTTGCATATACA
Organism: Rhynochetos jubatus; assembly: GCA_027574665.1. NCBI lineage: Eukaryota > Metazoa > Chordata > Aves > Eurypygiformes > Rhynochetidae > Rhynochetos > Rhynochetos jubatus. The sequence continues at coordinate 120,777,866 of CM050649.1, read as the reverse complement.
CCCTCTCAAAAAGTATGCTAGAAATTTTAAACTTCACCACAGGTCACATACTGGGTCATTGAGATAAACTCTGGCTGGAAGGAAAGCTGAATCAGTACCGCCCCACCACATCATACAAAGGTGAAATAATCAAGTTCATCTGCACTTGGTATAATGTGGGTTTCCAGTAAGTTTGAAGAAACTCAGGAAAAAATGATGGATCATGTCAAAATTGCTTTGAGTTTATAAATTAAAGATATTAGGTAAAGCGCAGGAATCTAGAGAGAACTCCTAATTTCCATCTTCATGTTCAGTCCTTCATTTCATATTTTGCAGCATGATAGTGCTATCAAGAGGTGACCTAATCTGTCCTCCTTCTCTGGGGCAGATTCATTGCATATCTAACTAGCTCTTTTACAGGTATCTGTGTAGTGACTTAAAAATTTGTTTTATTTAAATGAATTTTTAGTAATGGGAACTCTTCTACTGAGGGATTCTCCATTTCTTGGCAGTTCCAGTGCTTCACCATTGTAAACAATAGCGGGGCTTTCCAGCTACAGATACATTTAGCTGTCTACCTGTAGGTGTCTCCAAGTCAAATATTTCTTAGGGAAGTATTAGGTTGAAGGTTTCACTACAGGCAGTGGAACCTGGAGAGCCATTCGCTGCACTTTCAAGGAGACATCTACCGTAACAGAAGCCAGGCCGGGAGGTTCTGTGGAGATAGGCATGTAGGTTATTTATAGTCATCTAAATTTATGTGGCTGAAGCTGAAACCTACCCCAGACATCTCATTTAAATTTCCTTGCTGTAATTTAAGTCTATTTAAGTCCTTTTTGCAGCCAGCCTAAAGAACAGATTTCTCCTTTTTTGTCTCATACTTCCTTCTATGTATTATTTTCTTCTGTTGACTGATCAACTATATTTTCTCAGAAGTCATGTTTTTAGACCTTTAATGATTACTTCTGAATTATCTCCAGGCTTCCAGTCCATCATTGCTACAAGCAGTATGCTCAATTCAGTACTTATTTGAATGACAACTTCAACTAGAATGACAGAATCCTTTTAAAAGTTATACGTTGTATCCTTATTTAAACCTATAAGTAGGATGTTGGTCTCTTTTCTGCAATAACATGCTTGTTAATTCTAGTAAGTTTGGAGTTACTGTCTGCTATAATTCTGCCCCTCTGAACTACTGTCTAACTAGTCATTACCATCCTGTATTTGTGCAACTGATTATTCCTAGTCTTCCCAGGTTTTCATTTCATTTCTTTATACATTTTTCCCTGTTACCTCATGTATTGCAAGCCTGTATTTTTTTCTTTCAGACAAGCAAAAGCCATGTACTCCTGCAAGGCTGAGCATAGTCATGAGCTGTCTTTCCCACAGGGGGCAGTATTTTCCAATGGTAAGATATGTTTTACATTCTCATTTTACATAAAAAGATACAAAAAAGTGAACTGTATCCGCAAGATAACAGACCATAATTCCATTTTCAACTCTCAGGTTTTGCCCTGATTTTTCAATTGCTCTTGAATAAATACTCTCTAAATAAATAGATGAACCATATACAGGATCTTTTATTATTTAATTTCATAATTAATTTATTGTAAATATGTTTTGTTTGTCTGGCTGGGTTTTTTTGCAGTGTATCCGTCGGTGGAACCAGGCTGGCTAAAAGCAACTTATGAAGGCAAAACAGGACTCGTTCCTGAGAATTATGTTGTCTTCCTCTAGTAATCTTTAGTGGACAGCAATATCTTCATGGTATCCATGGTAACAAATAATAAGCACTATAATTTTTATCTGACACAGATATGGGATCAGCCCGTTAGCTGAGTGGTAGCTTTCCTTCAGACACTGCAGCTGCAGGTTACACAGCTCCCTGTCAACGGAACAGAATGTAATGAAACAGTTAACAGTTTCTGTACTAAAGACGGTACTCTGTTTAAATAACTTCCATTGTTTGCAAAAGGTTGTTCTGTTCTTCTTTTATGGGTAAGGAACACTAGAGCAATAAAATAAAATAAAAAAGCTGCCATTTAGCTGCAGACCTTCAGGTCCTAGGATGTGGCTCACAGAAGTGTGAAATTTAGAGGCAATGCACTCCATGACATTTCTTGCAATCTATAGATTTTAAGACAGAAAATTGTTGGAGTTTTTTTCCTAATGTAAGTAATGCTTCTATTGTGGTCTGAATTCTTCCTTAAAAAACTTGATTCTAAAATTAGTCCTAATCATTTCAAATAAGAAATGAGTTTTCCATAAATCAGAAGTTTGAACTTCAGTTAGTCATTGAGATTACAGTGTTACAGAACTTATGCAACTGATAATGAAATCAGTGTACACACTACCTGAGCAGTATGTGCTCATTCCAACTGTGATATGTTTAATGAATGTTTCATTCAAATCCTTCTTAGATCTATTTCCTCCTTTCTGTATCAGTATAGATAATATTAGCAACTTTTATTTCTATGATAATCGTCACAGGGACGATATTCTCTGTGTACCTCAGAACAGCATCTGTAGAAAACAAGGAGATGGTGAATCTGGAATGGTTGGTAGCAGTAAGAAGTGAGCAGTGAAAAACAGCGGTATGTTTTGAAACCCAAGATAAATTGTAACTGAGTCCTTCTCCAACTTTTTCCATTGCAAATAAGACAAATGGCCTGTGAAGTATCTAATTTTATAAGCTACGAATGCTGAAAGCTCCATGTAGCAATAAAAGTATTATTTCCCTGACTTCTAAACTGTTTGACAAAGATTCCTCCCCTTCCACAGAATAAAAAAGCCTTACTTTTCAAAGCTTTTATAAAGACCTGGTAGGTCTTTACAAATCTATAGATTGTTTCTGGTAGGACAGAAAAAAAGTAAAATCAAAGAAAACCCCAAAACCGTCAACAGCTTTCTAAATCTGAGCATCCTTCTTGCATGCCTTGAGGGAAAACATGCACTGCCTGCCTGGCTACTTACCATGCCTGATTGAAAGCCAAGGTATTTAAGCTCCGTATTAGTAATTCTTCAGCATTACTGCTCCAGAAGGAATTCACTGTTTATTAGACCTGTCTAGGCTTGGTTTCATAGACTTATCAAGGTTTCTTCAGTAACAGAAATCAATACATAAATCTTCTGTTGATTTCTGAGTTGTACACTACTTTCAGAAAGTTTAAAGAAGAACTTCTTTGAGAACGAAAAACATCAGTAATCTTTTAATTGCTTCTTTTTTTTTTCCGCGGCCTTTTTTCTTGTTTAAATTAGAAAACAAGGTTTACTGCCAACATAAAGAAGCACATCAGAACTTGCAGGATCCCTCTGCTCACTAATTAAAGTATCAAGTGGTGATCAGGGAAGGAGAGAGGCTGTAAGAGCATCCTCCCCGAAATAGTGTGGCTTTACAGAGGGGAAGTTTGGGTAAGGCTGACTGCAAGCAGTTGAGGTCAGACTCCTTGAGTTAGTGATCTGGGTTCTTTCTTTACTCTAAACAGTTGCATTGAAGTCCCAAATCGCGTTTCACTTCACCTTAAGACCAGACCATGTTCAGTGTGTTGTGATGAAGGGTTGTTCCAGACTCTGTCACAGGCAGTGAAGACAGACACATGTGCTCGTCTGATTTGCCCAGAGCAGGTCTTTTCTCACCAGATTGAGCCTTTCTTATTTTTAAGGCAAGCCAAGATTTCTCAGCGTAAGCTGTGCCTGAGACTACAACTGCCCTGAGAAGATCAATATGGTTTTGGTTGTGTTTTTTCTGTATCTTGCAATCCAAAATTTGTAGGATGTCAAAAGGCTTACCTCTGGTGACCTTCCCAGGAGTGCTGCTGCAGGCAGAAAGGGGCAGAAAGGGAGACAGAGCTTTGAGCAGGGGCTGGAGGCCCAGCACACATCTCATGCAGGCAGAGAAATGCAGTGGTCTGGAGGAAAAGAGAAACCAACACTTCTATCTATTGCACTGGGGTCAGTGGCAAACGGACCTTGGTTGAACATCCTTTGATGACCTCTTACACCTCTAAGGAGGAATTTAATTGTTATGAAATTCTTGAGGAACAGTGAAATGGAAAATGCTTCCTGTTATTTGCTTTTCTTTGGCCTGATTTAAAAAGAAGGGGGGGGGGGGAAAGCTAACCTTAGGTATCTCACATTCTCTGTATATGTCTGGGTGTTCTCCAGTATTTTGTTTTGAAACCAGCTGGTCTGAGTGCAAAGTTACCAAGTTCATTAAAAAATTTGTAAGGATGAAAAGTTCAGTTACAGGTTAAGTAAGTGGAGCCTGTAGGTGCTGAGGGAAAGGTGGTAGAAAGACCCGTGGAGGAGAGGTGTTCTGTCTGTTCCCGTGCATTCAACTCGCGTGAGACTCAAAACTGAATTGCAGAAGACAACTTCAGAAGAAGCTGGATCCCGTTCATTCTGCTGCCACCAAAACGAATCTGTATTTCCCTCTGTAAGACGCTGCACTTTTTCAGGCCCTTCTTCTGAACCAGCCGCATAAATAATTTCCAAGTACCTCAGCCTTAAAATGGCATTTCCATCTGCAAGACATGCGGATTGTCCATTACAGTTAACCACTCACTCACCCTCAGTGGGATGAGTAAGGGGTTTCATTTTTTGAAATATTTTATGTTTTTTCTGTTCCTCTCTGCCGCGGTACATAACAAGCACTTTCTGTATAGTCTCACTGCTGGGTCGTGGACGCCCCAGCTCCTCCCTGACTGACTTCTCTACAAGAGGCTGTGTATAACGAACTACAGTTACGTAACGAGGTGTTCAAAGACTGAAACGGGAGAGGGCAGCACCAAAGCTTGTCTAATGAGGATACTCTCAGGCCTGACCAAAAATTCCTTCGGAGAATTGCAGAGGATCAGAAGTCCATAACACATTTAAATGAAGATACAGTATCTTGATAGTGCCTTACCAAAAAATTAGGCAAGCTGAACTAAATTAGTTCATAGTATTGATTTGCATTTTTTAATGAAAGTCAGTTTCGCTCTACAAGCAACGGTTGCGCAATTTCTTGTATTGTAATTATTATTATCCTTCCTAAAAGGGTGCATCAGGTTTTTTTCCAGATATCACTGTAGAAGTCAAGATAGATGAGACGCTGTGATTGCTGTTTGTCTTGTGGAAATAATGTCTGTACCCACTTACATAATTAGCCATGTGTTTTTTCTTTGTTAAACCTTTTGATACATGTTGCAGCACAACATGAATCAAATTAATAGTGTGAAGGACTGATATATTGTATGATAAATATGTAAAGTATATTAATATTTTATATACACACTTTTTATTAATGATTATAAAGATGAAAAAATATTTTTTGTGTAATTCCTATGAGTTCAGTATTAAAATGTCCTTGCCATATTTTGGCATTTAGAGTTCTATGTAACAAAACTCTTAAATTAAACCATAGCTATCACTTATGTCCCTAACTAATCTATAAAGTTAATTGTTCAGTTATTTCTGGAACAAAATGGTGCACAGATTTGCTGACCAGCGCTATTCTATGATAGTAATAGTAACTTATTTTCCTTTTATGTATTTTCTGGTGCTAATCTCTATTCTTTGCCTGTAATTGGATTGAATTATAATGTGCCTTTAGGAAAGACATGTTAGAAGAGAAAAAGTTGCAAAATTCAGCAGTTCAGAGCAATAATTACAACAACAAGAAGAAGTATTGTGTGGCTGCTGGGGCCCTTCCAGTTGCTGCTCGTGCGAAAGTCAGACTGTGGATCAGGCTGTTTCAGTGCAAGCTCGGAGGTCCCTTTTTTTGGGGTAAGATTTTGCATGGGCTTTGGGAGCTTGCTTTGTTTTGGTTTAATACCGTGCTTGGTATCCAAACAGCTACTAATTCAATGTTGTAATTCAGTCACTGAAGATCACAGCATTGTTTTTCTTGTCCTGTGTGTGGCAGTATTTAATAAGCCATTGGATTATCCTTGTTGTTTTAAGTATAGGGAATGGTGCTTCGACCCTTGGATGTCTCAGCTGAAAGCTGTTCTGCATCTGAGCTTTGGCAAGGGTTTTATTGGGAATTGTCATTAAAGTTCTGGCACTAAAGAGAGCACCATGATCTCAGCACTACGCGCGTTTCTGCTACAGCAAAGGGCAAAGCAGCTGCACGGGGCACATGGATCGTTTCTGGTTTCCAATCATATTTATAACAATTTTGGAGGTATTAGAGTTTATAGGGGTTACTTTAGATACTATATGGTATTTTAATAGGAAAGTATATGCAATCAATAACTATATATATTTAATAAAGTCCTACTAAATTATCTTATTGAACTCTCTGTTTATTTTGTAGTGTGGTTTCAGTAATTATCTGCACTCTGTATATACCTACATGTAAATAACTGGCATGACATGCATAAGCTGACTTGCAGACATAATTCTATGTTGTACTTTACACTGTATGTCAAAAATTTGAAAAAAATATTTTTCAAAATAAAAAGCTTTTCTACACAAACTGGTTTCTTTATTATTTTTACACTTGGGCTTGTAGTTCAGCCTTTTCTTTTTTCCAAGTAATAACACTTTTGTGCTACTTCCATCCATACCTGCATTTTCCAATGAAGTTCCACCCATGAGGGTGGTTTATGTAGAGGGTATTGCTCCTAATGTTGAGCAGTGTGCATTCATGTGTGTGAATGCTAGATAGTATGTCAGCCCCTGTCCTGCTCATGTGGAAGTCTGCAAAGATCATAGAATCACAGAATGGTTTGGCTTGGAAGGTGCCATAAAGATCATCTAGTTCCAACCCCCCCTGCCACGGGCAGGGACACCCTCCACTAGACCAGGTTGCTCCAAGCCTCATCCAGCCTGGCCTTGAACACTGCCAGGGATGGGGCACCCACAGCTTCTCTGGGCAACCTGTTCCAGTGCCTCACCACACTCTCTGGGAAGAATTTCTTCCTGATATCCAGCCTAAATCTCCCCGCTTTCAGTTTAAACCCATTACCCCTTGTCCTGTCACTGCAGGTCCTTGTAAAATGTCCACCTCTGGCTTTCATCTAGGCCCCCTTCAGGTACTGGAAGGCGTTATAAGGTCTTCCCAGAGCCAGGCTGAACAAGCCCAACTCTCTCAGCCTGTCCCCGTAGCAGAGGTACTCCAGCCATCGGAGCATCTTCATGGCCTCCTCTGGACTCTCTCCAACTGGTCGACATCCTTCTTATGCTGAGGGCTCCACAGCTGGATGCAGTACTCCAGGTGGGGTCTCATGAGAGCAGAGCAAAGGGGGAGAATCCCCTCCCTCGACCTGCTGGCCACACTTCTGATACAGCCCAGGATACGGGTGGCTTTCTGGGCTGCCAGCACACACTGCCAGCTCATGTCCAGCTTTTCATCTACCAGTACCAAGTCCTTGTCCTCAGGGCTGTTCTCCATCCATTCTCAGCCCAGCCTGTACTTGTGTTTGGGATTGCCCTGACCCAGGTGCAGGACCTTGCACTTGGCCTTGTTGAACTCCATGAGGTTGGTGAAAAAAGAAGTGACAAAAAAAGAAAGTGACAACTTTGCATGTGAGGTGACAAGAAGCACAGCCCTGGTGTATCAAATCATCATTGATGAGGTCTTTGCCTCTCAACATCAGCAGGTGAGCAGCTGGCGGGAGGGGCGTTTGGTGACCTGATTCCAGAACACTGCCTGCAAGGGGATAATGAGGGTGGAGTTGTGTCTGCAGGTGCCCTTGCATCCCTTTCCTAGCATTTCTCCAAGCCTTTTTGCCTCAGGCGCCTGCAGTTTTTCTAGCCCTCACTCCCATTGCCATCTGTGCCCAAGGCAAGGGGGGAGCTGTGAGGTGGCCTGCCTTGCCTTTCTCCTGAAGGGACTCCAAAAACCTGGGAGGCTTTTATACCCCAGAACAATCCAGCCTTATTAAGATATTACTAAAAATTACTACATTTCTTAAACAAGAATGATAGAGGGCCATAATGTCTCCCTTCGACCTCCTCTTCTCCAGGCCAAACAACCCCAGCTCCCTCAGCCGCTCCTCACAGGACTTGTGCTGGACCCTTCCTCAGCTCCGCTGCCTTTCGCTGGACACACTCCAGCACCTCAGTGTCTTTCTTGTAGTGAGGGGCCCAGAATAGAACACAGGATTTGAGGTGCAGCCTCACCAGTGCCCAGTACAGGGGGACAATCCCTGCCCTAGTCCTGCTGGCCACACTGTTCCTGATGCAGGCCAGGATGCCGCTGGCCTTCTTGGCCATCTGGGCACACTGCTGGCTCATACCCAGACGGCTGTTGCCAACACCCCCAAGTCCTTTTCCACTGGGCAGCTTTCCAGCCACTCGTCCCCAAGCCTGTAGCATTGCAGGGGGCTGTTGTGACCCAAGTGCAGGACCCGGCACTTGGCCTTGTTGAACCTCATACAGTTGGCCTTGGCCCATTGATCCAGCCTGTCCAGATCCCTCTGTAGAGCCTTCCTACCCTCAGGCAGATCAACACGCCTACCCAATTTGGTGTCCTCTGCAAATTTACTGAGGGAGCACTCGGTCCCCTCCTCCAGGTCACTGATAAAGATACTAAAGACAACTGTCCCCAGCCCTGATCCCTGGGGAACACCACTTGTGACCAGCCACCAACTGGATTTATCTCCATTCACAACTGTTTGGGCCTGGCCATCCAGCCAGTTTTTTACCCAGTGAAGGGTATGCCTGTCCAAGCCACGAGCAGCCAGTTTCTCCAGGAGAATGCCATGGGAAATGGTGTCAAAGGCTTTCCTGAAGTCTAGGTAGATATGAAAACAAAAAAACATAGATGCCATGGCCATAAATAATGAGTGAGGTGGAGAAGCAAAACACCATGGACTGGGTGGAGAACAGCTGCACCCAGGTGAAACCTACACTTCATTCTTCTCCCCACTGGAAGATTTTAGATGAGTCGCCTGCTTCCAGGAATCAAAAAGTCGCCTGTGGTCTCCAAACACAACTTGCACCTCGCTGAGGTCATGGCATCCCGCACAGTACGGAGCTAGGGAGAAGGAAAGGCTCCCCTTGCCAGGGACCGAGGGACACAACTGGGTTGCGAAGCTGCTTTGGGCTGAGTGAGCTCTGCTGGGAAAGGCTGAGAAGGAGAGGGGCTGCAACAAGGGGCGTTAGGGCTGAGCTGTATCTTACTGCCCTCGCTCAAAGCTTACTGAGGGAGGATGTAACCGTGATGCTCTAAGCTGTCACTGGAGCAAACATCGCTGTGGCTGACCCTGTCAGCACTCACTCCCTGAAACACTTCCTGGCACCACGGGGACTTGTGGGAAGAAGGGAAATCCGAGGGCAGCAGCCCAGCTGAGTGCAGATGCCAGGAGATACTGGACCTGCCTCCTGCTCCCTTGTGCCTGGCAGGTAGGGCTTAGATCTGCCAGCCCACGGCCGTAACGGCCGGCACTGACTGCTCAGGCTGGGTCTGGCACTTCGGGCTTGGTACTGCGCTGCTCCTGCTGAGCACCGTGAAAGCATGCGTAGCAAGAGCTGCCGCGGAGGTCCAGCTCTGCATAGCGAGTAGGCGTAAGAGGAAATGAAGTATACGGGTTTTGATAGTTCACCCAAAATGATAGCTCATCACTGATTTGATGTTAAAAATCTGAAATGAAATGGTTGTTTTTGTCTATTGGAAAGGGCTTGTTGCCCTTTCCCATCGGGATGCAGGCTCCTTGGCTTTCAGATCCTCTAATCTGCAGGAGTGAACACAGACTAGTTTGGGGTCTAGACTAAGTCCTAAAATAGATCTCATCACTCATTTTCCCAGTGTCTATAGGATCATTTAACTTGGCATTGTGGAATAACTAAAAGATTTCTATTTCTGGGAAACAAATGTCCTGGCTTGCTATATTATGATATTTCAGTCAGCATTTAAATGTAGAGAGAATTAAATTCCTATTTAACGAACACAGCGTTACTGTGTAATCACCAAACTGCAAACTTCCAAGGGATGAGAAAGCTGTGTTTCTCACCAGAAAGAGTGAAGAGGTTTCATTATTTGGCTGCATTAAGGCTCCTTACAGTGCATGATTCTCACACATGTGGACAATCAGACCTCCTGCCCTGCAGGCTTTGTCGCTTGATAAGCCTGCTCTGTGGAGTGTCGAGCAAGTGCATGGTGGAAGGGTTACGGCATAAAAGGGGTGTCCGCATGCGCCGTGGAGCCCCTGGAGCGCTCAGCCGAGGGGAAGGAGGATGTGAGCGGGGTCTGCAGCCATGCTGGCCGTGCCTCGCCCCCGCCCTCGTAAAGGGGAGACATTTCATGACCCAAGGGAACGGCGTAGGTGTGGGCTGAGCAGGCTGCAAAGTCCGTTCAGGTCCCAGTGGGGAATGTTTTCTCGCTAATTGGACATGATTTATTCCTTCAAAACCTACCTGCCTTCCTAACACGAACACTATGCTTCTTAAACATGGTAAATAAGGCATTTGCATTTTCATCTTTTCAAAGTTTATTTCACACTTGTAAATCTTTTCCTGTGTAATCTGGATTAATCACTGATACAGGGAGAAAGTATTGAGCTGTATTCTTGGCTTCCTTTGCAACGGTTGGCTGCATTTCTATTGTATTTATGGCAACGAGCTCAAAAGCTGAACTAACCTAGAGCAAGTGCCTTTGCCAAAGATCATGGTGTGCTTTTTAATGTAAACATGCAGGGACTCATGGGAACACGGCGTGACCTCCACCGCCGGTACAGAAAGGAGTCTTAATTCACTTGAAAGTACTTTGGTAATTGGAATACATCTTTCTGCCAGTATAATCGAGGAGCTGATTAGTTAGACTTAGCACGGGTGTATTTAACTTAAAATTACTGTTAATGGCTCTCGGGTGCCTTTAGAAGGGCTTAGAGACCCGTCTGAATGAAAAAAATCAGCGGTTTGTTTTTGTAGATGGTCGTTGCTTTTGTGTTCTTACAAAACAGCACGTTCAAAGGGAAGCACGCCGCTTCCCTGGAACGCGGGCTTTTTCCAAAGGTGACCGGGAATGGCACGCTTCCCACTACGACGGCCACGAGCTCTCCCGGTGGTGGCACGCGGGGGGCTGCGGAGGGGTGTGGACTCGGGGGCCGTGGATGGAGGGCGTGCAGCATGTCCCAGCACAGCACGGCTGGGAGCGGGAGCCGCAGGCGCCACCCAAGCTCACCCAGGGCTCTCCAGCCCGGACGCGACCACCCGCTCCTGGCACTGCTAGGGAGATGCCAGCGTGGTCCGTAGGCAGAGGGCAGGGCGGTGGGAAGCCTCATGAGAAACCTTCCAGAGGACAATTCACAAACCCAGGCGGAAGAAAGACAAGAAACCTGAGCTTGATCAATCTATACGGTGTTCCTCCGAATACATGAGCTGGCGTACAGGATACAGCTGGTTCCTAGAACGAAACAAATGCTGTTTGCAAGGACCTCACAAGGAGATAACTGAGATTAGGGTTTCGGCGTGCCGGAGCTGGGCAGCTGCACACGAAGCGCTGGAAACGGCGGCTGTGAAAGTGGTGACGATCGTGAGCCCGGAATTACCACAAACCACGCAGGACGCCTATCCGCAGGGAAAAATCCACCTAAACAAACCCGCATGGGAGCACCCTCCATGGACACCTGAAGGAAGCAGATAGATAGCAGAAGACCTCAGAGAGGGCAAACAAACTGTGTGGCACCTATGTTCTTACGTAAACCCACAAACTGAGTAGTCACTTTTTGTTATTTGCTGGGGGGGGGGTTGCTTATGTTTGGTCCTGGCAAAAGATGCTTCTTTTTTGTAATTATGACAAATTGTGCCTGCCTTGGTTGGGAAAAATGGCCATTCTGCACAATGTCCTGCCTCCTCCGTCACAGGCTCAGGGTAAGGGATCTCCCCAGACCCTTCCTAGAGAAATCTGCAGTGAATTCCACACAAGTGTTTCACTCAGCTGTGATTTGTAACAAACACCGTTGTTTTGGAACAGGTCCTTGTCTCCCCCCTCCCTGTGATGCAAAACAAACAAGCACAATTAATTTTACCTTGGGAGCAACACAGAACCAAGCTGTACAAAGAGGTCCTGGTTCTGCTGCCGCTGAAGCCCTTCCTGACTCGTTTTTTCTCATCTTCGTTTGAATGATCCCTTGAAACATTTCCTGACTAAATGAACCAGGAAGCCCAGTGGCCAGATATATCTGGAAGTGCATCAGCATGAGAAACTCAGGTGAACGTTGCTGTGGTTTCTTAGCTAACGCAATTAGCTTTGCTCAGTAGTTCTTATCCAGAGGGAAAATCGAGAGAGTGTTTCTTTATCACGATGTTATTTGTGTCTGTCGCTCATGAACAGCTCATCTCCTCAGTGCAGCAGGAACAAACACAGCTCTTGGCTTTTCCCAATTTCCAAGGTGCTCGTTCGGGTCAGCCGTTCCCTGTAGGATGCAGAGTAAAACACTGGCAACACAAACCCCGTCACAGCAGGGTGGGTGATTGAGGGGACCCCCTCGTAGCACCGCCTCACCCTGGCTCGGTTCGGTGCCTTCTCCAGCGGCACAGCATCTTTGTTACCGACACGTAGGAAAGGAAATGATGGTTTCAGCTGAACTGCTGCATGGCAGGATCTCTGACACCGCTTCTTTCTTTCTCTTAAGTAACACAAATTAGCAGGGCTGTTCCCCGTGAGCAGCAGACGATTATTGCATGAACTCATTAGTGTGTTTCAGGGGAAGTTCACCGGCTCTGTGCATAGACGAGTCAGTCTGTGCAGCACCTGTACTGTTACGGAGTCTGAGATGTTACAATGACAAACCATCTCGTTTCGGCAGCCTGTCATTAGCTAAAGAAAAGGCTTCTATCCCAAAGGGCTTAAACACCTCACTTCAAATAATGAGTATTACCATATCTGTTAAAAAAACCCCCAAAATCCCAAACCATTTTTGAGCAATAAAGGTTTGCATTCAGAATTTGGACGTAGCATACATATATACTAAGTCTTTCCACTCAATCCAGAGGAACATCATTGCATAAATAATAACTTGGGGACTAATTAAAGGCACCAGTGCAGGTGTCCTCAAATGAATGTGTATTTAATTAGAAGCAGCCCCCTGAACTTGAACACCCTGCAGTTCTTCAGTGTCTCAAAAGCTGATTATTTCCTTCTGCGTGCTAGCTGGTAACAGGACTTCCACTAAAGAAATCCATCTATATTTTTGTACTGACCAAATGCCTTCCACTATCGTTTAATACTACATGGAATGTTTAAAAACTGAATGATATGGAATATATCATCTATGTGGTAAACGCCAGCCCTGTCAAACCTCTCACAATGTGCACATGGAGTACAGATAATGTCTGAGAGATCAGTTCACAAGAACGAGGACACTCAGAAAGGAAACTGAGCCATCACTTTCAAGATGTACTGTATTGCATGGAAACAGTGTGGAAAAGTACCATCGTTGTTGCCAGGGTTAATGCTTCTCTGAGAGCTCATTAGCTATGAAAAACATAGCGCATACTTAGCCAGGGGTGACCCCAAACCACCAGTCCAGACCGGAATTACCAGCGCTCCCTTCAAACGAGAGGGGAGACAGCTGGTCCCCCCCAAGGAAGGAGCCCTCATCATGCAGCCAAGCCGTCCTGCCTGGCACCCATGCCCCTCGCCGGGGTGCAAGTCCCACTCCTGTCCATGGCACACCACGTCAGAAGGCAGCAGGGTGGGAAGCAGGACGTACTAAGGATGAGGAAAGGATCACCGGAGTGCTGGAGTCGGTTCTACAAAAGCCAGAGGTGATTTTCCCTTGGTGCAGCCAGAAAAATGTTGCACCAGCTCAAGCCAATGCCGACTCTGCACACCTGCAAGAGGGGAAGAGTCTTCTCCCCGTGATGGGAGATGGCGAGGTGGACAGCATCCTGCAGCGCGTTCCAACTTACACCTCAGGGTCAGACCTGGCAGCGTCGGCTGTCGGCAGCGGAGAACTCCAGTTCTCGGGACGGACACCGCAGTGAGCTCGCGGACAATCTCTGGAAAGTCTAGGGACAATTTATTCTCAATCCTGGCTATAAAAAATCGATGGCAGTCATTACCCAATCTGTAGGTTGCTGTGCCAGTTCCACCTGTGCTCAGATGTATTTTTTCCGACACAGAGAGGGAGCAGAGGCTGTGGCACAGTAGCTAGCGCTGCTCTGCATCCACCTACTGCCATGCGGGTCATACTGTTTAATAAATACCCCTTTGGGTGTATTTATGACAGAAGATCAGGAATGGAACTTATTTTTCTGTACCAGTAGTTTGACAGTACCTTCCAGATAAGTAAAAGAGGATTATCTCCCATTCTTCGAGACTCGTAGAGGATTTGAATTGAAAACAAAATGGAAAATATTGCTCCCCTCCCCATATGGGTTTCAGTTCAGGAAAAAGCAGTGTGTGTTGTCTCTAACCTGGAGCTGCCAAGGTAATCAACCTGAAATTAGCCTCCCGGCTCCTGCTCCCCAGGACTGCAAGCCCACATGGCTCCAGCAGCCAGGCACTGGCGACTGCAGGTCCACGTCCAGTCACAGCACGGCGCCGTTTTGCATCTTTACTTCCCATCTAGTGGTAACTGAAGGCTTAAACACTTCTCATGCTACTACAGAGTAAACACATCTCCAATTTATTGGACATGACACAACGTGGCCAGACAACACCTTTACAAAAATAGTTGAAAGCTATTATTTCAGATGTACAAATATAGAGATGCAAGTTCCTCTCCACTGGACAAGACAGAAATCTTATACAAGTCTTTAAAAAAAATAAAAGTAGTGACAAACCGCAAATTATGTCCATCATGATCTTCAGTGTCAAATACGGAGAAATACTAACATCAGCCCCAGCAGGTCTCAAAGTTAAGGATTATTTGCATTTCTACAGAATTTTCCATCGAGAATTACGAAGCCTCTACAAAGTGCTCAGGCACTACACATCCAAGTAACCCTGGGGAAAGAAAGTGTTGAGGGTGGGGGAGGAAAGGGAGGAACAAACGTTTTACAAGTATGGGAACTGGGATGTACTCCAAGAGTCCCCAGCCGGGTTTTTAAACCTTAGGTTGTGTTTTTCCCTGTCGTGTAGCTTTTCTTAAAATTAATGGCTGCCTTCAGGGAAGGCTTTCAGGATACTTTAAATTAAACTCTTCCTTAAGTAATATTTTCAGAATTTCAGAGGTTTGTTGGTGTTCTTTTTTAATATCAGATGTTTGTAACCTGGCTTTGTGAGCAGACAAATAGACACCTGACCTCTATTACAAAGATTGGGGAAGGGCCGCAGCTTCTGTCTCAGTGACGTAAACTGGCTGCAGCCATCACCAGAAACCGCACGTAACAGCAAACCCAACGCCATGGGTTTACTGCTATTATGGAATGGAGTTACCGTTACGATGGGAATTGCCCCGGGCACAATATGACTACATTGCACGCTGAGCTTTCGGATACAAAAAATTCCAGTTACATTTTTAAATGACAGGCCTTGTGACCCTCGGCTGGCCAACCCTTCATGTGCGGCGATGGCAGTCCCAGAGGCAGCATGCTCACCCCTTGTGCGTCATGCTGTCAGGACGGACCCCGACCCACGGCCCCCATAGCCCGACTCTTTGGGCAGTTCCGGCAGCGTGAGCCACTGTCCGATTCTGCAGCCCCATCTCTGCTGTGTGACAGCGTACCGTTTCTAGCAGTGTGTTGTACCTTCTCGATGGAAGAACATGCTGACTTGGAACAGCAGAATCCACATTTTACTGCTACAAACGTTGCCGGGATCTGGGAAAAAGGCTGGGAACATATTGGCTGCTCTACTGAAGTCTGCGACTTTTTGAAAGGGCAACACCACATTTCAGGTACAAGATCTCCAAATACACCCAAAAAAGGGCAGGTTCCCGCTTGTAACAGACTGTCACCCGCTAGTCTGACGTTTCAGCTCCTCCACTGAACGTTTACGGTGCAATCCAAACTTTCTCTGAGCTACAGGTGAAAACTCACCCCACTCACACTGCTTTTGATGGATGATGATGCATGAAGTGAATGATGATGGCGTTTTTGTACATGCATTCATACCAAGGACGTACGCTAAGCTGTCCTCACACACGCACAAGGGCTCGAGCTGGACGCTGGGCTGCCGGTGTAACGGCACCTGCCGCGTCTCCCTGTGCGTGCCTGCACACGCGTGATCTTACAGCAGGTCAGCTACGCATGCGGGGTGCTCCTCAGCTGTCAGAAACAGTCCTGCCTCCAACACTGCTGCTCGCTGGGGTGGCGTTAACTTCACCTGTAGCTGCAACCAGCTGCCTTTTAAATAATGTGTCTGTTTGGGGAACTTACAGGTTACGGATTCACGGTTTTCAAAAATTATGTAACACTCCTTGGAGCTTCCTTTTTTGGCAAAGAATTAGAGATGCTAATAAATTATTTTATCCAATCAGCCTTGTTCAGGCACTACACACTATGAGCGTATACTCCAATGAAACAAGATTCCCTTTTAAAACTGCAGTGGCTGCCGAGCAGTGGGCGTTTCTTTTACTAAAATCATTTACAGGTCTTTCTGCATGCACACCACCACGTATATGCCTGTTTGGTGCTCTCCTTATTCACACTCCACACAGCCACAATGGGCCTGCCAGGATAAATTCGGTTTTTCGAACAGCGCTAGGATGAGACGCCTGTTCTCAGGTGGAGGAATTGCAGGTTAGAGACTCAGGCTGGACATACATACACCAACAATGCAAGGTATGAACTGTAAAAACATCACTCTGTTTTTATCTAGTCCATGAAAAACAGGCACATGTTGAACTGCACATCCATGATGGATGTTGTACAACCACAACTTGCAGTGGTGTTCGTGTAGTCTCACCTGCACAACACGAAGGTCTCTGCGCAGGTCTGCCCTGCTATTTCTGACTTGATGGCTACGTATTACGTCCTCTAGATGCTTTTCACCCCATCTAGTCCCTTGTCTGAAAGTACACAGTTGTGGAGTTCACTGAGGCAGAGCTCTGGATTCATGGAAATGATGGATTTCTTTTTCCTCAACGCAGCAGAAAGATCTGAGTACTAACTGGCCGGGTGGATATTTAAATAGAGCTATGGGAAAATGCAATGGAGTGAGACTATTTAACTGACACTGTGGGAACTTCCTCACTGATACGCCTGAATGCCAAACTGGTGGAACTATTGTACCTGTAGAGGTGAAAGGGTAATTTAGTTTTCATGAAAAACATGATCTATGGCTTGTGATGGTATTTTTACAATGAGCACACCTCACACTGGCAACTGTTGCCAGTTTTAAATGATAAACAAGAATGAAATGAAAGCTCACCACTCCTTGATGTCCTTTATATTCTGTAAATACCTTGTCCAGAGCCCAGCGCAGGAAAAAACACCTAAACATGAGCGAGAAAGCACATCAAGGGAGCAGCGCTGCTCATGAAGTTCTGCAACTGCTGCACTGGTTCCAACAGAACGGGAGGACTGTTTTCTCTTTGAGGTAAACAGCCAGCTAAATTTTAACTTGGCTATTATTATCCATGCAGTCACCTTTTACTGCATGTTTCTGTCCAAGCATCTGAAAAACTACAGTGCCATTCTGCATGCAAAGAACGTCAATCTCATGAATTAACAGCACTCACTGGAAAAAAAGAAATCATAAATTTTTAGATAAAACCCACCTAAAATATGACCTTTTTTTTTTTTTTTCATCTTCCAAGGGGGAAAAGAGCACTAAATTAAAACCAAACCCTCTGTTCAAGTCAGGTCATCATGACACAAAGCAGTACAAAGCAATAAATCCAGCAATGCTGACAGTCCAGCCTGGCAGCATGCACGCAGGCTTCTGAGCCGTGGAAAGTTGGGAGGGCTTTGGCTATTGGCTCTGGGGCTGCAAGCTGACTTATCGTAAGGAAAGAAAGGTCAGCGTGCCACAAACGGCGCGTCAGGCAAGAAACGGGTATTCGGGGTTGCGCTGCCGCACGGCTGGAGCGCAGCCCCATCCCCTCCTGCTCCGGGATATCTAACCTGAGGCTTGTGCAGGTAGGAGAGGGCGGGAAGGAAGGGTCCCGAGAGAGAAACTGTGCGTGCTACCCGTGTGTCACTGATCACTGAGGGAGAATTTGGGAACGCCAGAAAGCAGCTGATGGTCACAACACAGACAATTGAGACACATTACTGTGCGTTAAAAGAAAAAAACAAAACACGGAGGGTACTAATGAAGCATGGACTAGTCGGAAAACACAAACTGAACTCTCAAACATCTCTACTGCAGATATAACACAATAAAACCTCACTGCAGTGCAGCTGGAGGAACAGCTGGAGTTCAGAAACACCTAAGCTTCAGTTTTTATGCCCACATACAGCTACACCATTCCAAAGTGCCATGAAATCGATGGAAAGTTTCTCAGACTGCATTTCCCTCTGTCACGGACTAGGTGTTAATGAACCCGCATTCCCCTTTCCCTAAAGGCTGGGCAAAACTGTGGATCGAGCTACGATCTCTGAAAGCATGAGCCAAACGTTTGGGATTTCTTTGAGCACGGGAGGTACAACAGTGAAGCAGCTCGGTGGGGAAGGGCAGGACAGCTTGCCGGGGCTGGTGGTCTCCTCTTCTCTGCACCACGCTGTCACAGCTCTCCAGACACAGCTGGGCTGCCACTGCCAGGCACCTCAACAGTCTTTAATGTGCCGCCTCTGCGAAGCTGAGTAACAGCAGTAGAGCTCAAAGGAAATGGCTGACTTCATGGTTTGGTTTGCTTCAGTGAAGTACTAGCAGAAGGCAGTGCTAAAGGCCTTGGCTCAAAGACACTAAACTGTACAGGGGAGGCTTGGCTTCCAAATACCTGACCTGCACAGAACAGGAGAAGCTTCAGGCACAGCTTGCATTGCTTAGTGCAAGATGAAGACCTTCTAGCGATAGCCCAGACAAAAAGTTATATGTCTGCAGTCTGCAGAAGATGGCAAAATTTCTAATCAGTACCCCAGGTCTCATGCCTTCAAAACGTAACCAGGCACACCCTCGATGTCAGGAAACAACAAAGTCTCTCTGCCAAGACCTCTTATTTCTAGCATGCAACACGCTACCTAAGATCCAGCATTGTTATGTCCTGTTCAGTATACTGAGAAGCGCTACAAAATGTTTTATTTAGATCTGTAAAGCTCAGGTCCAAAAAATACCTTAATCTTTAAAAAAATATTGATACAGAGAAATAAAGACAACTGAGAACCCTCGTGCTCTAAAAAACGCAAAGCAAGAACTAGTTTGCTGTTGGCTCTCTGGACAGTGCCACAGTACCTGAGGTTTCCGTAGGGAAGGAAGCAGCCTTGTGCTCTGATCGCTGCTCACGGTGTCTGTGTAATCCGGAGCAAATGAAGGCATCAAAATGCAGACTAAAGGCAGTTTTACGAACTGGGCTCAAAGCTGGAAGTTCTCAAACAGGTTTTTTCCTAACTTCAGACACACAGGTAATCCACACAGGACTTTCAAATTCATGTAGCAGCCACATTTAGCCAAACGTCTACGCAGTGCATTTATCATGACCACGAAGTTCTGAGAATTTTTTTCTGTGAGTTTGAGATCCTTAAGAAATACAATGTCAAAATGTTTTTCACTGTTGTTATCTATTCTCAAAAGACATCTATTCTTCCTTTTGGATTATGCCTTCGAGACAAGCATAGAGCATTTCAGACCACTCTGCCACATTTGTGGGACACGGTGACATGGCAGCCGCTTGGAACACATCTGAGGGATTGAGTAAAAGGCTGATCCGAGGCATTCCAAAGGCAAGCATACTGCCTGCTCCGTTTTCCAAGATCAGAATTAGGGTGTCAAGGAACAATTTTTAGTGTGAGAAGTTTGTTAACAGTTTAATCTAAACAGTAACATAGACCATTTGTTTATCCAATGGTAAATCATGTGGCAATGATTAAATTCTCAAAGAATGCATGAAAATATTGTTACACAATAGTGGAATGGTTAAAATGGACTTTTTTTTACTAAGCCCCATAATTACTGAATGTAAATACAAAGAAAAATAAAGAAAACAAAACGTCAATATGTAGAAATAAAGAATTTTGTGTTATTTATTAAAACATAATTGCTTTAAGGATCACAGTTAAAAGTCAGACTGTACTGAGTATGAAGGGAATTGCTTGTCTCTGGGCACTTAGAAATGATGAACCTAGTCAACTAACATAAAAATCTTATACCATTTTCTCCAGGGCCGCACCTTTGTACCAACTCTAGCGGGTTTTGTACTACTGTGGGAATCTCAGAAATGTGTTACACCCAGTCACAAGGCATTTTCTTCTTGAACAGCTTTGGGAAATTGCAACTAGTAAGGATACCTTCAGATCTACCTTGTTGTCCACATTTTTTTCTAGAATTGGGCCGTAATTTTTATGAACAAGTGACATCCTTTATACTTTTAATGAGGGGCACCCAGATTTAATCAGGGACACCGAGCTTTCATCCAGCAAGCCTCTGTTCAGGTGATAAGGATACAGACCAAGTTACACACCACCAACAGTATGCTGTCACACGATGGATGCATCTGGCACGTAGTGGGGAAGAGTGAAAGCGTATGGCCAGCAAGTACCCAAGACTCACCATTTCCTACATTGCTAGAGAATTTGATTATAACTTCTAGTGACTGGCAAAGGTTGTCATATTTTAACAGACCCATAAATTTCTTCTTGGGTTTTATCTGTTTTTCTGTTGTTTGAACATATGAAAAATTTGCTAACTTACATGGATGAGCTGCTTCATACCCATATCAAAGGAACAAACACCACTACACTATCATTTTTCAGTCAAATATTTCTTTTCCAGGGTAAACCATGACATTCTTCTTGAATGTATAAAGCTAATTTAGTTCAGTTCCTCTTGTACAGTTACCCCAATTGCAACAGCACGCTTTTAAAATATAAAGCATTTAGCTCCATTAAACAGTACTGAAATGTCTGATGTGTATCAAAGTGTTTGTAGTCATATTTACCATTTCTTTTTGCATTTAATCTCGCTATAATTTGATGTTAATGGCCGTCCAAGTATTCAGCACTGGAATTCAAAACATTAAGATTATTAAGTCATACTCAGTGAAAACATCTCTATTTAAAGCTTCTGAAGCACAGAATTTTAAAGTTGATGAATTCAAGATTATAGCTAAGTGGTTTAGCATTAGTTAAGTGCTGAACTTTATAGGAAAATAACACAAACCAAAGCTCAGTGGGTTTGTATACACATTCCCTCTGGTGTAATATGCACTGAAATTTTCCTAAGCTTTCCGATTTCTGGAGGAGAGCTGCGCTGAATGGTGCAGTACAGTTCAGTACACTGAACTCTGAGTTTCAATGCAGTATGAGCACAGACAAGAATATGAATGTATAATTTGTGGCTAGCACTTCAGGTACTCATGGAGGTATTGCAGTGACATCTACTTAATCCTGGACAGCTGACTTTGAAAGGATATTTCTGTGAGGCAGATTAGTCAAAAAAAAGTGTAATATTTGTGAGAAAATGTGGGCAATATTTACTTTAATTCCTCCAAAATCTTGTATTATGCACACGCCCACATGTACCCATGCACACAATGTCCTAAAGTAAAAAGTTTACACCATGTCATATCAGAAACTTGAGAGCGTGTAATATGTAAGAAAAATGTGTAAGTGTTCTTAGAAATCCGAAAACCCTACTCATTGTCTTTCTTACGCGTATCTAAAAAGCAACCTAGCCAAGTTTACAAAACATTTCTTATGACTGTTGTGATTTTTGCAGTTAAGGAATCAGGAACTCACAATATGTACATCAAGCTTAAATGGCTTGTGTATGTTACAAGTATAACACAGAAGGCAGGGTAAGGATGACAAAGATACTGAAGTCCTGACATCATTGCAAAATCTTGACCAAAATAAACAAACAAAAAAATGACTCAGAAATCATCTCTATGATAAGAGAAAAGACATTTCACTTTTTGTGAAAGAGAAGAGGTTTCACCATCCCTGCCAGAATCTTGGGTAGCTGGGCAGCAATCACCTCTGACATCATCTCGGGGAATTCAACACTCAGTGCACGGGACTGGAGAAATGTGTTCAGACAGAAGAGGTGGAGCTGTTTCACTAGCTGGATTTAATAAAATACAAACATGATAAATCAGGCTACAGCAATGCAGCCAAATAAACACGCTGTCAATCACTTATACATCCATCAGCTGACATCTTCATATACCTTCCTCTGTCATTCCCTGAATCAATAATGTCGGTACTTGCCATCCTCGATTAAAATATGCTCCCATGGCAGAAAGTCATGAATGCAGCTAAACGGCACGTCGCTAAACAATGCCTCGCTAACATTATAAAGCGCTATCATCCTCACTCATGGCACGCACCACGAACAATGGCAACTACAAAACAAGTGTTCAATCTTTCGTTTTATCCTCACGTTCAACATGTATCTCCATGCCTTGTGTACAACACGTTATTCAAACACTGCTCCAAGGGACAGCATTTACTATTTCCTTGTGAGCTTTTCCCTGGTTCTGATTGTGATCATACCTGGGTACGCTGCAAACATTAAACTCTGTAAGTCCTGCCCCTTGAACGCAACTACTCAATATATGTGAGTAGTTAGTGAAAATATACTCAATGTATTCTACCTCTTCTCTCTTTTCTGAGAAGTTCCAATTTTATCCAAGTTTTTCTTTAAGACTTGTGACCTTTATGTTATCAGATGTCATACTATTTCTGCTACTCTAGGCTTTAAAAACCCACAGTCTCTCTGGTGTGATTATCTTCTCCTTCCATCTTCCATCACTTCATCAGCCTGAGCTGAAATACGGACGTGAACGAAGATACTCTACGGACCGAACACTACCCTTACCATCACTTTGCTGGGTATTCTGCAGCAAGCCTCATGCACTCATTTCCACTAAGGCTATGTTACTGTCAATATTTGAAATAGATTGACTCTACAGCCCAGTACGCAAGAGTTTTCCTCTGCATGCTTTGTCACTCAGATCGCAAGTTATTGCTACAGGTAAGGCAGGAAGACTTTTTATCCCAAGCAAGGCTGATCCAAACAGGTTCCTTGAGCACAGGGCTACCATGAGCAGTACACTGGCCACGTCTTGGTTTTGTATGTAAGAGGTGACTGAACTCCAGAAAAGGGTTTAGCACTGAGAGTCCCAAGTGACGATTAGTCTGACTACCAGTAAATACTTAGAAGTTAAGCTCCAAATCTTCCCTTTAGAATTTTTGATTGTCTACCTTCACCTGTTAGGATGCTTTTCGTACTTGTCTCATTCTCCTTTTGCTGATAGCTGAGACAATGTATTAGCTAAATGGTGAATGTGAGTTCTGTGGATAGCATGAGCTGTTGGAGAGGTTTGTGCAGTGGATCAACAGACTCCAAACCACCTGGTGAACCACATAATTATCAATATTGTTACCTCTCTTAACTCCCATAAATGGAATTCTCCAAGGGTTTTTTTTTTCCCCATCAGAATGGGAAATTAGTGACAATGAAAGGTTTTAGATGAATAAATGAATTTATTCATGAACAACTAAAATAAATGATTGCAGATTTGATGACTGCAGAAGAAAACAAACATGCGAAGACCCCATCCTTCCCTGAACTCCCTGAGATCTCCTCACAATCAGCACTGAAATCAAAAGCACTCTTCATAGACTATCTTAGTGACACTTCCTCAGTGCTTTCTAAAGCCATCCAGTGTGGCCCTGTACCTCTGCTTTTGGCCTCTTGCAGAGATACACAAGCTGTTACAAAAGAATATTCACGTGGGCAAAGGTTTATATGAGATGTCATTCATCAGTTTTAATGGATTTAAAATCAATAGGATACTTGGTGGATTCTCAGAGATGTGGAAAGGATTTGGCTGCATCTTTTAAGACATGAATCTCTGATATCACCACTAGAGTTTTGAGATTACTCAGCTCCCAAATACTGACAGGCACTGAAAAACTGCTATAGAATATTTACCAAAAGGCAGTTGAATTAAGTCTGCAAAACCAATCTTGGCTGTCTTTCTCTAATTCTGCCTGACTCTGCAATCTGAATTGCCTATTCTTTGCATTATTTAATTATTTTCATACAATCATAGAATCATTGACTGGTTTGGGTTGGAAGGGACCTTAAAGACCATCCAGTTCCAACCCCCCTGCCATGGGCAGGGACACCCTCCACTAGACCAGGTTGCTCAAAGCCTCATCCAGCCTGGCCTTGAACACTTCCAGGGATGGAGCATCCACAGCTTCTCTGGGCAACCTGTTCCAGTGCCTCACCGCCCTCTCTGGGAAGAATTTCTTCCTGATATCTAATCTAAATCTCCCCGCTTTCAGTTTAAACCCATTACCCCTTGTCCTGTCACTACAGGCCCTTGTAAAAAAGCCCCCCACCCAGCTTCCTTGCTGGCCCCTTCAGGTACTGGAAGGCTGCAATAAGGTCTCCCTTTATGAACATGCACTCACACACACACATACATGCTACCCACTACCAAAAACCATAACAGTACTAGTTAGGTTACAGAAAGAATGAAATAAAATAGTGGCATTCAAATGCACATTTCTCAAATACTTAAATCTTGTATACCATATAATATATATACAGTATGTAAGTGCTGAATATATAGCTATCTATTCACACAAATATACACACACTAACAATATAGGAATATTACAGAGGTTTTCCTTTTGTTGTTTAGAAATGTGATTAGCCACCTTCCATAAACTTTTAAGAAATATTAGATGTTTCTTACACAAAAAACCAAAACACGTGAACAAGTAAACTTACGTCATGCATGGAATCCATCAGTTTTGTAAGCTGATAGAAACGTTGCGAGTTGGCCACGACGCCTTTCTGGCGCAAACCGATCGCCTTCACCAGTTCTCTAATGTAACTCGTTCTCATCTCATCAAATTGGCTTTGACTTCTGAGACCTTCCAAAGGAACTGAAAAGAAAGTACAATTGTGTTGCAATTTATTCTGAGAGAAATTTAAGTACAGGAACATGTTTCATGCTGTGTGGTGCAATGCATTATCATACACCAAGTACTTCTTCCCGTTCAACAGTTACTCCAAGAACAGTGATACAATTAGTTAAAAGGATATACCAGCAACAATCAGTTAATTGTGCTAATTGCTGATGTCTAGAAATAGCCTTAATCTTCAGCTACACCTGTCTGCTGAACAGAAGACAGCCAAAAGACCCATTCCTGTCCTTCAGCAAAGATGTTATAGACTGGCTCATGTTTACACTGCTGAGGGTCAACCCTCTTCCCAGCAGATTTATATTAGAGAGATCTAACTCAAGTGCATCAAAACAGAGTCAAGGAATGAACTAACAACTCCCACAGCATAGACAGCAAAGCATGCAGGGCTCAGGCCTCCTGTTTGGACCTCTTTTTCACTTAGCAGAATAGATGCACTATCGGATTGTTAAACAAACAGATTTTAGAGAAATTAGCAAGGAGGAGCAAGTGGTTGAACTCACTCTACTATTAGTCAGCCATGAGGACCAAAATTAGGACACGGAGAGAACACTGAGAAATGAACCTGTTAGTGACTGCTAGTGATAACACTAAATTTGACAGCTGATGGTAAGTGTTGGTAGCATTGTTAAGGTAACAGAGTAAGCTCTAGACTCTACTTCCCTTGGTATGGCAGAGTGTAATACACACGTCTTGCCATGATGGATGTTATCAAAGGCAACTGAGAAATTAAAAACTTCAGGAAATGAAACTTGAAAAAATATTCCCACCTGGCAATCAAATCTAAGTCCCTGCTTTGTCATAATAACCATACATTGAAACATGGTCTGTTTCACACACACTGTTTTTGAAAGAGCTGTTAAATTTCTTCCCCTTTCCTTTCTCTCTTGTAAATGAAATTTCACAATGCAATGTCACATTTAAACATGCTGTATTCTGACAGCAAGCATGAGCGGAAGGATTCACCTCACCATAGTTTAGACATTTTACATTATGGGCATCACCACCTGGCTAGTTACCACAGCCTGCTCTAGTTTTAGTAGCCGAGGCCAGTTTGCACGAGGTTCAACGAGGCCAAGTGCCAGGTCCTGCACTTGGGTCACAACAGCCCCCTGCAATGTTACAGGCTTGGGGACAAGGGGCTGGAAAGCTGCCCGGCAAAAAAGGACCTGGGGGTGTTGGTGGACGGCCGGCTGAATATGAGCCAGCAGTGTGCCCAGGTGGCCAAGAAGGCCAGCAGCATCCTGGCCTGCATCAGGAACAGTGTGGCCAGCAGGACTAGGGCAGGGATTGTCCCCCTGTACTGGGCACTGGTGAGGCTGCACCTTGAGTTCAGTTTTGGGCCTCTCGCTACAAGGACATTCAGGTGCTGGAGCGTGTCCAGGGAAGGGAACGGAGCTGGGGAAGGGTCTGGAGCACAAGTCTCGTGAGGAGCGGCTGAGGGAGCTGAGGGTGCTCAGCTGGAGAAGAGGAGGCTCAGAGCAGACCTTATCGCTCTCTCCAAGTCCCTGAAAGGAGGGTGCAGAGAGGTGGGGGTGGTCTCTACTCCCAAGTGACATGTGATAGGACAAGTGGAAATGGCCCCAGGTCGTGGCAGGGGAGGTTTAGACTGGATACTAGGAAAAATTTCTTCACTGAAAGGGTTGTCAGGCATTGGAACGTGACGTGGTTGAATCACCATCCCAGAAGGTATTCAAGAGATGTGTGGATATGGCACTTAGGGACATGGTTTAGTGGCAGACTCGGTAGTGTTAACAGTTGGACTTGATGATCTTAAAGAGCTTTTCCAACCTAAAGGATTCTAGGATTCTATGAAAGATGCTGCAGAGATGCTTATTTTTCCCCACAGACTCTAAAAGAATGTCATGGGGCGTAGCTAATACAGTTACATAAATCACATGCTATTTATCTAGGTACCTAGTACATCTTCAATCTGGTGTCAGACCATGACGGTCAGACCAGAATAGATTTCCTTTGCATCTCTTAAAAAACAAATGTTGAAGCTTGGTTCTTAATGACACTGCCTTACTCAACACAGTAACGCCTAACTTCTGGGTTATTTGCCACTTTCTGGAATTAAAACATAAACATATGTGGGTGCTGACTCTCTGTACAATGCACTATATTGTTAGATACCTAAGAACAGAATTCTTAAAACAGAAGTCACCTACAAAACAGATGGCTGCACAGGGGTTGGACCTAAACCCATTCCCTGCAAGAGAATTAGATAGCCAACCCTGCACTGACAGAAGCACTGCTCTCCACTTGGAAATCGTAAACCCTGTTCTCAAGTCAGATGCCTAAGTCATGTCTGGTTCTGCAGAAGAAAGTAAGGGGAAGGAGACACTTCAGACAGAGATTACAATTTTGTCCCTCACCTCCAGCCCAGAGAGAACAAAGCAGAAGTTCAAATCTCTACTCGAGTTAAGCAGAAGACTCCTATTTCACAGGAGACTGCCCAAGAGAGGAAATGATGCCATTTGCCAAGGATGTCTCTTGCCCTGTGTCTCCTCAGACAAGTGAATGTCTGGGGGAAGGAGGGAGGCGCACACAAAGAAAATAGCAAGTTTAACTTAAAGGCAAGTGTCTAAGCACTAAGATGGCTATGGAAGTCAGGGTCTGACTCCTCACTAAACCAGAATTCAAACAAAAATTAAAAATAGAGAAAGAAATTGTGACTGCTTCCATAGAAAGTACATTTATAACACTGTATCTAATAATAGTGCAGCTCTTAGGGGTGCCATGTTAGATTCCTTTTGGGAGCTGATGGAGATGAATTACTGGCTGAGGTGGACCTTTGGTTTGACTCAGCAGGGCCTCTCAAGTCCAAACAGAGAAAGGAGGTATCTGAAAGTGTGCCTGTCACATCTGCAGAAAGGAATGGAGGGGAAGAGTTCTGCTTTATGGGGAATGCAATGGGCTTAGGAATAATATAGGGAGGAATACTCACAGTGGGGAAAAGTTATGTCCTGGAAAAAGAGCAGCTTAATTTTCAAAGCCTGGATGGTTCTGGGTATGTCTAACAGACCAATTACAGACACCTATGAAGTCTTTTTCATATAAAGTGACATTCTGATGGAATTTAGGGTTAGATGGATGCTTTCTCTGACTTACATCTCTAAACTAGTAGTTAAGTCCTTTTATTTCCCTTGTGAATTAAATTATGTCTTCCAGTAACGCATGGACTGTTTCCCAGAATTCTGCAAAAGCATTCTCATTCCTGTCTAATCACAAAAAGTTCCACTAAGCAATTTATTTGAGTGAAGAATTACAGTGTCTTACATGCAATTTAAACAGAGGTAGCTCAAACGCTCCTTCCCCCTGAACATATGTAAAGAATGCGGATGCTTTTATTCAGTGGCAAGAGCCCAGCCAAAATCTTATGCAACAAGATTTTGCAATTCTTCTAAATCAAAAGTCTGGAAAGTGTTAGCACTGAACTTGCTATATGCTTATTTCTTTCTTTATTTTTTCTGTGGCACAGCTTTATTTCCCCAAATCACAGTCTTTCTGAACTATTTGTAGTATTAGTCCTCAGGTGTATGTGGCCACTGCAAGATGGAGCCCTGTTTGGAACTTCTGGGGCCCTACTACAACACATCCTAGTGCATGTAGTAAATAAGGACCTGCAAAATGGAAACAATTGCAGAAAATAAAAATGTTGGTCCACTTTGTAAAAAGACTAATTCTGCTTTCAAGGCAGCTTCAAAACTGTCACAAGTACAATATAAAGAAGATGTCTAAACCACAGCAAACTCTGTGGAAAAACAGTAAAGTTAAGAATAATACTAAAACGTAGGCTGGGGTTTCCCTTCAGAACTAGAAATGTATCTAGTTATGTTTAATACAAAGTACAATTTCTTCAAAATAATATCAAAAGTAAAAACCAGTTCATCTAAATAATAAATCAAATAGAAGACAGAATGAGAGACTAAAAGTTGAGACTTGATTTACTGTTAGTATATGAAAGCTTGAAATGGCCATACTTTCACATTTGGAGAGGATTAAGATGAATACCATGACTCAAATAAAAGTAGTCTTAAAAACACTTTATAGCAACAATGAGGTTATATGGGTTTTTTGAAAACAGTTTTGTGGAATCATATTTATACAGTACCAAACGTTTATTAAATGTCTCAGCAACAACGGTTAGGTGTGTTCCTTTTCCCAAAGATCTGACAAATTGTTTTTTCCTATAAGACAATAAGTGCAGGAGAGAACAAAAAGCAAAACTCATCAGCACAGGTAGAAATACTGTTTGGTTTTTTTTAAACTCATTTCTTGCATATATATAAACATATTGTCTTAAAAATGAGTTTCTGAGGGCAATGCAGTTGACAAAGACTGGTAGCTTGATGAATACTGACAAACTGATGCACTCATAAATGAGAGGGACCGCACCACTGTAATGTTTTTTTGAATCTGATTTGAACTCTGTGGGACAGAAATGGAGAGCTGGAATATCACCAATGTATCTAAATTTCTACCGAAATGTAAAACTTTCCTCAAAGGTTCAGATAGACATAGAGTGCATTTCATGATGAAAACATGGTGAAAAACATTTAAAATAGGAATATGTTCAAATTCCAACACAGCATCTGGAGTTATACCAGAGAGGGAATTTTGTCCACATTATTTTTATTGCTTTAGCAGAGTCTATGGTATTTTGCTATTATTTTAGTAATTTTTATGTTCATATGAGCTAAATTTAATTTTTACTGCTTACGCTGTGCTGAGACCAAGTTTTTTTTAAGCATGAGCTTATGTAAATACCAGCCTAGTACAGCTTAAGAGAGAATAAATTTTAGTACCCTATCTTTTACTGAAACTTTGTACCACCAATAAGCAAATTATGCAGAATTTGCACATCTCTCCTCTGACTCCTTAACTATGTAGAGAGCCAAACTTCAATGTTCTTTCAATTATATTTCTTGGAGGTGCTTATTCTTATTTCTAACAGGACCTGTACCATTCTAAAACTTCCTGTTTGTGGATTCATAACTAACAGTTATGGCCTCAGCAGATGTACATTTTAGTATTTCAGAAAAGGTTTTGGAGGATAATTTCATCAACTACCACATTTCCCATTTAAGTGGAATGCAGCTGTATGCTGGCTTCTTTAGATGTGTATGATTAAAACGGACCATGGAATTTCTTCTAGAGAAACAAACCAAAGAAAAACATTTCCATTTGTTTATATTTGTGCTAAACTTGACCTATTAATAACTATAAAAAGTTCAGTAAATGTCAGTATTGTTTGCTATGCCCACCTCCCTAATTCTTTTGAGTAAGCATGCTTTAAGTTATTGGCCAGGACAAAGTCCTCAGTACTGACCATTTACTAAATATTTTTAATATATTTCTAATGCTTGGAAGGTTTTTTTAATCTGTGTAGAGTCATTTAAGATAAAGAGTTTCCAGGCAGAAATATTGCACACTTGATTTGAAAAAAATGTAAAACAGTATAGCTATATATCAAAAGGGATCCAACATTTCCCCAGTGTCTTTAGACAGAATAAAACCAACAATGAATCACAAAATATTTGTTCCTTATAAACACCAGAGAAATACTTTTAGGTCTTGGAATACTAATATTCCTCCTAAAGAAGTTTCTACTTTTTAAGCCAGATAGCTTAGCAATTGTGAAGTTAAACAACATGGTTCAAAATTCTTTTACTAGTGACACGTTACAAAGAAATAAAAGAACCTACTTGTGTTGAGAAGTAACAGTGCTTTCATACACAGGAACTCTTCTTGGCTAACTTGAAGTCTGACAAATTCCTGTGGGAGTTGCCACATGGATAGACACAGGGAATAGAACGATGATTCTTTCATCCTCTGTCTTACACCCAGAAAAGGTAAAAAAAAAATTAAAAAACCCATGAAAATAAAGAAAAGGAACGGCTCTGGTATTAATTGCTTGAAGGAAGTGCCTTTTTAGCTGTTTATGTACCACATTACAGAGATTAAAGGAAGAGGTTATACACACACAAAAAAAAATCTGACTTTTTTGTACCTACATTAGTTTTTTAATCATAATGAATGTGCTGTTATTTTGGATGCTTAATTTGTTACTGCTGCCCAGAAAAAAAAACCCTTGGAGACTATGAAAGATGAATGGTAATCAACAAAAAAGAAAGGGTTTTTTATTATTTAAAAACACCCTAATAATTAATATGAAGTACTTTGTTTTCTTTTAGAAGTTGATAGATGTTTACATTCATTGAATCCAAGATAAACCCGAAAGTTTATAGAAAACTTGTTTTTAGGTCTTGCAAAAATGTCTACATCAAAATACATTGTTGCAAGTCTAACATGATACTATTTTGTAGCATTTTAAGTCATTAAAGAAACAGTTAAAAATGTTAAATGCAAATATATACAAAGAGTATTTAAGTAAACTTAGAAATTCATACAGCCTTATCTAAACTCCTGCAGAAGTAAATAGGACAAATCACACAAGGAAATACATAAATTGTTTAGTTTTTTGCAGCACTGCAATCCTACTTTTCTCTTTGAGATTCTGGCATACTAAGTATATTTTATTGCATATATTTATTGGGAAGGCAGTTTTCAATTGAAATTACTTCACAACAGCATTTCCGATTTTGTAAACTGAACTGAATTCACTGTACATTAACTGGAAGATGAACCTGGGCTAATTTTACAAAGCTGCATCCAGATGGATTAGGTATAACAATGACAAGATTATATTTTGCCCATCCTCCTCGAGAAGTTCATTTCCACATTCCAAGCTGACTGCAGAGAGTGCCATCAACAACGAAAACAGAAGATATTTTCCGTGAATAAGAGACTTGTCTCAATGCATTGAATTTTATTGTTCTGATACTTAAAGTGTTACTGTTATATTAAATGAAAATTATTTCAGCTTTGTTCAACATCTGGTATCTTGCACCAGCTCTGAAATGACTTAAACATCAAAATTTAATCCATTAGATCTGAAAGGACTGGCTACTTCTACAGCTACTTTAAAATTCCCTGCCTATTCCTTTCTGGCAGTCTCTATCCCTAAGTGGTATCTATGGAGGGCATGCTTAAATGCTGTTCTTAGTCATGTTTTCAGACACTGCAAAGTATAAGTAACAGTAAATCCTTGTAGAGCTTTAATATTAAATTCATTAAATCATTGTCAAATTAACCCTTCTGGCTTCATTGGTCTGAAATTGATGCTACCAAACAAGTTATTCCCAAGAAGCATGACAACTTGGTCCACTAAATGACAGATTAGCTGTGAAACTACCTCTGGATTGTGGTTTCATGGTCATTTTGAAACAACTCAAGTATGAATCTGTAGAAGGAACTTCCACTATCACTTTCCACCTCTAGGTGGGTATTCCTGCTATGCTGGCGTCAGTGCCTGCAGGTCCACATGGTGAGTCAGATCAAGGATCACCACCATCTGCTAATTAATGGCCTTTTCTGGGGTATTTCTCAAGCACATCATTTCCTCATCTGTGCAGCCATACAGTGTTTGATCCAGCTGAAGTGAAACCATGGGGATGCATAACCAGGGCAGGAAGACAGGTGGAGTTGACTTTTGCTTAAAGTGATCATGAAAGTACAAGCTTAGACATCACTGTAGACAAGGGAGTTGCTTACATTTTACCGACCTAAAAGGTAACCTATTTCCCAATAAACAGCTAGAGCTCTGATTTAGTGTGCCAGTTACTTTTCATGTCTAACTCTTTGTTTATAACTTTCCTGATGAGATGTTCTACAATCGAGAGATGGTGTGTTGTCAGTTCACCTCTTTCTCCAAGTATGTCTTGAGCTACAAACAAGAGGCTGTCTCTGAGGGATTACAGTCAGGGTTCATAAAGCTCAACTCTGTTCTTGAAGAAAGTCTTTTTCAGAGGTTGCAGCAGTGTTCCACGTACCGAGTAATACCCCCCGACATGACTTTGCTGCCTAAAGCCATCTCACTCAGTGGTTCAACTTAATGTAACCATGAAATATATCACAGACTACACTGGGACAGAATACAGTCAGAAGTTCTCTCAACCTCATCCCTTCAAAGATTTTCAATTTGTACAGCGTAATTAACACACACGGGAGAGGAAAGAATTCATTACTCTATAACCTCACAGTGATTTACAGTCATCTGGAAGAGAAAAGGTCACGAGCTACAAAGCCAGCTCCACTGAAAATTTTCTATAAAGAATTTCATCGGCAAGAACCTATAGATTTTAAATTCAGGTGCCTAGATCTGCAAATCCACCTCTTAATCCTTAATGTCCTACAAGAAAACCTGTTTAACTTTCATTTCACTTCACAGCAGTTCTCTTATGATTTAAAAAAAAATAAGAAAAATGTAATAAAGAAAAATAAATGGGGAGATTAAATGATGTTTTACTGTTCCTGAACACCTCCCATGTATTGTAAGTCAAGCATCTAAAATTACAGCTTTGAAAATATTAATGTGCAGAGCTGAAAAACTGACAGATTGAAACAAAGATTATCTGGATTCATCAGCATATTGAAGGAAAATCTAAGCAAATAATCCCCCCTCCAACCAGAAAAGAGCAGTTTCACATATTTTATCCACCTTTTCTCATAAAAGCTTTCCCAAAGTTACTGAACTTTCATATGATCAGAGGGCTTTGCTGTTAATTTTGAAACAGAACAAGTCAGAAATGAAATCTTGGCCCCAGTGAAGTCACGTTCTCATTGACAAAAATAAGTTTAAAATGTTATTCATGTTACGCAACAGCAGAGTCTACTTACTCATTTAGAATCAGATCTGGTGCAAAATATAGCATCTGACCGCTGACATGTTTGTATGATCTCCATCCCATTGCAAAAACCATTAGACTCATCCAGGAATACTGGATGAGGGTTATCTGATCATCAATATGTAAATTCCGAAATCCTGGAAATGAAATTAAAAGTTAAAATACTTTATAATTCTCATTTAGACAACAGTTAAGTAGGTGTTTTAAGATTACAAATTTGAGCTATAGAACTTAGAACACCTAGAAAGATGAGTACTTCTGGGGATGTAGCTCTTGGAAGTTTGTAAAGTTTGTGTAACTGCCTACCTCACTTTGCTACTTAACCTCTTGTCGTTTTGTTCTGATCTAGTATTTTGAAATGATCAAACCAAAATTAACTGTAGCAATCAGAAGTAACTATTTCAGGAAACAGGAATGCATCTCATTTTCCTTTGGTAAAAATATGAGTTTGTAACATGATCACTGTAACCAACTGTTATTGAATATAGATAGTTTGGACTGTAGTGCTCTTAACAAGAGATACAGTTGTAATACAATAAACATGAACATATGAATATCTTTCTTGCATTTAACTAAAGAGAATTCAGTTGTGTGCTTGCCTTTGATAATTTTCACTCTCTGATAACTTTAAAGATTGCTGTGAAGTATCTGAGTCTATCTAACAGCTTCTTGCCACTGGAAGCGGTGGTCCTGTTCTTCATTACCTGTTCCTGTTACTTCCTTCAAGAGAACTGGCATTCATACCACCCCTTAGTGAACTGGCTCAGCTCATGAAGCCATCAGAAAACTACAGAGGGTAAAAAAAGGGTTTGTCTTCTTCTTACTTAATGAGATGACAGTTCAACCAACAAGTCTGACAAGTGCAAGCTGCAATGGGGAAGAGCAGGGATAAGGACTATGCATTCCTGCAGCAGTGAAGTGTCAAACTGACCTCACACGAAAACCGTATTTCCGGGCCTCCTGGTCAATATATTAATTTTTATACAGCCCAGGATCAGGCCCCTATGTCCTTATGGCGCATGTACAGATACAACATGACTTATCTTCGGAAACCAGTCTTGGACCTTCATAGCCTCATTTACATCTTGTTACCAGTCTATCTGTGAGCTGCTTAGTCCTAACTGGTACTATTTATTACAATTTTTCTCTGTTGCTTAAAAAAATGCATTTGAATAATAAAGTATATGCAGAAATATATACATTTTTTCACACCATAAGAATGAATAATAGAGTAGGAGGGCTTTAGGATGGAAAGGCTGTTATAATGATCACATACAGGAACTCTGGGCTTCTGTTGTTTTTTGGAAGGAGATTAAATATTTAGGTGCATTCCTTTAAGAGCGCCCTCCTGTTAAAATGTATTTGGTGCATACAGTACCTGATGAAATGGAAGATTAATAATTTCAGAATTTGTTATGAATTAATTAACAGGCAGACAATAATACTGTCTTTTGACTGCTCGTCTTATGACATATTTGCTTAAATAGAATTCACTACATACAGGTGTTATTACCTGGTAGCAATTTAGACCACTTGACTACACAAAGAAGTTGCCTCTCACAAAGATGATTTAGACTGGTCAGCAAGGAACTCGGTGTTTCAGGTTTTGTATTGTCATAACCAGCATAGACAACTTCTGGCTCAATGCCTCGTAGAACACTTATCATTGGGGGAACAAACTGTATTTCTTGATTTGGAGAAAAGGACAGCCTTTGGGTTAGAGATTGGCTTTCATCTTGAAGGGTTGCTGGCTGCTGGAGTGCGACATCTAATGTTCTCACAACCTTAATTTTGTTAAATTTTTTTAATTTTCGACCTGAAAAAGAAAATTGTTGATCTGTTGAAAAGAATTAACCAGAAAAATTAGTATTTTCCAGTTGTGCCAGATTACACTTTCAATCTAAACAAGAAAACAAGAACTGTCTTCTGCGTAAGTCTTCCATTTTTGACTATTTACATAATTAAGAAACAATCATGGAAAATTCGTAAGAGTTTCTCCCTCCATATCCTCCTCCCTTCACTAAGAGATGAATGGCACCCACCCATTAAAATTATTGCCATGAATTCTAGGTTACAGTAACCTCATAAAGTGTTTCCTGGTTCAGTTCCCACTGTTCTATCATATGCCGACAGCTGAGCCAGCTGGCTCCACAATCCAGTTTCTATTCAATGTCAATTGAGGATATTCAAAAAAAAAAAAAGCACTAGTAATTAAGTACTACACACAAAAATTCCTTTCCTGCAGTTTCCATAAAGGCATTTTGGTCTCACGGCTACCTTCTTTTTTGGTGATCTGTAATGTAATGTTTTCCTTCTGCTTACCAGAAAGAAAACAGAATTCAGGGGATGACTGAAAAGCCAGCAAATACTGTAAAACCACATGTCAACACTTCTAAAACTCTTCACTTTCTAGAGAATAATTTATCTTTCTCAGTATTTGCAATTCTTATTTCCATACTGCAGTGGTTTGAAGAATATTAAGTTTAAAAAAAAAAGAGTTGAATTGCCTTCCCAAAATAAGCACAGAGTCTACATCTGGTATGGCTAGGCAAGCATACAGAGCTCTAGGCAGCAACTCTTCCAATTTCTTTTATGCAAACAGTCTGAAAGTGCACCATATACACACAGAAAATCAAACCTTCAGAGGCTGAAAGACAACGTCCCTCAGCAACTTCTTACCATATTACACTATAAAGGTGAATTCATGCTGAGGTGGCTGCATGGAACACGTGCACTATAAAGAGACCCTCAAACGTGATGAAAACTCTGTTGGATTATTGAATTCCTCCGTTCTGCCAAACATGTTTTGCTTAGTGAAAAAAGGTGTCATAACAAATAAATACAATAAAGATACTGGTACTTATGATCTGATTTACATGACAGTGGCACTGTAAGAAAGATGCAGTTTGACTGCAAAGAAAGGGTAAATCATTCTGACGAGAAAGAAAAATTAAAAGTTTACCTGTTTCAACCTTAAAGAAAAAAATAACGAGAACGGTCTGCTCCAGAAAATGCAGAAGTCACAGCAATATTTGTACTTGTTGAGGTGTTGCATGCTTTCACAATAACAGACAGACAGATACATAAAATTTCACTGGATGAAAAGAAAAACCATGCCTATCAAATTACTGAACTCCTGGGAAACTGAATTATAAAATGGCAATAGGCAAAACCACTGTGAGTATAGGAGGTGAAAGGAATAGGGTAACATTATGCATCGGTTTAACTGAATTAAAATCCAGTTTATAACATGCATATCAAATTGTCTTTTGATAAATGGTATATTTATTTACAAGTGAAAGATTAGACAAGTGAATTTATCACAGCCTAAAAGGAGACAGACTTTTCTGTCCCTTTCTGCCTTGTTTTCAATTTATTTAAAAGTAGTGACACGCTGTCAAAACGCAACCAGTGCATCAAACTGGCCCTAGGACACGGGAGCAGGGAAGCATACCTCAACTTCAGCACATCCTCTGATTCCTTTCTCAGATGTTTATGGCAGGAATTGAGAGATGCTAGTATAGTCAGACTCCTCTATTACTTTGCTCCTCAAAAAGTTCCTGTCTTCCAAACTACCCACTAAATCAGAAAGGTTCAACAAAAATGGCTTTACTTAGGAACAAGCCTATTCTACTTCATTCAGGTGCTTGTTTATCACAGAAGATAGCAGATTCTACGAAAGTCCAGTGCCTATTTTGGAAGACCTAGGATGTACACTTCAGAGAACTAAACATTTTCAAAACATTCATTACTAAATGTGTAGCATAACTTTAAGCAAGATTAACACATCAAACATGGAAAGATTTCTTATGCTATTTCTAAATATTTTATACAGAACAAATTCTATTACTTAAATTAATTATTCTTGCTGTATACTGGCATAGTTAGAAGTGGAAACAACCCTCAGAAACCCTCTGGTTTGTGAACCAGAAAGCACTGAGCAGATGAACACAATCTAAAAAGCCAAAACCTGCTTTTAAAAAAAAAAAAAGTGTTATCCCATCATGAATATGCATATTTATAAATTTCACACACAAAAATCACACAAAAGTGCAAAACTTCAATTTAAACTTTAAAAGTATTTAGAATCCAGAGGGAGTATGCTAAACAAAATTTCAAGAAACAGACTTTATTGATAGTGTAAATATCATCCAATGAACTCAGGGTTCATGCTCCCACTAACGTATCTGTGAGCAGAATTAGCTTAGTATGAAGTACCCCAACAATCTTATGCTCATTTTATCACTCGTGGTAAGAATATAAGTATTTCTGATTAATGACTCCTTAGTAAAGAATGAAACACAAACTTACACCTTATTTTACAGCT
Organism: Rhynochetos jubatus; assembly: GCA_027574665.1. Classification (NCBI taxonomy): domain Eukaryota; kingdom Metazoa; phylum Chordata; class Aves; order Eurypygiformes; family Rhynochetidae; genus Rhynochetos; species Rhynochetos jubatus. The sequence continues at coordinate 120,739,886 of CM050649.1, read as the reverse complement.
GAACCAAAAACAGCTCCAGAAGAATAGACAATATATTATGACGAGACCTAGGGCCAATTTCTATCATAACAAAGCTATGCATAGTCCTAAACATGCTGGGAATTTCCCATTAACTATTGTTTAGGCATGAAGGAAAACAGAAGGAACAATGCATTTGATAGTTCATAAATGATTTCAGGTATTTTCTGAAATAATGGCTTCAGATACTTTTACAGTTCAGAGAACAAGTAAAGAAAGAAACCAAACAGGAGTGTTTATCACATGGAAATGTTAGTAGTTAATAATTACCCATGTTTCCAAGTGATTAAATGTATCAGCAGTAATGTCACACTGGCTTGCAGAATTGCTTATGTTGCTTAACAGCCACCAGTAAAGCAACTCCACTTGTTACCTATCTTCTGAAGAGTTGATTATTAATAACACACAGTAAACTTTCCCATCTACCACACCATGTCAAATTAATGCAAACTCTTAAAAAAAACAAGAGATGTGACAATACCTTAGTTTTTCAGTTGCTGCTTACAAAAATATTCAGATAATCAGCTGTACGATAAAAAAATGTCTCCACTTAGTCCTATAACGTGTGAAGAATACGAACCCACGCTGGCAACTATTCATCTTAATATTAACACCTGTCTGTGCATATGTAGACGGCACACCTTTTCTTTGTAACATTTTCATTAATTTGTTTTAAGACAGCCAACCACTCAAGCAGTTTCTTGGTACTCACAGTTCCCTTTCCCTCAATTACTATAAATAGCATTTGTATAGTGTTTGTGTACTACATGCACCTAGAAAACATAAAAAAAATTTTAAAAATAAAATCCACCTAATCTCATCATCAAATATATTATGTTTTTCTCCTTAATACATAATTCTGCATTTTAATGTTGTTTTAATTAGGTATACAGAACCACCGTGCCAATCAGACATTACTGACAGTAGCCAGTTAAAATGACTGGGTTTCTAGTAAAAGTCTAACATCTCACTATCCTTCTCCATTCCCTGTAATCAGGTGAAAAATGTCAATGATTCATTATTCTTGACAGAACACTACGGCTCTGACTTAAAGGTCACTATGCTCTTACGTTTTGTGTAGGAGAACAAGCTGTGTACACCTTAGGTGGGTGTGTAGAAAATAAAGAAACAAAGCACAAGTAATACATCTTGATTTTAATAAACCCTTTGATGCTACCTCTGAAAATATTACCTGGAAAATCAATTCAAAATTGTCTCCATGTAATCATTGCAATGTGGACTGAAAGGTGAATGAAACAATGAAGAAAGTGATAATTTAGCAGTACAGCAGAACAAGAAATCTCTGATAGTCAGCCTGGGAAAATTAGATTCACTGATAGGAAATAAGAAAGTGGGTATTTATTCCAGAACCTGACACAGCTACCTGCTATCCTGTCAGGTAGAAGGTTAGAAAGTAAATAGATTAAGGTGCCCAGTTACAAGACGATAAAACACAAAGACAATTAAGAATCCCACAGAGAATTATGATTAAGGAATTATGAAATACATGTTTTCATTGATACTTTCTTAGTATATATTAAGAAAGAAGAAACAGTCCATACAGTGAAATCAGTTACTAAAGCTATTCATTGCTATGCTATAATTCTCTTACAACAGAATACAATTTTTAAAACAACTCAGGTTCATTTAATTGCATTGAAATTAGGATTGTAAAGTGGAACCATTGTCAATGTAATATAATATTATTGTCCATCTATATGGTTGCTAGCCAGCAACATTCAGTGGAAGATGTGTACTTCTCCCAGCTGTAAGTTTAATTTAATTACTCCAGTAAGAATCTTTAGAAGCTTATAGTTAACATCCTGTAATATCTTGGTCTTTCTCACCTTGATTAAGCAATGTTGGAGGTCTGTGTTTAGTAACTGAAGGTCAGCACTAAGAAACTAAGTAGCAGGAGTAAAAGAACAAAAGAGTATCTATGCAAGTTCTGGATGGTAGAAACTAGAAAATGCACAAGAAATCTTAATATATAATAGGCTGGAAACACAAGAAAGTATTTAAAGTATTGACAATTCTGACTCATTAAAAATATTCAAGGGTGTATCTAAGTAGGTAGAAGTTCTAGTATGCATTCAATCTCTTCCATGAACTGGACATTTGCTTATGGACACTTACATCCTGGGGGAAATTATTTCAGCTCAGTAGCATCCCATATATGAATACTACTGTAGTATCAGGATGGCAAGTCATGGGTAGGAAATATTGCATGTGTGATACAATAAAGGAAGTATAAGAAATAGCATAAGAGCAAAAGTTAGAATGATGACACTGAAAGCAGAAAGAGCATTATGGTTAAACAGCCTATCTTTAGTCTTCTTTTGTTTTAAATTTTAAATCCTTATTTACAAATAATATAACCTCACTCTAGTTTTCCTCTTTTTTTTTTTTTTGCCTATATTTGTCTTTTCTACCCCTTCGAGTATTAAGCACTCCATTTCTATATGCATATTTAGCTTCCTAATCCCCACAGAAATCTTGACACCTCTAAGAGCACCTGAAATACTACACTCAACCTAATGCAGCTAAGGAAAAAATAGAGATGCCACAGTACTGGCTCCATTTGATATTTCCATTTTTCCATTGCCTCAGTGTTTTCTTCTTCCTATTTTCTGCCAGATCACTTCTCTCCAGAAGATCGGGTAGGGTGGGATATCAGGGCAGAGACCTGATGAGATCTCATGCCCCTCTGAGAACTACAGGATCTAGACTGAACAGTCTCCTCAAAAAATGGAACACGGATTTTATTACGGATGTTTAGAAAAGGGCTAAACAACACAAGAAAAATGGCTAGATAGAACAACCTAGCTCTAAATACAAAGAAGCTATTCACACTTGCTTAGTTTTAGCTGAGGAAAAAAGGTGATCCAAAGAGAAGGAGGACGTTTTTACTCCCTTCATACATGATGGTAAAGAACTAAGAGTCAGAGCACCCTTATCTTCAGGTTTTGGTTTCAAGTATGAGGACGTAACATCCTCATATGAGGACACACTAATGAGGACACACAGTCTCACAAATACTGCTAGCAAAAATATCCAACTTTTTCCAGTTTAGGTACCTACACCCAAAGCAAAATGTAAGTATTAAAAAACACTAGGAAAACTAGCATCCTTAAACATAGACAAAATGTAGAATGAAGTCAAGCCTTCTGGCTACTTTTCCTGTGTAGAATTACTGTGTGGAACAGTGCTGAAGCAAAAGGACTAGATGATGCTAGTGAGTCATCACTCTTCTGCCTGTTGAAACGCTGCTGCTTGTGATGTTAAAATACCTGGGGTTTAGTTACTGTTGTTATCCAGGCTATCATACATGAAAAATCAGGTTAGATCATCATCATACTCTTGGCTGTACAAAATTCACAGCCAGGAATGAATTTTTACCTGTATTCATCTACATCAGTTAGAATCACAGAATGGTTTGGGTTGGAAGGGACCTTTATAGATCACCTAGTCCATCCCTCCCTGCCACGGGCAGGGACATCTTTCATAGATCGAGTTGCTCAAACCTTTCATGACAACCTTACAAGCTGTCCCAAACTCTATCTCCAGTGCTGTGGGGTGAGAGGGAAGCAGTTTGGAGAAGACGACTCAAAGGAGAGGCAGTGCTGAAGGACTAGGGAAGTTCAGGGGTACAATGCAGAGCGCAGTCAATACCACAGCATCACCTCTCCCTCCTCTCATCCCACTGGCTGTTCCCTGGAGCTGTGGCACAGTAGCTTATGGACAATGAATTATCAAGAGCCAGTAACAGCTCCCCACTGGTTGGGAACGACTGATTTCTATCACCAACAGAAGTATAAAATGTAAGAATGGCACAGTGGCCATGTGTGCAGAACACTCCAACTCCTATCAGCGTTACAGGAGCTGAAAGCATACAGCTGTGCAATGAAAATGTCAGTCTGGAAACTACACACACATTTTAACTTACGAATGAACACAGATTAGCAAGATAATGAAATTATGCTCAGTATATAATACCAGTTCTTCCTTCAGGGATAAAAAAGAAAATACATAAAAAACAGAGAGGAAGAGAGATGTTCGATGCACTAATATTAGAAAGAAGTAGGTTTTTATCCTGATTCCTTTTTTAATTCCCTTTGAGACCATATTTTTTCTATCATCTTTGCATAGTCATTTTCTTATAGTCTTAGCCATGTATTTCCAAGCTTTGCGCTGACCCAAAACTTTCTATAGCTAAAGTGTTCATGAAAAAAAATACAGGAGAAATATGCATCATTCCTGCTCGTTAGCACAGCAAAACTTGCCATGTGACTACCTGATCCTACAGCATTTTCTCCCTGTAGGTTTTCAAAGGCATAGTGCTCAATTTTGACTAATGCTACATGAAAAAGGCCAATCTGTTAGAGCAGGAACTAATACAAACATGGGAACTCCCAGCATCTAGTGTGCAAAGTCCATAGTGCTGGTGCAACCACTACCTTGACTTTATGTGTCGAACAGAAGGATATAGATTTGTTGACATGTACTCAAAGCAATGATGGAGAGCACAACAGAAAACAGAAGGGGACAGTACTGATTCCTGATTTTAGTGGCAATCTCAATTTGCTTCTTTATTTTTTACCTAAATCAAATTTTATGTTCCAAAATTATTAATAAATACACACCAAAGACACAATTCCTGCCCATGCACGAGAATAAGGGTACACAGAAGGAGAAAGAAATTCCTACAAAGAGGTATTTTTGTTTCAGATTTCCAGACTCATCAAAGAAAAATACAAGTGATTTTAAAACATCGGGTAATTCTTCCAAAACCAACATTTTATTGTGTTTCTTTCCTTTACAGTATCAAAGTAATGTTCTTGAAACTCTACAGATTGAAGGTAGTGTTCTTGACTGCCTATTTTTCTGAATCAGATTTGAAAAGCAGCTCACCTCCCAGGACCATACCGGCTTGACAGCACTTCCTCAAGCGACATGCTGGACAGTTCTTCCTACGAATTTTATCGACTATGCAGTCATTTCTTCCAGCACATAAATAGTTGTGCTGCCCTGTAGGCAAGAGAAAAACAGGATTAATGCTATGCTGTCTCACATGACAAAATTACTTCTGTGTACAAATGTTCCAAAAATAAGAGAGGATTCAAAAAATGACGTCTTCATTTTATGCTAGCTTTCAAATAATCATGTGTTACTGTTTAAATATAATAATTTATTTAGCCTGCTTAAGAGTAAAAATCCCCACCTACGCAATTCCAAAATAATTAGTAGACAGTATGAACTGCCTAAATTATTGTGTTATCAATATTCCTTAAGTAAATCAAGCATGAGGACAGACGGATTCATTTCTTTCAAACTTATTTTTAAGTTACTGTTTTAAACAACAACTGATTTTAAACAACTTAGGTAGATTTTGCTTGTATTGCTGTGAAGTTTCCAACAGAAAACTGAATTAAGAAGTTGGGGCAACGCAAAAAAAGAACCCTTTAATCAGAGTAAATTACCTCTGGTGCAGAAGCAGTTTTGTGCTAGATCTCCTGAAATACCAGCTGAACAGATGCAGCCAACACAGTCAAAAAGACAAGACCACTGTAACCTTTGGGTTTATGTTTGCTCTTCATTTATTGCTTAATTCTGAAGGACTCTGTTAGGAAAAGCCTGTCATTATTGTATTAAAATGGAATCTTTTTAATTAAATTAGCTTCCAGAAGAGCAAAAAATTAAATTCAGCTGACATTTAACTTTACAATCCTGCTTGTTTGTGCACATCGCACTCTATTTGTTTCCATATTTTCACTTTCTTACCAGCATCCAGAATGAAAACATGAAAACAAAAAAAAAGTATTTCTTTTGAGAGCAACCAAATGGATTAAAAAAGTATGGACAAACTACAGAATTACCAGTATCATGGATATTTCCTTCATGGAATATTGTGGATGTGGACCTCTAAATATAACAGACATCAATACAAAATATTTTAATTTCCACTAATTTCTAGATCAGTATTACAGTATTACTCATTACTCTAAGTTAGGCATCTGATGTCACCAGCAGCGAACATATCTGAGATGATTATTCCACTCAAATGTTGTAACTCAGCTTTCTTTATAACCCTGTTCTGTCCTTTCTCTGCACATGGTAAAATGAGCAACTGTTCACCAATAACTTTTCTCCACAGAAGAAAGACAAAATGCAAAGGAATTCTCAGATGAAAAAGCGGGATAAAGAAGAACATTCTATTCTAACAAAAGAGCTAGTGCTAACTATGTGAAACAATGTATTTGTTTCTGTGCTAACATTTTTTTTTCAGATAAACAATTTACTTCTTACCCATACTTTTAAGAACAACTTGTTTGGTTTTAGTTAAAGAAACCTGATTGCCTGAAATTAATTTTTGTAACAGCTTCTTTTTTTTTTTTTTTTAGAAAACAACAGGCACAAAAACAGTTGCCTCGTGCATTGCCTGGCATTTAAAAAGTATTTAGTAATGCAATAAATCAGAATAAATTCTCATTTACTTTCTCCCATTAATTCTAATCCTGGATCCCTTCTTACAATAAACATTACCAAAAGTAACCGAACTAATAAAAATCTGTCTTGCTTTTGGCAGCAGACCAGGAAGCAAAACACTTAACTTTGAACATGTCTTCCTTGGGATTATTTCCTCAACTTGCTTTGCCTCTATTAGCTACAAAAGCATTCAATCTTTTGATAAGCAACAATAGCTTTAAACCTCTGTTAGTTTAATTAAAATCTACCACGTATCAGATTATCTCTGCACTGTGGCATTCTGATGCTTTAATGTACAGTTAATTTACAAAGGAACGCTTAAGCGTATGTTAAGTTTTGTTTGTGGGTGTCTTGGTTTTGTGGGTTTTCTTTGGTCCCCTGAAAGGTATCTCTTCGGGGCCTCTTTTTTAGGGAATCCTTTAAGTCTACACAATGTGGTCTGAGCCCATATAACCCATGTCCAATACAAGATCAAAAAATGGACGATGGATTTCCAGTACGGCAGTAAACGCTCACAAGCAGCTCACAGTGCCACAGGAACTCAAGCCCCTATAATGACACAGAAAAATGCTCATCTACCAAAGCTAACGCCATATCATGAGATATTACTCTTCAAGCATTCAGAAAACGCTGGTTATATGTTCTAGAATGGTGTCAGTATTTAGAATTTGCTCTTGATATCAGTATGTGATATGCGTACTCAACACCCAAGTGGATGCTCTAACTGCTAAAGGAGGCTAAGGAGTTTGGTTAGAAGCAGCAATGGCAACCCTACTCTTGCTGGAACAGGAAATTATCTGGAAAAACAGAAGTCAATAGCGTGATTTATACTGATACACACTTAAATAGACTATTATTTATATAATAGTTATGCATCTAAGACTAAGCATTACAAATCAAGGCTGCAATACATTGTGAAATTTTAAATTTACAATTACACATTTCATCTTAGCTACAGCTCTTAAAAACCTGTTCATAATTTAAGGGTTATGAGCAGATCCAACTTCCACTTCAATTGAAAATGCTTGAATTACTTCATTATTACATAACTCACAAACTGCTTATTACAAATCCAAGATTGAACAACATTTTTACTATTTGGAAAACAAACTGTAAATAAAAGTTATGAAAACTACTCTGCAATGCTCGTATGTTCTAGAGTTTAAGATTAGACAGGATTAAATAATCTCTCTGTCCAGTGCATACCACAGAAGAAATCAAGTCTGTTCTTGGAATTTAGGCACAGTAAGAATTTGCTTTGATCTTCAAAAGTGCACATTATTTCATTCCTGTTGATTTCATGACTTGTATTTAAAAACCAAATAATGACCAATGACATAATCTTTATTATGGCTTCACCTAGTTTATTTCTTCCATAAAGCCTCCATGACACCAGCATAAAAAAAACAGGCAGCAAGAAAAAGCCAAAACCCTGCCAATGCAACCCTCCCATGAGATCATGGTGATAAAATCTCAGACATTTCTTGATTCTGTCAACCACTTCCTTGTTTTCAAGACTGTAGGAAAGCCACAGACAGATCCTCATCTTGAATTACACCTTCATATGAGTGTTCCACTCCACTCGCCTCTTCTAATCTCTCCCCAACTCCTCCCATTCCAAAGTATATTCCAATCATTCTAATTCAGCTGCAACTTATTTGGAAAACACATCAGGTTAAATTATCCAATATTTTTCATGGTCTTATGTGTCAGGGATTTTTTTATGACAGTCATCTGATTGGATCACATATCTGCAGTTAAATCTGAATCAATGTTCTCATCTGAAACCACTTCTACCATTGTGCAGAGCTGAGTTCTGAGAAACTGCTACTTGCTTGACATTAATATTTAAGTGGCAGCAACCACCTGAAGGACAGATTGTCTGAGATATAGAAAACATGCCAGATATTTGGTTAATTTCAAAATTATAGGACAATATTTAGTTAAATGAAAGCGCAATGTTTACATGGGATGCTAAAATATTTATTTGAAAATACCTTTCCTGTATCTCAGTCTTTAGGATCACCTATATTTTAACCAACTGGCTACAATATGTGAGCATTGCAGTTATATTCATGTACTAATGAAGCATCCAAAGACCCCTGTGAAGGTAGAACTCCCCTTCAATTGGTAGCCTGTATCTTTTATATGACTACTGTCAGTATAGCCAAGGAAAAACAAACCAACCAACCAAACCAAACCAAACCAAACAATCCCCCCAAAACCAGAAAAAAACAGGATAGTAATCTAATCACTAGAGCACAGGTCAGAAAGTAAAGACTGGTATTTGTGTTTCTTATAAAAATACGAATATGGCAACTTTCTGGCAACTGCCACTTTCTTGAAGTCACTCTCTCAACATATGTTGGGACCTAGATTTCACTGAGAATATGGAGAAAATATAGAGACGATTTCATGTTACTCTCATGTTCCAGAGATGTTCTTGTAGGATAGCACTTTCCTTAACTTCTATCAAAGTCCATTGGTGTTAGAAAAGGTGGAAGTCCTAATGCAAACAGGCAAATACAATTTTAATTATTGTAATGACAATTGCTGTATTGGCAGTTATATATCAGAAAGTGTTCAAAATGCCAGTGGTCCATACACACAAATGAGTACAGGTTTTGCTGTCAGTAAAGTTGCACACATTGTACTCCAGCACTGAGACATTTTAATCCAAAATACTGCTGGAAGTAGCACACACAGTGTCTTTAAAAACTACACTATTAACCTAGCTCACTGAGTGTTACAAGTAATTTAAAATCACTCGAGTAAACTAATGATTTGCAGAGATCTTACAGATGTGCAGAATATGGAAAACATAAGGCTTTATCTGCACCAGGGGTATCAGATGCAAGCCATCAGTTATCTGTGTCAGTGCATCCGTGCTGAACTGCTGCCACCCTGCAGAAAAGCAAAGCGCTTGTCTGCAAACTCTCAGTTCCTCCTGTCTGCAAGTAAAAGCACTTTTGCATCTTTTTTTCTCTCTCCCAGATTTGAGAGAGAGAATCTCTGCCTCCCTGTACCACTCTTAACTGGCAATGGTTTCTTATAAAATCAACCTATCCCCACCACTGGAGGACTGTTCTTTGCAAAACATACCGCAGTGTTTTATTCAGTCCTGGTTTAGACTTCTGTCTAAAAACTGTGGATATCTATTGCATCTCTTTGTCAATTATTTTATTGCTAAATGTCTCCCCATGTCCACTTTTTGCTTCCTGACAGCTAGCCTCCAAGTTTTGCTCAATAATTTACTACCAATATGCTTTACTTCTTATAGTATTTTTCAAAAGTACTAATTAAATCAATAGGTTTTAAAAAATTAAGAGGTTACTCTTTAACATAACTAAATTTGGAATTCTTTGTCAAGGATTCTTGTGGAAGCTGATAATGAACATGGTTTCAAAATAAACCAAATGGAAAATAGGTTCACCTGTATACTTATACTAAACATAATGAAGCAGATGTAGCTTTTGAGTAAAACTTTGACTTCTGGAAGCTAAGACAACATATTAGCATAAGGATTACTCTGTACTTGCTCTGACAGTCAGGTTTTCCATAACTAGGCAAACAGTCTAGACTAGTTCATCATCAGAAATGGGAAACAATGCTAACTTTTAAATTTAAATCAGCCACTCTTCTATTCACACTGTTTCAGTGTGCAAAGCAGCAAATGTGGGCTGAATTTGCCTCTCACTGTGTCGGTTTATGAGCTTCAGTCTTGGAGAACCAGAAATCTATAGTACACAGTTTGTAATACTGAAAATACATCCTTCGTGGCACTGGCCAATACAGGCCACTGCAATCTCCAAGATTCCACACACCTCAAATAATATTTTTTTAATTATTTATTACAAGGTGTGCTGGCTACTACTCTGTAGTCTATACTGGTATGAAGACCAGCTACTGATGCAAATCTGCTTCACAGCAAAGAATTTAGGATTCAATGGACCAAAGAGGGTGCACTGTGGATACCAGAGTAACTTGTGAATATGTTCCATCACTGAAATCGTCTATTAGCTGTAATGATGCAGAACTCCTTTCTTCATAATGATATAGTTCAAAGTGAAAACACTGAAGAATGGTTGCATGCCACGTCATCCAACAGCCTGGCAATCAGGGCCGCCAGGAGGGAAAGGTGTATCTGACTCCTTTCAGGCACTGAGATGATGGACACAGCTCTCATGTCCTGGGTGACTGCCTTACCTTGTCCCAGTGATTGGGTTTGTGTTTCTAACAGGTACTAGTAATTCCTTCATCTTTGTGAAGCTAATCTTTCCTTCCTTTGCCTTAATTACATGTGATGAAAAAAAGGGCTGAGTGAAAATGTTTAAAAAGTTCAAGAATGTAAAACTGTAAAAAAAAGTTTTAAAAAGTTCAAAAAAAGTTCCAAAATAATGTGAAAAAATTAAATGTCCATTCCTAAGTCAAGCCTAGTATTTTTTTTATAGTGTATTTTCCATTGGTGACCACATTTACAAATAATTTTTGACATAATTCTACCTAACAACAAACTTTTGGTATTCTTCCACTCCACTGTCTTCTGTTTTTGAGCATGTGATCTTACAGTCTTGTGTCACGGTTTTTTGTTAAATGGACTAAACTAAACTGGTTACTCTAGTGGGGAAGCAGCATTTTCAAACCACTATATATATTGTACAGCTTTCCTTCTCTTCAACAAACCACATCTAATGTTTGCAACATCCTTGACTGACTCTTTCCTTCTCTTGTATCCTGATCTCAAAATCTTCCTGCCTTTTGCCGTGATTCCCACAACACCATTGTCTTTTTCCTTCCAAAATCACTTCTTCAGATAGTAACCTGAGGACACTGTTTTTATGTTATCATCTACAGAACAATTACATGTAGCTATCCTGTTTTCATTCATTTCTGGACAGAGCTGAAAGTTACAATCCCGTTTTTTACTCTTTTTAATTTACCTGTCTATTCAATCATTTACAACAACGTACCTGAAAAAACAAAACCAAACACAAATAAACAAAACCAAACCAAAACAACAAACAAACAATTTAAGTCCTATTTCACAGGAACTATCATGAACTGCAAAATCAGGACTACTATTTCATATTGATTTTCAGTTGGTTTGCTTAGATTGTTTACCACTGCAACATACTGAAAGGCATAAAGTCTTTGAGCCTAAATATGGGAACTGATAACAGTAAAAATTTTCCATAGCTAATACCTTTCAGAATGAGATGCTGTCTGCTACAAGTCAGTATTTCCAGTTCTTTTTAGGACACTGTAACAATTGCTCCTTGGTCACCATTTTCAAGTAATTAATACATCAGTGGTTAAATATGTAAAATGATGGATCTGTCAGCTATTTTGTCAGTAAGGGGTCTATTTCTTATAAATACAGAACACGGGATTTGAACACAAAACCTACTTTAAAAGTACTCCAACTATTTCAGTCGTATACATCATTAAAGTACCATGTCATCTTCTTCTTGTCCCTGAGCGCTGTATTCTTTTACCGACATAAGAAGCATTATATTTGTATTTCAGTTATCTCATCATCCTGATTTTAGTGAAAGTATTAGAGCACATTGCCATGATAAGTTTTTTTAATAAATATATTCCTCTTATTCTTTGACGTGTCCTACAACTGAGCTGATGGAACGGGGTCACTCACTCACTGTAAGAGTAATAAAGGTAGAAAAACCAGAAACATCAGTAGCAGAAAAAGGCAATGTGCAAAACAACAGATATTGCTGCCTGATGACAGAAAACACCTAATGGACAACAAACTGCTAAAAAGCCCTAAAGAGGGGATTCACTTCACTAACTAGATTCTGAAGTGTGGATATCCAGCAAAACAAGTAGCATACCATACACTCCCTTCTTGGGCACGAGAGAGGCACTTTAGGATCCAATTTATCTTGAGTCTACGTTTTGGTTCTTTAATAGCATGTTTGAAGTAATTGGCTGAAATATGGACGTCCACGTTGTAATTGCCTACGCTTTGGTGCAACAAATCCCACCCAAAATATTGGTTTTGAGGACAAGGAAAGATGGTATCCCAACAATTGGACCAGAATAGGGCAATGTTCTCCTGGATCTCAATACCTGCATGTAACTCCTTCTATGTTTTAACTACAAAACATTCCAGGTTGTTGAAAGGTGCTCAGATGTGAACTGACACTAAGCAACAGCCAATTGTGAAAAGGCAGGTATAACCTGTGACTAGGTATAACCAGGAAACCTTGGATATATCACTACACATAATGGTAGGCTGTAAGACACAAATGACTGTTTGTGAAGTCTTTCCATTCAGTAGTTTCTAAAGAACCACCTCTTACTTGTACATCATCAGCTCTGTGGAACAGATGCACAGCTTAAGGAGACAGACACCATCAAACCTAAATCTGTTTTTATCAGATAACGGTTTGACTATAAACACTTACATTTTATATACTTATGTTATATAATTTGCAAGTATTTTTAATACTCAAGCAATATTTACACTATATATTACATTATATTATTTTCATTCTATATTATTCTATATATAAGACTTTAAATAATATGAAATAAGTATTATATACACTTACTATGTTTCTTTTATATACTACAGAAATGTATTAGCTACCTTAATGATATGGGTGGGATTCCTATCACCACCTGCAGACGGTGTATATCCTCACCTGACACTCCTTTATAATCGGTGCTGAGAAACAGTTACCTTTAGAGAACTGTTATTTTCACCCCAAGCAGATATCTGAAATAAGTTAGTGAATTACTGCCTAGAAGTTCCTGTTTCTCTCCATTCACTACAAAGTGAACTTTAGATGAGCAGCTGAGGTTACTCATGCTGTGCACATCTGAAGTTAGAACAGAGTATCCAGCAACGCTCAGCAGTCAGTTGCTGGTGCTCTTTAAAATACGCAGTTTTACACTACCTGAAACAGTCTCCATTCCACATGAAAATATCTTTAATGTAATATTCAATACTGTTGCTAAAATACCACATAAAGTTAAGCTAAATGTTTTAGTAATTCACATTTCTGCAGCTGATTCTGTTTTAAGCCACGGCTGTCAGGAAACCAGTAATAAGTCACAGTAAGACCAGTAGCAAGCCCAGCATTAGCACAATAGCCAAACTACCAGAACGAATATAGTCGTAGCTCACTCAGTTGTTGTGCCTCATATGAACCAATTAATCAAATTCATGTTTGTCAGATAGCTAAAAACCAGATACTTTTGAAGTCAGAAGTATGATGAAGATATACAATTATGTTACAGTACAGATTTTCCCTTTTCATAATGCAAATTCTTTGTTCCCACAAAAGTGACATTTCCCACTGGAATTTTAGGATCCTCAATCTACATTTGAATTTGGAAATATACTTAGCTTTCTGTATATTAACATATTTTGGTCATGTGCAAAATTAAAGAGCTTTAATAATATTAAATATTGTATTAAGTGAAAAGCACTATAATATTAAATGTTGTATTCAGTGAAAAGCATTTCCATCTCTCAACTTGCCATACAGATGCTTTGTATGTTTGTTGTTTTCTACTTCATGAAACTTTCCTCACTATTGGGTTTACAGTACACACTGTACCAAATTCTGATGCCAAGATCCAACCTGAAAAGTTTGGTTAAAAATTGGAAATCCCTGCAGACTTAGAAAAAAAGAAACTTTTTACATCTGCTTCATTAATTTCACAGATGAAAGGGTCTCTACAGTATTGCCTTTCACTCTGTTTTCAAAAAGGATTTTCTATTAATGGTTGGCATTTTTAAAAATATTTGGCATGCTGTGCCATTTCACATTCTTAAGCCGTGGAAAAGCACAGCTGTTTAGTCCAGTAATTTTCTGTACGCACAGTATTTCACTACTTATGTAGTGAATCACACCGTCATCACAAAACAGCCTGTACATAACACGAGTCAGAAAGACTCGCCAGAAAGTTTAGTTGAAGTCATGGTCAGCCCTCTTACGGTAGACGTAGCTCATCTTTAATTCCTCCACCTTTCTCCACGGGTACATCTCCATATACAGTGAAAACTCTTGCGGAATCCCTACATTCTGTCAGGTCGACTTTGCCAGATTCAGGTCTCATAGAGAAGCAAAGTTCACACTTAGTTACGTGTTAGCTACTACATATGGTTGAGCTCATCCCCTGATGCTATTATCTGTACAGCGCTGTTACTCTGAGGCACATATTAAAACTAGACAAATCTGCTATAGAATCATTAGATCAATTTTGTAATAGAGCCTTAGGTGTTTAAACAAACCAAGAGTTAATTTCTGACCCATCTGCTGTAATACCATGTATTTATGTTGGCATCCAACTCCTCAAATTCAGGTAAGTACTTCTCATTATATGTCAATAACATAAAGTGCAACGCAAATGCTTTATATAAATACAGAACAAAAATTAGAAGTGGGATTTTATATAGAAAATACAGCACATTTTTTTTCACGATTTAGATAATTTTAATTTTTCCTCAGTAAAACTACTGCAAAGAAGACGCTTTCACCAAAAAGCCAAGAATGCAGGCCATTTGTACAGTAAGTGAATCAATGGACGAGTAAATCCATTCTTTAAGGGATGAATGGAAAATGTGCAACCTCTAAAAGCAAATAAATGTTTCTAAAAAAACAATCAGTATTTTTCTCCCTTAGCTACATTTTCACCTCTCCACTACAGGGAGCCAAGAACCCAAAAGACAGAAAATACCTACCAAATCATTTATATTTAAGAAATCCTTGCCAACATGATAAAATAATTCTAAATCTACACTTTCATTTCAGTAAACCTCACACAGTTCTGACCCCCTGTGAATCTGTATGTGTATCTGCTAGTTATATTCCAGCGTATGATTAAATCATACTTAGTATAGAATCATTTCTAGGTTCACCTATACAGTTTTAAATGATTGTCCAGTCTGAGCATTTTAAAAAGGCTCTGGTTTTATTTCAAAAATATCAGAGATGAAAAGTGGAGTTTTCTGGATAACATAACAGTCCATTTTGTCCCAAAGGAAGCACTGAACTAATACATTATTTTCCACACAATAGGGAAGAGTGAAATAAATGGTGTATGAATAGGACAATTTCTATGAAGAAAATTACATAGGCCATTAGGTTTGAAACAGCCAACACATCTGAGATTACCAAAATAATTAAAATAGAAAATTGTCGTTATCCAACAAATGTAACACCCCTGTATTATGTACCTTGTTATCTACACACTCAAAAACCTCTTAACATATGAAAAAGAACTCAAAATACAGAAAATCCAAGAAGTAGCAAAAGCCATCTATTTCCAATCATGTTTTAATTTCTCATAGTGATCAGTACTTTATGGAAAGTATATGAGAAGTCGAGTTTTGATTATGAATTTGCACTCACAAAACTTTAACATCTTATTTGCATGAATTATTATTTAAAAAAAACCCACATCTGTAGTAGTACTAAAAATTTTAAAAGGTAAATAATGCATTCCCACTCAAGAAATGATGGGCAGGGGGACATCATACATAAGAAAAATTTCTCCAATTTAGACAATTGCCACTGTGAATTTTTAAACACCATTTTCTATTGCATTTACAATAAAAATACTGTTTCTTCTTACAGAAGAGAAATTTG
Source organism: Rhynochetos jubatus (assembly GCA_027574665.1). NCBI lineage: Eukaryota > Metazoa > Chordata > Aves > Eurypygiformes > Rhynochetidae > Rhynochetos > Rhynochetos jubatus. Next base: position 120,723,762 of record CM050649.1, on the reverse strand, counting down.
TCATTATTATTTCTGCTAAGAAACAAACCGGAAAGTACTATAACTTTAAATGAAATCAGGTATCTATCCATAAATGGGATTATTTCAATGCTAATAATTATATCTTACGCTTCCATTAATATAAGAAGTCCCTCCCTTTAAAGAACTCTCTGCAGACTGGCACTTTCTACACAGAAACAGGTAAGTGCATTTGTTCATCTTGCTCATGCCCACACTGCTCATGCCTGTCATTCTTCTCCATAATGCTCAATAACTTGTATTTTTATTTATCACAGTCAGGTAGTCTGAGGCAGTTATCCGTTCTTTGAATATTCTTACTGAAAAAGCCAAACACAGTCTCTCACCATACTCTCAGTCTTCAGAATCATTTAAAAATGGAAAGTTGAAGTTGCTATTTAAAACATAAGCATTATGTTCGTGTAATTGTGTTGACCACTTATTCCTCTGTATGTTTGTATTCTTAATCTCGTAAAATTCTGCAAATACAGACTTTGATTAAATAGTCAGTGAAAACAACTTTAAGATATTTCTACTACAAATTATATGCCTTCTTGACATTTATCATTAAAATATTTATATGAAGAGTAATGAGATTTGGTTTTGAGCAGGTTCACCTACTACACAAACGCACCTGGGTATTAGTTTAGGAAAGAGATCAAATTCAAAAGTGATGGAAACAAATTCAAATTAAAAAAATATAATATTACTGTATAGGTCAAAAATTAATAATAAAACTTATTTTAAAACATGTCACTAAAAAATTACCCTACACTCATTCTTAAAACTTCAACTCCCTCCCTGTCTTTTGTAAAAGTGTATGGCTGACTTACCAAAGTAACCGAAGCGAAAAACGTGAAGCCAAACCAGGAGACCAGTTAACACAGTGAGACTGAAATGTGTTATTCCTCTAAGTGGCTTAAGAGACAAGTGTTTTCCTTGGAACCTAGCATGTACGTCCCTAATAGCTTTCTCATGGATTCCACTGATGGATTAGAGAAGATGAGAACTAGCTCAAAAGTACCCCTAGCCCACCTAGTCTAGTGTTATCACTTTGCAAGTACCTAGTACATTAAACGAAGAACAAGAGTTTATGCTTAAAGTAGAAAGTAACAGCACACTGAAACAAAAAAATCTAACGACATTATTTGCTAAGCTTTTCATTTTCCAATACTTCCCTTTTCATCTGAAAAGCAATAAACCCTGTAAAGTTGAATAAACTATGCATCACAAGAAAATGCATGATGCTATTTTTTTATTTTAAGGAATCCTATACACTATAACAATCATTTTTTAAGTATATGGAGCAGAAATTTGAATATCCTAGTTCTGACAGGATTAGATAAAAATTAGAAAAGGAGACAAAACATAAAATGTAGAAGGATTTGTTTCACCTCTTCATCAGCTGAACTATATAGAGCAATCTGCTCTTGTATTCATACTTCAAATATCCGTGGGTATTTATGGAAAAGGCATATAATATAATACAAAAAAAGAAAAATAAACACAGGCATTGCTGCTGATTTATTAAACGTGCACCTTGACCTCGTAATTTAATGGCTCTTTGGAACAAAAGTCAAATTCATTTATTATTATCATGGTTTGAAACAGTTCAGTGAAATTTGAAATATTTCCATAAATCCCAGGAAGCCAAATTCTGCAGCCTGCAAGCAACAAAAACTCCACGACTTCGAAAGCAAAATGAAGCCAACATAAATTCTAATCTGCCTATCATTAGTTCATGCCCACAAAGCCTTCCTTTGAATAGTATTTACCCTTTTAAAAACAAAATGCGTAATACACAAGGTTTTTATGAAACTTCCTACTTGGAAAGTCTAACTGATAAACAGCAAATAATAAACAGCAAATAAGGAAAGTAAAACAAGCAATACTAGCAAAACCAATTAAGAGAGAATTTAGTTAGTATTCACTATAACAGTTAAACAGAGTTGCCAGAACAGAAAATATTTCTACAGTAATAACATTTTTAAACATCGTCAATAAATAAAAGGTATGGCCTTAGCAATGCCTACAAAGATGTATTTCAGATAATTAGGAACAATGGGATCATATAGTACCTTCCATTGCCCTTTTAAAGAAGACTTTACAACTTCCGCAGGTAAGTACTCCATAGTGGCAACCCGAAGCCTCGTCACCGCAGATGAGACAAATCTTCTGGGGTAGCGATTCAAAACTGAATTGAGAACTTTGGCTGGTTTCTGTATCTGGTCTTTAAAAGAAAAAAAAAATTAAGAGAAATGAAATATCCAGTTTTGCAACAATTAACTATTTACCTGTATCACTTGGGTTTATGCTAAAAACTTTCTCTTAAAATTTGTCATCAAGCTACAGAAGGATATGAAAAAAATAAAGTGTAACTGCCTTTCTGCTTAAGGGTTTGTCCCTACTAGGGTAAAAGGCACATTTCTAACATCTGTCTCGTCATCAGACTAGTAGTGGGCAAAACCACTGTAGTATTCTAATCCGTTTTAGCTAAAAAAGGTAAAATCTAGGAGCTTTTTCTTAAAATGTTCATCTTCCTCAGATCAACAACTCTTGTGAGCAAAGTCGTACTGACTCACACTCTGCTTTTTTCCTGTACACAGGATGGTAGAGACAGAATCAAACACAAGTCAATTGAATTCCAACAGCCTCTTGCACACGGGAAATAACTAAATTTTATCTCAGCTAGAAAAACCTGCAATATTTGTCACTTCCCATTCAGCTGCATCATTCTCATCAAGAGCCATGATGGGCACGTGGAGGGAAGTGGAACACGGATCCGAGTTTCTCTCCAAGAGACAGACTGTGGAACCACGCATACAAGAAGCAAGGATTTCCGTTGAAACCAGAGCACTGCACACACGTATTTGGAACTAGATGATCCCCGAGGTCCCTTCCAACCCAAACCATTCCATCTTGGCATACCTTTCCAGGAAAGGCACCTTCTGGCATCACCGTAAGCCCGTTCATTCTAACAATTCAATACACAGGTGTTCCGGTTTGGGGTTTTTGTGTGTGAAATTAACCGGTTTGTTGGTTGTTTTTTCCAAATCGGGATCGATATTTTGCGAGGGTGTTTAGGCATAAATAGGCGCAGCTGCCCTTCCCGCGGGGCAGCGCGACCCCTCAGCCCGTCCCCGCCGCCCCCCCCGCCCTTACCGAACGTAGCCGAGATACGGCGGGCAGAGCGGGGCCAAGCCCTCCTTCAGCACGGCCGCCGGGAAGCCCAGGGGCTGGTGGCCGTTGAGACCCAGCGGCGGGTAGAGGCCCGGCGGCGCGGCCGAGGTGGAGGGCAGGCTGTCGGGCGCCGCCGGCCCGTAGGCCCCGGCCAGGAGCGGGGGCTCCGCCTTGTAGAGGACGCACTCCAGCGAGGGCTCCGGCGCGGCCCGCGGGGGCTGCGCGTACTCGGCGCAACCCGCCGCGGGGGTGGCCCTGCCGCCGGGGTAAGGGGTGGGGAGGCCGAGACCTTCCTCCTTGATCTTCAGAGCGGGCTGGAAGTCGCCGTAGGCGAAGTGCCCTTCCTTGGCCTCCGCCGGCGGGTAGCCGTAGCCCTCCGGGGCGGGGGGCGAGGAGCGCTGCCCCGCGGCGCCGCCCTCGTACTCGGCCACGTCCAGCAGCTGCCGCGTGCGCGAGGCCAGGAAGGCAGAGTTGAGCGGCAGCAGGGGCACGTGCAGGCACTCCTGCCCCGGCTCCCCCGCGGGTCCCGCCCGGGTCCCGCCGCCGGCGAAGCCGCGCTCCCCGCCGGGCAGCGCCGCCAGCGCGGGGACCTCGCCCTTAAGGTCCGCGGCGGGACCCCCCGCGCCGCCCCCCGCTCCCGGTTTAACGGCGGCGGTCAGAGCGTCACCGGCCGGCCAGAGCGGGGCGGGTCGCGGCGGGGGCTGCGGGGAACCGGGCGGCGCCGGGGCGGCTTCGGCCGCCTTCTGCGAGGGGCCGCGGCTCATCGTGGCGTCGGGCGCCTCCGCCGCCTCCGTCCCGAAAAAGGACCAGGGCGCCGCGGCCACGGCGGAGCTGGCATGAGCCGCGGGCGCCAGGAAGGTATCCAGGACGGTGTCCAGGGAGTCCTTGTCCGAGAGGGAGCCGCTCCCCGGCCGGTAGGAGAGGGAGTCTTGGTCCTCCTCCTCCCCCGGCGGCTGCTGCTCTTCCTCTTCTTCCTCCTCCTCCTCCTCCTCCTCGTCGCTGCTCTTGGGGTACAGCAGCCCGTCCAGGGAGATGTCGATGGCCTCCGCTTCCCCGCGGAAGGGGTCTCGGCCGGGCTGGCCCGGCAGCAGGACCGCCCCGTCTCTGGCAGGCGGAGGCGCTCGGAGCTCCTTGGCCTTCACCTCGGTCATGCTGGCCCGGGGCAGGGCTGGACGCCGGCGGGTCTCCGGCCCGGGGGCGGCAGGGTGCGGGCAGCCGGGCGGCTCTTCACATCCCCGACGTGCCCGCAGAGGCGGTGGCGCGGGTCCCGCTCACATGGCGCTGCCTTCCGGGGGGGCGGCTCAGCCCCGGCCACCGCGGCTGGGAGGGAGGCGCAGCCTAGAGAGGGAAAACGATCGGAACGTGTGCGGGAGGGCAGAATAGCGGGGATCCCCGCCAGGCTCCGGCGGCGGCGGGCGGGCTGCCGCTCGCTGTCCCCAGGCTCCGCTTTTCCCTCGACTGTTTCCCGGTGTCCCCGCTTGGCCCGGGCGGGCTGGCCGCCGGCTCCACGCCCCCTCGCCCGCCCCAGGGGCTGCCCTTACCGAGGGGCTGCGCTGCGGGACACGGACTCGCCCCCCCCCCCCCCCCCCCGGACCCTCCCCCCTTCCGCCTGTCGCCGCCCGCCGCTCCGCTCTGCCTCCGCGGCGTAGTCGGTCCCAGGCACGGCGGCTCCCTCACCGGCTTCTCCACCGGCTCCTCCTCCGCTCCGCCTGTCCCGTCCCTCCCATCTCTCGCCGAGCCCGCATCCCGCTCCCTCTTCCCCCCCCCCCCCCCCCGTCGCGTCTCCCCGTGCGTCAGGTCTGCGCTCTTCGGCCTTTCCCCGCCGCCTGGCTTTCTCCCTGCCTTCTCATCCCCTTCCCCCATCTCTCGTGCAGGTGCCCCGTCCCCACGCTTCACCGTCCCGAGAGGTGCAACTCTGGACGGGGCACAGGCCACGAACAGGTCGTTCTTTTGGAGAGAGGGAGCAAGACAAGCTTTATTTATTTACAGTGACGACAGTATACTTTTCCCTTTGTCTGTTTTTCACCATCCCCTTCAGACATTCACAGTAATTTCTCAGGATTAAGCTCTGGCCCAATCCCTTTTCTGATACAACATCCATTTTCCAGTAGTAAAGAAACCAAGGCACTGTAAAGTGCTTTCAATTGCATTTGGGGACCTCAAAGTATCTTCTACACCAAGAAAACACAATATATATAATATATAAATAATATAAATTCCATTATATAGCCGTCTCACAAAAGAAACTTGCATTGAAACATGCAAAGAAATAGATGAGCGTAGGATTAGTAGTTCTGTTTCTTCAAGCAGGTTAAAATAGGTTATTCACAGAAAGAGCCTGCAGGATACAGCCTACAGGATGTACATAGAAAGCTTGGACCAGCCCTCAGCAGAGCACCAGAGATGGTCTCCCAGAGCAGCTTGAGTAGAATCACGTGTATTTTTGATTCATAAAGAAATGTGCTCTCTTACGTGCTTGTTTATGCTCTGTAAGTATAACATGCTTTTCAGAAAAGACTTTTTTTTTTTTTTTTTTTTTTTTCAAAAACTCTGATCACTACCAAATAGTTGCTTTTCTTATTTTACTTTCAAAATATTTTCAGACTGAAAAGGACAGCTTCTTGGAGAGAAAAACACAACTTTTCAAAATCATTTCAGTATTCTCAAAGCTGACATCAGAAATCATACAGGGCAAGTTTACGGAAGCAGTGGCTTCACATCAACTTGATTCAATGTGGTGTGTATGTTGTTCTTGGCAAAATACTATTGGCTTATAGACTGCTTTGGCAGCCTGCCTTTTATTCTTTCAAGGAGTAGAAGAAAATATTTATTTTTTCATTTTTAAAAAACAATTAGGACATTGTGATAATAGATAATATTTTAAAAGTTAGATGTCATGTAGGCACGTACCTCTATATACATTCAGGAGGTTCAACAGAACAATACACATCAAAGTATACTTGTTCTGTATAGGAATATTTGTTGTGCAGCAGTGTTTCACACTGTTGATATGACAGGGCAAAGAACTGTTTGACCAGCAAGTGTCAAGAATTGAAGACGTCTTCGTAACAGCTGTCCGTGGAACTGATGTTAAAAGAATGCTTTCAGAAGGCGCTATCGAGTTCTGACATGACATTAAGACAATTTGAAGTGCTTCTCTGGCTGCAGATTTTTTTTCATGTATTTCTCTTCTCCCAAGCCTTCTTTTCTCAGAAGAGACAGAAGTTCATCTTCAGCACTGTTGGTGTCCGTGCTCGTTTTGTTTTTCTCCTGATGCTTAGTCAGCTAGTTTCATGCCTGTTTGTTGCCACTGTCCTGCTTGCTCATTTCCACTTCCCCAAATGCACGCAGCATTCGTGGCCTGCGTCTTTACAGGAAAGTGCACCCAGTCTTGTCTCCTTACAGTGACTTGCCTCCTTACTACTGCCTGAGGACTCGGAGAGGTACAGAGCCGCAGATGGCAGGAGCAGGGGTCCTGAAAGGAAAGCAGAACCGAGCAGTTTCCATGAGAGCAACTCACTGCTGCTAACGACTTGTCTGCTAAAATTCTACACAAACAAGGGCATGTGACTATAAACACCTGTAAATTCACTAGAAAGATAAATGTTTACTGCTTGTGTTATTTGTTGAAATGTTAGCTGTTAAATATTGTCCGGGTTTTCTGTTGTCCTTCCTAATTTCATTTTTACAATCTGCCAAATATACTGTTCTGTCCATAACCTTTATGCCCCATCCCTGGCAGTGTTCAAGGCCAGGCTGGATGAGGCTTGGAGCAACCTGGTCTAGTGGAGGGTGTCCCTGCCCATGGCAGGGGGTTGGAACTGGATGGGCTTTAAAGGTCCCATCAACCCAAACCATTCTATGATTTTGTCATTAATTTGTTTCCTTTTGCTGTCAGATTTTCCCGCATCATTTGGATACTTTCCCTGATATTGCTATGGTAGCACAAGTTTTTCAATAACAACATTTCAAAGTATGTATTGACATTCTAGTGTTGTTGTTGTTTACTCATTTTATTTTTGTTGTGGCAATCACCATTACAGAAAGCCAGGTTTTCTTACAGTATTTCCCCACCTAATTTTCACTTACAAGCCATTAAAATTGAAACTGACATTTTCAATTCAGATCTAAAAATGACGTTTTTTTTCATATTCAGTTAACCTTTTACTGAATATAACAAATTCAAAAAGCAAACAGTATGAATGGGTTTGTACTTCAGAATAGACCTATTTTGAACCAAATAGTAAAACACAGGCGTTTGGTTGACACTATTGCTTTCTTTTTTTTTTTTTTTAATTCAACCAGAACTTGCAGATCTAACGTTTGAGAGCCCAAGTTATTTTTGTCTATTTCCTTGCTCTGTTCAAAAACTGTGGATTAATAAAAGTTGCACTTAACACAACTTCTCAGCTGTCCTGCTTTGCAGGACAATTCCTGTATAAAACATCAACAGGAATAGTAATAGAATTGTACTGAGAACTCTCATTGTAAAGCTATAAATTTGCATTTAATTTTTTAAGTGGCTCCTGAGCAGTTGTTTGACCGTTCAAACATTCAACTGTACACTTTTAAGCTGTAAAAATTATTGATATACCCTTCAAAATATTTCTAATGTTGTTGGTTTAAATAAAAAGGAAAAATGCTGTATGAGAAACAAGACAAGTACGCAGACTCCTCAAACACTACAAATACCAAAATCACAAACCTCTTCTAGGACCACTTTTTATTAGAATAATCTTTAAGCCTCTCCTGAAGGTCTGTAAAATCTAAGGTCCGTTTCTCAGACTGAAGTGTTCAATGTGTGCCTCAAGAGCGCTTGATATAAACGGTGCCATAAAGTTAGCGGCAATGTTTAAATCTGGGAAAAGGACAGATGGATTACACTAGAAAACCTGAATTAGTGTCTTATTCCATACAGGTCTTTCTTATAGTGACCACAACATTGCTCTGTACAGGCTTTCTGAGCACAGAGCTTAGAAGTTAAAAATAATGTTTTATTTTTTCACAGTTATGCCTGGCAGTGTTGTACCTACGTTGCTTAGGATATGATGCGACCAAAATTGTGATTCATTTTTTATAAACAAAGAGAAGAGAGACCATCTGCTTCAAAGAGCTTCTGAGCACGTGGTAAAAAAACCAAACCAACACAAAAAAGGCAGCTTGCGTAAGGAGAGGCTTTGAGGCTATAGGAAAGACTTACAGGCTTTTGCCTCCATCACAGAAATAACAATTTTGTAAAAAAAGAAAAATTGTTAGACTTCTGTACTTGCATTTTGCAATTCCTACACTACAACCCCCCCCCCCCCCCCCCCCCCCCCATGTTTCCAGCATGTAGAGTAGAGGATAAAAATACAGTAGCCATGCAAATAACGGCACGTTCTTGGTATGCTACAGTTCTTGGAGATGCGCACTTCGGTGACTGCATCCCTATTCTGTAAATATTTAGGCCCCTAGTTAGTATGCTAAATTTTACTTGAATTAGGATGCCAGCAGACATTAAATATGCACTTCTCAGACATCCTAATTCTGAAGTACCAGCTAAGTCATGAAAGCGCTTAACACTAGGGATGTGGTCTGATGGCAAATGGTCACTGCTGAGCCAGGTGATTAGGCTTCTATAGTCAGGTAAGGGTCATAGATATCTGTGGGGACAGTTCAATTCATCTTCTGGAGCTCTTCAGAGGTACTCAATGTCTTATTAAAGATACAAAGGACTTCTGTGATCTGAAGCACTGATTAAGAGCCAGGATTTTTTGGCAGTGCAATGTCTGAGACTGATGCCTAAAGTAAGAGGTCTGAATAGAGTCCTAAGTCCTTAAAATATAGTATCAATGTGCTCTACTACAATGATTAAAAACATTTTAGTAATCATAGTTTTGGAAACTGCACTGTAATTGTACTTTCTTTGCCCCATGCAAGGGCATGACAATGTAATTAACCTCTGTGGTCTATCAGGTGTTTTATTAGCTTCAGCTAAACAATCAGATTTTTAAAAGAAAAAAAGCTATAAAATTGTTGGCTTACTAAATACAGGGATGTATTGAAACAAATCTAAATGCAGAAGGTATCTGTAACAGCAAGATATGCAGCAAAGGAAGTAAGCAATAGGGTTGTAGAAGGAGATGAGGGAAAGGAAGCTAATCACAATGCACATTACATTATTTCTTGCTCTCAGGTGTTAAAGTTGCCACAGGGATAAATTCCACAGGGGAGGTGAAGTTGACTCTGAGCCACGTTGATCTTTATAAACTGTGCAAAGAGGGGAAATAGGTAGGTATTGAGTTATATTCACCAAAGTGATAGCTGCTCCAGGGAAAGAAGACATATCTTTTATTTATTGTTCTTTGTTTATACGTTGGCTAACGCTCACTGAACTGCAGAACATAATATGATTGTAGCTGCAAAAATAAGCAGGAGCATGTGAAGTGAAGAAAGTCACTTTCTGGTTTTATGTTCTACAATGTCTTTGCTGGCTGACATCCTGTGCTGGCTTTAGTCAGGAAAGAGTTAACTCTCTTCACAGTGGCTGGTATGAAGCTGTGTTCCCAGATTTAGCTGAGAAAAGTCCTGATAAGGTGTCTTTTTAGCTGGTGCTGGGGAGTGCCTGCACCAAATTCAAGGTCTCTCTCAGCTTCTGATATTGCAGCTGCATTCTCAACTCTCTCGCTACAGGCAGTGTGGGGGACACACAGTTCAGACAGCTGACCCAAACTGACCAAGAAAGTATTTCATTCCATAGCCCGTCGTGCTTGGTACATAGGCGAAGAGTGGGCTCGGGGACCAGTACATTCTTGCTGCCTCCTTAACTCTCTGGCAGCTCCTTAACTCCTTCACTAACTCCTTTGTTAGCTGCTTTGCTAACTCCTTTGCTGGTTCGTTTGTGAGTGAGTTGGTGAGTCTGTTAGTTTTCCTGGTCGTGCTATCGCTGATAGTGTTTGCTCGTACTCTGCTGAGATCGCACTCAGGCTGCAGCGCTCAGGCTCTCACTTTCAGTTCTCAGGACCTTGGTGCATCGGTTGGCGGGTGGTGAGCAATTGTATCATATGTTTTATTTTCTACTATATTAATTACTTATTGGTAGAAGTATTTGTATGTATTAATTCATATATATATTATTCATTTATATTCAATTAGTAAATAGTTCTTATCTCAATTTTACAAACTTCCTTGTCTTTTTCCTCCTACTGTCTGTCTCTGCTGGTGGTGGGGAGAGTTGTGTGTGAAAGCAGCTTCATGGTATTTTGCTAGCCTAGGTTAAACCACGACACATCCTCAAAACCTTTCTTGACTATTTTATCCTGTGGCTTTCAATGTATGCATCAGCTCGAGGTGTCGAAGGGCACGTGCTATGCATCCCTCAAGGCCTACCTACGAGACCTTTACCCAAACCCACCATATTCCTCAACGTGGCTTTGCTGCTATATTGTCCAGTCTCAGGACAAAGAAATAAACATTACTTTATATAGAGTATGGTATTCAATTATATGTATATATGAATATCTACTGCATATATGAAGTAGATATTTCATATAAATATGTAAAGTGGCTGTGAACAGATGATTGAACCCAGTGCTGCTAGGTGGAATGAGATGACTCCCAGCCGTTTAATATCCATGATAGTCAATGTATTGCAATGAGTCTTGTTTGCTGGCTGGAAGTTGCAACCAGTGATACTAGACAGATGTTAACATCTCTGGAATTCAGACAGAAGTAGCCAATAATTCTACAGAAGTATTAAAGTTACTATCCCAATGAAATTGTGAGTCCTAAATAATCATAGAAAAGAAGATAGAAACTGGATAGAACCTCAGGAAATTTACAAGAAGATGTGGAGAGCCAAATTGGTGTGAAAAGGCTTTTCAGCACAAAGATAAAACAAGAGTTGAACCTAATTATGACGCTTTCTTAAGCGTTCATAAACTAGATGAAGTAGAGCTGACCTTGGAGTTCAGCTGTACCCTAAGTGGAAGTAGGCATGATTTTCTTTTACTTTTGTGTAGCCTTTGCTGCTAATTTTAATTTCATAAGAGACATCCTTCCTATGGAAATTCAAATTGTCTTAGCAAGGGTTAATCTTGCATTTACATATTCTCAAGTTTTTTTCCCGTTTCTACTCACAGACTAATTTCCCACCAGGGACCTGGTTGTTCCAGGAACTCTCAGATTTGACTCTGCAGCCTTAGAATATTCACAAACTCCTCTAAATAATCAGTTCCTTTTCATAACCTCAGATTAAAGGCATATATTAGTTTTTATATGAAATAGTTTTAATCAGTTGCATCATACTTAGCTATCCCAAAATTAATTGGAAAAGGCTCAATGGCATCATATCAAGCATATAAAAGATAATCTGAGTTTCTTATCTTGCTGTGTCCCGTCACTGCTAGATAAAGACTAAAACATTGCTCAAAACTCCATCCGCTCTATAAAAAATTTCCAGAGAGTTTTGTTCTTACAGACTTCCAGATAATTTTATTTACTGTTTATCTCTTGTCCTATGTGTTGTTCTGGGTCCATCTCTGTCTACCTTTGCCTAACAAACCACACAGCTTTCCACAGATGTACTCTGAAAGCAGAGACACCCGATGTACCTGTACCTAGCTGTGTGCTTCTGGCACAAGCAAGGGAATAGTCAACTTTCTGTAGCAAATCAGCGGCACAGGCAGGGTTAGGTTATACTCTAGAGTAGGCTGATTGAAGCACCTGTGGGGACTAGAGTGCCAACATTTGCCTGATTCAGCCTTAGCTGGAATTTCAGTGGTCTGGGTGCCCAGGTGTGGGCACATTGTTTTTTCACATTTCTGTAGATGAACTTATTTCCATTAGGTTACTCTGGGGTGACACAATAGGGATCAAAACCAAAAGCTCTGGTAAGCTTTCATATTAGAAAACTCATGTGAAGTCAATAAACATAATATTACATAGAGAAAAAAGGGCACTGCTTTGCATTGATGTCACCTGATGTCCAAATCACCCTTTTTTCCTTCTTCTGCTTTTGTTTTAACCCATAAAGTTCTAGGATTCTCCCTTTAATTATGTCCTTTATAATTTTATTTCCTGATTAGAGTTCAGCAGTAAAATTATTCAAAGCTTCCAAAATGTAACCCTACTTTTCCAAATTACATATGCCCCTTCAACATGGTATAACCTATGTAATCAATGTAATAGAATAAATCTCAAAAATTATTCTAGCATTCTGCAAAATCCACTTTTGTAATAAAATAGTAGTCTCCCATATAATCAGGAAAGAGGAAAGCACAAATATGTCTTTAAAGGCATTCTTGTGTGTTAAGTTGCACCATATTATACCTTTGCTGTGAAACTTTGTTGCATTAGGTGCCAGCCTGCTCAGCCTCCTAAATGAAAGGTTCTACACAAATATATACATTTTAAAATGGCATAAATATTTTCCATGTTTGCTCACTTTTAAGAGCTGCTATAACAAAATTGTTTAGTTTAAAACATTGGGGTTTATTTGTTGGTAATCCCACCTACCTAAAAGTCAGACCAAGCTACTTTCTGTACATAAATGAACAGTATTAGAAAACTTGTGCTGTGAGAACACAGGGCTCATGTTCTTGGGCATTAGGCTCTGAACTCTGCATCGAATCTGACATATTGGCTGTGTATATAGACTCTCCTGATCTCTATATGGCACTTATTTAAACTTCCTGTGTAACACTAATCTCCATTTAGCTTTTATTTGCCCTTTGTTGGTCATATTGTTATCTTGAGTCCAGAATGTAAAGATTAATTCTTAAGTTTTACTGAATTATTCATGATTAGCTCAGAGTGTGGTCAATGGGGCAGAGTCTAGTTGGAGGCCTGTGGCTAGTGGTGTCCCCCAGGGGTCAGTGCTAGGTCCAGCCCTATTCTGTATATTCATCAATGGCCTGGAAGAAGGGATGGAATGTTCTCTCAGCAAGTTTGCTGATAATTCAAAACTGGGAGGAGTGGCTGCCACGCCAGAAGGCTGTGCTGCCATCCAGCGTGACCTGGACAGGCTGGAGAGCTGGGCAGGGAGAAATCAAATGCAATTCAGTAAGGGCAAGTGTAAAGTGCTGCATCTGGGGAAGAACAACCCCATGTTCCAGTACAGGTTGGGGGCTGTTCTCTTGGAGGGCAGCTCTGGGGAAAAGGACCTTGGAGTCCTAGTGGACAATAGGATGACATGAGCCAACAGTGTGCCCTTGCGGCCAAGAAGGGCAGTGACATCCTGGGATGCATTAAGAAGACCATGGCCAGCAGGTCAAGGGGAGTTATCCTGCCCCTCTACTCTGCACTGGTGAGGCCTCCCCTGGAGTGCTGTGTCCAGTTCTGGGCTCCTCAGTTCCAGAAGGACAAGGAGCTACTGGAGAGGGTCCAGCGCAGGGCCACTGAGATGATGAAGGGCCTGGAGCACCCTCCATGTGAGGAAAGGCTGAGAGAGCTGGGTCGGTTTGGCTTGGAGAAGAGGAGGCTGAGGGGGGATCTTATCAATGCTTATCAATATCTAAAGGGGGGGTGTCAGGAGGATGGGGCTAGGCTCTTCTCAGTGGTGTCCAGTGACAGGACTAGGGGCAATGGCCATAAACTGGAAAATAGAAGGCTCAACCAGCATGTGAGGAAACACTTGTTCCCTGTGAGGGTGAGAGAGCACTGGGACAGGCTGCCCAGAGAGGTGGGGGAGTGTCCTTCCCTGGAGACTTTTCAAAGCCGCTTGGACTTGTTCCTGTGTGATCTACTCTGGGTGATCCTGCTCTGGCAGGAGGGTTGGACTAGATGATCTCTAGAGGTGCCTTCCAACCCCTAAGACTCTGTGAATCTGTGGCTGCTATGCAAACAGATGCTGATTTCTCAAATCATTTTCTTTGATTAATTCACCAATTTACTTGGTCAAAATACACAGAATTAAACAGCAACTAAATCAAATTGTGCTATAATTTCTCATTGGTATGAGAACTTAATTTTGTTAAGAAAGAATATAAGGAATTCATATTGTGTAATAGTCAATATCTTGTCAATGCATGAGTGTTTTCCTGTTGAAAACAGGTATGTATGTGAAAAATCAATTTTCCTAAACATTTATAAAAAAATGTGCATGTTCAAATATGGAACCTCTTGTGGGTGCATAGTGATTTTCTAGTCTCAACCTGATATATAACTTCACATTGCTACCAAGCTTTCATCTAAACAACCTTTTGGTCTTTTTGTGTCATCCTAAAATATATTACTGTAGCAAAATAGTTCTTGATTTTTTTGTCAGTGTGGAAATAACTCTTATTTTTTCCTCTGCTGTGTGTTGACATTCTTGGCTGGGCTTTGCAGATCATGTCTTACAATGTTCTCTGTCTTTATATGTAATGGATCCAATTTTCTCACTGGATAAGATAATTTTAAATAACAACTTTTGATATACTGTGCCATTTGAGGAAAATGGTTATCAAGAAGAAGATTTACTTTGCCAGCTTTCTAATGTTAAGAATTTTAGGCAAATCAATGTTTGTCTTCAATTAATATTTCCAGAAATCAAATTTGTTTATTGATGATTACACCCTCCTTAGTCTTCATCACTGGGTGTGTGGTATAAGGGGAATCTAAGGAGAAAGGCAGGAGGCCTACATTATTGCTGCACAGCAGAGTGAAAGCATACTGTTGAAAATGGCTGAGTTACTAGGGTAAATGAAAAGCAAATTATTATCTCATGGTGTGGCAAGGTAGTATTTTTCCGTAATCTGTAGAAAACAAGACAGCCAGACATGTGTGTGACAGATTTAGCTGCACGGTGAAGAATGACTTCAGTGTATGAGGATTAGCTATGAAGGTGTCCACGAGTTAGTCAGTTCTGCAGCAGAAATGCCAGGATGTGAAGGAAGGTGCCTTACAATGTTAAAATTAAGTAAAGACTAAGGTAGAAGTCCTTCACCTTTTGAAAGGTGTAGTTCTATCCAGATGGTGTATAACAATAAAATCTACTCTAGGTATTGCCAATTGTTCCTGAATTGGCCAAGCATTAAAAAAACTGAAATATTAGACTGCATTTTTCATCAGATACTCGAATACTATAAATCAACATGTCTGCATTAGATCCAGTGAAGGAATTCAACTTTAAAACTGTCAAGGGACCAGTATTATTGCATTCTCCCAGTTTTGAAGTTCCCTTAAAGCGTGTCATTTAAAGACAATAAATGCCAGGTCATTGTTTCTCAAGAAGCCTAGAGGACTCTCACATTTGTAACCTTGGGTCTGGATACTTATCTAAATGGTAAACTGCTTTCAAGGTGTCAGACAAAACCAGTGTTTCATATTTGGCTGATCAAAAAGGGCTAAGTTTTTCCAAATTCCATAATGAGCATGGCTCCAAATGAAGAGCAGCAAAAGAGGGTCAAGGAACCCAGAAGTGGAGAGTTTCCATGCAAACACTCAATTTAAAGTTCATCAGATTTTCATTTATTACTTGCTATTCAATAAAAAAAGAGCCAGAGTTAAGCCATAAGCCTGCTAGACATTGATTTGGATGTGAGATGCTAAACAATAGAAAGTGAAGGGAGGATATACCCCCAAAACATTATGGTTGCTCAGCTTCTTAAGTGAATCAGAGCAAATTAAATTTAATCATTTAAATTTACCATCACTACATACCCTTCATAGAGGAAATTAACAGTGAAACTTGTATGGAATATGAAAAATAAGAGGTCACCACTTTAAATAAATGAGATCTTCTATAAAATGAGAAGGCTATCTAAACTAAACTGGCATAAATTCTGGACTGTTTAAAAGATTGGGAAAACATTATTTACTACAGAGTCAAACCTTCATGTTACACAAACAATTTTTATATTCACTTGAAATGGCAATTTGAAGATGAGTCCCTTACCTGGACATGGAAAGACATAAAAGATGTTCCTTGTGTTTTACACTAAAGAAGCAAATCTATTCATGTCAGCAAAGATCACAGACTTTATAGTCCTTTATTTTGAGAAACTCTGACTAAAATATTCCTGTTTCAAAGAGCTTTATTAGTTCTGTTATTGGTTGTATTTGCTGGCATTGTGTTCATCTCTAGAGGTGTCTGTCCTTGGTCAGAGCCCCCAGCCTGATGTTAAGTATTTAACAGAACAAAATCTGCCCTGAAAACCTCTCACAGAAAAAGATTTGTCATTTAATATTATATAAAACAAAAGATAAATGTTAAGATGATGGTGTAGTTTGTACAAATATGGATACCTGTGTGGAAGAGGTTAATTAGTCACTACCCCAGAAGCCTGCTAGAGCTGTTAGTCAATCTGCCCTAAAATTGATCTCCAGATATGCTGGCTTTGAAATTCTGGCCATAAAGTATCTTTACAGGGATATTGTAGGGCACAATTTTCTCATGACTTCTTCTGCCATCTTGTTATTGCCTTAGGCTAAAAAATAAAAGCCACATTTTCACTTTGAGGGCCAGGTTGCTCACAGAGAAATGTAATGGCAGAAAAACTGCATGGTGAGGTGCTATCAGTAGTGACTCTACCGAATGATGTCCAAACTGTATCATTCATGTCTGAGCTGGGAGAAAATTTCCCTCCTAGTCCCAGATCCCAAGTTCATAATACATGAACAACATACGCCAATTGGGTATGTTGAAACCTACTAGAAAAACAGCAAACATTTAAGACTAAAAAGTATAAACTAAGCTTTTATTATTTGACTTCATATGTGCTCTTATATTTATACATGTTCTTATCAATATCATCTTTTCCTTTACTCCTTAACCCTAGGCCGTATTGCATGACCATTCTGCCATGAGTTATAGTTGCTCCTCTTTCTCTGGCCTTTCAAAACACAATGTTCAGTTCTGATTTTTAAGTAATGAAAAGTGATCAACCATTTATTTGTGTGAAGGTGGTCTATCACGATGGATGGAAAATAAAAAGCATAATAAGAAGCTGATGTGTTTGATGTGACAGCTATCAAAAAGTCACCTACATTCTGGAAAACGAAGTGCTGCAATTTCCAGCATAATATATGATGCTGTTTACAAAACACTTTAACTGTCATTTGTCTAGTTACATTCACCTTTTTACAGGTAAATGGGGAAAATGAAGATAAGCAAAGCCACTATGTCTGATCCAAAAGGAAATCTGAACTGGAGCCATAGCTCTGTGCTGTGGGCATCATGAAATCAAAGCAAAGTAAAAAGTCATAAATACAAAATCAGTCTTAAACCAGAAATTGATACTGACATATATTTAGATGCCTCTGGTAGATTGAAACATTTAACATGCTTTCTGTTACTAATGCAGGACTTGGCTCGTCAGAAAAGGTTTCTATCTCTGGTATAAACCTTAGTCAGTAAATGTTCCAAAGCGTTAGCTGTTGTTCAGAAAGGATATGAAGCATGTTCCATTTCACCAGAACATTAAAAAGCTTTCAAATAGTACAGAATGCAATTACCCAAATAAGAACCAGGTCACAGCACTAGAACTGCTGTCCTGACCTATGCACAAGCAGCAGTTGTTTTTTTTTCAAATGGCGACTGATAGTAAAGATGTGACATAGTGACTCAGTAGGTACGTACACTGTGCAGGAGGGAGCTCGACAGGAGAATCAACAGCCATTTTTAAGGAGAAAATTAAAAATATTAATTAAGGCTTGTAGTTGGTTTTTTTATATATTTATTACTCTAAGGCCCTGTATAATCAAGAATGCAAGAATTATGAGGACAAGGAGCAAGTAATCAAGAGGTAATTTATCATAACAGTAATGAAAAGCAAGAGAGTCGACTTGAAGTTTTTTCCTTGTTTTCAGTCTACTGATGGCTCAGTGTAGACCATGGTCTGAGTTTTGAATTTGTGCCAGTTTGTGGGAAATGTGAAGTGACAAGAGTTGTTTCTTGGACTGACCCTGTTATTTCAAAAAAGACCAGAAATTAATCTCACTAGAAACTGCACTTTTTTATCGAAGGTGTTTGTCTCAAAGTGGATCTGAACAAAACCACCCAAACCTTTGTTGGAGGCTGTAGTTTTCATTTCAAAAATTTCATAGTGTAAAGCCTGTTTACAGCTCACCCACTTTGAGATGTAGGAAAGCAGGCTGCTTGTTATGGAAACGTAACTCATAGACCAGTGATGGTTTGTCAGGGGTCACAACACATATTGAAAAATATATGTAGTGTAATGGAAATTATTTTTCTTCCTTTTTGAGTGATAGTCTGAGTGGATTATTCTAATCTTAAATATTTCTATATGTTTTATTCACTATATGTTTTATTCATCAGGAGAAAAAAATAAGAAGAGAAAAAAGGATAAAGGAGCTCTGCACATACTGGTAACATGTCTGAAATTATTTAACAAAACAAACTGGGAGCTGAAGATGTAGAATAAGCTCCAGAAAAATTCTACACAAATCCCCCAACCAGAAATATTAAGTAAGAACTATGTGTTGAAACAGTGAGTAGAAATATATTCTCTTTGTCTGCCCATGTCCTGAACAAACTGGAAACTTTGCTAATTGTCTTCACAGAATCACAGAATCACTAAAGTTGGAAAAGACCTATAAGATTATCTCATCCAACCATCAGCCCAACACTACCATACCCACTAGAACATGTCCTCAAGCACCACATCAACATGTTCTATGAACACCTCCAGGGATGGTGACTCCACCACTTCCCTGGGCAGCCTGTTCCAATGCCTGACCACTCCTTCAGTGAAGAAATTTTCCCTAATATCTAATCTAAACCTCCCCTGATGCAACTTGAGGCCATTTCCTCTCGTCCTATCACCAGTTACCCAGGAGAACAGACCAGCACCCACCTCCCTACAACCTCCTTTCAGGGAGCTGTAGAGAGAGATTAGGTCTCCCCTCAGCCTCCTCTTCTTCAGGCTAAACAACCCCAGCTCCTTCAGCCACTCCTCATAAGGCTTGTTCTCCAGAGCCTTCGCCAGCTCCGTTGCCCTTCTCTGGACACGCTCCAGCATCTCTATGTCCTTCTTGTAGTGAGAGGCCCAAAACTGAACACAATACTCAAGGTGCGGCCTCACCAGTGCCACGTTCAAAGTCTTTGCTCTCTTCACATGAAAGGACAAATGTCCTATAAAAATTCATGTACCATTTCATTTCATCTGGCCTGGGATAAATATTTATGAAAAAAACCAAAGATGCATTGATTAATTAAAAGCAGAATCAATGCTATGTATGTCATTAAAAAAAAATGTGATATTGCCTGAAAGCAAAGAAGGACATCATCATCTTGGGTTGTATGAGAGTGTCGCCATTAGGTAGAGGGCCATAAGTAATCATTCTCCTTGCCCTGGTGAGACACATCTGGAGTGCTGTGTCCAGTGCTGGCCTCCCCAGTACAACTAGGACATGGATGTGCTGGAATGAGTCTAGGGAAGGCCACCAACTGGTTAAAGGGATGAAGCACAGAACATAACAAGTAGAGGCTGAGCAAACCACATTTGTTCAGCCTGGAAAAGAGAAAGGAAAAGGGAAGACTTACTGCTCTCTACACTTAGCTGATCAGAGGATATCAAGAAGACAGACTCTTCTTGGAGGTGCACAGCAATAGGAAGAGAGGCTATGGACACAAACTAGAACATTAAAAGGTTCTCCATTCTTAGATGTGTTCAAAACTCAACTATACAAGTTGAGATGTTTGGATTAGGTATCCATCAGATGTGCCTTCCAACCTAAATTATTCTATGATACTGTGGTTCTGTGACTGCCCTAGCACCTAACAGGTGGGGTTGGCCACTAGGTACACTTGAATGGAGAAAAATGAAACATTGTATTTCTTTAAAGAGGTTATATTGTGTGTATATATATTATATTTAGACTGCTTATGTATATAAACATATAATACACATATTTAGGCTATGTATACAGATACACATATTCTAGGATAGGTAGAATTGCAATACATTACAAAAGCAATTGCCACAGTATCACTCTGATGGTGTGATCAAAGACCATGATCAGCAAAGATGCATCTAACCTGTGGCATCCAGAATAACCTTCCAGGTTCTTTGGTGCACTCAGAATACATCCTGAGTTCATGTCAGGATGAGACTGTGCACCATGACTCACCTGTACCCTTTTTTCTATCGGAAAGAAAGAGGAATGTGGGCAGAGAGGTAGCCACAGCATGTTTCAGAAATGTATTGAGTGGCATACCATGGCATGCTTCAACAGAGTGCAGGGAACAAATACAAGTGCCAGAAATGGCAGGTGTACGTCGGCACTAATTGACTTTGACTAAAGTCATGCCTGGGCTTCCTGGTGATCTGGGGGTTAAGGAAATTGGAGGAAGATGTAAAATAATCCCAGAAACGTTTTGGGGTTTTTTTCCACTTCAAAGTTCCACTTCCACTTCAAAGGGTGCTGTGTCAGGAGTAATAATGGGGCAGAGTTATAATGTAGAAATGTATTCCCAATAATTTCATATTAGTATCTGCTGGTCCAGCCTCATTATTTACCATTCTGTGTGTCCTGAATTAGTCTAGTGCCTCCTTCATTGAATCTATACTCGATGATTCTCATCTAGGTATCTCTCTCAAATGTGCCACAGTATTTATGTATATTTGTAGATTTTATATTATTATTTGCATTTCTGTCTTTGAAGCTAACCAGTGGCTATAGGAGGTTTTGGCTGCTGCTTTGATTCTCTCATCCCTGAAAAAGTAAGAAATACTGAGTGCTTCTTTTGATTTTAAAAACATCTCCAAGTATACAATTGAATTAGAAATCCATTTTCAGAAATACATATTGTATACTGTTTGCTGGAAAAAGATATATTCTATTTTCTGTCCAGAAACAAAATATAAGGGTAGAGGCATATCTAATGCAGGAACACAAAAGAGAGGATAGAACTCAACATGTCAAACAGATCTATCAGTGCAAACAAGAAAGATCCAGTTCTTTATGATATCAAAATGAATGGTGGTCAGTTAAATTCTGCTGGCTGTGTCTGGTTATTCAGGTGAAACCCAATGGTCTGGTTTCACTCTGTATTGTTCACAATCTGTGAGCCATACAGATATTGAAGATCCTTGTTCTTGGAGAATTAAGCCTCTTGATAATATTAGCGAAGCTGTTTTTTCCTGTCTTGTTGAGTGAGTAAAAGACCACCAACCTTTGACATGGACTGCGAGGAAAGTTCACTCCTCTTCCCTTTTCCAGAATGTGAAGTGCTGGGAAAGTGAAAAATTACAATTATGTAATTAAGCTCCTGGGAAGAATTGAGCCTGCAAATTAATCAACAACAATTGTGATTGATGAACCTGGGAGTTTGCAGAGTTATTTATGACTATAAATCATACAGGGTGTGTTCTTCTTCATATTAATATTTCATTATTGTTTTTCTATTTAAAAAGTTACACAGACAATTCAATGAGACATCCACTAAAAAGGTCTCTTAAATATTAGACTGAGATATTAGATTGAGAAATAGATATTTGGGCAAAGAATTGAATATTATTGCTACATAATAAGACTTCTTCAGAAATAGGTCTCTGATATTTTTAATGATTATTGCCTTTACATTTGATCTTTATGTTGCTTCCCAAAGGGAAGAGGTATGATATGCTTTTTTTCTTTTTAATGCTTGTATTAAAGAACCTTTTGTGACTTAACAGGCAGTTTAGTTCTCCTTTCCCTTCTTTTGCCAAAGGAAATAGTTGGAATTTTTTTCTTCTTTTGTTTCTTGTTCATACAGATGACCTGGCTTTGCTGTTGCACACTTCTCTAAGTCACTGTGCTTTAGATAACTGAGATTCTTTTAGCTTGCAAAAGTTAAAGATGACAGAAGCCACCAGAAAAAAAAACTAATTTTTTTCACAGACTGAGACTGCACACACAGAAGATCAGTAGACATATTACTGAAGAGGATGTCTTTTCCCCTTTATAAAATCTTGAGTTATCTGTAAGGACTTAAAAAAGAAAAGTTAAGAGGAGTATTAAGTTTTATGCAAACTGCTTCACTTCAGTTGTGTCCACAAGACAGCTTAGTTCTGAGAACTACTGTCTATGCCTCAGCTCCCCTGTAGCTAAAAAGACCTTTCATTTCTAGAGGTTTGCACAAAATATACTCTAAAGAAATGTGCCAGATTTTGTGTGCTCTTCAAGATTCCAAAATGTGCAGTATCAGCTAATGCACATCGTCTTCAAAATTCCTCAGTTACGTATTCATCTAGTGAACATTAAGACCTTCCAAAGCTTAGAGATTGAATGCTTTTGCAATCTGCTGTTTCCTTCATTCTCTTAGACACTTGAAAAATAACCTGGTTAGAATTATAGGCAAAAATAAAACAAACAAACAAAATTATGCTCCCAGTAGAGGTTGTGGAAGTCATCAGTCATCAGTTGCTAACCATAATTGGTTTTGCAGTCTGCCTGCATATGTGTCATTATGAGAATATGTAGGTGTTTTGAACACTGAGAAGATAAAATGAGCCTGTCAAGTTTTCTGGTTTTGAATCTGAGAAGGTAGGTTAGGAGTCATTAAAAATTGTGGGTTTTTTCCATTTGTGTATCTGACCAAAGTAAGGATCGGCTGTTTTCAGTATCTTTTCCATAAGTCTCATCTGACTCATATCCTCTCATCTGATACGTGACACGATCCTGGTTAGTAGGTCTCTTACTACATAGGGTCAGATATTAAAGGGAGTGCTGTGTGGCAAAACAATTACATGTGTTGTTGCCTTCATCTCATTTGTCATAAAAGTAAGATTCAAGTATGCCAAAGACACACTTTTTTTGATTTAAATAGCATCTCCCTGCTTTGCTATTTATTTTTTTCTTAGTTTATTTAAGGTTCATTTTATGCTTTTACTTTCTTAATTTTTAAATGTCATTAGTCTTTGCATATTATGCAGAGTTCCATGAGCCACAGCTAAAATGCTACACAGCCATCATGAGATAATCTAAGGATGGGGTGTTCAGATCACTTTCTATGCCTGGGCAAGGACAAAAGTGCAATACCAAGTGAATTAAGTTCTCTGCCTCCTGGAGCAGCCTGGTTCTGCAGGAGTACCACTAATTCCATCAGTGTGAAGCCTAAGGTCACAAGTCCTCACAGGACTTACCTGGCCCCACACAGGAATTACAGTTTTGGCAACTGAGTAGAAAAGATGGGAGACTATTAGGGCTAAGGGAGAGGAAATTAGGGTTTCAAGAAACGTAGACATCCCTCTCTCCTGGGTGTCAGTAGCATTAACTGCTAAAAATTCTGGTCTGTCTGCTCCTATGTTTTAATCCCTCAGACCTCTGCCAGACCATGTGTGAGCCCACACAGCAATTAGTACTACACTGTAAAAAAAAAAGTCTTTATCTAGTTCTCTTGAGTGCAAACATACAAATGTTGTAGTAAAGATCTAGCATACTCAACAGGCCTAGTGACTAACCTTGGCCATCTTGGCAGCCATCACTCTCGCATCTTCAGTGTTGTTGGTACGAGCTGGGTAGGTTGTGCTATTTTGATTACATATGCATAAGCTGTAGTGGCACCTAAGCACATACATGGTATGAACATATGCACAGAGCATTGGTAGGTGCCCTTGTTCATTTTCACCAACCAGAAAAAAAAATGTCCTTATTTTAGTCATATATGAGGGGAAATAAATGTTTAAATATGGTTAAGTTAACGATTGGAGAGCTTGGCAGGCTATATTTTGTGATTTTGGAGACTGGACATTTCTGGGAATCCTTATTCACTGATATGTGTGAGGCACTTCTTAGGTAAAAAGATACGGTGTGTTTTCAGGTGCTGTATTAGAGCTGCTGTTTTCACTGTTTCTTAATGGCAGCTTAGTCTGCCAAACTCTTTGGATCTGATAACAATAACTGAGAGATTGAATAAGACAACTAGGCAGGAAATGAAGTTATAAATATTTGCAAGGTACACATTTGTGAGCAAGACCAATGCTGACTGCTTTGGAAGCAGGGTAAGCAATACACATACAATGAAGCATTCTATTTTCTTAATGGAGCATTGCACAGATAGAAATCAAATCACCCATCCTCACTTTACTATTTTTGCACCAATCAGTCCAGGTCATTTATATTTTCACTCCATACTGAGAAGCAAAATGAAACAAAACAATATGATTGTTGTTAACCAGGTCATGCCTTCATCTCTCTGTCTGCCGGAACATCAGTATCATTCTGATGCTTTGCTCAGACCCGTATGATCAGAATATTTACTAGCATCAGAATGTATTTCTCAAATATAAGTAGTGCTTTAATCTGAGAGTCCCAAAAAGCATACTAAAAGCCCAAACAGCTACAAATGTATTAAGTCCGGGTACAGGCTCCATCATCACATATTGCAGTGCGACATTCCCATTCTGTGACCATCCCCATAGCAGACTGCTTCCATAATTCCCACCATATTGGCTATGTATTTATTTAAGGATTGTCCTAATACCCAGTTTGAGCTGTTAGGGTGTCTTGTAGTTGTTTTCTTTCTCGTGTTGGCCTGAACAGGGCATCTGATCCTGAGAGGGACCAAATTGTATGTGCTAATTAATAACTGATTAGGCTTCGTTTTAGACAAATTCGCCTTCAGGTATCTCTTTGAATTTGAGAAGGGCTTCCTCATATTACTTATTTTCATACTTTATACAGTGAATTTGTGGTTTTGTTTATTGCTTTCTGGTGACAAATAAGTCCTATGCCATCTGTCCTCTCTCGTGGACAAACAACAGTATTTTATTCATTGTTACTCATTCTTTGTTTCATTGTTCAGTCTTCCTGTGACCTTAGAAGAAGTTTTCCACTCCTCATTAACTGCTCCAGTTGTGCTAGTTTGGGCTGGGATAGAGTAAATTTTCTTCATAGGAACTCATATAGTGCTGTTTTGGATTTGTGCTGAAAACAGTGTTGATAACACAGGGATGTTTTCGTTACTGCTGAGCAGTGCTTACACAGAGTCAAGGCCTCTTCTGCT
Organism: Rhynochetos jubatus; assembly: GCA_027574665.1. Classification (NCBI taxonomy): domain Eukaryota; kingdom Metazoa; phylum Chordata; class Aves; order Eurypygiformes; family Rhynochetidae; genus Rhynochetos; species Rhynochetos jubatus. The sequence continues at coordinate 120,698,675 of CM050649.1, read as the reverse complement.
CCTCACACCACCCCACCAGCGCGTGGGCTGGGGTTGCACAAGAAGCTGGGAGGGGACACAGCTGGCATAGCTGACCCCAACTGACCAAAGGGATATCCCATGCCATATGATGACATACTCAGTATATAAAGATGCGGGAAGAACAAGGAAGGGGAGGACATTTGGAGTGATGGCATTTGTCTTCCCAAGTAACCATTGCGTGTGACAGAGCCCTGCTTTCCTGGAGATGGCTGAACACGTGCCTGCCAATGGGAAGTGGTGAATGAATTCCTTACTTTGCTTTGCTTGCATGCATAGCTTTTGCTTTACCTGTTAAACGGTCTTTATCTCAACCCACGAGTTTTCTCACTCTTACTCCTCTGATTCTCTCCTCATCCCACTTGGGGGGAGTTAGTGAGTGGCTTTGTGGTGCTTAGTTGCCAGCTGGGGCTGAACCACAACACCAAAAGTTACTACTCCCATAAAGCACAATAATGAATAACACTTTCACATATTAGTTTTCATAAACTGGCATTTAACATTTGTAAAATGTTTCAATGTGACTGAATTTTGCAGAAGGGGAAATAGGGACAAGACAGGTTTGCAAGTAGCTTTTTGCCACTAATGGCAGTACCTGCCAAAGACAGAGAACCCCAGCTATAGGCAAGTTTGTTGTGGTTGCTACAGTTTTTGCCTCTTGTCACCTTCTTCTGAGTGGGTGAAAAAGTAGTTTTTTCCTTTCCTTCTTTCTCTTTTACCTGATCTTCTGTGTGGTGCTTCTCCCACCCAGCCAGCTGGCCCTTTGCAGCAGCAATTAGCAGCTATGCCTGACTGCCTTTGGATTTAGTGGAATTTTTCAGGAACTAATAGTGATTTTCAAAACCTCAGGTATTCTGAGCAGGAAATGATAAAGAAAGTATGTGGGAAAAGTATTTGAGAAGGTGGATCATAAATCTGACAGATCCGGATTCTCTTAAAGACAGGGAACATTCTTTTTTTCTTTCTTTTTTTTTTTTTTTTTTTTCCCTGCAGAGAAATTGAAGGTAAATGGTAGGGACCAAGGTAAAAACTGTGAGGTTTATGTTGCCTAATATTGCTTGGTGTGTTGCTGTCTATCCCTTCCGTATATCTTTTTCCTTTCAGGACAGTCCTTGGTTTATGCCCTTTTGGGGTTGTGTCTGTACATAAACATGAGTGTTACACACACTGCTCACACCACTATTTTCTGCATTTCATAACTTCATTCACACACTATTCTGACTAGTGTTGTAACATAAGCAGATGGTGATAGTGTGGATGTTACCTGTAAACGTAGAATCATGGAATTGTAGAATGGTTTGGGTTGGAAGGGACCTTTAAAGGTTATCAAAGCCCTGGCCAACCTGGCAGTGAATGTTTCCAGGGATGGGGCATCTACCACCTCTCTGGGCAACCTGTCCCAGTGTTTTAACCACCCTCAATGTAAAAAATTCTTCCTTTTATCTAGTCTGAGAACAAACATGTTATTTTATCAATAATATTAAAAGAAGTGCCACATAAAGGACATCCCTACTGCTGGCTACTGAGATGAATAGGACTGTCTTGTGTACACACACTGGAGCAGTGCGAGCAAAGAGTGGCCTGGCTCCTGGCACTCACCACCCACCAGAAATGGGGGAAAACCTGACAACTCTTACTGCATACACAGCACAAAAAAGTCAGGTCACTTTTTACAAAAAAAAAAAAAAAAAAAAAGTTATTCTAAGTAGTTTTTTCCTGCTTTTTGACATCCTCCTTTTCCATAGATCAGTGGTAACAGGCATCTTGCAACACACTAAATATAAGTCTGTTGTTTATATTTGGTGCCATCCAGGTGTTATCTTTTGCCTTGCTGATGCTGTCATTTTTCAGAGGGTGAAAGAAATCCAAAACAACAGCCAGAGTAAAGATAAATGCAAACTCGACATTGCCACTATCCCTGTGGACAGCAGAGCTCTGCTGTCTGCTCGGAAGCCTGAATGTTCGGCCTCTATCACTTGTGTACTTTTCCACTTGGTGGAGAAGTGAGCTGAAGAACTCGCCAAGCCAGGTTGGTTTCATTTGTGGGTTTGTTTATGCACTAACAACATTGATAATGTCAACACAGATTTAAGAATAGTGTTTGCTAACTTGCTCTGTCTCTGAAACGACAGACTATAAAGTACTATAGCGTTTTCATAAACCTGTATTTCCTCATTCTGCAATAGAATGGGTATAGTCCTAACATTTCAAAAACAGTTACACCCCGCACTAAACCATAGCAGTGTTTAAGGAAACTTGGTTATTTGTCAAAAGTAGACTGGGGATCTATGTGAGTCTCTGAATCTCTGACTAGCTTATATATTGATCATTTCTGAGAGCTAGATAAAGTTACATGAATTCTGTTCACTCATTCTGGAATATCAGAAGGCTGTGCTGCCATCCAGCGTGACCTGGACAGGCTGGAGAGCTGGACAGGGAGAAATCAAATGCAATTCAATAAGGGCAAGTGTAAAGTGCTGCATCTGGGGAAGAACAACCCCATGTTCCAGTACAGGTTGAGGGCTGTTCTCTTGGAGGGCAGCTCTGGGGAAAAGGACCTTGGAGTCCTAGTGGACAATAGGATGACCATGAGCCAACAGTGTGCCCTCGCGGCCAAGAAGGGCAGTGACATCCTGGGATGCATTAAGAAGACTGTGGCCAGCAGGTCGAGGGAAATCATCCTGCCCCTCTACTCTGCACTGGTGAGGCCTCCCCTGAAGTGCTGTGTCCAGTTCTGGGCTCCTCAGTTCCAGAAGGACAAGGAGCTACTGGAGAGGGTCCAGCACAGGGCCACTGAGATGATGAAGGGCCTGGAGCACCTTCCATGTGAGGAAAGGCTGAGAGAGCTGGGTCTGTTTAGCTTGGAGAAGAGGAGGCTGAGGGGGGATCTTATCAATGCTTATCAATATCTAAAGGGGGGGTGTCAGGAGGATGGGGCCAGGCTCTTCTCAGTGGTGTCCAGTGACAGGATGAGGGGCAATGGCCATAAACTGGAAAATAGAAGGCTCAACCAGCACGTGAGGAAACACTGGTTCCCTGTGAGGGTGAGAGAGCACTGGGACAGGCTGCCCAGAGAGGTGGGGGAGTCTCCTCTGGAGACTTTCTAAAGCTGCCTGGACTTGTTCCTGTGTGATCTAGTCTAGGTGATCCTGCTCTGGCAGGGAAGTTGGACTAGATGATCTCCAGAGGTCCCTTCCAACCCCTGACACTCTGTGAATCTGTGAATCTAGTGTGGATATAGTTGTATTTCAAATGAGACAGTACCACACCTGGTACCTTCCAGGCCTAAGAGGGGTGGGATAAAAAACAGAGCAGCTTTGCAGCTGGAAGTGGCAGCAGATTCAAAAGGATGAAGCTGAGAAAAGATTTAGTTTTCATTCAGAAAAAGACAATTTCAGACATACAGGTGCTTCAGTAGTATAATAGTTGTAACATGGAAATCTGAATAAAAGTAGGCTGAAGGACAGAACAGTTAACCTGGCTCACACATATCCTATTACCCAGTCTGCAGAGGGACGTTTGCATACTCAGCCCAGCATCATTTGGAAAGAATTTCTATTTCCTCTCAAAGAGCCAGAGCTATTGTCACACACGGGGTTCTGGACTCAACGAACATGTAATCTGCTCTCTGAGGCAATTACTGTGTTCCTGAGACACTGAACGATGTCTCAGGGAGCCTGTGCGCTATACTTAAATAAATATAAATTATGTTTCTACACTGTGCCATCCTTGTATCATCTCAGCATCTTTGGATCAATGGCTACTATTGCAGTGAATTGTAAACAGCAAAGAATGTTGTAAGAATGGACAATTACCCTCACAATCAGATAAACTGCATCAGTTTGGTTTTCTTGTGGTGTGAACTAACATAATCTACTGACTTCTTGAAGTGAGCCCAGTTTGCAATCATGATTTATCCTTGCGTTTCCACATAGTTGTCCTGTGCCTTGTCCAACTCTTTCCAAATCTGACCACACTTCTAACATCTTTGCATCCTTCCTATGACCTCTCCATTTGTGTACTTGATGGATACTCCTGGTTTTTCCAGGTCACTACTCAAAACTAGATTTTTCCATGATGCCTTTTCACAAACCAAGAAACATTGTAATACTTGCATTGTTTGAATACTCTGCCTTTGATCTGTGGACCTTGTGCTTTAGCAGTCTTCTGGGACCTAAAACACACTAACACGTTGACAGCATTCAGTGAATAATTCAGGTGGAAAGCTTCCAACTCGTTATTTTACTCAGTGAAATATCAGCCTTGAATAGAAATCGTTTTGGTTAGGAAAAAATAGGCTGCATATTAGTAATTTTCTGACATCAGATGGTGTTATTTTACTCAAGTCTCTAAATGTCATACTTCAGTCATGGCCTTGTATTTATTTAAGCATATATGTGAAGGACTGCACACTATGTACTTATGGAAGGATTAAGGTAGGAAATTTTTAGTGTGTAAAAGGAACCTTTAAGTTTTATGTTGAATTCTGATTAGAAAGAATACTTACGTTGCTTGTGAAGTTACTCTAACTCATTTGTTACATAAAAGCTATCTTGGAAAAGTGTAAACAAGACATAAAACACTAAACAAAGCAATTTCTGTCTGTTTTCTTGTTTCTAGGGGTACATGTAAAATCAGCCTTAGATTTCACATGGATATTTTAGTTATTAACATGTTTTCCATAAATAGAATTAATGATAGTGATAAAATTACAGGGTTTTTTACCCATGAAAATGAATAAATAATCTTCATCAAGAATGATTAAAATACACATTTCCTACTACTGTGTAATCTGCTGGCACACTATCTTGTACTGAAGAGTCCTGCTTGTCTAACCTTGATTTAATTGTGCTCAGTGCATAAGCAATGACCTCACTTGGGTCATGAATTGCTGAATCAATGGAGCAAAAAGTACCATGTTTGACCTTGCCATTAATGGCAAAGCCTTAGAGAGTGTTATATTATGTCCTTTTTAATGTAATATGTATATTTTCCTGACACTGTTAGGCAGTTTTCATTTATTAAAAAAATAATGAAAATAAATACAAGTGACATTCTAGGTACTGCTCTGTCCCTCCCCTTTAATCCAAGAGACAGTCCCTAAAAAAATCAATTTCATTAATTAAAAGCCAGGATTTTCACATCTCCTGTGTGATCTACTCTAGGTGATCCTGCTCTGGCAGGGGAGTTGGACTAGATGATCTCTAGAGGTCCCTTCCTAACACTCTGTGAATCTATTTATGTTAGCAATTTTTTGTTGGAGTTTTGATTGCAAAACTGCATGTAGTAAGAATTGTATTAAAACTAGAAGATAATGACCATATAGCATATCTGAAATTGTAGTTAAGATTTTTAGTGTGTTCAGCAGTTTTACTGGAGTGGGATTATATAAACAGTTAATTCGACTATAAAAACCAGCCAACTGACACTGAGACAACTTGGGAATATTTCTGCTGCTGTGTTGTCCCTTCAGAAATAAAATTATACTTTAATGTATAATACATTATATATATATATATACTTATACATTGATAATTTTTTAATAAACACATTCAGATAAACATTCTCACTTACCTTTCATTTGTTCATTAGTAATAATTGATGATCGCTGTCTTAAAACGCAGATGTTGAGTGCTGCAAGACAGTGGCTCATTGCAGAGATGCATTATACCAAAGGCAAAGAAACTGAAATGGATTTGAAAATCTTAATAAAAATACTGATTTGTAATTAAAAGAAGCCAATACTTATCTGTACCCAAATATTCAAAAAAATGGGATTTTGAGATCTATATTTTGAAACATGCAACACTATTTAATTGCTAATAGAGGTAAATGTATGTAACGAAAGAAAAATTTTTAATAAGTAACAAATGTTTTTTTTTAATTTAACTTAGTTCCAGTCAGGAACAAAACCTGTCTTATATATTAATTGTACATAAATTATATTGCTGAAACATTGAAGAAAAACTAGCTAAGCAATTTTATCTTAATGAAAATAGAGAAATTTGACAAAACTGAATTTAAATCATATTGCGTTGTCTTTACATTAGAACTAAAATTATATTTTAAAATAAAAATTTAAATATTTTAGAATAAATTTAAACCTGAGCAACATTGGTTTCTTTCCCTAAATGTTGGGGTTTACTTCTGCCAAATTTTTAGTATAAATTGCAGGTTAAGTTACCCCAATTGGATGGAATTAAACTTTCCAAAGCAATGCTTTTCCACTGTAGTTTCTTCCATCACTAATAATGTTTAATCCTGATGTGAATCAGCTGGTCCATAAATTATTTCAAAAGCTATTTCATTACTTTGGAAAAATCTAAAAAGCAGTAGCAGAATCAGAAGGTTTCTTCTTGCCCTTGAGATTCACAAAATGTGATCTGGAAGTGCACGTGATCTGGAAGTGCAGACATAGATGCAATGGGTTTGGGAAAGACAGATAAGCACATATTTCATTCATTCATTCAGAAAAAATAAACTCTTTTGGCTGTTTTTCGTGCATTTTAGTCCAGTTATTGACCCCAGGTCCAGGGGTAGTAAGAAGGGAATAGAATTTGCTCAGATGTTTCTTTATCTTCCAGAATATGTTTGTTAATAGTAATATGCTGGAGCATCAGTCATTCACAGCTCAGATTCTATGGCAGTATGCGAAGCCTACCAGTAACAACATACTTAGAATCAGGGAAAAGATAGTCAGAAAATCAAGATCTATCAAAAATAGGAAAGCATAATATAACACACTGAAAAGTAATGAAAATTCTCAAGTGAAGATTGTAGGCTTCCACACTGACTCAAATTTGGAGTATATACGAATGTTTCCCCAGGTTTCTTTATTAAAGAAAACACAGGGGAAACACAAGCATTACTCTGATGGGGAACAGCATCATTTCTGGTGGGTGAGTAAGGAGGTACACACCAGTGAGCAAGTCCCAGGCCTTGCTGCTGTTAAAGCAGGGTCTCACTTCTCTGCCGATCTGCCATGCCAGAAGACCTACTGTCTGTGGAAGATGGTCTGAAGGAGGACAGGTTTATACCCCATGTATGGATTGACTTTGGCTATAAACTGGTGTTGGTATAAATGAATGGCTGTGATGCTAGGCATGATAGGCTTTGGTTACGCTGCAAAAATATCTTTTCCAGGTACAGATTTGGCCTCTGGTAAAGAGGTTGAAAGTGGTTCTTGTCCACACTATTCAGAAATAGACTTACTAGGATAATGTAGCTAAACTGCATGCCACTTACCTTCATCACTGGCTTTCCTGTGGCATACCAGGGGGTCTAAGATACCACTTTTGTTTGCTTGTTTTTTACAGTTCGAAGTACAATGTTCAGTTGTGCAATGTACGGTTCAATGTGAGAGTGGTTGCTTGGTATAACCTGATCCCAAGAACACATCGTGTACTTTGGGATATGGCATGTGAGCATGCTGAGGTGTCTGAAGTGTTTGGATAAGGCTGGAGGACTCCATAAATTTGGTCAAATTTGTAGCAGTCAGATCTACACTATAAATAGAGTGTGGAAGAAAAGTGCCCCTAAAACCACACCTGGTTCACCCTAAAGAGAGCCCACAGTATGCATGGTCAGGAGATCCAGGCCCAGAAACCAGCATGGGAGCTAAGTTATTGGTGCTGTAGCTGTACTTGACGTCCGCCCTGAATCATGCTGTGGTATATTTTGCTTCAGTTACCAGAACCAGATGCAGGGCTGAAAGTAATAAAACAGTGTGTTGTTATTGGTTTACATTTATCTGATTACTTCAAATTGTGTTTGTTATTTTGTTTCTGGATGACCCAGCAGCATGTCTGGGAGCTGTAGGGACATTCAGGTTGATGTGACAGTGACACAGCTGTGTGAGCACGCCATTTCCTTTCAATATAGAGTTGGTCAAAATGAATTCCTCTTCCGAGTGTGAGTGGAGCTGTTTGACAGGATGTAGAGAATGAAACTGTATGGTTTTTGCACTTCCATTTTGCAGGTGGACAAGTGACCCCCAAATGGATACACAGCTGAGCAGATTCGGAGACCTTTTGTGACTTTTATGCTGAAGCTCAGTGGGGAAAGTAGGTCTAGAGGTTTTCAGTCATTAAGGGAATTCAAATCTGATCTCGCTTTCCTTTTGTGACAGTTTTTTCTGTAGGCACAATATTCCACAGATATCCCCAAAATCAAAGTGTCTCAGTGCTGGGCATCCCATGGGTTTCCTCTGGGTCATGACTTGAGCAATGACTTCTAAATTTTGCTTCCTTGTCATGTGGTTGTTTCTAGTACTGTTACACCCTGCTGATTTTATCAACTGAAGTACTTATGCTAAAATATTTGGACCAAAAATGGTAATAAAATAGCTTTCTGACTATTTTTCAGGTTCTTTAGCCAGAGTGAGATGCCATGTACTTTTAACTTTGTACCCTTGCAGGACTTGGACAGAACTCTGTGGTGAGCAGCCCATCTGAGAGAGGTGCTGTCTCAGAATAATATTTTTGTGCCATGCCAAGAGAATGCATAGTTCTGACCAAATTAAAACCTACTAAGCTGAAAATGTACTGCTGTGAGGCAAGAAACAAGAAAGGTTTTCTTCCCTGCTTATTATTACAGAATATTAGCTGTTACAAAGGGTTCTTTGTAAGCATAATATCCCCAGTCCTTCTCTATTCCATCTTATCACTTTAGAAGAGTGGAAATGAGTAGAATTTTTCTCCAGTACTTATGCAGAACGGTTCTATTTTGAGGATTTTTACTGCATCGTAGAGGTCATGCTGGCATTTCTGAGAGCTACTTCAGACTACTCCAAAAATTTTTCATTATGTTGTTTTCTGTTGGGAACTATAATTCTTTAGGCTAAAACCAGGATGAGATGGGTGCTCAAGAAAAAAAATGATGGGAACAAAATTTGTGTTCTTATGATACCTCCCCAAAATATGCCACAGGAGTGCTCCACTGTTATGATCTGAAATGTCATTTAAAAGAAGTTTACTGTCATTCAGTTCAAATTCTGCAAATGCAGCTGTCTTTACTGTAATTCTGTTGTAAAGTTCTTTTTAGGTTTACTGTAATTATCACTAACTACTTACATTACTAAACCAGAATTGATCGATAATGGCATTTTTACATTGAGCTGTACATAGTAATTGGACAATTGTGCTGTGTAGATGGAACATTAAATTCACTGGAAACTGTTTCATTTTGAGACGAGTTCAGAAATGAAATTTCAGAAGTTACTAAAAGCATCATTAAAAATTTACAGACAGTCTGGAACCCTAACAGTATTTTCTACAAAAAGACTAAGTCATCTTTTCTCACCTTCAGCCTCTCTTTCTATCTAAGAGAATCTGCTAAATCATTTGTGCTGCCAGGCAGGTAGAAAGTTAAAGCTTCAGGACTGAACAGAATTGAGCAACACTGCACAGGTTGCAATTGCTGGTATATATATCTCACTAGGAGCAGAAGACTTTTTCGGGTGTCCAGTGATCACAAGCACTTGATGATCCTCCCCCTCTACTCTGCTCTCTCCTCCTCTACTCTGCTCTCATGAGACCCCACCCGGAGTACTGTGTCCAGCTGTGGAGCCCTCAACATAAGAAGGATATAGACCAGTTGGAGCGAGACTAGAAGAGGCCATGAAGATGCTCAGAGGGCTGGAGCACCTCTGCTATGGGGACAGGCTGAGAGAGTTGGGCTTGTTCAGTCTGGAGAAGAGAAGGCTCCGGGGAGACCTTATAGCACCTTCCAGTGCCTGAAGGGGGCCTGCAGGGAAGCCAAGGGGGGACTTTTTACAAGGGCCTGTAGTGACAGGACAAGGGGGAATGGGTTTAAACTGAAAGTGGGGAGATTTAGATTGGATATCAGGAAGAAGTTCTTCACAGAGAGGGTGATGAGGCACTGGAACAGGTTGCCCAGAGAAGCTGTGGATGCCCCATCCCTGGAAGTGTTCAAGGCCAGGCTGGATGAGGCTTTGAGCAACCTGGTCTAGTGGAGGGTGTCCCTGCCCATGGCAGGGGGGTTGGAATTAGATGTTCTTTAAGGTCCCTTCCAACCCAAACCATTCTATGATTCTATGATCACAAGCTAATAGGTCCCACAATTTTGTGTTATTGATATATACATCAAATTTTCTATTTGCTTTGGTTATTCTTGTTCCAACAACCCACTTAGAGCTCCTCTGTGTTTGTCTAGCAATTTCCAGCAGTGGTAGCAAATATACATCAAGCCAGTTATAGTTTTATTCCTTATATACGAACTATATATAAGCTATATTTAGATACATACCTTTAGTATAAATTTCTCTTTCAGGAACTTATATAGTATCCTATTGAATCTATATCAACTCTAACAATCTTTTGTGTCTTTTACCCTAAGTTCCACAGACTTATTACTTCTTTTATAAAGAACTGCTTGGTCCTTCTAGATTCATTTGATGCCTCTCTTATTTTTGTACTGCAGGAAAGAAAAAATGACCTGTGAATCACTGTCCCCTTTCCATGACAATCATCGTTTAATCCACATCTATCACACCCCTCCCTTCCCTGGTCATGTTTTCCTGTGTTTTTTTGTAATTCCTTTGACTGAGCTGTAGCATCCCTTCACAAAAACATCTGTGGTAATGGTTGTCCAGTCGTTTTCTGTCCTGCTCATTTTTTCCTTTGTTAGTCTGACAAAAACTTTGAATGCTAAATTCCTGCATTCCAGGTTCTTTGTGCTTCCTACCAGCTTCTGATAATTTCAATGTTTGCATTTATGTATTCTGATTTATTCCGTTCATAAAAAGAAAGCAAAAAAAGTCAATGCTATATGTGATTTTTCACCAATTAAACACAGAATAAACAATAAATCAAAATACAATCGAACCATGAAACTCAGAATCCAAACATTGTCATGTGTCCATCTCCATTCCAAAACATGAATCCGTGCCCATGTACTTTCCCTATGAACATCTGAACATACAAGGAACAGCACATAGTAAGACCAACAAAATGAGAAGCTGTCACACTCAAGAGAAAATCAACCCTATAGCTATTGCCATGACACTCTCCATTTCTAAAACAGCCATTTAGCTGAACCAATGCAAGGGAGAAAGGGGAGGATCCATTCCAAGAGGTTTTCTGACCTAAACCCTGCCCTTACATCCAGAAGTGTAATTTCAATGTCAATGAACTAGAAATCAGCATTAAGAATCATTATCACAGAGTGCTTAGAACTGGAGTGCAACTGAAGGAAAGACCTACTTCTTCTTTGCCCTTGGGTGTTTCAGAACTGAATCCAAGTTCTTGAGCAAATGACACACTTGGAAGAGGCAGCAGTCGACAAGCCTGGAGTTGAGATGCAGGCGCCACTTTTTGGGGTCATTTCCTGTGGCTTTCACAGAAGCTATGTTCTGGTTCTGCATTAGACGTGCAACCTTGCATTGCCTGAACTCTAGCCTACTCTGCAGAGGCTAAATGAAGAACTTGGATAATATTGGATGATTCAACATCAGTTTCCACTGGCTCCTTTATACTTCAGGTTCAGTGGTTGGAGGGTGGGTTTAATATGTTCTTGTCAAGTCACATCCTGGCCCAGGGCTGTCCTTTGGCATTCGTACTGCAGCAGAGCTGTTACAGCACTGTACCACTGAAAATGTCCTCGACCTCTGGGATTTACAGCACACTGAAGTATGCTTTTTAATCTCATTTGATTAGTCTTTTTAGATAATGTCCCTATTCTCCACTCCTTTTCTTAGAAAGGAGAATTTAGTGTGATAATTTAAGTACTGCATCTGTGAACTCTGTGTTACAGGAAAAAGCAGTCATTGCCAAGAGGCAATGACAGAGAATCACAAAAGAAATGATGTGGCAAAGAAAAACAGTAGCACAGACTGAGTTATGCATTTTTGCTTTTTATTTGTGCCTCTTCCCAAAAGTTTTCTTAGTCCTGTCACACTAAACATACTCCCACGGCCTTGGGGCAGCAGTGTATATCTCACCAATGACCCACTATAGTTTTCAGTTACAAGGAAGGTATGGACCCATAACATTGTTATTGCTGATAGATTATGATCAGCAGTGACAGTAATATTACTAGTAATAGTTGTGAAAGATTTTGCCCTATGAAACACAGGACCTAAGCCACTATGGATTTTTACTTATGCCTTATGTCTTTAGAGGGGTTTTCTATTGCCTGAATACTGAACTCTGGTGTCTGGCCCTGAAGAAGAATTCCATGTCCAGGAGAAATCTAACTCTGTGTCTAGGCTGGAAGAGACACTCTCTGGTGTCTCAGAGAGTCTATCCAAAAAACCCCACACAGAATCATCTGTTATGGTTGACTTTGTCAGGTGTAAATCTTCCTGACACAAAATACGCTAATACTGAGAAAAATCTTGGCTACTTCTTTACATTAGAATAAAACAAAACAGACACTTGAATGTATTCAAGACAAAGTGGCACCCAGGGCAGAATATAGAAGACTAAATAAATATCCAGAAGAATAAGAAAATGGAGTGACATTACACTTTTCTTACGTCTGTTTTCAATTTCTTTTTTTCTTTTTCATGTTAATATCTTTAAACATTAAAATTAAGCTGTGCTCTGTTCATTTCTTTGATTTCTTTCTCTTGCCATGGTGATGCTGAAAGAACCATTTTGTCCAAAAAAACATCTACTCAAATTAATAATGATTGGGCAGAAATAATTAGTGTATGACTACTCTCCTCTAAATTAATCATTATCTTTAATAAGTTGATTAAACCATCATCCCCTGTTCGGAATTAGTTTGCTTTTAAAACCTGCCAGGATTGTCACTTGTAAGAGCAGCTGGCAACTCCTGTAACAATTGATTACATGCAGTACATGAAATACTTGCAATAATATCCAAAAAATGAGTAGCTGTTTGAGCAAAGTCTGTTCTGGATTTTGTACACAACAGTATACAACAAGGGAAGTTTTATTTTGTCTGAGATGTCTAGGCATTGCTGTAATAAAATGATAAAATATGGTCAATGCTACATTATGTTAGCATAGCCATATTAGAGTGAGAAAGTAGAAAGGCAGTATGCACCAGTACAATTTTTCTTGGAGAACGCTGCATAATTGTAAAGGTGTACTCACCTACTCTGGTAGTAGGCAGGATCAATGGCATAATACAGTTTTTCTTTTCCTGAAGTATAATCCTACACTTTTAAAATAGGGTATACTGAAAGATAATACAGGCGATTTTGTTCTCTACACCAGCTTGTTTTTGCACCGCTCCATCATCTGTTTGTTGACATGAAAAGTGAAAAGCGTTTCACACTTGGAAGCTGTGGACTTTCCAGCACCGTACTGACTTGTCACTCAGTTTTTCAGTACACAACCAGTTCAATTATAACATGTAGTAAATTCCAAAAAATACAGAAGTTACCATCCTGTTTTGCTTTTAACTGTCAATGCCAGGTCTAGAAAGGCTGTTTGTCAGGACTGCAGGCTTCATCAGGGCGGCCGTATGGTTACAGCTTTATGCAGCAGGGTGATAGTGATCCTTCACTGAACCCTTAACTGGGTAGCCTAGCTATATAAAGTATAGATTGCTGCTTATACGTCTTCCAGCATTTTATGTGTGTACTGTGGACTGCTGAGGTCTTAGCCAAATTAAATTACTTTCTGCCCAGATGTCCTTATCTTAGTCAGAAATCTGGGGTCTTGTCATTCCCTCTTGTTGACAAAAAAACTATGAACTAGATCTGAATCTCTTCTGAAGCATTCGACTGAATAAAACAAAACATCGCTGACATGTTCCAGCAGTCTGCAGTGACAGCATTTACTACATCCTCCGCTGAGAATCATAATCCAGAATCTAAACATTCATCAAAACCACACACTGATAGTGCAGCTGATCTTGTAGATAAGAAAGCCATACACACTAATGATTATTTTTGTTCTGCATGACAGCTTGTACAAAAACACTGAGATGTATAAATGGTGGCTCTTAGCAAGTCACTAATGTTTACCCTTTTTTCCTGTGATTTTTAACTGCAGTATATTTTTGTAGAAAACAGAATATTCTTCTGTGATTTCTTGGTGCAGATGCAAACATAGGGATGGATTTTTTTGCTTCAGGAGATTCCTAGGTAAAAGTGGGCAAGTAGTTTAGATATAAGGACAAGTATATTTCTTGGTGAAAGAATAGGAGCAAAGAGAGAGTGTGTATATGAGCAAGCTTGAAATTTGCAAAAATACTTTCTTTTTCATCGAAAGTTTAAATATCTTATACATTCTTCAGGGTTATAGGAGTTGTTTGACAACTGCGGACACAGATACTAGAGTATATTCTTGGTAGAGAAGATAGGAATCAGTGCTTTTGAAGGTATGGTCTTTCTGGAAATGCTTTCCTTGCTGCAGAGACTGCTCTCCAAGCTGTGCTGCCTGTTTTCTGCCAGCTCTAAAACAATGTGGAGAATTCGATTTAAAATATTTTACAAGGCCGTCTAGAATTAAAAACAAAAAAATGGATAGCTCTGTTCTTCCCTGGACAGGGTCAAGAAAATCTGCTTGATTTTTCTGTATAAGTCTATACAAAATAAAGTCTATCCTCCAAGAAATTTTCATTTCAAATTTCAATAACTGAGATTCTAAGCTATCAGCCAAATTTAAGTCAGGATTGGAAACCGAAAACAAGGTCTTTTTTTTCCCCCTTATAATTAGTAAAGAGGAAATCAGTAACAAATTCATTATGTATATTTTCTATAAGAAATATATTCTGAATTCCCAAATAATACTAGAAAATAATAATACTTTGATGACAATGTTTAAATTTGTTTTCAGTAAAATTCACTTTCCTGAGGCATACTTTAGCTACAAATCTGTACCAGTAATCTTACAGTATTCAGCTGTAGTATCAGACAAACCATTTTTTGTGCACACAATTACTGGAAGTAAATAATCCAATCTAACAGAGAAAGCCATAGACCAGAGGTAAGGGAAATTTATGTCTGCCTGTCTGTCTGTTCCGATGTAGAACTGCAGCTTCGGTGCTGAAAGAAGTTCAGCCCACCAATGTCTGTCCTTAGCTATTTCTCAGACATGTAATTGCCTGTATTCTGGAATTAGATTACAAGCACAGGTCCCCTTTTCTTTTTCCTCCCTCCCCATAACAGGCCCTTATTCATATCTGAATATTAACAGAGTTATTCTCTTTTAACAAAAATTTTATCTTTAAAAGCTTTGAAGTATTTTCACTCCTGTTTTGTTACCTGCAGCTGGCTTGTGAGATGAGATCACTCTGCCTCACAGTCTGATGAGTGCAAAGAGTTAAGAAATTCAGAAGCCCATTTATTTTTTCATCCTCTTCCATTCATCAGAAGACGCTCCTCTAAGATTCAGTCAGTATGATTGTTGCTGCCAGATGTTTTTAGAGATTTATTTTAGACCTCTAACATCTCTTTTTTGGTGGCATTTTCTGAGTTCAGAAAATGTAAAATTAGGATGATTCATCAAAAGTTTAAAAGCATTTTTTGAAGGGAATTTCATAGAAGTCACTAAGATTTGCTAAAGGCTGTACAAGGCAGAGAATAAAGACAAATCCTGCCTGAAAGAGCTCAGTTTACAAGTCAGGGTGAAGAATCTCAGAAAAGCCTGGAAACCTTCTCATTTTAATTTTGTGTATCATCAACTGTCCAAGTACAATTCCTTGGAAACCTGAAGTGAGGATGGAGTTATGCCACAAACATATATAAAGATAGAATTCACCTGTTTGCATGTGAATCGCAGGCAGTTTCATCTGAGCTACTGGCACTGTGATCTTGCTGTGGTTACAGGAGAGCAATACGCTTGTTTAGGGCACAAGTGTTAATGATGAGAGGACTTGTCCTAATCTGAAACAGAGCAACTGGATCACCCCTCAAGGTGCCAGCTTCCCTCTGTTGATTATGGAGGGAGCCTGGGATGGCTGCTCAAGTGTCTCTTTTTCCACTGCTGCTGTTTGAAGTTAGGTGAGATGAATCCCACCCCAAGCTAATAGTTGGGCCTTGCAGACAAAGTGCAGAAAGGTACACAAAGGTGTAGGGAGATTTGCCCAAGTCATGTGGGATATCAGACCAAAGCTTGAAGGAAAATGAAGCTTTGCTGACCTTCTGTTTAATCCCCTGGTAACTAGCTTAACCAGCAGACTCTACACATGACATTTGTGGAAATGCTTTGCTTTTTAGGAGGGGAATGGTGAAACTATTGAATCACGCCATGGTCACAATTAATTTCTGATCTTCCATGTTGCAAAAATCTTAACCTACAGATCTGAAGACATATTCCTCTTGCTACTTTTATTTTTCACCTGGATTCTAGAAGAGATTTTACATGTGTCAGTACAAAGTAGAAATATAAATGATCCTACCAGTATTTGGCTATGATTTTCTATATTATTCCATTTGCTTTTTTTTTCCCCCTTGGTCTAGTCTTCTCCCATGCTTGCCTTGGAATACACAACTGTCCAGTATAATCTCACCATTAAAAGCCTCCCCTTTATGGCTTGCATTGCCTGCTAGTGAAGACGATGCATATCTTAATAATGGCTTCGAAAAACACTCTTGAATACCTTCTCTTCAGATAATTTGATACTTTATTTTAAATTGTTTGCCTTCAGATATAAAATTAAGTTTATACACCTGAAGGTTTACTGTTTGAAATAATGATTCTATCCATTTGCAATTGGATATATTTAATTTCTTGTACCTGTAAATTGTATTTAACTGAATTATCCTGTGAGCTTGGGTTCCATGAAATAGATATGACCTCAATATTCTTTAAAAAACTTAATAATTTGATCTGTAGCCTTCTCCTAATTCCACACAATAGAGAAAATTAAAATGTTTGTCTCTGCGTGGAACATTGAAAATATACAATTGGGCAGAAGAACAAACTAGAAAAAATGTATTCTATAAGTTACTGCTTTGTAGTTTAAGTCCCAAGGAGATTTGAAACAGGTCAGTAGGCCAGTTTATATTGAAAATTATTTTTATTAAAATTTATGTTGTTTTATATAATGAATGGTTTTGAAAAACACTCTGTAAAGACTCTTTAAAAACCTCTTGGCAACTGCAGACAAGCAATGGAAAACCATTTTCTTTTTCTGCACTTCTTTCTGTGCTTGCCCCAGCCTGAGTGACACTGAGGACTGACCAGGCACTTGGACAGTACGCAGGCAGCATGAGCCCATTGGTACGTCAGGAGTGGGGTTGGGGAGGAAAAGTAAGTAAGTTTTCCCCTTGCTCCACTTATTTCTGCATACAGGGGCTGTCTACATGGTGATATGGGTTTTGTCCTGGACCACCCATCCCAAGATGTGCAACTCCCTCTGTGCAGCAACTGCAGACACCATGCATTGCCTCTGGAGGTGGTGGGGAAGGTAGAAATCTCCTGTGTGGAAGATTCTGGCATTACCCTACAGTCACAGATGTCACCTATAAAGTGCCGTGGAGGCTGGGAGAAATGCAACGACACTGTGGAGCCTTTCAAAGGGGGAAAAAACAGCTGGCAATGCCCAGTTCCACTTGCCTGCCAGCTGCCTGCTTTTATAGGCAGCTGCTTTTATTACATGCACCCTAAGCTGTAATTACATGCAAATACATACTCATTTTCCCTCTATTTGCACCATTTTCTGCAGGGTATTAATATAATTCATTTCACTCCTGTCTATATTAATAATGGTCTGTAAATACAAATGGGAAAATTCAATTTTAGAATGGCAACAGGACTCTTCATATAGCCCATCTTTAAAAGGTTATTGCACGTCTCAAGTGGTTGATGTCACACCGCTGTCAGCTTCAGAGCTCATAAACCTGCCAGAGCTATGCTGTCATTATCTAAAAATGTACCATCTGGAGTGTCTTCTAACTTCCCGACACCTCGACACCCAGGCACCATGACTGCAGCTGCCCTAGCATCCTGGGCAACTGGTCCAGGGGGGTTTGCAGGTGCCTGGAGACCAGAGGGACCTTGTCCTCTGGTGTCCTGCTGCCTAGCAACGGTCACACTGACCTCCTCAGGTTGCCATGGTGACACCTCCGTCGCTAGTGTCACTGGATAGGGGATCCAAAATAATTTGCTCTTGAGAAGTAAAGTTCTGGTAAAGCTGACCTTCAGAAATGGGTAATTTTATTGCTGTTGTCAAGGAACTGTGCTTTTTAGAAACAAACCAGCTGACTAAATTTCTTGGTAAGAAGATGCAAGTTTTTACATAGATTCAGGCATATGCCCATTCGGCCAGGGGTCACCCACAGCCACAGTCCCTCAGGGTTGTCCCTTCCCTGGCATGTGGCTGTGGGTGACACAGCCACAGTTCCATAGCGATATCCTTGCCCTCTTGGTCTGGAGTGTCCTCAACAGGGCATTTGCAGCCCTTCCTGGCTGCCCATTTCTTTCTCACCTAAGTGTGAGCAGGCGCATTGAGTGCCTCTCTGACTAGCTGGAATTCAGTGTGTGACAGGTTTTGTTTCAGTTGGGTGCAGACTTGACTAGCGCAGCTCTTGACTGGCACCCGGTGGATCATGACTTCTCAATGCACATCAAAATGCAATTACTGTCTGCATTAATTTTTTCACTTTGCATATTACAAGTGCAAAGCTTTGTCTCCCTCTTCACTCCAAGCCTAACACGAGGCCTTTGTCTTCACTTTGCTGAGCCTTCTCTAGATTCCTGGCCATAACACTGTTGAACAAGTTCTCAAGGGAGGTTTCTTCTTGGAGCCCAACCCTTGGCCATGACTGGGGATCTTAAGATATGGCTGAGTCAAGACCAAGATCTGATGGCCTTGGTTTACGATAAGTATTTTGAGAGAGGCAAGATGTATGGCTTCAGTTGGAGTGTTGTTTCAAAGGGTCCGATCAAGAAAGGGGGGAATTGCAAGGTCAAATCATTTGTGGGAACTTCTTCAACAGTGTGATGAGTGAGAGTCTTCAGATTAGGTTCTGCCAAGGCCAAGGTCTTAAGGCCAGAGTGAGCTTTAGGATGAAGCGAGAGACAAATTCATAGAATCATAGAACCACAGAATGGTTTGGGTTGGAAGGGACCTTAAAGATCATCCAGTTCCAACCCCCCTGCCATGGGCAGGGACACCCTCCACTAGACCAGGTTGCTCAAAGCCTCATCCAGCCTGGCCTTGAACACTGCCAGGGATGGGGCATCCACAGCTTCTCTGGGCAACATGTTCCAGTGCTTCAACACCCTTTCCAAGAGGAACTTCTTCCTCATATGCAATCTAAATCTCCCCGCTTTCAGTTTAAACCCGTTACCCCTCGTTCTGTCACTACAGGCCCTTGTAAAAAGTCCCCCTCCAGCTTCCTTGTAGGTCCCCTTCAGGTACTGGAAGGCTGCAATAAGGTGTCCCCGAAGCCTTCTCTTCTCCAGGCTGAACAAGCCCAACTCTCTCCAGCCCTCTGAGCATCTTCATGGTCTCCTCTGGACTCACTCCAAACTGTTGGTATCTTTCTTATGTTGGGGGCTCCACAGCTGGACACAGAACTGCAGATGGGGTCTCACAAGAGCAAAGTAGAGGGGGAGAATCCCCTCCCTTGGCCTGCTGGCCACACTTCTCCTGATACAGCCCAGGCTACAGTTGGCTTTCCGGGCTGCCAGTGCACACTGCCGGCTCATGTCCAGCTTTTCATCCACCAGTACCCCCAGGTCCTTCTCCTCAGGGCTGCTTTCTATCCACTCTCCACCCAGCCTGTACTTGTATTTGGGATTGCCCCGACCCAGGTGCAGGACCTTGTACTTGCCCTTGTTGCACTCCATGATATTGGCAAAGGCCCACCTCTCCAGCCTGTCAAGGTCCCTCTAGATGGCATCCCTTCCCTCCAGCCAAATTCTAGGGCTCCAACTGGAGTGGATCTGCAAAGAATCTGCTAGGAAGGGGTGGGCAGTAAAAAATAATGGTCCCCTTAGAACTTTGTTAAAGTGATGCAATCAGGAGGTGTTGAGATGAAGTTCAGTCAAGCCCAAGGCTGTCCTAGGGTTACATTTAGTGTTGGAGTTAGGAGAAACAAAAAGCCTATAGCTCTATGGTTGGAGGGACCAGGGGCTATAGGTGGAGTGCAATAGCTCCAAAGGGGCTGCCAAATGAGGGTGTGAGCTTCAAAGAGAAATAATTCTTGGGAACTTGGCTGAGGGTTTTGGGGTAAGGCTTGACTTTGCCAGTGAGATGTCACTGACATCTCACAGGACTAAGTTTAGGCCTAGCGTTTATGGTTAGTGGTTATGGTTAGTACAGAGACAAAGCCCAGAGATACAGTTGGTTCTGGGAAGCAACAAGGTTGCCAGGGGATTGGGTGGGCTAAAGACAGAAATCATTACTGACATCTTGTGCGACACTATAGTGCCGGACATTTTGGGCTATAAGGCACAGCTGAAAACAAGAGGCCCCTGGTCTCCATATCCCACATTACGTTACTCTTCAATAAGTTCCCAGAAACTGTATATTTTGGAGCCCTCTCCTCCCTTTGACAGCTTCAGCCTCACTGGAGCCTCACACTTTATCTGTCACTAACTGTAACCCTAACCATAGGTCTTGTCCTTGGCTGGGCCTTAGCCAAAATTGCTCAGCCGTGACTTGGTTTAAGAAAGTATACTGGGTTTGGGTGGGATAGAGTTAAATATCTTCATAGTAGCTAGTATGGGGCTTTGCTTTGGATTTGTGCTGAAAACAGTGTTGATAACACAGGGATGTTTTCGTTACTGCTGAGCAGGACTTACACAGAGTCAAGGGCTCTTCTGCTCCTCACACCACCCCACCAGCGAGTGGGCTGGGGGTGTACAAGAAGCTGGGAGGGGACACAGCTGGCACAGCTGACCCCAACTGACCAAAGGGATATTCCATGCCATATGGTGTCATACTCAGAATATAAATCTGAAGGAAGGAGAAGAAAGGGGGAACATTTGAAGTGATGGCATTTGTCTTCCCAAGTAACCATTGCGTGTGACAGAGCCCTGCTTTCCTGGAGATGGCTGAACACGTGCCTGCCAATGGGAAGTGGTGAATGAATTCCTTACTTTGCTTTGCTTGCATGCATGGCTTTTGCTTTACTTGTTAAACTGTCATTATCTCAACCCACGAGTTTTCTCACTCTTACTCCTCTGATTCTCTCCCCATCCCACTTGGGGGGAGTTAGTGAGTGGCTTTGTGGTGCTTAGTTGCCAGCTGGGGTTAAACCACGACAGAATGTTTCAGAGGACTGCTGCAATGCTGTGCAGTAGTATGTCTGTTTTCTGAAGACTGTATTCTTGGTATTCATGGTATTTTTAATGGTGTACATCTCACCACGCTACTTTATTTTGACGAGCATAAATACAGTGTCTCTGAACGAGTCTGTGACCTCTTCATTCCAGTCATGTAAGAATACAACTTTTGGTTAATTTTTGCCTAGCACAATAATAATAAATATATAGCATTTCCACAACAGTTGGCAGCTTCACAAAGCCCCATAAATATAAATCAATTAATAGCTGTTGTGCTAATTTTCCTTTAATAATCTATATTTTAATGATTAATCTGACCAGCACTTTTGTAATCTGCATGCTTTCTTTGAAGAACGTGAGCGTAACTCATCCACCCCTCCTCTAATGCCAATAGGTCTCTTCATATTGCTGCTGCTGCTGTTCTGAACTCCAAATCCACAAAAGGGCCCTAGGCCAGTGGTTGCAACAGCTGGACCAAGTCTCAGAAGATAGGAAACAACTGGAAAGGGAGGGAGAAGAATTCCTGGATGAAAACAGCTTGAGAATTTGCGGGGGAGAGAGAGGATCTGTGAGAGTCATGGACTGTAAACTGTCTTACTGAGGTCCTGGGCAGTTACATTACCCTCTTGTTTCCTCTTACAGGAAAGTACTGAATCCATGTATAGTTGTTTCTCATCTAAATTAGGTATTTGTCTTCTTTCTTGAGTAGGAGGTGATATTTTTTAATGATTCAGTTACATTCTCTTGTTTGTTTTGGTTTTTTCACTGTGTGATTGCTTTGAATGTACTATAAAATACTTCTGCATAGTTCAGTCATTTGCAAATGACTGACTGCAAATGCCCTGAAAGTGCAAAGTGGAGCAGTGAACTTCTCACACTTCTGGGGATTAATGCCTTCCTTCTATGATGTATTTCAGGAAAAGTGTCAGTGAAATAGCTTGGAGAAACATAGTCAACGGGTAAATATGTGAAGAGTTATAGAAGGATATATAAGCCAAGACAGGAAGAAGATAGAGGCAAAAATAGTGAGGGAAATAAAACACAGTGGCAAATGTACTAAAAGAAATAGGTTAATTCTCTGGAAAAATGGAGGACAGCAAAAGGGAACAGTGTGAAAAGACAGAAGTGGAATAAAAAGGACAGTTAGTAGGTAGGTAGCAAGGGAGTGGGAAGTGAGGGAAGTAGATGGTTGAAGAATAATCTAACTACACAAGACCAAGTCATGATTAAGAAATAAGAAGAGAAACAGCCATAAAAATGGTGAAGACACTGCCAGGAAGAAATTATTTAAGTGAGAGAAAGCAATCACACGGAAAAAACAGGCTGATTATCATACTACCAAACACAACTTTCCCTTTACTTGGATGTTTGCATCATCATCTTTGATGTATTGGCATAAGAACTGGCCTTAGTTTAACCTCTGCATATCTCAAAAATACAATTCTTTTTGTATTTGTAGCAAAGTTATAAGAGAAATCTTGGCTTGCAGCTCTCCAGAACCAATGCTTACAGCAGTCTATTGTTCAAACTTGCCATGTAAGGGGTTTTAGTGCCCAAGATTACCTCCAGTGTGGAGCTACACTTTGTTTCTAGAAAGTCAAAAGTGAAGCCAGGACATTCTTCTTAGCTGTGATTTCTTCTTCCAATTAGAATGATAGGTAGAATGAAAAAAACAACAATTCCTGTCTCAAGGGCCATTCTTGAGAAATAAAAGTGTAGTTCCAGTAAAACGGACAGGATCAAAGATCATATGCCTGTGCCCAAGATCTGCAGATTTAAGTTACTAAAAACTGAAAGACACTGGTAATACTGACAATGTCATCATTTATTGAAGCTGCTAAAAATGAAGGTGTCTATCATCTTAGTTACCAAATTCAGAAATACCCATTTTACTCTTTTTGTGCTTGTTGCTGTAACATAAGTGTATTGCTGTGGCACATGCCTGTGTAAAACTAATTTAAATTGAAGCTAATTTCTATGCACCAAACTGGGGTTTACACATAGCAAAAGAATTGACATATATTTATACACTGCATTTTATGGATAGACTATTGACACAGATTAACATGGCTTGAACCAAATTACTTTTTGATTGATTTTGCAAATCGCTTATTTCATAGAATTAATATTTTAATACAACTAAATTCCTGTAGCTAGAATACTTTGTATTTGATAATCAGTTCTCTCTTAATTCTTTCTATTAATATAAACTCAAGTAGCAACCTTTTTTTTTGAAATTATGTGATAAGAGGCACCCACAACTCTAATGACCAAATTCTGTAAACCAGAGTCTTCAAAGTGTGTGTAATGTTTGTCTCAAATACTTGTACATCCTTTGACACTTTTAGGAAGCAGTTGTGTTTTCTATTGACTGCTGAGGGCTATTCCATCAGGCTTTGCACTGAAAACTAGAAAGTTAAGTCAAAGTTTGCACAGCTCACTGCTGCCGTAGCAAGAACATTGTCAGTACGTGAGCTTGCTTGCTTGAAGCTGTCTCACACACCTCTGCTCTACCCTGTGGCTTGCAGGATTAGCACACTCCTAGCTTCATACGGTAGAGGAAAAGGAAAGAGGGAATCTGTGACTTCCTGAGATTGTGATGCTGGCAGTGAAAGCCTGGGAACAGTTCTAGCGCAGAGGAGGTTTGAACTAATTATATCTCCTGTTATCTTTATATGTTTTATTAACAAGTACCAATAAAAATTTAAAAAACAAACATCAGGAAGTGAATGAGTTTGACTTCAACTTAATGTGTGGTCTGTGCTCGTAAGTTTGCAGAAGTTCTTGAATTATGGTTTCTGGACTTTTCCAAATTCAGCTTTTAAGATGTGAAACTGAAGAGAACCTGACATGGGTGATGGAATAGCAACAGCAAGTTTACTGAAATCTATAAAGCAGCTGCAAATGTTGGCTTCAGTCCTATAGAAACAGCAGAAGCCGTTCCAGCAACAGATGGTCTAGAGGCTCTCATTTATTCAGGGACTGTTAGCATGTACCTGCCCATTTCTGTCTGCAGTGGAAAGATGTCATGAGGGCACAAGAACAATTGTACTGGGTCAAAGATACATCCAGCGCTGTATCCTGCCTCCGACAGTGGCCAGTACTATCTCAGAAGAAAAGCACCAAGACCGGTTCCAGGGGAAGGGCCTTTTCTCAGTAACCTAAATTTTGGCTGTGCCTGCTGCAGCAATTTGCCTTGAATATTTGCTGTCAGTTCACCCTACCATCTACACTACTCCAATTCTTAAACTAGCTTCGGAGTGAAAAAGGGTATTACTTTCCAGGGGAAAGCAAAATAGAAGCCTTAATGCTAACTGCCCTTCCTTCTCCGGTGGAGATGGAAGGTGCCCAACCCACTTGTGACCCCCAGATGGTGTAAATGACCACCTGGGAAAAACTTGGTTCTTTAGTTGCCATGAAATGCTGTAAGTGCCCTGAGAAGCCCGAGTTTGCCCACCTTAGTTACCACCCCAGACAGCTTCCCAGGAGATGCACAGCTCATCACAAGCAAAGATGGAGATCTCACCAAGGCCGTACTTGGTTCTTGAATTGTACTCAGCTAAGGGCAATCTGACACAATTTGAGTTGGTGTGACCCTCTAAGTCCTACTCAGCAAGAATGGGAAATGTAGAATCAGATGTGTAAGCTCCCATTCAGCCAAGTGTTTAAGGATGAATTTCGGTCCTGTTAACTTACAAGAGAAATAAGTGTGTGTTTAAGAGTGCTGCTGAACAAGTGATATTGTTACCTACTTTCAAAGTTTTTATAGGCAACATCCATTAACTTGAATGAAGTATGTGTGGGTTGGGCCTATGCTGAATAGTTTTGATCACCAGTCTGAAAAATATGTAAGATAATCTACTGCTCTTCAAAGTGACTTGTATATCTCCACCACAACCAATACTTCTCTACAACAGCCTGTTTCATAATCATATAATTGAAGATTTTCAGCAGCTTTTATTAACTTTTATTAACTTTTTCCTTCAAATCACAAAAACACTTTTTTACATTATCCTGATATAGTCTGAAGGCTTTTCTTTAAATAATAGTTCTTAGCAGTCTTGCTAAATTGTAACCCAAAGGAGCACTTGAGCCACTGAAACTCCTGAAAACATAGTTTTTAATAAATTTAGTGCTGATGATATATGTATCTATTACCAAAAAACTAACATGTAGACGATAGTAACAGGTGCCCAGAATAAGATGTGTAAGTGGTTTCACAACCTCCCCACTATTTTAGATAGAAAGATAAGGAAAATATATGTAGCAGCTAAGAAGTTTTCAAACATGGGAAAGTAAGTGAGTTCTAAACATGAATACATTAAAGTCATCTTGCTGTATTCACTCACATTGTTGCAGCTCTGCAAAAAAGCCCATTCTTTTGACTGAGAAAAATGTAAGTTTGTATGGCTGATGGATTACAGCCTTGGTAAAACTGAGGTTATTAATAATATCATTTATGTTTAATGTTATTAGTATTATTAATTCATTAGATCAGTTGGATAAACTTTTCAGTTCTTCCTAAAAGGAACAGCTAGAAAATTGACAAGGCAGGCAGGAGATTAGTGATCAATATCAAATTAGTCTAAGTGACGAAGACTGGAGTTTAATTGCAAGCACAAGAAACATCAATAACATGTAAGGGAGGATTTGACTGTTGCTGAGTCAGAGCATAGCGTTTTTAGCTGGACAGAGAGTCATTACGCATTGGGTTTTCAGCACAAAACCATCCTGTGAAGGGTTTCTAACAAAAGTCTTCATAGAAACTTGAAATAACATTGCATTAAATTTAAACAGAAAATTATGAAACCCTTTTTTCGTAGTTCAGCTCAAAGTAGGTGAAACACCGAATAAAAATCCACATTGCTTCAAGCTAAGTCAGAGAACAGCTGAACCTGCAGACAGAAGCTGCTGAAAGGGACGCACTTGAATATTCTGCAACCAGGTAGCTTGCAAGAACCGTGCCTCTCGTTCAGGACAAGCAGGGCAGGAAACCACTTCCAAGGATCAGAACTATTGTGTGCAAAGAAGTGGTGTAGACAGCTCAGCTCACCCTCGAGGTGGGAAACTGGTGTTGCTGGTGAAGCCAGGTAGCCATTGTGGCTGTGTGCATCCCCCACCCAGTGAGGTTCACCACAGCAACTGGTGAGATGCCTACCTGGAGTATAGGGACATCCTTTCGGCTACTCACAAGCCAAAGAGGCTGTTCTGCTGGTTCCATGTGCGGGCCATTGGATATGCATCCTCCTATCTGATATATTTGTAGAGCAGGGCAAAGATCCCTTGATGGACCATAGCTCAGCGACAAGATATTTAAATGCTGGGCAAAGGGCCAAGTGTTTGCAGTTAATCCTAAAGAATCACCAGCAAAACATACTATGAATTATCACCAACAGTTTTTCTCAGTGCGGGAGTTAAACGGCCGAGGAAGACATTGGCAAGTGACCCAACATACATGTAGAGCTGTTAATTTCTCACTCTATCAAGAATCAAACAGCGTGGAACCAATGATAAAGAGGCAAATTCCTATAAATGCAGGGCTACATTATCCAGTGTCCAAGTACTGGACACTGTACTGGAGAATCTGGGCTAGCGGAGCAGAGGGAGAAAAACCAAAGGGACCAGCTGCTCTCCCCATGCTACTGAGAGGATTTCTAAATTATGGTAATAAGGATAACCCAAACAGTGGTGTAATCCTCACCCTGGAGTCAAGGTGGTGAAAGTCATGCAGAAGGAAACAAAAATTATGGAATTATCAAAGGCTGAAACTGTGGAAAGCTAGTTGGTTTGTTAATTTAAATGTCCCCACAATATCCCTGCCACAGCATCAAAACAGGCAGGAGGTTTATTTGTCAGTCCTGTTACTAAAGGAGCTGAGCAGCTCACAGAGCAGCCTGATACTATCGGCACTGTATACAGTCTGGCCCAAACTGCTGCTTTATGGTAGAATTTAGTTTCTCTTCCTCCTGATGAATAGTCTTATCCCAGGTCAAATCCATTGCAAACAGCTGATGAATAGTGGTAACGGCTTTTTTTTCTGCGAATGATTGGAAGCTGACAGTTTAACACACACATCACTTTTTGTTAATTCTTCCCTATCCTGCCTTATCCTGTGCATCCTCTTCCACCCTTTGGAAACCTAATGACTCTAGACAACTTCTGTACCATTCATTTTATCCAAACCTCTTTTGGCTCCTTTCCAGGTTATAAGACGACTCTGACTCTGGTTTAACTGAACTGCTTGGGTGGAGTCAGTTTTCCTATCAAAACACCAAGGTGTGGGAGTATGCAAGTAGGCAGCTACAGACAAAGTAGGTGGCTAATCTTGCTTAACAGATGATGAAGGGTCAGTCAGTGTAACTTGGAGGTAATGTAGTTTACCCAAAAAATTTTCCTGTTGGGTGTTCCTACCTTATGATGAGCTGTCCTCTCAAGAGAAAGGAATGAGCAGGGAGTTAATCCATTGGCTAGGTGGCATCCATAGGTTTTGCTGTACCTGAATAGGATCATGACAGGCATGTAAACTTTCCTGTTATGGATCTTTTTTTTTCCAATAGGGATTATGTCAAATACAGATTCTCCCTCAGGGGGCTCTTTCAGCCTCAGTTCTGACAGTGGATTCAGTCACAACACCATCCCAGTCCACACTAATGTTACACTGCCCCTCGGATCTTCAGCGTTTGCTATGTAACGAGCTATTCCTGTCATCTGGGCTCAGCTGATTCAAAGTCTAGGTAATCCAAGACCAGGAATTTATTCTATGTTAATACAAAATTTTACAAGTGCAATGCTTTCTTCGGCCATACACGAATGCTTTGCCTGTGTACACAATTTAAATTGATCACATCCTTCTGAGTAATAAAAGATTTTAAAAAATTTCTCAGCTGCCCAGTTATTTCTAGCTCATTCTATTATATTTTATACAATATTTGATGGGAGAGCAAGGACTCTCAGCTAATGATTAGACAGGATAGCAAACATTGTGGGGGAGTAACAACGTGTTTGGAGTAGGTGATGCCCAAACATGGTTTACTGGAACTAGGGCACAATGACAAATACTGTACTTTGAGGGCAAGCAGTGGTTATTAATTAGCTATGCCTACATATTTTAAGATGTCTCTGGTGTATGAGTATTGTTGGTTTAATAAATCTCCCCGTTCTTCTTCAAGGTAGCTTATTCAAATAGCAACATGAGGTGGGGTCAGTACATCCTCAATTTTTTTATATTTTCTCTTAATGTACATTGAATCTAAAAATATTTGTTCTGGTTTCCATTCAGTATAAATGTCATGCTGCCCCTTAAAATATGCATAAGCCATTTCTTAACTTTCTTACTCAAATCTGCCCGATGATACCTGTTCAATACAACACATATAGAAATGTTTCACTACACACAGTTTACATCCCTGAGGGAGAACTGCATCTTCTACTCTGACCTATACCATTATAATTCATTAAGTTTTGTACAAATATTCCTTTGTAAAGACTTACACAGTGTAAAACTGCAGTCTCCAGGATGAAGGACTGTGTGCTACTGGCTGAGAATGCGAATGCATAGAGTCCTACTAATCTGGGGCATCTAAACAACAGACAAGCTGTGCCTTGCGCATCACAGATGAAGCGCAGAGGAAAACAAAGTACCCTGAGATCTCAGATCTGATGAAGAAATTTTCCCAACCCCCAAACATAATAACTGGTGAGTTGTTACATCAATGACTAAAACTTAGAAACATGTTTTTAACAGAGTTTAACAAGCACTGTTTAACCTCATTTAGCCTGCACACACGCTTTTGTGGATACGCATTAAACACAAAACAACTTCTTCCAGAAGAGTCTTCTAGAAATATCTGTCCTTATTTTAAAGGTTAAGTGGTGGTAAATTCACCATCCTAGTATTATTCTGTATTTCTAGGCTGAATTTCCTGTCTTTGACATCCAGAAACAGCATTTTGTTACACCTCTCTTAATTATGTTGAAAAAAACCTACACAACCCATGGGAAGATTATCATAGAGTAGGATCCAAACCATTTCTTAATCTTCTTTTCAAGAAGGCAAATAATATTACATCCTGAATTCACTCAGGCATGTGGACATTGGCTATATGGTCTTGCTCAGCTTGAATAGCTTTTCTACATCTGTTGGAGAGGAAAAAAAGACAAACCTACTTTTTCAAATCTAATTTACTGAAAACGAATCATGGATTACAGGTAAATTATACAGTTTATCTTGTAGAACTGTGCAAGATAATGGAGGTATTCATGGAGTTTCTGCATGTCCTCAGTTTGGTCTGGCATTTTAAAGTGCATTTCCAAATATATACTCTAGTTATATCATTTGCGTTATTTATTTCTTGCCTTCCAAGTTAAAACAATACTGGAAAAATACTTTACACTTTAAGCTTGATTTGTTCTTTGGGTTTCTTAAGTGATTGGTTGGAAGTAGTTTTCTGTTCATTTTCCAGTGTGAATGTATTGCTTTTCTTAAACAAGGTGGTTTATCTTGCTTGCTAAACAAGTTTAAAAAATAAAATACACGCTTACCAAAGCTTCCCCCCTTTGCCTCTTGCAGACTCCTGAGTAAATTAGAAACGTATAACAATTATAAAGCACATAAATTTACATTTTGCGTTGCAGATACCAGATGTGTGTTTTGAGATGAGTCAGACTTTAACATGAAGCCCTGCTGTGTGACCTTTCAGTCTGCCTGCAATCATCTCATCTAGTGACAGTTTCACTAACACTACCTACAGCCTTTTCCCAAATTCCTGCCTTCCAAAACCAAGTCTTTCAAAACTTCGAGGTATAACCTATGTGCTTAGTTTTCAGACATTTTATCTGATCTTTCACACTGAAATGCATTTTTTTTTGCATAGTCACTGATTAGACAGTGGCATAACAGTGCTATCTGCTTTCTGTCTAGTCATTTCCAGCTGACTTCTCCCAGTCTATCATGGTTCTGACAGCAGTTGAGCAGCTATCTAGTACAATAACATCATTATCTATTTCCTGAGCCATTTCTGCTTTCACCATTTGAGTGTATCAATATGTGTTGCTGCTGTTGTTTCCCTGTGTGTATGAACTGGTACATATCTACACTGAATTTTTGGGGGGAGTCAGTCTTACCCCTTTCTCAATGTCAAACCTTTAGAGGTTTCCCTCTTGAATCTCTAAAGCTGATCTCTCTTGAGATGTGTCCAAATTCCTGGATTCTGCTGAGCTCAGAAGCCAGCAGGTGCACAAACATGGAGGAAAGAGAATAGCTCCAAGTCATTATGAAACAGAAAGTTCTGGACACTGACAATGAGGAAAGTCAGCAAAAAAACCCAATTCAGCTCTTAGATACAGCAGTCTACACATTCAAATTACACTAAAGCAGAGTCATCTTAAATTCAGTGTAGTTGTGATGTCACTATTTTGCTATGTCCCCAGTCAGCAATGACAGACCTGCGTTATCTCAGACTACGATGGTGCATCTGAAGTGACTTTATCTGTGGAGAAGTGACTCACTGATTTTCTAATTTATGAGACATCAAAATAGATGCATGCATCAAGTAAGGACAAAGTGATTTCAAAAAGACCTTCCCTGTGCAGAGTGAACAGAAACAGGACGGCTGTGCTTAAACTCAGCATTGAGTAATCACTAAGATTTTCCAAGCATCTTCAGGAGATGCTGAAAAACATTACCAAGGTAAATGATGAATGAATATTTTCTCCTTTGTTGGAGTTTTCCTTTTCTTTAATGAAAATGGAATTGTGGTACTTATCTATTCTAATTGAAACTGATCTAGAAATAGAAAACAAAACAAAACAAAAAAATAACAAGTTTCTCCATCTATATCTTTACAAGATTGTTGCAATTTTGTTTAAGTTATAAAATACCTAAAATCTTTCAAAACTAAACATAATACTCAGAGGTTAGGCATGCCTCCCAGAACTGAATTCCCCATGGATCCTCTGTTACAGGTACAGTTAACTACCTGTGCAGTAGCGTCTTCTGAACAGTCATTTAGAAATTAGGTTTAGATCTCCTAAAGGTCAATATGCTAGCAAATCTGATAGGTACATGGAATACAGTGAAAAGACAAAAGTACACGTCAGTAGACAGGAGCTGATGAGTCAACACTGACTTTAAGTTTTTACTGGAAAAAAAAGCTGTGGTTCTTTCAAAAAATAAGGCAGCCATTGCCTGTTCATCCACTTTCGTGGTGAAAAACAGATACACAGTGAATTCTTCAGTCTTACCTTGTGAGAGGTCAGGGTGCTGCATTCATCTCTGGAAACCATGTTTTTCTAGAAGGGGAAACATGAGGGTGGAAGCTGCGTGCAACGTCTCATGTAGCAACACCACTGTCACAGCCTGAGTTGTGTCATCTCAAAAGGCAGAGCTTTCCTGAGCCCAACGGGCTTATCACGATATGACAGCAAAGGAGTGTGGTGGGCTCACAAATTGGTGAGACACAGGAGGAAGGCTTGAAATATTTGCAAAATGGCCTGTGTGGTACTGCCATGTTTTGTGTATGGAGAAAAATAAAAATTCCCCCTGGGAATCTGTCAGCCCTAGGGAAAGAATTCACAATGCAGTATAGTTGTGGACTTACCCAGATGTAATTAAAATGTAATAGCAGTATGTGAGTAATGCACATTTAAAGGATAGCAGGGCTCAAATGAAAAGATAGTTCTCAAAATGATGTGTTTTTCATAGATAGTTCTCAAAATGATGTGTTTTTGATAGACCGTGTCGTTGGAAAGGCAATGGGAAAAGAGACCAGGAATGGGTCATCTCCCAGTGCAAACTGATAGGCTTCTGTCAAAATGCAGGAATTGCACTCTGCTTGTAATACATCAAGGTACTCAACTCCTTGGGTGCCTTGACTTTGCATTTACAATCATCATCTTTACTTTCACAGCATAGGTGCTTATAGTAATATAATTAAAATAACACATTAAACCAATGAATTATAGCGGCAGCTCAGTTTTCCGAGACCATATAAATTAATTGCCTTCTCATCCCTCTCTGACCTTGCCTCAGTAAGCAGGTAGGATGAATTCATCTGACATTTACTCTTTGCCAACTTTACTTCCTGAACATCCTCTGCAAAGCAGCAGATTAATTCTTCAGGGTTAAAGTGTGATGTAGACCAGACAGCTTTACAAGAGACAAAGAGGATAAGAACCCCTCTTAGCACATGCTCTACCATCCACCAAAAAATTAGCAACAAGACCCAGCAAACCTTCCTTCCAGCTTTGATCATATGGAAAAGGGGGTGACAGCTGATTTCAGTTCTGTCCCTGAAATATCATGCCTTAATAAGTGGGTACATTCAATAATAAAGTGCTGATTTCCGCATCATAGCTTACTTTGGGGTGAGGGCAGGGTGGCAAGGGAGGGCTGTCCCTTTGAAAGGTTGTGCAGTAATGCACAGATCATTGCTCAGTGCTTTCCCTAACCTCACAACACTGTTCACATGAGCATGACTTGAATACAACTTGAAATAGGAAAAAAATGACAAAAGATGATTAATAGAAAGCATTCCAACAGAAACAGCAATTGGATGCTACTTTAAAATTGTTGAGACTCATTTTGTCTTTCTGATATTGCCCAGGAGAGGAACTGAAATAGGTAATAAAGAATTAACAATACAGAGGAAAAAAACAACACCCACTCTGTCTGATGTTTTGCCATGAGGATCTACTGGCTACCAACACAAAGCTTTTCAGGTCACTGTGTTCCATATTTTCCTTGTGAAATGTACTGTGTGCTTCAGTCACTTGAATAAATCAGTGTATGCAGTTTCCTAATAAATTTTTTATTTTATTGCCTAATAAAAGAGACTTTAAAGACTGTGTGGATCTGTAATTGAAGATTCTAGGCTTAAAGAGAGAACATTTTTATAGGAGCACAAGGGACATGGTATTTGTTATGAGAGTAGAGCCTACACACATCATAATTTCTGCACAGCAGATGTGGAACAGAGTGACACAGAGAAATGCTTGGAGACAGACCCCAGCTAGCCCTGCATTACGGCTGACGGAGTAGGAGCAAAACCAAGTAAAAAGAGCCTTTCCCAAGTTTTGCTCTGTGTGAGGTCAGCTTCTCTCCAGCCCCAGGATTACCAGGATCACCTGGACTTACAAACCTTCTCCTGCAGCGTGACCTGCACTCGTGGCTCAGAGTTGGGCAGCACTGGCAACTCCCTAACCAACAACAGCCCCAAATGGCTCCTCTCAGCCTCGGCTTTGGCAAACTGAACTGGGAAGCAGCAGCTTAAAGCTGTGCCCTTTCCCCGCCCGCGGGTGTGCACCTTCACCCTTTGGCTCCAGCACAGAGAAAAGGGGCGGCTATGGGAAACCCCCAGGGTGGAAAGGATGCCCTGCTACAGGCAGGCTGATTTTGGGTGTAGGGCTTGAAATGAGACTGTGTCAGAGGTGTGAGGTGCTTGGCCGAGTGGTGACAATGCTCTGCACTATGCACACACACAAGCAATGCTCCCTCACTGCGTCTCATTGAGCCTGAAGCCTTCCTGCGGAGGGAAGGGGGTTTCTCCACACCTCCTGCTGCTGGGCAGAGGCTTTGTTCTGGCCTTGGCCTGCCCAGGGAAAATGCTTAAATAAGGATATGTTTAATCATGGTCTGAAAGTGTGTGCATTGCAGAGTTCATTTCATATGTTATATTTAGAAGCATCAAAGCCAGCCCACACTGGTTCTCTTCATTTATAGGCTTCCAGACAGGTGCTTTAAAAGTTCTGTAATCCACCTGAGGCTGGTTAACCACAAAGGGTAGTTGACTGACAAAGTATTTCTCAAATAATTATCAAATCATAGAACAGTTTGGGTTGGAAGGGACCTTAAAGATCATCTAGTTCCAACTCCCTGCCATGGGCAGGGACACCCTCCACTAGACCAGGTTGCTCCAAGCCTCATCCAGCCTGGCCTTGAACACTTCCAGGGATGTGGCATCCATCTCCAGGATGGGGTGTCCAGATGGGACCTCATGAGAGGAGCTTAGAGGGGGAGAATCCCCTCCCGTGACCTGCTGGCCACGCTTCTGTCACTGAATATCTAATTTTGTAAATCAAAGTATACTCTACAGGTCTGTGACTACTGTAAGGAGGAGGGTTAGTGTTGTTTCCTTTTCAGAAAATATTTTGGTTTATAATCCTGTCTGTAATTAAACAAATATGGACACATATATGTTGTGGAGGAGGTAGATTTATGCCAGTGATCATACATAAACAATACATTTCTCATCAAATCATACTTTGTTAGTTTGTATTTCTCCAAAATTTCCTGATCCAGTCCTATCCTGCAGGAATCTTGACTGATTCACCTCCTGGGCTGAAAGATCACAAATTACAGTTTCACAGTGAGTTAAATAAAATGTGTCGAAACAGGAAAATTTCAGCTAGATCTCACTTTGAGTCTTTTATTGTTTCAGTCAACAGTTCAAAGGAAATATTGGAAGGGAGAAGACTATTGTAATCTCCTCTGCATCAAAATCCGCTAGCCTGGTAATGTTATCCGAAGTCAAGATGATAGAGTGCTACAGACTCTAGTCTGGAAAAGATAGAGACCAGATCACAGATTAGAACATGATCAAGAACTAACTGAAGTGGAGACTTTATGGACTGGGCATCAAACAGAAATGCAGGATTAAGGAGGACTAAAGGTGAAATTCTTGAATGAGCTATTTTAGGATCTTTTTTATCAGTGTCCAGAATGATTTTTAAAATACAGGAGGATAAATATATGAAGTAGTACCTTCAGGACAGTAAGAAAATTTACTAGCAGAAAACCACAGATTTGGTCATGAAAAGGTCAAACACACAAAAATTTACTGGAAACTGAAATCACATTGATTGGAAGAGGAGAGACTTCAGAATATTACACAGTCACATTTTACTAATTCATGAATGTGCTTTGATGGCATAGAAAGCAAAAGGTATTCTAGAACGCACAAAGAAGTAGAAATTTTCAGTATCAGTTGAAATGTGTGTGCCAGTGTACAAGGCACTGCTGTTATCTGGGATGAAAACTGAATTTTTCATCATGACTGGGAAGTTTTATGGAGCTGATTCAGGGAATGCAGAGCCTTTCATAGATCAGAAACTAGAAGGGATTAATTTTTTAAAAACAATTAAACAAAGGCTGAGAAAACACGTCATTGCTTTTATAAATATAGTTTGGGGAAAGAAGATAAATGGCAGCGTTGGCATAACAACACAAAGATATAAATTCACCAAAAAAGAAATATAGACTTTAAATGAAAAGATCATGAAACCAGTGAGGATCTGGAATAGCTTGCCATTTGGAGTAGTGGAGACAAAAGAATATACACACCTAACCATTTCAATGCTATTTTAATAGATATTGTCTGCTATCACCCTCAGTAAGTGAAAGTACCTCATCATCTAGAATGGTATACAGCTGCTTCTCCCTAGGACCAGAGCAAGATTAATTACTGTTTCCACTTTTTTATTTTTTCTTTTGCATTATTCATTACTGTCTTTTCCTGGAAAACATTAACATCAGGATATCTTCTATCCCTTGTACATTTAAAAAGCAGACTTAGGTTGTACTCAGCCCTGACAGCACGGTTTTCTACCGGATACCTTCTTCCCCTTCATAATTTCTAATTTAACACAATCATGACATTTGTTGTGTCATTATATTTTATGGACTGGGTTCTCCTTTTACTTTGCTCTTGGCTGAAAAAAGGATCCCAAACCTCTGTTTTGGTGATCCAGTTTACTTCCTAATAAAATAGATTGGCAAAACTATAAAACTGGGACAAGCTCCAAGGGGGGTGGGGCGGGCAGAAGGACAAACAAGCAACCAGAGACTGGAGTTTCTTTTTCTAACATTGCTTTGCAGGTGGCATGTTGTAAAACTATTTGTGGGTATTGGTTGCTTTTACCGTGATTTTTCTCTGTGTCTGTGCCAAGGAGATGAATAAAGACAACAAACTGTCTCCCCTTCACCTACCACTTCACAGCAAATTGTAATGCCTGCCCGAGCACTCAGAAAATTTACATCATTCAGCTCAAGTCAGAATAACTGTTTCCAAACTGTGCTTGCTGTGAAAGCCACCGCTTCTGTTTCAGCCCTGACAGACACCTTGAGTGAGCACTTGTCTGTATTTACTGACTGTCATAACTGTTTAAGTACAAGTATTACCTCTCTCTACACACCTTGTCTGTCTTAAAACTATCCCTGTGAGCCTTAGGAATGAGAAGGCAACAGAAATGTACATGATGTGTGACCATGCAGAAAAACAGACAAGAATCAGAACTTAAGTAAATCAGCACTTTATTAAATCAGCACTGGTTAAAATAATTCTCTGGTTATCCCGCCTGCCCCCTTCCCTAACTTGCAGCTGGCAATGCTCTAACGGGATTTACGAGGTCCCTGCTGATACTTTTTGCCATTTACAGCGATGTGCCCACCTTCCTCCCTTTGAATGAGCAACCCAAGCTACAAAGAAAACATTGACGCCATGCATGGTGCATGTTCTGCAGCTCCATAGCCTCAGACTGGGTTCTGAAAAATGCCTGTTATGAAGAACTAGAAGGATAGCACCTCTCTCACATATTTAATGCAAGTTGTCCCTGGTGCTGGATTCACCTGTACCTCCTTCTCACTCACCTGTGCTATGTTTCATGCCCTTAGGGTTCTTTGTAAAACAAATTTGCTCAGTCTCCCAGATAAAGTGCTTATCTGTACCGACAGCTTCAACATCTCCAGGGGTTCTCTTTAAAAATACTCAAGTTGTTTAGCCCAAGACTATCGACTAGTTTAGAGTCATCCTACAAAATCATTCTCCAAAACCCAAGAAACCTGAAATGCTGACCATGAAATAGAAGAGTCCTTAAGAATTTCTGTTCAAGAAATCGAACCTAACAAGATGCTTTGTCCAGGCACTGCAAAATGTCTTGCCCTTGGTGAAACAAGCGATCTGGTGTTGGCTTCGTGACTGATTTGCCAGCAAGAGCGTATTATTGTCTCTGCCTAGTGAGCCATGTGACATCGATATGGTGAGTCAAATGTGAGGGACCCTGCAAAAATGTAACCCCTTCAATTGAATAAGCCGTGAAACT
Source organism: Rhynochetos jubatus (assembly GCA_027574665.1). Classification (NCBI taxonomy): domain Eukaryota; kingdom Metazoa; phylum Chordata; class Aves; order Eurypygiformes; family Rhynochetidae; genus Rhynochetos; species Rhynochetos jubatus. Next base: position 120,661,386 of record CM050649.1, on the reverse strand, counting down.
TTCCATTTGTTCATCTATATCTCTGGCATACGCTGTAGCTATAACTTACAGTCAATGATCTGTTTGAAGTGTTAAGCTGTACATCCAGGTAACTTGCCATAGGGAAGGAATTATGCCACTGAGGCAGCATTCCCATAAGACATCTCGTGTGAAACAGGTATTAATCAAAGCAATTCCAGCCGTTCCTGGAGGGCAGCAGACTATACTTCATGAAGTACTGCTCAAACCAATACTGGCCTGTGCACACTCTCAGCTGTGTACACAAGGGCGGCTCTTGCAATTTCAGCAGGTAAGGCAACGGCCAGCTGCACATAGCGACAAAGGCAGGGTGCTCTGATAGCAAAGTTTCCAGTGAATTTCAGTTTGTCAGAGATGTTAGTTTTTCCTGACATAGGAAGTATTACTTGAAGGCTAAGAAAAATGCTTGAAATCATCACATTATATCACACAAGACACAAGAAGGTGAATGTGGAAATCAAAGCAGATTTGTGGCTCATCAAGTGCCACTGACCTTAAAGTGCATGTGCTCCTCTCATTTTTGTTCTGCTGCCTGACTGTGCATCACTGTCTGACAGAGAATGAGCTTTCTGAAGCATCCATAAGGCACCCACTTTGTTCACTTGGCAATAGTTTCGGAGGTTATTGCCCAGCAATAATTTATAGTTGTCAAATACAATAAGCTAAGGAGCGAAAAACAACACTTTTACAAGCTAGTGTTTCATTGCCATTGTGTTTCTGTGGCCTGATATGCATTTGGCAAGCAAGCATTTATTCTTTAAAATATTGGTCTCCTCCACCCACAGCAGGACCAAATGATATGGTTTATGGACTCCTAAAAATGCTGCACTGAAAGCTGTAAGGAACCTGAATTATCCTTATTTACACTCACGCTCATCCTAGTGCAGTAGTGCGATAGAGACAGGCATTGTTCAATAAAAGCCAGTAAGACATGGTTTATCACAGTTTATCACATTGAGATACATGTGACATTCAGCTATGCTCTTTTTTTGTCTTTTCCTGTTTTCTGCATAGAAATTATGAAGCTACTTATGCTCTTTTAAATATGTAAATTTGGTGGTTTCATAAGACTTTAGAACATGTAATTACTTCAACAATTCAATTTAACTTCAGGTTAAGATTTGTTTCTCTCTTAGGTGACTGAAGATGTGTCTTATTCATAGAAGGGTTTGGGTTGAAAGACCTTAAAGATCATCTAGTTCCAAAGCCCCTGCCATGCACAGGGACACCCTCCACTAGACCAGGTTGCTCAAAGCCTCATCCAGCCTGGCCTTGAACACTTCCAGGGATGGGGCATCCAAAATTTCTGTGGGCAAGCTGTTCCAGTGCTTCAACACCCTCTCCATGAAGAATTTCTTCCTTATATCTTATCTAAATCCACACGCTTTCAATTTAAACCCATTACCCCTTGTCCTATCACTACAGGCCCTTGTAAAAAGTCCCCCCTCGGCTTCGTTGTAGGCCCCTTCAGGTACTGGAAGGTGCTATAAGGTCTCCCTGGAGCCTTCTCTTCTTCAGGCTGAACAAGCCCAGTTCTCTCAGCCTTTCTTCATAAGAGAGGTGCTCCAGCCCTCTGATCATCTTCATGGCCTCCTCTGGACTTGCCTCAACAATTCATTGGCTTCTCCATGATCCAGACACTGTGTTAGACCTATGTGACCCAACTACTACTTTGTGGAGTCTTCCTTGACAGCCCAAAGTAAATCATAAAGTACCAGGTGGAAGAAGGCCTGATTTAACTTGTTGGAATCTTACTCCCACTGTAGACTTAAGACTCACAATTTGGGTTCTCAGATCTCCACACACTGTCCGGGAGATATGCAGACAGAAGGCACCTTTTCCAGTCAACAAGTCTCCTGATCACACCTAGTTTTGAGGAAATACTTATAGTGGGAGGGGTTATAGTGTTATACGTGGGCCCAAACCCAGTTTGCAGAGCAAATAGTGTCTGTCTTTCCCCAAGGCCCTGAAAAGTGCTCCTCAAAAGGTGAGGAACAAAACCAGTGACATACTGACTTCTAGAGATGTTTTTAGAGTGTTTTTCAGGCTCAACCACTGATACCATAACAAATACTATAAGGCTAATTATTCTTGCTTGGCTACCTGTTGCACTCATGTCAAGAATCAAGTCACCCTGTTGGATTTGCATTTTGTAGATTCAACTCTATGAGGCACAAGATACATCGCATTTATCTAAAAACATTCTTAGTCTGCAGCTTAAATTTTTGCATCCTATATCACTACTCAAAGGAAAGGGATTGACTCAGAAGCAGTTATATTGTTTCTGAGTTTAATTCATAAAAGAAGACAGTCTTGACACTTTTTCATTCATTAAAATGAGTAAAACCCAACAATTTTTTTCTTAGCATTATTTTAAGCTTTTCAGATTCCTAACTGAAGTTTTCAGCCATGACAAATGTGATGCCTCACAGTCCACATCTGAGACTTCAAGTACACTGCTACGGTTTTTGTCAGTCTAACTTTCTTCTAAGAGCTTCCTGAGTAACTTTTATTGTGGCTGATCTGTATGTATTTTTCTCTGATTTCCAGAAACCATGTCAAGCTGACCTAATCAAATATGAAACTGCATTCTTTGCAATAGCTCTCTGTTAGGAAGGTGTGCAAAGGTTTTCAAGAGGTATGGTTTCAACCTCCTTTGCCCTCAAATAAATTAAAGTGCTTTTTAATATGTACGCAGTGCCCTGCGCTATTGGGGTAGATGGCTATACAAAACCTGCCCATCTGTTCACTTTTATCTCCATTATTACAGTGACTGAGTTCTTCACAGGCACTGAAGAATGCATTGTTCCTCAGAACACTGTGGCTTTGAAGTAGGAACTTCATAATGTCTGTGGGGAATGAGTGGACAAGACAGATTAAGGGCTAAGCCCTAAAGGTACTTAAGGCTTGCAACACTGAGATGAACAGCGTCTAGGGGCACTGAATCCGGGGTATTCTTGTCTCCAGGTCAGTCAGCCCTGGGGAGAATTAGGCACTCATGGAACTGATCCTGAGAAACCTCTGAAGTTATCAAAGATCTAATTTCAGAAGGAGATGAGCCTTAAATGCCTGTGCACATTTCCTATCTGTTGACTATCTACACTTTGGACAATAAAAATAAGAGCAATGATTGGAAGTCACTAATCTCAAATGCCTGAAAATTTAGACTGTACCTAAGGTATAGGAGGAGGAAAACTGAAAATTTAATCTATACCTAAGGTATAGGAGGGTTGAAAATCCTCCTGGGTTGAAATCACCTAATTAGAAAGAATAGGGATCTAAACCAGGTTTCCTACATACCACACACAGGTCTACCTGTACAGGTCATCTACAAGAAGACCCGTTTTCTTTCCCAGTGCTTGCCTAGGTGTTCTAATTCGTAGGGTTTTCAATTAAGCATTTCTGAAGTCCATAGTAGCTCATTGGCTGTAGGATTGTATCAGTGCTTGTAGCACAGTAGCTTTGTACAACCTTAGACTGAGGGGACCTGAGGGGTTAGGGGACTGACCAGTGCTTTCTCAGATCATCCATGGCACCTACCTGGGCTGTGGCCTTTGTTGTGTAAAAAGAGAGAGCAGATGCCCCTTGCCTACAGGAACGGAACCAAGTCTTGTTAATGTGACCTGCCTTTCCCCTGAGCACATTTACCTAATTATCTGTGCCAGTAGAGATCATGAAAAGGAGAATACAGTGTTCCTTGAGGCTTCTGCTTATCTTTCTCAGTATTAATTGGTGTGAACTGATGAAGCCATGATAGTCAGTTGGGTGTTTTCTCATTGAAATCTAGAATGGAAAGCTAATATTGGTACCTCTGTATAAGCCACCTCTTTCTCCATAGTCTTCAGCTAAAAAATAGTTTAATTTAGTCATGAAAGAAGATTATTTTAGAGATTTTTTTTTTATAATAACCGTTCATTTTCACCAATACCTTTGATACTATTAATTGTTTGCAAGTTATTCACACTGCTTTTGGCATGTTTGTTGGTTTTCATTAGTGATAACATGCTGTTCAAGTCAAATTGTTTTGGGTCTGCTCTATGAAAGGATGACTTCAAAAGCTGTGTTTGTTTCAGTAAACATTTCTGAACATGTCATCATGGCCCTGTCACATGTTTACGCTAATGCATCTACAGAGAGAAATTTTCTTTTATGTTTTCTCCTCCTCGTTAAAATATCTGTACAATGCTATGCTGTAGAGAACCTGTTGATACTAAGAAATCAGATTAAATTATCTGGAGTAGCACTGTGTAGAATCTAGTATCCAACAGTCCAAGAAGGAACAACAGCTGGAAGGGCTGAGACTGCAGTCAGTAAATGGATTCCTTAATGTCTTATCAGACTTCTGCCCTAGAAATATCTAGGAGTGTGCTGGAAGATACTGCCTAAGCTGTGCTCATGGTCCTTAAGCAGCTAGAGTGATGGTTGGAAGACCACTTGACTAGTATATCTTACCTTCTTTTTTTTTTTAATACAATCCCCTCCCTTCACAAGTGTCTTTATTAGCATGTTCAACTATTTAAAGTATTATTGTTATTTAAAGTAAAAATTCTATATTACATTTTCTAGTTGCCCTGTTTCTCAAATGAGTGGATGCAGCAGAAGATAGTATGGCTGTGTTGGGACTCTTAGATTACTTTGTCTGTCATCTGTACCAAAGTATCCTCCTTTAGTAAAACAGTGACTACACAATTAACTTTAAAACATAATTTTTTGTTGATGACTGCATATAAGCTAAGAAGGCAGCTTACAAACTATCTTTTTCTTCTAGACAGCCAAGTAGTTTTTGTTGATGCTAAGACTCTATTGGGAAAGCAACCCCAAATCCATGAGATGTAATTTCACAGCACATTTGAAGTTAGAATTAGTAACCATAGAAAAGGATGCTTAATTCTGGAACAGTGACGAAAAAGTGGAGGAGAAAACCAGCAAACTAGAAATTATGAACTGGGCGTATGGAAGCACCATCTGGATGTTCACTGTTTTCTAACATTTCACGATGCACAGACTATTGCTATGCCTACAGCAAGGAATGTTCCCTTTACAATATTACATACTTTACAACAGCCTTTTTGCTAACATGCATTATTGATGAAGCTGGCATGAAAATACAAAGGGGAAATGAGCATGGAGTGTGAGCAGGTTCTTTAGGAACAAACTCTTAAAATATTTGTGACATCTAGAGAAATATCTACTAAAGTTGCTTAGTTGGTGTGGGTTTGGTTTTTTTCCTTTTCTACCGAAAAGTCTAATTTCAAACTTAATAATTTTCCTTAATCAGGCAGCTATCTAAATTTGCTTCCTTAACATGCTCTACCTATGAGGTTGATACATATAATTTCTCCAGAAAAAAAGCTATTCTAAAAGAGACCAAAAACTGTGTTTGGGTTTTCTCTGTCATGTGACAATGACCTTTTAAACAAGCCAGAAACAGTGGCTGAAATAAACACTGTATATTCATTCCATGCATCCTCTGGAAAGGCATTTTTGCTGTTCAGATCTAGGAGGTACATGTCCACAAATTACCATTTCTAGACCAAATACCAGCAACTTTTCTATTCATTTTCTTGCCATGATTATGCCCACCCATGTTAAAGGGCAATGAGGAGTGAGATGATATTTCTGAATCAAAGAGAGCATTTATTACCTCTTACCCCCATTCTTATGAGAAAAAGCTGAATCCACAAGACACAGCAGGACACACACAAACCCTTCAACTTCTTTCCCATCAAAACCGAACAGGTCTAATTTAGCCACAGATGTTAACTATGGTTGTCTTGCATTGAAATATTCTCCAAGATGAAATATCTTCTAGAATATTTTTGGCTTGGGAAATGTACCTTTGTTTCCAAAGAATGTAGATGAAATAGCGTGACTGCCAGGAAGACACCCAGGACCAACAGGTTGGTATCCCAGTGAGGATTGACATGAGAAAAATCTGACACATGACAAGAAACAGAAGGCCTGTATGCAAAATTTCCCCATGATCCGTCCTCAGTCAGAGCGTGGATAGAAGCTAGAGCTCTTGTATCTTCTGTAGGATGTGTTTTAAAATTAAACAGTACCATATCCATATATACGTCTTATCTCCAACCCCAAAATTCTAAATATTTTCACTCTGTGTCGTAGGGATGTTATTGCCTAAGGGTTGCCAAGAGAGATTTTCTGAGATGAGCCATCACATGGTGGGGGCATGCATGGAGAAGAAGTATTTCCTGAAAGTAATGCAGACAGTGCAAAAGGGACATAAATACCAAAGGCATCTGAAAATCTGTATGTAACAGCTAGCACAAGTGATGGTGCCTAAATTGCCAGATATTCTACATACTTACATTCAGTTCCTTCTCACTTTGCCAGAAGTAATTGAAGGTTAAGAAAACAGTGATCTAGGAGGAGGTGACAACACAGGGCAGGGCCAGGAGGCAGCATTTTGGATGGTACTGGCACAGGGCGGATAGAGGACAGTTTGATGCTGCAACTAAGATACTGAAAAATGGAGTGATGGGAACAGCAGGTTCAATGCTTGTGGGAGCAGAATAGGAAAGGGGTTGAAAATTAAAGAGGGGACGATAACCCCAAGCTGTATGGTGTGGAGGAAAGGGACCTTAACAGGCTGGAGAAGTGGGCCTGTGTGAACCTCATGAAATTCAACAAGGTCAAGTGCAAGGTCCATGTGTAGAAGCACATGGGTCGGGGCAATCCCAAACACAAGTACAGACTGGGTGGAGAATGGATGGAGAGCAGCCCTGAGGAGAAGGACTTGGGGGTACTGGTGGATGAAAAGCTGGACATGAGCCAGCAGTGTGAGCCAGCAGCCCAGAAAGCCAACTGTATCCTGGGCTGTATCAGGAGAAGTGTGGCCAGCAGCTTGAGGGAGTTGATTCTCCCCCTCTACTCTGCTCTTGTGAGATCCCACCTGGAGTTCTGCATCCAGCTGTGGGGGCCCTCAACATAAGAAGGATAAAGATCAGTTGGAGCTAGTCCAGAGGAGGCCATGAAGATGCTCAGAGGGCTGGAGCACCTCTGCTATGGGGACAGGCAGAGAGAGTTGGGGTTGGGGTTAACACCTAGATAGCAGACACCACCACACAAAACCCACACCACAAACAACATACAGATCTTGTGAGGGACCCCATCAAGCCAACCGACTAAATCAGAGGACAGCAGAAGCCAGGGCCAGGCCTCCACACTAACAATACAGCCAATTCCCATCATAATAAAAGATGAATGTCCTAAAAGACTTCTGAGGCACTGCTCTACATTACAGATGGAAAAATGTAAATATTGAAGCTGCATAAATCTATTACACAACATCTGGGCAACCAGATAACAGGAACAGTGAACTATGAAAACTATTTTTGTTTGCTTTTCCACAAAAAATATGAGGGAATGTGAGGAAAAGAGTTCCTCATGTCATCAGAATGATTATAAACATTTCATCAAGAAATCAGTGCATGACAGAGAAAGACAAAAAGACAATTCTCACATAGATCACAGTCTGCTGACAACTTGGGAATCCTCAAAGATGGGTCATAGGCAAATAAACATCAGATTTGCTGCAAAGATTTTTCCTCAACAAATATATCAGTGTGCTATATTTAGCTCTTCTTGAGTGATCTCATGCCTTAAATTACCCTTCTATTTTCTGTAGCAATACTTGTGTAGTCTGTTCTGCCAGTAAATGATCTGGATTTGTAAAAAGCTAACCCGGCTAGAGCTGTAACAATAGGGCTTCTGGCCGCAATTCAGCGCGCACAGAAGGGCAAAGCGATTGAAAAGTATTGGCAGAGACAAGTCTCCTGTGCTCGTTTCCTTCAAGTCAAGCTGAACGGAAAGCACATAGAAATAGTGTAGAACATAATGGAATAATGGCTCTAAATGTAGCTTCAAGGAGAGGCTAGGTGATACTGCGGAAGATTAGAAAATGAATTTGAAGGAGGCAGCTCAGCGAAGTGGACAATGCCAACAAGAGGGTCTGCAGCCCACTGCATCCTAGTCACACTAGGATGGGGCCAGTCACTGGAGCCCATCCTGAAAAATACATCTGTTACCCTGCAGCAAGGCAATGAGGATCACAGAAAATGAGATGGGAGCATACTACACAAAACATGACAAGTATGGGCACAGCTCACACAGCTTCTAGTGAGGACAATGTACTGATATTGACACCACTGTTTGCTTTTCATCATTATTACATAAGCAAACTATCTTGTTCCCCTGATGGTGAACGATAGAGGGTATTGTAACTTTTTATCTGCTTGCTGTACAAGAAAATTGCCTGTTCCAGAAAATGCAGGATGATTGGGAAAGTCAATGCACTTAGGTAATTGGCAACATCAGTACTCAGGAAATCTCCAGCAGTCTTTGTGGTCACCCATACTGCCTGGAGGAACGCTCAGTGGCAGCTGGTTGTGGGTCCTGCACAGTTTCTGCATCCCCATCTTCCTCATCACCCAGAGGAGAAGGTAAATGAAGGCTGTGTGCACTCCACCACTAAACTCCTGTTTAGTCACCTTTTCCCTTCGTTGCCTGGGAAGCAAATACTCCAAAACAAACGTGAGGCTGCATTAGAAATGGCACAAAATGCTGTTTTGCTGCTACTATTAAATATGAATTTCACAGGTGAGCTTAGCAGCTGAAAGAAAAGCGAAGGGCTGATCTGGTGACCTTAGGCACCTGGTGGGCTCAGTAAGCAGCTGAGAAAGAATTTATGATAATAGTTTGGTATTTAAGCATTGATACTTCATCTTAAACCTGCTCTAGTATTTAAATCTCTTAGGACTTTTCTGGTGGGCTAAGAAAAAGACCTATAGATGAGCAAATTCCTTCAGGAAAGTGGATGGAACTGTATCAATTTGACAAACAAGAAAGGCAAAGTTGGATGGTGAAGATAAATGTTATAAATTTCCTCCTCTAGTCTCTACTGTGCTGCTGGAAATGTGAATTTAAGCTACTTTGTAAAGAGAAGCCTTTGGAGAATTCAAAATTTGTGGTGTGTTCCTGCAGCAATGCAGCTAACAGGCGGCTTCTCATGTGAAACACTGCAAATTAACCATGCAGCTATTAACAGTGCCTCCAAACCAGGCAGCGTGGGAAGGGATGGCTGCTGTAACAAGACCCAAAGAAAATAAAATATGGCCTTTTGGGTTTTTTTCATATGTTGCTGTTATAAGTGATCCTTAAAATAACTGGAATTGAAACATATGGTGAAGATGAAGGAGAAACCTCTTTCATTTTTGTTTATTTATATATTTGGCAAGAGTCAGACCTTGCTCCAATCAAGGTGGAATTAGTCACAAAGATATTCTTTCATTTTGGTGAAGCATGTGTAAATAACTACATGTCAGTGAAATAAGGGGTTCGCAATCTAGCCCAGGGTTTCAGTTGGTCTCCCCAGGAACTGATGTGCATTTCCAACACAGCAAAAAAGGCAGGGAAGCATTCTCTTTAGAGCCAGGTAGAAGTTGTGACCATCTCACGCATCAGGTGCCAGCATTTGACACCGTCCAAAATCACTCTATAAATGTGTGCAAGCTGCTGCTGTCCCTTTAACTTCGCACCAAATCGCTTGCACGTCTCAGTGGCTGGATTGGGAGCATGGCCAGCAGGAGATCCTCCTTCAGCAGCCAGAGCAGCGGTGGCTCACTCCAGCCTTCTAAGGGAAGAGAGGAGCAAGCTGGATGTCAGCATCAGAAGACCTCTCACAACCTGATTTATATGCAGCAAGCTTTGAGCCTGACAACATGAGGAACAGCAGGCCTCAGCTAAAGTCAGCGGTATTGTATCAAGCAATAGCTTTGCCTGGACTCAGGAAGGTCCTCAGGCGTCAACCCTGCAAAAAGGCAGAACATTCAATTCAAGATGGTCCTTTCCTGGAGTTGGCATGGACTGCAGAGCCGCTGGAAGGCAGACTAAATGCAAAATCATGTGGGCATATGAGAGAAATTATCTGGGGAAAACCACAAATAGAATGTAATTCAGGCAAAATGTGAGCAGAAATCTACATTTGTCTGCAGTTTCATGCTGAGAATTCACAGAATAGGTAGGAATTCTGCTAAAAATGGGATCCAGGGGTTATGGTAGGTAGGAATGATATGAAAGTAAGTCACCTGTGACATGTTCTGAAGAAAATGACCAGCATGAAATGAGGGTGAGCTTGTAAGGGAAAGTCATACCACAGCTCTGTTTTGCATTGGCAGGGCCTCAGCTGGGCAGCCACTTTTAGTATAGAACATTTAAAAAACCTTAAATGAGAAGAACCTAAACCCCACAAATTTTAAGGAAAAGAAAGAATTGGTGTTTAGACTGGAAGAAATGACTAAAATGACAATACTCCTCTCGTGTAGGCGGCTGCAGCAAAGAGGAAGAGAGTATCTGTTCTAACTCTCCGTGCTGGGACAGCATGGCCTGAAAATATAGTAAGAGAACTTCATGAAGAGAAAGGGATAGTAAATCATGTGTATGGGTTATGGTTACTGTGGAGTCACCAGCATCAAAGGTTTTAAATGCAGACTGAGACAAGATATCTATAATCTGATCCCACCTCAGCACAAGGGCTGGACTTCCGAGTCTATGGGTTTTTAGAAGACCATACTGACTCCTGTCTGTTTTTGTTGACCCATCAACAGAAATAATGTTTTAAAATACTTGCAAGTCTTCTTCTGCCAGCACGCACTGTTTTATAGCAAAGCTGATCAGCAACACAGTACATAACAAATGGGGAGGAGCCCAACCCCAAGGGAGCAGGTTTTTCAGTAGATTTGAAAGTTTTACCAGTTACATTCTGACCGAACTCCGCAGAAACTTGTGGGTGCCCTTATAGATTTCAGGAAAAAGGTAATGCTTATTATATTCATCCAGACAGAGGCAAGAACTGGTAAAGTCCCCAGAGGAGGTCTGGAACCCTGGAAAACAACATTTCACTTCAAACACTGATGTTCACATCTTCTGTAAAGCCCAAAGGAAATGTATGGACAGAAAACAAATTACAGACAGAGAAATCAAACCTCCCTCTTTCTGGCTTAAGACTTCTTTGGCCAGGTCTTGACAGGAATTGCTGGTGCAGCTGCCAGCAATTCCCTCATCCTAGCCTTAGCAAATAGCTTGGAGCATCAAAATGACAAGAACGGAGAAAAAAAATAGAAGCAGCCTTTTTGGCCAGGTGGTTGACTTGTGACGGTGTTGCACTTTGTTATTTGTTATTTATCCCTATTTTTGTGGTTGTTACTTGTGTTATCCCAGTCCTACAGACTTCCACTTGCAAGAGACAAAAGAAAGCACAAAATAAAACCATCACTGGAGAATTTGTAAGAGACAAGATGGGAGTGAAAAACAAGCTGTTGTTTCCCTCATACCGACAAGAAACAGGCACAGAAACATGAAGTCTCTGCAATACTCCTTGTGAAACCCTGCTAGTGCTTTCCAGTGAGGCGGCAATCTACAGCAGGCAGGGGTTCCACAGGGATAACTCCATGTGGAGCTGGTTGTGGCATCAAGGTATTTGCAGCTGGTGTGAGATAGATCAGCACCTACAGCTGCAGGGCCCACAGTTTATCTTTACCCTCCCTAGTTAGGAGACTACAAGTAACACAGCTGTGGTAGCCACCATGGCCTGTAGCACCCACCAGGCCTATGTTGGTGTCTGTGGCAACCCATCTGCCTGGAAATGTGTGATTATTTTAGCTGGATGAGGGTAAAACCCTAAATCTGAGCTGCATCAAGAGTTTGCAATGAAGACACAGTCTAACAGGTGAGAGGTCTGTGCCAGAGCTGGAATCAAACCCAGCTTTCTCTCTTCTGCATCTTGCCCTGTAACCACAGCAGCATCTCTGCCTCTTTCATTTTTGCCTTTGCTGTCCTATAGAATGATGTGTACTTGAAGGGTATACTAATAGTAGCGTGTTTGCCAGGCAATTTGAAAGGCCCTCAAACACCTTAGGAACTGAAATGTCTTCCCTGCTCATTCTGTTTTCTTTGCAAATATTAGCAGATCGGCCATCCCTGCTTTTTTTCTATTTTGAAAACAAAGGTTTGAAAGTATTTTCATAAAAACCACCACAGGTAATTTAATCCATAAATATATATTTTTACCCTGTGCTGGGAAAGGTTAACTCCTTGCATGTTTTCTTCTCTAAACACTGATAAATGAGGGTCAATCACAAAATTTCTTTGGGTATGGCAAAGAAATGTCATTGGTGTCACTGAGAACTGAGTGTGGAAAACTTCTTAAGAAATTACAAGATTTGAGCTTTGGACCAGAAAAACCCTGTTCTTACTTGATTTTTTCAGTTGCACTATGTCTAGTAATTCTTTTAGAGTGGTATAAAGTTGTAATCTGTTTAGTACCCAAAATACAGAAGCATTGGCTGTTTTTGAAAAGTTAATGACAATTTTTCTGTCACCTTCAACCATTTAATACCCAGTGGATCTCAGTTAGTTTAAATAACACCCAACCAGGGAAAAAAAAATAAAATTTTGACTGGAGATTTATCTTACTCCTGGAATTTGGCCCTGGATTTGTGATTTATAGTGATGGATTGGGAAAAAAAAAAAGTTTAGAATTCTGTTTTTTTAGTTTTAACGTACGTTAATAGTACGTGACCCTGAATGAAGTCTGTGCAGCAGTGGTAGCTATCTTTGGCTCCAGAATCCTGTGAGCCAAATGTCTTAGTGACGTTTCAGGTCTAGAAGACAGATAGGTTTTGCCAAACCTTTATTCACAGGAGACTGAATTCATAGTTCACCTATTTCATACTAAATATGGAAAATGCCCGCTTCTGCTGGCTCTGGATTAACCATGAAGTACAAATTTTGTTAATTTGGCATTGACAACCATTGAGGCCAGTCCAGGGAATTTTAATGACTATTATGTCATAATATTTTGAGTGCTGTAGATATTTGATTAAGTTGAAAGTGTGTATGTGCATGTATATTTGTATAGAATTGCATTTTATGTATTCTCTTTAAATAAATATAGATGCACATATACATAAATAAATTACATTGTATAAATACATATTTACAGAGACTATATATATACATATAAATATAGGATATATTCTCCCCTCTACTCTTGTGAGGTCACCCTGGACTTCAGCCCTGGAGCTCCCAACATGAGGGATATTGGCTAGTTGGAGCAAGTCCAGAGGAGGCCACGAAAATGCTCCGAGGGCTGGAGCACATCTGCTATGGGGACAGGCTGAGAAAGTTGGGCTTGTTCAGCCTGGAGAAGAGAAGGCTCTGGGGAGACCTTATAGCACCCTCCCGTACCTGAAGGGGGCCTACAGGGAAGCTGTGGGGGGACTTTTTACAAGGGCCTGTAGTGACAGGACAAGGGGCAATGGGTTTAAAATGAAAGTGGGGAGATTTAGGTTGGGTATCAGGAAGAAATTCTTCATGGAGAGGGTGGTGAAGACTGGAACAGGTTGCCCAGAGAAGCTGTGGATGCCCCATCCCTGGAAGTGTTCAAGGCCAGGCTGGATGAGGCTTTGAGCAACCTGGTCTAGTGGAGGGTGTCCCTGCCCATGGCAGGGAGGTTGGAACTGGATGGTCTTTAAGGTCGCTTCCAACCCAAACCATTCTATGATTCTATGTTACATATTCACAATATAATGTATATTTATTTCATATGCAAGTTTCTAAATATGGAAATAATGTAAGAAAATTAGAAGGTTAAGAAGGAAGTTTGGAAAAAAGTGCATTTTTCCCCATGTGGAATTTGATCTAGTGTAGTTATGAATTTATTTGTAAGTAAAGTTTCTGACCTTTATGATACAGAAGCAATAGGAAATGGTGCTGGTCAAGAAGAGGGAAAAAATAAGTTTTCTTCTCAAGAAAAAGCAAGATAAAAACCCTTTACTCTCCCGTTTCAGCCCACTTTATACATTATTAGGGCAAAACCACAGTGAGTGCTTCTGGAGCACTGGCAACGTGTTGCTCCAATCCCGTATTTGTCATTTTGATGCTTTCTGAGGTCAAACTCAGAGAGATTTATATAAAAGTGCAGTAAGTCATCATGCAGTTAGAATGAATTTGTGTAGTAAGTGAATGAAAGTAATACTGATTTTCATGAAAATATACTGTCATTTTCTCTCATATCCAATAAGTATGTTCAGAGAAAGAAAACTCAATGTGAACATCTAGACTGGGAAACATGGAGTGTTTGGGGGCAGCTCGTGGAGTGGCAACTGGATCTCTGGGACAGACAGTGTTGGTTGGATTTCCACAGGCATAGACTTCTCTGCTGTTTGGAAATAAGGACACACAGACACCTTCCCGATATATTACTGATCCAAAAAGGAATCAGGCAGACAAAGAAGCATTAATGACCGTGGGAGTTGGTGGCAGTACCATACCTAGGGCTAAACTCCAGGTTAGTAGAGCTTACTATTTTGTTTAGAAGTAGGATACCTTTTCTGTCCTAGCAATGAAAGCCTTCTAACACCCCTTTTATTGCTCATCACAAAGCACTAGTACCAAATACACCCAAGTCAGCTCTATCTCTGGGTTGAGAGATGCCACGGCCTTGCTGTTTATAGCCGGGGCATCATTTAGTGTTTTCTCACTGAGCACCAGTGTGTGCAGAACATACACTGATGAGACATTCATGCTTTGATCTACCTGATGTAGATTAAAGAAGGTTTTTTGCCAAAATTCAATCTGGCAAACTGGTTTGGTAATTTCTTAGGTGGGAGGACATATTATCATATATTTGTTCCACACACACAGCCCTCCTCCTTTGGGACTTGGAAAACAGCTGTGCAGACCTTCCAGGCAACATTATTGCCCACTTGTTCACCACAAAGACCTAGTGAAAACACGAACATTTCCTACCATAAATAGGGAAACGTATTTACTCTGTTCTCCCGAGTCCTCCTTAGATCCCATATAGCTTCACAAACCTCCTTGTCTGCAGCTAGATAAAAAACTTCTGGGGAATGATAACTGACAAATTTTGCTCAAAGGCCAGCTGCTTGGTTGAAGAATTATCAATAAAATTCTGAAAAGTCCCTGTTCCTTTATAAACCACAGTGGTGCAAATTGCAACGCTGGCTTTAGTGAAAATTACTTAGGAAAAAAAAAAAGTGTTAAAAGGTAATACAGCAATAAATGGCTGTTTTTTCCAGATAACTAGCAGTTTCAGCTTAGCATCTTGCAGGCATGGAAAGCTTGTGGTCAGTTTACTCACATCACTCCTCAGCATGTCAAGGCTCAAGAGCGAGGGAAAGAAGCAAATAGGCACAAGGCCGTGTCACCTAATCACTTTTCTGCAGAACCCAGCAACTGAAGTCATTCAAGCCTCATGACCCTGCCTGGATTGGAGTTGCGCCAGCCCCAAAAGACAAACTAGGCATCAGAACAATAAACCTAAGCAACAAGGACAGTTAAAATAAGATTTTTTTATATATATATATAGATCTCATTAAAATGAGATTTCATATTTATAGATGAGGCAATGGGCAGACAATTAGCAGATGTGGAATTGCAGGGATGACAAATACAAAAATACAGCCTGACAGCACTGCAGTTTTCAGTGTTCACTATTGCAGTGTGACCAAGTGCAGGCTGGGTGGAGAATGGATCGAGAGCAGACCTGAGGAGAAGGACCTGGGGGTACTGGTGGATTAGAAGCTGGACATGAGCTGGCAGTGTGTGCTGGCAGCCCAGAAAGCCAACTGCATCCTGGCCTGTATCAGGAGAAATGTGGCCAGCAGGTCGAGGGAGGGGATTCTCCCCTCTACTCTGCTCTCGTGAGACCCCACCTGGAGTGCTGTGTCCAGCTGTGGGGACCCCACCTTAAGAAGAATATAGAACAGTTGGAGTGAGTCCAGAGGAGACCATGAAGATGCTCAGAGGGCTGGAGCACCTCTCCTACGCAGAAAGGCTGAGAGAGTTGGGCTTGTTCAGCCTGGAGAAGAGAAGGCTTTGAGGAGACCTTATAGCCCCTTCCAGTACTTGAAGGGAGCCTACAAGGAAGCTGGGGGGGCTTTTTGCAAGGGCCTGTAGTGACAGGACAAGGGGTAAATTGAAAGTGGGGAGATTTAGATTAGATATCAGGAAGAAATTCTTCACAGAGAGGGTGGTGAAGCTCTGAGGGCTGGAGCAACGCTGCTATGGGGAGTTGGGCTTGTTCAGTCTGGAGAAAAACATATATATAAAGAATTGTTATAATACTTTTCTAAAGAATTGTTAAAACAGTTTTCTAGACAACTTTTTAACTCTGCTGCATCAGATTAGAATAATAACTTTTTCTGCTACATAAAAAATGTTACATTCTGCAGTCTCCAGCCTTCCCAAGTATGGATGGGCCCGTGTTTGTTTGCCTGTATTGGTTTGTCTGCTTGGGGCTTTTGCTTGGCTGCTGTTCCTTGGTTATTTTCCTTGGCTGGGAAAATAAAAAAAACAAATACTGGAAAACCGCCGTGTTTAGATGAGAGGGAAGCAATTAATCATAGATGTAGAAGCCATGCATAAAAATTAATAGATTTCCCAAACTCATGAAGGGAAAACCAAAATTAAATCTCCAGAGATTGCATGCATCCATACAACTATTGGAACCCAAACCAGATGCTTTACAAATGTGGCTGGTTTAGGATCCCAAATAGTTACTTTGGGTGAATACAGATAATGCTTTCAATCACTGAGGCTTGTAAATGCATATAAAGGTATCCATGATAAAATCAGGGAGTCACAGAATAATTTAGTTTGAAGGAAAAACTAAGTCATCTGGATCAGCCTCCTGGCCAAAGTAGACCCAATCATGTTAAGGTGCTCAAGGCTTCACCCAGTTAATTTTTTAAGATGTCTGAAGATAAAGACTGGACAACCCCTGTGAGCAGCCCATACCAGTATTTGAGATGTCCGGTGGGAAAACAGGTTTCCTAGTATCTAACCCATATTTACCCTCTGGCAGCTTGTGTCCATTGTCCCTTATTCTCCTTGTGTGATTGAGATGTGTAACTGTCAGTCTGAAAGGTTTTCCACAGCATTTGCTGTGACCTTCGGGTGGTTTGACTGAAGTCTTCGTCTCACTTGACAGTCTGCTTTATAGGAAACATTGTATGGGAATGCCCAAGGCACCATAAACCCCAGAATTTGGTGTTGATGTGTACTGTAGGCATGTATGTTGTATGGAGATATGTATATATGAGTATACATATAGGAGGTAAATTTGTATGTACATGCGTACACATACGTGTAAAACACGGTGTGTGGTTGTGTGTGCGCGCCAGGGTGAGCGCGTTTCCCAGCACGGCTCAGAGGGATGCGATGGCAGGGTTTGGAAGGACTGAGCGCAGTCCATCCCCTGCTCCTCCAGCAAGAGCAGGGAGTTACTGCCCCAGCGTGGCGGATCGTGCTCCTGCATGCGCCTGCAGAACTGCGGGTCCTGGGCTCAGCGGACTTTCACTTTCGTGCTTAAAGCTTTGCCACATTGATAGAGTCTGGGTTTACTTGGTACTTACAGCTTGCCTGAACCCCGGATAATGGGTTTGCTTTCCAATTAGGCAGCTCTCACAGTGCTATACTCTGCTTTTTTTAAAAAAAGTCATACAGAAAAAAATAGACTGGAAATGAATATAAACAGCTCAGCATGGATTGTTCAGACCATTTCTGGGAAGTGATGTCTGTGCTTGTGATTTCCTGGGGTTTGGCCACTCAGCTTGTGCCTGAGAGACCTCTCGGAGGCACTAACTCTAGTTGTGCTTTCCCACTTATTTTACTGCTGGGTAGAAAAGTGGTGCCATGGGCCCACCTGCCCTCAGAGAGCTGTAATTCTTCCTGCATAGCTGATACGGCCTTATTGTACCTGATTTATAGGATTTTAGGCCAGTTTATCTGTCCTGAATGAGCCATACGGAGCTAAATGAAAGCACTGTGGGCATTACAACTGTGACCTCAGGCCAGAAGAACATCACGTCCCTACGTCAGGTCCATACACACTTTAGCTAGGAATACCCCTGAACCTACTTTGAAGGTACATGTGGGCTCAGCCTCCATGCCTGGCCTTTGCTTAACACCTTCACCCAAACAACCTAAATGGGAGGCAGGTTTAGCTTGCATTAAGGCTTCTCCTCATGCCTGGCAGGCAGGCTACATGCACAGTCCCAGGAAAATAGAGCTCGTGATCGCAGGAATAGAGCCACCAGAGCATTATGTGTTTTATTTACACTGCTGCCCAGCCAGGACATCCATTGCTACAGCCTGAGGGTGCAGGTAAGATTTGAACCAGGCTATAAGGGTTGAATTTTATAGGGGTGCAACTTGCTGAAGGGGATTTATCTATATTACAGTTGTTTACAAGCACCTGTAGTGCTAAGGATAACTTCTCCCAACAGTAACCAGGCTTTTAAGGACGGGCTTGTAATACTCAAATCCTTTTACACTGTAAACAGGAAGAAATGAGGACAGTGGTTCAGATTTCCAGAATACAGTTTGCTCAGACAAGTGGGTATTTTACCCTCCTTTTTACAGCAAGATTTCTGGAAAGCTCATGCAATTAAGGCATCTAGCCATGATCTAGATAAATGTGGGACACAAAGTACGTTATATTATCATAGAATCACAGAATGGTTTGGGTTGGAAGGGACCTTAAAGACCATCCAGTTCCAACCCCCCTGCCATGGGCAGGGACACCCTCCACTAGACCAGGTTGCTCCAAGCCTCATCCAGCCTGGCCTTGAACACTGCCAGGGATGGGACATCCACAGCTTCTCTGGGCAACCTGTTCCAGTACTTCAACACCCTCTCTGTGAAGAATTTCTTCCTGAGATCTAATCTAAATCTTCCCACTTTCAATTTAAACCCTTTACCCCTTGTCCTGTCACTACAGGCCCTTGTAAAAAGCGCCCCCCCACCCCCCCCCAGCTTCCTTGTAGGCCCCCTTCAGGTACTGGAAGGCTGCAATAAGGTCTCCTTGAAGCCTTCTCTTCTCCAGGCTGAACAAGCCCAATTTTCTCAGCCTTTCTGCGTAGGAGAGGTGCTCCAGCCCTCTGAGCATCTTCGTGGCCTCCTCTGGACTCACTCCAACTGGTCAATATCCTTCTTATGCTGAGGTCTCCACAGCTGGACACAGCACTCCAGGTGGGGTCTTACAAGAGAAGAGCAGAGGGGGAGAATCCCCTCCCTCGACCTGCTGGCCACACTTCTCCTGATACAGCCCAGGATACAGTTGGCTTTCTGATACTATAATCGCTACTGAATCGATACATCCATTTCCTAAGTGTATTTGTTAACTCAAACCTCTGACCATGGTATAACGAGTTTATGTTGGCAGGGCCCAGGCACTGCTGTGGGAAATTGTTTTCAAGCTCATTGTTACTTAGGAAAAGGGTAGATGAAGGAACATGGAAATACAGTTGGGAAGTAAAACTGTTAAAATATTTGCTTTATTGGAAAGAGAATGATACTTCATGTATCTACATACCCAGTTAAGACATTTATGGGGATGGGCTGAGCAGAAGAAAGATTTTAGTAGGACTTACACAGGCAGTGTTAGCACACCAAGAGGGAATGTCATTCTCATAAACTGTGATATGCTCCTAGGTTACGTCAAATCCTCGTTTATCCAGACAGTAATTCTATTTATTTCGGACAGCACTACCAAAAAATGTGTTGTTGCAACTCAACTAAATTGATGGTGATGGTCAACGGTTTCTTTGCCTGTTGACCGCATGTAGACACCCACCACTCAGATGGTTTTTGGCAAAGAATTTATGCATCCAACTCACTCCTGAGACATCTGTCGGACCACACACCTCAGAGGTTGCTAGCAGCTGTCAGGCTGCAGACTGGTCCTTGCAGGGACTTTATTGTAACTCAATCCCCATTACAATAGTTCCCTCTTACCCGCCAGGTCACCTGAACTGAGAAATACCTGAGGCTGTATTTGAAGACCACTTTCTCCAGGTTGCTTTCACCTTTGCTATTAAACTGAATTTACTTCGGACAAACAACTACAAGTTTATATTGCACAGAACATCATGCATATCGGTAATTTTCAGTCCCATTAAAAAAAGTTAAATTGTCTGGGTATACAGGAAGGCAAATTCACTCTGTATAATGCCACTGAAGTCACTGGTATGGATTAATCTGACTCAGGTTCTGTGAAGTCTTGAGTAGCAGCTCTGCTACAATGTGCCCCATGAATCCAAACATAATCTGGATGTTCCGAACAGAAAGTCTTTGCTATGGCCCGTTAAATAAGATGGATATCTACCACCATCTGTCTTCTGGCATGCATACCGTGGTCTGCAGGTACACAGAGGGCTTCACCTACCATGGCATGAACCGATGTTATTTATTGTGCATGGGAGAAGCTTAGTATGACAAGCTGTTGGCGAGCAGCTGCTGACTATGCCACACCACCACTGTAAAATTTATAGACACAGAAAATGATGAAGTATGTTTATTGCAGTCAGAATTGAATTCCTGCCTAAACCAAGTATGTAAACTAATAAACCTAGATAAATGGGTGAGCTTAATAATTTACTTTTAAAAAGAAGTGTTACAATAACTGAAGGGGTAAGTTTAGCAGCAACAGTTTACTGGAGAGCCATGTATATGTCAGCTTTGCTTTCACCAAGACTGCTTCCAAATTTTTCAAGTTGTCTGTTTGATAAAGAGAAGGGCTGCCATTATTTATTGCAAAAGAACTGCAATAGAGCAACTGCAGTACTCTGGCTCATGTACTGTTCTCTGTATAAAACAAACAAAAATAATACATGTATTTGAAGTAATTTCAAGTGAGCCTAACAATATTTATTAAAAATAATTCTCATTCTTTCAAATTACGGGTAACTGCCTTCTCTCCTATCAAGGTCCTAAGGAAACTCACGAGGACCCCAAAATGCCATCATCCTATGAGATACTACTGGGGCCGGGAGGTGGGCACCTCACTGGGATCATCGACGCACATCCTATTCCCAACACAATCTCCTTCAGGTTAAGTTTGGTCTGGTGACTGGAAAATTTACCTGCATGAAACAAAAACATCTTGGTGCTTGTTTAATACAATGATTGAATAATTCGAGGTTGAGTGATCAGCTACTGGATCAACTGCAACCGATGGATTTTATAACGTAAAGTCAAGTGTAATGGGGGTTAATTTGTAAGAATCACAAATAATACAGGTGTCTGAGTCTTACTAAAGTACATTGATTGAAGCTGTGAAACCAGCAGCATAGAAGAGCACTCAACATGTTTTTATGTGCAACTTCTTGTTAGGTCACTACTTCCATGCAGACTTCGTTGGTGACCTCATAAAGAATTCCAGTTTTCACAAAATATTGAGCTGCAAATAGACTGGGCCAAGGCTGCCCCTCTGCTCTAAGCCAAAATTTACCTCTGAAGCAGGAGGCAGGCAATGGAAGGCTGTTGAGGCAGAAGGTCTGCGCTTGCTTTCACACAGGCATTCGTGAGGGTTTTGTGACAGGGGTTGGGGCTTACCTGAGCACTGGAAGGAAAGAGGTATTTTGAAAGCACGTTCTAGACATCTTCTCTATGTCTTTTCAGAGGCTAGAAGAGAAGATGGCTCACGAAGTTATCTAGGTTGTAGCTATCTAAAACAGAAAAGTAAATCTCCAGACACATGGAACACTTATGGGTGGTTACAGGCAAACTTCAGACAGTAGAACAAAAGTAGACTCTGTGAAAGTGATTTTGTCTTTATTTCTTCCCGCTCTGGTACTGATAAGTCTTTCTTGGTCCAGCTTGGTTTTGGCTTGGCTTTAACACTCTTGATGATACAGTCAATGGCTTCCAAAGTCTCTGTTGAAGGGATGTGGCTGTATCAGGCACTTCAGTTTCCTCAAAGTGCAAAGCAAAGTGTAAGTCCGCTTCAGAGGGAAGAAACTCACAGCATTCTTAAATGATGCTGACACATTCACGTGCAAGGTCATTTCTAGGAGAAACATTTTCTGTTGAACAACAGAACCACCATCTCAGAAGAGATCATACATGCTCTAGCACAGCCACTCAAGTAGACTTGAATCTTCTAATACCAACATGATTTGATATCAACCTTATTTTCTGTTTGCGAGAAAGACTTGTTCATGATGTGTGGTTTTTTAAACAATTTAAAAAACTGTGTCAGTGATTTTTCTCCATTCAAAAGTGAGCATGTTATGAGCCAGCTGCTGATCCCCCGTTTACCATGTGGAGATGGGGACTGACCAGTTGGGCTACAGACAGGACAGGCTCAGTGAGTGTCTTAACTGGAATTTTTAGAAATGCAGTTCTCAAGAACAATCCCATGGCAATGCCTTTTCTTGTGCAGATATCGGTCTCAGGAAATCCTGGGGTTTTTTTCTTCACTGAAGTGGATTACACCACTGGAGTTCTGGTACAGCTAATCAACATCTTCTCTGCAAGTAAGGAAATACTCCCTTTGAGAAAGAATTGGAAGTTACCTCTTTTATAAATTCCTCAAACTACTTATTTGTGCATGTTTACATCAGTTAGTATCACTCTCCTCTGACACAAATTAATAATCTGAGGAAGAGTTGAACTGGCTTGAGAAAGGTTGTGGGGAAAATAAGTTTATTTGTAGAAATCCATTCACTAGTTGAGAGTCAGTAGGTTTTGCCTACAATCAAAAGGGTTTTGGACTGGTTGCTGTTTTGTTTGTGCCCTATTTGTCAGACTGCAAACCTACCAGCATATACTCCTTGTTGTTTATAAAACACAATGAAATATAAAAGGGATCTAAAAGTGTTTATACATTGAAATGCATTAAAATATTTCTATTAATATTGATAATTATTTATCTGCTGAACTGTACTTTGCATACTATATGGCCTGATCTTTTTCAATTATTTTGATTGGAGGTCCATTGATTAAAGGAGCAAAGAATCAAGGAACTGAATCACAGAATATTGAAAAGGTTAAACCAAAACCAGATGCCACTAAGATACAGTTGCTTGGACGTAGAAAACACTGAAAGATTTATACCTTGTGATCCTTTCTGCACTGTCACATTACGGATGGTGACAAGAACAGGAAGAGGAAGAGCAGACTTGGGGTTTGCAACAACGGAAATGAGAACAAATGAAATGCTTTGAGCTACTCAAGGTCAAACACACCAGGGAAGAGCAGTGTGTCACACGGGATTCCCTGACCTTCTAAGCACATGGAGTTTAAGGTCCGCTCCTCAGCCTCGCCTAACTTCTCTTTTGACACGAGCTCCTGAAGTACAAGTATTATTCCAAACAGAAACTTTTTAATTTATGAGTTCTATTTTCCACAGGCCAAATTAAAATTTAAGCAGGAACATAAGTGGTTAGAAATAAGAAATATTATTCACACCAGGCATTTTCTAATGAATTAAAAAAAGCATTAAATATTTACATGAAAAATGGGCAATTTTCAACTTAAGCACAATCTCTACTGTTCAGCAAATGAGTACAGTTGCACATTATGTGGTCTAGAATGTATTAATTACAATGTTCAGCTACAAATTTCAAGCTCGAGGGAAATCTCTAAGAGGCAAATGCAAGATTTCATTGGACTAAGCTGCATTTTGGGACACTGCAAGCCATGAGAACATGTTCTTAGTAAATTACATGATACAGCTGCTATAGCTGAAGTACAGCCAAGATCAAACTGTATGTTGTAAACTTAAAAGACACAATATTGCAAATATATGCCCACCGCAATGTACTAGAACATGGGATATGAATTTATCATAAAACTCCCAGTTCATCATCAAGAATTTGGTTGATATGTGCACAGTAAGTTACAGTTTTTCTCACATCTGGGGTAGGTGCAGTTAATGGGTATTTCCATTTATGTCTACACACAGTTACACTAACGAAGAAGATGTAATATTGCTGCAGGGTAAAGAAGAACCATACTCATCCATCATGGCTGGGGGGTGGCTGGATTATTCTGGAGGCAGGTTAGATCCTGCCCCTCTCAACGCCTGGCCTCATCACTTCAAGTGCTTCCAAGCAGATGAGCATTTGTGATGGTTCATGGCTCTGCAGTGTACTGCAGTGCTCATTTCTGCCAAGCCGGGACTTCTCGCACTGCATTACAAACATTGGTAATAGCTACAGTGACTTCTTTAGAGTAACTGGAGAGAAATAGTCACTTCTGCTATGTGACTCACCTGGGATACTCATCTACCTTAAGACAAAGCAAAATCATACCTTTGACCATTTCTGTCCACGGAATACAAAGAAAGTCCAGATGAGCTCAGATGTAGAAGTCTTCATGGCTGGCATCTAAAATCAGATGAACCTGTAGATCTCACTTCTAGAACCAGTAGGATTTATTGGCCTGGCCTGACAGTGCTTTGAAATAGGGTGACATACAGCAGATTTTAACCTGGAATATTTGAATCTATACGTGAAACCCTGTAGCTCTTACCCAGGACCAGTTACTGTAAATCTTGAGTACCATAAACTTGCTTTGCAGTATTACCCTCTAGTATCTGCAGTCTTCCGTGATGTATAAGGCTTTTTCCCAATAGCTAGACATGCTCCAGTTTCATTCAGAAGAGTGAGAGAAATCCTTGGACAAAGCTTTGTTGATTTGGGTATTTTCGTACTGCATTCTCTTCAGTCCAGAATTTCTTGAGCCCTCCTATATTTGTTAGTGAAATATGTTTGCATGAACAGAAAGGAGAATGTCTAAGAGATGACAAATTCTACTCACCATGTCTTGTAATTCAAGTCTAAGGAATATTCAGGGGAAAAAAATGATAAAAGCAATACTTCTTCATAGTATGTCTGGTTTAGATGTGGAAGCTGCTTCTGCAGAAACCGAATTGCTGACCTCCAAAAATTAAGATTTAAAGAGAAAAATTAGTAGGTAGCAAGACTGTCTTGTTATCCTAATAATTCACAAAAAAAATCTGGAACAATTTTTCATTAAAGTTATGTCAATCTTTTCTTACTGGAAACCAGAAGGAGAACTATGTAGGATGCAAATTATCTGTTACCTACTACAAGGTTCTTCTGAAACATCTAGCATCAGCCACAGTAAGTCACAGCAGACAAAATATTTGACCTTGGGTGTAATCAAGTATGACAACCTTTGCTCCTTTTGTGAAACTTTTTTTTTGGTAGGGGTGTTGCTATCAAATTAAAGTATTTTATCATCTTGGTCTTGATGCTCTCTCCCAGGCAAAAGCAGCTAAAGGTTCCCAGTAAAGGACCAACACATTCAAACAATGCATCACGAAGGCACTTTGAGTCTGGTACCTTTAATTTTTTTATCAGAATAATATATTTGGTATTGTGCTCATTTTAAATACTACATTGCTTGTCACACTACATTTGGCAATAGACCTCTTCAAATATATTTAACAAATTGTTCCATGAGTAATAACTACATATAAAATATCTTCATTGAATTAAAAAAATCCGTATGTATTTTCTTCATGAAATACAATATATACATTACGATCTTATAGTTTTAAGGTAAGTCAAAATTTGGGCTTAAACAAATTCACAGTGTCCATTTTACCTCTGTAATAAAAATCTTCCTGTTAAAATTGCCTGGATCTTGAACTGCTTTTATGTATTTCTGTCCATTGGGTTTATGGAGCTCGAAAGTTTTGCCATCGTCTAGCACTAGGCAGCAGATCCAAACTGGACATCACAATGATCAAAAATAAAGGCTTTTGATTACTGAAAGCAAACTTTGACTGTCTTGTTACTTCAAGTTCTGACCAACAAGATTTTCCGAAGAACTCGTCAGAAGTGGAAGATGTGCTTTGCGCAGTTGGGTCTCAAACACAGTCGTTCAACGGAGCTGTAGTGGGTGCTCGCTGCTTCAGAAAACCAGGACCACACTACTTAAGTGGCATCTCAGAACCAGTGGCCAGTCCTGGCCAAGCGAGATGGGCAGGAACCACCCAGGAGCTGAAAGGTAGCGAAGTCAGTGTCAGCCGCCTTCGCTACCCACACAGCAGCTGACCCAGAAACCAGAGCGTCTCTGCCAAAGACCAGACAGCAAGGGTCATCTCTGAGGCCGCAGCCGTTGCTGCAGATCACCGCAGGTTAGGAGGCCATGCTTTTTCAGGATCAAGGGCAAGTCATGAAACCAGCTATTCCGTAGCTCATAGTTTTTCAAGCCAGCACAGTGTGGTTTTTAACACAGACTGCTCTACTACCTCTGAAACCCCCACTTTCCTTCTCCTCCCCCATAGGAAGGAGCATTAAAAATTTCAAAGCCCCAGGTTCATTACGCCTGAGGCTCACAGATTGTCCCACAAGCTCTGTTTGTGCCTCAGCTAATGGGCCGAGCAGAAGGCTGAGCAGTTCCCCCAAACATAACAAACACCCTCGGGGCAGACCAACCTCCACAGCAGCTTCCATTGCTCTCCAGGCAGGACAGAGCCCCTCGTCTCCACCCGTCTCCACGTGATTTCAAAACCTGTCCTAATACACTCTTATTCTCCCTGAAAATACACAGTGAGTTCACCAACAATTTTTTTAAAAAGGACTATCAGTAAATTCAGCTAGAAACAAATCTAAACCCATTAAAAAATAACCTAGAAGGGAAAGGCAGAAATATTCTGATACATTCCACAATAAGTAAGTTTCACAATGCTAATTTAAAACCCATGACTGACAAGTCATTTTCAGCCTTGTTTCCTAAACATAGAAGGCTTTTACTGGTGCATTTTACCTCTTGATGATCCTGTTACAATTTTTCACAGCCCTTTCACTAATTTCAACCAAGCTTAAAGTGGAGCAGAGATCCCCAATGTAATGTATGCTCTGACAGCTCCAGAATTGGTGATTGTCTGAAGGGAGAAACCCAAATTACTGTATTAACTGAGGGAATGATTAGATGGAATTTAGCCTGTATCTATCTGAAGAGACAAAAACCAGCTGACTGTCCTGCATGAATGTATTAGCTGGCCAGTGACACAACTACCAGCCAGACACAACATGGGCTACCTCTTCTCCAGTTTAACAGACATAGAAGTATTGCAGTGGGTAGGGTGGAAGTGTTGGAGGCTTCTGCTGATGACATGAAGATTCTTCATTGAAGGAGTCCTGGGGAATACAGCGCAAGAGCTGCGCTTTCTCCAGTGGAATAAAGGACAAGGGATGCAGATCCATAGAAGATGAGATTTCATGAACTTTTGGAACAACGTTATTGAGTGCTAAGGATAGATCTGAACATAATGCAATGATTTAAACAAGTTTAACTGGGGAAACATGATCCCCGATGCGTGATGTTCCCGGAATTAAGAGAGAGGATTTGCACCTAACATTTCAATTTCTTCCACCTTAAATAAATGTTTTACCAGCTTTACATCCAAACCCATACCCCGCAGTTTGAGAGTTTTAGTTCAAGACATAAAAGCTGGAGAACTTGGGAATTCTGGAACAGATTAGACAGCAAGGATTCATTGTTTTGGATTAAAGAAGTTTTCTTCAGGCCTCAGCAATAGCTTTTCAATAAACCTGGTGAAAAAGATATCTTTCTTCATGCACTAACTCACACTGGAAACTAGATATCTTTCAGGATAGCCCAGTGGTGACAGGGATAAGTAGCGAAAAGTGTAACACAGTGCTCTGAGTATTCTGAAATCTTCCTCTTCAAGGAAACGTTCAAATAAATTACTTTAATATCCTGCACATTTTTAAGAAAGGCAGTTAGCTTTTTTTTTTTTTGCTAGTTGGGAATACTTGAAAAATTAAATAGTTTTTATATAAATATGTAAAATCCTGAAATTTTCCTCTTTTGCTTCACTAAAATACATGTAAGAATGTCTACAAAAGGAAATTTGCAAAAATAACAAGCTAATGTATGAAAAGTTTAGATTTATGCTTTTAATCTTTCATAACTGGGCTTATCAGGATTCCACTGGAATTCTAAAAGAGGTAAATTGAATATTAAGATGATCTCAAATTAACTTTTCTTCAGCAGGTAAAGAATAAATAAGTATTTTTACACAAGTGGTATCTCCTCCCTACTGTAGATGCAGAGGATCTGCCACTGCGGTTTTTCAATAAAGAATTGGAATGATTTAATTTCTGAATCTGTTGTAGAAATGTGAGCTAGACTTGAGAAAAACAGAAATATGGCTTTAAGTGAATCATTAATGTTCTATTGCATTTCTTAAACATTTAGGTTATCTCTTGCTTTCTTCTTCCTTAGAGTCAATTGACAGTTTTTCCCCAAGTTTCCTTATAAGTTCTGCCAGATCTTCAGAATTTTGAGATTTTTCCTCAAGGAGTTCATATCGGAGACTTGAGATGTCCTGTTTAATTTCCTTCAGTTCACCTGTAATAGACAACAGAAAATCACACTAATGAGAAACAAAAGAAAAAAACAGAATATCCAAATATCTCACAGTTATCATGGGGTTTCTCTGGATTTCTTTGTTGAAACAGAAAAAACAGATGTTCTGCTGCCTCCTGGTGAATGGTGGCTCAGGGGCAGGAATATGAAGATGCAGTTCAGGAATCAAATCTGAAGGCAAAAGTGTGAGAGATCACATGATTTCACAAAACTCAAATAATTGTTAGATGGAAGCTGCTGTTCTGCTGCAAGTGAGACCATAGTATCATAGAAAAATTTAGGTTGGAAAAGACCTTTAAGATTATCAAGTCCAATTGTTAACCTAGCACGGCCAATACCACCCCTAAACCATGTTCCTCAAAGCCACATCTACATGTCTTTTAAATACCTCCAAGGGATGGTGCCTGGGCAGCCTGTTCCAATGCCTGACAATGCTTTTGGTGAAGAAACTTTTCCTAGTATCCAATCTAAACCTCCCCTGGCGCAACTTGAGGCCATTTCCTCTTGATCTATCACTTGTCACTTGGGAGAAGAGGCCAGCACCTACCTCTCTGCAACTTCCTTTCAGGTAGTTGTAGAGAGCGATAAGGTCTCCCCTAAGCCTCCTCCTCTCTAGGCTAAACAACCCCAACTCCCTGATGCTCCTCACAGAACTTGTGCTCCAGACCCTTCCCCAGCTCCGTTCCCTTCTCTGGACACGCTCCAGCACCTGAATGTCTTCCTTGTAGTGAAGAGCCCAAAACTGAACACAGGATTCGAGATGTGGCCTCACCAGTGCTGAGTACAGGGGGACAATCACTGCCCTCGTCCTGCTGGCCACACTGTTCCTGACGCAGGCCAGGATGCCACTGGCCTTCTTGGCCACCTCAGCACACTGCTGGCTCCTATTCAGCTGACTGTTAGCCAACACTGCAGGTCATGCAGGCCAGTCCTTTTCTGCAGATCATGCAGATCAGGTTGACAGTCCTCCTAGCCAGCAACAAAGCCTCTCAGTGTCCAAAAGAGAGTGGTCCTCTCTTTTTCCAGCTGCACTGGATCTTTCCAGCATCAGAGGTGTGCAAAGAGATGAGAACGTTTCTGTGAAGTGGATTCACTAGCTGTTTCCAGCTAATAAAACACAACAAAAAAAGGCTGAAGCATGTGTATTCCCACATATATAAATCCCCAATAAGAACACATACACGCGCAAGGGAGAAGTGCCCCAAACCAGGCACTGCACTAAGTGCAGCCTCACCATGGGAAATGCATGGGCATTACTAGAAGTAGAAACACTTTTCACAAGAAGTCGTCAGATCAGTGACAGTTTCTGACAGGAAAGCAGAGACAGAAAGCCACATCTCTTCCTTAACTTCAATTTCATGTTAATTTTACATCTTGCGCTTGTAAACATGTCAAGTTGATTAAATATTTTGGAAACATTTTTTTCAAGAGTCATATGTAACCACTTTAATTTGGTTGTTTTGATTTTCCAATTAGAGGTAAACATACAGTTCATCAACATACTCACCTTCATTGACTTCATCACTTTCCTTATCTATCTGAGCTTTCAGTACATATCTTTTAATGAGACGCTTCATTATTTTCTGCAGAGAAGGTAGAGAAAAAGTGTTTTCTCAGCTGGACTCTCTAGTATGGCTATGACATTTCAAAATATGAGCTGTGCTACTTTCTGTTGCGTTCAGACATTTCAGTGTAGAATTTACCAGATTAAAGGAGTATGACTGCTTTCATCTACCGTAGATGTTTAAATTTTATGATTCTGCACATATACATACATGAAATCCAGAAAACTAAGCACATCTTAGGAGTGTTATCATTCACAAAGCTTAACCTACTACTGGAGTCTATGAGAATGATTAATACAGTTGCAGCTTTAACCTCCATGTAGGTTAAACCATCTAGCCTTTATTGCTACCAGGAGATGATAATGACCCTAATTAGCAGTGCTAATTTGTAAACCCTTTTGCCATCAGTTTATTTTACACTATTTTTATATTATACTTGACAAATTATCTTTTCCCAGTGTGAGGCTTAGAGAAAATGGGACACAAAATTCTAAGAGTCCTTTAAGCACCTCAGCTGGGACTCATCTAACCGAATACAGATATTTTCTAATATAAATATACCTATCTGTGGCAGTCACATTTAATTCCC
Source organism: Rhynochetos jubatus (assembly GCA_027574665.1). Taxonomy (NCBI): domain Eukaryota; kingdom Metazoa; phylum Chordata; class Aves; order Eurypygiformes; family Rhynochetidae; genus Rhynochetos; species Rhynochetos jubatus. The sequence goes on along the minus strand of CM050649.1, from coordinate 120,630,954 downwards.
CCTATGGATAGTAAAAAGCAAACCCAAGAGTACAGTTCATCTCAGACAACTAAAACTGATCAAATAAAGCGCACCACTAGAATGACTATCCTCTCTGCCAATAACTGGAATTTAGGACAGTACATTTGGATGTAAATTTTACCTCTCAGGTAAAATCCACCTCTGATTCTCACGTTAGTTCCAATTACTTCAGTGAGAACAAGGTATCTAATTACCTTTGAGGATCTGTTTTTCTATCTTTGGGTTTAATATTTTCATATGGTGTAACCCATTACAACACAACAGTTTTTGTTTTCTACTACGAGATAGAAAATATACACAGGTTCATGTGTCTGCTTTTGCCTCCACAGAAACAGATCTGACCAGAAGTGGCTGTGAGGTGAATCATCCCAGATTAGTGGTTCCAGACCATCACTACAGTCATGCTTCTAGGTCAACAGCTGTACTGTTTATTCCAATAATCCGAGAATGTTTCAAATATAAAGCCACACGTCCTTGTGTTTATAGGATAAATCTGTAATCTTATTATCTATCACTGCATCATCATGAAATCGGCAGTGAAAGTCAGGGAGTGTTTGGAACAGGCTTATGCAGACACCACATAATGTGAGAGTGGCGCAGAGCTAGCCTGCCCAAGCGGAAAAGCTGTTTTCTGTCTTATCCTTACAAAATGTATACTTGTTTTCTTTACCCTTTCGCATTCAAATGGTCTTGTCCTCTTGCCCAGGCAGCTCTTGCTTCTTCCTTCCCATCTGCTTTGCAGCGATAGAGGAAGGAAAGGACCCTCTGGATCAGAATAGCTGTGTTTTATGTGCTGTGCTGGGTCTCTTTATACCTAACTGCATGAAGGCTCTTGCAGTTGTTTAGGAGGCAAAGAATGAACAGACTGTACTGATAGCATAAAGGCTGAAAGATACTTGCAGTGCTTGAGGTATTAGAATATAGAATTGCAGCACAATAAGCTGAGCTACTTCAACAGGTGGAATGGGAAGATTTTGAGGTTCTTTTTGGTTTCCTTAATTCACACCGTGCAGTTGAGGACTCAACCTGTCTCTAAAATTAAAAACATTTTTCAAGCACTTTGAAATATTGCATATAAGAAACACAGAGAGAAAAACACTCTCATATTGTACTGCAAATACCTAAATCACTTATTTCTGATATATAGAAGGTCTGTGGATTCATTCTTGGTTCTTGTTATTTATCATAAATTCAAAACTGTCCTCATGCTGTCAGTCTGCCAGTTCTACTACTTCTTGATTTTGTATAAAAATAAACTGTTCTTTACCTGATATTGCCTTGGAGGGTTGTTTAAACTGTTTAAGTGGATTTCATCTGAGCTTCTTATACTTGATTGCTTCCTTTGACCAAGCTGAAATATACACATTATTTTCAGTACAAAATAAATAGAAGAACAATACGGTTAAATTATCTCATGCATATATCATATGACAGAGCACTAATTGCTGTGCACAATTTGGGGAGTATTAAATTACTGTGGTAAAGTCCTTGTACCTGTGCACTCTTTCATCACAAGAGCTGAAACAAACCCTTTCAGACTATGTTGCAGCAAAAGTGAGAACCAGAATGTTTTCTCCCTTCACTCGGCCTCTCACCTGCTCCTAATGTCCACCTTGGTGAGACTCTGATGGAGTACTGCACCCAGCTCTGGAGCCCTCAGCACAGATTTTAGGAAGCCTGTTGTGACAGGACAAGGGATAATGAATTACAGAATCAGAGAATGGTTTGGGTTGCAAGCGACTTTAAAGATCATCCAGTTCCAACCCCCCTGCCATGGGCAGGGACACCCTCCACTAGACCAGGTTGCTCAAAGCCTCATCCAGCCTGGCCTTGAACACTTCCAGGGATGGGGCATCCACAGCTTCTCTGGGCAACCTGTTCCAGTGTCTCACCACCCTCTCCATAAAGAACCTCTTCCTGATGCCTAATCTAAAACTCCCTGCTTTCAATTTAAACCCATTACCCCTTGTCCTATCAATTTAGTTTAATGGTTTTAAGCTAAAAGAGTGTAGATTTAGACTATATGTAAGAAAGAAATTTTTTACAAGGAGGGTGGTGAAACACTGGAAGAGCCTGCCCAGGGAGGTGGCAGATGCCCCATCCCTGGAAACATTCAAGGTCAGGTTGGATGTGGCTTTGAGCAACCTGGTCTAGTGGAAGGTCTCCCTGCTCACTGCAGGAGTTGGAGTAGATGACCTTTAAAGGTCTCTTCCAACCCAGATTATTCTATGATTCTATGACCAAGGGACCAGAGCAGAGGAGCCACCTCCCTGTAGGCTTTCCCTCATTCCTCAGGTGCACAGGAAGGATCCACGTCAGGAGGAAGGCATCCCCCGTGAAACACCGAAGATGCAATCTGCAGGTTTCATTACCGAGTTACAGGTTTGAGAAGGACTAAAGCATCACACGACAGTGAACTGAGACTCAAGCTGAACAACCAGGCTAAAGTGAGTGAATAGCGACTGTCAAAGCGAAATGATACTTCTTTAGATTGATAATGGGGCCAGGTCAATGAGCAGTAGAGCAAGGAATAAAAAAATTTGAAATATAAATCAAGATTGATCAGGATGAGGAATAAGTGCGACTGTCACTAAAAAGTCAGTTATCTGTATTTACATATGATCCAATAAAATTTTTACTGATCTAAAACACGGGGTTATCATTGCAGTGTCTCAGGTCCTGTGGGATCACTTCCAGTGATGCAGATTATCTCTGTCTTAATGCAGCCAGCACCTACAGATAAGCAAACTGGGTCATTCTGAAGCCTCCTAAGTAACAGTGGGATACACTGGGATATAGTCTGATGGGGAGGAAAGCAGGGGAAGGCTGGATGGTTATGCAGATACAGCATGTCACACATCAAGGGAGCCCACAGCACAATGCTTAATGATAATGAAGGCTAAAGCCTTAATGGAGCCACTTCTGCTACTGAAACTTGTGAGGTGTAACAGGAACTTTCCCATGGTTGAACTTTGGTAATAAATGGAAGTAGGAATATGTGATAGTCACTAACTGCCCGTGATAAAAAGATAAAAACATCTTATCAGAGAGCTTTACTGGGGCTTTGTTCTAACATACATGTACTAACACAAAGGTTTGTACATGGATCATTTTTCCTAAAGAAAAGATTACACTTATTGGTAAAATATATTCATTTGCAATTAATATAAATTTTACACTGAATTTGTAATTTCTTTTTGTTCTTTAGAAAGAGTCACAATATCTATATACACAGACGTAAAAACATGATTTATCTATTCAGACTATGTTTATTTGACTAAACAAAAATGATAGAAGATATATAGTAATATATAAATAGATCTATGAATAATTAATATTTAGTCCTAATTTATTAAGCTAATTTGGATGGAATTTAAATTAAATATGTGTAAAAAGAGCAAGTTAATGTTGCTTTTTATTGCTTCAATAAAGCTATTTTAAATGTTTGAATATATATTAGAAAATCTAAGTTTAGAAAAACATTTTAAATTATATATCTGGCAATACAGAACAGGGGCTAGTGAGTTTACATGACTGTAATCACTATTTTAGATTTTAGAATTAATTCTTCGTTCTTTCAGGAATTCAGAACTAATACTATTCTCTTGGGCCTCACCTTTACTATCAGATTAAAAAAGAAAAGCAGTCTTCCTGCTTTTTCAGCTCCTGGTTTCCTAATGCACAGTTTTCTGAGCTGATGTAGTAGAGTAAGAGGAACAGTATGCTTCCTCTGCAGTGCAGAGACAGTTGCCCTGGCCAAAGCTGCTTTAGGGCGTGAGCTTGGGCTCCAGCTGTGTGGCTGGTGTCTCAGCCCTTCTGGATCTCTGACTCTTTCTGCAGCTGTGACACCATGCATGATCCTGTTACTTATCAGTTTACATATAATATACAAATGTATTTGTGTTTTGTAGTATTTATTATGTATTCTAAATGTAATCTGTCATGCCAGTTACCACTTTCAATTCTGTGTCACAATGGTTCACTCCAAAAGTTAATCCAACGTTTAAGAAAACCTTTATTTTCACTTGAAATAGCAAAATCTGTAATTTGTGGTGAAATGAGCCGTGAGACACTGCAGACTTGTAAAACTAGACACATTGTAACATCTTTATCTTAACTCTGACCCTTCAGCACTCCCCAATTTTCTGAACAGAATAATGCACTAACTACAGACTCACCTTGAACGTTGGCATGTAAATCAGAATTGTGTAACTTCATTAAATCTGCTCATGTGTAACAGTAACAGAACATCTATTGTATGCTGCTGAATGACCACTTGGTGGCAGAGATTGCCAAGATTTCATTATAACTTCATTTTACAGAAAAATGTTTAAGATCTCTTTAAGTTTCATGCCTATGGCTTATTCCTCTCCCAAAAACTACTACCAGAGTGAACTTATCCCGTCACCTTAATGACTAAACTAGAACTCATATATTTTAAGTTAATACCTATTGAACATCTGCACATGAGTAACTAGAGGGGAAAAATGTAATTTAAATAATTATATAAATAAAACTAATTAACAAAATTAACAAAAATAACTCTCCTCCAGGACTGCTGTGTGAAAGAAGAAATGCAGCATACAGGGACCACTCCTCTTAGAAAACACCTTCTTCTTTAAACTTGCTTCTCATTTCATCGTTCTACAGTATTACTTAAAATTCAGTGCAATCATAATAATAATGCAATTATTGTGGCTGTTTCGTGTAGCACTTTGTTAACATTTTAAATCCCAGTTTTCAGAAGCAGCTGATGACTTGGAATGCCAGTAAATTGTATGCGCTTGGACCGGAAGGGAAAGTTCCCAGAAAATGACTGTTTGCACTACCAAAACCAGAGGTCACTTGTGAAAATTTCAGAAACAGTGTTTTATACTAGGAAAGTAAAAGTTAAGATTTTTTTTTATTGTTTGAGTGAGGGTTTAAAGCTAGTTTAATAATTAGTTGTTCTTTATCTCTATTCTGAAGGGCCATATTTTAAGGAAAAGGCTTAAATAGGTCATCTGCCACTACGGGGTTTTAGCTCTGGAAGATGAACAAGTTCTGTGACTCTTAAACCATACACTTTCTCATTCACAAGGCAATTCTTAAATTTAGAATAAAACTCAAAGTAGGTTTCTTTAAAACACTCTTTTTTCTTAATTTATTTTCGCCCTTTTTTGGGCTGAGTTTCTTGTGCACTTGATGTTTGAAATACCGATTCTAGCCTGAAACAAAAGAAATATGCTGGTTTTAAGCCTGAAAGAAAACATCTTCACAGCTTTTATTATTATATGCAGATATGTCTCAAGAAATTAATTTCTGGAGTGCTACACTGTGAACACAGCTATGTAAATCACTTGCCATTTAACACTGCTGGCATCTGGCTTTGTTTTCTCCCGAGGGTAATCAGGGCAGAACTGGCTTTAGGGGCAGAATTTCCCTCTCTCCCATCTTAATTCTTGTCTTCAGACTCTCCCTGGTGCTGCTGCTGCTTATGCACTGAGAAGGTGCAGGGTCTGCAGCAGAAAGACCCATGGCCTGGGTCTGAGTCAGTGAACTCAAGCATGTGTTAACTCTTCTGGCTACTGCAATGCAATGTCTTCCCTCTTTAGTGTCCTCCCAAGCAGGAGTTGTACCAGTGCATCTGGCTCTCCTCCTAGGCACAGTCTGGCAACTGGAATGGTCTGGGGACAACAGATTGCAGCAACCCAACTTTGGGAGGAAACCTACTTGAACAAGGGCAAGCCATTGCTGAGCTGGCCCCAGTGCCCAGATAAGCTCCCTGGCACATTAATTCACAGCCAGAGCCAGCAAGTCTGGTGTCTGATCTTGACAAATCTTTTCTGATCTTTGCACGGATTGTTGCATTTATAGTAGCTCATCACACGAGGATGGCCAGCTCAGCAGCCACAGCAGCATCAACCTGCTCAGCACAGGAAGAGTCCAAAGTCAAAACCCAAAAAGTCTGAGAATGCTTTTGAGAAGATGCCCTAAAACAGCCTCAACAATAACGAATCATCCACAGTGAGTAAGCACATTTCATTTAGCACTAGTTATACTACAATCTGCATTGAGTGGAAAGCATTCATATTTGAAGACTAAAAATTATTTCATACTTAGGAAAAAAGCTGATTGCATCCTCACAGCTGTATTTCAGAGGGACTGCTGTAAAAGCAGACACAACTGTTATGGTTTTATCTAGAATTGGTAATTATTAAACTTTTCACCTTTGCAGCCAATTACTAGGTTTGAATATGTTTAGAAAGGAATGACAATAATCCTGCTTCTCTCCTTAGGGTATAAGAATGAGACTTTCAGGAGTACCTGTTTATGGGAACATAAATTTCATTTTAAAAAGTCATTAAAAATAAGCTTCTAATCTAATAATGCGCTTTTCAAAGTGACAAATTAAGTGAATTATTAAAGAACGCTTTGATTTGTTGTTTCTCACCATCACTCAATTTGAAGTTTATATGCATCTCCTTAAAGTCATAATTTTTCAGTGACGACATTATCACTCACCGAAGCTGCGAATTCAGTTTGTATCAAGCAGCTTGATGAAAAACTTTGTAAATGTTGGGGTCATTAAAAACTTGAGCAAATGCAGTATCCCCTCTGCTGGGTCTTAAATACATTAGTATTAGATTTCCCAAATAAAATAAAGTGAGATCTGTGAAATGTCAGAAAAATTACCAGTTGCTCACACGAGACATCTCAAGTTAATAACAATCTTGACTTTGGTGACAGTGTTTGTAACATCTGTGTTTGGTTTTGTATATTATGAACTTAACCAGAGGCAGAGGCTTGTCAGAAGCACAGTATTTTTCCCTGCAGCTCCATTTTTTCCTTCTAGGATTGCAACCAGTTTCTTTTCTCTTTTAGCCTTCAACTGATAACTGTGATGGTTGTCACACTGATGGCAAAGAGCTGACAGATGCATGTAAATTCTTTACTGGCCCCCAGTCTAATGACTAATGACTCTTGACTTCAGACTCAAGAACTCATAAACTTGACCCGGCCTCTGCTCAGACTACTATCTGTTTTAATAAAGATCCTTCCACATTTAAATTTCCATAAATGACACACTTGTTTCTAAAACCATGACAAACCTGTAATTTCCTTTTTTATGTGAATGTTACCATATGCTCACCTGTCCATTCACTACATCTGATCAGTTGTCTTGCAAAGCTCCTTTTCCCTAACATGTTACAACAGTGCTAGTCTTTACACTTCCAATACCAGCTACACCATGGGCTCCACATTCTCCTAAAGCAATTAATTTGATTTATACCAAGACACTGCAAGAAAAAAAAGGGTGACTATAAACTCTTTACATAAACCCTTGAGATACAGCAAGAAATCAAGTCAAGTGCTTTGTACTGTATTTTTCATGTAAATAAAACAGATGACAGAATGCTTTACAGTGAAGGCAGGGTGCCTTCTCAGTGAAAGCAGAGACAGGCTACAAAGGGGGAATTCAGAATCATAGAATGGTTTGGGTTGGAAGGGACTTTAAAGATCATCTAGTTCCAACCCCCCTGCCATGGGCAGGGACACCCTCCTCTAGACCAGGTGGCTCAAAGAAGTTCTGCCCTGGCATGTGAGGGTGGTGGTAGGAAAGCCAAAGCTCACCTTAAGTTGCCACACCAGCAGGATAAGGTTGCACAAGGAAAATGTGGGCCTGCTACTCAGTGGGGCAAGGGATTTAGTGACAGCGGACTTGGGAAAGGCCGAAGGACTTGATGCCTTCTTTGACTCAGGCTTCACCAACAGTCTCTCAGGCCTCTGTGCTTAGTGAAGGGATTCACGGAGAAGGAGGATGACTGGCCTTGGAGGAGGGGTCAGTCAGGGGTTACTTGAGAGAACGTGACCCAGGCAAGTCCACTGGACCTAGTGGGCTGCATCCACAGGTGCTGAGAGAAGAGATGAAGTCCTTGAAAATATGCTATCGACCTTGAAAGATCATGGAGACTGGGAGAGGCCTCCAAAGGAGGACAAAAGACAAATGTCAAATCCATCTCCAAAAAAAGGCCAAAATGATGATCCGGGTGAGCACAGGTCACTCAACCTCCCTTCAGTAACTGGCAAAACAATGGATCGAGTCCTCTTGGAGCATGTTTCTGGACACATGGAAGAGCAGATGGTGACTGGGAAAAGTAAGTGTGGATTTATGAAAAGTAAAACCTCTCTGACCATCTGGATGGCCTTCTGAGTTAAAATGACTGGATTTGCAGATGAGGGTAGAGCTGGAGATGTCATCTACCTCGGCTTTAGCAAGGGTTTTAACACTGCATCCTGGGATATCCTTGTACCCGCGTTAGGATGTTACTGTCTGGATGGTGAACAACTGCACAGGTAAAATCCTGGCTGGATGGTTGTGCTTAGAGAGGAGTACAGGGACTTGCCCTTTCAGACATCTTTATCAAAAAACAGGTGCCAGAAGAGGTGTTGGAGCACACTCCTGTCAAGTTTGCAGACAAAGTCGAATTGGGGAGTGGGGTAGCTGACAGGCTTGAAGGCAGGGATGCCATGCAGGAGAATGGGGATGACAGGAACCCTGTGAACTTCAGTAAGGACAAATAGGAAGGAACAACTCAACACCACAGGCTAGGGACTGTCTGGCTGGGGAGCAGCTCTGCAGAAAAGGACCTGGGGAGCTTGGAGGACAGTGAGAAAGATGTCAAAAAACTGCAGCATGTTCAGCAGAGGGACACCAAGATGCTGGGGACTGGAACATGTTCCTTGTGAAGAGACACTGGGAAATCTGGGCTTGTTCATCCTCAGCAGAGATGTCTTCAGGCACAACTAACAAGAGCCTCCAGTGCATTCAGGGAGGTCATTGAGGAGATGGAGCTGGGCTCTTCACCCAGTGCTGCCCAAAGGTTCTGCAGTCTCCATCCTTGGAGGTTTTCAAGACTATACTGGATGAAACACTGAGCAACCTGGCCTGACCCTGCTGCAAGCAGGAGGTTGGACCCGAGACCTCCTGAAGTTCCTCCTGGCCTGAATTATTCTCTGAGACGCAGCAGGAAGAACTGTATATTTACAATGGTATTTTTGGACTTAACTGATTACAGATGTAAACAAATATTTAGAAACAAAGTAAGAATTTCAGCATGTATGTAGTTATGAACTAACTACTTGGGAAATGCATTAAAAAACAAGTCAACAAGAAAAAATGAAGTTAAAATTGATTCTATCTTTTAAAATTAGCAGTCAGTATACACACTATACAATTACCTTGTTCATCTCTGCATCTTCTTGAAAGCTTTTCTTTTGGCACAGAAATGGTTTAGAAATCCATTTTTTGATTCTGAGTAGGAGATACAGCAAAGATTTTGGGCTTGGCACTAAATTGAAGGGTACTGGAAGAGTTCTCCCTTCTTCAAAGTAAGAAAACCAAAGTTTAGCCCTTGCAAATTTCCATTCTACATCAGCATCATCCTGTGAAACAGAAACACATCTGTTAGTACACTGTTAATACCACCTTGACTTATTGAAGCTAAACTTTATGTGTGTTTTGAATGTAATTGGTGAAGTTAACCTCAAACAGATCAAGAACTTGTTTATAATCTGTGAAAACCAAAGTTCAGTGAATAACACTATTCTTGTTAATCCATTTAAAATAATGTAATTATAGAAGAACAAAGCGGATTTGATTTAAACATCAGCTACTCCAGAGTGAGTTCTAATAGTCTGCAATACAGGATCACACAGACAGACCTCTTTGGTGCTCTTTGTAAACACACTAGTAAGAAAGCTCTGACTTAAAAGCACAGAATACAGTGCTCAATTTAAAGCTTCATGGCAACACTCAAATTCACCCTCTAGAGCTTGACTGAATAGTCGCTTGGGCAGAACACTATCATGCTCAGCAAGGAAAACGGAAAAATGCTATCTTAACATAACAAAAATGCAAATCTCTCAATGAGACTACCAGCTATGATTTTTTGTCTTACTGGTCTCTTCTGTAGCAATTAGTTTATTATCTTTTTTTGTGAGGAAGACATAGTATTAGAATTTTAAAGCAAAATTTTACTCTTTTTTTAAGAGTATTTTAAACATGAAGTTAAAAAAAATTAGGCAATTCTTACCTAATTCCTTCCACTTCCTGGAATATACATATATATTTATATCATGCATGCTATCATCACCATGGTTTACATTTAACATTTGCAATAGCCAAAACACTCACTTTACTCCTCTCTGTAAAGTTCAAGAGGGTTTTCTGCAGACAGGACTGATGTCATGTTCAAGGACATGACTCAATATTGCTTTAGCTGTTTTTAGAAGCTGTTTGTATTCAGTCATCATATTTTTTTAATAACAGCCTGGATTTTCTTACTTTGAATCTGATAGTTTGTTCTGTGGCCTCCTGAGTCAGAATATTCTGAACCTGTCTAGACAATGTGTTGCTCTTGCTCAAGCTGGACAATGCTACAGCCCCAAACCAGAGCCCAGAACCTGGGACAAACAGTATCAAACAACTTGAGTCTGCTCCTTCGTGGCAAGGTCATCACCTGGGAAAAGCTGGGATGACCTAGCTCCTGGAGATCAGCTTCCTTTTTTTCTAAAAAATTATAAAGATTTGGTCCTCTGTTTCCATGGCATGCAAAAGTTGATGCTGATTTTCAGTAGTCCTGCTCATTACTTTGTCAAGTAAAGCTTTGCTCACTGAAGGGGACTAGAGCAACTGTTGTTTAAATAAAAGAAGCAAGCATGCAAGGTCCAGGCATAGGAACAACAACATCCTTGCAGCAAGAGGACACAACTCAAGTAATAAGTACAAATGAGGCAAATGAAAGATTCACAGTCACACAGTGTAGCCCATCCTCTTCAGGAACATAACACAGTTCAGCAGCAGTTTCTCAGTCCAGTCTAGTTCTTACTACAGAAAACATATGGAAAATTTCCAGGTATTTTATAATAAAAATGTACAGTGGAACGAACACTTTCTCGTAATATATTCCAAAAGCCTATGTGTTCTCTTAAACAAGCCATCAACAAGAAAGATTTTCTAGGTGTAGACAATTAGCTGTAACAGTAAATGTGGTGATATTTCATCACAAACAGAATTTTTACCTCAATTTCCTGGAATGAACTGTTGATCATTGCGATAAGCATGTTCAGTAAGACAATGACCATGGTAACATTATAGACTCCATAAAGAACATAACCAATATTTTCAATAAATTTGTGTTTATAATTGATGACAACTGATTTAACTTCTGAGAGTCCAAATATAGCCCAGAACAATGTCTTGAAACTTTCTTCAACACTAAAAGGAGAAATTGAACACATGTTACTGAACAAGAGCTGTATATTCTTATTGTATAAATTGGCAGTTACCATTTTTATACAGAATGCAATTTTTTCTATTTTCATAGTGTAGAATTCTACCACAGTGATATGCAGAACAAATAGACTCTCTGTTGTTTCATAATGTAAGATTCCTAATACTTAGGATTGACAATAAAATTTTGCTTCAGCAATTATAAAGAACATTACAATGATTTATTTGTTAAGTACTTTAAAATACACACCACATGCTTGCTGGTAATGTGAATGTGAGTAACAAAAATAACTAACCTGTAAATGTTTTATTAGTTCACTTAGCATGAATTACTTTACCATTAATATGATTAACATTCTGAAACTGTGAATAAGACAGGATGTCTGACTGCCAATCAGTATTTTTCAAAAAATTAATCTGAGAGACCATAACCCTCAGATGAGTTTTCACTAATCCCAAAAATCCAGGATAAAGGTAATGAGCCATGGTGTGGGGACATTGATTTGTTTGGGTTTTTTTGGTTGATTTTTTTTCAGATTAGTTCCTTTAAATGCATGTATTTCCTCTTAATCGGTTCATATGTATATATGATAGACAGACAAAAGGCCAAACATCTGAGGTATCTTTTCTAACTCCACCTGCTTGCAGAAATATTTTTCTCTCGCTTTGGTGAACAAATCTCAATTCCCCATGATCAAAATGCAGTTGCATTGCAAAGCACATTTGGGATGTTATTGTATTATTGTTACGAAAATAAAGTTAAAATAAAATTGTAGTTATTAGTTATGAATTTACTTGTAAGCTTATAATATTTTACCAGTATCCCACCTGTAAGTTGTAGTTTTAGGTACTTTATCTACTGTGTGAACTAATAAAGAAGGTAGTTACAAATTTTTCCCTGTTGGCCAAGTCTGCTTCCTGGCTGAGTATACTTCATAACAGCTACAGATGGAATACCATGACAGCTACAAATTAAGTGGGCAAGGGCTGCAGAGCATCAAAAAGAATGAGTTTCCACACAAGTAATTTATCTTAAAATCACAGCTAGAAATGAGAGGCATGACGAACGTATACCAAATAACCCCTGACAGAGTCAACCCAGGATTTCACATCTTATGGTGGGAGAAGAAAAAAAGAACAGTCATGGAAATAAAATGAAAAAAAAAAAGATGCAAAACAATCAAAAGGGAATATATTTTCTTCTCTCAAGACGCAATAGGTTATTGCCTTTGGAAACTATGGACAGCCAGAGCTTAAAATAGATTAGATATTTTTTTGACTAGTAAGAACACACAGAGTTGTCTGAATTAAGTGACAAGTATTTTATGATGTGCAGCAGACTATTGAGATTATCCTGCTTCAGTTACAGATGACAGTGGCACCTGATGGAGGAACCAGTTCCTGTGAAGGAACCACATGCTGCAGGGAGAAGCTACACTGTGTTCTGAAGTGGCAGCGCTGGCCATGCTCAACTCCTCTAACCCAACCTCTGTCCCGAAATCCCTGAAGAACCCCAGGTACAAGCCCTCACATGGAGTCCTGGATTGCTTGTGCCCTGCTGCCCTCCAGCAGATATCAGGGTGATTAAAAATCCCCATAGGGACCAGTGCTGCAAGTGTGAGTCTTCTTCCAGTTCTCTGAAGAAGGTCTCATCCACTTCATCTTCCTGATGAGGTATTCTGTAGCAGACAGCTACAGCATCCCCCATGTTGGTCTGCCCTCTAATCCTGACCTGTAAACTCTCACTGGCTCATCATCTATCCCCAGGCAGAGGTACAGGCATTCCGGCTGCTCTCTCATGGAGAGGGCAACTACATCTCACCTTTCCAGCCTGTCCTTCCCGATTTATCACAGTATTGTTGGGATCAAGAGCTTATCCTCTGATTTCAAATATAACCTTTAAGCACCAGAACAAGAGAACAAATTACTACTTAATTCAAGATAAAAAATATGAGATGAAAACCTTATAAAACAATTAGTAAACAATACATACAATGCAAGCAACTGACTTTCCACAAAAATAGCCCACAATCATTGCAGTTTCATCAGTTGTACTTACGTTGTGAATGCTTCATTTTGTTTTGCTCCTAAATAGTAGGAGTAGAGATTAAACATGCCTATCATGAAAGCCACAAACACCATGATAAATATCACCATGAACTTGAAGATGTCTTTCACAGTTCTGCCAAGTGATATCTGCAGTGGTCCGAAGCTTTCATTAGCTGGCAGGATGTAGGCTATTCTGGAGAAACTTAGTACTACCGCAATTGCATACAGGCCTTCAGATATGATCTGAGGATCGGACGGATCCCAGTTTATTCTGGCTAGAAACAGAAGATGAGAATTTCTGTCAGTAGTTCAAGATATCTGTACAGATATATGGGAGGTGTTTTTGGAACAGCAGCTGGAGGTGAGGGAAGAAACCCTGGGCAACTCAAACAGGACTAGTCACTTATGTTTAATCAAATTAATTGAGCCAGGTAGCTCTAAAACCGGTTCACAGCTCCACTGACTGTACTGATTAGATCTCCATTGATGGTAATGGTGGTGTGGAAGATCATTGAGGTAACTTTTTGGGAGTTGAATCCCAGCCTATTGGAGAATTTAAGTAAAATTTAGCTTACAGTGTCAGGTGATGAAAATGGAATAAATTAAATTAGAAATGTGATTTGTTTGACCTACCCAAAATGAATTGTTTTGATGTTGGGATCTGGAATCATGAAATGCTTGCCACAACTCCAAAATTGTGGGAACAGCAATGTTTCTCTACTTTTTCTATTTACTCAATCTTTTAACTCATAATGAAATGGTAATGACCCTTTCCTGGCCTACACCAAACACTCCTTTCCATCACTTTCTATCAATCCCTTCTGTTGAAGCTAATCCACTTGTGTGAATTACTTGAACATCCTTTCGATCAATGGGAGAATGTGACACTGCTGCTTGACAGGTAACACATCCAACTGCAGAGGAGAACATTCAGGTTCAAACCTGTACTTGAAGAAATATTTACAGAAAAGTGTCAGAAGGAGAAATTAAAAGTAATACCCTTCAGAATACTTCCTTGCTGGAGATTAAGATATTCTCTGATGACATGGGAGGCTGAAATTAAAATTTATTATTGTGCTTCAGGCAAAGAGAAGAGGTTAACCTGGGATTGGTTACCTACATCCCAGGAGAGTGGTGTTATCTGTCCTTACTCTACCGTAAAGCCAGAAAATGAAACAAATAATTTACACTGCAATGAAGGCAACCGCTGACATTTGGAAAAATACTAATTTGAGCTGTTAACTAACACATAACCATTTAATAAAAAGTCAGTTATTTATAGGGTTTTATAACACATCCATAACCAGAGATGCTGAGCATGATTCAAAATGTCCTTATATACATCAGAAAATTATATTCAACGAACTGACGGCCATGCCAGTATTCATACATCATGACAAAGTAATGAATAACTCTGGGATTAGGTATAACGAGGCTCGGTTAGCAGATATCCACTGCCTTGTTAGTTGCTCTGTGTTTCTCGCAGGTATGGCCATATTCTTTTGTTTAATGAGCTCCTCACTGTTTAGCCTACTACACAGTATACTGAAGTACGAAAATGTCTGTATGGCAAAAGACTGCACATTTTCACAGAGGCAGACATACCTGTTAGCTTTATCTCAGATTTCATGGATAACTAAAAACAGAGATGGCAGATGTTTCAGTAGGGGCTAGTAGCCAGATATCTTATAGGTTTCCAGATGAGCTGTATTATCACAGAAAATGTGAGATGGGAAGGGGCCTCTGGAGGTCATCTGGTCCAACACCTCTGCTCAAGCTGAGCTACTTAGAGCCAGTTGCCCAGGATCATGTCTAGACGGTATTTGAAGATCTCCAAAGATGGAGACTCCACCACCTTCCCTGGCAGCCTATGTCAGCACTCTGTTACTCTCACAGTAAAAAAAGTACTTCCTGATGTTCAGAGGGAACCTCCTGTGTTTTCAGTCTACTCCCATTGTCTCTGGTCCTGCTACTGGGCACAAACTAAAATAGCCTGGCTCCATCCCCTTTGAACCCTCTCCTTAGGTATTTACAGATATTTCTAAGTTCCCCCATGTCCTTCTCCTCCAGGCTAAACAGTCCCAGCTCTCTCAGCCTCTTTTCATAGGAGAGATGTTCTAGTCCCTCCATCATCTTTGTGGTCCTTTATAGGCCCTTCTCTCCACTATGACCATGTCTCTCTTGTACTGAGGAGCCCCACACTGGACACAGACCTTCAGCCTTGGCCTCAACAGTGCTGAGCAGAGAGGAAGGATCACCTCCCTCGACCCCCAGGCAATGCTTTCCCTAATGCAGCCCAGAACACCATGGGCCTTCTCTTCAGCAAGGGCCCATTGCTGGCTCACGTGCAAGCTGGTGTCCACCAAGTTATGTTTGCTAGCCTACAATAAAACCTATGGCATTAAATATTTACTATTAATATTATCCATGTTAGCACTACCGTACATAGATGTTCTCCAAGCAGACTTCAGTGTACAGGCCTATACTAAAACATTGCTCAAATCTGCTTAAGTGCATAACAAAGTCACAACTCATGACTGACGTCAACTGAAACTGCCTTGCTAGATGGCACAGTCTTACACAGCATACATAAATTACAAGACTTGTGCTTGTCATACCCCAAAACTGTGAACATAAACAACAGTCCCTGTTTGCAAATTCTTCAACTGGGTGTTACTGAAAACTGAATTAATATTTAACTTGCTGCTTTTATAACTTCCATGAAATTCTTACTTTTCCAATAAAATTTATAAGACTATAATTTAATGGGATTCAGAATGTATGTATTAATTGCTCTGCTTTTTCTACAGCCCGCGTAATGAAGAAATGCAACCTTCTCAGCAACAGTATTTGAGGCAGAGAATAGAGGTAGAAACTGATGTAATTCAGTATCTAGACAAAAATATCTAATAAAGCGAAGAGAGATGTGGTGGTGTTAGGAGTAAACACAAGTGAACAGAGCTCAAATTTTTCTCATTTGGGAAAAATAGCTTCCAGTCACTTCTCATATATGCCAAGCAAGTTTATTAAAATTTTTACCACCTACTGGTAAAGAGAGTGGATTGAGAAATATTAATATAACAGAGTGTCTGAGCAAAGAATATACAAAAGATATTTTATTGGGTTTGCATGGCAAGGTCTTGGTAGCGGGGGGGCTACAGGCGGGGCTTCTGGGAGAAGGAGCTTCCCCTGTGTTCAATACAGCCAATGCCACCTGGCTCTAAGATGGACCCACTGCTGGACAAGCCTGAGCCCGTCAGCAACAGTGGTAGTGCCTCTGGAATAATGTGTTTTAGAAGGGGTGGGGGTGTGTGTGGGAACCTGAGAAGAGAAACTGCAGCACAGAGGGGAAGTGAGATGTGACAGAAACAGCCCTGCAGACACTAAGGTCAGTGGAGATGGAGGGGGAGGAGGTGCTCCAGGTGCCAGAGCAGAGATTCCCTGGCAGCCTGTGGTGCAGACCATGGTGAGGCTGGCTGTGCCCTGCAGCCATGGAGGGTCACGGGGGAGCAGAGACCCACCTGCAGCCCAGGGAGCACCCCACGCCAGAGCAGGGGGATGCCCCAAGGAGGCTGTGACCCTCCGGGAAGCCCACGCTGGAGCAGGCTCCTGGCAGGAGCTGTGACCCCATGGAGAGAGTTGCCCAGGCTGGAGCAGGTTTGCTGGCAGGACTTGTGACCTGGAGGGGGACCCAGGCTGGAGAAGGCTGCTCCTGAAGGATGGCACCCTGTGGAAGAGATCTGTGCTGGACCAGTTCATGAAGAACTGCAGTCCATGGAAAGGACTCATACTGGAGAAGTTCACAGAGGACTATCTCCTGTGGGAGCGACTCCACTCTGGAACAGGAAAAGAATGTGAAAAATCCTCCCCCGAGGAGCAAACGTGATGAACTGACCACAACCCCCATTCCCCATACCCCTGAACTGCTCACAGGGAGGAGGTAGAGAAATCAAAAGTGAAGTTGAGCCTAGGAAGAGGGAAGGGGTGGGAGGAAGGTGTTTTAAGATTTGATTTTAGTTCTCTTCTACTCATAATTTGTTTGGCAATAAATTAAATTAATTTTTCCCAAGCTGAGTCTGTTTGCTGGTGATGGTAACCGCTGAGTGATCTCTCAATGTCCTTATCTTTATAAGGAGCCTTTCATTATAGTTTCTCTCCCCTGCCCAGCTGAGGAGGGCACTGTTGGAGCAGCTCTGGTGGGCTCGTGGCCTCCAGCCTGGGCCAACCTACAATTGGTTACGTAGACAAAGCACGTTTAAGAATTTTGTGCAGCTCACTGCTTAGTTCTGCCGCTACATTACAGTACATCACCTTCGCAGTTGCACCAACACAAGTGTTTGCAGGACAGCACTGTGTAAGCGAACACATGAAATGACCTGCATTAGAGTAACCTCGAAAAGGGGTGGCGTGACAGTGGGGTTATTCTGATCTCCAATCATATCAGTGCCTCACGTGTAGGACAGTCGCCAACAAGATGTACGGGCATAACCAAGGGAACTGTGATCGAATACTAGGGATGAGAAAGAGAAGAAGGGGTGGGAACTACTTAAGCAGTACACTGTAACTAAAGTCCCGAAGACTTATTAACAGAAAATCAGCTCATCTTGGCCCAAGAAGTAAATCTGAGTCATGCACAATCAACTCACCCAAGGTGTAGTATTTTATGTTGGGCTCCAGTGTTGGACTTGTCAGATCTTTCATATTTGCATCGACGAAGTTCTGGGCTCTGGACGCATGCCAAAATGCCATAAACCTTGCTATGAATGATGCTGCAAAAATGGCTAACATACCAAAATCAAGCATATTCCACAACTCAAAAAGGTATTCCTTTGGACCTTGAGACCAAATTTCTTTACATTCTGACCATATCATGCCTGTGTAAGACAGAATAGAGAAAACAGTGTGTTCTTTTATCTCCGCTATTTTTTATTATATTTTATTTTATTAAGTGTCTGTTTTATTATGTATAGGACATGCTCTTGGTTGCAGTCAAACTCAAAACTATTTTGGTCAGTGAGAGTTAGAACAAAACTAAAATCCTTGATCCTAACAATTCATATACAATCCACTACTTCTTTCTCATGTAAGTAATAATAACAATCTTTCATACTGTGTTTTCCTGTCCAACTACAAAAGCCTTCAAAGAGAAGAATGGGATGTGAGTATTACCATCTGTTACAGACACAGGAAGAGACAGAAAGAGCAGAAGTGCTCTGGCATGATCATATAGCAATGGTAGAACTAATAGCAGAACTCACATTTTCTTATTTGCATAGTACCCTGGGTACAGTGTCTTTGACTGGCAAAGGTATCTGAATCATAATTATTCCCTCCTAATAATAAAATATAGGAGTAGAGTAGTGGTTCATGGCATCCTTTTAATTGATCAAATCCTTTTCCAAGATAGAATTTATTTAATCATGAACCACATTTCTAGGATTCTGAAGAGAGTCAATAGAGAACTGAATTGGAATAATGTCACTATTTTTTGCACTTAATGAATTGCCTGAAGGAACTTTTCATAATTTTCAGACAAGGACAGTAATAATGTTAATTACATTAATTAAATTAAAGGCTACATCTGTATGCATGGAATCAGTTTTTCATATGCTGTCTTATGCATGACACAAATAAATAAAACCAGATTAAATTAGCAAACTCGAACTTCAAATTAAGAAATTATTATTTACTCCTTTATTATCAGATGAAAACATTGATATTTATAGATTGTGTGTAAATCTAAGTGCCATATTGTTCCTATAATACACAATTATATTAATTTATAAACAGCTTTATGTTGAAATAAAGATTGTCAGTGTCTTTTAAAGCAATAAGAATCAGTTGGTGTACAAATGGCTCCAATTTCAATCACACAGAACTCATAAAAGCAAAATATTTTAAATGCATAAGCTCTTGAATGTAAACAGATTTTACTTAGCTTGAATTTCTCTCCCCCATATTGCCAACACCTAAAAACCAGAACCCATATCCTTAATATATTTGGGCATCTAACCCGCCATTGGAATAAAGGGTATTAGACTTGTAAATAAGAATCAGACAGTTAAAATATTTTTGAGGGTCTGTGCTCAAGTTCTGATGCTAAAAAGTACTGCATCACCAAACTGAATGGACCAGCTCACAGTACAGTTCACAGTATCCATTTCATCCCTACGCTGGGATGGAAAAATCTATTGCTGAATGTTCAGGGGTTTATATTCTTCTTCTCTTTTGTCAATAATACATTCAGCTATAGACTATTGATTCTGCAGGCATACTTACAAAGTAAGAGAATCTTAGCAGGAAGAGACAATTGGACACGAAAAAAGCTAGGCACATGATGTGGAAATCTTTCCCCTTGGGATCTGACACAGCCGGATTCAAAAAACCCCAGAGAACTGGTAAACACTTTCCTTTGTCATTCATAAAACTGAATTTATTCCTACACAGATGCTGTAGATTTCACCTAAGTCCTTCACCTGAATGTTTGTGATTAACTAGGCACATGTGAATCCTGATGACATCCAGTAAGAAACGTGAGGTCAGTGTGGGAATGCAGCCAGCTGGAAAAACCCCCTTTGTTGCAATTTTTATGCATAACATTAATGGCAATGGATTAAATTTGGTCCAGCTTCACTGAAAACATAGCATGTCAAAGATAAGTGAAAATTAATCTTTACCTATTACCCAAGAAATAATGAGCATCTCCATCCATGAGAAACAGGATGTTTTCATCCTAAATAGCTGTTTTACATTGCCTGTTGTTTCATTAGGTCGGAGTTTGGTGCCATCAAATCTGTCAGCTGCATTCATGACAAGTAGACCAAGAAAAATGGTGAAAGAGGCTGCATGGGCTACAAACTTCATAAATGGTCCACGCATTATCCTCCCCAGCTGCAACAGAGGTTATGAAACACAAGGATATTGCATTGCCTTCTTCCAAAATAAAAATGCATAACACAGAGAAACCAAAATTTCAGTGACTCACAGGAACAAATATTTGGAAAAAGTTGTATAATATGATACCATGATGACAGTCACCTTTACAAGTTTCTACCTATTTGCTGTTTTCAGACAGATAATCTATCAGTTTCACCATTTATGTATTTTTAACTCAGCATTTTGAAATAGTTCTGCAATTATTTTAGGGCATCTATGTCTATTAATCAAGGTACTAAAGTTGTTTTATTTCTTACATTATAGTCATCTTTACGAGGCAACAAAGAAAATGAGATTTTGACCCTTACTAAAAGCAAATTATAATCAGGACTGAATTATGAGTAAAGAATTCTGTTTACTGACATACGTGATAACTCAATTTAGCACAGTTATTGTGCAGTTTTGCCAACTTATTTTCTTATTAAAAACAAGTCATGAGGCCTCAAAAGGTCATGTTTATGGTTTTGTAGTGTCTTAATTTCCTTCCCAACTCCTTTAATGGAAATTACCTCAACTTTGTCATGAATAAGAACTTTAAAATGGTTTAGTGCAATCCTTAAAAAAACTAAAAATTTTACACAAATTAACACAAGGCTGAACTTTTAGCAATTATTTACTTTATTTTTGGGAGTGTCTGTATTAATAGTAAAAGTCTTAGCTTGTTCACTTAGATGGCAGCTGCACAAAAATACTATTTTATTTTAGATGAAGACAGTATCTGTATCTGGCAAAAATTCCTTGGAAAGAATTGAAAGTAAGCGTCATGGATCTCAGCTGAAACATACAACAATCTGTGGTCTGGAAAGGGGAGGGCAAAGCAGAAAGATACGTTATCGCTATTTGTCTTGTTGCTACACTTGTTTCAATATCAAAGTCAGAACTTTGCTGTCCTTACAGTCAGCTTGTACAGAAACAAAGAGTAAGAGGATGCAGCCAAGGATGCTATGGTAAGGTCTCAAATACTGGTAACATTAAGGAAACTAGACAAATGTGAAAAGAAGATACTGTTAAAGGAACACTGTCAAGGTTAGCAGGCACAAAATTTGATCTTCTTTCTCCTTTATATTATTTTGCAAACCCATGCCATTTATTATGTTCCTCAGTCAATAAAATTAATTTAGGTTTATTAAATAAAATATTTCACCTGCCTCATGAGATGAACTTCAACAACCAACTATTTTGTGTGAACTATGAAGAGAACAGGTAATCATCACGGGAAAAGATTTTATTTCAAGCTAGGAAGGAACAGCCATAAACAACACACAATAAAGCAGAGCTGAAAAATTATAAAGTACCTTGACAGTGTCCTTTTAAATGCATTATTCTCGTGTTGACAAACGAAGATGGGTTAGGAGACAGATGCCAGAAAGAGACATAGCCAGAAAAGAAGAAAAAAATCTGAAGGAGGTAATGTTAACATATCCCTTGATCAAAAAATATAAAATTTAAAAGACTGAATGCCTAGTTCCCTCCCTCCCACCCCTTCAAAAGAGAGAGAGAAGTATTTATTACATATATATATAGTAAAATCTCTCTAGAAGGAGGACTGACTAGAGTTAAACTGATTACACAAATACTGGAAGTTATTATGACATTGCCCTATAACAGTGATTCAATAAAATCTCGACACTTCTAAAATTCCAAATCTCTTTATTGAGAAGATACAGGTCAGAAAATATGAATTAGGGAAGGAGAGAGCAACATGTAAAGACAAGGCAATAACCTTGCAAGTTTGGACTTTTCTATAAGATAGAGTCCCTTCTCAATACACTTTCACTGTGCACTGGGACATAATAAATTCCCTCCCCTTGCACAGACTGAGGGCATGATCTTATAAATGCTCTGAATGTTTTCTCTCATTTAAATGGATTTGGGTTTAGGCTGTTTTTCCTGGTTTCTGATTCCCTGTGCTATGGCCTTTGGTTTGCTATAGAGTTTTGGAGAGTGTTTTACAGGTTGGTTTGGGTTAGGACAAGATACACAAGTTATACTGTGGATACTTTCACATGTAGTGAAAGTTCAGGGTCAACCTGAACTCGCTGGGGACTGGAGTCAGTGATTCACATTATTCCCATCCTGTGACTCTGCAGGAACAACCAGTATTGTAACATGATGGAGTACAGCAGTGATAAAGAAATTATAAAATAGCACTCCAGGTAGCACATAAAACACAAAGGAGAAAAGGCCTAATCACAAAAAAGAGATAATGCATATTCTTAAGAAGAACAATTTCCCAGCTCCTCATATACTAGACATAATGTTCAATTCCTTTCCATCTACCACAGTGCAAAAGAGGAATGCGTATATCCCTCAGAAAATGCTTCTAGAATGCATGTACGGACTTATCAAGTTACTTCTTCAGAAACGTTAACTCCAGGCGGCTGGGAACAGTGAAAGAAGACTCAATTTCAAATTCCGATCCCTCATCTTGGTCAGTGGCTGACTGAATTACTTACAAATTCATAAAGCTAAAAATCAAAATTCTATTCCTAATCAGAGCTGAAGAGCACAAACATCAGAGATTCTTGGAGATAACTGGAAAAGTTTTTTACTCTTTCCAGATGTAATGTAATAAAATAGTATTCTAGAAGTTTTGGTTTAATTGTGGCAGTAGTTACACTGAATTACTTATTAGAAATGCAGAGCAAACAGTTGACAAAACTTTGAAGTGCCTCCATGTGGACTGCTGGCTGAAATTCAGATTTAAGAGGCAATCTTAATTTCTTTCGGCATCTGACACTACCAAATTCCTGTCAAATCAACAAGACTTCGTCCATGTATTTCTATGAAATTTCTTCCAGATATGAAACTCTCAATTCAGTATCTGTGGTCCAAGCTCAAATTAACTTTTTCCTAAAGAGGAAACTAGTCAGCTATACAGGTAACTGACGGAGATGTTGTAGATGTCATAAAGACATTTTACATTTATTAGAGCCATGGCATGAGAATATAAAGAAATGTGTCAGAATAACTCCACTGCAAGGTGCTATTTTCACCACAAATACTGTATTATTTTCTTTTTCTTTTGTCACTGTGCCCTGCAGTGCCAAATCTGGAAAAAATATTGAGTACTTTATCTCCATAGGAGGAGAAAAGATTTATAAAATTCTATCAATTCATACACAGAATGGAGTCTTGATACAGATCATGTTCTGTACTGGAACCATCCTATCCTGAAATGAAGCAGTGAGCATGTTTGTCTTCAGAAAACAGAGGAATCAAATTTTGGCATATGAGTGAAGCACAAGGTAAGAAAATGGCAGCTGGTGAAAAAGGTGGATTAGATTTTACATTTGCAGAATATAATGAAACGGAAAGCATTCAACATATAAATCACATGATGAGATTATTAAATAGTGACAGAGGAAGTGAAACCTTAAGGGATGTTGTCCCTTGAACCTTGAATTTAAAAAGCTACTCTGAAATGCTTTTTTCATAATGTACGATGGTTCAAAGGTACTTTAAGATCCAATGAATCATTGAAAAAGGAAAACAACAAATAGATAAGTCACTGCTATAGTTGAAAACCAATTACTGAAGTATGCTGAATCTCAAGGATTGTTTTAAGACAAAAGTATTCATAAAAATCCTAGTCACTATACAAAGTGATTTTTGTTGTCTAGACTGAAAGAAATGAAAAAAATGGCAGAACAAAAAAAGGCACACCTTTCTCCTCTCAGAGCACAATAAAAAAAAACCCACCAAGACCTCAGTCCTCTCTTTGAACTTTCCTCTTCCCCTGCAATCACTGTATGTGCACAGGATTTGACGGGCTACAATCATGGATGTTATACTGTAACCTGTTGAATAATCCCTGTAGGATCCCATTTGTTCCCCCTAACATACTCCCAAGAGAAATTTTCCATCAGTGGCCATTTAAAATGGATAGCGACCAACTAAAAGATCCCACACAATGTTCAGTGAGGTCAGAGATTGTAACTCATCTTCAGTGGAAAGGCTTTCCATACTATGGATTGTCCAAAACAGACACAGTGGTAGCATACAAATCCAGACAGTGCATTATAAATGGATGCAGGGGAGGCTGCATGACTGCTTTAAAACCTAATGAAATGTAATGAGTGTTAGTACTGTCTTGACAACCCAACATAGTTCACTTTGACTTTTATAAAACAGGTTATGATTGGTTTAATTTCTGGTATTCACGTTTCAGCAACTTTTATCCATTAATTTTTAATCATCAAAAATAAAATCTCTTTTTAGGTAATTGGAATCAACTTCCAGCTTGAACATAGTCTAGCTCCGAGTCAGTGGGAAATTAAGATCCTCTGCATCTGCCTAGTAAGGCAACACCTAAATGAAGAATAGTTTCACTTATTGTTTCTAAAGAACAATTTCCACAAGGCAACTCTTGCTCAACCACTGTAATTTAATTTAATATACATTGCATTTAACAGAATACATTTACCTGTCTTAATTACAGATGTCAGAACATGCAATCTTGCAGCCATTCAATTCTAACTCAGCTTTGAAATAACTAGTTTCTGAAGCATATTTAAACATGTTAGTAATTTGTACCCATGATTCATTTTTGCCACACAGTACTCTACATACAGATGACAGAGTTAGTAAAAGGCCATTAGAAAATTTCAAAGACTGACCTTACTGCAAGGAGCAATCCAGTAAGCCATTGAAAGGAATGGCAATCCTACTGCAACAGCCAGAACAACCAGAAACTTCACTGCCATGGTCTGCTGCCGTAAACCTGACAAATTCTCATACCAGATTGAGAGAAGTTGTTGCTGACAGTTTGGATGAGCTACAAACTGTAACAAAGAAAAGGAGCACAAAAATAATATTGCTATCAGAAAATTGCTATTAAAATAACAGATACATGAAGTGCATTAAGAATTTTGGAATAGCAACAACTCAGTTTATTTTCAAAGGAGCATCAACAAGGGTATAGGAAAAGGTTTTTTGATGAGCATAATCTCTCAGCATGCAGGCATGTTGCTAACAGCAACAATAAATCCTTTAATTTAAAAAACTATCATTGCATTGACACTGTGTTCCTTCACAAATTGTTATCTTTCATCTAAGAGTAATTAAACATAAACTTTAACTGGGCAAACTCCTCTACTTGTTCCTGACATTTATAATTTCCATGTTACTACTTTGGAAATTCCAAAACTTTAAGTCTTTCTGTTCCAAAAAGGAGCCTATATAGTCTTTATTTACGGAGGAAAGATGATGCCATAATTTCACATGCTAGCATGGAAAATACCATTTTTTTTCCAGCTGGCATAAGAAAAAAGTTGACACTTTTTCAGCAAATCATGTAAGGACTATTTATAACTTGTTTCTGGAGTCTTTTGGACAAACTGCAACACTGAAAAGTTGGGCCTAAACCCCTCTTTTCTGTCAAAACCTCTGGAAAGCATAAGAAGCATCTTACAGAGGTATATATTAATAAACAGTGGATTCTTGTGCACCACAAACTTAGACCTGGAAACACAGTTTAAATTTTAATTGAATCTAGGTTGGTTGTTTTCTGGAATAGTTCTCTATATTTAAAGGATGACTGGTGGAAGGTGCAAGCCATGTCTTTATTCACGCAAGAAAGTGTTGAAAGTAATTTCATATACAAGGAAGGATTAAGACTCAGATACTATGCAGGACATGGTCAATGTGATATCATCTCTTCAGAAGTTGTTTCAGCTTTCTGTAGCAACCATAGCTTGACAAGTGTCTTGCAGGTTTGGGTTCATATACTGGTAGGCATTCCAGCCAAAATGGCCGCCTTCCCGTCATGAACACATAAATACTCCTCACATCTAAATGTTTTACATGTCCCCCAGAGACGCAAACTCAATTTTTGTAAAAAATCTGCAACTCTTCCCTAATAAATTAGATCTGTATATTCAGTCCATACTGGATCTTTCAGAATCCCGATCTCCTATCTTTTTTTGTTGCTGTTAAAATAAGGCAGTCTTTATTTTCACAGAGTTGATCTGATCCGTTTTATTATGTAGGAAAAGTTTTATCAAAGGTCTTCCTGTTCCATCAGGAGATAGCTCTACTTCAGGGTAACATGCTTCCAAAATACATTTCTGAGCACTATCTTCTTGATCTTTGGTTTTACAAACTTCGTCACACAAATAGTTTCTTCCTGGTTCACATACATGTCACCTAGAACGTTACAACCTATGTTATCCAAGAGAAGTTTTCTGCGTATTTCAAGGGTCTTGGTGCAGCTATTAATTCAACTGCTGTCACTGAGCACTTTTCAGATGCAGACCAGAGAATTAAACTGACAGCAGAAATGAAACTAAGCCAAACAAGTGATGATAACTCCTGTATTCAACACAGCCTGGAGCCTGCTGCTCTTCAGAAGTGAGAACCACAGTACTATTACTCCTAGATTGTGCCTCTGATCCTCTATACAGACAAATACAAATTTTCTGAGACACACAATTTCACTAAGTTTTCTCAACTTTCTGAGTAAGTCACAGAAGCTTGACAAAAATGTGTATCAATATTTGTTATCATGCAGTGCACAAGGACTCCTGTGCTAGCCTCTGGTTTTTTATTAAATCTTATACTTTCCCAGGCTTATATATATATATATATATATATATATATATATATATATATATATATATATATATATATATTTTAATAGATAAAAACTAAAAATAAGTAAAAATCTTAAAAATTTGCATATAGCTACACAATTTTTTAGAGCCATTTGCTCTCATACTCACTGTTAACCAGTGTCTACCCTAAATATCTGCCTCCTCCTTATACTGCAAGCTATTAGGGACACGATTCTTTTGTTTGTACAATACACTGTGCAGAAGGGCCTAAACGGTCATTTAAGTGTCATAGGGTACTGAAACGTAAACCTTTATTAATAGCACAATTTAATACCACTATCATGACATGTCTGTTTGATCAACGTAATTGCTTACTTTTTTAACTTCATACTTAATGGCGAGTTTTAAGCGGCTAAGGCTGGGGCGACCACGTTCTCCATTATTATGGCTCATCTCTACATCACCATTCAAAATAGCTTCCACTTCTTCTGTATTTCTGCACAAATCAAGGAGTCCAACTACAAAATCCTTGCATTGCATAGACAGTTTCTTGTAATCATTCTAGAAAAGAAAAGAAGAAAAAAGGTAACTTGCTGTTTAGAACTAATGCGAGAGAAATAGTTCCACATCCCAGCTACACGTCTGTGAGCATCAACATTTTGTTCACATCCTGTTACGTTTTCTTCTGGTAGATTAACAGCACTTCGTTGTCACGCACATACTGCCCCCGAATGTTCAAAGAATAGGATTCATCTCACCTTGGTTATCTTGGACTTCTACATTATCAATTTTTACACCTGAGTTCCTTGTCTAGACTTGCTTTAGAGCAAACTGACAGCAAAAAACCACATTCAGAAATTTTGTATGACATATTTTAACGACTCTTTCAATTTGAAATTAATAGCACAGGGAAAATTTTTCTGCTGTCACAGAAGTCTAGATAACTAGCTCAGATGTAGAAAGTTACACTGTAGAGATCTTAATTGGATGAGTATTCCACAGACAACACATCTAAACAACTTCCCAACCTTCTTGGGAATTACATAAAAATATTGAATTTTCTTAGGTCTTGAAATGTTCTTGTAAATCTTAGCCGCCTTATTTTCCAACATCTCTTTTAGCTTGCAAACACAAGATTTAATTGCTGTTTCCAGCAACACTGTCAGCAGTGCTACAGATAGCATGGTGATGCCATATCTCTAACTTTAACTCACTGCTGTCTAGCCCAAATATCTCATGACAGACTTCACTCTCTGACCCAAAATGCAACTGCAGGTTCAGTTGCTTTAACTAGCAAATATTCTTCTTAGTCACTATTTCCAAAAGGCGTAAGTGAAAAAGATATTTTGATCACTGCAGTCCGTTTTTAACCACTCCTTACATGCAGCTGTGTTTGGGTCATGAAAGATGAATATAGCTAGACAGATAGGGAGCTAGATGGATAGAGATACAGATGTATATCTAAAGCTAAAAAATGTGTCCAGGTACATTGCCCCTGGCCTGATCTTACATTTACCCACACACGTGCCAACAACTTCTGATATTTTGTGATCTTTGCTAATTCTAATACCTTAAAAAGCTGAAATTACTGTAGAATTATTCCCAAACCAAAGAATGATAAAACCTCCAAGCACCTCACACCATACAGGACTGCTCATGTAGTCTCTATTTCATGTTCTGTGTAACTCTGTACGAATGCTCTTATTACAGCGACACATTTCCCCCTCCTCTGGTCTGTTCTTCACAGCATTCCCCCTTCTCCCACTCTTAGTCTCTGATTAGTCTCTTTTTAATTACTTCCTTCATACTAACTGCCATCTAATCCACACTCTGGAAGAGAAACCATTATTTTGAGTATACAGAATACCCTAATTTATCTGTCGGGGGTGTGCTTCATGCATGTTTGGGCTTTATCACCCACAACACCATAGTGTATTACTTGGATATATTAAAGGATCACATCCAAGTTTTACATTTCACTTTACTTAGATGGATGCAAATATTCATAGACAAATAGTTATAGACGTTATGTCGACATAAAACTGGTAGTGATTTCTTTTTTTAATAAGGGAATGTAAGCAAGATAGCTCAGATCTGTCATAAAAGAGAAAGGAACTTTAATGGCATTTCTCTACAAAGACAACAGAAGGTAAATTCTAAAACTAACAATTTCATGACATGTTGTACGTTTTATTATTGTATTATTTATTTCCCCTCTCTTCAGAAGAATAACAAGAGAGATTAACCAAAATCCTGACTTCTTGGCACTATAGAAAAACATTTTTAGAGAGTAATGTATTGCCTTCTGTTTGGCTTTCATTTTTGTAGCAGCAGCTAAGATAAGATTCAGTATTCAATCATTTTAGTACATAAATGTCCTCTTCCAAACAAAAGGAAAAGTAGTCTTCTGAGATTCATGGATAAAGAGAAAATACAGAGTCAACCTAGGCACCCTTGTACGATTAGGTACCATGAACTGTTCCAAAGTAATACCTGAGCCTTGAACATCAGATGAAAATAAAGGACTATTTTTCAATAAATTTAGGAACAAAATAATTTGTCCTTCATAAATGACTACGACAAAATTTTGCAATATATTTGCAATGTATTGCTATGTGCCTATTTTCTGGTAGGACATACACAGATAGATACACACACAGCACACCGCACTGCCCAGCATCACCGCCTCCACCTCGATGGTTGTAACACAGCAGGGTCAGCTGAAGGCAATGCATATCCCTGATCCAGTTCACACCTTGCTGTCCTGAGACGCATTCCCTTGTGAAGAATTTATCCTTTCAGGGAAGGTTATGGAGGACAGATGGGATGATAATGTCTTAAACTGCTACAGCAAGATTTGTCAGGCTCCGAACACAGGGCAGGTAGCTCTAGCCAGGCAAATTTGTTTTTAAGAAATCACGTGCGTTAACTTGCAGACACCATTGCATGGGCCACCTTTTGCCCCTTGTGTCCTTGGTCCACTTAAATGTGTAGGGACAGCAAAAATTATTAATACACTCTTCTCGCCATCTCAGTGTCTTTCTGTCACACATGTGGAACTTCCCCCTCCCCCAGGGTCTCACATATCCTTCACCATTAATGTGAGCCAAGGGAACATGGTAATTTGTTTGGCTAACTTATTTTTTAAAATGGCCAAAGGCAAACAGATAATTCAACAAGTTCCCCTCTACTGCAAATTGTACACTTAATGAATTAAAAAAGCAGTCCTGGGAGACTTGAGAAGGCAGTTAGAAATTAAATTACAGTTGGAGGCTCTAAAAAAAATCAGTCCTTAATTCTGAAATAAAGCCTGTGCTTTATTTTATGCATGTGACAATGTTGGTTCAGGGCTCCTCAGCAGTTTAGGAAAAACCCAATTTTGACAAATTTTGCCACACCACGAACAAGGGGGCAGCACTGGATGCTCCCACCCTGCAAAAGGAAGGGGTGAGCACTGTGGGGGATGAGGAACCAGGGGGCAAGATGCTGGTGGCAGAGCAATGACACGAGGGGTGGGGGTGACAGTGGGTGCTGCTGAAAGGAGTCACCTGCCCTTTGTGGTAGGAGCAGCTGCAGGCTGTCTTGTGTCCCGGGTATGGGAGCAAGCAGGCCACAGTCTCTCTGAAAACCTCAGCTGACCATGACTTGCCCAACCTCTGACCACGACTTGCCCTACCTCTGACCACGCAAGCAGGAGAGAATTTCCACAGCAGTTTCTCACAGAAAAAAAGCGCCTTCTCCACACACTGTCCTGTGACCAGTCACAGGCTCCTGTGGTCCCCTAGGCCGCGCCTGGGAGCAAAATGCCCTCAGGACACAAGCTGGCACTGAACCCCACCGATGAGAGGAAGCAGGACACGTCCTGGCCCTGCTTGGTGATTGTAGGGGCCAAAACCAGAAACACGGGTACCGTTATACGAGGGTTTAGGATTTCAAAATGTCTTGTGAACATAAGTGAGACCAAAATGTGCTATTTAGGCATCTCAGTAGGTAGAATAACACATTATTCCCCTTACAAAGCTGGCCCTTACTCCAGGAGTGCCTCAGTTCTTTGCTAAAAGGTGATGTTACCTCTTCTTTAAGAGAGATGACAACACCCGTAACGAAAACTGGGATCTGATTCCTGTAATATACATATTTTCATGTATAAATGAAAACAAACAGAAAATCAGACTTTGAGATGATAAACTGAATTTTGTTTCTCATCAGAAAAGCAAACTCAGACAACCTTATCTGTGGTATTAATTTACAGAAAACAATAACGTATCTACATTTAATTTAAAAATACATCTTCTATTCCATCCCATTAAACAACAAAATAATCTGTTGCCAATAATATAGCTGCAGTGGACTTTGAACTAAACGCAAATCTTAACCATTTTGAACAGTACTGGGCCACAGCTGTCCCTCTCAAAACCCCAAGCCACATCTCTGCAGGACAACATTTGTCAGATATTATCTACATCTTTATGGACATAGCAGAGAAATTAGCTCTAGGGTAGGCAAATGACTTAAAAAACAGGAAATATGTACACAATCCCCCAAAATAAAAATATTATATGTAATATCAAACCTTGTAAAGCTGCACACTTAGCCATGTCATAAAAAACTAAATTAAATGGCGCTCAGAAAGTCCTGAAGATCTCAGAATTACTCAAGAAGCCTGAATTAGCTGTTTGCTTGGTACAGAAACATTCCTACACTCTGCTTGACACATCTGTCCAGTTCATCTTCCTTCAGAAGTCATGTTCTACCCTTTTTCTGGTTTTACTCTTAAGAAAGCATTATCCTCTAAAACAAAACACTTGTAAAAACAATACCTGCAACCAAATGCAACAGGCACGTAATACTAGATGACACTGTTACAGTGGTTTGAAGCAAAGAAAGTTTATTCCAGAGAATACAGGTTTCCACTGATTATGGCATTTCCTATTTTGCGTGAACCACAGTTTTATGGTCAGTGTTATCTCATTAACTAATGGTGTAAGACAGGAGAGAGAAGTAATTTATAAGATAGTCATGAAATAACCGACATCACAGTTGAGCACTAACCCTTTCCATCGCCTCTGAGGAAGACCTGGGAATTCTCTGTTCCACAGGTTGCTGTAGGCACCCACTAGGACGTCCCTTACAACAATACCCCACTGGCACAATAAATTAGGTGACTTTTAAAACAGTGTATTAACCAGAAAGTTCAATTTTCGTTTAGGTAAGGTTTGAAATACTTCCAATGGGTCAGGCAAACCCTATGTAGAGCTAAAGATTTGCCATGTCCAGCTAATCTATGCACTAAAAATACACTTATTTTGATTAAACTAACACGGGTAACACATTCTTATGAAAACCACATTTTTATGCAAAGACACCACCATCCAGATAATTGTAGAAAACTCCTGAAATAAAGTAAGGGTATCAATTTTTATATAAATTGCTGCAAGCAGGGATACGAGATTGCAGGCACACAAACAAGTCCAGATGACAGCATCCACTTCCTGAAACTTGTGCACACAACCTTTGTACTGCCCACACTGAACCTAAGCCAGGTATTTCTCAGTGAAGTCCCCAGCCTGTCTAGATACAGTAAATGTTATCACTTACCAATAGTGTAAATGTTAACTCCATGGTCTTTAATATTTATACAGAACCACCACATGATTTAAGTACCTACAAAAAATGTTCCCAGAAGACCTTATGTTGCCAGCTGCCTGCTCCTCGTAAAACCTTAAATTCAGGGAGAGTTACATCACTGTGTTGCCTTGTGTTCCTGCTCCTCCTGGTTCCTATTCACCATCACTCTACCGTAAAGAGGATGTATGTCCCCAGCAGAGCTTGGCTGATTAATGCCCAGCAATATGTACTTGCTCTGTCTCTTGTCTAGCCTGCTGTTTCTGCTGAGGGACAGTATGAAGAGCTCTGTTGCAATTCTTTATATAACACTACGCTAGAAGTGGAGCTCTAATTTTAGAGAAAGCAGCTGAGACGAGAGGAACTAAACCCAGAGTCACCCAGGGAAAAGCCAGGGCACGCCTAGGGAGGACCTGCTCCTGGTACTTCAGGGCAGGCTGCAGAAGCCTGCTCTCTGAACCAGCCCGCCTTTTCTCACCGAGTGCCCCATTCCCCGCCCTGGTCAAACCACGGGCAAATACTGCTCTCCCAGTTCATCTCACCGGTTGTGTACTGCTGCATACATTTGAAGGACACTTCTGGCTGACTGTTCCAGATGACGATTTTATTTGTCTTTATAATCATCTGAACTCGTGCCGCTCCAACTGTGGTAAATGGAGCTATACAGACCCTACAAATCAGACGTGCTATTTATCTCAACATAGCTGTGAAACTTCACAGGCTGCATTTATGGTGTATGAAAAATGTTTTTCTGTTCTGTTCTAAATTTACTTCCCTTTAAGTTAATCAAGTCCTTTTGTTCACATCAGCAGCAGCTGCTAAAGAGAAAGAAACAAAAGTATGTGGTTTAAATACTCCTCTCTGAACTGTACATGAAAGCAGTGGATGAAACCTCAGTGCACTGAGATCCTAAGGATTTCTGCCAGGGACTTCATGGGGCAGACATTCACCCTCTGCATTAAGCTGAAATGCTCTTCCCAGCATTTCATCTTATTGATATAAAATAAATATGCTCCTCTGCTCCTATTCCAGCTGTTTAGCTGCTGGTTTTAAGATCCCCTTGCATATTCCTCCTCCTTTTTTTCCCTCTCCAAGAAATATTTGAGCTTCTTACAACAGAGTGGTGCCACAAAGACACACCTGTGAGCACGAGTCAGGAGCAGTTAATTCAGAACTGCAGCATCTAAGCTCAGGTTGGCTGAGTAGAGACGGGTTCACAGCCTTGAGAACTGTGTCACTGCTAAGAAGATTAACACTGAATATTGATCGTGGCAACTTCAAACTCTTCCTAACACAATGCTGGAAGTTCTTCTCTTACTGCTTTGGAGGGGGTTTGATCTCCTGCCAGTGAAGTCTACGTATCTTGCTCTGTCACAGTAGTATCATAAACTAGGATCCACTTTCAACAGGGTCCCATAGGGTAAACCCAGTCCAAGTGATTTTAGCTAACCTAAGTCACAATTAACACTGCCAGTGTTTGTACAAGGCCCGACTTTGCATTTATTGAGAGCAAAAAGCTTACATTCTTATTGTCTTAACACAAATAAACTGTGGTAAATATTTTTCTAAGTTGTGTACTATTGTACCTACATAACAGAAAAAAACCCAAAGAACACTCACGCTTCAAGGATCTAAGAGGCCTTGAATCTCTGGGTCTTAGCTTTTTTTTTTCCCCAAATCACGCATTTGTGAAACATTAAGAATTCTGTGTAACACTGAAAAAGTCTTTAAATTCACAGAGTTCACATATAACTAAGTACAAAAAAGTGAAAAAAGAGGAAGAGATGAGTAGAAATAACAGAGAAAAGCAGCACATTAAAAAAAAGAAAAGAACATCATTTAGAGTCTTTTCTGTGAATAAATTCAAAACATTGCAAGGAGTATGAAAGCTTTCAGTCCAGCTATGAGAAAATACTGAGAATACATGAGGGTTTAAGAGAATCACACAGTCTCACATAAGGGCCCAAACTGTACCACCCTGGTCTCCTCTTTCCCCAGTCCTAAGCCAGCTTCACCCATGGGTTTGAAGAACCTCCTTCACTAATCTGCCATATAGGAAGTGGAAAATTAGTTCGCTGGCACATTCTACATAAGCAACATGAATTACAATCACCAGAGCAATAAGACATTCCCAAAGATTTAAATCTTTCATTCATTTAATAAATATTTTTCCACATTCTCCTGCCAATTTATGAAGATGATGCTGATCTCTTACTTACCACTCAAGGAATGGGAGAAAGACCTTTGATTGAACTCTGCCAGAATCAATATCCCTCTACTCACCTTAAACTCTTTTTCAATGTTGGCAAGCACAGCCAGCTCATTGCTGAGCTCTAAGGCAGTCATTACAGGGTCTTCACTGGACAAAGACAGGTAAGCAGGGCTGGCCAGGCCTTTGTAGGCATTGATTCTGGATCTAGAATGGCTGAAAGAGTCATGCTTTTGTTTCTGATTGCATTCACTGCACTTGCAGAAATAGTCATGTGGCCTATCAATCCGAGCTCCTTTTCTCAGCAAAGTGTGGACGATTTCATACTCATGGCAGTGAGCGGCCAGAATGATCGGTGTAACATCATGGGAAAACCGTGTGCCGTCTTCATCGTATGCATAGAAGTCATCGTGCTGGAGCTCCGACTGGCTAGGACTCAAGGCGAGCCTCTTGCCTTCAGCAAATGCAGGATGGTTTAGGATGGCTTCCACTATCCGAACGTAACCTTTGCTAATAGCCAAAAGCAAGGCATCTCCAACTCGAGACAGGTTCTCCTTCTTCAGCAGCAGTTCTGTGATCTCCAAGTGCTCATTGGCAACTGCCAGCTGCAAGGCGTTCTGCCCCATATAGTCCACACAGTTCACATTGAGCGAGGGGCATTCTTCCAGCATTTTGCGAATCACAGGAATATTTCCATATTCTGCTGCATCCAAAAAGCGCTCCTCCTCAAGAGAAAGACTTGTTGAGTGATCATTAAACATGTACGCTGGCCCTCGACTGGCCTGCCTCCTTCCCTTCTCCCGGAGAATGGTCTGTCGTCGTAGCGCTAGTCTGTTCTCGTTACCTCGCCTGTGTGGAAATAAACAAATTATTAGTTCTGGCTTATGCAAGGGCATATCCATTTTAAATAATAATTAATAAAATTGTTTTATTCATTTATATGCTGCATTTTTTTAATGCAACAGACCAGAAACCCTGACTTTGATGCACTTTGTAACCACTGTTGCTACACAGCCCTGGAATCAGCAGCCAGCTACATTTTATCTCAACAGGAAGACAAAGTCCTAATCAATCATCATTTAAGACTACACTTTTTTCCCTATTTTGTCCTGTACAGCTTTTTCATAACTTTTAGTGAAGTAGCATGCAGTGTGCCTCACGTTACATAGATCAAATAACAATTTTAATATAAGGTTCTTTCTCAGGTTTACACAGAAACCCATCTCTATTTCTCCAGGACTCTTCTATCAAAACTTATCATCACTATTTGGTATCCCGCACATCCCCCTGATATGTATAGTCACTTCCTGAAAAAAAGTGCTTCCTATTTTAACTAGAAAAGAAGAAAGCATTATAACATTTTTTACATGCTAATATTCTTCTTTCTGGTTGCAAGAATATTTCCATCAGAAAATATTCATGTAAGTTTGAGAATTGCTTCCAGAGCAGAACTACATTTTTCTCTGGACTAATGCGCTGCTTCCTGACACCTCTGCTAGATCTAGCAGGTATTTTGAGGGACTTCACTGGAACAGCTGTGTATCCAAACAAAACAAAGAACATCAGATAACAAGTTCATTACTTAAATATATATTTTAATTACAAAGATGTCCTGGAGAATAGTGATGACATGCCTTGACTGCCTCAGCCCAGAAACTGTCATTACCAACAGCAGAAGGCAGCGAGAAAAGCCTACATCTGCTCAACTGGTAGGAGGAGTCCCAGTGACAACCCACGAGCCTGGGACACCCTTCTGAAAGCCACCATCCCCTCAGGATGCCACTCACCCAAAGCTCTCTACCTAGTCCATGTTGGTGCTAAGGCACAGCTCAGTGAGGACAAGTCATGGTGTGACAGGAGTCAGCAGTCGCGGGACGAGGGGTTGCACAGGACAGCAGGGCACGCAAACATGGGAACTCCAAATTCCCTGCTGCCTCTGAAAAGCAGGCAGGCTGACTTCACTTGCTCTTAGTATGCTTCCAACTTACATGTTGGATCTGGTTTCTTCTCTTTGCCCTGCTGATGCTTTTCTGACATCTGTAACGGAATGCTCAGCCACACACTGAATCTGTACAAGATAAGCCCATCGACTGCATCGTACGACTGCTCCCGTGGCAGTTCATAACCTTGATCTCCTAGTTATTCCTGCATTCAGTGGCTTGCCAACAAATCCTGCCAATTCTTGCTTCATGATGCCTCTGAAATGTTGTCCATTCTTCTACTACTGAAACCCACAGCCATTCCTCACCTCTTATAGTAAATATTAATTACTTAATAATTAATTATTAAAACATAAAGTGAACAATATCAAAGCTAAGTTTGCAGAGGAATACTACAAAATATGCTACATTCTCTTTAACAAGAAGAAAATCTAATTCATGACTCTATTATTTCTGCCAACTAAGAACCCAATCCTCCATGGAAATTCAATTGCAAATAATTCTCTCCTAAAATTACGCTGCTAAACTCCATAATATTCACAACTTCATCTTTTTTTCTTTTTGAATGGTAGCTTAATGACACTTTACATACATATGCTCAAATACACTTCACTGTTTTCAGTATTTCCCACAAAATAATAACTACGAACAATATTTTATTCATTAAATACTGACTAATGAATATGAATTTAAGTATTCAGATGACAGTAAAAAAACCAGTCCTTTGTGACTCAAAATATGTTCACAGAAAATAACATTACAAGATATGATTTCTTCTAGATTGTTTATTTTTAACTTTAGTATAAAGTTCCTTTTTGCCTCTTGCCTTCTCGGTTCCAGCGATACAGACCTCTGAAGCATCGGAAATGCTTCCAATTGCCAAAGTCTTAAATCTAAAAGGACAATTATTTTTTTTTTAAGATAATCACAGGTATGGAATGTGGAATATATTAGGATGGACACCTGTAACATTGTTCAGTACGCAGACAGTGCTAACACCATGTTACAACGGCAAGTTTACAGCCTTAGTCCAGACTGTGTCTATCATTCCGTGATACCAAATAAAGTGACATTCCCATCCTCTTCTACTCAAGACCTCTACAAAGGCTGTCTCAGCTACTGTTGGTTCAAAGCATATGAGAAGCATGGATATATGCTAATGTCTTAGAGGTGAATATGCTTATATAGCTGTTTGAAATTTTTCCACGCATATTTCCAGGTATTTTAAAATAAATATATATGTAGAGATATTTGTATTTGTTGAAGAGACAGCATTTGGAGAGGTTTCATAGAAAACACCAAAACTGGAAGAATTAAAACATTGTTGGCATTAGTGACAATATTGGTGCCAAAAACTTAAACCCACTAAATGGAAGCCAGTCTTTTGATAAATCTGCAAATGTTTTACTGAAAATGCAAGTGCTAGATTGGAATGGGGATGAAATGGTAGAAAGGAGAGATCACAGCAGAAAAAGCAGACACCAGCGTCCCCAGTTTTGAAAGTTATGGACTGTAACATGGTTCTGAAAAGCTTCTTCAAACATGGAATATGAGAGTATATTGGTAAGGTGAAAATCAACTGGGAAACAGGGAAAAGAAGGAATTTAAAGACAAGATGAGGTGGGGGGAAATAAGAAAGAAAAGAATATAAGGGGAAATTTCAAAACCTGCTGTGTTTTAAGATTTATGCACTGAATAACTCATAAGAGATGACCATGGCAAGACTATATGGAGACAAGTTCCCTAACTTCCACAGCAGAGTTAGTTCTCAAGGACTTAAATACCTCAATTCATTAATCCTACAGTACCACAATAATCTGAAATACAGAAACCATCCTATTGAAAGGCATGCTGGCAAATTACGTATCTGTCTTGAACTGCTTCTGTCTTTATGAACTGTGCAACAATTACCTGGTGCTAAACATCATTTACACAATTTATACTGAAGTTATTTGAACAGACAATAAATTCAGCCCATTAAATGTCATAATAATTTTTACAAGTCCAAAAAACATACAAGAACAAAAATAAGAATGCATTCAGCGTAGATTCAGGTCTTATTTAAACTAAGTGACAATAATAATATCACTGATTTAAAATACGTATCTTTATGTGCCCTGCAAAACTAATCCAGTATAAAATCATTTTGCTAGCATTTGATCCTCATACAAGGAAACAACCCTTCAACAGGATCATGGTCATTATTGTTTCCTGAGATGTTAACAACTTCAGTTAACCAGTTAAAAAATGCAGTTCATTAAACACTTTCTCTGTCATTTTTCAAATAATAGAAACTGATTATATTTCTATTCCAGCAATACATCAAGAGTGATTTATCAAAACAAAGTGTAATCATTGCTAGTGAAAAATACTTAGAACTGCATTGTTTGTCCAATAGCATTTTCTCTTTCCTTGCCCGTATTTAGAAAATCATTGCTTCAGTGGAGATTAAGTACATACATTCCCTAGACAGTAGCTCATCTTCTGGAGTAGAGCTTATTGCAGAATGAAATAGCAGATTTTTGCATTGATTGCTGGACTGCAGCACATCTGACGCAGAGCTACAGAATCTCAGTGCATTTTCCATTTTCCCTGCATCAATGTATTTTATATGTATGAAGTAAACTTCCTGTATTGTCCAATTAGTTTATTAAAAGTTAAGTATTTAAAACTGGTTCTTGCAGCACAAGACTATAAATGTTTAATCGTAACAGAGAAAGCAAATTGCTTTGTTTTATTATTTCTGCTTAATTAGATATACACAGTAAATATTAATTCAGGAGTTTGTTAAGAATAGTATTAGATACTTGACTGCCTCCAAGAGCAGGGAAAGGAATCTGATAATCTGGATGAGTATGTTCAGTCCTGTTATGTTCTGATGTTCTTACCTTTATTTCACCATTACTAAGGTCTTTTCAGTCTATTTTTTATCAAAAAGATGTCCATGTTAGCACCTATTGTCACAGATTCTGGCCACAGAAGTCTTGAAGCTATTTGAAACCACAACCCTCCCAGACTACTCAATAACTGTTGCTTGCAACAGGTTATTAATGCAATTTGGGGGAAATGTGGTCTAAATGACTGTGCTTATTATTACTTGTTACTGAAGAGCCAGCATGGCCAAGCCTGGAATACTGTCATCATTTTGCATACCGTATTACAGAAGGAGTTCTACAAAATAAGAAATTAAACGCAAGAGAGCAGCAGGGGTCACACAGTCTCCCTACTGTATTTTCCACTTGAAGCACAATAACGTTGATTTTGTGCATTATATAGGGGTATTCCACTCATTCCAATTCTATCATAGGAAGTAGGATTATAGTATAAACTAAGTCAACTTGATCTATTCTGTAGATAAAGGATAGACAATTCTCCTGTCTACCATTAATATTTACTTTAGGAGAGCATAACTTTTCATGGGGAGCACCTACATTTTTCTGTTGTTTAAAAAAGAATCCCAGATGATTAGGTGAGATTATGGTCTCCTTTAATATATATAATTTAGTAGGAACATACAGCACAGAGAGATGATGGAGTCAAGTCCCTTAAAAGTACAGTACAATCTCAAACAATTCACATTTAAATATCAGAGTCTGCCTAAAAGGAAACTGCTGTCTGGAATTTTGTTTTCTCTCACTAATCCCACTGAAAGACTAATCCAGAATTTGATTGTTCTAGCAGTTAGAAACATTCATCTAATTTTCAGACTAAATGTAATAACGGCCAATTTATATATATTTGTTTTTGTTTAGGAACCAGAGTTGTAGTTCAAATTAAGCAGCACTTTTCCCTGACAACAGTTACCTGCAACACACAAACACAGAGCCATCATACCCCCTCTCAACCTTCGATTCTGCTGAGCTATGAAGCCCACCTCATTTCCTGCTATGTTCATGCAGTTAAATTTGCCGCAGAACAAAAACCTGCTTGAGTACACCTTCCTAAACTACACAGTAACCCCACGTGCCAGTGTTTGTGGTAGAATTAACAACCATTTTGTGTTAAAATGTACATCTTTGGCTATCTCTCTGGTGCATTTACAACCAAGAAATCACTTAGGCATTACGGATTCCTCTGTAAGGCAGAGATAAGTCTTATGCCTTTGCTGACTTTCCTTAATCAAGTGTCAGACACTAAGTCTCTGATTTATCACAGAATCACAGAATGGTTTGGGTTGGAAGGGACCTTAAAGATCATCTAATTCCAAACCCCTACCATGGGCAGGAACACCCTCCATTAGGTCAGGTTATGCACTGGAAGGTTATAATCTGGTCAGGTTATATGAACTGGAAGAACTGTGCTGAAAGATCCAATTTTGACCCTCAACTCCCTTTAAGGACACAGACTTTCATTACAAAGAGTTGTGGAGCTGTGTAAATTTGGGTGTGGGAAAGAATTGTGAGCATCCACAGCATTATAATCCAAAGTGAAAAGCTTTTTAGGAGAGTCTGCAAGAGCTGCTTGAGAGTGAACGAGCCTGCATAGTGACAGGATAGCCTCCTCGTCTTTTTCCTTTACTCATGTAAAAGGGTTTATTCTACTCTGAACTTCCCGTGTCACAGTACTCTGTTAACCCATTTAAACTTGAGGTTTGACTTACTTCCAAAAATGTATTACGTCTGGAAGAAAGATTATACAAATTCTAAGGAAATTAGAACTTAAAAACTCACAAAATCCAGTTATGCTTCTGTCTTCACGACCATGCTTTAGTAAGAGACACCACACTGAAGCCCCTTACTTGCATACATTAACGCGAAAGCAGACATAATGCCTGTAGTTCACATGAAGAGAAAATAAATGTCTAGTACCCATGTCTAGTGCCAGCAATGCAAATATACAGGCTGGAAGCATGGCAAGGAAAAAAGGTGTCTGGGACTCCTGGCAGCATCCTAAAAAAAAAATATTAAAGTTATAGAGATAAATACTGTCAGAGCAAAGTAAGTGGAGAATGTAGAGTTGCACTGCCACACTGGCTTAAACACAAGGTCTTCAAACTCCTGAAGTTCAACAATTTTGAAAATTGTCCAATTACTAAGCGTGACGGTAGTATCCACTGCTTGTTGAAACTCAAGTAACAGGCTGAAACAATGCTGAAACCATGAGTAATCACCTCTGAATCATCTCTGTGGGTGAGCCTCCTGAAAACTTGAAAGGCCATGGACCCTTTTTTCTTAAAAAAAAAAAAAAAGCCAAAGTAAACTAACATTTTAAAATTTAAATCTCATATGCTATTGCTAAACTGCCAATAATTACAAATTAACTAGGAGATCAGATAATAATTAATACCACTAAGACCATCAACACAAAACACCCAAGATAAATTATCTTAAAACAATCTCACTTTCTTCAGTGGCAGAATAAGAAGCCGTGTGAACCAGGTGGGGTACATATATATATATATGTTACAGGTCTTTAGTGAGGCTTTTATTGCTGTTACACATGATGTTCTAACCAGCAAACTAGAGAAAGAGGTTGAATGAAATTATGAAGAGTGGAAAACTGTAGCTATGAATCCAAGGTTATAAAGATAATTTGCTCAGAAAATCTGACTTAGATCTGGTATCACTTAAAATATTCATTAAATGTGGTGGATGATGAAATAGAAATTCCTTGTTTTACACTGCTGATGAATTTAATCTGAGAGAAACTGAAAATAAGAGGAGAGCAAGACTAGCATTGTGACTGGGCCTGAGAAGAACTGATCTGAAATACATGCTATGCAATTTGAAAACAAGAAGTAAAAGGCTTTGCACCTAAGTAAGGAAGGACATAGTAAAAGATGTGAATGGCCTAGGTTAGTTTGGAAGGGGTAGGTATAAAATACAGGTATTACACAAACTTGTGGTGACACAGGCCCTGCACTTTTTGAACATTACAGATCAACTGAAATTAGTTTAGAGAATGACTGGAGAACTGATCAGAGGTCTGGAAGACATGGAATAAAGTACAAGTAGGTTTTGTCTAATCCAGACAAAAGAGAAGGAAGATAGATAGTGTTCAGTGGTATAAAAGGAAGGGAATAATTCATTTCTATTCAGGTCTGGGATTGGTAGGCAACCTGTAACTCTGAAGTTCCTAAAACTTGATGGTGAGAAAATATTTCAGAGGAAGAGGATTATTTGGATGTTCTATTCATCTACTCTTCTTTATCATACACCTATATTAAAATATAATACATGTATTACATGACATAATAATATAATTTGCAAGACATATTTTATGAAATTACATCTTGATATATATAAAATATAAAGAAAATGTATAATA
The DNA here is from genome assembly GCA_027574665.1 of Rhynochetos jubatus. Classification (NCBI taxonomy): domain Eukaryota; kingdom Metazoa; phylum Chordata; class Aves; order Eurypygiformes; family Rhynochetidae; genus Rhynochetos; species Rhynochetos jubatus. The sequence continues at coordinate 120,588,078 of CM050649.1, read as the reverse complement.
TTAAATGATATATACTTAGTCCAATCAAAGAAAGGATGTGAGCTTAGACAGACACCTGATCTGGACCTCTATGTGATGCCACACTACAGTACAGAAGTGACAGGCTAGAGAAAGGAAGATGAGATTAAAATTCTCAGTGTAAAGACAGTGAACATCTGGAAACAAACATCTGAAAAAAAATTGGGTTTTCCATCACCAGAGATTTTGAAGACCAGCAGAGACAAACAAGTGCTAGGAATGACTTGGGAACAGCTGACTTTGCTTGGTGAAGAATCAGCTAAAATGTCCATGTGTCTCCTAGCCCTACTGCCTACAGTTTGATGCTGCAAACAATTAGCAGGGACATACCTGTCTCATGAGAGAAGACAAAGCCCTCAGACTATGTCATCAGCACTCATGCTTCTGCTGCAGTTCTCCATTATCAGTCAGTCACTAAAACCAACCACCTCCTTTACTGCTACAAAGCACACGCACACAGCTCTCACAAGATACGTCTCTCAGGAAACTAGTAACAAACTACAGACAAGTTGCTGACTTGAATCTGATTGTCAAAGTCAGAGCCTGTACAAACCGAAGGCATGCAAGTGCTGAGTTCTGAGACAGGCTTGGTCCACAGGACACTCACTCCGGGCTGAGCTCAGCACAGTGCACCCAGGGGAGCTTGTGGGGCCCCCACCCACATGTTGTCAGAGAGATGTTTACCTTTTACAGGTAGCCAGATGGCTTATTTTCCTCATGTTTTCTATACTGAATGATTTTTTTAATCATTCCTTGATCTATTTAATGATAATGGGAAAGACCTCTTAATAACATCCACTTTGGTGTAAAGATCCATGCTATCCCCATGACTCTTAGAAGCCGGTGCTCAATTTTAAGAGGGCTAGAGCTGAAGTGCTCTGTAAATAACAGCCAAAACCAACTGCAGGCATTTACAATAAAAATTCTGAATAATCAATGACAGTGACTGCATTAGAAGTGAGAAAAGCCTGTAATGAACATCCCTGAAGTGTTTCATTTTGCAGCACTTGAAAGGTACAAACAAGAGCATTTCTACTCATGTGGTGTTTTCCATCAGAAGATGCACATCTAACACCAAGTATGAAATATGTCATCTTTATGACTGTTATTTGAAATTCTGGTTGAGACTGATGTGTCTTCTGGGACTGCCCTGGAAGCACTTCTGAGACCTGGACTGTCATAGCTTTTTGTTTACACACTGCTGAGAAGTGTTTTCTTCAAGCTGATTGATTATGTTGTGCAAATGCTTTTGCACAGAAGCAGTTAAAAACAATTTAATTTTAGACAGTATTTCCTCATCCACAGCTTGGTGAAAAGTTCACATCTGTTGATGTGAACCTGGAAAGCTAGTGGTCTGACAGACATCTTCTTCAGGAAATAGCAAAAGATTTTCCTCTCTGCCCTGGAAAGTAGTTCAGTGGCTATTGAACAGTTGATGGGGAGAAAGCACACAACATAGGGCCAACAACCATTTCCCAGGCTCCTCATTTCATCTGTCATTCCCCCTGATTTTTACCCTGCTCTTTCACTCCAGCAATAAAACCAGTGGGAACCAGCTGCCCACCACTGAAACAGGAATGACAAGTAAACAGAAGAGTGGAGGGAAATGATTAGGAGTCTTCTTAAAGGAGATTTATCAGAAACAACAAATAAAAATGTTAGAGCACTCTGATTGCTTCAAGCTTTTAAACAGGGCCATGAGATTTAAATTCTTTCCTAAGAATAAAAAAGGAGAGCCCAAAGCCCTTTGTATACCATACCTGCAAGGCAAAGAAAACAGAGCAGATTAAACAGCAAAGGATGGTAAGGCAGGACAGATGACACTAAGAAATGGGCTGAGACTGCTAAGAATGGAGTGTCAAAAGATATCTTTTTTTTAATCATCCTTTGCTTTGGGGATTAGCGTAATTTTAAGCTTTAGAAGACTACTATGGAACTGGGTTTTGTAGGTTTGAAGATCCTTTGGTACGCGAACACATGCATAATTTCATGCTGGCTGCTGAAAACTTTTGACAGTAAGCCTTAAATATAAGCTCTGAAGTCTAATTTTTGGGTCATACTGAAAAACTGAATTGCTGTCCTCCAGTACTTGATCTTGCTTAGAATGCTAGTTCCTTTATCTAATACATAGCTGATCAAACATTTTTCCTCAATTATGAAAAAATGCTGAATTAATTCACCCTTTAAAACTCACTTTAATTTAAGTGTAAATGCCTTGTTTTACAGATGATTTGATCAATGTGCTACTCTGATGCAGTTTAAAGGCAGGAAGCATTTTTTTCCCGGATTGTTTCTTGCAGAAGGTGGCAAAGAATACCATCATGCACACACCAGAGGGAACTCCTTACTAAGCCTGGCACTTGGTAACACCCATACTCCCCTCAACACCCAACCACTCCATAAAAGATGTATAGCTCCAAGTTCCTTACGTGTTTTCCAGGAAGTACCTTTTGGTGCCTACTGCATAATTTTGTTATATCCTCTACCCGTCTGGAGACAGACCACCTAAAGTTTACTGGTTTCAGCAACAGTAAAACAAAGATCAGAAAGTCTTAATAATTCAAATTAAAGCTAGCATTTTAGTTACAAGACTGGAAAAAAAAAAAGAAAAGTTAGCACCAAATGAAATACAAAGTATGACTTTAGCATAAGTTCAACAGCTGGCTACTTTGCTAATTGCTTGGTGTTTCTTATATGGAATACCTGAAGTACATCAGAGCTTTCATTGCCACGTGTTTATAGAGATATCTCACTTCCAGCATATTCCAAGGGATATGCTAAGTTCTGTATCTATTCCTACAGTCTTATGCATATTCATTTTGAGATGAAGTGCATCATCTGCAATTCCAGCCGGATCTCATATGCCTTTGGAGCTGGGGCTTGAACAATTTGTATGGATCTATCTGAGCTTGCATGTTTTGCAAAATTGAATGTCCTGTGCCTTGTTCACTCCCCAGTTACCAGGCTAAGTCTAACTTCGTCACAGCAGTGGATGGTTCTTTTTGATGTTTTCTGTCAGTGCTGAAAACCATTTCCCCTTTCAGAAATTCAGTCTTCTGGTCAAGTCCTGGCTGTCCAGTTCAAGCCCCATCTTTTACAGCGCTATTAATACTGTACAGTGTATGTACCTTGCAAGCACTCTGCTGTGCTCACGATCTCTGGTGAGTTACTGGTGTTCATTAGTGACGTTTTCATTATGAGATGACTATCAGTATCTGCTGCTATCACGAAGGTTACTCTAGATAACAACTGCTAGGTGACTGGCTGCCTCAGGCAAGCTTCTCCTTTCCATCATCACTGGGGTTTCTGTGTTAATAAGCTACTGTAGTGAGCAGTCTAAAAATTCAAGGTTTGAGGTGGAAATTTAGGATCCATTCGTTTACCTTGGCATGAGCCCTCTGAAAAGACCTATCTAGTTCACATTAGATCCACCACTGAAATTTCAATACCTCTCCTAATATCACTTCTTCCTATTACTGTTCTTTCATTATTACCATCATAAGACCATTCTCGATGAATTGTAGACTAAATCACTAAAGCTAACAGGTCATGTTGTTTTTAAAAGAAGCTAAAACATTGTCCAGTTAGAATGATCACAATCAATAGGCTGTAAGACAAACATGCCTCTATAAACAGAACATTATTACATTCGTAACGAACTAGCAGATATCAACAAGATAGCCCTTGTTATTTTCTCAGAGCTCCTTTGGAACAAAGTGACAAAGTTCAAATAAAAGCAAAACCCAGTTCTCATATAGATCTCTGGAATGTTATGCTATGCTGCCATGTAGTATGTGCTTTAGTGCTGTGTTCCACTGGTTATAAATAAAAGCACTTAAAATAGAGCATGGATACTTGTACCAATGCTAAAACTGGATACAAACAAAGCAAACTCCTATTATATACAAACAACTTGATCTTGGTACTCCCCTGTTGGAAACTCTAAGATTCTTAAAGAGAAATTGTCTCTCAAACTATAAATTACAGACACGGTTCAACGTTTCATCTCTCCAAATCTGGTGACCAAAATGTTTATCCCATAGAGATGGAGGGACAAATACAATTTTTCTTAACTTCAAAATTATTAAAATTGGTTTCTATTCAACTAATCAGGTTAATTCCTGTACCATCATAATTTATATGGTGTAGCAGTTTTTCTATCTGCTTAGTAAATTAGGTCAGGATGTTGTTTCATGTGTATTCTTGCAGAAAGACTCCCAAACCTCTGCTCTACTTTGGCTTCTCATGGCTACTCCCACACCATGCCATTTGTTACTCTGACATAAGTACTGGGGCATCTCCAGGCTGACCCCAATCAAGAAGCTTATCTAAATGAAAAATAGCATTTCTCAAAAAAATAATAAAGAAAAAAATTGCATACTTTCAGCTGAGGTCCCCAACAGATACTGTGCTTGCCCATGGCAGGAGGTAGTGTGAGGACAGGCATCAGTGGCAGGGATTGAGGAGAGTGGGAGGCTTGATTCTTGTGGTGATATTGGTTGTTAAAATCAACCCAAACTGTATGGAAATTTACAGACTAATGCTACTTATGAAACATCTACAGTAATACTGGTCTGTGTCACAATGGCTACTGTCTACCATGTTGTTGAGTATGACTTCATTGTTTCCTTGTGCTCTTCCCTCTGTCCAGTGCACCACCCTGTTTTGCTTCCTATTATATTTATATTGTGAGCTCTATTAGTCGGAAGAATAGGCTATAATGCAAAACATACTATTTTTTTCAATCAAGATTTTGTGTTCAATCATCAAGTAAATAGACAGATGAACTAGAAGACAGGTGAAAAGCAGAATAGTCAATGTAATCTCATGTGGACTTTCTCTGTCAAGTTCTGTGTTGTGGTTGCCCATGTCACAACTGCATAAACAGAACCTGGGCATATCATTCATTGAATCATAGAATGGTTTGGGTTGGAAGGGACCTTGAAGATCATCTAGTTCCAACCCCCCTGCCATGGGCAGGGACACCCTCCACTAGACCAGGTTGCTCCAAGCTTCATCCAGCCTGGCCTTGAACACTTCCAGGGAGGGGGCATCCACAGCTTCTCTGGGCAACCTGTGCCAGTGCCTCACCACCCTCTCCAAGAAGAACTTCTTCCTGATATCTAATCTAAATCTACTGTCGATATATGAGTGGAGACCACTGACGAGTGGCATTCCTCAGGGATCAGTACTGGAACCGGCATTTTTTAACATATTTGTCAGCAATATCGACAGTGGGATTGAGTGCACCCTCAACAAGCTGTGTGTTGCAGTCAACACGATGAAGGGAACGGATACAATCCAGAGGGACCTGGACAGACTGGAGAGGTGGGCCTGTGCCAACCTCATGAAGTTCAACAAGGCCAAGTGCAAGGTCCTGCACATGGGTCAGGGAAATCCCAAGCACAGGTAGACTGGGAGGAATTGAGAGCAGCCCTGAGGAGAAGGACTTGGGGGTACTGGTGGGTGAAAAGCTGGACATGAGCCAGCAGTGTGCATTGGCACAGCCCAGAAAGCCAACTGTATCTTGGACTGTATCCAGAGCAGCGTGACCAGCAGGTCGAGGGAGGTGATTCTCCCCCTCTACTCTGCTCTCATGAGACCCCAAATGGAGTTCTGCGTCCAGCTCTGGGGCCCTCAACATAAGAAGGATATTGACCAGTCAAGAGGAGGACCATGAAGATGGCCATTTCCAGCCTGGCCTTGAACACTTCCAGGGATGGGGCATCCGCAACTTCTCCGGGCAACCTGTTCCAGTGCCTCACCACCCACTCCGTGAAGAGTTTTTTCCTGATACTTAATCTAAACCTACCCTCTTTCAGTTTAAAGCCGTTATCCCTTGTCCTGTCACTACAGGCCCATGTAAAAAGCCTGCCCCCAGCTTTCTTGTTGGAGCCTTCAGGTACTGGAAGGTGCTATAAGGTCTCCCCAGAGCCTTCTCTTCTCCAGGCTGAACAAGCCCAACTCTCTCAGTCTGTCCCCATAGCAGAGGTGCTCCAGTCCTCTGATCATCTTTGTGGCCTCCTTTGGACTCGCTCCAACCAGTCCATGCCCTTCTTATGCTGAGTGCCCCAGAGCTGGACATAGTATTGCAGGTGGGGTCTCACAAGCACTGAGCAGAGGGTGAGAATTCCCTCCCTCGACCTGCTGGCCACATTTCTCTTGATACAGCCCAGGAGTCATCTAAATCAGTAACATTGGTCCTTCAGCAGATCTGCGTTAAAACTGAAAGCAGCATCTCTTGTTTTAGTTAACAGCAAACAGAAAACAGGTTGAAACCTATGGATCCAGAAGGACCAGGATATTTCCAGAGCATATAATGCTTTACTATCTGCTGACTCTCTACAGTTCACAAATGCAGAATCTTGTGGTCCCCTTATCTGATTCCCTGGCCCCAGGAGAGCTCATGCACAGGTCTCTTGCTCAAGACTGATCATAAGGCAACTACAGAACTTTTGCTACTGGGAATCCAAGAGAACAATCAGGAGCCTAGAAAGGGCAAAGTCCCATTTATACACACAAACACCTTCCCTCCAGAGAGCATATGTCAACGACCGGATACTCTGAGGTCAGTAATTGATCCCATTTCTATATACTAAGTCATGTACATAACTAATTATATATAAATTGTATATAGGTGACTCAAAAGGTGTTCTTGAACCACAGGCAGAACTGAGGAAAGGTACTCACCTGCCTTTTGAATCCTTTAGATTAGGCAGAAAGATTCAGTAAAGGTACGTCCCTATCTGCAGCTCCTTTCACAGCCCATAGCAGATTCCAACAGCTTCCATTATAATCTCTTCTGATCCCCACAGCAGTGAACAGCACATCAGAGTGGCATGTTCTCTAGGGTTTTGAGGCTGTTCAGCTTACCCTGAGAGGTGAACAGCTTTCCTCTGAGTGCCTCATAAACAAGAAAAGCACAGGAATCTCTTCCAAGGACTGTTTCTTTTCTCATTCTCTAACCAGGACTTAAAATAGCTTCAGATTTAGGCAAATAATTTTAATATTCTGAAGTATCACATATATGTGTGCTTGCTGTAACAATGCAAATTAATAAAAATTCATTTCTGCATGAGCATTTTGTTACATGAACTTGAGTATGGTTAAAGATTATTAAATTAGGCAACAGGAAAGTACATCTACATACTAGAGACAAAATTGTATTTGCATTGCTCTACTGAGTAAAGCCACAATCCATCACAGAGACATGGAATCTGATTTTGTATAATGGTAATTTACAGTTAATGGATTCATGTTTATAGAATCACTTCACGCCTAAGAAAAAAAATACACTAAAGAGATTAGTGCCAATAAGTGTAAGGATTAGAAACTGGCCTGAGTTAAAATTTTTCTTTAGAATTTTAGAACTTAAGTGTTCAGATAGCTGATCTTGATTTAGGTTCCTTTCTAATAAATAACAATGTCAGAAATTAAATAACAGCTTTAAAAGACACTAACATCTGAGTACAAGGTATCAGAAAGACAGAGAGATCAACCATTAATTGATTAGCTGTCTAGAAGTCCATTCCTCATCATTAAATTCCAGTGTTGAAATGTCAAAGTTCAATGCCCTGGGTTCCTGATGCTGCAGAAACAGCCTATAAACTCTGCAGCAACACTGATTAACTATAGCATCATGCACCATCCTCTACATCCAACCCTTCCTGCCTTTGCAAAACCTACAGCTATGGCTCGCAGCTAGAGAACACTGATAGAAGCTTCAGCATTCTGATGATGAATTTCTACCTAGATGAGTAATTAACTGTAAAAAATGCAGCTGAGGAAAATTTTCCCCTGTGTTCTCCAACCCTAGTTTGAAATTCAAGTCCTTTAAAGTATCTGACAGCACAGCTCAGAACCTTTTTCTAAAAGTAGCTACCCTCTTCTGAATAGTACACACAATAACGTATGAAACATATTCTGCATAGCATATCCTGACCTTTAGAGGAAAAAAACACAAGATGCAACTACATGGGGTTTCAGTGAGGTACACATAATCCCATTTAATAGCACTTCACTACTTGTACGGCTTAATGATGCTGGGACCAGGCGACCTTGAAATAAAGGCAGCAATCCTCAGATATCTAATTTGGAATAACTGGGCAGTTCGTACTTCGTGGAGCTACAGTTCCAGCCAGTCTGCGGTCAGGGAAGTGACACCATCAGTATTCACTAACTCATATCCCCAAAGCAAAGAGTACGGGCTGAAGAGGTAGGACTCTTGAGCACAGTTATGCATTTATGGGCTCCAGTGAAATCCCAGCTGTGGAACTGCTGGGGCCATGACTCCAGATGACCATAGCTGAACACTGTAGGTAGGTGCAGCATGTAAAAGACTGCATAAATCTGTGAAATTATGAGCAAACCTAATTTAGCAGCCTCTAGTAACAGCATCTCATAAAGTACTCTGTTTTGCTTGCTAGAATAGGCAGATCTGTGGGAGACTGCACAGAGAGACAAAAAAAAAAAAAAGTCCTGGTTGAATACTGTTAACCAAAAAATTAGAAAGGAGAAAGAAAACTCGAGCGATGCTGGGAAAGGATATATTTAAGTTATGCCTCAGATATGAAGAAAAGTCCTATTATGGTCCTGAGGCATTAGCCTTCCGATAACAGTGGAGCTGCATGTTTAAAGATTAATTTCACTTCAGCTTGTAAAGCTGACACATTCGTGAAGACATTTTAAAAGCAGAGAAACTTCACATTCTTGGTAGTACTGCTTCCCTTCAGTTTATTTTAATTGTACCTTTCTACCTTTTAGCACAGTCTTTGTTCATTCTGCTGGTTTGGGTTTTTTTTCATAAACTGAACTCTGCTTACTGACATATGTGACAATTAACCTCATTTGTGAAATGTTTCTCTCTTAACTCCTTCATTTATTTATAAACCAACACACAAAGAAGACAATATTGTCACCTACTTCATCCATATTCAAAATCTTCCAGCAGATATTAATAAATTGCCTGGAAATAATAACATACACTAAAATTAAAATACTAGAACAAAAATTAAAAAACAATGCACCATTCTTCCCAGTCATAGGATCATAGCATGGGTTGGGTTGGAAGGGACCTTAAAGTTCCAAACCCCCTGCCATGAGGGATTTCCCAATCCTTTGGGCTCTCCATTATTACGTGTAAAATGAAAGCTATTTAGGGCAGTGATGGGCTGCACTTAGATGGTTTGAGTCTCAAAGATAGCTGTTAATAACAATCAACCAAACCAGAACATGCAGAAAAGGCAACCTACTTTGAAATTCCCCAGGGAATACACACAGCAAAAAAGTTGCACAAACTTTGCATGGGGATACACCAAATTCCTGCAGACAGATAACTACGTACCCAGGCAATCAGGGCTCAAAATCTCTTACCTTCTAATTGTAAGGAATAAATGTAGAAGTTTTACTAAATTCCAAAAATCAGATTATACTAGATTGTATTTTCAGAAAAAAAAAAACTATCTACCACCTCCATTTCTGATTCTTTGAAATACAGAGAGTATGTTTACTTTCCCAGAGCACATGGTATGATTTTTTCAGGATGTAGGACTTCATTTATCTCTCCTGACTGTGCTATTACCACTCTTCAACTGTCTTTCACCTCTGAGACAGTGAGAAGCCCAGCAGTGTAATGAAATTCCCCTTCTGACAGGAATAGGCTGCTGGATTACTCCATTCTTAGCTCCTTTCCATAATGAAAAGATCCATCTATGGCTGTTCCTTGGTTCCTGGAAATTAGCCAATGTCCTATTTCATCTTTCACTCAACACCATTTTACCACAGCTCATAATCTCCAATGAGGAATCTTGTCAAGTGATCTTAGAAAATCTAAATATGCTATCTCGAAGGAATATCAATTATCTGATACAACATTTTTATGGTACTTAAGAAGAACTTCAGAAAACGAACAGGACATGCCCTCGTTTTCAAACTCTCCTAGCTATTGACAGATAAATCACCTAATTTCAGGGATTCTCCGATTCCTCAAACCATACAACCTGCAGAGTGCTCATATAGCAAACAATTTATCAAATTAAAGTATTACTTACAGTGTATATAGTTGCTTTTCCACAAAACATTCTTTCCTTTTGAAGAACCCAGCAACAGAATGAACAATGGCCATTGAAGTACAAGAACTGGAAATAACACAGGGAGAATGCAAGCTATATGTCTAGATGAACTTGCCATCCAGAGGCATGGATTTCCATTTCCAAGAATGCCAAATTTCCATTCACATATTTTCAAGCAAGCAGCGTTAAATCTGTACAAAGAGCAGGTCATCTTCTAGCACAACAGACCATTTTTTTAAGTAATAACATGAGTATTGTATTGAGCCCAGGCAATCATTACTTACTCTGAAGAGTAAAAAAAAAAAACCAAAAAAACCCCCACAATCATTATTCTTCATTAGATTTACTAACCACCTCAATCAATTACTTCTGAAGACTGTTTAATTAAGTTTACAAAAATACATCCACTCGCTATTCCTTTTAAAACATTCCATTTTCTTGCCTTTTTTTTTTTTTTTTTTTGACTGAGCTTTAAGAGATTACTCATGATGCCGGGGAATCAGCACATAACAGGTCCCTAGTTTGATCTTCCTGATGTAAATTCCTAATTTTACCTACCATTATAATGAACATACATCATGAACATGCAACTGTAATTGATATAGAGATGAAGTAGATATATGGAGACTGACAAGAATCAGTTTGACATTGCCTCTGCAAGTAAAAGGCACTCAAGTACTTCAGGCTGTGTAAGCTTAAGCTGTGTTTGAGAACAACTGTATCCCTGCTGTCTCTCTCCAGCTCTGTTCTGCTGAGCAGGAGATTTCTCTCTGTATTGCACTAAAATCCTGCCTCAGAATACAAACATAAATCTACCTAACATTCACGTGAGTCCATGAATCCATCTTCCAGGAATAAATAAAATAGTGAACTTATGCTTTGATCAGATTTGGTGCAAAAAACCAAAACTCAGAATCATAGAATAGTTTGGGTTGGAAGGGACCTTAAACATCATCTAGTTCCAACCCCCCTGCCATGGGCAGGAACACCCTCCACTAGACCAGGTTGCTCAAAGCTTCATCCAGCCTGGCCTTGAACACTGCCAGGGATGGGGCACCCACAGCTTCTCTGGGCAACCTGTTCCAGTGCTTCACCACTCTCACCATGATGCATTTTTTCCTGGTATCTAATCTAAATCTCCCTGCTTTCAATTTAAACCCATTACCCCTTGTCCTGTCACTACAGGTCCTTGTAAAAAGTCCACCCCAGCTTCCTTGTAGGCCCCCTTCAGGTACTGGAAGGTGCTATAAGGACTCCCTGGAGCCTTCTCTTCTCCAGGCTGAACAAGCCCAACTCTCTCAGCCTGTCTTAGAAAATAACATAACAGACTGGGATGAAGTAAGGTAATTATGCCAACACAAGCTGTCATCAAACAGGGTTTCAAATATTTAGAATCCTTCTGTTGAGAAGAGTACCACAGGACTAGGCCACTCCACTCAGAAAACGTTGCTGTAGCAGGTCAGTGGAGTGGCCACTCCACCTCCTTGTTGAGCACTGAGCTTTGACTGTCATTGGTTCATTATACATTGGTTTCTGTACGCAGAACAATCAGTGGGTGCAAGATAGTCTGATATGTAAATAATAAAGTAGAATATCAACTAGGAGAGAATGAAGAAAAAAAAAAAAAAGTCCTGTTATCTTTCCTCTAGGAGTTTATGCATGCTTCAATTCCACACCAATAAAGAATATTATGCAAATGTATTGGACAATCAGCCTATTCAACTGCTTATTCAACACTAGTCAAGTTGTTCAATAGTCCAGGGTCACCCTGAACTGCTTTTTCTAGCAGTAAGCAGAGAAAGCGAACTATCCCAAAGTCTAAACTTTAGTTTATTATGCCAAAAAATCAAAGTCTCCTCACATATCACCAGCACACCGACCAAAGAAAATCTCTATACTGATAACTCCACATACAAGACAAGCAACAGAGAATGACTTTTACTCAGAAAACATTCCAGTACTTAATATTAAAGGGGAAAAAATATCAAACTACCTCATTTTTTGAAACTAAAATAATTCTGATCACCTGCTGAATTCAGATGAAAGCAGCTAGTGTTTGGTGTAACTGTTACCCTCTCCTTCACCTTGCTACAAAGCTCATCGCAGTTTGAATCTAGAGTGGTATCTTTGGAAACACAGCCAGAACTACATTTCCTTATCCACATTTCATGTATATTGTATACCATTTCCTACTACCTTCTTTTTATGTGACCTAAATAAAGAACTCTTGTAAGCAAAGAATGAGGGTTTTTTCTTTTTTTCTAAAAATATTTTACATTTTATTTATTTATAAGTAATAGTGGTATGAAGCATCTGTGCCAAGTTCACTGTACAAAAACTAGCTATCCAGAAAAGTGCATAGATTCATTTAATGCTACCTTTAGTTTCAGAATGGAAGAATTTCGAACATTTGTGCCCCCTTAAAGCTCCGCAATGCCTGGCACGAACAGAAATAAGTTAAAAATAATATGTATGAACTCAGCTCTTTCTTTTTTAGGTCTGCATGGTTTTGGGCATTGTTTTTTCTGTTTCTCAAACCACAACACAATAATGCAAAAGAACTAGAGGAAAAACGCCAGGCATTGTAAGAGAGTCTGAAAAGAACCATGTGGAAGAAAACAGACTTCTATTATCCATTACGAGTTATATTACACAAACAGTTAAAGAATTAAGAGCAAATTAAAAATAAATTCAAGACTGAAAAAAAAAGGAAAAGATTAAATAAAGTAGAAACAGTGGAAACAACAGACACAAAGGGATGACTATTCAGTGTTCCTTATAAACTCATGCAATTTTACCTTTCTCCTGAATGATATATTTTGTATGAAGAACAACACAGAATTATGCACAAATACAAAATGTAGGGACTTTGTTCTCACGTCTTCATATGCAAGTTGTGCTATGCAGTGGGTGTACCATGAGGCCAGGTGCCCACCAAACCTGCTTTATCACTCTCCCAATTCAGCTGGGCAGGGCAGAGAAAATATAACAAAAGGCTCCTGGGTCGAGAAAAGGGCAGAGAGGGATCATTCACCAACTACTGTCATGGGCAAAACAGACAATTTAATTAATTACCAGTCAAATCAGAGTAGGAGAACAAGAAATAAAAAATAAATCTTACAACACCTTCTTCCCCCCAATCCCTTTTTCCCAGGCTCAAATTCAATCCTGAATTCTCTAACTCATCCCCACCAGCAGCAAAAGGGGACAGGGAATAGGAGATGCTGCTCCTTACTCCTCAAGGGGAGGACTCCTCACACTTTGCCCCTGCTCTGGCAGGTCCCCCCATGGGGTGTAGTCCTTCAGGAGCAGCCTGCTCCAGCCTGGGTCCCCCTCCAGGTCACAAGTCCTGGCAGCAAACCTGCTCCAGCCTGGGCAACTCTCTCCATGGGGTCACAGCTCCTGCCAGGAGCCTGCTCCAGCGTGGGCTTCCCATGGGATCACAGCCTCCTTTGGGCATCCCCCTGCTCTGGCGTGGGGTGCTCCCTGGGCTGCAGGTGGGTCTCTGCTCCCCTGTGACCCTCCATGGCTGCAGGGCACAGCCGACCTCACCATGGTCTGCACCACAGGCTGATGAGGAATCTCTGCTCTGGCACCTGGAGCACCTCCTCCCGCTCCTTCTCCGCTGACTTGGGGGTCTGCAAGGGTTTTCCTCTCACATATTCTCACTCCTCCCTCTGGCTCGAATTGCTGTTGTGCAGCAGGGCTTTTTTTCCCTTCTTAAACATGCCATCTCGGAGGCATTACCACCATTGCTAATGGGCTCAGCCTTGGCCAGCAGCAGGTCCATCTTGGAGCCAGCTGGCATTGGCTCTGTCAGACACAGGGGAAACTTTCTAGCATCTTCTCACAGAAGTCATCCCTGTAGCCCCCCACTATCAAAATCTTGCCACACAAACCCAACACATACTATTTCTTCCTGTTCTCTATTCATCTGTTTCTACATTGGTCTCTAACTGTGAGTCTTATGAACTTTCTGAAAATCAGACCAGTTTTTAATCGAATTTCTTGTATCTCTTTTTAGTTTAGTCTATTCACAGATTAGTAATAGCAAAAGTATGCTTATATGCTGTTTCAGCTCCATCTTTTCCAAGAAAATCAATGTGTTTTCATTGCTATAGCAGGGAGAAAATAAGTTTAATACAGTTCATTCCCTCTGTCTGCGTCATCAACCCTAACAGTCTATTCATCATGGTCTAATTCCTCAGTGTTCCTCTGCCTAACTTTTATTGTATACTGTACCTCTGTTGAAATTGTTGCTTACTGTAATTGCTATAGCAATCATGACAAATTTACAATAGCAATAACAACCCTGTTGAAAGGATGCTAAAGTTATTAAAAACTGATTAGAGAAGAAAAATAATCTGAAGACAGGGACCACATATTTTCTTTCATTTCTGCTGCCTCTAAGATGTAATACTTCAAGTTTTTGACATATTTCAATTCTTAAAAAAGAGAAGGAAACATAAAATAGGGCAGAGAAAGGAAAAATGTTTTTAAATTAGTTAAAACCGGAAATAAATAGTCCAAGTAAATAATATCAAATATCAAACAATATCACTGAAACAACATCAACAATATCAGTCTTCACTGGAGATTTTCTCTTCAAGAAAAAAAACCTGAATGAAATCTCAGAGAGTTTTCTGAGTAGGACTTGCTGGACTGGCCCATAAAAAATAGGTTGAATGACCTAAAAGGGTTGTGTTATCATTCCACAGCTGTATCAGGAAGCACTGCTGACAAGAAGGAAAATAATATAAGAAATTTGACTTATAAACATACTTCTCATGCTGGCACCTTGATTATTTAAGGCACTTAAAAAATGACAAGATGGCAGTCAGTTGATCTAAAGGGGAAAAGTGTTCTTTAAATAGGGGAGAGCATGAGAAAATTCAAGAAAAAGTTAACAACCAGAACCTCAGGTCAAGAATTACTCAAGAATATAAATTCAGTTTCCTGAAGCAGTGTATGACCTTGGATGTTTCTCTGCAAAACAAAAATCCATGGGTGTCAGAGGCAGCCTGAATTTGGATCATACACACTCCAGGAGAGTGCACTGCCAGGCCCTTCCTGGCTACATTTACCCCCTTCTTGTATGTCCCCCTTCTTTCACAGCATTAAAACAACATTTTTCCACAAACAAAGAAAAAAAAAAAATGCTGGTCTGCTCTGTTTCTCTCAAGAAACTCTATGTATCTTGATTTCCTTGAAAAGTTCATGTGCCCTACAAACTTTTCACTGGATTTCAATGCCAGCAAATGCCTGTCCAAACTCGTCACATCTGCATATTCAGAGAGCAAGGAATCCTCCTGCTATAGCACCAAACTAGAGAGACACAAAGTAAAATAAAATCACCTTTTGTATTCTCCATTCCCAGCATTACAGAAAACAGTGAGGTGGTCTGAATATGCTTCTCCGGAATAGTAAGAGATTTATGGATTTGTTGATACACATCTTTGAAATGTCACTCCCCAGTAGCCATGCTGCACAAGCTTGTATGTAGGAATCCTTGTGGATAAATGGACTGCAAGAAAAGGAATGAATATGCAGGTCCTGGTTGAAGCTTCAGTCCCTCTCCAGCACAACAGGATGACACCAGTTCTACTCACAGCTATAATGCTACCGCTCAGGGTCTCTGCGTGCAGCACAAAAAAGTCAGTGAAACAGCAGGTGGTGAAGGGTTTCGGTTATTATTTTCACATGAAATCATGGGCAACATCAATGACGTATAAGGAAACAGCCTGAACATGTTGGTTTTTTAGACTGTCAAAATTCACATTACCTTGTACCCAGGAAAGGCTTCTTACACCTATTATCACTTCCACAAAAATACTAAGAACCTGCAAGCTGACCTCCCAGCTGAGTTAGTGTTTCAGGGAAAAAAAAAAAGGAAGTAAGAAAGTTGCAAGAAAGAAAGTCACGGATGTCACTACCTGGAACCGACCTGGACATCCATAATCCATTTGGCTTTATATCTGTCAGCTGATTCTCTCAAAAAATTACAACTTAAGCTGATTCTGCTTGCCTCAAAACAGCAGCAACTCAAATCCAAACCCCACAGACAACAAAGTAAAAAATCCCATTGATGTTAACACATTTAGGATAGGACCAAAGGAATTTAGCAGATGAAGCAGCTTATTTTCTTGGGGAACTTTATTTTTTGTCCCAAAGTTCATTAGTGAGGAAATGAAAGATTTCAGTGGCTGCAGGCGTGAAGCAAAATCTGAATATTAACTTGGGATTCTCTGTAGGCTCATGACTGTAAAGTTTTAAAAAGTCTTAAGTGTTTTGCTCAGCATCAAAAGGACACATTTTAATCCTGATCTTCAAGTTCACAAGCTGGTTGCCAAACTGCCATTTTTGTTCCTTAAAAGGAAAAGTAAGTTTTGTGTTAGCATCTCATATTTGGTGTTAGCGGCGCTGAGCTGTAACAATCAATTTCTGTCTGCTTTCGCTTCTGGAAGCAATACTATTGTGTCACCAGATCCCTGAGCAACAGTGTGCTGTTCTTCAGGCTTTGCAAAAGAGAAACTATTAGAGAATGAATAACAAATATCATAAAACATCATAAATTTGGAGTAAAATGCAACCTCTTACATCAATGTGGCAGTAGGCATTGCTATGTCTAGGATGGATTTTTGTTGAACACTGTCAGAACCTAAGTAATGTTCCCAAATCACCTGCTTTGCTAGAAGTACGACCTAAATGCTGTTCTAAGAACTAATAAACGTCCTGTGTTTTGTGAAACATCACTTTCGTGTTCTATTTCCCGAGCTTCTGAAACTGCTTTTGCGATGGGCAGCTCTTTGCATGAGGCACCTGTACCTCATTATGCTGGTGAACACTCAAACCCCTTTTGATGCTATGCTGGAATAAAAGCTCACGTCCATTTCATGTGCATTGGATTTAGTGACGTGACAGAAGTTATTTGAAAATACTACACATAACTAAATAAATTCCATGCATTTTATGAGAAAGGTTTTGTCTTTATGATTATTTACTGATGTAGCATCTAAAGCCTCCTAATCCTTATTTTGCTGGCTGCTCCACAGACACCCTGAAAGCCTCAGAAGAACTTAGGAATCTTGTCTGTACCTTTATGATTACCATTTGTCCAACACAGGCCTTGTACAATTGTTAACTACCTTGCCTCACTATAGGTTTCATTTTGAGACATTTTGCAGAACATTCTCCCATGACAATCTTTCATCATCTCCACCTCCAAAGTAAGCAGGTTAATTTGTGGCTCAGCTCATAAAGGGCCACATTCAAACCGCCTGCCCTGCCCATGACCGCTCCTTCTGGGCCCTGGTGGGATACCTGCCTCGCCAAGGCCTGCTGTGGCGGCCACTCACCCGGGCCCGGCAATGCTCCAGGGTGAGTCAGAGCTGGGGAGACATAATCTTCTTTATGGACTGCAACTTCCTTTAATTACTTATATTATGTTGGAAGTGTCCTTAGTATCATCTAACTGTGTAGGTGCGTTCATGTGTGAGCACGTGCCAGCGCAACACGGGGAAACCCCACAAGTCTCTCTAATTAAACTTCTCTAAGCATCTCATCACTCTGCTCTTTAGAAGGCATTACAGGCTCCTTGCTAAAACTACCACATACACATTCTAGGTCACAGGAAATTCCTGTTCATCAGTGGCTTCCAATTCATTCCTTTAACACCTATATTTGAACCTTTTCACTTTTAGACTGGGGAAATGAGCAAAGAAGGGATGTGTATGCATTTGTGTGTTAACCAGGTATACAGGAATCATGATGTGAAAACTGGTGTCTAGGGAACAAGCACTATAATCAAAGAATCACTGAATCATAGAATGGGTTGGGTTGGAAGGGACCTTAAAGATCATCTCGTTCCAACCCCCTGCCATGGGCAGGGACACCCTCCACTAGATCAGGCTGCTCAAAGCCTCATCCAGCCTGGTCTTGAACACTTCCAGGGATGGGGCACCCACAGCTTCTCTGGGCAACCTGTTCCAGTGCCTCACCACACTCTCCAGGAAGATTTTTTCCTGATATCTAATCTAAATCTCCCCGCTTACAGTTTAAACCCATTACCCCCTTGTCCTGTCACTCCAGGAAGCCCCCCCCCCCCCCCCCCCCCCCCCCGCAGCTTCCTTGTAGGCCCCTTCAGCTACTGGAAGGTGCTATAAGGTCCTGCTAGAGGGAGACCTCTATAAGGTCTCCCCAGAGCCTTCTCTTCTCCAGGCTGAACAAGCCCAACTCTCTCAGCCTGTCCCCATAGCAGAGGTGCTCCAGCCCTCGGAGCATCTTTGTGGCCTCCTCTGGACTCGTTCCAACCTGTCTATATCCTTCTGATGCTAAGGGCTCCACAGCTGGACACAGCACTCCAGGTGGGGTCTTACAAGAGCAGAATAGAGAGGGAGAATCCCCTCTCTCGACCTGCTGGCCACACTTCTCCTGATACAGCCCAGGATACGGTTGGCTTTCTGGGCTGCCAGCACACACTGCCGGCTCATGTTCAGCTTTTCATCCACCAGTACCCCCAGGTCCTTCTCCTCAGGGCTGTTCTCAATCCATTCTTCACCCAGCCTGTACTTGTGTGGTGCAGGACCTTGCATTTGGGCTTGTTGCACTTCATGAGGTTGGCACAGGCCCATCACTCCAGCCTGTCCAGGTCCTTCTGGACGGCATCCCTTCCTTCTAGCGTGAATAACTGTTCCCTGTGCTGAAGTCTAGACACTGGGCAATAACTTGAGAGAAATATCTAAATATATCCTAAAATTCAAATTTAGCAGAGCTTAGTATGATTAAGTCTCTAATGTTATAAACTTTATTTCTAAATTAATGTTTTAATTTTAAATTACAACTCAAAGAACAACAATTTCCTTAACCTTCTCTTCTTTGGATTTTATTTTTTAAATGTTCTTAATAGAACTTATCAAACTAATCTTTAATAACTTTCCTTTGAACAGTTGCAGAATTTTTGAGGGATTGTTTGGATGCCAGCAACTCTGCCTATAAGGACCAAATTAGCCTTTGGTCCTCATGCTGTTACACAGATTTCAACACTTCTGAACAGAATGCCCCAGGCATTTCCAAATACTCCCTGAAAGGACTCAGGACTCATTCATGTTTCTACTACTAATGAGATCTGGAGGGAGCTCTTCTGTCAAACATGCTCTCCTCTGTTTTGCACAGTCTACATTACTACATTAGATTTTTCTGACTTAAGGTGCACAAGAATTCCACTAGTAAGAAACATACTGTATGTCAGTATGGTGTAGATTTCTTCAAAAAAAATTTAAACAGTCATTCAGCACAGTAGAAAATAATCTGATGGTTTTTAATGGAGTATAGTCATGTTGACACCAGAACTGACTTGGAAAATGAGATAATGTCTAATCATATCCATTATGTGTAACACAATCAGATGGGATTGATTTGACTAAATATAGATATCCACAATGCAGACATCTGCAACTGAGCTAGGGACCCCAAACCTCCATCACAATAGATGGACAGAAATAAGCCCTTCCACAGCATGATTCATCGCCCCAAGTAAATGTCTAAATTGAATTGCACATTAGAAGTGCTTATTTATGTTCATTAATTATAAAATGAGCTAAGCATGCCTAGCTGAGAAGTAGATACCTACATAAAGTTCAGCAACACTCTGCAAGAAGATTCAGACTTTTTCATGTCCTGACTTACAGATTCACCAGTTCACAGAATGGTAGGGGTTGGAAGGGACCTCTGGAAATCATCTGCCTGAGCAGGATCACCTACAGCAGATCACACAGGAACAAGTCCAGGCGGCTTTTGAAAGTCTTCAGGGAAGGAGACTCCACCACATCTCTGGGCAGCCTGTCCCAGTGCTCTGTCACCCTCACAGTGAAGTGTTTCCTTATGTTCAGGTTGAACCTTCTGTTTTCCAGTTATCACAGAATCAGAGAATGGTTTGGGTGGGAAGGGACCTTAAAGATCATCTAGTTCCAACCCCCCTGCCATGGGTAGGGACACCCTCCACTAGACCAGGTTGCTCAAAGCCTCATCCAGCCTGGCCTTGAACACTTCCAGGGATGGGGCATCCACAGCTTCTCTGGGCAACCTGTTCTAGTGCCTCACCACACTCTCCAGGAAGAACTTCTTCCTGATATCCAATCTAAATCTCCCCACTTTCAGTTTAAACCCATTACCCCTTGTCCTGTCACTACAGGCCCATGTAAAAAGTCCCCCTCACAGCTTCCCTGTAGGCCCCCTTCAGGTAGTGGAAGGTGCTATAAGGTCTCCCCAGAGCCTTCTCTTCTCCAGGCTGAACAAGCCTAACTCTCTCAGCCTTTCTTCACAGGAGAGGTGCTCCAGCCCTCTGATCATCTTCATGGCCCTCCTCTGGACTTGTTCCAACCAGTCTATAGCCAGTTTATAGTCATTTCCCCTAGTCCTGTCACTGAACACCACTGAGAAGAGCCTGGCCCCATCCTCCTGACACCCACCATTTAAATATTTATAAGCACTGAGAAGAGACCCCCTCAGCCTCCACGTCTACACTAATTGATCCAATAAAGGTATCACCTCTATCCACAAACCTTACCTGCCTATGTCCTTAAATCATTCTGACTATGACAACACTGCTTCTGGAACCTGAAGGATACAAGTTTTTCAAACTGTGCCTCTGTCTATAAAGTAGAATACATGAAATTATGCTTAAAGTCATACTAGAAGTTAGACTTAAAGCATGGATACCAGAAGTTTACAGAAGAACCAATGCCCACATAAAAGCATATTTTTCTGATATTCAATCTAAGCTTTTGCAAAAGGTCAAATAATGCTGTGAAAATTCCCCAGGCAGTTGCATTCGTATCATGTCCACATAAGCTAGATGAAGCCAAACATCTCTTTGGATCTGATCCAAGTGTTACTGACTTGTGTGGGAACTGGTCTGGACCTTTAATCATCAAAGTGTCTGAAAAGGTCTGTGATGAGACGAAGTAACACTATCTGTCTGGAAGAGATGAATCCCTACTAAAATAAGCAGCCATCTTACTTTAGTTACCACACTGTATTGGAACATCAGTGTTAAAAAACCACCACACTACGCCCCTCCCCCCCAAAAACCCAACCCTCAGAGAAAAAACAACCAAACAAAAACCCCAACATGGATAAAACTCTTCCTCCATCAAAGACAAAAGTTCAAAAGTCTTGCTGCTCACTTGAATGAGGCTGAGGTTTCACTGTATGACCTGACAACGATAAAAATTACAACTCATGAAAGAGTGCTTTGCTGCACCACGTAAAACATAGGTCAATCTGTGCAGATTTAGAAAAATTTTGCTTATCACATTTTGGTTGAGTTGTGCACTTGACTTTAACCCTATAATTAAGGTATTCACAGATAACTGGAGTTCTAAGGTTTACTGACTTGTAACAAGTTACTGGCATATGTTTTACTAAGTTTCTGTAGGAGACAAAGACAACAGATAAATGTAAGTGAATTGCTGAAACAAAATTTAAAATGTGATTACTAACACAAATTGGCAAGAGAATAATACACTTTGCCAATGAAACAATCAATTAGTGTATCTTCCAAAGTGTTTAAAATAGCCACAGTCTATCACTAGTCTATATTTACTTTCAAAAACTGTACAATACATTTTCAAATATTTTATGAAATACTTTGATCCCATTTTTAAAATTTTCTTTAATTTCAAACAGCAGATATTAAAAGTAGATTTTTCAGTTTAAGAATTCATATGTATTTGTGGTGGACTATCTTAGGACTTGCCGCAGATAAGTACCAACAATTTCAATCGGAAAACTGTTCAAGATTCATCTTTTCATTTAAAAAAACTTCTATTACATGAGCATGGATTTCAGTGAGTACGTTTAATTTCATGGTAACCTAAGAACTAGCAGCATTGCAATAGAGTATGAGACTGAGGCAATGATTAAGTTAAGAATCTTTGAACCTTCCTCAAACCCATTCCCTGACAATTACGTAGCATCAGTGAGATTCTGTGGTGACAGGATACAAGGACTTATACTTCCGTATAATCAAGTCAAATCTACTCTATGCTATCAAAAAAACGTGGGAAAGATCCTTGCCTAGCTAAAAATGTCATAGTTCATGGAACTTCAAGAATTTAACCTCATGACTATTAGTAGCCTCTTCCTCTATATTCATAAGAAATTACTTGGCATCCTTATCTTAATTCTGCAGGTACTATTAGCATACATGCACTTAATGGTTTTGGCTGTCTACAAAATCAGGTATTTCACATGCACAGTGTAGATGGCTTACACCTATATGCATCATATGCACAGCATAGATGGTTCCCCCAGAGAACCTCTGCATGGGGGTGTATAAACAGCCCTTCACACATGGATGCCAGCTTGGCCTGAACTTGCTCTTAGCTCGTAAATGCCATTGGTATGGTGCAGCATTGCAGTTACGAGCTCTGCTGGAAGGCAGATGGCTCAGAGTGAACTTTTGGGTTAGCTGTGGTTACTTAGCTCTGTAGTCAGTGGAGGTTCACATCAGGCCAGCTTAGAAAGTCAGCAGAATGAACTCTTGCCTGCAGGCAAAGATTATATGGACGCCAGAGTGTCATTTTTAATGTCCATTAATGTGTCTGCCCAGGAACTGGAATGTGGCTCTTTCTACTACATGAGGAAATAGCAGACTCTCTAGTGATTAAAGGTGTATGATCTATTCTTCTTCTACCATTACCTTAATTTATTTAAGGTACTGAACTGTCACTTCCTGATAACATACTGATTACAGTTTTATTTTGATTTCACATTTAAGAACATTTTCAAAGCCTTTGTTTCTTCTTACTGCTCTATTTTTACACTCAGCCAGTGCTTACCTTCATGAACAAGTGAAAGATTGAAAATTACCTACATAGGAGGATTCCAAAGACCCAAACAATCTTGACAAGGCCATTAGTTAGGATGAAATTGCTGTGCTGTTCTTTTTGGATGACTCTTCCTCACTTTCTGTATCATTTTATAGAAAATATCTTAACATACAATTTAACAGTTGTAGTCTTAGAGATATCACTGTTGGTTGAAATTTCAATTTCTTTCAGTTGTTTTAATTTTCCAATCTTCAAACTCCCTCCTGTTTACTGAATCAACATGTTTCACATATGCATTACTATAGACCCTGCCCTTCTTTTAATAGGTTACAAACTATCTTTTAACTGTAAAATAATATTTACATTTTTCCACTGCAAACAGCATGTGCAGAAAAAAACCAGAAGAGTAATCTTTTTCTAATAGGTGTAAATTGTTTAAAAATAAATTCAAGAAGACTGGGAAAAAAGCTGCTTCTGCTTCTAGTAGAAAGGATTTTGTAGTTGTAGGAACAGTAGACATTTGTAATGGCTATGTGACCTCAGGCTTTTCTGTCTCCTGCTCCTCTCAAATCCATCAATAAAAGCAGAGCATTCTTTCCTCCTCTTTGTTTTCTTCCATCACTTGTCTTTGGAAATATATGAGGGAAAAAAAACCAATCTTGTCATTCAGTTAGCCATGTTTCCTGGGATATGCAAGGTTTATTATTTGTTTTGGAAACACAGGAGCTTTATTTGGGTTATTCTTGGGCATCTGCTCTCTCCACATTTTTCTTTCAGGACCCAACGTGCCTTTTTCAACTTTTTGTGAGTACCCAGGAGTTTCACAAAACACCTGCAAATGGGATCAGTAGGTACTGGGAATCAAAATGGAATTTGTACTTTTGTCTCCCTCGTAAACCTGTTGGTCAGAAAGGTGCCGTGTTTTCTGATGTGTCTGGACAGCATCTCACACAAAGGGTTCCTGCTCAGTGACTGCAGTCCTTAGGCTATGTCTGTACTAATAAATGAACAAGTGCCAGGGAATGTTCCTGGGCAGCACAACTCCATCACTTGTACAGTTAAATGGTTAGCATGGACCCTGGTATGTCTGTGGGCTTAGCCAACTAGCCCTCCCAAATATTCCCATGCACTGTTCAGGAGCTAACCCAGGCCACAGAATATTTCCATTAGGTAGTCTGAATGCTGACACCCTGTTTTGGTAACTAACAGAGCTTAATAAATGGCCATGGGCTGTTCAGCATCAGTTCACCTCAATGGCCCCAGCACACTTCATTTTTGAGTGTAGATACAACCTTAGAGCTCTTCCCAGTTCCCAGATGCGTATCCCACTGATACTCTAACTCCACATCAGAACAACACCCAAGAATTCATAATTTTCTTCAGATTTCACACCCATGCAAAAGAAAGCAAAGGACAGTCTGCTGGCTGGAAGGCAAGCACAGCATGCTCCAGACAGTCCAGACAGGGATAGGACCAGGACAATGCACCATGCAGCACAAAGCACCTGCCATTCTGTTTCTATATAGCTTTACATAATGTGTCCCATTCTGAGCATAAAACAATTATTTCAGCTCCTGTTTCCTTCATTAAAATGCAGAAGTCTATATCTTTCGGGGAAATTGTTTGCATTGCAGGCACTTGAAGACTATCATTCTCATCAGCACCCAGCATGCCAGGGGCAGCTCACTCGCCTTCCCTGTGATCTGACAACTTGCTGCCCCATGCACATGAGATAAAGAAGTATAAATGAAGAAAACAGTGTGGTAATTTGAAAGCAGAGAAGTGAAGGAGCTTCATCCTCTACCTGGGATCCCATTCTGAAAGAAGCTTGAGAAGAATACAAACCTTGCACAGGAAGAGCATCATGCTCTTTACTTCCTTCATAGAATACTGTTATCTGCTCTATAGCTTTTACTAGATATTACCAATTACTGTCTTATTTTCACTGTGTTTCCCCCTATTTCCTCCACAAAAGGTTGCAATTTAAATTCAGGTTTTCTTCTTCTCTTTTATGGCTCTACTACTTGTTCTGAATTTTGATAGTGACATTGGAAGTCAGTGATTTGGGAAGCTGATGAATTTCACTGCAGCAGTTCTTTTCTGGTTATAGCATTAGCCATCAGTCCTCTGCTTTTCAGATTGTTTAATCTCAGTAACATCTCATAGAATCATAGAACGGTTTGGGTTGGAAGGGACCTTAAAGACCATCTAATTCCAATCCCCCTGCCATGGGCAGGGACACCCTCCACTAGACCAGGTTGCTCCAAGCCTCATCCAGCCTGGCCTTGAAGACAGCCAGGGATGGGGCATCCACAGCTTCTCTCAGCAACCTGTTCCAGTGCCTCACCACACTCTCCGTGAAGAATTTCTTCCTGATGTCCAATCTAAATCTCCCTGCTTTCAGTTTAAACCCGTTACCCCTTGTAACAGGTTTTGGCAATCAGGTTCCTGATTGTTGATGACCAGAAGAAAGCAAATGTCACATCCATTTTCAGAGCAGGGCTTGCCCAGAGGTAGGATGCGCAGAGATGTAAGCAAATCAGCCCAATCTCAGTTTTTCAGGAAGGCTATGCGACAAATTCTCCCCAAAGACATTTCCAGTACATGAAGGTTGACAAGGTGACTGGGAATAGCCAGCATCGATTTACTAAAGGGCAAATCATACCTGACCAACGTGATCACCTTCTATGGCAAGATGATGGGCTCAGTGCACTGAGGAAGAGCAACGGCTGCCACTTACCTGTATTTTAGGAAGGTCTTCAACACAATCCCACAGTGGGACAGGCAAATTGGCAGGATATGTTTTGGAGAGCGGCATGATAATGTGAGCAGAAAACTGCTCAGACGTTCAGGCTCAAAGGGTAGTGATAAACACTACAAGCCCAACTGCAGATGGTTATCACTGCATCCCTCCAGGAATTATACTAGTGCCAATAGTGTTTAATGTATGACTCGGATGATGAGACAGAATGGAACTTTAGCAAGAGGGAGGGAGTATTTGATACACTGGAAGGCAGGTCTGCTATTCAGAGGATAGACTAGAGATGGGCCAAATGAAACATCACAAACTTCAAAAAGACAATTGTAAAGTCTTATGTCTGAGATGGATTAACGCAATGCAACAAACTGGAGGACAACTGCACAGAAAGTGGCTTTCCAGGAAGAAGCTGAAGGTCCTTAAGGTGAAAAGACTCAGCAGTGTGCCCTTGTGGCAAAGGCAATGAACCATGTACAACACTGTATCGGCAGGAGTGCTACCAGCTGCTCAAGCGAAGTGACCCTTCCCCTTTACTGGGCACTGGTGAAACGCTGTTGGGCATACCTGGAGTGCTGTGTCCAGTTCTGGACTCACCAGGACAAGAAAAAAAAATATATATATATGTGGACATACTGGGGCAAGTCCAACTAGTGCTCAAGGTGCTGGAGCACAAGAAATGAAAGCCGAGATTGAGGAACTCTGCTCAGTCATCTTGAAGAAGAGAAAGCTGAGGTGGAGATCTTACTGCTTTCTACAAAGATCTGCTGGAAGGATATAAAGGTAAAGAACATAAAGGTGACTCACCCCAGAAGCGCACAGTGAAAAGACAAGTTGCAATAGGCAGAAGTTGCAAGACAGAAAATTCAAATTTGGTATAAACAAATAATTCCTTCCTGTGGCACAGACTGACCAGAGAATATGTGGAATCTCCATAGAGACTGAAACTACTCAAAACCAGCTGAACAATGCCATGAGCAACATAACCTACTTGGACCTTCTCTGGGCAGTGGTTTGGTCTAAATGACCTACACAGGTCCCTGCCAGCCCACACTTTTCTATGATTTGGTGGCTCTGTGAACAATTCAACAGTATAGCAGCTGCATTCCAGTACCCAGGAATGTCTCCAGAAGCGGTTTCATTTACCGTTATAAAGGTAGACTCCCCCTCCACTTAGAAAATGAGTAAGTATATTTTGGAAGCACAGAAATATAAGGAACTGAAACTGTTTTCTGAGAGGCAACTTCAGCAAATGACTGAATAGGGATCCACGCAATCATCACAGGCTAATGTGTTGTAATGAATTATGAGAAGTCAAGAAAAGAGCTCTTGAGAAAAGACTGAAGGTTTGTTTGAACTTGTTTGTTTGTTCTCATGCTGGGAACATTTCCACTATATAAAAAAAAAAATTTGAGATAGGTAACACTTTAAAGAGGAAAGAAATAACTATTCCCTTGGACTAGGCAAGGAGTTACATCAAGAAAAACTGTAAAAGTTAAACATCTTGAAACCAGAACACAACACATTATTGCCTTCCACCAAACCAATTACTTCAATTGCAACAATCTTTTCCAACTTAACAAATAATTTCCTTCATGACATTATATCAAATACTTTACTAAGTCCTAGTGTCGTGGTTTAACTCTGGCTAGCAAAATACCACGAAGCCGCTCTCACAAATCCCCCTCCCCTCCTCCAGTGGAGGGGAAGAATCGGAGGAAAAAGAAATAAGGAAGCTCGTAAAATTGAGAAAAGAACTATTTACTAATTAAATCTAAATCAATATTATTAGGTACTACTAATAATAAATAATTAAAGTAGTAGAAAATGAAACATATAGTACAACATATACAGTATGATACAATATGATACAATTTCCCACCATCCACTGACCAATGCACACCCAGATGTTAAGGGATGAAAATCAGACCCCGAGAGCCCGAGACCCACAGCCCGAGAGCGATCGCAGCCCGAGAGCCACGGCCTGAAGGCCGGAGCCCGGGAGCCTACGCAGCAGATTCTGAGCAAACCTTATCACCGATAACACGGCCAGGAACCCTAAACAACCCACCAGCTCCCACACGAAGGAGCCAGCACAGGAGTTGGCAAAGCAGCTAACGCAGGAGGGTTAGCAAGTGCCCAGGAGAGACAAGCAAGGGAGTAAGGGAGAGAGAGAGAAGGGCAGAGTAATGGCTACCGGACCCTCTTCCCCACCCAAAGAGACCGGAACATGACAGACTATGGAATGAAATACTTCCTTGGTCAGTCTGGGTCAGCTACAGTATCCGAAGCGGACAAAAGACCTTGAGTTCAGTACAGGCCATCCCCAGCACCAGCTGAGGCCTTATCAATGTTTTCACTTACTGTCCAGCAACAGAGTTCCCTGGCAACCAGAGTAAAAGGAGTTAGCCCTTTCCTGACTGAACCCAGCACACCTAGTAAATTAACTCTATTGACCCTCCTATTCATATACATATTAGTCTCGTACTAGCTTGCAATTAACTTTATTTCACTTTGTGTAATTATTCTTTCCTTCAATTTTTTTTCTAAAATGTCATGTACTATTCTTAAGAAAGGGTTAGTACATTCACTAGTCATGAAATAGCACCCCTGTATGACAGATCTATTTAAAAGTGAAATGGCAAAGGAAAGACTGCATTTGGAAACTGAAAGCCTCTCTTAGCCTTGGAAAAAAATGCCTGTAATATTTTACCTATTTTTTTAATAATATGTTTTGAATCAACTCTACCAACATAAAATTTCACTTTAAGAGCTAGTATTATAATTCTTCTGAGATTCTGTCTGCCTGAGATGTAGCTTCTCTTTTACTAGTCATATTTCATAAAATCATTTCTACAATCTATCCAGTTTTTTGTTTACAAAATAGTTGAAGAGCAACAGGAAATTAATTTTATGTATTTTATGTATTTCAGATCAAATTGCCTGAGTCAGGAAAATGAGAACCTTGTCAATAAATGGAAATGGGTAGGGTTATAATATAAAACAGAAGTATAATGGCAAAAAAAAAAAAAGGATTACAGCAAGATATAGTTCAAGAAAAAGTAAATAAGAGCTCGCAAAATTTCTAAAGTGAAAACTTCACGATAATTAGGAGATGATAATATATTTTTAATATAGTATCTGGGGACAAATAGAATGATTTGGGTTGGAAAGGACCTTGATGATCATCTCGCATGGGCAGGGACACCCTCCAATAGACCAGGTGGCTCAAAGCCTCATCCAGCCTGGCCTTGAACACTGCCAGGGATGGGCCATCCACAGCTTCTCTGGGCAACCTGTTCCAGTGCCTCACCACACTCTCCAAGAAGAACTTCTTCCTGATATCTAATCTAAATCTCCCCACTTTCAATTTAAACCTGTTATCCCTCGTCCTGTCACTACAGGCCCATGTAAAAAGTCCCCCCACAGCTTCCCTGTAGGCCCCCTTCAGGTACTGGAAGGTGCTATAAGGTCTCCCCAGAGCCTTCTCTTCTCCAGGCTGAACAAGCCCAACTCTCTCAGCCTGTCCCCATAGCAGAGGGGCTCCAGCCCTCTGAGCATCTTCGTGGCCTCCTCTGGACTTGCTCCAAACAGTCAATATCCTTCTTATGTTGGCTTTCTGGGATGCCAGCACACACTGCCAGCTCATGTTCAGCTTTTCATCCACCAGTACCCCCAAGTCCTTCTCCTCAGGGCTGCTCTCAATCCGTTCTCCACCCAGCCTGTACTTGTATTTGGGATTGTCTCCACCCAGATGCAGGACCTTGCACTTGGCCTTGTTGAACTTCACGACGTTGGCACAGGCCCACTGCTCCAGCCTGTCCAGGTCCCTCTGGATGGCAGATTTTGACAGCACGCACATTAAAAAAATGCTGCCATGATCACACACAGGCAACATTATCAAACCTTGAGGCTCACTTTTGCAAATTCATCTGTAACACTCAAAACTGCAAATCTCATAAAGCCAATGACATCAGATACAAATATCAAAGGCATTTATTTTCACAGTAGTTACAACTGTTTATACAATAGTTTCCTCTTTCTAGAAGTGATGTTACAAAATGAACATCCATAATCAGAAAGACTTATCTTTATAATTTTAAAACAAATGTACTATTTGGGTGGCTTCACATGTATGAAAATATGTTTTTTAGAAGTTCATAATAATTTGGTTTTCAAATAAAATTATATTTAATATTGTCTGTCCATATGACATTTTTTCAAACACTGCTCCCTTCCCCAACCAATGTCATGAACAGGAGTGATCTCCAGATGGTGTAAGCTGTTAGAAAACCACTGATTTTTTCCCAGTTATGTTGACGGGCATGAAGTCCCCATTCTCACCATAATATATATCTGTGTCTCACTCAATTGCATTAATGACATTGTCTGTACCACTGTCCTAAGGAATTGTTTCTGTAAATTGAAAGGAACTGTGAAGATAACCATCAAGATATAGGAACTGTTTTTGAAGAAAGTGGATCAAAGTGGGGTTTTTTATAGTTTTGCAAATTTCAAATCATCCAGTCATACTTAATTTCTATAAATGCAAGTTGCTAAGGTTCTCAAATCAAAACAAAACACTCCCCACAATGCGCACACAAACACAGAGCAGTTTAATCAGTAAGCATGAAAGTCACCCAGGTAATGAGGAATCTACTCAGACTTTTAGCCTATACAATGACAAGACAACTGGTAAATATCTGGAGTAGTGCAGAAAACATATCACATGGTTTATAACCAGAAAAGAAAATTTGTGTAAATAAGTACAGCAATATTTGGTCAGATCAGTCCACCTGCAATACATAAACTGAAGAGATGCTAGATGGCTAAGTTAAGCTGAAACTTACTTCTCTGTAACATAAAACACAAATTTCAGGGCTTCTTCAGGAGAGCTATAAAACTGCAGCACTGGTGTTCCCATCTTCCCTGGCTGTCTTCTGTAAGAATAGCTGAAGTTCTGGCAGTAGATACCTCATCAACTTGGCTACAGCTAAGATACTTCTATGGTTTTAAACACTTCCTCAGATTTATTTAGATTTGTTTTTTAGTGTTTAAGTACTCTCATTTGCTCTTCTAAATCAAATGAGAGGCTGATTTTTTCTTGTAGCCAACAGTCCTCATTTTCAAATTCTTGTTGTTCAGCTAGGCATGAAACATTGTGATTCTCTCTGTTGACTCTGCTGTCAGCTAACACCACAATTCAGCGCTGGCATGTTCAAATCATTTCAGGTAGCAAAAAGAAAGCATCTGTGTTAAATGAGTTCTCATTCTAATACCTTACAATCAATAGAAGCTCTTAACAGATAAAGTCCTACTGCTCATCTATGCCAAATCATCTTTCAACCTCTGTTTATGCAGATTAACTCGTGTTTTTATCCCCTTTTAAATTTGCAAAACTGACCAGTGCTTTAAAGCCTTAAAACATGCTTTATAAAATCCACACACAGAAACAGGTTAGTTCAATACACGTATAACACCTCTTAGCCTACTCATCCTTCTCACATATCCTATGAACACTGTCCACTAATGCTAAATACCAGCACTTAAATTCTTAGGTCTTGCAAAATTTCTAATTAATATTATTATCAACTTAATTGACTGACTGGTTAATATTGAAATAAACACTACAGACACTTCATTTATTTCTCCATAATAAGCCATAGTTTAAGGAAACAAGTTCACAAGCTGCATCTCTTATGCTTCAGTTGTCAACCTCTTAGACACATGTTTATTTTCTGATATTTAAACGGTATTTTAACGTCACAGCCTACCAGCAGTAGGTGAGCCTAGAGAACACTATGTTTTCCTAGCCATAGCAACATGGGCAGTTGCACAGAAAACACCTTGTGTTTGGCAACAGAAACAAAGCATAAAAGTATTAGCCAATATACACTGAAACAGAGGAAGTAAAACTGATTTCAGGCTTGAGAACAAGACCCATCTGTGACACCACTTGCTAGGACTCTCAGTTTGTCCCTTCCCAACTTTATGCCTAGTCAACAACCCAAGATACTTCTTTCCAGACAATGGATTGAAGCTCAAACGGTAAACACGTGTGTTTTTAGCTCTGCAGGGCCTTGTTTGAAAATGCCATACTCCGACTCAACTGCTGCGCTTATGTTTGCAATGACTTGCCAAATGCTAGAGCACGGCATGCCCTATTGCTGCAGTAGCAAGGGCATGCTCCGGCACTGAGACGACTTTCTGCTTCAGACCTTCTGCAGGCTTGCATTTAAAAGGTGTGATGCTACGACACGTCAAATACCCTGAAGCTCATGCTCAAACTGTCCAAGCTTTTAAACAATGTGAATTGGCGTGTTCTGGCTAACATCAACTTTCAAAAACTAACCCAGAGTTCTGTGTGTGAAAAATAACCCTTGCTCTGTATCCCACAAGGCTGGCTAGCTTGGCCACCCCTTTTATGTACCTGTGAGACAGAGACATAATCCTAGCTTCTCCCTGTCCCTTTGCATCTTTCAGTAACCCTGTTGTCTTAGCTTTGCACCAGCTAGTCTGTTTTGCTTCACCCCATAGCACATCAAGCTGGATAGGTGGTGCCAGCCCGGGGCCCACGGCACTGCAGGACCGGCGGGGAGGGGGTGGGGATGTGGGTGGAAAGGGTTGTGGTTGGACACGACCCTGGGAAGGGGAAGGGGCTGAGGGGGCTTCCGGCCGAGGGGGCTGGGGGTTTGTTGGTTGTGGGACCTCGTGGTGAGTGGTTGGTGCTCCGGGCAGAGCCAGCGTCTTGCCGGGCAGATCGGTCTGGGAGTCAGGGTTTGAAAGGTTTTTTCCTCTCTCTTACTCTCTCGGCCCCCGGGCGGTTTCGTGGGGGGTTTGCTCCCTTCGGGTGGGTTTTTCTTTCCTTTTTTCCCTTCTTGGGGTGGGATCCTGTATCATTTGTCCTACCCTCTCCCTCCGTTCCTTACATTACTCATTAGCACCAGCATTGTTAGTAACTCCCTAAATTTCATTTATATAATTAAATAGTTCTTATCTCAACTCCTACGGGCTTTTCCTGGTTTGTTCCTCTGACCCTTCCTCACCGGGGGCGGGTGGGGGGGTGGGGGGAGTGGTAGAACGGCTGCTGGCTAAAACTAGCACACCTGTCGAGGGGGTACCCTGGCAGCAGTGCCCTGCATTTCCTTGGCTCAGAAGCTGCAATAGCCCTCAGGGGTGCCGTCTCATAAGACAGAAGCTCCTGACTGCCTTCATACTCATATAAGGCCCAGCCGCCATCTACTCCCAGAACTCTCCAGCTGATGAGGAGGAACATGATGCTATGCTGACAGGATAACACAAGCCTATGCCACATCTGCCAAGAGCTCTGACCACCATGACTGTTTAATGACGAGGGGTGATTTCCTTTAACTTCATTTAATGCCATCTATTTTCAAAACGGGGAAGAAAGGGAACATGTACGAGTGGATGCCTACATTATATATATATTTATAAAAGGAGGGCGAACAAATATCACACACTACAGTTTAATGAGCTCACACCATTCACTGAATGTATCTAAATCCAACTGTAATACAGCAATCCAAGAAACGCAGGGGGAGATTCAAGCACAGGGTGAAACACTGGCACAGAATTCAGACCAAACTCACAAGTTTGTCTTTTCTTCTTTTTCCCTGTTGCAGTGGTGTGAATTACTTCTGGCATGAGTCAGATGCATTTTTCACTATTACCTTTAGCACAGTTTATTACACAGAGTTGGAGGCCCAGGCAAAACGCTATGGTATCAGCAACAAGGTCAGAGAAACAAAAAAATCATCTCCAACAGAAGAGCTGGAGCGGATTATGAAAGGATGATGAAAGTAGTGTAAAATGCACTAACAAAAGGGCATTTCACCTAGCTGCCTCCTGTGTTACTTGGTCAGAGAAATGCTGCCAAAAGTTGGTCTAAAAAAGACACTTCCATTTTATGTTTGTAAACCTTTTTTAATTTTAGCTATTCTTATCTTTTATTGCTTGTCCTAAACTGAGATTACTGGGCATCTCTTAAGAAAAACATGCACAAAAAAGAAGATCCTCAGTAGAAAAAATTTTATCCTCTGCCACACAGAGTTGACAATTAATAACCATCAAGTTGCAAAGTATGAATTATAGACAGGAAGCAATGTGGCAACCAAAACTGCCCTAATATTTCCACATGTGATGCAGGTAAAGATAGAAGAGAGTGGAATAAAATAAAAACATGATGAATTGAATGAGGGGAAATACACCTGCATGGTTTACCTGTAAAATCCATCGTGTACAGTACAACCCAGCAAGCCTATAGCAGGGATATGGCAGATCAGCATGCCCTCCAGGCAGCACTGAACTAACACCCCAACATGGGCATAAATTGTGCTTTAATCATATTTGTCAGCTTCTGGATTGTAACCTCAAACTGAGTAATTGTTTTACCCTCAGGAGATCTATTCTGTCTCTGTTAATTTCTTGAAAATCTGAGTATTAACACCAAATGTAGCTGAAATCAATCTAACCCACTCATCACTGCCACTGACAATAAGTGTGTCTGATTTTGTCAGAGAACTGCAGATATGAACTATAATAATTCTTAGAAACTGATGCTCTTTGATAAGATATAAGTATAGTCCCTAAATTCAGAGTTCATCATGCTGAAATAGTGTTCAGATCCTATTCTTTTTTTAAAAATACAGTATCTTTTCAGATATCTTTGTATCTCTCACTGATCTTGCCCTGTCATGGGTGAGGACTTGGAACTGAAGAAAATTGCCAATAAAACAAGGATGGGAGAAAAATATGGACTTTAACATCATGCATCCTCCATGCTGAATGCAAATGCCTCATGTGATTGAAGGAGAACTAGAGTAATATGGTAAGTTAAGAGTGGATGCAATTGTGGATAAAAAGGAACTGGTTTGAAATGAAAGACATGTAAACAACTGCTTAGGAAAATTACAACTGACAACCTCAGGATTACTTAGAATAAGGGAAAAAGCACTAAAGGTCTTTTAAATATCTTAAAAGGAAAACGCACCAGAAGAATCTTTTCAATTAGACGAGTGACTAGGGTTTGGTGACAAAGACTCCCTTCTGCAGAAGCAGCACGTACACATTCTGCTCAACACCTCAGGAAGAACACAGCCATCTACACTTGGCAATTAGCCTAGCAGTAACTGTGTTTCCCATTAAGCAGTTATGCAATAATACATCCAATAGAATTCCAAAAAGGTGGCATGTATGATGATCCTAGGAGTCACATTTGACTGATTAAGGACCTTAATATCCATTTGTTCATTCATTACAGCCTGTAACAATAGGAAATGTGTCCATCAGCTAATACGAATGCCGGTCTAACCAAGTGTTTCTACAAAATGACAGTGTCCCAGAAAAGCTTTGTTTGTAGCTCAACCAAGGATGAAAGGCGGACACTAGCTAGCAACTCTATTTTTTAACAAGTTCAGAGACAACAACAAATCTAAATCAATTTTCCCTTCTTCGAAAAAATAAAAGATCTCCACAAGAAATCTAGTTCCAGTACAGGAGACATTTTTTTTAATTCCTGTGCTTGTGGGAAAAAGAATTAAATGTGCCCATCTATACTCTTTCTGTATCTATGTTAGGAAGAAGTAATTTTTATTATGCAAATGTTATGCATAGCTAATTAAATGGAAGAAGCAGCAAGGCAATATGATAAAATTTACCTTAGAAGTGCTTAAAAAACAGACCAGTATTCAACGGAAAGAACAGCTGAGGGATGTTAACCCAAAGCAAACTAAAACCAGATAAAAAGCATGAAACTGAATTCCATAAAACAAGGAGTTATTTCTGTAGACGTTACCCACTATCTGCTGTAAACTAGGTTGAAGAAATATGCATTCTGCACCAAAAAAAAGGAAAATAATATATTCCTCTAAAAATCAGTCCAACATAATTCTTGAATAAAGAAGAGTCACTGCGTAAGTGCTTAGAATTCCAATGTGTGCTTACACAAAAGGGAAAACAGTGTAAAAAAAGCAATTACTTTGATTTACTTCTAATAAGTGTAATTACTGTTATTAAAAAGTAATTACTTTATAAGAATAAAGAAACAATTCTGCTGTTTATTGTTCCCTGCTGTGCACAAATAAAGTACTTGCTGTCTTGACCTCAGGGACCTCAGGGACACTTTTAGCAAAAGCAGAATTAATGGCAAGTCACACACACAATTCCAGCAGGAAAATCATTTGGCTTTCTCTGACCTGAGATGCAATAACGATTCCAAAACATGGCACAATGTAAGACAGAGACCTGGTTTGATAGATCAAAGACATAAAATGAGCCCTTTGGCAGTTACTGTTACTTTATAATTGCAGAATATTTTCCTGTGATATCTGTAAAACTGAAATAAACTTCTGCCCCTTCCACCCCTCACAAGGGAATAGTAAGTCCTGGCATCCATGAACACTGAGTTGCCTTTGATCCCAGAGACCAGAAGAAATCCCCAAGCTGGTATATTTGACATCATTAGTTGTTGTAGCTGCCCAGTTCAGTGATGATAATAATAGAATAACATAGGGAGGCTTTTACAACCACTTGACAAAGACTGTTACTAGATCCAAATGGAAATAAAAAGGTTCACTTTCACAGTGGAAAAATAAAGTTTCAAAACAGACTGAGAATACCTTAAACCTTTGTCTTCAAGAAACCCAAGGAACAGAACAATAGTGTCGACTTGCTGACGTTTTTCTGGGACGTAGCAACTATGGATTGAGATTTTGGGTCTGCCCGAGTTGAAACAGGTCTTGCAACTCAGTCTCTGACACCCCACAAATGTACTTTACCACTAAATAATTCACCATGGTGAAATAATAAATCTTCCTAAGGGGTATTTATTCAAACTAACACATAATCAGAGATTCTGGAGCACTGCCATTGCAGTGCAATGGTAAATAGGAACCAAACCCAGTTCTTACTTAGTTCTACTTATTATCGAATTATACTGGTTTTGCAACATACTCTAGAGAAGAAATGTAATTTCATTAAAACTTTTGGTTACATAGAAATATCATCCTTTATCACCTGACACTAACATCCAGAGAATTTGGTGAATCAAAGCAGAATAACAATGTAAGGTATTTTTTCGTGTGAAATCACAAGTACCCCAGCCGAGTTCAGACCCGTAACGGCATCACTTCTTTGGGATAGAAGGAAACTCTTCTGCTGGAGAAATAAACTGGACCAGGAGAAATGACAGTCAGAGTGGCTTTTCCATTCATCCAATGGCAAATATAGGTTCTGAAAAGCAAAACCTTTGACAGGTTTTTTTCTTCCTAGTCTAACTGTCTAACTTCACTTCTAATTAAGAAATTTTAAACAAATACATTAAAATGAAGGGGAGAAGAAGAGGTTACTTGGATCCAAACCTTAATACTGTGGAGGAAAGGAAAGGAAAGCATTTGTATGGTTGCTTTGAAACTCATCTGAAATGTACCACTCTGCATCAGCTCCAGAGAACAATTAACTACATTTTCCTAATGAAGGGAGACAGAATTATATTTTTGGTCACAATTGCCTCGCCTGGGCTGGTCTCCTGAGAGAACGCCATCGGCCAAACACAATCACGCAGACACACTCTGCCTGCTGCTGCCTGCCAAGAGTCATGTCATGTATGCATTATGGGATAGGGAGTTCAGCAGAGAGCTGAAACCGTCCTCTGTGCAGTCAGCCGGCGGGAAACAAAAGCAGTTGATATTGAATTGGCTCACGTATGATTTAGGGTGGCTTCAACTAGCTGAAGTTACACATTCTTATTTCAGACATACTGAAACACTCTGGATCAAAAAGTAAATGGTGCGTATTTCTGAGCACAGTGTTGTCAAGACTGACTTGGCAAAAGAAGTTTAAATTCTAACTTTTATAACCATGAAAATAGATATGGAAACAGTAACATTTCACATGAACAGAAATTTCAAACTTAGCTTTCACTTTTACACAGGATTTGGAAAAACAAGAACACATTGTTCATATATATTCTCTACTGGAAAAATTAAATTGTTCTGCTTTGCCAAGTCTACAAGGTGACATCTCAGAGTGGGGGCGAGGAAAAAAAACATGCACCTGCAGAGTTTAATTAAAATTTTTGTTTACTTAGAAGGCTTTTTCCGCCCATGATCCTCTCGTGTTATACTACACACTCTCTGGAGCAGCAGTAAGTGTAGAAGAGAGAGGAAGGGAGAGGCATGCTCTCATGCAGAAATGATCTCCGGAATATACAAGCTAGTCTAGTCAACATACCATTCTTCTAGATGCTGCACGTGAAAAGTGTCATGAAAACAGTTTCACAGTCACTCTCCCCAGCGCCGTGGCATCCAGTTCCAGGGCATGAGAACATACAGCAGCTTCCGCTGGCTTTGCTGTTTTCTGGAACTGACCTTGAATTTTCAGGAATATGTTGACTGATGATCAGAGAGACAGGTGGCAAAACGTAATTCTTATTTTGTGCATCCCTAACTTTCTACATTCCTTTGAAACATTCCTTCCAGTTACACCATTTTTAGCACCTTGCCTATTTTTTTGTAAGGTATTTAGCAGTCATAATTTGGAATTTACTGCTTCTTACATTCTCAGAACTGATACTTTCAGGTATATATAGCAGCAATAGATGTGTTCTTGTTCTCTCTCACTTTGTGTCTCAGTCCGTGAGTTCAGGGCTTACTAAAGCAGAGCAAGAGGTAAGGTGATCCTATTCTTCAGCCAAGACTATAAAGAGATTCCCAGGTTGTGCCAAACAGGATTATGCTAACCTACTCAGGACTTGAGTGGGATCTGTAATTTTCACTTTACCATAGGATAGTAAGTAATGAAATAACAGCTTGCTATATTGATGCCACAGGTTCAGAAGTTTAAAACTCTACACTTCACAACTGAAGGTCTCAGTTCTTAAGGGCAAAGTCTGGTCGTTTATACTGCTGAAGTATGTCACCCCAATATTGCAAATACTTCAGTGGGTATCCTTGAACACATTCTACTAACGACCCACTGCCAATGATCTGCACAAGCACACTAAATATAGCAAAGTGTAAACATGCCCAGGGAGCATCACATAAAATATGCTTACCTAGTACAAATAGGTGGGATATTATGCTGGTAAAGTTGCAAAAACCTCCACTGTTCGCTATCATCACACAGTAGGGCAGTACAACCCCAGCAGATACAGTAGGCAGGATCCCAGCTCAGCTGTCCCCCGGCTCCTTACAAGCCAAGGAGCAGCAGCAGGCTGCTGCTGCCTCCACCTATGAGCCTGCAAAGAAGGATGCACTTGAATTTTCAGGCAGCATTCAGCACTCCAAACCTTGTTCCACATTTCTCAAAATAAAAGGCAGCCAGCCATACTGTGCCACTCTCCAGGGATTGTATGGTAATTCATATATGGGACAACATTCCTCCTCTTCCAATATAATATTGATATATTTAAAAAAAAAAAAAACTATTCCACATAAAGTAATAAATAGTTAGAAATTACCTCTCACTCAGAAAAGACATTTTGCTGTTGCATCTCTCATGCAATTCTGATTCTCCAAAACTGTCCTCATGTCTCTAAATGAGACTTTTTTGGAGCCTTTTAGCCTTGAGGAAAAAATGGCATGTTATCCTATAATCAGCAGCGGGCAGGATCCTTCCTTAAACCCCAGGGACAGTTCCTAGCTACTTGAAACAAGAACCTGTATACATGTAAATAATTTGTGAATGAAGGAAAATAATTTTGGGTGAACATTCAGGTCACCAAGATAATGAAAATGAAGACTTCCATTCATTCTTGAACAGAAACTGCTCCTGTTTTCTATGTAAATTTTATGCAAATTTTATGCAATTAATGTTTTGCAATTTAAAATAATTGCAGAGCAAAATCTCTTTTACAACTGAGGTACATTCTCAACTTTAGTCTGTACCAGCCTGAATGCAGACTGCAGAAGCATTCAATTAATTAAAGGTTACGTTAGCAAGCCATGCGTGTAACTCAAGAGGAGAGAACACGATCTGACATTACAGAATGTTAGCAAACAGCCTTAATTGTAAAAACTGTATTTTGAGATAAAGGTGCATCACCACTAACAACACTACTTTATCCATACTGACCAACGGGAACTGAAATTCTGCAAAATTTTTGTGTGATGCTGATAGAATCTATCATTACAATTTATTTTAAAAATAATCAGATTTAATACTTTCGCAAATTGTAAGTGAAGCTTTTAATGAAAACGAAGGATTATGCTCTAATTGCTTGGCTCAAATTTTAATTGAAGATTTGAAACAAAATTCCTTTTCTTGAATGATAAAGCCGTTAGGGTCCATGCATCATTGCCATTCACTAATGCGGTGCAGTTGATTAACATGCAAAATATCCCTCCTAATCCTCTCAAAATTTTCTCACAAAAAATCTAGTCAATCTAAGTTTTGTGTAGATCAGTAGCCAAAGGTCAGAAAATCCACCCATATATATAAATATCAGAATTTCGCCTTAGTCAAAGAATTACATGCTGGTTTTCACTGTATATCACGTATTTCTCATTTCTACAGTCTGTTCCTGAAATACCTCGTCTTTTCTTCCATATTTAAATTATCAATTATTGATATACCACAACACAAACAGTGAAACACCAGATAAAATACACATCCAGGGGTATTGAAAACTGAGGATAACATCATCCACACGCATACAAACATAAATCTCACCGAAGTTCGTGGCAGCGCATCTTTGAGTTGTGCAATACAGATCTGTGATCCATCAACAAGCCTTCCACACTATTTTAGTCACCAGCGTGATCCACCCTGAAACAGATTCGATGAACTAGCTCTGCAGGGGCCTGCCTCTTTCACACACTACAGAAGGAGCCCAGACCACGAGGTCAGGCTGGATGCTTCATTTCAGACAAATCCCTCGCCTCTCCCACATTTGCTGCCATTCCTACCACGCCAGCAGCAGTCTGCAACTAAGGGAGAAGCCTTACGACCACCACAGAGATGAAAGCAGGTACCAGCAGGATTTCCACCTTCCAGCCTCAAATCCCACATCTAAATCAAAAGGAAAAGAACATGGTAAAGTTCCTGACATTTTTACTACAGGATATAGGATTTCAAAAACAAACCATGAATAGATGTGGAGTTCTTGTCAATCCTGCTGTGCTTGATCCACAATATGCAATACCTAGGACCTGATCTACAAGTCCAAGACTCATGAAATCAGGAACTCGTCGAACCATAGCATGGTTTTCGTTGGAAGGGACTTTAAAGATCATCTAGTTCCAACCCCCCTGCCATGGGCAGGGACACCCTCCACTAGACCAGGTTGCTCCAAGCCTCATCCAGCCTGGCCTTGAACACTTCCAGGGATGGGGCACCCACAGCTTCTCTGGGCAACCTGTTTCAGTGCCTGACCACCCTCTCTGGGGAGAATTTCTTCCTGATATCTAATCTCAATCTCCCTGCTTTCAATTTAAACCCATTACCCCTTGTCCTGTCACTACAGGCCCTTGTAAAAAGTCCCCCCGCAGCTTCCTTGTAGGGTCCCTTCAGGTACTGGAAGGCTGCAGTAAGGTCTCCCCGAAGCCTTCACTTCTCCAGGCTGAACAAGCCCAACTCTCTCAGCCTGTCCCCATAGCAGAGGTGCTCCAGGCCCCTGATCATCTTCGTGGCCTCCTCTGGACTCGTTCCAACCATTCGATATCCTTCTTATGTTGGGGGGCTCCAGAGCTGGAACTGATGAACTCAAAACCATGAAGCAAGCAGACGCTGTTCACACATCTCCAACGCTAGCAGTTCTCCCAACTCCCCCACTTTCCCATATGCATACATGTGTGCTGCCCTGGGGTGACACCTGGATGTGCACCAGCCCTCCCACCCCTACTTGAGTTTCAACGAAAAGAAAATCCAGATAGGAACTGTACCATATCCCCCGCAGTGAGTCCCCCATTTCCCCTCCTCCTTGCTATGTACCTCCGTGCCTTTTCTGGCCCTCTGGAGATATCAATAGTTGCGTGCTGGGAGTAGGTCAGCCTTGTCACAGCCAGAAGTCAGAAAAGGCACACCGACACCCAGCAGTGCTGCTACCCCTGCACCCGCACTTTCCTCACTGATTCATGGAGACCTGTCACAAATCCTGCACAAACTGAAGCTGGTTAACCCACAAAGGATATTCTTTCCCCTTAAGTTGTTACCAATGCTCTCACCGATAACTACATTTATTTCTGCTGTTCTGTAGATTTGATGTAAAAATCAATAACGTAGAAACCTCGGGTCAAGATCCTCAGACAGCTTTGTAAGACTAAAGGCATTAGCTTTTCTGGCTCTGTAAATCCTTGCCTAGATTCCTTTTTAAGTTTCTTTTCCTGTTAGGTATTAAACGCTTTTGCTGATTTTAGGCAGGAGTGGCTGTGGGGTAAGAAATCCCAGTGTATATTTTATATATCAACTTGTTAGGTAAGATCATTATTATTTTATCATACAAAGCAGTGATGAAATTTCACTATCACATCAGTTGCTGTTTACCTACCAATGTGCTCACATCAGATGTTGCTAAATGATTAAACAGCTTTCTGACTTAATCCTCTAAAATTCTTTTCTGAAGAAAAATGAAGAACGTTCACTTCGGTTTTGTACTGTAGGCAGTGGCTCATTCTGCAGACCTTCTGGCGATGCTGCTATTGCTGACTTTTTTTATTAGCAGTGCTCTACAAATTATTTAAATTGAACAAACCATATCTTCAGAAACTTATGTTCCTCTCCTGCTCTAACTTTTGCTTGTTTCATTTGTTGCTTAGGTGTCAGTTGAAGATATGGCTATTCTTCCTCCACACTATGCCATGTTGCTGCAGCTTCACGGCCTTTCCAGCAAGAGGCTGCTACAGACTCTCACCCTCATACACCTCCCTGGGACTCAGAACAGTATCATGGACTGCAGTCCAAACTCCCCAGGGATGTTGATGTTGTGTGGTTTTAATTTTTAAGATCCTGAGGTGAGAATACTAAGGTGAAGCCACACAAAACATCTAGTATCCTTAGAAAATTCCATCCCATCCCCACTACCTGAAAACAAAGTTGTATTAACTAACTTTTGTTAGCACTACCACACTTGGATCCAGTCTCTGTTAAGGGTCACTGCATTTTTCAGTTCAGATTTCTACACTTACAGAGTTGAACACAAAACAGTACATTGTAAGGGGAGAATTATGATTCTAAGACTCACTTGAGAAAGCTATGAAAGCAGAAGTCTTCAAAAACTGTCCTGAGAAATTAATAGGAAGCTTGTTCTTGAGAGGAAAAGAGCTACCGAGAGGAAGTCATTGCTGCCATCCAGCCGCCTGCCCTTTTGCATCTAATTTGTCAGACAGTTTGGTGACAGCAGGATTTAAATGTCTTTATGGAAGCTTTAGAAGTTCTACTGCAAATATTCTCAAGTATCCCACTGCACCAGAGTTAATTTAATTTCACCTCCCCGGTACAGTAGAGCGTGCCGATCTTATCCAGAGCCTGAACCCCCCGACAAACCATCCCAGCCCATGTGCTCCTACCAGGGCAGAGGAAAGCAAAAGCCAGGCAGTGGACAAGGTCCAGGCAGATCCATGAGCATATGGGTTTGTCCTTCATTTCAGAGGTAAGAGAAGCTCAAGAGTTCTCAGAGCATGGGACTACTACATTTCTATTATTTAAAAAGACTCCTCTCCCACATGTACCCAAAATAAAACTTCCATAACCCTTAAATTACCATTTCAAAATCCTTCTCTACTTAACACATTTGGGTCACAGTAGGATAACTGGAGTTAACCACAAATTAATAAATCCAGTAAGAAAAAAAAAAAATCTATCTTCAGCCCATGTATAATCTCACAAAGTTGGCAAGTGCAGATAATACACTACGAATTTCTAGTGCATGTGATATTTCATTCATTTTTTTAAACACTTGAAAATTGGAAGTAATTTTACATTAACTTAAGGAAATAACGCATAAAAACAAAGATTAGCAGAGCGGAACCAAACTAATACAGAAAATCAGTTACTGCATTGCCAGAGAGAAGGGAAAATTGGTATATAATCTTCTATCACGAAAAACGGTTGTTTAGGAACAATTCTCAAAGATGCTCACTGTGTTTTCTGAAAGGATTACAAAACAAACAAATGAACAAAACAATGGTTCTGATCCCACATAAATCACTAAACATGGTTAGAAACTCACAGAATGTGACCGTCAACACTGGCACATACTGAAAATGCTTAAGAAAAGAAACCCTGCAGTCCACTGCTCCAACTAATACCTGGACCTTTCACGGCACTAAGCTCCCTGTGTGGCAGGGTTTGCCGGTCAACACACAGCTCTCTCAAGCTCAGCTGTTTCGCGTGGGAAGGATGCAGGAGCACACTGCTAAGTGATCAGACCTATCAGACACCATCCCCATCACAAGCCCGCACTCATGGGCGTGCTTCTGCTACAGGTGACTCGGGGTGTGCGTGGGCACATTGGGA
This sequence comes from Rhynochetos jubatus, assembly GCA_027574665.1. Taxonomy (NCBI): domain Eukaryota; kingdom Metazoa; phylum Chordata; class Aves; order Eurypygiformes; family Rhynochetidae; genus Rhynochetos; species Rhynochetos jubatus. The sequence goes on along the minus strand of CM050649.1, from coordinate 120,543,934 downwards.
AGGAGGGCACTTTCCCACACCACAGTTAGCAAAGAAATGGTAATCATGATCTTCGTGGCACGAGTCTCAATGGTACAGACCTTCCAAGCTTTGTGATGCCAGTCTCCAAAGCATCCTCCCACAAGCTGCACCTCAGTTAAAAGTATTTCCTGGTGGTACCACTGTCAGGTTCTCCTGAGATGCAGCAGGTGCTGCAGAGGTGTTTAATTGATGCAATCCGTGATTTATAACACTGCTATTGTAAGAACCGCTCTCTCGACTGCCAAGCACCCAGCGGCTGGAAGGCTGACAGCTGGACTCTGTGCAGCACGTCTGTTTGCAATGCACTTCAAGAGCCTTACAAAAAGCGCCAAGTATTGGGTTATTACCACTTGGCAGGCCTAAGACGTGTACGCAGAGTAGGACTAACAAAGTTTAGCAGTCTGATCTGGCTACCTGTTCTAAAAAAAAGGGAGAGAAATCATGTCTAGAACAGCTGAAACATGTATACCACAGGCAAAAATCTTACAGAACAGAAAGAAAACCTAAATCACTCCTCAAAATGAGGGAATCTTCCTTTTTGAAAGGCTTCTAAGCAGTCAGTCATCATTCCTAAATTCAGTCAATGTGCACGACAGAAGAAACCCAGACTGGCCCAGGAGGAAAATCAGCACAACCATATGTACCTTTGACCTAGCACCAGTGCTGACAGAAGATGATGGGAGGCAACAGAGCAGCACTGTAGTCCACCGGGCACATACCTATGCACTAGTTAAGCTGATCAGAATGTGTAAAAATAACGTTTCAGCAGGAACCAGGATGCCTGTGGCTGCCAAGTCTTTTCAGCACCTCCTGGGTCTCAGGCTAGTTGCCGTCCTCCTCCGAGTCAGACACTGCCTGCTTGCGCGTGGTGGGTCCCTCCGTGTCACGGTGAAATCAAGCGCCTCCCCTTCCAAAGTAACAGTTCAATGGGCTCCACAGCAGTTTGCCCTTAGTAGCAGCAATTAACCAGCACCTGATTAGAAATACATGAGGTCTCCTGTGCAGCTCAGGGATTACAACCTGCCATGTGCACAGCTATCAGCGTGCCACAACTAAGCCAAGAGTAAATCTGTTGGAAAAGCTATTTGTGCACATGGTCAGGAGGGGCTGCTGCTGCTGGTCATTCACAACCGAGGTCTGTTCGCAACATGAACCTGCTAACCGCCCAGGCTATCCAGCAAAACTCCCACTACCTTCAACAAAACAGGATTTAACTCAAAAGAATATGAGGTGCCATTTGTAAGAGATTAACTGTTTCACTCAAGATTTGGTAACAAAACAAAGTTTCACATCAATTCTCCAGTATGAACATTCTGTAAATTTGCTACCACTGCATTATAAAGACCTTGCGATCTGTACTGGTTTCTGGGGTACTTTTAAATCCAATTTGCATCAGCTGTTACCTTTTGTTTGTGAGCCTTCTTCCTACCACCACGGGAAGGCCTCACAGATGCTAAACCATTTTTAGGACCCCTCAATTTTTAATCTCATCACTAAGGTAAATAATGACATCAAAACCGGTATTTAATCAATTTCTAAGGGCAAAAAAAGAACTCCAGTCACGTTCTTCTGAGCTGGCAACGGGCAACGTTGGGTTTGGTTTTAACTGATGATGTATAAGGGAGAACATTAACAGTGGTATGACTAATGGCACTACTGAAGGAATGTTTGAGTGAAGAGGCGGGTGTCACATCTGCTTCTTGAGGATTCACGATTACTATTATTATTACTATTTGTCATTTTTATTTCATCACTACTATTCCACATTCAAAGTAAGTGGCCCATCCACAACAAAGCTTTCACCCAGCAAATTTACATCCACTGCCATTTTGTTCAAACCAGTTAACTTTTTTTAAACAAAAGGAAATTACATTCAACACTTGAAGAAAATAAGATATCCACACTTCCCACACTGCTTTGAGAACACGCCTAAAATGACTATTCTTGATATGCAGTTCCTCTTATACTCCACTTACTTGGGGTTTTCGTATCCATCCTCACACTTGATTCCTAGTGCCAAAACTTGCTTTCTTTTTCCTTTAACATTGACAAATGTTTATTTGGATATACTGGGGGGGGGGGCACAACAATAGAGCTGTACTGTCAAATTGTACTAATGGTATGAAAAAGTGTAGTTTTATAGAAATTGATATAGAAAATTAGTCATCACATTATATTCCATTACTTCTATTTTGCTAAAAATAGTATCCTTGATTATGTATTTAAGTGTCACTGCTAAACAAATAATAACCATTCTACTGCAAGATAAAACTGTTAATCCATTCCAGAGAAAACTGCATATAATTTAATTATCACTAAGCTTTTTGTCAACATTCAATTACCATGACTTACAGTTAAATACTGCTTATCAACGCAAATCCCTTAAGCCTCCTGTTGAGTAGGCTCTGTGTGTCTGCACTCAGAAGTACATACGCAGACATGTACGCAAGACTCATTTCATGCACTTTAAGACCAAAACCCTTTGCTAAGTCACTGCCTTGCACTGCATCACAGTTTGAGGTAGGAGTGCTTGAGGTATGAAGTTATAAAGAATTTGATGAATATAGTTTAACTGCCAAAATTTTATTTTGCTCATGTTGGGAGAGCTGGAAAGTCTAAACACAGCAAGATGAGGTAGACCCACCACGCCAAGTCACCTTTATTTGGGGATACTGACGCCAAGTCACCTTTATTTGGGGATACTGATTGCTGGCAGGAATTCTTCAAGTAGCCAGTTATTAAAGCCTTCAGCTTCCATGGTGGCAAATGCTGCTGGGAGGGTGTTTGACAAAGAACACCCTTGTCATTAACATTTACAGTGAAAAGAATGCCATATATCCCACACACATTTCTTAACCACTACTCCACCTTCCTCATGCAAATTTAACAAATTACTTACATTAACATGGAAAGCTTCCAGTTTTATAAAATTAGGTCCCACAGGGAGGTGACTTTCATTCGTTCCATAACTGCGTAAGAGTGATCCACAAATATACCCTTTTCTTAAAAACAGGTATAAATAAACCTTCAGAAATACTGCAGTGGGGCAAGCAAAATCAATTATGAGGTATTAGCGCAGGAAACCATTCAGGCAATGTCGCTGACCAGGAAGCTCACTGTTAAAATTAGTGAGCATACGCAGCGAACACAAAAGTGCTTCACTACTAAACCCAACAAATGCCACAGGCCTGCACCAAGAACGAACACATGTGGTTCAATTCACCTTTGAGAAGGAATTTTCAGGCTGTGTACCAGTTCCTGCATAAGCTCACTGTTTTTCCAACAGCTTCGAAGCATAAAATGATCCGGTAGAAAACTCCACCTCCAGTATACTGAGTGTGCTCCAGGGATGTGCCGGAACGGAGGGGGCTGGAGACCACCAAGCCGGCACCTATCCCCGGCCTGCATCGCACACGTTACGGACTGAGCTGCGTGGGTGGGCTAGAGCAGCACTCGCTAGCAAACCTCAGCCCCAGAAGGTGAAACAAACATTGGCCATCCGCTTTGCCGCTCTTTTGAAAGAATCCTTCATTGAATGTCTTACCCAAAAAACACTGTTAGGGTTTCATTTATCCTCATTTCTGACGAGGTAGGAAACATCAGACCATATGACTAATTTTTTTTTACTTTTAAATTTAATTAACCTGTCAGGCTGAATATCAAAATAAATATATTTCCTTTTGATTTAAAACTAAATATTTATTTGTTGTTCTTTATTTGGTTGAAAGCAAATCTATTTAGAAAACGAAGCAGAACTCAACATTCAGCATATCTTTAGTTGAAAGTGAAGCATTCTTCTAGATACTTGTAGGAAATGCAAAGGTAACTAAAGAGCGGATTTCCCGGAGCTTGGTAATAATGGTGAAGTTCTTTTACCCAAGACTTCAGGGATTAAATTCAGTCACCCAGAATATGGGATATCCAGACATGATTTTTTTCCCCATGCTCAGCAGGAAGCAGATCCATTAGTCCTAATTCATAGGAAAAAGTTCCATCCACTAGGCTATAAAAGACCCACCTCCATACTAACTCCTCTACCTCTTTGCTATCAACAAAACTACTGCAACATATTTTCAGAGGACACAGCATCCCAGCAAAGAGACTAGCAATCTGAAACACAGCTGCCACACTGCACAGTACTCCCTGAAGAGATTATGTCTAATGAAGAGTCTGGAAGATAATTTTACAGGTCATTTCAAGCAAGACAGTTGAGGCTGGAGATAAAAATGATGTTATGCCAATAGCAGAAACTGTTACATTGCAGGCAGGAAAGAAATTATTAAACACATTATTTAACAAAGTTTTCAAGTATGTGTTGGGTTTGATAGTGCTGAGAAACACTTGATCTGAAAACCACCAAAGCTGAGGAATAATCTATGCCTCAAGGCAGTTACGCACTTCAGAACCTTTTTTCCTGTTTTCATCTGATAATTTGTGTGCTTCGTTTACTTCACAACTGACATTTAATGCATAATTGTCCTTCCTCAGGTGTATAAGAAAATATGTTTATTTTTCACAATGCAAAATACTTCAAAGTATAAGTAAGGAATACAACGAGATGTCTGTCTGAATTAGTGTATTCTCACTAGCTTAGAACGCTGACAGTCTGCTCTTCAATAACATTTTTCCAGTGGGGAAGTTAACATACAAGTACTATCACTTTCAAACCCCACTGCACATCAGCACTCAGATTTGGGGTTAGACCTTAAAATGCACTTTTCCATCCTGTTTTAAACTATGAAACTAGGTTCTTTGCCAATGAAATACTTTTTTTTTTTCCCCCTCTTATGCAAGCATCCACATTTTGTAGTTCAGGAGGCACTCTTCTGACATGTCTGTCGCAAGGTACTTTTAGACACATGAGCAGCAAGACTTGATGACTAGGTGGAAGAGGACTACTAGAAAGAAGGTGTTTACTTGCATATAATTTCTAATATAAAATTATTGAATTATTTTAAAATAGCCTCATCTTTTGGAAACCATGCAGATAGGCTGAAGTGTGTTTTTCCTACCAAAGGTTCAGCATTCAAAAGAAAAGCAAGGTTTTGCAGCACGAAATGCCATTAGAATTTCATTTTGCACTATACTGCAAATAAAGTTAAGAGCCTTCTATCCACTCACTGACAGAACACTCTGTGACCCTACCCGGCACCGCTGCTGAGCCCAAGGTACCTGGCTGAAATCTTGTTTACAACAAAGGCAGCAGCTACCTCAGACACAGTAAAGCGGTTCTTCAGAAAGAGTGGTACTACTGAATCCATACTCGTTTGATATGATGCACGTTGTTAAGCACAAGTACTGAAACTCAAAGAAAGCCTCAAATGATGAGCAAGCCTGTCAGGTATCTTGCTATTCAGCCACTGAACAGTGATGTCAGTATTTCAAGTATTTTTCCAATTCACAGATAATTTAATATTTAAGAACACTATACTGTTTCAGCCTAAACTTAAGAGAATAACCCAGTCATTAAACTGAACTCAGTAACATATCAAGCCAGGTTCTGATTTTTGTGACCACACTATTTTACAATTAATGAATCATCTGAAACATCAAAGGCAAACTCAGTGTCTTTTACTAAACAGGCAACTATTTGCTGTTATAAAGGGACTGGATATCAAGGCTCGAGGCTAACACCACAAAATGTAAGTAGTAGTTTGGATTAAGGCTTTAGTTGCAACTTCAAGAAATAGTTCTCTTAAGATGATTATTTTAGAGCCCAGCCACTATACCACTTAAAGGCACTCACTGAACAATACACGAAAATCACGTTCTACAAACAACACATGCAATAATGTCAGCATTAGCACTAAATCACCACTTGAGGAAAACTATTCCTTGTATCAGACTCCTTTTCAAGTGACACCACCACCAGTAAGCGTGTTACCCTCTCACTGATGATTAAATGGAGGTAACTTTTGCTTTGTTTGGACATCAGCTGTACTCTGCATTACTGTTCTTCATTAATCACCCTCACACAAGATGTTCCCAGAGCATTTCTGCACATGCAAATGATGCCTATCATTTTCAAATTGCTTTGAAAAAATACCCTTAGCAATTGGATGTACCAAGAAATACTCTCAGTGAAATGTCAGTAGCTTTAGTTAAAACATTTCAATACATCTCGGGGGCTATTTTCTTGTGTTTGCATTTAAGCACAGATGTGCCATTCAGTCTCAAGGGACACATAGCTCTATCTCAATGGACAGACCCCATGGTTTAGACTCATAATCCAATGGGCACCAAACACTCATACGACTTTCACGGAAAAATAAGGCAGCTGACAGCATGACCAGCTCCCTGAGCTGCCACGTTGCTGGAGAAACAGCTAAATAAACACTGACAAAGCATGTATGGGCAGACAGATAAGGCACACACACAGAGTCCAAGCACAGAATCATAGAATCACACAACGCTTTGGGTTGGAAGGGACCTTAAAGATCATCCAGTTCCAACCCCCCTGCCATGGGCAGGGACACCCTCCACTAGACCAGGTTGCTCCAAGCCTCATCCAGCCTGGCCTTGAAGACAGCCAGGGATGGGGCATCCACAGCTTCTCTGGGCAACCTGTTCCAGTGAAGCTGAACCTGTTCCAGTTCCAAGCAGATTCACAGCAGATGAAATACTGATTGTACATAATTTATCTGTCAGGGTAATACATGCCCTTCATAAGCAGTATCCTTGGGACATCCAGAAACCTTATGACTCTAGAGATACAAGGTAAGGTTCATGTAGTAGTCTCTACCATAACAATATCATGAAATATTGGTCATTTAACGATTTTCAAACTAAGTAAAGTATTCTTACTGCATGTAGATGACAAGGATTAGAAACAGTATATACTAACCATGAGCCACCTGATTATGTTCTTGGCCATTTGAAGGCCACTAGCAAAACTAATGACTTCTGGCTGAAAAGACAGATCTGCCAAATGTACCTAAAACATGATGTAGGTGGAATTTAAGCAGGAAAATTCAAAACGTGTGCTTAGTAATCACCATACCTGGAGGAGCCTATAGTCACTGCATTCACCCCTGCCAGACAAAGGAATTCCTTGCAGTGGTTGTATGCAGGAATTGTCTACGGATGTGCGTGAAGTGGCTCCTTTCCACATCCAGAGGAGCCCCAATTGACAGCCTCCCCATGTCTAACACGCAGCTAAGAAACAAGCACTGCCCACTAACGCACCCTGTTTGGTAGTGATCATATAAATTTGAAAAGGGGCACATTCCTCAAATGTATACCCACCACGCGTATCCGGCAGCTTCTGTCTATTCTCACAAAGACTGATGGAAATACTCTCCATCTGGGAGAGACTCCAGAGTCCTGGACCTACCTGTACCACAGAAGCAGTCATCTAAGGCCTTGACATAACATAATTGGAGATAAATCCCTGCATTTAGTGCTACCCTAGTTCTACAGGGCAACTTGCCGAGGATGCAGGCTTTCCTTATCGCCACTGTGAGATGATGAGAGGTGAGCTCCACAGTTGTGTGCCGGACCAGGAGTCGCTAGCACAGGCTTATACTGCTGCAGTGAAACACCAGCACTCCACAGACCTTGCAGATTTTAAGAGATGCTTTGAATCACTTACGCACGATGCATCTTCTCGTAGCTGCACAACCATTCTGAATGAGTACACAGCAAAGGAACTTCAGAACTGCCATAACAGGTCACAGCTGAAGTCTACTAGTCAGAACCAACCTCTGAACTCACCATCATGAGGTTTTCTTTGGAAAACATTCGTCAGACAGATGCATTCATACACTTCGAGATGGGGTTTAAGTCCAATGTGCAATAACGCATGCTCTCACAGCTACACAATCATACCGAGTTAGTACTCCACAAAGACTCTGAAGAGCAATAGAGCAGTGAATTCTGAAACCTCTGGTTGTTCTTAACTGAATTAATAAATAATCAAGCACTGAGTGTTGTCAGGTTCATTCCTACTATTCCTTTCCTACATCCAAGTAGTTGGCGAGTGGCTGGTAAGTGCCTCATAGATAAAACAGCAAAAACGGCAAGAGGTTGGTAACCGGAATTTACCAGTTAAGCAATAAAATACAGTTTGTACAAAGGAAAGCACACATCTTCTGGTAGTCACCTGAGACTTCAGGGCTCATCTTGTATTGCTTAAGATCCATTTTCCCCCTCCGTGGAACAGCTTCTCCTCAGAAGCATTAAGAAGTGGTAATTACAGAAGTCATGCTGACAACACACAACCAGAGGGACACTGTCAAGACTGCACGTCAGTTGACCTGGATGTCAAAAACTGCTGTTTCTGGAACCTGTATAGTTTATGTTTCATTTAGTTTTTATTGCATATGTTCTGACACCCCACTGCAAACGACAACTATTGGGCAAAACTTAGAGAATCAAACTACATGAGGATGCACGACTTTTTGACAAAACGCAGTAATTAAAGGATTATCGCTTGATGAACACGCCTGTAACTGCACTCTCTCTACGGGAACAACTGCTGGTAGGAGTTTACGTTTCTGTGAGTACGCTGGAGCCGGGTTTAAAGAAAACCGACGCCGCCCGCACCACTCCCCACGGCAAACGGAAGGCACCGTTCGCCGCCCTTGCAGCGGGGCAGGTACCGCGGTCTGCGCCTCGGCAGGAGACTTCCAGCTGGGCCCGGGGTGCGACTGCTCCTCCTGCGCCTCTGGCCAGCGCCGTTAGCCCGGGGGCGAGGAGCAAGGATGACCGACCGCGGCTGCCCCCGAGCGGGTCCCACGGGCTCTGCCCCAGCCCGAGCGCAGCGGGCGGGCAGCGGCACCTCCCGCCGGCCGCGGCAGTTAGCGCGGAGCCCGGCGCCCCGGCCCGCTCCGCGCCCGCGCAAGGGAAACGGGGATGGAGGGAGGGACCGCCGCGCCCGGCCAGCGGGACTCACACGGGGTAGAAGGCGTAGGGCGGCAGGGCGCTCTCCTCGCACGGCTCCGCGTCGAGCAGCAGGTAGTCCTGGCTGTCGTTCCGCCGGGCACCGGCCGCCGGGGAGCTGCTTTTCCGTGGGGCGTAGGGCTGCGCCTGGCTCATGGTGTCCCGCGGCTGAGGACGCGCAGCGGCTCTCTCGGGGCGCCGCGGAAGTAGCGCGGACCCGGCCGGCGCGCGGCACTGCGCCTCCACCGCTTCTCAGCGCCGCGTCCCCGGCAGAGCGAGGGCAGCGCGCCCCACCCGCTGCCTCCGCGCCCCGCCGAGGGGTTCTGTGTCCGCCGGCGCCGCCGGGGGCGAGGCGCAGCTCGGAACGGGGGCACTAAAGTTTGCGGCGCGGCAGCGGGCGCGGCTGTGCCCGGCCGGCGCGAAGGGGCGGGAGGTGGGAGGGCGGCGGGCTGCGCTCGCCGCCCCCCCGGTCCCGCCGCCTCCTCCGGCTGCCGCCCGGTCCCGCCGGCTCCAGCCGATGCTGCCCCGCCCCGGGCCCCGCCGCAGCGGAGCGGGCGGGCGGTGGCCGCCCCGGTGACCGCCCTGGCACCGTCTCACCTGCGCTCGCACCCTGCAGCTTTCTGAGCAGAGGTGTGCGTAGCTGTGCTGCGGAACGCCCCCCAAAACCGGGGTTACGGGCTAAAGGCACCTCGGCAGGGGCAGGGCTCACCTTCCACCGCTTTGTATGACACAGCCCACCCGGGGCTGAACGCCCCCACGCAAAACGCTCCCCTGGGCGGCCGGCGGTGAACACCCGCTGCTGGGCAGCAGGAGCAGGTCTTCCTTCACTGCACCTTGGAAGCAGCCTGTGCCGTCCCTTTACAAACGCTGTTCAGCACAGCACAACTTGGCTTTATCACCTCTAATAATTTCAGATAAGAACAGCGGCAAAATATCACCTTTCTTGTCAAAAAAATCCCAATAGTTTTGCAGTGATCACACTTAAGGAAAACTCAGTCCACTTGTATTTCTCAGTTCTGCTTCACTGGTAGCACTTTGATGATATTTTACTTATGTGGACTGTAATAGCTTAAATATACTAAAATAATTACAAACTTTCTAGGAAAAAACACACTGAAGAAATAACATATGACCTCACGATATCTTTCATATTATTCAATGCTTAGCGTCTCACAAGGGAATATTTATAGCTAAATGGTGTAAACATACGGCTAAAACGAGTCCATCCGAATACAATCCCTCCCCTCATCCCATCGCACAGCCCTCTACAGGTGTGGAGGCAGGCACACCTTCACCCAGTTTGGTGATGGGCTGAGAAACAAACTGGGCAGACCCCGGCACAACCATTTGCGAAGGATGCTGGCAGGCTGAGATTGCCCGCATCTCTGCCAGCCTGGGCCAGACCATGGCTGGAGTGCCTGCCTGCGCCACTGAGACTTTCACCTACTGACCTGCGAGACGAGGGGGTACATAGAGATCCACAGCTCACTAAAGTATGACAGTATTTACGTTGTCTTTACATGAGGTTCAGAAATACCTGCCTCCACAGGTGCTCAAAATTTCAGAAATTTCTTTTGTCTTCGTAGTTATGTCTCTCAAAATTAGACTCTAATGGGGTTTGGAAATCTTCCTTTCTTTGCAAGGTATTTTTTTCTGTTAAAGAATATTTTATTTTAAATAGGAGGTTTAGTAGCAGCGTTACCATGTATTTTATAGTTCTCATGCTAATTCTTATTTCATATTACTATAAAACCAGTTATTATAAAGTTATGTAAAGGCTTTGCATTTGAGAAATATGCTGTCGATAATACCGCAGTTTTATTGTAAGAAAATTGTTTGCCAGTAACAGAGTACTTTGTGATGGGGGGAATTTTTCAGTTCACTTTTCCTACTCTGTTATGAAGATACAGTGCTTCTCCTCCTAGTCTTGTTTGTATATTCTGCAAATATTTGGAGATAATTTTATCTCACTGTTTTATTTCAACTCCTCTATTTGGGTGGTGAGGCACTGGAACAGGTTGCCTAGGGAAGCTGTGGATGCCCCATCCCTGGCTGCCTTCAAGGCCAGGCTGGATGAGGCTTGGAGCAACCTGGTCTAGTGGAGGGTGTCCCTGACCATGGCAGGGGGGTTGGAACTAAGTGTTCTTTAAGGTCCCTTCCAACCCAAACCATTCTATGATTCCATGATTCTACGATTCTATTTGATACTGGACTGGTGTCTCAAATCCTCTCTTCCTACATTCTTTTTCTCCCCCCCCCCCCCCCCCGTGCTTTCTTGCTCACCCTCTCATATTCCTTTTCAAAACTAATACCATCCTACTTTGCTGATGGGTTATCAGATCCTTTGATATCAGAGCCTGCTCCGCCACTTTCTGTGTTTTCTTCTGGTGCTTCCTTCATTCTTCTACTTACTGTTTGAATGCCCTAGGATCATTTCCTGTCTTCCCCTTGATGCTTGTGCATCTCTCTCAGCTTTCAGGTGATATTTCTCATTTTTTCAGGTGTTCCTTTCCTAGACTCCAAGCCTTCCTTGGTCTTCATTCTTATTTGAGTCTCGTAAGCTTTGGTATCACCCCAGGCACTTTTACTTTCTCACCTATCCCAAATCTTTCACAAATTCTGAAGCCACACGCAGAAGTTGCAGTGATGACTCTCGTGGTTTCTTTCAGATCATATCACAACAGTGGCACTAATGACAAGTGAAAGAAAACAATACGTTGTTCTTACTTGTGCATGCTGTAGAGCTGATGTACTATGACAATATCAACCAGCTTCAACAGGGAAGCCTCATCAGTAGTTTCAGTCACTGCTTACTAAAAGTTAACCACAAACAGCTGCAGCTGTGTATCTGAAAGCTGAGAAACATGGTAACACTGAGAGCTCTTCCAGTTCTTGGTGACATCAGCACAAGTTTTTTCGTTATTTGAGATTAAGGACCTGTGATGGTCATGGTCGTTACTTCTGTGATACAGGTTGGTTGCTTTGGTCCTTCATGTTTCATAGCACTGTGTCCTGGGGTTGGCTGGGGTAGGGTTGATTTTCACAAAAAGCTGGGAGGGGGAAGAACCAGGACAGCTGACCCAAACTGGCCAAGGGGATGTTCAATGCCATATGATATCATGCTCAGGATATAACTTGGAGAGCTGGCCATGGACAGGGGGGATCTTGGCTCTGGAGCCGGTTGGGCATAGGGTTCTGGGTGGTATTTGCATTATGCATCACTTGCTTTGTATATTCTTTCATTAGTACTGTTGTTGTTATCTCTTCTGTCCTAGTGTTGTCCTGTTAAACTGTCCTTGTGTCAACGCACGGGTTTTGCTTTTTGTTTCCAATTCTCCTTCCCATCCTAGTGGGGAGGGGGGAGGAGTGAGAAAGTGACTGTGTGGTGCTGAGTTGCCAGCTAGGGTTAAACCACAACGGTCCTTTCTGGTTCCCAGTGTGGGGCTGGAAAGGTTGAGGTAACTACAGATCTGACCAGAGTGTGTTAAAACAAATTTGTTATACGCATTTCTTATCTTACTTACCTTACTTGCTGGCCACAATGGTTCATTTGTGAAGAGATGGTTTCTGTGAGAAGCTGCTGGAAGCTTCCCTTATGTCTGACAGAGCCAGTGCCAGATGACTCCAAGATGGACCTGCTGCTGGCCAAGGCTGAGCCCATCAGTGACGGTGGTAGTACCTCTGGGATAATATATTTAAGAAGGGGAAAAAAACCTGCACAAGAGCAACTGCAGCTGGAGAGAGGAGTGAGAATATGTGAGAGAAACAACTCTACAGGCACCCAGGTCAGTGGAGAAGGTGGGGAAGGAGGTGCTCCTGGCACCAGAGCAAAGATTCCCCGGCAGCCTGTGGTGCAGCCCATGGTGAGGGCCCTGCAGCCATGGAGGGTCACGGGGCAGCAGAAACCCACCTGCAGCCTGTGGAGGACCCCACGCTGGAGCAGGGGGATGCCCATTTCTCATTATCCTACTCTGATTTTATTTGTGATTTGTTCTCCCCAATTTGAGTCTGTTTTACCTGTGATGGTAGTTGCTGAGTGATCCCCCCCTGTCCTTATCTTGACCCAAGAAACTTTTGTTATATTTTCTCGACCCTGCCCAGCTGAAGAGGGGAGAGACAGAGTGGTTTTGTTGGGCATTTGGCTTCCAGCCAGAGTCAACTCACCACACAGTCTTTATCTGACTTGTACACATATTAACCTTTTGTTCTTTTGAAATAAAAAATCTATAACCCTGACTGATGATACAAAAATTGCAACATTTATTTGCTTAATATTTCCCTTTTGTGCACATTTTTCATTACGTAATCTGAAAATACATCTGTCTTCTTGGATAAGAAGAAATTTTAGTTTATATTTTAGTTTCACATTTAGTGTTATTTTAGAGCTGGTTTAATTGGTTTTATTACAGACAGAAAGTTACAAACTATTACATCATCATTCACCCAATCAAGTATGAGTGACTGAGATGTTTCACTCAGAAACATGAAAAAATAGAAACTGAAAGCTCCTATTCCCGATACAGGGGAAAAGATGAGAGACAGAGGGAACTCGCCTGACGAGTGACAGGCTCATTGCTTAATGCACTACTAGAAGTCACTTGGGAACCGTGGCAATGAAAGCTGCAAAAGAAGCCATGCAGAGTAGCACAGCACCATGATTCAGCCTCACTGAATAACTTACATAAAGGTTACCTCTATACAGCATATAGGTGTCATTGTATTGCTCACTTGCAGACTAAACCTGTTTAGGAACAAAAAAAAGTGGCAACATCAGCCTGTACTTGTAGCCCGGAAACACCGAAGGATTCATAGAGTGATGTTTGGTTGTCCATGTTTAACCAAAGCCTTGCTACGTGAGCTGGTCAGAGCGCACTAACAAAGGTGCTCCAACACATCCCCCCGTCACAGCTTCCTGGCGCTCTGCACTGGGAACACTGTCAAAGATAGACTCGTGTAAACCAGCAAGGGGGCACACCAGTGTAACTGTGCCACGGCTGAGCAGTGTCACTGTTGCTGGTGTGAGCATCCCTTGGAAGGAGAAGTACGCTCTACAGCAAAGAAACGCTCATTTCTTGGAGGTGTGAAGGATGCGTAACCTGCCGGCTGGAATTCCTTCCTACTGCAGAGTACAGGACTCAAGACTTTCTTTTATAAAGCCAGCAACGTGAACCATAGCTAGTCAGTAGTTTAGTCAGTTCTCTCCATAAAAAATGAAATAACTAGTGCCAACTGCTATTTCTAATCACAACCAGTCTCTGCCTTTGTCTAAATGTGAATGAGGACAGAATCGTGTTGGGCCACCAGGAAACCTCTGTGCCTAAAAATCTTCCCTAGCATAGGCTCTGCTGGCCACGATCCAGCCTACTGCTTCACGTTTGGCTCTCACACCTGTACTCCCTCCCACAGAATGCTGCCTGGATACATTCATGAAACTGAAGTGCAAATTTTAATCAGTGTCAGAAATTACAGCTGGGCCTTTTGTCTGCACAGGAGGGGTCAGTGAGGACGCGGGCTCAGATGGCTAGTGGATATCGGCACCCAAATGAGGGCACCGAAACAGTAGAAATGTTTTCAAAAGCTGTCCAAAATGGCTTGGGTAAGAAGACTGGGGTGTTCAGGGCTGGAGATACTGAAAGACATTTGCCCTGTAAGACAGAGGGGAGAAGTAGGATCTGTGATGAGAAGGAATGAATTTAAGGATGTGTCTTCACCTGGACATTTATACTCAGGACCCTAGTTTGTGGGGAGAGAGATTTCTAGTCCCTTGCTGGACTACCAGGGATGCTCCCGCCACTGTCACACGTGTGTACATACACACAACTTACAGGATCCCACTCTGCCATTATCCCAATTTTTGCTGTCAGAATCATACAGTTCTTCTCTACACACTTCCCCACAAGGTCTGTCATGATACATTTCCCTTGGTTTACATGGTACAATTAATTATTGTCAATTCGTTTTAAAAGTCTGCTATGCACTAACACCCACCTGTACAGTATCTACACTGTGAAAGTCAGTGCAACTGAAATATTGCCATTAAATCCATTGCAGTTTCATTACACATCATTTTGCGGGTTTTGGATAAATACTGTGTTTCCAACCCAGTAGTCTGAGGCATGCTGCTCAAAGATAAAGAACACTACTAGTCATCAAGCCCCTATTCCCACTACAGATAATAAGATACTCTTTCTGTATTATAAGTGAGTAGGAGGCTATTTGAAGTCAAAACTAGATAGAATTAAGTGGAAAATATCTTGCTCATTTCCAAGGAAGTGGAAAAGCATTAACCTTCCAAAAAGAGTGTATATGTAAAGGGATGTTGGACCAGAGATCGTGTATGTTGTGAAAAGCAAGAGTAATCTGTCAGAAATCAATAGAATTAAAGCATTGTCAAATTAGCATAAGTGAGAGCAAAATTAGATCTTTCCTTTTGTCTACGTTCTGCCATTGTATAAAGAAACAAAATGTTTTCAATAACCCTATATCCTAACACAAGAGCTTTTCTGTGTGGGTTGCATGGTCACTCAAGATACTGTATTAACTTCTGTGTCCTGCCCAGGTGTTTTAAACCACCTCCACGTGACACGGAGTTTCATCAAACAAGTAAAGTGACACACTGAAGCTTTTCACATAAATACTTTACAGAATCCATACGTGGTACTTGTCTTAGAGATTCGGTGTTTAGACCTAGCAATGTTTAAAGGATAAACAAGTATCATAAACACTGGAAAATAAATTAGAGCTTTAGCAAAAAGAGGTTCTTAAAAATTCAAATAACTGTTGCTGACATTTAACCTTTACTGGCAAAGAAGTGTGTTTGTACAAACGGGTTGTTTAGCTTGGCATGATCACATACTGCCATGAAAACCATGTGGTTCATAACAGTTGCAACACTTTCCTTTTCATTTTAACTTAAGTGAACTTTGTAATTGAAGGTATGAAGTTTTCAATAATGAGAAAAGAATGGTCATTTTTTTGTGGCGAGTACTAGAAATCGTGAGTTAGCCCTGTCAGTTTAACATTCAGGTGTGTCTCTGTGTCACATTAAGAGATGACACCAGTAGTTACTCTGGTCCTCAAATCGTATGTCATGCCTAGGGATATTATGTTATGATTCTGGGAGGGGGGTTCCTCATCTTTTTGGTGATATGCATGTAACAGTTGTCAGTAATCTGCACAGCATTACACTAGCAATTTTCTGCCTCCTTTGAGAAACATGAAAACAGAAAATGTGAAAAACAGGTTGACAGGAGACCAATAGAAGAGGTTTGTTGTAGTTAAAAGCAGACTAACTGTGCTGAGTACTTCCTGAGCATGTCTCACTGGTATGTCGATTTTACCATTTAGAGATTCTGACATGGTGGATATTGGCATTGCCACGCTGTCCTCAAGATGAAATTTATAAGCATTGATATCCCACTGATTTCTTCCTGATGTAATAAAAACAATAACTCGGAACACTTTTTCTGTCAAAGGTATCTTTTCTAACCTATCCACAAATTCTCTCTTATTTATGTTTTCTCTGAATTACCTATGTGTACCATGTTCAGTTACAGTAAGTTGGTTCCTACCCTATGTTGCTTATTAGTGATGTTCTACAAAATAAAATAATCCAGCCTGGAATTGTATGACATTTTGGATTTCTGTTTCTTTTGCTACAAGTAGATGCTGCAGCATGTTGTTCAGTGACTTCAGTAGCAGAGTAGAGGGTTTGAAAGGCTCTTGGCAATAATTTTTGAGGGGATTCCACCTTTTAAAAAATTAGATGCTGATTTTTTTTTTCCTTGTAATTCTAAGTCTGAGAGCATCAGTGCTACAAAGAAAACATGGGGCAGTATCAACTGGCGTTACGCTGAGTATGTCTCTGAACTCAGACGTGTCCTTTTATTTGTTTGTTGATGCTATGCCTCTGCCAGCTACCTGAGAGACTGCAAGGCAGGCCTCTATTTTACATATTGGCAGTGTAGTTCTGTCACCTTATCTTCTTGCTGCAGTGGATTGGCCTGATGTGTTTTGTTTGGAAATCAAGTAAAAGTGAGTTAAGAAAAGAATGTTGTGTGGCATGAAGGGATGTGCCACCTAAACCAGCTCCACCTAAGGACCACTGGCTTTCCTCCGTTATGTGGTGCACCATCAGCCTTCCCATCTGGGTGATTCCCTGGTTCCTCTATGCTCATGGCTTCCATTATTTGGCATTCACATGTTTCTACATTAGTAAGGGTTGGTATGAATAACTGTTTTGAGAGAAAATTCATGTCTGTACTACACCACACTTCATAACATTTGCCTACTGCTTTCACATCATGGCGCTTCAGGGATGATTGTCACTACTTACACAGCTTGTGAAATTTCTTTGTTCCAAGCCAAACCCCTTAGTTAAAAAAATTACAATGACTCATATGCCTTTGTTAGATCTGATGAACCTACCCCCACTGTTGAAGTCTGTGATATGTCCTATGCTGTGATTATTAGCTTAACTGATGGGTCAGGGCAATCCCAAGCACAAGGACAGGCTGGGTGGAGAATGGATGGAGAGCAGCCCTGAGGAGAAGGACTTGGGGGTACTGGTGGGTGAAAAGCTGGACATGAGCCAGCAGTGTGCGCTGGCAGCCCAGAAAGTCAACCATATCCTGGGCTGTATCAGAAGTGGAAGTGTGGCCAGCAGGTCGAGGGAGGGGATTCTCCCCCTCTACTCTGCTCTCGTGAGACCCCACCTGGAGTGCTGTGTCCAGCTGTGGAGCCCTCAGCATAAGGATATAGACAGGTTGGAATGAGTCCAGAGGAGGCCACGAAGGCCTGGAGCCCCTCTGCTATGGGGACAGGCTGAGAGAGTTGGGCTTGTTCAGCCTGGAGAAGAGAAGGCTCCGGGGAGACGATAATATTCCCATATATATTTCCAAGAAGTAAGGGCAGAGCCCATAAAACAACTGTGCTTTAACACAGACTTTTTGTTTCCGCTCCAGGATACAAGACACGACTTTTCAGTTGGATCACTACTGTTTTGTAGTCAGGAAGTTTGCTTTGAGAAATTTGCTATTATTTGTTCTGTGAAAATTCTGACAGTACGGAAAGATTTAGATAAGACCATAACATAGAACTAACAAATCTAAGGTACATACAAATTGTTGCAGTCCAAGGAAACTACAAGAAATGTATTCATTAAACACAGCATCATGTAAGTAAAATCAATTTCAATCTAGAAAAGTTAAAATATGAAACAGATCATGACACATCTGCAGTTTCTCTAAAGAAAACTTTCCTTCTGATGGACTTTACAAAATGCATCGCAGTGTTCATCTGCTTAATTCTTTACCAAACTATCTGCAGTATCAACAAACTGGTTCTGAGTATGGAAGAAGAAAAGAATGTTTGGAGGCAGAGATACCTAATCCTTGGGCTTTTAAGAATGTAATACAGGTGGGAAGTAATTTTCACGTACCTTTAGGTGTTCAGAACACAGATATAGAGCTATTTAGCCTTCTTCTATAATTGTTCATCTATTTATGTTAAGACTAATTGTATGCTTTAGGCAGAAATTTTCCCCCACCAATCTTCAGGGAAGCCTCGATAATAAGCTGAGAAGTAGGTGTTTTTTCACTGCAAATGTGTCAAAGTTACACAAAATAAATCATGCTTCACAGCTCAGCGTTCATCTATTACGTTTTAGGCCCCCACACAATAGTCATCACATAAAACTTAGACCGTATTGTAGTAATGGATGTATGTACGTCCCATTAAGTCACGATACACAAACTGGGAAATGTGTTAAACAGGAACATTTGATGCCAGAGTCCCCCTTTGCAGTGATATTATCTGTATTTCAAGCCATGGTCACTTAACACTCAAAATAAAAAACAAAAAAGCAAGTCTAGGATTTAGTAGATTCTTTTTAATGTAAAATTAGACCACTGAAAGGAGTGGGATGAGGATAGGGCAGAGGTACAGGCAGAGCAGCTCCAAGAAATACTATTTTCCCCTTATGATTAAAAATGTTCATTAGGAATTGAAGAAAATGTACATCTTTAGAGGTCTTTTACTTTTTTTCCGTTTTCTTATGATAACTGATATCCAGTAATAAATCTGTCCAAAATACTGATCTCTTACATTTGGTGTCAATAGTTAATAAAATGACAATATTTAAATGTGGTTGGATACTTTTTGTTCAGGCTTTGCAAATGTCCACACGGTGGTTGTATTTGTAAAAAACGCTAGCAAAGAAATAAATGTGAAAATGAATGCATTGAATTGTTAGGCTCATTTCCTTTTCAATAAATATGCAGGGATCTTCTTTTATCCCCTGAGACCAGATGTACCACATGTAATGAGATTCTGCAAAGTATCAATATGCACCAACACCACAAAAGGAATCTGGGGTATTCAGTTCATTCCTGACAAGCAGGATTAATGAGGAATGGATAAATACGTATTTAAAAAGCAAAACTGGATTGGAAGTTAAGTCTTATGGACATGACCAATGTATAAAAGCATACTGATGTCCAATACACTGAGGAAATTCTCCCAGAGAAATTTTTTCAGGGGAAAAAATAAAAGATTAAAAAAAAATTTGAATAGAGCAGGCCTACTGAGAGATGAGCTCAAGTTATTCACTCAGTATGTCCAGGTAAAGTTGAACAGGCTTTTGATTGTTCAGTCAGTAAGTCTCTGTGATTTCCTCACCAAGCTGAAGTTGCAAGACAAGTTGCAGTTGCAAAACGTCTTGTCCCCGACTTCACAGTTGTCAGCTCCTTGCCAGTCTGCCGATTCTTCACTGCTTAAGAAAACAGACTGCAAAAAATACGTTAAATGTGTGCAGACTACATTGGTGACCTACTGCACACAGCAGTTGTGTAGAACAGTTTGTTCTGCACAGTTCACCTCGATTCTGAGATGGTTTTTTACGGAATTAGATTCTATTGACATCCAATGGGAGTACATTTGCAGTCAGAACTCTGTACCTGTCCTGCACAGACTCTGTTGAATTCCATGCCACCAATGTGGAGCCACAGTTGTATGGTATGTTTTTAATCCTGTCTGGGTCCGCCAAGTTACACCAGGGATTGATATTCTCTCTTGGATTAGAAAAATCCTGCTCACTGTTATAAATAGATAAATAGATGATGGTGTCGTTGAGAATACAACTAACAGAATATCCTGCTGGTCTCCACACGATCATTTTGGTGTGTTTCTCTCAGCCGATAAAATTGTGTATAACAAGGACAAACCAAAAACCTACCTGAAAAAATAACACCCACAAAACTATCCATCTTGTGTCAAGTAGGCAACACCCTTTGTTTGACTTTATAATATCGAGTAATAACAATAAACTCACACAAAAAGGGATACATTGATTCTGTCAAAGCCATTTGTGGATACTGAAGGATATTGAAGAATGGGAAAATACATGAATGCTGAATCTTATCCAAGATACATGAGCTAACCTGCTTAACGTTGATTATATCCTGACTAAAGCTAATGGTACTTTTCACACAAAACTCTTCTCCGTCAACTTTCGGCAGATCCAGTGTCTCCAAAGTGTTCGGTTATTATTTGACAGTGAGTTGTGGTTTGGGTTTTGTTTTTTCCTTGGAAAGCAATTAAATCCCCAAGTGAAAAACAGCCATTCTTGATCACTTCAGAATGTGTCCCCTTGATTACTATACTTGTGTGATGATTACTTTATTTCACTTTTTGTAATAACATTTGAAAATGTGAAATCTGAATGAGGTACTTTAAGCCCTTTCAGAGTGAAACACTTCAAAGAGCCAAATAAACCTGATTTTATTTTTTTTTTTCCCCAATCAATTAAACACTGGAACATTTTTATCTTTTCAGACAGTGACAGTTAGTTTGAACTATTTGACACACTGATAAAGAAACAAATTAATGGTTGTCACCCTCCATAGATAGTCCACCAGAAAACTAATTATTGATACGAAATTCTGATCCCATTAGAATCCATGGAAATTGTACCATCAATGGACTACAACAGATCCAGGAGTTTATCTTGTGTAATAGTAGGATTGGGACAAAGGCTTTAAGCATATCTCAGCTGTCTGGATGAGCTAGATCAGCATCTTTGGGTTATTAATCATTTATAACAATACCAAAAACTCTCATACAACCATGAGTCAGCCCAGTGGACTTCGATTTTATATTTTGGCCTTGCTTACAGGGATTGTTGAAAATTACTTTGAAAATTATCATTTTATGAACGAAGTTATTTGTGCTTGCAATGTTATATACTGTAATACCATGAATGTTCAATGGATGCTTTCAGACTCATCAGTTATAAACCCAATCACGTTATAAACCATAAATTCCAGAGTTCCTAATGGGTGGCTATAGCATGATATTTGCTATCCAGATATACCTGAAATCCTGCTGGGTTTTTTAGGTCCATGTAGGCAACTGTCTTCACGGTGGTGGTACTGTGTACATGCATAGAGCTAAATACATGATCTTTGCAGGGCTGAAGGTCTTTAGAATTGCTCTCCAAATCCTATATTTAAAGATGCATTGTATCTCTTTTCTGTGCTAAAGTACATTCAGTGGATAAATGTTTGTAAGTCATTCCAGATACAACAGTTTTCTGAGAATTTATGTTGCTCCATTGGAAAATGTCATACAAACTATGGGGCTGGAAATAGGAAATCTGTGTAAAAATGCATCCTGGGTTCTGACCCCTTCAATTCTTCACTGAAACACTGAAATTTCTAAGGGGTGCTGATTTTGCCAAGACCATAATAGCATTCTAGAGAGGATTTTTTAGGCAACAGCTTGCTTCAGAAGTTTGTTTTCACTGGACAAAATACTGTCATGGTTTAACTGATTTATTAAATTCTTTCATGAAACTCCCATGGTACTGCTTTCTGAACCACAAGGCTGCTGATTTTTGTCTCTGAGTAAAGTGTTGCCTATTGAAAATTGCTATTTAGAAACTTGAGTGTTAAAGAGTGTTAAAGCTCGCCTTCTTCACTCACCATCTCTTGGGATCATGCTACTTGCTGGAGAGTTCTCACTGAAAAAATCTTCTAGTCCTCTGGGTTGCAACGAAAGACTTGAAAATAAGAATCCACTTCATATTCCTCTTGGGATTAATGTTAAAATTAATTTTGACTTCCAGCAGAGCAAGAATTGATTCCCATTATAAAGAGAAAATAAAAGCAGGTGGAAAGCAAGTAGACCTTCTTTTTGGGGACAACAGATCTGTGAAGTTCCTTGTGTGTCCTCTGTCTTTACCCACTGATGCAGTGATGAAAGGGCCTTTCCGAGACTTTCCAACAGTACTCCAGAAGAAGCTCTTTTTTCACGTAGGTTAAAATGAGCACTAAATTCCACTTAGTTATGAAGTGCTGTGTTCAAAGTGAGAATATGCTTCAAAGCCATATCCTGCAACGGAGAAGAGCTGAGATGTTCTTTTGAGAGGTTTCAGGATTTAAATCAGAAGAGCTGGATCAGAGTTGAGGAATTCTTAAACTGTGTCTTTGACAGTCATAATAGTTTTAGAAAATCTGTACAGTTTATCAGTAGTAAATATAGTTAGACAGTTGTGTTTAAAATTGTACCTTAAGCAACATGCAATGCAATCCTGCTGAGAACAGCTAGCAGCTGTTCAAGGATGGAATGATACATTTCCAAAACCAGAGATATTCCTACGTTTCATAGGATACACGTGGGAAATATAAGAACAATGCACAATGTAATATTTTGTTTGGGATGCTTTATATCTCTGACGACTGGATAGTCCACAATTCATACATTCCAAATTCTGCTCTTTGCAATACTAGTACATATATTTTTTCTACTGTCTTGACTTTCATTCTGATTAAAACAGAACTGTAATAATACAGTGCAGAACTCCTTCCCAGGGGAACTGAGGGAACAGCAGCCTCTGCAGCTAACACTGGCCAGTATCACCAATGCTCTTGAGCCACAGCTGGGAAGCTGCTCAGCCTCCCCCAGCGCCATGTCTTCTCTTGAGTAACAGGGAGCAAAATTCACCTCACTTAGAAAACGAATACAACCCAAGCAAGTCATAAGCAGAAAGTGGATCAAAAGTCTGAAATAAGTTTGTCCCCAAGACAGGGAATGCACAGAGCTGTTACATCTATGGGATACATTCCTATGGTTATGATTGGAACAGTGTTTGCTGTTATTTATCTTGCAACCAGTAACTCTGGCAGAAACTATTTCATACCACAAAAAGCCTGCTGAGAATTTTTCATGTTTTTTAAGTGATCAGGCTTGTCAGAAGATCAAAATCCTCCCTGGGTGATTCCACACACAGTCCTGTTCCTTACATACCTTTCAACATTCTTGGTCTTAACTTAGAAATATATTGAATTTCCAGGTAGCTCTCCTCAATTTGCAGTAGGTTAGAATTGGCTGCTCACTACCTCACCCACGTTTACCATAACCCAGACCATTCCCTTGCTATGTCCAAGGACAAGACCATAAAAGACAATGCTATAAATTCTGCAACTGGCAGAGAATTTTTGGTGAAAAACAGAGAGGTTTACCTATTGAAACTAAATTAGCTTTTTTGATTAGAAAACAGAATTTATTGAAAATGGAAGAAAACAAAAAGGAGAAAAATATAAAAGAATTTGTGAAACAATCAAACACAAATCCCTGTTCTAATCAAGGGGTTTGAATTTCATTTGCATTCAGGAGATGTAAAACTGTCTTCATTCTTTCTTTTTTTTTTTCATGGAAAACCTTAAAAGAATAATCCTGAAACAAATAATAAGATGTTGGAAAAGCTGAAAATGCTCAGAAGGCAGGAAAACAACTTCCTACGCATCATTAATACAGAAAAGGATAAGGGCACTGGCTCATAAAATCAAACTGGAATTTGCAAGCTATACAAATCCTCCAAACTGATGTAATAGTTTTTGATAATGCTGAATCATAATCATAATATGCTCATGTTGTTGCAGCAAAAAAGGGCTATAAATATTAAAAACGAACATGAATCAAATTTAGCTGTGTAAACTCCAGATGCTGAAATTAAAACATCAAGAGACAGGTGCAACAGCAAGTAGAGTTTGTATGGAAAAAATTGAGAAGAATTAACATTTTTGTTAACAATGTGTCATCGCTGACACTTCTGTAGCATGTTAAATGTTACAGTTCTTTTTCTTCCAAGTATTTTCATTCTTGCACATCCGCAGGACTTACCTATCAATCTTTTTCTTTGTCATTTCCCAGTCTGAAGGAAATTATCATTATTATTTCGTCATCCTGCCGGAATACAACTATTACATATGACTATCTGTTTGTCTTGATATTATTTTGGGTTATAGAAGACAAGGAGCTTGCAAGCTGGAGGACAAAGAGAACCAAAAAATGAGAGCATTTTTCATCTGTATCTACAAAAGTATTTTCACAGCCATCTAGTCTGTGACAGAGGAAACATGATGGGGACTGAGTGCCCAGGTAACAGCACAGGCTTTGGAATAGGCTGTGAAGAAAAGCTGATGTCCCGCGGTGTTTTGGTGCTATCTGTGATGAAACTCATGAAACGCTTGTCTTATCATCACCAGGATCTATGTTAGCTTGGTTAAATCTAGCTGAGCTGCTATCATCCCATAACCCAGCTGCAGCAGAGATACATTTTATCAAGGTGTTTCATGAAGTCACCTTTTCCCAGATATTTCTCTGTACTTTAAATGTGATCCTACTGCCTGTACAGTCACAGCTCCTTCCCTCTTCTCCTGCTGCTCCTTACTTAACATTTCTCATTTTAGTTTTAATGTGTTGCTAAGCTCTGCTTTGCTGAAAAAATTGTCCCTTCTGACAAAAATCACTATGATACTCATGGGATTTGGATAACACACATCAGGATTACTCTTTTGTATCTTGTCTCCCTCCCAGATAAATAAATCCTGGACAGATTTTTGTGAGTGATGAACTGATTTAGACATTCAAGACACAATTTCAAAAATCACATATGCATTTTTGAGCCCAAGTCAAACAAGGTGGGACAAATTTCTGTGCATAAACCAACGTGTGAGAACACCTTGATCTCCTAAGAAACATGTACAGACCAGACATCTCTTTGATGGCAGAGTTGTAAAGGAGCACAGGCGTTAGCTTTAAGTTAGTCAGTTGGGGTACCAATAATGATACACTCACAGGCTGATTTGCCTTGCTGCTTGCCTTCTGAAACTGTACCTTGGATGCTTTTGAAAATTTTACCTGAAGTGAATGTTTCTAAGTGTCACCCTTGGAACTGAAACTTCCACCTGGAAAATCTCTTGTAGCAGTTCTTCCTGAAGCAAAAGCGTGAGCTGAACAGGCGTGTGGCCGTTCTCCAAGCTATTTTGGTGGTAGTGTTGGTTTTCATGTGATTCATTTGAACACCAACACCTTCTTGCCTTGTGACTGTAAGTAATGCACTCATCTGGGGAATGACGAGTCACGACAAGGCTAGTGACAGGTGGAATCAAAAGAGAAAAGGGTCTTCTCTACAACATTATGATTCAGGTGTACGTATTGTAATTGCCTCAGTACAAATGGACCTCTGGCTACCATATTTATCCTCCATTTTCATCGGATGCACAGGATCATATTTACCACCATAGCGACGGAGGGATTACAAAGCCTTCACTCAGGGGAGTTATGGAAAAGATTCTCATTCTCCTCTTCCATCCCTCGGAAGCCAGTTATTTGGACTTCATGAAAGGAGCTTAGTAACAGAGGAAAGACAGTCTACTGGGTTGAACAGTGACTTGAGACCTATTGGCACCTGACTTGGGAACAGTTCCTTATTCTGCCATTAACTTTCTGTGCCATCTTACATCTTTTTCTTTCTCTATACATTAAATTCTCCATCTGTATGACACAGATAACACCCTCAGGCATGCCAAAAACAAATGCTGAAAAAGATCTAACTGCTTTTTTCCATCGTATTCAAAGAAAGAAAGGAGGTACCAAAGTTTACCTGAATAAGAAACCTTAATAATTTTAAATAATGTTAGATATTTCATTGTCTCATTTAGGCAGAGACCACTGGCCACTCTGAGGCTGTAAAAAAGCCTGAAAATGCTGGTGGTATTTCATAGCACTTTATCATTTCCCAAGCATATGGACTGGTTTTTACTAGCTATTCGATGTTACTTCTGGTATACACTATAGAGTGAAACCATTCAACAGTCCTAACTAAGTGAGTTCGTGATATATGGTATTTAAATAAGGCAATCCATGTTCTTGATTATTCAGCCATTAGCAGTAAGTCATCATTATGCAATCTGCTTCTGAAGATATCGAAACACAGTATTAAGCAGTTATTATGCACTTCTTCCTCAATGTTTTATGACAATGACTAAGTGCTTCATCACAGTTTGCATATACACCTTAAAGCTGTCAGGTTAAACCCTTAATTCTTAATTACTATTAAGGTATTAGAAGAACAGCCTGACCAAACTTTAATTTTGCTGTGAAATCCTTAGATCTGAGATATTTTACAAGGGCCTGCAGTGACAGGACAAGGGGTAATGGGTTTAAATTGAAAGCAGGGAGATTGAGATTAGATATCAGGAAGAAATTCTTCCCGGAGAGGGTGGTGAGGCACTGGAACAGGTTGCCCAGAGAAGCTGTGGGTGCCCCATCCCTGGCAGTGTTCAAGGCCAGGCTGGATGAGGCTTGGAGCAACCTGGTCTAGTGGAGGGTGTCCCTGCCCATGGCAGGGGGGTTGGAACTGGATGGTCTTTAAGGTCCCTTCCAACCCAAACAATCCTATGATTCTATGAAAACATGGACAGGGACTGTCCCCAGCAGTCTATGATTCTTTGATTCTTCTCCAGTATTGATTCTGTTGTTGACACTTTCACAGTCCAGACAGTTGAAGTTGGACAAAGTGACTCCCAACCCAAGACAGATAATAACAATTATTCCCTGGCTAAATAGCCCACTCTCCAGTGTAAAAATACTTCTTAAAAGGGGAATCCACTTCCAGAAAGACTTTGTTGTCCTCTAACGGGATGTATGCTAATGTTTCCTCGTAATCTCGCCCCAGTCTCTGGCAGAAAGGGCTGCACTGGTCAGAGCTATATATGGTCTTTACAGCTGCAGGAACAGAGAAGAAGCTTACTTGGCTGATGCAGAATCTCAGCCCCATTTATTTAGCACACAGACTTGTGGATGATGCACCAACACAACAGCATCAACTCAAGCACTGAATGACAAGAACCCATTTGTTTCCACTGATTTAATGGCACAATGTAGCTTTCTGATGACAATATTTTACAAAAGTCTGACTTAACTAACTATTCTTCATCTTTGCTCATTTTTCCATCTTGATGAAGCATTCATTGCCTTAGAATAATTATCAGCAGATTTCTTGAAACTATTTCATGCTCTGTGCTTTTTGCAGATCTGCTACTGACCTGAAATGTTTATAGTTCTGTGAAGAGGTTGGGCATTTTTTGGTGTTGTTAAAACATTTTGTCGAAGAAAAAATAAATCAGAACATTTCATCTTCATAATCTGTTATTGTTTTTTATATTAATTTACACAAGCAAACATTTTTCAAAATTAGGTGAGACTTCCAGATCATTATACAACTTTTGAGGTGCAAAATACAGAATGCATTCAAATACGGTTTTGGTCTTGTTTGTATATAGTTCAGCATTTTAGGGGGAAAAGGTCTTGTGGAAACATCAGGGTAAAACTTGCATGCATAGCATTGCAGATATTTCCATAAAAAGAATAATAAAACTTGAAATATCGTGTGTTGTTTCGGGTTTCTTTAATATTGTCATTACATGAAAATTTAATGTGAAAGAATCATCCCACTCTGTCTGAGCTTTATGCTATATCCACTTTTAAGGAAGGGTTGCAAGGAAATATTTCCAAGCATGTCAACTATTTATGAGGTCCTACAGTCTATAACCAAGAATGGAGAAAGAGCAAAGTGCCATCATTTACACATGATTAATCAAGAATGTCGCTGGCAGACCTATCCTTCCTCCTGACTGTAGTGGTGCCCTGAAAGAGTAGCAGGATACTCTTTCTAACATTTCAGTTAATCATGTGGTATTTTGGAAAATTCAAACACAATATTTCCTTTTTACACAATTATTCCCAAAGTGAGATGTTTCACAAGCTGACAGAATCTTCGTTACGTTTGAATTTGTTTTTCTAGTATTTCATAAAACGCTTTTTGATCTGACAATTTAAAATGCATCCCACGGATAGAAACGTGCAGGCCATAATACATGTAAAGTGAACAGAGCCTTTAAACAATGGTTTTGCCTGTAAAGGAAAAGAACAGCAACTGAGAGATACAAATCCAATTGTTGATCATGGAAATACTACAGTGAAAGGTAAAACTAACAAGAATAAAGAAGTGTATGAGGCTGCTTCTATGCATCACTAACCTCTGTTTGCTGGAAAAAACAGACAGTAAACAATCTTTTCACAGTGTCAGATGAAAGGCTGTTGTTATTAACTATGTATGTGCTTCTATCCAAACAATGAAGTTGCAGAGTGACATAGAAATAAAGAAAATTTATAATATAAAAAAATACATAGGGGATTAGTGGACAAATATGGAGAAAACTCAGTGTAAATCAATTGCTATTTGCTGCTTATTTAGGTTGATTTCCCAGAGTCACACCTCAGGAAAAAGCTTGAAGTCTTATCTGCATAAACTTCTGTAATTACACTTCCTACAGAGGAGGAGACACAGATGAGTACGTGCTACACCAAAAGCCAGAAAAATGATGCAGAATCCCGTTTGGGCTATTTGTGTGGCTCAGAGTGAGTCTCATAATCTCTGGTGAATTCAGGCATTCCACCTGCAAGCTCAGAGATACTATTAGTCATCTATCCTGGAAATACCAAAATACTCAAATTCTGGCTTATTTTCCTTGGCTTGGACTTTATAAACACAATGTGATATAATGTTTTGAAAGGATTAGAGACAAAAGTCTTTATGCTCAGTGATGGTATGTACACTGTAAAATATACAAATGACTTAAAATGTACAGCTGTATGAATAATGCCTCTTTAGTTCCGTGCCTAAATGAAGAGAAAAGAACCCACCCAGCAGCTGAAACAAAGCTGATATGAAATGGCAATATTTTAACACTTTTTTTTTTAAACTCCAGAAACATTCATTTCACATTAACCCATGTTTCATTCTTCTGAGAATGCCTGATTCCTGGTCAATTTATGCAAAGAAGTCAGCCCATACTAGTGTGCCACATTCCACCCCACCCAGAGAGGATGAGCTGAGCCGAGCTGAGCGAGCTGAGTGCCCACCTCATGTCGCTGGCCGTTCTGTCAAAGACATATTTTATTAAAACATTTTGGCAAAGAGCTAAGGAAATAATTGCACAAAGAAATCAACTTCTTCAGACCTGAAACAGGATAATATTTATCCAGTGGGACTTTATCAGGTACATCACAGTACAAGTATGATTTTGTTTTTCATTAGTAGGAGCAAAGTTTGCCTTTAAAAAAAGGCAAATGAACAGGAAAGTGCTCAAATCTGTGATGACATCTAAAAAGTGGAGATTAACTTCCCTGGGGAAAACCCAGCTCTGTATAACTGCACAGCCCCCAATACCACAAAAGCACACTGAAACTCTGCTAGTTGGCAATAAAAACTCTTTAGAAGCATTAGCAGTTCTGCTCTGCCTGCCTGCAGTTCCCCCACTGTGCACTATCTGCCCCATCTCCACTGTGCTGGGCTTTTTTATGTCTGTGGAGACTGTGACCTGAGCCAAGGGACAGGACAAGTCCCACCCAATCATCTCAGAGCCTGCTGCAGAGCCAGCAAGACAAGGC
The DNA here is from genome assembly GCA_027574665.1 of Rhynochetos jubatus. Taxonomy (NCBI): domain Eukaryota; kingdom Metazoa; phylum Chordata; class Aves; order Eurypygiformes; family Rhynochetidae; genus Rhynochetos; species Rhynochetos jubatus. Next base: position 120,514,237 of record CM050649.1, on the reverse strand, counting down.
AATTCCTACTTTTGCTCTGTTTTTTTTTTTGTAAATGCACCTGGATGGAGGAGCCCAAGGCTATTTCTTTTCATATCTGCATCACATGTCAATATCAGTCACTTTTGATGAATTTTATTGGATATCTGCTAAGCACATTTCCAGGAGAACCTTACCAAAACTCCCCAACACTACATGAATCAGCAAATGCCTATAAAAGATTAAAAGTATTTTTACTATAATTTAGTGAGCAGCTATTACAAATCTGCCCCTGCCTGGAAGTTCAGTCTTTCATGTCCGGGTATGAAGAAAGGGTCATGTACATACATGAGTAACTTTTTTCCAGTACTCCCAGTTGAAAAACCTTTTGTGACCTTCTCAGCACAAAAATGATTTCTTAAAAAGTCTCTGCGGAATCTCATTTGATCATTAGTGGATACCTGAAACGGGACAGCACACACTTAGGCATGACTCTTCAAAACGTAATAAATAATCTTTTCCTGATTGTTAGCAAAATCAAGCTAAAATGCTTGTCATATTTGCCCTTTGTCAGAGCTGAGCCAGGAAGTCTGCTTTACAGCATATGTCAGGTAACTGGACACTGCTGATCATTTCACAGAATCATAGAATCACAGAATGGTTTGGGTTGGAAGGGACCTTACAGACCATCTAGTTCCAACCCCCTTGCCATGGGCAGGGACACCCTCCACTAGACAAGGTTTACAGCAGTTTTGCCACATGTCTGGCCTTTCTTGTTCAAATGCAGACAACCAAAGGTACGAATCCAATTCTGGGCATGAAACATCTGTGTTACCTGACTCTACATGCTGTTTCTGGGAAGGAGATGAACTAACCAATCTACTCACTGCCTCCAAGCAGAAGGGTTTCAGTCCCTTATCGCAGCTCCCACACTTCTCCATCCCCTTGACCTTCTACTTGCCTATTGATGGCTCTGGCAACTTGTGCAATCTCTGTGAGCTGATTCAACTCAACAATCTCACAGAAAACTAACCTGTGTATAGATTACTGTTGGGTGAATGAACTTGCATCTTGTCATTTGCAATAGAAATAAAATACCATCTACATCGGAACTCAGTACAGCAGAACAGGGAAAATCTCTTCCTAAGAGTCAAGCTGAGTAAAAAAAGAGTTACGGGTTTTTTTATAACTGGTTCATAAGTCTTAGAATGAAAGAAAATCCCTTTATTTTCCTTAAAGGATTCAGTTCTTACTGTGAAGCATGAGTGACATTTCAGAAGGCAGGGGACGTCATTGGTTCACTCAGTTCGTGTACAGCAGAACACTCCCATTGTTAATTCTTAATGTTCATCTGGACCCGAGAGACATGGCTTTCACTTACTCACATAGTCCAGCGTCTTTGGCATATTTCCTGGTATTCTGCTACATTCCTTTTGTGCTGGGTTTGTGTGGTGGGGTTTCTGGTAGCAGGGCAAGTGTCACAGGGATGGGTCCTGTGAGAAGCTGCTAAAAGCTTCCCTGGCTCCAAGTTGGACCCACCCCTGGCCATGGCGGAGCCAGTCAGCACCTCTGTGATTAACATGTTTAAGAGGGGAAGAACAAAAAGGCAAGGAGCAATGGAAGCAGGAAGAGTGTGGAGAGAGGAGTGGGATGTGAGAAAGACAACCAGGCAGACACCAAGGTCAGTGCAGAAAGGAGGGGAGGAGGTGGGACGAAGCAGAGGTTCCCCTGCAGCCGGTGGTGAGAGGGCAGGCTGTGCCCTGCAGCCGTGGAGGGTCAGGGGAAAACAGACACCCACCTGCAGCCCAGGGAGGGCCCCACAGCAGAGCAGGGAGATGCCACCGAAGGAGGCCATGACTCCGTGGTAAGCCCACGCTGGAACAGTCCACTCCTGAAGAGCCACACTCCTGCAAAGGGACCCACACTGGAGCAGTTAGAGAAGACTACAGCTTGTGGGAAGGACTCACGTCAGAGAAGTTGGTAGGGGACTGTCTCCCATGGGAGGGACCCACACTGGATCAGGGTCAGGGTGTGAGGATCCTCCCCTGAGGAGGAAGGAGCGGCAAAGTCCATGTGTGATGAATTGACCACAACCCCCATCCCCCACTCCCCTGTGCTGCTGGAAGGGAGGAGGTGGAGAAATCAGGAGCAAATCTGTGCCTGAGAAGAAGGGAGGGGTGGAGGGAAGGTTTTTAGGATCTGTTTGGTTTCGTCTCTCATTATCCTACTTTGCCTTGCTTGGTAACTAGTCAAATTGATTTTTCTTCCCCAAATCGTCTCTTTTGCCTGTGACCGTTAACTGGTGAGCGATCCCTCCCTGTCCTTGTCTTGACTCACAAACCTTTCCTCATATTTTCTCCTCCCCATCCCACCGTAGGAGGAGTGAATGAGCCTTTTGTTGTCATTAGGCCTACACCACACCACCTTTCCGAAGTGCCTCCTCTGTATTTGGTTTCCTGTCCTAAGTAGTGTTAGCAACACCTTGTGGCTTAGCATCATCTCCAAATTTTATTGAAGTGCTATTGACTACGTCTTTCAGATCAAAAATTACTCTTAAATTAGATGATACTCCTTCTAAAGCATCTCCTGATAACTTTTTAATTATTGCTTATTATAACAGTTCATTTTCAAGTTTTCCTTTACTTTTCACAAACCTGACAAAAAAGTTGTAGCTAAATTTACAGTTTATCAAATTGCAGTTTCTATTATCAATATAAATTTGTGTCTAACCCCCCAAATTGTTTTGTTTCTTATATAAAATTAGTGTCCAAATTCACAGAGCTCCTGTACAAAGATAATGGGATCTAGTCCCAATTTAAAAGATCTAAAATTAGATGTGTATATGTAGGTGTCTACGTCTGAGCTACGTATCTCGGGATTGCTCCTACTGCAGTCAGTTGCAATATGGTCGTTGTGTTCACAAGGGACCCAGAGAGCACCAAGATCTTTCTCAAGGTTGCTCACTTAATGCTATCTAGGGCCATTCAAAATAGTTCAGTATGTCATTCCTGGCCTCCATCTGCCACTCCAGAAGGATACAGCTCTCCTGTTGGACCTGTGTTATATCTGCCAGTCCCCTACTAATACGAAGGATGCAGCACTGAATTCTATAAAGACAAATTAATTACTCTCCAGAATCCACTGGCTTCCTGTTGGCTAGACATCCCATTGATAGGTACCTAGACACCTAGGTCACCTGTTGGCACCTAAACTAAGGTGTCAGACTCACCTCTGTGTGATGCTGCCCTTTTATTATCCTACAATTAAAGGGTGTAACAGAATATGGGAGACCTAGGTTCAATTTCTCTTCTGTTTAAGAAAGTTTACATCTTCTGTCACTTATGTACATTTCATCATCAGCCAGTTGGGTATTAATTTCAGGTTTTTTTCTGGAATGGTTCAGATATTTTATAAATGTTCAGTAAGAACAGGGAAATAAAAAGCAAATGATACTTTACCCTACCAGCTCAGACCTTGCAGAAGTGAGATACTTGGATCCCAGTGGCTAGTTAAGTGCTCCAGTGAATGCTTAACAGTTCTCAGTGCAACAATGTCATAAAAAAGCATAGAAATGTGAGTGTCATAATAACTTCAACTCTTTGACCACTTCAAAGAAAACCTTGGTAAATAAGTTAAAACTGATCCCACATTTTCAATTTCCTGACTAATTATTATGAGCAACTGGGCCAAACAGGATCATATCCCTTTGTGATGGCTTCTTTTTTTTTTTTTTTTTGAGTGAGGAAATTTGTATTCAATGAATCAAACATACTTTGTTTTAAATTTTGCTGAAAAACTGAAATATCAGATGATCACACAGCCCTGATTTTTCATACCTATACTTGTTCTACAAGTTTTATGGTGTTATTTCAGTTTAAAAATTTTGATTCCAAAGAAATCCATTGTCAAGGATGGGTATGCCAAAATATTGGTGTTTAATAGAAAATACATTGTACCGAGATATGATCTTCACTGTGATTTTTGTACTCAGTCTGAAAAATGAAATGTGCCAAATAATTACTCTGCACATCCAGTTTAAGCCAGTATTTAAGTGATCCTGAAAGATAACAATCTTTTTGGTTTTACTATACAATGATTCACGTCATCAGTAAAAAAAAATAGCTCTCAAAACTTTCAAAAATAGCAATTTTCGTCTACCTGGTATCTTTTAAAAGAGAGACAATTAATCACCATAAGTAACAATTCTGCTGTCAGACAAATGCAGAAAAGGGCAGTTCTGACACTCAAGGGATTTAACACTGTTAAAGTGAAAAAGAACATCTGTTTTCATCAGATAAGATAATATTCATAAATGCATCTTCTGAGAAACAAAAGATACTCCAAGCCTCAAATTGAATCCATTCAAAAAGAAACTACCAGATATGCTCAGCCATTCTTCTTCAACAGAACTTGTATGAACTATGGTTAGTAACATAATTTACAAATATAAAATTCCCAAATTATATGTATCATTATTGAAAACACATGTGGGGTACTGTGAGCTTAAAGAAGTGGTCATACTATTAATTGCTAATGGAAAAGCTTTCAAAAACTTGTGTGCACCTAATGATGTAAAACAAGCATGCTGTGGGATTTTCAAAAGTAATTTAAGTATTTAAATGCTTTCAGAGGATTATAACAATTCCTCACCTTGCCTATTCCTTTTTTTAGAAACCTAAAATGACTTTGGGCAGTAATCTGGCCTTCAAGTCTTTAGAAGAAAGAGACTACTAAAACTGCTCATATAGATTTGTTGGTAAATTCATTTCAGATGTTGTGCTTCTCACAGAAGGAAAAAATTCATGTAACTTGCTCCTGGTAGGAGAACTATTTGAAAAAAGTACAAGCTAAAGTTACATTCAAAATTAAATTTCAAGTTGGAATGCAAGATCAATTTTTTTTTATATTTTCTACAATGAAATATGGGACAGCACGAGAAACTTTAGTCTGATAATGGCAAAATGTTACTTCTTGATGTGGTGAAGAGCTCCTAAAACATATATATTTTGTACTGATTTTAAAAGAAAAACATTCCAGCACTACCTTAACAAAGCAAAAGTGTTTGTTTCCTCAATTCCCAGGGCAATCAGTGACATTAACAGAAGCAGAGTACTCTGAAGATAACCATCAGCAGGTGAGTCAAGAGCAGAAAGAGATGAATTCTTCTGCTGTATTTGTCTGAAACTAGATATTATTTTTCTTTTTTTTTTTTTTCCCCAGAAGATATGGGGAGAATATATTCTTACACTGTCAGCTAGACCTGAACAAAACTCATGACTTAATGAAACCAAAATGTTTCCCTCAAACATACAATTTTCTGTTCAGAAAAGGATTACTACATTTTGGATTTAATTCTGGTCAAAATAAGAGAATTTAAGAGAGAGAGAAAAAGGAAATGAGAAAGAACGGCAAGACACATTGGTGTTACATCTTTATGAAAGTCAGTATTCCAGTGTTTATCCACAATAGAAACAAAACCCTAGGTTCACACCACTAGTCTACATCATCCACCAGATTCTAATTCCTCTGTACTGCAAAGAAATACTAAAGATTTTTGGGTATGTTAGGCTTTCCTTGGATTTTTCATTGAAAAGTTAAAAAAAAAAAAAAAGAGAGATTAATTCCATTCTGTTACAGAATGAAAGCCAGTTGTAATTTCTTGAAATATGTGGCCCCACCATATTCATGATTTCCAGTCAGCCTCAGGCTCAGCCCATTGACTCGTCTGTGCACACGAAGTTTAATAGCAACCTGGAGGATTGGCTTTTGGCATTAAGGATTTTCTGCAAGGCACTGGCCTGTGCATTTTAACAACGACATCATGGTGCAATCAATTCTTAAGGAACACTTCAACAAAGTATCAGTCTTCTTCAAGTTCCCTCTTACTCTTAAAAAACTTTGTATTTTTGTAGATGGATAAAGCCACACACTTGTCTCGGTCTGCATCCCTTTCCAACAGCGGTCCTGAGCAGTGCTCCTCTTCACAGAGGCCATTCTCTACTTGGCAATCTGCTCTGTGCCAGGGAACACGTTTCCCATTTTACAATGTCTCTGTGTGCACCTTCTTACAATTTCTGAGCCTTGATGCATGTGCAATTATAGCTCTGAAGTGACTCAGCTTAGAGTGTTTGTGCAGTCACTTAAAAAATCACAGTAGTTGCAAATGCAGATTAGCCACATAATTATCCAATCTCATAGTGTATGCAGTTATTTTAGGGTAATTTATGTGTTTCTGTCACTTTTAAGTGCACTGGAAATAAGGTAGATATATCTATGTACATATGTACACACTTCCCATCCCTGGCTGTCTTCAAGGCCAGGCTGGATGAGGCTTGGAGTAACCTGGTCTAGTGGAGGGTGTCCCTGCCCATGGCAGGGGGGTTGGAACTGGATGATCTTTAAGGTCCCTTCCAACCCAAACCATTCTGTGATTCTATGTAGACAGAGAGAAAGAGAGGGAGAGAGAGAGAGAGATGGATGGATGTTTTATTTGTGTGTTGTTAACATCTAGTAGTGAGGAAAATTACCAAGAAAAGCACATTCATTGCAAGAAAACCTAGAATCATGAAGAAGATTCTTAAAAGAAAAATCAGCGCAATTTTCTATGAATTGTCCGCTGTGTCAACCTCAGAACATACAAACATTAATTAACACCTTCCTGAGTGTGGCAGGCCTATTTACTTAAAAGAGTCTCGTAGTCCAATAATGGGTCACAAAGAAGACTCCAGTGTTGACTGTACTGACTAGATGTTGCTGCTGAACATTACTGGAAGGAATGGTGAAGTCCTGAACCTCATCAAGGCATAAGTGTTACGTATACAGGTATTACATGTCTGTCCCATGATACTGATCGTTAGTAACCCTACTGCAACACAGAGAACAAAGAAAAATTATCCCTATATTGCCAAATCTTTCAAAGTCACTCAGTAGATTTGAAACAGTATTTTTCAGTCAGGGTTATAAATTTTAGGTGGGTTTGTTTGTTGTTGTTGGTTTTGTTTTTTTTTTTCTTAATTCCTCTTCTCAACAATATTAAATCTGCCTAAAATGAGAAATGAGAAGTTTTGTTTACTATGAGAATGGAAAGATTTCTCTGCATTAAAGAACAGAAATTATTAAGTAGGAATTGAGCTGAAACATGTGATACATCACATTTTTGTATGTTTGCAAAAATTGACTACAAAGATTTCCATGTCAGTAACAAAATCTTCCAAGACCTTATTTTCTACTGAAAATTTTCAAATTAACTCCTAGACCTGCTCATATTTCATGCATTCCATTGCTTTTGAATTACCTTTTTCTTATTAGTGTCAGTTGTGCCATTTCATAGATTTTAAAGCCATAAATCACAGAAATTTAGTTTGATCTTCTAGGTAACTTATGACACACTATTTCACTCAATAATTCTTTCACCCATCTTAGCAGTTCATGCTGAAATTAAGCATGTCTTGAAATACATTTAATCTCAATTTAAAGATTTCAAGTGATGAAGAATTGATCATATTCTTGGCAATTTGTCGTAACACAGTTTTATGCCAATCTTTCCATTGCTCAACCTTTTCTGACTTAAATTGCTTAATGACACTGTATCTCATGAGTACTTTGAGATTAAAAGCAAGTCCTAATTTAAATATCTTTAGAATGTGTAACTTATTATTGGCCATGGTCAATTTTTTTTCCCCTTCTGTTTTACAGAAGAATTAATTTGAAAACCTGAATGTGTTTATCAAAGCTGAGATTTCTCAAGTATGACCAGAGACACTTCAGTCTTGATTGCTACAAGCTGGTATGTGTTGCTGTGGCAATCCACAAACAGGGACCTGTTTTGCAGAGCTCACTTTATCAGGTATTTCAGAATTTTGGTTTGGTCAATCCACAACCTATAACACACCAACTTCATATCTACATTACTCCACTGTACAATATTCAAGTTTTATGCAAATCCCACCTGCATTTTGTATGCCAGAGGGTGGTTATTCTAACCCAGTATTAGTTTGCAGTATCCTAAATACGTGTTAAACAAATTTTTAGGGGCAATCCCCTTTGAATGAACATCTATTGATACAAAAAGAAAGTCAAGAGTAATGAAAGCACTGAGTAGAGTATCCAGCCCTTATAATATTCCTTTTTTTTCTTTCCCTTTACCTACATTTAATCTGCATGAGAGCAGCTATTCAAATACCTAGTACACCAGCATTCAGGGAGCTTTTGAAAAAATTTTGTTCTAAGATACAGCTGCTTGCTAAGAAAAAGCCTGGGTTTTGTCACCATCTATATAAGGCTGAGGTTAGTAAATCCATTAAATCCTACTGTAATAAATGTGAAGACCAGCTAGTTGAACATATGTATGTTCAAACAAAAACTGAGTCAGTCCATGCTGATATGCTTTCTTTGTGCTGTTCCAAAAGTGTTATGGTCATGAATGAGTGGTATGATTCTGCTTTATCTTGAGCTCAGCAGAGGGACGATGCAGTTACAGGCTTCTGGACCAAGCAGGGATCACATCTAGTAGTTTTATCTTTACATGTCTCTAGAGACACACTCTGAAACAAACTAAATGGCTTTCCAACTCCCAGAAAGCTTCTCATAGGAAGTCTGTAACAAAGCATGAAGTTGAATCGAGGACAATGAAATCCCAGGCTTGCTTTACACTGAGGCAAGCATTCCTGTGTGTGCTGGCAGCCCAGAAAGCCAATCATATCCTGGACTGTATCAGAAGTGTGGCCAGCAGGTCGACGGAGGGGATTCTCCCCCTCTCCTCTGCTCTTGTAAGACCCCACTTGGAGTACTGTGTCCAGCTGTGGAGCCCTCAGCTTAAGAATGATATCGACAGGTTGGAGCCAGTCCAGAGAACGCCACAAAGATGCTCAGATGGCTGGAGCACCTCTGCTATGGGGACAGGCTGAGAGAGTTGGGCTTGTTCAGCCTGGAGAAGAGAAGGCTCCAGGGAGTCCTTATAGCACCTTCCAGTACCTGAAGGGGGCCTACAAGGAAGCTGCGGGGGGCGGGGGGGGGCAACTTTTTACAAGGGCCTGTAGTGACAGGACAAGGGGTAATGGGTTTAAATTGAAAGCAGGGAGATTTAGATTGGATATCAGGAAGAAATTCTTCCCGCAGAGGGTGGGGAGAGACTGGAACAGGTTGCCCAGAGAAGCTGTGGATGCCCCATCCCTGGCAGTGTTCAAGGCCAGGCTGGATGAGGCTTTGAGCAACCTGGTCTAGTGGAGGGTGTCCCTGCCCATGGCAGGGGGTTGGAACTAGGTGATCTTTAATGTCCCTTCCAACCCAAACCATTCTGTGATTCTATGATTCTTGCTATAATGTGATGTAACTGCAAATTACGTCGTGTAGGTTGGTTAAATACATTTTCATGTACTTACAGAAATATTGTTTGGAATTAATCTCTGAAGGTCATCCAGTCCAGTATTCTACTCATAGTAAGACTAACACCAAGATTAGATCAGGTCCATAATGGCTTTATCTGCTATATTTTGCCAATTTTCTCTCACCTTGATTAAAGAAAAACCAACCAACCAACCAAAAAAAGCCAACACAAATACCACACCCATGTAGTTTTACTTTTGATTTCTTAGCTATGCATGCTTCTCCTATGCTGGTTGCACATTTACTGTAGCCTTACTATCCTCAAAACAAGAATATTTACTAAAATTGCTGCTATAAACCAAGGAAGTGTTACAGCATCTCAGATAAGATGTTCTGAACAAACCTTTGCATTTCCACAGCTCTGTTTCAAGAAGTTGCCACAAGCACAACCAGGCCTCTAAATGATAAAACAGAATTTTATGATACCTTTAACAGAAGCTGCATAGCATTATTATCTCATAAGAGTAAGATTTTTTTAAGAGACCAGTGTGAATGAGGATCCAAAATCCCTTTTGGACTTTCCATAGGAAAAACATCTACTCATCAGCTGAGCTAACCTGAAATAGTTGTGGTCCCAAAAGGAGTTGCTGAGCTTTGCCTGTGCTAGTGTACCCTGCCAGGATGAACACAGCTTCCAGTACCCCACTAATCCATTTAGTGTTAGCTCAAGTTCCCCTGCAGTATCACTACACACAGTTTCAAAAACCCCACTCAGTAAAGAGCTATGCATTTTTGCTTTCAGTTGCATTAACATTAAAGAGGGTTTTGTGTGCTCCTTTGTCTACAGCCACTGCAAGAGTAGGTAGTTGAAACACTCCAGCTTTTGAGTGAGGTGCTGAGAGAAGTTCAGCACCTGTGGGACTATGAATGGTATCAGCAGCCACTCGCCATTTCATAAACACGCTTTGTGTCTCAAAAAGCAGCTCAGCTGCTGCTTGGATGTCGAGTCCTGTGGCTGAGACACACATGTTGAGGAGATAGCATAGATCCGGGGTTATTCTTCTCATGAAGGGGTTAATTTTCATCAGCAAAATGGAGATTTGAAACATTTAGCTTCAGGCCTTCCATGTAGCTTTTCACTATTTGAGGAATAATCCAACACAAAATCCTAAAGATTTTGTTATCTCAGGATATTTGTTCTCGTCTACTCCTAACCTTTCTCTTGGCAAACAGTGGGAGTATCTTATGGGACAAAATTCTCTGCTGTAGAGCAAGGGCCCTACATCAAAAGGTTGCTAGGGCATCAGCACATGATAATTTGGCCTTTTTTACTTTTCTGCTAAGCTTAATGAAAATGGCAATGTTAACCCTCCTCACCTGAGGCATTTAACTTGTGCCTAAGGTGGGAGCCGGTGTACTGCACCGAGCAGGGAGTGCGGGAGGCTCCCAGTGCGGCTGCTCTCAATTGCTCTCTGAAGGCTACCTTTACTACACCAACATAGGCATCCAAGTCAAAGGTGTAAAATTATCTCCTAGCCCCAGTATATCCATATTTTCTGCGCTTCACAATGTCAGGCTGTATGCGACATTGTGATCAGAGCCACACCGCACAAAGGTGCTCAGAGCCGCAGCCACATAGCTCATGGAACATTCTGCTGCCTTGGTAAAATATAATGACCTATTATTGTGTTTGTGGGGGGCTGTAATTAGCGATAAACCAAAGCTGAGAAATCGTGTAGGTGAATTACAGTATAGAGAATTATAGGGCCTGTTCTTTTTGCCTTTTAATTTTGTAGGAACAGAGCCATGAAGCAGTTGCAGCTCCACTCCTCACATCCCACTGAGCTGGGTAGAAACTGAATCTTAGTCCATCTCCAATTGGGAACTGTTGCTGCTCAGCAAGCACAAAACCTGGAGAGGTGGAGAACGTCATAACCCAAGAATAACTTAAAGCTAGGATGTTTCCTGGGACAAAAGATGCCTGAATTTGCTTGCATACAAGAGGGAATTGGATGTGAGGATGCCACATTCTGAGCAAGTGCTGGGATAGTGCACAAGAACAGCAGCGTAACCCTGAAGACTCAGTTTTAAAAGAAGTAACTGTTCCTGCTTCTGCTTTAGAAAGAAAGAAGAGGTGTCATCCCTTTTGAAGGATTCAGAGATGAGAATCTCAGGTGGAGAGAAGCATTTATCTGCCACCCTGCATGAGGCCTCTCAGCCCTGGGGAGAAATGACATTTAATACATGCCCTATTTTCAGTGTTTCCCCACAGGCTGACCTTCAGCATCTTCCCAGTCAGCGCACTGTGACGTAGCTGCCCTCATCTTTGGACACTCTCTGTTATGAGCACCACATTTCCTTCCCAGGCGCTTTATGGGGATATTAAGCATTTGGGCAGCTATAGGGGATTTCATTACAACAGTGAATTGCTTGAACGTTTGTTTGCACCAGCACTAGAAAATATTAAAAATCCTACTACTTTCCCATCTCATGAAGGAGAACACCATTGTGAGAGTCAGAGCATTAAACACTGTGGGGTGTTCAGGGACCATAATGATTAGGGGCTGTAGAAGAGCACCAAGGTATGCTCAGTTGCAACTCATTTTATTTAGAAGCGTCTAAACTGGCCTATTGCTAAAGTTACTGCAGCAGCAGTTTTCCGTGTCAATGTGTAACATCTGAGAATTCAGATTAAATTTAAATGAGCAGGAATACTGGTGCAGTTTTCTTATCCTAGATGTTTAATATTATTTAATTGTGCATGTTAATAACATATTTGATTTTTTATTCATCAAACATTCTTCATTAGGTCTTAGTTTCAATTACAGCTTTCTAAATGTGATTCTTTGTCACAGCAGTTACAGACAAAAAGCAAGATTTTTCCCTGTTTGGGAAAAAATAGTATTTTAAAACTGACAATTACTCCTCGGGCATAAGGCGCAGAGGCCTATTAACTTTTTCACTGGAGTTAAGGTGTCAGTCATTTCAAAGCATAATTGGAGATATACTGGAGATCTATGGAGAACACGAATGCCTGTGATTGAAACTATGGCCTTTTTTCAAGCTGTGAAATGCTTATATGAAGGAACATTATTATTATGAATATAGGTGCTTGAACTGTACATTCTCAGGGTATAATCTCAGAGTTTGGTATGCATATACGAGATAGTGATACAAGAATACATATGACTTTATTTGCTTGAATAAACAGATGATGAAAGTAGTGATTTACTTTTCATGGTGTTTTTGTCTCTTAGCAACCTCAACTGTTTTCATCATAGTGCTTTTATGTTTGAGTTATGCATCAATTTACAGCACTTGAAAGTGGGTATTACTATAATTTTTCATGTTATAAACTGTTCTTTTGGGCTACAAGCTAATTAGAAGAGAACTTGCCACTTTCTATATCTTTTAAATGTTAGATCTCATCTAAATGTTTTAAAATGTTATCAGATTAAATAATTATCTTATTGGAGAATTAACAAGGCTGAATAGCCTGAGAGACATCTTTCCTGGAGAATTTAGTCTCAGGCATCAAGCCTGCATAAATGAAAACACATTGTTAACTTTCACATATACTTTGTGCATCATCTTTGGATCTGAATTACATATGTTGAAAAAATATGTATTTCTTCGTTTTACATATTGGACACAGCCACTGACTACTGCTCAATTTTTGCTTTCTGTACAAGTTCATTTCTTCGGAGATTTTTTCATTAATTTGCTTTAGGAAGATTAACCTGACATAGCCTAAAAGTTGTACCAGTTGCATAGGAAGCTCAGTCACTAAACTTCTTATGGGATGTTATAGTAATGAGCTCCATCACAAAAATTCCAAGAGAAGGAAAAAGAAAAGACAGTGCTGGTAAAACATTCAGGTTTACACTGGCATCTTCTTCAAAGGACATTGGCTCAGATGACATTCATGAAAATCTACCAGAAATATGAGAACTCTTACATTTTTTTAATACTTCTTCTTTCCTTATTTTAAAATCATGTATTACTTTTTAGGTGTGTAAATTATTAAAGTCATACAGAAATAATATTTCAACTTATGGAAATGGTTCTCTTGGAACAAGTATGGTCCTGATAAACTGGGAACTAGAAAAGATTCTAATAAACAATTTGAGTAATCTAAAATACAATTTGAGTAATCTAAAATTGAACATATCTGAGTCTGGTAATTAAGTGCAGATCATTGATAAAATACTTTCCTTTTCTCCTATGTCCATAATTACACTTCTTCACATGTTTCAGTTAAAAAGACTTATAGACAATCAAATAAGGACACTGTTCTCAGAGTAAGTGCTCTGGTATTTAAACTAGACATTCAGTTATAACAATACAAAATGACAACAAAGGATTGAAAAACGGATAACAAACACTAGAGTAAATAAGAAATACAGACACATTATAATGTAGAAGTCCAGGCATTTATCGTCTGTGAAGAAAATAAAGCCCTGTTTTTTTCTTTTGCTTGATTATATAATATATGGACCATTTTCATTATGTTATGCATTAAACCATCCAGCATATTGCTTTGCTTTTGACTGCTGTCTTTTGGGCTGGAAAACTTAACAGAATTACAGAAGCACACAGTCACAGACTGGCTGAGGTGGGAACACACCTCTGGAGATAGTGTTGTCCAACCTCCTGCTCAGAGAAAGGCCAGTTACAGTTGGCTGCGCAGGGTCAAGCCCAGTTAAATTTTTAATATCTCCAAAGATGGAGACTCCGCAGACTTTCTGGACAATCTGTTTCAATTTTTGACCAACCTAACCATAAACAACATTTGTCTTATGTTTAAATGGAATTCCTTGTAGAAGAATTTGTGTCCATTACCTTGTCCTCCCATTGGACACCACTGAGTAGGGTCTGGCTCTGCCTTCTTTACTATTCCCCATCAGATATTTATGGACACTGATACAAGCCCCCTGAACCTTCTCTTCTGCATGCTGAACAGAGGGAAAGGATCACCTCCATGGACCTGCCTGATGCAGCTCAGGAGGCTGGTTGCCTTCTTTGCCTCAAGGGCACGTTGCTGGCTCATGGTCAACTTGGTGTCAGCCAAGACCTACAGGTCCTTTCCTACAAAGTTGCTTTACAGGCAGTTGACCCCAGCCTGTCCTGGTGCCTGGGGTTATTCCTCCCAGGCGCAGGACTCGTATACCACTTTGTTAAACTTCACGCGATTCCTGTTGGCCCACCTCTCCAGCCTGTTGAGGACCCTCTGAATGGCACCACACATCTGATTTATCAGTCACTCCTTCCAGTTTTGCATCATCTGCAAGCATGCTGAGAGTCCATTTTCCTCATATAACCAAGCTATGCATTTCACCATAGAAGGCTGTCAGGTTGAACAGTCACGATTTCCCCTTTGTAAATCCACACTGACTACTCCAAATCACCTTCTTGTCCTTAATATGTTTGGAAATGGTTTCTGGTGTCTCAGTAGTGGGACATGTTGTCAAAGGGAACTGCAGGCTTGCCACCCCTGGATATAGCTGAACGCAGTTCTGAATCATAGCACTAAAATCATAATGAGACTGAAGACTGAGACACCACGTCACAGTTCAGACTGGTGGCCTGTCACGGATGTTCTTGCACCTCAATTGGGATGTGTTTATGGAGTTATCCTGGTGCATGGGCTGATCATAAGCACTTCACCACTAGTGCAGAGTACTTGATTCAAAAATCATAGCTGTGAATACGAAAGCAAGGAGGCTGTTTATTAGAGTAAATGCATATAAGAAGTCATGCCATCATGGAAGGTAAGTTGATTGGCAAATTAGAATATATTATTTAAACTCTTTCAGTCAGGAACTGTGTTTTCTTCATTTTAATACACACTTTTCCAAAAGGCCTCAAGAGTTGTTGCTGGTTAAAATAATTCATTTAGGCACTAATGTGGAAAGTGGAACAATTGTTTTATAGAAGAGATTTTAGGTTGCATTAACGAACAGAATTTTTCTTAAGATTAATAAAAGACTTTTGGATTGTTTCAAAGGTGTTGTTCAAGAAAAGTGTTGACAAACCATAACACCTAGGATGAAACTGTTTACAAAAAAAAAAAATATTGCAATTGTAAAGTTTGGCAGGCCTGTCAGGAAGAAAATAAAATAGAATTTTCAGTCATTGCTTTGACATAAAACCAGCAATGCCTGGACTACTCATGAGGGAAGACTACCCATAACTGGTTAGGGTTGGAAACACTGAGGTAGTTCTTTCTGAACAATGCAATCAGTAAAAAGATAAGAATAGAATCACAGAATGGTTTGTGTTGGAAGGGATCTTAAAGATCATCTAGTTCCAACCCCCCTGCCATGGGCAGGGACACCCTCCACTAGACCAGGGTGCTCAAAGCCTCGTCCAGCCTGGCCTTGAATACTTCCAGGGATGGGGCATCCACAGCTTCTCTGGGCAACCTGCTCCACTTCACCATGCTCACAGTCAAGAGCTTCTTCCTTATATCTAATCTATCTCTACCTTCTTTTAGTTTAAAATTGTTACCCCTCATCTTATCACTACAGTTTCTGAGAGTCCCTCCTCATCTTTCCTGTAGGTCCCTTCAGGTACTGAAAGGTGCTATAAGGTCTCCCCAAAGCCTTCTCTTCTCCTGGTTGGACAATCCCAACTATCTCAGTTTGTCCTCACAGAAGAGGTGCTCCAAAACCCTGATTATCTTCGCAACCCTCCTTTGGACCCACTCCAACAGGTCCATGGTTTTCTCATGCTGAGGGCTCCACAGCTGGACACAGTAGTCCAGGTGGGGTCTCATGAGAACAGAGTAGAGGGGCAGAATCCCCTCCCTCGACCTGCTGGCCACACTTCTCCTGATACAGCCCAGGATATGGTTGGCTTTCTGGGTCGCCAGAGCACATGCTGCCAAGTCATGCTGAACTTCTCTTCAACAAACACCCCCATGTTCTTCTCTACAGGGCTGCTCCCAATCCACTTATTGCCCTGCCCCAACCCAGGTGCAGGATCTTGCGCTTGGCCTTGTTGACCTCCGTGAAGTTGGCACAGGCCCACCTCTCCAGCCAGTTCAGATCCCTCTGGATGGCATCGCTTCCCACCAGCAACACATGGCTTGGTGTCATCTGCAAACTTGCTGAGGGTGCACTTGATCCCACTGTCCATGTCCCCAACAAAGATGTTAAGTTATACTGGTCCCAGTATGGACTCCTGAAAAACATCATTTGTCACTTGCCTCCACTCAGACATCAAGCTGTTGACCACAGCTCTTTGAGTGCAATCATCCAGCCAATTCCTTATCCACCAAGTAGTCCAGCTGTCAAATACTTTATTAGCTAGAAATAGAGATATATTTTGCCTACTGATGACTATTCAAAAAAATACCGTAACACACCTCCAACTGAAGTCTGCTAGTGTCTTAAGCCAGAGCTCTATAGTTCCTCTTCACAAATTTGATTAAAAATCATTGCTTGGTCAGCTGGTCGGCAAACACATATTTTGACTGGTTAATGAACCAACAAGAAGTCATGACCACTCATATTGTCCATTTATACATGGACAAAGTACACACAGTCCTTGGCTCTTCAGCTGAAATGATTTCAAGAGCTATGTGACCAACCTGTAAAGGAGATGTAAGCCTGCTACAGAGGTAAAGTAGCTCTGTGATGTCGTAAACACCAGAAAGTTTGTACAAAAATGAATCAAGCTATCTGGGCAAGAAGGACATATGTTGAACTCACAGACTAATTACTGTGACACAAATACTTGTGGGGAAGGGAGGGAAAGATTTCTTAAGAACGAATGTGCTCTTGAAATTTCCTGAGGAGAAAGTTAGATGACATAATCAGCAGGAAAAAGGCCTGGGATATCAGATACAGGAAAACCAGGTACTTTCAAGATGAATGTATTAGGAATGGGATGAAACGTTGCTCTGTAACATCCAGATCATGGCTAGGAGGATTAATTAATGTGATTTTTACTGTAGAAAGGGAATTCAGGTGGAATTTGACAAGTAGGAGATCTAATTATCTAAATCAAATCTTGGCATGAATGTGAGTCACCAGTCTTTATAACCATGACAGCATAAACGCAATTCTAGACTACAAAAAACCAAGGGTTTCCTGTAGAGAAACAGGAGTATTGATAACTTAATCATCGCGGGCTCAATTCTACTGCCTAATCTCAAGCAGTCCTTTGCAATACACTGATGTTTCTGAAGACATCTTCATAAGGATGCCATAGTGGATAGTAGACCATGCTGGATCTATGGATGGCAATTGGAAGCTAAATAAGACATCATCTCATATTGCACTTGTCACAGATGTTTAGGCAACTGAAATGCACCCTGGGATTTCTATCTGTTTAGGTTCATTGACTGTAATAATAAAGAGAATGCAGTCCAACAGAAGAACCATCTTTAGCTTGATCTTCCGGGAGAAGTAGTAAAACTGTTTCTCTAAACCCAAAACTTTTGAAGCAGTTAATTTTATTCCTATGCAAAAAGAAGTTTTATTTTCCTCAAAATAAAACTTTCTTCTAAAAGCAAATAAACAATGTTCAATGTGTCTTGTCAAAATATTTTTGGCTGTACTTAAATGAAACTACATCTTCTCACTTTCCATCCCATTAGGAAGTGAAAGCATTTAAAGCTCATGAATGCTGCTTTGATGTTTCTTTCAATAAATGGAGATATGCCAAGATTAACTGAAATACAGTTTATATTGTGCTTCAAGAGCTGCTTACAGCTACACTGAAAGCTTCACCCAGACTTTGGCAAGAGCATGGGAAAGAGAATACAAAACTCCTAAGCTTTCCCAAGACTTAAGTTTCCAAATGCCAGTAATGTCCACCATACATGCTCATACTCAACCACCACAAACATAGGCTGTTTATTTACACACCCAATGAAGACTGCTCCCATCAGGATATCTGTCTTTCCCTCTGTCAAAATATTCCCAATATTTCCCTTTCCAAAATATGAAAATCAGTGAATAGTTATGTTTCTAATAGAATTTCTTGGAAAGAGATGAAAAAAAGAACATCCACAGGACAGCCAGCTTTGTTTGACATTCTGGTGCTTGACATTCCAAGTCAGGCTAATTTAGGTGTCTTCTAGAGGAAGGATGACTGTGTTGGCTATTCTGGGACTTTGATGACACACCTCCTAAAGTCAGAAATATTTTTCATTGCCAGAGAATCTCATTCTTGCTATGCATAAAGCCAGTGGTGTGGAAGGAAAAGTCAGAGAGTGGCCATATTCGGTGAATATATTGTTTCATATATTTGAAAGTTTGCTTTGGACACTTCTTCCTGTTTTTCAAACCTAGTAGAGTATCATCCTGTTAAAGGCCAACTAACTGCAGCTGGACTGTGAAAATTCCACTCCTTGTTCCAATATGTAGGCAATCCCTCTCCAATTTTTTTCCTCACTTTTGCCAGAGTTAGCCCAAATCTGCATATGGGTTCATGAGTTCCCTCTAAATTCCTGTTGTTTCTGAATAAAACATTCATAACACTAAGGATCACTTTGCAATTGTGACAATGTTGAAAATGGAAAATATGGAAGACAGGAAAAAAGTCTGTACAAGTATTGTTTGCAATATGAACCTAATGCCCCAAATTAGCAATGAAATCTGGTCACCACAAATTTTACAGAGTGACCACAAACTTCTAGTATTTTAGCAGAAGGACTTCCAGAAGAGGAGATACACAAGATGGTGAAAGAAAAATCACTACCATTCTTTCAATGAAGTTCACAGGTCTTTTATAGACAATCTCTCAGCTCTGACCGATTCCATTTGAATTGCTGTAGTTTTTCACTTAATCTTACTTAATGATCTTGTCTCAAAATAACTATAACGAAAGCTTACTGTGCTGGAGGCTATTTAAAATGAAAGCCCAGAAGGCTGTGGAAGGATGCTGACCAGAAGGTGGTGAACAGAAGGGAGGCTGAAGACAGACATGTCAAGAGGGAAAGGGAAGTCTAGCTATTACTGGAGAAAATCCTCTAAATGTTCCAAGACCCCTTTGATGACTCCCACAGCTACTTCCACCAGCTGATGTATCTTCATGACTAAACCCCAACCAAACAAAACCCAAGAACTCCACGACGTTCTGATAGGAAAGGGTGAATGGAGACAAGAAAGGGTTTCCCCAAGCATGTAAAGGGCTCCCTTGTGTAGTTATTTGTCTGAGGAAGTCTAGAAGTAATTGCATTTTAATTGGACATAATCTTATTGGAACAGGGAATAGCGAATGTAGCAAATTAAATAAATAAAGTCAAACTACTTTCTAATTACCTTCTACAGTCTCAATAAGGAATTCACAGTTAGATTAGGGTGTTTCAGGCTATTACATTAAAGACTTTCCAATTCAGAAGAGAATCCAGCTGACACTTGAAAAGCAATTTGTCTTTGCAGTGCAAAATATAACATGCTCCTGGTTTTCTTTTGCCCCTCTTTTTTTTTTTTTCCCCCCTCAAGGGGAAGGGAGTAGGGAAGGAAGTGTTATATCCTACATCAGTACTTTCTAGTGCAGGCTTCAATGGCACGTGGCAAAAAACTGTGAATGCAGAACCCATTTTTTCTACACCACGTCAACATTATAGCTGTACCTGCTGTGTCCTGACAAGAACTATATAGAGGCAGGATAGGACAAAATGCAAGTAATGTTTTCACACATTCATTTTTCAGTCCTTATCTATAACTTAGACTGAATGGAGTAAAGGATGAGCAAAGTCAGCCTAGAATACTTAGAACTGGATAAAGCAGCCTCAGAAGTGGCTGCCCTATTTCAGAAGTTTCAGAGGATAAGGAAAGAGAGCAAACATAACGCCTGTTCTTAAAAAAGGAAGAATTAAGGGTTTATAAACTAATTAACTTAGTTTATCATAAAAATTCCCATTAAAATAATTAAATAAGGACTTAAGTGAACACATACAAAAAGAAACATTATGCACAAATACTCTGAAACTGGTATGGTTTTCTCATGACTGCACAACAGGCAGAAGTAATTTTTTTACCCAAACCCTTGATGTGCTTGTCAAATATCACATACAATTTCATAAGCAAAACCTTTTCTAAAGCATGAGAAGACTACCATGTGTTGGACATAACATTAGTTACAAAACTTCATTCAGACAGTAGTTATCTGCTGTTGATTATCAAAATGGTAGGGTGTATTATGCAGTAGGGATACGTCTTGGATCCAGCACTATTCAATAACCTCATTTACCACCTGGGTGACTGAACAGAAAATGCATGCTATTAAATTTGCAGATAACAAGAGGCTGAGAAAAAAGTCTGCCCTGGGGACAGAATTACAATACAAAATTGGGCTGTATCCAGAGAAGTGTGGCCAGCAGGTCGAGGGAGGGGATTCTCCCCCTCTGCTCTGGTCTCGAGAGACCCCACTTGCAGTACTGTGTCCAGCTGTGGAGCCCTCAGCATAAGAAGGGTATTGACTGGTTGGAGCAAGTCCAGAGGAGGTCACAAAGATGATCAGAGGGCTGGAACACTTCTCCTATGGGGACAGGCTGAGAGAGTTGGACTTGTTCCCCCCAAATAACCTCTTTTCTAATACTTTCATTGATACTGTTTTGTAGTTGCTGCATTAAAACAGAATGGCTACTAGTTCAGTCTGACAAGCCAATATCAGCTCTTTACTGAAAAGATTTAGTTTAATTAAGAATGAATATCATCCCTCCATTGTGCAAAATCGTCTAAGCTGGTAATTTACAACACCTGGATTTTTCATTGAAATAAACTGCAGGCATGCTACTTAAGCAATGCAACTCACTTTTACCACACAGTAAATTTTTTAAATATGTTAAGCTTTGCTTGCCTCATTACTTAATCATCCCAACGAAACGGCATTCATGAGGAGAGTAGCATTTAAGGCACTGCTGTGACTCCAGCAAGAGCACATTCACAGTGCAGACGGAATCCTCCAGCTGGTGTTGACAGGATTTTGTGCGATGTGCAGCAGCGTCAGCCCATTCCCTTTGCTGAGGATAGAGCCACAGCATAAGCACGGCACGTAGTCATTCCCTCTGTGCCACCCAATGTACGTGCTGTGCCGGGCTGCCCTAAGGGGCTCAGGGGTAGCCAAGGCAAACCCTACACTGGGGGCACTTCCGCACGCACTGCTTTCCCCCCTGGCGCTGACTCCCTCTGACAGACACCACACGTGTGTTCAGGGATTAAAGAGAAACACAGACAGTGTGGGATGGAGAGATGAGTGACATGTCTAGTATGTTCTTTGACAGATAGGGCTGTGTCTGGCTGCAATTTTTTTCTGGTAAGGCTACACCAG
The DNA here is from genome assembly GCA_027574665.1 of Rhynochetos jubatus. Taxonomy (NCBI): domain Eukaryota; kingdom Metazoa; phylum Chordata; class Aves; order Eurypygiformes; family Rhynochetidae; genus Rhynochetos; species Rhynochetos jubatus. Next base: position 120,492,667 of record CM050649.1, on the reverse strand, counting down.
GAAGGACGAACACGTAGATTTTTATTTTTGGAGGGGTGTCATTCCTACAAGTCTTCTCCCCAGTTTGGTTTCAAAAGAAGTTCTGTGAAAATAGAGGCTTAATTTGGGTGATTTTTCATTATTAAGGTCCTTAATGCACAGATTAGTGTTTCCTGAAGTGCCTCCACAGAATGGCTCACAGCCATCCAACTCCTGAGATATTAAAGACACTTGACCAGTTCTTTAACACAGCGTTTTGCTGAGGTGAGACTAAAACACAGACTTTCCTCCTGGAGTTCTTACAATCTGCACATCATTTACATATTCTGTTTAAGATGTTAAAGTATTAAAAGTCTCTGTCCTATAAATCTTAAACAGAATACCAGTATTGGCTGGCATACAGAGACAAAATATTTTATTGTGTTGTGCTAAGTGCCTGAATTTTTTCTGTGAGGTGTCTAGGGAAATCAGAACCCACATTTTGCCCAAAGGTCTTTCCACATTTCCCTAACCATGGGTTCCTAGTGCCATCTGATGTGCTCTAGCAATATCAGAAAACCTCCACAAAGGACTGGCAAATTGATGCAGAACCCACTAGAAACCCATAGTTCAGTGGTACAGACACCAGAAGCTCGGCAAAATAAGCCATTGCACCTACAATGGCATTAAGCATTCACGATTAGGCAAACATCCTGCCCAGTGTACGTCTCCTTTGGGTAGCGGAGACATTCACACGGGGTTTGTAGCTATGAAACATGACCTGTCAGTAACCCGCGTCTCACGGGAGGCAGCTAGATGCTTACATATGAGTAAACAGCTTAAACTCCAAATCTCTGTTGACTCTAATGGGAGCTTAGGCAACTTCTGCATAAGCTAACATCTACAGATTTCTTAACTGAGGTATTTTAATTGCAGCCTGAATCCCATCCTCCATGGCTTGTATTGCTCTAGGGAAATGGTAGCATTCCTAGGGATTTTACCTTGCCTTACTGAGCTTTTCAGCTTTAGACTGCACAGGTGTGTCCTGCCTGCTGTACTGTTTTCAGTATCTTCCTCAGTCAATCTAATGCCTTGCCAGTGGCAGGACTTTAGATGAAACTAAGAGCTTCACCTTTATCTAACCTACCTTTTTTCCCCAGCATTGTTACAGATTCTTTCCCAGCTGGTATTTACCTGTATAATCACTTTTAAGATCAATGCTATGCAGCCCAGCGTGTAGCTGTTCATCTTCTATTGTAGTGATAATACCACCATTCCTGGCAAAACTTTTGCCTGTTTGCCTTTCTTCATCCAACTCGAAGTTTGCAAACATGCGTGCTTTCAAGCTGCTGGCTTGTCTTTTGCTGCAGCATGACCTTTTGCCTCTAGGCCTAATTCCTTTGAATTAAGGGCGCTGCTTCCATCCCCCAGTCCATGCTGCTCACACTGCTGTCATTTGCAGTGCCCAGCCAAATAACATAAAACATCACTGATACTACCTTCCCTCCTTTCCAATCTCGCCTCCTTACACAAAAGATGCTAAACTAGATCTGGAGCTACACATGGCAATACATGCTGGCTCTGAGCTCTTTTTTACCTAGGGTAATTTTTCTTCTATTTCATGTTCTCTGACATACCTACAGTGTCAGAGTCCTCTCCATACCCCATCAGCTTCAGTCTGAAGGGAGGGGTGGGGATGTTGTAATTTCCTTAGCAAATTCTAGTGACTTTTAAAGGTTAATTCTACTTACTGTGTGAGTTTGCACATGTGCCTCTCCTGCTGGCATCCAAATCAAATCTAATTATTTAATCACAACCTTGTCCTGATGACTGAGAGCTGTAAAAATAATTGTTAAAAATCCAACAGCAAAAGCGTAGTTACTCTCAGGCTTCTTGCTTTCATGCTGCACTGGTTGCAGATTCAGAGTGATGTGTGAGGTAAATCTTCTCTACATTTCACAAATGTCACAGCTAGCAGAGCTCTTACCCTCACCAGTCTTTCTCTCAGGGTGTTGTTTTCATCACCATAAAACTGACTCCCTATTATTTCTTACTGAGCAATTTTAGACAGGCATTTCACTGCATGAGCACGACTCACTTCCATCTAAAATAATTTATCCTGAGCATATCTCAAGGTATTATGTTGCAAAAAAATTCCAGGCTGTTGGTTCCCACAAAGTACAGATAGAATTGCTTAAAAGCTTTACTGCGGCAGGGTCACACACACCCTGAAATATAGCACAGGTAGCATCTTGTTTACATTCCTTTAGAGCTGGTATAGTTCTAAGAGTTAAAATTCACCTACCAGTGACTATGCTTCCGTTAACAGCAGAGTTGCACTATCTAATAATTTAACAACGCTGTTCTGGTTAGCCTCTGCAGACCCTTACTGCTCTCCCATGACTACACCTCAAACTCCTAATTTTGATCCTCGGATGAAGTTGTAGTAGATGATGCGTTATTCCCTTACATCCCCCACTTAGTATGCAAGCCCTGGTCCCCAAACAGCCATCTGTTTGCAAAAAGCATCTCTACGTTGAGGCATCATGTCACCAGTTTGTGCGGTGAGTGCAGGAGGCAATAATTTGCTACAACATGATCCACAGTGAAGTCTCGTTAAAATGGGTTTCTCATTTATTACACAATATAACAACATAAATTAAAAATCACATTTTAAACACCTTTGGATTTTTACTCAATCAGGTGATGCAGATCTAAGATAACAGCATTAATGAAGCAATTCATCATCAGCGATATCAGTTCCTTTCCTTCCTCCTCTGTTTTTTTACAGCAAATCTGACATTACAATTTTGTAGAGTTTAATCCAAAATGAACCAGAAAAATCAGTAAGCAGTTTTAAAAACTGAGTGTTGTGAAGATAATCTTCTAGGCCCTGATGGTATCCACCACTCCAGATGAACATGGGCATAAGTCCACGTAACACTTCACTGAATCAATAATGCTTTATGGTACAGTAGTTAAGCACTGCCTGACTTGAAACCCTGGTCTCTTAGTTCAGCTTTCTCAACTCTTTTTGATTCAATTAGCCCCAGTATAACAAGTTAAAGCAGGAGTAAAATCAAAGTAAATCAAATATACAGAAATAATATCAACCTCTTCTCTGACTGATATTAAGAATTTGTATTTAATTTACTTTGATTATAGCTCTACCTGTTTTGGTTTTTGTGAGCAAATCTTATACCCCAACAAGATTTGTTTGTTTTTTCATAGAATCATAGAATCTTTTAGGTTGGAAATTACCTTTAAGATCATCAAGTCTAACCATATTGACTGGTTTTTGTCTGTCTGGTTTTTGACTGTCATGTGAGTCTTCTTAAACTGACAGTTTGCTCAGTATTAAGTTTTACTAGTGGACAAAGTATCAGCCTCCGCATGAAGCAGTCCAACCGTTTTCCCAATATAGCATAAATCACTATCCTTTTGCCACAGCATAAACCCTTCAGCAACAAGCATAGGAATGAAGACAGCCCAGTGCTTTTAAAACAACACATGCATTTAAATATTTTAGTATCACGTATGCAGTCAGAATTTGAAAAAAAAAAAAAAAATCCACAAAAAAGCATTCTATAAAAACCTTCTGTTGAAAAAATAATGGCACAACCGTCACTGGCTCTTCTGCCACGGGCACCTCTTGGAAGGATGACGGCTTTCCAGGCCTCCAGATACATCCAACGTTTCTGCATCACTCAATTCTCAGCTTCATAAAGCCCAGCACTTCCCTTATAATATAAAGGATTGCCACAAAATAATATGATTGCCATTACTTTCTAACAGTTCATGCATTTCCTGTGTGCCAAACTGCATAGAAGCAGCAGCTTCCCCAATTCAGTTCATATTCACAAGCAGCTGTGCAGCTGCAGTGTTTTCTAGCAGTTTCTTAGCAAGAAATGAGGCCATGACATATATTATCCAAGCCTTGGCCCAACAGCTTTTTTCCCCCTTTAATCTTTACTGCAGGAATTCAGGTTTTGCTTGTCGAGACATGGACTCTGTTTCCAACTGAGGTACGTGACAAGCTATCAGCTTCCTTTGAGTTGGTGTCTATTTGAAAAATTAAAAGTCCTCTGGTCCTTCTCTGAGGCTTTTCAGAAGTCAGTTAAGAAAAATTACTCTCTGCTTCCTGGGTCAAAGCAGCATCTTAGAGCTTCAGACATCTGCAGGAAATACTGCTTTGCATCTATTGCACATACTTTAAGGAGCATTCATGGAACAATTTAGTCCAGTGTGGGAAAAACATCAACTACAGTTCTATTCAGAATTCAAGTTTGAGCTCTGTTCTCAACAGCAGTTTGCCTCTCTCGTGCCTTTCTGACCCGAGATGAACCATGCATACACCCAAATAAACACATATGCAAGCCCACTTCCCAACTTTTCTATGTACATGAGTATAGCTGATGATTTTAGGACATAAGCATGTGCAATTCCTTGCTCTAGTCTTAATAATATTCCATACTAAACCCTTTTAATAATGCAAGGACAAGGACTGATATAATGAATGTTTCTTCCACTTTTTTCTTTCCCCCCCTCAAAATAACCTAGGAAGCAAAAAAAAAAAAAAGGTATCCTATGTCTGCAAACCCTGAAATATTTATGGCTAATTTGGAACAGCATATTTTCCTTAAAATATCTTTTTAATCAGCTGCTGTATAAATAACTGGATGCAGAGGCTACACAGATTACATATTCCTCACCATCAATGAAAACAATGCATGGCATACTATGGAGTTGTTCAATAAACCATTTTCAGAGAATACAGTTACTTCAAATCATTTGAAGTAAGCTTGAAGAAGGTCTCCTGAATCATTACGCTTAGGTTACTGAATGCACCATGTCATATAGTCCCTATTACACATTTGTTATTGAATTTCACCTAAAGTATGTTCATTTTTTATCGCTCCCCTCACTGCCCCAGCAGTATTCCAATGGTCAAGTTTAGGAAAGGTCTTTGGATTTTTAGCCAAAATTTAGTTGTTGCCAGCTTATTTTTATTTGGTTTTGTATATCTGTTCACCTTACTCTCTCTTTGCAGCATGTCTCTTGGAGGTATTTATAAACAGTCACAAGTGATTCATTTTCCTGGAGGTTACAGGTAGATGGAACATGAATACTTACTGTGTAAGAGGCTGTGTTTCCTTTAACGTACTCACAGAATTCATAGACAGACATGAAATAGTTTGCTGCTGATTTACAAAAATGACTGACTTGGAAACTTTGTATAAAATTAATTATCTAAGCATCAAATGCTCCTTTTTTTCTGGTGACATTTTCTGTTATATCCTGGGTTCTTTCTCTTGATCTGTAAACATCTTCTGCTCTACCTCTGTGACTGATCGAGGTTAACATGGGTATCTTAAGACTTTCTAAAATACTCAAACCAACAGTTTAACATTTCCAAGGAAAAGAAAGCACATCCTTAATGGAAGGCTTTGCTTTTCTCCTTTTGCCAGTTACAGGAAGGTCTGTGTAGTTAGTCTGGTTTTCAGTCCAGGCATCTGTTGGTTGACACTTTTTTGGGATTGTTGAGGGACCTGGTTATTATCTGCTTAGTTAGAGAGGGGAAGACTTACGAGAGAGGGAAGCTGCAGCAGGCCAGGAAGTCCATCAGTCCAGTTCTCCTAGGAACTATACAAACAGAACTCTGAAGGCTGGGATTTAAAGCAAGGGCAAGACCCCACATCCCCCTCCCCAGCGATGAACCCAGATGTCAGGGGAACACTTGGAAGGCGATAAACTCTGTTGCTATCTGACAGAGCAAAGGGAACAGAAATGAAGGACAGCGATGGACAGGCCTAAAGCTCATGAGTTTTACACATGCTGTACTTGTTATGAAGGCAACCCACCTGGACTGCACAACAACGCACCTACAGCAGTGTAAGAGCTCTGTGTAGTGCTCCCTTGCTGGGCATTGCTTTAGGGCATGACAGCAAGTAACAACATCCGAGCCTGATGGTTGCTACAGGGCAAAGCAAGACCTTGCAGAAAAGAAGTGGAAGAAGGAAGTCAAAATTCTTGCAGTGGAGAGCTGTGTTTTGGTGGTGGTGGTAAGGCGCAGGCCTGTCAGCAGCATAGCTGTGGTGAACGAGGATGGTTACGAGAGCAAGGAGGAAGAGGCAGTGTGCAGCAAGGGAGGGGGGGACACCAGCAACAATGGGCAGCACAAGTTACACTACAAGAGCAGCTATGAGTTCAGCATTACTTTATTTGTCCACCTCTTCAGACTTCTCCTTCCCTTCACTAACTATATTTTTAAGACAATTTTTAAGACTTGTAAGTGAGCAAGACTAGCTCATTTATTATTGAAGTGTCAGTTTAATTTTCCTTCTTCCTTTTTGCTGGGAGGAACAAGTCAGCAATGTTAGCAGTGACCCCTTTAAATCTAAGCCTGTCCCATTTTACTTTCAGTTAGGTGCTGACAGAAGGGTTGTACACAGTATAACAAACCATGGCTTTCCTGATTAAACACATTCATTTCCAAACTTACTCTTCAAGTCAGCCTGAATAACAGTCCTCCCTGGAAACTCTCTAACTTCAAACATACCTTATTGTTCAGTCAACAACAATTTTTCACTGCAAGTATTACTGTGTGATAACCGGGTTTTCCTATCATTTTATTCAAAAGCATCTCAAGAAATAGCCTAGGAAACAAATTAGGGACACAAACAAGACATTAGGAATATTAAGAATATGCTTCATACCAACACCCAGCATGGATACCTGCGTATTGTCCAAAGTGAGGTTTACTTAACACTAAGAGTCTTTGAAGTACCTCTTCAAAAAACATAGTTCCAGCACAACAGCGCTAGAAATATTAGTCACTGCAATTATAGCCCATTTCATATGCAGAGTTATCAAGTAGGAGCTGAATTTTTCCTACTTACTGTGGTAGTGGATGATTTGCACTCAATTACTTCTTGTAGCATATGGTTTTGGTTCCTAAAGGGCAGAAAAAATTCCAATACTGGGTTCAACGTTGTAGTTTTACAGCCATCACCATTACTAGGCACACTGTAAAGAAAGAGGGATAAATTCTCCCACCCATCTCATATAACCTACAGAAGCCATATAGCATACCCCCCCTTCAGCTCTTATAGGTGCTATTTACCCCTTCCTTTGGTTACTCCATTACTCTCTTGCTTCAGAATTGTCTGCAAGCATCATCTGGTGTGAAATTATCTTGGAAAACAGCCTCCCAGCCCTGAACAGCTTGCACCTGGGCATTCTCTAATTTGTTTTCACCACTTCACTAGCCATTATGTTTTGAATTGTACCAGCTGGCACAGAGAAGAGTCACCAGAAGCAAAAGATTAACAGCTAATATATTAAAGAGTAGCTTGGCCAATACATGTAATCAGGATGTTACTGTGTTTTACTCTCAAAAATACAGTTTCTGTCTTAATCCACTTAAACAGATACTTAACGTGTATTCTCTCGAGGCTGCCCTGCGGTGCTGGGCTTAGCTGAGCAAGCGTTGCTGGATTCAGCTACTCTCTTAGCCAGTGGACTATATGGAAATTGAAGTTCTGTTCACCACACAATCATATAGTGATTTTCTTTCCTACTGCCTTCTAGATTGATATTGCATCTGGTGTTTCCAGAAAACCCAAGGCCTCCTCGCCTCCATCAAGTATTTGCAGAATTGTCTGAAATCTCCCCAATCTGCCCTGGGAAAGTGTTTATGGAAGCATCATCAGAGATGCTGCAAGGATCCAGGCTGTTGTCTGTAGGATAACAGCTCTTAGACTGTCCCACACTCTCTGACTTCAACCTCCCCTATGAATTCCTTTAGGCAAAAGTGCCTGTGTGCTCCAAAAGCCACTCGGGTTGGTTGTATTGCACTCCTGCAGGAATCTAGTGTGCTTGTAGGATGCAGGGTGATTAGTCCTGCAGTCCCCAGATGGTTGGGCACCACTTTCATCCTGGTATCTTTCAAGCAACAGAGAGTTCATGGGAGTACAGAGATGTTAGTGCAAGTGCTCTGTTGTGAATCCTGATTTATGATCCTGCTGACTACACTAATTTGTCACCGGTGGGTGATTTAGATCTCTTAAAGAATCAGTGCCAAAGGTGTTAGCAAAAGTGGCTTTAATATGACATTGTAAAAGTACACAAATCTCCAAAAGAGAAAACTTGATTTTCTTGTTGCCTTTGATGTCTCTGGCCAGGTTTAATTCTGTTAGGGCTTTAGCTTTCCTTACCTGATCCCTGGCTTCTCGGACAATTTCTCTGTAATCCTCCCAAGCTACCTGTCCCTGCTTCCACCCTCAGTAGTCTTCAACAGTATTGGATAGTATGAAGGCTATTGCTACATAACGACATAATAAGTTATATCAGGACCTACATCTTCATTTATTTCCATAGAGAGAAATATGCAATATATATTGATTTTCTAATTTTTTTCTTATATGCTCTAACTATATGAGATTCAGCTAGGGAAAACTTTTCCTCGGATCTTCCCTTCCTGCAATTTATTGTGCTGATTTACAAGGACCCTGCCACAAGTCCTGGTCTAGGCATTGCTGATTGTCAGAAGCTAGAGATAAGCTGTCATAAATTAGACAGCCACTTAAGCCCATTTGAAATAAAGACCACTGTGTCTCTGCCACAGGGCAGAAATAAGAAGACAAAAAGGTAATTTAGTCCCTCCTCAGGACCCCAAGGTTTGAAGTTTGTGTTGTTTCAGTGAAAAGCAACGGAAAACTATGTCATGCATATTGAACATCCATTAGGCTACTGACATCCATCAAGGCATTTCAGAAAACTGTGAAGTTATGTACTGGTTTCAGCTGATGAAAATCAAGTTGTCTTAATAGTTACAGAAATGCAAACTACACTTTCAGAACGTTATCTTATTATTTGTGTATTTCCAAAATTTGCAGTGTATTCTATGAACACAAAGAAGTCTATTTGAAAATTATGAAGTACTTAAAATATTTTAGGCTTTTCTTGAAAGTAATCAACTAAAAATTGGTTGATTAGTTACCTGGTAATGACTTTTGCATGAGCATCTGTGCCTTATCAAACTGATTTTGATACCTTTTCTACAGTGGTTTTGTTGTAACTATGCAATTTGGTACAATAATTGTATAGACTGCAGTTAAGAAGTGCCTTGCACCAAGGTTGGATCAGCTGACACAGGGATGAAAATTTACAGCTAATTCTTCGTGTGTTTGCTCTCAGACCATGCAAATAGCATTGTAAAAACAGCTTGTGCTCACTTCAAAGGACTAAGATTTTTAGCTGTAGTTGTTAGCACCAAAGCTATGCCCGCTGCTATCTGAGAAGCAGAAGAAAGCTTGAGCCTACCTTCTCATTTTCTGTCATAGTCCCGCCTTCTCTTTCTCCACAAATATTATTTCTATTATATGAGAAAAATCTGAGCAATTCCAGATGTTCTGAAGACTGAGAGCAAATCCTATAAGATACGACTGCTTCTTTATTTGTTTACCTTTTCTGCGGTTTTAAATTAGCCGTTTTATCTTTATATTTATTTACTATTAACTATTATTTATGATAATTTACTTTTGCCAAATTAAAAACTGAGTTTTTCAAGTGTTTGCTTGGAGATACTGAAGTTTAACCAGCAAGTAACGTTTCTAATAATAGTTTATGATTTTTCTGTTAGTGCAAAATAAATTTCCCTGACATTATGACAGCGTTTTCAATACTCCTTTTTGCGTGGTGCTAAACTTAGCCATTTTACTGAAGAAAATAAATTGCACATTACTTGAGACTGCAGTAACTTCTTCATACCATGAGCAGCTGTTAAAATCTCCCCTAAGGACACACACCTGAGTTACTAAAGTCTCCTCTGCAGCCATGTTTGCAGTTAGGTGCACAACTGGGCTAGGGAAGGCTTTAACCTCTTGTCCCAGGGACTGGGAATGACAACCAGCTCCCCAACAACAGGTGAGAGGCAGCAGAAAGGGGACAACTTTAGTTGAGAGCTGATTTTAAACATGGTTAAGGAGAATGAATATGCCTCTAAAATGAGAGTTCTGCATTTACTACATCGAGTTGTTGAGCAGAGCTCAATACTAAGTTTCTATCTTCAAAAAAATGGAATTTCTTCACGTGTCTCTTTCTATATCCTAATCTAATGGTGCGTTCTCTTTTTGTGCAGCTCCTAAACAGATAACAATATGAAGGGCTGCATGGACTGCAGAATTCCTTTCCTGGATCTCTACCTAGTTTCTTCTTTTGGAAAACCACGCACAGCATGCGAATATACAAAATTCAGATACTTGACATGAAACCTGACATCTTGAGTAACAGCTGGCTAATGGAGCTCCTGACTCAACTACAGTTTATCTGTAGGTTGTTGTGTGTGTCACCAGTGTTAGGAACTGGATACAGCCTCCCTAAATAGAGGTACTGCTCAGAATTTATCCATTCTCTTTCACCAAAAACTAAACATCACAGTCACTGGAGTGACCTGCCAAAAGCACGGCTCTATTTTCTAGGTGTATACAAGTTTTAGCAAGCAAGTACACAGATTTTTGCAACTATGTCACCAGTATTCCCCGATGGTTTAGAGACTGCCAGAAGACTTCTAAAACTCTGTGGCTGATTAGGAAATTCCATCACTCCAGTCACCATGCTCCATTCAGTCAGCAGTTTGATTTTGTCCTTTTTTTTTTTTTTTGTGTAAGCATGAACAAGTATTGGAAGGTTTAGATCTTTTCAGTTATGAAGCTCACAGGCCCAAGAAGTAAGTTCATTATTATTTTGAATATCCCTCCAAATATTCTTTGTGTTAAAATCGCAGACTAAAGTAATGATAAGCAGCATCGCTGCGGCGCACTTTGAACACTAGTTCTAAGAAGTGATGAAATTTGATTTTTGTGGTGGTATTTGAAAAGAGCCCTCCTGGAGCTTGTCACTGTCCATTTGGATCTCAAATTTAGAGGTCAAGGTACTCTGTAAATTAAACTATATTGTATGATCTTATTAGGAAAGAAAACAAATAAACATGACAAACAAGGGCTCACTCCCCTTTGTACAGACTAGTCTAACAAGTGAATTCACTAATTCATTGTTTAATTCATGAGTTTTCTAACTCACAAGTTCTCTAATTTGTAGCTTGTAACTCATAACTTGTAACTTCACCTAGGAGCAAGTTACCTGGCGGACAGTTAGAGTGCTCATTCTTTGTCCTTTGCCACAGTGCAGGCACCCCCTGTATCACACCAGCAAGCACAAAAGCCTCGGCAGTCCAGCTGCTGTTGGATCTGCTTCAAAAACCTTTTGGGTAAGCTGATATGTTTATACCTTCCAGCTTGGAAGTTTGGTCTATACAGTTTCCATGAGTTATTGGATCCTGAAGAAACTGTCAGACAATCAATATGTAAGGATCATGGCCGCAGGAGACAGCAAGCTGCAGGTGATAGTGGCTGCACAGTGACCTTCAGCCCTTTGGCCACCATGTCCTGCCCATGTGCGGTCCTTGCTTTGATCTGACAGCACTGCTCCCAGCGTATGTTATGCCTTAGCATGAGCTCTGTGTGAGCCAAAATCTGAGCAGGCGTTGAGTGAACAATCACACCCAACTCATTCTCCCATTAGAGGTAAAAGCCTTTGACAGCTAAGTAACTTATTTGGTTAAAATTCCTTCTCTTTCAATTCCAGATGTCGAGAATATTCTCTTTCCTTTTTCTCATACTTTCTTCATTTGCCAAACTGTATATACGGAAGTGAGATGTTTGATTGATTGAAAATATGGCCTTACTTATCTGTTATTGTCTGAGAAGAGATGTAGGTGCTATTTGCACACAGAACATTTTGTAGAATACATTAGCTATCTTAGTGAGAGCTGCAGAACATAAAAGGGACTATGCTCTTCTAGTAAGCTCAGGGGAGTTTCAGAACTCTCACTATGTATACTATAATACTTACTCTTGCCTCAGATGTGAATAATGAATTTACAGAATACATGGGAAAAGTCCAAATGTTTTCAATGAACTGATACAGCAGAATTTACACCATATAAATACTAGACCTGATCCTAAAAATCCTCATTCAACTAGTACTTACCAATATGAGAAAGACCACTGCATTCACAGGAGTGAAAAAATGGGGATAAAATTTGCATTGCTCTATATCCCCTCCTTGAAATGCTTTACAATTAAATGCAATTGAGTTCATTAGCTGCAGGTAAAGGCAGTCACAAATAATATCCTGGTGTAAAAAGAAAAAAGTCCAAATATGTTCTGTCCCAATTCTGTCTCCCACTGAATAGACACATGCCTTGGGCTTACGTGCCTTATATCTGCTCACATACCCACTTGCTAGAGCTTGGCTTTCATCCTACATACAAAATGATTCAACATCAGCCTCAGGTTTTTCTTTTGAGGTTGTCCCTGTAGCTTTCTGTAAGCTACCCTAACTCTCTTGTTCTTGCTACCTTCGGGTCTGCTCCTGTCTCCCTTTCATCACAGAAGGAGCTGAATGGCTCTCAGCTACATCAGCTCCTGCAGAAAGGACTCCAGCACTCCCTCACAGCCATCGTCCCTCTCTTCCCTCCATGAATTTTCTCTCTTAGCTCTTAAGCATAGTAAAGTATCTCAGCTTCCATCTCCAAGTTTTCTGTCTTCATTCATAGTCCTTTAAAGACGTGCTTTTTAGTAGAATTTGCAGACATGAAGAGTTCTTTGCCCCCATTCCAGGAAAACAAACAAACGAACAAACTAAAAATTACTTCTTTCTTCAGATTTCTTTTCCGTACTTCTTTATATTTCAGACACATTAGGCAGAGTCATATGTTGCCCTGGCATGTACTGCCTTCTTAGTCCCTAATCTTCCTTAGGCAAACAGGAGCTCCACTAAAATGAATGACAAATGGAAGTCTTATTCTTCACACATATGTGAAGGGAGTGGTCTCAGAGACACCGTACTGACTTTCAAGTTTCACAAGAGGGCTCAGCAGATCTATCAGCTATTACCAGAAAGTGAATCCTGCCTCCCCTTCCCCTTGCTTCTCCTCCATTTCCAGTTCCGCTCTCCTGATTTCACATCCCAGCCCCTCCCTGGAAACCACTCTGGTCACCATCTGGATGAACCGATTCAGCTCACTATGGCAAAGGACTACCCCAGCAGAAACAACTTCATTATTTTCTGACAGTTTAAGGAGCTGAATCAGCTCATCACAGGATCTGAGAAGTGCCAGTGCCAAGCAAGGAAAGCATGGCCAAGAGAGGGGAAGGTAGTAAGACTGCCCCTTTTGGCAGCTGAGGGCTGTCAGTTTGCTCCTTGAACTAAAATGACTTGCTTAAGGTAAGTCTGTGGCAGAGGGAAAATCTAGATTTTGGACCATTCATCATGTCTCATCATCATCATCTCCTTAGTCTCAGCCATCATGTCAGCAGTTACTTAAAAAGTAAATAGAAGCACTACTCCAGGCACAGTCACTCTGATTTTTCACCCCTGCTGAAGTTCCTGGTAGCAAAATATCATGCAATAATTTCACTAAAGTTGGTGCTTAAGAGCTTTCTAGGGCTAGAGTCAGTAGCAAGCCTGTTATGCTTTATATAAGTAGGTAACACTGGGCCAAACAACAAGATTGTTATATGGCTTAGGTTTACTGGCATCTTTGCAAGAAAGTAAATATCTCAACAGAACCACCACTGACTTTGTATAAATCCAGAAAATGTCTGTCATATGCTTATGAGCAATTACTAGAGCAAGATAATAATTATCTGTCACCTAAAGCATCAGCATCACTACATAACTAGCAAATGAAGTCAATAGCTGACATTCACTGATTGCTCGAGTTTTATTTTAAAGCTAACTCTAGCACTTAGTAATCACATTTAAGTCCCTTATTAAAAACGCTTCAATGTTAACAACTGCTCACAAATATTAAAGTAGATTAGGATAATCTCTAAAAGAAGGGAAGAATCCACAATCCACCCTTTCCTCTCCCAGGTGCTTGCCAATAATTATATGGGAAGCTTGTTATCTGATTACTTTCTCCAATCCTGCTGTGGTAAAGCAAGAGGACTTATAGCTCTGAAACAATAAGACCGTGATGGCAGTACGAATAAAATTCAACATGAAAAAATAACAGCCATTCCTACCACAAGGCTGCTCAGCATATCCTCACAGGCTAATGTAAGGTTGGAATTTTGGCAGTCAGACTCTCAAGGAGGTTGCATTTGTGTCCTCATGTGACCTTCTTTAGATATGTTCAGGATGCAAGTCGCTGAGCCTCTCAGCTCACAGCTTTCCCTGCTAGAAATTACACAGCTTTATGCTGCTGTTGTTACCAAGTATATGTCCAAAATGACACACGGCAGAGGCAATATAGGAGAAGGGGAAGCTGGGAAATGAGAGATGAAACTTCTGACTCCCGTTCTGTCCCAGCCACTCACTGATTTATAGTGTGCCAGCACTCACAATCCATTTCTTTGCAATCAAGGTTCTCCCTAAATAAACAGGAAATCATGTTGAAGGTTTCATATAAACAATTCATGTGGGAAATTGCAAAATGCTATTTTTTGTAAAGCCCTTGAAATGCGTATTGCATATCTTTCTCATGTAATTTTATCGTATGTCTTCAAACAGCAGTAAGAATCTTCTGAAACGCTACATGAAATAAAGATTTTAATTTTTTTTTGCTCTTCTCAGGAAGCTTTTTAAAATTATGGTGCTCTTTTGTGCTTGGTTTTAGCTGGGGTAGATTTACTTTTTTTCATAGTAGCTGGTATGGGGCTATGTTTTGGATTTGTGCTGAAAACAGTGTTGATAATATCACAGAATCACCAAGGTTGGAAAAGACCTATAAGATCATCCAGTCCAACCATCAACCCAACACTACCATACCCACTAGACCATGTCCTCAAACGCCACATCTACACGTTCCTTGAACACCTCCAGGGATGGTGACTCCACCGCTTCCCTGTGCAGCCTGTTCCAATGCCTGACCACTCTTTCAATGAAGAAGTTTTCCCTAATATCTAATCTGAACCTCCCCTAATGCAACTTGAGGCCATTTCCTCTTGTCCTATTACCAGTTACCCAGGAGAACAGATCAGCACCCGCCTCCCTACAACCTCCATACAAACTTAAATATAGAGACGTTTTCGTTACTGCTGAGCAGTGCTTACGCAGAGTCAAGGCCTTTCCTGCTCCTCACACCACCCCACCTGCGAGTAGGCTGGGGCTGCACAAGAAGCTGGGAGGGGACACAGCTGGCCCAGCTGACCCCAACTGACCAAAGGGATATTCCATACCATATGGCATCATGTTCAGCATATAGAGCTGGGGAAGAAGAAGGAAAGGGGGAACGTTTGGAGTGATGATGTATATCTTCCCAAGAAAGCATTCCACGTGATGGAGCCCTGCTTTCCTGGAGACGAATGAACACCTGACTGCCGATGGGAAGTAGTGAATGAATTTCTTGTTTTGCTGTGCTTGTGTTTGTGGCTTTTGATTTACCTGTTAAACTGTCTTTATCTCAACCCACGAGTTTTCTTACTTTTGCTCTTCTGATTCTCTCTCCCATTCCACTGTTGGCAGAGTGGGTGAGTGGCTGTGTGGTGCTTAGTTACTTACTGGGGTCAAACCATGACATCTTGCATGGAAATTGTTTCAATATACAACAGTGTAAAAATTATAAGTGAGAAAAAACCAATTATTTCCCACAGAAAATGCTACACTTTTTACTGTCAAATGAATAGTTGTATTTTAATCCAATTGTTTTACTGGCTGTTAAATGACCTCAGTAATTTACAAAATGTAATTTTAGCAGCTTTTCTAGAGAGTCACTTTTCAATGAGATGGTTCTTAGCAGACAGGCTTTTGGAGCTATTACTATTTCATACACCAGTGTAGCTAACATAATAGCTGTAGGTCTTAATTATGCCAACTATGAAGATAGCTGATGAGAAATGTCTTTATTCTTGTCAGGAAAAATGACAAGATTTTGAGGTGGCTTCGTGTTTTGAAATTTAGTAAAAGATCATGTGGAAATTGATAGATTATCTTTCACAATGGGAAAAAAAATAACCAAAACAAAACAAAACCAAACCAACATAAAATTCCAGTCCTAAACTGAATCATAGAATTTATTTTTAGCCAAGTGTTATGTCTTAAAAGAAATTTAGAAAGAATTGTTCAAACTTGGCTGAATATTATAGCTATATTAGATAAATTGTGAGATAGGACAAAGTGTTGCAGGAACCAACGTATTATTTTATCTGTTAGCTTGCTAAAATTGTAATTCAGGAGCTTCTCTTTTATTAGGTGTGAAGAATGTAACAACTGAGCTCAAACAAAAATTAGGTGACCATTAAATGACTGGTTTTTGACCTCTAGTGTTTACTGCTGTGTGCTATTCTAACCATAAATTAGCACTCCTTTCTAGTACCTAGAAAGGTACACACAAAGAATGTCACCCATTCTTTGTATTTTACTGAAAAAGCTCCATATGGGCACAGAAGGTTCCATGGGCAGATCAATTTACAGGAAAAAGATTGAGTTTCCAGCTTGCTCCTCAGCAACAGCTACCTCGATAGTCTGAGCTCAACTCAGTTACCCAAACACAAGCGCTGTGCTGTTTGAGGCACCACTTACAGACAGACTTACAGAGCAGGCTGGAATTACACAGGAACTGGGAGAGCCCAGAGTCCTTCAGGAATGGTATCTGGAGGTCAGGTAGAAGGGCATCTCAAATACATCTGGCGAGGTGTATATAGAGCCTACAGTGAGCTATGTGTTGCTGAGATTACACTTGCAAATTTAAGGCTAGGTTACACATGCCTGTATAAGCAGCAACCACAGAGAGAATGATGGAAACACAGGAAAAGGGGATCAAAATAACCTGAAGAGAAAATACAGTGGTTTAGCAATTTCCTGAAATTTTCCCATTAGAGAGGCTGAGCCCATTGAATTCCCACTGATGCAATCCAAGAATAATAAACCATCTTTCCTAGCACAGAGGATGACCAGACATAGATCCAGTGATCCATCAGCTCTTCTAGTCTTTCTGTAAGTTTGTCCTTTGAAGACCTTACTTATTGATTCACATTCTCCAGAGTTTGCCCTGCATCAATTTCAATAATCTTTAATTAAAACTGAGCTGATCCCAGAAAAGCTGTGGATGTTATCATTAAAGGTTGCAAAACTGGTTTAGCAAAGCTTATTGCTTGTCTTTGATTGTATAGTTCATGAGATTCAAGGTACTGGTGGCAATTCATAAAAATTACTATGAGTGACCTTGCCTGTAGGCAAGCAATAATTTATAGAGCCTATAACAGTTTCAGCTCAAAGGTAACTGCTAGAGAGGTTCTCACACCATCCTTGACATGCTCTTTATTCTCCACCTTTTAAATGGATGACAGTGATTCATCTTCTTATTTAGCCAGATGCCTGAAAGCCTTGGAGATACATAATAGTGCCTATGGAGAAAGCCACATTTGACACTTCCAATTCTGGCACTGACAGTGTCTAGAGGGTTCAAGAGAGAGTGGATTTGAAACTCTATATTTGTTTCCCAGACCAAATGCGAATAAAATATTTAGGGAAGGTACTGTTACCCTTGCATTTCTGAGAGTGGCCCAGGCTCAGCTGCACATGATACTGAAGAAATTAAATCATCTCAAGACATGCAGTGGGATTTAGTAGAATAAAATTTTCATGTTTTTCAAATAGACCCTACATGCCCTGATGCAGGTGCCTTGGGCAGCATTTGAAAACACAATTATTTCCTCCTTACCTCCTCAGAAAAACCCCACTCCCCAAGATATGCTTTCTACTTGCTGCCATAAAATTGTCCCCATTCATCATGAACTAAATTTTCATACACCTCCCAGAGCACAAGTCTGAAAGTATAAACCTCAGCCTTCAAATAATCCAATATCCTTCCAACAGTTCCTTCTCCCATCCCAAAGAGGTTAGCATAGGCCCCTGCAGAGAAGCAGTGTCACTGCTGGGAAGATGACAGGAAGGTACCTTCAAGTCACACTGCTGTTCTCAGCCAACACCTTGAATTTTGCCGACATGGCTGGTAACGTCAAATGTTAATAGACCACAATCATAGCCCAATTTGCTTGAATTCTTCCCTATTTTGTCTAAAAAGAGTGGAAAATTCTTCATTTTTCAAGCAGCTCTGCTGACAGCAAACGATGCCATGCTGTGATGATCCCATCATGTGTGAAATTGCACCTGGGTTTCTAGACATTTCAGTCCTGGGGCTTCCTGAGAAGCAATGACAGTGGTCCTCAAGGACTACCTATTATCATGTAGAATAAGAACCTCTACTGTTATGCGGTTCAGGTTTTGTTGATGGTAGATTTTTGTAGTCTCCTGATGTAACGATTTTATAGTCACATATTAGTTATCAGAATCTAGTTTCATTAATTTTTGAGAGATCACATTATTTTCTTGCTTATACCTTCCACGGTTTTTAATGACAACTGCTCATTCAGGAGAGGCAGTGACTACATATGGACATGTTTCACATGATGATCAGGAATTATGGAAATAGGAGAGACTTGTTTATAAACTGTCAGCACCAATTCCAAAAAATGTCTAGGGTCAAGCTAAGCAATGATAGCTTGTATAAATCATTACTGTTTTGCTTTAGGTTTATTTGTTGTTAAATCACTAAGTATTTTTAACTGAGCCCATGTGTGACAGAGCTGTTTTCTGTGCAATTTATAAAAATCCATTAATCCAGAATAGAAATGTAATTATTTTATGGATATCTGGATTTTACTGAGCCATCCACTCTGTGCTATTAAACAAGAGATTCAAGACTTCTTTGGGGATACCTTTGGAGCCAGTTCTCATTGACAACATGAGAGAAAACTTAGAAGGCTCTTTATGGTACCTTTTGAGCTAAATTCTGAAATAAGATTTGAAATAAGTCCAATGGAGTACATAAGCAAAGTTCACTAATATTTTGTGAAAACAGACTTTTGAGTTTTCACTCAGATGGAGAAGTACTGGATTGAAGATAGTTTATTAGTTCCAATCAAATTTTATAATAGGTAATTTAAATTACTAGGAATTAATTCCATTAACCTCGAGCAAACTTACTTAAAGAATTAATTCCACATGAGATTAAACAAAAGTATCCATAAAGCAATATAATTCAAAAGGTGTTTTTCTATATTCTTGTCATCTTCTTTTTCATGTTGCTGTCAACTTAGTTTGTTTTAGCCTGAGTCTTTGTTTATTGATTGTGGCCAACAGAAGGACAAACATGAAAAAAAATGAGGAGGCAAACTAAACCTTTTCTGCAGATGAAGGCCAAAATTCACATCATCTGATCTCGGGAACACAAATTTCCTGTTATCTCTGAAATGAAATACGACAGACACTTAGGCTGAAGTATTTGAAAACTATTAACTGATTAGGTAATCTTCAAATAACCCCTTTTGCTTATGAGAGGAAAAATACTGTCTGTGGAGTGGATTAAAAAAAAAAAGTAATCTGAGAAAACCCAATTCCCGCTACATTTGGTGCCAGACCTTGAGCACCTACCTCTCCCTGGGAGGGCCAGCTCCAGCCGCACAGCGAGGGCAGCCCATCTCCTGGGGAATATGAGGCTTCGCCCAGTGCTGTGGGAGGCCGCTGTGAGACCAGACCCTGCCCTGTGGGGGGCCCTGTGCCTGGGGTGATGGCTCCTGCTGCATGGCCCCACTGATCCAGACCCCAATCCGCAGGTCAATGTCCCAGACCATTCTTGGCCATCCCTGTCCCCAGGAGGCTTCCTCCATGAAGCATGGCCTGCCTCACTCCTGGCTGGGACAGCGGGATGGGTCTGGCTGCCAGGCCCTGCCCTACCACCCCGGGGAGCCCTACATCACCTTGACGCCTAGTTTAAATAGCATTTAAATCCTAGCTGGTATTTTAGTTCCACCAGAATCCAATGGTGATGACTGAACAGCATCTATCACATAATTTGAAGGAAACATAGCACTTTAAAATGAAGATAATAAATGAGTAGCAGACCAAAAAGAAGAGCCATAGTTCCTGTTCTTTTCTATAGAATCATATAATTTTGGAAGGTCAGTGCAATTAATTCCAGGGAGACCTTATTGCATCCTTCCAGTACCTGAATGGAGCCTACAAGGAAGCTGAGGGAGGGACTTTTTACGAGGGCCTGTAGTGACAGGACAAAGGGTAACGGGTTTAAACTGAAAGCAGGGAGATTTAGACTGGGTATCAGGAAGAAATTCTTTATGGAGAGGGTGGTGAGGCACTGGGACAGGTTGCCCAGAGAAGCTGTGGGTGCCCCATCCCTGGCAGTGTTCAAGGCCAGGCTGGATGAGGCTTTGAGCCACATGGTCTAGTGGAGGGTGTCCCTGCCCATGGCAGGGGGGTTGGAACTGGATGATCTTTAAGGTCCCTTCCAACCCAAACCATTCTATCATTCTATGGTTCTATAAAACAAACAATAAATTCAATCCACTTCCACACAACAAAATCTAAGGCAACGGCAAATAGCAAATTTGACACAGCAGAAGAAACGCATCCAAATGAAACACCATACTGAGCTGCACCAGAGCCCAACAGGGCTCTCAGCTTTCAGTTTAAACCTATTGCCCCTTGTCCTTTCACTACAGGCCCTTGTAAAAAGCCCCCCACTCAGCTTCCTTGTAGCCTCTTCAGGTACTAGAAGATGCTATAAGGTCTCCCTGGAGCCTTCTCTTCTCCAGGCTGAACAAGCCCAACTCTCTCAGCCTTTCTCATAGCAGAGGTGCTCCAGCCCTCTGAGCATCTTCGTGGCCTCCTCTCAACTCGTTCCAACTGGTCAATATCCTTCTTAAGCGGAGGGCTCGACAGCTGGACACAGTACTCCAGCTGGGGTCTCAGAAGAGCAGAGTAGAGGGGGAGAATCCCCCCCCCCTCAACCTGCTGGCCACGCTTGTCCTGAATTATAAATTTATAAGAAACTTCTACATGATATATTCCTGCATCTGTGCCTATGAGATGTTCTCCTGGAATTCATCCTCAGGCTCCCAGTGTATATTCTATTTATTTGGAGGGAAGGGGGGTGTGTGTACATCTATAGGGTCTAATTTTTCAGTGACACTCCTATTTGTCCTAGATGTTTTCCCAGTGAAGTCTCTGGACTTCAGTTTTACAGCTGATATTCGTCTGATTTTGTACTGCATTTATACCAGTGGTAAAGCTTCATCAGATTTCAGTATAAGCCAAAGCTGAGGTGCTTTGTAAATCCTATTTATCTGTAAACGGATGAAACAGTCTGCAGCGAACCATATAGATGGAAGCTAATCTACGTTTTTTATCCTAGTGCCCAGCTGAAGTATGTAGCACAGAACTGCCCCTGGTAACATCTTCAGCTCATTTCAGGGAGAGAAAGGTGCTGGGTTTGCAGTTCACACTAACCATCCTCAGCGCTGTCAGCACTGTGTGGCTGCAGGGTCTGGGGCTGGGCATGTCTTTAATTTCAGAGGTGTGAAATAATACCTTCAGTCAACTTGATGAACATTTTTCTTCCAGAGTTTAGCCTTCAAACCCACAAATCTCAGCAGCAAGTACCACATAAACCTTTGACATAAAATTAGGCAGTGGGTAGGACCTGCTGCTTTTAATAGTCTTTTAACCTTTGCTCACCAGATTTTCTTTAAATTGCTGCTACAGGATTTAATTTCCCTCCCCAGCATGGTCCATTGTTGGGGTTTGTGTTTGGGTTTTTTATTTATTTAATTGTTTCTTCTGCTTGAATGGTCGAAGATAATAGCTGCCCTGTGGCTAGCTGGAACAGCTTCCCCAAAATGGATCAGATCACAGCTTCCGAACAGGTTTCATTTCTTTAAACTGTTTTGTCATAGTCTTACAGAAAGCTGAAAGTCTTCCAAGCCAGGATTAATGTGCCATAGCTGTGGAGTGAGCAGAGGACAGGTATTAATAACTCAGCATGAGCATAGTCGTAGATTGAAGTACTTTGGACTACTGCCTTCAGAGCACTGTCTAAGAATGGTACAGGTACTCCAGGTTCATGAACCTCAAGTTCCAGTACCAAGTGAAGGCACTGGGGAACAGAGACAAAAGTGCTGTAGCACTCTTAACTGAATTTCTGGATCTCAAGGCCAGAACTGCTTTACTTAGTGCCTCGCTAATCCTGAAAGCACCAAAGTTTACTGGGTGCCCTTCACCTGACTTAAAGGATCCTGAACTTTCATTCCACGTCAGCACACCCTGAACTAAGTTTCTGGGCTTTGGACTTCTGCCTAATGTCAATCATTTGTCAAAAACTAGGTGAAAACTGGCATCTTCTGGGACCCCTAGTTGATTTAGGTTCCTCATAGAATCTGCGTTCTTTTTAAAATGCATTCACAGGATTTATAACAGCCTAATGGCCAGTGCACTCAGTAAGAAAAGGGAGCCTTGAATTTTAGATCCTTGTTAGTCTAAATATTTCCCAACCTTAAGATCCATATGCTTGGAGAAGAGTGCTACTGTTGGCTACTTTTGATGGTTTGAGGGTTTCTTGCTTTATTTCTATTACTCAAAAGGTTTTTTTTATCACCTTCCTAAAAGAAAGAGACCTTCATTATCTTCAGCTTTTTTCAGACAGTGGGTTTGGTTGGTTAATTGGTGGGGGGGGTTGTTTGTTTATTTTTCCTTTTTGTTTGCTTTATTGGTTTTGTTCTGGTGAAATCGAGGACAGGATTAGCAAAATGTAGAAGAACAGAAAAATTTATCAGATAATTTTTTTAAAAAAGGCAAGTAGTGCCAGGAAGCGTGGGTTATGTAGGGAAAGTAGTTTCTAACATGAAAATCTCTACAGTTCAGGAAACAAAAGAAACAGAAAAAGATAAAATGGGGAAATGTAAGCAAAAGAAACCAAATCTTTCAGTTGAGGTTATTTTAGTCTTATTTCTATAAATGCTATCCTATTGTATTAATTACAACACTGGCAGAAGTTAGAACTTAATCACACAGTAAAAGGGGAGCTGAATTATGAGAGGAAACTGTCTTTAAGCACACAACTACGCAGAAGAGACAAATTCTGAATAACACGGCTTCGTGACCTGTTAAATTCACACAGTGGTGGCACCTCAACCATTCCAAAAGCATCATGGCAACACTGAAGGTAAACCTTGGCCAGTAAAAAGAGGGAAAAAACCCTTCCTCTTTAAAGAGCTATCCCAGTCTCAAGCATGTTTAGAAATGAAGCCTGAGTTCGATGAAAAGTTTCAGATGCCTAAAGTGGCATTTCAGTAGAATCAGAGTTCGTTGTTCAAACCCTTCAGACTGGAAGACTGAACATGCAGGTGTTTTTCACCAGTAGATTCCAGTGCAGCATCTACCCTGCTTCAAATCTGACACCAAATGAAGAAAGAAATTGTGGATTACAGAACAAAATGCCTTTGGGAACTAAGTCCAGACTCACAGTTTCACCTCTCAGGAGTCCCTAGACCCAGGCTAGAAGCAGACTCCTTGTGTTTGTTCTTCCCTTGGCCCGATGGCTCACATCCCTGGATCCCAGGCTCAGCTCTATCAGGAGATTTAGGAAGCATTCCCACTCCAACATCCCACAGTGATGTGGTGAGGGCCATTTTCTTAGAGGTGGGATGGTGACTGGAATGCATAGACCGGGGAAAGTTTAAGGTGTGAGTGAGGGTTTTGTCCACTAATGTTTAGTGCAAAACACATGTAGTACCTCTTCTTCCAGGAGTTACACAGACTGTAGATGGCTACCTGCATAAACCTGGATTGTGATGGAAAATATAGCCTGCAGATATGTGTTCATCCTCCTAGAGCAAGCACTTTGGAACATGTTTGAAGAGCTAAAGTTAGACACCCAGAGGACTTTCAGGATAAGTAGGTAAGTGCATACAGGACTAGGCAGTATTTGAAAGCAATATCTAGACTGCTTTCTAAGAGAAATGCACATAGCTTTGATTTATGAGTCTGTCTCACATTAAACGGGATTTTGGCAGCCTGGTTTCTATCCAAAGTGAATATAAAAAAAATATTTTTGCCACCTGTTGAAGTGGAACATTTTGTCAATACATGATTTCGACAGTAGATGAAAACTAAATTATTTCCTGCATTTATAGCTAAGCCTAAGATGATAAACAAGAATAGATAGGTAAGTGATAAATAAATGTAATGCAGATCCTTAACAGTCCTTAATCTTCTGTGCCCAAAGGACTTCAGGATCAGGAACAGTTGCAGGTACAAGTAGATGAAGAGCCAGGAGACTCACAGTTGCATCCCAAGACCTGGACTTGTCCTGGCATGCCACATAGGTCAAGCCTTGTAATTCCTTCTGAGAAAACTGGGTCTGTATGTGCTTATAGAGTTACCTGGAACTCTCTAACCTAAATTACATTTCTAAGACTTCCCAACGCACCCTACAAATTGTTTCTTCTTTTAACCAGTCTAAATTCTACTGCTGGTTAAATGTAATGAATTTATCCCCTGAGTAAAGGTACAGTAGCTCTGAAAACAATTTATGTTAAGAGGTAAATACATGGACATAATGAGCAGGGAAGGAAGAAGTAGCTATTAGTAATAAACCTATCATCTTCTCTCCAGACATTTTTCAGGAAATATTAAAGCTATTATTTTGAGTCCTTAAGATTTAGACTCCATCTGACATGAGAATGGAATTTTCATTAATGTTAATGGAACTTCGTAGATATGACCAGTGAAAAAAAGCCAGTGAGTAATGGAAGCTGTAGCAGAGTAAAAACAGTTTCCGCAAATCCAATATTTTAATATGGATCTTCCATCTTCCCCAAAATTAAGAATTTCCTAATCAATTCTAGGAAACTCTAGGGATGCTATTTATCCGTACAGATGCAAAAGGACCCAAATATCAAATGATTGGTCTGTCCCTTAACATCCATGTTTCCAGCTGTCCTCCAGAAGAAAAAAATCTCCTACTTCAAGTGCTTATGTTGCACTTTCTTTAACAAAAAAGCATCCGTAAGATATTATTCCTCCCTTTCCCAGTAAGAAAATTCATTCCTCTGTATGAGAATTGGGGTTTTTTTATAAATATCCACTAATTTTCTTGGTGTCTCTGTATATATATGGATTACATATATATATATACACAGAGTGGATTTGCATCTGTTAAACCAAATGAAACATTTTTAGCTGTCTGAGAAGCTGAATTGGCAAAGGCTACTTTTGAGCTTGGTGTCTGAAACGCTAAATAAGCCCAATTTTTGAGGCCGGATAGATTCTTTCTGAGATACTAGTAATTCAAAGGCCTCAAGATTTCTCTGTGCACTTCCAAAGGAAAGCCAAATGACAAATTATATACAAAAGGAACTCTTCTGTATTCTGGTTGCTCTTTGTAGCGGTAAAAATATCTACATCTGCCAACTCAGTGTTTTTATTTGTAAATTTATTCTGCACTTAACCACATTCCCAGATGGAAAGAATGGAACCAGAAACAATCCTGCTCCTATGAGCTAGACTTTATCAATTTTTCTTTCTGTTTCTTGTTCCAACTTTTCTGAAATGCTCCTGTGTTTACTAATGTTGCCTCTTTAGCCTGCAAAGTCATAATATAGAATTGAGTAGCCTGGAATACAGTGATATTTTTCAGAGAAAGGTGAATAAGAAGCTGTAAAAAATGTGTCTTTATGCCCAAATCAGATAGGATTTAAAACTCTAATCCAATTAGCAATTACACTGGTAAAGTCCCAAACCTGTGTCCCGGCTTTCCCAACTTTGTGTTGCAAAACCCACTGCTCCTCCGGGGTTAATAATTTACCTGCATAGTGAGACCAGCTCTGGCTAGTTTAATTCAGGTAGCTTCATTTTCCCTGTTTTCTACATTAACCTTTCCAGAGCTATTCATCCCACACTTAGGCTGTGGATTAAGACTACAATGTGTTTGATAGAGATGTTGGTATAAGATACCCCATATACCTCCCTCCCTGCTCATTCCCACCCTGTGTCTGGAACAGGCTTTAAAGAAAACCTTGAAAAATGTATTGGGGGGGGGGCGGAACCAAACAGCCAACCAAAACCAACTACATTTTTCCTGGTCTGACAGACAGAACAGGCATACATGTGCTGATGCTGACACCCTGGGTAGTCACAGCAAAGAAGAGCAGCAGAAGGGAGCCCAGTAAGGTCTTTTGGAAGAACCGTTTGTTCTGTAAACAGAGGCCTGATTCCCATTTCACAGGTGCTCACCCAGCCTTTCATAAATTGGCAAGTGACTGCACAAACACTGAAAAAAAGAAGAAGTGTTTGTAGATGTTTAAATGATCTTTTAGTAGCTAACAGGAGGATGGACGCTGCCTACTACTGGCAGTGAGGGTGAGGATGTTAGTGTTTGCTAAGAACAGCTGGCTGGAAAGTGTCTTTGTTCTGCATCACCACAGGCTGCATGATTGCCTGCACATTAACACAACAATTAGCTGAGGAAGAGCAGCTGGCTAACATCAGTTATTTTGGAACACTAATGGTTTCATTGGGTAAATGATTAGCAGCTGTCATGGTTTAACCCCAGTCAGCAATGGAGCACCACAGAGCCACTCGCTCACCTCCCCCTTCTCCCAGTGGGATGGGGGAGAGAATCAGAGGAAAAAGGTAAGAAAACTCATGGGTTGAGATAAGAATAGTTTAATAATTGAAAATAAAATGAATAAAATTATTATACTAATATTACTACTACTAATGATGTAATGAATATGTAATGAAAATTACTACTGCTAACAATACTGATAATATGTAATGAAAAGGAAAATAACAGAGGGGGAAAAAATTATACAATCACTTGCCACCCATTGACCAATACACAGCCAGTCCCTGAACAGCAACAGAGAGGCCCCTAGCCAACTCTCCCCAACACATATATATATATATATATATATATATGTAAATAAAATGAGCAGGACATTTTATGGTATGGAATAGACCTTTGGTTGGTTTGAGTCAGCTGTTCTGTGTCTTCTGATTTCTGAAAATTCCTTAACTTTTTGTGTGTTCTTAGGGCCATGAGGCTGTAAATCTTCATGTCATCTCAGATATCATCAGACATCTGGGGCAGTGGGAGAGCTATGGCAATGCAAATAAAAAAATCTCATGATACTGAAAACACTTTTCCTATATCCTGAAAAAAACCTGTAAACCCAGCCATATATAACTGCTCTCCATATCCTGCAAAGTCCTAATCCTAATATGTAATTGGAATTTCCCATGTTCCAACTTGTGTCCATTGCCTTCTATCCTATCACTGTACACTCCCAAAAAGTTGCACTCCATCTTCTCTGTATACTCCAGTAAGTTGAAAACAGCAATAAGGTCTTTACCTTCTCTGGGCCGAACACACCCAGACCTCTCAGCCTCTCCTCATAGACCTTGCGCTCCAGCTCCTGACCATCTTAGTTATCTCTGTTGGGCTTGCTACTGTATGTCCATGTCTTTTGTGTACTGTGGAGCCCAAAACTAGACACAGAACTCCAGATGAGTGTCACAGACGTGGAATAGAGGGGAAAGATCACTGGACCTACTTGCTGCAGTCTGACTAACACAGGCTTCACCCTTGCTAGTACACCTTTCCTGGTGATGACATGACAGGCAAGCTGGAGTTGTACAACTATGGGAGAAAATTTAGACATGAGATGATTATAAGGCTCTTGGTATCTATGGGCTGTCTTTAGAAGGTTGAGTAACAGAGCAATTCCTGGAAACAAAGTGAAATTGAAGGAGGTAAAAAGAGCGAACAAATACTCAAAGGAACAAACCCATTTTTCTGCTGCTAGGTTTATTTTTTAACCATGTCATTTTCTTGACTCAACAATCTGCTATATAACGAAAGCTGAGGAGCATCGTCAACTGTAGTACAGCTTAGAAACAAGAAACAGCTATGGGGGAGGTCTAGGTTTTCTTTAACATTTTTCCTATTGGAAAAACTGTCAGTGCAGCTACACCCTAAGGAAAATAAGTCTATACTATTATGGCCTGAATTTGTTAATTCAGGGTCTGTAGCTCCTCTGGAAAATATTTATTGTTCTACAAATGAAAATAGCTTGAAAAGTACAGAATTAACAGAGTGACAATAGACTCCATTGAACTTGTTAAAGAAGAATGATCCATTCCAGTTAAGTCAAATAAAGAATAAATAAAGACAATGCACCATGTGCTTGGCAAGGTGCTTTTCATCAGATTTTGTTAGATTTACCAAAATTCATTGGCTTGCAATTTCTATGAGATACAGCGAAAAAAATTTAGTGTCCAAATACAAGCTAAATCCCCGTAGGTATTTAGGTAAGTACCTATACTTACAGGTATACACTTATCTAAACTGACTAGGGGTTGCATTTGCATCTGTGACTAAAGTACTTCTGATGGAAGAAGAATGAGATTCCAACTATATACCAAATAACAGCCAATTGTTTCATGAGGACCTTTAACTGGAATGTGAAGTCCTCAGCTTTGGATGGACCTTTAGCCTGATTTATAATTATATTCAAATACCAAAATATAAATATAAGGCGATTATAGTTACAATTACTACGTTATAAAATGCTGGACAATTATAGTTGCTAGTGACATGAACTACATGCTTTTTGAATTCCTGGAAATCAAGACCATATTTGTACTTGCAAAAAATTACTAACTTTTGAATACAGCTACAAAGATTTTGCTTATAATGTTGATCTGGAACAACCCTGTCATGCAGCAAACCCTTTATCTGTATGTTTCTTCCTTTCTGCCACTAATCCTTTTTTAAGGAGGCTACTGCTGTCACTAGAGAAGTTTATTATGGAAAAAATTATTAGGTCCTCAATGAAAGAAACTATTATTTACTTCATAACTTAGCAGTTTGTCAAATGCAAAGGAAATTGGGAGATCTACAGATTTATAGCAAAGAAAGAAGTAAAAGGGAGGACTATGTCAATATGTTAAAACCAACATTTGTCACTGACAAAATTTAAATTACCATCTACATAAGATGAAGTAAAGAAAAGAAAGAGTTGATTCATTTGCTGTTCACCACTTAATTAAAATTCATTATGGAATTTAGTCTCACCTTATTTTAAGCTGACTGATTGCAATTAATGTTAAACTGAAAATGCTGACATGTTAATGCCTGACGTCTTTTATATGCAGAAATAATGGTGAACATACCCTACATTAATAAGCCAGAATCTATAGAATGTGTCCTTGTACTTAGTGGCTTCAACCATGTATCCATCAGAGGAAGAATCAAGCCATCTCCTCCAGTAATGAAAGAGCTACCAGCTTCATCATGGCACAGAGCTCCACAGAAATGGAGCTGGTGAGAAGCAAGACTGGGAGGGCAAGTGTATTCGCTCTAGCTCCACAGCATCATGGGAAAGATTTCATGCCTTTGCTAATGACTTACTGGAATACAACAAAGACAGATGTCCACACCGATAATTTAAAAATGTATAGGTCAAGACTAGAAACTTCAGGATTTATGTGGTTTTGCATGTTCAAAATTTCTGATTGGCAAGGTCAGGCCAAAGGCTGGCAGCAAGCACATTATCTTGCCTCCAACAGTGAAAAGCAGCAATTTGGAAGGAAAGACTACAAGCAACAGGATAAATATAAAATAATCATTTCCTTCATATGACTTCCCAGCTAGGATAATCTCACTGAAGAACATAACTCATGGAGAAAAGAGTACATCTGAAACTGGAAGTTCTTCAGGGTTTAGACTATTTCCTTAGTCAGTCTGGGAAGGCGAGAACCTGTAACTTACAGTAAAAGCACTCATGTATTTCTGATGAAACAAACATTTCCATAAACCAACAATCCAGAGCTCTAAATGTTCTCTAGCTCTTTGCTCTCACACAACAGAACATATAAAGGGAAATGGTAAACCCAAATAAAAGAGATTTCCATTTTGTACCCATGAACTTCAATAATTTATGTGAAAAAGAGGGAAGATTCAAGACCCCACACCTAATCTTCCTCTGCAATGCCAAAGCAAAAAAGAGAATTTTCCAAGGAAGACAAAACCATCTCTTTGCCTCAGTGTTGATCGGAAAGAATAGACAGAGAATGGTGATTAGAAAGGAAAATAATAAAGAGATACCAAGTTCCATTCAGTTCTCTCTGCTGTCTAGTGTTTTACTCACACACTGGAGAGTGAAGTTTATCTTCTTCCAGTGAAATGTCCAGACTCAGCTCCCACTCTCCCTTCACTGGAACTCTTACAAAAAATGTGATCCATCTAAGTGATATTGTGAGCTGAACTCTTCTCAGCCTCCTGGTATTTGTGAGATGTGAACAAAGGCTAAGCAAAATGGGTCTGTCTACCATGGCAGGTCCAATGTTCAGTGAGTGAACAGTATTTTCCAAGATTTAAGTCATAAAACCTAGATTTGTCCTTTTGGCACAATGTCTTTGGTGTACCTGCGGAGGACACTAACGTGAGACCCTGCTGTGTCAACTCAGGGTGAAGAGATTATTGTGACAGCAGATTTAGCTTGTTCTGAACATGTAACTGAAACCTTGCATCCTCCTGTTGTTATGTGTGAGTCTGATCAACAGTGTAGACTCTAAAGGACTTGTCTGACAGCCAGGGTTGCTAAAAACTGTAATCCTGATGAATTCAGTCTGCTTTTTTAAGGATGTTCTCTGTAGCCACATCTACTCAGTCCTTGTTTAATGCAATCGTTTCAGTAAGTTACACTCAGCTTCTTCACACACAACACCCTGTTGGGCCCATGTCTCAAGTCTAGACTACTATTACCACAACATTTACTGTAAATAGCTGTTTATGGTTTAAATCATCTGTTCTTGCCTTAAATATTTCCCGTAACTTCTCCTCTCTCCAAATCCAGCCTCTTATTAGATCAAACTCCTGCTACACTGTGCTAATATCAATGCAGCTTCTCTGTCAAAATCCCCTTCACTCTATACATGAATCTTGCTTCTCCCACTGACTCTTCCTCAGTTATTTCACTGGAAGCTTTGATCCTTGGACACTATTAGACAATCAGGAAGTATCTTTTAAAATCCCACAAACTACCTGAAAATGTGCTGCTCAGTGACATAATCCTACTGCCATAACCCCTCATCTTCCGTTCTTCACCAGATTCTCTCTCACTATCATTTCACATCTCGAAAGATGCTGCAAGCTTTTAGGAATGGAAACCTTGTTCTTTATCCATTTTTTGCAAACTGTAACTAAAATACAAATAAGGCAAGTGTGGGACCTGTCTGTCTAGTAACGCTCTATTCCTGGAGACAACCTCTGGCCTTTTGCCTGAGTTCACATTTGCAATATGTGAGTAGTAATTCTCCGAATGTTGCACTACTTCTCTGTAGAAGATGCATCTCTGGCACGTTGGAGCAGACGCACCCTACCACCCTCTCTGCCATCACATTCATTCCCTTCTGCCTACCCATCAAACTTTACAGCGTGAAGGGATTTTCAGAGTTGTCACACGGAGTACAGTAAACATACATACAGGGCCATCCACCTATGTGCCTGATCCTAACTTTAAGGCACAGCAGACAGAAGTATATGCCACCTCAGGAACTTACTCAATCCCAGAACTGTTTCTCCCAGGCGTGCTCAATTCCCTCTTGCCTGTCAGTGCACTCAGAGTTTTCCCCTTCAGCTCACCCAGAAGGTGTTGCTGTTCAGCAGAACTTTTAGTGGCAGTTTAAGCACATTTTCCCTGCTCGCAGAGGTGAGCAAAGCTCAACGCACATGCCCTGACACTCCTAGTCCCTTCAGTAGCCTGCTAGAGCTGAGAAGAAATGGAAGAAGTTTTGCCTTGGGTGTCTGCAGATCTCACGTCCGAGCAGGAAGTTCAGTGCCAGGATCATATAGTCCAACGTCTCTGATTCCAGTTTGGTCAAATTTCAAGTGCATTAATGTGCTTAAGGTACTGCCGCCCAGCAGGTTAAGAGAGGACTAACCTATCACTTCTATGTAGATGTGCTCAGTGTCTTAGGCTTTGTTAAAAGCCTATTTGGAGACTGGCTTATTTTCAGGATTTCTCACATTAAAGATTGGGAAACTCACTGATGGGAACCCAGGACACCATGACCATATTTGGAAAAAATTGGAACATGGCCAGGCATCCTTATTCCTTTTCTCCCACTTAAAAACCTTTGCCCACTTCTGGAGTGAAGGGCTTCATGAGCTTCAGGGAAAAAAAGAAAAAAAAACAAAACAACTAGCAGGAAAGTAAAAAGCAGAAAAGGGCATTGAAATAAATTCTAATTTATACGTCCTTTGTGACATGTTTGGGGGAATTTATGTTTCCTTTGCGGGATGAGGGAGAAAAAAGTGGTGTATTATGTGAAGTTAATAGAAGCACTCTCGTAACTATGATCTCTGCTTTATTTGTGAGTCAAAATGCTTATACACATACAGCAGCGAGCTGCGGAACCGCAGGCTGGATCTAAGGTTCATGCAGAATCAGTGAGGCAATAGAAATATCATTTAACCAGCCCTAACTGAACCATTTTCTGCATGAGAAAAGAAGGTTTACAGAGCAAATGCAACATATGTTGAGCTATAATTAGTTCCTCAACTGTTGGGCAGTTTTTTGAGAGAATTGTTATAATCTGTAATGAAATAGAGTACAGAGCATAATGTAATCACAGATTATTCTTTAATTTACACAGTTCTGAGTGAATATCAGGGCAAACAAGTCGAACATCTGGTGGCAGAGACATCTACTGATGAACTTAGAGCTGTACTTTAACTCATGCAGCTGCCCTAGCTGGCCAGATTAAAAGCTTTTGTTACTCCTGATGTCTGCAACATATGTGTAAGAGTCTGTGGGAAAAAATTAAGTCTCACATCATGTGCAAGCTCTTTTTGTGAAGGAAACTCTTCTTCTCATAAAATATGTATTCATGCAGGCTAAAAATACAGCTTTGTAAGTCATGTTCACATGACCTATGTACTAAGAATGTGCCTATGACATCAGAATAGTAAATGTACTAGCAGGACTGACAAAACAGCGATACCTGACATTGCATCGACAAAAGGGTTTTGTTCCCTTGTGAGATCTTTTCGTTTTCCCAAGGAATCAAAGTATCATATATTTCCTTCTGTTCCTTGAAAATATAATCTGTTTCAACTTGATCCAGGTTATGTGCTTCCTGCGGCCCCACTTAATGACCCTGCACAGTGTGTGTGTCAGCAAATAATTTGGAGGACAAATATAGCATGATTTATGCGCATTGGACCCTTGCACTGGTTTTGCACAGGAGGACAAGATGACAGAATAATCATGAGAATGTGTCTTCTTCCCCAGGCAGTGAAGGAATGCGTAACATAGTCCTGAATATACTCTCCAGAGGAAAATGAGTTGTTGTGTCTGCCACTATGATCTGAGACCTCTTGGTAGAACCAAGTAGTACAGGATGAGTTTTGTCCCACCCATTGCCTAGTGTAGTGACTTTTCAGGGGCATGTGGTTGGACATCTGGATAACCCATTCCTGATATACTTCAAAACTGCTCTAATTTTGCCTCTTTAAATTTTGCACAAGAGACATGAACAAACCAATATTAGAAGTCTGGCATTTTGAGCTTCCATCTCCCTCCTGATATGGGAGACTGCAGGACATCTTGTCCAGCCTGGCTGTAAGACACTTCACTGGGCTGTAGACATTTGATTAGAGTGTCCTCGTTACTGCATTCTTATTTGTGATTGAAATGATTCCTCTTTATAGAATTAGCAGCCTCCAAAAACTGCCTGCTATCTTGAACCACCTTATTACTGAATATATTATTTGTGCTGCAGTATGTGTCAGTGGCTCCAAATCATCAGTCAGGATCCTACAGTTATAGGAATTATATAGACCCATAAAGGCAAAAATAGGCCCTCAAGTTTGTATTCTAAACCTAGGAAAGATATAAGTAGTACTATAGTTACGGGGACTGACATGTATGGGGACAAATATGTAATTGATAGGATTTAAAAAAAATCTTAACAGAGAGCCAGCCAGACACCCAGTCAGCACAGAAACACTCCACTCTTCTTCTTAGACATGCCTTATTGATATGGGCTCTTATGTTATTCAGACACTACATTGATTTTCAGGAGGATGGGGTCTTCAGTAATAGAGCTTTACACTTGAAATTCAAAAGGCATGGAATTTTACTTGGGACTGGGGTAGTAATGGCTTTGTTTAATAAGTGCCTCTCTTGTGTTTATGGCAGTGTAATGACATGTTAATAAAATGGAAACCACTTCTGTTGGCTACTATTGCTGTGTTAAAGATCCTTCAGAATCAGTATGAGGTGGTGCTCAGTACGTGCCATTCTGAACTGCATGATGCTGAGGTTCCTGGGAAGAGGATTTTAATATCAACAAACAGGGAAATTGTCACAAAGGCAAGACTCATGCAGCACGTAGCCTTATTTCAGGAAACTTAGTGACATACGAGAATTGCTGTATGTAGGTGGGTTGCTATTTGGATACTAAGCTAAAGACAGTGTGTTTCATTAACAAAACCCATATTAATTTCCTCTTTCCTATTTGCTAATAGGCAAGTTAAATCAAAATACAATTGCCAAGAATTCATATCATCCTGAAAAAAACACCTGGAAGTCAACCAGGCTCATGGATGCAAACAATACTGTGTATTTTAGTGGTGCCTAGGAATTGTCCAGTCAGACCTGTGGGCACTCTCTCGGAACCATTTGGTAACCTGAGTTCTCTGTGGGCTCAGGGGTGATTATGCCAACAGCCAAAGCTACACACAGTACTAGAACCGAGGCAGTTTTCCGTGCGAGGTTTATCACCTCTTGGAGGGCCAGCTAATGTTATATTTATAGCACAGCTGAGAGCAGGGTTCTAGGATACCGTATTTGAAAAACCAGCATTACATGACCTTGCACTATGTTTCCTGCCAATTATGCTTCAAGGCATATTATACACTGCTGTGAAATATGCTTCAAAGCAGAAAGAAAGTTAAGACCTTTAAATCAAGACTATTTATAACTAATTACTGTGCTGCTCTGTTTTTCAGGTCTTTCTTGGCTTTGTGTTATTTTCCTGTTTACCTGAGCATTCATAATTCTGTTTTACCATACATACTTTCACTCCCTGTAATGCTGCACTTTTACAAAGCATCATCATAAACATTTTTTATCTTGTTATTTTTACTGAGCAGTCAGTTCCTCATTGTAATTTAAACCAGAATTACAGAACATCACTTTGATTTGAACCACTTATCTAAAATGTAGTAGGTAATTCTGCCACTCACTAATAGCGTGTTGATCTTTACTGGTTTCAAGAATCTACCTAAATTAGTATAGAAAATTCTGGAAAGAGAAAAAAAAGTACATCATTCTGGGGTAATCCAAAGAAATTTCCTTATCAACTTTCTTCTCAAATTAGAAAAAATAAGAAATTAAAATCCAAATCTACAGAATCTGAAAGGTAGAAAAATTGACAAGAAGGAAAATCATGGTAACAAAACTAAAACGTTTCTAAACAGAGATTTGACAATTTCTTCTCTATTAATAGTCTTTGTGACAAACTGTATGGCTGTAAAGATGGGAATGCAGGAGAGAAGATGGAATGCAAGAGGCTGGGATGTGTGGAAAAGCTCTTGGATGATGCAGGCTTCTTCAAGTGAATGGATAAACATGCAAGACAAAGTATTACAAATTAACTCAGAAACTATGGACAAAGTGAGACTCACAGATGACCCTAACCTTAAAGTGGTTGTGTGGATGAGAAGGAAGGATACACCAGTGTTCAGACTTGGGATTGTGACCAATACTGACCAATAACGATAACAATACACAGAAGACTCTCCATAAACAGTCCCGTAGTCTTCCCAGGCACAGGGGAACAGAGGATGCTCTCAGCAGCATATGCTTCACAGTGATATAAATTGATGAATTGAATTGGTAGATTAATTTATTAATTTTTGTTCTGATTCATACTCAAGGGTATCAGTGGAAGAGACAAACTGTAAGAGATATCTAGATAGAAAGGTCCGAAACAGAACACTAACCATTCCTCATGCAATAAAACAATGGAAAAAACCACTATATAACTGTTCCTCTGTAACATCATGTGCACACGTTCATGTATGTTGATAGGTATGTGTGGTACCAGGACAGTTTCACGCATAACTTGGTATTATGTTGGAACAAAGAAGAAAAAGATGTGTAGATTGGAAAACCTGCTTGAGAACCTTCAGTATATGCAAAGTCACACTTCTTTTGAGAAGTATTAATTCTGCTTATTAGTTGACATAATGATCACAGTTTTTAATCTCAGAAAGTTCACCCATATTGAGAAATCTATTTAGTGTCTTGCTGGATGACGCCTGGGAACCAAATCCCAGCATTAATGTATTGGCTGAACTGCTGGGTTGAAATATTTGTTGTGGATGATGAACACTGCTGAATAAATGTTTAGCACTGTATTTAAACATATGGCATAGCCCTTATTACCTGAAGAATAATTAAATTATAATAGCTGAAAAGAAAAGATGATGAGCCAGAATGCTGTGTAAGAGAATTTTAGATTTAACGCTTCAGGTTTTCACAAAAGGTACTTCTCACAATTTACCATAATCTGCTTATTCAGTTTAAGTGACGAGTGCTGAATGCGTGAAGTACTGCGTGCAGTCATAAACAGTGACTCACTGACATAAGTCAAACCCCTGATATCTCAGACATTTCTAGCTGGGTGTCTCTTATACTCATTACTTTTGACTAGAATATTCACTGGCTTTCAAACACATCTCTCAGAATATGTTGTTAGTGGTTACCAACTAAAATAGAGCTGTATTTTAATTATTGTGGTTATCAGTTCTAATCAGGAACACGCTTGGCCCTTTTTTCTATAAAGCAAAGCTAAGTACTCTGGCAATTTCTGATGACTCTGGCTGCCAGGTAGGTCAGGAGCACTATGAGAACAGCTCCTCAAGTTGCATTTTGAACCTTCCCTTCCTTGTTTTGTCTAGTAAACATGAAGCACAGAGGTAAGCAAAACAAGTCACAGAAAAGTACACCAGAGTTTTTTAAAGGCTTAAAAATGTTTCAGTCTCTGATGTGAAAGTTCATGGGACTTACTCAAAACATTTCTACCCTATTAATATCCTCGGTTTAATATAGGCACAGAGCAAAGGCGCTGTCAAAACTTCCCCACATAAATCTGTTAATGTACTTCAAGTTTGAATTACATAATTTCTTTTCCACTTCTAAAACCTCTTCAGAAGCCAGAGTACGTTATGCAGAAGGACTCTTTACATGGTTCAGGGCAGTGCTGGATATTTCCAAGCTAGCAGTGAGAAAGCTAAGATCCCAAGTAGTTCTCCACCACACTAGTGTTGTGGTGTGCACCAGTTCACGTGTGCAGTAGTAGTGAGTTTTTCAACAACTTCAGGAGAAAGTGTCCATAGGAAGGTAGTTTTTCAAGCCTGGCCTTAGCTGTTGGAGCTGCAGATGGTGCTACTGAGCTATGAACTGTTTTGAAAACGTGGCTCTTAATGGAAGAAACAAATTACTTGATAAAATTACCAGGCATCACCCATCGTGCAGCTGCCTCATGACTGATGTCACTCCTGATCTCGGTTTACCAGATACAGTCACTTAAAGGTCGTTGCATTGTCATACTTTGTAGTGGAAGTTTGCTGGGTTTGGCAGCAACAGAGATGGTGCTCAGTGTTTTTCAGCACCAGAGTATGCCTGTGAGGTATTTTGAGGTTTTGGCATCTTCTTCTGAATGGGGATAAAATGTTTTAAAATTTGTGAGAGGTTGTAACTCAAGTTCTTATGAAATTAGCAACTTCTAACTCTTAAATTTTGTTTATTCCAAGTGTTCAATTTTGTGAAAGGGTAAATAAGCTCATTAGCTTTCAGCTACTACTGAAACAGTGAGATTCTTATTTATTTCAACGTCTGTTTTCACAGGTAAGTCCAAATTCACCCCCTTTAGGGTTTTGTCCCAGCCTCCTACCAACTAGGGAAATTAAAATAGGAATTCAGTTTGCATTCACAAATGTAGGCAGGTGATACTTCTGGGTGGGGACCAGCACATCTATGGCACAGGGAGGGCAGCCAGAACAGGACTCCTCAGGCACCCACTCAGCCTGAGGAGCTGGTGAGAAGGAATACTCAAGGATCAAAGTTTAAGGGTCAGCCACAAAATAGGAAGGGTGTGGAAAGGAACTATGTAGTAATAATTCTTCTTTGGGCATGAACTGAATTGTAAGATGATCTGCTAATGGCTTTTTCAGTGATTAACCTTCTAGCTTAACTTTCTGACTACTGCTGGAAATGATAATGGAATTATTTTTGCAGTGGTTACAGAGAAATAAATGATAGTGCCAAAAAAATGAGGGATGCATAATAAACTTAACATCTGTGAGGCTCTCAGTGACAGATGCTCAAAACATGTCTCCTGGGGAGATATGATTCCAGTGACCTTGACCCACAGTAGTCATCTCTTAGAGATGTCCGGTAAAATGTTATTCACAGAAGAGATGTGTCTGAAACACACTGTCGTGACATGCAAATAAAATTGTGTCACAAAGGGTCTCATACTGGGGGCTGGAACCCAGAATTTGTTTTCATTTCGGGTAGGATCACATTTCATGATCTCAGTTGGAAAATAACTGAGTATACAACTAAAAAGTTGAATCAAGACCCTGATTCCAGCACATGTTGGAATACTATTATTCCTGGGATAAATCTTATGGGATAAATAACTCCAAATTAGTGTTAAATCATACTGTATTTGAATTTTGGTGAGAAAGGTTCATGTGTGCTTTATTTTTTACTGCTTTTAAGTATTTTTTCTATAAACAAAAAGATAATGTTTTCATTTCATTTTGCACAATA
Source organism: Rhynochetos jubatus (assembly GCA_027574665.1). Taxonomy (NCBI): domain Eukaryota; kingdom Metazoa; phylum Chordata; class Aves; order Eurypygiformes; family Rhynochetidae; genus Rhynochetos; species Rhynochetos jubatus. The sequence goes on along the minus strand of CM050649.1, from coordinate 120,453,929 downwards.
ACAGTATTAATTTTCTATAAAAACTTGTAGAAATGAAAAAAGACAACACTTCTTACATTAATTTCTGTCATTATCTCATGGCAAAGATATAATCAAGAAATGTGAGAAATTTAAACTTCTCTGGATTTCAGGGATAAGGCATAAAAAAAAAAGCCATCAATACTCATAAATAATAGTTCTGACAATACAGAATTTAACGGCCTTTTTTCTGGTATACTGCTAACAACTAGGCAGAACACTAGGAATATTAAATAAATCAAGGACAGCAAAATATTCAAAAGCTTTAAAACAAACATTAGAATGTAATAAAAGAAACTTAAATTTGGAAGTATGTTATAGCAATCAAAGAATTATTTTAAATGTTGGTAGATCACTAAATTCTAAATTCTGCCACTATTGTCACCTGAGCATCCCAATTAAAAATAACATCTTACTAAGCAGTTCAATGTCATATAACCTCTTCAAGCAAGATGAGGTATTTGTGAGGTCAGCCTGGATTAGTCTGCCTGTACGTACTCTGTCCTTAGGTGACGTAACCCGCACTTGGAGATGTACTAACTGACTTGTGGAGACCAGAAACGAACAGTGTTCCTCAGGAGTCAGTACTGTTTAATAACTTCGCCAGTGACAAGGATGATGGGATTGAGTGCACCCTCAGCAAGTTTGCTGACAACACCAAGCTGTGTGGTGCCACTGCCAACCTCATGAAGTTCAACAAGGTCAAGTGCACGGTCCTGCACCTGCGTCGGGGCAATCCCTACTACAAGTACAGACTGGGTAGAGAATGGACTGAGAGCAGCCCTGAGGAGAAGGACTTCAGCTGTCAATGTACGCTGGCTGCCCAGAAAGCAAATCATACCCTAGGCTGTATCAGGAGAAGTGTAGCCATCAGGTCAAGGGAGGGGATTCTCCCCCTCTACTCTGCTCTTGTCAGACCCCACCTGGAGTACTGTGTCCAGCTGTGGAGCCCTCAGCATAAGAAGGATATCAACCCATAGGAGCAAGTCCAGAGGAGGGCACGAAGATGCTCAGAGGGCTGGAGCACCTCTGCTATGGGAACAGGCTGAGAGAGTTGGGCTTGTTCAGCCTGGAGAAGAGAAGGCTCTGGGGAGACCTTATAGCACCTTCCAGTACCTGAAGGGACCCTACAAGGAAGCTGGTGGGAGGGGCTTTTTACAAGGACCTGTAGTGACAGGACAAGGGGTAATGGGTTTAAATTGAAATCAGGGAGATTTAGATTAGATATCAGGAAGAAGTTCTTTATGGAGAGGGTGGTGAAGCACTGGAACAGGTTGCCCAGAGAAGCTGTGGATGCCCCATCCCTGGCAGTGTTCAAGGCCAGGCTGGATGAGGCTTTGAGCAACCTGGTCTAGTGGAGGGTGTCCCTGCCCATGGCAGGGGGTTGGAATTAGATGATCTTTAATGTGTCTTCCAACCCAAATCATTCTATAATTTCCTCCTCAGATTTGGATGGTTTGAAGGGGATGCAAGTTAACACCAACAGGGACAGCTATGCCCCACTCCTTCAGTGACCCAGTAATGCTACAGTAAACCTTAGCTGGCCACTTTGCCTTGTCTTCATGCTCGTTTCTAATATGAAGTCTCATACAAAGCTCACAGGCCTCCATTGGAGCTAGGGGTCTCAGATATATGACCATTTAAAAGTCTGCAGAGATATATCACTGAGTTGGTTTTAGTTGGAATAGAATTAGTTTTCCTCACAGTAGTTTGTATGAGGCCACAAGGAAAACTAACTTTATCACAAATTATAGGGTTTTTAAAAAAACATACTATGAATAGTATTTATTCCTATAATTTTTAAATAGGAAAATATCTTCAAATGAAAGTGTTATAACTTCCAAGAAAGAACCTTTTATAGAAGACAGCTATTGCAAGAACAGATCAGAAATTATTTTCTGCAAAACAGAACAATTATTGGAATTACCCCGAGTTTAGAGTAACAGAAAACAGGTTGACAATAATAATCTCTTCTTTAGAAAAGAGAAAACATGGAGTATATTAGACATAAAAGCATTAAACAATTAGTTTCTCAGTGACAACACTCATCCTGTTTCCTAAAGCAATTCAGTCTTTGTAAGAGACTGCAGGGAAAATCTGAACCTTTGTATAGCAGTGCTGCTCAAACACAGCAAGCCTGAACGATGCAACCAGAAGGGTGAGATCTGTGCAAGCAGTTCTGCAAACACAGAATTTCTGTTCCCACATGAAGCTCATTAGAGCACACACTCAAAGCCACTTGCTCACTACTGATTATACTAGTTGATTATACTAGTAAACCATAACTTGATAAGAGACATGGTATTAATAGGATAGGCAGAAGAGGAAAGAAACAGCACAATGTCTGTCTCAAAGTATGTCACAGGTGGCCAAATTCTGGGATTCTGTGTGGCCATTTAGTTCTTTTTTCTTTTTTTCTTTTTTACAAAAATTCAAATAAAACATCAAAACCTCCCAATGAGGCAAAATTTCTAGAAAAATTCACTTCAGAAATGTTGGCTATTATCTGGATTTTCGTTTCAATAAATCAAGTAGACTCTGCTCACTAAAGCTTTCCATGATAAATTATACTATAAAAGTCAACATGATAAAGGCAGAACAAAGCACTTTTCAGCTTTATCACAACACTCCATTAAGTTACTCACAGCAGCTATGAGAACTGACAGTTCCTGCGACAGCGTGACTTAATCTGATCTTTGCTTTTCAAAGGGAAAAGTTTTCAGAGGCCATAATACGCTCGTATATCAAGATTCTCAAACATTCTCAGAAATTTGAAGGACTGATAAGACCTTAAAAAGTATTTTTAGAAGTGTGTATTATTGTCCGCAGAAGAGTAATTTGTCTTCCTCTGTGGTTAGTTTTCCTTGACGCTCATAATTTTTTCTTTTTTTCTCAAAAAAGATTGCGTGACAGCAGCTGCTTTCCTCTGGTCCCACAGAGCCCCACAGCACAGCTGGCAGACACCACAGTTCAGGCAGCCGTTTCTGGGCTCCACTTCGAGATGCTGTGTGTCTTCTGGGAACTTCTATTGAGACTGTCAAGGGACTCCTGGGAACGCTTTGAGGAACACCGGGGTGCCTGCTGCTGCCGGGAAAGGTTGGCGGCGAGAGGATGCGGCCACCCGGAAACTCTCACAGCAGGAGGAGGTTGGAAGCCTGCACAGCACTGGGGTGATGAGGGAGCGAGCGACTGCATCCTGAGACCTGCAGTCTCACGAGCTTTAACCCAGGATGCACCGAGGAGGGGTCGGCAGCACCTCTGCTTACCGGGTTGGGAAATGGAGATTCCCAGCATGGGAGCTTGTGAGCTGGCCAGCCATAGGCCAAGTGACTGAAAGCAGCTTTGCAGAGAAGGCCCTGGAGATCCTGGTGGAGAACAGGCTGACTGTGAGCCAGCAATGGGGCCCGGCAGCAAAGGCCACTGGCCTCCTGGGCTGTCTTCAGGCAGAGCAGGTCCATGGAAGTGATCCTTCCCCTCTGCTCAGCACTGCTGAGACACATCATACAATCATAGAATGGTTTGGGTTGGAAGGCACCTTGAAGATCATCTAGTTCCAACCTCCCTGCCATTGGCAGGGACACCCTCCACTAGACCAGGTTGCTCAAAGCTTCATCCAGCCTGGCCCTGAATACTTCCAGGGATGGGGCACCCACAGCTTCTCTGGGCAACCTGTTCCAGTGCTTCACCACCCTCTCTATAAAGAACCTCTTCCTGATATCTAATCTAAATCTCCCTGCTTTCAACTTAAACCCATTACCCCTTGTCCTGTCACTACAGGCCCTTGTAAAATGCCCCCCCCCAGCTTCCTTGTAGGCTCCTTCAGGTACTGGAAGGCTGCAATAAGGTCTCCCTGAAGCCTTCTCTTCTCCTTCTCTCTCTCTTCTGTAGTGCTGTGTCCAGTGCTGAGCTCCCCACTACAGGAGAGACATGGACATACCAGAGTGAGTCTAGTGAAGGGCTGTGAAGGTGATTAAGGGCTTGAAGCACCTGCCATGCAAGGAGAGACTGAGAGAGTTGGGTCTGTTCAGCCTGGAGAGGCAAAGGCTCAGAGGGAGCTTAGGAATGGATATAAATACCTGATGGTGGGGGTAAAGAGGACAAAGCCAGACACTTCCCAGTTGTGCCCAGTGGCAGGACAGGAGGTAATAGGCACAAATTGAAATACAGGAAATTCCATTTTAACATAAGCAAAATATTTTACTGTGAGGATGGTCAGATACTGAAACAGATTGCCCAGAGAGTCTCTGAAAACTCCCTTCTTGCAGAGATGCAAAACCCAACTGCCCATGTCCCTGGGCGACCATCTCCATCTGACCCTGCTTTGAGCAGGGTGGTTGAACTAAAGAGTCTCCTGAGGTACCTGCCAGTTTCAGCCATTCTGTCTATCTGATGCAACTACTTTCAGGATATAATCATGTCTTTTTCATTGCAATATTATTGCTTTGTGAGAAAGAAACCACATATGGTATAAAATCCTTCCTCAATGGACTTCTTTTACTCAGCATTGTAACATTCATCTGAGTGTTGTCTCATTCTCTCTTTTATCTCCTCCCTATTCAATGACAGACAAAATATGTTTGATTTTTCTGAATTGTTGAATTTTAACTGAGATGAAAATAGAATTCAATTTGAATAAAATAGAAAAAACATCATGGTTTCGTAAGATTTAAAATTATCTGAGAAAGATCATTACACATTTCATTCCTTTCATGAAATTCATCTGATATAAACCTACCTGTTTGGCCTGATTTTTATTTGGTTGGTATTTTCATGGTTGTGAGAGAAGAGGAAATGGCTTTACTAATGTTTGCTTAATTTCTGTAGTTTTTCTTTCCTTTTTTTCTTTTGTTGTACATTACATACATTATGGGTGATTTATGTCCAAAAATCCTACATTTCAAAGATGGGATTAATATAATATCTGTATTTTCATTTAGGAGATTATTGGACATCCTGCTCCATGCTGGAGCTGAAGAAGTACCACCAAGCAGTAATGCAGAAGTCAAAGCAGAATGGAAGTCTAAACAACAGAAGAAAAAAGGATTCACTGTGAGCAGGAAGGATGAAGTAGGGGGCCTCTGTGATGCTTATTCCTCCACAGCAGTGTGTTCACACTGCAAATTACAGCTCATCCTTCGAGCTTTCAATCTAGATCTCTGCAGCTACTTTTCTAAATATACACTATAAATGCAATTTTAGGCACAAAAGGTGAATTTCTTCCAGAACATGGGAATGGCTGTACTGGGTTTAACAAAAAGCCCATCTAGGCAAGGGTCCTCATCCTGTTTGCTAGACATCTTCCACTGTTAGAAAGAGAACAGGATATTCATACATGATGCTTCACTCTAACACCCTTCTGATTCAGTTCTCATCCAAATTTACACATACACAACAAAGATGTCTACATCTGAGAAAATCACTTTGGGAACCCCATCGTATGGAACATGCATTTGGCGGAAGTTGTCTGACCTACTTTAAGCATCATTATCAGGATGAGATGAATCATGCTCTAAAAGTAGTTACTTCTTTAACTGTAGAGGGAACCAAGCAAGACTAGCTCAGACATAAGTGTATCAGAGATAGATGAAGTTATCTAAGATTAATCTCATTCAAAATACCTATAGTCAAACTTGGATTTGGGGTTTTAAAGTCAAGAGATAGGATAGGACTCAGACCTGTGCTGTGACCTACACCTGATGTAGCTGTACCCCAAAGGAGAAGAAATCTTGCAGTGCTGAGATGTGTTCAGCAAACTGAGAATAGCAACAGCAAAGGAGTATCAGGAAACAGCAGCAGAAACTGTGTTCAGAGGCAGCAAAAGGAGCAGCGATGGGATAGCTGGCAAAACAAGTAGTTGTTTTTGTTTGAATGAGGTAGTGAGCTGACTAGGAGCTAAGCAATGAGCACCCAGTGCAACATAAACAGGGGAGAAGGGTTGTGGCTTAAACCGTGGCAGTAAATCTCAGTTGGAATAGTACTTGTTTGAGGACGATTAACACCATTTCTTCAAGAATGCCAGTCCTTCCCTCTTTTAACTCTACCAGCTGCTTTTCCAAGATGATATTATAAGTCTGCTTTCCTTCCCTCAGATAAAGGAGGACCTTTGTCTTCCTTAAGGCCTTTACAAACATTATCGGTGTGTGAGTGTTGTTCTTCCTGAAGCATGCAGAAGCTGAAATTTAGTGTCTGGAATGGAGCATGAGCTGCAGTTGTTTTAACGTTTTTTAGTGAAAATCCTTAGAAACTGAACCTAGCCTTTTTTGCTGTTTAAACACATGTGACAGGAGGGTTACATCAGGCGGAGACTGACTAGTGCTTCCAGCAAGGAAATTGTACAAAACAGCCGCTTCGCTCTGTACAGCATCTTTCAATCAAAACAAAGCAGAATACCTTCAAAGGCAAGAGAGAATGATAGAATGATTTCTGTTAATGAAACTCAACAAAACTGTAATAAAAAGCAAAACTAAACAAGGACAAAGCTAAGGAAAGAACTCTAAGAATCAAAACAAATTAAGAACAGAAATAAACACAAAATCCTGGTAGGTTAGTTCCAAACAAGCAAAAAGCAAAAAAATGCATCTAGACAGTCATAGCACCAATATTTCACTTTAATTTACTTAGCAAAATGATACCACAGCCTCCAGACTTCTTTTCTCAGATAGTATTTGAAATTCAAGCTGCCTGATGGCAAAATAGATTGGGTCAAAGGAAACTACTAAGGAGAAAACACAACTTGTTATCTCAAGAAAATATAGTGTTGCCAACCTCCTATGACACCATAAAGATGGTTCTTATTTACGCTTGATGAACATAAACTTGGTGTATGAATGAGAACATGTAGAACAAACCGTAACTTCAAAGCCATTCTCATGAGTAGGGTCTTGTCTCATCATTGTTTAATATTTGGGACTGGAAATACTGGTAATCACAAGTCACAGAATGGCTGTAGATCAAGTGAGGCTTTTCTAATCACTCTTCCCACTTTCCTGCTTTCCAGGCTTAGACATTTCTTTCTGCTGGTCTTTCTTAGGGAAAAAACACTTTTGCATGTTATATGCTTTGTTATTTGCCAAAAAGATAACTGCATTTTTCCTTCCAGCAGTTCTCATCCGACAATCATCCCTTCTGCTGTCAACCTAGTTTACTCTACAATGACTCTTGAGGTTACTTTTCAGTCAAGAAGAAGAAGAAAAAAAAAATAGATACTTGTTTCCCAGCTTTCATCCTTCTGAAGCTGGTTACTACAATGTCCCTACTGACTTCCCTGTGCTGTGGAGCACCACTGGTCCTGACACCAAAAGATCACCTAGGGTTTAGGTTTGTTATTGCTTCTACTAAGCCTAGCTGCAAACGTTTGGGGGTTTAAAGATGCAGAACCGGTCTTTTGATCTTGTTTCCCATACAGAATGAAATTCCATGTGCAAAATCACACTGGGTTGCAGAGGGCTAGCAGAGCACAGCCTACCACAGTACTTCTTGAATAATGAATCTCAGGTGGGAAAAAAAGAAGGATTTGTGCATATTTTTTGTGCCGTTAAGTGTACAAGAGTCTTAATTTGGGAAAATGAAATATTGCGCACAGGCTCTATTACCATTTTTAGAATCAAAACAACTTCAAAGACTGTCAAGTTAATCTGCAATGATAATATTTATTGTGGGTTTTCAAGAGAGGCCATGAACAAGTGCTCTGAACTTTAAAAGCAATCATGACAAATCATTTAAAGCAGAGATGCCAAGTGTTTTGACATCCAGGCCACATGGCGTTTACAAATAAAGATTGTGAGCCAGAGTGGAATTGCTCCCTTGGGTTATATGGTCTTTGTTTCCATGACCTACAGTGATGCCCTTGTTCAAGTATACTGTACATTTCCTTTCAGCGTGAAACACTACTATTTCCAGTTCATAGAGTGATTTAAAAGGTCACTGTCAAAGCGTATTCTAAAATTCACAGGCTTAGTCAGATTCTCTTGAAATTTTCCTGTGGCCTATGGCAAAGGGTTAAATCTCCTGAAACTGAGTCATTTGAACAAATTGCTTCCAAAGAACATACTCCTCACCTGCTCCCAAAACAGGCCCATATAAGTTCAGCAAGTTCTCCTGACTTTTTTACTTTTACAGGAAGCTTGAAAAATGACAGAGAATGACAGTGCTCCATATTTTTCAGGGAATAAAATGTATGATAACTGTTAAAGAGAACCTATCATTTTCTTCACAAAGGTTACACTCGTGTTTGGAAGAACTGTACCAAATATGCCTGATACTTCTCTGGTTTCAAACCCAGTTTCCTCCAGGGGAACACTTGTACATTTTACAGCCTCTTCACTTCCTGTGGGTACTTATAACCCCTGCATTTAAGAGACCATGGAGCAGAGCACTCTGCCCTAAAGCCACCTAAATATCACTTTCACATGTCCAACAAAAGTCTGAAACATTTGCTAAAGCAAAGCAAATCCCCTCCCCCAGGTTGTACACAGATTTCCCTTAACCCCAGGTATGGAGGAAGGGCAGGGAGCACTGGTAAGACACCCCATCTTGACGGACTCTCACCACCAGTTACCTCCTATCTAAAGCCTGAGACACAGGAAGGATTTCTCCAGTTTCTTAAACTCCTGTTCATCAGTTGAGCCACAGCCATGAATCATGTTTAGATACTCAGTTTTTGGAAAACAAGATAATACGTATTGATAAAGCAAATTGTAGCTATTCCACATTAACTCATATTTACAAGGAGGTAAGAGCACACACGCAGTCAGATATTGCTACTTGGTGATGCACAGTGACATTCTAAATCACAACACACAAGTCACAGCTAAGGCAATTCTCCAAGCTACAATTCCCTATTTTCTACAGCCACCTGGGAAAATTCAGTGCAACCACACTACCTACAGATTATCCCTAATGATTCCAGTGGCTCCATAACTCAAGGGCTTTGGCAAGTATTTGAACTCTATACTATGCAAATGGTAAAGCTGATTACTAAAGCATTCTGGTTTGTCTTGTGTCTACATTCAGCCTGTTTGCCAATTAATTTATGAATATTTAATACTCAAAAAATTAACTAACAGGTTTCTGAAAGAGGAAGTCTGTAGCTATTAACATTTCAAGGATCAATGGGCCATTTCTCCCCAGAATTTTGGGGTTTGATGTGTCTTTTCACTCCTTTTTCTACCCCAGTTATGTGGGAAACATGAAGTGGTTATTCATTCTGTGATCAAATGAAAGGTAGCTCTTTATCTAAGATGTAAAAATTAAGAAACAGAACTGAATTTAATTACAGGGCATCTGGAAAGGCCTGTCAACACTGCCTAAATATCAAAGCCTAAATCACAGTTACACCAAAACACCTCAAAAAATCTTAGGAAATTCAGGAGGCCAAGATTGTACCTTTTGAGTCTCTCTCTATTTGTTATTTATGGAGCATCTAAGATGGATAACCAAGACAGTACATTGCTTAATGGGAAGCAATCACTGAACTAATTACATACCAAACATTAAAACCAAAAAGGTGACACTAAGGAGTATCCAGAAAGATATCTGGTTTGTATTTCACCAGCTCGTTACATTCTGTAAATGCCCTTCTCTGACCTTTTCCCAAACTAGCGATGTTTTCACAGAGAGGCAACAGCAGTTATTTTCTGTATCATGAGAATCCATTATATCATTCCATAGACTGTTATTCTTCCTAAGTGAAGCTGGAATGAAATCAGAGGAAAAGAAACCTCATGCACTTAAAGGGGACTTGGCCAAATAAAATCCTGTGTTTTATAAAAATAAACATGTATTGAGTGGTAGGGACACCATGTCTGTCTTCAGCTTCACATTTTAGCTGCAGATTGTGAGCAGTGAATGATCTGATGATTCAGCCATGACATACCAAATGGGTCAGAGAGAAATGGGTCAGAGAAAATACTTTTTTATAAGAAGCTTTTATGGCTCTCACACTAATACAAAGAAGACATTTCACATTGCCAGGCCACTTGCCCCCAAGGACCAAGGACGTTTTGTTTAGAGGTTATGAGCATAGTATTAAATTTTCTGGGACTACATCCTAGTCACAGGAGTTTTGCTGTTGACCACAGGGCCCTCAGGAGATAACCTGCCAATATCAGTGTGGTTGACTTCAGCCTCTGCATTCTTCTCACAAATTTCCCTTTGAGAGATATGTTCAAAGCAAGATAGAAAGAAGTGGTTTCTATTTAACACACAGATTCTACCTACAAGACTCTTGTATGTTTTGGTTTTGTTTTTTGGTTTTTTTTTTTTTCCTGAGGAACAGTTAAATGTTTACACATGCACAAACAGTGTTTTTAAATCAAGTGCACAAGTTTTACTCAACAGCTATGTAGAGCAATTGCTCCACAACTTTATACTGTGTGCTTCAGAACTGGCAAGTGGGCTCGAGGCAGATCAAATCATACCAAATGAAAGAGGCAAAGACTGACTAGAAAACCACACAGAAGATCAAAAGTTAGCACTTGATTCTGTCTTTCAAAAAAACACATAGCGCAGGCTTGCCCATTGCTCCTAGTCTTTTTTAATAGAAGACAAGACAATTCTGACTGGTTATCCTTTTGCTCCCCCAACAGCACTGTCTCTGCACAAATAAGGCATCGATACAGTAATTCACAGCGGTCATTCAAGTTTAAGTCATAACATTCATACTGCAGAAAAGTAGAATCAACAAAATAAAACCACAGCATGTGAAATGAGATTCTGGAAAATAACTGGGTTTGTGCTTCAAAGTGACTCATCCAATGAATGGTATTCTAAAAGTGGAATGAATATAATAGAATTGATTAGGAAATTTTCAAAGTGCTTTTTGCCAAAAAATACCTATTCATTTTAGCCATTAATGTAATGCAAAAAATGATGGAAATAAAATTATGTTGTACTTCTGTCACCTAACCTTTCCATAATTGTAACAGTGACCTGTTTTCCATATGGAGAATTCTGCTTTTAAGTAAAATCTTTTTCATTACAAAATCTAGTATTTTCTAAGCTAAAAAAGTTAACGTTTTTGAAGTGTTAAATTGAAAGCAAAAGTTTCTACTTTCCAAAACACACTATATTTTTAAATCTAACTAATGAAAACATTGAAAATGTTAAGTATAGTTTCAGACAGGATTCAATTTTTTTTTAAATTTGCTGTGAGGCAGGAAAGTAATTTCCTCCCCATTCTTCATATGTATTCTGATTCATATTCTTCATGCTGCATTCCTACAATTACTCCATTAACTGCAGGACCTTGATTTTCTTTTCATGCTACTTTTGTAACAGATGATTTGAGACTGTGCACTTGATAGAGCTGGTTTGTTTTCATTTCTATTTCTGTAAAGGTAACCATCAATTTCTGGGGAGAGATTTTATTTGCTACTATGAGCAAAGTCAAAATCAGAATTCCTTCCAAGTCATGTTGTAACAAGTTACAACAAAGGGATTGGAGCAAACGTCTTCTAAATCACAGTAACTAATTTGAAGCTGCTTTAATAAAACTATGATATTGAAATTAGAACACCTGGCTGTAGTCCACACCAGTGTAGTGAAAAACTCAGCCTTTTTGGTCTGGTAAGGTTCTTGTTAACAAGTATAATTTTTATTTTACATTTTATAGTTTCACATTTGAATTTAAGTTCAAGCTAATTTAAGGGTTTTCCAGTGTTGTGCTGGTCAGTAGTGAATGAGTTGAAACTGGTTGAAAACGAAGCTGGTCCAAATCCTTAAAACAGATCTCCTAAAGCTTTGTATAAGTCATGTTAGAATAATCCAGATTTTTGATTAAGACAAACTTCAGTTTTGCCTCTGCACATGAACAGTAAAAAGCACTGGATTCAGTTGTCATGTCACTGCTGCTTTTGGAGATTTTTTTTTCCATTTAGTGAAATTACTGATTAAGCTGGTATGGGAAATTCATCTCTGGCCTTTGAGTTTTGTTATAAAACCCATCTGGAGATGGAGTTTTGCTATTCTTCAGATGAAAATAAGAGAAAAATATGTTCTACCCACTTTCCAGGTAGAGAAATACAATACAGTTGTAAACCTATTGTCTTTCGTGCTCTGATGTCCAAGTCCTGTGTCTGAAAAGAAGACTGGACTGGAAAAATACTGAGGAGGTCATAGCACACAGGCCTGTTATTTTATTTACGATTTAATACCTTGCCAAGTGTTTTCTTCTTGCCTTGAAACTGAAAACAGCCTATTTATTCAAATATTTCAAAAAGTAATTAAAAAAAAGAAAAAAACACCTGTAAATGGATTACTGTAGAATAACCAGCCCTCTGAAACAGAGTATGAAGCAGCATGTAACTGCTTCCCTTCTGGGAATCCTGTATTCTGCAAGGCCAAAATGATGCTTTTCTCTTTTCAGAACACTTTGTCAACATTTTGTGGGATTGGCCCCAAACCTGTAGATTATTTTCACTTTCTATAATGGAGATTCCAAAGCATAACTAGAAAATTTGGAGGGACGCTCTCCAAGTTCAATGTAATGTAGAGATGGGTCATGGGAAGCAAAAGTTAGCTAATTAGATCTAATTATCTATTTAGATAATTCCTATCTATCTAATGAGTCATCCAGCTATTCAAACTATTCTTTCAGGCTTTTAGCAAAATGAAAGTGTCTCTAAGTACATTTTCAGGCCATGACGTTGCAATGTTAAAGTAATAAATGAGCGGTAAGTGTATAGAATGAATTTGTGTAATAATTGAATGTGCGCTATTACTAGTTTTCATATGTTTAACATTGTTTGATATCTCTACCCCACGATTCAGCAGAGACAAAAGAAATACATGGTGCAAGCACACAGGAAAGAGAGTGGTCTGTCCATGGAGCTTTAATACAAAAGTATAAGCAATAAATCTGTTTTTCAAATGCAAGAAGGAAAACTTCCAACTCCCACTTTAAAAACCTGCTGAAAGACAAGTGTATTTTCTAACTTAGCTGCTGCAGAAAAAGGGCATCAGCAAAGGTCCATCACCCAATTTTAGTATTGCTTTCTTTTATGAGCCGACCTTTTCTCTAGTTTTTAAAAGAAAAGGATGTGGGTGCTTCTTTCTGGATAAGGTCTTGGCCTGTGGTTCTCAGGCAGGTGGAGGCTCCTGGGCTGTGTGCAGCTGACTGCTCACTCCTGCCCTCCCTGTTGCTACTGCTCCCTCGTGGACATGGGACTGTGGAATGGCTTCATGCACTGGGTCCTATCCTAAGACTCTCCCTACGCTAAAAAGCAGTGCAGTGCAATGGAAGTGGGCCCAGTGGGCACAACAGATGCACACTGGGAGGTTTCACTTCAGACTACAGCTAGTCTGGTCCTGGGAATTTAACACCCCTTAGCAGGCAGAGTGCATTGGATGAGACCTTGGAGCACATCTTCCTGTTTAAGTTTCTCCAGAAAGAACTGAGTCTGTGTGCTGTGAGATCAAACCACAATATGAACTGATGCACAGTAACTGCATTGAGACTGGGATTCACTTCTGAAGTGTACTCCTAACCTAAATTAAGATGCTAGCATAGATGCACCCAAAGGTGCTTCGCCCTCCTGAACTGGAGAGAGACTTGGTGTTGAGCATAACATTACTAATTCAAACACAGAGTCCAGCAGCATGAAATTGCTTGTATGTGGGGATCAGAAGTCTGATAACAACCAGCTCACAGAAATTTACCAAAAACAAGTTGCCTTTGACCTTAAGATAGATTTGTGCTAGTCAAAATGACCCAGTATGTTTTATTAGACTGCCGCACCAGCCGGTCACAATGATTGCTTGACCTGACACAGTGCAAACCATGGTTATACTCTGTATAGGCCAGGCACAGTCCATCTGGCAGAAGCAAGGTGATATCAACAAAAATAATACAGCTCAATGGTTATCAAAAGCTTTTAGCGTTCAACATCACCATGCAGCTAGTGAGTGTTTGAAACAATTTGCTGTGCCCTACTTTTTCCTCTTTCCTGTGTTACCTTTACTTTGGAAGCCAGTTTCCAAGCAGTGATCACCGGTAAAGGCCATCACTTGCATTTACCATTTCGAAATTAAATCCTTCTCTGATGACTCAGTCTGCTGGAAGAGGTCAGCTTTTGCTTTCCTGCTGCACAATCAAATGAACTGAATTAACTTCCAGAAAGGATGCTGGGCTCGCTCTCCTACATATTTCAGCTGCTGGCTGTCAACTGGGACTTACAAGTGCTTGACTCAAGATGTCAGATAATTTTGGCTTCTCAGGAGCCTTAAAATAAAAACCTTTTTAAAAATATATACAGTGCCTCCTCTCTGAAGAGAAACATAGAGAGCTGAATACTCATCTACAACGTCAGAGCACAGAGGGTGAAGATGAAGGACAGAATTTATTTGCCTATAGTAGCCTGTAGCAGATACCTTTGAACTAACACAGCACTGCCAGGAGGACTGATCAGCGAAGATCCAGCTACATGTTTTCTGTGCTCAGGCAACACTTACTATTAATACTGGTTCTTGGCATATGTGTTTAGCTCAATGGCAATGTTAGGCTAATACTACATGACTGTGGCTATACTATACCCGGTCTGTGCCAGCTCATACTAAGCCAGCTTGGGTGCCTCCACACCCTGCTCTTCCAACCTGCTGGCACCAGGGTGAGCCTGAACTAAGCTCCGACTTCTCTCACCAGTGGTGATATACTCCAGCCATTCCCAGCCCAAGAGGTGCCAAGCCTCCTCAGCTCCTGACACGGTTCACACTCAGCATGCCTGCAGTGACTGCAAGTGGACTTCTGCTGAGCTACAGCCCCCTTCGGCTGTGTCTAACACACACACAGCAGTCAGCAAAAGATGTGCAATCATGCACCTCTGTTTTGAGAGAACAGAGACAGAGCACCGACCCAGTTGCAGTATAGCCCTACATACTGTCACCAGCTTGGCTTTGACCATGGGTCCTCTGGAACTGCTCTTGGTCTCTGATGCAAAGATCTCACGTCAGCAGGGTTCACACAAAGCTGAAATTTTCCAGCTGCCCACCGGACACCCCTTTTCACTGCCAAACCTAGCAATACGTGCTAGATGCATGCACACACAAATGCAGTCATTAGGGGCCTGCTCTCACCAGAACTAACGAAATTTAACTTAATTTGCATCAGTGGAGGCTGTACTCAGTTCCTCCTCAGAGAAAATAGAAGGAGCGAACACAAAAGAGATACAATACACTTGCTAATGTACCTAGTACTGGCAGTAATACTAAAGCACAACACATACAATACCACTTACAGCTAGACAATCACTGCGTGCTGGGGACCCCGAAACTCAACACAGCATTACAGCCATCATTAGCAGCAATGAGATTTCATGTACACCCCCTACGAGTCCCATTTGACGCACAGACAGTAAGTATCGAGCCAATACGCTTGTGCATATATGCATTAATGCAGTTAAAATGCTTTGGAATGAACGCCTGATAACAGGTTTAGTACTTTAAATTAGCTTAGAGGAAACACCAGCTGGTAAAGCCAAGGCATTATTTCAGGCTTGTTATTTTAAATAAAGTTGATAATAATTATGTTTGCTTTTTGCCAGTCTATTCAAGGCTACAGATTTGCCGCGCACCATTCTCCAGTACTCGTTCATGCATCAGCCACTTGACCTTCTGTTGGTGTTAAAAATGGAGATGGAGACAAATGAAAAGACCGTATATCAGAGGGAAGCTTTTAGTCTTTGGGGTGTTCAGACGCACAGCGATAGTAATGCTGACCTCAGAGTGTCAGGCTGATAGCTCTGAAGCAGGGGAGAATGGAACCAGCACTCAGTAACACTGAATCACAGCCACAGTGTTCCTCCAAGTAATTCCTGTATCAATCCACCTTCAGTTACAGTTCTAATTCAATCACCTTTAGGAATCCACCCTCAGAAAGATCCCATACAGATGTGTGCAGCTTGATTGTGCCAGAGTTTTTACACTGGTGTAGAATAAAGAGCGCAGCACTTGCCCAGCTCCAGCTGTGACACTGATGACTTGGTTGTGTCCAGGTCCCTGTCATCCCTTCCCCGATGAAGGTGACTGTCCCTACAGCTTCCCTCAAAGACACTGGATGCTTTTTTGTTCATGTAGATGCTCTCTAGTCTATTTGGTCAGAATAATCCAGACCCTTTGTTACAGTGTTTAAAAGAGTTTTTCTTGAAGCAGAGTGCAGGGCACCAAGGTGAACAACTCTTCAGGAAAAGCTGTAGGGACAGTAACCTTCAGCAGAAGGACAGGCATGCTGTGTACCCATGAAGCTCTTTGCTGAATGAACGTCTCCCAACAGCCCTGTATGCTCTTCCTGTAGGTGTTGCTGTTCCAGTATAACATGCTTTTACCTACAGGTTTATCATTTCCAAGTGCAGGAAGTTCACTACTTTAGACTTACTTGTGTAATTCAAGTGGGACAAATAATGGAAGCATGGACAAGCTCTCAGCCCCCACTGCCTCTTCTTCTTCAAATAACAAGTAAGCACCAGGGGTATGCGCTCTCCAGCTTCCTAGGGCTATGATGTCAGTGGACAGAGACACATCAAAACGGAGTACATGTAATGGAACAGCTCTGTAAGGTACACAAGCTCTTGGTTTACATTTTTTTAGGACTTAGCAGACATAAATTACTTCTTCCGTGTATGAATTTCTTAATTTTCATTGCCAATTATTTTCAACAAAATATTGCACATGAAACATGAGAGTATAGAAAATCAGAAGCTAAATAAAGTTCTATCTCCCTTCAAATTTCTGCTTTTCTTCTACATTTTTCTTCCTTTATGTTCACCATTTGGTTCTCAGGATACTAAGGCAACATTTAGTGTAGCATGTTTTGAAAGATTTGTAAAATATGGAGAAAGTAATTTCCAACAGAGATGAGTTAATAACAGTAATAAAACAACAACCTACATACTTCTCAGCTGAAGATCTCAAAGCACTCAGATTAACACATAAAGCACCACAGACCTTTAGGAAAAAGTTATAGCTAGGAAAATTGAAGTATGAAAAGGCGGTCTGATTAAGGCACAGCACTGACAAAAGTGGGAAAGTCCTGATTCCTGACAACTTTTACTACTTTCAAGGGCAAGACACTGCATGGAGGTATGCTTGAAAGGTACAAGCCAAAGGTAAGACAACAATTTAATAAAATTAAATCATAAAGAATTCCATAATTTCCATCATCAGGGAACAAGAAGCTTGTCTTTTATTCCTGCAGCACAATCCACTCATTCTTCTTTCCTCATTATCTACTCAGAAAATATAATATTGAGACACTTCATGTCAGTTGTCCAATTCAGTATCTCCGAAACATACAGGTGTCTCTAAAATACTCAATATTGTTAGGAACATATGCTGATCATCTTTTGCCACTAATGAATTTAGTGAATTATACTCTTCAAGTTCCCTATTTGGAGGAGTGTTAAAAACTGGGAGCTTGTCTTTATGCATTACACCTCCTGTCAAGGAAGGACTTTGTTGTAAATCCTTAGTCATAAATGTTTTAGCCTGAACTGCAGAGCAATATCCGTTTTCCATCCCTGGTAACCCATCATTTGGCTGAGTCCCATTTGACCACGTACTCTACAGCCTCCCTTTCCCTATTGCAGATGTAGGAATTGTCTGCCTCAAAGCTGTCGGTTTCAGCTCATTACATCATGGGAATAATGTGAATGTATTGAAACTGAAGGATTCTTTGGAATTCCATTGACTTTTTTTGTGTTGCTTACCAAGGGAAAAATATTACAGGCATCACAGACAGCAACAGAGGCCCAGAGGAGATTTCTCTTTCACAGAGGTTCCTGAAATGTTTAGTTTCTAATTGTGAGCTCAGAGCTTTAAGATCTTCAGTGTCCTTCCTCAGGCTGAGAATATACTTTTTGGTGAATGAAAAATACTGTCGGTTCTTACATATTTCCTGACAAGATGTATTCTCTTCCCAGTCAATAATGCACAGATTTTACAATACTCTTAAAGAAATGATCCTAGGAGAGATGTGTCTAATGAAACTTTACTTACAATCCCACTCAGTCAGTGCGGGATGCAGCGGTGGCAGTAGCTCCTGCCATGGCTCGGCGCTTGATGGAGGCAACCAGAGGGGTTCATGGGCAGCCCGTGTGGTACCAGCAGTCCATGCGAGAGTGGCTGACGCCACTCGGGCGCAGTGCCGGGAGTAACGGAGGGTGATTTAAACCCTGCCCAGGGAACGTAAGCAACAGTTCACGCAAGTAATGTGCCATCCCCTCGGGGCTCAGGAGCCCACCTCACCCAGTGGCCATCCCCCACTCAGAAGAGGAGAGGACAAAGTGATGGTTTCTACCTGGCCAAAAGCCATTGCCAGAAAGACCTAAAAGCAATCCAAAAGAATTTCAGGACCCTGGGGCAGTTGGTTGAAGGATCGGGAGCTCAGGTCATATTTTCCTCAATCCCCTCAGTGGCAGGAAAGAATACGGAAAGGAACGAGAAAACGTACCTGATGAACATGTGGCTCAGAGGCTGTGCAAACAGTGGAATTTTGGTTTCTTTGATCATGGGGAGGTTTACACAGCGCCAGGCCTGTTGGCAATGGATTGAGTCCAACTGTCTCAAAAGGGGAACAGGATTCTCGCTCATGAGTTGGCCAGGCTCACTGAAAGGGCTTTAAACTAAGTTTGAAGTGGGAAAGGGATAAAACCAGGCTCACTAGAGATGAGCCTAAGAACATAAAGCCAAATGTGGAACCGCAATCAATAGCCCACCTCAAGTGTATGTACACCAATGCACACAGTATGGGCAACAAACAGGAGGAGCTGGAAGCCGTGGTGCAGCAGGATAGCTGGGACGTAGTTGCCATCACAGAAACGTGGTGGGATGACACTCATGACTGGAGTGCTGCAGTTGATGGCTAAAAGCTCTTTGGAAGGGACAGGCAAGGAAGGAAAGGAGGCGGGGTGGCCTTGCATGTTAGGGAATGCTTCGACTGTGTAGAGCTCAACGACAGGGATGATAAGGTTGAGTGTTTGTGGGTAAGGATGAGTGGGAAGACCAACAAGGCAGACATTGTGCTGGGAGTTTGTTACAGACCACCCAACCAGGATGAGGAGGCAGGTGAAGCATTCTACAAGCATCTGGCAGAAGTCTCCTAATCACTAGCTGTTGTTCTTGTGGGGGACTTAACTTACCAGACATCTGCTGAAAATACAACACAGCAGAGAGGAAACAGTCTAGAAGGTTCCTGGAGTGTGTGGAAGATACCTTCCTGACACAGCTGGTGAGTGAACCTACTATGGGAAGTGCTTTGCTTGTCCTGCTGTTTACAAACAGAGAAGGACTGGTGGGAGATGTGGTAGTAGGAGGCCGTCTTGGGCTTAGCGACCATGAAATAAGACAGTTCTCAATTCTAGGTGAAGTAAGGAGGGGTGTCAGCATGATCACTACCATGGACTTCCAAAGGGCAGATTTTGTTCTGCTGAGGACACTGGTTGAGAGAGTCCCTTGGGAGACTGTCCTGAAGGACAAAGTTGTCCAGGAAGGCTGGTTGTCCTTCAAAAACAAAGTCTTAAAGGCGTAGGAACGAGCTGTCCCCATGTGCTGTAAGACAAACCGTCGGGGAAGATAGCCAGCCTGGCTGAACAGGGAGCTTTTGCTGGGACTCAGGGAAAAAAGGAGAGTTTACCACTCCTGGAAGAAGGGGCGGGCAACTCAAAAAGAGTACAAGGATCTCATAAGGTCATGCAGAGAGAAAATTAGAAAGACTAAAGCCCAACTGGAACTTAATCTGGCCACTGTTGTGAAAAAAAAACCAAAACAAAACAAAAAAAAAAAACAAAAACCAAAAAATGTTTCTACAAATACATTAGGAACAAAAGGAGAGTCAAAGAGGATCTCCATCCCTTATTGGATGTGGAGGGAAATATAGTGCCAAAGGATGAGGAAAAGGCTGACGTACTGAATGTCGCCTTTGCCTCAGTCTTCATTAGCCAGACCAGTTATCAGCCCCCTGAGCAGGAAGTCAGGGATGGAGAGCAGAATAAACCACTCATAATCCAGAAGGAAGCAGTTAATGTCCTACTGTGCCACCTGGACACTCACAAGTCTATGGAACCAGACAGGATTTATCCGAGGGTAGTGAGGGAGTTGGTGAAGGAGCTCGCCAAGCTGATCTCCATCATTAACCAGCAGTCCTGGTTAACAGGGAAGGTCCCAGAATACTGGAGACTTGCCAGTGTGACACCCATCTACAAGAAGGGCTGGAAGGAGGATCTGGGGAACTACAGGCCTGTCAGCCTGACCTCAGTGCTGGGGAAGATTATGGAGTGGTTCATCTTGAGTGAGTTCACACGGCAGGTGCAAGACAACCAGAGGATCAGGCCCAGTCAGCATGGGTTCATGAAGGGCAGGTCCTGCTTGACCAACATGATCTCCTTCTATGACCAGGTAACCCATCTAGTGGATGAGAGGAAGGCTGTGGATGTTGTCTACCTGGACTTTAGTAAAGCCTTTGACACGGTCTCCCACAGCACTCTCCTAAAGAAGCTGGTGGCTCATGGCTTAGACAGATATATTCTTTGCTGGATTAAAAACTGACTGGAAGGCAGAGCATAGAGGGGTGTGGTAAACAGAGGGAAGTCTGGTTGGTGGCCAGTCACTAGTGGTGTCCCCCAGGGCTTAGTCCTGGGGCTGGTCTTGTTTAACATATTTATTGATGATCTGGACGAGGGGATTCAGTGCTCCCTCAGTAAGTTTGCAGATGACACTCAGTTGGGTGGAAGTGTTGATCTGCTCGAGGGTAGGAGAGCCCTGCAGAGGGACCTGGACAGGCTGGATCGATGGGCCAAGGCCAACTATATGAGGTTTGACAAGGCTAAAGGCTAGGCCCTGCATTTAGGTCACAACAACCCCAGGCAGCGCTACAGGCTTGGGGACAAGTGGCTGGAAAGCTGTCAGGCAGAAAAGGAATTGGGGGTGTTGGTTGATGGCCAGCGGAATATGAGCCAGCAGTGTGCCCAGGTGGCCAAGAAGGCCAACAGCATCCTGGCCTGTATCAGGAACAGTGTGGCCAGCAGGACTAGGGCAGGGATTGTCCCCCTGTACTGGGCAGTGATGAGGCTGCACCTTGAGCACTGTGTTCTGTTTTGGAGCCCTTGCTAGAAGAAGGACATTGAGGTGCTGGAGTGTGTCCAGAGAAAGGTGACAGAGCCGGTGAAGGGTCTGGAGGACAAGTCTCATGAGGAGTGGCTGAAGGAGCTGGGGTTGTTCAGCCTGAAGAAGAGGATGCTGAGGGGAGACCTGATCACTTTCTACAGCTCCCTGAACCGAGGTTGTAGGAAGGCAGGTGCTGGTCTGTTCTCCCGGGTAACTGGTGATAGGACAAAAGGAAATGGCCTCAAGTTGTGTCAGGGGAGGTTTAGATTAGATATTAGGGAAAACTTCTTCACTGAAAGAGTGGACAGGCATTGGAACAGGCTGCCCAGGGAAGTGGTGGAGTCACCATCCCTGGAGGTGTCTAAGGAACGTGTTGATGTGGTGCTTGAGGACATGTTCTAGTGGGTATGGCAGTGTTGGGTTGATGGTTTGACCAGATGATTTTATAGGTCTTTTCCAGCCTTAGTGATTCTGTGATTCTGTGATCTGGAAAAGTAGAGCAAGGTAATCAGCAATAAAATGGCTATTTCAGGTTTCCAGCTGCTTGACAGTCCTGGTTGTAGAGTCAGTCCTAAAAACGTATTCTGGAAAAAATGTCTTACAGAAGGTACAATGGCAACCACTAATAAGAATTAGCTGATCAAGGGATAAAGTGTGTGTGAATGTTTGTGTGTATGGAAGTACATGCATGTGTAGTACATGTACCCTACAGAAAAAAAAGAAAGAAAAATATGGTGTTGCACAAAGGATGTTGAGATAAGTCGACATCCATAAATATTTCTTGGTGGGATCCGTATGCAATGGCATACATAGACTCTGTCAGTGAAAGTTATGTTGGGGAAAAAAAAATAAAAAACAGGGCAGAAAGAGAGAGGGAAGGAAAGGGACAAAGAAAAGGAAACAGAAAGGACATGAGAATAACAAGGAAAACACTGCCCCAGAGGCTATGGGAAACACCACTTCAGCAGCTTGGGTGAAAGCGTATAGGGCTGAGAGTGGAAAGCGGACTGGAGGGCTGCAGCAGAAGGCCCTCAACAAAAGTTGAAGCACCTTACGTAATGGGCAGCAATTGGAAAGGCATTGCATTTATTTTGGGTTTGACTTTACAGTTTGGATTCTAAAGGACTTGATAGTTTGAGCATTGCCATCCCCTGGGCATTGGTACTGTCTTAATTTTTGCAAAATTATGTAAATAAGCATAGCCATTATGTGAACAAGCATAGCCATTTGCTGATACAACAAACAAACTAGTTATATCAGTAAGATGAAATCATATAAGGTTTAAAAATAAAAATCTAGCCATAGGCATCTACCCATTAATTATTTAAAGAAAGCAAACGGCTATCCCTATTTACTATTAGACTATTTACAATATTTTAAGATTTAAACACAAGCACATTGTAAATTACTAAAATGTTCCTGGCTTGATTCTTACAAATGAACAAATATACTGACTGATGAAATGGGGTATTACACATCTTGTGGCTGTGAAGGAAAGGGCTGGACTGATACTCTCCATCCCTCCTGCTGCAGCTGGATGGCTAGGCAGTAATGACTTCCAGATCTGTGGGAACTGGGAATGAACAGCTAGGTCTGTAATGCTAGAAAGATAGAGATCTGGTTTCTTGTGCCTGCATCCAGATCCTTTACAATTAAGCACTCCATAGACAAAAGGTTTAAGTTGTCCAGGTAAAGAGGACTGAGCTCGGCATTCATATGCATAGTTGAATACCACAATCACTTGCTACAGAGGAATACAAGTGTCATGGCACACTTCAGCAGAGAGGATGGAAAGTATTCACTCAGAGCCTAGCCTGCAGCATTTTGATTGATATTATTACCTTATGCATGGCAGAAAGATGATGTTACACCCAGGGCTTTGAACTCAGGTCTGGATGAGTGCTCTCAGTGCTATAAAAGATGGATGCTGACACTGTCAACAGTGTATCGTGTAAGGAGGAACCTTAGTGGATCAAGTCATTTATGGGTCTTGGCTATTCATAGACGCCTAACTCAGGGCAGGAGAATTCTGCCTCTATGCATCTGCATCTATATATTATCAGAGCAGCCCAGGCTAAGGGGTTCAAGTTTTTAATGGCTACCAGGGACTAGAGTTGAAAAATGAGGCGGTGTTCTTCACTGGCTCGATATAAATACTAGCTCAGGTGTCTAGTTCAGATGTAAGAGTCAAAAAAATGGTATTTAAACTTAGGTCAAACAAATTGCAGCAGCCATCCCTTCTCCTCAATCTGCAGAGACATTTTCCTTGGACAGTCACCAGTAAGAGACAGGATGAAAACCAGTATTCCTCCTCTTTCTGGGAGTCCCCATCCATTACTCTGGGGAGTAAAGCTGCCTTTTGTTTTTTCTGTCTGTCTCCAGCCCCTTGAATCTGTCCTTTCTCGCTGGACAGTAGCCCAGCAATTTCAGAACAGGGGGTTCTGCCAAAGGAATGAAGGGTATGCGGCAGCGAGGCTGTGTCCCTCAGGGTGACTCAGGAGTTCCTCAGAATATTGTTCTACACAGCGACCTTATGAAGAATGTGAATAAATAATAGCAGGAGATAGCACACCTCCACATGATCCTTACTGAGAGAACGGCTAATTAATGAGAAGAATTATACTAACAGACATAAGAATCATAAGAACAATTAAATTATTGTAACAAATGCCAGATTTCTATCATTGTGCACACTTACATTAAGAGTTTACTTCTAATTCTAATTGTGTGAGGTTGATTTTTACACTATGTCAGTATTGTTCAACCATTTACAAGAGATGTTTCCCACAGCATGTCTCCATTTCCTGTTTGAAATCCAGTGACCTTAAATACCGAGAATCTCTTTAAATAGCTTGTGGTGGGTGACACAAGCTCATGTTTTTATTTTAATGAGAAAAGAAGCATATCTAATGAGGACCATCTACTCATGCAATGTGAATCACTGAGGCAGAAATGTTCCAATTTACCAAAAATACAGAATAAAGCAAGCCAGATATCATGTTAAGAAAGTAAATCCCTTTTTTATTGTGATAGAAAACGTGTAATATCATAATTTTATTCCAATATGTCAAAATTTAACCTCAGTTTTCTTCACCCACTCAGTTACTAGAGCTCAAGATATCTGAGTAGTACTTAGCAAGGTTTGCTTTCTTTTTTATTTTAATTCCAATTGAAAAATCATTTATGTATTACCTGCTTTCTTTTTTATGTATAAAATTAATAATCATTTCTACACTAGTGTCTACCTTAGCACTGAGTTCTTACATCTGACATCCTTATTAAACAAATGGAAAGCAGGATCGCAACTTGCCAGTCAACCACATCCATCTTAGATCAATGTCTCTTCTTCAAAACTGATGGTGTGACTCCAATGTAAGATGAGGATCAGCTTCTCTCACTTCATATGCTGAAGGTTAATGACAGCAATAGAAATGCACAGAAATTATGAACACATTTGTTCCCATTTTTCCCATAATTGCATTCCCATTACTAGGTCTGTGCTATGAAGGCAAATGGTTCTACCAGCACCTGTGGAAAATGAGAAACTACTATGAAACTGTCTTCTCAGTAGTTACTTCAGCAATGTGATCTCTGTCCTGATTCTCCACTACTCAAACAACTACAAAATCACAACAGTAGCAATTTTGCTATAAAAATACCAGTGGCCAGGTGAACCCAGCAGAATTAGGGAAGTGGTTGTCCCCCTGTACTGGGCACTGATGAGGCAGCACCTCAAATCCTGTGTTCAGTTTTGGGCCCCTCACTGCAAGAAAGACACTGATGTGCTGGAGCATGTCCAAAGGGCAACAGAGCTGGGGAAGGGTCTAGACTACAAGTCCTATGCGGAACTTCTGAGGGAATTGAGGTTGTTTAGCCTGGAGAAGTGGGGGCTCAGGGGAGACCTTATCATTCTGTACAACTACCTGAAAGGAGTGTGTAGCAGCGTGGATCGCTTTTCTCTTGTTAACAAGTGATAGGAAGAGAGGCAATGGCCTCAAGTTATGCTGGGGGGGGGAGCAGGCATCAGGGGGTGGTGGGTGGTGGGTGGAGGGGAGGTAAGGGTGGTGTTTAGATTGAGTATTAGGAAAAAATTCTTCATCAAAAGAGTTGTCAAGCATTGGAAGAGGCTACTCAGGGCAGTGGTTGAGTCACCACCCCTGGAGGTATTTAAAAGATCTGTAGATGTGGTGTTTAGGGACATGGTTTAGTGTTGGACTTGGCAGTGTCAGGTGAATGATTGGACTTGATGATCTTAAATGTCTTTTCCAACCTAAATGATTTTATGCTTCTATCAAAACTCTCATTTCTATAAGTGCTAATCAGATGTTTTTTAATGTATTAAGGCTTCTTAGAGCTTATCAGAACTCCCATTTCCCTCTGTTGAGGGAATGGCTATGGGCACAGTCCTTTTCACAAATCTGAGGTCTCACACAGGAGCTCAGACTGCAAGCACAATGTTGAATCAGTTCCACCATTCATGGGAGGACCTTTTTGTTTAACTGTATAAACCAAAATCTGCAAGTAAGCTGAATAAGGAACATGGATCCAACGAAATTGTGTGAGTCCATTCTTTGTGGCAAAATTTGATCTGATGATCCAGTAATAAAGGTATGACAGTGCATCTAGAAAACAAAACTCCTGAGTCCTTACCGTTACCAAATGTTTCTTATGAGGTAGTAGGCAAGGGCCATAGGCCCAACAGGTTCAATTCACCATGAGTAGTTTTCTAGTTGTTCGGCTCTAGCAGGCTTGACAGCCATCACAGATACCCAGAAGATGATGCTAAGACCAGAGATCTAAGAGAAATTTAAGTCTTCTAAATCCTGTGTTTGGGGTTATTTTGTGATTCAGCTTCACAGTTGGTAAATTGTAGACAACAGCGTTCCTCTGTTTTACAGGCAAGGAAGAGCATATTAAAAAAAGCAAGGCATACAGATGATACCCTAGTGAGGAGGGTCATATAAATACCTATAATGCACAAGTAGCATTCCCAATACTAACACTGACTTAGTAGTTTGATTCGCTGTTTTGCTTTCCTGCATTAAAATCTCCCACTCTTCCACAAGAAAAAAAAAAAACCAGCATTTATAAAATAATATTAGACACCAAGTGCTAATATGTTTGTTGTTGTAACATCAATATGTTTCTATTTGTGATGGAAATAGTGTTATCAACTAGTTATATTTTATCCATATAGTATATACTTTGTGTGTTCTCATATATATACACACATATATACATGTACATTTTGCAAAGATTTCTGTCTTCAAGAGTCAAAACAATGTTACATAAGAATTTACTCATTTTAAACTCACTGGTAGTATAGTCTTAAAGAACAACAAGATATGGATACAGATAAATTAAATATGTCCTTCTGGGGCAATTTTTTCTTAAAAACTGATTTACTGTCCGACACTCACTCAGGAGGAATAAAAGGCATCTGTTAAGAAACCCTATTTTTTTGTTGCTTCCAGCTTAATGTGTGCTACTGTTCTGGGTGGAAACAAGAGAAAGCATGATACTTGTGTAAATCATCAAGTAATTCACTGTAAATCAGAGTAGGTATTATTAGCAGAGTTAGAAATTATCCAGTTTACTGGGTATCGGTCTTTATAAAATAACAATATTGCTACTCTTGTCAGGAAGTCAAAGCAAAGAATAATGCTCTGTAGTACTAATCTGGTATATTCAGGAACTACTTAGCAAGAAATGGGGTCCCATTAAGGCATTGACCAAATTTGTAAGTGCATTTTTTCATAATTATGATGAAATAGGACATTGGTCAATCCAATAGTGCTGATTAGTTAAGTAAAATTTATAGAATTTTGAGATCACCAGTTACTCAAAAGAAGCACTAAGAGCACTAATCTGATGAAGGTGACCTTGTAAAAGTTAAAAGCAAGCAAACACCAGGGTGAGCACAGCGGATATTGTTGGAGAGAAAAGCAAATTTTATCAGAGCACAGAAAAATTCTCAAGACATTACCAGTAATCAAATACTACAATTTCCAGAGCTCCAGTAATCCAGAGCTCCAGTAAACCTTTGGCAGCTTATCTGGTAACACCAAGAATGCCAGGAGTTGATCTTTCCTCCCCATTTTTTTAAGATTTAAAACCACCTCTTTTTAACTTCCTTTTACAGTAAGGAAAAGTCAGCAAAGGATAGGATCCCCTAAGTATTATTAATTCTCTTTCTTATTCATACCGTAGGAAAAATGTGGCAGCAACACTCAGAACTATGGACTCACGCCGCTGTAAAACCAATGAAGTTCAGAATCACGCCCTGTGTATTTCCATGGTACACATTAGCAAACCATTACAGTAGGAGATCTATCCAGTCTAGGCTACCCTCAGACTTTTCCTCCACCTAGTTCACAGTACAACGTTAGGCAGGGCTGGATACGTCTATTTTCATGGGAATTTTACTTAAAGCCCTCTCACTGATCATCTTCTTGGTCTAACTGTGCTACTGATGTCTTTATGGGGAGTTGGTACTATGTCGCTAGAAGACTTGGCTTAGATTCTTACACAAGTAATTCTTATTTCATTTTTAGTTGTGCCAGTTCACAGAATCATAGAATCATAGAATGGTTTGGGTTGGAAGGGACCTTAAAGATCATCTAGTTCCAACCCCCTTGCCATGGGCAGGGACACCCTCCACTAGACCATGTGGCTCAAAGCCTCATCCAGCCTGGCCTTGAACACTTCCAGGGATGGGGCATCCACAGCTTCTCTGGGCAACCTGTTCCAGTGCCTCACCACCCTCTCCGGGAAGAATTTCTTTCTGAAACCTAATCTAAATCTACCCGCTTTCAGTTTAAAGTCATTGCCTCTTGTCCTGTCACTACAGGCCCTTGTAAAAATGTTTTCGTTTCAAATATTATCATTGAAACAGGATCCGGTATGAATAAATAAATAATGTGTCATAAATTTATTAAAGATATTTACAATCATATCACATATGCTTTCTCATTTTAATTTGTTTATTTCTTCCAGAGTGTCACCCCACTCACCTCTCCCTACTTGTCTAGTCTGGTTTCTATTTTCTGATTTACCCTACTCCTGGATTTTGTGTGAGGGAATAGTGGTCACCTACTTTTCCAGGCACACAGACCTACACAGGCCTCAACTGAAGAATCACAATCATAATTATTATCACCGCTATACCCATCAGTTATTAAAAGCAAGAGCAATCTCTTGGGTTACTGAGTTCAAGCTGAAACAGAAGCTTTAATGAAATATGAAATGCTGCCCTTGAGTACATCACCAAACTTAATCATGCACCTGGTGGAACACGTACGCTTGATTCCTCTCAGGCTGGAGAGTGCAGCCTACCTTCTGGAGCTCTCCAATCACTTGTTTCACCCTGTAAAAGCAGCTGCTATTTAGAAAACAAAATATGAGCTAGTTGTCTACAGTTCAAAAGACAATTAAAGCAACCAAATCAGGGATGGGGTTCAAGCTGTGACTCCCAGTTGGTCTCACATGGGAAAAGAGAAATGCTCAAGTCCTCCCCTTTCCACCTCTAGGTTACACAAGCCTTCCTCCTGGCTGGTCTAGATGTACTCTAGAGAGAGGAATCTCTCTCTAAATGCAAAAGAGGGAGAAAGTATCAGGGCTGGACCAGCGACGTGCAGTAAGAGCCCCTCCTGCTTCTAAGAGTTTCTCATGCACTGCAGATGTTGAGCATGGAAAAGTAAAGCTGGTCACAGAAATCAGCTTGATGATTGCACTGAAAGGCTGATTTATTCCTCAATCTGTCCCTGAATGTCAATTTGTTTATGCATAACTAACATAAGACACGATTTTCATGAGGTGTAACTAAACCACAGGTTTCTTGTTTTCTGTATACCAACAAGCAGCCCCAGGGTCTATTTTTCTGAAGTACTGAGTATTTCCATCTGTGTTATATAATGCAAAGTATTTTGAAAAGGCTTAGTCCTTAGAAGATATCTCCATGTGCCTCAGTTCCCAAGATGTGCAATGGGGGTAAAAAACAGTGCTTCATCTAACAGTATTTTTGTGAAACTAAACCAGTATGTTAGAAATTCTTATATTCTACGTGACGATTGCCATGGAAACACCACAAGGAAATTATTAGTTTTATTTTCAAAGAATTGTTTAGTAAATAAAGAACAAGGCCATAGTTTGAACAGTGAATATAAACCAAAATACTGACCACTGTAACACGGTCAGTCCATCTGGTGCATTAATGAGGCAGTGTACCTCTGCAAACAGAAAACATGATCATGTCATGAAACAGTTATGTGCACATGTATTTTCAAGTGCTTTGCCTTATAATTTTACCACCCTTCGATCATTCTATAAAAATATTTATCTATATACACACTCATGCATAACTATATAGAGAAGTGTGTACCTCTATATACACGTATATTCTATCTATCTATATAGGAACATGTCACAAAATCTTTGCATTAATGACTTTTATCATTAAAAACCCCCTCCTCTTTTTCCTGTCCTGTAACATTGCTATTAGTGTACCAAAAGCTTCCTCTGCTGGAGCTCCTGTACGTGCAGTGACATTTCTGGTTTTGCATCAGCCCTGCTTCTTTTCAGGGGAGTTCTGAAAGCATTTCTTTTATTTTTTCCTATAACATTTTAGTAGTCAAATGGTGAGAAATGAACCTCACAATTATGCTGTTTAATGACACGTACCACACTGAGATAATCTTCTACTAAAGCACTGTTGAAAACAAAGGTGAATTATATGTATTTGTGTAGTAATTTTTAAGTGCAATAAAGATTAAATTCCATTTTATAACTTCTTTGCTTCAGGGACCTGCTGCTTTTAAGTTCCACCAGTCCTTCCACTGACGTTGCATGACTCATTTGAGTTAGCAGTGACTCACGTAGGGTACAGGTATCTTCAAGTTCTCACTGGCATTTCAGCAAACCAGCGTTGGTTGGGAAGTCTTTAACAAGATCTTCTGTTCACATGATCCTACTGTCTGGGGGGTTCTGGGATTTGATGACAGGTTTTGTTCAAGTAAATGAGAGAACATACAAAAGCTTTTATTCACAGCAGACAAATCTGGTGGACAGGGCAAAACCATCCCTCAGGGGAAAATGATAGCAGCAGGAAACTCCCTCCCCTTTGTGCAAAGTCAAATAAGAACTCATGAGGAATATTTTCCCAGCCTTGATAATTTTCAAAATGGCAACTTGTTTATCATACACTCTAAGAAAAGCATAACAGGGTATCATTTAACTCAGAGTATGTGTACCTGACACTACTGCAGTGCTTAACCATCTTCATGGCAATGTGTTCTTGCTAGCTAAGCTTTGTTGACAGAGACAAAATTTGGTTCTCTCTTCTGAAGCTCAGTGTCTTTATAAATTAAAGCAACATCCTGTGTCCATCTAACCACAGCTACAAAAAAATACATCTCCTGCCTTTTCCCATGCCCGCACTGGCATCCTCTCCATTTTTGCGACAGATTCAAACTTCTTGACCTCACCTTCTTAATTCTTCAAGGACAGTGCTGCCTGTACTCTAGTCTCCAGTTCTGCCTCATCCTCCATCTCTCTCCATCTCTGCCTTCTGCTCAGTCCTCTCCTCAACTACCCCTGCACCTTCTCCTGTCCTTTGTACCTGTTCTCTGGCAACATACGGAACAGCGTCCTAGACCCTCTCCATTAGGCAATTTTCTGCATCTCCAAATTAGTTCCTTAAAAATTCACTGTCTTGCCTTCATGACTTTCTTTGGACTCCCAGGCTCATGATAAGCCCCTTATAATGGTCTGACTTCTCTCTGTTCCAATGAGATCATCAGCTCAGAGCAGGGACTTCTCTGCCATGATGTTTATCCCAAGGTAGACACCATCCAGAATTAGACAATTTCTGGGCTAGTGACTCTGGGAAGATACACAAGAGTACCTGAGTATGAGGAGTGGGGTCAGGTCAATAATCTCGGAAGGAAAAGCCTACCTTACCTCACTGCCATAAATAGACACATTTGTCCTGAGACTTGTTTCTCCAGACACCACTTCCGTGCTCTCCCTTGAGCAGGGACTGGTTTTGGGATCAGGCTGAGATCAGAGACGAACTAGAAAGACTCAACAAGGTAGCAGAGGCAAGAAGCAGAATTAGCTACAAGCAGGAGATGATTCTCCTAATGTGGATCAGAGAGTTTCAACATTTGGCAGAGTACTGAGGGGACAGAGAGATGTAGACGACTCCTCCTGGGACAGATACGTGCTAGGTATCCACGGAACACATCTAGCTTCATGCCAACGCAAACATTTTAAGGGAGTATGCTTGGCCAAAGATAAATATGACATCTGTGAGAAAGCAGGGTTCCCTGACCCTGACTGAATCACCAAAGCACCATCAGTTTTCCTTCCTTTTCCTCCTCCAGACATCTGCATGCCAAGCTCTAGCAAATCTTATCATGCCCCAATTCAATCTCTCCTCCCCAAACCATCTTCCACAGGAAATGCTGGGGTTGGGAGGGACGGGGGTCAAATCAGTTTGGAAAACAACTGCAAAGTCAGCAATTCAGAATATCCTGTTGGGGAAAGCTATTTCTGCAGCAGGGTCTGGGAAGGCACAGAGGAGAGCCTGAGTCCCCCAGTCGAGTTCTGCCAGGGGACAGGGACACTCTGGGCTGGGACTTGGCACAGGGCAGTGGGGCCATGCACGGGGAGCGGGGCTTTTGTCCAGTCTCAGCTCTCAGCCCATTGCCTCTGGGGTACAGCTAGTTTCCTTGGAGCAGAAGAGGTGTTGCAGGGCCTGCTCGCTACTGCTGTGGTTTTGCCACCTATCACATAGCTGCGGGCTCCTGCTCCACATGCTAAAGTAGAATTTTAGATCTCCTGTGGGGCCCCAGACCTCAGGTCACACTGAGCTTCTGAAGAGAAACTGAAGAACCCAGCTGAAAACTGGCAAATATAGAAACCAAGATAGCAAACATGCTTCCAACAGCTTCTAAAAATGGCATTTTGCAATAGACGACTGTTGGTCAGAAGAACTGATCAGTGCCACAGAATTCATTTATTTATGTCTCCCCAGCTGTAAAAGATTACTTTTTTTATTTATTTCTCTAAGAGCAATGTCCAGAGGATCAGATTACAAGCAAACACCTTAAAATATTTTCAGTATTTCTGCACAAAATCATTGCATAGGCGTGCAAATTCAGAAACAAGAAAACAGCCGGCTACCTCAAGAATTTAATCAATCAACTCATTATAGTGACAGAGGTAAAGAACGCAGATGGTGGATATTTTGTAGAAACACCTTCAGAAACCTACATAATATTTTTGGTGTTTTCTTTATATCTAACAGACTCGAACTTTTCTAAAGATCAGTCTCTTCAAAAAAGCCTTATACGATTTACAATTATACCTGAACCAAATAGATTGGCTGAGGTCTGCCTACCTAGCAACCAAAATAATCACATATTTATTTCTACAGCAGACCCAATTCCAGAATAATCCTGACTAATGATCTACAGAAAAACATAATCTACTCCCAGTTAAGAAGTTTTTCTTACAAAAATTTCATTTTCTAATCTAAGAATACATGCTTCAGTGCACTGAAAGGCTCTCTTCCATTCAGGAACCACTATTTTGTTCTTTTTCTCTCTTTCCCAAGAGTATTTTCAGAAGAGATCTGCATTGCTCTACTTAATTTGTCCATAATTACAAGTCTTAAGGAGCATCCTGTGAGAGGAAAGCTTTAAAATAAGAGCAACAGGGAAGGAAGATGACAGACCACTACAGCGTGAGGGCATGGTGGTCTTGCTTGGCAAGCAAAGGAAAAGGTTGACATGGACAAGATAGACCTCATATTGGCAAAGAGCGCTGAAGGACACCCAACTCAAGTACACAGATACAGAAGCGGTGATAGGACAGGACGTGGGGGAAGCTCTCACATCCTTTCTATGAAATCGAGAAAAGTGTGCATCTCTCCAAAATGCATGGCTATATAAAGGGGAAATCATGCTTGATGAAGCTGGTAGCCTTCTACAAGGAGATGACTGGCTCAGTGTGTGAGGGTGGAGCCATGGATGATGTTTATCTTGACTTCTGTAAGACTTTGGACAATCTTTCCCATCACTGCCTCCTTCAAGACAAGCTGAGGAAGTACAGGCTAGATAAATGGACAACAGTGAGGTGGATTGAAAGCCAGCTGAAAGGCCAGGCTCACAGGGCTGTCAACAACCTGGTCCTGCACCTGCTGAACACATATACTGGCATTACACATACATGCATTGTACACATATGGTAATTAATTTGCATCCATGTACCATAGACGGTTTTGATGAGGAGAAATAAGACTTACTGCTATTAAATTTGAATACATCTTGAAATACAAGGAGACTAAAGATCTGTAAAAGTTGTAGCAATACCAAAAAAGACAAGCAACTTGTCAGACAAAAATCAGTGGTGGTTTGCCCGTTGTTAATCCCAAGCAAAAAAATGTCAGGTTCTACAAGGGATCTGATTAATTCAGAAGAACAAGAATAGCATAATACCAGTCTGCATGGCATTAAAGGAACCGGATCTCAACAAATGAACTAGATTTTCCTTCATATCCTTAACTTAGAAAAATTCCTTACAGAAAGAGTCTGAATTCCACGGAACTTTTCTCCATAACTCTAATCAGAAATGGTACGTTTGGCTTGAGGTAGTGATGCATATTTTTGAGCTTTTTTTGCAGCTGGGTGGCTTATAAAGATGTTGAATCTAGAATTTGAGCACTTCCTTTTCTAATGTAATTTGAGAAATCAAGTTCATAAATAATTGGACTATATCTGCTGTTGATGACATTAACTATATCTGTTAGTGTAGTCATACCTACAATTGCTGTCTTCAGTAACCCCGTAAGTAGTGATGCAAGAAAAGACAGAGGGTATACAATGAACAGCATCAACTAGTCAATAAAGGTATATTTGGTGTCTCTGAATTAACTGTGGAATTTTCCTATCCTTTTAAATGTTCTTCCATTACAGACCAGAAAATATATTAAGCCAAGGCTTTCTCCAAGCCTTTAAAAACTTTAAAAGTTTTCCACAAACTCACCAAATCAAAGCTTGTCATACACATTCTTGAAAGTCAACACAAACCTACAGCCTTTCAGGTTTAAAACTGTGGTACAGCTACTTCTGTGAAGGAGCTCAATCACAGTTAATTCAATCCAACAGAGATTTCACTTTATAACAAAGCTGAAGTACACTCTATAAATGCAACTCAAAGGAACACCTTGCACCAATATGTCTGACTAAATTTAATCAAAGATTTCAAGTAAAGATCTTTTGCCTTGATTGACTAATCTAGGGTCCTAAACTGAGTCTTCAGTTTCCAGAACAATGCCAGACGCTGATTCTGTTAAATATATAATTAACTCAACCTGCAGCTGGTTTGAGTAGAGACGCCCAAGCTGCAGTAGGATCAAGGAGGCTCTAGAGGGTGTAGGCACTCCCACACTCCAGCCCCAGTGAGGCCCCAGCAGATCCATTCCCAGGGCCCAGATAGGGAAAAGGAGGATGCACAAGTCCAGGTGCCCCAAATTCCCAATACAGACGTACCCAGTGCAACAAATGAGCATCTCCCCAGGTACCCACGTTCATCTGTCAGAGCCCACAGGACATCAGAAGGCAAGCTCTGCTTCAGTGACTGTGTTTAATCTCTTTGCTTCACACAGGTTTCCATTTCGTTTTAAGATATTGGGGCTGTAACAGCAATATGGCAAAAAGACCCAACAGATGTCACACCACAGATTTACACCTCCTTTCTCTTCACCACCAAGACAGAGAGAAAAGCTTAGCTCAATCAGAGAAGTCAACAGCGAGCAGGATAGATTAAAATCTAAAAGTATAGGTATTTTGTCTCAAGACAATAACATAAAAAGTGATATTTATAGGTCTCTCCAAGAAGTTTTTATATGCATAAATCAAGGACTTACATTCTCCATGCAGTTGGCTGCTGGCTTTGACTATTTTATATGGCTAAATCACATTCGTCACAGACATTAAACTGGGGCAATATGACTGAATTTCCATCTGCAGTTACAGCAAAATAAATACAAGACAGTTTTTTTGAACGAGGTCTTTTTTACTATTTATTTCTCTGTCACTTCCAATGCATTTCATATTCACATCCAGTTGTCTTAGTGTATGGAAAACAAGTCCTGAGCCTGAAGACATTTCTTTTATTCTCTTACAAAACATAACTTTCGGTATTAATATCCTATCAATCTGTACTCTGAGACTTGATATCTTAAAAATTTGCCCACCAATGATTACTTATTGCTGCACCTGACCATGCAAGGGCTCCTCAGCCCACCGCAGCAGAGGACAATCATTTCTGAGGTCAGAGACAGACGCCCCTTGGCAGAGCCTGCACCCCACATCCCACTCCAGGTGTGTGTCAGGAATGGACACTGCTGAGAGACAAAACAATTCAACAGAGACAGTTTTATAAAACCTGCTTGCCTCATGCTGGCTCACTCTTTGATGATCAGGGTAAGTATTGCATGGGGATACAAACTGATGGAATTCCCACTCACACCAGCACAAAATGACCATAAATACTCTCCATAATCACAGATTAATAATAAAGATGCTAAGAGGACTTAAGACAGGTTAATTGGGAACAAATCTGAGAAAACCCCTCATTAAGAAAAAGTAACTAACTCTGGAAAAAAAGAGACTTACTGAGGATTTACATAGATAAAATGAAAATTCAATTTCTCTGGTTCTTCTGTTTTGTGATTTCAATAATATTTTTAAATCCTGTTACATAGATAAAATGCTTTTAGCTCCTGAACTTGCCCAGCCTAGTCCAGTGGAGAGCCTGAAAGCAGACCTCTCTCTAGTTCTTACAAACACCTATAAAATTATCCATAAATGTTCTGACCATAGTCATGTTTAATTTGAAGCCAGTGACATTGTATTAAATAGGAGAATGGCCCTAGATTACTGATTTTTACTCCTTTCAGCTGTGTTAGGGACTCTCTGTCCCTTTAAATTCCCCCAAAACTGCAACTCGTCTGCTCTACAGAGGGGACCTTGATGCAGGGGCAGTTTGGCATGTGGTGCAGGGGTACTACCTCACTAAGCTTTTGCACAGATGTGAGAGTGAGAGAAACTTCCAAAGGAAAAGAAATTTCTTAAGAAAACAAAATTATAAAGATGTGCAGAGGATTAAATCCACACTGATTTTTAAAATGAGAGTTCCAGTCTAAAAAGACTACAAATAAAAGGGTTCAAATATCTGTGTTTGGAGGTGGATGAAGCACAGCCTACCCCAACATGCCCATCGTTACTGTCTGGGTCTGGACAGACCATGGGGAATATCTCCTTCTACGAAGCCAGACCTGGCAGCAAAGCCACCCCCAGACCCACAGTGGTTTTTCAGCAGCCGGCCAGGGCTCAGCAGCAGATGTCTCAGAGCAGCCATGGCCTCACTCTGTACCCATTCACATCCTTCTGGAGCTTGGGCTGGGATACAGAGGTTAAAGCCTATTTACTTTCTCCCACCTGTCCCCGTGTACGCAGCACCGACTGACGGCCATCATTCACGCGCAGTCAGACACATTCACATGAGAAAGCCAAACGACGCAGTGGCTTTTCCTTAAACCAAGCACCTCTGCTCATAAAAGGCAATTTACAGTATTCTTCCTTGGTCAGCTGCCTACTTGGCTCTTATTCAGCACAGATGCAGATGACACAGCTGATGCACTCGTATTGATTATTTTACAACATATAACATACTTCCATCAACTCCAGACATCCAGGCTGCTACTCCTCACCCCTGTAACCTTGGGCTGCCCTGGGTCTCTGCCTGAGCTGCAGCACTGGCATGCCTCTACTTGGTTTTGTACCTCCCTTTATGGAGATAAATGAAACTATATTTTTACAGTAGTAGTGGACAGAATCCTGAAGTGTAGAAACTTTACAGAACTCCTCCTGAGCCCACCAAGCCAGCACGGAGACAGCAGGGCAGCAGGGTAGCACCCTTGCGGTGTTCTGCGGATTCCTGCGGTGCTTGTCTGCTCAATCATGTGTGAGAATCAGGGGAGGAAGATGTTTCCCCAAAAATAAAACTGACTTTTTGTCCAAAAAAAGTGGAAAATCTGAACATTTTGGCAGAAGACCTGAGTCTATGTTTTCCTTCACATGGCAGCTTGGATACATTTTTCCTGCCAGGCCTATCAATAAGCCCATGTGTTTACTGTCATTAAAAATGTAACTGTTATTTTTAGATTAATTTAAGCACTAACCTCAGTGTCCAGCAAGGGAGGGTATTGTGCCCAGCCGCTGGAAACCCCACTATTTTATGCCTTATGTGCCAGAGATTTATCCCATCACAGAACTGACAGCTTCCTCTTTGCCCATGGAGTACCCCTGACTGCAGTGCCAGTTTTCCTATTTCCAGCACCTCCTAGACCATTAAGCACCAGCATTTCACTGCACATTCCCACCAAACTAAACATTATATTTTGTACATAGAGGCTATGCCATTGCATATGGGTTTAGGCACACCAGCGTTCCTAAATCAGGGAGAGCGTAAAGGCAACCAGGAAGTTCTCACTCTTCCAGGCCAGATCCCTGCTGAAAGCATTTGTAACCCCACACTGTTTGCTAATTCTCATGCCCGGGCATGAGAATTTCTGTTGTGAAATGCCCTGGTGAGCTGCTGGGTGCAAATCAGGTGTTGCCTGCCTGACCAAAGTCAGGATCAGGCTACTGAGCACGCTGCTTTATTTCACCTCGACGGTATCTGTATCTCACTGGGAATTAAACTGCTTGTTTGAAATACACTATGGAAAAGCAGTGATTTGTACAAGAGGCCACACTTGAAATTTTCTATGTAAATCCTCTAAATAAAAGGTGGTTTAGAATGATAAGCACTAATCAATCATTCCTTTCCATTAGAATGAAGGAGGTTTTTT
This sequence comes from Rhynochetos jubatus, assembly GCA_027574665.1. NCBI lineage: Eukaryota > Metazoa > Chordata > Aves > Eurypygiformes > Rhynochetidae > Rhynochetos > Rhynochetos jubatus. The sequence goes on along the minus strand of CM050649.1, from coordinate 120,415,900 downwards.
TCTACTTCTGCCTTTTAATTTTTAATTAAAAGGACAGAAAAGAAGTGGAGACAAATTGTTTAAGCATCTAAAAAGATACTAGCAAAAGAATGTAAAGCCAAATCTGAAAAATTACATAGCTGTATTACTTCAAATATTTCACTAGAAAATAGTGTGCTTTTTCTTCTGATTGTAATTTTCTAATAAGAAAGAAGTTATTAAAATTTTAATATCTAACAGGCTTTGTATCAAAATATTCTTTTATGTTACTTGGACCTTCTCTGCTTTTGTACTCTTGTCTGCTGAATTCTTTTCTGTTGATTTCTCAGCATGTTAATGGACTGTCAGTCTATGTGGTTGGATCACAATTAAATCAGACCGCTAGAAAGGTTTACAAAATACTTCAACTTGCAATAATGCAGGACCTTATTGAATTTTATGAGGCAAAAGTGTCTGCAAATGTAAAAATGAACCTGTTGTCATAGGCAGGAGACATACAAAATGAAGCCTTATTTTTATGTACTTGTGTGTCTGTATTGAGTTCTCTGTTTCAGGGCTCATTTATTTACTTTTGCAACCAAAAAGTCACAGAAGAAAAAATAACTTCTATTTCATATCTACTCATTGTAGAAAATTAATTGGGTTTTGACATTTTTTATCTGCAGTTACATACACAAAATAGCTCAGACCTGGAAACATCTACTGTGTTTTCCTGTATATCTCATAGTTTCCCCATCCCCGGTTCAGTTTAACAGCTTTGTCAGAATTTTATTGTCTACTGATTCATGAAAGAAAATATGAAAGTACAATCTACAAAAAAGGGTTAAGGGAAAAAGAGGAAAAGAAGTTGGGAAGAAACCATTTTATAAAGAAAATGTCTTCTTGTGGCCATTAATAAGTTTCTATTATTTGCCATATTCAGAGTAGGCATGAAACAACTTCCAAAAAGTGATGTCTGCTATCAATGGCAATTAAACTGTTAAAACCCCCATATTAGCTGTTCCTTAATTTCCTAGCCAGTGAAAATTTACAAAAGGTTCTGCATAAGCCTAGAGCTGGTGGCTTGAACTGTACTATAATATTAACGAAAATGCAGGGATTGCCATCTCAGAATAACGTGCCTGTGTTAATTTACGAGAAATGACACAGTTAAATACACCAGAAACAGAGCTGACTCTAGAGGTGGCAACCAGCTTGGTTACCGCTGCAGTCAGCAGCAGCCATAAGGCTCACCTGCAGGGAGATGCTAGGACCCACAAAAAGGTGCATCCTCATTCACAGCACACCGGCTGCTCCTCGCCCCACGTGCCAGCTGAACTGGAGCACTGAGACACAAACCTACGTTTTCACAGAATCATAGAATGGTTTGGGTTGGAAGGGACCTTAAAGATCATCTAGTTCCAACCTCCCTGCATGGGCAGGGACACATTTTGTACGTGGTCCAGGAAAAGAGGTGCAAGGAGGGAGAGGGTGACATCTTCTCCCCCTGTGCTTAGGTGTGGGTGCATGGTGAACTCCGCAGTCCTGGTCTGCCAAGTGCTCTGACCAGCACCAGCTCAAGGTGTGCTGTAATGCCTGCCTAGGAAATGCCATGTGTTACTTCTGCACGAAAACCCTGGTGTCTAAGAGGAATAAGGCTCTGGCTTACATCCAAGCACAAGAGGAGTTAAGCACAAGCAGCGTTAAGCCACTGCCAAAGCTTACCCGTCCCACCTTAGGAAGTAGGAAGCAGGAAGCACTTCCCATATCTATACTGTAAATGCAATTTATGGGCACTTACAGAAGGAGTTCACCCACACCACACGTTCCCATTACACAATCTTCATCCAAAGGTCCATCTAAGCAAGACCCACACCTGATGAGAGCCAACAGCAGATGCCTGTGGAAGCTATCAAGACAAAACAAGACTCAGTCAGGCTCAGGTATCTCTAGTGCAGGGGTTTCCTGGCCTAGTGTCAGTGTCTGTGAATGTACTAGCCTTCATACCTTCATCTTCCATGAATATGTCCAAGTCTTCCATGAATACATGCAAACATTTACTGTCATTTTGCAAACTCCAAAGCTTCACTAATAATTGTGTGCAGACATACTGCTTGTTGTTTATTTTGAACTTGCCATCTGATGATTTTATCTGCTAGGTTTGGTTTAGCAGATACACGACAGACAACTCTTCTCTCTACACCCTTTCCATGTCATTATGGATAGTATGGAGAGTATGAACAGTATGGATTATGGATAGTATGGATAGTATGGATAGTATAGATGCCTCGGTGCCTCAGTGCTGTGCTGTGGATGGACCATATGAAGGTGCCTCAGTGACTTGGGTTGCCACAGTTTGCCCTAGAAGAGTCCAGTGCAACTACACTTGTACTTCTATTTTATGGTTTAACAATCGGAGTCACCGAGAACGCAGTAACTCAGTGCAGTGACTTTTATGTGTAAAGATTCACTGCCAAAAAAATAGGAGATGCATGAAAATCACAGTGCATGGAAGCTCTGTGGGCCATGCACGCTCTAAGGGTTTTCTTGTGGAAAACAAACGCCAGCGACTTCGGTCCTGGGCTACCAAGGGAGTCCCTCCCGCCACCCTGCATCCTGGGCTGGTGCAATGCAAGTAGGTTACAAGCTGGAGGATACTGTGTGCAAACTACACACAGAGGTAAAAAATAAAATAAAATAAAATAAAATAAAATAAAATAAAATAAAATAAAATAAAATAAAATAAAATAAAATAAAATAAAATAAAATAAAATAAAATAAAATAAAATAAAATATTTCTTGGAAAGCAGAACCAGGGAGGCTGGGAAGAACAACTCCTCCCCCGAGGGAGCCCTTCCCGGCGGGTCACCACCGTCCAGGGAGATGTCGGCACCGCGGAGCCCCGGCGGTGCGAAGCGGCAGCCGGCGGGGCCGCCGTCCCGGGGGTGCCGCGGGGCCGGGTCGGGCCGGGCCGCCGCCGAGGGGCAGGGGAGCGCTCCGAGCCCGGCGCTTTGGCGCCCCCTGCCGGCCGGCCCTGCGCAACCGCAACGCCCGCCACCGCCGGCCCAGCGGCAGCGAGCCCTGGCGCGGCCTCCGTCAGCACGGGCCCGCCTGGGCGTGGGGGAGCGCACCCCGCGGAGCCCCGCGGGGTCCGCGGGGCCTGCCGGGCCCGATGATCGCCGGTTTCGCCGGAGTTAAGTCCCGGAGGCCGATCTGCGCGGTGGGACTGAGGCGGCGGCCCTTGGGCGGGCAGCCCCGCGCCGCCCCGCCGCCGCCACCCAAGCCGGACCGTCCCGTCTGTTTTGACTGAAACTTGAAACCACCAGGTCTAAACCAGGCTGCCTGCCCTCCTGTCATACTCCTGGGGTTTGAAATCGAGTAGCATTCAGGCGCTTGGCAGTCCTCCGCAGCAGACAGAAGGAAGAGGTGTACCTGGAAAACTCCCCAGTTCCGGATGGCTCTCGTACCACAGCTTTGCTGGCCTCAAAGCGTGTCTGCTTCTGAGGGCTTGTTTGTCACACAGGCTTGTCGGCCAGCCACCTGCCAAGGACAGGCTTCTGCAAAACTAAAACCAAAACTGCCTGACCATGTGAGGCTGCGAAAAGCTGAGGCAATGGAGAAAAGCACATGGAAAACAAATGCTTGTAAGCCTGTCCTACACCGGTCTTACCAGACTTGTCTGAGAATCGCATTCGAAACACGTACCTGGGTATGTCTGCTCGTGTGTGATTTCTGCACACAAAGCTAAAATCTGAAATCATGGAGCAAAAATGTTCTGTTTAATGGACAGACCAGTCCCTTATTTACATGACATATCTTCATCCAGTACTGCACAGTGGTGTTTGCACTGTTCTGTGTAAGAACTATTTATCAGAGCATGTGGAGAAGTAAGAACTGGTCAATGAATATGGAACACGTCAGCAAAACCTGAGTCTGCTGAAAGCCAAGGATGCCTTTCTTTCCTCAGTTTTAACTCCTTTTACAACAAACTGCAAAATGAAGTGCAGCCTGTCTTTATAGATTAGAACATGTGGCAGATCGATACCCAGCCTGGAATTGGGTGTGCATGATTCCAGCACCTTTTTGTAACTAATGTTGGGTCTCTGTACAGCCATACAAACAGGAATCCCACAAAGCAGCTCTCACATGCCGGTGGATTGTCTCTGCTGGCTTCTGGGTTGGTAACGGGGCTCTGGCAGGGCATGCGCCAGGGCCAGCGGTGCAACACAAAACTGAAGGTTTCTGATTCCCAGATTGTAACTGTAAAATAGCTCCTATTCTTCAGGTTTAGGTGTAGTAAATACAAATCTAGTTGCAGTGGCTGCGTTTAGAAAGGATCTAAGTCAAAAGTAGAATTGGTGTCTGTGCAGTGGTAACTTCCTGTCTACATACACATACGGCTCAATGCAGATTGCCAGCTGGAAGCTCATCTCCAGTCACGACACCAAGTACATCTATGGCAGCATTTCTGGTATGAACCACCTCTGCAGAGATTGAAACAGACAACACAACATCAGTGTGTGTGTGGTAAGATCTCAGGGGGAGGCACAATTTCACTCCCATGGAGACCTGTTTCATACTGCCCTGCCAGGATGCTGTTTGCCAAGTTATTTCTAACCTTTTTTCTGTCACTGCAAACAGCCAGACCTCTCCTGTTGGGAAGGGTTCGGGCATCTCAAGCCATCCAAGGTGTCCTTGGGTATCCTGTCTGGCCTCCACTACAGCTCTAGTGCAGCCAGTGTCTCCTATGGGACCTGTGTGAGACACCTTGGATGTGCCAGGACATTTCCAAGGGCCCTGATGCCACTGTGTGGGCAAATGAATCCCTTTCTAAATGTCTCCATGCACCCAGGACTTGATTTGTCCTCCTGAGCTCCAGGCATCCTCCAGGAGAATTCAGGTAAGAAGTCTGGGTTTCCTACACTCCTGTAACCAATGAGACAATATGACTTGCCTCAAGGCCATTTAAGATCTGGCTCAAGCTCTTGATGTGCATGCCTTCTACTGATGAGATGGGGAGCACTGAGTAACTACACTCCCAAGTTAAAAGTCTCAGCATGTCAGAATTTAAACTGTATATTAGTAATATTTTTACTCCAGTGATGAGGCCAGAATAAAATTCTGGCTGCTCAGATGATTATTTGTTAAACCTGAGCACTGTTCACAAATTCAGAAGTAAGTGACAAGGACTTCAGGGCACCTCCTCACAAAAGCGGAGATTTTAGGATCCTGAGTGAATGAAGGCAATAAAATTTCTTCTTTTTTCCTGTATAGTCAATGAAGGGAATAAACCATTGGAACTCACTCTGGAGGACTTCAAAAGGTGGATCTCTGGAAAACAGAAAACACTTTTTTACTGTGATGGTGGTTGAACAGTAGAGTAGGTTGCCCAGAATGTTTATGGAGTCTTCATCTGTGGAGATGCTCAAGACCCAACAGGACATGGTCCTGGGAAACCTGCTGTAGATGATCCTGTTTGAGTACATGATCTTAAGTTTCCTTCCAGCCTCGATGACTCTGGAATTCTGTGATCTTTCGCTATTGATTTTTTGGGAAGTTGAAACAGAGGGGGAAAGAAAAGAAGTGTCATTGTCATTGCTCAGGACTAGGCAGTTGAATTTCAACTGCTTCTGAGCCTACACTCTGGACAGTGCATCCTACTTTAAATTCCTACTTTAGGGGAAAAAGGTCACCATACTGCAAATTTAGTACTTATTTGAAGAGTCTGACTTGTACAGGGTGGACATTTTCTATGTCGTGGGTTTGGGGTTTTGCCACTGTCACATGACTCATCAGTCAACTTTCAACTTTGGAAGTAGGGAAAAGTAAAATTATACGAAGAAGTTCTAAAGATTTTTTATTTTAAGTTTTAAGAGAACAATCCTATCCTCCTTTTTCATTCCTGGCCAAGGCATTCAATTTACAGTTACGACAGGAAGAGCTCACATGTATTTCCCTGTGCATTAGAGACTTGTTGCAGAAACTTGACTTTGCAAAGAAAAATGCTATCATTTGCTGTTGGTCTGTAGTTCTGTAACTGGGATGATGTCACTACTTTCATAACAACTTAATTGCACTGCAATGGATTTGGAGAGTTTTCTTTAATCAAGTTCTTAGTATATACTATGCAGAGCCAGGTTTTTCTCTAGAAAGGGGAGTAATCAATTCTTAGAAAGTAGCGTTCTTGTAACTGAAATGCAGTAATGCCCTCAGGCCCTGGTCCCTGCTCTGTTATAATAATTGCTATAAAAAAAACCCACCACACCGCAAGAAAAATTATCAGAGAGCTTTAAAACCTAGATAAACACTACAAAATGCATACATGTTCTTATCCACTCCAAAGCACAGGAAGTCCATCAAGCATGGGCGAAGTCCAACATGGATGAACATGGAGCTCCTGCTGATCTCAGGCACAAAGAAGGACCCAGAAAGTGGAAGCAGCAACAGGCTATTCGAGAGGAGCACAGATGTTGCCTGCACATGTTGGAGTAGAGTTTGCAAAGCCAAAGCTCAGTTGGAGGTGAAAGTAGCAAGAGAGTTGATGGGCAAGAAAAGAGGGTTTTTAATTAGATGGGCAGCAAAAGAAACGGTAAGGAACATGTGGGCCCATTGCTCAAGGGGGCAGGGGACCTCATGACAAGGGAGGTGAGAAAGGGCAAGGTACTCAATGCCTTTTTTGACTCTGTTTTCACTGGTAAGGCTTGTCCTTAGGGTCCTCTAGTCCCCTCAGCCTACTAGCAGAGTCTGAAAGTGAAACGGGACCCACAGTAGAGGACAGGTGTGCTGGGTTCAGTCAGGAAAGGGCTAACTCCCTTTACTCTGTTTGTCAGGGAACTGTGTTGCTGGACAGTAAGTGAAAACATTGATAAGGCCTCAGCTGGTGCTGGGGATGGCCTGTACTGAACTCAAGGTCTTTTGTCCACTTCAGATACTGTAGCTGACCCAGACTGACCAAGGAAGTATTTCATTCCATAGTACGTTATGTTCCGGTCTCTTTGGGTGGGGAAGAGGGTCCGGTAGCCATTACTCTGCCCTTCTCTCTCTCTCCCTTACTCCCTTGCTCGTCTCTCTGGGCACTTGCTAACCCTCCTGCGTTAGCTGCTTTGCTAACTCCTGTGCTGGCTCATTCGTGTGGGAGCTGGTGGATTGTTTTGAGTTTTCTGGCCGTGCTATCGGTGATAAGGTTTGCTCGGAATCTGCTGCGTAGGCTCTCGGGCTGCGATCGCTCTTGGGCTGTGGGTCTCGGGCTCTCGGGGTCTGATTTTCATCCCTCAACATCTGGGTGTGCATTGGTCAGTGGATGGTGGGAAATTGTATCATATTGTATATATTGTACTATAATATGTTTCATTTTCTACTATTTTAATTATTTATTATTAGTAGTACCTGTATATATTGATTTAGATTTAATTCGTAAATAGCTCTTATCTCAATTTTACGAGCTTCCTTATTTCTTTTTCCTCCGATTCTTCCCCTCCACTGGAGGAGGGGAGGGGGATTTGTGAGAGCGGCTTCGTGGTATTTTGCTAGCCGGAGTTAAACCACGACAACAGGATAGTTAAGAATTGCTCAACCCAATTCAGATACACACAAGAAATCAGTCACTGTAGGACAACAGGGACCAGACACAAGACAGAACATGGGAAATTCCAATCAGATATGAGGGGGAAGAAATCACCATGAGAGTGATCAAATATTGAAACATGTTGCCCAGAGAGCATATGGGGTCTTCATATTTGGAGGTGTTCAGGACTCGAAGAGTCTCTGAGCAACCTGATCTAATTAGACGTGCTGTTAGTGGGGAGCTGGGCTAGATGAGCCCTAGAAGTCATCTATGATTCTATGAACTTTACGTTGTTTTTCAGTCCTATATAATGAATACCTCTCTCTAAGTTCTTTACATACACCATGACAAAATGTAACTAGAACAGCTAGAACAGATGAGAGAGAACAAGGGCTGTATTGAAGATTCCCAGAAAATACACGTTAAGGCATCAATATATATGTAACGCCACGTGTGCACACACACAAATCCTCTAAAGGACATAAGCTTTTTATGCTGATTTTATATAAGACTGAACAGAGTCTGGTCCCTTCAACAGTCCCAGCAAGACTGTCTGATCACAAGAGTCACAGGCAGCTTCTGGTACCTATTTAGGTTTCTGTTAAAGGTAAAGGCTGATAGAAGACCTGTTGGGACTGATATTTCTGGATGACTTGTACAAAACAGGACCACAATTTGCTCTGAAGATCAGGACAAGTCAGGAATGTCTCTATTTCACTACATCATCCAGCAACCTTGGCCAGGAAGAATGAGAGCCCGTGCTTATTAGACTGCCTAGGGGCTTAGTTTGTTTACTTTCAAGTAAGCCAGAAAATTAATGAGCTCTACACAGACCAGTCAGTGAACGGAGTTTCCAGGTGAAGCTGTGGATATTTTCATGATGAACGACACATAATTGTGTTACAGCCTTCATGAAAAGCATAGTGGGCTTGGATCACAGAACAAGCAGCAGTGGGGAGATCTTGAATTTTGATCATCTGCCATTATTTCTTTCTTGTCTCCAACACACAGTCATGTACAAGTTAGACTATAGGCCCAACCTCATCTCACCTTTCATTCTTCCTTCCTTGCTCACTGCAGTGTTGAGTCCATGTTAAGCTCTGCATCCCAACAAGCTAATATTTCTGTTAAAATCACCTCAGGTTATGTTCAATGGAATCTGCAGGGATTAGTGTGAGGCTAAAGGGAACTTTACCATGTTCCTGCATTTAGTATTTTACCTTTAATGTACCATATGGGGAGGCAGGGAGAAAAGCAGGTAGTCCTTCAGTCTCAGAAACTTTTTCATATAGCTTCGGACTTTGTCATCTCATTGTGCATTGGCAGCGTCGTGCACTCTGCTTTAACCCACTAGAGCCATGCGTCAGAATTTCTTGGTATCATGCTTTTCAGGTTGCAGCACCTTCATGTCAATGATCATCCTGACAACATTTACAGAATATAGTAGACTTCAAGCAAGAGTTCTTGAGATGGTAGTTTAAATAATTACTTGTTAATTGTGCATTACATTAGTGATACTTAAATAATTGGGAAGACTTATGGAAACTGTTGCATGCAACCAACTAAATTTCAGAGTCAACGTATGAATCAAAGTTTCCTACTTGCATCTTGGAGTAATGTGCAATGCTGTGAAGCATCAATACAGTGCAGTGTTAGAGTATTTTTTCATAAAGACGTTCCAGTAATGAAATCAAGATGTTTTTTCATGTTAATGAAACATGGCTGATTATAAAGTTTTAAATACATGACAGAAATTCCAGTAAGTAAAAAAAAAAAAAAAATTAAAAGTAATCTAAGTAGTTTAGAGGCTGTTTTACTGTCCAATTAAGGATTTTCCAAGTGGAAAGTAAAATGCCTTTGGTTGTACTGTTTTGTTATTTCCAGATGTCTGATACACTGAACGCTGCACTGCCACGTCAGTAGTACTCAGGCTATGGAAACCATGTTGTGATTTGTTTATATTACTGTAGCATCATAAAATGGGTCAAATAATTTGAGTTCACCAAGCTGAGATTTACAAATTGAAGTCATACTCTTGGAAAAAGAAAACAAAAGAAAGAAATGCAGTTTCATAACATCAGAAATTACATGACCTTTAAAGACAATTTCTCATAGTCTGGAATATCATTCCTGGAATAGCTATTAAGTGTAGTTTAACTAAGCTACTTTTTATTTGGAACACTCGATCAGTTCTGTTAATATGATACACCCCACATGTTCCTTTTTATTTAGTTGAAACAAGACTGTTTGGGCTATAACCAGCTGATTACAAGTCCCAAATATATGGCCACAAAAATCTTATGTATGGTGGTTGGGAATCAAGAGCTGTAAATATGGAATACAGGCCACTGGAATCAGTTTAATGTCTTTGTAAATTTTCTGAGTTTAACTAAAAAATTATTTGTTTTCACAGTTGTTTTATTCTTAAAGAGGAAATGTAATGAACCTTTGAAGACAATAGCCATCTGTCACATGGAAAATGTTCTATTGTCATTGTTGCATTTCAGAATTGCACCAGGCAAGCTGCTGTAGCACTCTGCTTTTCTAAGCATACACTAAATTTTTAACCAAAACCAGACTATACCAATACTCACATTTCAGCACACCCAAATGATGATATACTATGAGATTCCCATGCTCAAAAGGTTTTCATATAAACCTTGTTCAGATCCTCTCAGCTGCTAGACTTCATGAAAGGCAATAAAACTATTAAAATATATTAATTATCATCCAATTACTTGTTTTGGTGCCACGGGAGCACTAAGTGTGATCACGACTAGTAGATAGTATGGCAAATACAAGAGGAGAAATTCATAACAATCTCTCTTTTCATATATGGTTTCTGATCTGAAAAAGGAATAAAGCCTTGTCTACCTTTTACTAAAGAAACAAACATTGAAAAATCATACCTGAATGATTTAAAGGAGTGAAAACCTGACTAGGATTGTGATGTGGACTTCATCCTGTTTGCCGTTTACACTGCAGATCCAGCTCTCACAGCACAACTAAGACACAAGTCAATCCTGTGGCAAACGAAATAATTTTATCTACAAAGGGAAGGAACTCTTAAGCCACAGAGAACAGTGTCTACCTGTGACCTTTCTAGTCAAGCCATACCTGATGGTATTAAAGAGTATGTTTTGAGTTCAAAGCAGTCTCTGCAAATAGCCTTGGAAATGTTTTTATCTTCCAAAGAACAGTAAATATTCCTGTGTCCCCCCAGTACTGATATTGAGATTTCAACCCATTTTTTGTTCAGCTTTACAATTTCACCTGGTTTTAAGATCCAACATCTATTTGAAAGAACAATCCTTCAAGCTTTAGTCACCTTTTCAGGTGCATCTCCTCTGTGATTTGTTCCTGCCAGCTGATCTAACCAACGCTGACAAAGGAGAAATTAAACCTGGAAATTAAATGTGGTAATACCTGCCAGTACAGAACTACAATCTTCATTTTCCACCTTCATTTCTGAGCAGGGACTCTAATAAAGCCAAAAGGAGCCCAAGGTGTCAGTAGACTCTAGCTCCACACTCAGCCTCCAGATTCCCTACTTAGACTCTTCCTTTCTGCTCACAAGCGTGGACCTGCTTGTCAGAGCAGAGGTCCCACCATCAAAGTTTGAGGCTTTCATCAAAGCCATTAAATTTCTGTGAAATTTAACCACTGGCATTCTCCAGTAGGAGTGTTGTACTGCAGCCTGGGGACTCCTGACATAATAGCCCTACTACTATGACAACATCCAGACTTGCAGCCAGAATTACTGCTCTTTAAACAATCACATACTGCCCTAATGCTTGTTAATCTTAGTGCAGAAGCTCTTTCATTTTAGTATCTACCTTTAGAGGTCGGCTGAGTCCATGTTGCAATTAGAAAGGGGTTTTGTGCCTAGTAAAAGTGCAGGGGGTTGGGGTGGCTAAAAAGGTTGTTCATACTATCTCTCCACCTCTAATTCCAAAGACTACAGGGTCTGACAACAAAAATCCCCCCAGGCTCAGAAAGGTCAGTCTACCCCAAGGGTGTGAACTACCCCCTCTGTCACAGTGCTTCTACAAGGCCTGTGATAGCCCTCTAGCAGAGAGAAACCTGCTGCTTTTAGCAACTTTTCACCTCCAACTGTTAAGCAGTGGTCAAGCATAGAAGAAAAGAGGAATTTTTTCTCTCCCTGAACCTTGCAACCATATACACACCTTAGCACAAGCTTAATTTCTCCCAGTAGCTACATACATCTTGGGAAAGAAGTTCTAAAACATGGTGTTTCTGAACTGATGTTGATTTCTGCTCACTGTATTAATGTTTGACCAAAGTGCAAGACAGCAAAAAGGAAACCCATAGCTCTTATCTGACTCCATTCCACATGTTACCACACAGCTGACCTACTGCAACTGAAGCAGAGATGAGAAATATCATGGCTGGTTGCTATAGAATAGATGCCAGGTTCCAGAAAAACTGCTTTACTGACAATATTTTTATTGATATTATTCTATTTTTACTGATAGAAATTCAAACAATTCACACTACTTAATATAAAATGTACTTACATCATTCTGATTGGTTTCATTCATTACCTCATGATCCTTCACAAAGTGAATGCCAATAGGAATAAAAAACATAAGATCATGCCCATATGTCCAAAAATTCAAAATCTGAAGGTTATATGAAACATTATAAAGTTTCTTTGGAAAAAAAAAAGGTGTTCACATGTAGTGAATTGTGAAATAGAAAATGGTAGAGTAAAAATTGGATTATGAAACACATCGACTGTGAAAATTAAGTACAAAACAGACCATGGTTCTTGCATGTCAGCATCTACCTTACTTGTGTAAAAATTGGGCCTTGACAGCGTACAGAGCCTTACATATGTGTTGACTTAAGTCAGTGTTATCTTGCCTGATAGGGAATAAAGAGAGAAGAGCTGATTCTGGAAATTTAACCTAAGGCGAAGCAAAGGTATTTTTCCAAAAACAATGGTGGAAATGGCAGTTATATGGCTTTTTAAACGAAAATTTTCTGAAAATTCTTGGCACTTCAGATATGCAGAAAGCATAGAAAAAAAATACATTCAAAAGTCAGCATTACATTCCTTTTTATAATTTTTCCACTGACTCTGAGATTGCATAAGAGACAGCTGAATAAAAGCTGGCAAACACTAAGCTTCGTCTGTTAAATGAAAACCTTATTCTTCTTCACACCTTAATCAAGCAGGAACACTACAAATGTTGACATTTCATAATAAAAATGAGTAACTGTATTGTGGAAATACCTAATAAAGTTTTAAGACTGGCCAGTTCAAATGAAAATTAAAGGTATTTATGATGCAGTGATACATTATCCCACATAACTTCAAGAGATACATCCCCATTTTTATAGGTTAATGGAAATATGGATTATAGGTTCTCCGAATTTTCATTGAAACTGATTTAATTTTGACTGGTTTGTTGTTCATCGTCCATGTATCCCAGTGAATCCCAGTTGCAAGAAATCTACCTGTGTAGCGATGAACACCATTAAGATTTGCAAGGCCACACTGGTTGAACCACCACCCAGTGTTACCACTAAAGTTACTGCAGCTCTTTACAGGCTGTTCTTTAATAATGCACGTTGGCCTGCATCCATCATTATCAACATCAAATGTGCTGAAAGGCATTGAATTCTGGTTATCTTCTTTTCTGTACCCTCTAAATGCATCACCTGAGTACAACAGATAAAAGAGAAGGATAAAAGAATTAGTTATGGGGAAACATAACATTTCTTACTTGTTGCATAACTCACAAAATTTTCCTCTGAATTTATTAGAAAAATAGATTCCTGCAAAAGCAGTTCAAGAGCACCAGATAAGGAGGTGGCAATCCATTAAAGACATAGGGAAGAGAAAGTATAAAATACTGAGAATTGTGGAAGAAATTGAAATTAAATTAAACAGCTTCATATTGTTGTTGCTTTTAGTGAAACACAATATGAAGGCAAAGGTTCTGTTCTCAAAGATAGTGGAAGAAAAGATAAAAGAAACAAAAAGCCTTGTTAGCTTCAGATTTTCCAGTGATGTGCCCAAAGCCACAGACTTAGTCATGAGATAAAATGGGATTGTTAAAACACAAAGGTCAGTGGTTACTGGTCCTGCTGTCTTCCTAAAGAAATAATGTTTCTTTCCAATACAGGTAGAGTAAAGCACGAACACATTTAGAAAATAGCTATTACGTTGGCAATGAGGAACATTCTGGCATATTAGTAAACATAAAGAAAAAAATTAAAAAATCAGTTAGACATGGTGCGATACTTGACACAAAGTATTATACCAACACATTTGGTATAGCTATGCTATTAAGGGAGGCCTGGAATTGTAATTTAATCTGTGTCTATATGTCAGCCAGTAACTGTTATATACTGTAGGCCTAATTTGTGCCAGCTGGTTTCCTTCTCTATCCTTTGCGTGCTACTGTCTGGGCACTTCTGAACTAACCAAAGCAACATCAGGAAGATTTCCAATAACATCAGCAAATTTGGGATGAGATAATGGACATCTAAAAAAATGGACCATTAGACACACACAAACGTGCACAAAACCCCCTGTGTATTATATGTAGATTCTGTGGACTTGAATCCATTTAAATTTCTTTATTTTCTTTGTTAATTTCCTTTATTAGAGGAGTGTTTATTCAATTACTCCATTAAAGACCTTGAAACAATAGAATAAAATTATTTCCTACTATGTAAAGATTGATGTTGGTATAACCAATCACTACATCATTAATCATTTATCTGCATAAGTGTTCATTATGCAACAAATAGAGAAAATCAGATTAAAATGAAATATTTTTAAGTTATCTTTAGTAAGTGTTACTCTTTTGAATGCGTTTTTTCACATGAGAAGGGGAACAGCTATCTTTAAATACTTCAAAGTAAGAGGTTCTCACCAGCATTTCCTGAATAATGCCCCAAATGGATCTTAAAAGAACATGCTTCATCCTCTATCCAAAATCCATCATATGATGCATAGGCATGCTTGTCATTTTCTGATTCCAAATCCACATAAAGACTGAAACTAGTGGCTTTTTGATTTACTATGTGAAAAATCTTCCTCAGTCCAAGCCAAAATTCCCCTAAAATAGAAATACATAGTCAATAAACTTCTAGTAACAGAAAGTGTAAAAGAAAAAAATTCCTCTAGTTTTTGAACTTTGCTTCCTGAACCAAGCGTAATAAAAGTTGTCTGATGTTTTTGAAAGACTAAAGAAGGTACAGAGTAATTTTCCCACTTCATTGGAAAATCCATGGAAAGAATTCCCATGTGCACATCATCTTTCTTCTCCGTGACATTTATAGAAAACTGTCCACATGATGATAACTTTCAAGCATTCATCTTCAGTATACCTTAGAAGGCCACAAAACCTGGATGTGCTAAAAAACTACTTGCTTAAACAAAATCCAGTAGCATTCCTAAGGGCAATACTGAGGAATGGGAAATGTTAGCGTTCTGTGAAATGCAACAAAACTCAAACCCTGTTCTTGAGACTTACTGCCACTGTAAATCATACATTTTTCCATGATAGGTTGCCCCATATGAGCTACGCTTTTTTTGTGCCGTTGAAAAATTGTGTGCTTCCATTGCAATCCCAGATAAACTCTTGAAAAAGCGACGACTCTTAGATTTGCTGGATGAAACATGGCAGTAAAAACGTAGTAACACATCTGTGTTCATATTACCTACTGAAATATTCCCATTCTGTTTCTACCTACACATGCTGAATGGCAAAATGTAATTGATTTTTCACTGCTTTAAGGAAATATTTAGTAACTGTGATTAAAACCAAGTAAGCAAATTTTTTTTTTAATCTGAAAAAAAGAAGAAATACAGTTTATATATTATTTCAAGAAAAAAATGTAAGAACATTTTAACACCTCCTGTGAGACTGAGGATGGGCAATGGCTGAAGAGTCTAGAAGGGTGGTAGTCATTATTGAGAAATTCACACAATAGTTTTGATGAAAAAAACCCTCAGGTATAAATAAAACCTTTAAGAAACAATACCTTTACTGTCTGTACTACTAATAATCCCACACAATTTGGTGGAATGTAGCTCACATAAGGACAGCAGAAACATTGGGTCCAAACCACTTTAGACTATTCAAAATTAATACCAGAAAGGTCACCAAATCCATCCAGATACTCAGACCATGTTCTCTGGAATGGAATGATTCCATCAGTTCTTTTCTGAACCACAGTCCATCCCCCTCCTTGAAAATCCATGTCACACAAAACCTAAAACAGATATAGATATGATTAAGCATTCTAGAAGGAGCTGTTATGAAGAAAATATTTTAATTAAATAAAGGTGGACTATTCAGAGTTTGGTAAGCAACATACATTTCAAATATCATAACAAAAAGCTCAGAGAAAATAAAAAAATGAAACTGTGGTATTTTCTAATATGTTCTTTTTGGACTTCTTGGTTCGGATATTTCCTCAACCAGTAGAAACTGTTGTGTGCAAATGTCTACTCATATCAGATATAATAAATCAGCCTTGATAAATGCTAATGTGTATTAATAATAGCACGAAGTGGAAGCAACATGCAATCTCATGTATTAATCGTGCAAAATCTTACAGATGGGGCCACTAACACTGGGTATACCTTCACTTCAGCGAAGCAAAATAGACACAACTTCTTACGTGTTCCCCCTCATCATCATACCTTTTTCCCCAGAGATACTTTGTGATGCCTGGAAAATGTAGAGTCCTTAATAAAACTGAGGAAATGAAAAAAGCAATAGCAACAACCCAGTAATAATAATTTATGCTGGAGCAGCAAAAAAACTCCACGTAAGAAGGGGACCCAATCCAGGGAAGTCCCAGTGTGAACATTTAACAGCCTGCAACTGACCAGTCCCACTGAATACATAAGATCAACACTCAGATTTATGAGTCTTCGCTAAAATTTGTGCCCAACGGCATGTCAAATGGCAGTGGTCCAGCTGCCCTCAGCTCTGGAATATCCTGTTATGTGGCACATTTTCTCCCCAGCCCGTTTGACTTTAGACACATAATACCCTAAGTTCCCTAATATAGGCATCTCGTTACCCTTGTCTCCCCTGTAATCCCCCTTAGACAGAGAAATGTGCATTTGTAGCGTGGCTTTGGGAAATCAAGATCTAAATCACCCTCTGCAGATGTCAGTCACCTCCACTGTCTACAGAAAGGGACGCTGGATCCTCGGCTGCTCTCTAGGGATTTCAGCTAAGTGCTTAAAGTTAAGTGGAATGTATCCAGGTCACTCTGGGTATTTTTCAAATATGTGCCCAGTGCTTGACCAGTTCCAACAGGGTTTAAAAAGTCTGGGCATCCTAATATAGAAAGGTGCGTATGGCACATTTAGAGCCCGCACCATGTAGGCTGTTTGAAGTAGGTCTAGGGGATACTACGCTTGATTACTGTTTAAAAACAGAGGCTCATTTGTGCCTCCCAATGTGACTAAGATCAGGAGAATTAACCTGGAAAATACTTACAGCTATGGAGCCATTAAGCTACTTGTGATAACAAAAGTAAGTTCAGAATATAACATTGGTTATCAGTACCTCACAACAGTAAGGAGATGCACAAGTGATGGAGTAAAGAAGGAATTCTTGGTTCATGCTACAGGGAATGTACACAATGAAACATGTTTCAGAAAAGAGTGATTTGAAATCTCAGCCAGCTGCTGTAAGTAGAGTCTAAGTGGAGGTCAGTTTAACCCTCAAAAAAATCATGGCAGTCTGAGCTTTGTGTGTTGCTCCCCACTGCCTGTACTAGCCAGGTATTTTTCATGAAACCAAGGACTTGTTCCTTGGCAGGAACACATCAACATCACATTCATAACCTCTGCGACTTAATATCTTCCCTGTGAATGACAAGAAAGCAACAGGACAGAGCTGCAGTGTGATCTAATACAACCCGGGGAATCTTGGGTCTTCGAGTAAGTCCATGCCGTTGGGTGCTTTGAGCAATCCTTGCAACACAAATACTAAGGCTCATGTGCATGAAAGAAAATTACGGGCTTTATTTCCTGGAGAATCACTTGCTTATTTTAGTCACCCAAGAAGGGTGGAACTGGAATAGACAGAAATACAAAAGATTCCAAAATGAATATTTAGATGCCAATACCTAAACCTCATTAAAAATAACCCCATTGCCTCATCCATTGTCTTGAGAAGATGGTTGCTTGGCTACTGCTCCAACTGAGTCAGAAATACAAAGAGGAGCTCACTTGGTCACAACATCAATCTCTAGCCCACTATAAATCAGTGGGAGTGGTGATAATTCTCAGAAGGAGCAATTTGGTTCTATATGAAAGGTCATCAGCCAGTTAAATTTGGCACCAAAACATGCACCAGCCAACTAAAACTATGAGATCGATACACAAACACACGCTGTGCAGATTCTTGATCCCTTATGTGCTGGAAATGGTGTAATTTTCTTTCTTAAAGTCTTACAATAGTTAATCCACTCTCCAGCTTGTTCTGTGTCTCATATCATGCAAGGTAAGAGGAGCATGACTGCCAGGTACAATTCAAATTAAATGAGCAGGAGGATGCTTCTACTGAATACTTCTTCCCTTTGCGTCCTTAGTGAGTGTAAGTATATTCCGAACTACCGTTTAGTTTGTCCGACCCACCTTGGAAATATCATTGATCTAAATTTACTTGTTGAAAAATGTATCAGAAAGTGATGGTGATTCCGTTTTCCAGAAGTGAAACTAGTTTTAATTGCCCCATGTTTGAATGCTCAGACAGAAGCCCACTTGGGACTAAGCTGGGACAAGAAGCTGCCACTACCACTGAAAACAGATATTCTTGGAGCTCCTGGAATTCAGGTTTCAATTAGCTCGAGTTAAGGATCAAAATCTCAACTCACTTTTGAAAACGTGATATTTCAAACATGAAAACATGACAACAGGTCAAGTCATCTAAACGGTTTTCTTCATTTTTCTGGTATCTTCATGCAAATGATTCTAAAGACATTTTGGGTTAGTTTTAGTTACATTTAAAGGGCAGTTTATTGCTGAAAAGGTCCCCATTGCAATAAATTGTTTCATGCTGGTTTTGTTTTCTGTTTTTCAGTTTCTTACTATAGTTTTCTGCCTCTCTGTATTTTTCGTATTTCGCTAGTCTGCAGAATTTCCAGAGCTCTTGTCTATTAACCCCTTAAAATGCATTACAAGGTCTTGTTTATGTTTTAATGTCTTGATATTTTTGTTCATCTTTCATTTCTCTTCTACATTTTTTATGCTTTTTTATGCATGGAATAATTTGCATTAAAAAGTTTTGCATAAAATAACATTCTTTATGAAACACACATATTTTAGATATTTTTCTCTGGGAACTTTTTGGCACTATCTTTTCAGCTCTGTGTAACATCTACCAGACAAGAAAGGAGACACTCATTTAATGATTGCAGACATTTTTTTCTCATTATTTATTGTTACCTTGTGCTTTTAATCAAATTATTATGATCTTTGCTTTTGTTTCTCATTTTCCTTAAGGAACCTTTCCACTCATATAACTGACTCGCAGATTCTGGCAGTAACCTTAAATGTGGAAAAGTGCCAAAAATACTTTTGAAGGGAAAGGAACTTTATCATTTCAGATTTATTTGCCAAAAGTTATAAGCAAACTGATAAATCACTTTTCTCACATAGAGTAGTCATACCATCTCTCAGGAAAAGTAATTTGGGTGAGGTATGAATATTTCTTCAATTAATCCACTTCAATCCAGAAGAAATTCTGAAACAGATGCATTTTGTGCTACGGTTCATCCTGGGGTGAGGCAGACAACATTTTCTTCATGTTTCTTTCTGTAAACACTTCTACGTGGTTTTGTTTTTCTTTTACCTGGAAGAAACTTGCTGGTGGGTTACAGATCTTTTCCCTGAGCTCACTGCGTTGTGTAGAGAGAATGACAGATTTTCCTATCAGGGATCTGCAGAACCAAGTCCGTTTTTTCTTTTGAGGTTTTAGCATGATTCTGAAGCCTTTCCATAACCAGTTTGAGCTCTTTTTTTAGTAGCATTTTGTAGGGTTCCAATTGGCTAGAGATAAAGGGATTCATCCTTCCTTTGTTTTATATAAAGACTATAAAGTTAGTTATTAAATTTTGCTATTTATTAACTGGCTTAAACTCCACATTTTTTCTCCAAAAAGTAATGACCCCAGCATGTACTTCAAAATTAAAGGTTTGAAAGTGCAGTATCTGTCTTTCCACTATGCACAAGGACTTCCCTGAGCAGAACAGCCTGAAATGGAAACAAACAGGCAAAACAAAGTATTCCGTGTGTTTGCATGGATCTGAATGTCCTGAGCCTGAGGAAATTAACCCCAAACTCTCTTCTCCTAAATGATGAATCCTAGATCTACTCCTCAAACTAATGTACATCTGCACCTATTTTTAGATGCCTATACAATATCATGGTCCAAGCTACAGGAGTCATCAGTGGAGTCATCTCTCAAGAGAAGGTGACGGTATACAGTCAGCCAGCAGAATAATTCAAAACCCCAAAGGTCATATTTTAGGAGCCAAATGGATCAGTCACTTGGCTCCTCAGTTTTCCATCTCTAAAATAGAAAAGAACAGCACTTCTCAAGGTCCAAACAGGGTGATGGAAAATATCTTGGGCTTTCCTCTTTGGTACATTTTTCACTGTATATGAAAACTGATGATGGGATCTTATGACAGAGATTAAATTTCTTTGTAGAAAATGAGAAACTCATCAAAATTATAGTAATGACAGACACATTTGGATTATTTAATACATTTCTTATTCAGCTGCTGAGAAATTGTCAAGGAAAACACTTTAAATCTATTAAATATATTCCAAGTGCAAAGCAAATTGTGACTATCCTAAAAAAAAATTTATTACCTCAAAAGGAGAATTTGATCCTTCTGGATGGATAATGTACAGACCAGTTGGAGTTTTTGAAACTGACCCAATGGTATCTTTAACATCAGTGCAGTCCAACCCTAGAGAACAAAGTGTTTTATGAAGTTCATTAGCAAAATACATTAAAAAAACCCAAATCCATCTTAAGCACAGATTATTACTTTTCTTGGTAACATGTGAATGGCCTCAAATAGCATTTTCTTCTCGTGCAAACTTTAAAATCATGTTTCATCATTAATTTATCTTTTAAGTGAAAATTCTCTGGACTCCATTAAGCTCAGAAAGAAGCACAGATTTTATTACATAGAGAAAGTTCTTCGTAATCTTAACTGATGTGATACAGAAATTAAAAATTAGGTAGCTGGGTCTTATTTTACAGATTTTATTTGGGTAACACGTACTGAGTAGAAAGACATATTTTCTGGGGAAGGATGTCTTTTTTCCTGCAAATATTTGTATTTATACTTTTTAAAGCATTTATATCATAATGTATATACTAAAACCCCTTTGTTTAAGTGTTAAGACAGGTTTGTCTTAAACACACTTAAGCAAGGAGTTTCTACAGCCAGGAGGACTGCTGAGAAGTAGTTTCCTTTAGCTGGGATGGAAACTACAGAGATTAACTGTCCAGTGTTCAAGTCACTTCCATCACATTTGAAGAAAGATATTGCAAATGCTGACTACACTTAATTTCATTACAAAAGAAAGTGCCATTTAGCAACATCAGACTGCTTACGAACAGGATGCCCAGATTTATCCATTGCAAATTATCTAAATCAGTCTTTATGATGCAATTCTGAAACAGTTCACAAATTTTCCAGAGTTTATATGTGCATACTAACACAGAATAAATACTGTAAATGTCATAATTGCTTACCTTTGCTCTAATTAGTTCTTTGTCAAGATACAAAGATAAAAAGGGAAGAGATCAAGACTAATTGCAAAAGATACTTACCATGAGATTGAACTGCTTTGTAAGGAAGTGGATCCAAATGCTTTCTCAAAACTTCTGCATTCAAAAGAAGGAGTCTGTTCATTAGTTCGTTTACCTGCAAATTCAAGTAAAAGATCTTTAAATAGGTTGCAATGAGGAATTTTGCATTCTAAAGTTGTTCTTTTTGACTCTTAGTGATTATAATCTAAAGTTAATTTTTGTGATGTGTTAGTGATTCATAGTTGACTGTGTCAATTGGTCCAATTTTTTGCTTTTTGTATTCAAAATCATTCTTAGGTACAATTCCATTTAATTCAAGAGAAGTCCTTGATTTTGATTAAGGTTTTTTATCTGTACTGGGTGAGTACACAGTGTTCGGGGCCTACAAGGAAGCTGGGGGGGAGCCTTTTACAAGGGCCTATAGTGACAAGACAAGGGGTAATGGGTTTAAACTGAAAGTGAGGAGATTTAGATCAGATATCAGGAAGAAATTCTTCACAGAGAGGGTGGTGAGGCACTGGAACAAGTGTCCCAGAGAAGCTGTGGGTGCCCCATCCCTGGCAGTGTTCAAGGTCAGGCTGGATGAGGCTTTGACAACCTGGTCTAGTGGAGGGTGTCCCTGCCCATGGCAGGGGGGTTGGAACTAGATGACCTTTCAGGTCCCTTCCAACCCAAACCATTCTATGGTTCTATGATTCTGTGTTTGTAAACTGCTATCAGAGTTAATGGTACTATAATATGTGACCTATACAAATATGACAGGACTGTAGATAGGAACCAGTGTGGAGGAGGGGTCTGTCACTTGCCCGACTGCCATGTATGCCACGAAGTTATGGATGAGGTGGTGCTAATCACTCCTTGTGGAAGTGGAAATCACACCTTACCTGAGATACAAGGAATTCTGAGAGAGACTAATTCTACGGTTTTAACGACAACATAAATGCTTAATTTTCCTCAGTTAGACAATACTTTTAGTGCTAAATAATAAATAAAACTCTGTATGATGAAGAAAAAAGTACCTGATTAGAAAGGTAATCCAAGGAAGATTGTTGATCATCCATCATGTTTCTCACCAGTTTTTTTGTGCTTCTTGCATATTCAACAAGGGAGTTTTGCAAATTTCCTTTAAAAGAAGTACGTTCATTTGCTTTGTTATCTAGAAATATTCTTCACTGAATAATGACACATTGGTTTATGATATCTTAGTGAATATTGAAGGTGGTTAACCTTAGGGTACCTAAAAGTGAAATTGAAGTAGTACAGAGACTATAGATTAAATGCAAAGATATTAAGAACCTCAACCTCACTGGTTGCAGTGAAGACATCTTAAGAAGAGATGGCTCTTCTTAAGATCTAAAGAATAATTTCATCTTATCCTTGGGCAACTTGGATAACCAGTTAATGAATACCACAGAAATACAAATTATAAAAGACAAATACATAATGTTTCCTGTCCTCCTACATTTACTCGTTCACTCTGCCACTTACTCATGCACCTGTTTTTTCCTAAATATAGGCAAAAATGACAGAAATACAAAAATTAAAATTATGTATTAAAAATCATATGGGAAAGAGCAAAATTTTGCTATTTTTTTCCTGAGGCTGATTACCTCATTTGCTGTTGTAGTTTGTAAGGCAGTGAATAGAGTATGTCCTGTATAGATAAAAGGCAAGCTGAAGTATAGGTTTCCTCCCACCTAACTAACTCCCACACACCTAACTATGATATTTGAATGAGGGACAGACACCCTACCCTTGCTCTACTACCTCTACTGACACTCAGAGGGTTACACAGACTTAGGTGGGCTGAGCTGCTGCCTGGATTTGCCTGTGCTCACCAGTGATTATGTAGAGAGACCAGCATGATTATACTCTAACTTTGTCACACCAGCTGCACCCCAGAAACATGGCACCCCGAATTTTCTGGACAGTAGCTTGGGCATCAGGGTCTCAGGCTGTCACAGGTGCTCCAGAAGATTAAAAAATAAATTAGCACAGCATAGCGTAGCATAGCAGAGGATTGCAGAGCATGGCATTGCGTAGCTTGTCCGCTGAGAGTATTCTTTATGAATACATACTGCACATGTAATGTTTTTCCCCTCGTAAAATTTTAGCTTGAACATCACATGGTACAAGGCATTGTTCTTTTTGTTTTGAAATAGCTGCAGATTTATTTTTCTCTTCTGCCTTGTGTAGTTCCTCCACAGCTCCAACATTCCTTGTTTCCTGTTGCACCAAACAATGGAGGGGGAAATAAATTGATCATAAAGCATATATAAAATAGCTCAGTCTGCCAAAATTAAGTAGATTTCTCCATGGATCTTCCTTCAAAACCTGTGTTTTTTAAAGCTTTATCAAGCGATAATTGACAGAGCAGAGACCAAGGCCTGTTAGGGGTCTTCTGCTTAGCCATACCTCACATGAGAGAGAGAGTCAGAGGTAAAGAATAACCTCTATAAATTAAAAAATGCCACTGACATTTCTGGTAAACTATTCTAGCTGTAAGCACTGTGAACTTGAGGCAAGAACTTGCAAATCTAGCATTTAAGAAGCTCACATTTTAGGAAGCGCCACACCCAGACAACAGACGTCTGAAATGCTAAGTTATTTTCACTGGAAAGGAGCAGGCTTTTGGATTTACCCCATGTTAGAAAAACACTTTCATTCTTGAAGGTTCCTGAATTCATTATTTAGACTCTGATCATGGAAATACTTGCACGAGTTATTAATCTATCACAAGTAGTCCCAAGCAGATTTGTAAACAAACTCAACATTAAAAATATTTTAAATGCTCTTATAGAGGAAAGAATGAAGGGATACTATTCACAGGCATACGATTATCTGAAATAGTAACAATAAAAGCATTGGTTAAAGTAATTACACCTATTAATGTTCTTTTAAAATAATATTTTCATATCTAACATTTTTTCTTCCATGGTGCCATTTGACATAAAATAAGGGATCGCCTCTGAGTCATCACTTAAAGAAATGCTAAAAGTAATTCCTGAAACATGTGTCATTGTAAAAACACTAAAAAACATATTTTCATTTGAGTCTTTGTTTTCCAATTCCATAATCTTAGAAAAACATTGTAGTGTGTTCATATACTGTATTTTCATATGTAAATAGGACCCTTAGAAACTTAAATATTATAATGAAAAAGAAAATTTATTTAGAATTGAGTGTATCTATCTTCAACATGTTTGTTCTCCTTTCCTACTTCAGGTTTCTCTTTGTGGTATTGGCATTACACTGGCCAAGCACTGAACAGTTTTTTCGCTGATTTTTGCTTTTAAAAGTGAAGGTAAATATTACATAAAACTCTTAACAAGGAGATTTTACAAAAAAAAAAAAAAGTTTCTGAATTATTAATGTAATTGCTTTTTGTGTCTGGAGATAAATGACAGAGAACTAAAAGAATATGTTACTTTGATTTTGAAACAGGCACAAAGTAAAGGAAAAGAAAAATTCTATAAGAGTTAGAAATAGATCACTTGAAACATAAATAGATAATTTGAAACTATGGTTTGTTGCAGGGCTTTATCACAGATACTCACCAGATGTTCAATTAAATACTGTCAAGCAAATACGATTAATCAATATTTATTTTCAACAAAAGCCAACATGAAACAGGCAATTAAATCTGACTTAATCGATTCAAGAAAAAACTGTGACACTGCCAAAACCTATAGTTACTCTGCCTTTACAGTCATGCAGATGATATTAAAAATATGGCCTAACAACAGAGCTGTGATGAAAGGCATTAAGACAGAAATGGTCTAATATACAGAATTCCTACATTTGCAATGTAGTTTCTTTTCTCTATCTGAAAATACCCAATTCTTCTCTATTTTTGTACCTATCCTGAATATAGCAATCTACATTTTAAAACATGTCATGTTTCTGAGAAATCATTCAGTTGCATTCATTCTTATCTAAGCAAAGTAATTGAAAATCTTACCTTAGATGAACAAGGCTTGACATTACTTATGACAGTCTCTCCTAAACTGAACAAAAAAATATTAAGACAAATCAGCAAAATTACCCTAAAGCAGTTCATCGTTTTTGCTTGAAGAAAAGCAAACGTTTTGACGGGTTTCAAATTTCTGTGGAAAGGACTGTACGCTATGAAGACCTGAGCTAACTCTTTGGGAATGTCTACAGCACAAAGAGCAGCCAACACATCACTCATTTAATGCCTGGATTTAATAAACCACACTGCAGTTGCACAGTAGATTTTGTATACTGCTGCTTGTATGCTGAGAGCAATTACTGCTTATCACTTTCACATGACACATCTAAGATGTATATTTTCATCATGACAAAACTGTCCCAGATTTTCTTGTATGCTGTTTTAGAGAATTGTATGTATTTGGTACTGAGTAGCCTGGGCTACTTGACAGTAAAAAACAAAAGTAGTAATCGATGCTTTTCTCTTTTTACAAAGCTTTTTATCATGAAAATGAAGTGATCTACATCGGTATAGTGGTAGTACACTAGCACTGGCTTTGGGGGCAATTTGAGAATATATTCTAAAAGAAAATTCTAAATAGAAAACTGAAAAATATGACCTTAAAATAATACTTTGTGATACACTGAAAATTGTGTACCATGAGGACACAATTAGCAGTCTCTTGGTCTCACTGATAGCTCATCCTTAGCAATGAAAGTATTGACAGTGGGACAATCATTAAAATACAATGATTTTTACCCCTGAAAAATGTCAAAGTACAAGAGAATGCCCTGAAAAAGAAGATTAAATGTAGTCCATAAAATCTTTATTAAAGCTATATGGCAGGTAGGAGGCTTTGAGCAACCTGGTCTAGTGGAGGGTGTCCCTGCCCATGGCAGGGGGTTGGAACTGGATGATCTTTAAGGACCCTTCCAACCCAAACCGTTCTGTGATTCCATGAGGTACAGTTTTCAGACACTCAGACTTGCTCTTTCTTTGTATCTTAAAAACTGGACATGACAGTTTAACCAAACAGCAAATTATGTGGAAACTTTATTTGGAAAGTTCATAAAGGTCCAGCAGATTTTCAATTCCTCACACACATTAGAGAACTTCAATTGTTTGTGATCTGGCTGAATAAATGAAACCTCAGCTTTTAAGATACCACTGTCTAAGGGATCATCAGAATACAATGCTCAGCATCACCTTACACTAGTACAGCCAGTCAGTGTTCCAAATTTGTCTTGATACTGTGGTTCATCCCTGACTGAAGTTGGCAAACACTGGAAATAGCTTTTGCTACAAGGAGATTTGAAAGCTGCCGGGAGAGGGGGGTTAATACTGCTTTAAATTCAGATTTTTATCCATTTTTTAATCCAAAGTTTTCTTTCCAAATTAACAACTAAAGGGCACTAGGAACCTGTACCTGGCCTCTTCCCGAGGGGAGCGTATTCACCTGCCTGTGAAATTTTTAACAACTCTGGTTCTTCAGTAGCTCTCAAAATAAAATCTGTAACTTGTTCTAATGTACTGCATGGCACATTATAGTTATCCAAGATAAGAGTTACTAGAATTTAACTAGTGCATAGTTGATGTTCCCTTAAAAGGATTCAGGTTGTGATCCATTGTATCCTTACTGATCCTTACCTCAAGGAGGTAAGGCAAATTTCAGGAAGGAAAGATTAAAATTATCAGAACCTTGGCTGAACTCCTTCTCGCATGCAGTCTCCTACACAGTTAAACTGAAGCTTGGAGGAAAACTAAAGGGTATCAGCAGATTAATCCACCCTGGAATAAGAAGGAAAGAAAAATGTGTTTCAGCAGCAGCATAGCTATGTTCCAGTCTTCAAATAAAGTTTGTAATAAATTCAGAATCTATCTCACAAATATTTAGAAGCTGGTCTTTACCCTTCCCTGGAATATCAGTCTATAGCCCACAGTAAAATTTATGAAACCTCTTTCAAACCAGTTCCCAGGGTGGGACCTTCCATGTTGTAATGACTTGAGGTCCGGCTGCTTGGTGTCCCAGAGCAATCATACAGCTCAGAAATACACGGTCCTCGGCTAGTCACCTGCTCATCCCACAGCCTGAAAGATGTGAGGTTACTCACCAGGAGACACACCTAATTCACCTCAAGGAGAGCTAGGCGAAAGGGAAAAAAGAATAAAAGGTAAAAAGGAGAAAGTCCAGAAGATATATCAAGATTATTCTCAATCCTAAATGTCAGAAGGTATCTAAGGTGAAGCTGCAACTGGATAAGACCGAAATCTTCCATAAGGTGAAATTCGGCTGGTGTGAGTTCAGCGTGAAAGAACTGGAATCTTCACACGTGTGACAAGGGCTCGAATCTTACTGTTGTTCCCCAATTCTGATTCAGCCCTGTTTGGGTGGCTCAGTTCTCCATACAGATAAAGCCTTCTACTGCATCCTAGATGAAACGCTGTGTTTTATGAGGCAAACTGGGATTTTAAAAGTGTATGTGGCTTGAAAAACACAGGAAAATTCCATCCTGAGGTAGGTAAAGCAACAACCAGTCTTCTACCTGCCACACTTAAGAGTTGGGATTGGGTGAAGAGGTGAATTTGGGTCTGATATTCTGAACTACTTTAGGGTCTCCTCAAGTGTGATAATGGGGATGTTATAAATATTAAGCACATTTGGCAACCTGAGCATCTGTGGCCTTGACTGTAAAACAGTGACACCTACTCCACAAGCTATGCTACAAGTATGTGGGGGGTTCCGTGGAGACAAGTATTTTATGAATGCCGAGTACTATTTTTACACTCCCAGTCAAAGACATAGAACAGCTGCACACTGAAAAAGAGCAGGATTGGTTTAGGCTCAAATACAACAGCCGAGAAGTGTCTCGCCAGGAAATCACCAAGGCATTTAGCCTTCTGCTGACAACTCATCCACGGCAGGGCAATATCCCAAGACAACACACCCTGCTTTGACCGAAAAAAAGGGTTTTCAGTCTTAAGAACAAACTACCTTTTTTTTTTTACTTTGTGTAACTGTATTTTATATATTTTATAGGGGGTTTTTTTTAATGTTACACAATTTTACATCTCTCTTTTCTGCATTGTGATGCCCACACCCTGTAGAAAAAATGTTAAAAAAAATGTTTATCCTGCTAACTTCAGGAGAAATGTGGCCAGCAGGTCGAGGGAGGGGACCCTTCCCCTCTACTCTGCTCTTGTGAGACCCCACCTGGAGTTCTGCATCCAGCTCTGGGGCCCTCAGCATAAGAAGGATATTGACCAGTTGGAGCGAGTCCAGAGGAGGCCACGAAGGTGGTCCGAGGGCTGGAGCCCCTCTGCTATGGGGACAGGCTGAGAGAGTTGGGCTTGTTCAGCCTGGAGAAGAGAAGGCTCTGGGGAGACCTTATAGCACCTTCCAGTACCTGAAGGGACCCTACAAGGAAGCTGGCGGGAGGGGCTTTTTACAAGGACCTGTAGTGACAGAACAAGGGGGAATGGGTTTAAATTGAAAGTGGGGAGATTTAGATTAGATATCAGGAAGAAATTCTTTATGGAGAGAGTGGTGAGGCACTGGAACAGGTTGCCCAGAGAAGCTGTGGGTGCCCCATCCCTGGAAGTGTTCAAGGCCAGGCTGGATGAGGCTTGGAGCAACCTGGTCTAGTGGAGGGTGTCCCTGCCCATGGCAGGGGGGTTGGGACTAGATGGGCTTTAAGGTCCCTTCCAACCCAAATCATTCTGTGATTCTGTGATTCTGTGAACTCCAAGTCTACCGCCAACAGGTCTAGCAGACTGCAGAGCGCTCTGCAAACGCAGAAGCAGCAGCGGGCTCACAGAGGTGCTTCCTTTGCTCTGCAAAACTAACGAGGAACCTGTTTGTTCGGATACTGGAGACCTCTGTAAAAAAAAGTGGCGTTCTGTGATTTATAAAAGCGCAGAGCGGCTGCAAAGGCCGGTGAGAGCCAAGCACCGTGGCTGGCCCAGCCTCCAGCAGCCGTGCCCCTCAGCAGGGGCTCCCCCCCTCGGCGGGCCAGCCCCCGTCACTCTGCGCCACCCTTTCCTCCAAACCGCCTCTCCCTCCGCCGCCCCTCAGCCGCGGCCCCGCCCCCGAAGCCAGGGAAGCGGCGTCTCCGGTTGCTACGACGACGGCGGGGCAGCGCTGAACAGCCAGTTGGCGCTGGGCACTGACCGCGGCCCGCTCCCGTACGGGGGCGACGGGCCCGGGGTGCTGAATGGAGCCTAGCGGGAAGGCCTGCGGGGCGGCGCGGGGCCAGAGCCTCCCCGGCGGCCTCCAGGACCGTGCGGCATGGAGGCGGAACTCTGCTGTATATCCTTCCGCGGCCTCCGCCGGCCGTGAGGGGCTGGGGCGGGTGGTGGAGCGGCTCATGGGGAGCCAGGGCCCGCGGGGCGGCGGGGGCCCGACCGGAGCACTTTGTGGGGGGAACGGGGCTGCGCGGAGCCCGGGGGGTCCGGTGGCCATGGGGTAGGGCGGCGGCGGTAGAGCCGCCTCAAGGCGGGTTGGGAGAGAACTGGTGCCGTGGGGTTTTACAGAGAAGTTGACTTCGCAGGTAACCTTGGGAGTTTCCTTGTTTTCCCTCTCCTAAGACATACTGCCGTGGGGAATTGTACTTCCCATCCCAACTTGTGGATCCTTATTTAAGTAATAAGAAATGCTGACGTGAGTTCCAAGCTCGGCCTGTACAGGGCTGCTTAAATCACTTCTTAGGTGAGGCAGGACTGATCTTGCTCCGTGGAGCTTCCATCCAGTGACATTCATGAACGAATTTCAGTGTAAACAACTGAGGATGGGATGGGGCTGTTTTTACTATTGACACATTTTCCCTGTGATAGATGTATCTGTGTGTTACAGATTTAGATAATAACAGGAAGATGTATCTTCAAATAGACGTAATAAAGGTGAGGTTTTTCATTTCCTGATACCATGAAAGATGAGTGCAAAACCTCTGATAAAATCACTGTTAACAGTAAAATGCGATTACGTTTTTTTCTGGATAAACATAAACTTAGGTATGACCATAATACACATTTCTGGGACCAACTCCTGTGTACTAAGTCAAAAGGCGTATCAGCCTTTTGTATCGCAGATAAAGTTTGCCCTTTCCTAAAATGGTATGTCAAGTCAATCACACAGTCTTTTAATCTTTTAATGAGTTGTTTGATACAGTTCCCATTGCCCTTAACAAACTGCTAGGGACAGAGCTTCAACATTTCATTTTGAAAGGGATTTAGAAGAACATCGGGCGTTGAAAGAAGATCAAAAAATATGTCGGAATAGAGCACAGAAATATTTGATAGAGACAAACAGAAGAAGAAGGTATGTAACTGGGGTTCATTTGGTGGGAGACTGTAAAAAAGAAAAAGTGAGTCAAATCCTTGAAACAGCTCGATATCTTTCTAATTGCACATTCACACTGTTAAATAGGCTCGTTGCTTTGTTGTAGAGGAATCTAGACTGAAAAGTTTCATCACTCCAGTTTCTTGCCACAGGACAATAAAATACAAAAAGAACAATATTCTGGGTTACTCGCTACTTCTTGGAAACTCACTGTAGTCACCTTTTATTGTATAACACTCCTTTTATTGTACAACAGTACAGGTAAGCAGCGCTTTCATTTCATGGATCTGCATTTCTAGTATTATTCTGGGGTTTATTAGCTTCAGTGGGTGTGTGAAAAATGCCTTCCGATGTGCAGTGAGGGTCAGCAGGCAGGTGCTTGTCACTGCCTTCTGAAGTGTGTGCCTTCCTTCTGCATGGCAGAACAGCCGCACAACCCCTGTGTGGTTGGGCTTTGTGCTCCCACTTCCCAGCAAACACAACACAAAGTCTTTCTAGCACTGGAATATTTTTATAATAAAGTTATTCTGCACTGACATTTCAAACAGAGCTTTGAATATTCTGCCTTTCTGCATACATGAGAATGCAAAGTCATTAAACACCCTGTGGCAATTGGATGAAGTAAATGACACACTGAGATGTTTCGATGAAGTGCTCTGAGTAGTTTAGTGGGCACAGGGGGCTTTTCCCTAGCACTGAGCTCATACTTGCACACAGGGGAGACTTGGCTGTGTATGGTGTAGAGGCAGATGGGTTCCTCTTGCAAGCCCCCAGCCTCAGATCAGGTTCCTCCGCTTAGTGTTAACTCGTTAACGCTCATCCCCATAGTTACTGTATCAGATGGTTTCTGTTGTACAATGTTTACTTACTGAAATACCTTGATACCTCATAAGAGAGGCAGTAGATATTATTTATACTGCCATTTTAGCTTGAAGGTATGTGATGTCAGCATATGTTTTGAAATGAAAAATGGAAGAGGACATATAGTCACCTGGGCATGATTAAAAACAGTGTGGAACTCACAACCTTTGCAGATAATAAACTCTTAGCTGAAAGATTAAATATCTTACTTAGTTTTCTGGAACAGTGCCACTGTAACACGACACATCTCAGATGAGCACTGTTTATTGTATTACTGGTCTTGAAATATTATAGCCTAATGTAAAAGCAAACACCAGACAGCATGCGTATTTTTTACAGACTGGTGTAGTTAAACTAATGCGGGTTGATATATAAATACATTTCCATATGAATTTCACTGCAGCCCTAAGAAGTGCAGTATAAATCTAAGTTACCCAGGTGAGCCAGTTAAAACATTAGGTCTGGTATTCATAAAATGAAATTGTTTCCATTTGTGATAATTGAGAATGCCATAACTATAAGCATAATAAGCAGTTCAAATAGAAGTTTGTGGTGACGAGTCTTCCCCTAAGAACTGAAAAGGAGCTAATTGTCTAATGTTAGAAAGGTAGTAAGGGCATACGGTATTAATAAGCTGTGAAATATAATTCAGAATTAGGGATCATTGAATATATGAAGGAAAGTAATTTGGAAATAGAAAGTTCCTTGAAAATGAATCTTTTTTTCCTGACAGTTATGCAGGTAGGAAGTGATTTTTCTCCTAATGGATCAAACATCAGGTCACATCTGAAATCCATGTATGAGCCAAGATCCATTAGCTTTCTAACACACGTAAAGGTGTTAGCTATGATGATGGTTTCTCAAGAGTAGTATGGCTTCCTTAAACTCCACATTCTTACCTGGCAGCACCCTAAATTCTCCCTGACAGGGCTTACAGGCATGTGTCAGAAGTTATTATTGGCACTGCAGGTTTATAATTTCAAAGCTGAAATAGTTTCTCTCATATATTTTTCTTTCAATATATGGAGAGTAGACTTGAGTGCACCATGAAGTATGACAGTCCGTTTTCTATTTCTCACCTTCACACAGAATGCCAGAGCTTGGACAGGACCTCTCGAGGTCATCTGGTCCAACACCCCTGTTCAAGCAGAGCCACCTAGAGATGGTTGCCTAGGACCAGCTTTTGAGCATCTCCAAGGATGGAGACTCCACAATGTCTCTGGGCAACCTGTGCCTATACTTGGTCATCCTCACAGTAAAAAATGTGTTTCTTGATGTTGAGAGGGAACCTCCTGTGTTTCAGTTTGTGCCCATTGCCTTAGGTCCTTTCAGTGGACACCATTGAAAAGAGCCTGGATCTGTCCTCTTTGCACCCTCCCTTCAGCTATTTCTATACATTGATAAGATCCCCCTGGACCCTTCTCTTCTCCAGGCTGAACAGTCCCAGCTCCCTCAGCCTGTTCTCACAGAAGAGATGTTCCAGTCTCTTAATCATCTTTGTGACCTTTTGTTGGACTGTCACCACTATGGCCATGTCTCTCTTGTATCGGGGAGCCCAGTACTGGACACAGCACTCCAGGTGTGGCCTCACCAGTGCTGAGCAGAGAGGAAGGATCACCTCCCTCGACGTGCTGGCAATGCTTTGCCTAATGCAGCCCAGAACACCATGGGCCTTCTCTGCAGCAAGGGCCCATTGCTGGCTCATGTGCAACCTGGTGTCCACCAGGACCCCCCAGTGCCTTTTTTGCAAGGCTGCTTTCCAGCTGGGTGTCCCCAGCATGTCCCAGTGCCCAGGGTTGTTCCTCCCCAGGGACAGGACTTTGCACTTCATCTTGTTCAACTTCATAAGGTTCCTGTCAGCCCATTTCTCTAGCCTGTTGAGGACCCTCTGGATGCCAGTATGACTCCTGGTGTATCAACCACTCCTCCCAGTTTGGTGTCATCTGTAAACTTGCTGAGAGTATATGCTTCCCCATCATCCAGATAATTTTTGGGTGACAGATGGCTGAATAGGAGCCAGCAGTGTGCCCAGATGGCCAAAAAGGCCAATGGCATCCTGGCCTGCATCAGGAACTAGGGCAGGGATTGTCCCCCTGTCCTGGGCACTGGTGAGGCTGCACCTCAAACACTGTGTTCAGTTTTGGGCCCTTCACTACAGGAAAGACACTGAGGTGCTGGAGCATGTCCAGAGAAAGGCAACGGAGCTGGGGAAGGGTCAGTCCATCTCCCTGTCTGCTAATTGACCCCATACATCAACAGCTTGCCTATGAGGATCGTAGGGGAGGCAGTATCAATATCCTTAGTGAATATCCACATAGACAATATCAACTGCTCTCCCCTCATCTACCAAGACAGTAATTTCTTCGTAGAAGTTTATTAAGTTGGTCAAACATGACAAAATTTAATGTCAACCTTAAATTTATAAAGCCTCTGGTGAATAGTAATAGCACTGAATTTCCTTTAGCAAACAGATCTGGGGAAGATATAGCAGAGCTTCTGCTCTAATCTCAATTTTTTGTCATTTAGGTTTATTCTCTTTGTGTTGTGTTGTGGAGAAAACCTTATCTGTGAGGTATTTTGTCGGGTTTTTTTGAAGGACCACCACCAGCTTACCTTTAAACAAGGCTATACCAGGGCTGAGCCCAAGTCTGGTAGCCCCTAATACCCAGTGCTGTTTAAGCTAATGAGAACTGCACATGCAGAGAGCTTGCAGATTGAGGTCTTCTGTTTTCAACCTTTTTCTAAAGGTATTTGCAATTAAATTTTCCCTGAAAAAGTTGATCTGTTGTCAATACCTGTAAATGCAGCAGCTTCAGCATTAAAAAACTCAACTTCTGCCAAAATGTGCTTAGTTAATTGGTTTATTAGTAGAAGACAAAAACATCACTTGGACAAGAAAGAGCAACTATAGCTTTGCAAAGCAAAGTGTCATTAACTTCTGTCACAGATCTTTTCCAAAGTGAACTTAGAGGAACCCATATTCCTATCCCATCTGACAGCATCAGTTTCTTTGCATCTCTGGTATTGTCCAAGCCCCTTAGTTTTGTGTTAAGAGCAGAGCTTCAGCACAGCAAACACTCAGTCTACTGCTTAGCTTTACACAAGCTGCATGAGTATCAACAATGTCATTCCATTTTTGGATTAATAATACATGAGGGTGTGATTTCAAGGTCAGTTTAAGAATTAAATATGCTCCGGGGCAATAGCTGACAGCTGAGAGAGCTGGGCTTGTTCAGCCTGGGGAAGAGAAGGCTCTGGGGAGACCTTATAGCACTTTCCAGTACCTGAAGGGGGCCTACAAGGAAGCTGAGGGGGGACTTTTTACAAGGGCCTGTAGTGACAGGACAAGGGGTAACAGGTTTACCCCTTGGATATCAGGAAGAAATTCTTCATGGAGAGGGTGGTGAGGCATGGGAACAGGTTGCCCAAAGAAGCTGTGGATGCCCCATCCCTGGAAGTGTTCAAGGCCAGGCTGGATGAGGCTTTGACAACCTGGTCTAGTGGAGGGTGTCCCTGCCCATGGCAGGGGGGTTGGAACTGGTTGATCTTTAAGGTCCCTTCCAACCCAAACCATTCTATGATTCTATGCTATTTTGTTTAAATAACGGTATTCAGGAAATAAGAGCTACTGACAAGCATATACTTGATATAAATGAATAGGATGTCATAGTTGTGCTTAAATACCACAGTACTTTTAAATAC
This sequence comes from Rhynochetos jubatus, assembly GCA_027574665.1. Lineage (NCBI taxonomy): Eukaryota > Metazoa > Chordata > Aves > Eurypygiformes > Rhynochetidae > Rhynochetos > Rhynochetos jubatus. Next base: position 120,380,687 of record CM050649.1, on the reverse strand, counting down.
CAGCTGCCAATCTGCTGAGGACTGTAGCCATCCCACTGTTACTGCTCAATGCATAATGTGCATCCCATTTTACTGTGATGTTACTGGCTGCAGGTAGTTGGTTCATTCTGGAAATGCAGTTGTCTGTGCATTTTTAAATAAACCTTACAGTCAGTTATCTTGGTTCAGCATTTTGAATTAACTTGAAATCTGAATAGCTAATCCACCTGTTGTAATTGGGGAAGGAAACACTTTCCCAATTTATATCTGTTTCCAATCTATTCCCATTACGGTTGTTTTTTCAAAAATACTTTGTTTTCAACATATGCAAAAGCCTTGTGCTCCACCTACTGGCTGATGGTCGTTGATTAGTTAATAAAAACTTTAAATTATTCATCAGTGTTGTTGATGCAGAGCAAAAAGCCATCTAGTGCCAAATTGGGAGAAAAATGTTAACGTTTGGTCAAGGGAGAGGACAAAGTGTTAAGAATTTAGTATTGCTTTCTACGTCACACTGAAACAGAAAAGTAGTGGCCACTGTAACCGTGCAGACCTGTAATCCTGTATTGCCATTTCTGGCGATCGGCCACAGGGCTGTTGCCGAATTTGCAAGGCCTCAGGCCAGATGCTTGCCAAGCCTGCTCTCTCTGAACTTTTCCTGACCTGCCCGTAGCTTTGTTTTGCTTGGTTTAGCTGTAACAGCAATGTCGCTAATTGACCAGGTGTCAGTGGCTAATTTATTTTGCCTTTGTTTATCTTCTTATGCTAAGACTGTAGTTTTATATAGAGAGATGTAGAATGAGAGATTTATGAGTCCAGCATAATGATGTAGTGTAGGGAAATACAGGCCGGGTAGGATTGCAGAGGCCTTGAGAACCGGCGGTGCAGGATGCGGCGTAGAGGATTAGAGGAGTACAGGCAGGGGATGATAAGAGATGGCACACAGGCTTGGCCCTGGAGACCCCACGGCCATAAACAACTCGCCTATAGCCAGTTAAAGAAGTGCAGACCTAGATCTGGCAAAACTGGCCTTAGGAGTAACAAAGAGAACAAAGAAATAATATGTAATATATGTAAAAGTCACTGGGTGTGGAATACTTCGATGTACTGTGGAGCTGCAGAGCAATGAAGAAAGAACAGAAGTGTAAAAGCATGTCAGAAAACATTAAAATTACTCCAAGTGGATCCTGGGGCGAGGAAGACGGGAGCATTAGCATGAACATCATATTGCTCTGAGCGAAGGGACTCCAGATGCTGACAATGCACCATAGCACACCAGCACCAGCAGAATGAAACCACCAGCCTTGGGACAGAGAAGAGCAATGGAAGTGTGAGCACCAGGAAAAGGGGTAGAAACTCAGTGTGCGAATAGCAATTCCAACTGTATTGTCACTATTATATTTATATTATTAGATATCAGGGAAAAATTCTTCCCGGAGAGGGTGGTGAGGCACTGGAACAGGTTGCCCAGAGAAGCTGTGGATGCCCCATCCCTGGCAGTGTTCAAGGCCAGGCTGGATGAGGCTTGGAGCAACCTGGTCTAGTGGAGGGTGTCCCTGCCCATGGCAGGGGGGTTGGAACTAGATGGGCTTTAAGGTCCTTTCCAACCCAAACCATTCTATGACTCTGTGATTACTGAGGCTTTCTCTGCATAATATTCTAACTGTATTATTAGTTTCTGGTAACAGTTATATCTGGATTAATTAGACTTCTAAGATTTTAATTATGATAACAAACAAAATCTCTTGGCTTTATATAAGGTGTGCTTACTTTTTGCCTATAAATGAGATTTGGAGTGTAACACCTGGTGAATAGTGCGGGCAGCCCTCCTGGGATCCTTTAGGTCATTTTGGAGGACAGCCCTCTTAAACCCTTATGGAGTTGTAAGGCCCAGTCCTCCTGAAGCCCTTAAAGCAATGTGGGGCTGTCTTTTGGTATTCAGCATATGATAATCAGAGAAGACAAGGGAATAAAGTTAATATGCGACCCTATGGTCCTGGTAAGCATTGCACTTAAACAGAGAAAACTGATTTATGGGGAAACTCTGCAGGTCCTTTTAAGGATACACAGTGTGTTTCCTGTTTGCCCATGAAGAGGATTTTGAGTGACCCCATTCTAGCCTTTTCTTGGTATTGCTGGACTCATTAAGTATACAAGTACCCTCCAACCTCAATTTTAAAATTGCATGGGTTTGCAAATGTGATATGGCAGTGGATGAGGAATACCAACTCTTTATCAGAAGGTTCATTTCATAACATTCCATATGCACTGTATATAATAATTTTTATTTATTTTCATCCAAGGTAGTAGTAAGCATTTAGTCCACCTGGGAATGTAGCATCCATCACTTCACTGTGAAGATAATTTAATAAAATTAACCAGGAAATAGTTCCACCATCTGGTCATACTGTTTTTAACATAAAAATGCCTTCCACATAATGTCTGTATATGTGAAACTGCTAAATATTTTAAGTTTCGTATTCCAAATTCACTATAAATTTTTGGCAGCCGTATCAAAAATTGCTGCACCGCTGCGTTGTTTATAGTAGACAGAAAAACTGGGTTAGGAAAACACCGGCCAGGAAATTCTTGTGCTAACTCTCCATCTTAAAGCCATACTTTTTGCCAATGTTACATCTGTGAGATGAACCTAAGCTGGTGCCTTAAGGAGGGTGGATGAACAAACATTTGTTTTACCTGTTTTTCTGTAAGATATCAGTGTGTATTTGCAAAATTATTTATTTTACATAATGCACCTGGGTGTCGCAATTTATATTCTGGGGGGTCAAGAAGTTAATGATGCAGGCTTCGTTGAATGTCTTTAACCTTACATTTAACGTAAAATCCTTTTTCTCCCTCCTAATCCAAACCAAATAGTGATCATGATGAGCTGTGGTGAAAAAGACCTCTTGCATCAGCATTTAGACTTGCACATTTCCAGCTATATGGAACAAGAGTCCTTTTTTTTATGCCAGTTATTAGGAATGTGGAAGAGTGCAGCAAAGTCATACTCCAAAATCGTTTAAAAAATAAATAAATAAAGGCTCTGTCAGAATTTACTCTTTCCTTTTTGGAGTTATATTCTGGAATTACTCCAGGTGCAAAGCTGTAGAATTTCCCACATGTCTGAATTTAACAACTACAGTTCAACTAAAGGCCTTCTTGACTAGCTTCTAGAAATATTAAGGGGATCAAGAAGAATGTGTTGGAAGTGCTTACTAGGATAAGCAAGTCTGTTTCCTCTATTATGATATTCCTATTTTTTTAGTCAGGATAAAGATGTGAAATATTACAGATTTCTGTATCGGATCTTAAAATGAGTGAAATGCAGGAATACTGAAAGTTGAGAATGAACTCTAATTCCACTTCTGACTTTTCTGGACTGTACAAACAAAGTTCCTGCAAAAATTTTAACCAAATTGCAATAAGATGTTTCATGTGGGTAGAATTCTCCACAGATTTTTTCTATTTTTGGGTAACTGCTTATTTGACTTCACCTCATGCCTTAAGTCAAGCCGTTCCTGCTTGCTGACAAACTGACGCTTGCAAATGCAACTTGCAGGGTTGGGATCACATTTTATTTTATTTTATTTTATTTTATTTTATTTTATTTTATTTTATTTTATTTTATTTTATTTTATTTTATTTTATTTTATTTTATTTTATTATTTTTATGATTTATTTATTTATTTAATGTTATTTAATAATTTTTTTTAATTTAAATTCTCTTTGCATAATTCAATCTTCTGTCTTACCATTCATTTGAAGAGTTTTATAACTCTTAACATCAGAAGAAGAGTTACCTTGAGTTGTAGAAATTCACCTGGATTTTGGAAAGTGTAACTATTAGGTGTCATTTGCAATAAATAAGTTGTTAAAACAAAAGCTACAGTTTGTATACGTTATAGGACAGAGTGTCAGCAGTTCCTGTGATCTACCACAGTTGTCAGGAATACTGCTGCTGGGCGATCTGGAGCTTTCTGAAGGAAGTGCACTTCCAAAGTAGACGTGGTAATTGCTTGTGTTGTGCACTGGCCTTTTGATTTCTGACCTTGGAGAGCATTAATCCAGAGTGCTGTATACATTAGGAAAAGCGGTGGATCCTTTTGCACATTTTGCCTCTCCTCTTGCTTTTGTTTTTGCATACATTCCACCACTGTCTTTCCTGACCTTAACATTGGCGGTGTTGGAGGTGTAGCACTGAAGAAAGGAAAATCAGATGTCACACACCTTCCCGTTTCCCCTTATGAAAAGGGGAGGGGGTTTAAGATGCGCTCAGAATTATGGCAGGAATGCAAGTATGTAGTCTTTGTGATGTAAGGTTTGAACAGCTGCATGAAACCTGTTTACAGTGCATTTCCACTTTAAATATATATATGTAGTCTACACTTTTTATTCATGAAATGCAATAAGTTTTCCATAAAATTGGGAAATCTCAGTCATTTTTTCAGTATGTCTTCACAACCACATACATATGAATTTTCAAAATAGTGAAAGTTTTTTATGTCTCTCTCTGCTACACTTTGCTTTTCAAGTGGATTAAGTGGATATTCCTATAAAAATGTGTACTTGCGAATTAGTTGGCTGTTTTCCTATTTTTTACTATTGTGCAATTACAGCTTTTAAAATTTCTAAGATAAAAAGTGCCTATTTCAAATTATTTTTCTCTTTGTTTTCACAAGTGATCAGTCAGTACTTTGAAGGGATACTAGGGAGGGTCGTATTGAATATTTCAGGTTGAACTTTGTCGCTGAAAAGCAAAGGGAAGAATAATTAAAATAGTTTGAGTTAAGGAGTAGCTGTGGTTAATAGCAGCTTTGCTCCATTAAGCAGGAAGATCTGTGAAGCAGCTACAAGTGATTGAAGTTATGGGGAAGTATCTTCTTGCGATGAGAGACACAAAGACCATATGGCTGAGCATTACTGCCTTTCTTCCCACTGATGCTGGCTAGGAGCAGCACCCTGCCCACTGTAGTAGAATCACATTTCTGACACACAGAGATCTTTAAAGATCGAAAGCTTCGCCTTGTAGGGATGTTTGCATGGCAGACTTCAGAAGCTTAACTTGGAGAGTTACGTATTTAAGTATTACTTTGCCTACGTGGACACTGTGCCAATTAATTTACTCGTAGAGGGTGTATTTCACTCAAGCTAATTTGTCAGGAAAAGTTGATGATTTTGCCATCAGGAATAGAAACTCCACATAGCTTCATCAAGCTTGTGCTTACTGAAGGAAGCTTTGTGACAGTGGTTTGTTTTGATTAAAGCCTGATTGGCTTTCCAGCCAGTAGAAGGACACGTTTAACATCTTTGATATTAACAACTGATTCTGTCAGTCATAGTTTCACATTGCTGTGTTATCCATTTTGTGCTACTAATATGATTGTCTTACAGGAAGCTTCTTGACAACTGGACATTAATACTAACTTTTATATATTTATAGGTAAAACCTGTAGTTCCTTTGTGCTATTCCTGAATAACAATTTTTAAACTGTTACTATTTCCCTGACAGCTCGTGAAAGGATACACACACACAGCATTTGCAGTTCACCTTCCTATTGATCTGCCCATACATTTACGTGGTAAAGTCTGTGATGAAAGCCAGATCAGTGACAAGAACTGATTGAGTCTGCATGTTAATTCATGTATAAGAAAGAATCAAATCTCTGGTTGTAGCTAAAAAATACAAAGATTATGGTGTGTCTCTTCTTCACCACCTGCTGTCCCATTTATGTTCGGGCCAAGCATAAAAATCCAGCTGTGCTGAAGTTATGGCATATAATTTATGGGCAAGCAAGCTTTTGTACTAAAATTGCAAACTGACACGCAAGTAAGTTACTAATGTTTTGGTAAATGTAATTAGAAAATATAGGGATCATCTACTTTTGCTTCTTAAATGCAGAGCCTTTGAAGAAAGACGGAAGCAAGAAGAAGAAAAAGAACAAAGACGTAGAGAACAAGTTCTGCAGCAGAGGAGAATTAAATTTCAGGAAGCAACTGCTAAGTTTCAGCATGCTCATCTGCCTTTTTCTCAGCACAAGCAAATAGGTTTGTAAATTCAGATTTAACAACTATTCACAATTCAAGTGTTTTTCTATTCACAGAATAGAATTGAGGCAAACAGAACAATTAACTTCATGCAAATTACTTTAATTCATTAGTATAAGCAAAACGTAACTGAGAAGAAGCTCAGATCTGATACATACAACAAAAGTGGGTAGTGGGAATTACATTTTTTCCCCAAAAAAATTGTATTGTGAGATATTTCATTATATTTTGGTCACAGAAAGTACATGACCTCCTTGGGATATTGTGGGTGCCTGCCTTTTCCACACTTCTTTCACTGCAGTGTGCTTACTGCTGGCAATACTGTGCTTTCACAGCTGGGTGTGAAGTGTTACACTGGAAGTTACTAGGAGAGTATAACAATCCCTTATTTGTATTCCTGAATATGAAATATTCAAGAATGTGCATTTTGTTTATGATTAAGTAAAAGCAGTCCTAGCACATATTAATATATTACATAACTTTTGCTGAATTAGTCAGCTTTTTAAGCTGTTCTCTCGCTGCTGGGACATAATGAACACTTCAACTCAGTTCCTGCTTTCTTGGAATCAGTGCAGATTGGCAGAAGTTTTTAACAGCATCAGGCAAGTCTGATTTCCAGTCAACTTTCCAGTGTTGAAACTCTTAAGATATGGTATATTACTTAGGTATTCTTTAACAGATTTGCTCTCCCAACTGCAGTTGTGCCAACTGTGAGGTAATGTCTCTGACTTCAAGATCAGATGTCAGATTAAAATAACAAAATAGAACAGTACTGGTTTAGGGCTTCTTCATAGCTCTACTGACAGCCCAGACTGTGTAGCAATATAATGAATCACAATTTTTTTCTTGATTTTCCTTTATAGAAATTCTGCCTCTGCCACTTTCTACCTTACTTTTACTTACTTGAAGAGGCCACACCTTGTGCCTGCCTCTTTGTTTCCCCACTGATTCGATTAGTAAGTCAAAATTTGGCCTCTATAAAATATCTGCAAGCCATAACTTTGGCTCAGTGCATGAGTGGAATAATCATGATGTAACAACAAAGTTAGTGTTGGATTTTTTAACCTCCTACATTTTCAACAGCGCAGTCTAAAAACAAATAGCAAAACTGTTGCATACATGTGGTACTGTAAACACTTAAATAGACTGGAGTTTTGTTTCAGAGGAACTAGAGGTGCTCCAGCATGTCTAATGATACTAAACCACTCTGTTTATCGTAACAGTCTGGATTTAGGCTTCCAAACTTAAGAAACTTAACCAAATCTTTTATGATTCCATTTTTTTAAATATTTTTTTCTATTGTGGTTTTTTTTTTTCTCATCCCTCCAGTCCAGACAAAAGCAGCTTTTCATTTAGTAAAAGCTCTTGAACAAATTAGAGGATCAGTTTTAACACCAGGGCTGTGCTTGCCCAGCAGAAACAAAACCAACTGCAGGTAAGCATTTCTGTTTACTCTAATGATCAAAGGCAGTAAATTGCTTAGGGCATTCAGTAAACAGCACAGGATTACCCTTTAAGAAACTGTAAGCCTTTCTCTGGCAGCAAAGAAAGCATTTCTGTGAACTGTTCCAATGAAATATTAAGAAACATGCTTGAGTTGTTTGTGTCCATTTGGTAAAAACGCAGAGGAGATGACACAAACCTTTTCCCTTCAGTGGAATTCTGGGAATAGTCAGGGCTAACCCGGTCCCCATTGAGTTATAGCCTGACTCAGTTTGCCACAAATATCAAACCATCTGCTGTTCTATGAAGTATAAAGTATTCTGTTCTAGATGAATTCTTATTCCCAACCAGAATTTTTCTTTTTGACATTCAAGGATAGCTTAGTTTGTATATTCAGTCTGTGATTTTATCTTCCTTCCTGCTGTCATTCCTTTAAATTTTTCATCCCCTGTAAGTACCTTGAGCATCCTGTTGAGTTTTGCCAACAATTTCACTTTATATCACATGCAATTTGAATTGCATACTTTTCACTCTACCCAAGCACTTTTTCTAAGATACCTTGGCTTATCACAGAATGTCTCTTCATGCATAGTTTATCTTCTGTGGTTGATACTCCTTCCTGATTATCCCCTTCCTAATCTCTCATTTCTTTAACATTTGAGTTCAGAGTTTTATTTTTGTTGTTGCTGCTTTTGTTATCACTATTAATATAATTATTTTCTGCATTCTGTAAATTGTGCAGATGTTCAGAATAGAGATAAATTCTGTCTCCCTACTTTTGAGTTCTTCATTGTGACATTAATATTCAGTTTGATATCTACTGCTGATTAAAACATCTTTGCAGGCAATAAACTGGGCAATTGAGAAAATATTTCATACTTCTCAGAACTAAATACTCATACTATCTGCTGGTCACCATGCATATAGTTCTACAGCTGTTACTGACATAATAGACAGCTATTATATACAGCTGTCTGTATATAATATACAGCTGATATAATATACAGCTGCATTGACATAATTAATAGAAAAAAATCTACCTGCTAAACATAAATTCAGATTAAGGCAGAAGAATGTAGATGTTTCTGAACGCTGTCCCAGGGTTCATGATCATTTGCCTCATTTCACTCATAAGCTCAAGGCCAGCAGCTCACTGCCTCTTCCCCCTGCCTTTTATCATTTGTTTCCTCATTCTTCAAATTTCTTCAAACTGCTTCTTGTGCCTCGCGAGCTCACAGCTTTCTCTCAGGACATCTTCAAACTACTTAAATTTTCCTTAATTTCTTACAGTACAACATTGCTGTCACTCCATATTGTATTTGTGTAATTTGAAAAGTTCACTATCTGTAATACTGATGATACTGCATTCTTTTCATGATTTTCATATTTATAACCTGATAAATTACATTTATACAGTCATATTGGTTTACAGTTTATGTTCCCCTAGTAATGAAATCTGAGAGAGAGCTAAGAATCTCAAAGATACTTATATTTGTACAAGTTTGAAATTGGCAATTGAGCGGGGAAGAAATTATTCAAATGAGTGACCCCAGCATGAAAAAGGCTTAAAAGTTGAGTCCACTTTGACCAATTGGTGGGTCACAAGCCAGTTAGTGCGGATAAGAGAGCACATGAATATCTTGGAACACAGACTGGGGAGAGGTGAGCGAGCAGCTGTGTGGTACTTAGTTGCTGGCTGGGTTTAGTAACTGAAGCAAAGATTTTGGTCGACTTCTTAGCTGACAGGGATTGGGATGTGTGGACATTAGGTTTGTAAATGGTGTGATGGTACTGGTACAAGATTTGTTCCCTGTTTGTGTTTAAAACCATTTGTATTTGATTAGGCTCACTCCTGGGATAGAAACTTAATTATGAAAAATTGAAAATGTTCTCCTTCGAAAAGGTGGAATGTAGAAATTTTTATAAATATAAATGCTCCAAACTTCAAAATAGATATCAAGAAACTTCCCCCTGCCCAAAACCAAAACCAATCCAAAACAGATTTTTTGGGGGCGCAGCTCTATATGAGCTGGTCCACAGCAACAAAGCCTATTAAAGTGGATAGGTGCAGGAAGTTTTTGGATATGGAGGATATTTCCCGTTCAAAAGAATACAGAATGCAATCTTCTGAGTTCTAGAAATAAATACAAGAAGTTGTGCTCCCTTTTTGCTATATACCATCCCAGCAGAAATAATAAATTCCTTTTTAGACTCAGCTAAATGTATATCTCTGCTTGGGTCAGTGTGAATAAGCCACCCTTATTAGAGTATTGTATAAAATCTGAAAAATAACAATAATCTTCCTGTTTTCTATTGTATAAAATCTGAAAAATAACAATAATCTTTCTGTTTTCTATTGTCTTAAAACTGTAAGTGTTATAATAAATACGGAAAGGTCCCATTACAGTATTTACCCTTTTGACACAAAAGTACTGGGAAGAAAAGGGATTGATTTTAACAGGGAGTATAATTTTAGATACAGAAAGAGGAGGAAACACATAAAGGCTCAGAAGAAGAAACTGTGGAAACTTAAGCTAAAGAAATGGAGAGAAATGAAGGAAAGGGATTATTGAGTTTCTGTACATGGATTAGACATATGGTAGCCATGTCCAGCAAGGAACAATATGTGTTTCCTAATAATGCATCTCTGCTGGATAGGCAGCAGAGGAGGATGCAGTCTGTGCACATACTGTGTGACTGCACTGTTTAAATTTGCTCGTTAGGGGTGCCAGCTGTTAAAGAAGACAGCTTTGCATGGCATGAACTTGTCATGACTTTTAAGTTCCTACACTGCATATTGCCCTTATATGAAAGAAACATCATCTTCGCCATCACCTTCACTGAAAATGGGGACGGGTGAAATGTGTGTGGTAGATCATCTTATCATGCCAGATTCCAATTAAAAAGAATAAAGAGAGAAATGTGTGGAAGTATGATTTTCGTATTTCGTTGCACATAGTTCATTTTTGCCACAAATTTACCTAAACACCTTCACCCAATTTAGCAATATTTAAGGAATTAAGGAATCATGTTGATGCTGCTAAGGTACTATATATGAGAAATGCATCCTGGGAATGTTGGAAAATATCTGCATATTCTATGGACAATAAGGTTTTGTTTGTCACCAATCCAATTTCTGAGACAAACTGTCATTTCACATATTGGACCTGATCAACCTGGAAAAATAAAAGCTGGATCTTCCCTTTTTGATAAAGGTATACCCATTTTACAAATACGTTCACTGAAAGTTTATACCGATAATCTGTTTCCAAGTTCTACTCTTCTACCACCATTTTTAATCACTGTGAAGTGGAACAAATAGTTGATCCTAAAATAGCGAGACATAAACTTGGCTTTCTAATCGATTGTAAGGGTTATGGCTCTACTGAACAGATATGAGAACTCAAAGTATGGATGAGTGAGAGATTTCTCTTAAGTACCACTTTGGATAAGCCAGAATCAGGGCATTTAGGGGCCTTGAACCAGTTTGGAGCCAAAAGACAGGATCAGCATCCATTGCTAAACTGTTCCATTTAGACAGTCAAGCAACCAAGTCAAGCATTGAGGTGTAGCTAGCAGCCTGGTAATGCTTACATTTCCAGAAGATTAAAGCTTGTTTGACCTATGAGCTGGTGGGTATTGGGGTGTGGGTTACTTTTGAGGTTTTTTAATGCCCACCTTTCTTATTGGTTAAAACCATGTGTTTCTTGGTTTTGTCATCCTTGACACCTACCGAGGTCTTGCCTCTTGTTTTCCAAAGCTTGGTTCCTGTTCCTAGAGTCTTAACCTGCCTTGTTCCAGTTCTGTCTGCTTTTTATTCTTAAGCATACCTTGATACACTTTCCCTGCCTTCCTAGTCTCTGACTGCACGTTTTCCTTGTCATTTGGCTTCACATGCTTCTTTAATTCCTGGGTGTCAACCAGCCCCATGGTTCTTGCTAGTTCTTATCCTGTAGAAACCTACAGTTTCCTCTATCTTAATTTGAGCTTCTCCTGACCACAGTACCCAGCTACACTAGCTATTCCAAAGATTATTTTTTTTTCAGGTAGAAAATACAAATTCTTTGAAGGGCCACATTATGTGTCATCAGCAGAGCTGGGCTCTCTAGATACTACAAAGCCTTCTTGCTGTTTGAAGTAAGGGAATATCTGACAGCATCAGTATATAGTTATCCTCTATATAGGCCAACCTTATGGAAAAATAAAGCCCATATTGCTTGTTAAAAAAACCCCTCCGTGTTCCATTTCTGTAAATGACCAAACTGTTGGCTGACATTTTCCAGATTAATTCAGCCCGAGGCAGTCACCCAATGACCCAATCAGAAAAGTCTGACTATTTATAAATAACAGAAGAGGAGTTTTAAAATGGAAAGTGTTGGACAGTTTTAGATAGTACTAACAGCACCACCTGTAGTCACATGTCGTATAGCCGTCCTTCACGTGCCAGGCATTTATTGATGGAGCATGCTTTTGGAAAGATTCATGTTTGAAAGTGTACAGGTGACGCATAGAAATGAGCCAAAGTAATAACTTATTTGCTTGCATCAAGAACCACAGGTGACACTTCATCCTCATCAGCATCTAGAAACGGTTCTTCCCATCAGAAGCAGATTTCACCAGTGGTTGGCTGGGATAAAACAATACAAGAGAGCAGTAGAACAAACACGGAGAGTAACCAACACTTCTTCCAGAAAAATCTGAAAGAAATGCAACTTGAAAAACAGCATCTCAGCAATTTGGAGGTATGATATTTTTGTGTGATTCATGAAATGATCCTTCGTAAGTGTAATAGAAAGTTTCTTGAAGGTGATAACAGGTCTGTTAATACACACTATACCGAGCAGACAACACCTGAGGGCACACTGCACTGTGCCTTAGCAATGGATTATTTATACTAAATTTATGCATATTTTTCAGTAAGAAATATGAGATATTTAAAAACGTTTGTAATAATATTTTCACAAATTATTCAATGATATCTGTCATGTTCTCTTTCTTTCTGTCAACATAAGATTTGTATGTCAGAGAAGTACCCAGCCATTAGTCTATCCCAGGAGTCTTGTGCTAGCTCCAACTGTAAGTTGGCAACTTGCATTTCACACTTAAGTTTCTGCTTTGCTAATTGCTACAGCTCAGCAGAAAATGCTATAGCGGTATAATTATGGTAGGTCAAATGTTGAGGGGTTTTATTGTTTTTTGCATTTTTCCCAAAGTGTGGTGATTTCTAAGGGATTGACTTCAAGCCTCTTGAGATCCATTTCTGTCATCTTTGGAATAGATGCAGGTGTTCTAATAACAAGCCCATTAACTTTCTGCCTAACCTGCATTTTGGACCCAAAGTCAGTTTCAAAAGTCACCTTAGAAACACAGTGAAAATCAAGAAAAACTGAGTTTCAAAGGGATTTCTAATAACTGCACTTTTAAGCATGAGTTTAGTCTATCAGTGTTGGTTTTGATTCTGGAAAAATTGTCTTCGATATTATATTTTTTGGAAACAAGAGGTTATCATTTTTGACTTATTCTGTTATTTGATAGTATTATCAACTGGTATCTGAACTCGTGATGTCTGAAATGACCTTGACACTATGAAGCACTATCCCTTTAGACTGGTGATGTCTTGAGGCACGGGATCATTGGTGACCATAGAGCAAGGGCTTTTCCATGTGTACAGATAACTTTTGAAAGACTGTATAAGGTTCAGATATATTTTGAGTTCTTTGACATTGATGTTTTCAGGCACATTCATCTCTGTCTTTGTTCCTCCTTTGTTCTGATGGGTATTCATGAGAATCTTGAGCAGCTGATGGGTTATACAGAAAATCTCACTCAATTGGAGTAAATTTAGAAAGTACAGTTCGTACTGGTAAGGTGGTTGATTAGTGTTCAATCTTATTTCCAAGCATAAAAGAAGGAAGGGCAAATGGCAGTTTATAGAAGACAGCTGATAAAACTGAATTCTAGATAACCACTTTCAAACAAAATACAAAAAGGTCTTTTTTTTTTTTAATACCACATTGTGTGTTTTATTGGCATAGTGTTTGCTAATGCCTCCCTAAATCTTTGAATTAGGAAAAACAATGCAATCTTTTTGAGAAAAATGTGTAAAAATATTCTTCTTAGTATACTGTGAGACAACTGTATCGTAGTGTATTTTCTCAAACACAATTATCACACTCTAATTGAACTCTACGGCAACTGCTGTGAATCATGCCTGATGTTTTACCTGTAGTTTTTTCTAAATGTTATCAACAGCTTTGGTCACTGCATATGATGCAGGAATTTGTGTTCACAAATTAAGGTATTTTTGAAAAGGCTTTGGTCCTGTAAAAAATTTTGCTTTTTTTTTCTACCATGTATTTTTCTGCTACCACTAGGGGTTGCTCAGCTTCTTCCCTCTGATAAATAGTTTCAAATTATAAATATTTATACTTCAAACATTTGGACTTTTCTTTCTTGAAATGACATGCTGTGGACTCTGATTAGAAAAATAGTCAAGAAAGCTATTGTCATTGTTCTGAGTTCTGAGGCCTGAGTTTTGGAAGTTTAATACTTGCATTGTGCTGGTGTGCATGTGCATTGTGACTTCCTGTGACGTGAAATATTATTTATAAAAATCTTATTAAAAACACTTATAATTGTTTATAATGCTGACATGAATAGGCTTCAGTAGCCTTGTTACTGTTTGTTGTCCAAAGTCATTTCAACAGTGCTTCCCTTTCTGAAACGAATGTCAAAGTATTTCACTGTGCACATGCTTTGCAGTCTAACCATCCATTGAGATCCTTTGACCTCTCTTTGTTCCTGTTTTTACAGGCCCAGCAGGATTATAAAGATTCCTAAAATTCTTTTCTTTCCTACAGGGCAATAAAGTTCTATGTAGCTCCTTACCAGCAGATTAGGTGCGTTCCCTGCTTTCCATCCCTAAAAATTTGTATGGTTTCAGCAGCAAGCCAAGGTTTTTAGTGACCCCTTCTACCATTCTCCCAAATTATTTTGCTTAAATTATTAAGAGCAGTGAATTTATTTTGTGTAACATTTATATCTGAGCCAGTACATCAAATTATTTGCTATATGTCCATAGCTATGTTCCAGTTTAAAGAAATTAATGTTCTTAACTTCATTTGCAATCAAAGGTTTTGTTGCACGATCCTTTCCTGGTTTTGTTGCAGGCATAAATAAAATCTTTAAAGTGGAGACGACAGCACCATCTTTAGCTAAAGCTGCATGCAGCTTTTCACTAAGTCATTAGTCCCAAGTGCTTATCATTTTTCCAAATGTTAACTGTTTATGTTGAAATTTTCCATTTCTGGCACCTGCCTTGAACTGAGTAATTTAGAAAATTTCCATTAAAATGGCTCAACAGTGACAAGGAATAGTATTATTCAGATATCTTTTATCTTTTTCTTTTCATCACCTCTTTAATTTGGTGGCCATACAAATTTTTTTTTGGTCAGTATAATATTTTTACACTCTTACAGATAGTTACATTATGCTTGAATTAAACTGTCTGATTGACATAACATTTTACCTCTACTGTTTCACCTTTTAAACAAAATACTTGGAAGTAAGAGCTAATTCACAGACAAAATAGGACTAGATTACAACATGGAGATTGTATTTTCATCTGTCCTCCATTCTATGACTCTAATTAGATTATTCAAGTGATATCTGTGAAATCCAAATTTAAATCCCTTTCTGGTTGATTTGAAGCAGGAATTTTACCTTGGTTCACTTTTTTTTTTTTTCCCAAGCATATTGTGCAGCCATTGAAGTACTCAGTAACAGTCTTTTTATGGATACTGTTCCCTTGGCATAAAGTACTACAATTATTTATTGAAACAGGGCCTGGAGCACAGGTATCATTTCCCAGAAATTGCAACCCAAATTATGAGGTCAGAGAGTTATTGTTGTATTATCTCAAGTACAAAAAAACTTTGTATCCTATTATACCGTGTGTGTTTAGGTATGTTACATATAGAATTAAGTCTCTGAGAAAAATGAGCAACATTTTCCAGGGGAGGTTCCACTGAATGAAAGCAGCAGAAGCTGCAAACACATAGGTATGGACATGGCCTTGCTTGCATGAGTGGGTTGACCTGCATGACTTAGCTGTTTGGGTTACTGTGCTTTTGGGGTTGGACTGTGTCTGTGAAATGGAGATGTTTCAGGTAACTGATAGAAAAACTGAACTCATTTTCAAGTGCATTTGTAGTATGACTGGAATGAATTAAACAAAGGTTCCTTCTGCAAGGTGTATTGTATCATTCTAACTCTTCAGAAGCATAGATAAGACCAGCATGGAAAAAAGGAGTGCCCCTGTACAGTCTCTCCCGAGTGTCAAGCACTTGTAGAATGCTCAGGGCTTGTTAGTGGGAAAACAGGCTCTAAAGGAGAGGATTAGGATAAAATGGCATTGGAACTGAAGTCACACTAAATTTTGAAGAAACCATTCAAAGACTTGAAATAGGTTTCTATGGTCACCCTAAATCCAGAGGCATTGGCCCTTTTTTTACTTATAACTGTGAATGTTAACGTGTTTTATGTGAATTATCTTACAAACTTGAGTGATTTCCCTACTCGTTTTCCTTTTGGCAAGATCAGAGGGGTTCAGTTTTTATTGGCTTTCAACCAATATTGCAACATACCACAATCTTCCACGTTATTTCACTTAGCCAAAATTCCCATTTGTTATAAAGGCAAATTGAAATGTATCTCCAGACTAAATTATTATACCCAAATACTCAAAATTGCCTTGACTGTGTATTCCTCAAGAGTAGCGTTATTTTTATGTAAAATAGTGAGTTATTCCAACCCTGTGCTGTATAAAATGACATTGCAGTCTTCCTATCTGTCGTTTGAAGAGTGTTTTGGCTCAGTGCAAAGCCCTGCATCAACAGGTAATAATGTAGATTGAAGCTGAAACAGCATTTTCAGCAAAAAAGAGTTTGTTTCACAGGTAGATTACCACATGAGCAAGACTTTGCTTGCGGATAAGTTAAGATTGTTATACATACAGCACAGCTCACAAACCACAGAAACAGGGACATTGAGAACTGTCATCTAATATATACCCACTCCTCCTTTACCACCATATACTTTTTCATAAGAATTGCCATACATATTAGCATGACTCCATTTTTGGGTTTGCATTCATGTCCATAAATACGAAATACATAAATAGCTATGCACTAAATTATTTCTACCTTATTTCATAGCTATTTTTTAAGTTATTTCTTTTACTGCAATGGAGTAAAATGTTCATAAATGTAGCTAAAGGAGAGGAACAGAGGAAAAAACTAGCAGTGTCTGACCTTTAGTTTACTGCAGTTATGGTAATAATAAAATGCTTGCAGAAAGGGAATGGAAGATAAATTTGTGCATTCTGGTCTGCCAGGTTGCAATATTATATTATGATAGCTTGGTATTATCAGAGATAGTATATACTAAGAATAATCCCAAGGGGATGTTGGGAAATCTATTGCTTTCTCTTCAAGACTGAAGTGTCACTGTCCAGAGTAATTCTACTCCCTTGAAGATGGCAGAGCTCTGTTTGGGGTTTTTTTTTAAGAGCTAAACCTTTTGTGAAGTGGAAAGCAAAACAGAATTTAACTGCCTTTATTTTTCCAGTACTGTGCTTCTGTCCTGGTAGTCTCATGGTGGCCTGGGTACACAGAAACCTAATCAATTATTTCAGGGTTTTTAAATATTAATTATTATAAGCCTGCAGCAGCATTTCTGTGGTATTTAGTAGCTTGAGCTTTGCTGTGCAGTTCATGCCCAATACTGACATATCTCCACAAGGAAGTATGGCTCAGCAACTGGGAAGTAAAGCATTAAACCAAACACCCAGAATTCAGAGAACAGGAATAAGCAGAGAATAACTGAGACCTAGGAGACGGAAAGGGCTTGTAACAAGCAACTTCAAGAATTACGCTGTTCCAAACAGTGACAAAAATAAACAGACAACATCCTCCTTTAAATTCAGTAGGCTGCTTAGGGGAAGGTAGATGCTGAAATCTTGTACATGTTCTTATAAATCATATCTGTAAATTCCTTAAGAGGAATGTATATTTTCAAAAAAAGGGAATTAGTAAAACGTGTAACAGTCACTAAGTATTTTTTTCGAGACAAGTGATTATATTAATGAAGGATGTAGTGAATGTTGGCAATTACATGAAGCTGCTTCATTAAATAAACTTACTTCTAGAGTGGTATAAATATATATTATTAAAAAACACTCTTAGATATATGGCTTAACTTTGAGGTTCCCTGTATGGAGTCAGGCTTTGAAGTTGGTGATCCTCGCGTGTCTCTTCCGACTCAGGTTATTCCGTGATTCTGAAAGTATTCCTGTATGTGACCTTTAGGATTTCCTAGTATAAATCCACCTTCCGCCTTGGTTGCTGCTGTGCAGTGCACAAGATGGAGTGGAAACATGTTACAAACTGCTCCATCTTTGCAATTTACAGTGCTAGAAGAAAAGTAATGTTTTTATAGACTGCAAAAAGGTATACTAATATTTCAGCAAGTCAGAGAGAACTGGGAGGATAGTCCCTCAGCAGAACTAGGGATTGGTTTAAAAATTATATTTACACACTGTATGGTTGTGGGTCTTTCAGGAGGTGTGTACTGGTGACATAGTATTAATAATTTTTTTCTGAGGCTACAGCTCCAGTTCATTCGAATCTGTCAACTCTAATGCTTTGCCTTATTTGTGTATTTGTGAATAAGAATAAACCAGGAAAAGAGATTCAGAGTGTTCTAGAGGACAAAGAAATACTTTTCTCCATCGGTTATTCTTCTGTTCTTTCCCCATAAATCAGACTTTGTTTCTGAAAAACATAATTTCAGGGCCTCGAGTCTCATCATTAAGACATTAACAATCAGTGAAAGGCAGGATTATTTCTTTGCTTTAAAATGAAAAAAGATCTCTGGGAATTGTTTCCCTTTCATTTCCATCTCTATTGTCTAGAAATAGCTTCATCTACGAAATATGTTTTAAATCAACATTTCTCCTACAACCTGCAAATTCCAAAGTGAAAATGGGTACATTTTAGCTGATCTCCATTCTCCTTATCTGGGGAAACCAAAATGACATTGAATATAACACAGATTGTAAATAACTATGAACTTGTTCATTAAATTATGTAATTATATTTTATATACAACATTAAAATGATTATTCGTTAAGAAGTTAGGAACATCTAGAATTAATATTGCATATACATGCCCAGTTTTTCTCCATGCCTGTTTGCCTTATGACAGTTTTCAGTTCTGTAGTCCCATACTATTTTTACATGATCCCATCTCTTAAATTTCCAGGGTAGATGGTGCCTGCTCAAAATAAATTTATTATTAAGGGGTTAGAAGCAAAAAAGGGACTAATGCATTGTGGTGCTCAGTACCTCAACATTTAATAATTTCATAATTTTAATAGTATTTAGAAACTAGCATTATGAACTCCACTTCTGGAGCTGAATGAAGAGCTTAGTCTGCCCGAATTAGGCACCTGGAAGAGGGATCCTGAGAAGCAGCACTCTGAGTATTGAGATGCTAAATTAATTAATAGCAACAGGGAGAAACGTTTAGCTGAAAATGTTTCCTACACAGTTATGTACGTTTACCTCAAGACTTCATATGAACTGGAAGCCAGAACTTGAAACCCTGACATTCAGCGTTCAGATCACTTTTCTTTCAAAATCCTGCGGTACAGTATGGCTTACTGAAGTGCCCGAGTGCCTACGAAATTGGAAACTCGAGTTCTTTTTGTCCCAAGGAGTTAGAACCTGTTTTTCTAGCATCCTGTGCTAGTTTTCCAAACAGGCAAATCAGGTCTTTTTAAATACTCAGGTTCATAAATAGCTGGTTTCTGTATCCTAGATAGCTTGGAGGGAAACCAGGCAGCAAGGAGTTAGCCTAGGAAAGACAGGGGTGTTTATAGGAAGCTTTTCTCTGGTCATCCTACACCTCCATAGCTGCTTTGGTGGTTTTGGCACAGCACAATCATCAACCTCTTGTGTAATGTAAGCATCAAAATCCTGCCCCAGTGGCATCTGCTTTCTTGGATCTGCCCAACTCTGTGAATTCAGTATCGTGTAGTGCCACATAGATTATGTTTTCCAAACTTGCATAGAAAAGAGATTATTAATTTTCTCATGGACTTTCCCGTTCCACAGTTGGTAAACTCAAAACCAGTGAAGGTGTTCAGGTACCTCCCTAGCTCTGAGAGGTAGTTTGGTATCTGTGTGAACACTGGTGTCATTTACTTCACAATGAGCACGAAGTGTAACACTAAACAGACACACACGTAACACACAGAGAACTCCCGTAAATAAACCAGACAAACTTACCAAAAACATGAAGCGGTGTGAGAGGTGAGGGGCCTGCGTTTTCAGAGCAGGTAGCATTTTTCCAGCAGGTATCTTCAGAAGAGTGTTCCCATTCACCTCTTGGAACTGTGAACAGTCATCACTTCGTTCGCAGATGTGCTGGGTTCAGTCAGGAAAGGGCTAACTCCCTTTACTCTGGTTGCCAAGAAACTATGTTGCTGGACAGTAAGTGAAAACATTGATAAGGCCTCAGCTGGTGCTGGGGATGGCCTGTACTGAACTCAAGGTCTTTTGTCCGCTTCGGATACTGTAGCTGACCCAGACTGACCAAGGAAGTATTTCATTCCATAGTACGTCATGTTCCGGTCTCTTTGGGTGGGGAAGAGGGTCCGGTAGCCATTACTCTGCCCTTCTCTCTCTCTCCCTTACTCCCTTGCTCGTCTCTCCTGGGCACTTGCTAACCCTCCTGCGTTAGCTGCTTTGCCAACTCCTGTGCTGGCTCCTTCGTGTGGGAGCTGGTGGATTGTTTTGAGTTTTCTGGCCGTGTTATCGGTGATAAGGTTTGCTCAGAATCTGCTGCGTAGGCTCCCGGGCTCCGGCCTTCAGGCCACGGCTCTCGGGCTGCGATCGCTCTCGGGCTGTGGGTCTCGGGCTCTCGGGGTCTGATTTTCATCCTTCAACATCTGGGTGTGCATTGGTCAGTGGATGGTGGGAAATTGTATCATATTGTATCGTATTGTATATATTGTACTATATGTTTTATTTGCTACTATTTTAAGTATTTATTAGCAGTAGTACCTGTATGTATTGATTTAGATTTAATTAGTAAATAGTTCTTATCTCAATTTTACGAGCTTCCTTATTTCTTTTTCCTCCGATTCTTCCCCTCCACTGGAGGAGGGGAGGGGGATTTGTGAGAGCGGCTTCATGGTATTTTGCTAGCTGGAGTTAAACCACGACAGCAGAAAATGTCAAATATCCATACAGCAGCAGCTCTTTAGTGTAACAGCGTGCCGACAGAGTCCTTTGGCAGAAAATTCACTTGTCAGGGTCTCTTAAAATTTACTTGTTCTTTCATTGGCCTTGTGAAAGAAGATTTCTTAGGCTCACGTTTTCTCTTCGTTCTAGTGCTTTACTGACATGAAATTGCTTGACACAGCTGTCCTAAGTTTTAAGACATACAAGTGACCTCTTTAACTCCTCCTAAGTTTTCGCTTTCCTAGAACACCAAGTATGTGGACAGGCTGGGTTTAGATTTCATGCATTAGGACACAACATAAGGCAGGCAACAGTCAGTGCAACACGTTGTACTTACTTATATAACAGGAACAATATGCAAATCCAGAATAAAAGGATAGTACACTCTATGAACATCTTTGTTGCCTTATCATCCTATAATATTCTCACAGATTAAATCCAGTTAAATCACTGAGATTTCCAGGTTTATTTCCCTGTAGCTATTGACCACTGAAACAGAACGAATCATTGGTGAATGCTTTTGGAGGTCTGCAGAAGTAGTTTAGTTATGCGTTTTTACAAGAAAATGTGACATTCCCTTTCATTACAGAGTAGGCTAGAAAGGGAAATAAAATATGTAAATATTTTAATGAGAATTATAAGCATCTTTAATGTGTGAAATTATTAAATTGTATGATACAACAGAATAAATGTAAACTAACTAAATTTGTATGAACTAAGTAAAATTTGGTACATGTTTAAATGAGAAATCTTTATTTTTTTAGTTCTTAAATTATTTCTGGAGGTTGCCTCAGCTGAGAGTTTTTGTTCTCATGAGGTTTTGTTTTCAAGGAGAGCAAAATTATATATAATGCAGGATCAAGTCTATTTTCAGCCTCTTGAGCACAACTGGGTAAAACTTTTTTGATCTTAATTTTTAAAAGTTGCAACATTTTTTGCACTGCCCAGATTTGCCAGTTTGAGCTAATCTGCTATTGGAATGGGGTTTTTAAAATCAATAGTTACAAAATTTTTCCTCTATTCAACTTACTAATTTTAGAAACAAATGTTTAGATAAGCATGTGCCATTCCTAGATTAGACAAAGAAGTAAGCCTGACACTTATAATTTATTTCTACTGGTTTTTTCCTAACTGGAAATTTCAAATTTCTTTGTTAAATTTGGCCTCGTACAGAAAACTCTGAGCATATGCCTTTTCCTTCTTTGG
Organism: Rhynochetos jubatus; assembly: GCA_027574665.1. Lineage (NCBI taxonomy): Eukaryota > Metazoa > Chordata > Aves > Eurypygiformes > Rhynochetidae > Rhynochetos > Rhynochetos jubatus. The sequence goes on along the minus strand of CM050649.1, from coordinate 120,358,704 downwards.
TGAAGTTCAAGCAGAGGTTAACAATATAATTCAGCCAAACATAAAGGTTAATAAATAACTAAAAAATCATTTTTTATCCTTTTCTTTTAGAAGGACATCAGTTTGTATAGCTTTAGTTTGAAAATGTTCCCTAAAGGGGTCTTTCCCTACACTTGGCTATTTGTTCTTCTATTTAGTTGCTTTATCTCAAATCATAACTGTAATGGAAGACTGCACTAACCTCAATGTTCAGTGCAAGATAAGATTTAATTCCATCATAAAAAGTCTTTCAGGGCTCGCTAAGCTTTTTATTCTGCATTTTAAAATATTTGTACAGGTATAAGCTGTGCAATATTATGGTATAACAATTTTACTAGAATAAACGAAGTTTTACTACAAAACTATTTTTCAGTAGTTAATTTTATGCCTTCTTTGGTAAGTTTTCAAAATAATTCTATTGTAATTACCAGGGGATATATAATCACTTACCTAGGTCAACAGATTTTGCTACTTGAAACATTTTCCATTTAGAGTCACTAAAGAAAAAAACCGCTTCATTGCATAAGATTGCATAGCTAAAGCAGCTTCTCTTAGTTTTTCACAGCAACTTTTTCCAACATATGGTTTAAAATCGCTTAGCTGCTGAGTTGTGTGGAAGTGAACTTAACAACAGAGTGTATGAGACTGTGAAAATAGTTGATATGCCTGTTTTCCTTCATGTTTATGTGGGTTTTGAAATCAGGTACTTAAAAAAGTTTGTATTTTCAACCATGTCGGGCCATCTCTGTGTTTGGATGGAAAAGTAATGGTGAAGAAAATGCTTGTGTAGTACATACATAAACTTGTCTCAGTGGTGATTCAGATGGTGCCAGTTGTTCTTATTCATCACCACATTACAGTCTGACAGAGAAGTTGAGGGAGAGGATGGGACTCCCATATGCCCTTAGACCTGATCTGTCCTCATAGATCAGATGTTATTTTTTTCTTTCTAAAAGATGAGAAAAGGAGGTTTCACTGGGGGGAGGTGTTAATCACTGTGATTACGGTGGCTGAGAGATGTTTTCTTTGCCATGACAAGGTTTAAATCCTCATCACTTGTGGCACTTTGTATGAAAATCAACATATTCAGTCTAGTATTATGGAAAAAACCCAGTTTGGGGCAGATCCACTATCAAATCTGCATTTTTATGGATTATTTTTCATTTTGTCAACTCCCTTACATGTTAGAGTACAAAAACCGTTCTGTGCCATAGGGCAGTCTGGAAACAGTGGTGGTGTTGAGACAAACCTTGTTCTTCTTTTGATATTGTAGAGTTGATATAAAGCTTAAAAGAGCGGCAACAATTTTAATCCTACCTCTGAATGTCATGCCCAAACCACATATAGTTTTTTTTTTTGCAATTGAACGCAGGTAGATTTTGGTTTGATGGAAACACTCATGGTGCTATGACTCCAAGTTGTACAAACACCAGGCTCAATATTGATTGTGGTTTTGCCTAAACTCTCGTTAGTGAATCATTAGTGTCAGCAAAAATAAAATCTGATAAATATAGCTGTCTGGGTTTATGCCTGTATTTCAGATTCTTCATCAAGAAGTCAAGGAAACAGATGATTCGGAAAGCTTGTCAAGCCTTGACAGCCTTGAGGCTGGAGAACAAAATGGAAATTACAAAACGCCGCGTGAATCATCTGTGACAACACAGTGTGACTGTACCCTGTACAATCCAGAAAAATCACAGACTGGGAAAAATGGTTTGCTTTACACAGCTCAAAGTACTTGTTCTAAAAATATGCATTTAAATAATTGTCTGAGCAATGTAGATTCACAGAACTACCACAACTTACCTATTCAAGTTCTTTTAGCTAAACATAATGTTCTAACTCCTGCTGAACATGTAAACAAATCAGAATCATCTGCTTCTCACAGATCTGGAAAAAGTCCTGCAGAGTTCTCTGCCTCTGGTAAGCGAGAAAGCTCTGTAAGTAATGCGTTTAGTTTCCTGCAAAATATAAAAGGAGAAAGAAGCAAGTCGTCCTCTGGAGCGGCTAGCGCATTAGCCACTGGTCATCCTGTTTTCAGTCCTAGCAAAACCTGGGCCAGCCCTGATTCTGTTCCAGCAGAAGGAGTTCAGGATCTGACGCAAGATCAGAGTTTTAAAATGACCCCACAAAAAAGAACTGTGTCTGTGCAAACCTCCTGTCAAGCTATTGCAACATCTATAATCTCATTTCCTAATCAGGGATGTTCCGCTGGCATTCCCAGCACAGCTGATACATTACCGAAGGATGAAAATGTCAGCACGGAGTTTTTAAAAAATAACTCAGGAAAAATGACCGAAGCAAAAGAAGAAAATATTAAATGTATTGATGACGTTAATCCAGGATCGTCTTTATCTCAGGACATACCAAATGCCTCAGTTCTGTGCAATGTTAAGCAGCAGAATACCAAAGAGGAAGAAAAGGGAAATATGATTGAAACTCTATCATCTGTGGTGTCTGATACAGAGTTTAATACTGGCACCCCTGCACAGCACAAAACCCTGAAAAACAATATTTTTGAAAGAAATAGAGCAAGGTTAATCAGAAGTATCTTAAAGAAGGATTCTAATTATGAACCCAATCATTTCAAAACTGTGCTTATGAACAATGAGATCAGTTTTGGAACTCAATTCATGTCTTTGATCAGAGACAGTTTAGAACTGGCAAAAATAAAAAAGAAAAGCCCAGAAGATGAAAAATGCAATAGAAAGCTAAGATGGTGTGATCAAATTACCTGGATAATGACCGAAGATAACGGAAAATGCTATGAAAAAACCACCCGTGAGGCATCTTCTGCACAGCTGCAATATGTTCAAAGTACAAATAATGCTCCTAAGACTAATTTAAGTATTGTTGCTCAACCTTCAAACCCCATGTTCATAGCCAGTCATCAGGAAACCTCTCATATATCAAAACCAAATGTTAACACGGAAGAATCGGACAAAGGAGGCACGTCTCTGAATATATGTATGCCTACTGGATCCTTTTCTGCTAAAAAAGCTTGCGTGGTATCAAAAGATGAAGAAAGTAAACCCCCAGTATGTGGTAATAATTCTAAAACTAATGAAGGCAATAAACTCAAAAATGAGGCAAAAATAACTAGAAGAACAACATCTGTAAGGGCCCAGTCAAGTGTTGTGCCCAAGAAGAGAACAGGCGCTATAATCCGACCGCAGCTGGCTGCTGAAGGCAGCAAAACTCCAGAAACTCCACGGAAATTGCTAGCACCTCACCCGCCATCCGCACCTCTGCCGGGAAGCAGAAGCGGTGAAAACGCAGCCAGCCCTGGGTGTCAGCCATTGCCACCTTCACGTCTTCAAGCTGCCACCACAAGCAGGCATGATGTAAACGAAAGGCATGTTTTGTTAGCTGATTGGGTTTTAAATAGGAACGGTACAGAAAACAGTGAGAGTATTACGCGTAGTCCGGGCTTGGCCACTGCGATACCGACACCTGGCTGCAGCGCAGGCAAATCCGAACCTTGGGCAAAAAGTAGTTGTTCTGTGAACAGTGTTCAGACAAGCGCCTGTCAAGATCATTCAGTAACTTGCACTGAAAGAAGACCTGTTAATGCAGAAAACGGATTACATCTCCATCCTACCCCAACAGCTGGAAAAACAAGTACCTCCTTGCAAGCAGCTTACACTGCCCGAGCTCCAAAAGACTCTGCTACTGGTAAGACTCATGTTTCTGGGCTTGCGGTGGGGGGGTGTTCAGAAAAAAAAAAAAAAGTCTTTTCCAATTACATCACAAATTTGTTTTCAGTTAAAACATCCACCCTTTCATCCATTCACACGACACAACCAGTTTTAACAAGTTTTCACCATTTGTCATTGTCATTTCTATTCCAGTGGTGCCCAGAGGCCTCTCAAACGTTGATTCCCCGTGTTTAATAGCTCTCTACAATCTTAAGTGAAAAGGAAGTCTTTTCCCTGATATTATATTCCTGATTAATGAGCAGATGTGGCAGGTGGTCAAAATAATGATACAGGAGGAAGTGACTAAGTTTATATGAGCAGGTTTTGCAAGGTAACTGGGAGTCATAGCTTGGTGTTCAACAGTCACTGCCACCTGAGTGTGAAAGAAGTGTAGATTTACCATGTTTTTAAATGCTGACACTATAAATGTCTAGAATTAGTATGTTTTTGTCCCAGTAAAACAATTAATTCTCAAAAAAAAAAAACCAAAACAAAAAACAAAGAGCTTCTACTGGACAAATTTTGCTGTGTTGCAAAATATGTCTGATTTATAAAGAATTTTAATAAATTTTAGGACCAATGCTGCATTTTATTAAAAACTAACCTTGGGGACAATATGATGCAGAGATTGATTTGTAAGATAAAGATGCATATGAAATTTTGGGAGAATAAACTTTAATCTCCTGGGTTTTACATTTCAAAATAAGTTTCCCTTTTTCATTTGCCTTGTTTCTCCTCTGCAGTTCTGTGCCCTGGGCACTGGTGTCATCCCTGTGCTTGTAATTTGTACGGTGTGTGCTGGTTTGCTTCCCACTGGGGGTTGCAGCTGGAGGCACAGATCCTCAAGCTATAAACCCTGCTTCAGGTACAAGCAGCACCCCAAACCACTTAAAGCACTGGGATCGCCCCAAGGATTGGCCATGCAGCTCAAAGATACTTTATAGCAAAATGAGTAATTCCCATAACTTAAAAAAATTAAATTTCTAGTTTTGTCTACAGTAATACATGGCTCTAACTATGGAGTGATTCAGAACAGCTCTGTTCTGTAAGAGCAGAGGTAGGTGAATATTCTTGGCCTAAAGCAAGGGGGAAATGAGAAATGTTATCTGCTTGTCCATTCCAGTTCAAAGTCAAACAGGTGAGGTTATGTGTGACTTCAGTTAACCTGTTTGATTTTACATTAGAAATGAATGAAGTCTTGCATTACCACACCTCGCCTCCAGCAGAGGTAACTTGCCTCTTGCTTGTCCTTGTTTGCACAACAGATCAATGCATCGGGAGATTTACTGGCTCAAAGCTGTGCGCTGCTGATACTGTCACAGTTAAATGCTACATCCCCAGCCTCACACAGCTGCAGCTCTTTTAGAGGAAGAGCTGAGCAACCTCTTTTTAAAATCTGGGTGGGTGGCCCTCTCTCACCATCTAGTTAAGATTTTGCTTTATTTTAAATACTCTAGATAACGCTCAGTGACTCGCTGTGATTGGTTCTATCGCCTGCAAGTGCACATAGGTCATTACAGTCCTTGTCCTGGAGTGCTTGCCATGAGACACTGAATACTGCACCGTCCTTCAGTGTAGTAGCCACTGTGGCACTGCTACGGAGTCCAGCGAAGCCTGTGAGGACGCTGTAGAAAATGTGATCTGTTGCAATGCTTGGCCAAATGTACAGAAAGACTAAATGAGAATGAGATGAATAAATACAAGTGTTGTCCATGAGGATCTTCCTTTAATTGGGCTTCCAGGCTTCAAGTGGTATTTCTTCTGGCTGACACATATTGTACTGTAGCTGGATATTATAATTCTTGTAAATCCTTTGGTGCTCAGTCAGTAAAATGCCTTGAAAAACATTCAGCCTGTGACAAATACAGGACGAATTCACATGCTTTTAGTTAAACGGGTAGACTGCTCAGTCTCTCGTGCTCTTAAAGATACTACTGCTATATTTGTCTTAGATTTCTCAAAGGAGTCTTTTCCTAGGCATATCTCTAGCATGTCTTGCAAACTAAGTGTTGAGCCATGTGAACAGAGCAACTCTGGATTTTCTTTTTTAGAAAAACGTTATGTGATTACTAATGTAAGAGGCTGCTTCTTTTCTTCTAAATTTTCCCCTGTACACAATATAACATGAAAACGTTCCCTCTTCACCTCAGCTGCTATTCAGCACCACACGTCACGTTACAGTCATTCACGTACAACCACATGGCAACCTTCTAACGCTAATGTGTCCCCTGGTACTACTGACGGCAGCAGCCTTAGGGCTTGTTTCAAATCTGCTTCTAGGATCAATGAATTGTTTTACTTTTCTGCAAATGGTAAGGAGTCTGCTTTGATAAATATCACTGTAATAACAACTAAAGTAATAAAATTCTGTTAAAATCACTAAAAGACCTCTTGGTCTAATCATGAACTGTACATTAAACTGCACTTGTAAATACTTAGTGTGCAAATAAATAGGTAATTTATCTTCCCAAGTATAAATTAAGTAACTGCATTAACAAATGAGAATATAATATCTCCTTGGATATGTAGATTCCTAACTTGCACATGAAAATGTGGATTTGCATCTCCAGGTCGTATTCCTGAAAGTTCAATTAGGAGCTTCATTTTAATTTTGAAACTTGATGCTTTAATTCCGGAAATGTATTATTACACCAGACGAAACAGATAAATCTGAGGTACAGTGTCTAGGTTTGCCTCTAGCCCAGGGCAAATACTATACAGCAGTACTGTCACTGAAATTAGTATACAGGTGTATAAATTAATAAGATTAACTACAAAATCCCCAGCTCTAGAACTAGGGTTTTAAACCGTGACTTTGCATGGGAATCATGCCTGTGAGGCCACGCCTGGAGGACTGTGTTCAGTGCTGGGCTCCTCAGAATAGGAGAGACGGTTTGATGCTGGACACGGTCCAACAAAGGGACACAAAGATGATGGACTGGAGCATCTCGCCTATGAGGACAGGCTGAGAGCTGGGACTGTTCAGCCTGGAGAAGAGAAGGACGTGGGGATTAGCAATGTCTGTAAATACCTGAAGAGGGGCTGCAAAGAGGACGGGGCCAGGCTCTTTCCAGTGGTGCCCCGTGGCAGGACCAGAGGCAATGGGCACAGACTGAAACACGGGAGGTTGCCTCTGAGCGTCAGGAAAGACTGTTTTTTACTGTGAGGGTGACAGAGCCTTGGAACAAGTTGCCCAGAGACTTTCTGGAGTCGCCATCCTTGGATACCCAAAAGTCATCTGGACATGGTCCTGAGCAACCAGCTCTAGGCGGCTCTACCTGAAAAGAGGGGTTAGACCAGATGACCCTGAGATGTCCCTTCCCACCACTACTGTTCTGTGATCCAAATAACCTGTGTGAACTATTACATGTTTTCTGCAAAGTGCTATGTGATCGTAACAAATGTCAAACCCATTAGGACATAAGGTACAGCATCTTGGCAACAGACATTTACGGTGTGGGCCAATCAGACTTCACGAGTATTCTCTACGTGCAACTTATTTTCTAAAACATTACCTTTTTGGCACATTATTTGATATTTGTTATATGATGGTTCAGTGTTCATTCTCCCTCTTACTTGGTAAGACCACCTTGTATCTTTGTACAGACCATCTTTATTATCTGGGGTTCAAAGTGGGGCTTCGCTTAACCTGCTTATAAATATCCACATACGATCCACATCTGTATGTCACGGTCCTATGCTAACATGAAATTACATATGCCTTGGAGGCGCCTGTTTCTCTCTTTTCACTATAAGAAAACACGTTTAGCGAGATCAGATGTAAACACACATAAGGTAAACGTCTGCATACGGACAGAGACATTTACTCAACATTACAAGTTTTGCTACTACTATCTTTATTGTGTTTGTACACATTTTTGGTTTCTTTTTGTATGCATGTCATTTAAGGTATTGTTCCTGTTACAGGACAGAAGCAGGTTTTTAACAACCATGAAAATAAACACAGAGCTTTTTTGGAACACAGAAGACAAAGCGTAGACTCTAAGAGATGGAAGCCTACTCATCAGGCACAGGTAAATATTAAATACTAGGAAAAAAGAAAAGGTTTATTTATCCTCAAAATGGAAATAGTTTCAAGGATATCAAAGATTTGTTGAACGTCACAAAATTTTCAATCAAGCTTAATCATCTTGCTGTCACTGCTAATGAAAAGAATAAAACCAACTAGCACACATCACTGTTTTAGTATACACTAATATTTTTGGACTTGGAAATATTTAGTAATATGAAATAATAAATAAAAAATGTTCAACGTAGTATAGTTAAATTGCACTTAAAATACTCTTATCCTGTTTTTGATAGAATTCATCGCGTGTTGTCCAGCTGAGGCCTGTTCAATCTGCATTTGATCCGGTACAAAATACGAGTAACACCTATAGGAGTGATGCAGGTATAGTAACACACCTCAGTTCAGTTGTTTGTTATACATAAAGTAGTGACCTAATATATCCGCTGCGGAGCACCAGTTGTCTCTTTAGCCATCGGTGATTATAAGAAAGGGTAGCTCATTGTGTAGACCTAATATTTTTCATTTAAATGTTACGATATAGCATCCTGTGTCATGATATTGATTACCAAGGTTTTATAATGGTTTTATAAATGCTTTACGACATACAGTCATTTCATTCTGTTCCTGTTTGTATTTAATGGTATGATAGCTGTACGTATCATACCTAACTGTATGGGATGGACAGGTGTTGCTTGCTATCGTTACACATTTCCAAAATTGGTAGAACTTGCACTGGTGCCAGTTGTAAGATGCATTAGTGATCTTAATTATGTCACTTTTTAATACATGCTTCTTGACTTTGCCACCTTTTTGATCTTGTAATGTGAATTTTGTGTGTATCACAGACCTATAGTCATGAAAGCAAGCAGTATGCTTATATGTCATGGGCTGCTCCCATTTGAAGTTACCCCTGTAACCTCTTCAGTTTCAGAAAGCATGGCTCAGTTTCTTGTGGCAGAAAAGCTAGCACGTACAGCAGTTGCAGAGGATGAAATCCTGGCAGCTATGGATAGTGTGCAACCAGCCAGACAGCCCTTGCTGCAGAACAGGGCTCCCTGTCTAGGCGTGAATGCGCTTTCAGTAGAAGAACGGAAGATTTTCGAGTCTCTTGATCGTCTCAATCAAAGGCTACAAAGTAAGTTTGATAATACATAGGATCCTACATCAAGGGATTAAGTAACTTTATATTTTGTTGTCATGGATTAAGTTGGATTAAAAACATGAATCTTGTGATAGAAATATGTTTCTTATTTTCTTCTTCCTATTCTTTACTAAATGTATCAAGCAGGAGATCAACATCATTAAACCTTTCTTGGAGTTAATAAAATTAATTTAAGAGAAAGGTGATTTGCCTTGGTCAAAAAAAACCCAATGCAAAATATGACTGCAGGACCCTTTCAGAAACTGTCTCAGCCCAGCTGTAGCTGTTGTTTCTAACAGTTGTTTATCAAAACTGTTCTTTAAAGCGTGCAGATACAGATGTGTCAGCCTCACTTGGTTCCCATGTTTATCCATCTTCAGTTTTTTGCAATTTTTTTTGTAAATAATTACCCTTTATATTACACACCCTATATTTTTGCCAGTATAACCCTTTATAGTGAAAGGCTTTCCATCCCTTTCTTCTAGTCTTTTAGGATGTTCGCCTTCTCCATGAATTCTTAAGGATCACAAATACAGTTCTGAGATCGCTGCAGCCAAAGCTGTTTATGTGAATATCGCTGCTTTACCCTGGTGCTTGTTATATGAGCCGAACCACTGCAGTTGGCATTTTACTGGGGAAAAAGTCTGTAATTGTTCTTGCTAATTTTTTCTCTCTGGTGATTGGTTAGCCAACACTTTCATCTGTCATCCTATTATAACTAGCATATTCGTGGAAGAAACGTAATTTTGGGGCTCTTGCTGCTGTATGTAATGGTTAGCATTTGCTTTGACCTATATGATCATACAGGTCTTTCGTAAAAATTCTCATCAGTTTGGCATAGTTTTTGCATTTTGTGTGCTCCACCTTCACATGTGCTTCCATTTGAAATCAATGGGGACCTTGTGCCTTAGTCCACGTGGTCTCTTCACTGGACTGCTTGGCTTTCCATATTATTGGAGTAACTTCTGCTTGTCATTTTTGCTGTTTATGGAATGGCCAACACTCCTGAATTTTATGTTTTCCTTCGACTTTTTTAATATAAAATTTTACATGCCAATTCTTTGAATTTGTAAGTGTCTGCTTTCTTGAAGTCCACTGATTCTATTTTATTGTTCTACTTCTTTTGCTTGTGGACTGCACCATTTCATGGTCAAGTTACCCACGTTTACCTCCCTGTTGATGGAATCAAACTGAACCAGGATGTCTTAACTCCTGCACACTATCCATACGTTTCTACATCAGGTGGTGGATGGCTTGGCTTTGAGGAAAAAGCCTTCAGTTTCTTGTAAGCTGCAACAGCAGAATAAAAGGGCTTTGCAACCGCTTAGAAACTTCCTGCAGCTGTGGCTTACGATTCCTGCTCCCGTCACACAGTGGTTCAGAATTTCATTACATTGAACCTCATCATTGCTGTTTGCAGGCAAACAGAAGTGAAGAATTCCATCTTTTGTCAGAGAGGAGTTTTAGTAGGATGTGCTCAAGTTAAGAACATAGATATGAAAAGAGAAATACAGGAAAATAGAAAATAAATTGCTGTATAAATAACAGGGAAATATCAAAGAAACAAAGGCAAAGGTAAATGCAGCAAAGGAACTGGGAGGAAGAAAGTTGAAGTTTTTGGAGTGTGAAAAGGGAAACTATGAAAACCACAAGAAAAGTACATAAGGAATATGAAAGGAACTGAAAGAATCATAGGAATTAACTGATTGCAAATGAAGTAACTGTGAAAATTAATGTAATAGCATATATGCATCATAGAAATGTAATTAGCTTGCCTAATTATTTGAGGATTAAAATTTGTAATAAGAAGCTGTGAAATTTTACAGTAGACTTTTAGGACATGTAAGTACCTGTAAGTATGTGCCTGTAAGTCCGTAAAGTGTTGTAAGTACTTACGTGTCATGTAAGCACGTCGGGGTTTTAAACCCTGACCTTTTCAAACCCTTCCTTTGGCTTTGTTTTCACATGTTGCCAAATTAAGTGACTAAAACTGTGTACCTTCTTAGTGGTCTTTTTAATGAATAACTGTTAGTCGCTAGATAATCTAAAAGTCTGGAATTTTTGTTGCCAGCTTAGAGCAGCTGGCATTTTTTTCTCCAGCTTTAGATTTCTTTATCGACGCTCAGTTTTTGTTCACATAACAACTAGCTGCAAATTTTCAAAATACAGGTATAGCATATGCTTCATGAGTTGTTGGTAGGGGAAAAAAGAACAGTGCTATTAAACTACCACAATCTTCAGGAAGTTTTGTGTTGAATATTTGACTGTGAATCATATTTCTGTCGTAATGTTTTGTTTACATGGTATTTATGGCGTACTTTTATGCTATTTTTAGATGTTCAAGAAGCCATTACTAGAAACCCATCTGCTTCAAATGTTTTGCAGATAACCACCCCTTTAGTAAGTATTTAATTTAAATATGTTCAGCTTTAATTCCTACACACTGACTTTATGGCTTGTTTTATGGTAACAATGTAACTGAAATTATTAACATCAATAGGTTCAACTGACTCGCCAGATTTTCAGTTTCTATTTATGTAAAAAATATATACATGTGAACTTTATAGTACTGTAAACAGGCTTTAACAGTTTATACCAAGTTGCCTCATCCTCTGGCTTCGTTTTTTCTTTTGGAATCTGAAAACACTTGCGAAGTCCACGAAGTTCCAAGAATTTTTAAGGAATAGTAATTTAGCAGGGTTCATTTGAACTATGCATAGCTCATAATTAATTTGTATTTCTTAATAACATAGAGAGGAAAGGGGGAATAATGCATGATAGGTCATAAAACACTTGGCAATGCAATGAACCCTTACTTTGACCTGCAGATATGCCATGTTCTGTAAGTGATTGGTATTACCTTTCTTCAAGAAGTATTAATATTTTTTTTCATGTATTCAAGTTCTTGTCAGTTTGAAACAAAATAATCGTGATACATGGAATATAAAGAACTGAATGGGCAGATGAGTGTTCAAAGTACAAAATCACATTTTAAATGTTCAGTTTATAATATTTAATATTTATCATTCTGTATTATCAGACTCCTTCTTCGCCATATATTTGTACTGAGGAAAAAAAATACACACAGATGGCTGTATACTTCACATACTTTATCTATTTTCACATACTTCATATACTTCACAAGATAAACTGTTACCAAAAGTGTTAGAGAAAATACTCTTTATTCAGAAGGCTTTTGCCACTTACTGAGTTTGAGACTAAAAAATCCCAGAAAGTATCCAAGCTCCTGAATTCAAAATGATTGCCTGGTTTTGAAGTAGGACTGTGAAAAGGACACAGAGCACATCATTACCTCTCTTATTCTGAGTCTTAGTAGTAGGTATGAGGGACGCAGCACCGAACACAGGATTTGAGGTGTGGCCTCACCAGTGCCCAGTACAGGGGGACAATCCCTGCCCTAGTCCTGCTGACCACACTGTTCCTGATGCAGGCCAGGATGCCATTGGCCTTCTTGGCCACCTGGGCACACTGCTGGCTCATATCCAGATGGTTGTCGCCAACACCCCCAGGTCCTTTTCCACCGGGCAGCTTTCCAGCCACTCGTCCCCAAGCCTGTAGCATTGCACGGGGTTGTTATGGCCCAAGTGCAGGACCTGGCACTTGGCCTTGTTGAACCTCATACAGTTGGCCTTAGCCAATTGATCCAGCCTGTCCAGATCCCTCTGTAGAGCCTTCCTACCCTCAGGCAGATCAACACGCCTACCCAATTTGGTGTCCTCTGCAAATTTACTGAGGGAGCACTCGGTCCCCTCCTCCAGGTCACTGATAAAGATACTAAAGACAACTGTCCCCAGCCCTGATCCCTGGGGAACACCACTTGTGACCGGCCACCAGCTGGATTTAGCTCCATTCACAACTGTTTGGGCCTGGCCATCCAGCCAGTTTTTTACCCAGTGAAGGGTATGCCTGTCCAAGCCACAAGCAGCCAGTTTCTCCAGGAGAATGCCATGGGAAATGGTGTCAAAGGCTTTACTACACTCTGGGTAGGTGACATCTGCAACCTTTCCCTCATCCACTAAGCAGGTCACCTTGTCATAGAAGGAGATCAGGTTAGTCAAGCAGGACCTGCCTTTCACAAACCCATGCTGACTGGGCCTGATCGCCTGGTTGTCCTTAGTGTAGCATAGTTACCTTTATTGGATCTAATTGAGTTTTACTAAAGCATTTTTGAGCTTATGTGTTCTCTAGGGCCTTCTCTGTAGCCTGTCCTCGTTGAAAAAAAAACAACCCACAAAAAAAAAAAAAACAAAAATAAAGCTATTTCCTCCACCAACGCACTCTCCTGGCTTTCAGTGGTCAGTTGACTGTCTGTCACAAAGCTTTCTCCCACTAATACTTCATCTACAAGATTTTTTTCATCAATAAAACATAAACACGACATCACCGAGGCTGTCCAGTCTCTGGAACTGTAAGTTCTCTGATGGCCATTTAAGACCCTTCTTTCCCTGAGTATATATTTAAGGATTTAACAGGTGTCCAGCTGTAGATATATATCCAAAACTCAGGCACTGGCTTGGAATTCTACTGGATGATAAGAGTGAACAACTGTTGTACAAGTACCCAGAAAAACTATAAATGACTGAGATTTCATCAAATCTTCTGCTATGAGAAGTGATGGGATTTAAAATTTTTACTTCATCAAGCAAACACCCTGCTTCCTCTCTCCTAGTTTCAGAGCATCCAAATCAAGCATGGACATTCACTCAGTAATGCGTGTGAACGGTATTGTAGAACCTCTAAACCCAGATTGAGGTGCACAGTTGTTTGTGTAATGGGAAACAGATCACATCACGTCATCAAATGATGTTTCTTGAACGTTATATTATACAAAATCTCATTTCTGTTTCTATATGCCATTATTCTCCATTTTATTATAGGGCTTTCGGCGATGTGTAGCCTCCCCTTTGGTGAACACTGCAATAGCCTCACAGCAGTACCACAACGCCTCGGCTAGCAATCGATTGCTATCGTACAGGAGATGCTGACACGATCTGCTCCAGAGTATTGCAGTTTTATGTACTTTTTATGTAATGTATGTACTATTTGACACTATAAAATTAGCAAGAAAATATAGGTGAAAGCAGTAATTCAGATAATGAATGACAACTGACTTTAAGGATAATTTAAGCACTTTAGGGATAAAGTGCCTGGAGATGAGGACTCCATTCCTGCATTTAAGATACCCAGATGGAGCCAAACAATACATTCTGCATAAGGGCACATAGAGTCTAAAAGCACGCCTGGGTGTCTTCGAGCAGAGCCAGGTGCACTTGCAGTTGTCTTTACAAGTGTTTACTTTGGAGAGACAGGTAGGTTTGGGCAGTCTTGGATTGGCAAATTATACATTGATCCCTCAACTTTAAATTCATCTGTAGGGTGACGATTAATGTCTCAACAGATTTGACGTTTGGTGACAAAGCTGTGTTGTGTCAGTTCTAGATTAAAGGCCTTTTGTTAGTTAATTAGCATGATACTAAAATCTGTGAGGTTAGCTAATTGCTAAGGAGCAGTAACTTTTAAACTTCCTCTCTTTTGCTCTTCCTCTGCTGTTTCTGTACACGAAGTAGGTAAACATTACAGCAAGCTGTAGAAGGTACGTACAATGCACAGAACTGGTCAGCAAATCTAAGCTGGTGATTAGCTGCGAGAAACAATAAAAGAAATTTACTAAATCTCTTGATTTGTAGCTCCGTATTACATGCCTGATTTTCATAGAATCATACAATCACACAACGCTTTGGGTTGGAAGGGACCTTAAAGATCATCCAGTTCCAACCCCCTGCCATGGGCAGGGACACCCTCCATGAGACCAGGTTGCTCCAAGCCTCATCCAGCCTGGCCTTGAACACTTCCAGGGATGGGGCACCCACAGCTTCTCTGGGCAACCTGTTCCAGTGCTTCACCACCCTCTCTGGGAAGAATTTCTTCCTGATATCCAACCTAAATCTCCCTGCTTTCAGTTTAAACCCATTACCCCTTGTCCTGTCACTACAGGCCCTTGTAAAAAGTCCCCCCACAGCTTCCTTGTAGGCCCCTTCGGGTACTGGAAGGTGCTATAAGGTCTCCCCGCAGCCTTCTCTTCTCCAGGATGAACAAGCCCAACTCTCTCAGCCTGTCCCCATAGCAGAGGTGCTCCAGCCCCCTGAGCATCTTCGTGGCCTCCTCTGGACTCGCCCCAACTGGTCAATATCCTTCTTATTGAGCTGAGGCTCCACAGCTGGACACAGCACTGCAGGTGGGGTCTCATGAGAGCAGATCCCTTTGGATCCGTACAGTAAGAATGGTGGCGTTACTCCGGGAGTTGAAGCACTATGTATTTCCACCGGAGATGTGCCTGAGCCCCACAGAGTGGCACTGCTAGCCTTTGATAAAGTGTACGGGGCTCAGCAGGGTGGCATTTCGGGAGTGGGCTCAGTGCCGTACCGGTGCAGCCGTGGGAACATGCACGCAGAAGGACACCGGCACTTCCCTGAACGGAATGCGTCTTCCCAAAAGAAGCAACCACATCGGTTTGCAAAAGTATTCTAAAAACTCCCCATCATACCAAGATCATCGTGCCATTATCTTTAATAAGTACTGCCATGGCTTAGGGGGAACCAGCCTGTAAGGAGGAGAGAAAACATGCCCACCGTAACCACAGACAATTTATCAGGGCATTATCGCTCCCTGCCGGTGCGTGGTGTCAGCCAAGGCTAAGGCGAGCTACATGCAAAGGAAATAGGTAGCAGATGAAATTTTACACAGGAGGTTTAGGGAAAGACTGATTTTTTTCAAAACAAGCAGCCTGTTAAGATAAACTGTATTTAAACGTCAGCATTGCAGAGACTTGGTGTCCTACGATCGCTGTCGCCATCTGTCCTGATCCTGCTGCCGGGAAAGGGTTACTGTAGCTGCGGTCCACACGCCTAAAGGATTCTGATGTGTGTCGGGACTTACCGGGGCTTCAGTGCTCAAATACGTGTAAAATTCCCAGCAAAGGACACGTGTGCTTCCTCAGACCAAGCAAACAAAGACCTTCTGAGTTGGAACTCAAACTGGTGTGCACTGAGAATACCGAGCCCCTACATCTCTGTTTGTACGCAGTACGCTGCGACATTCCAGTACCGCGAGGATTTCATATTTAAATAGCAAGGGAAAGTTTCCCCACAGAGCTTAAGAGAGGGGAAAGCAAATAATCCAAATACCAGAGGCCATGGATCAAAACCAACCCTGCTAGTCAGCAAGGCAGAGCGCCAGCCTGAGCAGGTTTCCTCTCCGGTGAGCCCGTCCAGGTGGCGAAAGCAAAGCCCGTGAGCCAGCTTCCCCTCCTAATTACACCGAGAGAGCTCTTTCAAAACCAGGTGCCCACGTGTAAGTCTCCAGGAAAACATGTTCAAATGGGTTGCGGGTACGATTTGGGGTTGCAGGCTTCACCTCAAAGGTGGTAGCCTTGTTTCCTACATCGCTTGGACTCTTGCCGATACTGAAGTGCGGGTTTCGTTTCGGTGTCTAAACCGCGTGGCGCTCAGACACCAGCAACGCACGACGAGACTCGACCCGGGGCAGCTGCTGGGTTCTCAGTACTTGTCAAGAGCCAACAAGTTCTTTTGTTTCCATCACTTGATGGTTATTCTTCAGACGATGTTTCCAGGCTTTTCTAGTCATCACACAGATTTTTTTTTAAGTTTAATTTTAAGGCTTAATTTTATTTTTCAAGTATGAAGAAAAATAACTATATTAGAATCAATAGGTTGGTTTCGACACAAACATATTAAAATTTGGGTACCTTAGGTTTCTTTCCAAAACTCCTCCCTCTGCCTACCGCTTTTGCTGCTTTTAGAAGAAATTAATCCATCATCTTTCCACTATAAAATGTATAGTATGAAAAGAAAACATGAAAACCAGGTTAAAATTTTGGTTTCCAATACGAGCCTAAATTAAAACAAACCAAAAACCGGAACACAAACCTTGAAATGTGTTCCTATGTGCCGGAATTCCAACTTGATCCACACCCATAGGGGTGGTTTCGGGTACAACTGCACCCCGCTGCTCTCACAGAGCATGGCCTGCCAACGCTCTCCCAAGACGACCGGAGCGCGCGTCCTTCCCCGCGTGACAAAGTGCACTAAGAAAAGGGCTAAAGGCCAGCAGGTCTCTACACTCTGCGTACGCTGGGCCGTCTGAAAGCCGTGGATTTATAGGGGAAATCAATGTCTTTATAATATTTTACTTCTATTACTGTGTATAGTGTTTTACTCACGTTACTGTAATGCCCAGGCAGACCTGACTGTGGTGCACACCCTACGGACCAGAGCTCTGCCAACAAGGAGAGGCTTCAGGGGCAAACGAAGGCAAGATTTCAGCCCGCAGTGGCAGCTGCACGACCCCTCTGCGGCCCGGTGGGGGGTGTGGTGATAAACCCCTTCCAGCTTTACTCAGGCAAAGCGCTGACATAGCGTTGTCCCCAGCCCGTCGGCTAACCCAAGGGACAATGCCCCAGATGGGTTGTAAACGGCGCAGTGGAGCCAGATGAGGGTGTCGTGGACTCCTGAGCGCGGACATGGCCGGGAGAGTGCCGGGGTTAGGAGAAGGGGCTGAGAGTCACACAATCTTCACGCCCCATCAGGGGTTTGCAGGGCGTGAGCACATCCTTGCCCCCGCCTCCCCCGCCAGGAAGAGGATTATCTACCTCCACACCTGGGAGGGCACCCCAGGCCACCCACAGCGCCTGCAGCCAGGTTTCAGGGTGGGGGAAGGGAATGGACCTGGGGGCTCCTGCTCAGGGAGGGAAGGGCCCTGCCTGCTGTTGGCGCTGGAGACAGGGGTGACAGCCATGAAGGAGCTGTGGATGCGAGGGATGGGTGAAGTCATATGGGGACTATGCCATGTCCCTCAGCGCTGGCAGGGACAGGCAGGGCTGCAGCTGCAGCTGCCACAGCAGCCCGAGGTTTCTGAACAAGACTCTGACTCTCCATCCTCTTCCCGTGCTTTCTGCCAGCCAGGGGCATCAGGAAGCAGGGGCCTTGCCTATGATGGCTGATAAGGTCCTGGGGGTGGCAAGAACTGCAGTGGTAATGGGAAGGAAGTGGGGGACTGGGAGAGGCCAGAGACCACCTTCCTCCCAAAACTGTTCCTGGCCTATTCGCTTTCATAGTGTTTCTTGCCGGAGAGGGTGGTGAGGCACTGGGACAGGTTGCCCAGAGAAGCTGTGGATGCCCCATCCCTGGAAGTGTTCAAGGCCAGGCTGGATGAGCCTTGGAGCAACCTGGTCTCGTGGAGGGTGTCCCTGCCCATGGCAGGGGGGTTGGAACTGGATGATCTTTAAGGGCCTTTCCAACCCAAACCATTCTATGGTTCTATGGGAAAAAGGTTCTTTTCCGTAGTTACCGTATTCACATGAAAACCGAACTGCAGCCTTGTGAAAGGATGAAGGCCTTTGCATAGTCACTACCGGCAGCGCTACTCCATGTTTCAAACATTTTAAACACTATGTTTTGCAGCCGAAAGGGGTGCAAGTAAACCTTTACTTTACAGCAGTGTTTGGAGGTGACCAACTTCTGTGTAAAACTGCAGCAGTGAACATTGCTGTTGTATATAACCACAGGCTACCAGGTCTGAGGGTACCTCAAAGCCTTTGAGGCTAAAAGTCACCCTTGAATTCTGCATTTACCTGTATGAGCCGGTATTTAGTACACCAGTCTTGAGTTGTGCGGCAGAAGCTGTGGTAAAGCTCCTGCTGGGGAGAAGAACCTGAGTGATGCTGTCAGGTTCTGCAGACAGAACAGGAATGACAACGCACGTTAGAAAGAAATCAGCAGAATACGGGCAGGGTGAATACAGGGAGTGACATCTAAAATGTGGCTGTTGGTGTGTGGGAATAATCAGACTCACTTGCCATCAAATACACTGAAACACTTAAATCTGCTAGATGAAATAGACAGAAGGTTCCATATCCTTTAATCATCCTCATCATAATATTCATAATAGTCTGGCTCATAATGATTCCTGCCCTAATACCACTGCTTTTATAAAAGAGAATTCACCCAGAATGAATTTGACCCCATATAACTAGAGATGACTCCACAATGTTTTTGGAATTGCATTTCAAATCATAGCCGCAGGATTCCCTCAATATTGAATATAAATCCCAAGCCAGCAACAATGGTGGCAATGATCCAGGTGACAGAAGTGGCTGTGGGTGACACAAATCTACATATAAAGTCTCTGTTATTGTATATATTAATTTTGTGATTGTTTGGAGAAGGAAGGAATTGTTCAATGTTTTTATTTAATCTGTATCCAATAGTTCATGTTCTTTCAGAGTGTCAGAAAAAGTAAAAGAAGAAGAAGGAAAAAAGGAAATGCTCCTGAGATCCTTCATATTCACCGAAGAGTTTTGTTAAAGAAAGAAATCAGGAAAATTGAAATATTTCTGTTCATACTTAGAAGTCTGACTAAATTTAGCTTAATCAGATTAGTCGAAAGCTATGTGAAATGTTTAATTTCAGGTCTATTTAAATATTTTGGTCATGTCTTGTCAGTGGAAATTATTTTCCCTTCTGATTTGTCAGTCTGGCCACCTAATGAAAAGCAAACATTATCGGCACGATCTGTTCAAGAGGTCTGAACTCTGCTCTCAGCTGTCGGCAAGGGGTTCGGCACTGGAGAACCTGGCCTTCACAGACCGTGCGGTTGGTTTGCTGCAGGTGTTTTCTCTTAGTTGTTCACACTGGAACTCTCCTCTGTTTTCTAGTCAGCCCATGCCCACGGTCTCCCTTTGGAGAGCAGAGCTACACGGCGCTGCTTCGCACCGCTGCTGTGGCACTGCCAACCACAACATTCCCGTCCCTGAGAACAGCACGGGGAGGTTTCAGCTAGCAGGGATACGGGGGGAAGGATGAGTATCCACACATGCCTCTCATGACATCGCTCTTAAGAGCAGGCAGAACGAGGCACACAGACCACAGGTTGCTAAGGGTGACCTTCTTTCCCTTCCCAGAGAGCCGCCTTGTAGCCCGAGTCCTACCAAAAATTAGAGATGACTTGGCTGACCAGAAGGATTTTATGCTTAGGTGAAGTGTGTAATGGCCTACGCGCAGTGGAGCTGCAGAGCCTGCTTGGGATTTCCTAGAGCGCTCCCGAGCCAGTTACAAATACAGCCAGTCTTTCCTCTTGTTAGCACATTGTTAGCAAGCTGGGTGAAAACGTGCAAGCAGTTACATCCTTCAGACCCCAGAAACGACTGCGCCACTCGCAGCCTGTGACGAAGCCCCTCTCCGCCTGTCTGAGACGGTCCGACGGGCTCTGCTTTCCGGAACGGAACGTGCTCTAAGCTCTTGTGGGGCTGCAGGGGCTTTGCACACACCATGCGCCTTGGCGGGCACGACTAAACCTTCCCCTTCCGTGATCTTATGACACGTACGTGTGTTTGTTTTCTAGAGGGATGGGCGTATACAGGGCATATAGAACCAAATTCTGAATGCTTACTAATTAGCACTGCTTAGAGGGTTGGACATCAAAACATTTTTTGGTTTTTTGACTTTCGGGATGTGGCGGACTGTAATGCACACTCCTGTGCTGTTGCTACAAAAATACCCTGCTGCAAGGGAGAGCGGGGATTTGTCTTCATTTGAGAAGGGGAGGGGGGTTGTAGACCAAATATGTCCCAAGCCTGTTTGATAGTTCTCTCGTAAATGAAATGATGACAATCCTCTTGTGACTAGGAAACATTCCAGAGCCGGGGTGTAGGGTTACACAATGGTACAGTGTCTTGCCCCTGATTTATAATTTGAGAAGCAGATTGTGTTCAGACAGAATGTGAGCTGAACAATGAGGTTTCTAGTCCTGATCTCATTAACAGAGATTTATACCAAGAGGCTATTGTATCTTGTTCTTTTGGTTTGCCATGCCAGCAAACATTCATAAAGTTATTTAAAAAAGAAAGCTGCTGTCACACGCTTAGGTCAGAAAGTTCTCAGGAAAATAGCTAGTCAAACGTAGAGTGGTCTCAATCTGCGCTTACGGTGGCTTATGTTTCTGGCCTTAATAAGCCTCAGAATGATTACTGGATCGAACGTCACACTCAAGCTTGTTACATGTAAAGATTCGTGGAGACACGGCTTAAAACCCCTTTTCACGAATTGATGTTTGCTCACCATTGAGTCACTCTAACATAGCTTATTATTTGCAAATCATACATAATCGCCGAAAGAATGTTGTTCCAGTGCAGAAGAACCATCAGTAGGTGGAATAACAATAATATCCCGAGAGCTACTTTCCTTCCTGCCTCCCCCAGAGCCTCAGTGCTAAATGAAAGGTCATAAAGGCATGGCCTGGAACCTGCTCGTTGCTGGCAGTCGAGTAGTCATTGTGCATGCAGAAGAGGGTGCACGGCACATTGATGAACGTTTGAATAATGCTGCCAGGCAATTCAGCCTGACCACAGGTAAAAAGAAAACGGAGGTCCTTTTCCAGTCCCGCCACGCTAGAAAACAGACCGGCCGAGCCGCGTGTTGCCCACGCAGCTCTGAAGCCTGCAGACAGACTCTGCTCCCGCGGCAGGAGGCTGTCTCCGATGTCATGGCAGGAGGCTGTCTCCGATGTCACGGCAAAAGGTGAAGTCACACAGAGCGCACCAAAATCCAGCACGGCTCTTGGGAGGTTAAAGGACAGTGTATCTGGAATACAGGAGGCATCTGGCTTCAAAGTGACTCAGTGCCACCCACCTGTCATCACCACGTTTCCGTACTCGGGTGAAACACGGGCAGTTGATAGTTACCAAGGCAGGTGGCTTCCCAGTCCCACCTGCACCGACTTCTGTGCTGTTGCTGGTGTAAATAATCGTGCAGCGCAACCAGCCCATTATTCACAGTCCTGTCGCACGCTGAGTGCTGCAGTAAGACTCCCGTAAGCCACGACCTCCCAGACAGCTGATGCACACGTCAGAGGAGAGGCCACTCAGCCCCAGATCGATGGCCAGTTTACCTACAGCAAACAGCTGAGGAGAGAGGGCAGCAGAAACACGTCAGGCAAATCTTCCGACGGCAGCCAGCTCCACATCACGGAAAACTGCTGCTGAACAGCATCTGCTGCGGCAAAGAACACGGAACAGCCGCGTCACACGATGAAGGAAAGCGTAACGCTGTGCACTGCAGGGGCATGGGGGAAGGTGGGTGTTGCGGAGAGCGACAGCGACATCTTCGGCCTGTGCAATCTGTGCTGTGAAAACAGGACGCGGTTCTCCCCAGTAAAGGTACAACGGCTGAGTCTCTGCAAGCTGAATTAGCCACAGAGATCATCCTTACACCCTGTTGTGGGACTGCAGCTGGACATTCCCCCTGGTCTCCTTTGCCTGAACTCCTAGTAGCCATTACAAGCAGCCTCTCAATCAGCTCCTGGCCTCACTGTTACTGAAGGGCGTTGCACGGTAATTTTAACCCTCACTTTTTAACCAGATTTTGAAACGGATTCAGGTTGTCTCAGCTTCATACCATGTACCTTTGCTCTCTGGTGAGCCCGGCGGAGCAGGAACATCTTGCTCACTTCTGTGCTACTCATTGTTTTGCAAGCTTTTTTGCAGGAGCGTTCAGACAGTACTGCAATGGCAGCTTTTCTGCCTTGCTAACAACTTGTCGCCGAATGCCAGGCGGCCCAAACATGGAATAATTAGGATAGTAATGGATGACAACTTCTAGGCAATATGTGAATGGTAAGCTTTAACTAACTTGGGCAGTCTTCTGCTTAATCCGTACCTTTTTCCTTTGGCTGAATGGTTGGTGCTAAGTGCCTGAAAAATACGAACTTTTCCTTCTTTTTCTCACGCAAATGTATGTTAATACATACATTTCGTTAATACATACGTTTTGATAATATTTGTTATCTCCCACAATCGCCACGCTTCCTATAAATCTTGTTTTCCATCAGGGAAGTTCTCCTTTAGAATGTTCCTATCCAAGTGCAATTGATTTCTAGCATTTTACTTTCCTTTAGTAGGAAGAGACAATCCAGAGAGTTTGTTCTACTCCAGCTACTAAAGCCCAGTCAAAGCACAACGATCTGACAAAGGAACACTTAAAGCAACGAATCCTACGTTAAATCTTTGCAGCCAAAATCCGTTTTCAACTGTCGTCTTCTGTGTTTCCCTTCTTGGAAAGCTCTCAGCGCCGTTCACACCTTCCTACTGCAGGACCACCCACCTCCCCTCTGAAAACCCCACTTGTCATGTTGCTGAGGAGCCAGCGGCGGAGTGGGGAGAGCAGGGCAGGGTTTATGCAGGAGGACGCTCTGCTATCGCTTCTGGCCTCAGCTTTGGAATCAAGCTCCGCAGTGTGTTGACCTGAATCGTAGGTTGTGTTCACGTACTCAGTGAAAATGATGAGTCATGTTATTAGACCCACACACTTTGATTCTGAGAAAGATAAACTTGACAGAAAGGTGCCTGTTGGTAAGAGCAACTCATCACGGTAAACTCGCTGCTCAAGATCACTTTTCTTTGGAATGTAAAAGCCAGATGACTCTGAAGAAAAGCAGCACTAGGATCTGCAGAATACTTGTTTTTTGTGTTATCGATAAAAATCCAAATTAGAGACAAATATGTTGCCATGAAATCATCAAAAACAAAAAAAAGTGTTTGGGTTTTTTTCATTTTGGAATGAGAGGAGGTGAAATAAGGTATTGAGCATAATGGAATTAATAATTTGTGTACAATATTATAACAGTCCAATGATTTAAAAGGCAGCTTCAGAAGCTCTTAGCGACATCCAAAGGGACAGGGCTCAAAGTTCCCGTTCATTTTAATGGAAATTGGGTGTCCACATTTTTTTGAAAGTTTGGAAAATGTCCGGTATGGTTTATAAACCAAGTACAAACACAGCATTTGAACAGCACCCAAAAAGAGCGATACATGTACATGTATTGCAGCAGATCAAGGTGAATCCAGTGGAAATGCCTAGTTCAGTTCCTGAATACTGAAGTGCAAATCCGTTCCAGAAGTCCTGGAGAAGAGACCTTTAAAAATAACAAAACTCTTAAAATCATACAGATTTTCCCTGTCTGCCTGGGTCAAAATTCTCTTGCAGTGGTACGCAGCTGCCAGCCGCGTTACCCTTCCCCTGAGAGCTGACCACAAACACGTAATTTAGTGGCACAGCACTTACAGCCCTGAACAGTCCCATCAACTCAGCTTGGCACTGCACACGACATCTGGCCCGTAATTAATACAGCATTTTAAGATCCTTCTGGTGCTATTAAATGCAAGGTGTATTAAACCCAACGGGTCTAAAAGTTACTCTTGTTTTTTTCCTGGGGAAGAGCAGAACGGAAGGGTTAACGAAGACGGGGTTATCAGCACACTGTGAAAGGCAGGAGGACTAGGTTTCACATCTCTGCCTGTTCCTCAGATGTCTTTTGCCAATAAGAGGAGAGTACTCACACGTTAGCGTGTGGGGTATCAGATGGCCCTTTTGTGCTTATTCATTTCCTATAAAGAACGTAACTACTGTGGCCTCTCATGTTTCCTTTGGCAGCTGAGTGGCCAGGGGTTTAACGTGCAGTAAATCTGCAGCTGTAGCAGAGCCCAGGTCCCACCAGGTCCGTGGCCACTGTATTTGCTGAGGAGGGCCCCCAAGCAGGCCCCCGACAGATCTGTGTGCGTCACCCACATCCCACTGAGGTCTGCACCCCTACGCTTCACTGCCTGGCCACCACGGGGGGACTGGGCGTAAGCCGAAAGCTGTGCCGTGGCGCCCTGCTGCTGCTGTGTGTGGATTTGTTCAGAAGGTTTGAACAAAATGTTCAAAACAATTGCACGGTACCATTGTAGACCGAGGAATTAGGAGTTTTGTACGCCTCCTGGGGATGTGTAGAAATGATGTGTGAGATAATTGCCACGTGCTTCCTTTACGACAACGGGAGACAGACGTTGAGGCGTGATTCACCTGTCTCTAGATATCCGAAACAGGTCAGACGAATCAGTCCCTAAAAGTGCCTATTTGTCTCTAGTGTCTTGAAAGAGAGCTTAGAGACTAGCTCAGACGCAAGCACTGCGTAGAGGGTAGATGCCACGAATGCCGTTGTAGACACACCCAGAAGAAGTCTATTGACTTCTTTTCTCCACTTTTTCTCTTGGCATACTGTATTTTTTTTTAACTAGGTCTCAAGCTGAGGTTACCGAAGTTACCTACGAAAGGATGTATCAAATGAGGACTGGATCATCACCAATGTACCCTGGGGCACATCCCGGACAAACTGGTCATGTCCCTGTAGATACAACTTTGTGCACTTGCAGTCAATTCCCCTTTATCCACGTGACTGAAGAGTTGGGATTCCACAAGTACATGAAAAAATGTGTTTCCAAGCCTAAACCGAGGAAGTCTGAAATCTCTGCATCCTAATTCTTAACGGGTCCGGTGCAACCGATACACTGAGTGTACAGAAGCTAAGATGACCCTGCATAGACCAGTTTGGCTGTGCCTCCATCAGTATATAAGATGGACCAGAGCCAATTCTCTAGCTCCAAAAGCAAGTGGCATGCTGCAACTTGCAACCACACACCTAAACTGTCTTTGCACCTAGAACAGGTGACTTCTTTCATACCGCATTTGGGAAGAGTCCCAAGGACTGTACCAGGCCCTGAGCTGGGCTTGGACATTGGAAGCTGCTAGCTGGCACAGGCCATAACATGCCAGGGACTGTGCCACCAGTTAAAGTGCAGAGACCATTAACAGGTCAGTGCCTAAACCCATCCCCCCTGTTACTACATGTTTCCAGTGTAGCTCTAGTGGAAGATGTTCCTGCCCATGGCAAGGGGGATTAAACTAGATGATCTTTAAGGTCCCATCCAACCCAAACCTTCTGTGATTCTATGATTCTATAGAGGTGGTTTTAGAGTCTAATAAAATACATTGGGTCAGACATATGTGAATGTGGGTTACAGTTTCCACCAAGCAGCCAGATGGCACATCTCTGTGCCTAGGACATGGTTTAACTTCAACAAAGATAATCCAGCCATCAATATTGGAAAACTGGCTGTATTTTCAATATCATATCATGTTGTGAGCATATCAAAGGAAAACAATATATTGCAGTAGCATGCTCAAAATTAAGCTGTAGTAGAGTTTTGATATTACACCTTCCTAGTCTTTAGACTCAGTATTTTAAGGTAGAATTTTCAGTGTTACCTCAATAATTTTCCCAGTCCAACCTGACCAACTCTGCTATAAAGGTTTGAGTTACTCTCGATGGAAGGTTTAACACATGGGAGAAAAGCTATTTCAAATTTAATAAACTAAAAATACATCTATACTGTCTTGTTGGTGCCTACTAGAGTTTTATGCCCAAGTCTTGTCTCCCGGATGTCCATGCAGCCTAAGTGTTAGTTCACCTTCGTTCCATGCCGGAGCAAGCTCAGTTGGTTTTGGGCTGGGAAGAACCAGGCAGAGATTAAGAGATGGTGTATGCCAGTGTCCCACCCCCACACTGCGTGAAGATACAGTAGGAGTGTGACTCGTGTTGGATTTGGCTTCCCCCAGACGAACCAGTATTTCAGCAGGCCTCTCGATGGCCTCATGTCCTAAACCACCCTCAGTGTCACAAAACAAAAGGACATAACTGGCAGCCTGCAAAGCGGCTTCCCAACAGCAGCCCAAGGCAACATCTTAAAAGGACCATACTCAATGGCTCCATTGTCAGGAAGATTTCTCAGCAGCAAGTTAAAATTATGCTGAGTGCTGTAGCACAAGCTGGTTTTATGCAAACCGGAGAGCAGTGCTGGTTCTATTTAATATACCCATCCACGTATATATTTATAAATATATATATATATATATATGTGAATTTTGTCTCCCATATGTATCCATATCCATGTGCACAGGCATATATGCAGGAGGGGTAACCAGCCCTTGGGTGCAGCCAGGCGAAGCGGCCTGTTCTGTAGCAAGGCACACGTAATCCTTGCCAGCGCGACCGCAGCGGAGTCCTTCCTAATCAATGATTTCTGTGCTGTGGCCACGCTTTTGAGACGCAGGCCTCTGCTTTGCTTCTCCAGACATCACTATTACTGACAGTCCCGGGGAGGATCCCTCTTCCCAGGCTGTGACACGTACCCCTGCGGACTCACGCACCTAATAGGTTCATCATCACTGTTGCTCTGGTTGCTTTTATTTCTGAAGTTTCACAGCAACTGGATATTTTTTTCTTTAGGGCATTCCTGTACTGCTAAACGAAAGAGGACTAGGTAATGAGCTCAGGCATTCTCACCGCCTAATCGTTAGTGCTATCCTTGACTCTGCTTTAGACCGCTCCAGTTGTCACTGGGAGAAGTCAGTTGCAGAGGGAGCTGACCCTGTGGAGCGTGGACACAAGCCAGTCAGTGCTATTCAGCCTCCAGGCTTGAATCAACCCAGCAGTATAAACACAGCCAAGCAGTCTGTATGTTCAATGAGATGAAAAGGAGCAAACAATTCTGATTCCGTTTAATGCCAATTTAGGGCTCTTAACACCGCCTTTCCCACAACTCAAGCTGTTGTATTGTCTAGCTAAGGGCTTTGTGGGATGATAGGATGAGACTTTGAGAAATCTGTCTGTCCTGATAATGTTGCAAGGAGTGTTCAGGTTTACTATCCATGCTTCGCTAGGATGCAGTCAACATGTTGATTTTGGTAAAATGTCTGGAATAAGGAAGACATTCAAAATAAACAGGATCCTAGGAAGGGCATTCACTTTAATTTTATGTTTATTTTTCCCCAGGGGGGAAGAGATAGAGCTTGCCAACCTTTTAAGTTGCTTGCTAACTGCATAATGAATGGGGATACGTTAACTCTGACTATGTTTTCAATTTCCTTAGGGAACTAGATGCCAATGCGTTTTAAGTTTTTCTGTTAAAGTCAGAATACTGCTATGCAGGGGCCACCTTACATGTCTAACATGACCTTCAGTGCTTCCAACTCAATCAAATTTATCTTATAGCCAGATGATTTGGCAGAATTACAGTTCACAGGATATTTGGCATCACTGACCTGATTTATGCCAAATAAGAGGATATAAATACATAGGTATAAAAAACTGCCTCTTGAGACCCCTTGTTTATTCGTGAATACTCTGCTGTTCTCTTATTCTCAAAGAGTGTTCCAAATCTAACTCTTTTAAGTATTCATTTTAAATTATGTATTAAGATTAAAAACCTATTTATCCACAAATAGTGATGTGTTTGCATCTTGAGATATTCTCAAATTAATAATTTGTATGATTCCAGTCCTTCTGCTGTTGAATTAAGAGGCAGAACTCAATAACTGTAGTGGGAATAGCATCTCAAACATTTTTAGGAATGTAAAATGGAGAAGAGAAATTGCTAGCAAGGAAAGAAAAAAGAAAAAACAAACCAAAACACAAATCAAAAACCAACCTAAAAAAAACTCCAACACAACCAAAACCAACCAAAAAAACCCCCAAAACCCACAGTAGCAAACCTTGATTATGAAATAAATCTTTAAAAACCCCAGTGAACAGCCAATTCCAAGCTTGTCAGGCATAATAAATTCTGTTAGAACAGCCTTTGGGAAAAATTTTTGCATGTCTTTGTGCTCATGGAATAAAGAAATGCTTACAAGATCTCTAGAAAATTAAATAATGTTTTCCGAAATGAATGGAGATTTCTAGATAGAGTTATAAAGCATCAGACTGTGTATCATTCTGAATACATTCAAAAGATGATTTTGTAAGCTCTGAAGGAAATGATGGTTTTATTAAGAGCACCTTATACTTCCCCTACTTGTTGTGTCTTGGGTACATACTTGAAAACCCTCAACACCTTTCCTTCAGAGTACAAACTCTTTCATTGTATGCATTTATCTAGCACAACTAGTCTATATTTTGGAAAGGATCTCTTGGTCTATTGTTATATAAATAATTTCTCTAAATGTTGCTTCCCTGATCCATTTCTTTTTTTCTAAGAGGGTCTTAATACCCAAACATTTACCACTCTAGTCTAAATATTCCTCAGCTGAACCACAACATGATTAGGAAGAGAACTGCAAATTCAGAGAAAATGGCAATGATCCCATTGTTCCCTCTGGCAGACAGACCAGGCACTGTAAATCATGTATCCTGCAGAAGAAGAAGACGTCATGTCCTTCTGTCAGGAGCTAGATGATCTTTAAGGTCCCTTCCAACCTAAACCATTCTATGATTCTATGAGTTCTGTTTTTGAAGTGTGCAATTTGAAACCTTTAGCAACCATTTCTTAGCTCAAGCTCTAGCAAGGAGAATTTTGAATGTAGACATTGAAATACAAAAATTATTAAAATCAAAAGTAAAATGTTACCACTTGTCTTTCAGGTTCACTGCTAAGAAATAAAAGCAGATTATCCATTCTTCATCATGTCAGCTGAACAAAAAGGACAATACAGTCTCTTTTGCAGGGGACAGAACTGACTGGTTTACATCAATTTTCATAGTTTGTGCTTCAGTTTGGCTTCTTATTATTCCAAGTAAAAGGTATATATTCTTGGAAACACTTTAAGAAAGCATTTGCATATCCTTTTATTCAAATGGTACTGTGCAGCATAACAAAGAAGCGAGACTCACCTGGCCCGTATCTTAGAATGAGTGTGTCATTTCCTCATCAGGACAGTATTGCTTTAGCAACTGAGCCATATGTACTCATTTGGAAGGCTAAGAGGACGCTCATCCCCTTTATATGGATTCCTTT
This sequence comes from Rhynochetos jubatus, assembly GCA_027574665.1. Taxonomy (NCBI): domain Eukaryota; kingdom Metazoa; phylum Chordata; class Aves; order Eurypygiformes; family Rhynochetidae; genus Rhynochetos; species Rhynochetos jubatus. The sequence continues at coordinate 120,329,113 of CM050649.1, read as the reverse complement.
GGAATGAAATCAAAGGGAAGATGGGATTGATGCTGATGTTCTAACTGCACGGCATGACTTGCAATACCGGAGGGCTGAAAGGAGATGGAAATACCTGGTGGGGAAGACAATATAAGGACAGGTTCTAGGATCACTTTTTGCACTTGCAGAGAATACTATCCTGCTATACTTACTGCGGATCTGCAGCAACCTTTTTGTTCAATTGTTTTGCAGGTGCAAATTTATTCTCCCCAGATAAATGGCAAAAGCAAACTAGTGTACATATCTTATCTACAAAGTGCTGAGCTCTCAGATTTGGTTTCCTCCCAGAGGACAGGCAGAAGATTTAGGCCACACATTTCATACCCATAAACAAGAGCTCCACGCTCTCCCTGCAGACTTGGACCTGCATCTGGGGAGAGGAATTGCTTCCAACATGGATTCTGAGACACAGTACTGTCAGGAGATCAATATTTAACACTGCACAGCAAATCACGCAGCATCTTGGAACAGAAAATAATGAAGAAAAACACCAACCGATCCAAGAGAAAGAGTTTGCAAAGATAACGTAGCAATCACATTCTCTGATATGTTATTTTATTCTGTTGTGTAACTGGAGGTTTTGGCTAAGTAGGGTTTCATAAGATAATCTCAATTTGTATGAACCAAAACCCACTTCATCAAAACCCATGCAGAATTTTCTGCCACCAAAAAAACCTGCTTGGCAGGATGATCAGGAGCTTGGTCTACCCTGGCTTGTGAATTCAAGACAGATCTATTGTGCAGATGTATCTGGATATCAGGACTCTATATGGTTTTTCCCAGAGCCTGAAATTTCTGACTCTAATGAGGGCTTCATCCTGGCGCTGACAAAGAAAACCTGGATACTTGGTGACCTCCATCATAAGCCATGGAACCCAAGTTTTAGACTTTCAGCTCTGCCCTAGGAGACTACATGGGATTTTCCTGACTACTAGAAACCTTGGAGACTTTTCCAACTCTGACAAAAAGCCCCAGGTTTGCCAGCAGGTGAGAATTAACCGCAGAATTCTTGGGACTCAAACAAAAATGGTTACCTATTTCCAAACCTGTTTCCTATTTCTTCTGTAGGAAATGTAGAAATGTCAAGTTTTTGCTCAAACTGGGTAACAGTTTTGACAACCAGTGTTTCCTAAACTGACCCTGTATTTGTTGACTTCAGACTGTGCTGCCTTAATGCACCCAAAATAGACGTCTTTGAAAGGCTACCCTCACTCTTCAATTAATTCTGATTGCTATAGCCTGTCTCCTAGGTAGAGTAGAATAACAAGAACCTTTTGCTTCAGACATTTACATGGGTGTCAATCCCCTTCCAGGTACTTATTATCCCTAGGTCCCTAGACATGTTTGTCTGTCCTAGAGTTGAATTTGCAGAGGAGAACAAGGACAATCATAGCACCTGATGCTTGGCAAGGAACCCATTATCACCAGCTCTCCAGCAGAATCTTAATCTCACTACGAACAGGTCAAATCACGTGAAACATCTCTCTTACTCTGCCTCTTCAATGACAGGAGGTACTGGCATTGCCACTAGAAATAAATGTCTTTGCTGATAGCCTGTTGGCTGCTGTGGAAGCCATAATTGTGGAGGAAAACAGCAACAGTTGGAAAATTTCAAAGAAAAGAAAAAAAAAATCCTAAAAAAACCCCTTTTCTTGGAATTTTCTTTATTTTTGTGGACAAGCTTACAATTACCTTAACCTTGACTTTGTGGTCCTACACCCAAACAGCAGCAGGATTCAAGGCATAGACTTTCCTCTTTCATGTGACCTCCCAAGCCCAATTCAGCAAGCATTCCCAGAGCTGTCCTGGTAGACAGAATTCTGCACAAAACAAGAGAGCCAGTGGCTGTGTTACCCTTATCCTTTCATCTGTGTGAGTAAAGCTGTATTTTACCCATAGGGGAAATGTGTAGTCATGTATCACCTTTTATAACTTTCAGATCAGAGGGCAGTATAGGACAGGTCTCCATCAGTCTTGACGGAGAAACTGTCTCTTTGTGGAGAAACCTAATATTTGTTGGGCTGTAGAGCATAAAAATGACCGTAGAATAGGTGGCCAGATGGTTCAACAGAAATCAGGGAGACTTCAATCCAAGGCTGCGCCTCAGTTCTCGTAAATCACATTAAACTTCTCCTTTTGTTAACTACTGTTTGCTGTTGGCTAGTTTAGGCATCTTTATGCTTAGAGTGGGGGTTTTGAGGGTGTCTCTGTAACTATTCACATTTTGAAGTGGTAGCCCAGACATGTAACTAAAAATCTGTATCCTGACAGGCATCTCAGCCTAACACCGCTACCTTCTACGTCCTTTGCGGGTCTAGTGCTAAATTACTGGCTTAAACTGCACTAGAAGCTTTGTGGTCACATTGGGAATGAACTTCTCTTCTCCAAAGTCCCAAAGAAGAAATTCACAGTGGAGCCCATCTTTTCGTTCCCATTCTCGGAAGAATAGAATAGACATTTCCTCACACCATTGAAAACAATAGCAAGAAACAAATCTGCATAGGAATTTAGACTAAATAGTTAAAATAAACCCCCAAACATAAGGCATGTTATAAAGGTCAAAGAACAAATATTGCACTTCAGCAAAGACTTCATCATTTTAGTAAACAAGTTGGAAAACAGAGCAATTTCCCCACCCTCCCAGTCTGGTTCAGCGTTCAGAACCAGCCTCTCAGATGGCCTAGGTTAAGATCCATGATTATGCAATGAAGGATGCTTGTCAGACTGAATGAAAGACGACATTTGGGTACCTTCTTTTATAACGCTTCATAAACTTTGTTTAAACAGTATAAACATCAGACAAAGGAAACTAGATTTTGCAATAAAAGCTATTTTTATGACAGTAAAAGTCACATGACCTCCTACCCAGCTTTTAAGAGAGCAATAGAACTTGCTTTGCCTGCCAGCCCTGAAAAGGCAAATATCAGCCCTATTTGCTGATAGGGGCTAAACTGGGATGTGCAAAATACTGGTGGGGAAGATAATAGTCTTAGATACTTAACCGAGAGTATAGGTGGAGAATAAAGTGTACAGAGCTAAGAGGGAGATTGAGTAAATTTACAATAGAAGGGAGATGTGCGCCTTTTCAGCCACCCAGCCAGCACCTGAACAGATGGAATTCGTCCCTGAATCCTAACTTTAAGTGCCTGTTGGGTAGATGTATACGCGAAAGACAGTACAGTACAGTAGGTGGTATCCATGCTACCACACATAGATTTTAGGATGCTTTTCAGCTCACCTTATGGTAGACATCTCATCAGCTGAATAAATCTGTTGACTCTAAGGAGAGTACTGACTGGGGACCGTGTTCAGATGCCTGCACATGGCCAGCTCGTTCCATCTGAGACAAAGCAGAGTTTTGCTGTTATGGAGCTGGCGGATATACCATTACTTAGCGTAGACTCAGCCTCTAGCTTCCATTCCAGAAAATCAGAAAAGCGGTTATTTGGGGCAATCTGAAAGGTGCCTTGGGCATCTGAAATGGCCTCTCTATGCAATTCCATTGAGATCTTGATCTCCCCTGATAATAATGGAAGATTACCTGACCTGTAAGCATCTACAAGTAAACACCTAAAATTAAGTCTCTGAAGCTGAAACACACCCCCAGGTCTAAACTCTCATCTCAAGGTCTAGTGCTGTTCAAAAAGCCCACCGACCTCCAGCCACCAGTCTTGAAGAGCATAGGTGTCCTCTAGGTCTTGTGTCATATCTGACAGCCCCATGAAAACATACCAGTCCCTTGAGGGACCTTAAATGATAGCAGACACCAAGTTCAAAAAACTGAATGAAGGCTCCAGCATCTGGAACTTCAGTCGCTCCCACAAATAGCCTGATCACTGTCCAGAGGAACACAGCACATCCTGTAGCCTGGTACTGCTGTACCCATGCACGTAGAAGGGAGAGGAACCATTACGCTTCAAAGGAATTTGTTTTCTACACAAGAGATGTGAGCATCAGAAATCAGTGCAGACGAAAACATGTCTGCAGGCAGAATTTAGTTTTTAATATATATGTAAAAACTGTGCTGGGTAACTAACAGAACACCTTGCATTATGGCTACACAATTGTCTACAAATAATAAGGAAAAAAACCATCAATTAGAATCAATCAAAAAACATTTAAAACAGGATTGCTGAAGAATGTGCATGCCTAAATCCAAGATTACTTCAGTATTTCATATTAGCCAGGCAGTCACGGATTAGAATTAATAGTCTTTGGCACTTGGACAGGCCCCAGAGTTGTCCCCTCCCTCCTAAAGGCCCTAACCAAAAAGTTATAGAGACAAATTCATGTTTATGTTCTCCAACTGCTATAGTACAATGTTATTTTGTACATAAGAAAACAGCAGGGACACCCTCCACTAGACCAGGTTGCGCCAAGCCTCATCCAGCCTGGCCTTGAACACTGCCAGGGATGGGGCATCCACAGCTTCTCTGGGCAACCTGTTCCCGTGCCTCACCACCCTCTCCGGGAAGAATTTTTCCCTTATATTCGATATAAATCTACTCTCCTTCAGTTTAAACCCATTGCCCCATGTTCTATCACCACGTACTCTTATAAGAAGTCCCTCTCCAGCTTTTTTGTCCACTCCTTCAGGTACCGGAAGGTGCTATAAGGTCTCCCCGGAGCCTTCTCTTCTCCAGGCTGAACAAGCCCAACTCTCTCAGCCTGTCCCCATAGCAGAGCTGCTCCAGTCCTCTGATCATTTTTGTGGCCCTTCTCTGGACTCGCTCCAACTGGTCAATATCCTTCTTATGCTGAGGGCTCCACAGCTGGACACAGCACTCCAGATGGGGTCTCGCGAGAGCAGAGTAGAGGGGGAGAATCCCCTCCCTCGACCCGCTGGCCATGCTTCGGTTGGCTTTCTGGGCTGTCAGCACACACTGCCGGCTCATGTCCAGCTTTTCATCTACCAGTACCCCTAAGTCCTTCTCCTCAGGACTTCTCTCAATCCGTTCTTTACCCAGCCTGTACCTGTGCTTGGGATTGCCCCAACCCACACGCAGGACCTTGCACTTGGCCTTGCTGAACTTCATGAGGTTGGCAGAGGCCCACCTCTCCAGCCTGTCCAGGTCCCTCTGGATGGCATCCATTCCTTCCAGCGTGTCAACCTCACCACACAGCTTGGTGTCACTGGCAAACTTGCTGAGGGTGCACTCGATCCTACTGCCCATGTCACTGACAAAGATGTTAAACAGGACTGGTCCCAGTACCAATCCCTGAGGAACACCGAGCCATTGACCACAACTCTCTGAGTGCGACCATCCAGCCAATTCCTTATGCAGCAAGTGGTCCATCCATCAAATACATGTCTCTCCAATTTAGAGACAAGGATGTTGCGTGGGACAGTGTCAAATGCTGTGTCAGATGGGGTAAGCTCGGAGCTGAAGGTGACAGTGAGGACAGTAGGGCAGTGCCCTCCCCAGCACAGCTCAGTGTTTTCCCCACCTCCACCCCAAACGTTGTTCTTCAATAACCCAAGGTTCCAAGGCAGGTGTCCCTTTCCACTCTGGACCCAGGCTCGGGATCCTCAGGTGAAAGCAGGCACCAACAGCTCTGCTTGCAGAGACTTCCAGAGGTTTTCTTTTAAAACACAGCCAGCAGCAGGACAGCAAAACAGTTACTGTGACAAGAGACCACAGTCAGCCACGAGCCCAGCTCATCAGACCAGTCCATAGTGATGAGACAGGTTGAGTCTGAGGCCAGGCTCAGGACCGGTGGGGTTCATGTCCAGGCACAGGCATGCTGTCCACACAGCTCCAGTGAGGAGCAGCTGGGGCTGAAACACAGCTCCGGAGTCAAGAGCATGAAGCTGCTATTGAGGCTTCTCACAGCTCTGTCCCACCAAACTTCTCACACCCATCTGGCCCAAGGTTACAGCAGAGCTGGCAGCCACATCGCTGGGGAAAGGTGGTTGCTGAGTCTCTGCAGGGCCCTGAGGATCCTCTGCCTTCACCTAAGGATCCAGAGCCTGGGCCCAGAGTGGAGAGGGACTCTGGCCTTGTCGCCTTGGGTTACTGAAGGGCAACATTTGGCGTGGAGGTGGAGAAAAGGGTGAATTCAGATATACTGCAGTTTTTCATGTTTGCTAACTCACAGATGTTTTTAATTGGCTCCCATGGTATTCAGGTCTTTCCCTTCTGTCTCTCGCATGGACTCAAGCCTGGAGTCTTTTTTATCAGTCCAAGTCCCTAGAATTGGCCACTGATACCCTGTAAATCTTTTGCAGGAGCTGGGCTTGACCATAGTGCACTGTGGTTTCTATTGTGGAGGGTTCCAGCTACAGACAAGACGTAGGATCTGGATCTTAGTCTACTCTTCATCAGACTTTTCCTTCAGTACTTTAACACTGGAAAGACTCATTTATTTCACAGATGTATAATTACACCTTTCCTTCTCTGTCCAGCTAATTCATGCGGCTTAACTATCCCTCAGCGATGCCAAAGACTTATGCAGGATGGAGGGAGGAGCTGCCGGTCAGGTTCTTCACTACCTCCCCGACCGGAACGGGCTGCTGCTCCCTCACCAGATGACCTTTGCCTTAAAGACTGATGCGCTTCGCAAAGGTGCTACAGGGCTGGTCCTCTGTAATTTGATTTTTGTTTGCCATGGGAAGGTTGGTTTATTTGCTTTGCACTTGACTGCCACAGTTTATTCAGGACTGTAAAACTCTTCAAAATCACATATAAGTAAACATGTGAAAAACAAACAATGCTGAAAATGAGTCTGGTCAAAAGTGAGGGACTACTATCGCTTAATAATATATACTTACAAGACTTCATTCTGCAGCAGAAAAGTGTATTTTCTCACCCTTATCTTCGGTGAGACCATAAAACCCTTGGCTTTTTAAAAAACAGGTTAAATGTTTGTGTTTGAAAGACTACTGTGCCCAACTCCCTACTTCAGGTTGTTGTGAATGACGTCAGAGGATAACTAGGTTGGTGTTTAAACTGAAAGTCACAGTGTAACTTTTATTATTGTAAACTTAAAACTGGAAATGTTGAATTATAAAACTATGATAGGTAGATGGTAAAACATTAAAGAACTTAATTCCATAGTTTAAGGCTTCCTTTCCTGATCCTCCTGAGCCAGTCCTGAAGTCCTTACTCATCTCCTTACTCGTGATTCATCAAAGCATTTAAATGCTCTAGATTTCACTGAGGTTTAAGCATATGCTTGTTGATTCAACACTTTAATCAGAGAAAATCCTCACTAAATCGTAGGAGTTTTTGCCCTAAAGTTTCACTCCTTTTTTTTTTTTTTTTCATTTTTAAATCTTGTATTTGAGTCCCCATAACTCGCAATTGAGAATTTATGTGTTTGGTAGTTATTGCTAAGCATCACTCACTGCCCTAACCAGTTCTTTCACTTTGGCTATTTAATCTCTGGCTAGTAATATTAGTGGCAAGAGAAACTTAACAGATGGGGTGGTGCTGGAGTAGGTGGAGACAAGTTGAGAATAAGGGTATAATAATCTGATTCAGTTGCCTCCTGCTTAGATTGTATTTAAATACTAAGTAGAAAAGCACACTTTATCCTTTCTCCCCTCTTGAACTGTTACTATTATCCTGAAGTCTACCATAGTTTTATTTTCTATCGTTTAGGTGTAAGGAAAGCTTTGGGGGGAAAAAAACGGAAGCACGTGGGGTAATACTTGAAGAAAACAGAATGCAGAAGACATATAGAGGGAACGGCTCCTTAAATGTCACATAGCTGCTACACAATAACTTGGTCTGCTGAATCACAGCCTGCTGGTGTAAGCACTTTCTAATAAAATTTACAAAGTGTGTAGTGAGCAATGACTCTGCTGAAACTACAGTACAACAGGGTTTCTTAACAGGCTTATGATACCTATTTCTTCTGGATTCCTTTGATACGAGCCTGTTTGAGTAACGTTTTTCAAGTTAAATCTGTAGGATGTCTTTTAGGGGAGGATGAGACAAGGGAGTGCACGTCGACCATTTCAGCTTTGGTTCCCGCCGTTGCCCTTGGCATGGCACGCTGCACCTTTGCTGCTTTCTACTCAAATTTAATGTGATTCAGCTTTTTTTTTTTTTTTTAATTAGAAACAAACAAAACCACTGCTAAACTTCCTAGAAACGGGTCTGCTGTTCAGCCCACACAGCAGATTAATAGAAAAATTTTTTTGGAGATTTGCAGCAAAGTGACAGCTGGTTTTGGAGGGGAGTGTCTGTGTGTGTGGATTGGTAAGGGATATAGTGTGAGATGTGCAGCAGCCTTAACCTCTCGCTGCTTACCCTGCAAGGGGCAGGAAATTCCCCAAATTTTGCAAGGTGTCTCTTGCTTTACTGGACTTTTAAAAATAACTTCCTTAAGTATTGATGTACTTTCCTTAAATTTTCCACTGGGAAGAGCTTGAAAACACAGCCTCAGTACTCCCAAATGGCTCTGGAAAGCCATCGATCCTTTAGAGCTTCATATTTTAAGAGATTCTTTGGAAGCTCTAAATAGAGTATATTCTTTAGAGCTTCATAGAATCTTCGAAGATTCTATAGAGCCTGGTAATTCATAACTTTGGGCTTTTCACAGTTCATTTTAGCATTATGTTACTGGGGGTGGCGATCGAGCCAGCACTGGTGGTCCCGGCCGTTGCGTGCCGGCGTGTGAGGCGCTCCTTTGGCAAGCCTGAAGGAGTTTTCCCGGGGCACAGACAGGAGCAGAGAGAAGGGGGGACAAGTCTGATGTTTAATTAGGGGATTTTATAGGTAAAACCCAAAGCAACCCTGTCACAGGGGGCTCAGGCCTGCTTGGCGGCCCTCAGGCGGGAGCGGCGGCCCCGCCGGGCCTCGGAACGCTCGTGCGCGGCGCCGTTCCCACGGCAACCGCCGAGCAGCCGCCGGCGCGGGAAGATGTCCGCCGGGGATCGGCGCTACGCCGCGAGCTTCGTTTTCCGCTCCCTGCCCCAGAAAGCCTTTCCCTGCCTGGAGGACAGGGACATCCGGGACCGACTCTTCAAATGGTGGGAGGGGGAAAGCCGGCTGTGAGGGGCGCTTCGCTGGGGGCAGCGAGGGCGGGCGGTGCTGAGGGCTGGGGCCGCTACTGCGCCCTCAGGGCTGCCGCTGGGCAGTGGCGGCGGTCCGTGTCCCTCTCCTTTTATTTATTTATTTTTAAATTCCCTCCCACCCCGCTTTGGATTTCGCCTATTTCTCAGGAATGTAAAGCTTGTTCTGAGGTGCAAGGCCTTTATCCTTGCCTTTTATCCTCCTTCCAAGGAAGGCTGGGGGGCGGTTATAAGTGAGAATGAAAAAAGTATAGTCGTTGGTCAGAATATGCCTTTCTGTAGGCAAATTTGCAGAGTGAGTAAGTACTTAGTATGTCTGTGGAGTATTGCATCTCGTTTTTCCATTTCAGGTCCATGCAAGGCAGGATCACGGCACAAGCGTTCAGTTTTGACCAGCAGTTTAAACCCTATCAAAAGGATGAATTTGTTATGGTAGTTCTAAATCCTTTATATTTTAAGTTGCCCTTTTTTTTTCCCCCATGAAATTATAGCTATTGGAAAACTGCATAACAGCGAGCACTGCAGCAGTGTTAACATGCTATTCGCCTGCTCAGCCTCCTTGAAAGTAGGTGATTTAGGTGTGGTGCTCGGCTCTCGCTTTGTGGGTTGCCTGTATTGTCCAGTAAAAATATTTTAGTCTGTACTAACATTACTCTGGTTTAGGAGGGAACAATTTAGTTCTTCAAGATTCCCAAGAATGGGAATCTGAACTGGATGCTGATCTTGGCCACCACATTTAATGTGGGGAAGTGCACCCAGAGGGAGACTAAACCGTGAGTTGGTACCCTTGCTCACAGTAAACACACTGCACAATTAGACGTGTGTATGCACCGTATATCTGAAAAGACAAGATTTAAAAATGTCTTGGATACCGTTGTTTTATACTGGAATTTTGGGCTCTCAGCTTTCTTGAGACTCAAGTCTCTTGCTGATTTTGCATCCTCCACTTTTGTTGTCTGCAAAGGCAAATCAGTTCACCTATTGACAGGCAGAAAAAAGTAATAATCTGTACTTTTAAAAGCAGTGTGGTTTTTACATCTGTTGTTTCAAAACCAACTCTTTGATTTATTGTATGTCTACTTTATATTGTTATCCTGGATAAATAATTCAGCCTCTTCTTCAAGGATTGTTCACTTCGCTTGTATGCATGTACGTAAGTGTGAGTTTTCTTAATTGGCTTATCTATCATTTAAACTTGTCAGCTAGCAACGCATGTCTCCTTTTTTCAACTGATAAATCAATAAGATTGAATACTTCAAATCTTACTGTGGAACGTCATCTCAATCGCTTCAGTAACTTATGGATATCTTCTGTATCTGTTTAATAATTTTTGTCTCTCTCTACACTTCTCCAAGCTTCAAATTTATTTACAAAATGTACATTTTACAATCCTACTTAGCATTTCATTTTTAACTTCAACAGCATTGCATGCAGAGATAGAATTGTTTCATTGCTTCTTCCATTTTCTGTACCTTCAGGGATTTCATACAAACTTTTTGTGTGTTCTTGGACTAAAAGCACTTTACTGTAAAACCTGAATACTGCATATATACATATGTACATGAAGTTATCTTGAATATATAAACAACACTGGCTACACAAAGTTACCAAAACATGCATTTGGTGGTGTGATATTTAGCATCCAAACGGAAAGATCATGCAGAATCGACTTACTAATTGGATCCTTATAATTTGCTTTGAAAGTATCCAAGGCACTGTCAGTGATGATTTTTTGTTTCATTTCATTAACTGGTATTCTCTTCTTTGAATATTATAGGCATTTTTTAACGATCAAAATGTGAACTCCAGTTTAAAGTTGCTCTCCGCTTCAGGACAATGGACTACATTGGGTAAATTTAGAATAAATTAAATAAAAAAGTCTGTGTTGTAACTGTTTTCCTCTAATACACTATTTTGTAATAATGACAGTTCATATATGTGTATCTTCAACTGGTTGAAATATCTTAAAATAATTGTTTTACTAAATAATAAGAAAAGATTCTTACCTAATTTTTTACTAAATTGTCACATTTTACTCTTTTTTTTTTTTCCTTGACACCTTTTGGGTCATTTGGAGAAAGACTCTCTTCTGTAGTTTCAACCACCTTACTTAGGACAGATCTGAGATTATTGCTCTCACAAATTGAAGCTGAGAGAGCAGAAGGTTAGATAGCGCACACCCCTCAACCCGTGTAAATATGTTATCTGCACACCAGGAGTGATCTAGGCACAGAGAGAGCCGTGTGATAGATTTCTCTAGTTGCAATCATGGCACGAGGTTGACTCCTAGTTTGTTGCCATGTAATTAAGTGCTTATAACACTTGATTATATCTGTACTTGGAGATGAGACACTAAAGGAGAAAGACCAAAAGCAAATAGCACAGGATTTTATGGCACCACTTTGACATTGCATTTTTTATTGTGTAAATAACACACAAAAATTCATGGAAATTGCTTGTGATAATGTAGTGGGATTTTATGCATAATGTGAACTCTGATATAAGTGATTTTCCTTAATAGGAATATTTTAAAAGGGGGCAGTGGGAAGTCCTTGGTTCTTTTGGTTTGTCTGCAAGTACTTTACTGTGTGTAAATATTTAATGGAGCTTTGGGAATTTTCTGACTTTTCCATTTCAACTCTCTGGAATTGGCATAGGTTTTCCCTGCTATATACAATGACACTAGACATTGCCACCTTTTTGTCAGCAAAATCCATTTTCCAAACACTGTATCCAGCTGTTAAAACAATTGAAATATATAAGATGCAAAAAATATCTCAAGTCCCCCTTCAGGTACCTCTTTTTCACTCTGGCAAGCAGGGAGAAAATAAATGTATTTCAGATCGTGGGTAAACCTTTTCCTGCTTTAGGCAAGAATTTTTTTTAGGCTGTCTAGCCTATAGCTTGCCAGTCCCTGTAGTGAAGGTCAGTAGGTTACATACCTCGTGTTAAGAGCGGAGGGTCACTCGCCAAGTATCCCAGCTTAACTCCTGATTCTGCTCAATCTTCCTCAGCCCGGAAGTAATGCATTTTGTTCTGAGGACTGGAAGGGTTCCCTTTCTAAATCCTCAACAGCTGGTATACCCCATTTGCTCTTAAAATTTCATCTTCCCATTCTTTGCCTATTTTTGGTGTGGAATGCTGGCACATTTTTCTATACTTAGTCTTCATGTGCATTTTTTGAAAATATAGTAAGAATTAGCTTTGAGGGGGAGGAGGTAAAAAAGCATCTTCTAGTCTTTTCTTCTTCAGACATGCCACTATGTTAATCCAGATATACCATTTACTTGTCACTGTGGAGTAACTCTCTTAAAACCAAGTTCCTGTTCTTGAAAAATACTAGAAACGGGTTTATTTTGCTCTTTTAGAAAAATCTGTTTAAAATCACATACTCCAGGTTGATTCAGGTACTGTATTTATTCTCTTGCAAACAAAAATATTAGGGTTTTTTTTTTTTCAAGGGGGGAGATATTTTGGCTGTGTAATATAAGTGGGGTTTAGACAGGTTCATTAAAACCTCCCCCTCCATGAGCTTGAGCAGAAAGCATTTATGGACCCACAGAAAGATGTCAGCATTATATAAAACATCAATATAATATTATTTTGCAAGAGAGTTTATTTTTCTAATCCTTTTGACTTTTTCCAGGCTGTGGTCCCCTTTCATCTTCTCATTAAGAATTTCTTTTTCTTTTCAATTCAGCGGGGGTGGTTTCACTTTCATATTTACCTCTACCTCCTCTCTGTTACTTGTCTACCTTCTTTTCCTAAAATCTGTTTCTAAAAGTTCTTTATTACCTTTTCTTTCCTGTGTCTAATTCAATTTTTTTATTTCTCTTGACTGCTTTTCATCCTCACCTCAATATTATCAGACCTTAATATCCTCGGTCTCCATCTGTTAGATCAAAAGGTGGCATAAAACATGGGGTCCCCAGGGAATGCTACATGTACCTCTCTCCCCAGCTCCCCCATGTGTTGGGATTCCTGGTAGAATCCCACAATAATACATTGTCTCGAGGACTCCAGCTTTAACTTTACTTGAAATATAACATTTTAGATAGATAAACAATACATCACAATATTCTCTAGTCTGCATCATTTGATCAGACAGATAATAATTACCTATTCTCACACCACACACTTTCGCCTGTTGTAGATTTTCTCTCTTCCTGGCTGCGTGGCAGAGTACCTGATAGTCTGTCATGTGCTCTAAGCCCCCCTTTCATCTCTTACTCTCATATTTATAAAACCGAAGCAGCAAAAGGAACGAATTTGATGCATACCAACTTACCTCTTCAGTCTTGTATTTTTAAATAGCTGCAATGAAAAATAAATAGTAGTTTTTCCTTGGACATATTACTGGCCTTGCACCTGTCAGCAGTCTTGGGGAGGCAGGACTGTATCTGCTTAAGCTCAATTAACACTTGAAATGTTATCTTCAAAGGGACAGGGTTACTGTCTTTTTGTGTAAATGACAATTTACGATTTGCCTAAGAAAGATTCTGGAGTTGCAGCATGTACTTGAAGCACTAACAATTGCTGTCTTTGGAATGGGGTTTTAAAATCTGGAAGGTAATCTTAAATCAGCAATTTTTTAGACTGCCGTTAGAGATTATCATTTGCAAAAATTTTAGATGTCATTTGAAACCATAAATCGTCAACCTGCACCTTTTACTTTCGAAATACCATCTTGGTACGGAGCACTGAACTTCCACCGTGGATGTTCTATATAAACTGTTCTGTAAATAGTAAGTTGCAAGAGGTTTCCCTGAGGTAAAAAGGTTTCTTAAACTTTGGAGAAATTTTAAATATTAAAATAATTCTAAATATTACAGTAATTCTAAATATTTTTTTAAAAATCTAAATATATTTGTCCATACCAGATATGCAACGTGTTCATTTAAAAGTATACTGGCAGCACTTTATGGATACTCCAGAGCTAGCTCTTGTGAGAAGCTTAATCTGCTCCTGTACTTCTCAGCTCTTTGTTTTCCACTTGCAGAATTGTCAAGGTATTTCTTCTTCCTATTTCACTGCTCGTTTTTACAGTGTTATTAAAACTGGTCACTCTTTTCCAGGAAATTCTGGATCTCCAATTTCAAGTCTCACCTCTCAAACAAAGAATAGGAGCTTCCAGTATATTTAAACTTTTCCATTTATAGTTTGGTTTTCTGAACTACTGAATATATTGCAAAGCTCTTGATTTTTTTTTCCTGATGTAAGTTTTCATAGAAGTGTGTCTCTTTTCCTCCCCTTCCCCCAGTAAAATCCTAACAATTTGAAGGCCTTTAAATAGCTCAATTTCTTATACTTTGAACTCAATAACTGGGAAAATGTAAGATGTTTCTTTTTTCTCAAGTCATTTAACATCTGATTTTTATTAGTCTTGACTCAGTTTTTGATTCATATGTCTTTACAAAATAATTTCTGTTAGAGGCCAATTTAGCTCTTATTAAATCTCTTGTAAAATAAAAATTCTATCCCTGTGGAAGGAAGCTGGAGAATTAGAAGAGTCAGGGGGTGAGGGGGTGGGAGGGAGCACAGATAAATAAATAAATACAGTTTGGCTTTTTTTTTTTTTTCCTTAGCTTGTGAGGCTGTAAGTCATGGTTTTTCTGACTTGTGATTTTGGCTGCATAATTTGATTATTTTTTGATACTCACTCTGTGGAGAAATAGGAGAATATCCTAAAACTTTTCATTAATGAAAGATACCCTTTTTCATAGCCATATCTGTAGATGTGAAACCAAGCAATTAAATGATGTGCTTTTTTCTGTCGCCAATTTTTTTTACGTCACGTTGGCCCAGTAAATTAATCATGAAATTTCATGCCAGTATTTTTAGCTTAAGTAGACACATTTTCAGGCCATCAACTGGTAACTTCGCTTTAATTTTTTTCTTCGTGTCGATCGAGTAGGTGGTACAGTTTACCTAGGTTTAGACACCAAAGTGCCTGTCCTACTTAACCTATGAATAAATGATCTCCATGCAATAATATATGGGAGAAATCTCAAGGACTCTTTGGAAGCGTGGGTGCAAGAGAGATTTCAGGTTATGCTACACCTGCAAAGCTGAGGCTTTGAGCAACCTGGTCTAGTGGAGGGTGTCCCTGCCCATGGCAGGGGGGTTGGAACTAGGTGACCTTTACGGTCCCTTCCAACCCAAACCATGCTGTGATTCTATGATTAGGAGCAGAATGAAATGGTAGGTGCTGTGGGAAGCATCATGGTTCATACATCCCTTTTGGCGTGTTTCTGTTCCTGAAATGCTATCATCTAGAGTGAAATTTAGACATTTCCTAAATACTAGTCTTTAGGGAACCTTTAGGTCAGTTTGTGAGGACATCACTTAATTTTATCTTTAATTGTACGGTCAAAAGCCTTGTGTTATTGTGATATTGTTGACCAATCTCCCATCAAGGGAAACTGCAGAGGAAAAATGATGAGTAAAATCATGGAAAGCTGGAATGCTGTGAATATTATCTCAGCTGAGTGTGCATGCTCATTCATGCTCAGGTTTGCTCACGCTCTCCTCCCCTCTCCCAGTCAGAAGCACTTTGAAGGGTGTTCAGGGGGACTTGGAGAGGAGTAGAGACTATGTTCTAACATTTGGTCTGAACACGTGGACCACAGAGAGCAGATGGAACTGGCCTGAGTCCAAAGCTTCTTAAACATGAGATGTCCTAAGTTACCCAACACGGCACATACAGATTTCTAGATGTAACACTGTATGTGTTACATATGGAAGATGTGTGCCCTTATGGACTGCTGCTTCATTAAGAAAAACACAGTAGGGCATCTCAAATGGCACTAGAGGGCTGTGAGTAACAGGATCAAGCCTTGGGTAACTTGCAAGCAGAAAAACCAGAAGAATTATAGAAAAATGTACTCTGCACTCAGTGATTACAGAGCTAATATTCCTGATTCATACAGGAAGTACTGATAATACCTTTTTCATCTTCTGAAATAGCTGATTAGTAAAGCTTACAGTAGCTACAAAACAACTTTTCAGAAAGTTCAGATATAATGCTTAACAAACCAAAGATTGGCCAGGGCTACACTACTTTTGTTTTTTCCTCTGTGGGGTGCCGTTAGCAGCTATTGACTTTTGTACTTCATCACGCCAGATTTGGTGTTTGTCCTCAGATTCTTCAAGGCTTACGCTGTGGAATATGATTTTCTAAGGGTTTGCACTAACGCGATGTGGAGTTCACACGGTGTTTCAGCTGTCAGTTGTTCGGGTTGACAGTACTACTTACCAACAGGGGGAACAGGCACAAGAGCCTCGATGGAAGGTGGCATTCAGATGAGTTTCGTGTTCTTTACGCTTGTTTCTTTCTTAGCTTTTTCTGTTTTTTGAGGGTCCTTGTGATTGATTCGTACTATGTCATCTGTATTTTTTTTAAAAGAATATGCCACACACAACCATTTAGAGCAGCTGATTATTTCCATGCTGTATGGAATCACAAATTACTGCAAAACCATTAGTACATGGAAATTCTCTTTTATTTATTGCAAGAGACGTGGACTGAAGTCTTCCTATGTGTTCCAGGTTCCAAAGTGACAAAAACTGAAGCTACGGTGGTGCCCTGTACACAGATTTCCATGTCATTTTTTGACCGGCTATACTCTGAAGGAATTGTTAGGGAAAGCGGAGACATCGTGAAATGTTATGATGACTATTGCGATGATATTCTCATCTCTGATGAATTAAGGAAGGTCAGTATAGCAACGAATAATTTCTTATAATTTTCCATACTTTATTAGGTACCATAAGGACACATTTTTCAGTATTTTTTTCTGACAATACATGCCTTCCATGGTAAAATTGGGCATTGATAGCCATGTGACAGAAATGACTGAGGCACTGCAGTGCCTGAGTGTGTGAAAGCAATGACTCTTTTCCAGGTGGATCCTCTTTCCTTTTTAGGTGGGAGAAAAAGATAAAACATTCTTCTACCCACCCTTGTCTCAAGTAGTCAGTGCTTGGGTGGGGGGGAAATGCAGCTACTTCTTTGCCTAGGAGGGAAAACAAGTGGTGTTAATGGAAAGGTCCCATGATACCCAGAGCTGTGGGTTCACCCAACCTTCCAGGTAGTTGATGAAATTGAATGTACTCAATGGCTGCATCCTGAAGCATTCCTGGCCAGGAACCTTATCATACGTGAAACCATTCAAGGAAAGGCACCTTCATATATTGTCACTGAAACAAAGGAGAGGAAAACTGTAAAAAGGGAAATTATTTTTTCAGTGTAACACTGGAAAAGGACTACATATAATCCCTAAACAGGCCTGCAAGGTAGAAGACTGTTTGTTATACTCCAGTGGAGGTGTCATAGAGTAAATTATTCTGAAAAAAGAATCTCTCTAACAGTGGCACCTTTTTAATCAACATGTCTTCACTGTAAGTGTTTCTTTTGACTTCATAAGCTAAAGCAATTTTTTTACTTAGCTTTGTTTAGCATTAGCAAAGCATAGTGTGGGAGAACTGGATTTTGCTCTTCCTTGTATATATAATCATCGTAAGTACTTAATAATTATAGAGTTGCACTCATTTGCACTTGGCAAATCCTTTGAAGGCAACGTACTTGAACCAGTGACACTGGTTACAGGATGTGGCCTGAAATACTGGTCTGTCTTGTAAAGTTCTGGGAAAAGGAGAGAACTCAAGCTCCTGTTTGAATTTCAGATGTGGTTTGTAGCCTAGCAGGTCAAAATACTATATATTTATTTATAAGTAGGGTATGTGTGAAATGTTTTCTGAAAATTAAGCATATCGTAGGGAAGTTAGAGGCAACATTTAAAAGTAGAAATTACTGGAGTTTCAGTATCTTTCCATTTTCCTTCTGTTGGAAGGGATGCGTGGGTCTGCAGGCTGAAGGATTCACATTTGAAATCAAGGTGATTCCTACTCGTAAGACCTAAGATGGCAGAACAAATTTAGAGTCAGTATCTAGGAGCGATGACAAAGCTTCAGATTCAATTAGCCAGTGCCCGAGGATGACAGACTGTGGGGGGCAGCAAACTGTCTGTCCCCTGGTGTCACCTGGAAAGCTCCATATTTCTCTTCTACCTGCCTGTCTTCTCTGGCTTCAACCAAGGGGGACTGGGATACGTATGAGGTGGCTGCCAACAACGGTTGCTGCCCAGAGCTTTTTTTACTCAGGCTGTGTAGTGATGTTATGAAGAGGGCCAGAGAGCAGTATTCTCATGTCTGGCTTTGACCAATTTGCCTGGGTTGGCATCTGCAGTTTGGCTGATGTGACTGAAACATCTCATAGCCATACTGAGGTACAATTCCTGTCCACCTTTACAGTGCGCAGTGTTGGGACTAATCTAGCAAGTCCTCTGTGTTCACATAATACTGCAGCGAAGGGCAGGTGAGACACATGGAGACAGCTGGATAGCATGTCTGCTTTATCCAGGCTACAGATGAAGGCTCGCTAGAGTCTGCAGTAAAGAATGGTGTGAGTTTGAGTGATCTTCTCTGGGAGATCCCTGGGATTCCTTTACAAAAGTGAGATAGCTGTGTAAACTTAGAGTAAAAAAGCAAATGTAGGCAAAGTTACCAAAGACAAACTAATTGGCAGTGGTCGATAGCCCAAATATAGGTAGAAGGTGACCCTGCTCGTGGCAGGGGGGTTGAAACTAGATGATCTTTAAGGTCACTTCCAACCCAAACCATTGTGTGATCCTACGATTATTTTCAGGTTATTGATTGTTTCATTATCATGATAGACAGTTAACCAGTGAATAACAATACTCTTGAAAAATCTTACATGTCTTGTGGACACAAATGTGACAGTGATTCTGCTTTATATTGTATCCATAGATTTTGAACATAATTGCATAATTGGAAGAAGGATTTAGAGAGAAGTATTATTTCTTTCCATCCCTAGTTCATGTATTTTGTATGATCATAAACCCTGTGTGACGTACAGCAAAGTAGTTGCATTGTTTATAAACTTAATCTCAAATAAAAAGTTTTTGTCCATTTGAAGTCTGTTATTTTCTTGTCCCACAAGGTCTTGCTTCTGGAAGATTCAGACCATTATAACTTATTCAGTCAGTTGGATCGCAAGGAATTTCTATTCTGTCTTTTTAAGCATCTCTGCATTGGAGGAACACTTTGCCAGTTTGAAGATGCAGTCGGCCCATACTTAGAAACCACAAAAGCTTTATATAAAGACTTGGTGAGGTAGGTGTTTTCTGGTTTATATGTTTTCTGGTATATGTATGTGTTGTGCATGCATACTTTGTGTCACTATATGTAAATTTATTGTGCATTACAGCTTCAAAAATGGGGCTTTTAAGCTATCTGCAGGCTTATTCATGTTCAGTTATCAAAATACCATCTAACAATGGTAGTAGTTCAGCGGCAAAATATATGCAATTTTAATGGCATCTGTCCCATATAACAACTTTTTTTATATTACATGTATGTACATTGCTCTTTTATAATTCACTCCCATTTTAAACATTTTTGTTTCTGTAGTCATCTACTGAAAACATGGCATGGCACTGGAACCAGAGTATGTGTCCACTGTCACTGATATCATAGGATGGTTTGGGTTGGAAGGGACCTTAAAGATCATCTAGCTCCAACCCCCTGCCATGGGCAGGGACACCCTCCACTAGACTAGGTTGTTCCAAGCCTCCTCCAGCCTGGCCTTGAACACTGCCAGGGATGGGGCAGCCACAGCTTCTCTGGGCAACCTGTTCCAGTGCCTCACCACCCTCTCCAAGAAGAATTTCTTCCTTATTTCTGGTATATATCTACCCTCTTTCAGTTTAAACCCATTACCCCTTGTCCTGTCACTACAGGCCCTTGTAAAAAGCCCCCCCCCAGCTTCCTTGTAGCCCCTTCAGGCACTGGAAGGTGCTATAAGGTCTCCCTGGAGCCTTCTCTTCTCCAGGATGAACAAGCCCAACTCTCTCAGCCTTTCCCCATAGCAGAGGTGCTCCAGCCCTCGGAGCATCCTCGTGGTCTCCTCTGGACTCGTTCCAACCGGTTGATATCCTTCTTATGCTGAGGGCTCCACTGCTGGACACAGAACTCCACGTGGGGTCTCACAAGGGCACAGTAGAGGGATAATGTGGATACTGAGTAACGTACTGGAATGTACACTACAAAGGCTTCCAATTACTTAAAGTAGGAATTGATCCTCTCAGCTCTGTTTGGAATAGTGTGATGACCAATTGCCATTTCATCTATTTTAAGATTATACACAAGCATAAATCATGTAAGATATATTCATCTTTAAGCCTGTCCTTAAAATGTCTTTGGATAAACTTGAGTAAACTTTGTATGTGAGACCAAGTTGCAGTAAAAGGATTTGTCCCAGTGATTCTTAATCACCTGAATATTTCTTCACTTCTGTAGCACTTGTGTAGAGCTTGATGTAGCAAATCAAAATACTTAAAACAAAATATTTCGCTGGTTTTGTTTTTTTTAAGTTTTTGTAATACTTAACCAAAGCAGCTTATAATAACTTCTAAGCAGCTTTCCGATTTTCTAGTGATCAGTACTTTTCAGGGTGCAAGTTGATTTAGTCATATGCTGTTTCCCAGGGTCATCAAAAATAAGTAATTTAAGTAGTCATAAAACTGTTGATACTTCTAGAGAAACTGCTGAAACAGAGACAGTGAGTGCTATCAATATTCCAAGAGAATTTATTAGAAATAATGAGCTCGGATTGCTGCATTTATCAATTTGAATGTTGTGATTTGTCACTAACGCGTTCTTATCAGTGTGATTAGTTTTGATATTTTCATATCATGCATAGATGGAAATCAAGTGGGTTTTTCAGAAATACCGAGCATGTCATAAAAGGATCCGTGGTTCTTCAGCTCTAGCCTCCCTTTTCTTTTAAATTGTGCACTGTGCATTTGAAACAAGCTGCCTGTTACTCTAATCCTTGGCCTTAGTTGACTCTGCATTGACTACAGCTGTTCCTGTTCGTGTGGTGTTTGAAGTGACCAAAGGCAAAGCCAAATCCAATCAGTTCCTTCACTTTCCTGCTTCCCTTTGCTGTTGAGTTTCTTTCTCCTAAACAGGTTCAAGTTTTGTTTTAATCCACCCCAGCACCCTTTTTTTTTAAACTTCATATCGCCTTAAAGCTTTTCCCCTTCTCTTTCCTTTTCCTGCAGTAAAATCTGATAAAGATGTCAAGTAGGTACTTGAAAAAAAAAAATCCTGCTTCCAAGGTTTGCTTTCTCTGTACCCTCAACCTGTTCCCTATTGCGATTTTTATCTTGGGTGCTACTTCTTTCCCTTATACAATATCAGGAGAAAGCCTTTCAAGGTCCATTCCTCTGTGTTTTGGTGTTTGGGTATTTGGGTTTTTGTTTTCTAGTTGACAGCTTGCTTTCTGTTCTCCAGAGTTTTGAAGTACATCTACTCAGTTCAGGTGACATAACTGTCTGCAATATTTACCTGTCATGTGTGTCTCCACTTCCATGCCTGTCTGCTGGTTTCTCACGGCCAAGGGAGCTGGTGGTAACGCTGACTAGCAGTTGAAAACAAAACTCACAATTTACCTAAATCTCTTATCCTTTGATCCTTTGATATTAAGTTCTCTGTCGAGCCCATGAGAAAAGCTTTTGACCTTGACTTTTCAGACTTTCTCTCCCCCTTCACAATTACCGTTGCCTCCTGCTTTGTCTCATTGTCCCCTGTCCCCAGTTTGTCCAAAATGGTGTTGCTGTCTTGTTACCACCTTCTTAAGAGAGGAAACGACAGTGAAAGGATAAGCAGTGCAGCCCTGAAGAGGGACACTCATACCCCTGTCTAAGTTCTAATGTCTAGTCCATGCTGTGCATTGTGTTACTTCACTTTTGCACAAATTACACCAGAAAATAAAGCCATGAAACGTACTTTCTTACAGCCTCTTATTTGCAGTAAACAATTGCTAACGCCAGTAGTGGTCTCTTAAATTCTGTTTACCAAGCAGTTCACCTTCAAATTCCTGTTGAAAACAGACTGTGCTTTAAATTTGTCTTTTCTAGACTGCTATCCTCCGTCTGGTTTCTTTCCATTTTGGATTGCAGTCACATTGGATACTTTCTACTCTTTGTAAAGTAATATTAAAAACTTTTTGTGGTATTAAAAAATTCTCTAAACTGTACTCTTCTGAAGCTTTAATGTTTATGTCTTGAGGGCTCAGAAGGCTTGGTGCAAAACAAATGGACAGTACAATAATTATTAGCTGCTAGCTGATGTGCATTGAAAAAAGAAGCCCCCACAGATGAACTTAGTCCAATCATGATATGGTTATAGAGGTATACACCACCATTGTTTGGTCCTGTAACAGTTTTTCTTATGGAAAAGAGTCTTGGCATGAAAAGTTCCACAAAAAGTCTCTAGTGCCAGGAGTGGGAAACCTGTTACGAGCTTTTTCCTGCTTCTCTTTCTTACAGCCTTTCCTCTAGCCTTTCCTGAGGTCTAACTCCAAAGGCACCAGTGCTCAAAATAGTGCCAAGAGGTTTGAGATTTCATTTTATTAAAGCATTTCCATGTGTGTTGCTGTATTACAAGAGAATGCAATAATCTTTTGAAATTAACTGCTCTAGATATTTTACAAGTACAGCTAGGGAATTCCAAATACAACTATTAAATGGCAGACATTTTCTCCTTTGTAAAAAGAGTAATAATTACTTCCTAATGAATTCATGTACAACTTGTTGTTTGCTAGTAATCCAGCAGTAATTAGTCTGTGATCAGTTGAATCCGTCCAAAATTTTAGCATTGTCATCCTGTGTAACCTAAATAATTTAAAAATCTTTGTTTCAGTATTTTTAGTATCATATTGATTTAGTTAAAGAATACACTCACATGACAAAAACATATCGGTTAAAATATAACCTATGAATCTGTGTTGATAAATCTTGTTTTCTCTACTTAACCCCTGATTTTTCTGACAGTGTTTCTCCATGGTGACAGCTGCTGTAGTATCTTGTACTCTTGTCCTCTTCTTCCTTCTGTGCCATCCCCATGCCCTTTCCTCCATAGTTAATGACTTTATGTGAAAGCATTGAGTTGTTCTTTTAATGGAAAGCCTAATAGAATATTGCCAGCGAGGTGAGGATATAAATAGCACCCAAAGTGAGTTGAGAGGTGATGAGGAAGGTTGCTCTTCATAAAAAGAGAATAGGTGCACATTGAAGTGATGAAGGAACTACCATATTCGATGAATAGTTTAGAAGTTAACAATTGGAAAGAATAAAGGGGGCATTAAGACTCTTTTTAAGGAAATACTATCCTCTTCAAGAAGACAAGGTAGTTTTTTCTAAAACTTTTTAGGAAAAGGAAAAGAAGAACTAGAGCAAACGAGCTTTTCAAAGTCAACCTCCTGGTTTCTTTCAAGTCAGCAAGGGAAGAATCCCATCTGATTTAGGCAGATATTTTGCTTTAAAAATTAACCAATGTACTAGAAATAAACACTTGGTCTGAAAAATGACTTACAGGAAGATAACCACAAGGGGAAAATTTCTTAAGGCAGTGGAATAAGTAGGAAGCCTTATTCTCTGTCACACCTTACTTTGCTATCCTAGATATATATGACATAAAAATTAAGAAACCAGAAATTGAAAGTGATTGTTTTCAGACACAAGAATGTCAAGTCAGAGAAACTTAAATACAATTGGTTTTGACGGTGTGGATATATGGTAGAAAGTGCTGGTCCCACTAACCCTCTATATCTTGTTCTGAAAGTTGTCACTCTTTCAGCAGGGACGGTTAAACAGTTTCTGAACTGCTGCAGCTTACAGCCCGGTATGTTAGCATAAACTGACATCCATTTCAGTTTATCTTAATATGCTGGTCTGTAAACTGCAGTGCTGAGAAGCTGAGTCATGAACCAGTTGAGCTGTCCCTGCTGGGAAGGCAGTAATCTCTGGGGGGGCGGTAAGGCAGACAACTGGGGCCAGTACCACTTTCAGCAATGCTGTCTTAATCCACTGTTGAGTGTATCAACATGTGAGTTGCAACAAAAACTTCTGAGAAAGCCTCCTTACTGACTCACCACAGGAAAGATCAACTTCACAGCATAGACCGAATTCGTACACAACTCTCATTACTCTACAGATGAAATCAGTTAATTGGCGAGTCATTTTTTTTTTTTATCGGTTGGGGAGATTGAATCCACAAAGATGATGTTGGTTGATTTGAGGTTTGTTTGTCCTTATAAAAAGAAAGTTTGTGAAAGCAGTGGTGATAGGGACTGCTCTCACAGACAGCTTGGAGCTGGTGCGGTGTACAACTGGGCTGTGTTTAACACACATCCTCTAGCAACTTGGCTGTGTGGGGACCTTTCCTGGGAACTGAACCTGCTTGTGGCAAGGCAGGTTTTGAGCTATCTACTTCTTGGAACTGTATAAGTATGGATTTTTTAAGGCCTAACTGCTCCACAGGGAGTTAATATAAATAGGAATCTGTGAAACTAGATGAATTAATAGAAGTTACATGATCGAATTTAAGAAATTATAAGCATCACTTATAGCAAACCTGAGGAAAAATGACACGCTTAAAAATACTTAAATTTAGAATGTGGAGATGCCTTGATGCTTGTCAACAATATCTTAGTGTTATCAGTAGTTGTGATGGAAGCAAAGGCAGTCTTCCCAACAAACACAGTCTAGAAATACAAAAATTGAGAGCTAATACCATCCCTAAGTTGCATAGCTGCCTATATATACAACATTCCAAAGGAGGAAAAATGAACCTAAACTATAATTATGTATATATAAAATAAAAATGAGCTAAAGTCTGCATTTCTTCACCAGTACTGCTGCTACTTCTTGTAGTCTGCATTAAGATGCAGCTCACTTTGCAGGTTTTATTCTCAAAGAGTATGTGAAAAGATTATTACAAAATGTTTAGCTGAATAACTTTTTATAGCTATCAAATTGCCAAATTTATATTGGATAAAACATAAATATGTTTTATTTATAATACATATTTTATAAATATAAATTTTGTTATATTTATAAAAATAAATATAAATAATATTGGTAATATTGCTGCCTGGGTAATACTGCTGGGTTTTAATAGCTGAAAACAGTGAAACCAACTCAGATGGCTAGATACATTCAGTAGTTTTCAGTAAAATGTCATAGTAACCACATTTTTTAACAATGGCTAACATGGCTTTTCATGGTCAATGTGACACGAGTTGAATCTTAACTGTTAATTGGATAAAATTTGAGTGAGAACATCATACATATGCTGAAAATGTGTTTATTAAATGAAGGATTCTAATAATCAGTGGTTACTGTACATCTTAAGTATGTATTATTGCCCTGTATTTCAGTGTTCAACAGGATCCTGAAACAAAAGAAATACGTATTATTTCTACAGTCTTCAGAGTGTCTGCTTGTGTAAGTATTAATAATATTTAGTACAGGATTTTACTGGAAGTAACATGCATAACATGAAAATAATGAACTGACATTTCCACAAAGACAGCATGTTTTTCCATAGTTGCTGCCATTTTTTATTCATTAACCCTTTCCCTGATCTCGTTCTGCGCTAGCTCTTGACTAACGCTTCCTCAATAACCACCACTAAAGTTTTATTTGGTAGCTCACTAAAACTAGGTTTACTGGATTACACTTGAAGTCATAATAGTCATCCAGATGCTAGTTTATGAAAAAATGTATCTTTACATCTGGCTAATGCTGGTTTTAGATCTACTTGAGATAGCAGTAAGGATTAAGAATCCACTCTTGACTTTGTATAGTTTTGTTTTTAGAAATGTTGCTAGAGCTTTCTGAAGAGCTTGTATTGCATCTCTTTCTGTAAAGACTGCAAGGAAGTTTAGTGTACAACAAGGTTAGGGTGGTGAGAGGACTGCTAACCTCTTCTACCCCCTCACTTGTCAAGTCTCATTCCTATCTATTTCTCTTGCAAAATCATACATTTGGCATCAAGATAAGGTCAAGAACTGGCTGCATGTTCACTAGACTCAGTCATTTAGTTGTTACAGTAGGATGAACTACCCCAAATTCTTCTTGAGTAATAATTGAATGTTAGATAATGTACCCACTTTCAGAAGAAAAATGTGATGTCATTTTAGACTGCACAGTCTTCCCTCTAAGTTGCCAATAGCCCAATTGTTGACCTGTGGGTTATCATCTTTTAAGTACTACGTGTGATTCATAAAGGGCTTTTGAAAGGTTTTTTAAAATAAGCACTTCATAGGTGTATAAAGATGTACCTTTCTGCTAGGCTGTGGATTGTACTAAAAATAGAATAAAGAAGCAAACCCCCAATAACTTGATACTCTTCTGTTACTACTGTTTCCTCCCCATCTCTGAATCGAATGTATTGATGTCAGCTTTGCAGATTTCTGTGTTTAGATAGATGCATGATATTCAGAAGCTCCCCTAATTGTCTTTGCCATACGGTAAATACCACCACTATTAAAAAACACACACACAAAAAGCCCAACAAACAACGCCCCTAACCCTCGCCCCCAAACTTCAGCAACTTTTTGAAAACAGACGAGTGGTCGGACAAAGGAAATCCCGTGTAGCTACAGAGCATGAATCCTACCTGTAACCTTGGGGGGAAATTGCGCTTTACTGCACATTCTGAAAATCTGTGAGGTGAAGGAGAATTCTGAAATTCCGGTTTCCATTAAAGAACATCCTGAAGAGTTTTCTCTCGGAACAGAGAAAGGCTTAGACGAGTATGTCTGGATTGTTTGGTGGCTGTGTGGATCAAAACTCTTTAAACACTACTTGGAAATTACAGG